>OX381608.1:17870041-22791129 GCA_947459985.1 Diloba caeruleocephala | reverse complement strand
TTATTGAGAAATAAACGCCTGATAGAATATGGACGCAATAATTTGGTATTTCACTTAATGTGTCACACAGTTATTGTGTAGGCGCATTATTTTTCTTCAGACGCCGTTGTTTGTTTTGATAATTGGTGTTATAAATTTAAACCTTTTTTACATTTACAGAATTCATGGAAGTCATGACGGGCGGCGACGACTAGGCGACTGAATTATACTTAAGATCTCTCTCAACCCGGAACAAGAGACATACTGACAGATATTGACAACACAAAATTATCACTGAACATGTCGTCGAAAGTTATGAACATACAACGGGAAACTTCAAACACCTCCATTTAATAATAAGTTATTTAATTTATAATAAATAATTTTGGTAATAAATTACTCATAATTCTGCATACTTGTTTATAATGGTCTCCTACACGTTACCTTTTTTTTTTTATATACTAATAATTAAATAATTTACAGCCGTGTGGCTAAGAATGTCACCACCCCACCACACCCGTGGGTATCATAAAAAAGGCGACCATGGGATTATCCGAAGGATAGGCAGCAGTATCCTTCGAGTACATTTAAAACTCAATTGTGATCGACAACCCGTCTGGTCTTGGTCAAAAAAATTAGGAATGTATTCAGATTGTCAGGGATATGAAATAATGCTATGATACAGTGTCAAAAGGAGAGTAGACGCAGTAGCCGGACATTTTATCGATTCCCGTGAGATAATATCATGCTAGCTGTGCAAGATACCAGACAACCAAAATTTCTTACCCGAATTCATTTCAATAGCTATCTTATATTATATCTTAGTATTATTTTTCCCCATATATGACATGGTCTACCTCTGCCAAATATCACTTGAATCAAAGATTTAAATCGTTAGATAGGCCCTTATAAACAAAATCCGTGACTGAGGACTTCTTAACTGAACAACCCGATATCACCTGCCCGACTTATGAGTGAGATCCAGAATACTACCACTCAGCAGCCGCGTTTGTGATCACTTGACGACCGCGGCAGTTAATTAAAAATATCACCCCTAGAAATAACCCAATCAGTATAAAAAATATGCTTTATACTTATTGAAATAGCACGTAGGATCCATGTTAGAATATTTCAATATTTTCTTGAAATGAGTCTCTCAGAATATACAATACAACACACCGTAATATCACAGTGACCCAAACACTCCACACGCAAAATAATACATAATATTTATGCTGTAGCATACATTACGTAATTATGTGGACATAATTAAACAATTCTTTGAAGAAAAGCCGCAATGAAAGAAATGGTTAACTTTAGTTCTGAATATGTTGAGTTTCTTGGTAACAGTTTTCAAGCGCGCAGGGCGCGCAGGGCGCGCAGATGCGATGTCTCGTGGGAAGCATTGAAGCAATTATAACAAGTCCCAAGACTGAAAATGGGCTATAAATATTATGGATGTTACAGAACGTCGCACTCTCCAGGAACGATAATGATTCCGAAATGTTACAAGCTCGGAGCTTATTTGAATATTTACTTGCAGTACACATGTAGGAAAATAATGTGGGCAGTTGCGCCAAATTCTGCGTAAATACAATATTTTAATGAGCATTCGTAGACAAGGTGGCTATGATGATGCGACAATAAATGAATGTGAAATTAAAGAAAACCTTTGGATTTTGAATTAAGGATTCGCATGACGAATGCGAAGGCATGACCGGAAAAAAAATCACAAGGATTCGCTGTTTTGTGTTAAATGACACATACATGATGAAATTCAAAAAATTTTAAAGAAATTTCGGCCATTGGTATTTAATGGTAAGGAACAAGCCGGTTTCCGAAAACGTTTTAGTACATAGACCACATACATCCGCTGCGGCAGGTTATACAGAAGGCCGATGAATATAATCTGCCACTATGCTTAGCGTTTGTAGACTATGAGAAAGCCTTTGATTCGATAGGAACCCGGGCTGTGCTGCAGTATTTGCAACGGTGCCACATCGAAGTGTTGCAGCGCGTATACAGAAACGCCACCATGCCGGGCCGAGTACATGAACAGAGCACGGGGGCAGTTCCATTGCGGAGAGATCACCGCTGCAATGGAGGATACCTTCAAGCTACTAGAGTGGAAAGGATTCGGCATAGCAGCAATGGCGAGTTGATCACTCACCTTCGATTTGCCAACGATATCGTAGTCATGGCAAAATCGCTACAAGAGCTCAGCACAATGCTCAATGATGTCAACTCAGTTTCCCTACAGGTGGACCTTAAAATTAACACGGGCAAGACGAAAGTCATGTCGAATGCCCATGTCTTGCCTATACCAATATCCCGTTGGGAGCTCTGTTCTCGAAGTTGTTGACGAGTATGTTCACCTGGGACAAACTGTCCATTTACGTAGGTCCAACTTAGAGATCGACGAATCCGACTCAGCTGGGCAGCGTTCGGGAAACTTCGCAACGACTTTTCGTCAACAATACCGCAATGCCTTAAGACGAAAGTCTTTAAACAATGATGATATATGGAACAGAGGACGTGGTCACTCAATGTGGGTCTCATAAGAAATCTCAAGGTCACTCAGCGAGCTATGCTTGGTATTTCTCTACGAGATCAAATCAGAAATGAGGAGATCCGTAGAAGAACTAAAGTTGCCGACATAGCTGAAAGGATTAGTAAACTGAAGTGGCAATGGGTGGGCACATAGCTTGTGGAACTGATAGCCGTTGGGGCAAAAATATACTCGAGTGGAGACCGCGCACCGGAAAGTGCAGCGTGGGATGACCTCCAACGAGGTAGATAGACGACCTGGTGAAGGTCGGTGGGAGTCGTGGATGAAGGCGGCATGTAACCGCTCGCTGTGGAAATCTAAGGGGAGGCCTTTGTTCAGCAGTAGACGTCCTGTGGCTGATATGACGATGAGTCGTTAATGCGCTTTTAGACTACACAAAACACGAACTAAAGTTTAAAATGCAATCTTTTTAAAACAACATTTTTTTGTTTCTATTGGTCTCTAGTGGAAAGTCTACATGAACTTCCTTCACCCCGTGAAGGGGTATCCTAAGGTAAGGCCTCCTACTGGCTAAATCCACTGGAACGGTCATCTTCGGCACCTAAGGGGGGCTCCAAGTCCTCGTAAGATCACACTAGAGCCGCCAATGATGCCACGCCTTTAGGCACATCTTGGAGGGGACAATTGTATTGCGGCCACCCCCTCTAGTAGAGTGAACGTGACTGTAAAAAGGCCGCCCCCAGGCGCTTCTCGGGGAGAATTGTAAAGGATCCCCTTTAGCCTCGCAGTGCTGCGCACACCCCGTCTTCCCAGGGGTCGCTTGGTATGAGCACGCAGACGGGGAGTCTACGCACCCGCGACTCCCGAATTTTAAAATAACCTATTGCCGAGCGGGTCATTCGCCTGGTGGTAAGCGTTTCGGATGCCTATAACATGTCAATACTACCAAGAACCATGCTTGCGTGGCACCACACAAACAGATGTAAGCTGAAATCTGATTAGTATAAGCAGCTCCTGATTCTACGCTTAGGGATAAACAAAAGCTTACTCATCCCATCGCCTAACATCATTATATGGCAGAGAAAGTGCCCCAGAGAACTAAAGCCAACTATGTCTTAAAAATATGACTAATGACAAAATGATAAAAAATGTTTACTTCCCTCGTTCAGCCTTTAGCCACTTTTTATAGAAAACATATTTACATTATATACACAATAGAGACATGGAAACAATTCTGAGGCCCCGTGTGCGTATGACATACATATGAATAAGAAAATCACACAGAGAATGTGAGGTGACGTGATGTCACGTCATGGTTCAGAATAAATCTCTTAGAAAAGGGAGCTTTTGTCGGGTAGCTTGACTAGGGATGTGAAAGAAAAACTAAAAACACTAACAAATTTTACATAGTATACTGCTAGTTAATTAATAAAATTTGTTACGGTTAACCAGTGACCAGTACGATTAAAAATATAGAACAAAAGTCATACAGGGAGTTCATTTATACAGGACTCCTGCTCTAATATACTATAGTATAAACTGAATGAGACATTACGCTTTTACGTCATTAGCCATTATTAGCCTTTGATCAGCAGTGAATAACTGCAGATCAGGGGTGACCATTTATATACCAAGTGGGTTACAGCTGAAAACCAGCGTTAGGTGGTCAGTATCACTGCCGCCTAACATTATGCTATGCTGTTGGCCCTTTGGCACTTTAATTTTGTCACTGTGCACGACATGTGTTGCAATTTTAATTTAGTTTTGTGGTTTTTAGATTTAAGTTTATTTTTATTGTGTTAACTGTTTGTGCCAATAAAATCATTTTCTTTCTTTCTGTCTTTTCTTTCGTTCTTTTCTTTCTTTCTTTCTTTCTTTCTTTCTTTCTTTCTTTCTTTTCTTTCTTTTCTTTCTTTTCTTTCTTTTCTTTCTTTTCTTTCTTTTCTTTCTTTTCTTTCTTTTCTTTCTTTTCTTTCTTTTCTTTCTTTTCTTTCTTTTCTTTCTTTTCTTTTCTTTCTTTTCTTTCTTTTCTTTCTTTTCTTTCTTTTCTTTCTTTTCTTTCTTTTCTTTCTTTTCTTTCTTTTCTTTCTTTTCTTTCTTTTCTTTCTTTTCTTTCTTTTCTTTCTTTTCTTTCTTTTCTTTCTTTTCTTTCTTTTCTTTCTTTTCTTTCTTTTCTTTCTTTTCTTTCTTTTCTTTCTTTTCTTTCTTTTCTTTCTTTTCTTTCTTTTCTTTCTTTTCTTTCTTTTCTTTCTTTTCTTTCTTTTCTTTCTTTTCTTTCTTTTCTTTCTTTTCTTTCTTTTCTTTCTTTTCTTTCTTTTCTTTCTTTTCTTTCTTTCCCTTTCTTTCTTTTCTTCTTTTCTTTCTTTCTTTTTATTTGTCATCAATTTGGGAGGAATTGGCCATACTCACCACGCTGGACAGGAATGGCAGGTGGGTTGATGAGCGCAGAGGTATTGCATTCATAGAAAGTCCCTTAATCGCCTTTTACGACATCCACGAGAGGAGATGGGAGTGGTGCTATATTCTTAATACGGCCACGACACAGAGACATTACGTTACGAAATTAAATCATAAAAACCTGCCATACTTACACCCGTACCGCAAAGGTTTTGAATGAATGGTATTTAAGAGAGACTAGACAAATGACAAAATAAAAATATAGTCGACTCAATGTCTTTTACTTTACACATCCCAGCTGGTGTTACACGGAATTATAGTAATAATAGGTACTTAAAACTTTAAATGGTTGAATTCTAAGACGGATAGGTTATATTTTATTATTTTCGTAACTGCATGTTATTGTTGTGCCCTTTCATATATTTCCAAATTGCATGGACGCCTGATATAAAAAAAACGCTCAGAAATATAACTTTATATCATTCACATATTTACTAACAATTTATCATTGCAAACCCAATAGTGCATACGCAAATTGCGTTTTTCATTCGAAGTTTTATGACGTCTTCTTTTTAAGATTATCGATGACGGAATTTCAATTTTCAATTTCATTCGTAAACAATAAGTTGTTGGATGAAGACAACGTGCACCGACGCACTGTCCGATAATATAGAAAAAACATGAAGGTATTCCATTTTATTAATAGGTTGCTACTCATGGCGGCTCTAGTGTGATCTTACGAGGACCTGGAGCCCCCCTTCGGTGCCGAAGATGACCGCTCCACTGGTTTTAGCTGGTAGGAGTCCGGCATACCCTTCGCCTTTCCCCAGGGTGAAGGAAGTTCCATGTAGAATTTCCACTGGATATCAATAAAAAAGAAAAAAAAAAAAAATTGGCTACTCATAAGACGGCTCGTATTATTAGGATTTATTTATTATACATTGAAATAATTTAATCTATTATAACATTATTTTAATTAATAGGTAGTATGAGTACAGGTATTACGCACGGTTTGAAGCCACGATTGGTGCAATGGCTGATGCAGTCGGCTAGAGAAATGCTAGAGTGGGGCAACGTAATAAAACATAAAAATATCTTATTACTAAAATATTAAAACAGCCTTCGCGCCACAATATACATACCAAACCAAAAAATAGTGGCAGCGTTTATCTGGGAAGTTTGTCGGGAAATGCATCCTATCTCATACGGACCGCATGCCCGCAGTTCGTTATAACAGGATTTGTTTCGACCGCCAGCCAAATGTAGTTAACCCACTACAAACATGGCTAGGCAATACCGACCACGAACCACTGGCACGAGACTAGCTTGTTGTGGATAAGCATGCGACGTCTGAGAGAGCAGATATTTTGCCATATAAAAGACGATATTTATCCCTAACTTCTGATTTGGGGTTTCCTAACATATTTATCCTATATTATCTATTTATGTACACTATGATTGAAATATCTGTAAAAAAATGTCTTCGCTACGTACGAAGCGATGACCTTATTGAAATCTTTAGATGATTTGATATAAAATATATAAAATTCAATGATAAGAGGTCATTGTAATTTATAATGTATATTAATAAGCAAGTTAAATAATAAACGATGTAAATAGTTAATAATTAATTAAGACTAAAAGATGATTTGATTTGATGTGAGTTACGCGATAATGGTTAGATTGCCGATTGCGAACTGCGCGAACATACTGCGTGTAAATGCATTTATTTATATTAGTATATTACATTTATAAAAATGCGTACAGGTAGAAGATACTGAGCTGTTCGGTTGCGTTGTATCTTTATAATAACGATTATCAATTAACTTGCTGCCAGTCATAATCATTTCCCAATTAATTAGACCAATTTGGTGCCCAAATAACAAATACTTGCACCAAACCCAGCTGCTGGATGAAATGCACTATCTTTTATTCCATTTTGATAGACTTTATTACAATTTTCTGTTAAAATTATAAAGTAAAAATAATTCTAGCGCGGGCCGCATATCTCACACGCAAATATTAATGACATTATTCGTTGAGCTCTTGTAACTTCCGGGGTGCCAGCTATATTAGAACCCAATGGCTTGGCACGTGCTGATTGGGAAGGCCTCTGGTGTGGGATGCAACTTGTGTCGACACCCTTGCTCCATCCCATCTTTCAAGCTCAGCGGGCCGCTGCTGCTGCAGAGATTCTCAAATGGCGCAAATATAACAACCTCATTGGAAGTTGAGCCGTTTGGGGTCGAAACGCTTGGGTCATGGGGTCCGAGTGCACGTCTGCTTTTTAAAGATATTGCTAGACGTTTGGTCGACTCTTCGCGTGACCAGAGGGCTGGCCTATTTGGACAAAGAATTAGCATTCCCATTTAACGTGATAATGCTGCCAGTCTTCTCGGAACGTTATCGGTTGACAGGGATGAGGAGGAGTACTTTGACGCCTAAATAACCCTTTCTTATAGTTTTATTTGTATATATATTGTGTTAGTTTAGTTATATAGTAGTATAGAATGTATATTTTTAGTTTTAATTGTATATTTTATGTAGTGTGTTATATAATATAATCTACGTACATAAACCTAAAATAGAAACAAATACATAATTGTTAGAAGTATTAATTTTGCAAATAGTACAACAAAATTGAACAATCTGAAATAAAAAGCTTTAACACCCATAATCAGGTCAAAGCGAGATGCTTAGTAAACATGCGAGATAAGACTGAAGATTGGACCGATTAAGCTGAAATATTCTATGATATTTCAAACGAACTTACGTTACACGTGATATATATAATTTTCTTATATAGGCGAAATTTCTAAATATAGCTTTGTAAGTAAACCCCACAGTGGTTTCGTAATATTAAACGGTCATAAAAATATGATTTGACGAAAAAGAAACAAGAGATAAAATTTAAAATTTAGGTACTTACACAATTGCTATATAAAAAACTTTATTTTGCGCCCATGCGACAGTTATGCCTTGTGTTCAAGTGCATCTGCAATTACAAACAAATTGTTATCTGTTAGTTGGACTTTTTGTGCATTGCATTGCGTGGAGGGCTCAGAGTCCATGTATGAGACTCACATTAATAACAGAGACCAAGATTAATTTGAGAATCAGTATGTTTTGGTCACATATAATATTAGAAGCACAGTATACATTCACGAAAACGAATACACACGAAATAGCTTTCAAGTAGAAATTCTGCCTTATAAATTATTGAAGCTCCCTTTTAGTCTGGTTGGAAGTTTGGAACAGTCTTAAATTAGGCCAACTATCTCTAATATAATTTGAGATAAGGCGCCTTTCACCAATTATATTTATCAATATTATCCGAAGCGTAATAAAAATCTTGAATAGAAATTTCTAAAATAAAATGTAACGTCAGGCTATGTAAAAATATACATACTATCTAATCTAACTTAAATGATAAAGAAGCGGTTGATAATTTTTAGGTGATATCTACATCGCCACTATGTAACTACGATAACACTACTGACATCTGCTAAAGCATTAAGTACAATTCTTCGATGATGTGAAAACGTAAAAACCGAATCGCGCAAGTAAAGAGTTTGCACAACGCTATATTTATAGACGCCCAACAACATTAACCGTTGGGCTTCAGACCACTAGGCATGTCACCTGCCTGGTCCGAGGATCCTCCCATTTCAATGGAGTAACTCCGTATTGTTTAAAATTAAATAATTTACTCTATAAATAATAATAATATGAGCATCAGCTGATATCTATCTTTTAGTATTAGCATTAGCCTTAGCCCTAGTTTAAACCAATACAATAAATGTAATCCAATCTGTCACTTTAAATTCTGTGATTTATTCAAAATTCTTTTGCATTGAATTAAACCGATATCAACCATTATCTTGATTACTCTTCGTCTTCGAACGCAAGTATCTAGGAAGCCCTTAGAATATTAATAAATATTACAGGGACATTGTGAAAGCAACTCTTTATCCACTATAATCGATTGTCGAGTTTGGATACTTCCGTGTCTCCATGGAGTACCGATACCGGAAATTACGTCACCGCTACCAGTTTCCGGTATTCCCATTGAGTCGTGATACTTGTGTGCAAATTGCTTAACGTTGGGAGTTTCAAAATTAGTCTAATTACTAGTCGAATTACTAGTTCAGTTATTCACGGAATGTTTTATTTGCATGGAAATACGATAGAATATTTAAAAGGTTTGTTTAGCATAATTTCGCTAATGCAATTAATACAGTTTATTTATTTAATGGTTCCGTTGTAAAGAGACATTAACAATGTTTTTATATTTATCTTTTCGCGTACCTAGCGAAATTATTGTCGTTTTAGGACCTTGTGACAAGACAAAAATAAAACGGATTGATAGGTGCAGAGTTTAGTGGGTCAGACTAAGTTATGGTGGCCTACGGGGAATGCGGTATCCTATGGGATAAACAAACCGCACTTTGATGACGGATATAAAGAGCAAACTCAATCGTTTATAAATTAATATAATGTTTAAATTATAAAAAAATAAAAAAGTATGACTCATTTTAAGCATTGCAGTGGTTCTATTCTCGTTTCATCAACATCATGTGACCTGGCTGTTGCGGTGCAACTTACAGGGATATTTTTTACACACAATATTGTGTGTATTTATATATTATCTTTATGGGGTTCCGTACGTCCGAGTAAAATAGCGGCGGCACCCTTATAGGATTACTCGTATATCTGTCTGTCAATCTATCTTTTGTTCCGAATCGACTGGACCGATTAAACTGAAATTTGGTACACACATGAATTTCTGCAACCCAAATACGGACATGTAACCTAAATAAATGAATTTTGAATATGGGGGTCACATTTGCAGGGCAAACAAAAAAAATAAAGAAAAAAGTTTTGCAAACTGTACCATGTATCATATTTAAACTGGCTTGTTGTGAGGGTCTCAAATATATAATAAAATAGGAAATCAAATTTTCAAATTGACCTTTCCTTGCGTCTCCAAAACTATATGTTAACAGATATTGTTTAACAGTTCTTTACTTATAGATTACTGGAAAACCTATAAGAAGTCTTTGGTCTTAAAATAACATGGTAAATCTTTCAATATTGCGCATACAAAGTTACATTTGCAGTTGGAGTGTATGGAAGAACATTCTTTTCAACTACAATGTTAAGTTTGTTCCTCGGATAAATTTATGGTCCTACTCGTTGGCCTTAACTAGGCCAGGTATCCGTCACTACCCGTACCTAAAGAAAACATATTCATCGTACGGAACCCTCTCCACGCGAGTGCAACTCGCACTTATCCGGTTTGTTTTAAAAAAATATGAATAAAGGAAAATGATAAAGACATTACAATAAATAAAAAATTGTGAGACTGTAGGTTATCTCTTTTTTATTATTATATGCCGATGACTTAAAAGCGAGGCTAAGTTAGAGAGGAAGTGGATGTATGAATGATGATATGATGTATGTTTTATATAAACCCTGTGTAACAAATTTTGAGGCGCAACTTGAGAGAGGCCTATTTCTAGATGCGGACTGCTTTAATAATTTGATTGATGGGATCAAACTTAGATTATAATATTTACAAACGAATGTGACTTAATTAAAAACATTAAACAGAACAGTTCCGTACCTCCCTTGCTTACGATGTGCGAGCAAACGTCACACCACGAGGGACGCCTCTCTACGTTATGAGATAGAGCGCCAACTATTTGTTGTCATTCAAAGAATATAACCAGTTACAATTATAATCGGTTACAGATGAGATGTGATAGTCTTTTTATTGGCATCATCCATTTAGAAATCGGTAGTATTTCCGGTGTCGATTGTTCAAATTATAAAAGGCTTTATAGGTTTTGTAGACAGATGCCAAGAGCCAGCTTACCTTTGCATATGAAAATGTTATTCACATATAACGTTTTGGAAGGTGCCGTTAACGATAGTATTACTTAAATAATCTAATATTGGAAACATGAACTAAATGGATTTCTTTTTATTATTCTTAGATTAATTCAATGCTTCATTTGTATTTTTCTTAAGCTAAGTCAAAAAGCAACCAGGGATACTTCATTTATGCTCGTAATAGAATACTTAAATATTTATAAAACCGGAGTCGTCTGACTTCCAACGTAGTTAAAAATTAATGCGAGTATGAAATGGAAAGTTGCTTATCAACGCAAAATAAAGACAGGACGTCCACTCAAGAGAAAAATTTAAAACCTTTTGTGGAAAACTCAGCAGCAAAGGCTGGTAAAATGATAATGTATGTTTTGGATCGTCACTCGCAGTTGTCCAGGATTCATCGAGCAGTAGTTGTGTTGCTGTAATGAATTATTTCTTTCTTTAGATATTTTTTATGTTGTTGTTTTTTATGTAGTTAAGCGAGCTATGTTCAAAGTTAGTGAACATCCGGAATAAAACCGGAGATATCAACAAAGCTTGCAGAATTAACAAGCTTGAGTGTCCGTGGGCTGGCCATATTTGTCGAAAGACTGATGTAACTGCTAAGTCATCAGACGATTGGAGCGGAAAAGTCTTTTAGCGGAAACTGATTATGTCCGGCATTGAACTAGAACAGGCTCGATACATGGAGGAATTCAGATTTTAGTCGTTTTTGGTCGATGATTGTCGACTTAAATGGAGTACTCGCAACATATCATTATTAATATACCATCTGCAAACAAGAGCATGTATCGCAAAAAGAAAAGAGAAAAAACTGGGTCCAACTTCTATTGCAGGGTAAAAGCATCACACATTTCCAAATCAAAATGCTCTTGAGCCAGCAAATTCCGTCATTTTCCTGGTTTGCTGCAACGGCGTCGTCAACTAATTGTACGGAATTGGCACTGTAAGACCGTGTAGCACATACATTTGTTCCTAATATTTGCAGTTAAAATTGAAGGCCTTTTTAAGCCTTATTTATTAAAGCGATATGATCTAGTATAGAGCATCCCTTTTGCAGCAATCGCTGTCTTAGAAGGTAGCCTTCTAAGACAGAGAAGCGAACTTCTAGGAAGATATTATAACAAGACGATGAGCAGTAATGTCCTCAAATTTATGTGCTCATAATAACATACAGCGATCACAAATTTATCCGCGACCCGTGGTGATAACCGTTATTTATATGAATGTGTGATTCATACAGATTCTTGTAATGTAAAATATCGTGTTAATACGGGTGATTTATTAATAGAATTACTGAGGGCGGCCGTGTCATTACATTACAAACATTGGGTGTTACGATCCAGGCATTTCAAACAGCATGCCCACATGACAGGCAGGTGTAACCAACTCTTGGCACTAAATCACGAAAACTTAATTATAGTGGATTATGTGTTTGATGATGAGTTCAATAGATTAATCATGGAGTTTTTCCCATGGTTAGTCAAAATATACTTGTTTGGACGAATTCTGAATACCTAATTTTTGCCCAACATAAATTAAACCTTTCTGGTTGACCGTACTGATCTAGTAAGAGTAACATATCAGTAGTCTCAATGTTAAATTTTATATTTATTTTATACAACATTTGTCGTGTGGTGCCGGGTCAGAATGCCACCACCCCATCTCCTCCCATGGGTGTCGTAAAAGTCGACTAAGGGATTAGCCGGAGGATGGGCAGCAGCGTCCTTCGAGTACATTAACAACTCAACTGCGATCGCCAACCCGCGTGCCAAGCGTGGCGATTATGGCAAAACCCCCCAATGAGCCCACAACACATCCATATCGGTGGTTGTGGTGATCTTTGGGGGAGGCCTGTGTCCAGCAGTGGACTTCATTTGGCCGAAATGATACAACATGGCGACGAGATGAGCAAGTCATTCGCCTGGTGGTAAGCGTCACGCCCGCCCATAACAATTGTCATGCTACCCAGGACTAGTCCTGCGTAGGACCGCACAGCGCTCGTCACCTTGAGACAAGTTATTTAGCCCAGTAATTTCACTAGCTACAGTGCCCTAAAATCGGAATACAATAATGTCTAAAGTTTAAAATTAATGTCTTCTTCGCGGTAAATGTCTGGGGGCACCTTCCTAGTCGGCCTCTTGTAATTCGAATTTGAAGTTTTGCGAGAAGAATGCGTGAGGTATTGTTTTTTTTGTACTATATTTTCATGCATAATCTTGTATAAATTAAATTAAATATTGTAATTGGCTAGTAACCAGAACGGCTTCTGTATAATATAAAATTTATAAATAATAAAACAAATAAAAAACTATATTCCAAAGCTTATCTCATTCTGTGTGAAAGCAAGCCGCAGAAGTAGACATCCATAATAGTGCTCACTTTAAACATAATTAGGTATGAGATAAGAAAATTCTATTTGCGAAACTAAATTCCAGAGAAAATAAAACAGTGGAAGTACGCATGGAATTCTGTGTAGATATTTTAAAATAATCTGCACTATATTTCCAACGTACTTACAACTTATTTCTATGGAGCTTAAAAAACAATGTATAAAATATAGAATTACATAATGAATTAATGGACGTATAATTCTATGTCAACAGGGTCGTCTCAGCTTAAAAAAAAACATCCACTGCTGGACAGAAACCTCCCCGAAAGATTACCATAACGACCGGCATCGGTTTGTGTTATGTGCTCATTAGGGGGTTTTGCCATCATCGCAACGCTTGGTGGACGGGTTGGCGATCGCAGTTGAAGTTATACAGGTACTCGAAGGGCGCTGCTGTCCATCCTCCGGCTCATCCCATAGTCGCCTTTTACGACACCCAAAGGATGGGGTGGAGGTATTCTTAGCTGGCACCATACGACAGCAGGGTAAGAACCATTACATTAATTTGACATTACATTCGGCAGATAATAATATAAATATCGTGTAACGCATGTTTGGTATTAGCCGCTAACATAGAATCATCTCTAGTTTAGAGAAACTATAATTATTAATGGATGTCGTATGACTTAGCTCTTTTAAGTGCTATAATATTATAAGTTCAGGGAGAAGCATTTGAAGCTAAGGATATATCAGCTTTGTATCCACCGTATTACATAATAATATAAGCTTGGAATTGACACAAGAAAATCTACAACTAAATCAATTTTATATACTTCACGTTTGCCTTTTGGTCGACACAAACTTTATGCATAGCACGCACTTACACAAAAATCTGTCATGTCAAACTGTCTTCGAGAAAAAGGGGCTTTGACGTCTGGATAGACAGATTCAAGATTGGTTCCATAAATATTAGGAATTTCCAACGTTGGCATACTTTTAACAAAGGCATACTGTATTTGGAAGGCTTGTTTTAGGAGTTCCTTTAAACAATAGTTCTCGAATCTCTACGATTAATATTGCAACTACATCGTTAGTTCTAATATTAAGCAATCGCCATGGTACTAGATGTTATTTGATACTAACATTAGCTAGAGTCTGAGGTCAAAAACAAAGACTTTCTCGGATTATCTTAACTGTCGATCTCGGAGTCTTCAGACTAAAACATCGTAGCCAATACACGCTTGAAAGCACATCTTTACGGAAAATGATTCTCAATTTACAGCAAATAAAATGAGGTGATATATTCGTTGGTCAAATCACTATGTTACAGCTGGCTTGGTTGGTGGAAAGGAATTATAAAAATGAATAATACACAAAGTTGCCGCAGTAGCTAAGCGACTGGCTTTCTGGGATTGATCTCCGAATGAATTAAATATTTGTGTCTCTCCACGCTTGGCAGGGGGGTTGGTGAGCGCAGCATGATGCTGTTCCACAAAAGGGAAGCTGCTGCCCATCCCATTGGTGTAGAGGCCCTTAGTCGCCTTTTACGGCATCCATGGGAAGAGACGGAGTGGTGCTATATTCTTAATCCGGACACCAGACGGAAAGTATTCCATTTACTATCTGTTTATTCCGCATCTAAAACCTATCATTCAGCTAATTATTATACACGGGCGTAGTTTCTATTTACAGTAGGAGTATTGTTTGAAACTCTAAATAAATCCATACTTCGCAAATCTAAGTAAATCCATACTTGCATAGAACAGTGCGATATGTCGATGCAATTGTTTGATGTGATATTTGCAGCAATCAATAACATTTTAGTTTTACCTAAACATTATTATAGACATATGTTTCCTTCTGAATTTCCAAATCCGGAGTAATACCTCTAAGATAATAATAATTTGTTCCTTTGTCCTAATTTTTAACAATAATACAGTGGCGACTACTGTAATTGTAATTTAGTTTAGTAAACCAAAATTCTGCCCCCAGTGAAATTACCTACGCTAAATAATTAATATCAATGAACATTAAATTTCCCCTAGATAACAAACTCTTCAGCGCAGTTATATAAAATGTACACCTTCTTTAATAAATATATTTTAACATTCTGAAAATAACATGATTTGGTTCCACGTTTTCTTTTGAAATGAATTCAACGAATAGGAGAATGTTAAGTTCTATTTATACCGTTCTCATAAATAAACGAATATAGTTTTCATTTATGCAAACATTCACTAAGGTTGATATTTCAGGGAAAATATTAAAACTTCAACATTTTATCAACAGCTGTACTTGTCAGTGTAGGCGTATTTGAATAGTAATTTAACGCAAACTGTCCATAAGTTGTAACGTTTTACCCCAACAGTAATATATGATCATATTGGGTCTACAAACGATACAAAATGTAGGGTGAGGAATTATATTAAATTGTGAGACTTGGGTTGGCGACCCCTGAACTATTCCACCCAGGCGGAACTAAGTCGAACAAGAGATATATATACAGACTACGTCTAGATATTCCGAATCATCATCAATCACAATCTGGTAACATTACCTGTTTGTGTGTCAGCGTGTTCTGTGACAAAGAAATAAAATGGTGTGTGAAGTGTCCGAATATGATTTGAATTCAAAGTTTAGCTCAACATGTTGCTGATAAGTTATTATTTACTTATACCTTTGTTTTCTTTCATGGGTGGCGCACAGGAGGAACTTGATAAAGAGCAAATTCTACGTAAGTTTTTTATAACGAACGACATCCGTTTTCCATTCTAACAAAATGACGATTTTGCTAGTTTGGTTTTTCGATTGAAGTAGGTAGTTTGTAAATGAGTAAGTTAAGGTAGATACTTTTTTCTCGAGACTTGTTCATATTTATATGTGGCAATTTATTTGCCGACCCATATACATAATAGCTCCTTGTAAGTGATAAATTAGGTCCAAATATCCTATCCCAGCATTTATAAATATAATTTAAAACTTGTCACGTAAAGCGCACTTTCCCCCCTTTATAATTATATTCATATTTCCATGTGTAGTTCTGAAGAATGCCTTCGACGCGTTCGACTTCGAAAAGAAGGGAGTCATCAGCACGGAAATGATCGGCACTATCCTAGAAATGCTGGGTCATGAAGTGGATGAAGACGATTTGAAGGAAATTATTACTGAAGTTGATGCTAACGGTAAATTTAGATATGTATTTGATCAACATATGTAGATATAATAATAAAAATATCGAATAGCCGTGTAATTTCTAGGCAAAAATAAGCATACCTCTTTTCATTCATGGGTTCATGAAAGGTAGCTAAAAGTTTAACAAGAATGAGGGTAGTAGCTTCTTTCGATAAAAACAAGTTATAAATATATTGTGTTCACCGATGTGTCTGCTGTGCATAATTATCATGACAATATTGTATGATAAATCATCGTAGAAGCCTTGGGCCGTTCACGTTCCACAATGAGAATTTACGGACTGATCCGCTTATAATGATGATACACCACAAATATCGTACTGTGACCTTGAACTTATACAACTTCTCATGACCAAAAGTGTATAAGACATGACTGGAAAAAAACCAAAAGTGTACATGAGATGAATAGAAACATTTCACAAAAACTATTAACCAGAACGATATTGCCTGATCTAGTCTTTCTGAACCGCCCTGCTCAGCTTTAAACGTTGCAATAGTAGTAGGGGAGCCCAAGCGGGGATCAGATTATGGAATCGTCAGATTATGAGACAGCACGTGTAGGACATAAAGCTGAACCTTATATATCTTAATCCGACGCGCTTGAGTATTTCAAAATGGCGAATTTATTTTGCACATTATAATAATGGCCGCGAGTTTGCGTCACATCGAAATCGTCAGATTATTGAGTGAGAGCTTTTTTTTAGGTTCACTTAACATCCCCTTAGAAAATCTGACGCGCTCGATAATTTGTTTTTTTCGTTTTCGATCCTGACGTATGACCACCCGCATCATGCAAACGATCAGATTAACATACGTACAATATTAAACATTCGTAGGACATTGATGCTATCAATATCTGACGCACTCGAGTATGTCCATGCAACAGTACTATTTTACATTTTTGAAAATCTATAGCCTCTCCCCCCACCGATGAAAAGGTATACATTATATAAAAATTTTTTCTTCTTTTCATCTAAGCTTTGCATCCCAATAGGTCTCTTTGACGCTCGAGTAAATCCCTATTTAGCATCGTGGGCTCCCCTACTATAGGAACATCGAGTGTAAAATCGAGGGTAAAACAGGCTATTATAGTATTTGTTAAACATATTTAACATAACATCCGTAACAGGTCTTAGGACCTATTTGTGGAAACATTGCGATAAAATATCACTTATAACTTTAAAAAAATATTATTTTTTCTTACAAAGAAGCTAGCGGCCTTTTTTCCGATCCGAGATTTATAATTAGGTACTGCGATTTAAGCAGAACAGGGCAGTGTCACACTGACCATGTCCAGGTTTAGGATACGGATTAGGTTTACTGTCGGATCTAGTGCAGGCCATTCATTACATGTTGGATGACACCCATGCTTGCAGCCATGCAGGCTACGCTGCATGATAAAAGTGTAGTATTTGGATACCTGTCCACATCAGAGACCTAGATCCATTTGTATATGGTCACATGTTAGGCCTTAACGAGGTTGACTGGAAACAATCGTTACAAAGCGCTATTAAGCCTAACCATAGTACTAAGAAATTCATTGTCAACCCGTATGGCATGTATAAGTATGTTGTCTTAATGTAATCATTCAACATAACCATACTTGGTTATGCAGACTGAAATGGAAGCCTGGGATAGAAGAGTCTGTACATTTGTTACCGTGTATACTCTTTATGGTGTCGATGTAAAAAAAACGCGTCTGCGGATACAAAGAAAATCAAGAGAATACCTACCTAAATATTATCTTTCAACGAAAATATTTATGTTGTTCTATCCAGAACGGGTAGATATATCATTCAATGTGTTTTTTAAATTATGTGTAATTATAATACTTTTAAAGATGTGGAAATTAACTAAGGATCTACAGGGATACTATTTACCAGGGACTGCTCTACACTAAAAACCATATTTTCGCAAGTTGTGAGTGTAGATGGCGTTAGTAGTCACGTAATTATCAAGTCGGATTCATACTTTTCTAAGAAATGTCAACTATGGGCACTAGATGGCAGTATTAAAAGAAACTAATTTTTTGCCTGGGATACGTGTATATTTTTTGTTTAGATGAACATCAAAATATTGTACGAGTAGTAACGTGAAAATTATTTAAATTCCACTTAAAAATAAAAACAAGTTAATTTAATCTATAGAAAATATGAGCAGTTATGGTTCAGTTATATCATCAGTTCATATTTAATCACTAATCAGTTAAATCTAATTTACTATTATTCTAAAAAAAATTAAATTGTTACTGAGAACTAAAAAATATATTCAAAACTTATTTGGAAGGATTTAACTACCAAAAATAAGCCTCACCGTGACAATGTTTTTCACATTGCCGTGACCAGGATTCGAACCTGGGTTACTACGGCCACAACGTAGGGTCCTAACCACTAGACGATCACGGCTACCGAGGCACGTTTTACTTTAATGAAATTAATAATCATTTATAATATAGTTTTTTTTTATTTATACTTTTTGTGCACATGTAATCTTATTTTTTTTTGTGTTAACCTAACACCGTCTCCGAATTTCCAGGAACTGGCCAACTAGATTTCACGGATTTCTGTGGTTTAGCTGCAAAATTCTTGACGGAAGAACCAGATGACGAGGCGATGCTCCAGGAACTTAGAGAAGCTTTTAGGTTATATGATAAAGAAGGTAGGTACTAAAGTTTAAGGGATGTAACTGTTGTTGCATTTTGTTAGTGTATTTTAACGCATATCAAGAGAAAGGAATAGTTTGACTGATGAACGGCCGAATACTGAAAAACCACTCAATACCGAAACCGGGCATCGCAAATAGTTGGCAGGGGATTAAATACTCTGTATTAATTTCACAAGCTCTGCTTTACCTTTTTTTTTACCTGTATGATCGTTTAGAATGCCATTCGCACATATCAGAATCATCAGTAATAATTTTTAATCTTTATCAAATTACTAGGTATACATATGATAAGGTGTCATTTAGCATATGTACCAGGAAGACCATGGAAAAGAAGAAGAATTAACTAAAATCGGGGGGTTTCAGAACTGTGGTTAATTTGTCCTTAGACTTACTAGCAAACAAAGATCTCTGAAAATCTTGACACGAGACCCCGAAGCCCCCCCCAGATTAAAATCCTGGTTGAAATTACATGTAAGGCATGAGACCATGAGAAATTACATAAATGTGATAATAATCAATACCTAACTGCAAAGGTCAATAGTTAATTCTGCATAATCTAAAAATGTGACAAAAAGATACGAGATGGCTTCCCAATGATAAGATATGTTTAACGATAAAACTCTTACAATAACTACAATTAAGTACCAGATAATGATCAGTACCAGGGCAGGAAGATGATGATGATAATGATATGATAGTACAATGAACTACCTAGCAAATCTTAAAAAATCCTCATATTCCACTCTAGCGTTAGATAGGCTGTGTTCATTGCATTACTTATCACTCTTATTTCTTATTGCTAGGAAACGGCTATATAACGACAGATGTATTAAAAGAGATCTTCAAAGAGCTTGACAACACCATCTCTGCTGCAGACATAGATAAAATGATTGAGGAAATTGACACTGACGGCTCTGGAACGGTGGACTTTGATGGTAAGAATATGTTTTTAATTTTAAGAAACTAAAAGTGGATACGTTTTGATACGCCTGCATACTAAATAAGAATGCTTAAATATCGATTCATGCACGCATCCATTTTAAAATAAACAAAGCAATTTATACTTAAATGTTATTTAGCGTAAAGTATTTTAAAAAGATGCCACAGTATCATACACCATACTTTTTGGTTTTCAGAATTCCTCGAGGTAATGACTGGAGAATAAGACAGATCGGAACTATAGGTGTATTATGAAACAAATTGTAAATAATAAAGAAATACAATTTAAGGAAAATAACTAAGGAAACGAGGGAACACAATTTAAATGGCATTTGGAAATATGGTCCTTTTAAAACAGAAGACCTTGCGAGTTTTTTTTGTGTTTTAAATACCAAAGAACTTATAAGTTAACTATATTAAGGAGAAGTAGGTGTATTACTATTGCGCGCAGTATTTTTTAAATAAAAGGAGAAATATTTTATTGCATTTGTTTAATTTTCGGAGTCTTTAAGATAGCGACATCTAGTCAACTCATTGAGCACTATCTATAGCATATACAGTTAACAACATTTGCTGATGTTGAGTGTGATACCAGGTGGCACTACCTGTGGCAAATTTAGGTGCACGGAAGTATTTCTCCTGCAGGTACCGTGGGTACAGTTTATCGACACACATCTCACATGCAAAAACACTCAGACTCAGAACAAATGTCTGCAGGCCATACAAATGTGTATGTGCAACAGTAGCCATACTGCGCTCACCAACCCGCCTACTAAGCGTGGTGAGTACTAGCAAATTCCCCCGAAAAACGATGACAAAAATTTGTGGAAATCTATGATTTCTCTGATTTCTCTGATATGCTGATGATGATGACTTTTTGAATATTGAGGCAACCCCACAACCTAACTTAGAGCAAGTTCGTACTCTAAGTGTATATATAATAATGCAGCCATGATCATTACAACCGCAATAAAATAACAAAAATATTCCCACCAAAATTTTGTTTACCCTCATTTCAGCCGATTAAAGTCCACTGATGGACACAGGCCTCCCCCAAAGATCAGCACAATGACCGATACGGGTGTGTTGTGTGCTCATTGGGGGGTTCTGCCATAATCGCCACGCTTGGCAAGCGAGTTGGCATCGCAGTTGAGTTGTTAATGTACTCGAAGGACACTGCTGCCCATCCTCCGGCTAATCCCATAGTCGCCTTTTAAGACACACAAGGGATGACATAGGTTTGTGCTATTCGTAGCCGGCACCACGCAGCTACAACTGTTTACCACCTATTGTTACATTCGAGAAGGATAAATATAACGATTCTTTATGAGATAAACCATAACATTTACTGACAGATACTTTTTCTTATTTCAGTCTTTTTCCAGAAGAATTATTATTATAGATTAAATTTAGTGCTTAGTTATAATAATGACCTTAGTAATAAGAATAACCTATAATACAAAAATTGTTAGCCAGACAATCACTGTAGTAGGAATTTAGTAATGCAACTTTCACGGTAGTTTTTTCTTGGAGATTTTTATAATATCTACTTTAGTCTACCACTAGACGGCGCTAAACCACATGAACTACTAAATAAAAAAAGGGCAAAACAACGTCTCGAAGTTTTGCTAGTAAGATATATATAGCCAAACCACAATTTAATGTCAGTTGTAAACATTAGGAGTAATTATACATTTCAATAAAGACTAGGTAATAAAAAATAAAAAAACACCCACTGTACACCCAGAAGTAAACAAAAAAGTGATAAACTAATATAACAAATTTCCATAAAAACCTTACTGTTAAACCGGATCAAGTTCTTATTTTAAATATTGGCTATTAGTGCGCTAGCAAAAGCAAATGCTAGGAACAAAATTTCCTGAAACAAAAGAAACCTCACCAAAGCAACGTAAACCTAAACCGCAACGACCACTTGACTTAATAAACATAATGTTGCCAGTAACAGAACTCAGTATTATAAAATCTGCGATCTAGAAGTAGGTCAGTGAGAACCCATAAAAAATCAGACCGTTTCGGTGTCACCAAAAAGTCTGTAACGAATTTAACAAACATAAGTACCTACTGGCAATATCGACAATGCTGCGGATTCGCATAAAGTAATTGGACCCGTATATATTTTTTACTCCAACGGGTTTACAGCTTCGCTATATCACTGAACACTAAACATTTTATTATTGTTAATAGTAGAAAGGAACTCCGCGACGAATTCTATTTTCTGAACAACATTTATTTAGGTATTGACGAAAGTGTTAGATCGGAACAAGTCCCAACGTAACTCGGTTGAATTTCTTCACTAATTGTATAACATTCTGATGCAATGCTTTTACTTTTGTTGTTCAGATTTACGACACAATTGGCGATAACTGTAACGCTTACAAGTGTCGTTATTATCTCCTCATTTGGCCGTTTTCTATTTGTAATAAATTACACTACTGTAAGGTGGGCGGAGCTCAATGCGCACGCGCGCAGATTGTGAAGCGTGTGATCGACATACCTAGTGAAGTATATCAGCATGACATACTTGGCTTACATTAAATTAATTAAATATAATTGAACTGGCACCGTGTGTCCGGATCATGAAGCAATATTTGCTTCAAAGTCCGGATTAAGAATATAACAACTCTCCATCTACTCCCGTGGATGCCGTAAAAGGCGACTAAGGGACTCTAAGCCAGAGGGATGGGCAACAGCATCCTTGCTGTGGAACAGCAGCCATACTGCGCTCACCAACCCGCCTGCGAATCATGGTGGGGACTGGCAAATTTCCCCCATTATGACATATGGCATGCAAACGGTCATTTATGGGGGAGGCCGTTCTTAGTGGACGTCTTTTGCGTAGGTAATGCCACATTGCTCTAAAGAAAAAAGCCAGTCCATGACGTGCCAACGAATATTTTTTCCATCTAAGATTTTTGGTGGCAATGAATATAATAAAATAATTTATAACACGACGACTATTAGCATTAGGTTACACTGCAATAAATAATAAATGCATGAACTTTATATGAACATTATATTTTAATTGTAGTCAAATTTTCTAGGCGTATTTATATTTAAGTAGCCGGGAACCGCGGTTTCACCCGCGTTTAATTTAAAAGAAATTTAGAGTACTTCGACATAGACACTTGGCATAGAATATATATATTGGATTCAAGGGTTTTATTTTTTTTGCGCGGAACCCTATTTATTTTTTATAAAATAAAAGTAGCCTAAGTTATTCCTTATAACATCAGCTATCTGCCAGTGAAAGTCCCGTCAAAATCGGTCCAGTCGTTTCGGAGATTACTCGGAACAAACAGACAGACAAAAAAATTCAAAATAGTTTTTTTGTTATATGTACCGCATATACTTTCCAATGCATTTAGCAAAAAGCTGTTATTTTGACATTACAAACAGACACTTCAATTTTATTTATTTGTATAGATATAGACAGTTATTTAAATTTTGTATATACATATGTATTAATCATGGTCAATCAATGCCGTGTCATTACTTTAGAAAATTTACTGATAAATAAGAGATTTGTCAGGGCAGTAGATAAATTATAAAGTAATAGTTGTACTTCGATCTCACGAGGTACTACTGGTCGTTCGCCCCAGCTTAGCGCCACCTCGCGCCACTGAAATAGGGACGCGAGGGCTCGCTTAAAGTTCCCAGGGTGGTGATGGGGTCTGGGTGTAGTGTGTGTGCAATATATGTTTGTAAACGCACCCACGTCACAGGAGAAATCCTAGTGTAGGTAACGTTTATTAAAAAAAGGAAAAAGAAAAAAATATCTAGCAAGGAGGCTCCCCGCCTCAAACGAGACCGCACGATATGCTCTGATCACCCTAATGGGCATCGGCCGCTGCGGCCTTCGTAGTACAGCGATATGTATGTATTAATGAAGGCCAATCAATGCCGTGCCATTAGTTTAGAAAATTGACTGATATAAATGGCTTAGTAGATTTGCCAGGGCAGTAGATTTAAATACCAAAAATATTCTTGTCATGGACGGTATGTAGTTAACGTTGGGTAATTAACCTCTCTGTCTTCATAGTCATAACACTATTGTGCAATCCAAAACCAATAAAACGAGCAACAGTATCCAAATCGATTCTTGGCAATCTAAATGACATATTGACAGTTGACTACCTCTTTGGCCCAAAAACAAGTTCCGCTGCCGTATGAGGCAAGAGGTCGTGTCAGCCGTAGGGCATTTCAAAGGTCGCTAAACAAGTGACGTGTGTAGGACGAAATGGATTGAAATTGAAAGTGAGAACGTGGTCTGTATTTGACCATATTTTTCAGAAATTGCGTGATAAACGATGTTAGACGTCTAGGTATACGTTATAAAATGGTTATCATTTAATATAGGCTCTTTCTTTGCACATTATAGTGACGGCAAAGTAGGAATATTTCTACTTACAACATTAGTTTTATTAGGTACTAGCTTTTGCCCGCGGCTTCCCACGCGTGGAATTATAATAAATTATTAATATTTATTTTTTATTTTTTTATTATTAAAACCTTCCGTGGGCCTTAAGGAAAATACAAAAAAAAAATGCCTAATTGGTCGAACCATTCTCGAGTTGTGCGCTTAGCAACATTCATTTTTATTTATTTAGATTATTAGGTATATGCAGTGATAGTCTAGTGGTTGAACGCTTGCCTTCTATACAGGAGGGTATGAGTATGAATTCGGCCCGCACTTCTGAGTTCTTAGATTCATATGCGGATCAGAATTTGTGTATCGTTTAGCGTTGTGGAGTAAGGCCTAGCCTAACCTTTCTCATCGTGTGAAAAGGCCCGTGCCCAGCAGTGGGACAGTGATGGGATACCTACGTATGTTATATGCAACAGCCGGGACGCTCCAAAGAGTTTTTCATTTAACTAGTCTGTGTGAAAAATATGTAAGTAATGACGATAGTAACATATATACATCAATGTAATGAAAACTCACAAAGTAAGTAGGTTTGTTATGATTCCCATTTGTCTACGCATAATCATGTCGCACTGCAGCAGATGCATGGCGGGTAGCGCGTGGGAAAGTAGGTAACATGATTCTACCAACGATGTAATGTCACCGCGGTGCGGGACAAAATAAAACTTGATTTAAAAACGATTGCAATCAATACTGATTCTGAACTAACTATTTTCAGGTTTCGTATTAGCAACGTAATGTTGTAGTACTAATAATGACTTACTTTTACTTGGCAGTTGAATTGAAACCGAAACTGAGATAACACAGGCGAAATTATTAAGTAATAATACGTATAATGTAGACGATTGCCACATGAATAAATAATTAAGGGAAATCTAGTGATAGCTGATTATTTACTAAAACCGGTCACAAATTTAGCTCTCGCACCGAGAGAGTTCGGTACCAAGATAATGTAGATAATATAGGCTCAGGAGTATTAGCGCGATTTTCCGACTCATTATATGACGCCTTTTTGCCAACAACTTATACATATTTATTGCTTTATTTGTTTTTATTTAAAAGAATTTGTCATTGATACTCTTTTATTTTTCTTTATCTGTTGTGACATCGCTGAAGAAGTTATATTTTTTTAGCTAATATATAAAAAAATAATGTTTAGGACAATATATAAATATTGTTTAGGTATATAGGTAGGTAGGTATTAAGCCTTGTCAAACATAAATCTGAATCATTTTACAAAACTTTTTATTCGAGCCGTTTATTTTGTTCCCTCTTTTTGAATAAAGATAGATACCAATAATTCTGAAGTTATTTCTTCTATAATAGATTTGGTCAAACAACTGCTTTACCGTCGATCTAATAAAAGTCGGATAGTAAAAGCATCACTCCATCTCATCCTTTAACTTCAAGTCTTTAACCAGTGTGTGTTACCAGTGATGACATATGGAACAGAGACGTGGTCACTCACAATGGGCCTTATAAGAAAGCTCAAGGTCACTCAGGGAGCTATGGAGAGAGCTATGCTTGGTATTTCTCTACGAGATCGAATCAAAAATGAGGAGATCCGTAGAAGAACTAAAGTTGTCGACATAGCTGAAAGGATTAGTAAACTGAAGTGGCAATGGGCAGGGCACATTGCTCGTAGAACTGATGGCCGTTGGGGCACAAAGGTTCTCGAATGGAGACCGCGCACCGGAAAACGCAGCGTGGGACGACCTCCAACGAGGTGGACAGACGATCTGGTGAAGGTCGCTGGGAGTCGTTGGATGAGAGCGGCATGTGACCGCTCGTTGTGGAAATCTAAGGGGGAGGCCTTTGTTCAGCAGTGGACGTCCTGTGGCTGATATGATGATGTGATGATCTCATCCTGAGGGTGTCGTAAAAGGCGACTTTGAGATTAGATTATATATATAATTCTTTCTTCTTCTTCTCTTAGATTATGGCTTCTGTAGAGTATCTAAATATATATATAATAGATTATAAGTATAAATAGCACTTCTCAAACATCACATTTTGGATAAAGATATGGCAAGAGTGCCATGACGCCATCGCCAAAGAATTTTCATCAAATCTTGGACGAAGATGTTGGACGAGTGGTATACCGCCTTAACACTGTTATATTCATAGGGCTTTCGTAATGTACCTTATAAATATGTTCGTATCGTGTCTTATAAATATGTATAACGGTCCGCTTTAACCAAAGAACTACAGGAAAGTTATTCAAATCAAACGACAGTCAACGAACAACGAACGGTCAAATCATACAGTTGCCAAAGTTTTGATCCATATAAAGGAATGTCGAGGAACGTCAGACAAATTAATCTAAAAGAAAACTGGCACAAATCTTATTTCTGATTATTTTGTTTGCGCCATAATTGCAAATTACCAATGGCTTTGAATTGATACGTACGTGACAGCCTAGGCTATAAGCTGTATCTGAAATATATAAAAAACTGTAACAATTTAGAAACAAAACAGTTTGTGGTTGTCCTCGTTCACGTACACATGTATTTTGTTTTTAGTTACTGCGAAGTGCTATTGGAATTTAATGTTTTCACTTGGTTTTCAACGTTCTGTTACATAGCGTTACAACAAAAATTACAGGCGTATTGTTGCACCAACTTGTAACGCGTTTATTCCATTATTATTTTAACTAGCTACTTTATAGATCACTGGTATCTATATAAAAAAAAAATTGCTTTCACTGATAAACATCTTGTGATGGTAGTTTTAAGCCACTTTTACGATTTTCTTCGTAAGAAAATTACTTTCAGTTACATTAAAGAAACACAAAATATCACTTGGTTTTCTTCTTCTCTTAGATTTTGGCTTCTGCAGAGTATCTTCCACAATTTCGCCAATGTCAAGTATAAGGCAACGTCGTACGGTATTTAGAATAATGAATCTTTACATATTTATAAAAAAGTCTCAAAAATGTAAAAAATCTATAAAATATGTGGACAACGTCGTACGGTTTTCAATTGTTTTCCCCACTTGGTTTTCACTAACAGTATTTGTCAAAAAGTTGACAACCTCGGCGACAACAGCTGTCAATTCTGTTTGTTTTTACTTATCTCCCATTTTCCGAAGTTGTAGTTTCTTTCAACACGAAAATGATAAAAGCAGATTACCTATCCGTAACTAAATTGCAAAACGCAAATTGTGTAGGAATGAAAGCCCAAATGGATAAATGAATCATTACCTTCAACGAGTTACAGGGATTACTGCCTATTTGCGGTCCAGCGCCAAGTCCAGCTACTTCACTTAATTTCTTCCTTCAACTAAGTTAGCTTGCATGATTGATATTTCAAGCAGGAAATTACGTGGAAAACAAATTGTCTGTTATAAAAAAAACCTGTGTTGTAACTGAGTGCAGTATAAAGTTATTTGTATCTATAATTACGTAATTTAATTAAGGTCACGTCGTAATTGTAGGTAAGATACTCGTGTAAACTTGAGCAAATGATACAAATCAAATAGTATGCTACTATTTAACAATAAGTAAGATCTAGCAGTGATAAGACACAATTACAAGTAACATAATAGGTGTACTTAGATTGAAATACGTGTAGGCTTAATGATAGCCATCTTGTGGGACAAACACATTTGCTTACTGTACTGGATCGCTACCACCAGCTTTTTATTTAAAATTGAATAGGTAATAGTGTCTTTAAAAATAAACAAATACTTATAACATCTGTGCAAATACGCACCAGCATTATAAACAATACGTTGTGGGTTCAAAACTTGGCATGTACCAATGTGACCTTTTACATTTCATGTACAGTATGTTGCAAATCTAAGACATCAGTGACTCTAACGAAATTACGCGAGGAAACCTGGATCGAGTGGTCTGAACAACACGCAGTGAGCAGGTGTGGTGACCAAGCCAGGTCGCATAACGACGGGACCTGTCAAATAGTTACGGGCCCATACCTGCCGGGGGTGCGGTCTGATACTGTCAAAGCATGCACTTCACCCCCAGCCAGAGGTAAGTGGAAGGACACCTGACCCTCCCCCATTCCCACGGCGGAAGAAGTTCATGAGAATTACCAACGAAAAAAATCTGTGTTTCTTTTCTGTATGAGGCCTTTGACCTGCATTGGGCCAATTACAGGCTGATTTTGTATTTAGTAAATTAACTCTACCACCCCAGTGCCAGATATTCGCTACTAAGCAGGAGTGTTTAAACTTTAGAGAGAAATTTAGAGATTACTATGCTCCGGTTGGAAGGGCACTGTTGCTAGTGAAATTACTGGGTATAAGAGACTGAATAACTTCACGTCTCTAGGTGACGAGCGCAGTATTATACCACACCGAATTCGTTCCAGCACAATATTCAAGGTTATGCCGAAGCTCTTGTCATCGTAGTGTCGACAAGTTTTAGGTTAGGCTAACTTTACTTTTGGGGAGCTATGTCTGCAGTAGACTATTATGAACATTTTTTTTTATTGGGCCTAGTGGAAACTCTTCGTAAGCTTCCTCCGCCTGGATAAGGGCGAAGGGGCATGCAGGACTCCTACCGGCTAAAACCACTAATGACACATGCGCACCACCTTCTCCTCGTGGGTAGACTATTATGAACCTAGCAAGCAGTCTTATTAGTAATTATTAAATAATAATATCTAACTATACGCTAATTCATAATCCGAAGGAGTAAAGTGACTGGTCCTACTGTCAAACAAGAAAAATAATGTGGCCAGCATCAGATAACTAGTGTAAAACTACTTACTGAAATTTATCTACTTTAATATTAAAAATATATTATGAAAAAAATACCTAAAATTTATTAAAACTCACCACATTCTTACTCCCGAAGCAGTTACCTGCTAGTAAATGGCGTAAAGTTCAGAAGTGGCTACTACAATCTATGAACAACATATTTATGGTGCATGTGCTCACTGCTATCTTAACATTAAATCTAAATAAATAATAACAGCATTATCATTTCAGCCGAAAAACGTCCACTGCTGGACAGAAGCCTCCCCCAAATATTGCCACAACGACCGGTATGGTTTAGTCTTGTGGGCCCATTGGGGGTTTTGCCATAATCGCCACGCTTGGCAGACGGGTTGGCGATCGCAGTTGAGTTATAAATGTAATCGAAGGACGCTGCTGCTCACTATGCCCATAGGCGCCTTTTACGATACCCACGGGATGAGATGGGATGGTGATATTCTTAGCCGGCACCACACGCCATAACAGCATACAAATAAGTTAGTCTAGATTAGGGTTGCCATAAATGTTTTAACGTCGACGGGACATTTGGAGTAGAAATAGAGTATCTATAGAGTAGAGATATTTTGTATGTATGTAATATATGTATGCCATGGATAATTGCCATGGCAGTTCTCGTAATAGCCATACGTCGTTTCAATTCGTCCACGCACCATTGTTTGTGATTAAAGTACCAAGATATATGTATGAGTGGACCACTTCACAGTTCGCAATGTGAGTAACTTCTGGCGAGTTATTGTTAGCCCGGCCCACAATCATCATTTTGGTCTTGCAGCGATTAATCTTTAACCCAAATTGAAGGTTTCGTATAAACCTGTCGTATATCCATTTTGAGAAGTAGCTCTTTCATATGGCAAGCACTAGTCGCAAACAGTGTAGTGTCATCTGCATAACGCAGGTTTGTGATCTTATAGCCACAGTAACACCATCTTTCCATTTCTCCAGTATGATCCGCAATATGAGCTCGGTGTATATATTAAACAAGAGGGGTGATATTATACATCCTTGGCGGACGCCTGCACTGAGATAGAAAGTGCTTGACAATATATCTTCTGTCCGTACTGAAGTCGTTCCTTCTTTATAGAGGCATCGTAGAATGTGTACAAGGTGTTTTGGTGTCCCCATTTCCAGCAACGTGTTCCATAGGATTGGCCATTTCACTGAGTAAAACGCTTTCGAAAAGTCAACAAAGGAAATATAGGTTTGCTTGTTGAATTCTCGTGCCTTTTCGATGATCTGGCGGACAATGAGAATTTGATCTCGAGTACCCTTTCCCCTCACAAATCCAGCTTGTTCTGGTGCAATTTCTCTGGACAGATAGACTTTCAGACGCTCGTTACGAATATGCAGCATGATTTTGCTTGCGTGGGATATTAATGCAATAAGGCGATAGTTGCTACAAATCCTAGTCGAACCTATTTTATACAAGGTAATGAAAACTGAGTGAGTCCACTCTACTGGCCAGACTCCTGTCTGCCATATCTTGTTGCAGATGATGTGAAAGATACGGGTGCCATATTCTCCTAAAGCCTTTATGGTTTCGATGAGGATTTCGTATCTACCTGTGGCCTTCACATTCCTAATAAAAATTGTATTCCTATTTAAAAACTGCCAAATTCTGGCAACACAATAAATGTCAGCTTGCTACGTCGACTGATGAACAAGAGTTAAGAAGTATATTTCTATTAGGCTTATTCTTATAACAGCTGTTCATTGCATCGTTTATTGTTAAAAAAATATAATATATGACCATTAATTGCAATTAAACGACAATTGGTATTTTAAAATATCAACATCAAGGCTACAAACTGGTTTAGTCGTAAAACTGTCATAATATAATCATGTGAAACTGACCCCCTATTATTATATGAAATTTACATACATGAGTATAAATAATAGTTGACAGATTAATTAGGGTTTTTATCGAAAAGTAGGTTTCATTAAAATGAAACAAGTTTTTCGTGTTATTTCAGTTAACTTGAGATCTTGGGGCTTTTTTGTGTATGAGAAATCCTCTTGCTGAACTTCCTTCCGCCCTGGAGAAGGGTGGAGGGGCGTGCCGAACTCTTACCAGTTAAAATCCTACGGTTTTCCCTCTACCTACTTATCACTGGGGGTGCAAAATTCGTTCCGGTATTGGATTATGGCCCTGGCAAGTCCCAGATCGTCATTTAGTCTGATGGGCCCCGTCCATGTTCGATCTGGCCATTCATATATTCCTGTCACAGAGACGCGTGCAGAATACAGCGTGCCGCCGTCTCTGGCCTGCTTCGGATCGGGCGATGAACTACGGCAAGTTCGTCACCTGCAGGTGGCACTGGCAACGCATGGGGGCCAGAAATCGGTCAGCAGGATGAGAGGTGATCTCTTCCCGCACGCGTTTCGCCATCTCCTTTGCGTTCATCACATCCTCGCAAAAAGAGCCGACGGCATCCCACGCGCTCTCAGTCTTTACCACAGACAGAAGCGGGAGATGAGATGACAGCGCTGCATCGCCCAAGCAGGGGACTGCACCAGCATGCGCTGTGCCGTGTTGTCCCGGCAGTCTCCACAGTGATGACTCAACCGGGCGCCTCTTTCTAGCCTATACGATACAGATACTTCTCAAAACACCCATTATTTCCCGTAAGATAGGGCCAGCCGCCGATCAGCCACCCTTTCCATGATGGGTATTTTCGCCACTTTTGTGGCGTGCCCTGAGACCCTGTGCCATGAGAACTTTAACATAAAGGAATTTTAAAGTCAATAACTTGAATGAAACTAATTAGCAAAGAAGACGAGATGGGCCTTTACAGGCTTTGTATGATATATTTTTTTTCTAAGGTAAGTTATGTCTCAGAATTATTTAAGCTTTACCCCAAGGTAATATTTAAATAGCGTCATTGTATTAATTCAGCTTGAATACTCTATTTATCTATATATGCTTATGAATAATAGTCTGGCAAGTAACTTTTAATTTAAATGAGAGTTTATTGTTATACTTAATAGTTAGGATTATATTGCTAAACCAATTACGTGATTAAGAACAAATATTTATATTAATTAATTCTAAATTCATTAAGAACGCAATTTGTCTTTGAACATGGACAACACTGGACTAGAATCTTGAGAAATGTTGTCTTAGTCAACTTAATAGTTACCAATGATTTATCGCAACCGAGATAAGAAACAGATATAACTGGACTCCTGTCATCTATCGCAATTAACATGCAAGTTTGTTGTACTGAAATATGAGGCAAGCAATTTATGCACAAATATCAAATTAATATTTGTATATAGACAAGTTAAGACTATGGTTAGCTACAGGGATCCAATGTCTATTTATATGTCCACTGGTGAACAAAGGTCGCTCCCATAGATTTCCACAAATGTGTCGTCATTTTGAGAGGTATTTGCCAATCAATACTCACCACGCTTGGCAGGCGGGTTGGTGAGCGCAGTATGGCTACTGTTCCACAGAAGAGCTGCTGCCCATCCTTCGTCCCTTAGTCACCTTTTACGATATTCATTGGAGGATATGGAGTGGTTCTATATTCTTAATCCAGTAATAACACGGAATACCGTTAAGTCTTTTGAAAATATATAAGTACAAAACTACTGATCAGCTTATCATTTTATTTTTATTCTTTTTGGATTTATCTTTTAGGGTCTCGCTAAAACTTCATAAACAGACTAATCGAAAACAGTCTTCGGCGCGATAGTTTAAAATATAATCTAAGATTCTGGGAATTTCCAAGGTCAGTAGTAATAGTTCCTAGTGTGAATTTGTAAACCACTAAAATTACTCATATAGTCGAATGCAGTTACGGAGCTTTTATCACAATGTTTAGTAATGTGACATGTGTTTTGTCGCTGCGAAAAGATGAAAGCCAAGAATGTAAAGCCGTGTATCATGGATCTAGTGATTAATTAAGATATTTTTTATGCCCGGGCAGTATGAATAATGACAAGCCGAATAGAGCAATATAGACAAGCCGAATAATAAGTATTTTTTATTATCTTGAAGAATTTGGGCCAACCACCGTCTTAGTAGGTGCGGCTGGGGTGGCCAAGTTTCGCCCAGCCAAGAAAAACAATAGTACAAGACGTGGTATTTTGGATGTACTAGTATCGCAAAGTCCGTATACTCAGTGTAACGGCATCCTGGTATATAAACGAATGTCTGCCCAAATTTTATGAAAACCTGCATGAAGTTCGTCGGACCTCAAGAATGGACTCTTGGCAGTTTCACCATGACAACGTGCATCGAGTACAAGAATATTGTAATTTTTTAAGGAGGACTTTTCTGCTCTATTCTTTACTTAGCTCTTTCTCCAGTAATTAAAGATCAGTTGAAAGGAAGGAGCTTGCAAACGGGCACTAAGCTATTGTCTGTTTGGGACAAGATCTGTTTAGAACTCCTAACTGAAAAGTGGAAGGACATTTTTGATAATTGGTTTTACGTGTGACTAAGTGCATAAACTGTGATGCAAATGATTTTTATTACTATTAATTCTTATTAATTTATTTATTTTAGGTAACCAAGACCCATACATAAATACCTTATATACTAGCATACATAATATAACACTAAACACTATATAACTAAACTTGGACACTTAGACTTGGAAGTTTCGGTCGTGCTTCCCTGTAGCGTCGGAACACCACTTCTGATGGAAAATAAAACTGTATTGTAAAATTTATCTAGCGACCGTATTCTAAGCTCTACATTTTTTTCAAAACTATACTAATGGTAAATTTACCACTGGACGAGATGGGAATTCATCATACCAAAATCACCATTTCTATCATTAAATCGTCTTAATTATGCAATACATTTCATTTAATTGCAAAGAAACTTATTATTCATTTACGGAACATGTAGTTCCGGTTCAAAAACCCCGCAGTCACTCGTGTATAAAGTAGGTAATTAATTCTAAAAGCATTGATAACGAGGGGCATTATATATTTAAGTTTATGCTTACGGATCTGACATAAAAAGGTTAAGTAAAGAACTGTTTTCTTTTCAAGGAAAACCCTGCAAGGATATATTGCCATTACATTATAAAGTGTTGGCATAATTACTATGACAGGTAAAATGTAGGGATTTATTGTAGTAAATATTTTACATTATTAGTGAGTCATGAACGTGGGAAACTTCAGACAATTTCACGATGTTCATTCATATAAACTTCCTGGAATATTGTTTATATAATACTGAATTTAAATTAATTTCCGACATGTGCCATTATACCATTTAACTACATACCCTTATGGGAAAACAGTAACTTAGGCTATAAAAACCATTTCCATTCCTCCAGTCTAGTTTTTGGCAACTAAAATTAACTGCAAAAGTCTTTCAAACGGATTACATCGCTTATATTATTTATTTTTGTTTTTCCTTATGTTTCGGGCACTGTAGCTTTCGTGGTCGCAGGTTGACTAAGGTAACAGCTATTTTATTTTCCTTTATCCGTAATTAAACATTCAAAAGACTACTATCCCTTAACATAATTATGTAAATAGTTACATAATTATGTTTGTTATGACCAGATCAGAAAAGGCCATTAAAGGTTCAATAAAAAAAAAAAATAGGACCGAATGAAATACATATAAAACTATATCTATAACGTCACTTGCAATCTTATAAAATTCATTAGTTAGCCTTTTCTTGCTTCACTGCCGCTAATGTTGTCGATAAGAGGCGTTTACTTAAAAGTGGAACAACACCGGTAGATATATAAATATATATGTTATATATGGGATACCTTAAAAAAACGTATCGAATAATTTACTATAATTTACACTTAACATACATGATTCATTAAAACTGGACCCCGAAAAGAACAAAGGTAAAACTTAAGGCATAAGTACCTGCTTGAGGCCAAGCCGAAGGTCACCCGATAAGCAGTCAACATGTCATGAGCATACCTTAACGAGGTCAAACTGCACACGTCTTGTCGTTTAGACAATAAAGCTCAAATTCCCTCAACTTTCACAGACCCAGTTTTAATTTGTGCTGACATGTTTATTAGACCAGTGGCTATGCATGATTTGTATGAGATCAGATTAGACATAATGTACGGTTCACAGACATGTAAAGTGGTTCATGGCGTTAATAATCTTGTATTGAAAAGGGTTTTGGCGGATGTAGGAAATTATTTAAATAATATGTTGTTATGCCTTCCGCACTTTCAATGACGCGTGTCAATAAATAAAAGCATAGGAAGGCAAAGGAGCATGCTGGTCGCTTAATCGATCACCGCCACCGCCGCCACGAGCCGAAACACCAGGGGAGTCGCTGGTATGTTGCCGGCCTCTGCAGCAGTCATACACTTTTTCGTTTTCATACGACATGGCCTTTAGCCATGTCGTGTGTCTGCCTTATTCTTTGGGGTTGAGATTGCGGTATTCGTCACTCACCGTACGAAGCGCAGCAATACTGTTGTTGCCAAAATGCCAACAATGTCAAACTTCACGCCGGTATTCTGTGACAGCGTGGTAATTCCCCGGTCAAGCCGAAAAAAAACAAGATAGCTAAGTCCTTTGTTCTTATGCCATTGGGTATTTTATAGATACGATGCCGGATTCGTTTAAATATAGAGTTATGGGTTAGGCTCGAAAATGTGTAATTAATAACTGAAGACAATCTGTTGTAGACATACCATTAAAGTCATAAATAGTATTCAGCCAATACTTGTCCGTGTGGTGTCCGGATTAGATAAGATAAGATAATAAGAATATAACACCAACCAACCTCCCAATGAGCTCACAATACAAACACTTACCAGGCGTTATGGCAATCTTTGGGGAGGCTTCGGTCCAGCTTGGATAATTTACGACTGAAATGATGAACACCACTTCATCTCCTCACGTGGATGTCGTAAGAGGTGACTGAGGGACATTAAACCAGAGGGATAGGCAGCAGCTCCCTTCTGTGGAATAGCGGCCATACTGCGCTTAGCAACCTGCCTGATAAGTGTGGTGATTAATTGCAAATTCCCCCCTCCCCCCAGAATGACGGCATGCGGGTCGCGGCGTGAAACCGGTCGTTTATGAGGGAGGCCTTTGTTCAGCACTGGTCGTCTTTTGGCTGATATGATGATGATTTGGCCAGCTAAATTAATGTGAAGCTTCGATCGCGAATAGAGCTATTACATCTCATCCCGTGGATGTTGCATGGTCGAACACTGAAACATCACTCAATATAAATATTAATCAATATAATATAAATATTGAGTGGCGTTTCAGTATTTGGCCGTAAGTCTCTTATTCACCTTCTTCGTCACTACAGGGTGATGACGGTCTATTCTTTTCCAAAGACCGCACGGCACAAAACCGTCCATAGCTAAACCAAACGGAGGCACGTTTCTTGCTGTGGCTAATCACTTGGCCTTGAACTCTGTTACGCTATGCTCGAAGTTTCATTATGGGATATCATCAGGAACGTAATCATCCGGAAGAAAACGGGTGTCACCGAAATTGCTTGCAGAGTTAGCAATTTGAAATGGTAGTGGGCTGGCCATTTGTTGAAGGAGCGATGGCCATTGGAACAGACGCGTCCTTGAGTGGAGACCGAGAATTGGAAAACGTAGTGTGCGAAGCCCCCTGGCCCGATGCACCGGCGACAAGCAGAAGACCACTGGCAGATTAAATACGAAAGGGACTGCGCAATGAGACGCCGCTTGGGAAAGGCCTATATCCAGCAGTGGACTGCGATAGGCTGAGTTAATTAATTATTGATTGTATGCGGCGTGTCGCTGGTTCGAACACCGCACACACCCGCATGAAACAAAAATTTTTTTTTACTATTTGTAAATCGTTATGCAATACAATCAAAAACGCAAAGGTGATATAACGCATTCAAAGTAAGATTATGTATATCTAGAGTTTAGTGTTGTGTCAAGTGTGGTTGAGTCAACGTGCACGTTTCACCTTTGACCTACATGAGCGGAGTATTCATTTATGTATGGAGAAAAATACATAATTTTATGGCGTTGTATTAAATATCTGAATGGAAAACCAATTTCATGGTTTGGTTCCATTTATCTAGTAAAAAGAACTGCTAGGTAGTCATTTTTTCAAATTATAAACATTACAGTCGGAGATATTTATCTATTTAAATAAACGAGTATGATATGTAACGCACAATTTAAGTCACATGGTCTAACTGGTTGGTTTTATGCAGTAGAGCCGACAGGAAAGTCCATGGATAACTTATAAAAATAATGGTAATTAAATAAATAATCATAAAATATAGCACACATTGTTTATTTGTTTTATATAATTTAAATATTACTATACCTACCATTGGCTCTGACAAAGACCCGCGAGCCAAATTAACCCGACACTATACCGAGGATATCCCGGACATCAGCCTGTACGAGATTAGGATGGCCTTGTAAAAGCTTAAAAAAATAACAAGGTTCGGGACGGAACTACGACAGAGCTTCTGAAAGCGGGTGGCACACCGGTACTTAAAGTCCTTCAGAAGCTATTGAATTCCATCTTACTCGAGGGCACAACGCCGGAAGCGTGGAACAGAGGTGAGGTGGTGCTCTTCTTCAAAAAGTGTGATAACATCCTATTGAAGAATCATAGACCCATCTCACTTCTGAGCCATGTCTATAAGCTGTTTTCAAGGGTCATCACGAATCGTCTCGAGCGCAGGTTTGATGACTTCCAGCCTCTCGAACCAGCCAGTTTCCGAAAAGGTTTCAGTACCATAGATCACATCCATACGCTGCGGCAGGTTATACAGAAGACCGAGAAGTATAATCTGCCACTATGCTTGGCATTTGTTGACTATGAGAAAGCCTTCGATTCGATCGTAACCTGGGCAGTGCTACAATCTCTGCAGCGGTGCTAGATTGACTATCGGTGCATTGAAGTGTTGAAGTGCTTATACAGAAACGCACCATGTCGGTCCGAGTACATGAACAGAGCACGGGGGCAATTCCATTGCAGAGAGGTGTGAGACAGGGGGACGTAATTTCCCCGAAACTATTCACCGCTGCAATGGAGGATGCCTTCAAGCTACTGGAGTGGAAAGCATTCGGCATTAACATCAATGGTGAGTATATCACTCACCTTCAATTTACCAATGACATCGTAGTCATGGCAGAATCGCTGCAAGAGCTCAGCACAGTGCTTGATGATCTCAACAGAGTTTCCCAACAAGTGGGCCTTAAAATGAACATGGACGAGACAAAAGTCATGTCAAATGCCCATGTCGTGCCCATGTGCCATGTATGTCTACCGGGGACAAACTGTCCAGTTAGGTAGGTCCAACTTCGAGAAAGAGGTCAATCGCCGAATCCGACTTGGCGTTTGGGACACTTCGCAACGTCTTTTCGTCGACAATGCCACAATGTCGCAAGACGAAAGTCTTTAACCAGTGATGATAAGAAAGCTCAAGGTCACTCAGCGAGCTATGGAGACAGCTATGCTTGGTATTTGACTACGAGATCGAATCAGAAATTAGGAGATCCGTAGAAGAAATCAAGTTGTCGACATAGCTGAAAGGATTAGTAAACTGAAGTGGCAATGGGCAGGGCACATTTCTCGTAGAACTGATGGCCGTTGGGGCACATAGGTTCTCGAATGGAGACCGCGCACCGGAAAACGCAGCGTGGGACCACCTCCAACGAGGTGGACAGACGACATGGTGAACGTCGCTGGGAGTTGTTGGATGAGAGCGGCATCTGACCGCTTGTTGTGGAAATCTAAAGGGTAGGCTTTTGTTCAGCAGTAGACGTCCTGTGGCTGATATGATGATGATGATTTAAATGTTTATTTGTTTTATGTCATTTAAATATACAAGATTTTAACATAGTGGATTTGGCACATAGAGTAAAGTCTCCGTGATGGAGTACCACTATAAACTTTTTTATCCTTGTTAAATCCTCTTTTATGTTTCTTGTTTATATATGACTGGGTCCGCTCTTGACTTCGATCTTGCCTGATGGGAGTAATAGCTCATCGCCTGGACTGCTTGACATTTTAAAGACAAATTGAACACGACGGCTGTCGCGCTCGCTGTTTGACATGCACGCCGCGCCTGCATCGCTCAATGCTACGCCACGCTCGCTGTGTGTCAGAGTCTTATGCCCGTATCTAGAAGTGCATTTCTCACAATTAAATTTACCTCCTATTGCACGGTGAGAGCCAGCTATCTAACCAGATTCAGCAGCAGAGAGCCGTTTTTTTACATATTTTTATTTGTACCAGTGGAAATTTTTTATGAACTTCCTCCACCCTGGATAAGGGCGAAAGGATATGCCGGACTCTTACCGGCTAAACCACCGGGGCGGTCATCTTCAGCACCTAAGGGGTGCTCCAGGACCTCGTATGATTACACTTGAGCCACCCACTGGTGCCAAGCCTATAGGCACATCTCGGAGAGGGACACTGTAAAGTGGTCCCCCCGGACGGTCTGCTTCCGATTCACAAAGGCACTGGCTCTCCCACACAATCAACGAAACAAACCAAGCTGCTTGGCGCTGGACTCCAGTGGGAGGGTGGTCGCGTACCAGGCGGGCTATGGCAGGTTCTCCTACCCCGGAAGAAGAATTGTTCTGTCGGTTGAGGTCTTGAGTTTTACCGTCTGCGATGAGCTGAACTCTCGTACGTGGAATAATTTGCGCCGCACGAGGAAAGTTTCATTTACAGCCTTCACTCAGTGGAAGGCGGGGAAGATGTGCCAAACTCTTACCAGCTCAAACCACCACGATATTACTTCAACCAAATTTGTGTCAGGGACGCGGGATTTGCTGCATCCCTGGCAGTTTCTAGCCCGCTACTCATTTTGGCAGTCCCCATTCACTGTTTAACCTCAAAATCACCTATGGAGGCGCGCGTGAAATACGACTAGGGTTGCCAGATCGAAAAACCGAAATCTCTAGACAAAATTTCAAAATGACTTTGGCCTGTCTTGAGAAATGAATTTTATGAATTAAAGTGTTACAGATTATTTTTATTTACATCATAAGTGACTTTATTCAAAAGCCTAAACATTATACATACAATAATTAACAATTATAGGTCAAATTAAGGTCGTACCAAATTAATTCCTTCAATTATTAAAAAATTTATATTGCCAGATGTACATATTTTGAATTTGTTTTCACTGAGTATACTTTCGTGTCATTTTGGATTCTTAAGGAATTACGAGTACTAAGACTTACAATTTAAACATTTAAGTTCTAAATAGTGCATAAAACTTTACGATTAACTGTGTTTTGGGAGATTATGTAAAGAAATCGGGAGTCCTGACATCATATGAAATTTGGCAGAATCCAGATTAATCCTGATCATCTGGCAACCCTAAACATGACGCTAACGCCTCAGGTCTGTCTCTGAATGAGCGAAGGACTGGCTCCCCGCTGACCGCAACTTATAGATGCCGAAGATCTGCAAGCGCTGAGCAACCGGTGCGTCTTCTACGGAAGAGTAGATACGCCTCTCTCTACCGTTCTACTATTTTCTTTGCGTATATCATCTCCTCGCAAAAGCGGATGACACACATTCTTCTTTCGATCTACATATCGCCTGGGGTGTGGGATTTGTTCGCACACATACCCAATATATATATATCATTTACAGATTCCGCGTGCTACTTATTCTGATGGAATTGGGAATGCCCCGAGATCACTGTCCGCGCATCTTATGGATCATGTGACCGTGCAGTTTTTAACATATATTATATAAAGATCAGCATTTATTAACGTTGGGGGAGACGTAGCAGCCTTCTACTGCGACAAAGCCCTGCCCCCTGTCTAACAGGAAACAAGTCGGCCCACCTTCTACCGCAGCCCAATAGATGGCGACGGAGTGCCTGGCGCCCCCGAACCAGCGAGAATGTTCCTAGACGACGTAGGGCTCCACTACAACTGCCAAGACAACTAACCAGTAGCAGCAGTAGATTCTGCACTTGCGGTAGTGGTTCAGGTTGCCCTGAAGGATTCTTAGGGCTGGGAATGAGACGTTTCCATCGCCTCCAGTGGGCTTGCGACCGATGGCGCCTTCTCCTGTCTATTGGCAGTGGCAGAGGGAGCTCGCTTTAACTTTTCAGGGCAGCGCATGGTTTGCTGCCCAGCCTATGCCCTGTAGGTAGTCCAAAATCTACGCACAGGGGACAATTCTATGACTGCGCCGTGCAATGCTTCGCTTTGTGGCCTTGACTGCGAATAGTACGTACAAGCGAATAGTACCTATATCCACTAAATCATGATAATTTTTAGATTATTGTAAATAGCTGTTATTACAATATTTAATTAATTAAATAACATTAGAGCTAGTACAGTTTGTACAGCTGTTGCAGCAAGCCAATACAAAGTTAAGTCGAGGAGAGTACTTTCGTGTAAATACATTTTTCCTTCAAACAATTCTCACTCTACAGTATTAAAGTTCCTTCAGGCATATATTATTATGCTCCATTATCACCATAATATCATATTATATAATAGAAAGAAACATAGTGACCTATACTTACCCGGAACCCGACCGCAAAGGTTGCAGAACAGTAGGTTATAATTTTTCTAGATCAAGCACCTGCATGCAACAAGCATTGACCTTATCGCCTCGACGATAACCTCAAGGCCGTTTGCAGCCAAGAGTATTCCCCTTTCAGTAAAAAAAAAAGCGTGACTTGACAGTTTTTGTGTTAATTATTTATGCAATGCTTATTGAGTCAATAAACAATTATGATTTAAATATAATTGCTTGGATAATAGGTTTTTTAACACGCTTATATTTGCTTCACTTGTAACTAACTATGTAAACAAATCCTGGAAGCATACTTCTAATTGTAAAAGCGTAGTGGTTTTTATTTTACATTAAAACAACGCTATTTATTCATATTTCAGCAAAAGCGTGTTTTTATTAGTTTCGCAAACTATAATTAGGCTTCGCAGGTTGCTCAGGGAGCTGCTGATGCTAACTGGATAAACTGGTGAAGCCGAAAGGGCCTATAGCCAGAGATAACTTACAATACGCAATATATAAGCAACTAAAGTCAATCGGCCGGCTGGAGCAAAAGTCGGGAGTGGAAAATAACGCATATTTCTTTCTGGTGACTCGTGAACTCGTGACTTTTCGCGTATCTTAGCCGCTCTCTTTAGCTATAAAAACACTTGGCAATACCGCTTTACCAAGCTTTTATCCGATACACATACCAGTAAATCTGAAATGTATATATACCCTACCTTATATCCTATACACAAATATTTTAAAGCTAGTAAGCTTAATGTTTCGCTTATGTAATACAACAAAAGGGCCAGTGCCACAATCACAGCACAGCAATTGATATAAGACTTATAAGGCACTGGAAACGAGTGAAGTCGTGAGCATAGCTAGTTTATAATGGCAGTAGTGACTAAGCAGTTGCCACGACACGGTAGATCTTATCTGTCTTGTAGACAAGACTTAGTTTGACTTATCCGTGTCTTGTTACACGATATAAATTAGTCTCTTAAACGAGTGTGGATTTGTATTTTTTTTTAACAGAGAGTGCTAGGGATATTAATAAAAACGGCGGTGGTTGGTGCAGTGGCTGATACAGTCGGCTGCTGCGCTCCGGGTCCTGGGTTCGATTCCCGCCGGAACAAATATTTGTACGATCTGCTGGTAGTTGTTCCGAGTCTGAGTGTATTGTATGTGGAATTCGTGTCTGTAAACGCACCCACGACCAGGCGAAATCCTAGTGTGGGGCAAGGTTTTTTTTAAGAAATAAAGAAATAGAAAATAAATTAAAGAACATATGCAGTCAGCCTAAATACATATTTACAGAATTAATCTTGTGACTATGCGACATATCATAAAAATGTAGTGCTTCTTTCCACTTTTACTTTTTTTTCGGGTACCTACCCGCCCGGTGGGGAAGACAACACCCCTCAATGAGCACTCAAAACAAACCCCGACCGGTCGTTATGGCGTTCTTTGAGGGATGTTTATTTCCAGCAGTGGGTTGTTTTTGGGCTGCAATGATATAATAATAAATATAAAAATATACGAAATTATCATTATCTGTTGTAACAAAGGCGAAAAATCGCTCGGAATGAAAACATAATCAGTTTTGATACTTGCTTTTATGTAATCAATAAAAATACCATTAAATCAAAAATTTTAATCATTTGGTAAATACTATGGATTCGACTATGTCTTTGTAATATTAACCATGAAACATTGATGCATCTGGATATTAAACTTTATTTATTAAAATTGTGTTCGTTATTTGGATCTTTAAGAATCAAAATCATCCTAGCAGTTTTCGAGAGTAGGTTAATACAGCGCCAGTATGCTCATAATGACTTATAGATTTAACGTAGCGAGGCATAAAATAGATACAAAACTATTAACAATGAAATGTATACAGAGCGTTAAGCTAAATTCAAGAGTCCATTGTACGAGACAAGGTGGTGTTACGAAACGACAACAGGGTTACCAAAGTTTTCCACGTTGCTTAATTTTACGACTTTTTTGTTTTGCTTAGTTTAATAACTACTTAAGATTTCAGTGCAGGACTTTGGACAAAATCTCGTCTTTTAAAATCTGTTACATAATACTTGCTTTACTTTAGTGCAATCACTCAGTGAGAGGAAAAATACAATTGTATTTCTAGGCGTCGGCAAGCACAAGAATTTCTCTAAATTAATAATGCCATAATAAAATATGTATACTCCAACTACAAAATTTTGAAACGAAAAACGAATGTTTGAACGAGCGGTAACCCTAAATTTGCAAATTGGAAAACATAACCTGAATAGTAGGCGATTATAACGCGGCTTTGTTATGCTTTTTATCAAAGGTCTGGGGTGCTGTGTGCTAATGCTTTTTCGTTACACTTAAAACGTTACTGAAGCGAAAAAACGTAACGGCGTGTTTCCTTGCCCTCTTTGTCGCTACTCGCTTACGTGGTGGGCTAAGAAGTAAGAATAGTGAGGAGAAACGTTACATTTTTATTTAAATCGGAACCGATTTATACTTGTGGTTTTATGAATTTTTAACGGTATGTATACAGTCGAAATTCAATAAAATAATCGAGAATATGTATGTAAGTAGATTCATAATTGCACTTTGTTATCAGAAATATCGTGTGAGCTCCGCATTGCCCAAATTTTGGTTAATACGCAAGAAATAGCTCAAAATGTTGTAAACAGATTTATTTCATAGTAGCCAATGCTTTATAGAATCGCTTGATAAGAAACAAGTAGTATTTTCTTGCTCAAAACCTTACTTGCGATTTGGCTTGCATAATCCTGAAGCTAAGATAACTATTTGTCGTGTTCTCTTTTGCTTTTTCACCAATTGATTCAATGTTTAAACCTAAATTTACTGAGACGTTGTATAATAATTTGCGGAACATTGAAACGAATGAAATTTAACACCGAATAATAACTTTGCTATTTTACTTTATTTAGGAATGATATCTACCTATTCCAAAACGAATAATCAATCTAATCCAAAATGTTTGCATTTACGATTGAGGATTTGTCTGTTTTTGATTAAGTGTGATCTTAACATAAAAGCAATTCAAGTTTCTAATCTTAAATCTAAAGATTTTGGATTAGATTGGTTATTAGTTTCGATCGTACGTGAAGGACGATAATATTCACGAGTTTATAGGCGTACATTAAGTAAGTATAATTATTTTTCTTCAAACTCCAGTTGCAACTTTGCAAGTTAAATGTTTATTCAAACGCCTGATTTGATATCGTGCTTTTATTCATCTAATTAACCAGTAAAACCTAACTGCTGAATATCGTAGGAATCTGTAGGAATCATTTTAATAAGTACCATATAATAATGATTAATTTCTGACAGGAGAACAAATGGCAACCGGGAAAAAACATGGTATGAATATTGGTGTCATCACCTTCTCCTCTTTTTCTTAGAGAGCCTTGGTATGAATATCCTAGAGATTGCAGTTCATAATTTCAGCTGAAAAATCACTGCTAGATCTAGGCCTCCCGCAAAGATCGCCACAAATGCTACGCATGGCAGGCTGGTTGGCCGTCGAAGTTGAGTTGTTAACGTAATATAGGTACGCTGCTACCCATCCTCCGGCAAATTTTGTAGTCACCTGTTACGACACTCACGGGATGAGTTTTTTTTTTTTAAACATTGCCCCACACTAGGATTTCTCCTATGTCGTGGGTGCGTTTACAGACATGAATTCCACATACAATACACCCAGACCCGGAACAACTAACTGCAGATAATACAAATATTTGTTCCGTGCTCCCGCATCGAACCCTTTTTTTTTTTTTTTTTTTATTGATCCGGTGGAAATACCTCATGTACTTCCTTCACCCCGGGAAAGGGCGAAGGGGCATGCCGGACTCCTACCGGCTAAAACCACCGGAGTGATCATCGTCGGCACCGAAGGGAGGCTCCAGGAACTCGAAAGATCTCCATCTAGAGCCACCCATTGATGCCACGCCTTTAGGCACATCTCGGAGGGGATGACTGTAAAGTGGTCATCCCCTCTAGTGGAGGGAAGGCGACTGTAAAGAGGCCACCCCCCAGGCATCTCTCGAGGGGATTGTAAAAGATTCCCCCGAGGCCTCACTATGCGCTGTGCTGTGCACACAGCGGTACGTGACCACATGCGCACCGCTGTCTTCCCGGGGGTCGCTCGGTATGAGCACGGGGGAATCGAACCCACGACCCGGAGGGCAGCAGCCGACTGTATCAGCCACTGCACCAACCATGTCGTCAGATGGGATAGTGCTGTTCTTAGCCGGCACCACACTCCACACGGAACTACTACAGATACTGAGCGTCTCTCAATCACCGTACTTCTACTACTAGAATGAGGGAATGAAGCGCAGCGAACGAAGCGCAATATGTTTCATATTGCAAAGGTTTTGGCAAAAGGGTTTCACAGTCGGCCGCTTACCTGACACCTACCCTCCTTGGGTATACTACTGTTGGTGGTTTACCCGCCACCTGCGGGGAAGCCAAACTGCTATGGTACACACCGGGTTCCAAAATGTGATCTAGTTATTTGTGTAAAATATTTTATGGCTAATCATCGCGTTCAATGTGCGAATCTCTCCCTTAGTGTTAAAAACGGATAATTAATAAGGATTTTTGAGAACTGGTTGAAGTGGCAATGGGTGGGGCACATAGCTTGTGGAACTGATAGCCGTTGGGGCAAAAAGATTCTCGAGTGGAGACCACGCACCGGAAAGTGCAGCGTGGGATGACCTCCAACGAGGTGGACAGATGACCTGGTGAAGGTCGCTGGGAGTCGTTGGATGAGAGCGGCATGTGACCGCTCGTTGTGGAAATCTAAGGGGGAGGCATTTGTTCAGCAGTGGACGTCCTGTGGCTGGTATGATGAATAAACAGACAGACTGATGAACGCATTTTTACTATGTAACTCTCTATTACACGGGTTTATATCCCCTGTAAGGGGGAACCTGGTCTTTTGATAGGCTTACACGGGGACATGGGTCCAACACGCAGAGGCCCTTTAGAGAATTTTAATCTAAAATGTAATGGGACACTAACCGGGAACTCTCCATGGCTTCACTACAAAATGCAGTCTCGGATTGTCCCCGGAGGTGTAAAACTATTGTATAAGATGGAAACTACAATTATAAGGTCTATTGTAATGGGTGCTAAATGGATTATACATACTTCTAAAAACAGAAACAACGGCGGCTGCCTTTCAACCTTTAATTATGTAATATTATTAAGTATTGATTGATTGTGTGTTTATGCGATCACACATTACCCCGAAATAAATATTGAATTTACAATAATTATCATTCTAAACAACCACTCGCTTGCTAAATGTTTCTTGTAATAAATACGCGATAAATCACCTCACCTACAACTGTAGTTTTATTATTATTGCAGTGTATAGACACTCTCACACAAGTCTCTCACATGTAATATGTGCTATATGTCTATACATATAGCGTATATTACATGCGAGAGACTTGTGACACTAATTAATTTTAGTCATTTGGAATTACTAAACAATTAAACAAATAAAGATTGGATGCTTGCGTAATATACTTATTAGAAAACTTGCTTAAAGATTTTGCAAGCGTCGCCATTTGGAGTGATCTTAGCAATTTCGTTACAGCGTGGTTTTAGCGCAGACATAATGCGATAATTAAAAAATGTACTAACAATTTAGTAATAGTTTAAATGTAATTGTTTGGACGATAACCTTTTTATTGTATTTTGGGGAAATCTTAACGGATTTCCTTCGCCTTGGGAGGGCCGGAGGGGCATGCTGGACTCTTTCCGGCTAAATCCCCACGGTGTTCCTTTTATTTATCTTTGACTGTTGATGTGGTGTTCGACGAGTAGGAATTGGGCCACGGACCATAGCATTTTTTAATTTTATTGGTCCGGTTGAAATACATCATCTACTTCGACTCCTACCGGCTATAACCACCGGAGTGGTCATCTTCGGCACCGTAGGGAGGCTCCAGGAACTTGAATTACCCTATATCTAGAGCTCATTGGTGCCTTTAGGCACATCTAGGAGGGGATAACTGTAAAGCGGTCACCCCCTCTAGCGGATGGAAGGCGACTGTAAAGAGGTCATCCCCCAGGCAGTTCTCGGGGGGATTGTAAAGGATTGATTCCCCCGACCCCTCGCTATGCGCTGAGCGGGGTCACGTGACCACATTCACACCACCTTCATCCTCGCTCAGTATTAGCATGCAGGTTTCCCAATTGGCGCACCATTTCAGGTCATGCCTGTGAAAGGTTGCCCTGTGCCGGGACCGGGACTAGTCAGCTTTTAACTGTTGTAACAATATGAACCGTGAATTAATTAACTTTGTTCATAATGTGTGTACGAGTTTATCATATTTAAACTGTTTTCACAGTGTGATTGGAATAATAAAACTGCAATAGTTTCACGTGCTTTGTGGTGCCGGCTAAGAATACCACCACCCCATCTCATCCAAACCATTCCCAATTTGCGCCACAAAATCCAGTTTTTCAACCTTCAGTTTGCACTATTACAGATAGAAATTTGACATTACTTATACCTAAGAAGTGAACGTTAAAAGTAAGAGAGATATATTATGAAGTACTCTCCACGATCGATCGAATATTTAAAGAAGAAAAGAATAGAGGACAACATGTCCCAAGATATGGACTAGGTCTGCTTTAGCGCTCACTGATACAACATTTTGAGAGCTAGTTATAAGTACCTAAAACTAAAGTGTAAACTACACTTTCTGAAATATATGTTGGGCACTAAATATATTATTAGGTACTTTTAATTTTTTTATTATATAACTAGCATTAAGGAATCAAAGTTTACGACATTTTGACAGATTTATGAGCGACTTGATGATACGATGATGAGAAAGGTAATAAAGCTACGAAATGCCTAAACTACGAGTATAATATATAGCAACAAATGCAATCTAGACAACATAATTATAATTTTTGTTTAAGTACCCAAGTCGATAGCATCCGGGAAGTCGACTTCCACGCGGCATATCAAATTAATGTTAACACAGATTTATATGAATAATTCTATTTCGACATAAATCAACATAATGACCGCTAGATCACCTGATTGACAACACTACTCACGATACACCTTCACACTTTGAATTGAAAATATATGAACTCATTGAATTCGAATATTAGAGACACGATTTAGAACCGTACTCCATTAAAATAAAGTATAATATAATTAAACAAAGTTTGTAAAACTATTAATTAAGCCTAGTCCACCTGTATTCAATTTGTGAACGTTCAAAGTATTTGTTCACGGGATATCGTGATATTGTGAAAGACTAACGACCTTATTGTTATGGAGATATAGGTCAGTTAACCAAGAACGGAGCATGCCTACACAGGTATGGCCAGCAATACAATGGACAGTTAGCCAGTTAGATATCACATCGACAGTTACCGAGTAATACTAATAGTCCAAGGATGGGAAACAACTGAAGAAAATGTTAGACATTACATTTTTTTTACATTACATAACAACATTATAATAAAACAATTTTAAACCTATTTAATGAAGTGTATTATTGATTTTTGTTTTTCCTGACGTTTCGAACACTTTGCAGGGTTCGTGGTCGCAGGATGACTAAGGTAACAAGCGTCGTTACAAATTTAAAAACTAATTTTATCTACCGTAAAAAACAAATCAAAAATTGTTTCGATGCACGCAGTAATCACTCACAGTGCCTCGATGTTATTTAATGTGGTGTGTTGTTTGGGTTTTTATTAATTTAATAACAGGATGCCAAACAGGTCAGGTAACCTGGAAACCATCTTCTCTGTTAAAATTAGGATGGTTTTAAATGTGCACACAAAATGTGCAGCATTGACTCTGGATTGTCCATACAGAATCTGTATGCATGTAACCGTTGTGCTAAGCTGTATCCTATGGAAGTGCTCCTTGCTGCCGAAGTGGCCTGTTATTGCGCCTATAGTATAGTATATAGTATAGTGCCTTAAATGGGTTTTGGTTATATTTAATAGTCTCTTAAACCCGCTTACTTTTGTGCTGCAGAAAGCCTCCATTCCAGCAAACGCATGTAATGCCTGTTGGTAGGTACCATGAGGTATTCCTACAAATGGCTCTGGTCCATGCGCTGCACATTAGAGCCGAACCTTGCTAGTTGATCTGCCTTCTCGTTACCTTCAACAACTTCGTGTCCAGGTACCCAGACAAGCTTTTCGTTGATGTGTTTTCCTAGTTTGTTTAGTAGGAGAACAGTTTCCTTGACTAATTTGGAATTTACTTTGAAGGAGATTAGTGTCTACAGAGCTGCTTGACTGTCGCTGAGTCGGTTTTGTCCTTCTCATTCCTCCTTAAAATTTACCTAATGCTGGCAATTATTTCATAGGTGATCTATGTATTTTTGGAACATACTCGTTAAGATTTTTCATTGGATACACGATATTATATACTTTTTGGTAGTAGTTTATATCCGCTATGAACCATCATGTTCAATTTTATGTCGTTGGTGTAGGTGTCGTTGCACCTCATTTTTCAAAATGCGAGGAGTAGTTTGAGGAAACATATCAATATACATACCCACATACATACATACTAGTCAAAATGATAACCGTCCTTTTTGCTTCGCCGTAGTTGATGAAATGAAAAAAAAGTAAAGGTTTTTCAAATTAAAGCAAATATTTAAGAGAAAAATTTAAACAAGCCGGAGTTGTAATGCAAGCCAAAAGAGTGACATAACCACCTGATGGCATTTTATCTGAACAGTAATCAAGCGTAAAATACTTGATGTTTGAATAGTCAAAAATACAGTCATCATATCATCATAACAGCTAAAGCATATCCACTGCTGAAAAAAGACCTCCACCATAGACTTACATAACTGTGCCGTCGTTTTGGGGGGAATTTGCTATTACTCACCACGCTTGCAGGTGGGTTGGTGAGAACTATATGGCTAATATTTAACAGAAGGGACGCTGCTGCCATCCCTCAGGCTTAGAATCCGTAAGTCGCCTTTTACGACAACCACGGGAGGAGATAGAGTAGTGATATATTCGTAAACCAACACCACACGGAACAGGGAGGTTGCTGCTGCTCAATCTCGTGATATCAACACTTAGTAGCCTTTTACGTCACCCATGGGTGAACAGTTCTATTGGTTATCGGGAATGACACGGACTGTTCCAATATAAGATACGGCCCTTTCACAGGACTAATGAACTCCCAAAATACAGTTAGCAGTAGATTATGACTGTGTATAAATGTTTAGACTATTGTTATACTCGGGGTTAAATGCTGGTGTTAATATACTAATGAAACAGTTGACTGATAATGATAATGGTGCAGTAGCTGATACAATTTACTGCTGCGCCGGGGGTAGTGGGTTCGATTCCCGCACGGAACAAATATTTGTATGATCTGCAGGTAGTTGTTAGGGGTCGTGCGGGATCAGCCCTCTCCCGATCGACTGCAGAGCGGGATCGGGAGAGGGCTGATCCCGCACGGAGAAGGACGAGACGGCGCCGGGGCAACAACCGTCCCGGCTCCCAAGTCCAACACGCCTGAGCCCCCTGCCGTCATTTTATGGTGGGGGGCCTCGGGGATCGCGGGCGCGCAGATTGGGGAATCTGCGTGCTCACACCGAGCGACCCCCGGGAAGACGGTGGCGCGCACGTGGTCACGTGCCGCCGTGTGCGCAGCACAGCGCAATGCGAGGCTTGGGGGGATCTTTTACAATCCTCCCCGAGAAGTGCCTGGGGGGGCGACCTTTTTACAGTCGCCTTCCCTCCGCTAGAGGGGGTGACCACTTTACAGTCATCCCTTCCGAGATGTGCCTAAAGGCGTGGCACCAATGGGCGGTGCTGAAGATCACCGCTCCAGTGGTTTTATCCGGTAGGAGTCCGGCACACCCCTTCGCCCTTCCCTGGGGTGAAGGAAGTTCCATGTAGAATTTCCACTGGACATCAATAAAAAAAAAATATTAAAAAAAGAAAAAAAAGGTGTCTGGTTGTATTGTATGTGGAATTCATGTCTGTAAACGCACCCACGACACAGGAGAAATCCTAGTGTGGGTCAAAGTTATTATTAAAAAAAACAGGGAGATCAAACTAATGTGATTGATTATAAAGTGAATAAAAGAGGTAGTTATCTGTAATTTAGTTCGAGTGATCATTTGCATTCCGAGACTAATGGCGACGAGCTACTCAACATAATAAAGAGTATTTACTTTCTTTGATCAAACGGATTAAGTTTTCATTACACGCGTGCATAATGCGATGATGGGAGAAAGTGGAAGCAATAAGCGTAAAGATCACTGAACATAGCACGTACCGACTTGATGGATTTAAGACAGCCATGAACTATAGTGCCAGAATCATTACAAATAGCGTTTATAATATTTAGCCTTTACATTACTCAGAATGTTGAAGTTTATTAATTTAAATAATTTATCTTAGGTGTGTAATATTTGATTGTAGGGTAGATATTCTTATTATTATATTTACACTCGTAAATGAGTTTGAACGGACTGAAGTGTAATATTAAAAAGTAGATGACGATCTTAATTAACCTTTTATTATCTAGTACCTTTTTTTATTAATCTCTGTGGAAATACTAATAAAGGATGGGCGGAGGGGCATGCCAGACTCCTACATGTTAAAACCACTGGAGTGGTTATCTTCAGCACTGAAGGGAGGCTTCAGGTCCTCGATATAGTCACACTAGAGCCGCCCATTGGTGCCTCGCCTTCAGACGAATCATCTTGGAGGGGATGACTGTAAAGCCGTCACCCCGTTTAGCAGAGGGGAGGCGGCCGCCACCCCCAGGCACATCTCGGGGGGGATTGGAAAAGATCCCCTGAAGTCTCACTCTTTGCTGTGCTGTGCATACGTGAGCACGTGCGCGCCACCGTCTTCCCGGTGGTCGCTCGGTATGCGCACGTATACTTCCCAATCTGCGCGCCCGCGGCCCCCGATACTGTTATTATCCAGTACCTAGGTAAATTAACATAGCGGTAATCCATGGGGTGTCCCGATTAAAAAATAACACGACTCCTAGCATGGATGTCCTAAAAGAAGACTAAGGGACTATAAACCAGAGGGATGGGCAGCAGCTCCCTCCTTGTGGAATTCTGTGCTCACCAACCCACCTGCCAAGCATGCAGGTGAGTGCCGGCAAGTTCCGGTCGCTGTGGAAATCTATGGGGATGTCTTTGTTCCTTTGTTCAGCAATGGACGTCTTTTGGCTGATATGATGATAAAAGAAACGTGTTATCAATAGTATTTTTTTTAGATTATTGGATTTCACTTAATTAATTAATAATAAGTTTTGTCTCTTTATATAACTAGCATAATGTTTTATTTTTGTAAACTAACTCTTTTAGATTTTTTTTTTTATTGTTGCTTACAAACTGTGTAAGCAATTGATGGTGAACCAATAAAAATTAATAGAGTAGAGTATTTAACACAATTTTAATCTTCCTTTTTAGCACAAATATATATTAACCCTATTTAATAAATTTCAATGACTATGATTATATCCATAGTAAATTTAACCTGCAGAAAAAAAGTTGATAAATTGGTGACGCCATGGTCGAAATGACAGACACCATTAGCAACTTTGTCGAGTTGATAAAATTGCTGACAAAACACGGCAAAATACGGAGGAGTATTTCCTACTTGAGTGGTATTCTCGCAGTCATGGGCCTCCACGACAGCGGTGAGGCGGGCATCTTCGTCGGCGAGGGCAGTAAACTGGTCGTGGGGATCTGGAAGCGAGAGCCCTCGCGTCCCTATATTAGTGGCGTGGAGAGGCGCTAAGTAGGGGTGAACGGCCAGTATCAACTTCGTGAGATCGAGGTACGACGGGCCGAGCTTCGGCGGATCTTGGTGGCGGAGTGGAAGGAACGACCGGTGCAGCCCAGCAGCAGGGCACGCCGCTTGAGCGACGGTAAGAGTAAGCCCCATCATGGAGGTATGGCTGGAATGACGGCATGGCGCCCTTATCGAACAATAATAAAAATACTCAATTAATAGGTCCAGGATTCTACTTCAATTAATGCAATCTTGACTTAAGTGAGATCTTGATTTTTGACTCTCGTTCGATTTTAGTTATAATTATAGTCATTGAATTTAATTAAAATGGGTAAATATATGTTTGTACTGAAAAGGAAGAATAATATTTCATTAACTAGTTTGTGAACTAACATTTGGCTCTACTATATTTTTTTTTTATTTTTGTTTTATATTTGATAGGTTCACCATCAAACTCAAACTTTAATCAAACAAACCCAACCAAAGCTTTAAATAATGTCACGTGTATCATTTCAATGAAACCAATTAAATGATGTCCTCAAGAAAAAAAAAAACAATCTAAAATGCAAAGCCTGAAGTACTGTGTATTAGCAGCCTGCTTTGTAACACCTTTTATCTCTATTGTGTTGAAAGGAAAAACAACAACCTGATAACTGGTCGGCGGTACAAATTGACCCAGTTTTATGAAATCGATGACATAAGGTGCAGTCAGGACTCTGATAGCTTTGCTGCGAAAGTTGCATCTAGGGCTGCCCTATAATTATTATACCTATTCAGGATTTAGACAGCTATTTCAAGCAATAAACGAGTTTAAAAGTTGGGATAACATAGAACTGTGTCGTTTTTGGGACGTAGCGTCAAGGTATATAAGAGAAAACGACATGTGGGTTATGTGTTTTTATCGTAGTCCCCAGTTTAAGTCAGGTGCTGTCCGATGATGGGTTGGCTCGACCGGGAAAGCAGCGCCTTCTCACAGAATACGCCCATAAAGTAATAAAGTACTTAATAACCTTGTGTTGCCACTCCTCCTCCTCACCCTGCGCTCCATCCCATCTATCCCTCCCCCTAAAAAGTTGGCAACACATCAGCCACTCTTTAGGTAGCGAGGCAACGAGTGCTCTTCTAAAACTCTAACGTCATCATTTCGGTCGAATGAAGTCATCTGCTGGACACAGGCCTACCCCAAAGATCACCACAACGACCGATATGGGTGTGTTGTGGGCTCATTGGGGGGTTTTACCTTAATCGCCATGCTTGGCAGGCGGGTTGGCGATTGCAGTTGAGTTGTTAATGTACTCGAAGGACGCTGCTGTCCATCCTCCGGCTAATCCCTTAGTCAACTTTTACGATAGCCACGGGCGGAGATCGGGTGGTGGTATTCTGAGCCGGAACTACACGATTGTATTTATTATTTAAATTTAATTCTAATGTATTATTATTATAAATTTCATGTTTATACTTCTTTTTTCCTTTAGTTAGTGGCCACCCTAGTGCCTGAGCTCTTTATGCCGCCCTTTCTTTTATGTTTTAACCTTTTACTTAGGCTAAGCTTATAAAATCTATAACATATTTTTAATATTTAGGTTAGATTTTAATTTTATATAATTGTAGTTTAAGATTTTAAAATGCCGTGTGGTGCCCGAATTGAGTATATAGCACCACTCCATCTCCTTCCGCGGATGTCGTAAAAGGCGAATATTCTAGGACTCTTAACAGATGGACAGGCAGCAGCTTCCCTTTTGTGGAACAGTAGCCATACTGCGCTCACTAACCCGCCTGTCCAGCGCGGTAAGTATTAAAATTGGAAAATTTTACATAGTTGTGGATATCTAGGTAGGCCTTTGTTTAGCACTGAAGAATGTTTGATATAAATAAAACTTTTTCACAACAAAATACCGACTTTAAAAACCAAAATCCTGAAGTCGGGCGGGGCCAGGTATAAAATATAACTTCTCGTTGGTCTGCATGTACCATGGTTGGGGCACACCTGGCACCGCCCGACTTCATAAGTTTTTTTTCCTTTTTAAGTGGTCTTAATATTTTTATTATCGTGTAGGGTTTTTTAAATCGGTATTTCTTTTTTGTTATTATTATTATCTGTTTTACACGGGTTTATATCCCCTGTAAGGGGGAACCCGGTCTTTTGATAGGCTTACGCGGGGACATGGGTCCAACACGCAGAGGCCCTTTAGAGAATTTTAATCTAAAATACACTATAAAATGCAGTCTCGGATTGTCCCCGGAGGTGTAAATATTACTATTAGTTTATTATATTAGTTTCCATCTGTTACAATAGTACTACAGTTATAAGGTCTATTGTACTGGGTGCTAAATGGATTACATATACTTCTTCAACCTTTAAAGTGAAATTCTGTGGCAGATGGTGACTCGCCACTCACAAGATGGGCCCCCTAAATGGCCACCGCTACAGGCGACAAGGAGCAACACCGATGTGAGCGGCTAGGGGTGTAGAGAGTTGCGGCACCGATTTCACCACCGCGCGTCTCGAAGACTCGGAGCGGGTTTCCCCGTTATTACGCCATTAGACACTTCCACCCCCGAGCATATAGCTCTGGCGGCCCCTCTCTGATCGGCCAACTAAGGCAAGCCAGAGTTGAAAATCCTACGGGCACTCATGGGGTACCACTCCAACCAACCAATAAAGGCAAGCCGGAGACGAGGCCCTGACCGACTCTCTGAACCATTCGGGTACGCAGTGTCGCCACTCACATTCAGCTCGCCACAAACTGCCCTGCGTTCTGTAAGCTACTTAATACACTTTTTTTCTTTTCTTATTATATACTTTTTTTTTTATATCAAAAGGTAGGAAGAAATGATGCAGCTACTTTAATCTGCCCTCCAGGATTACCTTATCCCATGGTGAGATAACGTTTGCCCGGAGGGGTTTATATATAGAGGCCACTATGTCTAACTTATGCAGACATTTTTTATAAGCACCTATTAAATCACTTTTATACTTATACAGTTCAGGTATTTTATTTGAAGAATATACCAACTCAACATTATTATTATTATTTTGTTTTTAGAATTTTATTTTCTCAGGGTTTTAATACCTGTACATTTTAAGATCACACGATATTATTATTATTTGTTTTTATTTGTTTCTTTTTAGTGTAATAACTTTTTCCAATTTGGTATCAGTATTTAACACTAAAAATAAGAATGACTCAAATCGGTTCTCTAGTCTGAGAGGAATCGAAACTATTAAGACATCATCTAGCGCATATAAGCTCATATAAGCGCAGTCAAATTAACCTGTTTATTGAAGCTGGTTAAAAAACTACTCAATTAAATAAAATAAATATAAATTTTACCAACCAACTCGAAAGCATTCTGCACGAGTTAAAAAAAGAATTGCTCGAATCGGCCTATTAATCTCGAAGTATATACATAAATAAAAAATGCGCATCGAATTGAGAACCTCCTCCTTTTTGAAGTCGGTAAAAAGGCAACTTTCTATTTTACCATTACAAGTTCATTATCCATTTGGGTTTTTAGCATAATAAATAATTATTTAACATTAATCAAGTTGTACAGTGAATTCTTCAACAAAACACTGGTTATAACAATTTATACCTAACTTCCTTTCAAGTTATATTGAGTAGGTACATTGAATTAAATATTATATAATTTTAACATGGGTATTAAGTTTAATAGTAATAAAACAAGGTACCTGAACAAACTGTTACGCTATAATTGCATAATATTTTTAAGTATTCAGACTCCTTTCATACGTTCAACAAGAACAAAAAACCTTCCAAGACAGTGTTAAATACAGAAAATCATGAAACATGCAGTGATATAATGTATTTTAGTAAAATGTAATAGCCATAAATAATTGGTATTAAAGTTATTAACACTACTGTACAATAAATTCACTTGTCTCTATTTAAAAAAAAAATGAACATTCAAACATCAGCAGGCTAGCAGTAGCCCTCCTGCCGGGGGCGCGGTCTAATGCAGATAAAGCGTACACCTCAGAAGAAAAAGGACACCGTGGGATTTTAGCCGGTTGATGCCCTTTCCAAGGCGGCGGAAGTCCAAGAAGATTTCCACAAATAAAAAAAGGCTAGCAGTAGCCCTAATTGAGTGCAGTGTTGCAAGTGCCTGTTTCGTGACCAAACACGAATGCCCGGAAGTCAATGGCCCACTTACAACTCATTTTTCGTGGCCACGATCACGATATATAGACAAAATAATTTATTTACCATCTATAAAGCTGACTATTTTGTAATAATTACTATGACTATTTATGTTACCCTTGGATTAATTGCTGTATAATATTTAATATGTGCATAATAAATTTAAAAAGTAAATCTTTAATTTGTGTGTCAAAAGTTTGACCAATCATCTATAAAATACAAAAATATCGATACCGATTACTTCTGGTTGTTGTTACATATGACGTAGATAATGGTAGTGTTACACAGACATATTATAGCTTTTTTACAAATAATTTTTTTTTTCTTTATCACTCTATTCTTATTTTAAACTTATTGTAAATTATTTTCTACTTTTTAGTTCGGTTATCTACAAAAGTGTTCTTTTAGTTTTTTTAAAACTATAATTTATATTTTTTTGTGCGGCTAACAAAACCGTGTTTTTTTTAACGAAGTTTGCATTTGAGATCATTGTCATCGGTCCCTGATAAGTGTGCGAAGTTTCAAATCGATCCGACGTTTCGAAGGGGATGAAAATCGAGTTCACAAACGTTACATAGATACATAACTCCATATGTACATAAATACATACCAGGCTAATAAAAGCGTGTTAAGACATAAATAGACCAAACCCTTAAAAAAATCATAGATTCAGCATTCTCTATGGTCATTATACTTCCTGGTCTTTAAGGCACCATTGGACTGGGCTGACATGGCCACACCCTTATTTAGAAAGAAAAAAATAGACTACATCTGCACCAAGTTGTCTGTCCGGACTGGTCAACCGTTAACTGCAATGGCAAATAAATTATTAGTATATTAATGTAGTTTAACGTTTTTTATACATTCACCTACATTATGCTCGTTATATGTTTTACCATCATTTGTATCAATCAACATTGTAATCTCAATTATTTTAAAAGAGTATCCATGGAATTTCCTGCCAGCTCTTCTCCATAGGATCAACCATACACTTAATACTGACATAGATGCGCAACTCTAAGACCACAATAATCAAATATGCGACCTTGACTACCAGATGGCGCTACGTTTTCATTTAGTACCGAAACAATCCTGCAGGTGGCGTGCCTCTCCAGAAGTATTTTTAATAAAATTTGTTCATTGTATGAAAAATCAATTAAATTGCGCCGCAGACCATAATATAATACATTGAAAAAAGTTTTGAAATTTAAACCGACCTAATAATTTCTCGAAACTAGAATAGTTCTACAAAAATGAAACAAGGGAAACGTTTCAATGTTTTTTTTTATTATTCTTTTCGTATAATAATCATAAGCTTACCAAAACTAGGTCATTCTTATCATATTAAGAAAATTTTACATTCAAAGTTATATTCACTTCTTTATACCGTGGATTATAAAATTCAGTGCGAGTATATTAAAAAATTACAAGAAATTCAACGTAAAATGATCACACTCGTAAAATAATCTAATCCAATAGCAAACACGTAAACACCAGCTAAATTAAGTTTACAAACTTGTAAAAGGTAGGTAGGTATCTTTTCTCTTTGAAAACTTGTGAAATGATGATATTTTTATAATAAACATATTATTGTTTGTCGACATTAAATAACCGAAATCGTGTTTATTTAATATCACAAAAAAGAGAGTGTAATTTAAGAATGTATTACCAAAAATAAAACATTAAATAAATTTATTTTGGCTACTTCCGGTAAGGTACTACTACCATTTAGTCATATTTTGGATAAAACTTAATATGAAATGTGCCGACTGTAGGCAGGAGATAGCGCTACTTTCGATGCAACTTTTCTTACTCACTATTTGTATGAGAGTTTCACCCCCCTGAGGATCAACTAACCAATAAGTTGCACGGTTCCAAAACCATGCAACTTAAATTCTGACGTTTCATAAGTGACAGTAATTGGTTTATTTGAAATAAAAATATTTGACTTTGACTTTGAGATCCGCAGGTTTTTTAATGAACGTGAACCCTATAAACTTACTGATTGCCCATTAAAATAACGTTCAACATTTTAGTAGGACTAGGGTCCTATGTAATATTTACATCTTTATATTATATATATATATTTGAAAGTTATAGATTTATGACACGAAAATTACTCAATGCCCCCTCTGCGTCGAGACGTCGTCGTGTCATAGTCGCGTCGGTCGGTCGGTTGTGTAGGAGTACCTACTTATTATCAACATTGAGCAACGAATAGTTTTTTACCATTATATTGTTTAGCTGGGTCGGTTAAGTTTAAGTTCTTGACATATTTTCACGGTTTCGCTTACAATGGTGTTACGTTAATTATTACGATTGTTACAAAAAATAACGTGCGTAATTTTTAACAATGAACTTAAAAATTATTATCAGGTGTTTATGCAGATAATTTCATTGTTTATTCGCTCTAGCTGAAGCTTCGAATAATACAAAAGATTTTCGGATATATACCTACAATAGAAAACCTTGTAAACAATTTTGTGTAAAATGCGTTACTATTAAAAAGTGAAACGCAAAACACCGAGGGTTTTATCATTTATGTAAGTACAAACTTACCCATAGTTTTCCCAGCTGGTGTTTGTGGGCGGATGAAAAAATCATGTGGGCAGATTTACCGAAAGATGCACAATAATTTAGATTATAATAAAACACTTTTAAACCGATTACTAATTTACTCGATGTAGTCCGTATAGAGGCTCTAAAGGTGTTTAATTATAATGTGTTTTTTTTATTATTTCGGTCTAATAAAGTCCACTACTGGACACAAGCCTCCCTCAAAGATCACCACAACGACTGATATCGGTGTGTTGTACGCTCATTGAGGGGTTTTGCCATATACGCCACGCTTGGCAGGCCGGTTGGCGATCGCAGTTGTGTTGTTAATGTATTCGAAGGACGCTGCTGCCCATCCTCCGTCTAATCCCTTAGTCGGCTTTTACGACACCCATGGGATGAGATAGGTTGATGCTATTCGTAGCCGGCACCACATGGCAATGTTATAATGTGTAATAATCGAGAAAACCTAAGACATTAATAATTTCCATCATGTTAGAAAGATAAATATGTTTTACGGTATTTTTACATTTTATTTGTTAAATATATGTAAGTTTCATCATCATCATATCAGCCATAAGACATCCACTGCTGAACAAAGGCTCCCCCATAGATTTCTACAAATGTGTCACCATTTTGGGGGAATTTGCCAATACTCATCACGCTTGGCAGGCGGGTTGATCAGCACAGCATAGGTGCTGTCCCAAAGAATGGACGCTGCTGCTCGTCCTTCTGTCCTCGTCAGTCTCTCTGGCTGTAGCGCTGTGCCGGAGTCGGCTTCGTTGGTACTGGCGGCAGGATGCCAGGCCGACACGCGCAGCTGTGCGATCTCATCTGACCACCAGTATACTGCCGTACATGGGGCATGGATGCGTCGCATATTGCCGTCATCGTCTCCCGGAACCAGGACGATTCTTCTTCGGGATCGGGCAAGATTCCTTGATCGACATCTGGCCAGGCCTCGACGTTGGCATCTACGATAAGCAATTCGTAATCCAGCCATGTGAGAGCCCAATGTCGTGACCACGAGCTGGGACTAGAACGGCTCAGGCAAGGAATGCGGGGGGCCACATCAAAAACTATGTGACGGTGGTTGGACAGCGTGACCACCTCCTCCGCCACCCGCCAACCCGACACCATGCTGGTCACAGAAGGAGCCGGCCATGTTAGGTCCACGACCAACTCCCCTTGCCACCGAACGCAGGTTCTAACGGACCCCCGAGTGAGCTTTTAAGTCCCCCAGGACGAGGAATGGTCGTATCCCTCGAAGTCGGCGAGAGACACGTTGGAGGAGACGTAGTAGCCCACTACTGCCAGCGAGGATATTCGTGTACGGCGTAGGGCTCCGCCACAACTGCCAATGCAACTGATCACTCCACAACAGTCTCCAGCAGTAGATTTGATAGCAGTGGTTCAGGTTGCCCTGAAGGATTCTTCTGAAAAATTGATTAAAATAAGTTGATCAGTCATTATTTTGAATACATAATATATGGATTAGATAACTCATTTCATTTGATTTTTATTACGAAGTTATCATTATAGCTTTGTAATAAAGATAATTCGATTGCTTTTTTGCATTAAATATTACCATAATGGTCAATTTCACATAAACATTTAAATGAGACCACTTGAAACAATATCACTTTCCAAATATCTAATAAATTTACATACGGAGCGCCGTTTTTTTCTCACGGTATCTCATGAATACTGGATCGTAGGCCGAACGCGTTCGGGTACGTGAGCGCACGCGCAGCAAATTGACATGCCACGCGACACTTGGGAGCTCAGATATTTATCACCATTATGTTTTCTGAGAAGTTTAAGTAAATGGGTGAGTTTTGTAAGCAGATGCTTACAAAACTGATCCTGAGGGGTTTATTGTTTATGCAATATATTCTTTGGAATACCATGACCCGCTAAGTCTTTTAAGAGCTTTCAAACTCGGTACACTGGTGATCCCCGAGGCCCTCGCCACATAAGGGCGGTAGATGGCTCAGGCGTATTGGAAATAGGCCAGGGCCATCCTCCTTCTCCAAACCGGGCCGCACTCTTCCGAAACCACTCTGCGGCCTCCTTCTAAAATATGACGGTCTCACAGAAGGACACCACTGCACTCAATTTCATGCTCTACCAGCGTCGCCAACAATACTGCTAGCAGAGATATCTTGCCCGATCCAATCGATCAGGATCCACTGCTCGGCAATCCACGTAGGGTACTCATCAAGCGTGTGCTGTGCGATATCCTGGTCGTCTCCACAGTGGTGGCGCTCAACTATGTCCTCTTCTGTGCAGGTCACAGTGTAGATTTTGCACTACGTCTCGAGTGCGGGCTGGGCTTGCCGGCTCAGCCTTTCGCCCCTGAGAGCGCACTTTTGCTGCCCTGATAGAAGAAGCGTCTCTAGTCGTAGATCCATGCATCTATAACCGCCAGTATTTAAAACTGCAGAAAGGACACCGGAAGAATTGCCGCCGAGTTGCAGGATACCGTCCGGTATCCTCGTGGGATACATATAGCCAGTTTGGTTCTGTAGCGCTGGACACCTGACAGACAGTGGGCAATGGACCGCATGTCTCCCCTGTACCGGTACCGGCAGCGTAATTCCTCCCCCGGTCACCAAGATTAGGTAGCAGCTGGTGCAAAGCGCCCACTAAGGGTAAGCTGGATGGAGAAGGCTCGATCCGGGGACAAGGCGCTCGAAGTGTTCTGGGTACGAAGCTCGAAATACTGTCCAGAGTGACCCTCAGGTAATTTATGTACCACACAAAACCACCACAAACAGGGTGGTTCCCTGCTCCACAACACTTTCAGGAACTATAGCGCCTCAGTTTTATGAGGCGCTATCCCTAAACCTAGTTCATGGATTTCGGACACGACTTTTGCCACCACTTCTCAGCAAGCCGAATGGTATGGAATGCCTCGAAGGACTAACTGGTTGACCCCACTGGCTAACACCAGAGTATCATCACTCGTCAGCGTAACAGACAACGCTGACGCCAGCGGATAGAACGAAACCCTACAGAACCCCGCAGACTTTTCCAACCTAGCCTATTCGAGTCAGATCCACGTTTTGTTAGGATAAAGTCTACTTACGCTTAGTTCTATCCAGCTAGAGCCAGCTGTATCAGCTTATAATTCCTGACACTGCACAAACGTGTCAGTCAAATTTTACGATAGCAACCTAGAAGTGATAAAAAGATCAATTCCTTGACGTAACCGCACTGAAATGAATATTATAGTATTTAATATTAGGCCGCAAAGACCAGAAAACTAACAGAAAAATTACTGAATTTGGAACTTTCTTATTTGTCGTAGGTAGCTACGTAAAGTACTGTTTATAAGCTATCGAGGTCTGCGGTAGTGCGCAGGTCAAGTACGGTATTCCATATTATAAATTGGAGATTCGATCTGACTTTGATTAATTCGACTGAAATACAGTATATATAAAATGTTAAGAAAATTTCTAAAAAGTGACTTACAATCATTTATTTATTGATATATTTTTAATTAACATGTTATTTAGGTCAAGAAAGATCTTATCAATGTAAGTTATTTTTTAAGAACTAGTTACCGGTAATTAAAAAATTTGATTGACAATATAATCACAATGTGAAAGCAATTTTTTTGATGAAATATATTTGAACTTGTTTTCGCTGTACTATCAGGCACGATAAATTATTTGACGCTTAAAAAATTCGACACGAGAGAGATAATATTTGCGCAACAGCTCGTTATAGTCTATTCATAAATATGGATTAGGTCCATATGAAATTAGGGTTATGTCTGCTTCTTATTTCAAATTTATGCTCGTGTTATCCTCTCGCGTGTCAATTGCCGGCAGCCGTGTAGACACAATACATTTTTAATTATGTCTCGTTTTACGGCACGCAATGAGTGATAATCACAATGCGACAGAATTTTTTTTGATGAAATAAATTGAACTTGTTTTAGCTGTACTATCAGGCACGATAAATTATTTTACGCTTCAAAAAGTCGTCACGAGAAAGATCATATTTGCACAACAGCTCGTTGTAATCTATTCATTAATATGTATTAGGTCCTTACATATGAAATTGGCATTATGTCTTCTTCATATTTCAAATGTATGCTTGTGTTTGTGTTTCGATTTAGCTATTCATTTGGTTTCGCGCTCGAAGGATTAATGATGTGTATGGGGCAGCTGCTGCAAAAAAAAACACGGTAAGTTTTTGGTTCCATTGTTTTCGTTCTAGGAATTATGACCTTTTTTTATTCGTTCCCAGTCGAAATTCTTCACGAACTTCCTCCAACCTGGGGAAGGGCGAAGGGGCATGTCATGTCAGGTCCTCGTAAGATCACACTAGAACCACCCATTGATGCCACGCCTGTAGGCACATCTCGGAGGGGATGACTGTAAAGCGGTCGCCTCCTCTAGCGGAGGGAAGGCGATTGTAAAAATTTCGCTCCCCAGGCACTTCTCGGGAGGATTGTAATGGATTTCCCATTACAATCCTCCCAAGTCTTGCTGTGCGCTGTGCTGCGCACACGGTGGCTCGTGTCCACGTACGCGCCGCCGTCTTCCCGGGGAACTTTGACCTACAGAACATTCCCCGTGGACGGCTGGAGACCCAAGTTAATAACGATGAATTAAAAATGACCGTGGAAGCGGCTCCATCGCAAACCACATCAGAGTTAGCGGCAGGCTTCTACGTGAGTAGATAAGATAAAACTTGAGTTTAATTCACTTGAAACAAATTGGAAAGTGAAAAAGCTCGAAAAATGGGTATTGCATGAATTGAGTAAAGCACACCAACAATCGTGTGGTGCCGGCTACGAATAGCACCAACCCATCTCATCCCGTGGGTGTCGTATAAGCCGACTAAGGGCTTAGACGGAGGATGGGCAGCAGCGTCCTTCGAATACATTAACAACTCAACTGCGATCGCCAACCCGCCTGCCAAGCGTGGCGATTATGGCAAAACCCCCGCAATGAACATACAACACACCGATATCAGTCGTTGTGGTGATCTTTGAGGGAGGCCTATGTGGGCAGTGGACTTTATTAAGCCGATAAAAAATTCAAAAAACACCAACATACACTCATAGAGTGCTGCGTTACATTATTCAGCCGGCACAATAATGACGGGATTTTAAATCGCATTGTTACTTGTGATGAAAAACGGATCCTGCACGATAATCGGAAATGCTCATCACAATGGTAGAAGACAGTAGAACCAGCAAATACTGCCCCAAGCGAAAGTAGTCTCAGAAAAAGGTACTGGTGAGTATTTGGTGAACCAGTGCTCAATGTCATCCACTACAGCTTCCTAAGATCTGGCCAGCCAATTACGGTAGATATGTAATGTCAATAATTGCAAACCATGATGGAAACGCTAGCCGTTAAACAACTGAGGCTGGTCAATTGCTTTAGCCCACTACTCACTGCTTCAGGACATTAGCCGGTTGCTAAATTACAGGTTTTGCGATTGGAATGTCTCCGACACCCACCATCAAAGATATTAGAAGAAAGGAGATATGCCGTGTAGATCAAAATGTATGCGAGCCTAGAAATCCATTTTCCCACTACCATTCTTCATAAAAGCACACAGTTACAAGGTCTCATCCAATAAACTGAATAAACACAACATTATAATTCTTCTCATGCTAAAATACACCCACGACTTTATAGGTAGCCAATCATACCGAGCGTACAGACCGCAAACGACAGCCGTACCACGCAACGCGTAAGTTTATTGGGGGTACCATTCGCTGTTCTATTTACTGCGTTTGTTATTCACCGATTGCTAGTTAAAAGTGGTAGATAAGAAGCATTGTATTTTGTACAAAAATAATAATGTCGTGCTGCTCCATCAATCCAAATGTAAGATAATAAAGAAAACAGTAATTTTTAATTTATTCTTTTTATAGGCAAATACAACAAGAAAATTCCTTCACATGCATATTGTATATGATTCCTTCCTTGATAAAGTTATTATTTTCGCTACGGTTTTTGCATGTTATCCCCGAACAACACGAAAATTTAACAAAGTTTCACTTACGCGATCAACTGATGTTATAAAACGGCCATTTTTTCCGGATGGCCCAAATTGATCCAGTCGCGGTGGCGCGGCTATGCCCCCGTACCACTTCTCCTTATTTCCTATTTCTGTGCCCACCATACTCCATGGACCTTGCTCGAACCAACTCACACTATTAATATAATATTCACTTTTTTCCAGAATCCGGACAACTTTCTGCAAGGAAAAAATCTATTCCGAGGAGGCAGTCCAAACCGCCTTCAAAGATTTTATTGATTCTAGCTCCACTTTCTTCAGCAAAGGCTTCAATGGTATGTACCTACTTTGATTTATTAAATATAATGGTTTCATAGTTTTTATTTTCATTTTGTTTTTTACATATAATACTCCAATTTCAGATGTAAGGACCTAATATTAGCATTGGAGAAATCAAAACGATTTGAAGTTCTTACCTTCATACGCATGTCATACCTAGGCTACTATGCATTGTATTATTATTTACTTTGCTGCATTTCTATAAATCGATGTACCAATTATTCGGATGGTAGACAAGTACTCGTCACAGCCTCAAGAATATCATTATTTGAGTTTTGAGTAATCATAATATATTTATTTGCGTAAAAACATGGTGATCAATAAGATGACAATATTTACTAATGTAACACATGTTTTTTCATGAAATATTTTGACATGCAAAATTCAAACTTAATTATATTTATAATACAGATTTAAATACATATATTCATAATACTTCTTGTGATTAGAATTCTTATAAAATATTCTTAAAATTAATATGGCTCAATCATCATAATCCTAATAAATCAATATATTTTTCAAAAAAATATTCTACTTTTGTTCATTACATCCTACACTAGACTTTAGAGTGGTCTTTATATTTGCAGGTATTCATTTATTGTGTAAAATACCATTTAATTAAGCCAATTACGAAATGCTCTTTTAAAACGAGAATCCGGTAAAGTTTTGATATCTGATGGTAGTTTATTAAAAATCTTTATCTTCATGGGATAGCAGTAACGTCTGAACAGTTCTGTTTTCTTATGTGGTCTTAGGTTTCCGGGATACCTGGTTATATGCGCAGCCTTCACCAACCGTTACAAATGAGCTTGAGTGGGATTTAACAAATATACAAGCTTCTTGAATGTATAGACAAGGTACTTCTCGGTTAAAGTAATCTCAGTTTTTGAACACGGTTTGCAACTGGTCAAAGGGCATATGGCACGTACACAACGTTTTTGGGCAATGAGAGCTCTATCGACACGTACTGAAATACCCCATAATAGAATGCCATACCGTAATATCGATGCTACATTTGCAATGCGGCTTGTCTCGTTGATATTATTGACAAACGCCAGAGGGCATACGAAAATGTATTAATATTTTTTCAATATGGTTGATGTACACATGTCATCCAGGAGTATTCCTAGAAAATAAGTTTATCTTTATAAGTCAGTTTTATGTCACATTTATTATTTTGACGGTTATAAAATTGTATGTAGGTTGTCTGTTGATGTTAAATTTTAGATTATTATTTTCCATCCATGTTATTATGTCGTTAACTGTTTTATTAATGTCCTCATTATAAGATTAATTTATTTTACAATGTTTAGGTGCTATAATTAAAGAAAAGCGTGCATTTGTGGGTGGTAACGTTTGGCAGATCATTTATATAAATGAGGAAAGTAGTAAGCCCAGAATACTTCCCTGTGGAATTCCTGTGTTTATATTTAGAGTTTTAAATTTGGATGTTGCTTATATACTTTCATTTATATTTTTTTTATTTCCACGTGTTGAGTTCTATTAATACGTGAAGAAAAACTTTGTACCTCTTTTTAAGCACATTGTGCGCACGGAGGAGTGTTAGATTTGGCATACTCGTAGTTAAAGCTTATATGTAGGAAGGAGGAGGGAGGACTGCAGAAAGTTATATAATGTATGTTACAAATGTATTAAATGAATCAAATTTAATGAATTACGGTCAAATTTCAACATCTGGGCGACCACTACTTATAATTAATTTGCAAAAGCATATTTCCGTGTATCATAAAGTCTCATCATCTCATCCAGTGAGTGTCGTAGAAGGCGACTAAGGGAGTTTGGAACCCGGTGCGTACCATTAAGCATCTTGGTTGCCCGCAGGTGGTGTAAGAGCGGCGGCTGACTAGAAACATATTCCGCCAACCCCAAGTTACTTGGGACCAGTGCAGGAAGAAGAAGAACATTTAGTAAATCAAATCTAGTTTAGTAGGTACGTGTAATATCTAGGATATAGCTATTATTTATCCCTCAATTTATACTATCTGACTGCTAATAGGTATATAAAAGTAGGTACAGCACAATGGATCCAATGGGGTCGAAGTGCGTTCGGCTGATGCTGAGCCCGTAAGAGCCACAACAGAATAGAATATATAAAAGTACATTGGATACCAGCGTCTTCTGTTTATTCAGCTATTTGCTATGATTCTACATTATACGGTTCAAAGAGTCTGCGATACTTTTAATGGCGAATCAATAAGCGATATTCTCGGATAAAATGTCACAAAAGAAAGACGAAGAGATTGTGATTTCGTTACTTTACAGTTTCGATAAAAAAATATTGTAGATGATAAGCACTTCGCTTAGAAAAATGCGTTTTATCTATTGGCCAAAAAATATACATCATCACCTTTTTTTTGTCATTTCAGCCATTTATACGTCCACTGCTGAACAAAGGCCTCCCCCATACATTTACACAATTGTTTTATCATTGTGGGCGATATTTGCCGATACTCACCACGCTTGGTAGACGGGTTGGTGAACGCAGTATGGCTACTGTTCCACAGAAAGGACGCTGCTGCCCATCCCTCTGGTTTATAGGGTCCCTTAGTCGCCTTTTACGATATTCAACGGCAGGATATGGAATGGTGCTATATTCTTAAATCAGACCCCACACGAAAAAAATATGTAAAGCTAAACATTTTCTCAAGTCAATAAAATGTAATTAACTGTTGCATGGGTTTTATAAGTCACGCACAGAGTTCACTATACTATTTTTAATCGGATGTTAATTATTGTGTTCAATGGATGGTAGTACAAACGTGAACTGAATACTAAGCACAATATTTTATGAAGCTATATTAACGTTACATTGTGATATAAGAAACTCAAGAAATTTCTCACTAGCCTGTTATTTATTGAAAGGTTTCTCATGCAAGTTTTGTTTGATAAAATAAAAGTATTGCACACTAAGATTTAAATAAAAAAATATGTTTTATCATATAATAAACATCAATATTACATAGTTAAATAAAACTTTAACTATTCATTAGGTTGTCCTCTGTTCGAATGAATTTATTACACAAACAAAACATTTAAATATACAGAGGCTCGCACTCAAAAAATTATATAAACATTTAAACAGCACCAAACTATTTGTGACCTACATACTACGTATTCAAATTAGAAAGGCAATTTCACGGTAACAAATTATAATTTTTGAACAAAAAGTCCAATACCATAGATTACATTATTATCACAATTTATTTGTTCTTCGTTTCACAATACTAGCCTTTTGACTCAACTGTGTGACAGAATCCACGATGCAATGAAAAACGAACTACAAGGTGCCCCGATGATTTGTCATTACAATTTACTATGAGTCATAGTAAAAAGTAATTCGTTAAATATTTTTTCATTCCATGTTGCTAGGCTGTTTTGCCCATTAAAGAATAAATATTGCGTTTCAGCCCGTGCATTCTATAGTTATCGGCCTGTAACTGCCCCGTCGTCGATCGTCGTAGATCGTCCGCGTGGTGTCCGGATTAAGAGTACAGCACCATTCCACCTCCTCCTGTGGATATCGTAAAAGGTGACTAAGGGACTCTAAACCAGAAGGATGGGCAGCAGCTTCCCTTCAGTGGAACAGTAGCCATTCTGCACCCACCAACCCGCCTGCCAAGCGTGGTGAATACCGTAAAATTCCCCTCAAAATGACGACCAATTGTGGAAATCTATGGGCCAGGCCTTTGTTTTGTAGTGGAAGTTGTATGGACGATATGAAATGTCTCATTGCAAGGCAAAGGCCTCTTCTCATAGACATAGAAGGAACGAACATTTATCACGACGCTTACTTGGCGCGTTACCTTCCACTCACCTACGGCTACGAGATAGGGGTTCGCATTTTCAGCATTAGAACTTGGTCTGACGGGCCCCATCGCTGTGTGACCTGGTCGCACATCCCTTTAGAGAGACGTGCGCCACCGTGTCGGACCTGTTTCTGTTCGGGCCACAGACTGTCCCTAGTTTATCGCCCGCCGTTTGTAGGCCGCAACTCATGGACACCGGAGATCGTTCAGCGCCCTCCGTAGGTGTCAGCGCGGTGCATTTTCTGCGGCGGAGATCAGAGGTGGTCTCTTCCCGTCACCGTTTTGCCACGCAGTGGCATGTTACCGATTTCAAGTAAAAAAGTCAATAGTAGTAAAAACATGACGAAATTAGAGATTTTACTGCGGATTCAGAAATGGGTTTGCTAGTGAAGCAAACTAACTTATGAATCCACACTGAAAAGTAGGAAAAACAATACGATATCAAAGATTTCACTGTGAATTCAGAAGTGAGTTTGCTAGTGAGTTGTTACAGAATAGCTGTGCAGAGCATTATAGCTCCAGGTTTCCTCATGAGTTTCCTATACGTACTTATAATATTGAAAATGTCAAATGAGTACAAGCCAGATTTTAAACCCGCAACCTTGAACTTAAGAAGCGAGTCCGTGAACTTTTAACCCGATCTACCAAGGTATATAACGTGCATTTTACGCCTATTTAATATCGGATCTGTAATCATAGGTAGCATGTTAGCAATTTGTGTCCATTTGAGAATTAAGATAAGCCACGAATAGTTTTTACAGTCTATATCATTATAGCTTGTAAACTTCATTTACATGTCTACGGTCTTTAGATGAACTCATGTAAGACCTATATACTCCATAGTCCATTTCCATTTATAGTCACCGTTCCCAAATTTCTAAGTAACTTTATACTTGTTAGTATACGTTATGTTGTAACGAAATTTAGAATAACTATTTATGTTTTATTGTTATTATATATATATTTATTAAGTAATCGTGGTTGTTAACGGGTTCACACCTCAAAACCAAAGGAGCCCAATTTTGAGGGGTTTACTGGTACTCTATCATCAGACCCTCGTCATCGAGTATAATGTATTGGACTCGTTAAAACAAACCTAATGCGCTCAATTTGATTTGATTTACTTAGATAATACTTATAGGTAGGCAGACGCCGTTGTTTCCGTTAATCGTAAAATTTTCATTCCATATAACACACATTGCAATAGACCTCATCGTTATAGTTTTATTCGCATACAATAATCCTACATCACTGGGTGATCCGTGACTTAATTTTGTAGTGCAGCCATGGAGGTTAGGAGAATTATGTATAGAGAGAGCGTCTGCGTGTTGGAGATTGTTGTACGGAAAACCTAAACAACGCGAAGTCAGCTTATACTGGAAATGTAAAGCTTGACATGTAGCCAATACAAAAGTACATATAATAAAAACGAATCAGTTGAGGTCTTTAAGTGACTCGTATTAAGAGTTCATGGTAACCCTCTTGCACAGGATAGGACGCGAAGTCACGGCACAATGCCGCCACTGTGATAGTGACCGGGATACTGCACAGCACACGCTATGGCGTGCCCTGCATGGGCTGCTGCGCCGCGGATCCTGGTCAATCGGATCGGGCAAGATCTCTCTGTGTCAGCAGTAGTATTGAGTATGTTGGCAGTGCATGAAAACTGGAATGCAGTGACCTCCTTCTGTAAAAAGCGTCATGCTCTATGCACGCTCCTTCGCCTTCCCGGGGTGGAGGAAGTTCATGATCAATATCCACTAGGCGACAAAAGAAAAGGTTTATAAACCTGTTGTAATACAGTTTTATAAACATAGGTTAGGTTTATAAGTCAGTAAATTGAAACTATGATACAGGTAAACAGGAAATCCTGGTGTGGGTCATGGCTTTGACAAAAATGCAGTTACATAGTAGCGATGTACTTGTCCTCAATCACTCTCACCCCGTGTTGATGTGTCAAGTCGTAGCTCGTAGGTTCTAAATTGAACCTACACGCTACGACTTGACTTCACAAGATCCTAAGGGTGAGATTCAGAAACGAGTCTAAGCGTGAACTTACGCTTCCATATGTCAAAATGCACTACTTACGCCCCTAATTTTGACAGATGGAAGCGTGAATTTAGCTTAGACTCGTTTCTGAATCTCACCCTAAATGTCGTACACAATAATTAGTTTAGGCAACACCTGATTATAAGCAACTTTATTAGTTCTTGTTATCCGATACCTGTACATAAATTTAAGCTTATCTTATAAATTATCAGGTAAATACTTGGTAGCTGCTTGTTATGTGTAAGTGTTCGGAATTAGGCAAATAGCGCGTTCTTAACGGTGCTGATAAAATTTAATTATAGCTTAGTCTTAAGTAGATGGTCTGCCGTACCTTACAAATCGTTATAATGTACAGTAGTTGACTTCATGAGTAAAGCGAAGAATATCTAGCTTAATAATTCAAGCTTATTATGATCTTATCAATATACCAAGTGAATAAGCTTAGGTTATTTTCGTGTATTGTGGACGGTAATGAGCGTCAACAGCGGCAATTGACTCATCGATACGAGGGTGAAAGTAATGTAGATCGCCCGCAAACAGCAAATACCCGTTATGACATTATTTTTATTTTATACTATGACCCTCACTACGATTTCTCCCGTATCATCATAACATCCAAAACCGAATCGGAACTGTATGACCGGTTACATGGTCGTTATTTTGGGGGGAATTTGCTAGTACTCACCACGTTAGGCAGGCGGATTGGTTTTTTATTCATTCCTCTAATTAAGAGTCCCTTAGTCACCATTTACGACATCCACGAGAGGAGGACTGGTGATGTATTCTTAATCGGACACCACACGGATAATCTTCTGTATCGTATGCTCAATTTACAGACAGAAATCTCACATTCTTAAACACCCAGACCCAGAACAGCTACGTTCAAGCCATACAATCATTTGTTCTGTTGTGGGGATCGAACCCGGGGCATTAGCGTCGAAAGTCAAGCGTTTAAGCACTACGCCAAACGTGCCATCAAGTCATCTTTTCATCATCATCATTTCGGCTAAATGAAGTCCACTGCTGGACACAGGCCTCCCGCAAAGATCACCACAACGACCGGTATGGGTGTGTTGTGGGCTCATTGGGGGGTTTTGCCATAATCGCCACGCTTGGCAGACGGGTTGGCGATCGCAGTTGAGTTGTTAATGTACTCGAAGGACGCTGCTTCCCATCTTCCGGCTAATCCCTTAGTCGACTTTTACGACACCCAAGGGAGGAGATGGAGTGGTGGTATTCTGAGCCAGCACCACACGGCAATCTTTGGCAAAAGTCATCTTTTACTAGACAGTAATAGCACTAGTATAATGTTCACGGCAACGTAGGTACATCTAAACATCCCAGCGCTGCAGAACCAAAATTCACGGTCTGCAGCGCAGAGTGGCTATTCGGATCGCACGAGGTTACCGAACAGTCTCCTACGAGGCGGCAACCCTCCTGGCGCGTTTTCCGCCTTTTGACATCCTGGCGGAGATGGATGCGTGGGTCTACGATCAGACACGCTCCCTCCGCCAGAGCGGCGAAAACGCGCCTCCAGGGGCGATGGAGAGGCTGAGGCGGCTGGCTCGGCGACGCGCACTTGTAAAGTGGCGTCACCGCCTGCGGATGCAATTTGCGACCAAGCGCGTCGTCGAGGCCGTCCTGCCGCTCTTCGGAGCCTGGCTCAGAAGGAGCGAGCGCGTCACCTATCGCCTGACGCAGGTGCTCACCGGGCATGGTTGTTTCGGTGCGTACCTGCACAGGATAGGCCGCGAGGCCACGGCACAATGCCACCATTGTGATAGCGACCAGGACACCGCACAGCACACGCTCGAGGCGTGCCCTGCGTGGGCCGCCGAGCGGCGGATCCTGGTCGATCGGATCGGGCAAGATCTCTCTCTGCCAGCTGTAGTGTCGGCTATGTTGGCAGAGCACGAAAACTGGAATGCAGTGGTCTCCTTCTGTGAGAGCGTCATGCTCCAGAAGGAGAACGCAGAGCGGGATCGGGAGAGGGCCGATCCCGCTCGAAGAAGAAGGAGACGGCGCCGGGGTAACAACCGCTCTGGCGCCTAATTCCGATACGCCTGAAAACCCCTGCCATTGCTATAAGGTGGGGGACCTCTGGGTTCGCGGGTGCGTAGATTGGGGAATCTGCGTGCCCACACCAAGCGACCCAAGAGAAGACGGTAGCACGCATGTGGTCACGCGCTGCCGTGGGACGCTTTGGGGGATCCTTTACAATCCCCCTGGGGGGGTGACCGCTTTACAGTCACCCTCTCCGAGATGTGCCAATAGGCGTGGCACCAGTGGGCGGCTCTAGTGTGATCATACGAGGACCTGGAGCCTCCCTTAGGTGCCGAAGATGACCGCCCCAGTGGTTTTAGCCGGTAGGAGTCCGGCATACCCCTTCGTCCTTCCCCGGGGCGAAGGAAGTTCATGAAGAATTTCCACTGGGCACCAATAAAAAAAAAAAAAAAAAAAAAAAAAAAAAGGTACATCTAAACATATGGGTCTCTCATTGGAAACTAGCGTTACAAGACCACCTTGCTGTTTTGTTGCATAGCTGAGTTGTAAGGCGCCTAAGAGGCCGGTGGAGAAAGTAAAAGATTGAACTGAAATATGTATGTCTATGTCGTATAAATGCTTAACTTTATAATTTGTTATGTAATAGGTACCTAGGTATATCAAATATCTTAGCGTGATCTTACGAGGACCTGGAGCCGCCCTTCAGTGCCGAAGATGACCGCTCCAGTGATTTCAGCCGGTGGGAGGCCGGCATACCCCTTCACCCTTCCCCGGGGCGAAGGAAGTTCATGTAAAATTTCAATAATTTATAAAAAGATATGAATCAATTAATGCCTACGGCATTAAGACCGCCTTTGTACGCTTGTACCTGGGTCTTTGTGCATGATTTGTATGACGAGTCTGGACTCGAAACAACCATCTCTAGATCATATAAATATTTGTTTCGTGCGGGGATTGAAACCGCGACACGTTGCGCACAAAGCCAATTGCTTAGCCACTGCGCCAACCGAGTCATCCATGCGTTCTCTTTCATATGCCCCCGACATCAACTGGCGCAGAAACAGCACTCGCCATTATTTGGATGCACAGTGTAGAACTTACCCAATGCGGCGTCTTTCATAACTCCCGAGGAACCACATTTTGTACGCCCACGTTGACGTCGATCAAACACACCTCTTTGCTTCTCGTACGTATAGTATGACGGCATCTCTTCATTCGTTTCGCCATTTGGCGAACAGATCCTCTTCGCACAGTTTAATTGATACGAGAAGCGGAGTTTAACGTTTATTTTCCAAACGCTCTATGACATTTTCAGGATTGAAATAAATTCGCTAGCCATTCTTTAAATGGACTTCCAAATGCATGACTGTTGGATGTCGATCATCTATAGAGACGACGCAGTGCGGATACTTTGCGAGCTCAATCGCAATTTGCGCTGGCTGTAAGTCTCTGAGGCACGTGATGCAGCATGGCCTTCATTACTTTCTTGTGATCGAAAGGTAGCAGTGAAAACTCGTTGAGTACCTAACCGTAACTGGTGCTACGTGCTGCTTTCGGCAGTTAAAGTCTGTGCATTGCACTCAGGTTTAGTAGCTAACTGAGCCTAACGATCAACAGCAATTTTAAGTGATCGAGCTAGCCATTGCATCTTAGAAGCCCATGAGCTTCGAAAGATATTCGTCCTCTTTCTAGGAAGCATGTAAAATTTCCTTTTAAACTTTTGAATCCGATATCAATAACAACTAAATCAAAGAAAATGAATCAACACAGGTCAGTAAGAATCGCCAGTTGGTCAACAATTCAGATATAAATTAAATATCGTAGGTAAGGTTAGTAAGTTGTTTCGAAAAGTTTAAGATATTCAAAGAATTCAAAGCATAGTACAAACACATTGTCAAGAGAGGCTTAGCGCGGAGCACGCGACTATCGCCATCGGTAGAGCTACCCTTTGGCGCAGATTAGGCAGCTGTTAGCGGGTACATGAACATTGTCGACCGCAAAGCAAATTGGAAAAAAACTACGTTTAATATGAGCTAACCCTTAACATCACTTTTTGCCAACGAAACCACACCGTGATGTAATTCGACAGTAACGCCATCTAGTTGGAAGAAATAAATAATTCATAAATTTAATCATTATAAACTAAGTAACCCAGAAACATTGTAATAATTAGAATATATTAATACGCTTGGCAGGCGGGTTGGTGAGCGCAGAATGGATACTGTTCCACAGAAAGGACGCTGCTGCCCATCCCTCTGGTTAAGAGTCCCTTAGTCGCCTTTTACAACATCCACGGGAGGAGATGGAGTGGTGCTATATTCTTAATCCGGACACCACACAGATAATGTCAATCTATGCGTAATACATGATGTCAATTTATGCCAAATACAAATGAAAACTTTTTTAAGTAGTCCTAAGGAAAGAACTGCTAGCGATATCTGTTGCTGCTTTTTGTTATCGTAATTGGCTTGAACCCATGACTTATTGTTTTCGCCCGTCTCATACATAATACACACTGACATTGTATAATTCATAAAATATCAACTACACACCAGACAGAATATTTAATGTAGAAATTGCTTTTCTAGAGAATAAAATTAATGCAAAACATAGGTAATCCATAAGTAAGATGGGGCAGGTTTGATCCCGAGAACAAAAACAATGGCAACCCACGTGTTAGTTTAGCAGGCTACGTGACCAATTACGCAAAGTTACGAAATAAGCGTTCTTATTCTTAAAATCTGTTATTTAGCTCCCTTTAGACGAGAGCGTAGATTTTAATGGATAGAGCGCGATGGTGGTTTTTTAAAATAATTCTTATTACGTACTGATAACGAACTTGTCTGATGTTTTATAATATTCGCTGTAAAACAAATCGTTGTAGACATATTGTTTTACTACTCACCTCCCATGTACAAAAGCGTTATGATTTGTATGCTAGATCCATACTTGGACAGTAAAAGATATTTTTGACAAATTTCAACTAATACTTTAATGTAGTTGTAGCGTTCTCATTAAACATAGAAACAGACAGAAATTAAAAAAATCTGTTTTGGCATCAGACTCGTTCCTTTGTTTTTTTTTTTTTGGCATGGGGACATCCTCTTGGGCTTCCTCCGCCTTGGGAAGGGCAGCATGCCGGGATCAAACCGGCTAAAACCCCACGGTGTCCTTCTTCTTACCTCTAGCCGGGGGTGAGTTGTACGCTTTTCTGCATTGGACCGCTCCCCCGGCAGGTATCGGTCCGTCAATGATTGACGGGTCCCTTCTGTGTGCGGTCTTGTTGGCCGCACCTATCCTTCGGAGAGGCGCGCGCGGAACACGCGCGCCGCCATCTCGGGCCTGTTTCTGTTCGGGCGACGGACCGCCCCTGGTTCGTCGCCCACAGGCCGCTCCTCATGGTGGCCGGAGATCGTCCATTGCTCCACCACGGTGCCCACGCCCGGTGTGTCTTCTGCGAAGGGGATCGGAGATCTCCCTCTGTCCCCGCTCTGCCGCCTCCTTTGCTTGCATCACTTCCTCGCAAAAGGAGGCGACGGCATCCCACGCGCTCTCGCTCCGGACGATGGATTGAACCACGGCTGGAAGCGAGAGGTCACCCCCTTCGACCACCACGACGAGGTCACGGCGCTGCGCTGCCCAAGCTGGGCACTCCTGCAACGTGTGCTGCGCCGTGTCCTCCGGGCAGTCTCCGCAGTGCTGACAACCAGGCGTCTCTTCTCCGCCTATTCGACACAGGTACTTCCCGAAACACCCATGGTTCGAGAGTACCTGCATCATCCGGTAGGTGAGGGCGCCATGCCGCCTCTCCAGCCATTCCTCCATTACCGGTCTTACCGCCGCTAACGCGGTGTGCCCTACAGTGGGCCGCTCCAGTCGCCCTTTCCACTCCGTCACCAGGATCCTCCGGAGCTCGAACCGTCGCACCTCGATCTTACGAGGTACTGGCGGTTCGCCCCGACTTAGCGCCTCCCCGCGCCACTGATACAGCGACGCGAGGGCTCCGCTTCTAAATCCCAGGGCGGTGATCCGGCAAGGAGGCTCCCCGCCTCGTAGGAGACCGTGCGGTATCCCCTTATTACCCTGAGGACCATCGTTCGCTGCGGCCTTCGCAGCACGGCGACGTTAGCTACCCGCAGGAATTTAGCCCACACTGGGGCCCCGTAAAGCCGTAAAGCCCGTAAAGGGCCATGGACCGCATGACCCCCATGTAGAGGCATTTCCGCCCCTCAAATTGGGCAGCAGCCGCGAAAGTGCAGACGCGGCTGCCGTCAACTTGGGGGCCAGCCGCCTGAAGTGTGGCAGGAAGTTCCACCGGCTGTCGAGGACGAGTCCTAGGTACTTCATCGTCGACTCGACGCCGATGCGAACGCCTCCGACCACGATGTGGGATCCCGAAGGTGGCGCGCACCGAGGCCCATGAAAGCACACGGCCTCCGACTTGGTGAGAGCCACCTCGAGACCCAATTACCGGATCCTTGAGACGACTAGTGCAGCCCCCATCGTCGCCAACATTGCCGCGCGGTGGAAGCTCGTCCCCCGTGCCGTCACCAGCGTGTCATCGGCGTAGCAGATAACGCCGATGCCGGGGGTGTTCACACCACGCAGCACCCAGTCGTATCCGATGTTCCACAGGAGCGGCCCTAAGACCGATCCCTGTGGAACACCGCAGGTTGTGTCTCGATCAGTCTCGTTCCTGGAATACGCGGCAGTGATTTTTTTAAATAAATATTCAATGTACAGTTTTTGTCTTTCTACGATTTTATTATAGTATTGAAGATGCCCTGCCCCGAAGAACCGAAAAGAATCAGGTACCCAGTTCTGTTCGGAACTGGAACCGAAAGCCCCGGTTCCTGAATGAGGGCCGTCTAGCATCTAGCAGCTACCAAATATTTTCTAAACAATACTAAATACCGACTTAAAAATCAACAATCCCTACGAAATTAAAGCACATGAAAACGATTTTTTGTGGAAACCATATCAACAGATCTTCGTTTAGTAGCAACAGTCATAATAAATCGAACATACTTAAAAATCTCAAGATAAAGTAATTTGTAATATTTCACACTGACTTGCACACTTGAGGGAATTAAGAAATTCAGTGACGCTGTGATAATTTTCATGACCTCATGCTAGGACAGGTTCCGAAAGCGTAAATCGTAAGTACAGAGCTATTGTTGCAGTTATTAACTATCAAACATATTGGTGTGTAGCGTTTGCCTTTAGATAAATTAAATTTATTCAATGTTTCACTTGAATTTTTACTGTATATGTTTACCCTGTTGGCTGCTTTTTTAAACATTCAACTCAAGTAGATCCTGTTAGCTGCTCTTATAAACATTCAAATCAAGTACTATTCGCTGCTCTTTTAACTATTCAACTCAGCATTTTCTTTATTAATCTTGGTTTGTTTCATTTACAACGATGGAATACACCAAGAATTTAATGTGGTGCAATCAATAAACCCTGCCCAAAACTGTATGTCGTAACGATACGGTGACAATTTCATAATGTTTTCATAATGTTGCCTTGACTAATAAAGAAAGCTATGAATAATTTAAATAAGATCGATTTGCATTAATTTCCAAACGTTATTTGAAGGGTTAGTAAACTCTTTATAGGTTTAGGTGTGTGTAATGTCGTAGTCATTATCACATCCGGCACCCTCGAAAAGTCCGCTGATATGGGCTTCTCAATGATCACTACAACGAGCGGTCACAGGGGTGATTGCCATAATCACCACGCTTGGCAAGCGGATTTGTGATTGCAATATGTTGTTATTAACGCACGGGAGGATGCAACTACCCAACGTCTTGATATCAACCCTCAGTCGTCTTTTACGTCACCAGTTACGTCAGAAGAGTATTCTTTTCCGGGAACTTCATGGAGTAATACCTTTATTTTAATAAATAAAAATATGTAATCGATCATATTTAGAGAATAAGGGAATTAAGAAATTGTTTCTATTTTTAATACTTGATATATATGTACGAAAATAATACGTGATCAAACATCTGTTAAGTTACTAGTAGTACCACAAATCACTAAACAATAATGTACTGGAATCACTTTATCAAATTGTTGTTGTTAAACTTTGCCCCTCTCTAGTATTTCTCCTGTGTCGTGGGTGCCTTAACGGACACAAATTTCAAACACAATACACCCAGACCCGGAACATCTGCCTGTAGATCATACAAATATTTGTCTCTCGCAGGAATCGAACCAAATATGTTAAAAGAGTAATATTATTAATAATATATCTCTATACAAATATGATGATGTCACCAATGGGACAACCAGTGGATATATTATGTAAACGGGCCAAAACAACACAATCGAATTATAATTGAATAAAAATTTTAAAGAGTCGTTAGTCGAATGTATTAAGAATATTTTCCCCAATAATAGTCAACAAATGTTACATATCTTCAAGATAAATAACTTTTTCAACGAGTTTGATGACAACTTTACAAAAGTTTAATACATAACCTATTATAAAAGTTCAAAATTTGCAGAGCCAGTGTCAGTCATATCGTTTAAATAAATTTCACGTTTTAGGTCCAGGCCATAAAAATATTTTCTTTTCTTTGAAATTAGAAATCCTTCAAAAGCGTGCCTGTGTCACCTCATAGAGTTCTGTCACCTAAATATCATACATTGAATACTGAATTAGTTGGTACACTTGGTCCTCGTATGACCAGGTTTACTACTAAACGAAAAATGACTTGCCCAAGATGGTCACTCTGGTGACATCTAACTGCGGATTCAAAAAGGTTATCCTGCTAAAGTAATTTTGAAATCAATAATTTGATGTATTTTAAAAATGGCTTCATTATCTTTTCTTCTATATCGCGGCTACAGTTTACAGAAAAAGAAAAATGGACAAACACTGACCCAGAATAACTATCTACAAAGCGCTTAGCCAATAGGGCAACTCTGCCTTCAGCCTACATTACTATAAAACAAAACAAGCTATTTCATTTGTTTTTTATTGGTCCCCAGTGGAAATTCAACATGAACTTCCTTCGCCATGGGGAAGGGTGAAGGGACATGCCGGACTCCTACCGGATAAAATCACTGGTACGGTCATCTTTTGCACCGAAGAGGGGCTCCAGGTCCTCGTAAGATCACACTAGAGCCGCCCATGATGCCAGGGCCTTTAGGTACATTTCGGAGGGAATGACTGTAAAGCGATCACCCCCTCTAGAAGAGGGAAGGCGACTGTAAAAAGGACGCTCCCCAGGAAATTCTCGAGGACGATTGTAAAGGATCCCCCCAAGCCTCATTTGCGCTGTACTGCGCACAAGGCGGCACGTAACCACGTGCGCGCTGCCACCGTCTTCCCGGGGGTCGCTTGGTATGAGCCCGCAGACTCCCCAATCTGCGCGCCCGCGAATCCCTAACAACTAACACAAATCTTTAGGACATCAGCTGTTTCCTATAAGAAGTCTCAACGTAGCTTTTGCAATAAGCAAAGCGCAAAGCGGCTACCCAAGCCTTCGCGACCGCCCATTACGCCTCTCAGGCCCCTCCCATGTCCCAACGACTCAGCCCTCAAAGGCCATCGCCGTGGAACGCGCTGAACCATCAGCAAGCGTTCCCCGCCCTGAGGCCTAGTTTACTGACCCAACAGGCGACCCAAGCGTCAGCGATTCCCTCGCTGATGACCGCCCCCCAAACGGCACCGTACCTTCCCGTGCCGTACAACCAACCCGCACCACAAGTGCACTCTCAGAGGGCCGCCCCTCCCTCACCCCTTCTCAAAACTGACGACCTCTCAGTTTGCCTCGGTCTTCTCAACTCTGTCGACCCGAACAGAGTCGCCCAAATGGCCGCAGCCATTAGGGCAAACCAGGGCCAATACGGCCTCATGCTAGTTCTCAGCGACTTCGCTGATGTTTCATCCGCCCTCCTCTCCTACCGCGTTCATCCGTAATGGATTCACAAAGCAGGTGCAGAATAAAACCCCGATCCCTTAAAATAGGCATCTTCAATGCCAACAGCATTAATGGCCAAAAAGACGAAATCGCCTTATTCCTCCGCGACCACCTTATTGACATTATGTTGATACAAGAGTCCTTTTTGAAACCCTCTCACAGGAACCCTAGAATTGCAAACTATGATATAGTGCGCAACGATAGGACCCACTCCCGTGGAGGAGGCACTCTTATCTACTATAAGAGATCCCTTTATTGCATGCCCCTAGATACCCCGTCCCTTTCCAATCTAGAGGCATCTGTGTGCAGAATAGGCATGACAGGTCATCAACCGATCACTATAGTGTCGGCTTACCAATCCCCCAATGCCCAAGACGATCCAATCCAATCGGATCTCGAAGCACTCTTCGATCTAGGCGACTCCGTCATAGTGGCGGGAGATCTCAATGCCAAACATGAGTCTTGGAACTGTCTCACCCACAACCACAGAGGAAGTAAATTATACTCCCTCAGTAACCTCCTCAATTTTGACATCATCGCCCCGATGTATCCCACTCACTACCCCAGCAATGTTAATCATCGCCCGGATATACTCGACATAGCACTTCTAATGAATGTCAACCTCAAGTTGCATTCCATTGAAGTACTACAAGAGCTAGACTCCGATCACCGTCCTGTGATCCTTCACCTCACCTCCCGCTTTGGCCCCACGGACACAGAGCTACCCCCTCAGACCATTGTGACGACGGACTGGAGGAAAGTTAGGCAACGCCTCAACGACCCCTCGTCCGCTCAGTTAGATAGAATTCCCGAATGCATAACGTCAGTCGCAGACACGCTAGGCGCGATCGACTCCCTCACCGGGCATGTACAGTCCGTCGTGGACGAGTGTTCACGGCGAGTTCCTGCGATGGAAGACCATCGCATGAAACTCCCTGACGATGTACGTGCACTGATGACGGAGAAGAACGCAGCCCTTAGAGCGTACTCATCTTTTCCCAGCGAACCCAATCGCCTCTTTATGCGCCACCTGCAGCGTGCTGTCAAGGAACGTATCAAGGAGTGCCGAGAGGCTAACTGGGATAAGATGTTGGGCGACTTAGAGCCAACCCACCTTGCGTTCTGGCATCTGCAACGGAAACTCAAATCCGAAACATCCAATGCTGTCCCCCCCCTCAACCGTCCCAACCAAAGGCCGGCCTTTGATGACGACGAAAAATCCGAATGCCTAGCTGACAGTCTAGAAGCGCAATGTTCCCCAAGCACTCTACCTGTAGACCAAGCTCACCTCAAAAAGGTTGACGCTGAAGTCGAACGTAGAGCAGCTATTCCGCCTGCCGAGGACCCTGACGACCCCCTCCCTCCGGTCACGGCAGACGAGGTCAGAAATCTCGTGAAAAAGATTCACCCTCGCAAAGCCCCCGGCTCTGACGGTATCACCAACAAGGTGATTAAACTCTTCCCCGAACGTCTTATCGCCTTAATGACCGTCATCTTCAATGCGGCATTAAACAATAACCTATTTCCGCATACGTGGAAACAGGCCACCGTTATCGGTATTCCCAAACCCGGTAAGCCCAAGTGCGAGCCTTCCAGCTATCGCCCCATAAGCCTTCTCAATTCTCTTGCGAAGATTTATGAGCGGATTATCTATTCCCGATTAAAGGATTATGCCGATTCCAAGAAACTCATTCCCGACGAACAGTTTGGTTTTAGAACCAAACACTCGTGTGTACAACAAGTCCACCGACTAGTTGAACACATCACGTTCGGATTCTCACGCGGCCTGATGACGGGAGTCCTCTTTTTCGATGTTGCGAAAGCATTTGACAAAGTCTGGCACAATGGCTTATTATATAAGTTGTACCAACTCGGAGTGCCTGACCGTCTCGTTCTCATCATACGAGACTTCTTGTCAAATCGCAGTTTCCGATATCGAATCACGGGCGCTCTCTCTTCCCCCCACCCCATTAGAGCCGGAGTCCCACAAGGATCCGTGCTAGCCCCATTATTGTTCACACTGTACACCAGTGACCTCCCCAAAAGACCTGCTAATACGACCCAATTAGCACTGTTCGCAGATGACACGGCCATATTCTACTCTGGTAGCAGCCCCGATAGTATAACTAAGATCCTCCAAACCACAGCCAACGTCTACGGTAAATGGTTTAGGAAATGGCGGATCGAAGTTAACCCTATCAAAAGTAAAGCCGTCCTATTTTGCAAATTAGGCGACGACCACCCACGCTTCAGGGAGATCTCGATGCTGGGCCAATCGGTTCCTTGGGAACCGCACGCCAAGTATCTTGGAGTCACCCTAGACAAAAAACTGACCTTCATTCCCCACACAAAGATGGTGCGTGCCCGCGCTGCCTTTGTGCTCGGTCGCCTTCACTATATTCTGAACGCTCGTAGTAAATTATCCCTTAGAAATAAGGTGAGAATTTACACCACATGCATTCGACCCATCATGACCTATGCCAGCCCAGTGTTCGCACACGCCGAATCATACCCACTCCGTAGATTAGAAACCCTCCAAACCCGTTTCATGCGCAAGGCCACCGGAGCGCCTCTGTACATGCGAAACGACCAACTCCATTTCGACCTTAACTTGCCGACCATCAGGCAATTTATGAAACAAGCGTCCAAACGCTATCTCGATTCTGCCCTGTCCCACCCAAATCCCCTTGTGGTATCAGCCGCCGACTACGAACCCTCCCGTATCAGTAGAGTACGCCGCCCGAGGCACGTTCTGGTCGATCCAGACGATAAAATCACGTTAGATCACATGAAGAGACTCGCGTTGTCTCGTTCACTGAACACCCGACCGTTGTACCGCCCTCGCCGCCGAGGATGCCCGCCTCACCGACGTCGCGGAGGCCTATCGCCGCGTCACCTTCCCGTTCAAGTTAGCACTTCTCCCTCCCGTCTCTTGCTCGCGCCGGCCCGTGCCGAGCCTGTAGCTTTAAATGTCCCTTAATACAATTTAAATAATACCGATCCAGCTGTCCCCAAAACAATAGCTTGATATCCCCAGCAACGCCCTAAGCCGAGGTCCGTGTCCCGCAGGGGGCGCCCTTAGCGAAAGTTGCTTAGTTTTTAATAATTAATTTAAGCCTGGCTGGAGGCCTCTTTTGGCTTCGCCAGCAAATGACCGGTTAAGCAACCACATTTCCCAGAAATGTATGCGAGAAGCCCAACAAAAAAAAAAAAAAAAAAAAAAAAAAAAAAAATTTTGCAATAAAAAAACTAGATGTTTTGGCTCCGGGCGGGTAGCCCACTTCGCTGGACGTACATATTGTGACGTTATTATTAAGTTTAAATTGAAAAGTACCCTATTATATTCCTATTTCACTCTATTCCAAATTTCAATAGAATCCGTTCAGCCAATTGGGAGTCAAAATCATTCAAACGTCCAAACTTTCACATTTATATAGTAATAGTAAGATTTATTTTACGTGCAATTAATAAGCAATTAATTAACATATTGATTCTCAGATATTGCAGACTTTGGCCCTTACATAATACGATTACGGAAGCGAGTCTATCTCATAACATCAAATATTAACGATTCACCCAGCTTGTAATCTTGACTTTGAAATCTGTCAAGAGTTCAAGACTTTAATGCTAATTGTTAGTGTTCAAATGCCGCAAGCTGGGTCCATTTGCAAACAGGTTTCTCGATGCTATAGATTTGACTATCTTTGTGTCGATGACGTTATAGTGGTTCTTATTATGACGTAGAGTTTCTTACATAATTATATCAGCTCTAGGATGTTCACTGCTGAACAAAAGCCTCACCCATAGATTTTCACCATTGTGACTTCGTATTAGGGGGAAATTGCCAGTACTTACAAAGCTTGTGGTTGGTGAGTGGTTCCCTCTGGTTTAGAGTCCCTGAGTCACCTTATTCCAATCAATACAATTTTTTTATTTTTATTTATACACAATTAGTTTCTAACATATTGAGGATTTACTAAAACAGTTATTTTAAATGTTACCCTGAGGTAAAGCTTACAATGGTGATGGGAAGTTATAAAATACGTAGATAAGAGATAAGGTGGTCCCCGACAGACACTAGCTACTCTTCTGGTGGATGTTATAGGAGATATCTACAGAGTTTTATTGAGCAGCAGTATCCGCCTGCATCATAAATTCCTACTGCGTACTTATGTGTCCCAGGAGTAAGCATATATCTGTCGGAATTCAACACTAACGTTGCTTAAACGAGAAACTGGATGTATTATTGATAAAGGGGATGGACCATTAAGTAATAACAGCGCATTACTCATACGCATATCTGTCTCAAAAATCATGTTTTGAAATATCTCGGCGGGCCAAATCTTTTATCATACGGCCACCGTGACATACCGTGAATCGATAAGAAACCGCGAACTTGTTGAACTCGTGTATTCGTCGGTCGTGGCCAAATAACCTCTGTCTTAGTCATTGTCTTGGCAGTAGAAGGCGTAGTACGCACTGCTTATATTGAAGTTGAACGTGATGCCTAACATAAGCGTTTCCCCTGTATTATGGGTACAGTTTACAGACATAAATTCCACATGCACATACACCCAATGAGTTATGAGTCTACTACCTTTTTAATTCTATTGGTGTCCAGTGGAAATTCTACATGAACTTCCTTCGCCCCGGGGAAGGGCGAAGGGGTATGCCGGACTCCTACCGGCTAAACCACTGGAGCGGTCATCTTCGGCACCTAAGGGAGGCTCCAGGCCCTCGTATGATCACACTAGAGTTGAGTCTATTACTACTATCTACGCCAAGCCATACAATTTCATTGGTTTGGTTCGAGGATCAAACCCGTGACGCGTAGCGTAGAAAGCCACTGCGCCAGCCGTGTCGTCGTAGAATAGAGCCCCATTTCACAATTTATTAATATTTTGTCTATGGAAGGTACAGAGATAAATTAACTAGTTAGGTATCTTATATTTTATTTGTTGCCTAAATAACTGCTTTATTTCTGTCCCACAACTGAGTTGATTGTAAAATATGTTTTATAACTTTTACATATAAAAATTATGTTGCTCCTGAGAAGACATCCAACATTAAAGGAAAGTATAATACTATGTATATAAAAACCGGCTACTAAGGATCAAGTTGATATTTCTAAAGTATTCTTTCAAATTCGCTAATTGCTGTCAAGTTTCCTAACTTAGCAAAATATCTGCAACCGCGAATCCTATTTGGAGTTCTATTTGAAATGAGTCTCCATAAATTGAAGTTTCAATGAAGACAGGTCCAGTTGCGATTGTGATATTTATTGGATCGATGTTGTTTCGACAGCGCGACTATCCGTGTAATGCCGGATTCTTATGCAGATCTGTCGCCATTATAAGCATTTTAGCAGCAGAACTAATGAATTGTTGGTGATTTAAACGAATTCTAAATTATTTTACTGCTAATTGCAGTTCCATAATAAAGGAGTGTTGATTAATGGCTTATTACAATAACACATTTTTTTATAATACTAAGAGATTTTGAAAACATAATCAACGGATCTATTAGGTCTTTACATATAAAATTGCCGTTCTGCTGTACTGGTCATTTAAAATAAAAATATTTGTTTGTTAGGCTATAAATTCTAATTTCAAATTTATTTGACTTTATAAACATAGTTTTCATTATTCAAAATCAGTCTTATGTGTAGTGATTAGTGTCATGTTTTCATACGTTTGAATACTTTTTCTTCGTCTTGAATAGGTACGTTCAAACTTCGAATAATTATGGAATATGAGTACCGTCGTGTCAGCGATGCGGCACAAGCGGCAAGCAACATCAACGACGTTTACGGAGCGAACACTACTAACGAATGCACAACCCGTTATTGGTAATTTCGTAATTGGTAATTTCGATTTGAAAAAAAATCAATACCTGAGAAGCTGTAAAAATGCCTTTGAAGAGTTAGTCACCTCCCGTCCATCTGGTTTCTTCAAGAAGGGCATTGATAAACTGGCACTGTATTGACAAAGATGCATCCATTGCATGGGCGATTACTTTGATTAAAATAAATAAAAAAATTGAAAAAGCATCACTATACTTTATTTCGTACAAAACGGCAAAATCATAGGTAAATACCTAATAAGATATGAATTGAGTATCACATCATAATTAAGTCATATTGTCGCTGTGATATAAACTTACATATTTATTTTAATTATTCTAGTAGCATGGTATAAATTGAAAATATATTAAGCTGGCGCCCACTATGGAATTATATAATGTAACGCAATGGTTCGTATTTATTCATAATTTGCCAGCATAGTGCGGAGTCCACATTATACGGCTCAGTTGCAAAGGGTGGAAAGTATCCAAAGTGCCTTCACTAAATACCTCACGTATACTACACGTAAAATATCTCCAAGATCTACGTGATCAACGTACTGAATGATCTCTCCACGAGAATGTCAGCGATTAAAAGACCTTAAGCCCCTTTACAAATTAGCGAATAATAGATTTGACAGTGATGAACTCGTTGCACGTATACCAATAAATGTACCTTTTTAAAATATCCATATATCCTATAATCAAACCATATCGTATTCAATCATCTGAAGCTATTAAAGGAGTCAATTTACTACTTAACAGAATGTGTCGAGAAATGAATTCATTCATAAAATCTGTACCGACCCCTACGGCTCGATAAATTCACTTAGATCCAAAATCCTAGAGTCTCAAAGACATACTATCATAATCTAGGAGAAGAAGAAGAAGAAATACTACAAAAAATTGTCACATCATCATGTCAGCCAAATCGTCCACTGCTGAACATAGGCCTCCTGGGTAGATTTCCACAATTGTGTCGTAATTTTGGGGGAATTTGCAATTACTCACCATGCTTGGCAGGCGCAGTATGGCTACTGTTCCACAGAGAAGATGCTGCCAACCTCTCTCTGGTTTAGAGCCCCTTAGTCACCTTTTACTACATCCTCGGTAGGATATGGAGTTGTGCTACATTTTTAATCGGGACACCACACGGAAAACTTGTAACATAAAATTATACGTTTTGTGTGCCTTTGTTTGTCTTAGATTAATAAAAAGTAATGTTCTATTAATTTTAAGCTTAAACTGACCTACTCATCTCTTAGTTTTTCTTTTAAATTATCTATATTAATCATTATAGTGAATGTTGCTTAGCCCGTAATTGGCTAGTATGTAGGTCTGTTAAAATATAAAAATAAATTATATTGTATATTGTATGCCCGAGCTATGGGAAGACCTGTATAAATAAATAAATGACTGTGTAATTTTAGAAAAGTAAAAAAAATATAACGATTATGTAGATGTATGCTCATATTTTATTTGTTAATTAATTAAACTGCAACAGAACTAAGTCATAATTTTATTCAGAGAGTTAAACTTACATCCAAAGTACCTACTTTTTAATTTTTTTATAATTAGCATGACAGAAAAAACTAAAAACTTGAATAATAAATGGCCGAGTTACCAAAGACTACAATAGGACTGGACTGGACAATATATTTTAAGTACTAACCAATTTTAAGAAATGTTGCTGAAGGGTACATACAAGCTATTTATTAATTATATCCGGATCGGTATGATTTAAAAATATACGAGGGGATGTTTAAGACTACAGGCTCGGCACGGGCCGGCGCGAACAAGGGTCGGGGGGGAGAAAGTAAATGAACGGGATGGTGATGTCACGGCGACACGCCTCCAAGGAGAAGACTGCGCGAGTCTCTTCATGTGATCTACGGGGATTTTATCGACCGGGTCGACCAGTACGTGCCTCGGGCGGCGTATGCTACTGATACGGGAGGGTCGGCCGATACCACGAGTGGATTTGAGTGGGACAGGGCAGAATCGATGAAGTGTTTGGACGCTTGGTTCGCGAATTGCCTTATGGTCCGCCAGTTTAAATCGATATGAAGTTGATCATTGCGCATGTATAAAGGCGTTCCGATGTCCTTACGCATGCATTAAGTTTTGAGGGTTTGGAATAGGAGTGGATGAGATTCAGTATGTGCGAAAGCTCATGATTGGCATTATTTTTCAAGTAATATGTTAAGCTCTAAAGTATCCCGCTTGCGTGATACAACTTTCGAAACGCAGATGCACACTGTTTTTCAAATTAATTATCTTCTTCAGGTTATTATGTGCCAACCTTGCAACTACTTATTAAACTTATATCTGTCTGATTGCTGCTACGAACAAAAGATAAAGATTTTATAAAAGCACTGCTCAAATACGGTACGCTAAAAAATAAAAAAGCGTATATACATTACCGACCGCTTTAGACACATTATAAATACTTGTAAATTGCAGTAAGTTTTTAACAGTAATATAATTAAATATAAGAGAGAATTATGCAATTATTCAACACGAGGTCGTTAAAATTATAATTGTTGGATTATAATTCAGTAGTAATTTCCAAGCAACAGTCGTTTAGACGCTCCATAAACTCATAACTTTCTATTGAACGTAATGACTTTAGGTATAATGTATATAGAAATGAAGCTGGGTTGTCGTAGTCTTGATATTTCTCAACACTGCCTGCATTTTTCAGTGCTTATGGGCTACAGCGTACTCAATACTTAACAGCCCACGTTGACATTTCATAGTTACTTACATTGTAAGGATATGCTTCTTCAAATTTAGTTATAGGGCAAACTCTCACCTCGATTGCACATATGTATATTACGTGTAGTCGCAATCACTTTAGGATAGAGTAATATTCTGTGGTAGCGCCATGTATCCCAGTTACGAATTGCGGTAACGTGTGTCATGGTAACCATGACGAACTAGCGCAATTAAATTAAGAGATTTTGTCGCAATAATTACCCAGAGCCGCTCACAAATATATAGCCCTAGGGTTAGCAACAGATGGTGTCATAATAATGCAACTTGCCAGCGTAAAAAGTATCAAAGCATAAAATAATTTCGATAAAGTCACTGTCGACAAACATGAGTAACTACTATAGTCAGTTTCTGGTTTTAATAAAAAGTGTAAACAACATCTGCTTAACACACAAAAAAAAACAGCCATGAATTCACTATGTTTATGCACATTCTAGACTGAGTGGCGTCCTTCCAGTAGTCAACTTGCTCTATTAAATTCCAGTTCTTGGTTCCTCTAAATAAATTTGATCCAAACTTCGACCCATATCAAATTCACTCACTTGGTACGTGTACGGTCTATACGGTACAGGGTCTATATATTATATTAGTAACTATGCAATAATAAAGACAACACACACAGTATAAATAATATCTTCATAATATCTGCAAATCAGCCATTTTCATTTTTCAGCATTACACTTTCTCACCGCGCTTTCTTTATCGTTTTTATTTTTATGAAGCACAGACATCACTCCGATCTGCCAACTAAATGTAGTATTACATATATGTGTTTCCATTTTCATATTTTTTATATAATTTGTGTAAATATCTATAGTTATAATAAATGATTCTATGTTGTAAGTATATTTATTTATTTAACATTATTTTTATTTATTTATTTATTTATCTCAAACACAACTATCATTACAGGAATATCCCAATACGGTAGTGTGGTCCTTAATTTTATTTTAAGTAACATAACACATACAAAGCAACTTTAGTAAACTCATTCAGAGAGCAGAAAAATAAATCTATCCTATCAGCAATGTCATTGAGTGTATGCAAGGCGCGCGTCATTGGCGCTTTGCCTAACATGTTAGTTCGTCCGCGCGGTACCGCGAGTAACCGCGGCCGCCGCCGCCTCAACACGTAATTGTCTGGCACATACAAGCAAACCCCCTTCAGTATACACGGATTATGTGTCTTACCACGCAATAACTTAAAAATATATGTGATAAGAGCCAAGTCTCTTCTCGTTTCCAACTTGTTATACCCAACCATGCCTAGAACAAACAACGTTGGGTACATCAAGGGATAGAAAGGATAGACCCCGTAAAGTTTCATATACAAGTACCTAGTGAATTTGTTTTGTATGCGCTCCAACATGAGACTATATTTAGTCTCATGTGGAGCCCATATTACGGCATTGCACTCCAACCGACTTCTCACGAGAGCATTGTACAGTACTTTAATGGCTTTAAGGTTCGTAAAACCCTCCACCCGACGAAGTATGAAACCTAAGCTGCTGTAGGATTGTTTACATACTGTAATAATGTGTTCTCGGAATGTCAATTCAGTGTTCAGGCGTACCCCTAAATCGTGTACTATTTCTTTCCGGTCCATTAGTGTACCGTCCAGCTCGTACCCATGATGCCGTGGTGCTCTCATTCGGCTAAAAGTTATGACCGAACATTTTTTTTATGTTAAACTGTAGTCTATTTATCCTACTCCACTCGACTACTCTGTCTATGTCCCGTTGTAATCGTACAAAGTCATCATCTTCTTTAATGGCCATAAAAAGCTTAAGATCATCTGCGAATAAAAGACACGTGGCATCTTTGACGATATCTGGCAGGTCGTTTATCATGACAATAAATTGCAACGGCCCTAAATTACTGCCTTGACTTACTCCAGATCTAGTATAGTAAGGCTCAGATTTATAACCCCCATATTCAACAAATTTCCGGCGATCCCTCATGTAGCTAGCAAAGAACTGAAGCAATTTAGGAGTACATCCCACTGCCGCCAGCTTCGATAATAGGATGTCGTTATCTACCATATCGAACGCTTTCCTGAAATCAAAATAGGCGGCGTCGACTTGTACTCCAGCATCGACATAAGGGACCACATCCGTCATGAATTTCAGCAAATTACTAGTCGTACTGCGGGCCGGTCGAAAACCATGCTGGGAGTCCGACAGTAAACCCGATACTTGATCGAATACACATCTCTGTATAGTAGATTCAAAAACTTTCGCTGGTGTTGACAGTACTGCTACCGGCCTATAGCCACTTATGTCCGATTTCATGGCGCCTTTGGGTACTGGGATTACACGTGTGGTTTTCCAACGCTCAGGAAAACATGACGCTTCAAGGCACACATTAAACAGATGTAATAACGGCTTCGCTAGAACTCCCCGGCAGTCCCTCACAATAAAAGCGGGAATACCGTCCGGTCCCGCGGAGCGTTTTGGTTTAAGTCGAGTTAGTGACTCCAGTACCTGGCTGATTTCTAGGCGACCGATATGAACACGCTTGCTGCTTCCGTAAGTAGATGATGTCACTGCTGCTTCTACGCTCAGTCGGGGTTTCTGAATATCGTAAACAGAATAAAAATAACGCGCAAACTCTTTAGCACAGTCAGACTCCGATAAAATATTTCCATCTTTGCTAATTTTGTTACGATTAACCGACCCTTTTTTAGCCCTGACATAATCCCAAAATGATCTTGGATCATGTGTAAAATGTTGCTGAACCCACTCCTGGTGCTGTTCATGAGCACGCGATATCATAATTTTAACCATTGCCCTATACTGAGAAAACATTTCATAATGACTACTCACCCCACTTTTTTTATACTGTTTATGAAGTCTCGCTTTCCTTTTAATGTTGTGAATAATCTCACTCGTGTACCATTCTGGGTACTTGTACCTAGAATCTACACGACTTTGCCTTTTTTTAGGAACACATCTATCCATAATTGTATTTATACTGTCATAAAAATAATTAATTGTCTCTTCTGGGGCCTGTATATTATACATCGGACTCCAATCGTTTGATAATAGCGATGAGTATAATAACTTGTAATCAGCTTTAGCAAAATTCCATTGCGGCCACAATTCACTCGCTTTTGCAATATCGGGACTCGCTGTGAAGACGTCGGCCTGGGTGGGTTCCGCGCACTCGCATTTGCCCACTGATACGCATATCGCGAGTGGCGGATGGTGCGGATCCACTGGCACTAGTGCTTCATCCGCCTCACTCACACGCACCTCACCCTCACTCAATGACCACATTACCAAATCCAACTGACGTCCATTACAGTTAGGTACCTTATTACTCTGAATGAATTCACAAAAAGAAAGAAAGTATTCATAATAGTTGATCACATTAACATTACAAGAGTGCAAATTAAAATCTCCTATAACAATAACACTCTTATACCTAACACATAACTGTTCTATAACTCTAAATAAAACCATGTACTCGTTTTCGGTACTGTTCGGTGGTATATAGACTACACAACACAAAAATAAAAATCTATTACGCGAATGCACGGTAGCACAAACCAGTTCAAATGCGCATGTATCGATGTTGACGTCCCCAGGTACCGTTACTTTCCGTAGTTCAATCCGGTGTGTGGCCACGAGAAACGCGCCTCCTTGTTTTCTTCCATCCAATCGGTCGCATCGTACTATTTGGTAACCCTGTGGTATAATCTCAGCATCTTCTATTGATTCATTACAACCAGTTTCCGTAATTGCTATTAAATCGGCACCCGTAGATTCTATATTATCATAAAAAAGGTTTAATTTCGTACGTAGACCTCTTGCGTTTTGGTAAAAAAATATCAATATATCTATTTTCCATCGTTTGGTTTATTTGTGGATTTCCGAAACCAAATATATATATTATATTATTATATATATTATATATATTATATATTAATTCTTTCTTTGTGATCAATGATGTTATGTATATTAAAATAAGCAGATATGTTACATACACGCCAAAAGTAAGAACCATAACTCCCCCAATTGTAGCAGGACTGTCTTGGGCGAACTGATTGCGAGCGCACACTGTCACGATCTGTATTGTTTTATTAATTAAGTAATAACAATGCCGTCGTGCGTATAGAAAAAACACAAACTATCAAGCAAAAATAAATAAAGAACAAGGGATCTCATACTACACGTGAGTAACAAACAATATAAAATATTTTAATAAAAATACTATTCAAATTATCTATAGAATAATATTCTCGAACAAAACACAGGCCAAGCAAAGAAAAGAGACAACACATATATTCTATAACAGGTGCGACAAAGACATTGAGTACACATGTTGTCATTTGAGATAGCTATCTCTTTTACTCTCATAGTTTTTTTATCTTCTTTCTTACAGCATAGGTGTGTAGTTTTATAGCTTTACTACATACAGCGAGACTGAGTTTTGCGTGCCATTTAATATGGACGTAACATTTCTATGGTATAATATCATTGATTGTCACCAAGATAACTGTCCGTGAATCGTGGACTCACCAAAGGTCTTAGCAGAATACCAGCGCTGATTCATCAAGAAGTAACACAATGCTGAGCTAAGTTCCATTTTTGTCTCTTAGGTAACATCACGCTAATCTTATAAAATTGTACAGTTTTTTTTGCTTTTCATGTAATATATTTTGCCTAATGTCCAAAGCTTGAGAGCAAAATAAATGAGTTTTCTTTCTTTATTTCTTACTACAAGTGGCGTCACAGCGACAAGCCAGACGTGCCATGATGCACCGATAAAAAGTATTGGCTACGTTTCTAAGTTGCGACGACGCTAATTTTTGGCTCATTGTGTGTAGCAATAACGTACGATTTGATTGGTTACCCATTATTTTGTGTCAGAAATTTTCAAGCTGCCAAAACGCCTCTGCCTTGGCGTAACGACTGTCATCTAATGGCAATAACCGGGACTGATTATATTACATGCCGCCCGAAGCACGGAGATGCACGGAGATGCTCAAATTCCACCATGGGGTAACTCCCATCCGTAGACTGAATAACGCGGTCGAGCTGAGCATTGCTTAACCTAACCGATCGCTTACCGATCTGTGCGCGCAACTGGATATGATGGCAAAATATCGCATCAATATTTAATAATTTTCTGTTGTATAATAAATGACCAATAATTTGGCTTTAAATGTTCGGCCCACAATCCTAAATATTCCAGGCTGGTGGCAGACAGCGGCATCATCGGTGGGCTCTGTGCCTACCTAACAACATGCTTGCCCGTCATGGTAATTTCTCATAATCTCTCTTTTAGGGAAAGATACTCCAGTAAAACATTAGTACAGGCTGTGTCATCATATCCGCCATTTGCTTCCGTTGCTGAACAAAGCCAAAAAAACAAGCCCTCAGAGATTTCCACAACTGTATCATCATTTTTAGGGGATATTTGCCAATACTTACCACGCTTGGCAGGCGGGTTGCTGCTGCTGCCCCTCCCTCTGGTTTAGATTCCTTTAGTCGCCTTTTACGACATCCATGGGATGAGCTGGAGTGGTGCTATTTTCTTAATCCGGGCACCACACGCACTATCCGGACACTACAAGGACAATCCAGACACCACACGTTTAAAATTCACTTACCGTCTATTGCTGCATTTATGTTCCAGAAGTCCATTAAGGTGACAGTGTACTTTTGAATAATGTTAAAGTACTTTAGGTTGAACACAGACGATCAATTTCGATACCCGACTTTTTGTACTTCGAAATAAAACATAATAATTATGACATAAACGACATACTACAAATAATAGGACTTAACTGTAGTTACACGAAAAGAAATAGATTGCTAACTAAACTAAATAAAATCAATTTCGACAGCTATCTCAGATACCTCAGGTCATTTTGTAGGGACCAGTTATTGAAATAACTAGATTTGGAAACGCAGGATGCTGTATCCCGTTCATGCTTAGTTTCAAATCAATCCCCAGAGAGTTAACTAAAGAACGATCAGTGTTATATTTTATAACGTTGCTTTACGTGATATATCATTGCTGTATTTCTCTATTACAACCATTTAAGGCTTCCGCGATATTGCGTTAGGAATGCAGGCTATTCAGATTGATCTATTAATTACATCAATAAACACTGCCTATGCTAAATACTTACGTAATCCCAAACTTTTACTTTCAGGTAATCTAGAGCAAATAAAATTTTCTAGATATTTCTTCCATTTTTGGAACCGTTTTATTCTAAATCGAAAGTATTTGAGATTCCTGATATCGTTGTGGCTTTTCATCCGGAAGAATGCAGCACACATTGTTTCGGTTCGTTGTTTAACAATTGGTTACTTTTATGTCTGACTGACTATAAAAAACGACCAAGTATACAAGTTTTCTATCTATATATTCAGACGTTATGCTCTTATTTGTGCATCAAATTAATCGTACAAATTATTACTCATGCGGTTCGGTACATCTTATTAAGATAGACCAGTATAAGTTCTGGCAATCTGGTTACTTACCTAGTACCTACCTACATGTTTAAATTCTGATTTTTTTTAAATGTATTTTTATGTTTATGTTGTCACCACTGGGAATCCGGTATAAGATTAAAGCGTGAAGTAATGTTGCTTATAATGCTTCACACTTCTAGACTATTCTATATTAGCCTCCACAGGTGACGGCCTAAGTACATCTTGCTCTTGCGTAACCATGGCAGTCAGCCCTTTCAAGGCCGGTATTTACATAATCAGCCCATTACTGTCCCACTGTTGGGCACGGGTCTTTTTCTCATGATGAGAAAGGTAAGGCCTTAGTCCACCACGCTGGCTTAGTGCGGGTTGACGGGCTTCACACACCATTGAGAACATTATGGAGCCCTATTAGTTATGCAGGTTCCTTCACGATGTTTTTCTTCACCGTTAACACAAGATAATCAAATTATGATCTGCACATAAATCCGAAAACTGTGAGCTGCGGGCCGGGATCGAATATCGAATAGGCTATCACTGCTATCAGGGTTGTATTTGCTGACTGGTTAATCTTTTTACCATGACCTAACTTATTTCCATTTGAAATAAATCTCATACTGACACGAGAGAGAAAGTAGATTTGTATGCCCATTTTGGGAAAAGCTTATGTACTTAGGTAGACTTTTCGGTATACATCCAAGTGATCGTCACTTCATTCATTCGCCTGGTGCTAAGCGTCATGCCAGCCCATGACAATTGTCATGCTACCCAGAATTAGTCTTGCGTGGCACCACACTGCGCTCATCACCTCGAGATACTAGTTATTTACTGCAACAGACTTATTACAGAAGGTTCAATCTATCTTTAGATGTTAGATATTTTTACATAATCTGTATAGTAGAAACCATCTTAGATTTCTTCAATGTATATAAGTATTATAATAAAATACTTTTAAACGGATTCTATCGCGTATATTTTCGATTTTTGTTTTTCCGGACGCTTCGAACACTTTGCAGGGTTCGTGGTCGCAGGATGACGAAATATACGCGATAGAATCCGTTTAAAAGTGTTTTATTATAATGTGTAATCTCGCGAAAACCTAAGACATTATTAACAATAAGTACTCACGTTAATAGAATTTGTAACGCTGATATGCTGTCAATATTAATAAGTGAGTATTGATTTATGTCTGAACTATTAATTGAGTTTGGACCAGTGGTTAGAACAAAATTTATTAAAATTTATACATAGAAGTCAACAGGGAGACATTAATACTACCGATATTTTAGTCAATAGTGTTTCGATTAACTTCGTTAATCAATGGTATGTACCCGCTTACAACAAATGTACTGGTGACGGTTACGAACTTGCTTTTTATTCATTCGTTGCGGATTCAAGTGCGCAATACAGCAGATGTTTATTGTACTCATATCATACAGCGCACAGCGAAGCTTCGGGGAGATCCTCTAAAATCCCCCCTGATGGACACCTTACAGTCATTCAAGGCGTGGCACCAAAGGGCGGCTCTAGTGTGATTGTATCGAGGACATGAAGCCCCCTTTTAGCCGGTAGGAGACCAGCATGACTCTCCACCCTTCCCTGGGGTGAAGGAAGTCCGTGAAAATTTTCCACCAGGATAATAAAATAAAATAAAATAAAAGGGTTCCGGGTTCAAAATCTGGCATGTATCAATGTGAGGTTTCCAACATTAATAGCACTTTCCTAGTTAACCTAAGGCACCACTGGCTTTAACGGCGAAGAAAAACATCTTGAAGAAACTTGAAACTCGAATGATCTTAAATCCCTAAAACGCCACTGCGTTTGCTCACTAGCAATCGCGGTGTTCATAACTTGGTCCTTCTCTGTATGAGAAGAGGGCGCTGCTGTGCAGTGGAACAGTTACAAACTAATATCGTCCTATATCATTTCTACAATATAAAACCGACTCGTTCGTATTTCATAATCTGTTACACAGAAACCCTTTTGAACCTACTTCAAAAAGGACGAGGTTCTTCAATTCGATGCGTAATTTTTACGTTTATTTGTGTACACTGATTACTCGTAGATTTGTCGACCTATTCGAGTGATTATTTTTTATTAGGTGCAGAATGCTTTCGATTTGGTCCCATATAAATTTCATAACTAAACAAACATAATTTTGTCTTTGTTGTAGGTATGTGTCCTTATAGTGCAAATAAAATACTTTTCTTTCTTTTCTTTTTTCTTTCTCATAACATTTGATGGAGCAGTTTTTTAACCAGTTGCAATAAACAGGTAAAATTGCGTTTACCTAGATGATGTCTTAATAGTTTCGAGATACCAGATTGGAAAAAGTTCTTACATTTATTTACACTAAAAAGAAACAAATAAATCCTAACTATTTTTCTAAAATAAAAGTAGCCTTATTTACTCCTTATAACATCAAATATCTTCCAGTGAAAGTCCCGTCAAAATCGGTCCAGCCGTTGGAGATTAGTTGGAGCAAACAGACGGACAGACAAAAAAAATAGTTTTTTGTTTGATGTACCGTATATACTTCCATATTTAGTAAAATTAGTTATTTTGACATTTTAAACAGACACTTCAATTTTATTTATTTGTATAGATTGCGATAAGACCGCCAATTGTATCTTTTCCTTCATCATGGTCAAAGGTTCCATCCAAAGACTCACACAAAAGGTCGTCTAGATAGAAATAACTTTGTAAGTTGTAATTTGTTTTCCAATCCTTGCTTTTTATTTGCTATTTTCAAGGTTGTATCGCTATATATCTTAAGGTAATAATTGTATTTTAGTACATATATCGTGTCGTGTGGTGTCCAGTTTAAGAATTTTGCACTACTCGTCCCTTGGATGTCGTAAAATGTGACTAAGGGATTCTAAACCAGAGGGATGGGTAGCAGCACCTTCTGTGGAACAGTATCCATTCTGCGCTCACCAACCCACCTGCCACGCGTGCTGATAAATTCCTCCCAAAATAACAACGCACTTGTCGTCTTTTGTTCAGTAGTCAACGATTTTTGATTGATTTGATGACGTATATCTTAACATCTTCAACTTCATAAAAACTTTTAACAAAAAAAACACCGACTTTAAAAACTCTACACAATATAAAAATCTTAAAACCACTAAAAAGAAAAACACTTTATGTTTAGGAGTTGGGCGGGGCCAGTTATAGGAAATTTCTTTTAAATAAAATGGCGGGTGAAACCGCGTGGCCCAGCTAGTTCATACTAATCAAGCTAGCAAAATCATTATTTAGTTTTAAACTTATCTTCCCACGCAATTTGAAAGAGCTAAACTGAATAAAATGGGTTACTAATTCATTTTGTGCCCCCAGGTGATAAACAGTAACCTGTCATTATTTAATCAACGGGGCACTGTTGCAATTCAATTGACTTTGTCTAGTAGCCAAGTTTTAATAAAACGAGCCCTGTAGCCCACAAACTATAAAGCTCTGCAAACATGATTGTTGTTTATCTAGGGAATTGCAGAATTAAAATAGATGTAGTTAATTGTATAAATATTAAAGAAAGGATTATGTTTAAACAAAAAACAAAAATAAATATAGCCAGAACTATTTAATAACCACCAAAATTCTAACTCTATTTCATTTTCATAGTAAAGTTTCATAATGAAATCTCGCTTGCTTATAATGCACTAGCTGACTCGATAGATGTTGTTCTGCCGTTTTCGGCAGGTGGCGCCACTTATCGGATCCTAGCATAGCTATGGACCATTGTCTCGACAACACAAATGTATTGTGTGAATACGACCTCAATCGATCAAATCGTTCAGAGCATATACGATCTCTAACAGATTCGATCACCGACGATTATAATTAAAAAGATTATCAAACATAATTTAATTATTTCAGATGAGAAACTTCTCTGCAGGACACAGGTCTCCCCCAAAGATGGCCGCAACGATCGGTCTGGGTTTGTGCTGTGTACTCATTGGGGGGTGTCGCTTGGCAGGCGGGATGGCGTTCGAAATTGTTTGTAATAATGAACCAACGTGAAAGAGGCTGCTCCAAATTTTCTAGCTAATCCTAGAGTAGCTTTTTAAGACACACATGGAATGAGATGGGGAGTTGCTATTCTTAGCCGGCACTACGCAGCCTTGTTATTATTTTCATATTATGTTAAAGGTTTTTCAATTAGCACTTACCTACTTACATCATGTAGCAAGTACTGCCTGGAGCTACTTTAAGCAAACAAAAAACCATACAACCCATAATATAATTCAAATACTGGCTGTTTTGTACTTAACTCGACGCTTAAGGGCAGAATTAACAATAAATTGCTTGACAAAACTAAGCGTTGATCTAAAATAATTGTTTTAAATAAACGTCCATTAGGCCAGAGTGTGTCAGTTTGCGTCTACTTAGATTTATAAATATTGACGTTTAGGGCAATTCTTTAAACAGACTTCGTAGCCCGAGGCTTTACTGGCGTTAATGGTTACCAAGTTTAAACTTAGGCGCAAACAAATGAGCCAATAATTCCTATAATGGAGCTGATGTATTGAGGGATATGACAATTCTGGCCAGTATTTGTCTTTTTCGGAACTCGTAAATAATTAATCTAACTTATTCTTTTAGGGTCGTGAATTTACTAGAAATATTAATCAAATTAACAAAATGTAAACTAAATAATAAAGAGGCGAGTTGCAATTACTATTCATTGATTATATAACTGGCACGAGTGGCAACCAAATGGATATATATCTAATATATAAAATTCTCGTGTCACGGGGTTCGAACTTGAACTCCTCCGAAACGGCTCGACCGATTTTTGTGATCCTTAGCGTGATTGTCGGCCAGGGTGGAGAATCGGCCAACATCTATTTTTCATCCCCCTAAATGTTAAGGGTAGTCCACCCCAAAATTTTTATTTTTTATTTTTTAGGCAAAATTTTTTGTTTTTTATTTTTTTATGACACAGCATACAAAAATACATACAACCCTAAATTTTCACCCTTCTATCACCAACCCCTATTTTTTAATAGTTGTTTTAGTAATTTTTCATCCCGCTCGATAACTGATCAATTATCACTTGGTAAGTTATCCCCCCCAGGCGTCTACCGGTGTCACTTCTCGCCCAGTAAACAGCACGGAGTAGGGATGAGACCGAAGCCGGTCTCCTATTTCTCTCACACAATAAGCTTTCTCTCACACCCTCCACAGTTTTCGGCCATTATATTATTATTTATGCATCCAGCGTAATAGTAACGTTTACAATTATCATTTTACTACACTAAATGTTATTTCGAATCGGCGCCGAAATGGCTCAACGGTTCTCAATGAAAATTCTCGGGATCAATACATGAATTGTAACTTAAATTTTCATGTGTGTTCCAATTTCATATCTTGCAGCAGGGTCCAGAATACATGAATAGTTGTAAATATAATTTGCGCCTAGCGTAGCGGGCGGGTACGGCTAGTATATATATAATATAATTAGTCATTAACACATCATCACATAAAAATTACTGCCCAAATACATCTCTTACCTGACTAATGTTTTTAAGGAAGTCCTCGTAAGATCACACTAGAGCCGCCCATTGGTGCCACGCCTTTAGGCACATCACGGAGGGGATGACTGTAAAGCGGTCACCCCCTCTAGAGGAGGGAAAGCGACTGTAAAAAGGGTCGCTCGGTGTGAGAACGCAGACTCCCCAATCTGCGCGCCCGCGACCCCCGAGGCCCCCCACCATGTAGTGACGGCAGGGGGCTCAGGCGTGTTGGACTTGGGAGCCGGGACGATTGTTGCCCCGGCGCCGTCTCGTCCTTCTCCGTGCGGGATCAACCCTCTCCCGATCCCGCTCTGCAGTCTCCTTCTGGAGCATGACGCTCTCGCAGAAGGAGACCACTGCACTCCAATTTTCATGCTCTGCCAACATAGCCGACACTACTGCAGGCAGAGAGAGATCTTGCCCGATCCGATCGACCAGGATCCGCCGCTCGGCCCCCACGCAGGGCACTCCTCGAGCGTGTGCTGTGCGGTATCATGGTCGCTTCTACAATTGTGGCACTGTGCCGTAACCTCGCATCCTATTCTGTGCAGGTACGCACCGAAACAACCGTGACCGGTGAATACCTGCGTCAGACGGTAGGTGACGCGCTCGCTCCTCCTGAGCCAGGCTCCGAAGAGTGGCAGGATGGCCTCGACGACACGCTTGGTCGCGAACTGCAACCGTAGGCGTTGTCGCCATATCTCGAGTGCGCGCCGTCGAGCCAGCCGCCTCATTCTGTCAAACGCCCCTGAAGGCACGCTTTCCCCACTTTGGCGGAGGGAGCGTTTCTGGTCATAGACCCACGCATCCATCTCCGCCTGGATGTCGAAAGGCGGAAAGAGTGCCAGGAGAGTTGCCGCCTCGTAGGACACTGTCCTGTATCCCCGTGCGATCCGTATAGCCACTCTGCGCTGCAGACCGTGAAGTTTGGTTCTGCAGCGCTGGACGCCTGACAGCCGGGATGACCATACAGGCGCCCCGTAGAGGGCCACAGACCGCACGACGCCCCCGTAGAGACGGCGAACTTCCTCGCTCGGTCCCCCGAGATTGGGCAGCACCCGGTGCAATGCACCCACTACCCTCTCGACTCGGGGGACGAGGCGTGCGAAGTGCTCTTCGAAGCCCCAACGACTGTCCAGGGTGAGCCCCAGGTACTTCATGTACTGGCCCACCCTGATTTGCGCGTCACCAACGCGTATCCACGAACTGGGTGGTTCTCTGCTCCGCGGCAGTTTGTGGAACCATAGCGCCTCGATTTTGTGAGGCGCTACCTGCAGACCCAGAGCGTGGATTTTGGCCACGACAATTGCCATCGCTTGCTCGGCAAGCCGGATGGTTCCCTCGAAGGACTCCCCACTGGCCAACACAAGAGTGTCATCAGCCTAACACACCAAGCTGACGCCAGCGGGGAGAGCGACACGTAGGACCGCGTCGTAGGCGAGGTTCCATAAAAAGGGGCCAAGAACCGACCCCTGCGGAACCCCACACGTAATCTCCCTCCGCTTTACGCTACCGTCCCTGCCCACGTAGCGAATGTATATTCGCGAGACCTACTTGTGTAACAACACCGGCGTGATGTTTCCTCCCTTTTTGGCGCCTATCATATACAGTTATTGAAAAATAAGTGTATGTAATAGGCGTCTGTAATAGTGTGTGTAGGTTGGTGCCTTGTCTGCAAGATAAAAATCTGAGGTGAGTGTACGGCAATATCTGCTCTTATAGCCCTAATTTTAATGACAAAATGAGCGGTGTAGCTATAATGAGTGTTTGGACTGTTAATACTGGGCGGAAAAGGGCAAGCTACATTTTATGAAAGTTATTGATGAAGACACCCAGTGCCATGTGCGTTTCCAAAAAAAAGACAAAAGCGCATGGTTTGGCACTCGGCTGGCTGGGCTAGATTCAATATGTGGGAGGCCTATGGGTCGTGTCATTCGGAAATATATCATGATCCCTCTAAACCTATTACAAGTTCCTAATAAAAGCTCAGGTCATCATATCATATCGGCCATTTATACGTCCACTGCTGAACAAAGGTCTCCCCCATAGATTTTCACAACTGTGTTAACTGTATTTTGGGGGGTATTTGCCAATACTCACCACGCTTGGCAGGCGGGTTGGTGAGCGCAGTATGGCTAACTGTAACTAACTGTAACAGTTTCACAGAAGGGACGCTGCTGCCCATCCCTCTGGTTTAGATTCCCTTAGTCGCCTTTTACAATATCCACAGGAGGAGATGGAGTGGTGCTTTATTCTTAATCCGGACACCTCACGGAAATATCTGCTCGTGTAGTATTTATAGGGTTACCAACAATCGCGATCGAATGCACGAGCACCTCCTGTCACCATGGTGCGATTTGCGCACAGCTACACCGTGGGTTTTAGCCGATAAGAATCGGCATGCCCATTCACCCTCTCCAGGGAGGAAGTCTTCCAGCAGGATTTCCCCCGTCCAAAAAAGAGTTGCCAACAATCTTTCTTTCTTCTTTATTTTTTGTTCGGTTAGTGGCCAAACTTGTGACAGAGCTGTTTTAAGCCACCCAGTCTTCCGACTTGGCTTAAAGACTGCCGAATAATGATACTGTGGAGCCCGGAGGTGCTCAGTGGTAGATTCGGTGACCAGGATAACAAATTATAATATTCCGATGAACTGTTAATAATCTTTACTATTTTTTATGTATACTTCAAAGATACAAGTCATCCCGTTAAGCTTACTATAACAGCCGAACTTTTAATTCTGTTGTCAAAGTCATTTCGAAATACAAATTTAAAAAATACATTTATTTTCTTAATGGACCAGTATCTCATACCAAAGAGTATCATTGGTATTTCATTAACTATTGGTATAGCCTCCGAAGCATGGAGATGTTCAATTGAAATACAATTATGCGGTCACCCATTCATAGCCTGATCGCGCCCAGCATTGCTTAATCTCACCTACCATTTCATCAGTCAGTGAGTGCAACTGTTAGTTTAAACAAAACCTACCCTAATCCAACTTCGTAAAGTAGGTTTTCTAAACTAAACTAAGTTTAATTAAACACCCAGCTAACCATTCATTAAACCCGCTTAAACTTATGAGGCGGTACTAATTGTATATCCGTGTAAAATACTAATAAAGCATAATGTGATGAGAAATACATAGACTTAGTACATAATTATGTAAGGCTTACATAATACGGTTTAATGACTATTTTAATGTCAGAAGGTTGTCTTCCGGTATTCTGTGAGCGCGTGGTGATGTGGGTACATCTGTGCTCAAGCTCATCCATTTCCATCATCGACCTGCAGCTTTGAGTTAATAAACAAAGAGCTGCAGTATAAGTTTGGGTATACAGCAAAGTTCTACCAAAAAATGCAAGTAAAACCTGAGGTTAATCTGATTCCACTATTACTAAAAAAATAATTTTACAGTATTTATTTATTGATTTGTAGATTTGATATTTACGCGAATAATATCTCTGGCACTGAAATAAATAAATAATATTACACAAGCGGATTCAATACGGTGTGACTCTACTAGTCAACCATTTCTATTTGCATTAGCGATATCACATCCTTCCGTAAATTTCCATTAATTTACACCAGTGATTTTCAACCCTGAACACGCCATCCCCCTTACTAGTAAGAAAAAACTGGCAACCCCCCAAGACCGTAACAAAACAATGCCAGTGATTTGAAAGACGAAATATAATCGAGAAATCAAGTGCACTATGAATGCTTTTTACTTTTAACTGACTTGCGACCGCGATCCTCCGAGCTAACAGCCCCGACTCATAGGTTGAAAAACACTGATTTACATATCAATACTAATACGACTCCCTAAGCAGACAACAATAAAATAATGATTAAAAAAACAATCATAATCATCATCACATCAGCCAAAAGACGTGTACTGCTGAACAAAGGTTGATACCTGAGGTGAGCCATATACAACAGGTTATATGTCCTGTGTCGTCGTTTGGGGGGAATTTGCTAGTGCTCACCACGATTGGCAGGCGGGTTGGCGAGCGTAGAATAACTGCTATTCCACAGAAGGGACACTGCCACCCATCCCTCTTATTAAGAGTCCCTTAGTCGCCTTTTACAACGTCCACGGGAGGAGATGGAATAATAATGATATTCTTTAACATCCGGACAGCTTTAACTATAAAAAACTGAAACATTATTTAACCTTTCTATAATTTATATATGTACAGGTATATATTATACCGAGTTCCAAACAAAGTATTTTTCAAGTGCTTCCCAAACTACATTATGAGCCATGACCCCAACACAAGTGCTTATTATTGTGAGTGTGTCTGTTATGGTAACAACAATATGTTACCATCCGTGGGTCAGTGACATTGACACTGTTTGATATGATAAATCACCCATTGTGAATCGTGCGAATGATCAATCAACTTGAGAATTAAAATTATTTTATACATAATATAGGCCTACACAATACTCGTGATTCTTATTATGATAACTGTTATTAAATTAAATATACATTTAATTTGGGCCAAAGGTGTATTATGTGAGCCAGATTTGGATGATAAGGCTTTTGTATTATTCATACGTCATCTAGGTGCTTAATAGTACTTTTAATTATTTACGGTCTTGTTAAGATTATTCGCCTCATTGGTGTAATGGTTACAAGCGCGGCTAGCTAGCGAATTCCCAAATTTTATTTTATATATTTATATTATTAATGTGTAACCTTGTTCGGGTAGCTTAGTGTCTAAATTAGGTTTTAAACCAAGAGGTCAGATGAAGGGCCTTTTATTTTTTATTTTTTATTGGTGCCCAGTGGAAATTCTTCATGAACTTCCTTCACCCCGGGGAAGGGCGAAGGGGTATGCCGGACTCCTACCGGCTAAAACCACTGGAGCGGTCATCTTCGGCACCTAAGGGAGGCTCCAGGTCCTCGTATGATCACACTAGAGCCGCCCACTGGTGCCACGCCTATTGGCACATCTCGGAGAGGGTGACTGTAAAGCGGTCCCCCCCCGGGGGATTGTAAAGGATCCCCCAAAGCGTCCCACGGCAGCGCGTGACCACATGCGTGCTACCGTCTTCTCTTGGGTCGCTCAGTGTGGGCACGCAGATTCCCCAATCTACGCACCCGCGAACTCAGAGGTCCCCCACCTTATAGCAACGGCAGGGGTTTTCAGGCGTATCGGAATTAGGCACCAGGGCGGTTGTTACCCCGGCGCCGTCTCCTCCAGATGAAGGGCCTAGTCATAAATAATTTTATATTTTAAAAGCCGATTATTGGGGCTGTGGCTAATCAATCAACTTTCTGCGCCACGTGTCGCATGTTCGATCTCCATATGGAACAAATATTTGTATGATAAACAGATAGTTGTTTCGGGTCTGGATATTTGTGCATCTAATTATGTAAGATTTATGCCTGTAATCGATATCTGTGCTGTATACTGTACCCACGACACAGGAGAAATTACAGTGAGAGATATTATTAAAATAATACATCATCATCTTATCAGCCAAAAGACGACCGCCCCTGAACAAAGGCCGCCCCCTTAGATTTCCACAACGAGTGGTTACATGCCACCCTCATCTAACCCTTGTTGGATGTCATCCTGGGGCGTTTTCCGGTGCGCGATCTCCTTTCGAGAACATTTTTGCTCCAACGGCCATTAGTTCTACGAGCAATGTCCCGCCCATTGCCACTTCAGTTTACTAATCCTTTCAGCTATGTCGGCAACTTCAGCTCTTCTATGAATCTCCTCATTTCTGATTCGATCTCGTAAATACCAAGCATAGCTCTCTCCATAGCTTGCTGAGTGACCTTGAGCTTTCTTATCATCACTGGATAAAGACTTTCGTCTTGCGACATTGCGGTATTGTCGACGAAAAGACGTTGCGTAGTGTCCCAAATGCCAAGTCGGATTTGGCGATTGACCTCTTTCTCGAAGTCTCCAACTTACCTAACTAGACAGTTTGTCCCAGGTAGACATACTCGTCAACAACTTCGAGAACAGACCTCCCAACGGATATTGGGATGGGCACGACATGGGCATTTGACATAACTTTCGTCTTGCCCATGTTCATTTTAAGGCCTACCTGTTGGGAAACTCTGTTGAGATCATCGAGCATTGTGCTGAGCTCTTGCAGCGATTTTGCCATGACTACGATGTCGTCCGCAAACCGAAGGTGAGTGATATGCTCGCTATGTCCCTTAGTCGCCTTTTAGGTCATCCATGGGAAGAGATGGAGTGGTGCTATATTCTTAATCCAGACACTACACGGATAATCGCCAAGCATAGTGGCAGGTATTACTCCTCGATCTTCTGTATAACCTGCCGAAGCGTATGGATCTGGTCTATGGTACTAACCCCTTCTCAGAAACCGGTTTGCTCGGGATGCTGGAAGTCAACAAACCTGCGCTCGAGATGATTCGTGATGACCCTTGAAAACAACTTATAAACATGGGTCAGTAGCGAGATGGGTCTATAATTCTTCAACAGGGTTTTACCCTTTTTGAAGGAGAGCACCACCTCACCTCTGTTCCATGCTTCCGGCGTTGTGCCCTCGAGTAGGACGGAACTGAATAGCTTCTGAAAGACTTCATGTAGCGGGGTTCCACCCACTTTCAGAAGCTTTGTCGTAATTCCATCACCACCTGCCGCCTTGTTATTTTAAGCTGTTTTAAAACAATCCTAATCTCGTGCAGGCTGATATCCAGGATATCTTCGGTGTCGTCACGGGTTATTTTGGCTCCCCGCGAGCTTTTCTTTGTTAGAGTCAATGGAAGGTATTGTTACCGAGGTGCGTGTGGCACCGTGCGACTTTTATTTATTCCCCAAAATAAAAGATAAACTCAGAGGAATACGCTGATTAGTTTGCCAGTTTCCTATACCAAACTCTTTGAATCCATGCAAAATTGGCGTTGATAACACCTAATAAAATCCAGATGAACCAGTACAATCACAAAAAAAAAATAGTTCCCGCTCAGCCAATTGTTTTTTTTTTTTTATTTTTTTTTATTTTTTTTTTTTTTTTTTATTTAAAAAACGTTGCCCCACACTAGGATTTCTCCTGTGTCGTGGGTGCGTTTACATACATGAATTCCACACACAATACACCCAGACCCGGAACAACTACCTGCACATCGTACAAATATTTGTTCCGTGCGGGAATCGAACCCACGGCCCGGAGCGCAGCAGTCGACTGTATCAACCACTGCACCAACCATGATTGTTCGATTAGACCGCGTTAAACTTCAACGGTCATGTTAATAAAGTATGTATTCAATTCAATTCAAACATTAACGTTGAGATATGGGCACGACGTAAACAGAATTATGTTCAGTTTGCACCTGTTAAAGAATATATTCTGTCAAATATTGGGTGAACATGCCGCCCACCTCGTTTCAATCAACGGTTGCGCAAGTGCTGAAGTTGCAATACCTTGATAAATTTTTGTATTACTTGTACAGTATGCTACAGAAGTGTTTATTGGACATTATAAAAGTATATGTTAGTTTTTCTTATTCTTATTTTCACAAAAAAAACTTTGCCTCATACAAAGATTTCTCCTGTGTCGTGGGTGCGTTTACAGACACAAAGGACACCGGCCATCGCCCATAGTAAGTCCGGCCCACTTCGATATGTCAACGGACAAGAGCGATCATATAATAAAAATACTGCCAAAAATACGCAAATAATTATAAACACTTTAAAATAAAAATTTACTGTGGGAATTCAAAGATATTTGAATGTAAAGATACAGATTTTGAGGTTAAATGGTACTATATTTTGCAAGACAACGAGGGTACATAATGCTAGTGAAGGCTGATAACGAATAAATAAGTAAAATACACATTTTAGAATTAAAACTACTGTTCTAGAATGTATATTTAATAATCTTCATAGTCATAATAATAACCATTTAGACGTGACATTTGATTTGACTTGGCATTTAGTCTTTTAGCCAAAGACACTTTTTTTATATAAGATACAAATACTGTTTTGCGAAAGTGTCTTAGAAAACAAAACTATGCTTTATAAACAGTGATATATCATAATGTTAATTTAAAGTCATGAGTTATTTATTAGTAGAATATCATAATATTTTGCATATGGCAACTCAATCAAATGACAATACAGTTTTTATCAATTTCCTTTGTCGAGTTACTTTTTTGTGATCTCCACTATCCCGCCGATTTGAGCTATTTACAAATTACGGTAAATATACAAAAATATGAGCAATTTTTTCTTTTTTGTCCGCTGGTGGGCCTAATTTGGCCGATGTCCTTTCACACACAATACACCCAATTTCATGAAAACTACCTGCAGATCATACAGATATTTATTCCGTGCGGGAATCGAACCCACGACCCTGAGCCTTTAAATCTTAACTTTAGACTTTAAATTCAGAAGGTAATTTGTCTTGTAGAAGATAAATAGAGTTACACCTGAGCCGAACTAGACTAGACTCTTAGAATTATTATTCATCATCATCATTTCAGCCGAATAAAGTCCACAGCTGGACACAAACCTCTCCCAACGATCGCCATAATCGCAACGTCTGGCAGGCGGGTTAGCGATCGCAGGTGAGTTGTTAACGTACTCGAAGGTCACTGCTGCCCATCCTCCGGCTAATCCCATACTCGCCTTTTACGATACCCCGAGATGAGAAGATGGGTTGGTGTTATTCGGAGTCGGCTGGTAATACGTCGTTATAAATAAAATTAGTTTTTCAATTATCATTTAACCAATACGGGTAATGTTTGTTATCTGACAATATGCCAACGTAATAGTAATGTCTTAAGCCGCGTACAGATTTGTGAAACGTAGCATGCAATGTAACATGAAAGGAGCATTTCATAAGTGTGGACGCAGGGCGCGCACGTGGCGCGCACGAACCGAGCATGATGTGCTCGCATCTGTTTCCAGCATGCGCGCGGCGAACATAGCTCAGTCTGTCGAGAACATCTAGTTTCAGATATTTTTTGTAAAAAGATATATTTTGTGGATTCCACAAAAATTCTCTTGTTCTGTACAACTCAATTAACTGCATTACTTTTTTTTCACTCCATGATTCAACTGTAGCCTCTGCAGTAGCTGTGTTTTCTTCCATGGGTCGCGCGCGTTCCGCAGTACAAACACACACAACCTGTCCACACTGACGCTCCGTGCACACTGCGCGCCCCTTTGTGTTCGGCGAAAAAACCGACAAATGGCGGATCGCGGCGCGCACGAGGTGTAATGCTCTAATCGCGCGCGTAGTGTGCACGGTTCGTGCGCGCAAGGCGTCCACACTATGGGAATTCAGTTACATTGCATGATACGTTGCGACAATGTGGACGGCAAATTCTTTCATTGCGTGTAACATTTCATGTTATATTTCGTAAGTCTGTACCCGGCATTAGGTTTTCGCGATGATAACACATTATAATAAAACACTTGTAAACGGATGACATCGCGTATCTATACAAATAAATACAATTGAAGTGTCTGTTTGTAATGTCAAAATAACAGCTTTTTACTAAATGCATATGAAAGTATATACGGTACCTATGGCAAAAAAACAATTTTCATTTTTTTTGTCTGTCTGTCTGTTTGTTCCGGGTAATCTCTGAAATGGCTGGACCGATTTTGAAGGGACTTTCACTGGCAGATAGCTGATGTTATAAGGAATAACTAAGGTTTCTTTTTATTTTAGAAAAATAATTAGGGTTCCGCGCAAAAAAATAAAACCCTTGATATCCAATATGTATATTCTATGTCAAGTGTCTATGTCGAAGAACTCGAAATTTATTTTAAATTAAACCTGGGTCCCAGCTAGTATTATGTACTTTTGTTGCTAACATAAAGATAATCATGATTACACATCTGGATGACCCTTAATTTATTTTATGCCACGCGTTGCTGTGGCTAAATGCACGTAATTAGAATATGAGATTAATTCTGATTAAAAAAAATGTGGGTCTCATAAAAACATGCATGTATATGAATACAACGATATGTTAAAAAATTTAAAACGATCTGTAAAGCACCTTAGGACATTTGCGATTTTGAACTATATATATATATATTATGAGTCTTCTTATATAATAAAAACATGGGCGTATATGAATACAATTATGTGTAAAAATTTCAAAACTATCGGTGAAGAATTTTAGGAGATTTGCGATTTTGAACAAACGAACATAAAATTTTTATATATGTAGATTAGTGCCATAATTAACAATAATGGGTCTATAATAGTAAGGTGACGGAAATAAGGATAAGCTTTCATAACCTCATGGTTATCCACCGACTGACCGTGGTAATTAGGGTAAAGACTTTATTACGAATGATTAAAGCTTTCATTGAGAGGTCCACGTTCAGCAGTGGACAATCACGGGCTAATATAATGACGAAGATGATGGGGTACATTTTTATGGTAATTATTGTAAATCTTTTGTCACTGAATGTACATTAAAATAGGATTGTGGGGTTATGTTTTGTTTGTAGGAATGGAATTTGGATTGTAGGAATCAATTGGTGATGATTACGATCTCACGTTTAAAAAGTTTGCCAACCCAACGCTCAAGTCCGTTGTTACAGATTATTATACATATTATAGATTGTTTAATTTTAAATAAGTTATTATAGATTACTAACACAGGTTAAATTTTAATAACAAATTATGGATTATTATTATCTGAAATAAAGTAAATAAAAAAAACTGACCATTTTTTTTCCATTCCGATTCGTTATACATAGGCTGCACTAAAAGTATCGGGAATGGAATATTTCCACTGTTCCTGTCATATTAAAATCTTTTTAATTGAAAACTCCTTGGTTTTACAAATCGAATACCATTTATTTATTTTAAAAAAGATTCACGGTCTTGTCACAAGGTTTTGTCAAACTTGTTTAGTCGTTGAGAAAATGGAATTGACTCGAGAAAATTCAAGAGCGATGATTTATTATGACTTTCGAAGTGGTTTAACACAAAAACAGTGTGTTGACCGGATGATTTCTGCATTTGGTGATGAAGCCCCATCCAAAACCACAATTTATCGCTGGTTTTCTGAATTTCAATGTGGACGTGTCAAGCTCAGTGATGATCCTCGTCAAAGTCGTCCAAAAACTGCAGTCACCCAAGAAAACGTTGATGCTGTGCGTAAGCTGATTGAGGAAGATCGACATGTGACATACCGCGAAATTCAGGCAACTTTAGACATTGGCATGAGTCAAATACAAATAATCTTGCATGAACAATTAGGTGTAAAAAAGTTGTTTTCCCGATGGATACCGCATTTGCTATGTGAAGAGCAAAAAGCGGCTCGCGTTACTTGGTGCGTCAGAACTCTCGAAAGATTCCACGCAGGATCCTCAAATGCTGTATACAACATCGTATCAGGTGACGAATCCTGGATATATGCGTACGAACCCGAAACAAAAAACCAGTCACGAGTTTGGGTGTTCGAAAATGAGTTAAAGCCAACCAAAATTGTTCGTTCACGGAGTGTTGCAAAAAAAATGGTGGCCACGTTTGTCTCCAAAACCGGCCATGTTACGACTATTCCTCTTGAGGGACAAAGAACGGTTAATGCAGAATGGTATGCTAGCATTTGTTTGCCACAGGTCGTTTCTGAACTCCGTAGAGAGAACTGCAACCGCCGCATCATCCTCCATCACGACAATGCGAGTTCTCACACCGCGCACAGAACAAAAGAGTTTTTAGAGCAAGAAAACATAGAATTATTAGACCATCCGCCGTACAGCCCCGACCTAAGCCCTAATGATTTCTATACTTTCCCTAAAATAAAGCCGTGTGGTGTCCGGATTATAGCCGTGTGGTGTCCGGATTAAGAATATAGCACCACTCCGTCTCCTCCCGTGGAGGTCGTAAAAGTCGACTAAGGGACTCTTAACCAAAGGGATGGGCAGCAGCGTCCCTTTGCTGAACAGAAGCATTACTGCGCTCACCAACACGCCTGCCAAGCGTGGTGAGTATCGGCAAATTCCCCCCAAAATGACGACACGACTAATGCACCGGCCCCCAGTTCCCGGCAGCCCCGCTATTCCTGGTCATGGTAGCGGCCACGGTAACGGCGGGGCAGGGGGTGCTAAGAATCACCGGACGGGATCCGGCTACCACCCCAAACGAAAACTGGCCCTGGTAACGTATAACACACGCACACTGAGGGCAGACGAAAAGATTGTTGAGCTGGAAGAAGAAATAGATAAGTTGCACTGGGATATCATGGGTCTATCAGAAGTCCGAAGAGAGGGCGAGGACACGATAACCCTGAAATCTGGCAACTTATTCTACTACCGGGAAGGCGAACATCTGTCTCAAGGTGGTGTCGGGTTTCTCGTCCGCAGGTCCCTCATTAACAGCATAGTGGCCATCGAAAGTGTGTCGAGCAGGGTAGCGTACCTTATACTCAGAATATCCAAGAGGTATTCGTTGAAGGTCATACAGGTCTACGCACCGACCTCGACACACCCAGATGATGAAGTAGAGAGTATGTATGAGGACGTAAGTAGGGCCATACATACCTCGAAGACACACTTCACTGTTGTGATGGGGGACTTCAACGCGAAGCTGGGCACTCGATGCGATGGTGAGTTGAGAGTGGGGCAATTTGGATATGGGCAACGGAACCCCAGGGGACAGAGGCTGGCCGACTTTTTGGAAAAGGAGGGACTCTTCGTGATGAACTCCTTTTTCCAAAAGCCGCCTCACAGGAAATGGACCTGGATGAGTCCCGATGGTTCCACGAGGAATGAGATTGACTTCATCATGACCAATAGGAGGCAAATATTCAATGATGTCTCTGTGATTCACAGGGTGAAAACCGGTAGTGATCACCGAATGGTAAGAGGCACATTGAATATTAATCTCAAAGTTGAGAGGTCTCGTCTGATGAGGTCTACGCTCCGGCCCTCTAGTGCTCATATCCAAAACCCCAGAGCTTTCAACTCGAACTCCAAAACCGCTTCGAGTGCCTAGAACATTGCGTATCTGTGGACGATTTAAATGGTAGGTTTGTAGAAACTGTCCAAACGGTTGGGTCTAAGTTCTTTAAGGCCCACCGTAAAGGTAGACCAAAAAAGTTCTCCGATCACACTCTCGACCTCATGGCAGAAAGACGCGCCATGACGCTGCAGTCCTCCGGTGATGCTGAAGCATACCGACTGCTCAATAGACGGATATGGAAGTCCTTGCGTCACGATATCCGCACCTTTAACACCAACGGTGTTAAAGAGGCGATTGAGCGGAATCAAGGCTCCAAAGTGTTCGCAAGAGACAAGTCTATTGGGCAAAGTCGTATTATGAAGCTGAAGACCGAGGACGGCAGTGTAGCGTCGACTAAGCCAGAGGTTTTGAGAGAGATTGAGAAGTTCTACCGGCAGTTATACACCTCGGTAAGTATACCTACCATTGGCTCTGACAAAGACCCGCGAGCCAAACTAACCCGACACTATACCGAGGATATCCCGGACATCAGCCTGTACGAGATTGGGATGGCCTTGAAACAGCTTAAAAATAACAAGGCGCCGGGTGGAGACGGAATTACGACAGAGCTTCTGAAAGCGGGTGGCACACCGGTACTTAAAGTCCTTCAGAAGCTATTCAATTCCGTCTTACTCGAGGGCACAACGCCGGAAGCGTGGAACAGAGGTGAGGTGGTGCTCTTCTTCAAAAAGGGTGATAACACCCTATTGAAGAATTATAGACCCATCTCACTTCTGAGCCATGTTTATAAGCTGTTTTCAAGGGTCATCACAAATCGTCTCGAGCGCAGGTTTGATGACTTCCAGCCTCCCGAACAAGCCGGTTTCCGAAAAGGTTTCAGTACCATAGACCACATCCATACGCTGCGGCAGGTTATACAGAAGACCGAGGAGTATAATCTGCCACTATGCTTGGCGTTTGTGGACTATGAGAAAGCCTTCGATTCGATCGAAACCTGGGCAGTGCTGCAGTCTCTGCAGCGGTGCCAGATTGACTATCGGTACATTGAAGTGTTGAAGTGCTTATACAGAAACGCCACCATGTCGGTCCGAGTACATGAACAGACCACGGGGGCAATTCCATTGCAGAGAGGTGTGAGACAGGGGGACGTCATTTCCCCGAAACTGTTCACCGCTGCAATGGAGGATGCCTTCAAGCTACTGGAGTGGAAAGGATTCGGCATTAACATCAATGGCGAGTATATCACTCACCTTCGATTTGCCGATGACATCGTAGTCATGGCAGAATCGCTGCAAGAGCTCAGCACAATGCTCGATGATCTCAACAGAGTTTCCCAACAGGTGGGCCTTAAGATGAACATGGGCAAGACAAAAGTCATGTCAAATGCCCATGTCGTGCCCATCCCAATATCCGTTGGGAGCTCTGTTCTCGAAGTTGTTGACGAGTATGTCTACCTAGGACAAACTGTCCAGTTAGGTAGGTCCAACTTCGAGAAAGAGGTCAATCGTCGAATCCGACTCGGCTGGGCAGCGTTCGGGAAACTTCGCAACGTCTTTTCGTCAACAATACCGCAATGCCTCAAGACGCAAGTCTTTAACCAGTGTGTGTTACCAGTGATGACATATGGAACAGAGACGTGGTCACTCACAATGGGCCTCATAAGAAAGCTCAAGGTCACTCAGCGAGCTATGGAGAGAGCTATGCTTGGTATTTCTCTACGAGATCGAATCAGAAATGAGGAGATCCGTAGAAGAACTAAAGTTGTCGACATAGCTGAAAGGATTAGTAAACTGAAGTGGCAATGGGCAGGGCACATTGCTCGTAGAACTGATGGCCGTTGGGGCACAAAGGTTCTCGAATGGAGACCGCGCACCGGAAAACGCAGCGTGGGACGACCTCCAACGAGGTGGACAGACGACCTGGTGAAGGTCGCTGGGAGTCGTTGGATGAGAGCGGCATGTGACCGCTCGTTGTGGAAATCTAAGGGGGAGGCCTTTGTTCAGCAGTGGACGTCCTGTGGCTGATATGATGATGATGATATGATGAAAATAAAGAATAAATTGCGTGGACAGAGATTTTCATCACCTAAAGAAGCTGTGGACGCCTACAAAACGGCCATTTTGGAGACCCCAACTTCCGAATGGAATGGTTGCTTCAATGATTGGTTCCATCGTATGGAAAAATGTGTCAAATTTCGCGGAGAATACTTCGAAAAGCAATAAATACATTTTTAAATAGTAATGTTGTGTCACTTCCTTGATTCCCGAAATTTTCAGTGCCGCCCTCGTATCGTTTAACCGTTCGTTATACCGTGTGGTGCCGGCTCAGAATGCCACCACCCCATCTCCTCCCATGGGTGTCGTAAAAGTCGACTAAGGGATTAGCCGGAGGATGGGTAGCAGCGTCCTTCGAGTACATTAACAACTCAACTGCGATCGCCAACCCGTCTGCCAAGCGTGGCGATTATGGCAAAACCCCCCAATGAGCCCACAACACATCCATATCGGTCATTGTGGACATCTTTGGGGGAGGCCTGTGTCCAGCAGTGGACTTCATTCGGCCGAAATGATGATATCGTTTAATACGCGTATTTATGCAAAGTAAAGCGTCCTTCTGTGGTCACAGCTGCGATTAAAGCCTAACTCTTTTGAGGGGCAACCTTTTTTTTTTTTTTTTTTATTGATGTCCAGTGGAAATTCTACATGGAAGAACCACTGGAGCGGTCATCTTCGGCACCGAAGGGGGGCTCCAGGTCCTCGTAAGATCACACTAGAGCCGCCCATTGGTGCCACGCCTTTAGGCACATCTCAGAAGGGACGACTGTAAAGCGGTCACCCCCTCTAGCGGAGGGAACGCGACTGTAAAAAGGTCGCCCCCCAGGCACTTCTCGGGGAGGATTGTAAAGGATCCCCCCAAGCCTCGCTTTGCGCTATGTTGCGCACACGGCGGCACGTGACCACGTGCGCGCCACCGTCTTCCCGGGGGTCGCTCGGTGTGAGCACGCAGACTCCCCAATCTGCGCACCCGCGACCCCCGAGGCCCCCCACCATGAGGTGACGGCAGGGGGCTCAGGCGTGTTGGACTTGGGAGCCGGGACGGTTGTTGCCCCGGCGCCGTCTCGTCCTTCTCCGTGCGGGATCGGCCCTCTCCCGATCCCGCTCTGCAGTCTCCTTCTGCAGCATGACGCTCTCGCAGAAGGAGACTACTGCACTCCAATTTTCGTGCTCTGCCAACATAGCCGACACTACTGCCGGCAGAGAGAGATCTTGCCCGATCTGATCGACCAGGACCCGCCGCTCGGCCGCCCACGCAGGGCACTCCTCGAGCGTGTGCTGTGCGGTATCCTGGTCGCTTCCACAATGGTGGCACTGTGCCGTAACCTCGCGTCCTATTCTGTGCAGGTACGCACCGAAACAACCGTGACCGGTGAGTACCTGCGTCAGACGGTAGGTGACGCGCTCGCTCCTTCTGAGCCAGGCTCCGAAGAGCGGCAGGATGGCCTCGACGACGCGCTTGGTCGCGAACTGCGACCGAAGGCGATGTCGCCACATCTCGAGTGCGCGCCGTCGAGCCAGCCGCCTCAGTCTGTCGAACGTTTGAGGGGCAACCTGAGGCACTTGCACCACTTGTCGAATACGCACCGCCGATCCTGCGGCCTCAGCCTGTCAAACGTCTTTGGGCAAACTTTCACCGCTCTGGCGGAGAGAGCGTGTCTGATAGTATACCCACGCATCCGTCTCCACCAGAATGTCTAAAGGCGGAAAGCGCGCCAAGAGTTGCCTCTTCGTAGCATACCGTTCGTTAGCCTCGTGCGATGCGTATAGGCACTCTACTCTGCGAACCGTGAAGTTTGGCTCTGTAGCACTAGACACCTGACAGTTGAGATTACCATAGAGGCACCTACGGTGGTACCTTTTTTTTTCCTTTTTTTTTATTGGTGCCCAGTGGAAATTCTTCATGAACTTCCTTCACCCCGGGGAAGGGCGAAGGGTATGCCGGACTCCTACCGGCTAAAACCACTGGAGCGGTCATCTTTGGCATCTAAGGGAGGGTCCAGGTCCTCGTATGATCACACTAGAGCCGCCCACTGGTGCCACGCCTATAGGCACATCTCGGAGAGACCTACGGTGATACCTACCTAGCCAGATTCTTGCAATAAGAGAAACCTACCAAAAAGTAACTTCTTCCGAAGTTAAGAGCTGTTATATAAGAAGGATATGACGTTCAGCAGTCAACTACCTTTGGTTCAGTAGACTGACCAGCTATAGTGTCTTTGACTAAGACAATAAGAAGAAGAGTGAACTGTAGCACATCATATTATGGTTGCCGTTTAATCCAACGAGATGTGCCTTATCGGCGGATCCACAATCCAAAAATCTTGATAGAAAACGATAGCTACCGTTGTTTATTTTCATAATGAAAGTATTTATTTATGAGCCTCTATAAATATATATCTACGGTAATCCAAAGAGCAGTTTGGCCAATTTCAATCAATTGTATATCTCAACGGTAATAGCTTCTTAATATCAATTAATTAGTTTTCTTTTGTATATTTGTCCGGTACCGCTGTAATAACTAACAAGTGAACATTTGCCGATGTAATTCTTTCTAGAGTGATTATCGCGTGGGTTGCGCACGCGCATATCGCCCTTGAACTGATTATTGTATCTATTGACTATTATTTATCAGTTTTGGGCAACAACCATTTAGATAGATAAATGAGATTTAACCGGATACGTACCTATAACTATTAGTAAGTTACAAAATAACTGTTCATATTATAAATGAAATTAGCTTATCATGTCAGGGTTACAGAAATGGAAGACATGGTCGAGTCAGGTCTTATTTACATTAATTGAAACAAGTATAAAAAAAAATCTATGATTATCGTGATCTAGCGTAACCGCATGGCCCATATGAAAAATGTAATAATCTTTTCTTTTTGAGGTAAAATCACGGTATAGATCAAATTATTATAACATTCTTAGCCCAATTGTTTTATTAATTAGCAAAAAGTGATAATAACACACTATAGGACAAACGCAATCCCGCAAGGCAGATTAAACCAGTCTCAACATCCATTTGGTAAAAGAGTATAACATAAGGAGATTTATTAAGATGCATCAAACTACAGCGCAGTTTGTTGCGAGCCGTATGTGAGTCGAGACACAGACCGTCGGTCTGGATCGTCTCCAGCTTGATGGCTGGTGATCCAATAAAGATTGATTGGTAGGAGTGGAACCCTATGACCCGCCAACTTTCATCATCATCGTTTCAGACGAAAAACGTCCACTGCTGGACAGAAGCCTCTCTAAAGATTGCCACAACGACCGGAATGGTTTTGTGTTGTGGGCCCATTGCGCTTGGGTGGGCGATCGCAGTTGAGTTATAAATGTACTCGACGGACGTTACTGCCCATCCTCTGGCTAATCCCATAGACGCCTTATACGACACCCACGGGATGAGATGGGGTGGTGGTATTCTTAGCTGGTACCGTGCGGCAACCACCCGCCAATTTTGGCTTGCCATAATTGGCCGATAAGAGGAGGGCCGCCGCGAGATATATGCTCGAGGGTGGGGTAAGTGTCTAACGGCATAACCCTCTTCGAGTCTTCGAGATGTGCGATGGTGGAGTCGGTGCCGCACCTTTCAAAAGCCCAAGCCGCTGACGCTGCTCCCTGTCACCTGTACTGCTGGCCATCTTGTAAGTACGCCATTGTTTCTATTAAATCAAAGTTTTGAGTCCATATTACAACCATTGCCTGCATTGGATAGACCCTATCATTTAAGCTTCTATCACAAACAATAGTCCTAAACCACCGAGACTGTATTTCCATAGTGCACCTATGGCGAGGTCCTGGTTAGTATTGTATTAATTTCTAAATTAAACAAAAACTAATTGACCTCTGCGTGGTGGACCCATGTCTCAACGCAAGCCTAAGACCGTGTGGACCTTTGCAGAGCAGACATATAAATAATAAATTGTAAAAGGTAGCAGTAAAAATGATATCCTTTTCAGGATTTTCCTCACTGATCTTCAGCGTTTTTGTTTATTATATTTGACTATGGCTTAAAGCGTTACCATACCAGTAAAACCATTTTATCAAAGTTTTCACCTTCCCACACCTGTGTATCCTGCGATGATATGGCTGAAATCCTGATTGTAGTTTAAGGGCTCTTACAGACGTGCGGCACTTTGCCAATGTCACGAAAAGTGCAGATATGCAGGCGTAAACGCGCCTGTGTATGAGATTGGCGGCCGTCGGTTCCAACTTTAGTATAGGTGGCAGTAGCAAAATGAATTTTACTTTTACTGCGTCTCCGCATACAGAAAACCAAAAGAACGTTCATTGCGACATTTGTTTATGTATGTTTTCGAAACCATGTCCTACTTTTACACATACCGACGATTATGCTCTGTTTTTGATTCTTTCGTAAACCCAAAATAATCAAAAACAGTGTCCCACTGTAGGGCAAAGCATTAGTTACCTTTCACTCTTAAGCATTGATCACCACGCTTGCTCACTGTATGCCAACGATTTCAGAACTTTGGTCCATGATTCCTCGCACAGGGACGCTTCAGGGATCCTTTACAAGGCTTTTCTATAAGGCGGGGGACCTCTGGGTTTGCGGGTGCGTAGATTGGGGAATCTACGTGCCCACACCGAGCAACCCAAGAGAAGACGCTCGCACGCATATGGTCACGTACTGCCGTGGGATGCTTCGGGAGATCCATTACAATCCTCCGGGGAGGTGTCCGCTTTACAGTCGGGTGACTGTATCTCTACTATATCTCCGAGATATGTCTATGAGCGTGGCAGTATTGGGTGGCTCTAATACGAGGACCTGGAGCCCCCTTTAGATGCCGAAGATCACCGCCCCAGTGGTTTTGGCCCGTAGGAGTCCAGCATGGCCCTTCGTCCTTCCCCGGGGCTGAGAAAGTTCATGATGAATTTCCACAGGGACCAACAATAAAGTTCCAGAATTCTTTGCAACGTTTTCTTTTCACGTTTAAGTTGCGTTTACGTTTAATGTCTTAGATTATCTAGAAAAGTAAATATGTTACTGTAAAAGTCCGACTAACGGTAAAGCTTAAGTTTTACTTGTAAATCTTAGGATTTACTAACTTGAGTTGGTAAAGAAATAAGACAATTTTTCGGGATCACGTTTGTATGGCTTACTGTAACTTGTTCTGGTCTGAGTGTTTATGCATTTGAGATTTACATCTATAAACTGTAATTACAGCTACAGGAAAAATATTAGTGGAAGTAACCGGTGTTATAAAAGAGGTAACAATTAGGGCTAATTTAAACCAAATCACCGTCCTTGCAGTTTAATGCAACACACTATTAAACTGTCATTATTTCAAGAATGTGACACTTTTACGTAAAAATTTAAACAAGGTCGTATATAAAAAGTAAACTGTATGTTGCAATATTTTAATGATATCTTTTATTTTACACCAGCAAGCCAAGCAAGCAACGTTGGCGTCCATGACAAAAAATTAATAGCGTAATTGTGTATTACATTCCATACTTACTAACATATTTAGTATAGTGCGAACAAATTAGTTTGTACTTTTTGTGTAGTGGCACTAGATAACTATAATTAACAACCAATCAATTTCGGACTTACATTCAAAGTATGCTGCACTGTTTTCCTCATAGCGTCACAGTAATAATAATAATATAAAAATTGCAAAATAATTAATTTTAATTCAATATCACAGCCGTGTGACGCGAAAAAAGTTATACCAAAATGGTTTTTCACTGTTATTTCAATTCTGTATTCAAGGATGTATGTATGTCTGAGCTTAGGGCATTGCACCCCTGAACCCAACCCGTCCGCCATGCGTGCCGATTATGGCGTAAAAAATCCCCCAATAAGCACACAACACACCCAGATCGGACGTTGTGGCGACCTTTGGGGAAGGCCTATGTCCAGCCAATACACCCAGACCCGGAACAACTACCTGCAGATCAACAAATATTTGTTCCCTGCGGGAATCGAACCCACGACCCAGAGCGCAGCAGCCGATTGTATCAGCCACTGCACCAACCGTGCCGTCAATTATATAATAATATTATTACAATTAGTCGAATTTCGACCACAGGCGATACAAATTTTTATTAAAGTATGTATCTTCTTTCACAAAAACCTGATATACTACTCAACAAAGTCTACAAGGGTATTAAGTACCTATTTTAAATGTATCAGTTTTTTGACTAAGATGTTATATTAGGTCTTAGGACCTTTTTTATAATTCTGTTTTTATAAGTATTTAGTGGAAATTCTACATGAACTTCCTTCATCCCGGACCAACAACCGGACTTCTACCGGCTAAAGCCACTGAAGCGGTCATCTTCGGCACCTAAGAGAGGCTCACACTAGAGTCGCTCATTGGTGCCACGTCTGTAGGCACATCACGGAGGGGATGACTGTAAAGCGGTCACGCCTTCTAGCGAGGCGAAGCCGACTGTAAAAAGATCGTGACCACGTGTGCGCCGCTGTCTTCCCGGGGAATATACATACATCAGAAACAGAAACGTAATATAATGCTCATTTTAATTGTGTAATTTAAGTCTTTTTACTGAAAAAGTCAATATTTATTAGGTACTACTAAGATAGTGGCAAAACGAAAAGAACACTCTAAATTATCTAACTGAACCGAACTAACGCTGTAGAAATTAATAAAAAAAATCAGTATTCAGTATCAGTATAGTAAAAATTCAGTATAGCCGGAGATCGTTCAGCGCCCTCAGGCGCTTGGTGGGTTTTTAGAGCTGGCCTATGAAATTAATAAATGTTGTGAAGAGTGAAGCAGGTAGAACGCCACCCTGTGGTACACCAACAGAAGTAATACACCAAGAGGACAAAGTATCTTCGATGCAAATACGTCGGTCGGTGGTCAGAGAGGCAGTCCTCCAGGCAGTCTCCGCAGGGATGACAACCAGGCGGCTACCCTCAGGGTGGCCCAGTCAGGCTCACTGTGGCCCCGTAAAGGGCCATGGCCTACACGACCCCCATGTAGAGCCATGGAGGAATTTCCGCCCCCCAAACCTGCGGTTCGCCCTAGCGATTTGTTTGACTTTAGGGCAGACACACACGTTGAGACGTCCATTGTTCGTCACCCACCGTAAGAAACGCAGCCAAAATTACTGTAGTATGATAGTTATTACAGTATTGTATTGTATTGTAGACTTTTCCACACGAAAGTGGTACTCATTTGGAGGTCCATGTTCAGCAGTGAACGTTCACGGGCTGATGTGTGTTGCTTAATCGCGTGGATCGATCAATCTCCGCTGTAGTTATTGAGCCACAAGCTTATGCGTGATATGTAGGTTGACCTACGGGTACAAATAAACAAATAAATTGACCTACAATAATGACAGAATCAGTTAGTAATACGGTTAACTGATGGCGGGTTACGTCAAGTTATGAGATTATGTTTCTTCGTACGATCGTACGTGCGATGCAAATTAATTATATTAAAAAAGCAATCCGATAGACAGATCGATGATCTGACAGCTTTTCCTTTTTTAAGATGTGGTAACACAGGTTTAAAGAATGTATTGTATGACCTTGCACACGTATTTTTGCGCCTTCTAAAATCTTATAATAGGCTATTCTTACCGTCAAGATATTTGGCGTCTTCGTTTAATTTCACTACCAGGCAGGGTATCACAATAAACGGAAAACATAACACCGCCAATTGAATCGATTAATAACAAATCGATAAGTAATCGGATAACAATCAGCGAATAATCGAATAACAATCGTCAAAAAAAAAAAAATTCAATTGCTTTTAGTAAAAGCACCCAGCGCAAACTGCGGATAAAACTTTAGAGCTCTAGAGCATAATGCAAATAAAACCCCTCTGTAGTCAGTTTAGGTAAACTACGAGCAAATGTCCACATCTCATCATCATCATCATTTTGCCCGAGTAAAATCCACTGCTGGACACAGGCCTCCCTCAAAGATCACCACAACGACCGACATCGGTGTGTTGTGTGCGCATTGGGGGGTTTTGCCGTAATCGCCACGCTTGGCAGACGGGTTGGCGATCGCAGTTGAGTTGTTAATGTATTCGAAGGACGCTGCTGCCCATCCTTCGCCTAATCCCTTAGTCGCCTTTTACGACACCCACGAGATGAAATAGGTTGGTGCTATTCTTAGCCGGCACCACACGGGTATACACATCTAAGTTAATAGAATGTTTTATTCTAATTTCAAACAGACAAAATGTCCACTTCCGGACACAGGCCTCCCTCCTCCCCCACTGATCGCAACAATGACCGGTCTGGGTATCTGTTCTGTCGTTCGGAGGGTTCACCATAATCGTCACGCTTGGCAGGTGAGTAGGCGATCGCAGTTGTGTTGTAATTAATGTACTCTAAGGACGCTTCCCATCACCCCGCTAATCTCATAGTCGCTTTTTATGCCACCCACGGAGTGGGATGGGGTGGTGCTATTCTTAACCGGCACCACATAGAATAAGCACACAGATAATAGAATATTAAAATACAAACCTACCCTAACCCTAACTCAAGTAAAGTGGTTATTAAAATCGACTGTTTAGTCGAAACTAGAAAAGAAGCAACTTACATACACACATAAATCCTTAACACAGGACACCTATTTTTGCGCAGTCGTGTAAATAAGAGAGCGCAGCCGCAGGCAAAGCCAGTATATGGCGATATAACAGTTATTCCATATGGGGAAGCGATGTTTGCTCTAGAACTATCATTTGGCAGATCAATTATCCTCAATCATATCGCAATGTACACGAGCTTGGTCGAGACTCGTGAGGCGATTACCAAATGGACTGAGATGTGGACGCCACGCGCGCCACCCACAACGTAATTTATACGTAATTATAGCAAATGTTAAAGGGAAGCAATACAAACTAGTGACGAGAAGAGCTTTGCGGTGAGAGTCGCGCCTGTCCATAAGAATTGTAATGCTACCAGGACTAGTCCCACTCCCGCGTGACACCGCCCCACGGTCGTCACCATCTCCAGGTGGTTATTTAGTCTCTTATGCCCAGTAATATTTCATTAGCAACAGTGCCCTCAAACCAAAACAGATTAATGTTTTGACACTGCTGTTCGCCGGCAGCATATTTGGCACTGCGATGGTCCTAACCTAGCCGACTCTTGCAATAAGAGACCTCCCAGGAGTAAGTAAGTACTGGTGGGCTTACAAAAACTGGTGCCCTTCAAAAAAATTGTTGTATGCAGACGAGTACCTAGGATTGAAAAGTTGTACGAATTTGATGCAAAGTAGTATCTAAGTATGTTACACCATGTGGCATTTTGTAGTTCCCGCCAACTTTGGTTCTGATTCAATTCTGAAGCAAGCAGACATAGAATGCGTCAGTATTGTTGAAGAGAGAGTTTATAGTTTCAATGTCTTCATACAATGATCAAGTTCTTTTCGATCTTACGTACTTGCAATAATTGATTATTCGATGTGTTGAAACTTGAAGGTCGGTGTTACAAATATTTGGATATTAAAACCTTTTTTGGAGCCGCGTGCTTCATCTCTATGCCTATATAACGTACCTATATTTCCGACTAAAAACAAATGCACGACAAAACTGCAAATGCAAGACACGTAAAAAGCCAAGTGATCTAATCATATGTTTCAAAACAATCAGTCTTCGCCTTAACAATTTGTTATAATAATGCGCCATTTATAAGGCAACTTTAAAAAAGTATTAAAACATTGCGGCATCATATTTACCCAACTTATTGTGCGTTTTAATTTGCATAACCTCGCATTTGCGCTCGGTTTATAGTTGTAGTGCAAACGAATATAATGCAGGCTTGTTTATGTAGGTTTTACGTGGCACGAAAGGTACATAACTGAGTAATCTTGTAAATGGTTCACGATTATAATAGGTCTGATAATTGTCACCAATTGTTTAACTTTAGGTTGTTATTTTACAGTAATGATAAAAGGCTATGCATTTTTGTTAGTAGGTAGAATGTAAAGTTGGAATAGTTGTCATTTGTAGCGTAGAATAGAGTACAGTAGAATATACTTTATTGCATACCAAATGTGTATTATGGCATACATAGAAGAAGTATTTATAACCGTCTGCCATACCGTTAAAAGCCACCAGACAACCATTGGAAGCCTGTTTTGGCTTCGCCAGAAGCGACCGGGGAGAAGCCCAACAATTACTTATTACCCGATTAACGTTAAGTCGAAAAAAATGGCCGCACCAGAGTCATGGCAAAGGTCGGTTGTTGGTGTATTGACTATTGTAACAAATATGTAAATTATAATAAAACACTTTAAATCGCGTATTTGTTTTATTTTTATTTTTTTTCCTGACGTTTCGGACACTTTGCAGGGGTCGTGGTCGCGCTCTAGATGGAGATCTTTCGAGTTCCTGGAGCCTCCCTTCGGTGCCGACGATGATCACTCCGGTGGTTTTAGCCGGTAGGAGTCCGGCATGCCCCTTCGCCCTTTCCCGGGGCGAAGGAAGTACATGAGGTATTTCCACCGGATCAATAAAAAAAAAAGAAAAAAAAAGGGGTTGTGGTGGCAGGATGACTGGTGTAGTTGATGTGGTCAATTTGTAATAATCGCGAAAACCTGAGACATTAAATAAGTAAATATGACAAAAACAAAAACCCACCCGACCGTTTTACCGCCCTCCCGCCGAGGATGCCCGGATCGCCGCGTCACCTTCTCGTTCAAGTTAACACTTCTCCCTCCCGTCTCTTGCTCGCGCCGGCCCGTGCCGAGCCTGTGTAGCTTTAAATGTCCCTTCATCATTTCAGCCGAATTTAGTCCACTGCTGGACACAGGCCTCGCCCAAAGATCACCATAACGACCAATATGGGTGTGTTGTGGGCTCATTGGGGGATTTTGCCATAATCGCCACGCTTGGCAGACGGGTTGGCGATCGCAGTTGTGCTGTTAATGTACTCGAAGGACGCTGCTGCCCATCCTCCGGCTAATCCCTCAGTCGACTTTTACGACACCCACGGGAGGAGATGGGGTGGTGGTATTCTGAGCCGGCACCACACGGCATGTGTGGTCAAATGTCCCTTAATACATTTTAAATTATACCGATCCAGCTATCCCCAAAACAATAGCTTGTTATTCCCAGCAACGTCCTGAGCCGAGGTCCGTGTCCCGCAGGGGGCGCCCTTAGCGAAAGTTGCTTAGTATTTTAGGAGAAAAATCGGCGGAACACTTATAGGATCACTCGTGCGTCTGTCTGTCTGTCCGTCTGTCACAGCTAATTTAGTCTAAACTACTGGACAGATTAAGTTGAAATTTGGTGCACATATGGATTTCTGCGATCCGAATACGAACATGTAACGTACATTAGTACATTTTGAATGTGGGGGTCACTTTTGGGGGGCAATATAGAAAATTAAAGATTTACGAGCTATACCGTTAACATATGAAATGGAAGGTCTTATTGTGAGGGTCTCAAATATGTTTATTTTATAATTTTTAAATATATACTTTTATAGTTATTTAAGAAAATAGACGAAAATTTACCATCCCTCGAACCCTTATCTCCGAAACCACTGAGGCAAAAATTTTGAAAAAATATCGCTCTTTACTTATCGATTACAGGAAAAAACCTATAAGTAGTCTATGGTCTTAATATAATATGATAAATCTTTGAATATTGTGCGGAAAAACTTATGATTGCAGTTGGAATGGGAGAACATGTTTTTCAACTACGGTACACTTTGGGGGGAATTTGCCACCACGTTCGTCAGGCGCGTTGGTAAGCGCAATATGAATACTGTTCTACAGAAGAGGTGCTGGTACCCATCCCACTGGTTTAGAGTCGCCTTTTACGACATCCACGGGAGGAGATGGAGTGGTGTTATATTCTTCATCTGGACGCCATACGGAATTTCGTACATATTGCATACGTATCTAAACATAAATGTATTTGTCAGCTTGAGCTTCAAGTTGTGTACTTGGTTTAATGGTCTAAGGTCATGACCAAAGACCTGGTACAGCAACCCGTGACCTGAAGCCTACGGAGGAGAAGAATTTCACATGAAATACTCCGGTATAAATTCCGCCATTACCATCGGCTCACAGCCCGGACCTTTCAAGCAGCGACAATGCTTGCGTACTTCACAGGAAACCAAAAAAAGAACAACACAATTTCCGGTCAAAATAATTTCTATAAGACTATACATATCAACATACGCATTCTTTAACAGAAAGTGGTTTACAACTACAATTGAGACGTCAATCGTCATGCAAAAAGAAACGAGAAAACACGAGTGACTAGCGTAATAAAACAATAAAAGCCTTACTGTTAGAACCAAATAGAAACAGTATATTGGAACGTATATAAAGGGCCCTGTAAAGCAGTTGGTTTTCGTGAAGTGTTTATTAAAACTTGAATACAATGGATGAGAAATTAGATTAATTTATTCAGTAAACTGCCGTGCCGTGCCGCTTTGCCGTGTGGTGCCGGCTCAGAATGCCACCACCCCATCTCCTCCCATGGGTGTCGTAAAAGTCGACTAAGGGATTAGCCGGAGGATGGGCAGCAGCGTCCTTCGAGTACATTAAGAACTCAACTGCGATCGCCAACCCGTCTGCCAAGCGTGGCGATTATGGCAAAACCCCCCAATGAGCCCACAACACATCCATATCGGTCGTTGTGGACATCTTTGGGGGAGGCCTGTGTCCAGCAGTGGACTTCATTCGGCCGAAAATGATGATGATGATGATGATTCAGTAAACAGGTCCTAACAGACACTTTTACACGTCATATTGAAACAACGGGAGCACTTCGCTATATGACAGCCTCTGAGAAGAAATGCTAAAAAGGTCTCAGGGTATTTTGTATTTTTTTTTGTCTTTTCAAATCTGTACTTTACGAACTATTTAGAACTGTTATCTATACATTGATAAAAGATAAATACCTGCGTGTAGTTAGTTTAGTAGACGTAAACTTTAATCCTGTAATATGCTTTTTTATGAGAATTGATTTAACGTGCGTTTTAAACTTCCCAACTGTGCGAACAGTAAGGCACGGTTAGTGCTGTGGCTGATACAGTCGGCTGCTGCGCTCCGGGTTGTGGGTTCGATTCCCGCACGGAACAAATATTTGTATGATCTGCAGGTAGTTGTTCCGGGTCCGGGTGTATGGTATGTGGAATTCATGTCTGTAAATGTACCCACGACACAGGAGAAATCCTAGTGTGGGGCATAAAAAAAACAAAAAAAAATTATAAACGAACACCGAACTTTGAATTCGTGGGTTACTCATTAACACTAAACGCTGATTTAAAACTCCATGGTGAACCTTCAAATTTTACTGCTGATAAGTTTTTGGTACTAACTTAACGCTAAAAAGTCAGACATATAATTGATATAGGTATATTTCTATAAGATGTTGCAGTACTGCTAAATGACCACCTGTTCAAATCATATTATTTTTATTCGCTTACAATGCTGGAAAGCCTATATAGAAATGAAGGCAGTTCATTTATATTTACTTTATTTTGAAAAGGTTTTCGCTGGTTATGTGGTAACCAATAACCCAACTAGATACACGTTATATTATATATTCTTTGAATAAATATTCCATTTGAGTATATAATAGATATCTGATTGGCTACGTAACACCATCATAGTGCCCTATTAATGTTTTCTGCGTCAACAATGCACAACGCTCTCTCAAATCGTACTACTTCCTATACCTTTCACTACATTATGTTTTTTTATCAAGTTTCTATTCTTTTTTGACATACATGACAAACATGTTGCTCTTTATCTAGACCGATAGACAAACTGTAGCATCTGGGTAGAAATAATAAATAAACAATATATCTGGGTCATCTTGTAATTACTCAACATAACTTTTAATGATATCCGTTATTTATGACAACATTTTATAAAAAGCGACACGAAATAATACGGCTAGCTGTAAAACTAACAAATTTAGAAGAACGTGATACACTTTGGCTCTCAAAGTGTTGCACAGTAATTATAGTCATCGTTTGCTATTAATATTAGAAGTAGTATCAAAGAAAGCATTGATTAAAATATTTTTGATTGTAGAGCGTTTCTATGTAGAACGAATATATAGTTTTAAGGTACTTCGTCTAAAACTTGTCGATGACATATAAAAAAACAGAACATTTGAACATTGATAAATATCTGTCTCCTGATAGATTATTGTTGATTCCTGGGTTTGGTAGTATTTTTATTTAAATAATTACAACTTATGTAATAAATTTGGACGGGCGTGTCCTATAATAATTAAATAAAACAACTAATGAGATTATAAGATTATTTATAAAATAATCTGCCCGGTACCGAAGGTCTCTACAATATTTAATGCCAGATTATTTCATATATGATTTATGGTGGATCGCAGCTTTGATGTGAATGCGATTATGTCAGGACTAACGAAAGTGGCATGAACAGAGACAACCCTATACTCAGCAATAAGTAGAATCAGACTGTGAATGATGATGTTTTCACACAACAATTATATATTATTAAGATGCATTCTGTTCATGGTTCTAAGGTTGTCTGGCGGAGATCACTAATTGCAATAAAGCCACCGCACCCTTTGGTATAACATAATACAAAGATATATGTATAAATTAATAAGATCTGATATATATATATACTGGCGTGTGGTACCACAACGTGTGGTTTAGAATGCCACCACCCCATCTTCTCCCATGGGTGTCGTAAAAGTCGACTAAGTGGTTAGAAGGAGGATGTGCAACAGCGTCCTTCGAGTACATTAACAACTGAACTGCAATCGCCAACCCGTCTGCCAAGCGTGGCGATTATGGCAAAACCCCCCAATGAGCCCACAACACACCCATATCTGTCGTTGTGGTGATCTTTGGGGGAGGCCTTTGTCCAGCAGTGGACTTCACTCGGCCGAAATGATGATATATATATACATATATATATATATGATGATGAATGTTGCCATAGATCAATTAACTTTATCTTACCGGTGCATACATCAATAATCTATAATTATAGAGAAAGCGAACGACACTAACGCAGTATTGAACTATTGAACGGCTTAATAGTGGTAAGTCTCTTATTACAAGAGGCCGGTCAGGTAGTTACCACCCCTTTTACGGCCGCCTTCCCTCCGCTAGAGGGGGTGACCACGTTACAGTCATTCCCTCCGAGATGTGCCTAAAGGCGCGGCAACAATGGGCGAATCTAGTGACCGTCACTTTCCCTTCCCCGGGGCGAAGTAAGTTCTTGATGAAGATACCACCCCAATGCCAGATATTCTCCGCTTAACAGTGGTGTTTAAACTTTAGACATTACTGTGTTCCGGTTAGAAGGGCACTGTAGCTAGTGAAATTACTGGGCTTTAGAGATAACTTCACGTCTCGAGGTGACGAGCGCGGTCTGATGCCACGCAAGACTAGTTCTGGGTAGCCTTACAATTGTTATGGGCAGGCATGACGCTTTCTATTAGGCGTACTACTTGCCCGGCTTGTCACCAAGATGTAAATAAAAATAAACTGCCTATTTTAAAATACACAGATGTACTTATTTTCACTAGAAACCATTTTATAAGATCACTATACACCTCTGTTAGCTCTCAAATTATTTCAACTCTTCAAAAATACTTCATTGTTATGGCTACTATATCATCTACCACCTTGTCCCACGGCGTCGACATCAAGTTAACGACAGTTTACAAATCAATTAACAACATACGATCAATGGATCGTTAGCGGGCGGCGCACGCGCACTGTTACGCACGACTAGCTACCGGCATGCGCGTAAAGCCTTATTTACTTAATCTTAGGCTACCTATACATCGCCACATCGTATTCATGCCATGCATGTACTAAATTAACTATCTTTATGAATTGCGATTAGCGGTGAGGCGTAAACGAATTTAAGTTTGTTGAAAATGTCTCTATAGGTTGCGGTTAGCAAAGGTAAATTTTTTGGTTCACTGCCTATAGTTAGTTGCTGCTACTTCTGATCTGTAAGAGTTCAGAGTATCTGGCTGTTACTAAGAGTACATCCTTATGGTATCTGGATTAAGAATATAGCACCGCTCAATCTCCTCCCGTGATATCGTAGAAGGTGACTTACGGCCGAAATTAATAATCGATCTAATCCAAAAAATATTGATTTCGGATTACCGATATGCCTGTTTTTCGTGTTAAATGTGATCGTAACACGACAACTGATGAATTTCAAAGTCTTAAACCTAAAGATTTCGGATTAAATTGATTATTAATTTCGGCCGTGAGGGACCCTAAACTGGAGGGATGGGCAGCAGCGTCTCCTGTGTTAAAAAGTAGCCATATTACACTCACCAACCCGCCTGCTAAGCATGGTAAATACTGGAAAATTCCCCTTAAATGATGACACAATTGTGGAAATAGGGAGGCCTTTGTTCACCAGTGGGCGTACTTCGGCTGAAATTATGGCTAATTGGTCTTAATTTCAGTTGGGTACTATATTGTCTCAAAACTAATCAACTACCTTGTGACTGTAACCTTCCCTTTTTGGGATAAGGGATTTTAGTATGGGGCGGTAAAAGTATTGAGAGAGTCACCTGGTGTAAGCAATCAATATAGACCTTATATACAATATAAGGAAGAACATTTTTTGCTAAACACAAAGTTCAGCCCGTAACCGGGCACTGCTGAACATGCACCGCCCGAAGATCACCACAATGAATGGTCTTAGGGGATATTCTCATAAGCACCATGCTTGGTAGACGACTTCATCGCAGTATGTTGTTATTAGTTCACGGGAAAATGCTATAGTCCATCCTCAGATAATAACCCTTAATCACCTTTTAAAACCATTTCGGGAACCACACGCTTGGACGGTGGGTTGGCGATCGTATTTGAGTTGTAATTAATGTATTCGAAGGACGCTGCTGCACATCTTCCGGCTAATTCCATAGTCACCTTTTACGACAATCATGGGAGGGGATGGGGTGGTGCTATTCATAGCCGGAAGCACACGGCAATATGTCGGTGAAGAAATGTAGTCACGGATTGTCCTTGTAGGGATGTTTATTGTACAAAATTTAAGAAACATGAATCCAATACGCAGAGGCCCTTTAGAGAATTTCTATCTCAAATGTAGTGGGGCACTAACTGGGGATTTCTCATGTCTGCACTATAAAAATGTAGTTGTAGATTCTGCCCGGTGGTATAGGACTATTGTACGAGATGAAAAACTATACTGATAAGATATATTGCAATGGATGTTGTGTGGAGTGAAAACTTAAACGGGAACAACGGCATCTGCCTTTTAACCTTCAAGTAAATTGTTGTCTGTGTCGCTGTGGATTCGCCACACGGCCCTAGTAAGCCATCACTACTCTGTCTATAGAGAAGCAACACCGATAAACAAGACTGCCTTATTATTATAATTAACAATTATGCTCGTAATATTTAAACTTCAGAGCTCCTAAGTCATTCCTAATACTCTCTCTGACATACAATTTTGAATCTTTAAGTTTCCTAGATGGTTAGGCGCCAACTTGTCGGTGAGTTCAAATGAATATGAGACTGATAATAAAAAATCTGTAGATATATACGAGCGTGTCTTTAATTCAATAAGCTTGCTAGTTATTTATTTATTTATTTTGCATACATGTACATCATATTATTTCCATAGATCTTAAGTAGTATTTAAATTTAAGTAGGTACATGCACCCTGTAAGGGCGTTTGCAAGTCAGTGCGATTTGATTTTACATTACAAACTATATAATAATAATAAAATAAAAACAAAAGTCCACATTGAAGTACCTATAAAATAATCATTCGATAACATACATTAATTTAGTCAACAATTTGTCAGTTTGTTATGATTCTTTACATATAATCCGTCACAGTACATTATACTTAATACTATTTAAAACTATAAATTAGGCTTGTGTCACAAAATTGATTCATATAATCATTTATTTTATTTAATACATTATGTCTATCAGTTTTAAATTATTCTACGGAGTAGTAGCAATTTTTAATTTAAATTACTTGAGTCTTTGGTAGAACAGGGTATTTTTTGTTTCATTTTTCAAGTATTCAGGAACTTTATTATAAATCGAAATTAATCTGAAATTTGGACTTTTAGATAATAATTTTAAATTACTCGATGGTAGGTAGGACTAGTTTATTTTTGTTTAGTTTATTGTAATTTTCATACATTTTACAGTTTGATTTAAAGAAGGTCCGATATTTGCGTACAAACTAACATATTTGTAGGATATAGAGGCAAGGTAGGCTTAGTATTTCTTTTTCAATTAAATGGGGTTTACAGCTTTCTCGCGGTTTAATATTTACCAGAATGCGGATGCATTTCTTTTGCATAACAAAAAGGTCCATGAAGTCCACACTTTCCCCCAAAGTATTAATCCATAATTCAGCCAAGAGTATGCATGTGCGTAGTATGCAGATAATGCAGTTTCGTAGTTAGTTTGTGATATTAAAATACTCAATGCGTAGGTTAATTTTGATAATTTTCATTTCACGTTCTCAATGTGTTTTTTCCAGTTCAAGTGTGTAATAAGAACACTATGGAATTATTATTGATACCAACAAGTAAGATATATTTGCATTACAGATCTATTATTGACTATGATCCGATGATAACATAGTTACATTTAGCAGATCATCATAATCATCATTTCAGCCGTAAAAACATCCGCTACTGGACAGAAGCCTCAGCCTCTCCAAAAGATTTCCATAACGACCGGTATAGGTTTGTGTGGTGTGCTCATTGGGGGGTATTGCCATGATTGCCACGCTTGGCAGATGGGTCGGCGATCACAGTTGAGTTATAAATATACTCGAAGGACGGTGCTGCCCATCCTCCAGCTAATCCTACAATTACCTTCCAAGACACCCATGGGATGAGATGGGACACTAATTGTTGGAATATTCCAATGAAAGCTTAAATTTTATACGTATTTATAATGACAAGGAAAATTGCGCAAGACGTAAATTTAACGCAAACAAATTACATAATTAATGTACGCTTTTTGGAGTGTTTCATTGCAAAGCATAGCTTAATTTTGTTGATTGTGAGTGACACTTAAATGTATACAAATTTATTAAATATTCACAGTTTAGCTTGTTTACAAGATGCAATCTTTTTTTCCCCGTTGGAAGTACGTTATATACTCGCCGTCCCGGGGAAGGAAGGAGGGGCATGCTGGACTCCTGCCGCATTAAACCACCGGAGCGGCATTATCGGCACCGAAGGGGGCTCCAAATCCTCAATACAATCACACTAGAGCCGCCCATTGGTGCCACGCCTCTAGGCATATCTCGAAGAGGATGACTGTAAAGCAGTCAATCCTTCTAGCGGTGGAGAGGCAACTGTAGAAATCTCAAAAATATGTACATGTAGTAATGACAAAAATATTAGGTATATTTTTGTCATTACGTAGTTTGGCTGATAACTATACCAAATAATAATATACATAATATTAAATCACATGGTGCCAGCTCAGAATACGACCACCCCATCTCCTCCCGTGGGTGTTGTAAAAGTCGACTAAGGGATTAGCCGGAGGATGGGCAGCAGCGTACTTCGAATACATTAACAACTCAACTGCGATCGCCAACCCGCCTGCCAAGCGTGGCGATTATGGCAAAACCCCCCAATGAGCCCACAAAATATCCATATCGGTGGTTGTGGTGATCTTTGGTCGTATTTCACGTTTATTTTTCAGGAAAAGTATTTTTTGTGTATGGCTTCTCGCATACATGAAGAGAGAGAGATATGGATGCTCAACCGGACAATTGGCGAAGCTAAAATTGCCTCCAGCCTGGATGTTCAACCGGATATAATTATACGTTCGCGTCTAGCCTTACTTTCAGCATTATCTGTCGATCGCATAAAGTACAGTTTGTGAGCTGTGATTCCGTGAGTGAAACGGAATTGTGGAAATTCAATCAAATATAAATTGACGCCCCTGACCACTACCGTACGAATAACAACTTTATTCACACCCAATGGTTCAAAATAGTAACTTAATTAAAAATCATGATTTCCTACATTTCGCCACACAGTTTGTTTCGCTCATATTAATTTACTTCAATTTAGTTGCAAAAGCGTTTCCTCGTAACTGGTTACATACGGAATACTAAATTTATAGTATTCCGTATGTAACCAGTTAATTAGAATACAAAGATTGATTAAAATGTAGTTTACATTGTGGATGATACTTATTCTATTCTTCTTTCTTTCTCTTCGTGTGGTCAGCGGCCAACCTTTTGTTAGAGTTGTTCAAACCACCCAAAGGCCTCTGACTTGGCTTAACGATTGTCTAATGATAACAACCGGGACCAAAGATTATACGTGCCCTCCGAAGCACGGAGACGCTCATTTCAAATATGCCACTATGCGGTCAGCCATTCATAGACTGACCGTGCCAAGCATAGCTTAACTTCGCCGATCGTTTACCAATTATTTATTCTAAAAACATTTACAGGGCACTTATCAACATTCAGACTAGATTCACCGTTCCCTGATGTAGATTTCCTATGTGTATGAATGCTGTGAATATTATAACTACCTACAAACTGTAGTAGATTTGTTAAAAGGGAAAAATCTATCAGTTTCAGACGAGACAGTGCTTTTCATTACGAATGTGAGTACAGTAACATAATACATACGGCACATATTAAGCGTATTGTGTCCGGATTAAGAATTTAGCACCACTCCATCTCTTCTCGTAGGTGTCGTACAAGGCGACTAAGGGACTCGAACCCATAGGGATGAACAGCAGCGTCCCTTCTGTGCAGGGACTGAAAGCGGTAGACAATACCGGTTCAAACTACCGCTGTCATACCGGGACAAAAGAGGCATCAAAATCGGAGCTTTGTAATTTCGGTACCGAAAACACACCACAGGCAAGGCGCGCGAGAAAAGTCACTCAAAGTTTTTTTCACTAAATGATTTACACACATTATTATTATTATTGCAATTTTGTTATTATTCTGGCTGACATTTTCACATTTTTTGCATTATATTTTGATAATTGTGCACGTGTGTGTCCATACAAAAATGTTCGTGTATACACCATTTAAGATCTAAAAACACATAGCGGTACTTAAATTATATACGTTAAACATTTATTATAGCGGTAGCGAAATACAACCTTTAATAGTACCTGTAAATATACCGGTACCGTAATATTAATGTATATTTATATAAATGTAGACTTATATTTCGGTAGTGTTATTAAAAGGGTATGACGATCACCGCTTTATAAAACTATCGATATTTTTCGGATATTCAATCCCTGCTTCTGTGCAACAGTTGTCATACTGCGCTCACCTACCCGCATGCCAAGCGTAGTGAGTGTGGAATTTGTCTATAAACGCACCCACGACACAGGAGAAATCCTAGTGGGGGGCAACGTATTAGAAAAAGTGAAGAAAGAAGACCACAACTGTAGAGAGTAGTGGGTAGACCCATGGGTGTATTGAAACGCAAATTCAAAAGGTTTTTAGTCATGTAAACTATGGCACGGGTGGTGCATTGACTAGGTGGTTTTTTATGATCTACAGATATGTATTCCGAGATTATTATATTATTTGCGTATGGTGTTCGGATCAAGAATATAGCACCACTCCATCTCTGCTCGTGGATTTCGTAAATACCGTCTAAGGGTCTCTAAACAAGAGGGATGGGCAGCAGCGTCCCTTCTGTGGCACAGCAGCTATTCTGCGCTCACCTAGCCGCATGCCAAGCGCAGTGAGTTCGGACAAATTTCCCCCAAAATGATCACAATTTTTGTGGATATTTATGCGGAGGCCTTTGTTCTACAGTGGATGTCCTTTGGCTGAAATGGTGATGACGATGATAAATATAAGACTGAATAATGTGCTATCATTTTATTAACAAATAATAGGTTATAGTTAAAAATGGTAAACTGAGACCAGTTTATGAAAGATGTTGTTTTGATTTGGTTCATAACATGGTTTATCTTTGTTGTTATTTACATAGTCAAATGCTTAAATCAACTAGTAATATTCGGAATTACACAAAAAAAGTTGTATAAAGCCTTTACCATCGAGTACGAAAACTGCTGGTAAAAAATGATTAAAACAACACGAATAAATAACAATAAAAAAAATGTTAAAGTTTTGTTTTCGTTTTCAGATTATTATTATTGTCCAGAGTAAAAGAGGCATTATCTCCCGGATTTGAAGTAAACACTAACAAAAACCATGGATGATTTATTATTCTAAATATGTTTTAGATAAAATATTTTTATTTATAAAATGTAATAATTATTATGTTATAAATATTTCACATGTAGAGTATATGTGAAATACGTGTGAATGTGTGCACGTGTACGATTAGATCATTCAGAATGTTCTGGATACTAATGCTAAAACGAATGCTACTTGGCTGTGGTTGAGCCATACCGACATGCGTAATAGAACGCGGAAGACTTAACGATAATAGAGAAATAAAGTGGTTCATTCGCATCACGTGGTTTGTAAGTGACACAACAAGAATATGAACTGAGCATGAATGAACACATTTATAGTATGGCTATTGGCCCGTATGAGAATCCAAACTTAAGTTAAACTAGAGTCTGCATTGCAATCAAATATGAACCCTACGTAATAGGTCCAGCATGTATATTCAGTTTATGAAATCTTGACTCAAGTTATACTTAATTTTTCAATATCGATCTATAGTAAGAGTCTTATGGCCGAATACTTAAACGCCACTGTATTATGTCCCGCCTTAACTATTTAAGCCACCCGGTTTTATACTTAAAACGGGTTTCTCGAATAGTTAAAGCGGGACTTAAAATTAAGTGGCGTTTTAGTATTCGGCAGTTAGTCTATCAAAGACTATAAGAGCTAACGCGCAGGGGCGACTTTCGTCACTCATATCAAGACAATGGATATGAATGGAAATGTCACGTCACTTCACGTCGTAACGTGCGCGCACCTCCATGCCAACCCACGGACTTCTTAAGAGTGACGAAATTGTCACGGTGACAAAAGTCCGGGTGACTTATGAATGAATAATGTTTTATTCAAAATAGACTAAATCATTAGTTCTTTTTGAACGTCAACATTAGACAGCACCCAATAGGCCCACCCTTCACCGCTACCAAGTGTTTAAGCTGGGGAGAAGAAACGGCGCAACAAACTCCCCAGCAACACGTTAGTCTGTCATATACAATATTGATACATAAAATTACAACAGTACTAAAATGTACTTATATGGCAAAAATGTATGTAAATTAAATATAAATAAAACGTAAAAATACTAATCTAAATCACATGTCAAAAAAACTGTATAAATTCAATATCACTCAAATTTGTATAAAATAACAGACGTCAGTTTAAGTATAAAAAATAATAAGAACAATGCTGACTGTACCTAGCGAGCAACTCAGTCCCACGCTTTTTTATCCTCAAGACAATCAGAAATCTTATAATATCCTTTATACAGAGTTTGGATTTAAGAAAAGTTTTAAATTTCTTAAGGGATATATTTCTGACTTCAGTGGAAAGTTTATTGTAAAAACGTAAACATTGACCCATGAACGAGTTGCTTACTCTGTGGAGACGAGTGCAATGTACAGGTGAAATACGGGTGAAAGAGATATATGTACCTGCCAACTGATATAACCTTTTTGCAACATTTGATTTTAGTAAATCCCGGTTCCATTTCACTGGCGGTTCCACAAAAAGAGTTGCGCTGCATCGTTATACAGATCCCACGGAGACAGTTAAGCGTTCAGCTTAAACACTTGGCTCTCAAGATCACAAAAAAGTAAGCTTTAATCATACAAAAATAAAAGCACTTTACGGATAATTAAGGTTTAATAGACTTGCAACAATTTTATCTAAAAAGATTATGCAATTAATACTCTTGACTTGTGCGAATATTTGCTCTCATTTTACATCATCAGCAAAATTTACACCTAAAACTGTGTATTATTCGACATTCAAAATATAGCAAATGGTTGCAAACGTAAATTGAAATCGTGTATGCGTTTCAGAAACTCATTACCTGTTACGTGAGATTTATATAACCGTGGTTTTGTATATCATAAAATTGTGCTGATTACATTGATATAAATTATAAACATCAGTTCCAATTTACTGGAATTGCTATAAAATTCTTGATGAAGTTTAATCTATTTCGTGATTAGACTCTCTATTGATTGAAAATGATAGGTAAGCTAACTAGTAGTAGTTTTATTAGCCCAACAAAAACACATGTAAAAAAGCAGGCCAACTACTCGAACACATTCAAAATGTTACATGTAATCAAATATCTTTAAAAATAACTTAAATATATATGCCGTGTGGTGCCGGCTACGAATAGCACCAACCCATCTCACCCCGTGGATGTCGTAAAAGGCGACTAAGGGATTAGCCGGAGGATGGGCAGCAGCGTCCTTCGAATACATTAACAACTCAACTGCGATCGCCAACCCGCCTGCCAAGCGTGGCGATTATGGCAAAACCCCCCAATGCGCACACAACACACCGATATCGGTCGTTGTGGTGGTCTTTCAGGGAGGCCTGTGTCCAGCAGTGGACTTTATTCGGCCGAAATGATGATGATATATACTATGTCAAGTTACTTGCCTACACGTTATTTGCAGTCATAATTTGATAAGTACAGAACATTTTATGGGATTTGATCTAATTCCAGATATAGCTTAGTACTTTTACATGTGTTGTTCAGTTAATTATTGTTTTATTGAATTGTTAAGTTAACTGTTAAGATTCCTTTTTAACTTTTGTGATTCACAAGGTTAAGAATAATAAGGAGATCTATTAAGAAGATAAAAATTGCAGGGCAGGTTGTGGCTAGCTGTGAGTGGTGACATTGCGTACCGCTCAGCTCAGCTCATCAGCTACCTTAGTGTCGGCCAGGGCCTCGTCCCCGGGCTTGCGATTATTGGCGGAAATGAGACTCATTAATCTTCTCTAGTTTATACTTTTTGTCATAATTTTTTAAATATGTAGTGTGTTTTAACTTCGGAAATTAATAAATTGTTTGTCTTTCTTCTTTCGATAGCCACCGTGCATGACAATTAGATATCAGTTTTTGCTGAGTACCACAATATCCTACCTAATATAATTAATAATAATGAATTATATTTCAAGCAACAAATATGCATATTCGATGACCATCTCCAATTTAAAATAATTAAGTATAAATAAAAAAGAAACAAAACTGCAGATCGTGATATATAATAATCAATTTAATTTAGATCAGATTCAATTCCGATGATTAATTAAACGAAAGATGAGCAAAGCTCGTGCCGTAGATTGCCCCATAGGATTGTTATGTGCTTTCAACATAACAAGCAAAATAATATTCTCTAACACGCTTTGTCTGAGTATTTCAATTGTTAAGGTTTAATTAGAATGTTCAGAAAGATCTAGGCTACAATACTGTCTGAATAAATTAAATTTTTAAATCGATTCAGAAGCACTATTATGCTTTTAATATAACAGACGATTTATTAATTCATTATTATAGTGCTAGGATTGAACTCATAGAAATACATTGTTTTCTACCTCCACCCCGGTATGGGATGGCATTACTACCGGTTAAAACCACCACAGCGGGCATTTCTGGTACCGAAGGGGGGCAGGTGTTCGTTAAGATCGCAATAGTTATACTCCGTAAGTACAATTGTCTCAGTAATTAATAGGCAGTGAGGGTTAAAAAATAAAAAGTTCGGAATGTACGATATATGTCATGTATAAAAATGAATTATAACCTACCTAGTAACTGCATCCATTTTCATTTTTCAATGTATTTATTTTTATTTATTTAATCACGCCACTGCGCATTGATCATTTATAATAATGATATTAAATATCAATATTTATATATATTAAATTAAATAATATATAACATTAACATCAAACGACATTTGACATACATGACTTTAACGCAGAAAGAGCGCAATGGTAGGTGCGCAGAAAAACATAACGCATTTTAGTTAACGCTTGACAAAATTTCACTCCTCATATATTTTTCATGCCTTATATATAAATTGATAAGTGATATCGGGATGCCAATGTCGTGGCTGAATTGTTGGTTCTTTACAAGTTGATACTTTATCTTACTTATCAACTATTGATGTTATAACAACAAAAAAAAATTACAAATGGACGATCATAGGCGGAAGTTTCTAACGATAAATAAGTATTGAAGGCAGCAGTATAGAACGAAGTCCTGACACCAGTACAGAGGGGACAGTTTATAAGCGAATCTAATAAATCATTTTTTATCAAGGTAAGAATTTGCGTCACGTGTATTTGGCCAATGATCACAAATCATGCCAGTGTTGTGTTCGCATTTGCAGACTTAGGCCCATTCCGTAGCTTCCAAACTCTCTAAATCGATTCATGCGCAATAAGCAACTCCATATCGATTTGCAACTTGCCGACTATCAAGCAGTTCTTGAAACAAGCGTTGGCTCTGCCTGGCTACACCCGAATATCCTCGTCGTCCCTTATAATCGCTTGCTGCCGCTCCGAGACACGTGCTCATCGACCATCCGCCGACCCCCGCGGCTACCACTCACCCTCCCCTCCGATCTGCCCCACACTAAAATTTCCCCTGTATTATGGGTACAGTCTACAGATATAAATCTCACATGCACGAATACCCAGACCAAAAGCAACTATCTGATCATACTAATATTTGTTCCGTGCGGGTATCGAACCCGCAATACGTACCGCGTAATGCTTATAAGGCAAACAACTTACCCCCAGCCATAGGTAAGTGAAAGGGACACCCTGGGGTTTTAGCCGGTAAGAGACCGCCAAGCCTTTTCACCCCTCCCAAGGCGGAAGAAGTCCACGAGGATATCCCCAAGATAAAAAAGGGTTGCGAAAGCCAGTGAGGATATCACCACTAAAAAAAAATTCATATAATATAAAAATTCATCATACTAATATGATGTTGGCAAAATCGGGGCTTTCAACATAACACCTCCGAGTGCCTACCTCTGTCTAAATACAGGCGTAATTTTATATAAACTTATAATATTAGGACTATTGTTCCTCATGATAAAAATGTCTACAAAGAAGTGGTACTTAAATTGAAAATTATGAAATGAACCTTGCGTGTCAGTGCTAACTTTACTTAAAAAATATCTGTATCTGTTGATACAAAATTATTAATTCCTTATTCAATGTTTGTTGAATTAGGAATACATAATTTTGTATAAATAGCTCAATATATCGATCGAAAGCCTGCTGCAGATTAGCAAGATTTGTATATATCATAACATTATTATAAATGATTCGCTTAACGAACCATTTGTAAATTTGATATCATCTGAGTAATTGAGACAAATACAATAAGACAAATAACTAGAATTTGAAATAACTAAACAACATATTTGCTTCAAGCGGCTTTAATGATTAATTGAATAGCCGTCAGCGGACTTTTAAGGTAAATATTATTAAGTTAGTGAAATAGTACCTAATACTACTAGTAGTAGTTAGTAGTCCAGTGGCGTGGAATCAGTGTTTATAATGTATTTACTAGTTTTAGGCGACCACATGCTTAATAGTGATGACACAGTATCGAACTTTAAACTTTATTATGTTTCGGCTAGAAGGGAACTGTACTAAGTTAAATTTCTTATCTATGAGATTTTAAGATTTAACATTTGAACTTCATTTTTTTTATCTTAGGATCACAATTAACACAACCCTCATTCCCAAATCCAAAGATTTCGGATTATATTGAATATAAATTTCAGCCGTAAATAATGATGATGATGAGGCACCTGCCTTGCCTACAGAATCGATATCGCGGTACACCCAGGAGAAAATGGCGGAATGCACTGGTCAGGTTTGTAAATTATTGGCCCCAGGCAGCTTTAGACGAGATAAGTCTAAAGAGGGAATAATAAATATAAATATCTCTTAGATTTTCGCGATTATTACACATTATAATAAAACACTTTTAAACGGATTCTATCGCGTATATTTTGATTTTTGATTTTCCTGACGTTTCGAATACTTTGCAGCATTCGTGGTTCGTAAATCAAAAATCAAAATATACGCGATAGAATCCGTTTAAAAGTGTTTTATTATAATATAAATATCTCTCTACAGTGGAGCTACCTGTGAGATAAACATGAATTCATTCGAAATACATAAGATTGCAACCTTTCACAATAAGTTATTACAATAAAATTTGTAGTAACTTAAGTTATGATATTTCTTCAAACAGCATTAGAATGGTTTCGTTTTAAACTAAACACTTAATAGGACTTATCGTGAATGCAATTGATTTATATAGATAGAAAGGTATTCGAATGAAAGGACACCAAACATTGTAGACGCTCAAGCATTCTAGTTACACTGTAGGTATACAAATTAACATAGCCTTGCGTGTGGTTTCTGGTAGTGCTGTAAAAGGGGAATAATAATGCCAGGTCCTTAAACAACATATACCTGGGTATAGGTATGCTGTGGTATCTGGATACAATATATAAATCCTGAAGGATTGCGAGTATGAGATATCCTCTGCATAAAAGATAAACTGCCTGTTAGAGCACAAAAAAAAGATTTAAAGAACCCGACTATGGAAAAGCACAAAACAAGCTTGAAGAAAATTTCACAAAATAATGTTAAGCTTATACCTAAGTACATTTCTCGTAGTCGAAGGCCCAAAAACGATGCACAAAGGATACATTCTTAGGATTCTCGGCCTTCAACTACGAGAAATGTATTTAATAGTTTAACATTCTCTAGCCTGCGGAATAATACGACGGTTCCAAGGACACTCATTAGTCAAAATGTGACGAGTAGTTTAGGCGATTTGTAGGAACAGATGAATATACATACATACCGGTCAAAATCATAACCCTCCTTTTTGCTTCGCTGAAGTCGGGTAAAAAAATCATAACCCTCCCTTTTGCCTCGCCTTAGTCGGGTAAAAAGTTGGCGAACCCGCACCGGTTAGCTGGAAAAGTTATGTCATTGTCACTGTTAGCAGTGGACTGGATCAAAGGACTCCCCAGTAACTTTCCACACCGACCAGTTACATGCCACCCGCGTCCACCAACTCCCAATACCTTCACCGTGTCGTTTATCCATCTCATTGGAGGCCGTCCCACGCTGCGTTTTCTGGTGCGTGGGAATAAAAACATTCGCAGGACGTAACTAGTTTTAAAATACATCTATACAACGCAAACTACTGTAACGTACTCGGTATCTTTGGGTGGTGTGTTTAGGATATTATAATGATAATTCTTCTTGATAGATATATTTATTTAATCTTTTAATATACAAGTACACAACCGTCCCAATCGTTTTTATAAGAATAATCTTCGCGCGGCATCAATACGTTTGACAACCGTGCGTGCAGTCGTAACATTTACAAAATCATAATCTCATTTAAAAAAATGATATAATCATATGTTCTCTCTTAATGGCCTATAACCGCTGGCCATCAGCATAATATTATCTTAGTGACACTACGAAAATATACGGTTGTCGGTTATAACAACATCAACATATTTCTTGCTCATTACCAGAAAGTGACCGGTGTAGGTTCCAATCGGGCGTTGTCACAGACCTTGGATAACTGTGGCAGTGTCAATGGAGCATTTAGGTAGGTATGTGGTAATAATGACCAGTTTAAACGCGTTGTGCACGACTAAGGACGGGTTCCAGTGAAAGCGGAATGATTTATGCAACACGTATTAATTTTTCAACTACACGGTGTTATCGTTGTTACTACTACTATAAGTCATGCTTTATATTACAAAATTCAAAGTAACACATAGTAGAGTTAATAATAAACTATAGCAGTTGGTTGTATAATTGAAGGCTACGAAAATTTGTATAAGCAAAATATCAACCCTGTTCCTTAAACTAACTTAAAACTTGACGTATAATTATGCAGTATATCGACGCTAACTATGTACAAAAAGCACAAGCTGTGCTGTGTCACTTAGTACTAAGTATACTTAATATTAGTATTAAGTATAAGTAGTACGGAAAACTATGCGCAATTTATATTACTACCTACTATATATAGGTAATAATCGAATAGAATATTCTTAGTCAATACCGACGCCTACCACCTGGCAGGGGAGCTTAACCATGTGAAGCAAGTTCTTCAAAATAACAATTTGAAAGCTCCACATCCCCGTCGCAGAAGCCGCCCGAAACCCACCACGGTTGATCGACGGCCTGCTGTTTTACCATTTATAAAGGGAGTCACGGACAGAATTGGTCATATCTTAAAGCGTGCTTCTATTAAAACCTATTTTAAGCCGCATAAGAAGATCAGCCAACTTCTCAAACCGGTGAAATGTCACATACCTTTACAAGATGCAGGGGTCTACAAGATTGACTGTGATTGTGGTTTATCATACATAGGGCAAACAAAGCGTAGCATAGCCACTCGAATAAAAGAACATATAGCTGACGTCAAGCATAGACGCTCCACAAAGTCTGCAGTGTGTGGACATGCCTTAGGCAAACCTAACCATTATCTTCGTTTTGATCAACCTCAAGTACTCGCGAAAGAGAACCGATATGTACCTAGAATGTTTCGTGAGGCTATTGAAATTAAAAAACATCCTAATTTTAATAGAGAAGATGGTTGGCAGGTACCACCTGTTTGGAATCCAGTTATTAAAATAATAAAGTCCCAAACAAGATACCGCACTAAGAAACATCAAGACACTGTGAGTGATTACTGCGTGCATCGAAACGAATTTTTTGATTAAAATTGTACGGTAGATAAAATAAAATAACTTTTTAAAATCTGTAACGACGCCTGTCACCTTAGACATCCTGCGACCACGAATGCTGCAAAGTATTCGAAACGTCAGGAAAATCAAAAATCTAAAATATACGCGATAGAATCCGTTTAAAAGTGTTTTATTATAATGTGTAATAATCGCGAAAATCTAAGACATTACTACTAGTAAAGATTTTTACAGTTTTTTTTTACCTTTAAACATATTGAATGATTCCATTAAATACTTTCCGAAATCTAGTAATCCTACCTGACTTTCAAGGGTATACTCTATTTTTGTTTCTAAACAAATTCTAGGCAAATTTCGTCTACAATTTTGTTTTAGAACTAAATTATAATTTTTGTACTTCGTCCACTTACTGTCATTCATAAAACGGCTAAGTTAACGGTAAGACCAAACCTTACACACTAAATAATGCTACCGTTAGAATTCCCACGCGGCACCTGATGGTCAAAGTACTTTATATTTCAGACTGGTTACGTGTATCGTTTATGACGTGGAGGTACAATTTTTTTTATTGAAATATGTAAGTCAATGAATAGCTTGGGCAATTGGAAGCCGGTTCTCGCTACGGACAATCAACGAAAAAACCAACCTAATTAACAGGAGATAAAGATTCTGATTACTCAATAGTTAGTATAATGAATACATATGGTAAAATTTGAATATTAAAATACGATAAGACGTCAATATATTAAACCAAAAATGAAGATTATAGATAAAAAGCATTTTTTTTATTGGGAGAGTTACAAAATCGTCATTACTTTAATTAATGGGTTTGTTTACAAACTCATATACATAAGTTGTAGCCCTCAGCAATGCTTTCAGGTCACCTATCTTATTTATGGATGGTGTAAGAGACGACCAAGAGGTTAACTACATCATGTCGATAGGTTGCAGCATCTATGATACATCCACAAGCAGCCAAATGTATATGTTCTGCACCTATGCTGCTATGCAACATTTATACGTGCAACGCATATAATTACGTATACATTTTCTTATTCAAGTTTTATATTGTAATAAAACACTTTTTTACGGATTACATCACGTATAGTATAGATTTTGGTTTTTCTTAATGTTTAGAACACTGCAGCGTTCGTGATCTCAGGATGACTAGGTGACAGGCGTCGTTACAGATTTTAAAACTAATTTATCTACCGTACACTTCTAATCAAAATTGCTTCGATGTGTCCAGTAATCCCTCACAGTGTCTTGATATTTTTAGTGTTAACAACAGGATTCCAAATTGGTAGTACCTGTCAACCATCACTATTGAAATTAGGATGTTTTTTTAATTTCAATAGTCTCACGAAACATTCTCGGTACATATCGCTTCTCTTTTGCGAGGCCTAGAGGTTGACGTTGTGAATAACGTAATATCTCAAGAGAGCGCAGTGTGGTGCGACGCAGAACTAGTCTTGGGTAGCATTACAATTGTTATAAACACGCGTGGCGCTTACCAACAGGCGAATGACTCGCCTCGCCACCATATTGTATTTAAAAAAGGTAAAGTATTTGAAACATCGTTGAGGTACATTCCTCTATTGTCAAAATTAAAGCGATTGCAATTGCCAGTGTTATTCCGTAAAAGTATTTATGGTTTGCCTAAAATATCTACAATAAAGGAACTTTTTTCTTGCTAATGAGGATACAAACAAAAAGCGGATGGAATACGTAGGAATTCTTTGCATACATGCTGCATGTACACTATAACGTGCCATAAATAGTCACGAAATTACCTGATATAGGTGTTAAGTGTACTGGTTGCGGATTCGATTCCCGCACGGAACAAATTTTGGAGACAAGGCCCTGACCGACTCTCTGGAGCATTTGGATACGCAGTGTCGCCACTCACATTCAGCTCGCCACAAAGTATTGGTTATTAGTTTATTTGGCGATATATTTTAGTTGAGACATTTTTATACCAACAATGTAACATGGTTGATGTAAGAAATGAAATATATACGCCAATATTGTTACGCAGTAAATAACTTTCTTTTTTTAATAGTAATTACTAGATTTATATACTAAGTAAATTCTTAGCTAAATAATTTACACAGTCACGATGATTTTGTACGTACGCAGTCTGAAATAGAATGTAAAGTGCGTTTCTAATAAAAAATTTTTTGGCTTATCGCTTACCCTTCTGGGAAGAGTGGTTGCTTAACCGGTCGTTCTGGCGAAACCAAAAGAGGCCTCCAGCCAGGCTTAACATTAATATTAAAAACTAAGTAACTTGCGCTAAGGGCGCCCCCTGCGGGACACGGACCTCGGCTTATAGCGTTGCTGGGGATAACAAGCTATAGTTTTGGGGACAACGGGATCGGTATAATTTAAAATGTATTAAGGGACATTTAAAACTGCAGGCTCGGCACGGGCCGGCGCGAGCAAGAGACGGGGGGAGAAGTGCTAACTTATACGGGAAGGTGACGCGGCGATGGGCCTCTGCAACGTTAGTTAGGCGGGCACCCTCGGCGGCGAGGGTGGTAAAACGGTCGGGTGTTCAGTGAATGAGACAACGCGAGTCTCTTTATGGAATCTAACGTGATTTTATCGTCTGGGTCGACCAGAACGTGCCTCGGGCGGCGTACTCTACTATTACGGGAGGGTTGGTAATCGGCAGCTGATACCACAACGCGATTTGGGTGGGACCGGGCAGAAATGAAATAGCGTTTGGACACTCGTTTCATAAATTGATGGTCGGCAAGTTAAGATCGAAATAGAGTTGATCATTTCGCATGTACCAAGGCGCTCCGGTGGCCTTGGGCATGAAACGGGTTTGGATGGTTTGGAATTTACGGAGTGGGGTGGATTCAGCGTGTTCGAACGCTGTACTGGCATAGGTCATGATGGGTCGAATGCATGTGGTGTAAATTCTCACCTTATTTCTAAGGGATAATTTACTAGGAGCGTTCAGAATATAGTGAAGGTGACTGAGCACAAAGGCGGCGCAGGCACGCACCGTCTATGTGTGGGGTATAAAGGTCCTTTTTTTGTCTAGGGTGATCCCAAGATACTTGGCGTGCGGTTCCCAAGGAACCGATTGGCCTAGCATTGAGATATCCCTGAAGCGTGGGTGATCATCGCCTAATTTGCAAACTAGGATGGCTTTGTTTTTAATGGGGTTAACTTCGATCCGCCATTTCCTAAACCATTTTCCGTAAGCGTTGGCTGTGGCTTGAAGGATCACAGCTTAAAAGGTACGTTCGTACTTATATACTCAAGTGGATATATTCCCCGGCTCCCCGCTAAACAAAAGGATTGCTTTCGTTCGGAAACTTTATCTCATGTAACCATCATTCACAAAGCAGAAAAATTAAAATATTACATAATTACGTAGCAAAATACTTGTTTTATATATATTCTCGTTACTTTTGTACGTGATTAATAATTATCTATCATGTTTCGCATAATCTATGTAATAAAAGTAAAACTGTAACTGATTGATAAGTATTTAGTCATATTACTGAACGATACAGTATAAAATTACAAGCCAGCCATTGACAAATTATCCAGCATGAAGTTAGAATAATGCATGAAAAAAAAAAACATTTGAACCGTACGACGTTGCTTATAAAAAGGTACTCTGTGGACGTTGCCGACATATTCACAGAGTACCTTTTATCATATTTTTTAGAAGTTTTTCATTTTTGAGAAATATTTTATGAATATGTAAAGATTTATTAATAATACCGTACGACGTTGCCTTAAGCTTGACATTGGCGAAATTGTGGAAGATAATCTACAGAAGCCACAATCTAAGAGAAGAAGAGGAATTATGCATGTCATAATACGAAATAGAATTTGTCAGTTTAAGCCTGCAAACTGAAATGCCTGGAACTCGCATGGCTTTTTAAAAGTTCATAATACGACCACTGGTTAGAAGTGCACTGTACCTAGTGAAATTACTGAGCAAATAAGAAAAGTTAAAATTGAAAGTCACAGTATATAACTAGATTTAGATATGCATGCACAATTGTTACCCAACAATGGTGTTTGCGCCCTACCATTGTTTCAATATGTTGACTGTTCGTTATTCGTTAAACAATGTGGTTAAAGCTTCCTATCTGTCGTGGCCTAAAACGGATTTGTTGCTGTAAGGCCAACTGCAACAGTTGCATAATAAACTGTCAGTCGTGCTCGGGTACTGAATATCGCAGCATTTGTGAGTTCCTACTACGTGTTCGATACGGTCGCTGAATAAAACATATGGTTTACCGAACAAATTTTCAAAAAAAAAATAGTTTTGCTGTATAGTTACGTTACTATATAGTTCATTCGATACGTATTTCAGTATTACAGTCTTGTTTCATAAATCATGCAATTTGTTATGACTAGTAATCAGTAGCTATTTTCAAATATGCTTTTTAGTCATAACGTTTATGAAAACCTCATGAAACAGTTTTTCCTTCATTTATCCTCATCATCATCATTTCGGCCGAATGAAGTCCACTGCTGGACACGGGCCTCCCCCAAATATCATCACAACGACCAATATGGGTGTTTTGTGGGCACATTGGGGAGTTTTGTCATAATCGCCACGCTTGGCAGGCGGGTTGGCGATCACAGTTGAGTTGTTAATATACTCGAAGGACGCTGCTGTCCATTCTCCGGCTAATCCCTTAGTCGACTTTTACGACACCAATGGGAGGAGATGGGGTGGTGGTAATCTGAGCCGGCACCACACGGCGTGTCATTTATCCTACATTTCATACACTATTGTAAATACTGAATGGGTCGCGAACCGATATAATCTTGACGTTATATAACCTTAATAATCTCAGTTCACTCTCCTTATACCATAAAGTAATGTGACTGAAGTACCCACATGCATACCCGTATATATTTGTTCGCCCATTCCAGGTCCAATTGCGGATACAAAAATACAACTAACAGTCTAGGAATTATATTTAAATGGGAATTAGATTAATAAACAATGAAATAGAATCATTTATATTACAGGCAATTATACTTCCATCGTATCTTTTTCTTTTTATTTTGCAAATCCATTCCAACAGCGATAAGAATGTTACTTGTAATATTATAATACATAACTGTATCTTATTTGTTTAAATAGCCGTGTGGTGTCCGGATTCATATATAGAACCACTCTATTTCCTCCCGTGGATGTCATAAAAGGTAAGGGACTCTAAACTAAAGGAATTAGCAGCGCCTGTGAAACAGCAGCAATTCTGCACTCACCAACTCGTCTGCCAAGCATGGTGAGTACTGGAAAATTTCCACCGAAATGACAACTCAGTTGTGAAAGTCTATGGGGGGGTTTGTTCAGCAGTTGAGGTCTTTTGGCTGACTGAGATGAGATGACATGAGATCTTATAGATCTATCTCATAGTAATATCTTAGGGTTTCTTGATTATTACTCATTATAATAAAACGCTTATAAACGGATTACATCGTGTATATTAGATGAGATAAGGATGATTGTCATCCCGCGACCACGAATGCTGAAAAGTGTGCGAAACGTCAGGAAATACGCGATTTAATCCGTTTGCTTTATTATAATACCTATCACACTTAAGAAATCATATTAATTGTCACTGCAATTTCGATTATTTGGATAAGATTTCAGACTTTAGTTTTCTGAAGTATATAGCAACACAATTTAACAGCGGCAGAATTACGAATGTCACAGGCCTGTGTTGCGAACTAGTACTGCTTACAACAACGTGAGATGGCTTTCCAACACATAGGTAAGCATCCCGTTTCTTGATACTCCATGCAATTAACGAGATTTTTTGTGGATATTGTGTAATGAATGACATACATTTATCTGCACAATCAGACCTGGGTGACGAAAGGCCCGCATTCATTACAACCATTGACCATTGAATAAACAAATAACAATTAGGTAAGAGCCGGGAGCACAGAATAGGACGCGAGGTACGTCACAGTGCCACCATTGTGGAAGCGACCAGGATACCGCACAGCACACGCTCGAGGAGTGCCCTGCGTGGGCGGCCGAGCGGCGGATCCTGGTCGATCAGATCGGGCAAGATCTCTCTCTGCCGGCAGTAGTGGCTATGTTGGCAGAGCATGAAAATTGGAGTGCAGTGGTCTCCTTCTGCGAGAGCGTCATGCTGCAGAAGGAGACAGAGTGGGATGGGGAGAGGGCCGATCCCGCACGGACAAGGACGAGACGGCGCCGGGGCAACAACCGTCCCGGCTCCCAAGTCTAACACGCCTGAGCCCCCTGCCGTCACTTCGTGGTGGGGGGCCTCGGGGATCGCGGGTGCGCAGATTGGGGAGTCTGCGTGCTCACACTGAGCGACCCTCGGGACGACGGTGGCGCGCTCGTGGTCACGTGCCGCCGTGTGCGCAGCACAGCGCAAAGTGGGAATTGTAAAAGATTCCCCCGAGGCTTCATTATGCGCTGTGCATCACACGTACACAGCGGTACGTAAACATACCTACTTAATTGAATTTTCATATTAATGCTTAAGTCGTAAGTTCACTGCCAGCTCAGAATGCCACCACCCCATCTCCTCCCATGGGTGTCGTAAAAGTCTAATAAGTCTAAGGGATAAGCCGGAGGATGGGCAGCAGCGTCCTTCGAGTACATTAACAACTCAACTGCGATCGCCAACCCGCCTGCCAAGCGTGGCGATTATGGCAAAACCCCCCAATGAGCGAGAACACATCCATATCGGTGGTTGTGGTGATCTTTGGGGGAGGCCAGTGTCCAGCAGTGGACTTCACTCGGCCGAAATGATGAAGTAGTGTCGTCCTGCCGACATATATTATATTTCTCAGTTGTAAGAATCAAAATAACATATCTAAGTTAAGTTATGTCGTTGTTCATTGTTTCAACATTAAACATACTTAAATTGAACGCTTAACGACATTTGGCCTTGTCCTCCACTATTAAAATAATTAGCAAGCCTAGTACGTATACAATTATTTCGTTAGGTAATAGATAGTAAAATGTTACTGTCGAAGGTTGAAAACTGGCTCAATATTTTTAAATAATTAACCTTATCGTTTACTTAGTTATTTAACTAATTATAAGTTGCAAAATAGCAATTAAAAAACAAGGTTATAGGATACAAGCTGCGGTTTGACATTACCTTTGTACGTACATAATTAATACATCAGAGCTATCCTCAATAGCCACTGCTAAGCTGGCGGTGTCAGTAACAATCAAGTTATTTACGCATGATATAAACTTAGCATCGGGGTGTATAACCTTTGAAAGTCTTCACGCTTGCAGAAGCATTTGAGTAATTGTATATTATTTTAATACGCTGAAACATTTGCATTAATCCTTAATAGCAAATTTGGCTTCAAAACCCATTTTTTTCTAAATTCACAACACGCGTTACATCACAAAATGAATATTATTTTGTGATACCTACGTAAGGCATTATTTTTCTTAAAATTTGTTACTTCACATATACAGAAAAAAAAACATTTTTAAGGTCCAGGTATTCCCCGAAGCCTTGCGCTGTGCCGCGCACATGGTGGCAGAGACCCCACTGTGCGCATCCAGAATCACGTCTATAGGCACCGGGGCGGTTGTTACCTCGGCGAGCTTTCTTCCTCCGAACGGAATCGGCGTCCTTCTGAAGCATGACGCTCTCGTGGAAGGAGCACTCTAATTTTCTGACACTGCCAGCATAGCCACTCCCGATAAAGGCGATCTTGCGCGACCTAATCAAAAAGGATTCACCTTGAGCATACGCTAAATGGAATCCTGGTCGCCTCTGCAATGTTGTGCATAAGCCGTGACCTTGCGTCCAATCCTGTGCAAGTACGTACCGAAAGAGGTGTTGGTACACCCGGAAATTCATCTCCACTAGGATACAGTAAGATGAAAAGCTTTCCAAGAGATTTACTGCCTCAAAGAAATACCCTTCAGTGTCTTCGTGCAATCCGTATAGCCACTGTGCGTTGCAGACCGTGAAACTTGGTTCTGCAGCGCAGTATGCCTGAAATCGAGATGACCAAACAGGCGCCACGTAGAGGGCCACAAACCGAATGACTCGCCCGTAGAGGCGACGAACTTCTTCTCTCAGTCCCCCAAGACTGGGCAGCAGGTGGTGCAAGGCACCCACTACAAGACGCTCAAAGTGCTCTTCAAAGCCCTAGCGACTGTCCAGCTTGTGCCCAAGGTATTTCATTTAAAGGCCCACCCTGACTTGCGCGTCACCAACGCGTATCTGCGGACTGGGCGAATCCCTTTCTTATGGAAGTCTATGAAATCATAGCGCCTCGGTTTTATGCGGCGCTATCCGCTCCAGTGCGCGGTACACCAGAGTATCATCAGCGTAACAAACGACGTTAACGTCAGCGAGGAGAACGACTTACAAGACCGCGTCGTTGGCGAGGTACCCATAAGAGGGAAGAATCGACCCCTATGTAACCACCACTTGTAATATCCCTCCAGTTCACACTACCGTTGAAACCCGCAACCTAATGTCTAAAAAGCCAGTTCTTAAACCTCCGACCAAAAACTATGTTACCAAGACACCTATTAAAAATTTGGCAAGTAAACAAATGGTGTGTAGTGGATGATTTAAAGGATCTATAGAGGAAAATATTCAGGAGATTAAAATAAGTTATGATGATTTAATTAGAACTAAGTTTAACAAAAAAAAACTAACTTATTATCTAAACATTTTTAAATAAAATCTCACGGTTTTTGAGGAGTGTTGACACCGGCTTTAAGCAGTCGTGGCATCTCATCAAAAAGTGTCTTGGTCTCCCTCTTTATTTCAGGATGCAATAGGCCCAGTTCAACCACATCAATGCGCAAGCACATGCGGCAAGGCAGTTTGCGGCAATAGATTTTGTTGATATTTGTAGAGTCATACATACTGATTATTTTCTTACAAGCCGATTGAATCCATTACATAATTTTATAATATTATTGTAAATTCTCGGCCAGGCCTTTTTGCTCATGATACAATTTCAATCTCATAATTGTTCCTCACCTGATACATCCAACACTGTTTCAATCTGTTCTAAACTCAATTATATATTCTTAAAATATGAATTGGGTCCAAAAAGATTTACAGATATTTATATTATAAACATAGGATACGTAACAAAAATCACATTAATAATAGAATAAGTGTGAACAATAAAACAGGAGTGAGAATAAAAGAAAATAATAGATTCTCAATTACATTAAAATAATATAAGATGCATTTGTGCTTCAAATTAAGCATGCTAATTATATCGCTGCAGAAATATAATAGAAACAGATTCTTGCTCAACTAGAAATCAGTAAAACATGGCTGACCGCTTAAGTAATAAACCAACTAAAAAGCTTCCGTCTTTGGGGCCTTATTTTAACAAATATTGTAATTAGGAGGACGAAGGAAAAGTATTTGTAATGATCAAAAGCTAATAGAAAGGGGCACGAAAACCTTCGACTAATTGGAAGGACTGGCAAAAAGAATAGAACATTTTTTTATTATTGTTTTATGTTTTGGCGATTATTACTCATAAAACACCTTTTAACATCTCCATTCTTCATCATTATTTCATCGACCAAGGACCACAAACGCTGCAAAGTGGTCGAAACGTTGGGAAAAACAACAATCGATTATATACGCGATGTAATACGTTAAAAAAGAGCTTCACTATAGTAACACGCTTGCTTAGCTCTATTATCTTAACTAAAGTAATGCCCTTTCTGTGTCTCATGCCTATGCCTGCATATGAACAACACATCATAAATTCCCAAAGGGTTTGATAACAACATATTATTACGTGTACCGATATACTAGGGCGTTGTTTGGTATAAAATAAATTAGTAATTATATTACCACTAATATGTCAACGCAATTTCGAAAGGGTGCGGATCAAATGCCAAACGGTACAACAATGTTGCAAATAGCCACAGTTAAAACAATACCAAGATATCAGTCTTGGATTAGGCTGAGAGACCGCAATGCTAGAGTTATTTTATAAATACGATTTATTAAACAAAGAATACCGTGTGGTGCTAGCTACAAATAGCACCAATCTATCTCATCCCGTAGTTATCGTAAAAGGCGACTATGCGATTAACCAGAGGATGGGCAGCAGCGTCCGTCGAGTACATTAGCAACTCAACTGCGATCGCCAACCCATCTGCCAAGCATGGAGATTATGGCACCCCCCAATGCGCACACAACACACACAGACTAGTCATTCTGGCGATTTTTGGGGGAGGCTTGTGTCCAGCAGTGGACTTTATACGGCTGAAACGATGAAACAAAGAATTTAAAACTGGACCACGTTATGTTGCCCACTTTCAGAAACGTTTGGAATTATATTGAGTCTATCGTCAATATACTTTAGTAATTATTTTACATCGCTTTTGGAGAATGCGAAGGGCTTGGTTAAATATAAGAATTTTAGGTTACAGAAGGTAGAATAGCTAATAACTAACTAGCAATAGTAACTCGTAATAAAAATAATAAATAATGTAAATACCATTGAGATTAAGATCTGATTAAAATACTTATACAAGCAACGCTAGAGAAGCGATAATCGTATATTAAAACATCGAGGATTATAGCCAGTAATCATTAGTTATGCATATAATAATTTAAATCTGATAGAAGTATTTAATGTACCAACTTTAATAACCAAAATGAATTGCGTGCGATCAGCTGCTGAGCTGATTCAATTGCATTTACATATAATCAAATTTCAAACTTTAATGTCTCTTAGACTATTATATCTTGTAATTTATTGTCATTCTGTAATAATAGTAAACGGATAGTGATTAAAAGCTTTCGTTTCCTTTACAATTGGATCAAGGACTTGGAACAGTTGTTCAGCTCTAAACGTGTGGGTAAACAATGATTTTAATTAAAGATTACGACTAGGAATTTATTTAAACTAGGAGCCTAAATTATAAATTATCTTTGAGGCATTTTAATAATGCCATATTAATGTGCATAAAATAGGCACAAAATGAGATCAGTGAATTGACGAATATAATCGTAGTCTCAAGTAAAATGTTCCATGGAAACTTCTATCATATTTGTATTGAAAAGTCAATCACATTTGAAATAACTATTACTATTTCCTTTCTTCTGACTTTTAAATTATCACCTAAGTTCCTTTGTTTAACAGTTACTTATTGATAGCATGTCGTTTACCTCAAAGAAAACCGTGGCCTTTTTGACTAAAAGTGGATAGCCACGATGTTGATTGAGGCTTATTTGTCATAGATGATTTATGCCTTTCTATTACTCTCAGATCCCAGATAATAACGGCAATCAAACAAAATCATATTTTCATAGAGAAATATATTTCTGCAAATCATAGTAATTTTCTCTTTCTCAATACGGAGCGTGATATTGTCGATCACATTAACAGAAAATTTATCAATACGCGTCACGCTTACATGAGCTTAGTCACGATGCAAAAATTAGGGTTTCCTTATTAGACCAGCTATAAAAGAAATTACTATATTAATTATAACTTTTGGCTTTACACGGACGCCTAAAGCTATGGTGATCATGTTTCATTGTGAGACTCATTTATTGATTTCGTAACGTGCAAACACGGTATTTACTGTAGTAATGTTGATTTATATGCAATTTCTGAGCAAATTGCTGGTTGCCGGAACATCGTGATAAATGGGTTCATTTATCAGGATTCCTACGTCATTTTATAACAGACAGGTAGGTATTATCCTTACAACACTATCCTTGGTACATTGATAAAAACTGTTTGCATAAACATTGTCATAACTGTTTAGAAATAATACCCGTTTATCGAGCAGACTAATAAGTTCTAAAAATACAACATTTTTGACAAAATCAAACATAGCTGACAAAAAAGCCTTGCAGAATTAAAAAAAATGTACTACTAAAAACACTAAGATAATTATATACTAACCAGTTGAAGACGAGAGGTTCATTTCACCCAGCAGTCCAATTCTACAAGGAGTTACAAGTGTCTATCTGTTATTAAGTCTACGCAGGTTTTCCTAAGAGGCTACACCACGGGTCTCTTAAAAAAAAGCGTGAAACGGTTTTTACAGGGTCCGCAACGCGCAAGAGCTACCAACTGGTGGGCCGTATGATTGGTTGCCACCTTAATGGTATAAAAAAACGCAACTGTGTGTTGTAGTAGGGACAAATAGCGGGCACTCATACTTGTTCATACAAATCCACGTGTTTAATTTGTATAAAGCACACGTCTCATCATCAAGATCCGTTAGAACTTTCGTTTGCACATCTGAATGTCGGGCACGATCTGTTCTATTGATTAGAAATTGCCACTCCGTCTGCTGATGTCACTAGCATGTAATGCGATTATGTTGCTCCGATTACTACATAAAAAGAGATGGTCTCGTTGCACAAACGCATTAGAATGCATTCTGAACATCCAAACAATGTTTGTGCTGTGCACATCTGGTTACCTTTGTGTGAATAAATTATACAACTTCACGCTTAGGACACGGCTTTTAGTTGGTGAAATAGGCCACCCAATCTCCATCCGTGAATGTCGTAAACGATATTTTATAGAGGAGGATAGCAGCATTCTTCTGTGTACTAAAATTGGTGGTTTTAAACTTGTGGTAGGTCTTTTATTGCGGGGCTTCGAAGAGCACTTCCAGCGCCTCGTCCCCCGAGTCGAGAGGGTAGTGGGTGCACTACACCGGCTGCTGCCCAACCTCGGAGGACCATGTGAGGAAGTTCGCCGTCTCTACGGGGGGGTCGTGCGGTCCGTGGTCCTATACGGGGCGCCTGTATGGTCAGCTCGACTATCAGGCGCTCAGCGCTGCAGAACCAAAATTCACGGTCTGCAGCGCAGAGTGGCTATCCGGATCGCACGAGGATACCGAACAGTGTCCTACGAGGCGGAAACTCTCCTGGCGCGTTTTCCGCCTTTCGACATCCTGGCGGAGATGGATGCGTGGGTCTACGATCAGACACGCTCCCTCCGACAGAGCGGCGAAGGCGCGCCTCCAGGGGCGTTGGACAGGCTGCGGCGGCTAGCTCGGCGGCGCGCACTTGGAAAGTGGCGTCATCGCCTGCGGATGCAGTTTGCGACCAAGCGAGTCGTGGAGGCCGTCCTGGCTCAAAAGGAGCAAGCGCGTCACCTACCGCCTGACGCAGGTACTCACCGGGCATGGTTGTTTCGGCGCGTACCTGCACAGAATAGGACGCGAGGCCACGGCACAATGCCACCATTGTGTTAGCGACCAGGACACCGCACAGCACATGCTCCAGGCGTGCCCTGCGTGGGCCACTGAGCGGCAAATCTGGGTCGATTGGATCGGGCAAGATCTCTCTCTGCCAGCAGTAGTGTCGACTATGTTGGCAGAGCACGAAAACTGGAATGCAGTGGTCTCCTTCTGTGAGAGCGTCATGCTCCAGAAGGAGACCGCAGATCGGGATCGAGAGAGGGCCGATCCCGCTCGAAGAAGAAGGAGACGGCGCCAGGGTATCAACCGCCCTGGCGCCTAATAATGGTGGCACTGTGCCGTAACCTCGTGTCCTATTCTGTGTACGCACCGAAATAACCGTGACCGGTGAATACCTGCATCAGGCGGTAGGTGATGCGCTCGCTCCTTCTGAGCCAGGCTCTGAAGAGCGACAGGGTGGCCTTGGCGACGCGTTTGGTCGCTAACTGCAACCATAGGCGATGCGTAGTGCGCGCCGTCGAGCCAGCCGCCTCAGTGTGTCGAACGCCCCTGATGCACGCTTTCCCCGCTTTGGCGGAGGGAGCGTGTCTGGTCGTAGACCCACGCATCCGTCTCCGCCTGGATGTCGACAGGCGGAAAGCGTGCCAGGACAGTGGCCACCCCGTAGGACCCTGTCCTGTATCCCCGTGCGATCCGTATAGCCCCACTGAAATTTGTTTCTGAAGCGCTGGACGCCTGACCGCCGCGATGACCATACAGGCGCCCCGTAGAGGGCCACGGACCGCACGATGCCCCCGTAGAGACGTCAAACTTCCTCACTCGGTCCCCCGAGATTGGGCAGCACCTGGTTTGTTCCCGAGACCTACATAGATGGTTACGTAAAATGTATGCAATATCGTCATATTATGTATGTGTACATTGTGTATCATTAAATCGACTAGTATCGGAAAACGCAGCCCACGTACCACCGGAGGGCAAAATAACTAGTTTCATATAAGATACATCTTTTACTGTTGTGTCATTCTTGCGCATACAACCGCATACTAGTGTGACTAGAAGAATACACCTCTTTTTGATTTAATCTGATGATGACCTAATACTTTACGTAATATTGAAATGATTTGTATTGTTTTATATTTATTGGCTGGATTTAGAAGTTATACAATATTAGTTTAATCCCTTGATTAGCGCGAGCCTCGCTCTCCTCCTCAGTGGAAGAGTACTGCAAGTTCAGTATCTCAAAATGAATCCTTAGGCAATACCCGTAGGAATCTTGAACAAGCGACCAGGGTAGTTATTATAGTCCAATTCTAGTACATTGCTTTCTTTTTTGGGGGTAGCCCCGAGTCTGGACGAGCGCCCCCACAAACGCAAAGCTCGTGTTGTTCTACGAGGCGTATAGCTTGAACTGCCTCTACCTACATAATGGATGACACATATTTTAATAATTTACCCGTCAAACCTGTAAACAAACAGTGCAATAATCCTCAATAACAATAATTTTATTTATAATGTTCGTAAAAAAACTTGTCTAACTCACATGTACCAATACTATAAAGTATTATTTGAGGTTGTGTATAAAAGAGACCAGGGGCCTAAATATGTGCTATAATCTAAGCAACTAGTCGCAAGTTCATCTTTATATATATAATTCTTCTGTACGTGTGTATATCACTGAACTTTTTTGTTGTATGTTTGAGTGGGTCCCTGGATGGTTTAGATTCACAATTGGACCCGGTAGGTGGTGCCTGTGCGAAGCTGGGGCGGTCATCTAGTATTCTATAAAATTCTAATTTTGCCGTGTGGTGCCGGCTCAGAATACCACCACCCCATCTTCTCCCGTGGGGGTCGTAAAAATCGACTAAGGGATTAGCCGGAGGATGGGCAGCAGCGTCCTTCGAGTACATTAACAATTCAACTCCGATTGCCAACCCGTCTGCCAAGCGTGGTGATTATGGCAAAACCCCCCAATAAACCCACAACACACCCATATCGGTCGTTGTGGTGATCTTTGGGGGAGGCCTGTGTCCAGCAGTCGACTTCATTCGGCCGAAATGATGAATGATGATGATGATGAAAATTGTAAATTAAATAAGTACTAAGTATTGAAACGGTATTACAATGTGCTCATCAATAGGCCTGCCAAGCGCGGTTAGCATGGAGAAATTCCCACCAAAATGTTGGAACGACTGTGAAAATCTATGGGGGAGGTCTTTGTTCAGCAGTGAACGTTCTAGTGCTGATATGATGAAGATGACGATGATTACAATAGATACTGCGATACCTAAATGCTACTTATATCCAATAATCTCACGTAATCAAAGTTATTCCAATATATATTGTATTATTTTAAGGAATTTGTTCTCACTTAATAAAAAACATCTACCTCAATCTGCTCAATACCTAATCAACAGAAATCCATACAGTCTCACCATGTTTACCTTTTTGGGTAGGCGGGCGAGAGAATTTGTATATTTTCAAATACATAGATAGGTATAAGGCACCGGCCTTAAACGAAATAAGACGAAATTCTACAGGTGGGTACGTAATGATCCAGATCTACTAAATCTAACCCACTTACACATGAGCCTGGTTCGACACGTACTTTAACCTTAACTAAATAAATTTTATTTAACACTAGCTGGGAACCGCGGTTTCACCCGCGGTTTAATTTAAAAGAAATGCGATTATTTATATAAAATTTACAGTACTTCGACATATAGACACTTGACATAGACTATGTATTGGATTTCATGGGTTTTAATTTTATTGTGCGGTATTTTTTTGTCTTTTTCTAAAATAAAAGTAGCCTAAGTTAAGTTGACTTCAGCTATCTGCCAGTAAAAGTTCCGTAGAAATCGGTCCAGCCATTTCGGCGAGTATCTGGAACAAACAGACAGACAAAAATACAAATTTTTATTTTTTTATTTAGGTACCGTATATACTTGCCGGCTCAGAATGCCACCACCCCATCTCCTCCTATGGGTATCGTAAAAGTCGACTAAGGGATTTGCCGGAGGATGGGCAGCAGCATTCTTCGAGTACATAAACAACTCAACTGCGATCGCCAACCCGCCTGCCAAGCGTGGCGATTATGGCAAAACTCCCCAATTAGCCCACAACACATCCATATCGGTGGTTGTGGTTATCTTTGGGGGAGGCCTGTGTCCAGCAGTGGACTTCATTCGGCCGAAATGATATACTTTCATATGCATTTAGTAAAAAGCTGTTATTTTGACATTACATACACTTAAATTTTATTTATATGTGTAGATTTGACTATTAATTTTTTCCAGCGGCATAACTCTCAATAAGTATAAAAAAGGTTATTACCTATAACCATATGGCGGTAGTATATAAAACGTATGCCTTTCACGCATGAAACATTTATTCACACTTTAATATATCGGCTGCTACATTTCGTTATTCTACATCTACACAGAACAGGTTAACCCAATGGTGACCTTAACCTCAATAAGCATCCTATGCCTACTTTTCTCTGAGCGTCTTGCGTAAACCAAGTCAATCATAATTATGCGTATTATGCTTATGTAGTTTGCATAATAATTAAGTATGCGTGTAAGTTTGTTCTTCGTTTCTAATAAGTTTGTAAATTAACATAATCGCCTAGGCTTTTACTGTATCTTAATCGTACTCCGATACGAAACGTGTCGCTATAGTATTCGAGTGTGTGACACGAGTGATGTTAAACTACGTATATGACATTATAATGTGTTCCTATTCTAAACTAACATGCTGGCCGAGTACGCTTATAAAGTTTTCATTTCAAACAAATTACCGTCATGAGCAGTTTAGTCCCGATGCTGAATATGTCCCTATATAGGTGTTTTTGATACCCACTCCATAACTACGGTGCAAAAACATGAATGTGGTTGGATTTCGCGCTTGTGCATCGACATCTTCCTGCTGGGTTTATTGCGTGAATTCTCGCCGCTAATCTCAGCGAGTAAAACAAAAGCGACCGAACAACATGGTACAGTTGGTGCAGTGGCTGACAGTCGGCTGCTGCGCTCCGGGTCGCGGGTTCGATTCCCGCACGGAACAAATATTTGTATGATCTGCAGGTAGTTATTCCGGGTATGGCTGTATTGTGTGTGGAATTTATGTATGTAAACGGACCATATACCACCACAGACCACATAGGAGTAATCCTAGTATGAGGCAACGTTTAAAAATGGAATTAGAGCATGTGCTACGCCATACATGTGATAGGAGTGCCCTTCTTTGTTTCAGGACGCCGATATCGTCGCTTACCGCACTTACCGCTTACATTTCCATAATCGGTTATGCCCGGGCGCCTCACACTTTTTTGCTTGCGCATGCACAATGTTATGCATGAATGGTTACATATAAATCGTTGCACTCAAATTAAACCTTAAAATTTTACTCTCATCCGACCTAAAGAAGTTTCACTTCAGAACTACGCATTCAGGTAAGTTCTATTTAATATGTTCCAAAAAAACTAAGCTTTGTTCTCGCCGATATAAGGTTGTATTAAATACAAATGTTTGACAGCTTCCTACATAAAGCTGATAAGTATCAATTTAGATTCGAGACGGAAAATACTACCCAAGGTCTCGGAGCTTTCATGCAATATCCGTAAATCATTTGACAAGATAGATTTAATGACAGACGGTTTTGGGAGTTTAATATTAAGAGATTAGGCCAATAATGGTGTCCAGTGGAAATTCTACATGAACTTCCTTCGCTCCGGGGTAGGGCGAAGGGGCATACCGGACTCCTACCGGCTGAAACCACTGGAGAGGTCATCTTCGGCACCGAAAGTGGGCTCCAGGTCCTCGTAAGATCAGACTAGAGCTGCCCATGATGCCACAAGAGATTAGGGCTAGCCGAATTTTGTAAGATCGGTAACAATAAAATCTTTTAGATTGTAAAAGTCATCACATCCTGGAAGTCTTCATTAGGATAGAGGACGGCCATGAGGATTTCCCAGCTATTAAAAAATCCCCGGGCAAGTGCGAGTTGAACTCGTGTGGATAGGGTTCCATACGGTGAATCTGTTATCCACAATATTGTTATTTTTTTAATCTTACCCAATGTTTTTTGTCGTAACTTAAAAAGTATGTACGGTACCAGATTGTAGATGGAAATTGCTGAATATATTGTCTATTGTTGAATTCGGTCTTGTACTTAGCCCAAGAACAAAATGAACACCGTAGTTTTTTTTTAAACTAATAACTGCAAACGTAAGTTTGTACGCACAATATTGAAAGATTTACTGTGTTATTTTAAGACCACAGACTTATTATAATTATCCTGTGTTCTCTATTGATTAAAATATATAATAGAAAATAGCCATCCGTCATCATATAAATCCGATGTTACAATATGACCATATTTATAGCTGTCTAACATTTCAAGGGCGACTCTATTCAGATTCACTGGTGGTATATTGGACAGGTGTTTGTTCCGAGCTTTGTATACGAGTAACAAGAATGGCCTCTTTTTCGCATTATACAGGTTGTCCAGTAAATAGCACGACATACTGCAGGGGGTGAGAGCTTGGGTCAATACCTACCAAAAAAACACAATATATGTTCAGCAAAATCTTACGGATTTACAGTAGTACAAAATTTTAAGATAAGAAAATTGCACTGTTAAAATTTAAATAAAAATTTTATTTCTTGAAAACATTTTAGTTTTTAATAGAATAAAGACTTATCAATGAGTAAAGTAACCATTCACAAATAATTTGAGGTATAAAAAAAAACTAGAAAAGGAATTTCTCATTTAGATGCTTAAAAATGTGTCAAGGTAGAGATTTTTCGATATTTCGGAATATTTTGTACTTCTGTAAATCCGTAAGATTTTGCTTAACATATATTGTGTTTTTTTGGTAGGTATTGACCCAAGCTCTCACCCCCTGCAGTATGACGTGCTATTTACTGGACATCCTGTATGTATACTAGGCTTTGTGCCAAGCATAGTCCTCACATATTTAAAGGAAAATTTTCAAACCACAGATTGACGAGCTCAGCAAGACTATGTCGCCAGCATAGCTGATGTTATTTACGCATACTTCATCAAAGAAGCATCCTACATGTTCTCTGCAGAGCGCGTTTATAGTTAAGTAATGCCACTTTTCTCATCACTTAGTGCCTATCAGTATAAAATGTTGCAGATAATGATGTAATTAATCGGTTAATCTCACAAAAGTAAGTGTGGTGGAAGGTATGGTACGATAAAATGTAAGTATGCGATAAGATAACAAGCTTCATAGTGCTGTGCGCGTACGTACTAGATGAAAATAGATGAAGTGCTTATGACTTTCACTGTGCGAAAACGGAACCCAGAGTAACATTTATTTTTTGAAAAACTTTATCGCTCTCTGGGATTTCTCCTGTGTCGTGGGAACAGTTTATAGACATAAATCTTACATGCACAACGCCCACATCCGAAACAACTATCTGCAGATCATGCGTGCGGGGATCGAACCCGTGATATGTAGCGCAGAAAGCTAATCGCTTAGCCATTGCACCAATCGTCCAGTCAAAAGTAAGTAAAGTTAAAAGTAAATGCCAAGTAATATGTTTCTTTTGTGTGGGATTTATTTTTATATAAGTGAAGTGCAAAAGAGCATGCTGGTTCCTTGAAAGTTAAAGGTAAACCATCGCTCTCGCTCATGAACACCTAAACTAACCTACTAGGGCGAGGTGAGAGGGGTGGAGATGGAGAAGGTGGGCAAGTGGGTGGGTGACTATTACATTTGGCATAGTTATTTTAATAGAATATGAAGCCAGTTCTTTTGTTTTACATACACTAGCTCATAATTTTGTTACCAACATAATAATGAATATATGTTGAATAAAACGATTGACAACGTGAGGCCGAACATGAAATACACCAGTATTTTAATACGACTATATAAAACCTTACAAGATTACGTAACATACGCATTCGGACAATTAAAAAGCAACAAAATTATGAAAACCATTAGACCTTATATTTTAACTGGCCACACCAGTTATTCGAAATTTTTACCTCATCACTATAAAATTTCAACAGCGGAAAGTTAAGATTTCGTATGAATTCTGTCGTCATTCATCGTTTCGTATAATTTAAGTCAACATAGAAGTATGCAATTGGTCTATTCCAAAAAAATAAAAACCAGTATTTGATTTCATAATTTTACATTTAATTTAATTTGTTCAGATCTTTAATTGAACGGAACCGAGTGCGGACGAAGTGGACAAGTGTAATTTCGAGAGTAGTTCATCACCTTCACGAGAACCCAATATGTTAACTACCAACGGAATAGATAAAATACTTCAATGTATTTATTTTCTTCTAGTTTTGCAAATTAATTGTTTAAGCTGGTATATATTTTTGGTTGGCAGATTCGACAAGTGAGGGTTGCCAGTAGAATAATTGGCTTATTTATAATTTCGTATTTATATTGTTTTATAATTGTGTGCTGTAATTGTTGACTAGACATAATGTTATTCCTTATTTCTTCTTTCTTATATACCTACATAACCTACATTTTCACATAACTCTTGTGAACTAATTGAAGTGGTAATATCTACTTATTTAACGCGGTATCCATAAAAAATCTTGCCCGCTCTTCTCGAAAATTCCCAACCTTGTACTAAAATTCTTCGCAATTATATACATGAAAAAAATATGGTTGCCGATTGATTCAGAAACCACACGGTGAAGATAAACCAAGTTCATCTTTATCTCACCAGTTAACATATAACACACACTGACTTTTTTAGTTGGATGAGAGCGTCATGTAACCGCTCGTTGTGTCAATCTAAGGGAAAGGGAGGGGGGGGGAGATTAAGGGAGGCCTTTATTCAGCAGTGGACGTCTTCTGGCTGATATGATGATGATGATGATATGATGGATAATTCCACTTGAGGACAACACATTAAGACGGCTGATAAATAAGACAATCAGCAAAATCGAGCCCTTTCTGCATGTCTTCAGCTCTGTACTTTATAGGTAAAAAGTGTTATGCTACTCAGTATTTAAACAAAAGAGCTTGATTTGAGACGACTTGATTGGATATGCTAAGGACTTAATACGATAGCATTTTTTAACGATAGAAACGGATTAAGAATATACATTTCATTTAATAATGGTGACATCTTTGAGCACTTTAAATTAAAAAGAAAAAACTAAAAACATGGACATAACCGACTTTCCATCTGAACACAGAATTATCTTATTGTATCGTATTATTATCACAGCAGCAAAAAGTAACCCTGCTGCACTTAGCCGTTTGAATTACATATTTTATAATAACATTTATATTTAAATTATGAGAGCCAAATTGAGAGTTGTCTGTACCTGAATGACCGATATTAATAAGGAAGCGATCATATGAATGAAATGGATAAGTAAAAGCTTCATTCAAAAATATAAATATTTGGTAAGAACGCGGGCCGAGGCATGTACGTTTCCGTTATCGGCTCACCAAAGACGGATGCCAGACCACGATATGCCTAAAGCCATATGCTAATTATTAATTTTAATTACTAGTTAGTAGGCGCTAAGCTGATTATGGTCAGCTATTAATCTTGAAAACGCGTTTGGAACAGGTGGTAAATACAATGTTTGTCCTTCTGCTGAGTTACTTGATTTTTGTTGTTGTTGCAAAAAGTGTTAAATAATGTTAATTTATATACATAAAAATTAACAGAAAATTTATAAATGATCAGCATTTTAAATTATATTCGCTATGTGAATTCTGCCTAGCAGGCATTAACCTTTTAAATTATCATAAAATTTGTGAAACTTTATCATCATCACCATAGGCTTCCAAAACATACCTACCGGGGGCATAAATCCAATGCTGCATCGCACTCTGCACCCCCACCAGTAGATAGTTAGAAGGAACTCCGTGGATTTGGTAGCCAGTAAGAGTTCGGGACGCCCTCCAGCACCAAGTCCATGAGGATTTCCCAGCGACAAAAAAGGCTTCTAAAGCAAGATCAGCATTCCACGGACTGATATATGTCAGAAATCTTTACGGACAATGCTATGTTCACAAATTTCTATGTACAAAGACTCATTGCACCTCGAAAACAAGCAATAATGAAACAACCTGTAATTGTACTGGAAATACATATATCGATACATAAAAAAGAACAAAAAAGAAATTTAATTGATGGCACGGTTGGTGCATTGGCTCATACAGTCGGCTGCTGCGCTCCAGATCGCGAAATTGATTCCCGCACTGAACAAATTTGTCTGATCTGCAGGTTGTTGTTTCGGGTCTGGGTGTAGTGTGTGTGGAATTTGTGTCTGCAAACGCACTAGCAACACAGGAAACATCGTAATGTAGGGCAACGTATTTTAAAAGAAAAAAAAGGAAGCAACCAACAATGAAACGTTCGACTATACCCTTCGAACTTCGAAGAAATCATAATATGTAACAAAGGCTCTATACAGTGGTCAAGTACAGCGGCCGAATTCTCCACCTCACCTTGATTACACACCGCCAATCACTCAATAATGTTGACGTAAGTATTTTACCCTACGGCGAATTCGTACCGGTTTTAATTCATTAAATAAAACAGTAACAGACCTTTATGCATATATTTCGTAGTTAAAAAAATATTTTGTTGGTTTTTACTTTTACTTCTTATGTAATGTTTGCGAGGGCTACAAACATACTTGAGTCTTTTTGTAGCACGAAGATAAACGAATACAACTGCATATTTATGATAATTTTATGTACATAGGTGGTGGTTTGATTTTTTAATAGTATTGCCCTGTTATTGAAATTTATTTTGTTACCTACCAATTAATTAATACTTTTTGCCTAAGACGATTGAGATTTATTATTTCAAAACATTTATTACAAAAGAAGCTACTAAAGCACGAACGGACGAGTTTTAGTAAACAAAATATAAACTCATATTGTAGTTTTATCTAAAATCTGACCGAAACAAAACACAATAAACGGCCATCAAAATTGTTCATGAACTAAAGCCGCACATCAAAGGCGTTTGTAAATTTGAATACAATAAATATGTGGCCAGCAAAACAAAAAAAGTCCGCTCGTTTCATTTCGACCACAGATAACATCAAGAACATTTCTATTTGCACACAATACAGATAATGTGCAAATAAAGAGAGTAAATGCGTTTTGTCATTTCGTGGGAAATAAGCGAACTAACTGTGTGAACTATGGCGTAGGAATAATGAGCTAATGTCATGAGCACGACGCAGTGACGAAATACTTTATCTTTTTATTTTTGTTTCGGCACAGATAGATTAATTGGTGAAGATAAAGGTAATTTGATTTTCACCAGTCAAGGTCATTCCTATTAATAATTTAAAATATCATTTAGATTAGGCCCTTGGTGCAATAACCAGAAGTGAAAGAATACTAAATAAAGTCTTACGGCCGAAAACTGAAACGCCACTTAATAACCCGCTTTAACTATTTGAGCCACCCGGTTTCCTACCGAAAACACGTTTGTCGAATAGTTAAAGCGGGACTTAATATTAAGTGGAGTTTCAGTATTCGAGTATACGGCCGTAAGTGGATGTATGGCATCAGGGTTATTGCACTCTCTGATAAACTTTCGTTTTATTGAAGAATTTCATAGGTACTTATTTATAATGGCAAATAATAACATTATTTATTATCAGACTGTAGTCCATAGGTTCAACTATGTTTTTATATTCTAGTATATTAAAACAGACACGCGGTTTAATACATCGCACGCCGTGTGCTCGCACGGCTTCAACATTAGCTAGCCGACACAGTGCCTAACACCTTCTATCGATCTCTTTATAGACTTCCAGTCGTAACTTATCAATTTAACATTACTTTTATCCATTAAGTTTCTAATCATTCTTAGCCACACTATTCGGGGTTAATGATTTATGGTTTACACAGTTTTAACGGTGATACAGTAAGGGGGTAATAGTATAGTTGGTTATATTTTTCTGTGTTGCCACATTTGTCAACGTGCTCGTCGGCGCTCGAGCAGCAGCCGCATACGTGGCCAACTGAGTCGCCTGAGCCATTTGCATTGGCTTTTTATCGGCTGCAACTGGCGGGCGCCAACGCTTCTCCGGTGGTAGCCGCCCCTTCAAGGCGGCCAGCTTGGCGTCAGCATGCCCCCGACCTCGAGGGCGATCGAACGCCGAAGCTCGGCCACCACGTCCAGTGGCATGAAAACCACATCCTTGCTGGGGCGCGGTGTCACGTCCCCCTGACGACGGAGAAGACCCACCTCCGTCGTCAATCTCTTAATTTGCGCTGAAAGGCTAGCGATCTGGGAGCGCAACTCCGCGTTCTCCCTCTCCAGCCTCTCAACGTTTTCGTCCTTGCGGACCGACCTCTTAGCATCAGGGGGTTGACCCCTTTGCTTTAGGGAAAGCCCGCTTGGGTCGCTCTCCCGCTATCACGACGTTGAACGAGGCCTGCGAACTCCGAGGGTCCAAAGATTCCTCGGAGTTACTAGCCCCACCCGATGGCAACGGCGTAGCTAGACGCGAGTTCGCAGCGCCACCATCTCGCGCTGAACACGTGCACCTGCAGCCGCCTTCCGCATGCTGCGTGTTCGTACCCTAGGACCTGACACGGGGTCGACTTCCGACCCAATGTCCATTTGGACGCTGTCAGGTTCTGACAGCGTACCCACTTTCATTCCCGCCACTTCAATCTCCACCTTCTTACCTTCTGGTTTTTGTTTGTTTATGTTCATACTTGTTCCCACGATTAAGGGGGATATATTCGGTCGACCCGGGCAGTGCCCCCTGTACCCGGGTAAGCGTAACCCGTATTCAGGTGCCGCCGGTCCTGGGGTTGGCGTGCTCGTGACTGAACATCCCATCAGCCATGCACCCCTCGCCGCATGCTAGCTTGGGTTCGGGGATTTTTTATAGAGGCCATCTTCCTCGCGATCCGGGCGGTTATGCCAATATCCTCGGTCCCGGTCGAAGCCGCGAGACGTGACCACGACACTCCAACCGAGGTTACGATATTGACGGTGGCAGGTCCCACTACCTGCTCGGGGCAGGGTGAGTGCACACCGATCCCGCCCATGCTCCTCCGAAAACGGAGAAACACCGCTCGGCCTCCCTACAGCCCAAAAACTGGGCCACTCCTCCCTGTCAGAATATTAGCCACCGGGCAATAAGGTCCTCCAAAAAGTGGAGTAGTTGTTGCCCGGTGCCCAGGGTGCACCGGCCCGACGACTGCTCTTTCCCCCTGGGGTATCAAGAGGGACCAGCAGCCACCGAGCGCACGTGGAGTTTTCCTGACCTAGCACCCCGAGATAAAATCTCCTAACGCGCCAAAATAAGTTTTCACTTCTGTCGGCACTCCCGGAGTGCATTTTTTTCCATTACGATACAGGGTTTATTCTAGATGTTAATATCATCCAGGAGATTTCATCAATTATTGTTTTCTAATGGAACGCATATGTGGCCCGTTCATTTTTGTAGCATTACAAAAAGGTTTTGATTTCAATTATTACTTATCTGTGGCAGCGCCTGCTTTAGAGCATGCGCGGTGATGTGTTGGGTTTGGCGCCATTCATACATTTTGTTATTTTTTTTCATTTGAGTTATTATTATTACCAAGGTGAGATGTCAGATGTTACATATAATATGCGACTACTGTAAGGCTCGCTCGTTTTTTTCTTGGCTCTAAACTCCTTGCCCAATGACAACTAGTTACTGTTCATACAATTTTAAATAGATACTATGTTATTACTTTTTATCGACACTAATTGCATACAAGTACATTCGCTTGCACAAAACATTCAATTTAAAGGTACTCTTAATTTCATAACACCCGATTCAAATTGAGTATTATACGATAAACTTATGGCTTACAGACATTTTAATGGATAATGCGTTTAATGGTTAACGCGCGACGAGTGAACACTTATACATAAGTGGATTACTTAAATTCCTATCAATTAGTTTGCCTAGAAATGTATTATATTAATAAAGTCATTAAATTAATTTGCTTTTGTTATTTCATTAGGGTATTCATTTAGGACAGAAACCGTATTGTTAGAATAGATTTTGCAAACTGATGTGTGTACAAATGCGTTTTCTAGTGTTTTATTTTAGTTTTGCAAATATTTCTAATATTACCACTCAATGATATTATATATTAAAATACGTAGTTAAGTTACATGCGCATCAAAAGTAAGAACCAAAACTACCCCAATTGTAGCACCTCGCAATCAGTTCGCCTAAAACAGAACAACGAGCACACGCTGTCATTCATCTCTATTGTTTTATTTATTAAGTGATAACAATGCCGTCGTGCGTATATAGAAAATGCACAAACTATCAAGAAAACATTAATAAAGAACTAGGGATCTCATACCACACGTGAGCAACATATAAAATAACATATTTGAATAAAAAATAAAAATACTAATCAAATTATTTATTGAATAATTTTCTCGAAGAAAACACAGGCCAAGCAAAGAAAAGAGACAACACATATATTCTATCACAGGTGCGATAAAGACATCGAGTAAACATGTTGTCATTTTAGATAGCTATCTCTTTTACTATGGTAGTTTTTGTATCTTCTTTCTTACAGAATAGGTGTGTAGTTTTATAGCTTTATACCTACATACAGCGAGACTGAATTTTGTGCGCCATTTAATATGGAGGTAACATATCTATGGTGTAATATCATTGTTACCACTATTCATCTCCAGCTCCGTGTGGTGTTCGGATTAAGAATATAGCACCACTCCATCTCCTCCCGTGGATGTCGTAAAAATCGACTAAGGGACTCTACACCAGAGGGATGGGCAGCAGCGTCCCTTCTGTGGAACAGTAGCCATACTGCGCTCAGCAACCCGCCTGCCAAGTGTGGTGAGTACTGGCAGATTTCCCCCAAAATGGTGACACTATATTGTGTTAATCTGCGGGGGAGGCTCTTGTTCAGCAGTAGGCGTAGTTTGGTTGACATGATGACGATGACTATTAAGAACAAGGAGAGCTGAACTTTCATTGTTGAATACGAATATTTTTGAACATCATAATTCTTAAGTCACAGCAATATCTCAATATGGCGCGGATCCTGGTGGCGGAGTGGAAAGGGCGACTGGAGCGGCCCACTGCAGGTCACGCCGCGATAGCGGCGGTAAGACCGGTAATGGAGGAATGGCTGGTGAGGCGGCATGGCGCCCTCACTTACCGGATGACGCAGGTACTCTCGAACCATGGGTGTTTCGGGAAGTACCTGTGTCGAATAGGCCGAGAAGAGATGCCTGGTTGTCATCACTGCGGAGACTGCACGGAGGACACGGCGCAGCACACGTTGGGGGAGTGCCCAGCTTGGGCAGCACAGCGCCGTGACCTCGTCGTGGCGGTCGAAGGGGGTGACCTCTTGCTTCCGGCCGTGGTTCGGTCCATCGTCCGGAGCGAGAGCGCGTGGGATGCCGTCGCCTCCTTTTGCGAGGAAGTGATGCAAGCAAAGGAGGCGGCAGAGCGGGTACGAAGGGATATCTCCGTTCCCCTCCGCAGAAGACACACCGGGCGTCGGCGCCGGGGTGGGGCGCTGGACGATCGCCGGCCACCATGAGGAGCGGCCTGCGGGCGACGAACCAGGGGCGGTCCGTCGCCCGAACAGAAACAGGCCCGAGATGGCGGCGCGCGTGTTACGCGCGCGCCTGTCTGAAGGATAGGTGCGGTCAACAAGGCCACACACAGAAGGGGCCCGTCAGTCATTGACGGGCCGATACCTGCCGGGGGAGCGGTCCAATGCAGAAAAGCGTACAACTCACTCCCGGCTAGAGGTAAGAAGAAGGACACCGTGGGATTTTAGCCGGTTTGATCCCGGCATGCCCCTCCGCCCTTCCCAAGGCGGAGGAAGTCCAAGAGGATTTCCCCAAGTTAAAAAAAAAAAAAAAGATAAAAAAAGGAAGTTAACTTTTGGGCGACTATCCGCGGGTGGGAAAACATCATAACTTCAAAAACATTATTACAATGGGCATTATAAAACAAATGATGAGATTTTGTACGTTATACCACATTTATGAGAATAGATATATATATATATTTAATGGTTTACCAAAAATTGCTAAATTCATAAATACATTAAATCGAATCTAATCTAACGGCCGAATGAAGTCCACTGCTGGACACAGGCCTCCCCCATAGACGACCGATATGGATGTGATGTGGGCTCATTGCGGGGTTTTGCCATAATCGCCACGCTTGGCAGGCGGGTTGGCGATCGCAGTTGAGTTGTTAATATACTCGAAGGACGCTGCTGCCCATCCTCCGGCCAATCCCTTAGTCGACTTTTATGACACCCACGGGGGGAGATGGGGTGGTGGCATTCTGAGCCGGCACCACACGGCAAATACATTAGTAAGTTAATATCATTCCAAGCTTAATATAAGTTTAGGTATAATATTACAAAGTCACGGTTGAGGTCAACATGCAAGGATAGAGAAAAAAGAGTAAAAAGAGTCGACCGTTACAGTGAATTTAATGACAATCACATGCTTAAAACTTTAATCACACCATATCTTGGACACTGTCAAGTCACTGCTGAACAAAGGCCATCCCCATTCCACAATAGTGACGTCATTTTAGGGGGGATTTGCCAGTATCCACCACGCTTGGCAGGTAGATTGGTGAGCGCAGTTTGGCTACTTTTCCACAAAAGGGACTCTGCTCATTATCCCTCTGCTTTAGAGCCCCTAATGGCCAAAATTTATAATCGATCTAATCCAAAATCTATAGATTTCAGATTACATGTATGTCTGTTTTTTATGTTAAACGTGATCGAAACACAATAACGGACGAATTTCATAATTTTAAATCTGAACATTTTGGATTTTCGGCCGTTAGTCGCCTTTTACGAGATGAACAGAAGGACATGGCAGTGGTGCTTTATTCTTAATCCGGACATTACTCGTAACGGTACAGTAGATATATATTTAATATATACAGGAAATAGTGTCTTATAGATGGAACAAAGTGCAACGAAGCGAAGTGTAAAACCATAGACCAGGAAAACCATGTAGAAGATAACCTATAGAAAATAAAAAATAAATCAAATAGCTAAGATTGCTAATGTAACATAGGTTTGTGCCCCAGAAAAATATAATTATAGATGTAAAGCAACCTGCTTTTTTATACCACGCACATATTTCAACACTGATCTCGGCACTTAAAACAAAATGACTACACATACAATGGTGATTATATTTTGTGTAACGGAACAGGATCTAATGTTGATTACAAACGTTAAAACAGAGTCACGACATCACCAATGTTCCAGTATATATAAAAAATCTCATAGACTTGCCTGCGGCGAAGCTTGTGCAATAATTATAGCTACTGATGACAAGATATTATTTTAATTTTTGATCGAATCATTACCTGATAAGCTGATAGATATGTTTCGTATCCTGCAATGTTCGACAGCTTAGTAAACAAAATCTACATCAATCAGTTCTAGTTAAAAGACTAAGCTTATATCGGTATATCCAACACTATCAGCCCTGAAGCTAGTTTCAAAAATAACATCTATGCTGAAATAAAGAATATGTGCAAATTTTGTAGATGATACCATATTTTAACTAGGATCTTGTAAATATAACGATTAAAAATTAAAAAATAGAAAGGAAAGAAATATTGTGGCACGTCAAGAAACTGACACGCACATTGACGATCGTTACAAAAATAGACATAAATTTACCATCGTGTGACGAGTAGTTCAAGAGCACATATAAACTATAGAACATACTAATAGGGATACAGGCGGCTAAAATAATAATCCTTGATTTCACTATAACAGTCGAACGTTCATGCATTAACTTACCTACCATTATAAGGAATATAAAATCAAACTTGTATTCAACGAGCAATTTCCTAAGTTCAACAGAAAAACGTTACTATGTCATACTTACACAACGACCATAATATTCTAAATAGCTTGTACTATATGATTGAGAGCAGCATTTGTTCCCATGGTAAAATAATGAGTAATTGCGCCTAGTACACCAGTAGGTTCTAACTTATGAATTGCTAATATAAGTATCTAGATTGAATTTATTAACTGCTAAGAGGAAGCTGTCGTTTTTAAAACCATATATATAGCTATGCTGATTGGGTGCACATATACAGGGTGTCCAGTAAATAGCACGACATACTGCAGGGGGTGAGAGCTTGGGTCAATACCTACCAAAAAAACACAATATATGTTCAGCAAAATCTTACGGATTTACAGTAGTACAACATTTTAGATAAGAAGATTGTACTGTGAAAATTTTAATAAAATTTGTAATTCTTGAAAACATTTTAGATTTTATTAGAATAAAGACTTATCAATGAGTAAAGTAACTATTCACAAATAATTCCAGGTAAAAAGAAACTAGAAAAGGAATTTTTCATTACGAGACGCTGAAAAATCTGTGTCAAGGTAGAGATTTTTCGATATTTCGGAAAATTTTGTACTACTGAAAATCCGTAAAGATCACACTGGAGATGGTAACTATACCTACCAATGGCACTGTTGGCCACATTAACTCGACATGATACCGAGAAAATTCTCACATTGGCCTGTGCGAAATTAACGTTGCTTTGAAATAGCTAAAATCAGATACTCAGTACTTCCTTCAGAAGCTATTCAATTCCGTCTTAATTGAGGGCACAATTATGTAGGTATGTGGAATTCATGTCTGTAAACGCACCCACGACACAGGAGAAACCCTAGTGCGGGGCAACGTTTAAAAAGAATCTGTTGGGTACTCTGTTCTCAAAGTTGTTGACGAGTATGCCTAACTGGGACAAACCATCCAGTTAGGTAGGTCCAAATTCAAGACAGATGTCAGGTGTAAAATGTATGTAAAATCTGAATTGGCTGGGCAGCGTTTGGGAAAGCTAGCTAAGTCTTTTCGTTAACCGCATTGTTGCAATATGAAAGTCTTTCTTTAACCAGTGTGTGTTACCAATGATGACATATGGCACAGAGACTGGTCACTCACTATGAGTCTCAAAGGAAGAATAGAAAGATAAAATAGCCTCATAGGCAGCACAAGGTCAGTCAGCCAGTTGTGGACAGACATATTGCTTGACATGTCTCTACGAAATCGAATCAGTAATGAAGAGATCCGTAGATAAAGTATCCGACGGAGCTAAACTGATTAATTAGTAAGTTGCAGCGGCAATGCGTGGGGCTCGTAGAACTGATGGCCAGTGGGATAAAAAAGTCGAGTGAGATCACGCACCGAAAACGCAGCGTATGACGACCTCCAACGAGATAGATGGAAGGTTGTCTACCTGGTGAAGGTAGCTGGCAGTCGTTTGATACACGCGGCATGTAACTGGTAATTGTGAAAATCGAAAATTGGGGTAGGCTTTTGTTTAATAGTGAGGACGTTCACTACTAAATAAAGGCCATTTTTTTTTGTTGTTGCCCAGTTTAAATTCTTCATGAAGTTCCTTCGCCCCGGGGAAGGGCGAAGGGGTATGCCGGGCTCCTACCGGCTAAAACCGCTGGAGCGGTCATCTTCGGCACCTAAGGGAGGCTCCAGGTCCTCGTATGATCACACTAGAGCACTAAACAAAGGCCTACCCCATAGATTTCCACATCGACCGTCGACCGTTTACATACCACCCGCATCCAACGATTCCCTGCTACCTTCAGCAGGTCGTCTGTACACTTCGTTGCAAGCTAGCCTACACTGCGTTTTCCAGTGCGTAGTTTCTAAGTAGTTTCCCTATTTAGCAGTCAACAGTTTACTCTTATTCAGGTCTCTATAATATTATCTATAGCGTCAGTTTTATTCGAAATCTATAAGTATATCACTATAGTCATTGCTTTACATAGATCTACTGCACCCCATCACAAACTGATCTGAAAAATCAAAGGCCGCTACCAAACCGTGGTACAATACTTATTGGCTAACAACTTCTAAATCTGACATAAGCAATCATTGAAACAATTAAATCACGTTTTATTATAAAACTGTTGACTCTTAAATATGCACCAACATCCGGCTGGCCTCCAGGCAGCCTTGCGAACATACTTTTTATGTCCGACAACCGACCAAAGCTAAATAACTACAAAAATCATGATACCTGATTCCGATATTCTCGTTCCCATTTATTCAGCATTCAGTTATCTACAATTTTGGAAAACTCGTACATAATGGCAAAATATTACGAGTAATTTTCTGTGATCAATGATTGTGACATTATTTAACATAGTTACCACGGAACTATGTCAAATAATGTCACAGTTATTCATAACCCGGCAAATAGGCCAACCTCCGCATTCATTGGTGTTGTAAAAGGCGACTACGTTTTGATATCAATAGGATGGGCAGCAGCGTCGTCCCGTGTGCCAATGACAATGTACTGCGATCACCAATCCGTCTACTAAGCGTGGTGATCGTGCCAATAATCCATAGGGACCACTTACTTGATGTTTACGCTGATGCTGATGTGTATGGCATATACTTCTAACGTTTTTCTTCTTCTGGTACTTAATTGTTTTCTTTTCTAATGTCAATACGTCCCGTTATAAATCAGTAAAGTTATAAGTGTTATAACACTGAGTAACCTTTATCATTTTCAGGCTTTAGTTAATTTCCGTTTACTATTTTATATAGAAAGGTATGCAGCATAAAAAACAATTTTGTTTTGTAGTTTGATTATTTTATACACTATTTTAATTGTGAATATCCAAAATATATGACTACTATTAAAGTCTTATATGAATCAATACATTTTAAATCGTAGATGTGTAATTAAAAAAAACTTTATTTATGAAGTCGGGCGGGGCCAGGTATAAAATATAACTTCTCGTTGGTGTGCATGAACCATGGTTAGGGCATACCTGGCCCCGCCCGATTTCATAAATGAAGTTTTTTTTTCCTTTTCAGTGGTTTTAATATTTTTATATCGTGTTGGGTTTTTAAGTCGTTATTTTTTTTTGTTATAAAGTTTAATTTGTTTCTTATAAGTGTAAATAACTGTAAGAGCATTTTCCAATTTGGTATCAGTATTTAACACCAAAAATAGAATGACTCAAATCGGGTCTCTGATCTGAGAGGAATCAAAACTAATATGACATCATCTAGATAAGCACCGTCAAATTAACCTGTTTATCGAAGCTGGGTAATAAACTACTCAATCAAATTTCATGAAATTTATATAGGACCAACTCGAAAGCATTCCGCAAATCGATCTACAAATCTCGGAGTAATAGATGTACATAAATAAATAAATAAAATACGCATCGAATTGAAGTCTTCCTTTTTGAAGACGGTTAAACATTATGTACGCTGAAAACCCCAAGACTAGGATAATGCAATTTTAATAATCCATCATCATCATCACATCTGCCAAGGGCGTCAATGCTGAACAAACGCCTACCCCATAGATTTCCACAATTGTGTCGTCATTTTGGGGGGAATTTATCGGCCCATCCCTCTAATTAAAGTCACCTCATAAGACATCCATGGGAAGAAATGGATTAGTGCTATATTCTTAATCCGGACACCAAATCATTTGACTGCGTTAACCGCAATACGCAATAATCTGTAATTTACACCACTACGGAATTCGTGAACGAGCTGCTGAACTTGTTTATTATTATTTATCTTTTAGACAGCAAAAAGTAGATATAAGTGAGGCTACTTCTTCGGAGTCTACGGATAAAATGGACGTGCCTCAGGGCTCAATAATTAGCCCTTTCTTGTTTCTAGCCCATATAAAAGATCTTCCATATATGATGATCAATTTATTGGAAGCGATTCTATTTGCTGATGGCAGTAGTGGACTATGTCAGCCACTGCACCAACCGATAGTTTTTTTTTTAAACATTGGCTCACTCTAGTATTTCTCCTGTGTTGTGGGTTTGTTTACAGTCATGAATTCCACATACAATACACCCAGACCTGGAACACCTACCTGCAGATCATACAAATATTTGTTCCGTGCGGGAATCGAACCCATGAATCAGAGCGCAGCAGCCGACTGTATCAGCCACTGACTGCATTAACCGTGCCGTCATGTTTAAAATTATCTTTGCCTAATTTTGGGGTATCCAAGTAATATTAAAATTGATATCCGTACGGTGTCCGGATCACGAATGTAGCACAACTCTATCTCCTCCCGTGGATGTTGTAAAAGGCGACTAAGGCACTATAAACCAGATGGGCAGCAGCGTCGCTTCTGTGGAACAGTATCCATTCTGCGCTCACCAACCAGCCTGCCAAGCGTGATGAGTAGTGGCAAATTCTCCTAAAAAATGATGAGCGATGACATGTTACCGGTCGTCTTATGGGGGAGGCCTTTGTGCAGCTGTGGCCCTTTCTTGTATTTGACTGAAATTATGATCATTAAAATAAGATCTTGATGGCAATTATCTGGAAACTGTGGATGAAATTGTATTTTTAGGAATAACTATCGACCCGAAATTACAATAGTTTCCACATTACAGCTATATCGTGTAGGCTAAGATCTGCTGCATTTGCACTTCGTAAAATTATACAGCTGACTAATGTAGGTATGGCCAGGTTAACTTTGCATATTTTCACAGCATTATATTATGATATTCTGTTGTGACGATTAGCACCAAAGTAGATTCAACATTTTTTCAAACAGTGATTGCAGCACAACTTAGTCTACTCAATATAGCTTTGATGTGGGTGCTCCATTTTAATTTAGAATTGATGGTTATTCCTAGAAACACAGTTTCTTCAACAGATTCAAGTTGGTTGCCCATGACATTGCCATCAAGACATGGCATTTGAGGTTATGTTCAGCAGCTCAATGGTGAGGATGAAGGTCCGATGTAGGCTCGTAATGTTTTTGATAACTTCCTATTTATTAAATTAACACTTGCGGCTGCATTAACATTTAAGATTGAAATCCATAAAGTCGGCGTAGCACCATTGATCTTATGATCTTAGTCATTTTTACGAGAGGAAGTAGTATTTCCAAAATTAAAATAACACCTTAACAATCTGTATGTAAAAATAGAATCCAATAAGAAGCAACTTTGAACCAAAGAAATTTGTAAAAATTTAAAACACAGTAAAGCCATATTTCGAAATTGGAAGGGCAATATTTGCATTGAACACCACAATAACTTAGTCTGACTCTGTTTACCCTCCAATAAATTTCTAGATACGTAACGCTATAAGAACATAGCTAAAGAACATAGCATGATACTAACTAGTTTGAAATAGGCAGAATAATATATCATGCTGCGCCAGTCGATCAGCGGGCTTGTTATAAAATGAACTGGCTCGAGATTTCTACCTTATTTACGTTACCGAGCTATAAAACTATTGCGAAAGTTTGATATTTCTGATAATAGTAATTGCCTCGTTAGTATTTAGGGAATTGGGATAGTTACACTTAAGATTCGTTGCATGAAATACAGCATATCATTATACCAGACTAAGCATCTCTTTTGCGCCTGCCAAGCATGGTGAGTATCACCAAATTCCCTCCAAAATGACGACAAAATTAAAGCACTGGCCCCCAGTTCCCGGCAGCCCTGCTATTCTTGGTCATGGTAGCGGCCACGGTAACGGCGGGGGAGGGGATGCTAAGAATCTCCGGCTGGGATCCTGCTATACCCCAAATACTGGCCCTGGTAACATACAATTCATGCACACTGAGGGTAGACGAAAAGATCGTTGAGCTGGAAGATGAAACAGGTAATTTGCACTGGGATGTCATGGGTATATCAGTGGTCTGAAGAGACGGCGAGGACACGATTCAATGATGTCTCTATGATCTATAGGATGAAAACGGATAGAGATCACCGAATGTTAAGAAGCACATTGAATATTAATCTCAAACTTGAGAGGTCTCGTCTATGAAGTCGATGCTCAGGCTTTCTAGTGGTCATATCCAAAATCTCGAGAGCTTTGCAACTCGAACTCCAAAATTGCTTCGACTGCGTACAACATTGCTTACCTGTGGACGATTTAAATGGTAGGTTTGTAGAAACTGTCCAAATGGTACAGTCTAAGTTCTTTCAAACTCACCGTAAAGGTAGACCAAAAAGTTCTCCGACCTCACTCTTGACCTCATGGCAGGAAGACGCGCCATGACACTCCAGTCCTCTAGTGATGCTGAAGCATACCGACTCCTCAATAGACGGATATGGAAGTCCTTGCGTCACGATATACGTACCTTTAACACCAACGGTGTCAAAGTGACGATTGACCATAATCGAGGCTTCAAAGTGTTCGCAAGAGACTTTGGAACTTTGGGATAAGTTGTATTATGAAGCTGAAGATCGAGGACGACAGTGTAGCGTCGACTAAGCTAGAGGTTTTGAGAGACATTGAGGACTTCAAGGTTCTCGAGTGAACACCGCGCAACGGAAAGCGCAGCGTGGGATTACTTCCATCGAGGTGAACGATCATCTGGTGAAGGTCACTGGGAGTCATTGGATGAGGGCCGCATGTAACCTCGCGTTGTGGGATCTATGAGGAAGGCCTTTTTGTGGACGTCTTTTGGCTGATATTATGATGAGGCTGAAGCAGGTGATCGCGTTTAGTAAAAACAAAGCTGTTACCTCCATTTTTGATTACTAATAATCCCTTGAAATAAAGTTTATTGTTATAGGATATTATATATTAATTTTACTTAGAGCTCGTGCTTGTTTTCCTAATTTCCGCGCTTAAATTAGTCCTTAATATTCATCTAGCAACTACGTACGAATAAAAATTGGTGTATATATACAAGTAGCATACTAGGCAGTATATTGCAGTACATTGCTGGAGATAGTTCATTTTCAGAGATTGTAACAATCAGACTTGAGCGTATCTATAACTATAATCATCAATCAATATTTGCAAACAGATCGTTGAACTCAGCATGCTATTATTAGTACACAGAAGGACTGCTCATCCTCTTCGGATAATCCCTTATATACATTTTACGAGCCTGAATTATAATTAACTAAATAGCTGTAAAGTGTATTAAGAATTAAGCCAAATATAGTTCAGTAGTGCAATAGTATTTATTGGTAAAATAAAAATAAAATTAAGTAATATTTTTAAATTAATTTGTATGTACGTATAATTATTTTAAATGTACCTATAGATACTTATCTCGTCTAATTTGTAATTATTACCATTATTCTTCATAACTAAGATATTAATTATAATATATATATGTCAAGTTCCAATGTCAAACAGCAATACAGTAAAAGCAAAATATCAATAATGAAACTTAGTTTCAGATTAGATGTAACAATTCAGTCAGTTTTCTATATGATATGATTATAATTGAATAAATTCTTAAAAATTATATACATTCTGTTCAATTAGCCAACGCTTTAGTCTCGCCTTGCAAGATTGCAAACTAGCAAATAGTATTTTTATGCGGTAGGACACTTCGTTAGTGTCCGCGTTATGGCTACCAGCTTTCCTGCATTACACGTGTTGTATGAGTGTACACCCCCATGCTTCGTAAAATCTCCCAAGTTAGTCCTTACGTACATTGCCACTTGCATGATTATAATGCTAGGCAGAGTAAGGATACCGAGTTCTTTGAAGTAGGACCTGGCTGAGATATCGCTTCAAATTCTAACTATAGCTCGGACGGCCCGTTTTTGCATCCGGAAAGTGAGCTCCCAGTCAGCAGCGCGCCCCCACAGCTCAGCACCATAATGGAGCAGTGAATTCACTATCGCGAAGTAGCAGGTTGAGCCACCTCTGCCTGAACCAAGCGAGCCGCGCGCTTAAGAGCGAAATATGCACTACCCAATCTATCGCATACCGCCCCTTCTAACGTTAACCATGTTTCGATAATGTTTTGTCAAGCTTTGTTGATTAAAATTTCACTGCGTATTTTTCCATAAAGGGCCTGGCCACTTAACCTTGGTAACAAGGCCTCAAAGTAAGAAGTGGTTGCTTCATAAGTGTTTTTCCATAAATGCTCTACTTTTATATAATAGCACCGTATAATAAATGTACTCAATAAAGCTGTTGGTAAGTTCTTATCTAAACAGAAAAAGGAAGTAAGAGTGCGTTAATTTTAAAATATACATATTAATCTGCCTTGCTTTATACCACATTATTTTATTACATTTAGTACTATTTGAGTTAAAACCAATGTATGTGCTTAAATAATATTAATAGTTCGAAAAGTGAAGAGATAAAACGATTTTCCCATTAAACTCTATTGAATTAGTTTTTTAATCGTCGAATACAACTAAACAATCTACTCAGTCTATAAAAGTCCACAACTGAAACAGATTTGTGACCCTTGTTAAAGAAAACTAAATAGAAGCTTTAAATAATTCTCAACGAAACCTCTCATTAGCAAACATTATCTGAATATGTCGAACAACACCATGCGATTCAGTTTCCTTGACATGTGTCATGCATACAAGCATGCGTGTGCAAGTGTAAGCATACATGTTAAACACCTGTTGGACAACTATATTAATTAGGTATTGCATGAAAAAAATACATCCTTTTTGTATCGGTTCCCACACTAATGTGATTTCGTTAGCTCGTTACACTAATTTAATTTAAGCTGCTTTTGCGTGACTAATTAGCTACCGACTGCAGATTGTTCATCGATCAGGAAGTTAAGCAACGCTTGGATGGGACACCGCTAAAATTATCACCCCATTTCTAGTATTGGAAAGTAAATTTCTATAATGGCTGTTCATCATCATAGTGTTAACCAAAGGACGTTCACTGCTTAACAAAGCCACCCCCATAGTTTTACAGTATTTCCGATACGGTCAGTCTAAAACTAAAAATCTATCAATAATTGAGTTATCATCAGTAATTCAATAATAGTTTAGGATAGACCAGTCACATGTTGTTCAAAACATTCAATTACATATTTTTATTTCATTCATTAATTTAATGTCATTTTGTCACCCTAAAGCTTGGGAAAACTTAAGAAAAATTATAATTGGTGAATGAATTTTAATTAATAAAATAATTAAAATTACTATTTTACAATTAGTAATTCTAATTGTAGTTTATAATAATTTGAATTTCCGTGTGGTGCCGGCTCAGAATGCCACCACCCCATCTCCTCCCATGGGTGTCGTAAAAGTCGACTAAGGGATTAGCCGGAGGATGGGCAGCAGCGTCCTTCGAGTACATTAACAACTAAACTGCGATCGCCAACCCGTCTGCCAAGCGTGGCGATTATGGCAAAACCCCCCAATGAGCCCACAACACACCCATATCGGTCGTTGTGGTGATCTTTGGGGGAGGCCTGTGTCCAGCAGTGGACTTCATTCGGCCGAAATGAATAATTTGAAATTGTAACTAATAACAAAACTAAGACATAAATTAAGAAACAAATAAAAATTGTAGATAATGATTATGTCATTCATGTAAAAAGTAAAAATTGCAAAAAATTAATTTTTGATTTTATAATTTTTTTAAATTTGTGGTAATACAATAATGTTATGAGATGTAAATATTATTGTAACTGCGATTCAAACATTGTTGAATTATAATTATAAAAAATGATTGTAAAAATAAAAATTGTATACCAGTTCCTGGTGAAATAAGTTTGTTATTATTGAATTAGTTTTTTAATTTAGTTTTTTAATGTTTGTTCATAACAAAACCCTTTAAATCCAATATATATGTTCTATGTCAAGTGTCTATGACGAAGTACTCTAAATTTATTTTAAATAAAACGCGAATGAAACCCCGCGTCCCAGCTAGTAATCACTATGTGTGGCGGATGGATCCATAATTTTAGTATGCCGTTGTTGACATAAGGATAGACATTGACATTGCCCATCGTCTTGACACTTATCACACCCACAGGTTGGCTGCTCCTCTTTACCTCTACTTTTATATTTTTATTTTTCATGATCCACACGGCCAGACGCATAGTTACGATACGCATAAGTTTAGTTCCTAATTTATAAACAGTACGGTATACTACTTGAATGAGATCTCAAATGGAAAAGTTTGTTATCTCTTAACCACATTTGTTCCGCTATTTAGCCATAGTGATATCCACTCATAATATTAAATTAGTGTATTTTAAAATATGCTTATTTAATATGTAAAGTTTCCGAGAATCGGTGCTAAATAAAGAAGGAAACTTCTAAATGTTTTATTTACGATTAGAATAAGCGATTATTCGAGCTTAAAGTCTAAGACCAAAATGATTAAACTCGGGACTTTTTAGTGGTTAGAACATAAATCAACAGCTGGATTATACAATTATCAATAAAATATACAGTGTTAATTATCACAGGGTTAAGTCGAATATATTTTAATATTGATACAACTAGAATGATTATTCATGATTTTGTAACTGGTAAATACATTATCAATTATATAACTGAATATACCTACTCGTTTAGGAATTTTTAATCAAACAGAAAGTTTTGTAATATACATAATCAGCCCATTACTGTCCCTCTGCTGGGCACGGGCCTGTTCTCACGATGGCCTTAGTCACCGCGTTGGCCTAGTGCGAGTTGGCGAACTTCACACATCACTGAGAACATTTTTGGAGCCCTCTCAGGTGTTCAGGTTTCATGATGTTTTCCTTCACCGTCAACGCAAGTGATAATTAAATTCTGATCCGCACATGAATCCGAAAAGACAGAGGTGCATGCTGAAATCGAACTCAGACCCTGTATGGAAGGCAAGCGTTCAATCACTAGAATATCACTGCTATTCTATGCTATTTTGTAATAAGACGTTTTATCTTTCCTACAGATGAATTTAAATATCCGATTTAAAGTTCATAGAATATATTTATATCATACCTACTAATTTTAAGTAACATATGGCAGGATTTCAATTAGTGCTTCTTCTAATATCGTATCAGCCAGAGGACGTCCATTGCTGAACAAATGCCTCCCCCACAGATTTCCACAACATCAGCATTTTAGGGGGGATATTTGCCAATACTCTGTATGCTTGGCAGGCGGGTTGGTGAACGCAGTATGGCTACTGTTCTACAGAAGGAACGCTGCTGCCCATCCCTCTGGTTTCTAGTCCTTTATTCGCCTTTTCTTTTGTCTTATAATGATGTCTATTTAATTTTACTATACGTGTATATATCACTCATGACTAGACTCATAAGCTGTTTTGGAATTTTGATCAAAGAAAATTGAAATTTAATGTCACGTTAAACTCAGTATCAAGCAAAGATATTGGAAGAAAGGAGATATGCCATGTAGTTTGAAATTTATGCGAGCTTAGAAATCCAGCTATCCCCTACCATTCTTAAAAAAATCACACTAATGGACACAGTTACAAATTCTCATCCAATTAACTGAATAAATACAACATTATAATTGGCTACTGATACTAAAATACACCCCTGACTTTGTAGGCAGCCAGTCATGTCGAGCGTACGGACTGTACACGGCGGCGCGCCGGCTGTTCTATTCACTGCGGTTGTTAGTCACCGACTGCTAGTTTCAAGTGGTAGATAAGAAGCTTTGTATTTTGTACAATAATTATAATTTTGTTCTGCTCCATCAATCCAAATGTAACATAGTAAAGAAAACAACAGTTTTTTTTTATAGACAAATACAAGAAAATTCTTTCACTAGCATATTGTATATGATTCCTTCTTTGATAATGTTATTATTTTCGCTTCGGTTTTTGCATGTTAAGTATCCCTGACCAACACGACACTTGAACGAAGTTTCACTTACGCAATCGAATCTCAACTGATGTTTTTCCGAATGGCCCGGATTGTACATGTCGCGGTGGCGCGGTTAAGCCTCCGTACCCCTTCTCCTTACTTCCTATTTTTGTGGTGTCTGTGGTTTCTGTTGTCAGTGTCCGGGTAAATGTCCCCCTACTGATAAAAAGTGCACTAAATGTAAATATATACGAATATAAATAAGGATACAATAACTATGTTATGTGTTCAAAAAATATGTTTTTGTTCGACAATACTAGAAAAATCAACAACCTTGTCTATTATTAGCGTTATGCTACCCAACTGACATAATTAGATAATTAATATACCACGCCCGCGAAAAACTATGTAGTTATGAAGTTTTTACGTCGTCCATCATATTATTACAGCATTTCTTCGTATCGATTCGATGGACCGTTTAATAATTAGATTACGTTCGCTTAAGCGACTACACGATTACAGTCGTTAATATAGTTGCTATTAATTTTGTGACTTAAATGATAGATTATATCATAATGTTGTTTAAATCATTATTTTTTTCTAAAAAAATATTTTTATATTATTATTTACCACAACATACGAGTACATTATGTTACTAATTTTAAATTAATTATGTTATTTTCATAATTGGATATTTTATGCCCCGTAAATAATATAGTGCTATTATAAACAAACAGTATTGTAAGATTTTTGGTAAGCATTGGCAGATTATCATTTCGGCCGAATGAAGTGCACTGCTGGACACAGGCCTCCCCCAAAGATCACCACAACCACCGATATGGATGTGTTGTGGGCTCATTGGGGGGTTTTGCCATAATCGCCACGCTTGGCAGGCGGGTTGGCGATCGCAGTTGAGTTGTTAATGTACTCGAAGGACGCTGCTGCCCAACCTCCAGCTAATCCCTTAGTCGACTTTTACGACACCCATGGGAGGAGATGGGGTGGTGGCATTCTGAGCCCGCACCACACGGTAAGCCGGCACCACAGATTATGAACATGCCTAAAAACAGAAGTGGTCCTCGAACTTACCCTGTGGCAGCGTAATGTGAGGATCTTAATCCTGACCAGTAATGTCTACTAATATGTGTCATTTAGTGTCTATATTTTAATAATAATATAACGAGGGACATACTTAAGACTATTGTCGCCAATAAGCCTGACATAGTGATGATGAATCAATTGGAAGTTCCATGCAGAATTTCCACTGGACATCAATAAAAGAACACTGGACACTAACTGTTGCTGTTACCTTCCCGCATGACGTGATCTTTTAAAAGCTGAGAAAGATAAATTAAGCATCTTGACTTGGCGCACCAGATTGTCGACATGTGGGATATAGACTCATGCAATTGTATCGACAGTTGTGGCAGCCAGTGACCTCATTGCCATGAGCCTAACCACTACTGTCCCACGGAAGGGACGCTGCTGCCCATCCCTACGGTTAAGTGTCCCTGAGGAGTCACCTTTTACTATTCCATTACATGCGAGGCGACGGAGAGGTGCTTTATTCTTAGCTGAGGAGTGCCACTATATCTTCCTCTTGGTTTCATCATAAGACCCTTGTCACAAAGTATGTATAATGTATGCTATTCGTTAAAACTAACTGATGAGCCCAAACTCAAGGGTTTACTAGAATAGAATAGAATAGAATATACTTTATGGTATCCATTCATATTTCCATTTGGATCTTAAAAATAAAACTTAAAGCCATTGAAAAATTACATATTCAGCAGTGTACGTTTGATGGCTGTTTATGAAGATATTGATGAAATTATTGTATTGTCATCCGGATTACATGTACTTGCAAAGTTTCAAATCGGTACGACAATTAAAAATGTTGTGCGGTGTCCTGGTCGCTATCACAATGGTAGCATCGTCCGTGGCCTCACGTCCTATCCTGTGCAGGTACGCATCGGAACACCGGGCCTTCGCCGCTCTGGCGGTGGGAGCGTGTCTGATCGTAGACCCACGCATCCATCTCGGCCAGGATGAGGAGGCCTATCCATTCTACTCTCTAAACTCTAAAACTCTAGAACTCTAAAAACAATACTTAAATGATAAAATTACCACATACGCAATAACCCTGAACAAATACCTGCAGATCACAAAAATATTTGCTCCGTTCAGAAAACGAACCCGCAACCCATAGCGCAGCAGTCTATTACTCAATCACTGCGCTACAGCGCACCGATTTGTTGTTCCATAAATAGTGAGGCATGTTCACGAGTGTATTCCTGTGCTTTGCCTGGCTCCGACGATACTCTACTTGCCTGTCTTTCAAATGTAATTCTCAATGAAGTCCAGTAATACATAATAAATAATGTGCAATGGGTCGTAAAAACAACTGTATATTTTCTTTTAGCTGATGTGTGTAATGATAATTACATTTATAAATCAGTGCTACTTTAATTCAATGAAAGATAATAAAATAAGAATAAATAATAAATTCAATAAGATCAAAATTCAATCTCTAAAATATTATTATTTTTGAAACATATTTGGTGCCTTATTCTTAAGCCGGACATCACACGGATATAGAGTATATCGCCTCCATATTCTCAGTGCTGTTATTTATATATTGTAGTCATAGTGATAGCCTAATTGTAGGCCTGTTTTTTCTTAAGTTGAAAGTTTTAACTGTTGCATGTCTATATATGCTCAAATGTTGTAAATTTGTTAAAACATACTACTATTTGTTTAAACGACTTGGTGATAATGTTACATTCAACACTCGATACCCAGATAAACTGATCCTACCAAAAATTTAAAGTCACTTATATATATATATCATAGGAGTTGTTTCCCGATGGTTATAAGAATATATAATAAGTTACCTGTGAGATTTAAGTATATAATTTAAATGGAAGGTCCATTTAATCAATTCAAAAATACTTTTTAAATGGTTAATTGATAAATGCTTTTATTCTGTAATATTCGTTATTTAAACACGAATAAACGTTAGTTTAAAATGAACATGCCTTGTAATTCTAAAGCAAATTGTAAGATTCTATTTAAATGTAACATCTATAATGTAGTACAATTCATGCAAAAAAATTATTTCATTTCATTTCAAATTATTTCATTTCATTACTTACATATAACCGTACCGTTAAAAAATAACTGACAGTGCCGTTAAAAATAAATAACTGTATAGTTAAAAATGCTGACCGTAGTTCACACTGTAACGTCTTTTAATCGATGCATATACAGAATTATACATGATAACGTAATTAAATTGTGATTAAAAATGAGTCATGAAAATTTCAGCATGACATGCTCACTTGAAGCGAAATCAAAACTGTTACTGCAAACTGTGATCCAAAATAAAAGCTGCAAGATACTGAGGCAAACTTCTTGGTCGCTCTGAGCATGATACGAATGCTCGTACAATAGCAAAAGAGCATTGTTATTTAGGGAGCACATTATAATTCCTTGCGCAACGCGCGCTGACGTCACAATCGCGGACTGTATGTGCCACCTTACAGATTTTCTTCTTACTGCGACCAATAAATTTATATATACCTCGATGTTTACATTTAAGTTTAGAAAACAAATATAACACATGTATCTTTAAATAGAATTAGTAATCGAATACTCAAATAGACTGCACGACCGAATAATAATTGACACATGAACTTTAGAGTAAACCGCAAAGACTGGCTAACACTCGAGTTGCTATCTATCTACCTTTACTTTGAATGCTGTAAATCGTGTCATGTATTATAGTATTATGTTGCATTTTGAAAAGCTAAAATTGAGATAATTATGTATTATATTTAAAAATCTTTATCTCTCGTTCAGGCATAGTTTTACAAAATTGCCTAAACGAGAGATAATGCTTTTCAAATATAATACATTTTTGTAAAACTATGCGATACCGGATATAATTATGACACGAATAAATAGCAACCCTATTTAATATCTATTGCACCTAGCACAAATTCTTACAAAATAGCGTCTCAAAATGATGTAGAAAGAATTAGGCTTGAATCAATAAAAAAACAATACGCATTCAATTCGCGACCGGGATTGCATCCACCTTAAGCAACTAATTAGCTACGGAATCCGGGTAAATCCTTCACCCATATTCATAGAAATCAGATTTCAAAGGCGTGACTAAAAGGGAGACACAGTTTCATTGTAAGTATTATAAAACATTACGCCGCTTGCACTCTATATCTCGAGTTTCGTCAAATATGATTTCGCGCTGTCGTACATTTTCGTGTCGCCAGCGCAAGGCGTACCAAGGCCGATATAATAAAAGACGGAATCGATAACAAAACTGTAGCAATCGTTACGTAAACGGCCGAGAAAGTTGGGTGTGAGGTTGGGAAGTGAATAATCCACACACTCAGGCGCCCCATTAACCGTCCGAGTGGAATGGCCGCTTGAAACAATACACCGGACAACCGGTCATTATAAATACATAATGTTCACAACTTGTGTGCGGAACTAATATTTTAATTAACGTACCAGTTAGTGTCCAATTTGATTCAAGTAGAATTTTTACAAAGTAACATTACATCACTCTGTCAACCGGCAGTTCGATTGACATATATACGACTTCGCACGTTGTAAAAACCATTATACATTTTAAATTGACTAAGTTTCGATCTATAGTATATGGAAACTTATAGCTAGGTATTAATAATAATCTGGTTACCGATATATTTTATATAACAGCGCTGCAGTGGGTCAATGTTTACTACTTATAAAAATGTATAAAGCCATCACTTATCAATGATCGTTGAGGGCTTAAACGGAAACCATTTATGTGAAGAGCTAAGTATTTTATTAATTACCTTTCATTCTAAAACAAGGTCTACCCGAGGTCACCCGTTCTTTAGCGGGGTTGGGTACTCAACAAAACTTAAGAAAAGTTACCTGAAGCAATACTTGTGTGTACTTCCAGTCCGTGATATTTTACTTTTGTAAGAAACAGTGGTTATTTTTCAAAAATCTGTACCGTGATCATTTCTAACTTCATTGTCCAAAAGCTTACATTGGATTTAATATGAAAAGCAACAAGAGAATCATAAAAAAGGAAAATTATATATCGCACAATCTAGGGCAGTCATAAAAGTTTTGCAACCACAACGCAGACCGATCTAGATGCTTACATATATATTGCCCATGTAATAAAAATAAACTTTATTACCCGAATGTTTGATTAGCTCCCCTTTCAGTTTTGACATTTGCGTGTTACACAAATGTGTATCAAAAAACTCGTCATTCACTTATGCATTATTGCGTTGGTACTGTAAGTGTAAGAGCCTGAGTGAAAGAGCGTCCACAATGGGAGACACCGTCGATATCGTAACCTCAGTTGGAGTGTCGTGGTCACGTCTCGCGGTTTCGACTGTGACCGAGGATCTTGGCTCGGATATTGAGAATCTGGGTGGAGAGTGTGGGTACGCTGTCGGAGTCTGACAACGTCCAGATGGACGTGGGGTCGGATGTCGACCCCGTGTCCCTTTCGGGTGCCAGAACGCGTAGTGCGCGTGACATGCGCGCCAATTTACGTGCGCAGCGTGCGGTTGCGTCGCTGTCGCGTTCGCTGCCATCGGGTGGGGTGAGCGACTCTGAGAAATCCTTGGAATGTCGTATGCGGCTGCTGCCGGGGCAATGAAGAGCGCGGTGAAGTCCGTGGCCCCCGCCACGGCGCAAAGTCGAGCACTTGCCCTTGAGCCGCTATCAAAAGGGAAGGCGCTCGCGATGCAGCCAAGAGGACAGTCAGACCGCTCGGTGATAGCTGCCGGGGCTGCGGCGACCACTGCATCCGCGCCAAGCCAGCCAGCAGCCGCTGAGCCCGAGTCTTCGCAGTCCACAATGGAGACCACTGAGGGGTGGTCCATTGCAGGCAGAAAGAAGCGGCAGCGCTGGCCTTCTCAGGCTCAACAACCCGCAGCTACGCAGCCTGCGCAGTCTTCTCCCCAGAGACGGGGAGACAACGCGGAAAAAGAAGCGGAAAGAGACGAAGAAAGGGGAAGGTCAAACTCCCCATTGTTCCCGTATCGGCCGCCATAACGGTCAGGGTATCCAAGGGCTCACCCGACACAAGGTTGCGTGAAGTCATGACCGCGGCTTAAGTAAGCCGAAGTATTATGCTCACCGACCACGGTATCGGTCCGGACACCGTGACCACCAAGAGGTCAGAGAGCCAGCGGTGGAGTGGTGCTTTCCGTCGCTGATGAGGATGGCGGCGCCAAGGCCGATAGCCTGGCGCGCAAAATGCAGGAGGTGCTCACCCCCATATTTGACGTGTATGTAGCGCGTCCGATTAAAAGGGCGGAATATTGGAGAGTATTGGACCTGGACGACGCCATCACAAAAGTGGAGATTGTAGAAGCCATAGTGGCGTGTTTGCCCGAGGTTGCTGACATTCGCCGCACACCGATGTCCTTGGGCACGGTCTGGGTCTGGATCCCACTGGAGGCCACCAAGAAGCTGGCGTCTACCTGCAGCATTTGCATGGGTTGGACGTCGACCAGGGTCGAGATGGGTCGAACTCGGGCATGTGCGCCGCCGGTGTACTACACACGGGGGGGTTAACCGGAGCGATCAGTGCTTCAGCTGTGGCAGCCAGGGCCACAAAATACGCGAATGCACGGCGTGGGCAAAAAACTGTCCGTTGTGCTCTGACTTCAGCCACAGGGGGTCCACTGCTGAACAAAGGCCTCCTCCTTAGAATTCCGATGCGGTCTCCATTCGAGAACCTTTGTGCCTCAGAGTAGTGACATACTATTATTAAACACAATCCCGGAAATTAGATTTATCGCACTTTCGGCACAATAAAAAGTATATCATAGTGAGATCTATTAAGAAACATATAAAATCCAGAACAGCGTGTGGCGAGCAGTGTGTGAGTGGTGCCACTGTGTACCCGAATATACCAGGGAGTCGGTCAGGGCCAGTCTTGCTGAGCTTGCATTAGTTGGGCTCCAGAGGTGGGTCGCCAGAACCATATGCTCAGGAGTAGAAGTGTCTAACGCGCCGCTTCGAGGCTTTGAGACGCGTGATCATGAAACCGGTGCATCTTACCGTTATAGTTTCCATCTTATACAATAGTTTTACATCTTCACCACAGAGAAACAATCCAAGACTCCTCCGGTTACTGTCCGATTATATTTTATATACTCTAAAGGGCCTCTGCGTGTTGGACCCATGGTCCCACGTAAGCCTATCGAAAGACCGAGTTCCTACTTGCAGAGGATATGCCCGTGTACAGAGACAAAATAATAATTATATTTTGTTATGAGTCACAGTAAGTAAGAAAATGATGATGATGATGAAAATCATGATATTTTGACATAACACAATAATAAGGATTTCTCGTATTACCACGGAATTATAAAAATCTGATCTATGTTTAGTATGAGAATAACTGAGATTTAGATTACTTGGCAAAAAATGAATTTAACCTTAACCTTTTACTTAACTAGCATTGCTTCGTAACTTATGCTTTTACGGTCTAGACGCAATTTTTCAAGACGTAGAATATTTCGTAGTTCATTAACAAACTAATCTAATTGCACAATATGCAAGAAGTTTATTCCAAGAAGTTCTATATTAATGCAATTTATGCAATGCAGGACGGCCTCCAGTGTAATGAACCTGGTAATGGTAGCGGGGAAATATTGGATGCGGGCGGCATGTAACCGATCTGTGTAGCTATCTATGGGGAGGACTCTGTTCAGCAGTGGGTGTTCTTCGTCTGATATGACAATGATGATGATGTTGCTACTGGTGATACTTGTTAGTTCTCAGCAAAGGTTTTTTTTTAAGACGTTGCCCCACACTAGGATTCCTCCTGTATCCTGGGTGCGTTTACAGACATACATTTCACACACAATACACCCAGACCCGGAACAACTACCTGCAGATCATACAAATATTTGTTCCGTGCGGGAATCGAACCCACGACACAGAGCGCAGCAGTTGACTGTATCAACCACTGCACCAACCGAATTTACATCCAACCATCTAAGATAGTATGGTACGAGATAAGTCTCGTGGGTGTAAAAGAAGCAGGTAGTATATAGCTGCCGTGTTACTTCTTTCACTGCTCACAAATAAATTTATTAGCAACGAAACTACATTTTACGAATAAGTATTGTCTTGTGTATTCGCAATTATTACGCATTATAATAAAACACTTTTAACGGATTCATCATTATCATACCACCGAACGACTTCCACTGCTGAACAAAGGCCTCCCCATAAGTTTCCACAATAGTGTCGTAATTTTGGGGGAAATTTGCTAATACTCACTACGGTTGGCAGGCGGGTTGGTAAGCGCAATAACATGGCTACTGTTCCACAGAAAGGACGCTGCTTCCCATGCCTCTGGCTAAGAATCCTGCCTAGTCACCTTAGTCGTCTTTATGAAATACACGGGAGGAAATATAGTAGTGCTATATCATATCCGTATATTGTTGATTTTTGCTTACTTTACATTTCGAACACTGCAGCGTCCGTGGTCGTAGGATGAGTAGGTACTATTTCTTATGAATTTATACACCTTTAATTTGTTAAGCTTGACCTCGTTTTCTGCTGCACCCTGTCTTAGGTAGCTGACCACTATGCACATTGTAGCTCTTGTGTACTTTGGAGGGAGCGTGAAACCTTCAGACATGGAAGAGGCTAGGTTAATGATGAAAAGGTATTGTATTAATGATACAAAAAATATAATACGTTAAAACCTACACTAACGACTTAGTAATATACATTTTTAACGTTCATAAATATTAAAACTATTCATAAATAGGATATGAATGCCGTGTGACACAATTATTCCGATCAGTTTCGTGCGACCAAAGATTTATCTGGGCACCAGTGATTGTAACAGGTATTACCATAAATCCGACCGACCTTACTCTGTAGGTACGTATCATATTATGCAATAAGAGTACAGTATCTATTTTAGCGTATTATGTTTTACTGGAAGGGTGGACGACTTTTATATTCAAACTATATCGTACTAGCGACCCGGCCCGGCTTCGCACGGGTGCAATTTACTGATAAAGAAAATGAGGAGTGCGCTTTGCAAGAAAGTATTTAAGTAAATTTATTATACAACGTTTATTTTATAGGCCGTGGCGCGGACGGCAACGGCGGTGGCGCATGCCGGCTGACCGTTCGTTTTGCAGCGAGCGTTTTTTTTTTATTGCACATAATTCTGAATCTATAATATCTCCTAATGTATTCATTTGAATGATATACGGCCGGAATTGATAATCAATCTATAAATCTAAGACTTTGAAATTCATTCGTTATTGTGTTACGATCACATTAAACCCCAAAATAACACATCCGTACGTAATCCGAAATCCAAAGATTTTGGATTAGATCGATTAGTATTATTATTTGTGTTTTAAGTTGTTGACGAGTAGACTACCTGGGACAAACTGTCCAGTTAGGTAGGTCCAACTTCGAGAAAGAGGTCGATTGACGTCGAATCCGAATCGGCTCGGCAGCGTTTGGGAAACTTCGTGTGTATGTATTTTCGTCAACAAAACCGCAATGCCTCAAGACGAAAGTCTTTAACCAGAGTATTATCAGTGATGACATATGGAACAGAGACGTGGTCACTCACAATGGGCTTGATAAGAAATGTCAAGGTCACTCAGCGAGCTATACACCGAACTATGCTTGGTATTTCTCTACGATATCCAATCAGAAATGAGGAGATGATTATTAAATGCACAAGGTAACTATCATAATCTGAATAAGGATTAATAATGAATCGGAGAAAATAGCTTCGCAAATAACCTATCAGTTTTACTCATCTGTGATAGATAAAAATTGTTGTTGTGAGAACCTTAGGAGATAGACATATACTATCGTACGCGTGTATGTCCGTGTGGTGTCCGGATTAAAAATATAGCACTACTCCATCTCCTCCCTTGGAGGTCGTAAAAGGCGACTAAGGGATTCTAGACCAGAGGGATGTGCAGCAGCGTCCCTTCTGTGGAACAGTAGCCATTCTGTAGACTTTCCTATATATGTTTCTAAAGATATATTTTGATATAACTACACTCTACACTTTTTGTATGCTTTGTTTTTTTTTTGTATGCTTGATTAGCGTACTGTTCAGATTATAAAATTGTCGATCAAGTCAGCGATAAACTATATTTAAAAAATTGATACCTGAGCTAGTAGTGGTATCCAGACGAAAGTTATAAATAAAAACAATGGTGAATCGCTTCGAGATAAGCTTACGGTGCGCCTTGCGAACTCTACGGACTGGGGCTCTACGGTTCCAGTTCTGTTGAACATTACCGGACAACTATTGTAATAATACTTTTATTTTAAATTGTATTTGAAGTAATTTACTGTAAAGAATTTCATGGCTGTCAGATTGACTGTGTAAGCCTGTTGTTTTATGAAAGTAGTCTTATAACCTATTTTGTATTTAAATAATTAAGTGTTGTAAGTTACATTCTATTGCTTTGGCTAGGGTTGCCACCCTTACTTTATAATAAAGTATTGCATGTTTTTTTTCTGAAAATTGTACTCTATACTTTATAAGACGAATAAAGTACGTGAAAATACTTTATTTAACGTAGTAAAAAAAATCTAGCAATAACTTTAAGAAAAAAAAAACCCTGTCAAGTGCGAGTTGAACTCGCGTGGAGAGAGTTCTGAAATTGCTAAATATATTGTCTTTCCCAAGAACAAACTTAACATCGGAGTTGAAAAACATGTTTTCCCATACATTACAACCGCAAACGTAAGTTTGTCGCACAATATTTTAAGATTGACCGTGTTATTTTAAGACCATAGACTTCTTTTTTTTTTTTGTAATTGTAATTTTTTTGTTTGGTTTTCCTGTAATCTATAGGTAAAGAGCTATTACCTATATTTGTTTCGGAATTTTAGGCTCAGTGGTTTTGGAGATAAGGGAGGGGGGGATGGCCAATTTTCGTATATTTTGTTAAATAACTTTAATACTATATATATTAAAATTCTGAAATAAATACATTTTATATTGCCCCCCAAAAAGGACCCCTTTATTCAAATTTCATTTATTTACGTTCCACGTACATGTTTGGGTTGCAGAAGTCCATATGTATACCAAATTTCGCCTTAATCGGTCCAGTAGATTCTGAGCAAATTGGCTGTGACAGACGGACAGACAAACAGACACACGAGTGATCCTATAAGGGTTCCGCCGTTTTTTCCTTCGGACGTTCGGAACCCTTACAATAAAATGGATCGTAGTTTTGTGTGTAACATATCGCATCTTTGAGCAGCTCAGTCGTTTTTTAATGCAACCTAACCTCAAATGTTATTACTGTTATTTGTCAATGATAGATTTGCGTGTCTTAAATAAAAATATGATTATTCGGTTCTAAAGCAACAATCTATATTAATGTTATTAATAATTGTTTGCTGAAAAGTATTGTGTACCGATAAGTACTTTTTAATAAGTCGTAGGTACTTTATTTTTTCTATCCCAAAACAAAAATGTGCTTTTATTGTTCCAATAACAGTTAACAGCCCTACTTGGCCATAAATAATATAAATTGAATATTATCATCATAATCTACAAAAAAAAATTATTTATTATAAGCAATAAACACGTCCAGCAGCAGTGGACTTCATTCGGCCGAAATGATGAATAAACACGATAACTTTGGAAGTAAGTACATTATATAAATTAACTTGTCTAACGTAATTGAGATTTTTTGCACGTATGACACACTATTTGCTAATAGTTAGCAATAATTATTGTGATACTGTCATTATCTCGATCTCGTCAGTAAAATTTAATACATAATACACATACACGTAATATATATAATCATCGTGCTGGTAAGATTATTATAATTAAATTAAAACGGCCCTGGCAGTCTTACATATAATATATAAGAAAATTGTCTATTGAATATTCGAAAACTGAACTGAATTATGGTACTCTGGGTGAAACGGTTACATTAAATGGTTTAAGGTCGATATTAATGACTCAAAGTCAAAACAGTACGGAAGGCCATAGCCACGCACTGACTATGGCTAGAATATCTCACTACAGCTTTGATTCCCGCATGGTACAACTATATATGTTTATCCTACAGATTTAGGGACTGGGTATTAGTTCATATGAAATGATGTTCCGTGGACTATACCCATGACACAGAAATCAAACGGTGTGAGTACTACACGCGCGGTAGAAGTAATACATTTTTGGGGTACAAAATGGAATATTCCACATGCCAATAATTTCCGTGGTGTCCGGATCAAAACGATAGCACCTGTCCATCTCCTCCCGTGGCTGTTGTAAGAACCGATTAAGGGACTCTAAACCAGAGGGAAGTGCAGTGGCGTCCTTTTTGTGGAACAGTAACCTTTCTGCACTCATCATACCGCCTGCCAAGCGTGGTGAATACTGGCAAATTCTCTCGAAAATTACAACATAATTGTGGATATCTATGGCAAGGCCTTTGCGCAGTAGTGGACGTCCATTTCCTGATAGAATGACGATGTTGCCAATAATTTAGGTAAATAAACATACTCTAATACATATTATATGTTATATCAGTTATTAGTCAGTAAAATAAAAATGCACTTTGACGGCCAACTTCATAGGTACCGTCGGATTTTTGGGATCGCCCGCATCTCCCAATTTTACCCTCATCAAGCATCTTTGTAAGCCACATTCATACTGTAAGATTTACGTGACGGTATGCGCGTTGTCCGTGTGGTGTCCGGATTAAGAATATAGCACCACTCCATCTCCTTCCGTGGATGTCGTAAAAGGCGACTAAGGGAATCTAAACCAGAGGGATGGGCAGCAGCATCCCTTTTGTGAACTGGTATATACTGCGCTCACCAACCCGCCTGCCAAGCGTGGGAGTATTGGCAAATACCACCCGAAATTATGACACAGTTGTGGAATCTATGGGGGCGGCCTTTGTTCAGCAGTGGACGTATAAATGGCCGATATGATGATGCGCGTAACTCCCAGTTTACCCTCATCACAAAAAACAACAAATTCAATTGCAATCCGCCCAGGCAAGAAACATAAACGACTAGGGTTCACAAGTTCCATTTCTTATATTACCATGGCATATTGCTAAGTTTCGCTTTATGGCTTAACTCTTTTTCATCTAGCCAGTTATGTACATTAACATTCTTAGCAGCTATAATAGTAATTAAGCTGCCATTGCTCATGGTTCTCATTAATTGCCTCCCGACCGCTCGTAGTAGACTGCATGAAAAGAGCCTGCACGATTAACGATACTTAAGTATGGTCCGGCACAAGTTGGGCAGTCAGCCCTGTTATGAACCTTACTTACAAGTTAATCTTTCCAGCACGGAAGGAGCTCCTTCTGTATGGAAAATAGCTTGTGCTGACAGCAGAGAGGAAGGAGAATTGTAGTGGTATATGTGAACGTGTGTACATGCAGTGAAAGTTATAGCTATGTTTGATATAAATAATTGCTCTTGGATCTTAGGGATAGCCTGTAGCATACTACAATTACCTAACTCGATACAATTCTCTTATCTGCTCTCACACTTTTACTATTAACTTTGTGTGAAAGCAAATACCAAAGTATACATCTTTAAATATTTTAAAAATCTTGCACTGGCGTGCCACGCCTACAATTACCCGGCATATCAACGCAACGCGTTATATTCTGTATATATTATTCATCTAATTACTCATTAACAAAAGAAAGATTTTTTAAACCATCACTTCATAATTCATACACATGAGTGGTCGTAATGCGGCCTGTCCCACGAATTCAACTTTCGAGATTAAAATAATAATGCGCCATTTTGTTTAAGTAAAAGCGGCTTATGCTACACGGCTCCGAAAGCAACCATAAAATAGGCGACGATAGCTAGTTTCACATTTATTACCGTAAGCCTCTCCATTGTTGGACTATGAGTTGCAAATTCATTCACACTCTAAGTTTCCTTCTTAATCTTTTTTACATTTACATTCAGAAAATAAAATAACATTATGTCTTTATGTCTCTGGATTACTTTAGCATACTATTTTCATCTTGAGAATGTGGGTAAACCATATAATAATTTCAATTCTGTTTTGTGATTTAAAGGACATAAGAAATGAAACATATTATTATGGGTCGACATAGCCACCGCTCTGGAGCAAAATGGATACGAGTGATCCGGGCCACGACTCAAGATGCCACAATACCACATTAATTTTAATCTTATCCTATTAAATGTATTGATCTAATATCGTGGCAACACGCCACTATTCACGACTTCACAATAACATAAATCAGGTCTTTTAGACAAATTTTCCGATATCGCTACCAGTTTACAATCTCTTTGTTTCCATTTGTAAACTCCTTAACTTATATATATTTTACTTAGGTATCTTGTGGTTTTTAGTAACGCTCTATTATTAATAATCCAATAAAAAATATACCTCCCATAGATCACACATTTACCCGTAAACTTCCGCTGCTAAACATGCGCCTCCCAATGATCACTACAATGAGTGGTCATAGGAGTCAGTGTCACCTTAGGGGAAGGGATATTGCCACAATCACGACGCTGGGCAGGATTATTAGTAGTTATTACCTCACGGAAGGATGCTGCTGCCGATCCTCTTGGCATCAACCCTTAGTCGCCTTTTACGACACTCATGGGTGGATAGGGGCATTTAATTATTTGCTGGGAACCACACAAAACATTTTCATAGATAGCTTACCTTAATCTCCGAAGTTTTAACGACCCGGAGCGCAGCAGCCCACTGTGTCAGTCACTGCACCAACTGTGCCGTCACGTTATATAGATGTTGCCGTCCATTTCCCTTGAATTATCATTGGATATAAACGGCAACTTTGACTATTTTTTTTTATTACTGGCACTTATGAAACTTTAGAATCTAAGTTGTACGGTTCCAATTGGTAGCTATAGAGAAAAGATGGCAAGAAACTTCAAGGATCGCAAAACTAGATCGGTTTATTGTATGCTTATACAAGTCATTCGCCATGAAAGAATGCTTGCTCTTGTTTTATTTTATAGTACAAATAATGATAAAGCTATTGTGAAAACAGAATTGTGATAGCTATAAATCGAAATGTGCGAGAACAATTCAAACAATCGTAGTAAATGATATAAATTTTAATGGGATTGGTCTAAGAGCGCGATTTGGTATACATTGCATAGTACCCACGACAACCTAACAAGTCCAATAAACTACAATACGTTTTGTATAAATTATATTTATATGTATTACCAGTACATTTCCCTTTAAGTTGTGAGAGCGATCCCACACTCAACAATATACCTTTGTTTAATAAAAAGTTCACCATTTGTTCATTATTTAAACATAGAGATCGTCTGATAACTTCTAAATGAAACTTTTCAAGTGAAATGTATTAATACATCACAAGTAGAAACATTTGTAATCATTTTAATGTGAGATTTTTTGCAAAGAAAGACGTTGTGTAACATGAAAATGTCGGCAGAATATAAAGTCTGGCTTTAGTTAGTGTTATGCAAAAATATAAATTTCATTGTATTACGAACTTAACAGAAATCCAGAATTATGAGTTACAATCAACGTCGTAAATTAATATTCTTTTTCTTTTTTCTATTGGCTATTGATATAATATTTTGCCAGTGACAAGTTAAGAATCAATAATTTTGAATTATATTCTCATACTATGTCGAAAAAAGTTATCATATGCAATTTTTTATTCATAAAATACTTTTGGAACTTTGTACATGTATCATCAATTTTTATGTTAACTGTACACTTGTAAAGGTAAGGTGTAAGCAAATAGTGATAATTTTAAATACATAAATTTAGTTACATAAAGAATCGCAGCTCATTTTCTGTGAAAAATCATTCAATGACCGACTAAAATAAATATTTGATGTCGATGAAAATTAACAGACAAATACAATTTCATTAATTAAATTCATGGTCTTACTCTAGTGGCAAATACACTCGAGCTATAAAAATGTAAAAGTTGTTTACATACATATTTTTAAGCAATTAACATTTTTCCAAAATCGGAATCCCATACGTACGTATATGTATCATAACCTCCAAAACAATTTGATCATTAATTAATTAAAAACCTGTATTACTTTTCGAAACATGATACAAACTGGGCCAACTTTATTGCGTAAACGACGGCACGGTTGGTGCAGTGGTTGATACAGTCGGCTGCTGCGCTCCTCGTCGTGGGTTCGATTCCCGCACGGAACAAATATTTGTATGAACTGCAGGTAGTTGTTCCGTGTCTGGGTGTATTGTATGTGGAATTCATGTCTGTAAACGCACCCACGACACATGATAAATCCTAGTGTGGGGCAACGTTTTAAAAAACGTGATAGCTAAAATGCCTTTACGTCTTTCTCGAGTTCACTTTGGTGCAATTAAGCAGATTTTCTTAACAACAATGAGGGCACTTTTATTCACTTATAATATATTATACGTTAAATTTTTGGTTAATGATATATTTGTAATCTTGAAACCATGAAATGATGAAATGATTTTGCTGTGGTTCTGGCACGAAGATTATTGATAATGCCAGTTTTAACCTAACCAGAGTCTAACTTTACGTAATAACACAAGGAAATCATGGAACCCGTCACCTTATGAACTACATGAAGGATCTCCATTCTCCATTTGTAAATGAGAGCAAGATTGAACCCCCTAAGCATCACAACGTAAAATGCCACCAATATTATAACACGGTAAAACCAATTTATCTAAAGAACCACATTCCGTGAAAGTGGCGGTGTTATCTGTATGGTCGTGAAACATATAACAGCCACCACGGCTTCCAGCGAGGTGATACAATCTAGTGTACAAGGAACCAAACACCGGGTGGTCACGCTAACTTTGCGCAAAAGTAAATTTATTTGTGTCGGGTGTTGGGCTTTTAAACTGTCGTAGTTGCAAAAGGATGATAAAACATGAAATAAGCTGTAGAAACAACAACTTGAACTTAATAAAGAAGACGTAAAATTACGTCCCTAAAAGGTAAGCCCCAAAGGGAGTATCGAGACATATGATCTTAGCTGGGGACTGGGATAGATTATGTAGAATCATCAAGTATCTTGATTTATCTAAGCTAATGTAAGTCTACATTTGTTTTTGCCTCTTTGCTCTATTACAAGATTGTGTTTGAAGTTATCATTTTCTAATGCTATGGAGGAACGCTTGCCTTTATTAATATAACTAAAACATCAATGTTAGTTTAGGTTATACATTGGCTGTTCCCAGTATACCATAAAAGATTACTAATTCTCATTATTAGTAGTGTAGTAGTTCAGAGCAATATTAGGACAGCTTAAGATATAAATATATACCTTGACAACATATGAGTTGCTATAAATCAAGAATTTGAACTAAGGAAGTGATTTTAATTTAAAAGGAATGCGCTTAGTGACTCGATGTATAATTAAACCGTCTATTTTCCGTTGTTAGTAAGAACAAAACCTCTAAAGCATAGTTGTAATGTTACAGTTACTTTTATTAATGGTGGTGGATTCAATATAAGTGCTTTGGTCACGCGAGTTGTAGTAATTTGCCTAAAGGTTACAAGTATTTGAATTTTTAATGACCGTTTCAAAAAATATTATCGTTGTTTCCTTGGGGGATCAATGTTAAAACAATTGATGCTGAAATTCTTAATGAAAATGCATCAAACAACAGTTAAGAGGGTAGAAAGTACAGAACACTTCAGATAACCTACAAGTTGAGACTTTTCTTAGTTACAAGAACACTTTATCAGTGAGTTGCTTGACGATTTTACTAATGTTATAATTATTTGGTGCAAGATGTTATGAGAAATTCAAGGAATTGACTCTTTCCAGTCTATTGAGGTCAATTGCTAGGTATGGGACTTTTGGAAATTGGATCTTAAGCCTGCAGCCAGCTGGGTTACCTTTTCTTTATTGGTCTCCAGTGGAAATTCTTCATGAACTTCCTATGCCCCGGGGAAGGGCGAAAGGGTATTCCGGACTCCTACCGGCTAAAACCACTGGACCGGTCATCTTCGGCACTGAAGGGGGGCTCCAGGTCCACGTAAGATCACAATAGAGCAAAAATGCTACCAACAACAAAGTTTACTGTAGTTCGTGTTTGAATGATTATGTTTAGTGATGATACCCTCTGAACCTCTGATTTACCGAACCTTTACCTAATAAGAAATATTGAATTATTAGTAATGTCTTAGTTTTTCGCGATTATTACACAAATTTATACAACAATATTATGAAGCACTTTTAAATGGATTGCTTTTACTTTAATAGCAGATGGCTGGCCGGTAGTTTAGAACCCTGTTATTAAAATAATGAAGTCTTAAAAACCCACGGCTGGTAATCATCGAACATTGATTTTTGTTCGTATGAACATCTATTTAGTCTGTAGAGCAATCCATTAGGTGAGGTTTTTCGTCCCTTCCACCCCCTGTATTTCCCATGTTTGAGCCTTTGATAGATATACTACTCTGTCAAGAAAGTAACGGGAAAAGATCAAATAATACACAAAATGTTTGTGTTGATTCATCCAAATTTATTTTATCACCTTCAAAGTATGTTCCTCCAGAAACGATACACTTAAGCCAACGAATAATTAAATTATCAAAACATTTTTAAAATTATATATATAATAAAAAAATAATTGAGTTCAGTTCTCGCCGCGAATTCTCCTTTATGTCTTCTACCGATTGAAAACGGGTGCCACGAAGTGGTCATTTGAGTTTAGATAAAAGAAAGAAGTCGGCTGGAGCCATATCTGGTGAATATGGTGGTTGATCGATGGTATTTGTTGAGTGTTTGGTCAAAAATTCACACGTTCACAATGATGGTGTGTGAAGGCGTATTATCGTGGTGTAAAATCCAAGAATTTTCGTTTTTTTTTTTGCGATGTTAATTTCAGTTTCAGACGTTGATGGCCTACCAGAGCGAGGCGAATCTTCCATCACATCTCGACCGCTTTTTAACGCTTTGTACTACTCATAAGTACGTGTTTTTGATAAAGTCGATTCACCGTAAGCCTTCTGTAACATTTTCAGTGACTCCGAACACGAAATTCCACTGGCGATGCAAAATTTAAGACAAACTCTTTGTTTGGTGTTTTTGTCCATAGTGAAATTCGCAGAACAACACTGTATTTAATATAAATAACAGATGCAACTCAAACTCCGCGCCAAAATGGAAAACAGTTGTGCCAATCTAACAACAACAACAAACACAAAAATTTGAATTTGGAACCATAAACAAATCATCCATTCCCGATACTTTTTTGACTAAATGTATATAGAAATAATTGACAACCTTACGGCGCTGCCAAATTTTTTTAAGTATTTCATTTTTGAGAATATTTTATGAATCAAAGATACTCTACAGAAGCCATAATCTAAGAGAAGACCCTTTGACAGTCATATTTTAATGTCAACGAAGTCAACCATCGTCATGGCAACCGTAATAGTTTGTTTTATACGCGTGAACAGTAAATTTCTAATGAATTGAACCGTACGACGTTGCCGACATATGTTTTAGAATTTTTCATTTTTGAAAAATATTTTATGATTATGTAAATATTTATCAATCTAAATACCGTACGACGTTGCCTTATACTTGACATTGGCGAAATTGTGGAAGATATTCTACAGAAGCCATAATCTAAGAGAAGAAGTAAATTTCTGTGTATTACTTTATTTTATATATTATTATCAATAACTACATTAGTGTCGTTTTACGTAAAAGGATAGCCAGAGATACAAGTGGCTCGACTGTATAAACAGTAATAAATTTAATACCGGTAATGTTAACCGATTTCTGGTATGCCACAGATATTTTAAAATAAAATTTTATACTTCTAAATCTGGCATGAACAAAACTGCCCATCCAACACTTTTTTTCGGTGAAGGAAATTGAAGATCGTATTTCATCAATATCATATGATGACAAAGGTCTCTACAGGGAAAGGGATGTTTACGGTAACAATTATAATTTTATTTTTCGGGAACTTCGCATGCTAGTTTACTTGTAGTATGCACAGAATAGGACGCGAGGTTACGGCACAGTGCCACCATTGTTGAAGCGACCAGGATACCGCACAGCACACGCTCGAGGAGTGCCCTGCGTGGGCGGCCGAGCGGCGGATCCTGGTCGATCAGATCGGGCAAGATCTCTCTCTGCCGGCAGTAGTGTCGGCTATGTTGGCAGAGCACGAAAATTGGAGTGCAGTGGTCTCCTTCTGCGAGAGTGTCATGCTGCAGAAGGAGACTGCAGAGCGGGATCGGGAGAGGGCCGATCCCGCACGGAGAAGGACGAGACGGCGCCGGGGCAACAACCGTCCCGGCTCCCAAGTCCAACACGCCTGAGCCCCCTGCCGTCACTTCATGGTGGGGGGCCTCGGGGGTCGCGGGTGCGCAGATTGGGGAGTCTGCGTGCTCACACCGAGCGACCCCCGGGAAGACGGTGGCGCGCACGTGGTCACGTGCCGCCGTGTGCGCAACATAGCGCAAAGCGAGGCTTGGGGGGATCCTTTACAATCCTCCCCGAGAAGTGCCTGGGGGGGCGACCTTTTTACAGTCGCCTTCCCTCCGCTAGAAGGGGTGACCGCTTTACAGTCATCCCTTCTGAGATGTGCCTAAAGGCGTGGCACCAATGGGCGGCTCTAGTGTGATCTTACGAGGACCTGGAGCCCCCCTTCGGTGCCGAAGATGACCGCTCCAGTGGTTTTAGCCGGTAGGAGTCCGGCATACCCCTTCACCCTTCCCCGGGGTGAAGGAAGTTCCATGTAGAATTTCCACTGGACATCAATAAAAAAAAAATGTTACTTGTAGTATATATGTATGTGTTGTTTTATTTCATTTCAGAAAATAAACCTGTTGATCATATATTATATGCACGTGAGAGACCTATGATCATTCATACTACAAGGCAGCTGCAGCTGCGGCTTCAACTTTGCTAGAGCACCACAAACCACTTGTAGGTAACTACGTGTTCAATATATTTTCATTGTTTTAAAGACAAGTCATCATAAAAAAAAGGAAGTGTTTGAGTAACAACTTAAGACAAAATACCAACAAATTGAATGAATTGAGATGTAATTATACATCAATACTACTTGGTGCAAGGGTGCCCGTGACTATGTCCTATCCAAGGTTTTCATACCTTTTATCTTCTTAGAAGATGAATTTTAAAAAATTCGTTCGAGGCCTATGTCCTTAAAACCCTACTTGGCAATTTTGAGGTTTGCACTTATTTCAGATATTATAAAATGACTTAGCGAGTGGTCACCCAAAGCATCATGCGCAGGATGCCCAAGCCAATAATATGGTTTTAATGAGAGTAGCTCCAGCATCCTCTTTAGATGTGTGTGTGGCGTTAATCTTTATATATTTTTATCATTTCTTATCTATTATCTGCACATGCGGCTTCCCTGGAAACAAATTTTATCTGCATTGTTTGTATTGTATAGCTGCAAATTCTTTTCAATGTATAACAAATCATTTGTAAACACGTAAAACAAAGTATTAAAAAAAGACAATTAATCAAAAAAGACCTAGCCCTGAGTTTCTTTTGGCATTTCTTCTCAGAGTTTGTCATGTAGTGAAATTGCTCTCCGTTGTTTCAATATGACGCGTAAAAGTGTCTGTTAGGACCTAATTACTGAATAAATGATTGAATTGAATTGAGATCGCCCCCTTGTGAATCCAAACTGTTTGTCATGTAATATTTTATTCTTGTTCATTTTAATATAATTTTCTCGAAGATTTTGCTTAAGGCTGGTAGCATGGATATTGGTGCATTATTTAGCCAACCCACTTTTATATATATATATATATATATATTGTACAGATTTACTATATATAAATAAAATATATAATATATATATATATAAATAATATTAAATATAAATTGGACAGATGTAGGCTTTTTGCTAAATCTGGTTCAAAGTCAAAGATTTTTATTTCGAATAAACCAAATATTGAACTCATGAAACGACAGAATCTAAGTTGCACAGTTCAAATAGTTGATCTCGTGGAGAAGAGCCGGGAAAAAACTTCAGGGATACTCTTTATAATTGAGATTACAGTGCCCGTCCGTCCCGTTCATCAATTACTTATAGGTGTAATTGATGTAAGTCTACTAGCTCCCTTTTCAAGCTAGTGTTTTTGTCAACTATCTTGTTAGCTTCCTTTTCACCGTCTTCCCTTTCCTTTAGCAGTTGTTAAAACTGTATATGTGACGCTTTGAGCTCCTTTAGAGCTACATTTAACTTTTGCTCCATCTCTTGGGTCGTGGTCTTCCTAAGCATCGGCATGGTCATAGGATTGAATTACTGGAAATGAAAATAAGAAACAGACAGAATAGGTTTGAACTTCAATTAACTAGACTGTTGATCGATGATTCTGATAGATGGAAATAGCAGTAAAGAAATGAAATGAAAGGAAGTGTAAGAAGCGTACAATATGCGGCGAGGCTGCAGTTACAAAAGACTTAAAAAGAATTATTATTACATTAGAATATGTATAGGATCTGCATATTTTTATTCTATTTGTTATATAATGTGGGTATAAAAAATATTAAATCATGTGATTTACTACTGATTTTACTCCAGTTTAATATGTTAATCTAACTACAGTGTTCTATTACATTCAGGATTTTAACTAATTCAGGAAGAAAGAATCAACGTCGTATACAGCAAAACTTGTTTACAGTTTTAGGTAAATACTGTGCCAGTCTTGTGATTAGTAATTCCTCGAAAGGTGCATAGGTAGTGTTATTCTCGATCTGGCTATGTGCTTAAATATAATAAAAAGGAAACAATTATATCCCGGTAAATATGATGAATTCTAAGTTCAACCGTGGCGGGTCACCGGCTCCGGTAATTAAAGACAAATATGTGTTTTACTGCAGTTTTCGGAGGGATGACAATAATCCTGAATACTTTACTTATGTTTATGAATATAACTTTATAATTAGACAATAGTAACTTAGTAATACTAAAATAATCACACTTACTTTGAAATGGTAATTTACTAGTCTGCTTTTACTATTATTTAGTTGAATTTATTAGGAACCCTTCTACTTCACACGTCTATTTATAGTAGTATATAGTGTACATTTTAATAATACTGCAATGTAAATCCTATAATAAATAATAATGTATGCATTTTATTTCTTCATATCTGCCTGTCGGAAGTCCAATTTATTTTTTCTTGATAATTAAACTACAAACGGCTACTATGTAATATGTTGTCTTGGCAGTTTTTCCTTCACCTACAATACAAAACTGGATTTGATTAAAAAAAAACAAGAACTGTCAAGTTCTAAATAGCTCTAAGAAATAAAACGAATGTACCCAAGATGTCCGTCTGATCCTGTGTATATTTATCTAGTCTGATCTTCACACCACACTGAAAAACATCTAGACACTAGTGGCTATTACTGCGTGCATCGAAACATTTTTTAAATAGAATTTGTAAGGTAGATAAAATTATTAACATTTTAAAATCTTTAACGATGCCTGCCTGTTTCTCACTTAGTCATCTTGCGACCACGAGTGCTGCAAAGTGTTCCAAACGTTAGGATAAACTAAAATCTATAATATAAGCGATTAATCCGTGTTTTATTATAATTGAAGTATTACCGCAGCCGCTCACTTCTCTACCAAATCCTTCACAGTAACAATACAAACTGTATTGCCTGATAAGGAAGTGTACACGTTATTTACAAATGTCAATACCTGACCCTATTATTGACCTCAGCACAACATTACAGAGTGGAACCCTTTAGGATATGTTAATGTGTAACTAATTTACTAATAGGTAGTTACTGGTTTTATTTCAACCAATTTTGGTATTGTTCACTAAATTGGATTTACACTATTAAAGCATTTCTCGACGCAGACTGTGGGGTGACTGGTAAGAAAAAGATCATAGATAACTATGAACGATGAAAGCTTAATAACAAAATAGAAGCTGTACGCTAACTGCTACTGCGGCTGATCTCACTGCTAAAATGTTAGTCATTCATTGTTTCAAAGATATTGCGACATCATTATGTTCTTGAACTACAGTATAATAAAATATTCTCAAATAAGAATAATTAACTCTATCAAAACCGACTTGTTTTGAAACCGTTTTCACCTCGTTGAATTAATCATTGCATTGAGTTGAAGTTAAATCATATTATATAGGCTGTCAAATATTTTAAACATAGACAGAACATTTCCACTACAAATTAATCAACTTTTGTTAAAATTCAATCTTAAATAAATATTAGCCTACAGGTTCATATTATGTTCAACTTAATTTATAACTCAAGAAACCCTTTACGAAATTAAATTCATATTTCATAACCATTAAAATACATTAACTTTAAGGGATTTACCGAAACTGACTATAGTTCTATTTAGTCTCATAAATTTTAAGATATAACATAAACAGGATATAATTCACAACACTTACATAAACTTAGTTGTTTCAAAAGAGTTGCACAATCTTTTGTTACCGAAAATAAAAAAAAGTTCTTTATTCTAAACCACACCTATAATCAAGCATACGAATATTAATTTCCTGTATTAAACTACTCAAAATAAAAGGCAACCATTCATTACAATTACGTTGCTGGTTCTCACAGAACCTTGTCCATTACGGGCAGCCATTACAGAAACAATGTAAAATTGACAAGCCGTAATCTTATCGCATAGTCATGATGACATGATTCAATCACCGCGCTCGTGATAAGCAATTGTTGGCTCCAAATCGATCACATAGATCATAAATTTAGGCCAGGCATAGTCGTTAAGTTTACGCGATCGAATATTGTGGAGGTTTCAAATGATTTCGGAAAAGCAATCGTGGGTGGAACTTTATCATATGCAACCAAGCAATGAAACTTTTTATCTCTTTATATTGAATAGGCTTGCGTTTGACCACTATCTCCCGTGATGTAAGTGACGGTGCGGTCGATGATGGAGCAAGCTTGCCTAGAAGTAATCTACTTACTTACTCATGACTTAAACACTTGCCCAGGTTGTAACTATCTGGAAGCATAGTCTCCGAAAAGAAGTCAGAAAGCAGGAGGATATTACTGTCCAACTTAATTAAACCTTTAGTCGCTATTTACGATAACCATGGGAAGAGACGGGCTAACCAAAGCTTAGCCGGTGGCCGATCGGGTACGTCTGTACTTATTCTAACCATATAATGGAGTGTCGACTGTCGCTAAGGTGAGAAAAATCCATTGGTTAGCTAGTTAGAGTTCACTGAAATCAGAATAGTCATTTCTTTTTATATTAGCCATGCTAAGTGAATTTGGTTCTATGGTTTTGAGTTGAGTCCAGTATTTATTGAAGTTCTAATGTATTTAAATTTTTATTTATAGTTAGATGTATAAGGGTATTTTGTTGCATGCAACGGAGATGATCACGCAACAAAACTTTTCACACCATGACGTCAGTTGTTAAAACAATACCTTTAAACAATATCTTTGATGGCTAATGTCATATCATACTTACTAAAAAAGGTTATTTTTTGTATCAATATCTATCATCATATATCATATCGGCCATTTATAGGTCCACTGCTGAACAAAGGCCTCCCCCATAGATTTTCACAACTGTGTCATCATTTTGGGGGGTATTTGCCAATACTCACCACGCTTGGCAGGCGGGTTGGTGAGTGCAGTATGGCTACCGTTTCACAGAAGGGACGCTGCTGCCCATCCCTCTGGTTTAGATTCCCTAAGTCGCCTTTTACGACATCCACGGGAGGAGATGGAGTGGTGCTATATTCTTAATCCGGACACCACACAGAATATCAATATCTATACCAAACTTTAAAATTTCATCATTAAATCAATTCAATAGGTATTGTTTTTTTTTGTGTTCAAACTATAGCGGCTTATCAAGCCGTAAATATTAAAATATGTGTAACGTATTCGGCAACTAGCAAAAGATTAGTAGTATGATTAAAAACTATTTCTAACTAGTTTCTCGCTAGCAGTGACACCGGCCTTAACGTCACTCGGCCTTTGTTATACTTCAATGCTTTGCATCACGCAACTATTCTAACTATGTAACCTTATCAAAAATAACTCTAAACATAGTGTGGTAGGTCTTCCAAAGTCGTAAATTTCTACCACGAAGAGACATGTTCAACCAGTAATTAGCTTTTCATGGGCACTTCTTCTTTCATACTTCTTCTATTTCGCTAAATCTTAATTATATCAGAGTTTATCAAAGCTTTAATATAAGTGAAGCCAATTAACATCAATAGACTAGGATAGGCTGAATTGGTTCATACAGGACTTAACTGAGAGAGGATATAATCGAGGAATGAGGGAGTGTAATTCATATTGTGTTGGGTGCATTTAACAGCGTAGTATCTCAGCTTACATATATTATAATAAACATATATTTTATGTCAAAGCACCTCGCAGTGTTTCTCTATCTTATGTTACAAAAAAGTTTCCAAATAATATGTGCAATTACTGCCGTTGCAATTTGAAGCTTTCAATCATTTTCTCTCAAAGCTTGGTCAAAATTATTATTTAAGTGTACAAGTCGAAAAAGAGATTATGAGAATGACATACCTAAGAAAACATGGCGTAACAAACGGGCTAACTTAAACAAGCCTGGATATATATCAACCATTGTGCTAAATCGCGAATGCCGCGGTGTTAACTACTGAGTTAGTAGTCTTACCGAAATTAAGTGCACGACATTCGGCTCCTTGGCGACTGTGAACGCGTTTAAGATAGGAAAATACGATACAGAAGAACAAAGAGTTTATGGTATCTGACGCATTTAAAAACACCATTTAAATATTATGTCGATAGTTGCCAAACATAATTTATAAGGACATAATATCTATATATTTCCTTAAGCCATTGGGACAACAAAAATATAAATACAGAATTATTTTACACTTCCAGTGAAGATTTTATATTAATTATTGTATAGTTGTATATAATAACTAATCCGTGTAGTGAACATCCGCGCGGCGACCCATGGGTTACGCATTATCCTCACGGCCATAGTGCGATTACCAACCTGCCAAGGGGGTATTGTCAAATTCACCAGATTATGGAAATATTATTAGTAATTATTAGGAGGCCCATGCTCAGCATTGGACGTTTACGGGTGATGCACTGTATATGTAATAACTGACCGGAAGAGCCAACTCACTCAATCATACTACAATAGAGCTACCTACCTATTTTTAACTAACGTAAGAGTAATATAGACACAACTGTTTCCATATTCTTCCCGTGTTCTACGATTAACTAAACCTACAAGACGGAACTAAAATCTATCGCTGAAACAAAACGTGGGGTCTTACCTTGAAGGTATCACGGCGACCTATGTACGGTGGACATGCCATGTCGACCGGTTATCGAGAATTGATATGTCGACTATTACAATGATAACATGTCTAGCTTACGTTACTTGGGTGACGTAGATGAAATTATATTGTATCTGACTTGGCCGAAAAAAATATCTGACGAATTGAAAAGGTTCGTTTTAGATACTGTGTCGAAAGTGTATATGTTTTTGTACGCAAACAACAGCTTGTATCGCAGTGAAGTACATAAAAAAGCATCTATGAGTATACCTAAGTAAAACCGTAACAGACAACCAGCCCCGTTACCAACTTATGAAAATGTTGTCACCTAGTCATGAGCTAGTCCCATATTAAATATGCTTAAGCTATGTATATTTAACTAACGACAAGAAAAACGAGAAAAATCATTTAGTTAAAATAAAATTGTGCCTAATACTAAATAGTAACAAGGTTTCTGGAGGTAGTATTTGCTTCGATCACGGGAAGGAGAGCTGATTGAATCAGTTACTCCCCAGATAATGGTTAAAGTGACATGTTGAGAGCATATTACTGAACAGAAATGTAATTTTAGTAATAGTACGAGCATAATGCGAGCACGACTGAGAAGTGAAGTAAATAGCTATTCAATAGTCAACTTATTTATTTATTTCAAATAAACCAATGACTGATGAACTAGGCATAGCTATTAATTTGGCAGAATTTAACTGCACTCTTCCTTTTATTTGGCCCGAAGAACTGAGAAGAAAATTCACGGATACAATGAACAATACATATATAATACAAAAAAAAAGTAAGGTATATCACTTATGGGCGTAGATAAACAACCTGTGAAAGGTTGTATGAAGCAGCACATGTAGCTTTAAGCCATTTGTAAGTGAAATCTATGAATGAGCCCCTTGTGCAATAGTAGATGTTTTACGGCTGATATAATGATGATAATGTGACGAGCAGGATGTGAAGCAATACAACACATAAACAATGCTCAACATAGAGCCACTTAAGAGTAGATACAACAACAGAATCAGGAGTTCATAGATCATATTATTAAGTAACGTAACACAACCTTGTAACACAACCTACACATAATTCATCGCATTGTATCAATGAACCTATTGGCCGCGCATGATTCTCAATATGACATTAATTACTGTTTTTATCGATTCAAAACGCATACCTCAAAGGCACCTGTAATAACGCCAACACTATTGCTTGAACTGTAGCCTTCAAACAACAATAAATCGAAATGGTTCCTTTGAACAACCTACGAACATTATCAATTAATAATTAATCGGTTGTAGTTGCCGGTTGCACGCCCACCTACGTACTCGTAGATTCCGGCAAATCCGTGTGAGTCATGTACTCAAACCAAAGAGTTTATAGGTAAAACTGGAGTAGGATTTGAACATATTAGCCTTCTAAATGGGACTTCCACTTATATGTCTATTTTCCAAAAAAAGACATCAAGACGGTAGTGTGCTTATTCACCAACGCCCCACGTACATATTCCTCGCGCACATTGTACTGTGGTGACGGCGCTATTGCATTCGTCTGCGACCTGGGCCGTACCAGATTGCCTGAACGGATCCTGTCTCATCGAAGGAATGTCGTCAGTATATGTTGTCAAGGGGGGTAGTTTCTTCCCGAGATCTGTCTTTGAGGGGCACGCGTGAATACTTACGCACCGCCACCTCAGGCTCTTCATGTGATGGAACGAAGGACTGCCCCAAATTCACCAGTCACGGGCATGAATGGGGGCCTGAAGAGGGACCAATAAGGCCTTAGCATAAGCGATGCATCATAGACTTTAACATTGATGTCAAATTGTTTGTTTGTTATTCCTTTCCTTCATGTCAAATGAAATTTTATATAACACATTTTTTTAAACTATAATTATACTTTCATTTCAATCAAACAGCATTCTTAGCATACTTCCGAATATCTAGTAAGCGTAACAAAATATTGGTAACTCCTAGCTGTTACCTGAAGCCTGGATTTGGTTGTTGCTCTAAACGCTGAAAAGCATAAAATCACCATAGTTTATTTTAATTTCTAGTAATGGATACAGGTATATCAATATTTTTTATGACATTAAATACTTGTATAATGTTTTGTTTTTTCACTCATCAACAAATTTTCTCCTGTGCTAAGTTACTGAGGTTATTAAATTGTCGTTGTCTGAGTAATTGTATTGTGTTCGTATTCCCATTTACGAATATACATATATATTTATATTATATATATTTCTTCTGTGTTACTAGGTTATCCAATTGGCATTGTGTGAGTTTTTTGTTTTCGATCCGTAGTCGTATTTACAAATATTGTTGTCATTGTTAACGAGTGTATGTGTAGGTATTTATAAATAGGAATAGAATAAAATAACTCACACAACAACAATTAAAAAACATTAGTAACAGAGAATAAAATTTAGCGTAACCTTAACAATATTATTTTGCAAGTAATTTCGCTATAAAACAATAAAATACCAAGAAACATCAACGCAATAAAATAGCCAATACAAAGTCACTGAACTCAACAAGTTGAAAATGCTATCATTAATAGGCCCTAACTAATTAGTCATTATGATTAAACAACGTTACATGCAACAGCAATGCAAGCAGCACTGAAATATTGGCCGTATTACAGTTAATATTCCAATTAATGCTTTCTTATATAACATAAGTAAGTATTGATTTAATATGCTATATTTCTGCGATAATTCGCTTGACGTGCGAAATCCTGTTTGAATAACATTTTCCTCATACAATAGGGTCGTCCATAAAACCGGCGGTGTAACGTAATGATATTATAGTGACAAGCAGTTTGATTACTTATATTCATTTTACTTCATGTAACTTAATTATATCTTATACAATAAATACTTGAGATATCTCCAAAGGCAAAAAAACAATCTACTATAAGACTTAAAATTACAAATGTATGTATTAGCTAAAGAAAACATTAAATTACTTACAAACACCTATTTAATGAATTGTTAATCCTCTCTGCTTGACTTTTCAACACGGGATGGGATGCAACCACGAGTTTTGCAAGAGTATCCTCATCACCTTGCAAGTAATAAAAGTTACATAATCTGCAGAGAAATTAAAAGCTAGTTAGTGTGCAATCACTTTGAGTTTCGTTCATAAAAAATCATCAAAGATATTAGGGAACTTACGATGTATTGATATCCAGTATTGCTTTGGCTGTTGGTTGCTGGTAAAAAATAGGAGAAGTAAGGCCATTCTGTTTCAAAACGAAGGTGTTGTAAAAGGCTACCAAAGTCTAGATTGATAATGAACACAACTAATTACTAAGCGTGATAAATTTGGCAGTTGGCAGTGCCTCATTTTCAGCAATGGACTACAAAATATTGATTTTTTTTAAACTGCAATTAAAATAATTTTAAACTACAATTAGCACGTTCCTTCATGATTTGACAAAGATAGGGAACGAACCCTGCAACCATACTTTGTATATTTACGGCATTATAATGTGATATATAGACCTAGACCTCAGCTGTCTGAATATAAGGATAGACATAGTACCAAGTCCGTCTTTCATACCAGTTGATCACGTTGCAGTGTGAGGTCATACAAACGTCGGGCTTCCTCTTTGTTGCTCAACGGCGGAGCGCGCCGGTAAGCAACGCACGCGAGTTCGCGTGCATCCAACGATACTCTATGGCTGGATGACTCAATCACTCAATTGAGCATTGTTATGTAATCTCTTAATAGATGTTGTGCTCCTGAGATATTGATTGTCTACTGGTAGATGTTATATCTGACTCATGGCAAAAGTTATAATCTTGAATAATAAAATTGTGTGAGTATTATTAAACTCTTTCGTTCTAAGATAATTTGAAATTACTTTACTAACCTAAAATAAAAAAGTGTATAAGTCATATATATTGAATGCCGAACTTTGTCTGCTGACCAATTGTATTGGTGCTTGCCATCACAGTTTTTGTCACCCCTAGTAAAAGATTTAGGTCTACATATTGACGACCAGCTACTTTGGGTCAAACAAGTTAGTTGGACAATTTAGAGCGTCACAGAGACGCTGCGATCTCTCTATAGATGTAAAAAAATCCTTTCATCCAATACTAAAATACTTGGTCCAGTCCCTTGTGCTTCCTATAATTTATTATGTGGATGTTTGTTCAACTCTAAACTATCTCAAGACCTATTTAACTAATTAGACCGCCTTCTCAACAACATTCGCTTCACCTTTGGATAACGTAACTACGACCACATTTCTTCCTAACATTCTAACCTTAAGTGGCTGCCTGTCCGTCAGAGAAGAACCACCAGATCACCCTATTTGCTTCTATTTTTAATAATCCTTGTTCTCCTAATTATTTCAGAATCCTTTTTCTCCCAATTATCTCAAAATCGTCTAGTTTTGTTTTTGTTTGTATGCAGAATGTAACGAATGTAGCATGTAACGAACCAATTATCACATTATTTATTTTGTAATGTCTGTTTCACCGTAGCAAACTTGAGATAATTATATGTATATCACCAAAATAATAAATAATAATCTGATTTATTTCCGCCAGAAAAAAACACAAACCTTAACTTCAACGATTGATTGGGAAGAATTACAAAATCGACCGTTCAGAAGCCCTTGTACTTTCATGTCACCTCGTTTTATATTTCGTAAAAGAACTTCTGTTTTTAAATAATAATTGGAGCTAAAATCTCAAGCAGTTTTGTTGAAAGTTTTGCGTTGCATGTTGAAAAACCAGACGGTATAACATTCACTTACTTTTGTTTAACATTGCCAATTACATACTTATGTGACGCTGTTATGCACGTATCGGTTCGTAATTACATCATATATACTTGTATTTCAAAAACTGATTTTCGCAAACTAAGAATTTCTCGTGAAGCTTAATTTACACTATACTTTGTAATGACGACTGATCAATATCGATAGGTTTCGACACTATTTAGTATTTTATATTTAAGGATTGCAAACACCGTACTCCATTGAGCATAGTAGACACTCCTACCCAAAAAAAAAAATTGTTGTGGTTGTATGCAGGTATGACGAACCTTTCAAGGCTAACATCGTTATATCGTTAATAACCTAGCACTTTCCATTAACACTTGTCACATATCAATGACTTGTCAGACACTGCGTTCATACCGCAGGTGTTAAAAATCCTTGCCTCGGACTGGGCCGAGGAGTTGGGGGTTTCGGAAGGGGAGTTGGGCCGAGCCATTGGCCGCCTAAAGAGTCGCAACACTGCACCGGGTCCGGACGGCATTCCGGGCCGTGCGTGGGTGTATGCACTGCAGTCTCTTGGGGACCGTTTGAGGCGGCTGTTTACCAGTTGCCTCCGTAGTAGCGTGTTCCCGTCCAGCTGGAAGGAAGCTGGATTGGTTCTCTTGAGGAAAGAAGGAAGGGCTGCGGAGTCTCCCTCTGCATACCGTCCCATTTGCCTGCTTGACGAGGCTTCGAAGCTATTCGAAAGAATAATTACCCGAAGACTCGTTGAGTACCTGTCGCGAGTTGGCCCCGAACTGGCCGAAAGTCAGTATGGCTTCCGGCAGCGGCGGTCCACCATTGACGCGATTCTTCGCGTCCGCTCGCTGTCGGAACAGGCAGTGTCTCGGCGGGGTGGGGTGGCGTTGGCGGTCAGTCTAGACATCGTCAATGCCTTCAACTCCATCCCGTGGGGTGCTATTAGGGCGGCACTAGTCCATCATCGGTGTCAGCCCTACCTGCAGGGCATCATAGGGGCTATCTGCGCGATAGGCACATTCGCTACGTGGGTAGGGACGGTAGCGTAAAGCGGAGGGGGATTACGTGCGGGGTTCCGCAGGGGTCAGTTCTCGGCCCCCTTTTATGGAACCTTGCCTACGACGCGGTCCTGCATGTCGTTCTCCCTGCTGGCGTCAGCTTAGTCTGTTACGCTGACGACACTCTGATGTTGGCCAGTGGGGAGTCCTTCGAGGGAACCATCCGACTTGCGGAGCAAGCGGTGGCAATTGTCGTGGCCAAAATCCACGCCCTGGGTCTGCGGATAGCGCCTCAAAAAACCGAGGCACTATGGTTCCACAAACTGCCGAGGAGCAGAGAACCACCCAGTTCGTGGATACGCGTTGGTGACGCGCGAATCGGGGTGGGCCGGTACATGAAATACCTGGGGCTCACCCTGGACAGTCGTTAGAGCTTCGAAGAGCACTTTCAGCGCCTCGTCCCCCGAGTCGAGAGGGTAGTGGGTGCATTACACCGGGTGCTGCCCAATCTTGGGGGACCGAGCGAGGAAGTTCGCCGTCTCTACGGAGGGGTTGTGCGGTCCGTGGCCCTCTAAGGGGCGCCTGTATGGTCAGCTCGACTGTCAGGTGCCCAGCGCTGCAGAACCAAAATTCACGGTCTGCAGCACAGAGTGGCTATCCGGATCGCACGAGGATACCGAACGGTGTCCTACGAGGCGGCAACTCTCCTGGCGCGTTTTCCGCCTTTCGACATCCTGGCGGAGATGAATGCGTGGGTCTACGATCAGACACGCTCCCTCCGCCAGAGCGGCGAAAACGCGCCTCCAGGGGCGTTGGACAGGCTGCGGCGGCTGGCTCGGCGACGCGCACTTGTAAAGTGGCGTCACCGCCTGCGGATGCAATTTGCGACCAAGCGCGTCGTCGAGGCCGTCCTGTCGCTCTTCGGAGCCTGGCTCAGAAGGAGCGAGTGCGTCACCTATCGCCTGACGCAGGTGCTCACCGGGCACGGTTGTTTCGGTGCGTACCTGCACAGGATAGGACGCGAGGCCACGGCACAATGCCACCATTATGATAGCGACCAGGACACCGCACAGCACACGCTCGAGGCGTGCCCTGCGCGGATCCTTGTCGATCGGATCGAGCAAGATCTCTCTCTGCCAGCAGTAGTGTCGGCTATGTTGGCAGAGCACGAAAACTGGAATGCAGTGGTCTCCTTCTGTGAGAGCGTCATGCTCCAGAAGGAGACCGCAGAGCGGAATCGGGAGAGGGCCGATCCCGCTCGAAGAAGAAGGAGACGGCGCCGGGGTAACAACCACCCTGGCGCCTAATTCCGATACGCCTGAAAAACCCTGCCGTTGCTATAAGGTGGGGACCTCAGGGTTCACGGGTGCGTAGATTGGGGAATCTGCGTGCCGACACCAAGCGACCCAAGAGAAGACGGTAGCACGCATGTGGTCACGCGCTGCCGTGGCGCTTTGGGGGTTCCTTTACAATCCCCGGGGGGGGGGGGGGGGGGGTGACCGCTTTACAGTCACCCTCTCTGAGATGTGCCTATAGGCGTGGCACCAGTGGGCGGTTCTAGTGTGATCATACGAGGACATGTATTTCTCCAGAAGTCTTACTGAATGCACATAATTACATAAAATGCACAAACATCACACTTGTTTTAGAAACATCTAGCCCATTGAACATGACTACTTAAAGTACTCGACGACATGCTCAACTTGAGCTCAGTTATGACAAAAATATTTTAGGTTTCATCATCGTCGTCATATCAGCCAAAGAAAGTCCACAGCTGAACAAAAGCCTCTCCCATAGATTTCCACAACGTATGGTTACGTACCAGGTGTATTCATTTTGGGGGAAATTTGCCAGTACTTACCACGATTGGCAGGCGGGTTGGTGAGCGCATAATCGCTGCTGTTCCACAAAAGGGACGCTGCTACCCATCTCCCAGGTTAAGAGTCTTGGTGGCCTTTTATGCCATCCACGGCACACATTATTTTGCATAACATGGCTGTTTAATAAATAATAACAGTTCTTTCAGTTTTAATATTTCGTATCATCATATTCAACCGTCAAAGGAGAAATGCTATGTAGTTCAAAATGTATGCGAACCTACAAATCCAGTTTTCCCCTACCATTCTTCATAAAAACACACTAATGCACACAGTTACAAGGCCTCATCCATTGAACTGAATAAACACAACATTACAATTGGCTACTAATACTAAAACACACCCACGACTTTGTAGGTAGCCAATCATGCCGAGCGTACGAACTGCATACGGTGGCCGGTAGTTTACTGGGAGTAATAATCGCTGTTCTGTTCACTGCGTTTATTATTCACCGATTGCTAGTTAAAAGTGGTAGATAAGAAGCATTGTATTTTGTACAACAATAATAATGACGAAAAATGTTTGCAACTGGAATCTCTGGGAAAACATGTTTTTCAACTACGATGTTCAGTTTGTTCTTAGGATAAGTCATTGGTACAAAACCGAATTCAATAATATACAATATATTCAGCAATTTTGGAACCCTCTCCACGCGAGTTCAACTCGCACTTATCCGGTTATTTTAGATGAATTGACACAAAAAGAAACTATTTAGTAAAAGATTAATAAATATGAGCAAATTAGGCAGCCAAAACTCTGAATATAAAAATATATCGCATCTTATCATTATGAACATAATGCACAGAAAACAAGTGTGGTTGAATTATGAGGTATTACGTGTAGGTGGTGATTTCACACTACTAAATTGCTCCATAATTTATGGCGTGATTGCCTTTAATGTAGCTACAGCAAATTATTTCTAGCATACCTGGGAATTCTCCAATGGCTTCACACATTTTATTTCACTAGGGTTCGTGTCGTTGAAACCAAAACTGGAGCTTAAGACGGACGTTAAAATATAAAGATTTTAATGAAACTTTTAAATAGTGCGCTTTCTCGCTTGCTTTTGCTTTCCTCTACCCAAACAGAATGACCATTCCCAAACGATGTATAATCATAACCATGATCATCACGTTCTGCGGTGGTCAATTAATCTGGTTAATCACTTACACCTTCAAGTGTCTCTACACCGTAGATATTCTAAAATTTCGCTAGAAACATGACATTGGCTGTAGTGCTTGTGTTTTTACTTTATAAAACGTATTATGTCATTTATGCAACGAGCAAATTTGCACCTTTGCTAGATAAAATATCTGACGATCTTTTAGGGGCTAACAATCTGGAACAAGGATATCAGTACTTATACGATGAGCATATAACAATAGCAAAAGTTGGTGAAAATTCCTGGTTTCGATATACGCTGGATACTTAATGAGTATAGAAAGTGTTCAAACTGATGACTATGAGAGACACATGGTGCACGTTAAGGAACTGCTTTTTGTAAAGCATATCCAGATTGAAAAGTCGTTTTTTCAATTCATGTTTGCGTATAATTGCGTGCAATGTGTTGTTCTTGTGCCTAATTACTGCGGATTCGAAGGCTTCTTTAGTATAGTGACGACCCACGTAGGTCCTAAATCGAAGTTGATGACTCTTAAAGTGCGCAAAGCCTTCAAACATTCACAAAACCGTCCTTAAGTTTATTACGAATGAAAATGTATGAAGGAATCGGAGTTCACCAGGACGCACTAGATTTCTATTTTCAGCTGCAAAATGTGTATGGGCCTTGGTTATTCGCTGTTTTTTTTATTAACATCTTTCATGATATCGTTTAACGTATACCAAATATATTTGCTGCGAAGGATTGACCCAAAGTATACGTCATTCGGGGTGGTCGGTGTCCTACATATTTACTTACCATGTCATTATGCGAGCACCTTGACGAAGGTAAACTGATTGATTTCCTTTCTTAATTATGTTCGCGGGCTGTTTATTTAATTAGCCGTGGGCAAGGGTTTATCGGCGGAAGTAACAGAAATATTTATTAAATGTCATATATACTTATATGTGTATATGATGAATGATAAAATTGTTGTACTCGCTCGTTGTGGATATCAATGGGAGAGGCCCTTCTTCAGCAATGGATGTCTTTTGGCTGATATGATGATGATGAAGATTGAGAAGACTAATGATAGTCAAACTCATAAGTTAAGAAGCTATGATTTCTTATAACATAAACCATTTAATGCATGGTAGTTAAGGCCATATTCCCTAACAGCCTTTCATTGCAGAGGTATAGGAGAGTGCCAAGCATAATAGTGAACGTTTATGGTCTGTTGATGATGATAATAGCGGTAGAAGAAACTAAATATTGACGGCACAGCTCTGCCAGTGGCGCAGTGGCTAAGCGATTGAGTTTCTGTCAGGACACGTAGCACAGGTTCGATCCCCGCACGGAGCAGATATTCGTACGATCTACAGATAGTAGTTTTGAGTATGGGTGTTTGTGCATATGAGATTTATGTCTGTAAACTGTACCTATACAGGAGAAAGACATCTCGACAAATAAAAATAAATCGAATGGTGGAGTACAAACAATTACGTACCTACTAAGAAACATCAGGGTCATCAGGAATCGTCTCTAGCGTAGGTTTGATGACTTCTAACCTCTCGAACAAGCTGGTTTCCGAAAAGGTTTCAGTACCATAGACCACATCCATACGCTGCGGCAGGTTATACAGAAGATCGAGGAGTATAATCCGTCACTATGCTTGGCGTTTGTGGACTAAGAGAAAGCCTTCGATTCGATCGAAACCTGGGCAGTGCTGCAATCTCTGCAGAGATGCCAGATTGACTATCGGTACATTGAAGTGCTTATACAGAAACGCCACCATGTGGGTCCGAGTACGGGGCAACGACATTTCCCCGAAATTGTTCACGCAATGGAGGATGCCTTCAAGCTACTGGAGTGGAAAGGATTTGGCATTAACATCAATGGCGAGTATGTCACTCACCTTGGACTTGCCGACGACATCGTAGTCATAGCAGAATCGCTGCAAGAGCTCAGCACATTGCTCAATGATCTCAACAGAGTCTGCCAACAGGTGGGTCTTAAAATGAACATGGACAAAACGAAGGTCATGTCAAATGCCCATGTCGTATCCATCCCAATATTCATTGAGAGCTCTGTTCTCGAAGTTGTTGACGAGTATGTCTACCTGGGACAAACTGTCCAGTTAGGTAGGTCCAAATTCGAGAAAGAGTTCAATCGTCGAATCCGGCCTCCCAATATGTTCAGCACTGGACGTTTACCAGCTGACATGTGTGTGTGTAAAGCTACTAAACGATAGCTTATTCATTAATATTATTGATGTGAAACATTTAATGCGGCGGGCCAGACCGGCAATTGCCATGGTGACGTCGCCATGTCATAAGTCACCGCTCTATGTGATGATAGTATGTAACATCTAATACGGTGTGGTGACGAGTCGCCAAGCGCAAGTGACTTGACGGCTCGAAATTTTTGTTATATGTTAATATAAATCATAAATGAATCATCTATTTCTTTAAAAAAAAACAGAACATTTGGTGCCGGCTTTGCCGTGTGGTGCCGGCTTTGCCGTGTGGTGCCGGCTTTGCCGTGTGGTGCCGGCTCAGAATGCCACCACCCCATCTCCTTCCATGGGTGTCGTAAAAGTCGACTAAGGGATTAATCGGAGGATGGGCAGCAGCATCCTTCGAGTACATTAACAACTCAACTGCGATCGCCAACCCGCCTGCCAAGCGTGGCGATTATGGCAAAACCCCCCAATGAGCTCAAAACACATCCATATCGGTGGTTGTGATGATCTTTGGGGGAGGCCTGTGTCCAACAGTGGACTTCATTGGGCCGAAATGATGATTTGATAATTGATTATGCCATGTTTATTTAGATTTATATAGTATCCTTTTGTGCATATTATTTTTAAATTCGATGTTTCACATTTGCCAAGTGTCCCGCGACGGCTCACATTTTTAAATTCTTACTTCGTTACTACATATACCCGTGCAATAAAAATTAAGCGTACAATTGCACGATGTCGAAGCACATTTAGACTGAATAAAATCTTTAGGTATGGGTGTTCCACATATAATAAGTGAGGAGATGAAAAATCTTACCGTACATTGCGCGTACGCATTTTAAGCTTCAAATTACGTAAAACACTGGTTTTTGTGTTTTTACGATTTTGCTGGATATTGCCAGCGCTTATTAATTATGTCTGTAAGTACTTCCGTTCTTTGTCAAATTTCGATGCGATTGGACACAATATACATAGGCAGTATATAAATTAGCTAAAAAAAAGAACATTTGTGTTAGTCTTATAATTATATGGTGACAGGCTCACCGTCAATCAATTTGGATCTGATACGGCACATGTCAACCTCTTGATATCATAGTTAATAATATTGTTGACAACATTCGTGGGTTTAAATTCTTAAACCAAAAAAGGAATTGAGAATCTTTTGGTTTTGAAATTTATTGACTGTTAAGTAAGTAAATATCGGTTTTGCTTTATTCCTAATATTTAACATTGCAATGCCATTATTCATTTTGTGTATATAAGTGTTCTGTGGATCATTCAAGGCAATTTATAGGGGCGGCCTTTGTTTAGCAGTGCACGTTTTTAGCTGATATGATGATGATGATTTCATTCAAGAGCCATGTAATTTCATTGTATTACGTATCGTACTATATACGTCGTGTAGTAATATCACTGCTGGCTTGGCGGCCGAATAAAACAAAACCGGACAAGTGCAAGTTGAACTCACGAGCAGAGGGATCCGTACGATGTACATAATATCAACCATGTTTAAATCTGACCCTGTTTTTCGTAACTAACAAAAGTATGTAGGGACCAAATTGCTGAATATATTGTCTATTGTTGAACTCGGTCTTGAACCAATAATTTATCCCAAGAACAAATTTAACATCGTAGGTGAAAAACATGTTCTCCCATACATTCCAACAGCGAACATAAATTTGTACGCACAATATGAAAAGATTTACCATATTAGTTTAAGACCATAGACTTTTCATAAGGTTTTCCTGTAATCTGAAGGTAAAGAGCTGTAATCTATATTTTTGGTGGAAATTAAAATATGTGACAACAAGCCCATCCATTTCATATGTTCACAGTACAGTTTCCAAACGACATTCTTTAATTTTCTATATTGTCCCACAAAAGTCACCCCATAATCAAAATTCATTTATTTACGTTACACGTCCGTGTTTGGATTGCAGAAATCCATATATGTACAAAATTTCAACTTAATCGGTCCAGTACATTCGGCCAATTTTCTGGCTGTGACAGGCGGACAGACAGACAAATAGACACACGAGTAATTCTATAAGGGTTCCGCTGTTTATTCCTTCAGACGTTCAGAACCCTAAAAAGCGCTGGATGCTGAAAATCTGCAAACCATCAATTTGAGCCCACCCAGGCTTTTGGCGTGCCCTAAGCAACGTTACTACAATATCCTGCAGTTGGAAGACCGGCCGCGTGGCTCTGTCATTATAAGGGAATATAATATGGGCTACACATGCCACAGCAGCCCCGCAGTACAGGATTATTTTTTTATCTCCGAGGTTTTAGCAGGTGTAACAACAGAGAATCCGCGGTATACACATCGCTCTGTTTTTATTAAACATTTCGTTGTGCCCATGGATCCCCCCGGTGACCTAAACCTTGGCCCCGGATCTGCTGGAAGAAGTGCTTTCCGCGTTCTTTCCGGACCGTGAGCGTCCCTGACCCACCTCCGACTGCCTTAGACTGGAGTTGGGGGTTTCAGAAGGGGAGTTGGGCCGAGCCGTTGGTCGTCTAAAGGCTCGCAAAACCCAACGGGTGCGGATGGCATTCTGGGCCACGCGTGAGTGTATGCACTCAGTCTCTAGGAGACCGCTTGAGGCGACTGTTTACCAGCTGCCTCCATTGCAGCGTGTTCCCGTCCGGCTGGAAGGAGGCCTGATTGGTTCTCTTGAAGAAGAAGGGAAAGCCCGCAGAGCTTCTGCATATCGTCCCATTTGCCTGCTCGACGGGGTGGAGTGGGGTTAGCCTTCAGTCTAGACATAGTCAACGCCTTCAACTCCATCCCATGAGGCTTAATTAGGGGGACACTAGTGTACCATCATTGCCCTGCCTACCTGCAGGGCATCATAGAGGCCTATCTGCGCGATATAAGCACGTTCGTTACGTGGGCTGGGGCCATAGCGTAAAGCGGAGGGAGATAACGTGTGGGGTTCCACACGGGTCGATTCTTGGTCTTGAGTTTCGTTCTCCTCGCTGGCGTCAGCTTAGTTTGTTACGCTGACGACACACTCGTGTTGGCCAGCGGGGACTTCTTCGAGGGAACCATCCGGTTTGCCGAGCAAGCAGTGGCAATTGTCGTGGCTGAAATTCACGCTCTGGCTCTGCAGATAGTTCCTCAAAAAAAACCGAGATGCTATAGTTTCATAAATTTCCGAGGAGCAGAGAGCCACCCAGTTCTTGGATACGCATTGGTCACGCGTGAATCGGGGTGGACCGGTACATGAAGTACCTGGGGCTCACATAGGTGCCTGGTATTCGGGTAGTGGGTGCATTACACCGGCTGTTACCCAAACTCGGGGATTGTGTGAGGAAGTTCACCGTCGGTACGGGGAGTTGTGTGGTCCGTGGCCCTCTGAGGGGAGCCACACTTCACGTTCTGCAGTGCAGAGTGGCTATACGGATCTCACGAGGATACCGAACAGTATCCTACGTGGTGGCAACTCTGCTGGCGCACTTACAGCCTTTCGACATCCTGGCAGAGACGGATGCATGGGTCTATGATCAAACACGTTCCCTCCACCAGAGTGGCGAAAGCGTGCCTGGGCTTTCGACAGGCTGAAGCAGCTGGCTCGACAGCGCGCACTTGAGAAGCCAGCAGAAGTGTCGGCTTTGCTAACAGAGCGTGAATATTGGAGTGCTGTGGTCTCCTTCTATGAGAGCGTTATTCTCCTGAAGGAGACTGCAGAGCGGGATCGGGAAAGGGCTGATTCCGCACGGAGAAGGACAAGACGGCGCCGGCGTAACAACCGTCCCGGCGCCCAGGTCCAACATGCCTGAGCCCCTGTCGTCGCTATATGGCGTGGGGCGTTGGGGGTTGCGGGCGTACTGATTGGGGAGTCTGCGGGCTGACACTGAGTGACCCACGAGAAGATGGTGGCGCGTATATCATGCGTCGTCATCTGTGCAATATAGCATAGTGCACAGTGAGGCTTCAGGGGATCGTTTACAATCTCCTCGGGGGGTGACCGCTTTATAGTCACCCTCTCCGAGATGTGCCTATAAGTGTGGCACTAGTGTGGCGGTGTGATCACACGAGGTCCTGGAGGTCCCTAGGTGTCAAGATGACCGCACTAGCGGTTTTAACCGGTAGAAGTCCGGCATGACCTTTTCCCCATCCCCAGGGCGAAGGTAGTTCATGATGAATATCCACTGACACCAATAAAAAAGGAGGTCTGATGGCGTGTATGTATGACTCTTGAATGGCATAATTTAAAGAAATTGAACTACGATACTCACACACAGTAAAAGTTGCTTATTATACACCAGTACCCCAGTACGATTTTTACTTTACAATCGAAACGTAATAGTAAACTACACATTTACTGCGGTCGGCGCTGTGATGAGGCTGCTTTAAACTCTTCAACCAATCGGAGCGCTGAACGCGGTAAACGTGTAGTTTACTATAAAGTTTCGATTGTGAAGTGAAACTCGTACTAGGGGTACTAAATGTCCCACTGTTTACAGTGTGATTGGCTAGCTCTGATTTCGTCAGAAACATGGATCAACTTACGGTAGGGCTATTTGAAGCTACCACCCGGTCACTGAACACCCGTTTTTCTCGGCTGGGCCGCATCGGGTAGGGCCCAATCGCACGAGTGTCGTATAAAATACTACCGAAGACAGGAGCATAGCGAACAAAACTGATTGCTAAATGTGATAAATTTGGCAGAGCCGTATGTTCAACAGTGGACTACAAACTGTTGTAACGAATAATTTTTTATTCATTTTTTGAGAAATAAATTGTAATTCTAAGTACGTTTCTTAAAGGTCAAATCTAGGAAAGGAAACAAACCCTTTCCTTGGGAAAGTTTTCGCCGGAGAGAATTCCCACTCACTGTAGGTTAGCCATTTGTGGCGTGTATAAGGTTGAATTTTGCATCGCTTACACATAAGATCAATAATAACTTTAACGAATTATTACTGTTTGCGTTTTATTTAATTTACATATGCCAAAAAACAGGATGTCATAATTTGATTCGGTAGATTTCGCATGCTAAGTTTGCAAAAAAATATTCCCATAATCTTTAAGTGTCATTAAAATGTTAATTTGTACCCTTGGCCGACTCCGGAATTTCTCTAAGTGTAACTGATCGAAAAAAAATGTAACCAATAATTTAAAATACCTAGGTTAGTAACTTTCACTTACTTTTAAATTCAAACTTTTGTTACGTGCGCGTATAAGATCGTATTACGTTATTTTATACTGTTATAAAAAAAAGAGTGTCAATTACTCGTAAGGCTCTGCGTTCATGCCACAGTTCAAAAAGATCCTAATTTGATCAATAAGGATAGAATAAAAAGAGTTTCTAACTTACTTCTTACGTAAAATGCACAACCATCATAATTATTTTAGAAACATCTAGCTCATTAAATATGCCTACTTAAAATACTTGACGACATGCTGAGCTTGTGCTCAGTTATGACAAAAATATTTAATGTGTATTAAGCCGTATTAAGAACTTGGAAAGTAGCTACAAATGCTACTTTTTCATTTTTGTATTTTATGTCTGTGGCATCAAACAATTTTATTACCTTTGTCAACTTTCCAATTATAATTTAAGTACTAACGCACCAAATCTGTATTCTAGACCTATCTCAATTTTACGTATTATTTTTATTATTGTTTTCTTGCATAAGAAAAACGATTTGGTAAAATCACATATGAGAGAGCAGATGAGGCAGCTAAGCTACTAAATAAAAAATAAGTTGTTGACGAGTATGTCTACCTGCGACAAAATGCTCAGTTAGGTAGGTCCAACTTCGGGACCTCTTGTCAAGCATCGAATCTGACTCGGCTGGGCAGCGTTCGGGAAACATCGCAACGTCTTTTCGTAAACAATACCGCAATGCCTCAAGATGAAAGTCTTTAACCATTCTGTGTTACCAATGAAGATATGTGGAACAGAGACGTGGTTACTCATAATGGGCCTCATAAGAAAGCTCAAGGTCACTCAGCGAGCTGTGGAGAGAGCTATGCTTGGTATTTCTCTACGAGATCGAATCAGAAATGAGGAGATCCGTAGAAGAACTAAAGTTGTCGACATAGCTGAAGAACTAAAGTTGTCGACATAGCTGGGCGGGGCACATTGCTCGTAGATTTCTAATTAGATTCAGTAAAATAATTACATTCCTTTAAAAATCATTAGTAAGGTACTGATAAATGTTCTAGCTTTGATAAATGCGATTGTACACAATGCGTAAAAAGAAGCTTCTCTTCTGTCGGGTATTCCACAACTCCTCAAGTTTATTTTAATTATTGTTTCTTTGAAGCAACAAGAAGAAAAATGATATGGTAAAAGACAATATAATATATGAGCAGATTAGGCAAACCGAGATGGGTTGCCTAATCTGCTCTTAATATTAATACCTACTATTAATTCGTCAAAAAGATCTTATTAATAATGAACATTTCAATAACTAAAATTGAGGAAAATCATTATTACTTACCGAGCACGATCCGAGCCGTAACATGAGGCCGTGTGGTGCCAGCTAAGAATACCACCACCCCATCTCATCCCGTGGGTGTGGAAAAAGGCGACTGTGGGATTAGCCGGAGGATAGGCAGCAGCGTCCTTTGAGTAAATTAACAACTCAAATACGATCACCAACCCGCCTGCCAAGCGTGCCGATTATGGCAAAGCCCGCAATGAGCACGCAATACACCCATATCGGTCGTTGTAGTGATCTTTGGAGGAGGCCTGTGTCCAGCAGTGGACTTTATTCGGCCGAAATGATGATGATGAGATTAGGCAGCAAAAACTCGAAAATATATTGCATTTATTATCGTGAATATAATGTACAAAAAACAGAGAACAAACTGAGCTAAATTATGAAGTATTATGCGTAGGTGGTGATTTCACACTAATAAATTGCTCCATAATTTACGGCGTAATTGCCTTTAATGTAGCTCCAGTTAATTATTTCTAACATACCTGAGAATTCTTTTTCGAGTTCACACATTTTATTTCACTCGGAATCGTGTCGTTGAATACAAAATGGAGCTTAAGACCAACGTTACTCCAAAGAAAAAATATAAAGATTTTAATGGAACGTTTAAATTGTGCGCTTTCTCACTCGCTATCGCTTTCCTCTATCCAAACAGAACAACCGTTCTGAAAAGATGTGTAATCATTACCCTGATCATCACGTTCTGCGGTGGCCAATTGTTCTGGTTTATCACTTACACCTTCAAGTGTCTGTACACCTTAGACATCTACAATTTCACTAGAAACATGACATTGGCTGTGGTTCTCGTTCTTTTTTTTGTAAAAACGTATTACGTAATTTTTGCTACCAGCAAATTTGCACCTTTGCTAGACAGAATATCTGAAGATCTTTTAGAGGCTAACAATCTGGAACAAGAATATCAGGTGTTATACGATGAGCACATAAAAATTGCAAAAATAGGCGAAATTTCCTGGTTGTTTATCCCTACGATCTTGAGCGCGTTATTTCCGATATATGCTGGATTCTTGATGAGTGTAGAGAGTGTTCAAACTGATGACTATGAGAGACGCATGGTGCATGATATGGAACTACTTTTTGTGGAAAATATTCAGAGTGAAACGCCGTTTTTTCAATGCATGTTTGCCTACAATTGCGTGCAATGTGTTGTTCTTGTGCCTAATTACTGCGGATTCGATGGTTCCTTCTGTGTAGCGACGACCCATCTACGTCTTAAACTGAAGTTGATGACTCTTAAAGTACGCAAGGCCTTCAAACATTCACAAAACCATCGTGGATTGCGAACTAAAATGTATGAAGCAATCAGAGATCACCAGGACGCATTAGATTTCTATGTTCAGCTGCAAAATGTGTATGGGCCTTGGTTATTCGCAGTTTTTTTACTAACATCTTTCATGATATCATTTAACCTGTATCAGATTTATCTGCTGAAAAGGATTGATCCAAAGTATACGACATTTGGGTTGTTCGGTGTCCTACATATTTACTTACCATGTCATTATGCGAGCACCTTGACGAAGGTAAACTGATTAATTTCCTTTCTAAATTAGGTTCGTTTCCTATTTCTGTAATTAGGCAAGTGTTAATTTATCCGTGTGGTGTCCGGATTAAGAATAAACCACTATTCGATTTCCTGTCTGTCACTTTATTCTCACCTGGCATAACAGGCGATTAAGACTCTTAACCAGAGGAATGGGCAGCTGCGTCTCTTCTGTGGAACAGTAGTCATTTTGCCCTCACCAACCCACCTGCCAAGCATGGTAATTACCGGCAAATTCCTGCCAAAATAATTATACACGCCATATAACCGGTAATCTATGGGGGAGGACTTTGTAAAGTAGTGGACGTATTTTTAGCAGATTTGAAGCGTTCATTGGTGAAAATACTGTCATTATTAGAAATATTGATTAAACGTTACATATATAGTATATGTATGACTATATCGATTTAAATAAATAGTTTAGGTTAATCTACCTAATTCATCCAAACTGTGTGAGCTTTTAATTTAACTGCCACGCAGGGCTAGTCCTGGGTAGAATCAACAATAGTTATGGGCGGGCATGACGCTTACGATGCCGCAGATTTACCATCCAAATGAAAATAACAATCCATAACGTCCAATTAATTTCCCAACATCAAATCGTAAACGATGATAAATGACAAATTATTTAACGTTGTACTTATTAACTCTTATCAGCGTAATCTCTGCCTCTTATATAGTAGTTTTATGATCTTAAGAACTGCAATGATCTAAGATGTTTAATATTTTAGTTTTATTTTACATAAATATTGTGCGTTCCTATATGGGACACAAACAATTGTCTTTCTTTCTTGGCAGATGAGTTGGCGATCGCAGTTGAGTTATAATTAATGTACTCTAAGGACGCCGCTGGACTTCCTTCGGCTAATCCCATATTCGTCTCTTACGACAAATTAGATGGTGTGGTGGTCTTCTTAACAGTACCACACGGCCTGCCTTTTATAGTAAAGTTATGAAAATATTAATATTTACCACCTTTTTCAGTTTAGCGAACAAATACCAGACGATCTCTACAGCGTACCATGGGAGTCATGGGCTGATCCTGTGGTAACCAAGCTGCTGATATTCATGATTGCTAGGGCACAACAGGAAATAGTCGTCACCGGCAGCGGACTAGTGGTTTTTAACATGGAATTATTTAAATCTATTCTGCAAACTTCTTATTCGTACTTTACTCTCATTACTGCTTAAATACTCTGAAAATAACATTTTTTGATGTGCACTTTAATCTATTCTGACCCACTTTTACCTTGTTTTTAACGTTGACTCATTGTGTAATGGATTAAATATAAAATGAAATTTATTACAAAATGTCCACACCCCCAAAAAGATTTTCTGTACCTAAATTCTTTCATAGAAATTATATTTCTGTTCAAGTAAAAATAAAATGAAAAATTGTTCATAGTTAATAATTAATATTTCTGCATTATAAATAGTAATGTATATACTTAGAAAATATCAGTTGCATAAAGCCTACACAACGGCGGCACATATACGAAAAGATGCTTGAATAGAGTCGAAGAAAATGTAGTGTAATAAGGACGTAAAGTTTGGTAATTTCTGCGTATTCTTATGTAAAATGCGAGATGTTATGTATATATCCGCGTTAGGATGAAGGTATACGAAATAATTTCGATCACAGGGATTTAAATTAATTAAAAAGGTAATTTAATAAAAGTTATATCCAATATTAAAAATGAATGTAAGGGCTTGAGAAGAATGAAGATAGTCGAACCCATAGAGGTTAAAATACTTCTTATAGGATGAATGCTTCATGACATTTCATTGAAAAAGTCTAGTGGTGTCGATTTTCAACAGTAAACATGTATTGGAGATGATAATGAATCTTACACAAATAAGAACCAAATCGTATAGAATAATCCATCGATATAGAGTACAAAAGTTTTTGTACCGTCTTAGAAACATATATGTAGAGTGCTTCCTGAACGTTTGTTATTACTTTCTTTTATCCTACTACTAACCATGTATACCATCTGAATTAATCAATAAGTATTTTTTAAACTTTAGCGACTTTTGAACCAAATATTTTAGAGACTGGATCTAAAACAACTGAAAATGTATAAAACTATCAAATAACCCACCTACTTCTCTGGGCATAAATTAATCATTTAAAAGATACCTTATAAAACAAAATAACGAACTTTGGTCAGCGTATCCCAACACAAACAAACCTAAATGTTAATTTTAACGACCAACCTATCGAAGAAGCGGACACATCACAGTTTCTAGGCTTACTTATTAATAATAAAATTACACGGAAAACGCATATCGAACAATTGTGCAAGCGGGTTTGTAAATCAGTTTATGCCCTTCATGAACTTGCATAATAAAATCAATTCTAGTACCATCATAGCTGCATATCATGGGCTGGTGGCATCTGTAATTTTCTCGGGGAACTCTACTGACAAAGGTCTTATCTTTAAGGCACAAAAATGGTGTATTAGGGCCATGTTCGGTATAATGCCTAGTTGTGTACCTTTCTTCAAAAGGTACAATATCTTACTACTGCCTTCACTCCATATAGGTACTTGAAGTAGCGTGAAACAAAACATGAATCTTTTTGACTTGGCATCTGAAGTTTCCAACCGACGCCAAAGGGATGAAATCAAACTTTGTATGCGCAAAACGAACACTGCTCTGATGCATAAGAGTATTTTTCATATGGCACCAGTAATTTATAGTAAAATGCCACAAGATATATTCAAATATTTAAGCAAAGACTAAAAAATCTGCCGTGTCAAAGATGTTACTAGTGTCTCAGATATTTTAGCAGATACACTCGAGATGATGTAAGAAATGTATGTACACATACATGAATTTATTATAATTGCTCAATATCTGTATAGATTAATTCGGAATTAAAATTAATTGTAATTTAAATCACAAATATAAACACCTAATGTATTAGATTGAAAGTGTGATAGTTTGTATAATGAATATATTTGCATGTTGTTGTATGTCTTTCATAATTGGCCGATCATTGAGAACTTATTCTTCATGAACTTCCTTCGCCCCGGGGAAGAGCGAAGGGGTATCCTACCGGCTAAAACCACTGGAGCGGTCATTTTCGGCACCTACGGGAGGCTCCAGGTCCTCGAATAATCACACTAGAGCCGGCCTCAATACTACCTAACCAACCATTGCACCTATGTATAGCAAAAAATAATTCTGATTCTGATTCTGATGATTTTAATCCTTTAAATAAAAAGTATTACACTCATCCTATTCCACGATATACTCTACCTCTATGCCGAATTTCATCAGAATCCATTCAGCTATTTGGGCTCGATGGAGCCTCAAAAACACTCAAGCATACAAACATTCACATTTATAATTTCTATCTCTTTTCGTGTGGTTAGGGGCCAACCTTGTGTCAAGAATTGTTCAAGCCGCCCAAAGGCGTCTAACTTTTCTTCACGACTGCCATATAATGACAACAAGCGTGACCGGGGATTTTACGTGCTCCCCGAAGCACGGAGACGCTTAGTTCAAATACCACTATGCGTTCACCCATCCACATACTGACCTTGCCAAGCATTGCTTAACCTCGCCGATCAGTGAGTGCAACTAGCTATGAGCGCCTCATTTATAAGTAAGATAAAGAAATATCACATACAAATACTTTGCTAAATAAAATTCACCGATTTGTTGTTGGTGACAAGCCACTACTAGTTCAAGTATTCAATGTGGGCTCCGGCACAGAACAAACTACCCCTCTCCGCCCATAAGTGTGAAATTGATATCAAGAGGTTGGGCAGTAGCATCCTCCTGTACGCTTATAACAACATAATACGATCAGCAATCCGCCTGCCAAGTGTGGGGATTATGTCAATATCCCCCTATGACCGCTCATTGTATTCATCACTGGGAGGCTCATGTTCAGCAGTGGATATATTATTATGGGTGTGTGTGTGTGCCTTTACTAAACTGGATGTAGTAAAAGGCGACTAAGAGACTTTAAACCAGATGGATGGGTAGCAGCCTTCCTTCTGTGGAACACCTGCCACGCCTGCCAAGCATGGTAAGCCAATGCTTATAATTAATTATATAATTCGCATTCCTCCAAAATGACGACATAATTGTGGAAATGTATGGAGGAGGCTTTTGTTCAGCATTGGACCTCCTTTGGCTGATATGTTGAATACCTACTTATTTACTAATTAGTTATCACTGTTCGCGTTTAATAAAAAATAAGTGTTGATTTACACGATGACGAAGCGCGTTTTAAACTCAAGAAAAACTTTAAGTACGGCCTTCTGTTTAATTAATACATTGAAGAGACGAAATGTCTCACCAAATTTTGTACGTACGCATCAAATTACATAAAAACACTTTCGATTTTGCAGTTTATTGCGAGCGCTTATTAATGATTTCTCTACTTTTACGCTGTTTTTACGTTTCGATACGAAACACAATAGAAATAAGCTGTATTTAACGTATATTAGAGAACATTTATTATAACTTGTGCAAGTCTTTTAACATTTAAAGTTACTCGTAGGTAATTGTATGAACGGACATCTGCGAATTGCAGCTGTACAACAATGCGCTCTTAATCCAACGAACACCATTTGGTTAGCCACCTTTCGAGATCGTGGTAGGAGTTTTTAGAATCCGAAAAAAGGACTAAATTTGAGATCTAATAGGCATAAAAAATTACCCCTAAACTAGAGGTATGGCAGCAGCGTCTTTTTTGTGAAATGATAGCCATACTGCGTTCACTAATCCGCCTGCCAAGTATAGTGTGTACTTGCAAATTCCCCCCAAATTTACGACACAATTGTGGGAATCCATAGGTGAGGCCTTTGTTCAGCTGTGGACGTCCTTTGCTGATATGATGAAGAGTATATGGACGTCCCGAAAACGTGTGTCCAGGAAGTCAACCCTTAATATAACAGCAGCTACAGTACCTTATACAATAGCATGATAAAATAACATTAATAGAAAGCATGATAAGGCAATTTCGTTTCATTTTGTTATCAAACAACACATCCAAATAATGTTGTTGTTAAAGTAAAACTTCAATATTGGAGGTGAGGGAAAAATAAAAACCTGGTTTAGGGTTACATTGAATATGTGTGATACATGGGTAAACCTATGTATGTATATATGAATACTTAAGTACCTAGTCATATTGAAGCCTAAAGTAGTATGAATGCGCTGTTATTAATCTATTACACATTTTTTTTTAATAATTAGCTGTACCCTCTGGCTTTGCTAGGCGTAAGTTATATTTATATTCATATATTTTGTCCCCTGCAAGACATCGAAATGGAACACACATAAAAATTAAAGTTAAAATTCCCGTTTCAATCCCTAAAATTTTGAGTTGAGCTGTTTCGGAGTCTATTCGAGACAAACTATCAGACAGACAGACAAAACCTAAAAGATTAGGTTTCGCGTAAATCATCATATCGGCCATTTATGCGTACACTGCTGAACAAAGGCCTCCCCCATAGATTTTCACAACTGTCATCATTTTGGGGGGTATTTGCCAATACTCACCACGCTTGGCAGGCGGGTTGGTAAGCGCAGTATGGCTACCGTTTCACAGAAGGGACGCTGCTGTCCATCCCTCTGGTTTAGATTCCCTCCCCAAAAGGCGGCTACTTTTACGACGTCCACCGGAGGAGATGGAGTGGTGCTATATTCTTAATCCACACGGTTGAATAAATAGCATGTAAATAGCAGGTTTAAATTTAATTTTACTACTTATTTTGAAATCACACATAGACATATTTTTTTAAATGGGTAGATACTTAAACTGCTTATTGCTAAGCAATATTATAAAATATTATTTTCATAAAAAATTGGTGCAATAACATACTATGATATATGAAGAAACTTCAGACTTACGCGTACACGTACACCATTTTTATTTTCTTATTGTTAACAATTGAAAACAATTAATTTTAATTTTTGTTGTTGCTTACTTTCTTTTGATTTGTGAATGCAATTAACTACTTATTACCATCACCAACCCGTTGGCCAAGCGTATATTAACAACAATCCCTAACAACACTTTGGTCATAAAACAGTAAACCGTTACTAACTGATGTGATAAATTAATAATTTAAATGTGATATCGTTAAACGTCAAGATTGTTTGATCTTCCACATGCCTCAATCAATTCCCATTAGCGCGTCAATCGCGCGTTCGTATGACGTAATAATCGGAGACAACGGTACAAGCTGTGCAGCATGATAGCTATCGCACGTCGTCGATAGCAAAAGTGTCTGCCGACCCTGGCGTACCCCCTCTACAGGTGGAGGGGGTCGCCACTCCAGCTCCCTTCACCTTCGCGCCGCACGCTACGCGCGACCAATGACCGCCCGCCCCGGCCCGGCGAAAGGTTTTATATACAAGTGGATTTCGCACTGCCAAATTGCTATAAGTCAAAATATAGGGTAGTCGGGCGGTTGAGTCGTTCGTGGTGCTTTGCTCGCGTGAGGTTATACCGACGTCTACTATCAACAAGTTAGTGCACTCGTGCGCGTGATACGCGAATTGGGATTATACGCGTCCTGAAAACACCAGCTAACGGGCAAATGCACCGTCACTGGAGTCCCCTGTAGTCATTTATTTTATATTGGCATCAGACTTTGTGTGATAACATGGGGTGCAGTGGAAGATATTATTTTCTGACTCTAGTTTTGTGCGTTGTGACTGAACTTGCAATCGGTGTAAGAGTGGTGCCCAAGAGAAAGAAAGGTAAATTAAAATATATTATAGTTTATATAAAACTTTCCGACATTGGCGCGGAAATTATGTTATTTTTTAATTCACTTAAATAATCAAGCTGCACATAATATTTTGTAAGAGGCTATTAGATAGTCTTCGTTATGCACTGAAACGTATTTTAAGGCCTTACCAAATTTACCTGCTCATGTGGTAGATAAATGTGCAGAATTCATATTGCAGCTTTATGAACCGAATGCTCTATTTATTACTCTTGCTCTTACACAATGTTTTAACTCTACATCATAAGCATAATACACAATGTAATAAACTTGTGCCGTGTGGTGCCGGCTCAGAATGCCACCACCCCATCTCCTCCCATGGGTGTCGTAAAAGTCGACTAAGGGATTAGCCGGAGGATGGGCAGCAGCGCCCTTCGAGTACATTAACAATTCAACTGCGATCGCCAACCCGCCTGCCAAGCGTGGCGATTATGGCAAAACCCCCCAATGAGCCCACAACACATCCATATCGGTGGTTGTGGTGATCTTTGGGGGAGGCCTGTGTCCAGCAGTGGACTTCATTCGGCCGAAATGATGATACCTCTTCACATCACTTTATTTATTTATTTGAACTTTTATGTACATTGAGTATACATAAGGCTTATGTATACTTTCATATAAGTAATAAGTTTAAATATTCACATAAATTGTATGTGTAATAATTTTAGTTTTATTTGCAACTCATTTCATTGATAAGAGTTTATTCGATGCTTTTTTTTTCAGCCACTTATGTAAGCTTTAATTGACAATTATAAAATTGTAGTTTATATGAGACGTTAAAAAAGCAACCATATGTATTAATGTATAAAAGTGCTAATAAATAAGTGCTAGTAAAAAAATATAACGATTTATTTGTGACTTTCCAGAATAATGCACTAACATAAGTAATGTAAAGTTGCCTTACTACCACGTAGAGAGTAAAACAATTACGTAAGCAAAAAAAATTCTTTGCAATTGTGAAATTTCATCCTACGTATTTCTTTTGATAAATAGAAATTTAAGTGACTCGTTGAAACTGACAGATGACACTACTAGCAATTTTTTTTAAAACTGAAAACTTATTGTTTTAATATGTAAAAAAAAAACTTATTCATATAAAACTATAAAAGCCTAGCGTGCTTGAATCTACCGTTAACTTTGTGAGAGAATTAAATTATGTGTAGGTACTCACCGGTACAATACAACTAACATTGTTTTGTTTTTTTTCACGTACCTAAATGCGCTTTAAAACAATGCTCGTAGTAAATATTTTACCGTTTCATTCACATTTGTTGTAATAGTGACGTTTTCACTAGATTGCTTTCGAGATTTAAAGTAAAAAATTGGGTCACTAAACAAAATTGGTATTCTAACCCACAATCTATAGAAATCACCACAACGGGTTTCTTTCGCACGAAGTGCGTGACTGTCAAAGTAAAATCTTCAATTCCGTATTTTTTGCCGGAGTGATTTTAACTTATTCAAGCCCAAATGAATTTCCCGCTACATTTAAATAAACTAGATTCTAAAATATAAAATTATTCTCAATACATTATTTTAAGACAATATCGGGTCTATTCATGTACAGATTTAATTCAATCAAAATAGCATTTTTAGTAACGTCGACGAGTCGATTAAGTTGTTCTTTATAGACCAAAGGTTTTGTTTCAAATAAACCAACTATCGTATCTTATAAATAGTGAGAATTGGTTGATCCTATGGAATAGAACCTGCAAAAACTCTCAAATAATTGAGATTATGAAGGTAAAAGATTCGATGAGAACGTAGGTTTTTTTTATCTGGCAAGTCGCGATTTGCACAACAATGTAGGTTCAAAGAAGGAATATAATATAAAAAAAATATTATACCTATACTGAATGACTACTGAGTACTGCAAATAATAAATATAATTAAAATACTTGGCAATTTTTTAAGTATAGTTGTTGAGCACTTTTTATACGATACAAATTCACAGACAGAAATAGAAAGTGTCCTAAAATCTTCAAATAAAAGTGTACTATCATTTCTTACAATAAAAAAGCATTGGTATAATTAAAATAAAAAACTGTAACACCCACATTAATTGCCTTTTAAACAGTCTTTGAACGTAATAAAAAGTATCAAAGACCGCAACGGTCATTATTTTATTATCTTAACGCGGTGCTCTACAAAAACAAAATTTAAATATATTATAATTTTATTTACTTTATCGCTTGTAAGAAAAATACAACACATTTTTGAGTTTTTAGCTAAGTGAGATACGTAGTTGGACCGTAAATATACGTACCTAATTAAAAAAAGCACGTGTACACATTGGTTCGTTGAAAACTTTTCGGTATTCACACAAAAATTCTAGTAAAAAGCATTTTGGATTGCTCACATACAGGAAACGTCGAACCAAATTAACGGCAAAGGTAAAACATAAATTCTGCAATCTCAGTCGCAGCATAACGGTATGAATGCATGCTGTAGTATAGAGCTGGTATACTCAAATACCAATGTACTGTAAGCACATGTATGAATGTAACATATGCATACATACATAATCAGCCCATTACTGTCCTACTGCTGGGCATGGGCCTTTTCTCACAATGAGAAAGGTTAGGCCTTAATCCACCACGCTGGCCTAGTACGGGTTGGCGGACTACCCACACCATGGAGAACATTTTGAAACCCTCTCAGGTGTGCAGGTTTCCTCACGATGTTTCCCTTCACCGTTAACGCAAGTGATAATCTAATTGTGCCAGGATTGAACTAAGACCCACTAGGCTATTGCAAAGCATGCATTCACCCACTAGGCTATCATGACGGACGTCAAAAACGACGATACCACTAAGCACATGCCTAAAGTAGTACAAAAATACAAAGTATATTCGTTAGTTCGCATAAGATGCCAACGAATATATAGCCCTCAACAATTTGTCTTATTCATACTTAAAGTCGAACCATAATTAATGGTAAATTGCTGACGTTACTCCCATTTTCTCATTTCACTAACGAAGGTTGCGCGCATAGTGTTGAAACTTGGATTTCTTAAATGCCGCGGTTGTTCTCACACATCCTGTATCGATTGAACGTTGCCACATGTTCGTGAGATTAGTAATTTCCGATTTAATTATTAGTTTCTCAGTATCTTATCAGCCTAGAGAGTACCTATAAATTAATATAGATTAAGCAAATTGAACTTACCAGATTCCAAGCCCGCGGTATAAGTGCCTATTTCAATATATATTTCACTCTCAATTTCACATCTTACCTGGCGAGCGCTGCCCCATAAATTGCTATGTAGTCTTCTTTATTTTTAGCGTTTTCTAGATTTGATAGATGTCACCTACTTTCATTCTGCTACTGTGAGCTTCCAGGCAAAGAAAAGACCACCCCTCTCCTCTCATGGGTGTCGTAAAAAGCTACAAAGGTTTGATATGAAGAAGGTGAGCAACAGTATCTTTTCGGTGTGCTAATAACAACATACAGCGGTTACCAATCCGCCTGCCAAGCGTGGTGATTATGACAAAATCAACACTCATTGTAGTGATCAGTGGGAGGCCCGCGTTCAGCGGTCGATGTTTACGGGCTCAACTAATAAATATGTATTCTGCAACCGGTCTGAATTCTTGAAAGTATTTGGCATAAACGATGTTTTCTCCTCACTTTTGATTTTTTATTAGCACGGAATTTTCCATTGTGGTTATGCGATTACTCTACATAATCAATTCAAATGGATGAAATAATCAAATCATTCGTTTCATCCATTTCTGTTCATACGATTTACTACGCTACAATATATGAAAGAAAACGTCCTTCAGCAACAACTGTGACAGGAGTTAAACACCAGTTTTCAGTCTAGTTTCTAGAGTAGACAAAGTAAGCATGTCCGGCGTCCGGTGTTTGATATCCCGCATCCGCTAATCACACACCATTCTCGGCAACACTTTTCTTAGCAAAAAGTTTGACAGAGAAAATGTCGACGCCAGTGAGAGTATCCCGGGCGATCGGCTCAGACGTGCCTCGTCCGTTTTTCTACGTTTTCGATATAATTAGTCTCAACTGCATCTCCGCAATGCACACACCGGATTTTTTTTATTAATCTTGCTTAAAAAACGCCGCCATCTGATATCTTCTTACTTTCACCTGGCAATTTGTAAAGTAATCATGGTGAGAATTCCAGAATTGTATTAATCTACGAAGCGGAGTTCAAGCATGGGACTATATTTAGAGGCCCGTTATTTTTTCAGGTTAATACGCTGCTTTGTTTTATCGTGTCCATAATATTATAGTATTTTATTCAAGAATCCAATGAGAATCCAAAAATAAAACGAATGTTTATCATGTTATTTGAATTTACAAGATACATATGTTTATTTTATTTATTTCCAGTTTAAATTAAACTAGAATTTTATTTATTATATTTACGGTATTACAATAATCATCGATGCTTCACATAAGTGTATTTTTATCTTTATACCTAACTATGAATTTCACTATTACGTAAATTATAAATTACAGACCGATAATATATTTGTTTGGCTTTGTTTTATACTAATTATGAGGGCGTTAATGTACCCGACATTATTATGAAATCGTATATTATTCAAAGCAATCACTTCTTCCTTAGCCGGAAGACGTTTAGGCAATAAAAAAAGTGCTGCCTGCATAAAATAACCATTAGCGCGCTATCTGTGCTGATGCCACTAAATTAAAGCTTAATTAATATGTTTAGAAATAGCTAATAACGAACTGTTAATTGCGGTTATCATTAACATGTTACCCTGAAGCATTAAAGGATTTTTACTGGGTCTAATCGATCGGTGTTATTTATTTCCTTTCGTAATTATTTTGAATTTTAAATGTAGTTTCAGAAGTTTATTTATAATTTCCTATTTAGGCAAATCTAAAATATTCCTAAACACTTCGTAAATGCAACCTTTTTGAAGTTTGAAGTTGATTAACCAATGCTATACGAAACTAAATAAAAAAAATCACCCAACACTAAAGATGCACGCGACATTTTAGGAAAATTAATATTTTATATAAAACGTGGTTCCTATGCTTAGACCTATGTAATCTAAGTTCCTATGTAATTTAGAACACATTCCCTTTTCCGCTTTTCGTGACGCGCGCACCATTATTTTAATGAAATGACCAATGTGTCATTATGTAATCCGAAAGAGAAATTGAATGAAAACGCGTCTCCAAGCTAGTTACGTTTTTCACGCATAGAACTGGTAGTAAACATGAATTTACATAGTATGGCATCGTTAAACCGCGTGTTTGTAACATAATATTATGTTAGTATATACGCTTGTAGTTTCCGGAGATGTAACAAAATCATCACATCACATTTATGGTTAGTGTGGCACAGATCTGGTAACAGAGATTTTTTTATTGCATCTGGTACTCCGTACTAAAGAGTATCTTACCTTTTCTAAATGAATACTCGCCGTTTCTTAAGACATTATTAATCAAAAACGTGATATTGCAGTTTCAAAAGTAATTAAAATTGTTAAACATTGTTCATTATAAATCAGTACGTAATTAATAATCATCCAATGCTAAATTCTCTCTCTGTCTCTCCTCTCATGACAGCTTCAATAAACGGTTAACGCTGGATACAGACTGAGCCAACGAACGTCAACGAATGGGGAATCTGTGCTTTTGTTGGCCTTATTTGGACAGTTTATCGAACGTCAGCGGAACCAACACAAGAAATTTGGCGAACGCTACCGCGTGTCTGTTGGCCCAGTGTGTGCCCAGCATCACATTTACATTCGAAAACACACTTTATATTAAACAACAATACTATGCAAGGCTTCGAAAAGTAGCTAAGTTAACTTACTAAGGTCACTGCAACAAAACACATCAACATTCCAACATTCGTGTCAATATCAGCAGTAATTTGTAGAATTACATCAATTTTTTGTCGGCCGCCAACGTAATGTCGTAATTCACAGGAGGCTAATGCATTATTTGAATTAAACCACGTGTATATCAAGCACATTTCACTTCTCTACACTTCACAAGTCCATTGATCAAAACTTTATTAGAGCCGTGTAAACAACAATCATATCAATTATTAATTGCTAACACAATGGTAAGAATATAGGTTTATTTATTTTAGTTCTAGATCTTAATTTATTATCATTTCAGCCGCATAAAGTCCACTGCTGGACACTGGCCTCCCCAAAGATCGCGACAATGACCGATCAGCATGCGTTGTGTACTCGTTGGAGGGTTAGAGTATATATGTCTCAGGGAAATAATGAAAACGGTGATTTGATCAAATCCCTTAGCTTAATGATCAATTCACGAAATATATTAAAATTACAACTCTGGGAGGATTTCCCTAAAGAAAGTAAGTCATCATTTAGGCCCAATGAAGTCCACTGCTGGACACAGGCCTCCCCCAAAGATCACCACAACCACCGATATGGATGTGTTGTGGGCTAATTGGGGGGTTTTGCCATAATCGCCACGCTTGGCAGGCGGGTTGGCGATCGCAGTTGAGTTGTTAATGTACTCGAAGGACGCTGCTGCCCATCCTCCGGCTAATCCCTTAGTCGACTTATACGACACCCATGGGAGGAGATGGGGTGGTGGCATTCTGAGCCGGCAAAAGTAAGTGATTGGACCAAATCCATAAAAAATAACTACGACGTCCAAGGCGGCAGCGAAGTGGATCGGATCCCCTCCCAGAGTTGTAATCTTCCATGAATCAATCATCTAGCTTAGGGATTTGATCATATCTCCATTTTGATCATCTCCCTGCAACATATATACTTGATCTCACATGCACCAACAGCCAGACCAGTACCAACTACGAGTAACTGTAAGAAAAGCACATATTTGTTCTGTCCAGTAATTGAATCCATGATCCGTAGCGCAGAAAGCGAATCGCTTAACCAATGCGCTGACCTCGGCGGCCGATCTTCTCATGATTATTCCGATTGCAGAAACTAAGAAATAACACATACGGAGTGAAAAAACACATATGTGCCGTGTGGTGTCGGCTACGAATAGCACCAGCCAATCTCATCCCGTTGGTGTCGTAAAAAGCGACTATGGGATTAACCGGAGGATGGGCAGCAGCATCCTTTGAGTATATTGGCAACTCATATGCAATTGCAATCCAGCAGTAGACGTTTTTTGGCTGAATAATGATGATGATGATGAGGATCTGACATTGAGGCGCGGGCCAGGCCGTTGTTTATCACTGTCTCGGTCATTCACCCTAATGTAAAAATGTTCGACTAACGAACGAAACTCCAACACCGATCAACTTTACTTATAGTGTAGTAATAATACATTTTCAATATATATTATATTCCTTGAGATATCTTAGATTGGGTACTGTAATAGAGTACAAACTCTTTGGGAGAAAATCCTAGCCGCAAAGAATAAAAAGATATTATTTAAAATAATTACATGAGAACATTTTGATAGAGAAAATAAATGAAGAGTATGAATTCGACCGGCCATCAGTACGGTTGTCAAATGTAGAAAAACCGAAGTGTATTATTTTCTATATAAATAAATTGATATAGAAATAATAAGTGTTTCTATAGCAAGCTCATACACAAGTTCTTTCCCGTACCTATAAACACGCCTACCCAATCAATCAGAGTTATATCTCTACAGTACCTACATAAAAGTGGCCGCCGATATACGACGATAAAAATGGCACGATATATATTATTCATATTTATATTCACATAAAATTATGAAGCTAAAATCCCGACATTTCGACTAACATAATCAAGTAAAAAGTCCTAATAACTGTACATAGGAAACCAACGTCATTATTAATGTGTGCCAATAGTTAATGGAGATTGAGTTTTTGCTTGATATTTGAGCAATGTCCTCAGCATCCGCTAAGAACCGGCCGCGTGCCTGAGCCCACTAAACTAACGACTAGATTAGCCGCACTGACCTACTTGCAGAATCATTGATGTTTCTCAGATACATTCATAATATCTATGAAGTTTAATTTATACATTTGAGTCTAGTATGACTTAAATCTAAAGCTACTAAAGACATTTGTGTGTGGAATTTGTATCTGTAAACGCACCCACGACACAGGAGAAATCCTAGAGTGGGGCAACGTTATAGAAATATAAAATAAAAGATTTTTGTTTTCTTTTTTATGTCAAATCGTGCAGATTTACCTCAGCCAGTTTTTTCCTAGTTGTTTTTATTTATTATATATGCATGTACATGTATTTAGGATATTTATATATTTAATATATATGTAAAGTTAAATAAGTTTATACATAAATTTGTCATTTTCTATTCTGTGTAAATAAATGTCATCGTGTCTATACCTCTCACTCTTTTGTTGGTATCTACACCTTGTCTTCTCTGCATCACCCAAAGGTCGACTCGCAGAAAATACCTATGGCATTAAGACCGCCTTTATACACTATTGTACATAAAGAATGAATAAATATTTAATTAACTAGCAGGGACCCGCGGTTTCACCCGCGTTTGATTTAAAACAAATTTGGAGTACTTCGACATAGACATTTGACATGGAATTTATATATTGGATTTCAAGGGTTTTATTCTTTTTGCGCGGAACCCTAATTATTTTTCTAAAATAAAAGTAGCCTAAGTTATTCCTTGTAACATCAGCTATTTGGCAGTGAAAGTCCCGTCAAAATCGGTCCAGCCGTTTCGGATATTACCCGGAACAAAATTGGTTTTTTGTTATATTTACCGTATATACTTGAATATGCATTTAGTAAAAAGCTGTTATTTTGACATTACAAACAGACTCTTCAATTTTATTGATAAATAGATAAAAAAGAAAAGAGATTGGATATTTTACCGCTTCTAATTTAAGCCCCATGTCATAGAAGCGTGATCAAAACAGTGCCGCTACTTTTATTTGTTATACAAAACAACTCAAAAAAAATCGTGACTTAGGGCCGAATACCTACTGAAACGCCACTTACCATTTAAATCCCGCTTAGCTATTTATTGGAATTTAAATATTAAGTGGCGGTTCAGTATTTTGCCGTTGGTAATCGAACCGTGGACCTAGCTTGCGGCTCCGTGGTTGTTCCTTTTTTAGTATTCTTTTTATACTAATTAGTGACGGGACGAGCAAATAATTCGCTTAGAGGTAAGTGTTACGCTTTCTCATAACAACTGTAATGCGTCTCAGGACTAGTCATGCGTGGCACCACACTGCGCTCGTCCCTTGAGACGTTATTTTATTAGTCTCTTATGAAATATAAATGAAACCAGTAAAAATGTTAAGATAAGATAAAGATAAAAATATGTCAAACCATTTAAAGGCACTTATGAATAGTCAAGACTTTTGTTGCCACGTTCCAAGGTGTAAATTTCCTATGGAGAAGAATGGACAAGAAATTCCATGGTTACTCTTTTCAAACCATATTGGTACAATGTTTTTTTTAGCTACAATGTTCTCGAAATGAGGATAATGTGAGGACAATGTAAGAGGTAAAGGTCTAAACTTCTTAAAAAGCCTACACTGAGCAAGCTTGATTTTAATGTTTACTACAGTTTTTGATTCAATTGTCATGGCAACATTAAGATGACCAATCCCAACAGACGGCTCTTGTTCACGAGCATGACGTATGCATCAGCATCGCTCAGTTCAACCATATTGTAGGGAAGCTTACCGACCCGATACACGACGCCACCTTAAGAAGGACACTTAATGAGCATAACATACCTAAGCTACCAGACAAATATCACGTCAATAAAACAAAATAATTGAGTAGCCCAGTAGAGCTATGAAGCGGTTTATGTTAAATTTACTATAACTTCATACTATTTACATTTATTTAATGACGCTAGTGGACGAATTAGCGTCTAAAAGCCTATTCTAATATGAGAGTTTTAAATTATTAATGTTCCATAAATGTCAATTATGTTTACTTTTAATTGAGCATTATATAATCTTATATGTAATAAATCGTATACTATTTAATGCTTAAATCGAGTTTAAAAACCGATTACATTTTACTTAATCAATTTATCATTATTAGATAAGCGTCAATTAATTAGTGTTACCGTCTGAATGGTTTTTTCTAAACCTAGACTTATGTTTTGATGGGCTGTGATTGGCTATAAATCACGTTCATAACCTAACGAGTTAGGTTGGTCAGTGCACGCTAATGCAAGACTCCATCAAAATATTGCGTGCATAAATTGGTGCAGTGGTTGATACAGTCGGCTGCTGCGCTGCGGGTCGCGGGTTCGATTCCCGCACGGAACAAATATTTGTATGATCTACAGACAGTTGTTTCGGGTCTGGATGTATGTGCATTTGAGATATATGTTTGTAAACTGTACCCGACAGCACAAGAGAAATCCAAGCGCGGGGCGGTAACAACGTTTAAAAACAAAACTAGTAAAAAAAAATACGCATCAATAACACTTTTTTTATAACACCTTTATGTAAATTTTTAAATATTCACTGTACCATAAACTAAAATAAAAAGTAAACACTATATCAAAACAAATAAAAAATGCTGGTGATAAAATTGAATAAATGACTACGTGAATGTCGTGATACCTATAAATGTAAAACTCAATGGATGATTTCGCTTGAGAAACTAATAACTTTAAGCTATAACAAAGAACGATTACAATAATATTGTATTGCTTTTTGAACTAGTCTTGGGGCACATCTTAAGACAATCCAACAGTGGTCTGCGATAGGCCAAGTTGGTAATTTGATTGACTTTTTTGCAACCGAGGGTGTATATACATACCTATATATATATATATTTTTTTTTTTTTTTGTCGCTAAGAAACTGCTAATTATCTTTGTAGCAGTATATTAAAAATCCACTGCCATCATCAACCCATAGCTAAACATAGACATCTCCCGTTTGCGAAGTGGATATAACTATTAAAATATTAAGGTGATTAAATGCAGTAACATTAAACTTTCTAATTTCACAGTCATTATTTTATTATAAATGCACATTTTATTAACGTTTTACGACTGTAGTTAAACTAAAATGTATGTTGCAGACATCAAAACGCACATAAAATGTAAAAACACATATGTATCGAGAGTCTCCAAACTAACACGCTAATTTATTCATCGTGACACGAGTCGTGATTAAAGTCAAGCTAGGTCCAATAAATATTATCGCATCAAATAATATTAACACTTCAATGAAACTGTTTGTATAGTATCAATCTTTGTTGTATGTCTTTTCGTGAGTTAAGGCTCGTTTCCCAGAAATAGCTTGAAGTATCAAGTTGAAATTAATCTAGCATACTGACGTCTATAGAATGATGGTGCTGGAAAAATTATCAGGTTGGAAAAAATTAAGAGTTACGCACCCTTCAAATGGTACTTACATATAAGTACTAAGCGTCTCACTCTGATCATCAAAAGCATATAATGTACATATAAAACCTTTCGGTTTTAAAAATGAATAATCCAACTAGAATATCATATATTCAATTCTCGTGTGGAATCATTATGAGACAAACTAATATTTGCAGATAATTCTACACAGAGGGTTACGCGAGCGCCCGAAGCAAAATAAATGTTTGTCAGATAAACACGCCCTAACTTAAGTGATCATAACAATATGTAAAACATGTAATCGTACGGAACCCTCTCAAGACGCCAGTTCTAGTCGCCTTTGATCGTCTTTTTTCATATTCACATTTCATAGAAAAGAGGCCCTCGTCAATCAATCGATCAGTATATATTTTTACTACAATAGTGCTGGTTGGAAATGTAGATATAAGAACAGCATATTCTGCCACTTGTATTTCTACGTTCAAATGTAGTATCCAAATATTTTTATCATTTGGAGTATCGTCGTCCTGAAATATTTAATTAATTTAAACAACATCATAAATGTTGTTTAGATACCATCATTTTTGTGAAGCAGAATTTGATTTAATGGTTTAACAATATTAAACTTAGACGCACGGTTATACATACATATACTTATGTTCTTTTATTTAGTTCTTAACTTAACTACTCTTGCTTTTTTTTTCAAGTATATCTCTTAGAATATCGCTTCTGTATTGTAATCTCCCAAAATTTGCCAATGTCATATAAGTATATCAGCAGCGTTATTCGGCATTCGGATTAAATATTTCGGTAAAGTCTTATGGTTTAACTGTTTCCAATAAAATAGAAATCTGTCTTTTCACGTATTACCATTTTTGACAACACGATTGACACTTTTCTTTTTATTCTTTCATCCTATCGCATGGATATTGCTTTATGGACTAGTTACAAAACACAGTATCTATCGCTTTAATTGTTCTTATACCCGTTCGCTGGACCACAGAGGTGGACAACGAAATAGTCTTACTCCACACACGTACATGTAAATAAGCAATTAGTCTGCATGTCTGTCTGCACGAAACCCCAGATTAATGGTATGTTCAGACTTGACTCAGTAATCATCACGTAATGGATGCAGAAACGAATAAGGCGCTTTCTTTTGATAGATGTCGATATTCTAAGCACATTGCATGTTTTCACCGAAAACTGATAAAACACGCCTTTCTAGTTAATAGTTATGCATTGCTCGTTACCACGCAAACATTCATTGCAATAGAGCTTTTCGTCTTATGAGCTAGAAAACAAAAAAAATGCATGTTACATAATATACAACACTAGTAATAATTATGGATTTACCTTATTAAAGTTAAGATATTTAAGTTTGTCTAATCTGTACCAGAATAATTCAAAACCAGAACCCAAACGAGACTAAATCACTGCGGAGATATTCGGTACTGTAACAAATGTTAATTTTTCTCTCATGTTTCCTTTTACTAGGTAAAGCAACTAGCCCTTACAGCCTCGTCATACATGTTCGATACTAGTTTTAGTAGTTATGCATAAAACCCATGTCCAAGTTTTTACCATTAGGAAGCAAGCCAAATCATCATCATTTATTTTCTAAACTAGGCTTAAGCCAAGTCATCATTATTATCACTAGGCTTTTTTTTATTGGTCTCCAGTGGAAATTCTTTATAAACTTCCTTCACCCCGGGGAAGGGCGAAGCAGTAAGCGGACTCCTACCGGCTAAAACCACTGGAGCGGTCATCTTCGGCACCGAAGGGGGGCTCCAGGTCCTCGTAAGATCACACTAGAGACGCCCATTGTGGCCACGCCTTTAGGCACATCACGGAAGAGATGACTGTAAAGTGGTCATCCCCTCTAGCGGAGGGAAGGCTACTGTAAAAAGGTCGCCCCAGGCACTTCTTGGGAGAATTGTAAAGGATCCCCCCAAGCCTTGCTGTGCGTTGTGCTAGGTTGTGCTAAGCACACGGCGGCACATGACCACGTGCGCGCCACCGTCTTCCTGAGGGTTTACCACTAGGTCTAAGTAATTTTTTTATTATATTAATTATTTTGGATAATTAATCAATAAAGTTGTTATTCAAATACTTAAATAGATTCTTTTCTCACCATATTATTACGAATATCCACACACATAAAGAACACGCACTGCCGTAATAAAATTTTGGAATGACAATATTTTTTCATATACGTCGTTCGTGTTTTGTTTTTTCAAACTATTTTTTAATCTTTGATTCGTATCACCTTCTTTTTGTCCCCTTGAATTAAAGTTAACTATTTTTCTAGGACGTTATATAATGATATCGCTATCCCTGCCAGTCTTTCGAAAGCTGAAAGCCTAAACCAGTTGCAACATGTCAATATTTATTTATCATTTCACACGTTAGGTAATTAGACAAGCTTCTGAATGAACGTACAATGGCTCTGCGGTCAGTGCAATGCGGCGCGGGCGCAGTCGCCGAACCGCGACTCTTGCGCAACACGCTGTAATCAAAACACATGTCAACTTATTCAGATTGATGGAAGACACTGGCTTGATTAATTAGACCACGTTTTATTGCAGCTTGTTATATTTGCTACTCATTACTGAAAGAGAAAATTATGTGACGTAACATTTATAAGTTAATTATCGTTAATATAAAAACATATGCGTTCTTAGTTCGATTTATGGGAATATTTTGAACATAAATTGTATCCAATGACATTGCGTTCGCTTTCGCGTTGGAATATGAAGTTAATGCAACGAACTAGTTATTATAACAATAGAATCATCGTAGAACTATTGTTTCCTCGTTCAATTATATTGAAGACTAGCATTATGGTTATGAGTTTATAGTATTGAATTTACTAGCCTACCCTTCGCGTTACACCATATTCTCCTTCAACAATTGCTGAGACATGTTATCCCATCAGAAATTGCATAAACAAATTCTCAATGAAGTGTTAGATACACAGTCCCATGACAAGACAACGCGCAACGTATCAATCAATCTTCCCGTCACATTAGACCACGTAATACAAACAAACAGACAACCAAATCGTTTTTGACAAATTTATTACGCACTATTATCGTAATGTACCTACGTTGTTCACCTACTTACAACGTACGAAGTGCAATATATTACTTTGTTATACAACAAAGTCAATAGAGCTACTCGTATAAACGGGTGCACTCGGACGCTTAATTAACGTTACCAATTCGACATATGACATAACACATTAACATGTGTCAAACTGAAGAGCCTTAACTTAACTTGCGTAACATTCAAATCTCAACTTTCTACGCGTTAATGAACATAACATAAATCTTTAAGACGAAGAGTGTAATATTACATATTTATGTGGCTACGCACGAAAAATTCCCAAGTTGATGAATATACCGGTGATATCGAATGATAATTCCTTATTATTAATTTGTATTTGAAGAGCGATCGACCAAATCGATTCAATCACATCGTTCAAAATCAAAATATATTTCGTGGAATATATTATTAAAAATAAAAAAGTCATAGGTATCATTCCATAACCTACCATCCCATATCATAACCAACCACACCATTCCATAACCTACCATACCATTCCATTTTCATCAGCAATAGTCATACAACTTCACTGCTGAACAAAGACCTGGACCATAGAATTCCACAATAGTGTCATCATATCGGGGTGAATTGGCCAGTACTCATCACGCTTGGCAGGCGGGTTGGTGAGCGCAGAATGGCTACTATTCCACAGAAGGGACGCTGCTACTCATCCCTCTGGTTTAGAATCCCTTTGCCTTTATTCCCTTTACCTTTTACGAAATCAACGGGAGCAAATGGAGTACTATATTCTTAATTCGGACACCACACGGACCATTTTGGTGAAATAAAATTATAATCTCTTTATTTAAAATAAATACATAGAAATTACATTTTTAAACATACATCTTATAAAAATATACATATAAAAATTAGTAGCCCACCGGAACAAGGTCCAAGCTACCGGTGGTCAGGGCTCCAGAGAGAGGAACTTCCTAACAATACGAGCCGTGTCTAGGAGTACCGCTTTCTCCATCCAGCCCTTGACCCAGCCGCCTAACAAGAGCCTATTCTGGTGTCGGACGAGGCTCTTGGCCATTAAGCCATTTGCCGTAACAACTATCGGTACACTGATTGCAGAGTCTATTTCGCACACGTCGACAACCTCGTGTGCCAAGTCATGATACTTCATTTGCTTATCTTTCTCGGCCTTCACGAGATTCTCATCATGCTGGATAGTTATATCCACAAACATTGTGCCACGCTCTACTCGATCTATCACTACATTATAAATTATTATTATTCTTATTCAATTCATAAAGGCGTAGGGAATACCGTTATATGATTCCTCGTATTGTGTAAAGTAGTAGTATGTGGAAACTAATACGGTACGACAAATTCAATCGGGGAATGAGCTCACACGAGTCAATTTTGTTGTTGGTATCATTCCTGGTTTGCTAATTCTATTCTTTATGGAAATTAGAGATTTTATTTTTATGTTATTCATGCCATAATACAAATACCGACGATTATGACATTACATTAAACTTAATTCAAACTTACGTGAATAAATATTTGACAATAATCCAGTCTATTTTCTCATAACTCATGGTATTATGGTATTCGAACAAAATTAGTTGTGGTGTAAGCATCCGTCGCCTGAGCGTGGTCTTGTCACCGTCAAGCTGCCAGTTTACTTACGTATAATTTAAAACTTTCTAAAGAGACCGCTCCAGCTAGGTAAGTAGCTGCCATTGCCTCGGTCAGATTTCCCTTTCGTACGACGAGCTTCATCGGGCTTATTATTATAATATTAGCTATGCCATAATACGATGTACTTAACTTCGCTATCCTAGAACCGGTTTATCTGCGTTAATGTGAATAGTAAGTAAGGAACTATTAAATAAGAAAATCTTGTGATCATATCAGCAAACTAGCAAAAGGCTTTGTGATATATTTCTTATTTCCCATTATATTAAAAAGTGATTCTAATGGGTATCTTATAAAATTGGTGATTACACACACATCATCCCGTAAATTGCTAATGCACTGCTGAATGACCGCAATGATCACTTTGTCCGTGTGGTGTCCGGATTAACAATATAGCACAACTATCTCCTCCCGTGGATGACGTAAAAAGCGACAAAGGGACTCTAAACCAGAGGGATGGGCAGCGGCGTCTCTTCTGTTGAATAGTAGCCATACTGGGCTCACCAACCAGCCTGCCAAGTGTGGTGTGTATTGAAAACCCCCCAAAAATATTAGAACACAAAGATCAAATGATGAAAATTAAAAATGATGAATGATCACTGCGATGAACGGTCATGGGATATATTGCCATAATCACCACGCTTAGCAGGTAGACTGGTGGTCGCAGCATGTTGATATTAGCATGGGAGGATACTGCTGCCTATCCTCTTGATATCAACCCTTACTCGCCTTTTACGACATTGGTGAAAGGGGTGATAAAAGTTTGCCGTAAACTACACGAAACTAATTGATCAAAGAGTAGTAAAATATACAATCGTTAAATTTTATAATTCATATATAAGACTTGCTTAACGCAATTGAAATGAAAGATTGTTAAAATCAATTAAGTTTGCGACTAACTAATTGAATGCAAGATATTGTTAGTTGACGTCTTATTAATAAACAAAAACTTCATTATGCTAGAGTAAATAGTAATAGTAAAAGTAAAGTAAATAGTAGTCGAATCTTGAGTAAAATACAATTCGAATCGATAAAAATTCTATTAGAGTTGATTAAACTAACTGTTTACTTTGTATATTTTCTAACTATACGTATACACGCGGATATAAGCTGACATATTCCGTATTCCAGGCATTCGCTATATTAATGTTATGGTTGTCATTCTAAATGCATTTTGGTATATTCTTGCTTGAATAACACTTAACACGTGTATTTGTTGTTATGCTAGTCTATAAAAAAATCTAAAACTAAAGAGATTGTTTTGTGACAGAACATTTCCAAATATTTTAGTGGGTGTCTCATTCTTTAAGGAGTATAACATGTTACAACTATGTGTGTATGTGTAACTTCCTAGTAATGGTCGTTGTTTTGATACTAAACTAAAATTAACCCAAATAACTAATATACCTTTCGTTTGACCATTCGATTTTCGATCCCATAAATATTCACCATTAGAAACGCCAGTCGCACGCATAATAATGTTACGCATAATATATTTATCTTCATAGTAAAGCGATTAGTGTAAATGAAATAAAATCATAGAACGCATTAGCTACCAGTCCATCTAGTAAATTATGAATCGATTATGCTTATTTTGCGGTTTAAATCGATTGCTTACAATTGGATGGTACATTTTTTCTGAGCCTACGCATCAGTGCATGCCTGGTGTAGGTCAAGTTCAGCGGCTTGGCCGTGGCATCGAAAGCTATAGTTCTCGTTGTCTCTCGTCTCGGCTGTCATCAAACTCGATTCGACATCTTAATTGTGATGGCGTACGTAATAGACTACGACTGGGTCGCAACTCGAGTTAGTTATGTAATTATATGCATTTAGAACAGATTTAATTTAATTATGAGTTGGCTTATAATTTCATTTTGAGTTAGCTTAACTTACTTAACTTAAGCTATAATTTCATTCAAATTATTATTTAGGCTTGCCACGGGTGTAACACAGTTGCACATGTTGTAAAATAACGATTATATTTCTAAAAGGAATAATTCTATCCTATAGGATAGAATTGTTTTTCAATTGGTTGTCATGAATGAAATAATATTAAAAGTCATCTTAATTATATTTTTATTTACTAATAACTTTAAGCTAATACAGCTTTTAGTTTATGAGAGCATCTGTTCAAGCTAGAAAACTATGCAAATTATTAACTCACAATGAGAGATACGTGTTTTTAAAATATAAAAATCAAACAAATTATGATATAATTGGCGCAATGAAAAATTAACGACTATCATTCATGTTACAACATTTATATATTTTATTAAATAATTCAGATGTTCTAAATCCCCAATCTGCTTGCATGTAAAAACTTGGTACTTGGAAATGTTTATTTCGTAATTAGTGTTTGGTCTCAGAAACGGCAATAAATTCAATTCAGTAATGTGTTCGTAGTTATTGGAGCGATCTAGTTGCTTTACAATATTAAGAACAGCTGGTGTGCCAGAACTCTGTTCCCATGACTACTCACTTACAAACATTTGGCACAATCTCTTGCCAGAATATTTATTTGACGCTATGTTTATTGAAAACGATAGAGTTGATAACAGCAAGCGGTACTGAATAGCGAACATTGCAACAATGGGAACTTGATCGATTTCCAATTTGGGGCTAGATTTTGTGTAGCAACAGCTTACGCCAATTCGTAAGCAATATTCCTAACTTGTATTAAGTATTGCCACTTACGATATTAACGTAACACGGTTACCCGATAGAAGCGTAATAATGTTATCAGATATAAACAGGAATTCCCTTCAATAAGTGTTTATTTAGGAAACAAATAAATCAAGTGTTTATATAAGGAAACTAATACAAAATTGCACAAGTGTTTGTGCCAAATGATTGGCAATGTAAACACTTATTAGTATATCAGCAAGTAAATAGATAAACTAGGTATATAATTTCCTTCAACCTTATTATTTGAGGTTTAATTCTTTAAGCTCAAACATCCTTGAACACAGAATTGAACTAACGGTGACAACCTAATTTGGTATTGGCTAAGACTCGTCCTCATGGTTCACTATCTGCAAAGTGTACTTTAATAGCTTCAATTGTCTTAGCGAATACCGAATTGGTTTTACACCGTTATTACAATTTTGGGGTGCAATTCCTTAATCTCAAATATCCACACATCCTTAAATACAGAATCGAAATAACGGTGAAAAACAAATTTCGGTATTCGATAAGTTATGATTGAAGCTATTCCAGGACACGTTGCAGAAGGTAAGCCATGAGGACCAGTCTTAGCGAATACCAAATCGGGTTATCACCATTATTTCAATTTTTTAATCAAGGATGTATGGATGTTCGAGCTTAGAGAATTGCACCCGTGTATTCAAGGATGTATGGATGTTTAAACTTAAAGAATTGCACCCCTACAGGAAAATTATAATTGATAGACAGTGCAGTGGCTGATACAGTCGGCTGCTGTGCTTCGGGTCGCGGGTTAGATTCCCGGACGGAATTAATATTTGTATGATCTGGGTCTGGTTGTATTTATGTTACACTAATGTCCAAATTACGTCCAGTGACATCATCGGACCCATATTTAAGCAAAACTGTTCTAAAATGTTTAGAAATAAAGCAGTTATGAAACGCAATTCAGACGGCACGGCGGCACAGAGTTTAAGCGATTGGCTTTCCGTGACAATGATCGTGGGATCGTCACTGGCACGGTACAAATATTTGTATGGCCTACAAATAGTTTTTCTGGGTCTTTAGGTTTGTTTATGTAAGATTTATATCTATAACTTTACCCACAATACAGGACATATCCTAGTATAGGGCATCTCTTAAAAACAAAATTACGCAATTTGTTAAAGTAAATTCATGAAACGTGAATAGAAATCAAGTACAATTTGCAGACGGTGAGCCATGAGGACGAGTCTTAGTCAATACTAAAATGTGTTGTCACCGTTATTTCAATTCTGTATTCAAGGATGTACAGATGTTTGAGCTTAAAGAATTCAACCTCAAATGATAAAGTTGAAGGAAATTATGTACCTGCTTTATCTACTTACTTTAATGTCTTACCGCTTCCCAAAGTTTCAAATCCTTCTTCAGTATCCCAGTTCTGTCAAATATCTATTCTGCCTCTCCTGTCCAAAGTCCTTGAGAGTACTGTTCATGATTAGCTGTCTTATTATCTCTTACCTAACAGCTTGCTAAGTCCTGACCAATCTGGATTTTGTCCTGGCCATTGCACTGTAACAGCTAAAGTTTAAATAACAGATGACATCCGATTGGCTATGGAAAATAAACTTCTGACAGTTCTGGTTCTACTTGACTTTAGCAATGCCTTTAATGAAGTTGATCACGACATCCTCTTAGGAATCCTATCCTCTCTAAATATATCTTGTTCTGTAATTGCATGGTTTAGCTCCTATCTTCGGGGTCACTCGCAGTTGGTTCGTTCCGAGGAGGCCTCCTCTAAGTGGTGTGGTCTTGCTGCGGGTGTTCCTCAGGGTGGCGTTCTTTCTTCTCTTCTTTTCTCTGTTTTTACTAACGCTATCACTAAACTATTAACTTCTTCCTGTCATCTCTATGCAGACGACTTGCAGGTATATCGTCACTTCAAAGTTGGAGAGCTGACGCTATTGATGCCATCAATAATGATCTAGGTAATATCTGACGGCACGGTTGGTGCAGTGGTTGATACAGTCGACTGCTGCGCTCCGGGTCGTGGGTTCGATTCCCGCACGGAACAAATATTTGTACGATCTGCAGGTAGTTGTTCCGGGTCTGGGTGTATTGTGGGTGGAATTCATGTCTGTAAACGCACCCACGACACAGGAGAAATCCTAGTGTGGGGCAACGTTTTAAAAAAAAAAAACATATCAGCCAGTGGGCCAAATCTTTTGGTTTACTAGTAAATCCTATCAAATCCCAAGCTTTCATTATTGGTGGCAGACACATGTCTAACCTCTTGAATCAAAGCTCTCTGCCTCCGGTTATGTATGATTGTGTCCATATCATATACAGGAGTGCTAAGAATCTAGGTGTTTTCCTGGACTCTAGCCTCTCTTGGAATGTCTACATTGCGGAAGTAAGCAGGAAGGTATATTGTTCATTTCAGTCTCTTAAACGTCTCCAGAAGTTCCTGCCTTTTCACACAAAAATTACTCTTGCCCAGTCGTAACTTTTAGCGCTTCTAGATTATGCTGATGTCTGGTTCCTTGATGCAACTGAGAAACTCCTTAATAAACACGAACGTTTGCAGAACTTATCTATCCGCTTCATTTTCGGCCTTCGGAAGTATGACCATATATTGGAATTCCATGCGAAACTGAGGTGGTTACCAATACAGAAACATCGCGACTCTCATATGTTTTCCCTTCTTTATTCAGTTCTCCACAACCCTAAGTCTGCTGTCTATCTGCGTGAGTACTTTGAGTATCAAGATTCAAGGTAACCTAGGGGTACAGCCTGTCGCACATCTTCTTCTCTTCTTCTTCGTACTCCTCATCACACCTCCAACCGGGTGGATTATTTACAGTACGCGGAGTGCGTCTCTGGAATTCTCTTCCACACTCACTACGCAACTGCCCTCCTCTGGACGTTTTCAAGAAAGGACTCAAAAAGTATTTCCTTTCAGTGTAACTTATAAGTATGTATTTAAGGTATACATTTATTTATATAGTTATGTATTAATTTAAGTATATATTATGTTCATGCTGTATAGTTGGGTATTGTATTATTATTCTTAACTGTTGTTTTCTTCCTGATTGTACACTTTATACTGTCCTCTTTTGTTTCTATTTGTTTTATCATTCAAAGGTTTGCTGGAAGAAAACTCAATGTTGAGTTAAGCTCGCCTTTGTACATCATGTTTTATTTTATTTAGCAATCTGTATTTTCTTTTTTATGTTAAATAAATATTATAGGTACCTACTACAAACTTTGCTATCTGTCTGTAAAATATGCATATAAAAAGAAGAAAGCATGAATTTGTAAATACGTTTCTCTTAAAAGCATAAATAATATTAACGATACCTTGTAGAATAACCCAGAGGCGAACAGAATTTACTCTGTAATGTGTACCTGATGTCAAAGTGCCTACCTATAATATGTTGAATCGGTTTCATCTCTACTTTTGTATAGAAAAAAGATGGAATGCGTTAAGGGGGAAAAATCAAGCATTATTGTTAATTTCATAAAATAATCTAATAAAAATGTTTATTGAATTAAGGCTGCAGCGGTAAATAAAAGTACAGTACTGTCATTACCGTGTTTTATTCTGTTTCACGTGTAACTTATCATGTAAGTATTTCAGTTAATTCAAGCAGTTTCAACTTATCCAAGTCAATATTTTCAACACTCTGAACACGATAAAAATAATCATTGGTAATTTCAAATCTGTTGAATCTTAACTACCTACTCGTGTTAAGAAATCCTAAGCAATACGAGAGATATAACTTTTAATTGTAGGTATGTATTTCTGTTTGCATGTTTCACACATATCTCCATACATTCTTGGAATGGAAATAGTTTTCGTTTGCCGTTGTAACTGAAAGTTATCATTAAGCAGTGAAAGTTTTGTTTTCGAGTTTTGTGTAGAATTTCACATTATTTTTAACAAACGCATAATATTTAATTATTTTTGTATCTTTTACAGACATTTTAGAGATCCACAGTCAGGTCTACGAGAAATTAACTATACGTTTAACTGTTACAAACTTAGGCTAATTCATCGACAGATGCAACGATGAAAGGTCATTCTCTCGAATCCATTACAATATTGTACAATGCTCACCTTTTGGCCGAAATAAAAACGGATGACATTTTTATCAATCAACTTTAAGGCATATGCCTTTGCCTTGAACAAATCACTTCTTTTCTATCTTCAATGCGTATCATAAATTAGTTTGTTATCCCAAGTTGACACATTAATTAAGATATATGAGGTTAGACAGCAACTCTTGGAATATCGCTTACAGGACCATTTTAAATACTGTGTATCGTTCTTAGTCTACTTTCAGAAGCCCCAGTGGAAGTTATACGTAGGCAATTTACGCCATTACTCATATCTGCTTTTTTTCATACATTATTTGGAAAAAAAACTAAAACATAGGAGTAGTAGGTAGAGTTGACGACGCACACAATTTGCCTGTAGTTAATATGAATTTAAAAAATATTCGTATTGAACGTATTGTCCACACTATTCAAGGAATAGTAGTTATAGAAACTGGTGAAATTACGGGACATAAGATACTAAATAACTGATGTGTCGAGGTGAGGAGTGAAGTGTGATGCCACGTAGGACTAGTCCTGGGTAGCATTAACAATTGTTACGGCAAGCATGACGCTTACCACCAGGTGAATGACTTTCTCGTCTCGTCATTAGGTTGTCAAATACTAGCCATCACTCATCATTTATATTAATGTTCATTTTATATGTAATATTATAACATCAGTGCATGGTTTGAAAGAAAGTCCCGGAGAGCGTCTGTCAGTCTCTATGAATGGGCTAGTCTCGTTATCAACCAAACAGAGTATGATGGTGTTTTCACCATGCATGCAAGTTCATGAGGATGGTATATGTATATAAAACTTCGGCGAAGATGTATTTTATTATATATGCGATAATGTTATGGGAATTTTATTCAAATTCAACAGTCATTTTTATGTGCTTCGATTAAAATAATAAGTTATCGTAATAACATGCAAATTAATTAACTTGTAAATGTCATAGAAGTTTTTATTCCATCTCTAAAGTCTTGTAATAAGACTACGAAAGTGACTAATTGAGTGGTCAGATTGCTTTTTATTTTCCACTAAAGGGGTATATGTCTAACGGGTTACACACCTTATACACGAAAGTTACCTTACATACTTCAATGCATTATAAATCAATCAGTCTGCAACTTTCGTGGTTGTTTCCGTCTAATACTGGTTGGAATGAAGAAACCAGGGTGTATCTGTATAGTGGTCGAGCTATGTCAACGCTTTTCCGTGAAACTTCGGAAATGACCAGGGTTGCTGAATCTTGTTTTCTTCTCAGTTTTTATATTTCCCTATCAAACAGCCAACTAACTAAGTTTTCCACATAATCAGTGAAAAATAATGAAAAGCAATGTACTTAACAAATACAGAACATAAAACTAATGATTAGGGAAGGCACTGTTACGTGAGATACAGGTGTGTTACCTACTTTTAAAATAAATAAAAATTATAAATAATGTTCTACACGTAAACGAGAGTCTAACATTTCTTTGCAAATGGTTTACAGCTAACAACCTAGTACATAATGCTGATAAAACCATATGTTTAAAGTTTTCATTACCCCTAATAGGAATAAGACTTATTTTTGAAGGCAACCAATTTGAAGCTGTTGGTGAAACTGTGTTTTAGGAATAACCATTGACCCTAAATAGCAATGGAGTGCCCACATCAAAGCTCTTATCGGATAGGCAAAGTTGCTGCATTTGCAGTTCGAGAAATTAGGCAGCTGACCAATGTAGCTACGGCCAGGTTAATTTACTTTGCAGATTTCCACAACTTTATGTCTTATGGCATTTTGTTGTGGAGATCAGCGGCCAACGTAGAATTATTTTTATATTACAAAAAGGGCCATCCACGCCACCTATAATATGGGCCGTCATGAGTCTCTTAGAATTATGTTTAAAGATATAATAAGTGAAGTATAAGTAAGAATCTAAACGAAACATTCAAATCATATAGAAACATAGTAATCTTCAAATTGCTCTTGTATTTATAAATTATAAAGGCCGTAACAATTTTAGTATAATACTTAACATACATACACTGCCGTCACTCTATATCTTTGAAAATATTTTATAAGAAAATATTGTAAAAGAACCGAGAATTTTATACAAGGCATAAACAAAAAATAGTAGTACCCAAATTTAGGTTAACTTAAACGAGTAGGTCATTTCCTAGTGAAATCTATTACAGATCTTACCGAGGGAAAGTTTAAAGTCGATATTAAACGCGTCCTTACTAAAAAAGCTTATTAAAAAGCTATAGATTACGTTGACGACAGGGATGTTCGGCACTGTTTTTTGTGCCCGTGTGGCTTTCCTGTAACCTTATTGACATGATATGTGTTTATCAAATTATAAATCAATAAATTATAAATTGCGATGAATATGGCTTCACAACTGTGAAGGCTACAATGTCCTTTATTTTATTATAATTTAGCATTTTCTACATTTTGTAAATGTTAGAACTTCGTTGACTCGTACCAATACTACCTGTGCGTTAATAATTATCAATTTCTGATTGTGTATTATAGAAGCAACAGTGTGTTTATTATTGCGTGTATGTATTTAACGTATAGCCCACTTTGTGTTTACATACCAGACGTGTTAAAATGTAATAAATGAAATTGTAATATCACTTATTTTTAAAAGAGTGTCTATGGAGTTTCTTGCCAGCTCTTCTCCATAAGATCGACTTTTCCGACCCGTGCACCTTAACTGTTTTAAAGTACCTATTAGGGCCAATATAAAATAAAAAAAATTGTAATCTTGAACTTGAGTTTTAAGCATAGTGGATTCTAACTCATTGGTTACAAAGTTTGTAATAGGCTATGGGTAAAAACTTACCCATAGCCTATTGCAAACAATGGATACCCACTTGTTTATGCTTGTCTCATACCTGTACGCGGGATAACAATACTGATGGCACAAAATTACATTTAAAATTTACTTAAATAAAAAACATACTGACGTAAAGCGTAGTGTAGTAGCCAGTAACAGTACTGGTTCAAGAACTAATGCGTTCGAAGTGACTTTTACTTTCGCCAAACTAGTGCACTGGAGTGCATTGACTGGTGGTGCAACGGGTTTGCGAGCACTGGAGCACTGGTGACAAGGTTGAGAAATAACATGAAATTGGTCTTACGCTCACGTTATGTTACCCTGCATTTCCATTTATTAACAAAAATACCGAAGGAATTTCTTGACAACGTTTTCTATTCTATTAAAAATCCATCAGAATGTATAGAAATAAGTTATTATTTAAACGCTAACAATTTTCAAACACTTTCTGGTATACTTAATAATTGACTTGAGTTTTTAGACTAGTAAAACCAGGTCTTCGATTTAAAACTTTGCTTTGGTTGATTGAGATCTCCTTATAAAACTAGTTTTGCAACAAACTGTCCTATAAATATAAAAAATATGCTACTGATTAGTAAAACTCAGACCGCACTAATACAATTCTGTTTAGTTACGAAACCATACACCTATCCAATTCTGGCGGTGGACTGCGTGGACGCAACACTAAGACCGCAAAAACTGATATTATATTATACCAAACGTACACGACAAAAGTTTTATAATTTCCGGACCATTAGTGGTGTAGCTCATAGTAGACAAGGCCACGTACCGTGAATGTGCCGGCCGACTCGGTTCACGACAATTGCATTCCACATTACTTCTCCACGAACGAATTTAGCAACTCGGCCTCAGGTGTTAAAGTTAATTTTATTAGGCCACGTCACGGTATCGAAACCTTTCGTAGTATGACAATTTTAAAAGCGGATCTAATCGATTTCAGATCGCAAACAAATGCAAGCTACGGATGTCGACAACGCCCTTGTCACAGTAACATCGATCAGACTTGATACCTATTCAGACAAGTCTGCTTCGTTACTGACAGTTATTTTGATTATTGATACGCTTATTTTGCAACCAAATTTGCCATGATACATATCAGGACTTTCTGAATAATATTGACAAGAAATAGCAAGCGCTGCCTGGTTGCAGTACAAACCTACAAATGCTGTGTTATTTATACGTATATCTAAAAACAAATGGTTTGTCCTTTTCACGGACTCCGATTGATATTATAGTCCGGTACTATTGGGCTAGTACAGCCTTTTTATACCAGATTTTTTTTCTATTTCTATCTACTTTATGTACCTAGTCCATAGAATAATGTTAGTTGAAAAATTGCCCAGGAATTGGAAACCGAAATGCCGATGAAACTATAATTTGTGTCAATGTAATACACAAAGCGCTAACGCTTGTGGATAGAACTGGTTTATAGCTGAATACCGCTAGAAACAAAAAACTAAGAAATCCTACGTGGACCGAGTAATCGATGAACATTTATGATGCATAATTTATATTCCATATCTTTCTAATTATTCAAAATCGTGTAGCTATTTTATAACTATTTGCAAATATTTCAACGATTATCCAATACACATGTAACGGATTTATTGTACAAGAATTAAAATCAATTAAGTGGAAAACCGGAGGCTGGCTGATAATTGTAATGGTTCATTATGGAAACGGAACGTTCGCGTTGTCGAATTCATTCGAACTTGATTGCGGCCCACTACTTGTAATATATTCGACGCTAGTTTATTCTCATTAGCACCTTTCAAGTTCCTTAACGCGATTATTTCAATAGACAATACAATAAATACGACCTTGAAATAAAGTTAAAATATTCTTTTTTTTTACTGAAATTCGGAAATGAACAAACTGATGTATTCGTAAAACAACTTACTGTTTTCAGCGATTCCGTGAAGTATGCTGCCACTTTATTAAACTACAATAAATAAATACCTGTTCTTATGTTCCTACGCAACATTGTAAATAGTGATTACGTGGTGATATCCTTAACATTACATTAGCTCCAATCGTTTTAGTGTTTTAAACAACCTCGGGACGAGACGGTCAAATCCTTTTCTGGTAGTTAGCGTCATGTCCGTAACAATATTAATGCTACCCAGGGCAAGTCCTGCGTGGCACCACACGTTTGTAGAAAATTGGCGCTGCTACTGCGTCTGCGTTTCCTCCATACATTATGAATAGAAAAAACTTAAACGAGGCTCTAAAGTTAAAGTTTACACTCAAGCTTCATCAGTTCAAGTCATTAGTTATTTAGTCTCTAATGTCCAATACGTAATAACTACAGTTCTAACCGAAACACACGCTCCTGCTTGGAAGTGTATATCTGGCACTGACCACGGCACCTAGCTAGCCAGACTCTTGCAATAAAAAGATCAAGAGTTTTATAAATCTAAATATTAATACGTGAAGAGAAAACTTTGTACTTTTACCTTTTTAAGCATAATTTTGCGCACACGGAGAAGTGTGAGATTTGGCATAGTTAAAGTTTATATGGAGAAGGAGTGCAGAAAACTAAAATAAACTTAAAAAACATAATGAATTACGGTCGAATTTCAACCACTCGGCCACTAGTTTATGTTTAAAACGTGTGGTGTGATTAAGAATCTAGCACCACTCCATCACCATTTCCACCATCACCACATCCACGTCACAATTACTATAATAAAATGCGACTAATTGTCTCTATATCAGAGGGATGGGCAACAGCGTCCATTCCGTGGAACAGTAGTAATACTGCGCTCACCAATCCGCCTGCTAACCGTGGTGAGTACAGGAAAATTCCCCACAAGATGACGAAACAGTTGTGGAAATCTATGTGGCAGGATTTTGTTCAGTAGTGGACGTTCTTTGTTTGATATGATGATATCTAAAACCCAGTATATATTTATACAATAAGAGATTTCCATTCCGGTTTGTTATATCGTATCAAAAGCTAATAATATATTAGCAAAAGAGTCTATCTAGTTCTGTCATTCTGATTTAAATACGGGCCTTTGTTTAGATTAAAATACTGTATTGGGAATACAATCAATCGTTTTTGTTTACGTTGTTAACATGGCCATCTGTCTTGGAAAAGTATTTTATAAACCACAAGGAATTATAACCGAGTAAATATTCATGACTACCTAAATTAGAGGTTCGAATACAATGGTTTTGCAGTGAATGTACTTAATACTCGTAGTTACTCTTACTAGTGTTTTTATTTTCTTTTTTTCTTTTTGGCTTGTAACTATTTTTCGACCAATAAACTTTTTTTCTTTCTGTCTTTTTTAGGTATGTTAAAGATCATTTAATTATATTTACGAACTCCCTCATCTTTTTACCTCACAACAACTTGCAATTATATTATTCTTAGGATCCATGTCCCTATATTAGGTTTAACAAAACCATGGGGTTGACGATGTAAGGACGATCGCAAGGTTGAAAATGTGCAGGCGATTATCACTAGACCGAAGAAAGTGCCATAAACCGATTCTCTCTACCTATACTCAGCAGTGGATAGATTCAGACTTCGGACCTCCAGAAAATCTCACATAACCCGCGATTACAATTGTAACATTCAAAGATATTCTGTAAACAAATGTCAACATGAGTTATAAGTCATACAATTTCAAAACACATAAGTGACGGGGCAATCGTGCACTGGCATTCATACAAAATTATGAAGACATGTGAATCGCGAATTATCCGAAATGCGTTCACAAGTGGATGTGAATACGACAAACAGACAATGTGACAAACTTTCCATGTAATTTCACGAAATAACACTATGTGAAACATGTAAAATAATATCACTTTATACGTAACACGTGTTAGTTCTTGACAGAAAAAATTACAAGATTTTCTGTTACATGTTTCGTATGAGGGTGCCAAAATAGCAATAACGTAACTAATCTATGTCTAATTGCGAACTCTAAAATTATCTCAACAATATTATTTCGCTGTAATTATCTAAGCTTATATACTTATTACATAAATGACAAAATTCTAATCCCATTCTTTTCCTTTTCATCTTATCCCATTTTTTTGTGTAATGAAACCGTTAAGTTTTATAGATATTATTTTTAAAGGGATACTTCCCGATATCAAACAATCAAACGTTTAAAGGGATTCCATCGAATATTTGAATATTCTCTTTAATTTCTTTTACATAGTATATACTTACTGAACGTGGCGATGACAAACTAAAGATTTTAGCTACAGCATAACAGTCGATTTTTTTCACAGATTTAATTGATAAAAAATGATTAAAATACTTGCAATCCTCCATTATCACGTATGAAAAGAAAATATATATTTAGCCATGTGTCTTAAGATATATGATAAAATATCAAAGTCGACGACGTAACAACAAAAACGTCTGCTCAAAAATTCGCTTAGCTTATAATACGAAAAAACATTATATTCGATTAGTGTGATCATAATTTACAAGTAGTAATTATTTCAATGGATATCACTGAACATTCACAAATTCAATTCATATTTTATTTATAGTATTGTTGAGTTAAAGGTCTAACAATGCTATGAATAAAATATGAATTGAATTTGTGAATGTTCAGTGATACCCAAAGCCTAAATATTGAGTCAAATTTGAATCGATTTTCATTGTATATTAACAGTAATGTATTAACAGTTTAAATTCTATACGAAAGTTATGACTTTCTTCACGAATTTAAAAATTATTATGATGTTATTCAAATGTTATATTGTCGATAATAATAATAAAATTAAAATAATATTCATTGATCGACGGTGGTCTAAAGAAACTGTCTGATTATGACATGATATTATGACAGCAGGAATTCATAGGCATGAAACGCTTCCCAGCGATGCATAACCGATTATGTCAACATAACGTAATGTTAAGTTAATCAATTTTGTAATAATAACTATTAATTATAAGTTACTTATAGGCTATGATTCGTTTAATAAGCGTAGTAAAAGTATGCTACAACGGTTGAAAGAACAGTCGTTACCTTATATGATGCGGTCTGTACCATGAAAAACTGAGACGTCGATAAACCATAAGTCAAATACTTAGCTGTAAGAGGTCAACTTAATGGATGTGTTCAGAGTAGTAATGGATGATTATTACTGGAAAGAACAATTTAATAAATTGATATGATTGTGTAACAGTCAACGTTATTATCGATTTATACTTCGTCTCGGAATACAATCGAAATTGTCTATCAACATTGTGTCTAAAAAAACGTCATCTAAATGTTTGTCGTCGTCAATTTAATCTAATTTCACTACTACTACTAGCAAGTATACGTCAAACATAACAATCGCCAATTGTAAACCGCACAACAATGAATAACAATTGACCAAAAACTGATTGTTATTCGATTGCAATCGAATAAACGGAACAATCGAACAATAATTCGATTCTGGGCTGTCTCTGAGTATGCAACATTCGAAATATTATTGCCGTGTGGTGCCGGCTTGCCACGTGGTACCGGCTTGTCGTGTGGTTCCGGCTCAGAATACCACCACTCCATCTCCTCCCGTGGGTGTCGTAAAAGTCAACTATGGGATTAGCCAGAGGATGGCTGACCCGTCTGCCAAGCGTGGCGATTAGGGCAATTCCCCCTCAATGAGCCCACACCACACCTATATCGGTCATTGTGGTACCATATATTCTTTCGGTCTTTGCGGGAGGCCTGTGTCCAGCAGTGGACTTCATTCGGCCGAAATGATGATGATGATGAAATATTATCCAACTAAGATAGATCTGAAGATTTTCAATTGGGATTGAGGGAAACCGGTAGGAACATTTGCGTTCAGTTAAATATGCTTGATCATTAAAACGATAATCTTGTACCATACAACCGCCAAAGCGGATTAGGCTGATGGAGAGAAAGAAGCTGTTAGCTGGTTATATTTAAACGTAGGAGATTCTAAGCAATAATTTAAAAGAAAAATATTAAATAAAACAACCAGTCACTATAATCCATGCACTCAAATTAATTAAAAAGTAATCCTTGAATTATATGAAAGTAGAAAAACGAGACATTTTACAGTTATGGCACACAAAACAAGACGACACTACGTCTAATAAGCATAGCGCTGAAACCTGTGATCTGGTTTATTTTGTTGTTGATTAGAGGCAGTGGATTGTCACTCGTATTATTAATTAAGATACCTCACAAGATAATGCCCTAACTTATATTAAGAGCGTCAGTCAAAAAAATGTCGGTGTTGTTATTACCTAGACCTGACAACATTAACAACGTAGTGTAGGGCGGGCTCTGGCTTGCCGGTGTGATGATCTTCGCAGAGTTACTGGCACGAGCTGGATGAGAAAGCCAAGCATCGTGCTCAGTGCCGTGAAATTGGAGAGGCTTAGGTCCAGTAGTGGACTGCTATGGGCTGATGATGATGAAAACATTTTCCGAGCTACCATCAAGCAGTGTATTTTTATCAAATAGAGAAAGATAGGTCTTAATATTTTGAACTCCTTATTACTTGTTCGATACGCGAGATTTTCATGTGATCGCAATTTCACCATAATAACTGTAATTAATACAGAATTGCGTACTGAACAACATGTCAACCGACCCGTTTTGTTGCCGATAGGTGACATAGGAACAACTTTTACTGTAACCACCCAAACTGGGGGGACTGGTCCATTTGAGCTTGTGAGTTGACTTAGAACTAATTAGTATTCTTATAAATGGCGCCTAGAACACGATATGTGGAAACATGGTGACGTGTTTGAGCACTTGTTGATATACACCACGACCGACACCTTTTTCACCTTGTAAAACAATCCTAATGGTTAATATCGAGCAGTATTATTTTAGTCACAGAATTTAAAGAAAGGCAGCCATTCTATATATAGATACAAAAATAGAATAAACCCATTTATATCATTTCTATCAACATACATAAATAAGTGAGAGAGTGTTACGGTGACAGCTCTAAAATATTACTTTATACTTATGCAGTATATATTGCTCAATCTTATATGTTTTTTGAAATTTAGGACTAAGTCAATTCTATACCGCAATGTCACGTGATTCAAAGCGAAAGATGAGGTCTATCATGCAAGAGCGCACCCAAAAGATGCCTATTTACTTTGACTATAAAGGTTAAAGAGTTACAGTTAGCAAGAAAAACATACGCTAGCAAGAAGTTCTATTCTTTGGCTGTGCGCATAATGAAGGTTGAGAAGAGAAGAGCGCTATGTACGACATGCCGGGATAACAAACAAACGTGGATAGTAAACTGCAGTCTGGAAGCCCGATGGTAGAAGGGAGATAATGCGATCACTTCGTGTAGCTCCCGTACACACTCCCCTAAGTACAATTTGAAATATATTATAGCATGGTGAAAGAACCGCATAAATGAATGCAATTCTCATTAAACATGGGGATCAAGGAAATAAAAACAAACTGCAGTTAAACTGCCTTTGGATAATTATCTGTTTTTCTTTTTAGAATGCTATAATTTTATTTTACACTTGACAATCTCCTGATTAGCAGAACAAAACCGGATGAATGTAAATCAATTTATAATATACCGTTGTAGAATAATTTTATTCACGTTTTGTCGTAAATATCACAAGCCATTAAATATTCAACGCCTGTGATTGGGCTGATCTGATTGGTTGACTTATCCTTTGTCACACGTTTATTGAAACATGCATTGGTAACATATAATAACGATACGTCAACGTATTCACTGACTGCATGCCCAGCCAAAGATATTGTATTACCTACTTCTCTTAGGTGATTGTCAAGAATAATGTGTGTACCTAGTTATCATTTTGTGTGGAATTTGTGATTATTAAAAGTTATATTGAACGTTAATTCTTGATTCGTATCGACAAATATTTCATACAACAACAAAAACGATACAAGTGGACGGGAAATCATCGGATATCCGATATCTGGAATAATTACTAATAAAAGTAATAGTTGTTTTCTTCCCCCGTAGATCGATTCAAACATATGGAATGGAAATCAAAAGTTAACGTATTCCGTAAGTGTCCAACTGTTACAAAATGTGCTTTCTCTGAAGATTTATAAAATCAATTAGGAAAGTATATAAAACATTGCAATTCCGACTTTATAGACTCACCAGCAGTCAGCACAGATCTCAGATGTTTAGCATGTCAATTAGCCGAGCGACACAATTTACACCACAGACACAATAAATAAACAGGTCTTGCTGGACTCGGGTTTATGAAGCGATACTTCGAACTATTTGTACGATCCCCAGAAGCTAGTGTTCAACTGCAATATCCTTCGCTACATCATGAAAACCAGGGAACGACGGCAGACCAATCCTTAGATTGTTTTCCACATCAAACATGAAACTGGAATTAACATTATTTGGATCTGGAATTCCGTCACCTGTAGACAAAACATCCAAGCAAAGACTGCCTTGCACTCCAATTTCTCCGTAATTAATAAGACCTTTCACGTCTCCTAGTGAAATTATGCTAGTCCCGCATGTAGAGTCCAAGTCCATCAAAGAAAAATCCAAGATGGAAGGCAAAGAGAATTCTAACAATACTACTTCTGCTGATTGTCGTGCATCGTACGCTCACGAAGGCTGGACAAGCTGCTTAAGAATAGATTAAAAAATCTACTATATGCGATTTATTATTATGTATTTCTATCCGATGTCTATTGTAATGAGTGTTATATGGAATAAAACATTTAAAAAATGGGAATAACGGCGTCTGTCTTTCAACCTATGAAGTGAAATTCTCTCGCAGGTGGTGATTCGCCACTCACAAGATGGGCCCCTAAATGGCTACCACTACAGGCAACAGGAAGCAATACTGGCGTGAGCGGTTTGGGCTGAAGAGTGATGTGGCAGTAATTTCACTCCATTAGAGACTTCCACCTCCGAGCATATAGCTCTGGTGGCCTCATTATAATCGGTCAACTAAGGCAAGCCAGATTTGAAAGTCCTGCAGGCACTCATAGGGTTCCATTCCAGCCGACTAACAAAGGCAAGCCGGAGACGGGGCCCTGACCGACACTCTGGGGCATTTGGGTACGTTGTGTCGCCACTCACATACAGCTCGCCACAAGCTGCCCATATCATTATTATTATTTACCCTTGAAAAACCGGTTTTAACTAGACTAAACGTAGCCATGCAAATGTTTTCAAGGTAAAAAAGAACCACGAAGTCCAAGGCTAGCCTTCTAACCTAAATTGTACGAGTTGGATCCGCCTAAGAAGATAGAACTAGGTTTAACTAAAGAAAACGCGTTCTAACATAAAACGGATTTTCACTGCAATATAAAAACTACTCAACTAAGTTGAGGGAACTAGGATTTTGGCTAAGGTGTTAAACATCAATAGGAGCGTACTTTAAAACTCATCTTAAGTATGTAATTTCATGAAAGGCTTTTAAGTGAATAAATAAAAAAGTACTATGAAAATTACGAGATGGCAGCGGTAATTATTCTTCACTGTAAAAAAACGATAACTGACTATAATATCAAAAAAATCATGATAGAAAACCTTGTTACTAGCGACCAAGCTTAGTTTTTCCACCACAGTAAATTCAAAAAGCTTTAGGTGTTTTGAAATTTCGTACAATTTTATTGTGTAATGCAGTTTCAACCTAAATTTACAAACTTTGGTGGCCAGTGCTTTTATAAAGAGTTTTCTATAAGTTCAGATAGTTGGCTTGTGATACTTTTTTGATTAGTGTATTTTATATTTCCATAGTATGTATAAGGTTTTGGTAGTTCTATATTATTAGCACGTCTTTATCATTTTGTCATTCTCGATTTTTATTGAAGTGTATCAAACTTCGTACATGAAAATGCACTTGTTGGGAATCAAACCAATATACGCGCGGGAGGAGACGTGCGGGGTAAAATTACCACGCGTCATCGGCTGCCAGCGGCGACACCGCGACACTCGTCGGACCGATGACCACTCGCTTCCACGGACACCACCGACGACGGACGACACTCATTGTTTTGACCGGGAACGATTTTATTGTAATTTATTATAGATAGCGAATATACCAGTCCTATTTTAATATACAGTCCGCTTTTATTTACGTCCCAGTAGTAGGACCCTAACACACTTGTATACCATAGTACCGCATCGAGTGATATTCGTAAAGTATAAATATGTACTCAACATCTGGCTGATATGGGATCACGTTGTCGTAATTTACATAATTTTATTTCCTATAAAATTAACATTAAGATTTTTATCCTATTTTCTAATATTTCGAGACAGCTGGTTTTTGTTATGAGGAAATTATGCCCTATTATTTGGATATAAACGAAAAGCTTTAGGGAATAATTAGCTTTGTTGAAATTCACGTTTATCAGCAGTTTATCTCATAGTTTATGTTGGTAAACAGAACCAGGCCGAGTGAAAGTAATAAAACAATGAGTTACAAAATAAGATCCGATCTTTATAACTTTATTACAAAATTACCAAAAAGGGCCATAGTAAGTCTACGCTCGGACCAAAATTAACTTTAGGGAAAAAAAAACAACGCCACATAAGCGAAAGTTAAAACTCGCTCCAGATACAAAAATAATGTGCTATCGAACAGTGAAACCATTCGGCTTAAGAATGCGTACAGAAAATTAAACGATACGGTGAACGTGCCAGTCACGTTCTGTGGGTGCTTTTGAACATGTGAAGTACGTGGCTAATTTACTCAAACATAGCCGAGAGATTCAAACTCATACCTTATAACACCTACTACAGTGCAAGCGATATTACAGAAAAGCAATAAAATGTAATTCACATGTCCATTCTTTGAGTAAAACATAAATTCGTAAATGCAACACCAGTTTAAGCTTGTTATTGTCAGTCTCGCAAGCTGGAACACTAAATGCGGAATAGGAAATCTGTTGTATGTTACTAACGTCATTTAGTTAACAACTATTTCATTACGTACTAAACTTAAATGATACTTACTTAATTGGAAGCTATACGGAAACAATAGTGTAGAATATAACTCGTTTAGTCATATTGCTTGTAAACAGAGGGGAAAATGATACATATCTAAATGTAATGTGATAAGGTCTCGGTGTGGAGCTTACCTTACTTACCGCCGTCATGTGGCAACTCAAGCGTGAAACGTTCATTATTTCGAGTTAAGTAATATTAATTGCTATCCGACTTTATAAAGAAAAGATTGTGTTGCCAGTTTGCAACCGATTAGTCTAACGCTCGTTAGAGCCCCCTCCATTGCTGCAATGAAACTCTTGCGAAATTCCTAATTGGCAAAGTGTGAAAAAATAGCGCAGGTCAACACAACGGATTCTATTACTTTTTCATTTATAAATCTTTTATGACGAGATTTGTGAAAAATATGCTGTCGACATCTTTAGCGCCCAAGAATATCATATCCTTCCTTACATAGGTTCCTTCTATCCACTAGTATAATAGTTGAGTTGGAATGTCTTTGCATTCTGTTCATTGTTGTACTCAATTTTGCCTTATTTCAACCTGTTGCTGTAATTTAATTAACCACATAGCAAAGCCAATTTTGTTTTCAAATTTAGATCCTGCATCCTCAATAACTAAATTTACTCATGTCAATATCCACATTTTCAAAATCAATTAAGGCCAATTTTAGCTTGTTTAGCTAGCTAATTGTACATAACGTTTATGTTTTTATGTGATTATTGAACCGTCAATTTTACGATTGATCCAAGTACCTACATGCTTCATTATGTAATTTCTAGCTACACATATTATTTACCTTTTTACACAAAAGCGTCGCTTCATTTCGTTATTTCTTATGTAATAATGCTGTTTTGCACCTACATATAAAATTATTGGTTATATGTCACTATTTCTATCGCAACTTTGTTTTAGTTGATTATGTTTGTTCCGCTTTCAGAATCAGCCGTCAACGTTACGTAGGAACCGTTTTTGTAATGTTTTAGTCAATTTGTATCGGTAGATTTGGTATTGGAATATATGCAAGTATCACATATGTCAAACACAGGACGAGCTGATTAAATCGCTTATCTAAAAGTATTACTAAATTAAATACATGTATTGCTAAATCCGTTTCCGTTAGTAGTATGATATGTCTGTGATTACACGCACTGCCGTAACAACAACGCACTGGAGTGTCGAGCGAATGTGGTAGCTAACGCACGTGATTTTGTAGTCGCATTCATGCATTTATGTCGCATTGATTTTTAATGAGATATACTTTAAACAAGTGAGTTAGCTTTCGATTTCCACACTAAGAACGAAAAAAAAAAAAATGTTTTGCATCTGTACTGAATACTGATAACTCAGAAACAAACTTCCAGTATGACTAGGGTTTTCATATGTTAATAGTCTTGTCGGAACGGTTCTCTTGGCTGGTGGAGGTTTCATTGCAATGTACTCTACAGTCATTTCCGCAGTTATTAAGAGGAAATTAAGCCGCATGAAGGGAGGTGGTAGGTGTAAGGTTATGTAAATAATAAAATACGCAAGATTATGTAAAAAATCATGTATTGTGTGGTACCGGCTACGAATAGCACCAACCCAGGATGGATGGATGGATGGATGGATCCCGTGGGTGTAGTAAAAGGCGACTATGGGATTAACCGGAGGTTGGGCAGCAGCGTCCTTCGAGTACATTAACAAGTAAACTGCGATCTCAAACCCGCCTGCCAAGCGTGGCAATTATGGCAAAACCCCCTAATGAGCACTTGACACTCGTGGCGATCCTAGAGGGAGGCTTATGTCCAGCAGTGGACTTTATTCGGCTGAAACGAACGATGTAAAATGTAATACCTACTGGCTTCTACTAGCTTAGAGAATGAAAGGCGAATTTTATTAGGGCTGTGTTGTTTAGTTTTTTTTTTTTTATCGGGACAAATAGGGGTTAATTCGGACACAGGGATTAATAACGGTGACAGTACTGATATATCGGGACGGATAGCAATCTTAAGCATGACCAATAATTGAAACAGAACTTGCAGAATAACAACGCATTTTTTTTCATTAATCAATAGTGAACTTGACTGTCATTCATTGCTTTATACTCACTACGGTAAAACACAGGCTAATACATAAAATTCTACACTAGAAGATAATATCTAGTAAGCAGCAAAAAACAGCCCGCCAAACGACTTTGGAGCTAATGAAGTTATCAACCTTAATAAATCATTGCGTTGCAACACTTTCCCACGCTTCGGAGGAAAAGGAAACAACAAAAACTATGCGAATCACAATACAAAAATGACCAATTACCATGTGTAGGTAGGTAATCATTTCATCACCTTTAATAAAATTGGTCGGCTAAGTCCGGCCTTAGACCGTGGCCTTCATTGTCGGCTTATGGTCGCTTTGTTTTCATATCGTGCGAACGATTTTGCAACAATGTTATTGTGCATTCCTCAAGGTAATAGGTAGCATGTCTACTATAGATTAAGGGCTAGGAAATCTTAAAGGACATAAATTGCATTTTCGCAGTAAGTAAAACAAACCTTAATCTGATTGCATTCCGAACTCGTACAAAAGACTTGTTGCTTTGAGGTATGCGCACAATAGTACCAATGACATATTGTACGCTACGCTGTAAATATATGTACATACTTGTGACATAACGCCCTAGCTCTGTGGCCCTATGCGGTTATCACATGCACTCACCTTTGCACTGGCTGACAGCAAGAAGAAACGTGTTTACGAAATATTCTAAGCCCATCTTATTTCGTTAGGTTATATTTACACTTATTGTCTGCTTACAATATCATGTCATCTTTTAATTGGTTTATATTATTTTATATACTAGACTAGCAGAACGGTATACCACTGTTTATATCAGTTTGCACGCGTTAAAATAACCTACATTTCATATGCTACAGCTCACGCCCAACAAGCTTCACGCGTAGTTAATTCCCACCATTTTGATAGCCATATTGAGCCTTTTAACTAATGTCTTCACAGCGATGTTTCGCTGGCGAGGCAAGGAGCCCACGGCCGGTCACGCCGGCATCGCAAGCGCCATGGCTTGACAACATTATGACATCTTCCGCTGTTGCTATATCGTCCAGCGATGCGTGATGTGTACGCAATGTACGCTAGCTCTTAATTCACATTTGATCTGTAAGTCTATCATTACCATTAGTGTTTCCTCATGATGTGTCCTTTGAATACTGTATTGTTTCATTAATGAACTTAACAAACGAGATGCCATTATTTCCACACCAATTAAACCCTTGTTCTTACCTACTATGAAAAATAATATGAAATACTAAGTGACTCATGACATACTTTGGACTAATGTTGCAACTGTTTATGTTCCTAAACTTCCTATGTATCCGGCCAGTGAGCAATGGCTAGTAAAAAATGGACATCTGATATGCTGGATGAACTAATGCATCATATTGATTATTACATATGAGTATTTTGACGTCTGCATTTGACCTACTATATCCTTCCAATTTTCTCATTTGATGTTAGTTATTATTACCCAATGATTATGTCACTGATGTATCTGGAGTTCTCAATAGTCAAATATGTATTTAATTAACCACTTGATCTGCGAATACGGTCGATACATTCAATATAAACTTTCGTAAACCACCCACACTATCTTCGATGTATGTCATGTCACTAGGACCAGTAAAATTATTATACTGGTTTTATTATAATACCTTGAATAACACGTGTTTTTAAATTTGGATATATGTAGGGCGGTCAAATTTGTAAGCAATTTTATACCTCAATAATTATTTGTTAGATCATCTTCTTTCTTTTCGTGTCGTTAATGTCCAAACTTGTGTCGAAGTTGTTCAAGCAGCCGAAGGGGCTAGCTTGGCTTAACAACTGTCCCCTAATTACATCAACCGGGACCGTCAATTTTACGTACCCTCCGAAGCACGCAGACGCTTGGTTCAAACACCAATATGCGGTCACCATCCATACCTGACGTGAACGTCATTGAACATATACCGATCAGTCACTGCGATTGACTATGAGCCTAAAATAATTAATTATACCACATATTTTTTTATGACAGATGCATACCTCACCAATCGTTTCATGCAAATCACAAGTTGCATGAGTTTAATAAGGGAAACTCGTTATCTATTTGCTACACTAAGTTCAAGATGTTTCCGCCACTTCTTGACCACTATTGTGATCTCTACAGTTGACTTTCGACATAATTCAAGTGTTATGCAGCCACATAGATTTAACTTGTTTCCTGTTATAAGTAAAACAGTGAAAGCGGAAAAATACATAAGCAAAATCATAATATACTAAACATCATGACTAGCCGTTACCCGCCCGATTCGCTAGGCGTTATATTCATATCTTCTGAACCTGGTAAGATATCGAAATGGAAAATGAACGAAATTTATATTTAAAATCATGTTTTTATACTTAGAATTTTCATTGAAATTCGTTGAGCCGTTTCGGTGCCTGTTCGAGACACACTTTACAGATAGACAGACTGAAATTATAAAAATTGTCATTTATGATTAGATATTGTATAAATAGATAAGCTTTCACTTAAATTGTGGCATTTATTTTGAAATCACAGACTGACACTTCAATTTTATATATATATTGGTATAGATTTGATTTATTTATTCACTTACTTATATATTATTATAAATTGTGACATTTTGCTGTATTTGCTGTTGCATGTGATTCTACTAACATCAACGATGACATTTGCATTATGCATTACAAGACCACATCAGTACTATGCAAAAAATCTACCTTACTCAGATAATGCAATCTTGTGGCCACGTTTCTAACACTAATAAATGTAAATTATGATTTGTTCTGGTGATGTTGATATAATGTTCATACTAATTTCACAAAGAGTGAACACGGCTGAATAGAACAATTTGAAGATACTACGAATTGTAATATTGAAGTTATTGCAACAATTTGCAACAGTATATGTAATATTGACCATATTACAAAAATCTACGTATATTAAGTTACATGTACATGTATGAATATTTTTGTCTTCCTAGGCCGGAAACCATAAATCTGTACAACAGATTATTTCGGTAATTAAAAAAATCTAGTCTAACAAAATTTTAAACTGAAACAGAGACTGCGTCATTAACGCATAAAGTAACAAAATCTTATAAAAAAGTACGCCATGCACAATATTTTTACTTTTGCGGCTCATATACATTTACTAGAGCACTCATTAGTACGTACGAGTATGATTATCAATCGCTTATGAGTCATAGAGAATTTTCAGTGCACAATGACAGAAAAATTAAATAAAGAGGAGGAGGCTACGTAAGTTAAAATTAACGGAGCTCTTCAGTATATTTTAACTAATGCAGACACGTCGATTAACTACTTCACTATAAAATACGCATATAGTTTAATTTTTGAAAATTTTAAGTAGTCGATAAATCGTGATACATTAAACATTTACAAAATAAGTTTATGGGAGCCAGTAAATAATACATTTTGAACACATGACGTTATGTTTTGTTCGAAGTTTTATGTCTTTATTCATTAATAACTCAGTTTCTATGTTAGTTTAAAGAATAGTTACATCTTTTGAATTAACGACATAATCGGCTGAACACACGTTATCGTTTCCAACATGTATAATTTATAAGGTGTTGTGCGCTCAACTGGGTGTGAAACTAAACATTTATTTCCTCTTCTTTCCTATAATTATTCATAACACAGTAGTTTTACACATTCTCTTCATTGTAGCTGTATAGATGACATTAATAGTCAGAAGAGATAATTTTATAGATCGTATCTACGTAGTAAACTTCGCTACAACTGCAAACTAATCGTACAACTGATAACTATCTCGACCCGTGATCATTAACCGTTTTCAGTCTCAGGTGTCGTATAAATTCCCATTAGTATTGAACTACGTGCTCAGGCTCCGTTCCTATAAGGCCAGATTTCTCCAGTGAAAATTGGCATCTTCATTTACAAGAGTGCGAAATCTGTAGTTACTAAAATATTGAGTCTCGAGTAGTGTAATAAATCAGTCAATAAATACAAAAAAAACCTAAATACTTCCTCCGCTGATGCCTTAAGAGGTGTTATCGGGGCTTGTATAGAGTGAGGATGTTTAATAATAATAAAAAATCATCCATTCAATCACTCAACTGAATACTTATTACTAAAATGCCTGTAAAAAATAGATTTACCAACGACGTACGTTGTAAAGAGTCAGTCCTCCAGACTGTGAATAGAGCTTTAGAGCTTGCTTACGCAATGTAACTATAAATAATGTAATAGGCATCTTCAGTTCTTTCAATTGCTATTATTTATCTTTTAATATACATTCTCTATCCATTTACGTTATAAAAGCGCATCGAAGTAGGGAAATTATGTTAAAAGTTGTCCCTATGGTTTGTCAAACCGCAACCAATTTGGAACTACTCAAATCATGGACATGTTTTTTTTGGGCTTTTTGCATACACTTCTGGGAAGTGTGGTTGCTTAACTACCGGTCGTTTCTGGCGAAGCCAAAAGAGGCCTCCAGCCAGCTTGGACGAATATTTGAGTGGTCCATTTAAATTGAAACGCTAGAATAAATAATGCAATATTTTATAGCATTTTCAATGCAATCTGCAGAAAAAATTGTGTATTTATTTTAAGGTTTTTTGCTGAACTAAACCTTTTTATTCCTAATAATATAATTGAACCCAGTAACTTTGAAAATATATTAATAAGGTTACTAATATCAGTGTTAGTTCTTACACGCTACACTGCCAACTATTATTTTATTTTAAATATGCTGTTTTTCGCCACTTATTTTCGAGGTACTAAAATTAAATGTTTCTTACTTTTGCCCCTGCCTCCGGTATGATACAAAATTACTTAGTTTTATTCAAAAGACAGCCTTAGCGAGTGGTTAGGTCACTGAATGAATAGAATGGCAAGATTTAAAAAGATTTTCATTATAACATATTTCGTTTATGTTGCCCCAATATTGGCTAAAGTCCGCTGCATTTGAATTTTTCGTTCGACATTGAATGCCATCTCAACAGCCTTCCAGTAAATCAAATCATATTTCCAACCAATAACTTCATTGCGACTTTATAATAAATCAAAATCAGCACGTGTAAATTTAATATAAAAACAGCAGAAACGAGACAAATTATGTATTTATTCGCAATTTGCCAGAGGGCGATGTCGCGGTATTCCTAACTATGAATCACTGCAAAGGCTTTCATATTGGTCCCACTGGTAATTGTTGGAGGCTTGCGAGGCGTAATTGTGTATACACAATCCTGCATAACTAAGGTTACCACCCACAATGTTATAAAACCAAAGTATTTGTTGAGATTTGAGTATTCTCGAATATAGTTTAGTAATTCAGAAAGACAAAGACCAAAATCCAATTTAATTTGAATGTTATATTTTATTTTATTATATTATAGATAAAAACTACGTCACCAAATACAGAAGGCATATTTTGTACAGGCAGCCCTATAGGACGTCTGATGCTGTTATACACACGAACACTAGCCCGCTCATTATTTTATGATCGTGATAGGGCCGTAATTTATTTATTATAATTTATTTATCGATAGCCGAATGGACTAAAGCTGTGACGTTATTTTGATATCGACTTATCACGACTGAATTAAATATTTCGCTTAGGGCGTGTCTGTACTTACCAGAAGTGTGCTTTAAATTAAAATGGACTGAACGGTGCCCGATATAGATTCCAGATAGCGATTGCACGTGAACTTTATATCGAATTGCTATTAAATTTTAACCGTTCCCAAGACCACTATCTTATTTTGTATTCACCCCAGTTTTGTGGGTGGATTCAATTAGAATCGAACACGGTTCAAGAATTTCTCTACATGGTAAATGGAATGACTGACAAATTGTTAGCTGTCAGTGAAAGAGGCACGTCATCCAAGAATCTTATTTACATAACGCCACCGATGATCCAATGCAATATGTATTTTTAAATGTTTATTACAACTTAATCTAAACTGGAGGCAATTTCGAGATACATGTTTTATGTGGATATGACTTTATGAATAATATTTGAAATAACTTGATTTTTTGGCGTGTTTTATTCAATGGACGAAAGGAAGGCAATCGTAAGATATTATGATATACGGCAGAGATTTACCGTAAATTCAGAAAAAATATATTGGAGTAAAAATAATTCAATAAATACATAAAACCATCAACGACGGCACGGTGGGGGCAGTGGCTTTCTGCGCTACGTGTCGTGGGTTCGATTACCGCACCGAAGCATAAATTGTTACGTATGATCTATAAATAATTGTTCTGGGTCTGGGTGTTTGTGCATGTGAGATATGTGTCTGAAAAATGTACACACGACATAGGAGAAATCAAATTGTTAAACAGCGTTATAAAAATATTATGCCCGCAAGTACATCTTTGTGCGGAACGGAAGCGACAGACCTCTTTTTATAAACAAAATGTCTTGTTTTCTTAGATGGCTAATACAATATATGTAAAGGACATCGAATAAGGACACCGGGTAACTTTAAACATTCTTTCAACACGGCTGAACGACAATATTATTCTGGAAAAGTTGAGGACAGGAGTAAATGTATGAATTTTCACAGGATACGCAAAATATTTCGGTGCCTAGTTTGTAGAAGCATAGCATTTTAAATAAGATAAAGGCGATCTCGCATGCTACTCACATTCCTATAAAATTCCCCATGCAACCGATAGCCTACAGGCCATGAAGAATTTTTGGTGGCCATAAAACAATGCCCATGAACCACGAAACCATGTAATTATGAATAAGCAACTATATTAATTGCGTCTACCTGTATAAAACTGGCGCAAATATAAGGGTGACCATGAGTTGCGAAAGCAATGGCCGCCGTGTCAAGGTCTGCCGATACAATCGACATGACAAACGATTGATATTGAACGATATTTCGATAATGTATCGCTTGTAAACTTTTTTATTCTAAACAATTTGTCCAACACAATGCATAGTTATCTGAAATAGACCAGTGATGGCTACTGCTAGATCCGGTTCATGCGACTAAATAAAAATATGTACATAATTTCAGCCGAATGAAGTCCATCCAGTCTGGACATAGTACCACAACGACCGCGTCCGGGTGTGTCATGTGCTTATAGAGGGTTTAACCATAATTGCCACGCTTGGCAGCGGGTAGGCAATCACAGTTGAGTTGTAAATGTACACGATGGATGCTGCCGCCTATCGTTCGCCTAATCCCGTGGATGCCTTTTACGACACCCACGGGATGAGATAAAGTGGTGTTATTCTTAGCCGCCGCTTGCCACACGGCAAGTCATCATAAAACATCCACTGCTGAACAAAGGACTCCCCCGTATATTACCACAATTGTGTCATCATTTTGGGGGAATTTGCCATTATTCACAACTGGGAGGGCGGGTTGGCGAGCGCAGTTTGGCTACTGTTCCACAGAAGGGACGCCGCTACCCATCCCTTTGCATAGAGTGTTAGTCGTATTTTACGACATCCACGGTACACAACCACACACAACACAGAACACGGCAATGTAATTAGTACGTAAAATACGTTAAGCGATTGGCTTTTGCGCCACGTGTCGCGGGTGCAATCGCCGCACGGAACAAAATTCTCGGGTCTGGGTAAATCTAAATGCATGTGAGATTTTTTATGTCTGTTAACTGTACCGACGACATAGTTGTAATTGTTATACTGTGAACATCCACACAATCTACACCATTTTGTTTTCTTAATCTCACGAGTGGTAAACCTTTAAAACGTGCTGACTGACACATTTGTTTTAAATACGCGAACCGCCGCACTCGGAACCAGGCGGTTCGCTGAGCGAAATGTTTCTGTTTTTCCATGTAAAGTAGTTTATATAGAAGGAAATTCAATGACTGACCTTTATCATTTGTATGCCGCAAACGGAACTACAATTGATACATAAGGCACATATATTATGAGTTTAGACTTCAATCTTAGGCGAGATTTCCGTTGGATGTTTACATTAGTGGACGTACAGCAACCGATATTAGGGGCTAACTTCTTAGCGAATTATAATTTGTTAATTGATTTGATTTCCGTGTGGTGTCCGGATTAAGAATATAGCACCACTCCATCTCCTCCCATGGATGTCGTAAAAGGCGACTAAGGGAATCTAAACCAGAGGGATGGGCAGCACTGTCCCTTCTGAGAAATGGTAGCCATACCCGCCTGCCAAGCGTGGTGAGTATTAGCAAAAACCCCCCAAAATGATGACACAGTTATGAAAATCTAAGGGGGAAGCCTTTGTTCAGCAGTGGACGTATAAATGGCCGATATGAATTGATTTGAACAGACGAAGGTTAATCGACCAGGTAACTAATTTAAAGGTAAAGGTAGGTAAAGGTAACATAATATAGAGTTTCATTGAGCCCATTGTGGCTACTGTCCATATTACGATTAATTAAGTGCACTTCCCGAATTAACTAAAGTTATTTCATGTAAGGAGACCCAAGCATAGTGCGTCATCACATAAAGATTACAGGAGCCCCGATGTACGCACGAGCGAGACAGCTGCCACCAGACAGATACGTAAAGGCTACAAATGAATTTAGAATAAATCAGGAGCTAGGGATTTGTAAGCCGAGTGATAGCGCTTGGGCAAGCCCATTGCACATAGTACCAAAGGAGGAAGGGAATAAAGGGTCATGTGGGGATTATAAGCGTTTAAATGCAATTAAGAAACCGGATCGCTACCCAATTCCCCGTCTTCATGACTACTTATAATTTGACTAATACGAAAACATTTACAAAATTGGATATAAATAGAGCATATAATTGTATACCAGTAGCGCAGGGAGATATCGAAAAATCTTACAGTCAACCTTTAGGTTTATTCGAATTACCTTTTGGTTTATTCGAAATTCAGTTACCTTTTGTAATGTCTTAAATTTTCGCAATTATTACACATTATAATAAAACACTTTTAAACGGATTCTATCGCGTATATTTTACCTTTTGGTTTATTCGAATTTGTGCGCAAGCCATTCGGATTACGTAATGCCGCGCAAAATTTTCAGCGTTTCATGCATCATACAGTATTACAATACAAGGCTTAGATTTCTTATTTAATTATGTTAATGACGGCATAATTGCTTCAGAAAATGAAACTCGGCATAGAGAGCAGTTACAACAAGCTTTTAAAAGATTTAACGAATTTGGAGTAACAATAAATTTTTCATAATGTAGTTTCGGCAAGAAAAATTAAATTTTTGAGGATATGAAGTATCAACGGAAGGAATTAGACCTCTTGAAGATAAAGTTAAAGCAACTATTGATCTTACGAAACCACAAATTTTTATAGGGCACTTAGATCACATTCGGCCGAACATCAGTCAGAGTTATATAAATATTTAGGTAATTTGAAACGTAACGGTAAAAGTAAAAATAATAGGCCTACGGAGGCTGAGTAGAATTTTGAACAATATAAAGAAGATCTTCTAAAATCTGTTCTGTTATCATACCCGTTATCATGTACCCCTTTATTACTGATGACCGACGCGTCAGATCCTTGCGTGGGAGTGGTGTTACAGTAAAATATTGCTGACGTACCTTCCTTTAGGATATCTTTCTAGAAAGTTATATGAAGGTCAAAAGAAATGTGTATCACTTACGACGGAGAACTTTTGGAAATATATTTGGCAATAATTCATTTTTACAATCTGACTGAAAGTTAAGAATTAATAATTTTTACAGATCATCACCACTCTTTATTGCATTAATAAAGTTTATACAAATAGAGAAATGTCTTCGACATTAGGCGGCAGTGATAATGTTGCGTCCAACACATTATCAAGAATTGAAACAATAACATGTCCCACGAGTATAGATTTCACATAATTCGCCGCTGTCCAGTAAGTAGATGAATAGCTTGCAGGATTACTGAGCGAATCAAATAACAGTACAAAATTGCTGCTGAAACGCGTAAATTTATTCAATTCAAATTAACCTGTTTATTGCGAAATATTTACAGATAAGGCACGTCCATACATGCCAAAAAAATATCGTCGTTTATCTTTTGAAGCGATACATAATTTAAGCCAGCCAACAAATAGGTATTTTTTGCCTGAAATGAATAAGGACGTACGGCATTGGGCCAAAACTTGTATACAATGTCAGAGAGCTAAAATACAAAAACACACAGTATGTAATTTGAGAACTTTCCAAAATAATAAGCATTTTGACCACATACATTATTTTCGTTCATTGCGGCCGAATCAAGTCCACTGCTGGACACAGGCCTCCCCTAAAGATTACCACAACGACCGATATGGGTGTGTTATGTGCTCATTGGGGTTATTACCATAATCACCGCGCTGGGCAGGTGGGTTGGCGATCCCAGTTGAGTTGTTACTGTATTCGAAGGACACTGCTGCCCATCTTCCAGCTAATCCCATAGTCGCCTTTTACGACACCCACGGGATGAGATGCGTTGCTGCTATTCGTAGCCGGCACCACACGGCATAGATATGCACATAATAATAATAAATCGTATTATGGTTACGACGATCATAATAACACAAGAAATCACACCTCAGATTTCTTGTGCGCTAACAACCAGACCCGAAACAGTTATCTATAGGTCATACAAAAAATATTTGCTTGCTATGAGATGGGGTGGTGGTGTTCTTTGCCGGCACCATACGCCAAATGCTTGTGCTTGAATTGTATAATGAAAAAAAAGTTATTATGATCGTCGTAACCATAATACGAATGTTTATCTAGATGACATTATAGTAGTTTTCGTCATAGAATATAATGTAATATATACATTGAAATCTAATGATTTAGGGATAATAGTTTATATTATGTGAGAGTACAATAAGAGCATTTTTTTGGGTACTATAAAGTCATTTAGTTGTTCCGAATAATGTGATAGCAGCACGGTAGTGCTAGGAACCATCTTCCTGGCACGTCCAAGTTAAATACGTTATAACTCGGGAACCATAAGAGTCCAATTTTCTTAGGGCACGGTACAATTTAGTACATTTAAATTGAAGAATTTGTACCGCAAAGAAAACGATGAAATCTTATGTGGACGTGCTAGAAAGCTTTACACATAATAAATCCACTTTATTGCACACCAAAAACAATAGGTATTATACAGAAATCAAGTACAATTGGCGGTCTTATCGCAACTCGGCGATCTCTTCCAGACAACCATTTCGGAGGAATGGAACTCAAAGTGATGCACAAGGGGCAGTCTGCAGTGAGCTAATACATGATTTAACACATAGATACAATAGGACCTTTACCAATTACAAGATACGAGTCAGGGACTATCTGTTTAAGAAAAACCTTGTTTTATAATTTAATGAATGAAACGTCAAACGCTGTTCATACCCTTCTTGAAATAGCATGATAATAAATGTTAAAACTTTCTTAGGTAGAATTGATAAATTTAACATCAGTGTTTTACAACCTGGGAGATAATTAAGTTACAAGGATTGTTATTGTAGCGTATAAAACAGCTGTGTAAGCAGAGGTACGTACTGATGTCGTAGTGCGGTTGATTTTAAATTAGAATACATTGTTAAATTAAGAATATTACAATTGCATTTATTTTTAAAAAGGTGAGAATAGTGTAGTGGGACATGCTGATACATGTGTTTTGAATCAGCGATCCGCCTGGCATTCGAAACCCAGTTAGTTCGTCTCATATCCCCGTACTATAGACAAGCTAATTCATAGTCATATAAATAACATATGTTTGTTAGAGGGTTTTGTGTTAACTTAAATACAGGTCTTAATCCATTCGAAGTTTTCATAGTCTCTCTGTGCAAACACATAGTGGACACGATATTATACTTCTACTAAACCTACAACAAGTTGCTGAATTATAAAATCTTAAAGCATATTCTAATAGCATACATTTTCTTAAAACATAACATCGTTTCAACGCGTAATCGCTAAGAATGAACAAACACCATACAAATCCCTTATCTTATTAAATCAGAGCTTTATGGCATCCTAAAAAGTACTACAATGAAAATTGCGTTCGCGCAACCTGCAGTATTTGCATAACGCACTCAATTTACTGAGTCGACCACCGTCCCACAATTGCTTGGGAACCAGCTATTGAACATATCCCACATGTATGAAAAACAAATTAAGGTTGAGGACGATGGCCACTTACGAAATGTATGCCAGTTATTTTTTTATTTTGTTACTAAAAAGTAGTCGACCTTAACTCGCGAGTTATTTTAACAATATAATTATTGTAATTAAATGTAATTTCTGAGCACCTTGGGACATTTGAACAAAACTAAACATGCAGACCAGTCGGCTTAACTAGGCGATTTTTTATCGAACCTTGTGACAAGACGAACATTTAATTCGCCTGTCCATATCAATTATAATGTTAACGCTGGACCAGGATCAGTCCTGCTTCTGGAGGTGTAGTATAACCGGAGGTGCTGTCTAATGCTGAAAGGCGAACGCCTCACCCCCAGCCAGAGGTAAGTGGAAGGAAACCGTGAGGTTTTAGCCGGTAAGAGTCCGGCATGCCATTCCGCCCTCCCAAGGCGGAGGAAGTCCAAGAGGATTTCCCTACGGAAAGAAGGAACAGTCCTGCATGGCACGACACTGCGTTCGTGAACTCGAGACATTCGTTATTTATTCCGTCCAGTAATTTCACCAGCTACAGTGCCCTTCAAACCGGATCACAGTGATGTCTAAAGTTTAAACACTACTGCTTGGCAGTGGAATAACTGGCACTGCCGTGCTGGTGCTGCGTACTCTATCCGGATTCTTACAATAAGAGACTTCATCATCATCATCATCATTTCAGTGGAATGATGTTCACTGCTGAAGTAAGACTTTCGCCATAGGTAGGATAGGGTGACTGGTCATCCTGTGACCTTGAATCCTGCAAAGTGTCCGAAACGTCAGGAAAAACAAAAATCTATAATGTACGCGATGTTATCCGTGTAAAAGAGTTTTATTATAATGAGTAACAATCGCGGGAACTTAAAACATTACTATTAATTGAACTCATATACAAACAACCCATCTCATTTAATACACACTAAATAAACATCATAAATCGGTAAGTAAATCCTTTCTTTTTAAAGAACTTATTAAACTACACGTCCGTTGCCTTTAATGTAACACACATTAAATAACAAAAGACGCCGACGATGTCAAAAACAATTGCTTAACACAGAGATCACGTTTCTGAAAATAAAATGACAAACGCCTCCACACGATTAGTAGATTAAGCCTCATAAGTATATCATAAACAATAATGTTTCCTAATGACTTAAAAGTTGGCAATTATAATACGTGCTCATTACAAAGTAGAGCAATAAAATTGTTAAGCGCTAAAGCTCATTATTTTATGCAAGCACTTCCCTTCTGTTTCCCAACATTTCAGGTCTTTTGTTTGTATACAGTGGCAGACAAGATAACGGTGGCAGGCAAAAACGTTTAAATTAATAATATTTTTGAGTGGAGACAATTCCAATTTATTTTTACCAATATATAAATACTTTCAGAAAAAGTAACTCTATAAAGTCTATAAAATATATTGTATATATTTCTATAATCTCTTCACCAAGTATATGAATGAACATATTACAAAACCAAAAAATATATTTTTAGTCAAGTGAAATTTGTAATTGAGAGTGCTAAATTATAACAATTCTATTTTATCCATATCATCCGCCGTACAATATTACACCAATAAAAATAATACAATCTACCAAAGTTACTCGAAAACCGAATTTAATTTTCATTGTTTTTGGAATGAAAATAGGAACCTATTGCATAAATATGTGTAGACGCTTTACATCTCTATTACAGTCTGCGACCACAATAAAATCCGTGCTCGTCGCTGTCCGACGGTGGTACATATATCCGGATGTACAGAACGCAACCACTATTTATATATAATAACCCGTAATTAATTAATTATATTAGAGGCTTATTTTGTAAGCCACTATGTACAAATCTTTAAATAAATTTATTAATAAATCTATGTATGTACCTTGAGTAACTAACGCAACATTAGAATGGTTTTATATAACTATCTGGCTTTTGTTAGTATACCTACTTCAAGTGTATCGCGTAATTAAAGTAAATAATGGTCTGTGAATTGATTGTGTTAACAAAACAACGTATAAAATATAATCTTAATGAGTCGAACTAAGTTATGTACACGATATTAATCTTAACAATTATATTGTAACAATTTTATGGTCCATTCAACCATGAAAATGATACCTTAATTATTGTTTTTGCATTCAAACCCCTATTAATTCCAGTCATTATCCCATGGTTACAACCATAAACTTCAGCAAACCATGTGCCAAGAATTCGTTATAAACACATTTTTTTAAATTAAGAAGTTCAGCAACAACTTTCGATTTTACTCTTATGAAAATGAATATTCGTCTTAACTATCCAGTTCAGAAAATGCAGGTTTAGGCTAACAATAGGTTATATATCTTTTATTCGCCAAAACCGATCAAATCTAAACCTAACATTAACCAGATCTTAAGTTTATATTCACACCTATCTTTTACATATACACACTGCATATAATATATCATAGTACATATAAGTCCTTTATAGTTTCATATTAGTTTTAATAATTTTATTATAATAATAAGATCGTTTTCACTGAATGTCTTACATAAATTTTACATCAATATCCGGTACCCATACCGAATAAATCGGCCGAATACTTTCTTATTTGCCAATTAAATGCCATAAAGGAATATGCGGCGCATTTCAAATTAGAATATATATTCTTCCTTACACTTCCAATGTCAGGCACACGAGTAAAAGGCGATGAGTTTATTCTGCCACACTTCGAAGGCCAGTTTTATTTATTATATTATAGATATATTACGAGTATAGATTTCTAATTAAACCACTTTATTCCATTACAGGTACGTAGAACTTCAATGACACACCCACTCTACGCAGCCTATGGTGAGACAATACCATTACCATTGTGAATTTTTCAATTGTCCGTACTGCTGCGACTCCGTTTATAAAAACGATACAGATTTTTCCTACTTTGTACCCATTTTTATGCAAGATTTTTTATATTGGAAGGCAAACTAGCGTGTCGGCTGCCTCTATCGGCGGCTATCACACACCGTACGAAACGCGGCAATGTTGCTACTTCAGGCCTCGAGCGGGTATTTCAAATTACAAGCTCTAGTTATCCGATAACTGAAGCTAGACTCTCATTTTATCCACTCTCTAAATGTGTGTGCAACATTAGCCCAGCGGCTGATCAATAAGATCTTGAGTTCAATAACACCTATGGCATTTAAAAATTATGAGCAATACCTAGGTTATTTGAGTTATTAATGATTTCTATTTGTTTTCTTTTTATTTCTTCCTGCCATTAAATTTTCCTTAGTATCGCTTTGTTGTCTGTCTGTTATCTGCTAAAAGCGTCCCCTTTTTTTATTATTGGTGCCCAGTGGAAATTCTACATGGAACTTCCTTCGCTCCGGGCAGGGCGGAGGGGTGTGCCGGACACCTATCGGCTAAAACCACTGGAATGGTCATCTTCTATCTAAGATCATACTAGAGCTGCCCATTGGTGCCACGCCTTTAGGCACATCTCGGAGGGGATGACTGTAAAGCGTTCACCCCCTCTAGCAGAGGGCAGGCGGCTGTAAAACGGCCGTCCCCCAGGCACTTCTCGGGGAGGATTGTAAAGGATCCCCCCCAAGTCTCGCTGTGCGCTGTGCTGCGCACATGGCGGCACGTGACGACGTGCGCGCCACCGTCTTCCCGGTTGTCACTCGGTATGAGCAGGCAGACTCCCCAATCTACTCAGAGAGAGAGAACCCACCAGACAGCCCCCCACCTTATAGTGATGGCAGGGGGTTTCAGGCGTATGGGAATTAGGCGCCGGGATGGTTGTTACCCCGGCGCCGTCTCCTCCTTCTTCAAGCAGGATCGGCCCTCTCCCGGTCCCGCTCTGCGGTCTCCTTCTGGAGCATGACGCTCTCACAGAAGGAGACCACTGCATTCTAGTTTTTGTGCTCTGCCAACATAGCCGACACTGCTGCTGGCAGAGAGAGATCTTGCCCAATCCGATCGACCAGGATCCGCCGCTCGGCGGTTCACGTAGGGCATGCCTCGAGCGTGTGCTATGCGGTGTCCTGGTCGCTTTCACAATGGTGGCATTTTGCCATGGCCTCACGTCCTATCCTGTGCAGGTACGCACCGAAATAACCGTGCCCGGTGAGCACCTGCGTCTGGCGGTAGGTGACGCGCTCGCTCCTTCTGAGCCAGGCTCCAAAGATTGGCAGGACAGCCTCCACGTCATGCTTGGTCGCAAATGTCGATCGCATTTGAGTTATTAATATACTCGAAGGACGCTGCTGCCCATCCTTGAGCTAATCCTATAGTCACCTTTTACCACACCCACGGGACGTGATGGGTTGGTGCTATTCTTAGCCGGCACCATACGGCAGTAAAATGAAAATGTTCGTTTGCATAACAACATTTAGACCAAAATAACCAACAATCTTAGAAGACTTCATTCATAAACTCGCACAAGTACATGCATGATTTATTCTAATCGTCTAGCAACGGAGTATAATATTGACATTAGCCGCAATAGAGCTAATATGCCTTCTGAGAAACAAGCAGGTTCTCATACCGACATTTAATTATCTAAAACAGAAGCAAATAAGACCAAATAGGTACACTAATTCAACATATCTCCGCTAATTGTCGGTCCCGTGAGAAACGTACCAGTGGCCAAATAAAGAGTTAATTTTCCGAATTCCAAATAAGAATACGAAGAACTATGATATTGCATGAACTGAATGCCTCGTTGTATCTTCAATAATGCGCGAAGATCTCTTGATTACCGTTGAGTACTCAATTTATTGCATCATTCTACGGCTTAATATTAGAAAAAATATACATGCATGCGCTTATCTGTACCGTGTGATTCCCGGTAAAGAACAGACTACCTCTCCTCCATACATGGGTCTCGTAAAAGGTGACTAAGTGTGATAGTAAGAGTGTGCTAGCACCATACTGCGCTCGTCACCTCGACACATTAGTTATCTCATAGCTCTCACATCTAACTCCTGTAGGCGTTACGCTTACCATCAGGAGAATTACTTGCCTGTCTCGTCGCCAGATAGTATTAAATAGATCTAACAATTGTAATGCTGCTGCACCAAACTGCGTTTACTTTGTTATTTATTAGTTTATTAGTTATTAAGCTTAGTAATTTCACTAGCTACAGTGCCGTTCAAATTCAAATTTAAAATCAAAAAATTTTTATTCATGTAAACCATTTACGGGCGCTTATGAATAGTCAGAATATAGTTGCACGGTTCCAAGAAGTTGGTCCTATGGAGAAGAACCGGCAAGAAACTCCATGGTCACTCTTAAAATAATTTTAAAATGTTACATACATCGCAATATAGTAGTATAAAGTTATGTGAGAATAATGTACTGCCAGTGTGAAATAGATGAAGTAAAACAAGAACAAAATAGATGAAGTATAATCATTTCATTAAACAAGATTACATGGCAGTAAGGACTGACGAGTCCCACATGACGGTTCTAACCGGAACACAGTAATGTTTAAATGTATCTGGCACCGCGGTGGTATCTACCTAGCCAGACTCTTGCAATAACCTACCCACCAGTAAATTTACGTTTACTGCCATAATCATCACGGTTAGCAGGCGGATTTGTGATCGCAATCGTACACGGGGGATGCTGCTGCCTATCTATACTCGTGGTATCAACTCTTAGTTGCCTATTATGACACCCCATAGGTAGAAGGGGGTGCTCGCGGGAGTCCGCGTGCTCATACCGAGCGATCCTCGGAAAGACGGACGGCGCGCACGTGGTCACGTGCATCCAGCGAGGCTTGGAGGGATCTTAACACTGCGGGGGTGGTCTTTTTACAGTCACATTCCCTCAGCTAGAGGGGGCTAACCGCTTTACAGTCATCCCCTCTGAGATGTGCTTCAAGGCGTGGCACCAATGGGTGGCTCTAGTGTGACCTTACGAGGACCTGAAGACCCCCGTTGGTGCCGAAGTGGACCGCTCCAATGGTTTTAGCCAGTAGGACTCCGACATGCCCCTTTACCCTTCCCCAGGGCGGAGGAAGTTCATGATTAATTTCCAATGGAGATCAATGAAAAAATGCAGGAGAGGGGTGAGTCTATTATTTGCTGGAACCACACGGCGTAATAATCAACTGCGCGTGGTAAAGCTGGAAGCTGAACCAAACAAAAAGTTGGGAAGAAGTTAACCTTATGATGATCATCTAGAGACAACTTTTATCATAAATTAATTTACATTCGGGGGTTACGATGGACTGCTGTGTCCAGCAGTGGACTTCATTCGGCCAAAATGATGATGATAGATTGCTGAAGGGCATTCATTTGTTAATAACTCTGGAAAGACTTACCTATGAAACGGCATTCTCGAAAATTAACCAAGCAATTCTGTGGACAATAAAAATAAGTGAGTCAGCATATCCTGCACTTTGATTAGCAATGCGGTTTTGTAGGCGGAAGTACTAAGTAAAATACCATTACGAAAATTACGTTCCATACTTGTCAGCAGACACACCTAAGTTTGCGGATAAATTTTATCTACAAAGTTTACTTATAGCTAATGGAAGTATGTTGGCTAAGAATTTGGAAGCAAAGATTTAAAATTCCTACAGTAAAACAGAAAAGCATACTACAGTGATCACCGGGACATTACGGACATTCATTATTATATAATATACAAAAATTATAAAACAAACGTGTTTATTACGCTTTAACAAATAACGAATTAATAAGTAGACCATAAACCGCTCTTGTATTGACGTAACAGTAACATGTTTCTTTAAAACATTATTCAGATAAGTTTCACAATCATCACGGAATAAATTATTAACGTAGGTAATTTATAATGATCATGTAAGCCAAAGGATGTCCATTATATTCTCCTTCGTTTCAAGTGGTAAGTGGCTAACCCTGTGTCAGAGTTGTTCAAGCCACCCAAAGGCCTCCGACTTAACAACTGCTGTCTTCTGACAAGAACCGGGACCGAAGAATTTAAGTGCCCTCCGAAACCGAAGACGCTTACTTCAAATACCACTATGCGGTCTCCCATCCATAGACTGACCGTGCTAACGGTTGATTAACCTCGCTAATCGTTTACCAATCAGTGAGTGCAAGTGTCTATGAGCTATCATCATCACATCATCACACATCACATCTACTGCTGAACAAATGCCTCCTCCATATATTTCCACATTTGTGTCATCAGTTTGGTGGGAATTTGCCAGCAGTAACCAGGTTGGTGAGAGCAGAACAGCTGCTGTTTCATAGAAGGGATGCTGCTGCCCATCTCTCAGGCTGAGAGTCTCTTAGTTACTTTTTGCGACATCCACGAGAAGAATTGGAGTGGTACTCTATTTTTAATCCGGACACCACACGGATAAACACACAAAGCATAATTATTTATATAAAACCTTAAATAAATTTATAAAAGCTATTTTTCCAACAATTTTCTACCCGGAAACTAAGTTAAACAAGTTTGCAAATAAATTAAATGCTTCAAGCCATGTCGGAGCGTGAAATTGCCCGTCAAGCGTCCGGCGCTGCCTGTTATTGAGTATAAACATTTTCACGACCTTAAAATTGTTAATAATAGCAATTATCAAAACAGAATTACATTATTATAAGATATGTAGCAACTGGCTGTATTTAAACAATAGTTCGACGTAGCTCTAATGTAAGCGTGTCTAGTTTATAATATCTTGTAACATTGACTCAAATAAGCGAGGCTATACGAAAGCCTGAGTATTCTGGGTCGAAAATATGTTTCAAGCTGACGTCGTGCAGTCACTATAACTTTTTTAAAAGAAGACCAAAAAGTTTTATTGCCCGAGGCACACATAGCCAGAAGAGGCACTCAGCCAACTGACTAACTATACTCACTGGTTGGTAAACGATCAACAAGGTTAAGCAACGCTTGCCGCGGTCAGTCTATAGATGGGTGACTGCATAAAAATTATCCGTCCGAAATATAAAATAAAAATCTTTCTTTCTTTCTTTCATAGTGGTAATTGAACTGAGCATATCCGTGCTTTGGAGGGCACGTAAAATATTCGGTCCCAGCTGTCGTCATCAGATGACAGTCGTTAAGCCAATTCAGAAGCCTTTGTGCGGCTTGAATAAGTCTGTAAACCGGACACTAACCAAACGAAAAAAAAAGAGAAAGCCCAGTTAGCTCAACAAGGCTAAGCAAAATGACGAAGACTTAGGTACCGTAGGATTTACTGACAACTCATAACACCTTTAGTAAGAAGTACATAGTTTAGTAAATAGTCCGTGTGGTGTGAGATTAAAAATATAACACCACCACTCCATCTCCTCCCGTTGGATGTTGTAAAAGGCGACTCAGGGACTTTAAACTAGAGGGATGGGCAGCAGTGTCCCTTCTGTGGAACAGTAAAGCGTTAGACAATACCGATTCAAACCACCGCTATCATACCGGTACAAAATCTGAACCTGTATCTTAATACAACCGCTTTGCAATTTCGGTAACGAAAACAGCACATGTAAGGCGCGGGAGAAAACTCATTTAAAGTTTATTTCACTAAATCTTACACACACTTATTGCAATTTTGTTATTAATCTGGCTGACATTGTGCATTTAATAATAGTTTGATAATTGTGCACGTGTATATATTATGTTCATACAAATATATTCGTGTATACACCATCTAAGACCTAAAAACCCATAGCGATACTTAAATTATATAGGTTAAACATTTATTATCATCATCATCATTTCGGCCGAATGAAGTCCACTGCTGGACACAAGCCTCCCCCAAAGATCACCACAACGACTGATATGGGTGTGTTGTGGACTCATTGGGGGGCTTTGCCATAATCACCACGCTTGGCAGACGGGTCGACGAGTTGAGTTCGTTGAGTTAATGTACTCGAAGGACGCTGCCGCCCATCGTCCGGATAATCTCCTAGTCAACTTTTACGACACCCTTGGGAGGAGATGGGGTGGTGGTATTCTGAGCCGGTACCACACGGTATCATTTATTATAGCGGTAGCGAAATACTACCTATAATCATACCTGTTAATATACTGGTACTGTAATATTCATGTGTAGATTTATATAAAAGGAAATGACGATTACCGCCTTATAAAACTATCGATATTTTGCGGTTATTCCGTCCCTGGGAAAACAGTAGCCATACTGCGCTCACCAACCCTGCCAAACATGGTGAGTACTGGCAACTACCCCCCGAAATGACGAAACAATTGTGGAAATTTCTAGGGGAGGCTTTTGTTCAGCAGTGGACGTATAAATAGCAGATATGATGAAATAGTTGAGATTGTGTTATGGACTTTTTTCACTCTACAAAAGACTATGCATATAATAATATGTGTAACATGTATGGTCCACTGGAATTAATCCGTATTTAACAACTGACAAAACATTTATATGAGTAGGTACATTCTAAGAAACCTTGTTTAAAGGTTATTTGTACACGATTTGTGTGGCACTGAATTCCTCCGTTCCAAAGATTGGATCTTATGAATGTTAGATATGAATCTAATCGTGGATACATCAAATACCTACACAATGTTAACTTTGATATGATCATTGCACTAATTTCTTATTAAACCGATAACATTGATGCTAAGCTTTATAAGCTTGATAATCACTGCAGCGTTCTAGATAATCAATCCTGTCCCTATGGAAGTAAGAAAAATAAATTTATTTTCGCACTTCGCTGATACTTGGATTGTGATAGGTTTTCTCCATCTATTTTAAGCCAAGATTGTTGGATGACTGATGACCCATAACATCATGATATTAACAGAAGAAAACGTCGTAAGTAAATCTGGATCTATAGTTGTCTGAAATCGAAAAATCGCAGAGATAAATCGTGGGGATCAATGTTTGTTCCTTCTCAGTATGAGAAAACTTTATGGGCCTTTGCCTGCATTGGGACAGTTCATAATGATCATTTCAGCCGAAAAACGTCCTTCCCCCCGATTCACAACTACCGGTATGAGTTTATGTTGTATTCTCATTGTGAGGTTTTGCCATAATCGCCACGCTTAGCAGACTGGTTGGCGATCGCAGTTGAGTTATAAGGACGCTCGATGGACACACGGCAACAGTTACGTGTTAACGTGGGACAGTTACAGTGCGATATTATTATATTATATACTAAGTTTGAACCCAATTTAATCCACGCTAAACCTTTTGCCCTCTCTGAATACGAAAAGTATGCCTGTGGAGTAGTTTTGGAACGCAGTTCCTGTTATCGTTCTGATTTGTTTGCAGACCGAAAAAAGTGTAACAATAAAAAACGACACCAAAAACTGACATCTTTCTGCAGTAATTTTTGAGGCACTTCCCGATCACCTAGGAAACTAAAACTTTTTCCATCGATTCAACTTGGCGTCAATTTTGAGTATAATTATAATTTAACGTTTAAATACCCTTTTTATTAATATTTAACAAGTTATAAAAAAAATACGTGATAAACTTTATTCCTGTTTGTTCAAATTTTATGAATCGTTTAATTATTTTATACTGTCTCGTTATTTTTTATTTAATATTTAAACTTTATACAAACACAAAAAGATATAGCGAAAGGAACTCCGTTCCAACCGGTTCATAAGACACCTCTCTCATTGCGTGGAAACACTGAGGGTGGGGTCAGTACACCCGTGAGGAATCCACTCAGCTATCACGATCGCTGCATAGTTTTGTATTATTACTTTTTGAACAACCTGCATGAACTCTAACTTCAGCGCGGCCCAGGAGTTCGGCACGAACACACAAGTAGAGACTGGTCTGAAGCTACGCTTATTAAATTGACGAATATTAAATACGCTTATGTGCATAATCTATACTTTTACACACTTTATTGTATAATTCGGTTCCTTGAGTATTATGTAATTATCTATGCTTGTATTTTAACTATGATAACTCGGTCTAGTGCCCACCAAGGTAAATAGTGCATAATATATATTATTATATGAATTGAGTTTCCTAATTCAAGTAAGATTTACTCGTAACTGAATTAAAATATCGTGTACAACAAAATAGACCTTCACGAATGTCTAATATATTTATGTCATTACATATTCAATACACAACCATTTATGCTTTATAGATTATTATATTAATGTAGATTTCACATTATTTTGTCATCTGAAAGACGTCCACTGCAGAACAACGGCTTCGCCCATAGCCCTCCATGACGAACGGTTACATGCCGCCAGTGACCTTCACCATGTTATCTGTCCATCTCGTTACATGCCATCCCACACTGCGTTTTTCGAAGTTGCTCCAACGGCCATCAGTACTAAAAGCTATGTGCCCGGCCCATTGCCGCTGCAGAATAATAAAGATTAGAATACACGAATTTAAAATAAACTTGAAATCGACATCGGACGTCGACGAAGGTCTTCATAATACAGAAATATTTACAACATGGTACTTTTTGTTTTATTATTTAGTGGAATTTCTATATGAACTTCTTTCGCCCCGGGGAAGGTCGAATAAAACCATTGGACCGGTCATCTTCAGCACCGAAGGCAGGCTCCAGGTCCTCGTAAGATCACAGTAGAGCCGCCCATGATGCCACGTCTTTAGGCATAGACATCTTGGAGGGTATGACTGTAAAGCGGTCAACCCCTCCAGTGAGGGTAGGCGACTATAAAAAGGCCGCTCCCGAGACACTTCTCGAGGAGAATTGTAAAGGATTCCCCCGAAGCCTCGCTGTGCGCTGCGCTGCACCATCACCGTCTTCCCGGGGGTCACTTGGCATGAGCACGCAGACTCCCCATACAACATGGTACCTACGTAATTCTATATTTATTACTCAGACACAAGAGAACGCGTGGTGAGCAACAATTAATAATCCTTATTACAAAACAATATATCGGACCATATTAAGAGAATAAATAATTCGTTTCCTCAGACGCCGAATGCATTGTGGTCCCACGCAGGACTAGAGGCATGGGTAGCATCACCTGTGTTACAGGCAGGCGTAACGCTTACTAAGACGAATGACTAGCTCGTCCCGTCACTAGGTTCTATACAAAAAAGAAAGTCCTAAAAGTTCAGTTGAGATCTGGCACTAAGTGAAAAACGCGAGGATAACTTACCATTGACATCGTAATAATAAGCGTAGACTTTGAGACCGTCAACGCTATTTAAAACCGAATTCATTTCCGATCAGTTACGGAATAAAAGGCCCTCTTGAGACCGGGTAAGTGACAACAAAAGACATCATCCAAATTAGTAACGTTTTACTCTCAATCTTATTTTGAAAGTCGCAATTTCATTGACTTTCTTTCATATAATACTATTTGACGTCTACACTGAAGTACAATGACTTTCTATCAAAAATATGATTAAATTTAATTTGTAATAATAAAACTGTTGCGTGCTTGAGAGTTTATATGCAATAAACACGACAAAGACACATAAAGACGATGAAAGTGAATCTTATAAAAAGTGCAACTGAAAATTATGATGCTGGTTTCAACAAACAACAGGTAATCCAAGTTAAACCAGAAATTCACCATGTCGTGGATGACGACTGGTCGTGGGCTTGCTAATAAGTGCGTGACAAGTACTTTCCAGTATATTGTAAAAATTACAGAAATATTGAAAAATCTATGTATTGAGATAATGGCTCGTAGCGTAGTTCCGAGCAAGAGGACATTAAATTTATTTTGAGTTGGAGTACAATAATGTTCCATTTTTTGGAAAGTTTGGTATCGTGCCCAGAACTAAAACGTGTTTTTTTTTTATTACGTATCATTAAAGAAATGTCAATGAACAAAATTATTTACACTTTTTGCATTTTTTAACGGCCTTTGGTTTGTCCTTCTTCATGGGTGTGGAACATGTAGATCATACCAATATTTGTTCCGTGCGAGTATCGACCCGTGACACGCAGCAAAGAAAGCCAAGAGATTAGCTACTTGGAATATAGGTTCACACACTCGACCAACCAGTGACAGTCTAAATAACCTAGGGGCGTATTGGAACAATTAGGGGCGGATTCAGAATAGCCCAATGATCTGGAACAAAAGTCATTAACTTAAGAAAAGAAGGTAGACATCACATTTAAAAAGAAAATAGTCAACACGTTTACAAAGAAAGTTCAAAACGTTTGACGTCTACTTTATTCAAATACACCACTATAGTTAACCAGTGTACCACTATAACCAATATGGCTCTATAACTTTGCTTATCGATACTAATTACAAAAGTTACAACTTTATTCTATTTTAAGGAAAAACAACTCAGAAATCTACTTTAATGATTCGTTCATGCAACCTTACGCAATTTAAAGGAACAATGCGTTAACAAGAAACGTTATTCTAGTGAAAGTGAGGTGATGATAGTAGAACAGCCACCGGAGGTGCGTGTGCGCAGCTAACAGATGATAATTATACGCCATGCTGTTTGCGTTGAATATTAATGATGACATTATAACGTAAGCTCTTAACCACTTGATATATTCCCCGCCAATTAATTAAGACGTAATTAGTGTTAGATGGCTCAGTAAGTTCCAGACGAAAATTTTGTTCGCAATATTTATTCGACTGTCTTAATCAAGAAATTGGACGATCGGCTTACTGTATTGCAACTACTACCGTCGCGTGTATTTAAAAAAATTGCACATTATTTTTTTATATTTAGATTGTGGTTTTATTCCGTATCAAAGAGCTTCGCCTTTACTCTGTCGATGTCTCCACACTCACAAAAGGTGTAGACAATATCCGCATGGCAATTTTCACTTTCCTCTCAACTCGATTCAAGCAAATTTTAATCTGTTAAGCAATGGGACAATAACCATAATGAATTTCCAGATCTAATCTAATCTTTGAATGGTGACCTGTGGATGCTAGACAGCCAAAGAGTAGACCACCCGCCAGACGGTTGGACGAAATCGTCAGTGTAGCTGTAACTTTTTTTGTACATGGGCAATCCAAATGGACTTTCTTCGCCCTGGCGATAGCGAAGGCGCGTGCCAGAGTCTTATCAGCTAAAACCCCAAAGTGTTTCTCCATCAACATTGCGCCGGGGTTGCGGGAGGTGCTCTTACATTCGTTGTGACTATACGTGGTAGTGTCGGTCAGCCTGAGTGTACCCCGACTTGTCGGAGGGGTGCTGTTCTCTCTCTCTCCTCGACTCATCTTTGAGGGGCGGAAAACTTACGCGCCATCTCACAATACTCTTGCGTCAATAGCATGCTCTACCACTCTACGATAGCTCTCTGGTTTGGGTTATCAATCGATCAAATGGGATTTCTATTATGGAATATATTTTAGCAATATGAGCCTCCTTATTGACTGGTACAATCACCACACTTGGCTCAGACTTGTATTGTATACAGGATGTAAGTGACAAAGTATCGACAACTCTTCGCTATCGACAAGGTTACACTAGGCCTATAATAAAAATAGGAAAGCCATTAATCTAGGTAATAATTAGATTCTCTCATTTTTGAGCACGCAATGTATCGTAGATAATGCGACCGAAACATTAACTGATTAATGTACTATGATATCTTATCTCTTTAAATGAGCAATTCTTGTATGTAATTAGGATCTCGGAATCGGCTCCAACGATTTTCATAAAATTTAGTATATAGGGGTTTTCGGGGGCGATAAATCGATCTAGCTAGGAATCATTTTGAGAAAATGTCATTTTATAGGCGTTTGAGTAGTCTCAACTGAAAAATATGACTCTTCCTGACATCTATTGGCAAATAATAATACTATTTTTTGTGAGCAACTAATTGCTTTAACGACACAACAGCAGATGGCGTTGTTAAGTAACACGAAAATACCGAGCAAAGCTCGGTCATCCAGGTATATTAATAATCGAGCATAACACCATGTTCATTTTATACTATAATGTCAAGTATTATTTCACATTATAGTATAAAAGTTAATTATAATGGAAGTATTATAATTTTGTTTAGGTACCACTGACATTCAATATTAAATACTTTGTCCAAAAAAATTAATTTGGAGAAGTAGCATCTGTTACATACTCTAAGAACTATTTTATGAGGTTAGCTATGTAGTCTAATTTTGAGACAATGGAGTGCTTAGTGGTACCACTACTGCCGCATAGATGGCGCTAAACTCAAAATATTGAAGTTCAAGTTTTCTTAATCTTATATCTTTAAATTTGAGTAGTCTCAACTGAAAAATATGACTCTTCCAGACATCTATTGGCGAATAATAATACTATATATATATACTTACGTAATTGATCGATAAACTGTAAAAAATTAAGTATTTGTTTCTAATATAAGATTAAACTAATTGCACTCATGATTTTTTTCTTTAAATAACCAGTTCATATTTTTTATTATTCTATCGGTAAGATCGAAAAATATTATTCATATTTCATTATTTTATTAGTAATTCGTACTTAAATATAATTTCCAGAAAACACAATTTAAAAATAAAAAAATACCGAGCAAAGCTCGGTCAAACATCTAGTGATATTATTATGCTACTGCGAGCGATGACTTCATCCGTGAACTGTAGCGTACCAACAGTTGTTTAGTTCTTATTTACATTGCATTTTTATGTGAAAATAAATAGTTGATTGTGTTTTATTTAAACTATTGCTAGGATACACGAAAACAATTATTTTATACTGAACACAGTTAAATTTAACTGAAAAAAAGAAACATGAAAAGACCAACGCAAAATTCTATCACTGAGGGTTCCAGAATCATCATCATATTCCATGGTATCAGGTTTCGTTACGATATCACTTACACTGGTTATATAATATCATCCTATAACGCTCCACTGTAGGGTCAAAGGCCTCTTCTTATACAGAGAAGGAACGAACATTAATCACCCCGTTTCCTCACAATAAGATTCAGGTTTTCCTTCAGTGTAGTGTTTTAACTACGATAGTACCATATTATTACATTGGTACATGCCAGTTTTCAACACGCAACCCAGTGCTTAAGAAGCGAGACCGTACACTTCCGAACCATGACGTTATAGTATAATTTATTCCTATCTCCAATTAATCTATACAAAATTAATGTATGAGGTACAATGTAATGAAAAAGAAAAACTATTAAAATGGAAAGTTGCCATCTAATAACTTTCTCCATTCCCCTAGATCGTGATCAAAATCAATTTAATTGTTAACTTGCATGAAATAAGATTTAATGTTAATAAAGTATGTCAGCCCTGTTTGATTTTCACCTTTCGTTAACACTGAGATGATAAATACTTGTTTGTACGGTAAACTGATGATTATTATGTTTATTTAACTCACTCTTAGTTAAATCTTGTGCTAACATGATTTTCACTGCATTATTTATGCGTATCCGTTTAAATATTGGAATTTAAACAAGTCAGCCTACGTTATATGCAAAGTAATCAAATTGTATGGTAACTTATCCTTGACAGGAATTTAAATTTAAAATTGATGGTACCTAGTTACCGTATTGTGAAATCCTAAAATCACTAGATGGTATCGAATAACTTGATGAAAGAAAATGTCACTGTCTCGTTACCAAAAAAGCCACACTACTGTGCCTACATCAGGCAACCTGCTTGTTACGGCATGTATTTGAACGTAAGCCTTCGAGCACATGACCTGTCATATGAACTTGCTCAACGCTGATCGTGCTTAGATCATGAACTTACTCGGCTAAGGTCAGAACTTAAAGTATGAGATTTCTGAAATCCACCACCAAATTAAATCAAACTTCATTGAACGTGTAGATGTAGTGTGTAGTAGTATTAGTAAGTTTGTATGATATGTATTGAGTAAGCACAGTTACTTTGTAATAAGATATATATGATAGAAATAGTCTAGATGGTGTAATATACAACAAGTAGGTATTTCCTTTAAACCTACATCAAACTATGAAGGATAATAATCTCGTTTGATAGGTGCGCACTGTTTAATAGAACATATATAGTTCTCTATAATAGATGTGTCTATAGACAATCATGTACAGATGTACATACATGAGATACATTACGTATATTAGTAAAAATAATACGCACTCATTATCTTAGGGCAAGTAAATACTTACAATTATATTAGGATGTGCCAAATTATATTTTCCTTCGTATGCTATTAATTTGAAATATCGGTTTCCGTAACTGCTTCACATATACATAAACGGAGGCATACAAATTACTCTAACTGAAAATTGATCCAATCACCAGCCAGTACTGAAGGCCTCCGTGTATTCCGTTATAATTAAAGCTCGTGGGGAACACTGCCATCGTCACAATCGGTTTGGTGATAGCAGTATCTAAGTAAGAGGTGCTGCTGCTACTGAGAGGCACCTCTTTCTTTTAGAACTTTAACTCCATTTTCCTTTATCAAAGGCTAATAATTTTCCTTGATTCCCACAAGGGTTGATTATCATTAACTTAATAGCCAAAAAACGTCCACTGTTGATGAAAGACCTCCCCCAAGAATGACCGGTTACATGCTGTTTGTCGTTATTATGGAGGGAATTTGCCAGTACTCATCACGCTCGGCAGGTGTGTTGGTGGACCGCAGAATGGCTGCTGTTCTATAGAAGAGACACTGCTGCCCATCCCTCCCATAGAGAGCCCGTACATGGAGATACAGCGGTGCTATATTCTTAATTCGAACAACATGGACTACAGATTAATTAACTAGTTAGTTTTAAGGTGCCTAAGACCCGTTCTAACAAATACTTTATAGCGTTATAGAGTCAGTCAGTGATGCTCGTATATAATTGAAACATTTCTTTATGCTAACAAGTCTATACATAAAAAACTGGACTATTATGCAGTACGATGCATGCGATTAAATTGTTCGTAGACATTCATACATAATTAATTATTTACACCTTGTAAGCACAGTAGTAAGGGTCTGAAGGCTGTCTGACAGATTATGCTGTTAATTTGATAGTTACGGTCACAAATAATTGGCTTCTTGTGAATATTTATTACTATTACGATATAAATGCAATCAATGCTATTTCCTGGGTGTATTTATAAAAGGCATAGTATTTGGTAATAGATATATTTTTCATTAAAACTATGAGTTAATGGTTTTTGTAATAATGAAGTAGGTATTATTATATAGAAATAATTTAAAATAAAAATTGGTATTTTTACCAAATGTACGTAAAAAGCATTTAAATCCGTTTCACGCAAGAACCTTAGAGTATACGGTCGGAATAAAACAAGCAAATTTCTTGTCGACGACGCAACCAGCCGGTCTGTTCTCTATTACACAAAACCAATCTAAATACACGTCCTCTTTAGTCAGTCTCTGATTTAAATCGTTTATTTGTAATCGATACAGTACTCGTGGCCAATCGGCGTGACAAACGGCTGACATGGCACAGCGAGCAAATATATCACTTTACAGACATGTCTTTACGTTAAGAGTTACTTCGTGGTTCTAAAGCGACTGTTAAAGTGGTAGCTTTCACTGGTTCCGCACCAACGAGCGCGATTGTTAAGTTTCAGGTGCAGAAATCCTATTCTTACATTTCTACTATTTTTTTAAACCATGATTTCGCCTGTATCGTGGGTACCTACAGTTTACAGATATGTATCCCACTGTATCCATCTATAGATCATACAAATATTTGTTCCGTGCGGGAATCGTATCCGCGACACGTAGCTCAGAAAGTTAATCTTAGCCACTGAGCCAACCGTATCGTTCTATCTTAGTAGTACCGTTTTAGTCCCGGATAAATGTCGATTAAGTATAAAACATTCTTGGATTTAAATGTTGTATTAAAACTTTCTACAACAGTCAGTTTTCCTTATATTATTGATTGTGGGTTACAGCTGAAAACCAGCGTTAGGTGGTCAGTATTACTGCCTCCTAACATTCATTCATTTCATTCATTCATTCATATCAGCCACAGGACGTCCACTGCTGAACAAAGGCCTCCCCCTTAGATTTCCACAACGAGCGGTCTCCTAACATTATTACATTATATTTAACCTATTAGCGTGTACCTTTTGTGCCAATTATTCTTTTTCTTCTTCAACATATTTCTTTTCTTTCTTTTGTTTATTTACATACATCATCACTATTTGTTTTTTTTTTATTGTACTTTAATTGTAGACCGAACAGAAGTCACATTGATATGTTACTAAGTAAAAAGGGATATGAAGATGGAACTTGGGCACTCATCATCACATCAGCCAAAGGACGTCACAGCTGAACAAAGGTCTCCCCATAGATTTCCCATAATAACCGGTCACATGCTGCCTGCATCCATCGACTGCCAGCGCCCTTCACCAGGCTGTCCATCTTGTTGGAGGTCGTCCCACGCTGCGCCTTTCAGTACGTGGGACCCCCACGATGTGAACCGTCTATCTGGTAAAGGTTGCAGGAATCCTCTGGACACGTATCCAGCGCAGGACCTGTCGTTGTGGTGATCTTTGGGGAAGGTCTATGTCCAGTAGTGGACGTCTTTCGGCTTCTGATGAACTGATTATTGACTAGCCGTTATTGGACCGCTTCGCAGGGCGTATATATTTTTGTACAATTGAAATAAAACTACGTATCCTATTCCTCAGTGCCAGATTTCATTCGAACCCGTTCAGCTGTTTGGGCATGATGGAGCCTCAAATATTCCAACGTACAAACTTTCACTATTATACACTATAGTTAGTTAGATTATATATAAATACCGAGTAAACAAGTTTAATCCAATCAACGCAAAGCTGTCATAAGTTGACAACTAGTGCATTACCGAAATGTTGAAATAGATATATTTTTGATTGAAAATCGTAGTACCTACCAACTCTTTAATTACCGGTTGTCGTTATCATATCTCTAATAATTTAGCCACTGAGATTTCGTTTCCATACCCAGTTCTGAGTACAGGTAATCATCAATTTTAACGCGAACGGAGCCACTGGCAGAATATAGCAAGAAATGTGAAATGACGGAACACAACGATTTCCGAGTTTTATAGTTAATGCAATAGACGCTCAAAACGGGAACTATTGCGTTTGCAATAAAACAACAATAAAGCAAAGTATAGGAAATCATTAAATATATATAAAAGTATTGTATTGTATTAGAAATCTATATGAAATAAAATTATTATTCATAAAAAATTAACTAGGTTTTGTTCATTATTTTCATGTTCATCTCAGCAAATACTTTTATTTGGTACCCATAATATAGGGGTGCATAAAAAATAACTGGTCCACCATCTTTGGGGGTCTGCCATTTTAGATTTAGAATGATATATCTTAGCTAACCATGCATTATCATCCAAACTGAACGTGTATGCAAAACTTCAACAACATATCGGTTGGGGATAATTTTTTTAAAATTTGGTTGCAAGATTTGACGCACACTAACAAGGCAAGTTAAATAAAAGCTGGTAAATAGATCAAAAGTGAAAATGCAATCGTCATTTCAGACGTCCGGCTAATTAACTCATTATTGTAAAATTTTAATCTTGGCTTAATGGCGTGTAATATAAAGTCCAGTGGTAGGTACAACTGAATAGCTAAACGTTAATTATACCTAACTACAGCGCATCGATAAAATTTCATGTTGCAATTAGTCAACAGTCCGAGCCGAAAGAAGTAAATATAAAAGTTTACTTTGATCCAATGTTTGATCCTATATATCCATAACTTACCCAAACCTACAGACAATCAACTTTATCTAAATTTATGAAGTAGCCCCAAACTTTATTTGATCGAAGGCTCCGAATATCAAAATTATCGAAAAGTATACTCTACATCTTCTAAAGTCCCCTATTCTAGAAGAATCAAATCCATCTTTCATTGACAAGAAAATACAAAATTTCAATGACAACTTGTGGAAATTGACTACAAAGCGCGGTTTTGATGGTGATTCAAAACGGTTTCCCTGTCATTTTTCTCCTGTATCGTGAGTACTGTTTATTAGATATATTTCTTATATGCAGAAACATCCAATCCCACAAGAACTATCTGTAGGTCATGCCATTATTGATTCCGTACAGGAATTGAACCCTTGTTAGGTTGGCGCCAACCACGTTAAAAGCATTTATTAACCTCCTGAAAATCTAAATAATAAAAAGCTACAAGTTGTGGCCGATAACACAAGAATAAACAAGGCGATTTCCCATTTGTGTCGTAGGTCTTAGGAAAATAAGCTGCAGCAACTTACACTAATAACATTAGATCATTTAACTAATAACTGATACAATCACCAATCCCGTTTGGCAATCGCATGCATAATATGAAGGTAATACTCCCTAACGGTAGCTTTACTTAGCTGTCTTGTTACTATTTTTTGTTCAGCAATAGACGATCAATAGACTTACAGATGATAATGATCAATGTTTTCTACTTGCGTAAAATTTTTGCGCGCCTCATAAACTTTCGTGGTTAACGGCGCACATAAAGGGGCTGATTGAATAATCGTGTGTTACGATCAATGATTGATTAATTGCACAAATTGGACAAATATATCTTTCAACATGTGGGTTGCACACAATACACGCTAGATTTCCTTTATCGTAAAATATTACTAAGTGGGCAGTATATTCTATTATGTTTACTTTCGACATTTTGTTCGGAACAGCTGATATCAATGCATTTCCACCTACGTATTTATGCTTGCGGTTATCAACCTTATGATCATGTAATAGTGCGAGCACACAGATTTATTGCTAATTATTATTTTGATACTTATTAGTAGCGAGACGAGCAAGTTATTCGCCTTAGGGTAGCGTCAGGCATACCCTTAATAAATGTAATGCTACCGAGAACTAATCCTGCGTGGCACACACTGCGCTCTTCAACTTGAAACATAAATGATAAAGTCTTATATGCATAGTAATTTCACTAGTCACAGTATTTTCTAAAGTGTAAACACAACACTTGGCAGCAGGACATCTGGCGCTGCGGTGATACCTAGTCGGACTCTTGCAATAAGAAACCTACCACCAATTTAATAAATGTGTACATTTTAGCGTTATTATATTGAGCCACAAGTCGCATTCAAGAATCGCCTTAAGACAAAGCTGAAGTATTCGAGCAACTCTCTCTATGTAAATAAGGCTAAAATCAGACCGATACACTTCTTCCGGGCAGAATAAGTGAGCTTCATTTCAAACCATCACATTTTATTTGCATGATACCATCACAAAAAGCACTATATTAAGTTACAGATACCCCTATCAGTAAAAATAATCTAAACAAAAAATAAACTGTGGTTATACGCGCTTAGTAGTGTTATAATTTAACTAAACACATAGAAGCATAATTGCATAACGGAACAAGAATAATAATAATCCAGTGAACAGATGTGTTCACGAAGGCGATTAGATGAACGGAACGAGTCATTGCCGTGGCGAATTGCAAACAACGTGATTAAATGCAAACATGTTGCCATAAGCATGCCCATTGAGTTCTACCAACATGGCCATACACCAATGTTTGTAAACTAAAGACCAACTCACATGACTCATCAATAGTTTGAAATAAATGCTACTACTGCTACTACTAACTATGGAAAATTTACTTTTAGACAACCTTATCATAAAAGAAGTAATTAAATTGTGGGTGTTGTGGTGGTTGTTGTACATAAAATTTGCGCTACAAGAAAAACTGTACTGATCAATCCAAAATTCTGCAAGTTTATTTACTAATCAATCGTGTCTTAATTAATTTCACATTGTAACTTCTTTCGAAACTAAAAATCCGCAATAAAATACAGCCGATTTCCAAAACATTGCTCAAATCGAGAGCATTTTTGAAATGGCCACATTTCAATCATAATAATTACGATTATCTACTGAAATGTAAGACGTGAGCACGCATGTATGAAAATTATAGATGCTTAAATAACTTGAGCATTATAGATTGGTCATGTGCAATTTTTCCGTAATCATACCGTAATCATTTTTAAATATTTCCGTAGTATGGTGTTTATGCACATTATAAAGCTAGATATAACTAACGTTTTAATGTTTATTTGAACGAGGAAGAAAACAGAATAGCTCCGAGGCTGATTGCAAACCGCAAAACAGCCGCAGCTGTCGAGCTCCAAATTAATCTGTTATTAGGTAGCAGTTTGTAAGATCTCTTTAAATAAGCAATAAACTAAGTCTAAGTAGCGGCATCAAATTTATAGGGTGGTTGGTTATGCAACTAATGAGCAGATTTTGTGATACTAAAAGTTGCAAAATTCTGATTGCTTTACTTTCAAATATTGTGAATAACAAAATTATATTTTTTAATATTTTCTGCTATGAAACACCTTTGTGCAGTCTGTGCGTGCAAACAAGCAATTGGTATGATGTCGTAATGCAACGCATGCATGGCAACTGGGGTAGACTCCAGTTGCCATGCACGCGTTGCGCGTTGCCAGCAATAGGAAAATGTTTAAAACGTCCCATTATTTGGTAGGTAAGACCGAATAAGATATTTTCACTGGTTATATAGATTTTAATTGTCCATGCAATACAAGAAGGAATCTTCACGTACATTGCTACAACGTACACGATCCAACTATTTGGGAAACCGAACACGCGACTAATAATTTCAAATAATAACCCTACTGATAACCCGCATGTAATCGCTGCCGCCGTAACGAATTGCCAGCCAATGTTAGTATTTACCAATGAGGAAATAAAAGTATATGCACTTCAAGGCTCCCAGTCCTAAACGGTCTCACAAAAAACGGCCAAGTTTGTATCCAACGCGTATTGTTATGTTCCGCAACTTTAATAAAATTAAACAGTTTTTGTTGCATATCGACGATTTAATAGTCCATAATGTGGTTGTTACGAAATACAGGCTTAAACGACACCTTAAGAGCACGCAAATAATTGAAATTGCAGAGGAACCTCAAAAAGATTTCTAAAGAAAAACCGGTACCATATCAGTACAAATATTGAGTAAACAATTACAGTAATGTGGTAACTGAACGATCGTATCTGACTTCGTAATGTTCAATTAATGCTCTGAGAAAACTGTAACAGCCGACAGGGAAGTAAAAGTCCTTTAACTTAAGGACGCAAGTCCCTGGTCCAGTGTTACGAAAACGTTGTCGTGACAACAGTATAGTAACCATTATATTTGTATCTGGTGCCTACAGTACAGAATTTGCATTAACGCACCTGTCGACAACTACTGCCGACTTATCTAATAAACTAATCGCTGGTATATGTACATTTAACTACTGTCAGCTCTTGGGAAAATCGTTACAGATTCACGATATCTTGTTCACTCCACTTCAAATAACTTTGAAATGTTTGTAATTTACACATATTTTATCTTTATTGAGTAATCTCGATTTATGAGTCATTTCATTTAGCTAACTATGATTTTATGATATTTAGATTTTGGTATGAAGATTGTGAGAAATAGTCGTGTTGGAGTATATGCCATTATTATAATATTAGGCTAATTAGAACATTAAAAAAATGAAGTCATCAATAATTAGGTACTTGTGGATTATTTCATGATGCGTATTGAACAGACTACCGCTTGTCATTTATTTGTTATCTTTTTAACTCTTAGCTTATAAATAGTGTTATCACACCCTGCCATCCCGCGCGCCTTAGTTATATTTAGATTTCATAGTTAAATAATTCGTTAGTAGGTATAGTCATAATAAAAATGTGTAAAAAACCCATTGAACAATTACTACTTTTTGATTTAATATTTTTCCTACCAGTTGTTATTCTAATGGTGTACAATGAAGAATGCAATTCTATAATAAAATAAGTTACTAAAACATAGGCATACATAAATAGAATAGATAGGTATAAAAATGCCTTTGACCTGCGATTTGGCCTTGATACTAACATCAATAATAAACATGGAAACTAGTATCCGCTCCATTTTCCATTGTGGTTACTAAAAGAAAATTATTATTTGAATCTATTACGTTTCTGTCCATTTTAACCACTGACTTGAGACAAAAAATGGGTTTTAATGAACTTCCAAACAGACCGAGACGACCTCCGTTGGTTACCTTGTAACCAACTTTCAGGCCAAGTATAGAGATGGACTTATTACCTACGGCCTTGTAGAATTTAAGGTCTTAATTTTTCTAGATTGATCAGAATGTAAAAAATCACTTCGGAAATAAGTAGTAAGTAATATTAGAAAAATACTTATATTGGAATATTTATCTCTTCTACAGAAGCCATAAACGCCGCAGACGACCAATCAACTTCAGCGTCATGGTGGCAAGCGGGCACAGCCACACCGTTTCGAGAGGGCTCTAGCAGCGCATTCTCTTCAACCCACGGCATCGTTCAGACCCACCCATCAGTTGGCGATCCTTTCGCTTCCTTTGGTAGCATCGGCACTACTTCTGGACCTTCATCTAATCCATTCGCGTCGAGCGGCAGCGGTCCGTTAAGCAGTGGCGTTCGTAGCATCCCTCTGCCATCTTTGGTAAGAAATGCTAATGGAAAACCATCCCTGAAACACTTGGACTTCACGAGCAGTGCGACAGCCGAGCTGAGGAGAAACCCGGCATTGTCGGCCCCCGATGAGTGCGCTCGCGCCTGCAGAGAGAATGAACCGCCAAGGATTTGCTACTACCACTTCACTCTGGAATTTTACACGGTTTTGGGAGCGTAAGTATTGATTTTTTCATTTGTAAGTATTAATTTCTACGTATATACTTTTGAGGTTTTGATACAAAAATTCAATACTTGATAGTCGAAGCTTCAAAGGAGTTATAAATTTATTATTACAAGGAAAATTTGTAGTAGATTTCCCTAGTGGCACAAATTACAATAATGCTAATGAAACTTATTTCCTTCGTATCTACGGATATAAACTAATTGTCTTTGTTTAAAGGAAATAGACTAAATCGAAACCGTGTTACAAAATAATGATAGATCACTCAGTGACATTGAATGAGTCGCCTTTCATAAGAATAATACAGGCTCTTCGTTTCTTATTAAAATTACAAGTAGCAGCTAACGGTGTCGGAACTCTATTCAATTGTACCAATATAATTGCACGGATTAGACGTTTACTTTACAATCACTGTTATCGACTTATATCATAGCACAGCTTAAAAAAGATTTACGGCTTGAGTAACTCCTTACCTCACTGTATTTCGTAAGAGCTGCGCCATCCGTGCCGCGATCCAGAGATAGACAAAAATATTTTTGAGATGCTCACGCAAAGTCGTGTCGAAGGAAAAATACGACCCAGCGACCGACTTTTCCATTTCGCACATTTTACGCTTTGTTTCACACGAACTGTTAGCCGCTTCGGCTTCAATGCTGCACTAAGTATACACCCAATGATCCAAATTCCGTTGGGGCACGTAATTGATAAGTGGCGACAGGACTTATGCAAACAAACTATTACATTATAGACTACGTATTCTTAAGAAATAGTGGTGTAAGAAATATTGATAAGGATACTAAATATAGCTTATGTCAAACTTTAAATGCATACTTTATCATTACAGGGCGTGTCAAGTATGCACACCGAATGCGACGAATGTGGTGTGGTCTCACTGCCAATGTGTGTTGGCCGATGGTGTCGAGCGAGGAATCCTCACAGCAAACAGAATGTTGCCAGGACCATCAATTCAGGTGTGCGAGAATGACAAAGTTGTTATTGACGTGGAGAACCACATGGAGGGTATGGAAGTGACCATCCATTGGCACGGAATCTGGCAGAGAGGCTCTCAGTACTACGATGGCGTACCATTTGTGACGCAGTGCCCTATCCAGCAAGGAAATACGTTCAGGTAAACTTAAACCTTCAAATACGTATATTATTTTATACGAATAATAATTTAATAGGTAAAATTTGATATTATACAATTCGATGATTTACAGATATCAATGGCAAGGCAACGCGGGTACCCACTTCTGGCATGCTCACACTGGACTTCAAAAGCTTGATGGATTATATGGTAGCATCGTTGTTCGTCAGCCTCCTTCCAAAGACCCCAACAGCCACTTATACGACTACGACTTAACAACTCACGTAATGCTACTCAGTGACTGGTTGCACGAGGACGCCGCTGAGAGATATCCCGGTCGTCTGGCCGTCAACACTGGACAAGATCCCGAAAATGTACTGATTAACGGAAAAGGTCAATTCAGAGATCCTAACACTGGTTTTATGACAAACACTCCGCTGGAAGTGTTTACGATCACGCCTGGCAGAAGATATAGATTCAGAATGATCAATGCTTTCGCATCGGTATGCCCCGCGCAGGTTACTTTCGAAGGCCACAATTTAACCGTTATTGCAACTGACGGCGAGCCCGTACATCCGGTACAAGTAAACACCATCATCTCGTTCTCAGGTAAGCTTTGCACAAGGAAGCAATGAACATACCTATTTACAATTAAGCTTTCGTACAATGGTAAGTTGAAACGTATTATGGGTAGTGGACCGTAGTGTATCTATCTATTAAAATGTCAGCTTCAGTAGTGAACGGTTTCAGATAATTATTATCATGATAGGCAATATATAATTAATAGCGCATCGAACGTTCACGGTTTTTACGTAAGTTAACTACTGTGTTGTTTGGTACGTACGCACGGCTACATGTCAAGCTATACATTTACAGTATTAGCTGATCTCCTGTGTATAGGTGTTCCGTATAATTCGAGATCAGCCTATCGTACTGGAAATGTATAACTTGATATGTAGCCGCCAATACCTACAAACAAACCTTTATTGGTAATGTCTTAGGTTTTCGCGATTATTTATTACTCATTATAATAAAACACTTTTAAACGGATTATATCGCGTATACTGTAGATTTTTTGTTTTTCCTGACGTTTCGAACTCTTTGCAGGGTGCGTGGTCGTACGATGACTAAGGTGACAGGCAAACAACATACCGCACTAAAAACATCAAGATACTGTGAGTGATTACTGCGTGCATTGAAACTAATTTTTGATTAAAATTGTACGGTAGATAAAATAAAATAACTTTTTAATATCTGTAACGATGCCTTAGTCATCCTGCGACCTTCGTGATTAAATTCGTTTCAATGCACGCAGTAATCACTCACAGTGTCTTGATGTTTTTAGTGCGGTATGTTGTTTGCCTGTCACCTTAGTCATCCTGCGACCACGAACCCTGCAAAGTATTCGAAACGTCAGGAAAAACAAAAATCTATAATATACGCGATATAATCCGTTTAAAAGTGTTTTATTATAAACCTTTGTTGTATCGGAATCTTGTTGAATTTTATTGAAACACTCACAGGAAGTTGTATTCACTGGTCGGTAAAAGGATCGGTGAGGTTGAGCAACGCTTGGCGCGGTTAGTCTATAGATGAGTGACCGCATAGTGGTGTTTGAACTGATAGTCTCCATGCTTCGGAGGGCAGGTAAAATTGTCAGTCCCATTTGTTGTCATTTGATGGCAGCCGTTAACCCAAGTCGGAGGCCTTTGAGCGATTTGAACAACTTTGACATAAGGTTGGCTACTAACCCAACGAAAAAAGAAAGAAGGATTTAATCGTAATTATATAATCTATGATAATCGGTTGCGATTTTTGTTAGACTCGCCTTTGTGTTGTAATAGTATGTATAATTACCTGCTGCACCCAGTCGACCAAAAACATTGTATAACGCATGTGCTTCCTCTTTTACAGCATTTACAAATTATCTAGATCCTAATGAAATTCTTACAAAATCATAAATCCACGTGTTACAGGCGAACGATACGACTTTGTAATCGAAGCGAACAACATTCCTGGAGCCTACTGGATCCAGGTCCGAGGTCTTGGGGAGTGCGGTATTAAAAGAGCACAGCAATTAGGTATCCTTAGATATGCGAGAGGACCTTACCAGCCTTCTTCACAGCCACCCACTTATGACGTTGGCGTCCCGCAAGGAGTGGTGAGTTTGTAACCCGGTGTACATTACCCTATACTGTAATATATTATATACCACTGGTAGAATCAGTAGAAACTATTACCTATGATAATGTAAATATATACCTACATTCCTGTATGTATGACGTGCGTAGTAGTAGAACTGAAAGTTGAAAGCAAACATGATTGAGGTGCATAAGTCTATCAGGTAATCAGCGCCGTGGTTTATGTCAGTCCGTAGCTCGCTCACGAGACTACGCCTCACTTATTAAATAGCGGATATTGCGTACTGAATGGTTGGTGCCAACACGATAGCCCCGATTAAACATGGTCGAACGTGGTATAAGTTGATGCCAACTTGTTGCTTAAACTTTAAGTACAGGTATCGGCACGATATGGAACAAATTTCACAGCGCTGCATTAATTAAAATGAAAAATTAAATTATATTTGACAAAATAGACCATGCATAGTCAGGTAAAATAACTATCGGTACACTGACCGGTTCTGTAAATATATTTATGCCAAATTGACTCTGTAGCAATTTTAAATCTATTACACACCAATGTGAAGGTTTACTATAAGGTGTATGCTTACACTTCAATTGGTTTACAGCAAGAGTGCAAAGTATTTTCAAGTAGTTTAGTAACCGTAGTCAATTGAGTAGTGAATAATGTATATTTGCACGTAATATTAGTAATTGCACGAACCTTTCTCCTCACTAACTATCCAGGTGATGAATCCATTGGACGCGAGGTGTAATATAACAAGAAACGACGCTGTATGTGTCAGTCAGCTGAAGAATGCTAAGCACATTGACCCGGCCATCCTTCAAGAAAGGCCTGATGTTAAAATCTTCTTGCCTTTCCGTTTCTTCGTCTATAGGCCCGAGATGCTGTTCCAGCCGAATACTTATAACCGATACTTAGGTAAGTGATTCATGTCAATAGTGTGCAAATGAAAGTAAATAAATGGAGAAGATTGAATCAATATTAATATAACGTCAAATTTTACAGTTGCTCCTGGAGGAGATCACGTGATCAGTTTGATTGACGAAATTTCGTATATGGCTCCACCTGCGCCTTTGATCAGTCAGTATGACGATATCAATCCCGAACAATTCTGCAACGGTGACAACCGACCCGCTAACTGTGGACAGAATTGCATGTGTACCCACAAGGTCGATATACCTCTTAATGCTGTTGTTGAAGTCGTATTAGTAGACGAAGGTATGTACTTCACGTAATTATATATATACTAGTTGGGACCCGCGTCCCGTCAAAATCGGTTCAGCCGTTTCGGAGATTACCCGGAACAAACAGACAGACAGACAGACAAAAAAAATTAAAATAGTTTTTTTGTTATATTTAACGTACATACTTTCATATTCATTTAGTAAAAAGCTGTTATTTTGACATTACAAACAGACACTTCAATTTTATTTATTTGTATAGATGATATCATATTTTAATAACTTGCTAAAATTGGCCTATTCAGCTTGGTATCATTAAAACCAATCCACTTAAAAACAGTGTACATTCATCGGATTTATAAACGGGTAAATCAATTTATTTCTTCGGTAACTAAACCAAGCTCGAATACAATAACGGGAAGTTAGGCATCACGTATACATGTATTACGATAATTATGGATGCAAATTCTTGATTGTACTTTCCATTTTCCAGTTCAAATCGCGAACTTATCTCACCCGTTCCACTTGCACGGATACGCCTTCAACGTCATCGGTATCGGTCGATCACCTGACCAGAACGTGAAGAAGATTAACTTGAAACACGCTCTTGACCTGGATAGAAGAGGTCTGCTCGAGCGTCACCTGAAGCAGGGAGACCTACCACCAGCGAAGGACACGATTGCCGTCCCCAACAATGGCTATGTCATCATCCGTTTCAGAGCAAACAACCCTGGCTTCTGGCTTTTCCACTGTCACTTCCTCTTCCACATCGTTATCGGCATGAACCTTGTCCTGCAAGTAGGCACCCAAGCAGATCTGCCACCCGTACCTCCCAACTTCCCTACATGTGGCGACCACCTCCCTCCCATCCCGCTCCACTAAATTGGTTCCTATAAAAATGCCCAGTTTATGCATGTGCAAATAAAAGTTCAGCACACAGCTATGTACAGTTGATTTAAATATGTTAACTAAGTGTAAATTTATGTTTGTTTTGTGTGATGTGTCCGGTGAATTCGAAGTGCTCGATTCTGCCGTTTGTGTTTTTTTTTACTAGAGTGATTCAAATGGGCGTTTATGATGGTTTGTGATTTTATTTAACGATGACGCGCAGTTTCTACGAGTTGATTTCAATTTTATTTTTATGCCATATTCGGTGATATTTTCTTAATTACGTTTAATTATTAATATCGCCTATAATATGTACTTTGAGGCTCTTGAACCAACAATATTATTTTTCGTATTGAGGATAGTTTTAACAAGACTTGTTCGTCCTGTAACTAACAACTTGCCATTATAATTTTATTTTCACCAATGATATTTATTACTTGTATATATTAAAAAAATACTTATTAGACCTACTTGCTTAGAATTTTAAGACATTTGAACCATTTCTAACCCGTTGTTGCATGAAATGCGATTTATAGTAGAATGTAAATAACGAACTACGGAACTTATGTAAATACACAGTAGTATGACTTCCCTGATTCACACTCCGTAAACAAAGGAAGACTGTATATTATTATGTAGACTATAGATATACAGAAGTACACTTGCGGTTACCATTAATTTAGAAAATTGTTTCTTGTTACGGCTATTAGAAGTCAATGCGATTGTGCCAACGGAAATAATAAGTAAATGTCGGTATGTCTTAGACGACCAACAACAATTTATAATACCCAACTTACAACGAACATATCTCGCAGCGAAGTAGGTACATTTTGCTATCAAGTAAATAAAAGCAAAACGTTACGATTTATCATAATAATATAAAATTACTATAAGAATGTAAAATTTTATACCATTTAATAAAACCTATGAAAAATAGCGGGACATTTTATTTTCCTTGCAAGCATGAGTAGTTTGTTAAGGTGATTGTAATATTAGTACAATTACTGTTATAATACACACAGTCTGAAAAGCTGTATATATTTGTACATAAAACACGATAGAATTATAATTTTTAAATAGATGAATTGGGACATGGGATCTCTTATGTATGAAGTTGGAGGGCAAACCAGTAGGTATTTACTTCGCACCATGATACAGGTTGTACATGTTTCATATTTTTTTGTACAAATTACTTTTATGTGTAACAACTTACTATATTAACAACAGTTACTAAACAAATGAATTATTATTGGAAAGCTTTTCAGCACACGATTATGAAATTGCTTTAAAGATATCGACTACCTAAACTAACAAATAAAATTTGTGCATTGCTGGAATACTTGTATATTTTTTTATTATACAATGAGTGACTCTTTTTTTTTGTTTTACTCAGCACACATTGCTTTTTCTTCTTTTGTCATACGGTGTAATTAACTCTGGATCATTTTATAGATTCTTAACCCCTTGGATGCCATCTGTGATGTGAAACGAAACGACGCTGTATGCGTCAGTAACTTAAAATCGGCGAAGCCGGTAGATAAAGCCTTGTTGCAAGAGAGGCCCGATGTCAAGATTTTCCTGCCATTCAGGTTCCACCTCTACAAACCGAAGGACTTGTTCAAAGAAAATACTTACAGGAACTACTTAGGTAAGAACTGAAGTACAGAAATTTATACTATTTCCGGAATAAACATTACTAAATCAAACGTAATCGAAGTGAATGTTTTATGATTCTACGTGGAATCCATGTTTCAAAGTCAAAGGGTTTATTTATTCATGCAAACCATTTGCTGGCACTTACGAATAGTCAGAATTTAAATTGTTGCACGGTTTCAAGTCGTTGGTCCAATGGAGAAGAACCGGCAAGAAACTCCATGGATATACTCTTTTAAAATATATGATGTATTATAGTGTTATTACTTAACACAATATAATCGTGAAATAAAGAAAGCTATGTGAGGATAATGCATGCCAATGTGCGGGATAAATACCACATATTTATGCACAATTATATTAATTGCCTTACAATAAGATTGCTATAGCAGTCAAGAGCTGACCAGTCCCGATAGAGGGCACCCGTTCACGGGCATAACGCATGCATCAGCATAGATCAGCTCAACCATAATGCATGCAATTGTTTCGCTTGCAATTTCCAGAGCATTACGTTACAAATTCATTACCATCGTAGTTGCTGTTGATTTTATTTCTTGATGGATTGGAGCAGCACTTGCAAGGTAAGACCCAAGCACGCATTCTACTTTACGTGGAAATTATGAAGTTATGGTACATCTCTTCAACCTGGATACTTTATTGTATCCTCCAATCTCGTGTGATCTCATAAATCATAAAACAAAATATCTTCTTATAGTTTATGTACACCTTTGATGCTGTATATCCTAGCAATGCCAAGGTCTGCTAATATTGGTTCTATAATATTATATTGTTTCAATTCCAGTGGCACCTGGCGGCGACCACGTGCTGAGTTTGGTGGACGAGATCTCATACAGCGCTCCACCCGCACCGCCGCTTTCGCAGATGCACGAGTTGTCTCCCGATATCTTTTGCAACGGTGATAACAGGCCCGCCAACTGCCCAGTCGACTGCCGATGCACGCACATGATCGATGTGCCGCTTAACTCCATCGTGGAAATCGTGCTGGTTGATGAAGGTAACTGGATTTTTAGGTTGCTACAATTCAATGGCAATCGACCATCCGGTCAATGCCTTAGCTACCGTGCCAACCGCGATAGCAGCGCATTTTTTGGATTTGGGTGTAATTGCTACAATCACAAAACAAGTCCCATAACAGAAAAAAATCGTTAGACGCATTCATGGCTGCGTTCGGCACGTTTAGGGATCGAAAATGCCGCAATTCCGCCCGTCTCTTTAATCAATGTGTCCTGCTTACAATGACATGACATGTTGCTGAAATATCGACGCTAACTAAGGAAACTGTGCACAAATTGAAGGTCGTGCTACGGGCCATGCAGTGCGCTATATACGGCGCTGCATTAGCTTGAATGATCGAGTTTGAAAAATTGTTATTGAAGAAAAGACCTACGTTGAGGACATCGGTTTCCGTATAACAAAACTCATGTGGCGTCGGGCGGGATATTTAGCTGGATGTGGTGATAGGATGATATTGTCAAAGTTAAATGCCCATTCTTGGCCATGTTTGTTCCATCAATATGAAGACTTATTTAATCATTAAAATATTGCTTTTACTGATTTGTTCGCAACACTCCGGTATAAAAATCCTTAAACCTAAGATTTGTTTCATTCATCAACGCCACTCGAATGGACGTTACCCTTTTTCTGAAAGACTTGGACAAGATTGGCACGAAGCAGGGAGGAATTAGTGAAAAGGCTTATGCTTTGCAGTAAGTGATAAAAGTTTAACGATGATGAATAATGATGTCCCATAAACCACTCGACATGGAAAACTCAATAAAAACGTTTTACGCACTACTTTCTCTCCCACCGTCTGTAATGCAGTGACTTGTGTATATAGAGTCATATCTACGGTGCGGTACACTGCCTCGCGTGGCGGCAACTAAGTAGACGTCATGTCATAGCATGACGACGGTACAGTTTTCGAGTGTCGAGGTCGGGGGTTTCATACAAAGAAGTCACTAAATCTAAGTGCTTGAAGTCTTGATCGTTTGTGAAAACCATTTACTTTTGTCAGAAAAAAACAATAAAAGGCCTTAGAACACCCAGTAGCTTTATCACAAACATACATATTTATTCTCTTTCAGTACAATCGCCAAACTTGTCTCATCCTTTCCATCTTCACGGCACGCCGTACAACGTGATTGGTATAGGCAGATCTCCAGACAAAAACATCAAGAAAATTAATTTGAAACACGCCCTAGACTTAGACAGGAAGGGTCAACTACATAGGCAGTACAACCTTCCACCTTTCAAAGACACTATTGCTGTGCCAAACAATGGATACGTTGTTCTAAGGCTAAAGGCTGATAACCCAGGTAATTTTCCATACATAATATTCGTTCACAATTGTTTGTAATTTATTTTCAACAATGACGCGTAGACCTTGAGAATTTGAAGTGCACAATCCAATTTGTTTCTAGAACGAAATACTTGCCTTAAAACGATGGATTAAGAATATAAGAAAACCTTTTCTTTTGTTTCAGGATACTGGTTATTTCACTGTCATTTCATCTATCATATAGTAATAGGAATGAGCTTGATTCTTCACATCGGCACGCAGGGGGACCTGCCTCCCGTGCCTCCGAACTTCCCTCGATGTGGTGACCATCTACCAACGATCACTCCACCATACTTCCCGATACACTGAGATCATCGAAATATTTATCGCAATCGATAATCAAAATCGATTTTGTGAAAAAGGAGTGAATAGCATCGCGTACTGCCATATTTTGTTCAGTTGTTGAAATATGAACAACGTGCGAATGGAATAAATTTTATTTGTTAATGTTGTCTTGTAAATAATGTTATAAACTTTAGGTGCTGTTTTTATTAATTAACCTTCAAATGTATCGCATCAGAGACCAAAGTATTTAATCAGACCGATATAATAATATATAGATGTAAGTACGAAACGACTCCGCAGTGTGTTCCAAATGGCGACTTGGATTCGCCGTTTTTAATTCCCTTGACAGAGTTGAATGTTTTTATACGTTTTATAATTTTGTACATAAACTTAGTTTATAGAGATATGTTAAGTTTTATATAAGAAACAAGACAATTATAAGTGTAATGTTATTCCTAAATAAATGGGTTAAGTGCAAATACGTATTTACCAACTCGCAATATTTAGATTGATAAAACATAAATAAATCTCCTTCCGACACAAACACACAATTTATTTTGTAAAGACCTAGTTCTAATTCACATACTGATTTTTTTTTCAAATCCTTTGGTGTCGGATTTTCGATATTTAATAGAACCATGTTAATCATTTTACCTCAAGTTTGTGTATTATTTTACAAAACTTGAGACCGTAATTCATTTTACGGTATTGGATGTATCTCTCTGCCACAGTTGCAATGATATTATTAGGCTGTATTGTCATTAATATTGGTATTTTAGTTCATAAACATACACGTTCACACTATGAGATGGACGTAACGTGCTCTCGAGGTAGTCTTTCAATTAAGATATGTTCGTATGACATTAAAAATAAAAACAGCTTTTTCAATAAATTGAACTTTGCCAGTTAGGTGGAAAAACCTGACAGTAATAACTAAGATCAGTACATACCTGTATAGTTTCTTCTAACTATTTCGTGTATTCGTATAAACTATCTCCACATACCAAACAATGACTAACGTTCTAAAGTAGGAATTTGTTTTAAAATGTGCTAAGTAGATTTAAATATGACGTATGCGTGGCAAATATTTCCTCTTATTTTTTTGTTTAATTGTTCTTCTTATTACTCATTAACTATTAATCTAACTAAATAAACATTAAATTAAAAGTACGATTCTCACTTAATTGCATTTGTTTTGATAAAATGCCACATTATTTTGTATGTTTTTCTAATCTCGGTTTTTGTTCCTTTTTTAAACGTCCATTCAACCAGAATTAATTACATATGTACTTGACGGCCTGCAACTTAAGACAAATACCATTCAAACTTTTTTGTAATGTTAGGTTAGATAAGTATTTTAAAAGGTAATTCATTAGCATAAATATTCGTTTAAGGATATGTACATACATCATCATCATCACGGCCGAATGAAGTCCACTGCTGGACACAGGCCTCCCCCAAAGATCTCCACAACGACCGTTATGGCTGTGCTGTGGGCTCAATGGGGGGTTTTGCCATAATCGCCACGCTTGGCAGACGGGTTGGCGATCGCAGTTGAGCTGTTAATGTATTCGAAGGACGCTGCTGCCCATCCTCCGGCTAATCCCTTAGTCGACTTTTACGACACCCACGGGAGGAGATGGGGTGGTGGTATTCTGAGCCGGCACCACACGGTAACCGGCACCACACGGTAAAGACCTACATGTACCTGTACATACATACCTACATTGAAAGTTTGTTAATACTTAATTTTATATGGAACTTTACCAAAATACTTAATTATTATTAAAGTACCCCATACACATCAATTGCTAAACTAGGCTTCTACAAAGACCTTTAAAATTTACGGTCACTAGGAGAAAACATTGCCATTATCACCGCTCTTGGACAATAACTGGTGATCGCAAGGAATGCACAAGCAGAATGCTGCTGTCTATGCTTCTGCCATAATCCTTTGGTTACCTTTTACGACACCAAAGGAAAGAAAAGGACTATGTTATATTTATCTTAATTGAAAGATTAACTCTAAGCTATCAACAATACAGACACAGGGTAATATTTTGATATAAAATATACACCTGTGTTCGGTCTGCAACATGGAAAGCCTTCACTATTTCCATCATTTAACCCTTTTAAATTATACTATCATAGCAATGTCTTATACTTAGAAAGCACAATGTCTTATATTTAGGAAACAGTCATTTTATATTGAAAATAAATGTTTTGTAAAATAATTCTGCGTTTGGTTTTCGTACCCACCTTCTTCCATGATAGTCGTAAGGAGCGATACAGAGTTTCTAAGACGGAGAAAGAAAAAAATAAAAGTATAACAGGTTTCTTGTTTTTTTTTTTTTTTTTTGTTGGGCTTCTCGCATACATTTCTGGGAAATGTGGTTGCTTAACCGGTCATTTGCTGGCGAAGCCAAAAGAGGTCTCCAGCCAGGCTTAAATTAAATATTAAAAACTAAGCAACTTTCGCTAAGGGCGCCCCGCTAAGGGAGAAGTGCTAACTTGAACGGGAAGGTGACGCGGCGATAGGCCTCCGCGACGTCGGTGAGGCGGGCATCCTCGGCGGCGAGGGCGGTACAACGGTCGGGTGTTTAGTGAACGAGACAACGCGAGTCTCTTCATCTGATCTAACGTGATTTTATCGTCTGGATCGACCAGAACGTGCCTCGGGCGGCGTACTCTACTGAGGTTTCTTGTTCTTCTTCTTACTAGCGTTATACCGGCTTATAAGTGCCAGGATCCGCTTGCTAATTGAGCCTTACTGGGCACTTTTTGATCACGTAGTTCGATCATAAGATCTTGGAATTGGTTGTGGGCCCATGAAGCCTAGCATGAGCTTCCAACTAATTATTTGGCACAATCTAATACATTTTTCCACTAACATTATACTTTCTTCAGTTTCTCTGAAAAGATTCAAAACACCTCGCAAGTTTGTTTTGAATAGATTATTAAAAACTTTCTTATAACGTAATGTTTCGAACTCCATATGTTAGTGTTCCAAATCCAAATTAGGCTTCTTGTTTTGTATAACAAGTAATATTTACCGTTAATGGAGTATTTAAGAAATGGAAAAGAAAAGATTTGTGTTTATTCAATCATTTTAATTACCTCTCCGGGCTCTCATATGACTGCTCCCATAAGGTTCTTCACGAATTGGATGACAGTCACGACTACGTGTTGTGAAATATTATTCCATTCTTCTTGAATTGCGTTTTTCAGCTAGCCAAAAGACTCCGAAGCAGGATCTCTTAATTTAACTCGTCATTTTAGTTCATACCATATGTGCTCTATCGTGTCTATATCCGAGTGTCTTGCTGGCAATTCTATCTGGAGAGAAGATTCAGTAAGGTATACTTGCCGTATAAGCCCCTTTTCATACATGAATTGAAAGTCTTCGCCGATGGAATGTCCATAGGATACCACCTGAGTCTTTGGACATCCTCCGCTGTAACGAAGTCCGTTTAGTGCACGTAGACGTGGTCCAGATACGAAAGACAAGTTCTGTTTTACCGGCAGTACTTATCCCCCCAAACCGTCTACGAACCGCCGCCGTAGGTAGCTTACCTTTTCTTAAAAGCAGCACTGTGGAAAACGCTCTTCTGTATACCTTTTCCTTCCATCGTTATCATGAAGCAAATTTATTTTATTGTCTCCTCAGAAAAGAGAACCTTGATAAGTATGGCTAATGAAGTGCTCATGTGCAAAGTTAAGCGCGTTCTTCGATAGTATGCTGTTAATTTCGGTCTATTATACGATACAACTAGTCTACGTCCCTTCAATCTTCTTCCAGTCGTAGAGTCACTTCGAACAACATATAGCTGCTGCTGCAGTTAAAAGCGTCGATTCCGCAATAAATCTGTTGAAAATTAACCAGTCGTGCTGTTCAGAAGTGGCCCGATTCCTTCCAGATCCTGTACGGCGCGTGAATAAACTAGTCTCCTGATAGCGTTGGTATACTCTATGCCCAGACGAGAGACTAAGATGCAATCGTGCAGCCAAAACACGATGACTAAGCCCAGAATCCAGCAACATGGTTTCTGCGGGTGAAGTATCCATGTGTGTTAGAAGAAACCTTTTTATCAGACTTCACAGAGCCAAATGAACAAATTACAAACATCATCATGATCATCAGCCAAATTAGTTCCACTGCTAAACAGAGGCCTCCCTCAATGACCATATGATGATTTCCACAATGACCGCTTATATGCCGTGTGTTATCTATTGAGAGGAGTTAGCCAGCACGCGGTTGGTGAGCTACTATTCCATAGAAGGAACAGTAGCTATTCCCTCACCCTCTGGTTTAGTCCCCTTATTGCCTTTAACGACATCTACGAGAGAAGATAGAGTGCTGCTATACTCTTATCCGGTATGTGGTATCCGGACACCTTACAGATTAATCCAGACACCTCACAAAATAATCCGGAGACCACATGGAATAATCCGGGCACCACGCGGAATTAAATTTGATTACAAATAGAAAGGTTTAGAATTTACGCGTTATTTTTTTTCTTTCACGGTAAATGTACTCAAACTAACACACATTTCTTTCAAAAAAATATTCTATTAATTTATAGGATTAAATTTAAAATCTGTATATAAAATGTTGTAAATTACGTATACCATTGTTAAGGCCAAACTACCTGCTACTAAATTAAGGATTTCTTTTTTGTTTTTAATTGTCGAGAGAAATAAAATATCAGAAGTATATGTTTTTTTATGCGAAGTGTAGTTATATACTAATATTTCTCGTGACACTAAAGTACAGTTTTTAGACATCAATTTACATGCTTAAATACCCAGACCTGGAACAACTATCGGTGAATCATACTAATACATAGAACATGCGCGGATACACCAACCCGAGACACGTAGCGCAGAACTTCAATCGCCTCTGACACTAAAACAGCCCTAAAACTGTGTCTAGATTGTAGAACATCTTAAGAATATTCTTCTAAGAGACATTTTTGTTTTGTGCAAATTTACACTTGAAATCTTAGAATACTTACTTAGAACTAGAACAGTTGGCTCAAACAATGCGTAACTAATTGAGCGGTAACCGACGCGACACCATTCGCGGAACGGGCATTTAGTGCTTGTGTTTCCTTGGGAACACTGCTTCCGAAAAATAATTAATCTGTGAGATTCACATCACACGCACATGGCGGAAATATTAACAATGCGCATGTGTGTGACGACGGAAACTATGCTTATAAGTTGGTAATATCCTCTATATCCATCATCGGCATGAAAATATTTACAAGCTTCCACAGTAAAGGAATATTGCTATAATCACTAAGCTTAGCCAAAGAATTGGTAACTGCAGTAGGTATATAGAAGGATGAGGAAGATAGAAAGGATGCTGCTACTCATATTCCTTCTCAGTTGTTTTGCCAGGAATCATTGAATGTCAGTAGAGTTCAGTCCTACAATACCTATTTAGCGAAGTTGTGTTCTGGGTGAAGGGTCGGAACAACCAGTGACTTTACCGGGACACAAGCTTTCCATCTTAAGCTTCATGTTCTAAGAGAAAGGATACTGTGGGGTAAAAAAATGGTTGACAACATATTAGTTATCATTAAATTGCCGATGTCCATGGATACGGTTGCTGTTGACCATGCTTCGTGGAATGTATGAAAATGAGATTATTATCAAAGCATAGATCTCAATTTGTTTACATTGATAAGAGACTTGTTGTAGCGATAACACGACCTGTTTCAATATTGTAATCACCCGTATGACTGATGAAATATACATTTTCAAGGTATACTTATGTTTTATCAGACGTCCCAAACATGTTAATGTTTTTTCTATAATCAGACAAATGTGGGCCTTTATGCTAGTGTTTTTCTGATCTGCCAGGGTCTATTTTGCATACCACTACTCCAATAAAATGTTAAAATGCATAAAATAAAAAGGTTATTCAAGAATGCGTACTTTATACGCAACAAACATTAGTTTAAAACGATATGATTGTAAATGCGTGAATCGCGCTTTATACTTATTTTGCTTTCTCTAACTTGATATCTTCAGGTCGATGACAATCATGCCGTGGACATGTCTTGGATGGTGGTTACTATTAATTATGCTTTGATATTTCTTCTTCTTCGTCTCTTATATTATGGCTTCTGTAGAGTATCGTCCACAATTTCGCCAATGTCAAGTATAAGGCAACGTCGTACGGTGTTTAGAATAATAAATCTTTACATATTCATAAAATATTTCTCAAAAATGAAAAATATCTATAAAATATGTGAGCAACGTCGTACGGTTCAATAAAAAAAAAACTATAATATCTCTACGCATCAGAGCGCGCGTTAAGCTGTTTCTGTTGACTGTCACGTGGTAATCTGACAAAGGTGAAGACCAGCACAGAGAAAGAAGTACTAGGGGTTAGAGTCTTAACTACGAAGGTAGCATTCGCTCAGTGTAAGCTAAACTCATTCGATTGCATCTCGTTATACTAGAAACATCTCTACAACAACTAAATATTATATACTTGAAAAGGGCTAGGAATATGCCTACTATATCAAAAAACGGGTGATTAGTAAAATGTTGAGCTTCTGCAAATATGATAATAACGCGATAATGATTTAACTAAACCTAAAGTTATATAGCGTTAAAATAACATTTCGACACAAAACAACTCATCCACCGAATATCGCAATGAACGTTACTGTGAGACTCCTCCTTATTCTGCTAAAAAGTTCATTTATGTCAACTGGTAGGTAAAAAATTTTTTCATTTGATTTTAATACAGCATAAATAGCTGCATGTTTTATAATCCTAGTCTCTTACGTTATATCTCTTACGTAAGAATTGCCGATAATAATTGTTAATACTAAATTTGACCGATTAATGTCTTGGTGGTGTACATATGCTTGACTAACTGATGCTTTTTTTGGCTTGTACACAATCTGTACAGTGCAACACGAAAGTTTTAATCATCCTATCTCAGACGCAACCCTGTAATTTGTTGTCAAATATACAGATACGGTATTTTATAGTAAATACATAAGATATACTTATTTCTAGTCTACGCAAAGAGTTTGAAACCTGAAAGTAAAATCGTGGGTGGTCACGAAGCTAGACCGCATAGCCATCCGTATCTTGTGTCACTGCAATCCAGATTCCTTTGGGTGCGAATACACACTTGCGGTGGAGCGATTCTCAACAAACGATGGGTGAGTCATTCCAAGGATTGTAGATTGAAATATTACTCTGTTCTTAATTCTAAATCCCAGCTCCTGTGTTTAGAATCCCATATATTTGATAAAATCTATCTGATGTCCTTTATTTATTTAATCATTTATCATAACGTAGCAATACATATAACATTTAGGAAAATTCTCAAACAAACGTAAGCTTTTCATGGAGAACAAATTCATCATATCGCAAGTACACCATCGCTTGGTCTAACCCCGGCGAATATTAATATTATATCTGAAGGCCAATTCTCGTAATTAATTTACACTATGAGATTAAATTAAATTATGAATTGACCGAAATAATGATATTCTGCTACTCTTAAAGTTCAGTTGGATTTCAATATAATCTTGATCTAGTCTCATTTCAATCTCAACTTTGACGTTTATATAATGAAAATTTAGTGCATGTGACAGTTCGAAATGTTAGCAGAATACCATTTTGACTACGATCAACTTTCGATACATTTTCGATCTTATCACAGTGTAGGTTCACGTTTGTCGTTGTTTGTTAGTTTAGGAGAACACCATTTGTGAAATTTATTATACTGTAACTAATCAGAACTACATTTTGAACATTTTTAAATTACGAGAATTAGCCTTCTGACTCGCAGTAGTTCTCACACCACATTCGCCAATCCGCCTGTTTATTCTATGAATCCGCCGTCTCCACCCAAGAAAACGTTTGCTCCAGCGGCCATCGTTCCTTCGATAGACATGGCCAGCACATTACTATTTCAGCTTGCTAATTCAGCTTTGTCAGTGACAATGGTATTTTACGGATAACCTCGTTTTGTAATTTTGTATTTCAAAGAAACCCCGAGCAAAGCTCGCTTGATATCTCGCCGAGTTACTTTGAATTGGTGGACTAGCTTAAATGTAAATATTCATTGCTTGATACAGAAGGTGGTGTGACAGGCAGGACGCACTAGTTAAGGAGTTTTTCGTGCAAGCAATGCAGTATAAGCAACGAGGCGTGTGTACCTTTTACCAATGGCCCAAAAGAAATAAAGTATTTCCTAACCACAAGAGCAAGTTCTAGTACAGTTACCGCAGTCAATTAAATAGACCGGTCCCTAATAAATATCGTTACAGGGTCCACAGCTCCTGATGGACTCACTTAATTGAGCAAGGATTAAATATTAATAATTATATGAACCGATAATTGGCTTTGCTAGCTAGCCAGGCTAGTCCAGTTTGCCGTTACTTACTCCCTAATAGTATATACCTTTCTCCTCCTAGGTCTTGTCTGCTGCTCACTGTGCCCTTGAATCATGGTTGATAAGATGGCTGCCACTAGACGTTGTGGCCGGAATTCACGATGTCAATAAGTTTGGAATACAAGCACAAGTAATCAAGATCAGTGAACGAATACCCCATCCCTTATATGAAGGGTAACGAATTTACTTTATGTAGTGAAGAATACTCTTGCTGTACTTTTATAACGCAGAATAATGGACTGCCGGAATTCAACTACTGATTTACTGGAGGTAGGTCTCTTATTACAAGAGACCGGCTAGGTTAGGTTAGGTTAGGTTAGTCACCCCAGTACAAGACAATCGCCACTAATAAGAAGTGTTTAAACTTTAGACATTACTGTGCTCCGGTTTGAAGGGCACTGTAGCTATTGAAATTTCTGGAAATAAATAAGAGTCTAAATAATTTCACGTCTTCAGGTGATTAGCGCAGTGTGATGCCTCGCAAGACTAGTCCTGGGTAACATTCTCATTGTAATGGGCAGGTATGTTACTTACTAGCCTACTAGGCGAATGACTTGCTCGAAGATATGATGATTTTTTAAAATTGTTAGTCAAATCTGCTGTACACACCTCGCTAATGGCCATAGGGCTCTCCCAATTGACGCCACAGCACTCTAAATATCAAGTACTATTTTTTATAAACTTGTAAATTTTTGCAGTTCTATCGGACCTCATGACATAGCTGTGTTTGGGACAGTCTCCCCATTCATATTTACAAAGTATGTCCAGCCGGTCAAGCTGCCGAATAATTACAAAACTAACGGACTACGCCTAAAGCTAGCTGGTTGGGGTGCCCTAAAAACAACTGTTTTTATACCAGATCTGCCTAGCAGATTACAAGAAGTTAAAGTGACATACATTCCTTATGAAGGTAAGTCATTGGCTATTATTAAAGGTTTACGTAAAAAGGTATATTAAATTCCTGCTCAAAGCCTAGCAAGACCTAAAATTCACATATTCCGTACATCACGTTAAATTTAAATCCTTCAGACATAGATTTCAATACAGGATTCATATCAAAAATCTATATCTATATATACTTATCATAAAATTCAACATAAGTTGTGTTTTACAGAATGCTATAAAGCTGTTGAAGAGTTAAAGGAGAGTGGAGAAGTGAACCCTCTAGATGAAGAGGCTAACATATGTACCGGGCCCACTACTGGAGGCGTTGCAGCATGTAACGGAGATTCAGGTGGTCCCCTAATACAATACGTTCCCAGTAGCAATGCAGTACTGAATAACTCGATAGAAGAAAACATAGAACCGTTTAAGTCAACTAATCATGAAAGTAATAATGAAAGAACTACAGAAAAAATAGAAGATATAGACCTACAAGATAAGCAGTATTCGGAGGGATTCATTCCGGTTATACTTGGAGTAGTTTCATGGGGTATTTCGCCTTGCGGTGAAACAGGTGCACCAACAATTTACACGAATGTCTCGACTTACATAGATTTTATTAATTATAATATAAGGGAAGTATAATAAAAATAAATAATATGATTGACAATCTTTAATTTCGCTCAATAAATACCTTATAATTTATACACTTCAGGAATATTTCATTCTATATCTCCAATTAAAAATAAATAAATAGTTTTTGACTACGTATTTTTTTAGATATCTCTCTTAGCACATCTGCCCAATTGTTACTTAATGGTTCATAGTTTACTTGACCATAAAATAAATATATTGCTGCTTTCCATGTCTTAACCTACAGATTCATCTCTGTATAAATCAAACATATAGTCTTATTTAAAAATAAACTAGTTTACAATAGTTGTTATACCGGTCCGGATTAAGAATATAGCACTACTCTATCTCATTACGTGGATGGCGTAAAAAGAGACTAAGGACTTGAAACCAGAGAGATGGCTGCAGCGTCCCTTCTGAGGAATAGTATTCATACTACACTCACCAACCCACCGGACAAGCGTGGTACGTACTTACTGGCAAATTCCTCCCAAAATGACGACACGCGCATGTAACCGATCGTCTATGGGAAGGCATTTGTTCAGTAGTTGCCGAATTTTGGCTGAGATGATATGATAATGAAGTTATAACATGGGGCGCCGACCGATCTCCACGTAAAATTTGTGACCCCGTCATTACATTATTACCCACGGTCTATTTAATAATAGATAGCATGAAAAGAATATACTTTTCTATATTTTAACAAATACCTACCTAATTACCGACGATACTGTCAGTTTGCATTTCATAACCTTCTTTCGTACCATTTGCATAAGTAGCAGCTGATATTCAGCCACCATGTCACAGATTCTTCGAAAGACCTACTCATTGAATTCACGTGTGCCATATTATGACATGTTCTCTTTTGATATGCAACAACATATAGGTCACCGATTCTACAATCGTGCATATTATGTCATCGGCGTTTAGGCAAATACTAATAGTAAGTAAATATAGTAGGTCTTAAATCTTTACTTCGAAAATAAAAAGTTCTGTTACACTTGACCTATCTTATGCATATAAATTAATACACTACAATCATGAGACCAACTATACACTATCAGTCTATTCAAAAGTTCAGTTAAGCAGCACATCGGGAGGCCTATAGCTCCCGCATTTGGGTATCGAGTCTATGACGGACTTTGGTATCGCCTGGGGTACTCGGATGATGACGGCAGCTGGTACAGAGGATAAGGCACAGGACCTGCACTCCAGTAACCAACTCCCACCGCGATCTACCTTGATCCTGACGATTGTGTAACCTTTGTTTGGCACTGTTACTGTATCTTTTACAGGCGGATTTTGAAGATTCCTGAAATATAAATAAACGTTAAACGTTGTTGAATAATAATAATAAACTAAATAATGTCTTGATATTAGGTAATCATGAAAAATATTAAATACCTAATATCAAGACAAGAATATCGCAGTTTAACACCACATTAACACGAAGAGTTTTTTAAACGGATTTAGCGATATCTTGGTTATCGCAAACGAGAGTCATATAAAAATGTTTCTATAAAGGCGACAAACGAAACTAAGACGAATTTCCACAACGTGCAAGGACCGGTTACCAGCGGCCAGCTGTTTGTTTGTGTCGTTGTTGAGACAAATTTTCCAGTACTCACCACGGTTGGCAAAGGGGTTATTGACCGCAGAATTGTTCCACAGAAGGGTCGCTGCTCCCATCCCTTTAGTTAAGAGCCCCTCGGTCACCTTTTACGACGTCCACGGGAGGAGATGGACTGGTGCTACGTGCTAAGTTTGGACACCATATAGCCATATATAACCCGGACACCATACGGAGCAAAATAATATGCCTTATATTAACCGTGTATTCGAGGCAAGCTTTTTTCATGTAAGGGGATAACGATTTTGACGACCGCTCGTATCGATCGTCAAAAGATCGAGTGAATTTGTAAGACACGGTCTGCGCAGCGGCTGAGCGAATAGCTTGCTGCGCTAGGTGTCACGGGTTCGTGCCTTCAGGTGCGTTCGACAGACTGAGGCGGCTAGCTCGACGGCGCGCACTCGCCAAGCGCGTCGTCGAGGCCATCCTGTCGCTCTTCGGAGCCTGGCTCAGAAGGATCGAGCGCGTCACCTACCGTCTGATGCAGGTATTCACCGGTCACGGTTGTTTCGGTGCGTACCTGCACAGAATAGGACGTGAGGTAACGGCACAGTGACACCATTGTGGAAGCGACCAGGATACCGCACAGCACACGGACGAGGAGAGCCCTGCGTGAGCGGCCGAGCGGCGGATCCAGTTCGATCGGATCAGGCAAGATCCCTCTCTGCCGGCAGTACTGTCAGCTATGTTGGTAGAACATGAAAATTGGAGTGCAGTGGTCTCCTACTGCGAAAGCGTCATGCTCCAGTAGGAGACTGCAGAGCGGGATCGGGAGAGGGCCGATCCCGCACGGTGAAGGACGAGACGGCACCGGGGTAACAACCACCCCGGCGCCCAAGTCCAACCCACCTGCCCGTCCGCGTACCTTGCCGTCGTTACATGGTGGGTGGCCTCGGGGATCGTGGGCGCACAGATTGGGGTATCTGCGTGCTCACACCGAGCGACCCTTGGGAAGACGGTGGCGCGCACGTGGTCACATGCCGCCGTGTGCGAAGCACAGCGAGGATTGGGGGGATCCTTTACATCCATCCTCCCTGAGACGTGCATGAGGGTGCGATTTTCAGCCACCTGTCCTCCGCTAGAGGGGGTGACCGCCTTACTGTCATCGCCTCCGGGATGTGCCTAAAGGCTGGCATAACTGGGCGGCTTTAGTATGATCTTACGAGGACCTGGAGCTCCTCTTCGGTGTCAAAGATGAACGCGCCTGTGGTTTTAGCCGGTAGGAGTCCGGCTTCGACCTTCCTCGGGGCGAAGGAAGTTCATATAGAAATTTCACTGGTTCCAGTAAAATAAATTGTCATAGTTGGCAGGACACATTTGGTTATAAAGGCGGGTGGCAGCTCTGTGGAACGGCACTGAGTTCCAATAGATCACCAAGCCTACTGAGAGCCGTCCATCCGAGTTTTAGCCTAACCATTGTTAAATTATGCCCAGTTCAGAAAAAATATCATAATTAATTTTATACTTCGAGACAAATACTAGTTATTGCCTGCATAGACAGTTACCTTTATTATTGCCTTAATTGAATAGAAACTATACATATCAGTAGTTGACTTCATTACAACTGATATTACAAATGCTTGATTTTAATAACAACACTTTCGAATAGCCTCGACCTCGGCTTTACCATTAAAGAGAAAGTGTTAGAAACCAAATGGTATATAAACGCTTTGGTAGTTTCGTTTTTATATAAACCTAAAGTTTCCGCTACATTCATTCATTCCACACTATTGTGCTAATTAGAAAGTATATTTATCATCAGCTTCTGTAAACTAATAGGACGATCAGAGGCCCCAGCATAAGTTATGCAGTTTAATAACGCAAATACCGCGTTTATTTCTTATACCAGAAGGTCTAGTGTGCGTTTTGTAGGCAATTTACACAATACTCTGTTTGCGTTTTTCCGATATATTACGAAACGAAAATACGATTAGGCATAAAATGCTGACACAACTTACATTACTTACCAGAGGCCCCTCTTATAAATAGAAAATACGTAAGCGCAGTAGTATCTTGAATAAAATAGCTATATAACTTACACTAGTGCTTAACCGTGAGGAGTGCGATTTTTTTTACACTCCACACTGTGATGTCTCCTGTATTGTTGCTACAGTTTACAGACACATGCACAAGCTTAGACCCAGGACAGCTATCTGTAGGCCAAACAAATATATGTTCCGTGCGGAAATCGACCCCACGAACCCCAGCGTAGAAAGCCATTCGCTTAGCCACTGCGCCAACCGGACCGTTTGAACATAGCACCACTCCCTCACTCTCATGGATGTCGTAAAAGGCGACTAAGGGACTCTAAACCAGAGGGAAGGGGACCGCCGTATTTTGTCGTATAGTATCGTAATCGTGACGTTAATGTGAGTGAATTTTGAATTGATGACGCGCTAATCTCTGGATTGGATTTAAAAAAATCTTTTTGTATTTGATAGCCCTATTCTAGAGGAAGGTTATAGAAAAAGAAAAAACACAGAACGAACATGGCGGGTCCGACGAGAACCGAGCATTACCGAGAAGAGCCCAACCATGCATGTCATATGTCAACTGCTTATGCCGAAGTTCTCTGAACTATTTATAAATAGGTAAACCGATTTGTTTTAAAAAAACGGTGGGTGAAACTGCGTCGCACAGCTAGTGTCAAATGAAAAACAAATACAATGAGATACACAAACACGATCTAGGGCCTCCCCGACTGATCATTACAATTAGTGTCCATAAGAAATATGCAAATAATCAACACACTTGGCAGGCGGATGATGATTGCAGTATGTTGTTATTAGTCCACGGGAGGATGCTGCTGCGTATCCTCTTGATATCAACCTTTAGTCACCTTTTAAGATACGTAAATGGAGAAAGGTAGTATATTTATTTATTTATACTTAATGTACACTAGTGTACAAAGGCGGTCTTAATACCGTAGGCATTTTCTGTCAGACGACCTTTGGGTGATGCAGAGAACAATAAGGTAGATGCACCAACAAAATATGAAAGAAAGGTATAGATGCGAAGACATATTATACAAATACATAGACGTACATAAACATTACATGTGTAAAAATATATTTATATACGAGTATACGAAATAAACACATACATACATATTATATAATAAATATACACAGATGAGATAAAATAAAAAATAAATAAAATCAGAGTTGAGATTAATCTGCTGAATCTTTTTGAAAAGGTATTTTCGTAATTTCGTTTTAAAGTTGTTCCGATTGTTAGCCATCCTGATTTCAAGGAGGAGCGCATTCCACAATAGAACAGCTTAGACGAAGAAGGTAGAATGAATAAAGCCAGAGTTATGAGTGGAACATTGAAGAAGACGATTATTACTAGAACGAAGATATTTATTGTGGTTGGAACAAAGATACTGCGAAGTGAGAAGATAAATAAGAAGCAGAATTAGGAGAGTATAATATAGAAAACAGGGTGGTCAGTGCTCTCATATTTCTGCGCTGGCGAATAGGCAACCAATTTAACAGTAATCGGTACGCAGAGACATCATCATATTTACGGAGGTTGAAGACGAATCGATTGCAATTATTGAGAAGACGGTCAAGTTTGTTGAATAGATCTGCATGCAGATCAAAGTAACACACATCACCATAGTCGATTATGGGAAACATTAAAGTCTGTACAAGCGTTGCTTTTGTATGCGACGGGAGAAAGTTTTTGAGCCTATAGAGAGACCAAATAATATATATATATTATTTGCCGAGAATACAAGGAACAATGAGGAGGTTTAATTACCTTAAAATTTTTCCTTCTTTGTTAAGCTTCTGGAAGTCTTGTTTCGAGATTGGTTTGTCTTTGGGATTCTGCCACGTCGCGATCACTTGCATGCTATAGCCGTGCATGTGGAATGTGTATGAGTCGTTACTGCCGAACCCTGGAAAATTATAGCAGAGCAGACCGTAAATACGAATCACGATTACGATCACATATTAAACACATATTAAATCAAAATAGCCTATGGGAATATATCGCATTTATTTCATTCATTCTATATAAAATATTCCTTTCTATTATTTCTCCTGTGTCGTGGGAACAGTTTACAGACATAAATCTCATATACACAAACACCCAGACCCGAAACAGCTATCTGTCTTAGATGATACAAATATTTGTTCCGTACGGGTATCGAACCCGCGATCGTAGCGCAGAATGCCAAATACTCAGCCACTGCGCTAACCATGCATATTATTTCGTTTAGTTACAACAAGAAACACATAATGATTGTAAGAAAACCCTGACTGCAAGGCTAAGGACTTAATTAAGAAACTGACGCATTTCTTCAACCCGTTATTTAATTATATAGGTACAATAGGTTGTGCAAAACTACATACATATAAATAGATTAACTAATTTAAAACGCACCCAAGCATACCCTCATAAATAAAAACAATGACGCAAAATTTATAAAAGGCAACGATGACTTAAGTAGAGCTATTGATGCTATTACGAAATTCTCGACAGTTATTGGTGTAACGGACACTCCTATATGCTGCTCTATAAAGCATTACTATATACATTTAGCAAACTCAAACAATGATTTATTTTATTGACGAATGAAATGTACCTTCATTTACAAGAGCAATTTCAAGCACGTCTCCTTCAATCGCGTCCAGCACTTGGACACACTGTGCCTCCACCTGCTTATCTTCTTCCCCCACTTTGCAAAACATGTCTTCACGTACGTCATGTGGTCTCAATAGTATGGGCACGTTGGGATAAAGGAAGCTTTTGCCATTTATTTGTACTACGCCGTTTTCTTGTAGATCTGGAATAGAAAAAAGAACTAGGTTATTGATAAACATTATTAAGCTTTAGTCTAGTCTGATATTTTTAGTAGTTAATACGTTTTAAATACCGTGTGGTGCCGGCTAAGAATGCCACCATCACCACCGTCTAATCCCTTGGGTGTCGTAAAAAGCGACTATGGGATTAGCCGGAGGATGGGCAGCAGCGTCCTTCGAGTACATTTCTAACTCAACTGTGATCGCCAACCCGTCTGCCAAGCGCGGCAATTATGGTAAAACCCCCCAATGGGCCTACAACACAAAACCATATACCAGCCGTTGTGGCATTCTTAGGGGGAGGCTTCAGTCCAGCGGTGGACAGTTTTCGGCTGAAATGATGATGATGATGACGTTTTGATAATAAATCATCATGCTGCGATGGATATTTATAAACAGTGATGCGTTACGTCAATCTTATTTTGCTAAAGAGTAGGCCAGTTTTGCTTTTCGCCCCTGGACAGAATTACAGCAATTGCCACCATTTCTCGTTCTAATCCCACCATCGGATAATGATAGTCTTTTATTGCATTCTCGTGTTTGTGAAAATACGTATGTATCTAAACACTAATTTAACATATTGTACCAAATAAAAAAATGGTTTTCCGGCCCTCAGTAGGTATCATAACAGGAACCAATTATTATAACTATGTAAATTGTTTTTGTAATATAGTTAACATTTATAGATAAACAGATTTGCTTTCAAATGACTTCTTCCCTAGTACCCAAATTCATTCGGCGCATAGATAGCGAGTTGACACTGAAAATCAGCGCTGTGTTGTTGCTGCACGCTACACTACAGTACCATCCGGAGTGGGGACACCTCTTTGAAATTGCTACAACGCTGTGCAGTTTAGTTATTGAAGTTGTTGATGTTTTAAACGTTGTATTTTTTTTATTTGCTCTTTTTTATGTTTATGTACGCACGTCTTCGTTATGTCAATATTTTTATCTTTCTTTCCTTCAAACAATAATTATTACAAATTCGGTTCCAACTATAAGTAAAGTTTTGGGAACTTAGTAATCAGACAATTCTCAATCATCATATCAGTAAAAAGACATTCACTGTTGAACAAAGGCCCAATAGATTTCTACAATTGTATCATCTGTGTCATCATTTTGAGGGTAATTTGCCAATACTCCACACGCTTGGCAGGCGGGTTGGTGAGCGCAGGATGGCAACTCTTCTACAAAAGGAACTCGGAAGCGTATTCCTCTGGATTTAGAGCATTTTTGTCGCCTTTTACGACATCCACGCGAGTAGATGGAATGGAGTGGTGACACGATTATATTAAATTCTTAATATAGGTACGTAATGTTCCAAAATATTGAAAACGTACTCACCGAATGATGCAGGGAAGTAAGGCTTCTTAGGAATAGCATCACTAACGTACCTAAAATCGATATCGCTTTCTTTAACATTCACTATATTTCTATCAATGCCCAAATACACAGACTTCATTTCCGACGTCTGACTCTGATCTTGAAGGGACTCCAGCATTTGACCACTGACAACTAGATCAGATAGCAAACTCGTATGTGCATTAAACTCATTCTGAAAAATACAAAAATATGTAGAACAAGATTTCATCTTCATCATCTCAGCCCATAGACGGCCAGCGCTGAACAAAAGTCTCCCCTAGATTTCAAAAATAATTGTGTCGTCATTTTGGGTGGAATTTACTAGTACTCACCACGCTTGGCTTGGGTAGGTGATCGCAAAATGGCTGTTGTTCCATAAAAGGGACGCAGCTGCCCATCCCACTGGTTAAGAGTCCCTTAGTCACCTTTGACGACATCCACAGGAGAAGATGGACTAATCCTATATTCTTAATTCACACCGAATTTAAACAAGATTGACATGAAGCAAATATGTACATCAATGTACTTTACACCTGTAAGTTTGATACTAATGTTAATACGGATTTGTATTTGCAACACATATTTTTGTGGCTCATCCTTATTGATAGTCAAATGAATGAGCATGATTGCCACAGCAGTGGGTTTCTTTCGAATCCCATGAGAACGAGGCCTTCAAATCAAGTATCTTATCGTATATCTTAGCGATGGCACTGTGCCGTGACCTCGCGTATAGGACGCAGCAGGACCTGCGCACTACGCACCGAAACAGCCGTCACTTGTAAACATCTACGTCAAGTGGAAGGTGATGCACTCGTTCCTATTGAGCGAGGCTCAAAGAATTGTAGGACGACGTCAACGACGCGCTTCTGCGCGTATGTTGGCAACAATAGCTGTTCGCACCACAACGCGAGCGTGCATAGCCAAGCCTGCCATCACAACCTAATCATCGAACGCCCCTCACGGCGCGTTTACTTCGCTCGAGGGGATAGAGATACATCTGGTAATACACTCAAGCATCCATCTCCACCACAATAACAAAGAACGGAAACCGCGCTCCCTATTCTACCGTACAGCACCCTCACTGTGATCGTACGAGGACCTGGAGCCCCCCATTCGGTGCCGAAAATGATCGCTCTAGCTGTTTTAGCTGGTAGGAGTCCAGCATAGCCCTTCGCCCTTCCCCGGGGTGGAGAAAGTTCATGAATGAAGGCCACAATCTTGGTTCTGCAGCACTGCACTGCGCCTGACAGACGAGTAGACCGTACAGGTGCCCCGTGAACTGTACGACATAGTATTGGCGGTGAACTTTCTCTCTCAGTCCTCCAAGTTTCGGCAGCAGCCGTCCCCCAGATCGAAGGTAATACTCTCAATCCATGGGATAAGGTCCACAGTTAGCCCCAAGAACTTCATGTACTAGCCCACCATGACTAGTGCATCACCGAAACGTATCCATGAACTGGGTGGTCTGTGACAGTGTGTGACGGCGCTATGCCTCGGTTTTATGAGGCGCTATCCTGCGGATAGCGCCTCATCCATTGCGTGGATTTTACGCAAAACTTTTTCCACCACTTTCTCAGCAAGCTGGAGAATTCCTCCACTGATAACAGCGGGGTTTGTACATGTACCTACATAATACATATTCGTTTACCGGATACGTCGAGTATGAGTTATAAAAATAGCAACTACGAAACTCGTACAACAGTTTATTAAATAAAGATGTAACTCTCTATAAAGATGTTCAACACAATTTAATTGCATGCTTACAGTTTTTATTCATCGTGTTTAGATAGTAATGCCCGAATGTCTCTCTCTACCTCATAATATGTGGTCTTGAAGGCGCCGATGGCACTCAAAGTCAGTCAGTCGAAAGTGTTTTTATTTCAATAGAGAAACCAGCTATTGGCACTTTTATGAAACGTCAGAATCTAAGTTGAATCGCTTCGAAATAGTTGATCCTGCGGAGCAGAGCCGGCAAGAAACTCCAGGGATACTCTTTTAAAATAATTAAGATTACAATGTTGATTGAAACAAATGATAGTAAAATATATAACAAGAAAAATGTAGGTTAATGTTTAAAGATGGAACATATCATAATAATATAATAATCATTTATTTGCCGTGGCAGTACGTGGGTTTAGATATAAACTTGATATAAATAAATAAATGAAACTAAATGAAAAACTTGTTTATTTTAGGCCCGTTGTTTTGAATTAAGTTCCCTCAATAAGTGTTTACTACTAAACCGGTGAGATGATAACACAAACCCAATGCTTAAAGTCTATCAATTCATCATCATCATATCAGCCGGGCGTCCAGTGCTGAACAAATGCCTCCCCCATAGATTTCCACAACGGCCAGTTACATGCCGCTCGCATTTAACGACTCCCAGCGACCTTAACCAGGTCGTCTGTTCATCTCGCTGGCGGCCGTCCCATACTGCGTTATTCGGTGCGCGGTCTATACTCGAGTACCCTTTTGCTCCAACGACCATCAGTACTACGAGCTATGTGATACGAGCATCACTACAATAATAAATACATTCAATATTTGAACTGCGTCATGCGGTTATACAGTACATTCGTAAAAAAATTGTTCGCATATAGGTATGAACGAACAATATGTAGTATAAGAAAGACTTAAAAATGTATGTGATTAACATCACTACCCGAATTTTGCAGAATAGACGACGAAGTAAAAATTCGCATTGCACTCTAAGGTAGCTTTCTTCTTCCTATAAAAAAATTTGGTCTATACTATATGACTATTCGGAATCAATATATTAAGCGCTGTTAGTTAGACCGATTTTGGTACCTGATCCTCTTGTAACATGGAAGTATAGTTGAACCCGGAATATATGAGCATCGCCTTGGTGATGAGGCCTGCACATACGCCGCTGCCTTGCGCTCTCACCCAGTAGCCGCCACCTTCGTGAGATGCGCGCACAATGACGTCCATACGTTCACCTGTAATATATTAAGAATGTTATACTTAATAAACGACAGTAAAATAATACAGTCAAATGATCTGTGTTGGACTTTTTTGACTGATGGAGATAATAGTAATAATGTAGAATTTGTGATCTAGAAATTGTCTTACATTGTAACCAACGACATCGTATTGATTCCTTCAAAACAATCATTTTAAACATTATCTATAATATACATACATGTAATAAATCCCTAATCTGAAACCATACACAAATATCAGCCCGTAAACGCCCACTATTGAACATGTGCCTTCCATTAAGTGGTCCTACAGAATATTGTCATAATCAACACGGGTGGAAAGGGGTGGTTTTTTTCTTTACTGGGTACCACATGCTCAATCTTACAGCAATTTTAATAAAGTAATAGCCTTGAAGAAAACAAAAAGTTTAACAATTTTTTCATGTAAAATAAAGACGGTATTAATTCTGAAAACATGAAAAACATTAAACAATAGAAAGTAACAGTAACTGTAGATATCGTAATAAATGAAACCGGTTATAAGTGACCTTAAACTTTTAAAGTGAAAAGTAACAACATAAGACGCACACTTACTTTCTCCTCTTACTTGATGTAAATAGTAAAAATAAATTTTAGTGTAGCTAGGTAAAATCTTTTTACTCTGATTTAGAACGATCTGAACGTGTCAATAGACTCATCACTTGCGGTAAAAATAGATTCATTTTTTAGGATACGTTATTATGCTCATCTAAGGGTAACAACGTAACACCTTCCTACATCCAAGCCAAAGATGTCCATTACTGAACACAGGCCTCCCCCTCGACGGCTGATTACATACCGAGTGACGTAATTTTAGGTGAAATTTTACAGTACCTACTCATCAAGTTTGGCAGGCGGTTTGGTGAGCGTAGTATTGCTGCTGCTCGACAGAGTGGACGCCTGCTGCTCATTCCTTTGGTTCAATCCCTGAGTAGCCTTTTACGAATTCCACGGGAGGAGATGGATTGATACTATATTCTTAATCCGGACATCACACGGAGAACTATCTACTTATTGTAGTACAAAATTTGAATATACATAAGCAAGCTATGTTTTAAGCCTACAGGATTTTTAATCTCCGAAAGCAGCTTTTGTAAACATATTTAGATTACCTACTACAAAATTTGAATATTAAAAAAGAAGGATCTGATAATAAAGATTCACGTTTATATAAATCTATTATGTACTTAATTAGTTTAGGTTTATTATTAAATGCATATTGCATTGTTAGCAGTCTTATTTAAGATCAATAATTTTATCGTCTTACGGCTGAAATTAATAACCTCATTCGAAATATTTAGTGTTATTTTGATCTTGATATGTTTCTGTTTTGCATTAATGAGAATGTTTATACACTCGGGCAGAATGATGGTGGTTGTACGAGTATTGATTCGATTGAGATTGATTTATTTGCTAAAACATGTGTATACACACAAAAATAAACTGCATGCCTACCTAACCTACAATAACAATATTCATTATTACATCAATGAACACAATACCAAATAATTGTGTGGCTCTTAAGACGAGTCGGATGACTATTTAAAAATACATGAATACTTAGTAGTATTACAAATATTATTATTATATAACAAAAAGAAATTCTTTGTTCCAATTGTTGCAACTAAATTTAATAATAATTCAATCACATATTTCACGGACGCTACATAATGTACAAAAAGCCGGATATTACTAGAATCAACCCGTACAATACATAAACACACATCTTCACCAATCACATAGGTACTTGTAAAGTGATTCACTCAGAAAACTTGACCATTCATACTTTTTTAATGACTGAATAGAAATTGTTTGACGCGCATCGTAACCAATTTAAATAGGCAGTTGCCACTTTCTCCGGAGTAAAAGCTATTTATCACATAACTAGATCTCTAGTTCTATTCACTCTCTCCCAATTAAAGGTTAAAATCGCATAGTTAATGGTCTCTTACGTGATACGTGATTATTACTTTTCTTGCATAGACTATAAATAAGCAAAAAGGTGAAAAAAATCGTATGACGGATTCATTGCATAGACTAAAAAGGTATGCTTCTGTGAAAAATACATATGTATAATAGAAAGAAAAATCAATGATACTAAACAACTAAACCATGTGGAGCCGGCTCAGAATGCCACCACCCCGTCTCCTCCCGTGGGTGTCGTAAAAGTCGACTAAGAGATTAGCCGGAAGATGGGCAGCAGCGTCCTTCGAGTACATTAACAACTCAAATGCGATCGCCAACCCGTCTGCCAAGCGTGGCGATTATGGCGAAACCCCCCAATGTGCCCACAACACACCCATATCGGTCGTTGTGGTGATCTTTGGGGGAGGCCTGTGTCCAGCAGTGGACTTCATTCGGCCGAAATGATGAAACAACTAAAACAGTTTTCTAAGGCCTTTTTTTTGTCGTGCGTGCGTTTACAGACATAAATTCCACACACAATACACCCAGACCCGGAACAACCATGCGTTTGTTCTGTGCGAGAATCGAACCCGCGACCCAGAGCGCAGCAGCCAACTGTATCAGCCACTGCAGCAACTGTGCCGTCAAAATTTAGTTAATTAAAGAGAGCAACCGTATTAGCCAGCTTTTCAAATTTAAAAGTTAACCTGCGTTTGGTCCTTAATAGTGGAGGCCAGCTGACAATACATTAGTGTAAAATGTGTCGACCGAAGGCTAAAAAGATGAAGAAATAAGACAAGTGTTTAATTATATATTAAGATGTATACAATTTTGCACGTGAGGTATATTTTTGAAGTTTAAATTATGTTTTTTTTTAAACGTTGCCCCACTCTAGTTTTTCTCCTGTGACGTGGGTGCATTTACAGACATGAATTCCACATACAATGTAATGTATGTATGAAATGAACGCTTACCTGGATACAACTCCACATTTCTAGCCAATACTGGTTTGGTTGGATTCCCGTCGCTAGCAATAACTACCATTTCGTGGTTTTCCACGTTTACTATAACGGGGCATTCGACAGCAATTGCATTAATTAGCCTTACCCTATATGCAAAGCCTGTCATGACGAGCATTCTGGAATTCATAAAAGCACATTATTTACCCGTGAATCAAACTAAATTTCATACTGTTAAATATTACATCAAAGTTGTATTAGTATATACTACTGTTGTCCGTGAATGAAAGTCCTTCACTTGTGTAAGTTAAGGACTTGCTTTAATGGACAGCGCCTCTTTCATTATCTCAATGACCACCATCTTCAATGCAGCATTAAATAGCAATCTTTTCCCACAAATTTGGTAAGAAGCTACCGTTATTGATATTCCGAAAAACGGAAATCCCAAGTGTAGGCCATTCTCAGCTATCACCCCATAAGTCTTCTCAATGTCCTTGCGAAAATGTATGAGCGGCTCATCTACACAAGAATTTGCTGAATCCAGGAAAATTGAGCTCGACTAACAGTTGGGCTTTCGAACCAATCGCCCTCGCGTCCAACAATTTCACCACTTAGTTGAACTTATCAGCACCGCATTCGTTCGCGGTTACATAACGGGAGTGGTCTTGGACAAAGTTGACCGTTTTGTGCTTATCATCCAATCCTCAGCAAACTCCCTAGGCGCTTGATTCAGGAAAAGGCAGTATAAGTTAATGCGCAGCATGATGCACTAACTCGCTTCAGACAGATCTCTATGTTCGGCCAACAGAATGCTGAGGAACCGCACGCCAAATCTGTCTAAACTTTCAAGAGTTCTAAGCATTTTAAATGTATTTTAGGACCATTGAATACAAAATATAGATAATTTAAGTAAAAACGACTTTTTATTATACCACACAGTTACTAGACGAGCAAGTAATTTATTTGCTTCGTGGTAAGCATCACGCATGCCCAGAACTAGCCCTGCGTGGCACCACACTGCGCTCATCACCTCGAGACATTAGTTATTTCATCTCTTACCACGAAGCAAATTAAAGTAAAAAAAGTAGTTTTTACTTAAATTACCTATATTATGTATTCAATGGTCCTAAAATATAATATAAATAATTTCAAACCAGAACACAGTAATATCTAACGTTTAAACACTACTGCTTGACAGTGGATATCTGGCACTGGGGTGATGCCTACCTAGTGGGACCCTTTCAATAAGAAACCTACCACCACTTACTACGATACTTACTTCTGATGCATAGAACCAACATAATTATTAATACACAATTATGCGAAATATAATATAGCTGTAAGCGTTAAAGTACCCAAGATGCCTAATTTTTCGCAACATACATATCAACATTGACAATAATATATGATAGAAATGAATCTACCAAATAGAAAAAATATATAAATAAGGAACAACATCGATTGATCAATCAGCGGCAAGATAATTTCATGTTCAATACAGGTTTGTTTTGAAATTAAGGATATTCTAAAACCGGTCGGCTTACATCACGCACTTAGGCCCGTACTACTACTACGTTGAGTTGAGATTGCATCAATTGAATATAAATGCTGAACCTATAACTTAAGGTTCATTTTTGACTAACGCAATCTCGACTCAAATTCTACTTGAGTTTTGATTCTCGATCTGTAATACGGTCCTTACTATCGTTAAAGAACAATATGAGTGAAATTCGCGATAGTTTAAAAACTTATATATGTCTACTAATTACCTATTTAAGTTATTCTTATAGTAATGTGTGTCTGCGTAATAGGATTATGGATAATGAGTAGACCACACTTATATTATGGCAGTAATTACTTAATCCACGCAAGCTCCCATTGTCCTTTCCTTCATACGAAGTAATAAAATATGATACTAAATTCTCCTTGATACCAAGAATTGTGAGTATTAAAGAGGGCTTATTAAAATCCCGCAGATTTTAATCTTATAGTGATGTGTATGCTAATGGTTATGAATAGACTTTTATAACATTTTTAGTAATATTACAGCTAATTGACGAAATAACATTATGAATCAACTTTTATACCTACTTTGAAATGTCTTTATCGCCGTTTATAATTAATGCCTCTGGTTTCAGTCGGCTTACGTCTTCTAGTTTAGCTGTCAACAGTTCAGGGAATTTTGCGGCTATAGTTAGTGTGTTCTCCCCACTTCTGTCGTAATCGTAGAGTGAAGAATGTGGTTCTAATGGCTGCGGTTGATTTATGATGAGTGACCCGTAAACACCATCACTTTGATGCGCAACTGGAACAGAAAACAAGACTGTCATGAAGAAAATTAATTAGAAATATCTGAGACAAGTTTATACTACATAAATACATCTACAAACTAAATAATAAATTCACAGGAATCGAAAGATAAATGACTGATATCTCCGGAAAAATTTCAACGATATAATAGTACAAGGACTAAACTTAATGGAGAGTGGTGAGTGGAGAGATGGTAGAAGATAAATTTCTAGCTTAGGATATTAAAATGTTGTAAAAACAGGTGAGAGCAGCTGAGAATTAGAATTGTATGTGATAAATGGTGATACCTTGCACCCTGACTGCATAGATAGTAAAACAATACAGTCAACAAACCAAGAAGTGTCAATTCTAAATAACCCTTTGAAAATAATAGCAATGACGTTCATATTATGTGAGCAAAAATTACCTGAATCAGCATGATATAAGAAAGTTCCGGGAGAAGTAGCAACAAACGCATACTTAAATGTCTGTCCATATCCAATAGGGCACTGAGTTACCATCGGGACTCCATCCATATAGGGGGTACCCTTCTGTTCAACTCCATGCCAGTGAATACTTATATCCTGATCAAGGATACTGTTCTGAACTTCCACGACTATTATATCGTTTACACAAGCCTGTATAGGTGGTCCTGGAGTCATGCCGTTAATTGTAATGGCTGGTCTTCCATCTTCTAGGATAACAGGCTCTATCTTAAAGGTGTAGTAACATCTTTTTGGCTTGACGTTAAATTTACAAGGTCGATAGCATGATACGTTGTCTGCAAGGTAATCATGTTTTTTCATAAGTGGCTTAGATATAATATAATGTAACTAACAAATTAATAAAATTGGTGTGATTGTTATTTTATTTCTAACCATTTGGTAATAAAATGTGAACTATTTATTATCTATTATATATATATATATATTTATTATCTTGAACTCTCGAACCATATTTGAAGAAACTTTTTATTAAACATTAAAATATACACACATCAGGCCGTAAACGTCCACTGCTATCACTACAATGAGCGGTCATAGGGGATATTGCCATAATCACCAAGCTTAGCAGGCGGATTGGTGCTTAGCAGCGCACTATGTTGTTATTAGCACACGGGAAGAGGCTGCCCGCCCCATCCTCTTGATATCAACCCTTAGCCGCCTTTTATGATACCCCTAGGTTAGAGGGGTGGTTAACTCTTTGTTGGGAACCACACGAACAAAATTACAGCTTACCTAAATTTTTTGTAGTATCCTCAAAAAGTATGTTAGTCCCGGTTGGTGCAAAACTTTCCAGAGAGGCATTTCCTTTGTTGCTTATATTCGCTATAATAAAAAGACAACAAACAAACACTTTCATTTTCACAGCCAATGTAGTCAGCCGGCTATATAGTTAAACTGCTATCATTTATTTAAATAAAATTCTGTCCACAGCACTACCCACTCGGCACTCCGTGCGCGAACGCTTTGACAGACGTTTCGTGCGCAACTGGTCGGACGACGAAAAAGTGGTTTCATACTCACAGACATGTGCTCTCGACCCCTTACCATGAAAGTGAATTTTAGATTTTAGAGTTACTAATATAACGGAACAAGGGCAAATTAGTCGTTACGGACTAAAAGTTATTGGTGGGTGGACTAATACTGATTGCAAACCGTTCCGTTTGCTTGGTCCGTAAACCCAGTAGATTGGTACGGCTATTACTGAAATATGAGAAAGAAAAGTCGCTTAACTAGGTATTTCATGGTGGCCCTTATTGCATCTAAGATCTTTGCAAAATCATTAAGATATTTTACAAGTAAATGCGAGGTCAGGATGTCTAGCAATATTTTAAGAATTCAATCAAGCTTTCCTACTGGTTAAAATCAACAGATCTCCTTTTTGATCGTTTGCTTAAAAATCTTGTTTTCATTCTAGCAGAATTTATATTGTAAAATTTTAATAATATATAAAACTTTATGATAAAACATTTTTTAAACGAATTAAATCGCGTGTATTATTGATTTTTGTTTTTCCTGACGTTTCGAACACTTTGCAGGGTTCATGGTCGCAGGATGACTAACTAAGGTGAAAAGCGTCGTTACAGATTTAAAAAGTTATTTTATCTACCGTACAAAACTAATCAAAAATTGTTTCGATGCACGCAGTAATCATTCACAGTATCTTGATGTTTTTTACCTCTGTATCTTAGTTTCAATAGCCTCTCGAAACATTTTTGGTACATAACGGTTCTCTTTCGCGAGGACTTGAGGATGATCAAATCGAAGAAAATGGTTGGGTTTGCCTAAGGCATGTTCACACACTGCGGACTTTGTGGTGCGTCTATGCTTGACGTCAGCTATGTGTTCTTTAATTCTGGTGGCTATACTACGCTTTGTTTGCCCTATGTATGACAACCCACAATCACAGTCAATCTTGTAGACCCCTGCATGGAAGGTGAAGGAATGTGACACTTCACAGGTTTGAGAAGTTGGCTTATCTTTTTATGTGGCTTGAAGTAGGTTTTAATAGAATGCACGCTTCAAGATATGACCATTCTGTCCGTGACTCCCTTGATGAATGGTAAGACTGCAGGTCTCCGATCAACCGTGGTGGGTTTCGGGCGGCTACTGCGACGGGGATGTGGCGCTCTTAAATTGTTATTTTGAAGAACTTTCTTCACATGGTTAAGCTCCCCTGCCAGGTGGTCGGCGTCGCAGATGCCGTGTGCTCTCTGTAACCAATACTATATATATAAAAACTATTATATGGAAATTACTGGAAAAAGAGACATTAAACATTATAAAGTAAACATTCTGGTACTCAATACTATAATACATTGCTTAACTAATATATTGTAAGACTACTTTTTTTTTATTGGTGTCCAGTGGAAATTCTACGTGGAACTTCCTTTACCCCGGGGAAGGGCGAAGGGGTATTCCTACCGACTTAAACCACTGGAGCGATTATCTTCGGCACCGAAGGGGGGCTCCAGGTCCTCGTAAGATAGAGCCGCCCATTGGTGCCACACCTTTTGGCACATCTCGGAGGGGATGACTGCAACGCGGTTACCCCCTCTAGCGGAGAGCAGGCGGCTGTAAAAAGGCCGCCCTCTAGGCACTTCCCGGGGAGGATTGTAAAGGATCCCCCCAAGTCTTGCTGTGCGGCGATACGTGACCACGTGAACAAGCAGACTCCCCAATCTGCGGGCCCACGACCCCTGAGGCCCCCGACCATGTAATGACGGCAAGGGGCTCAGGCGTATTGGACCTGGACGCCGGGGTGGTTGTTACCCCGGTGCCGTCTCGTATTTCTCCGTGCAGGATCGGCCCTCTTCCGATCCCTTCTGCAGTCTCCTACCGGAGCATAACGCTCTCGCATAAGGAAACCACTGCACTCCAATTTTCATGCTCTGCCAACATAGCCGACCTACTGCCGGCAGAGAGAGATCTTGCACGATCCGATCGACCAGGATCTGCCGCTCGGCAGCCCATGCAGGGCATTCCTCGAACGAGTACTATGCGGTATCCTTATCGCTTCTACAATGGTGGCACTGTGCCGTAACCTCACGTCCTATTCTGTGCACGTATGCACTGAAACAACCGTGACCGGTGAATACCTGCGTCAGATGGTAGGTGACGCGTTCGCTCCTTCTAAGCCAGGCTCCGAAGAGCGGCAGGATGGCCTCGACGACGCGCTTGGTCCCAAACTGCAATCGTAGGCGATGTCCCCACATCTCAAGGGCGCGTCGTAAAGCAGCCGCCTCAGTCTGTCGTACGGCCCTGAAGGCACGCTTTCGCAGATTTGGCGGAGGGAGCGTGTCTGATCATAGACCCATGCATCCGTCTCCACCTGGCAGAAAGCGCGCCAGGAGAGTTGCCGCCTCGTAAGACACTGTCCTGTATCCCCGTGCGATCCGTATAGCCTGCGCTGCAGACCGTGAAGTTTGTTTCTGCAGCGCTGGACGCCTGACAGCTGGGATGACCATACAGGCACCCCGTAGAGGGCTACGGATTGCACGACGGCGAACTTCCTTGTTCGATCCCCCGAGATTGGGCAGCACCCGGTGCAATACACCCTTTTGACTCGGGGGACGAGGCGCGCGAAGTGCTCTTCGAAGCCCCAACGACTGTCCAGGGTGAGCCCCAAGTACTTCATGTTCTGGCCCACCCTGATTTGCGCGTCACCAACACGTATCCACGAACTGGGTGGTTCTCTACTCCGCGGCAGTTTGTAGAACCATAGCGCCTCGGTTTTATGAGGCGCTATCTGCAGACCCATAGCGTGAATTTTGGCCACGACAATTGCCACTGCTTGCTCGGCAAGCCGGATAGTTCCCTCAAAGGACTCCCCGCCAGCAAACACAAGGGTGTCATCAGCGTAGCAGACCAAGCTGATGCCAGCGGGGAGATCGACACGCAGAACCGCGTCGTAGGCGAGGTTCCGTAGGAGGGGGCCGGGAACAGACCCCTGCGGAACCCCACATGTAATCTCCCACTCTGGGGTATTTTTGGCCTCTAAGTCCCAGCTCAAATTGGGCAGAATGCGGGACTATGTCAGATATTTTACAGTTTTTTGTTGGTGGAATATGGTATAAAAAGAAAGCTAGGAGAGAGGCTCTGATAAATTATTGTTTATATCCCAACTAGCAAAATCACTTGTAAGAGACTTGTAGCACTCTATAAAGCTGGATTTGGGTGCACTTATAGGAGCACTTTATTTTGTAATGATTTTATAATTGACATACGGAATGTTATTAAGTCCTATTAAATACTTGTGCTATATACTTGTCCTATTAAATGCCGTGTGGTGCCGGCGCAGAATGCTACCACCCCTTTACATCCTGTGGGTGTCGTCAAAGTCAACTAAGGGATTAACCGAATGATGGGCAGCAGCGTCCTTCGAGTACAACTCCACTGCGATCGCCAACCTATCTGCGAAGCGTGGTGGTTATGGCAAGACCCCCCAATGAGCACACAACACACCCATATCGGTCGTTGTGGTAATCTTTGGGGGAGGCCTGTGTCCAGCAGTGGACTTCATTCGGCCTAAAGAATAATAATAATATAAAGAAATTCCATCGCGATCTGACCGCATGGAGGAGGAATATGACAGGGCTATAGCTGTAAGTAACCAGTACAACGATAAATTGAGGAGTGCAATGGAGGATGCGATTCGGGACTATCGAACCACTCCAGTCGAACTAAGACCGCGACTACCACGTTTGCCCATGCATAGCAAAAATAGGGCGCTGGTATGTGCCCTGGATTCGCTGCTTTCTAAATATTTCGAATGCAGCGAAAACCTCGCCGATACGCACTCAATCCTGCATTGTGCAGCGGTAGCGGCATGTCGTGTAGCTCACGTGAAATTACCATGCAGTGAAAGAGCTACACAACCAAAATCAGCCGTACCAGCTTGGCACTATAGGATTGAGCGGCGTATCAACAATGCCAGGGTACTAATCGGTAAACTAATTTGCTTCAGAGAGGGTAACACTCGACCGAGAGTTATGCGCTTTGTGAGACAGGCATTCTCGGGGACTGGAACCAGCCCTCGAGAATATATGGCCTGTGTCACACAGCGCATCGACTTTCTGAAGCAGAAGGTTTATGCATGGGCGAGCCGTATTCGCCGGTATAAGCGACGAGTGGAACGATTTTACCAGAATCGCATATTCCAAAGCGATCAAAGGCGGGTATACAGGTCTTGGGAGCGACCTGACCAAAGTATGGGTGACGTTCGTCGACCGGATGATGACGCCATGACTGAATTCTGGTGCAGCATCTGGTCGATGCCTGTCAAGCACACCGAGGGTGACTGGATGTGGGACGTCGAGCGAGCCTGTGAACCTATACAAGAGATGGGAGAAATCATAATTTCTCCCCAAGACGTAGCCAGTGCAGTCCGTCCGATGCCGAACTGGAAATCCCCGGGACCGGACGGACTGCACAATTTTTGGATTAAATGGCTGCGAAGTTCTCATGCTAGCTTGGCGTCCCAGTTTCAGTCGGCCTTAGAGGCTGGGTCGCTACCACAGTTCTTTACAACTGGAGTTACCCTCCTGCTCCACAAATCAGGTAGTGCAGCGGAGCCCAAAAACTATAGACCGATCACATGTTTACCGACGGTCTATAAACTGCTTACATCCATTTTGAGAGAGAAAATTACTGATCATATTAACAAGAATAACATCATATCCGCCTCTCAAAATGGATGTAGGATTGGGTCCCGCGGCACTAAGGAGCTGCTCCTCATAGACATGACTGTTAGCCAACAAGTTCGTCACTCCCGAAAGAACCTGTCGACATGTTGGATAGATTATAAGAAGGCCTATGACTCGGTGCCACATACATGGCTCATGAGAGTGCTGGAGTTGTATAAAATAAATACAACTTTACGCACTTTCTTGTTGTCATGTATGGGGCAATGGAGGATGGTCCTTCGCTATCCAGGATGTCGACAGATTCAGGGGAACGGTGAAACGATAAAAATTGAGCGGGGAATATTCTAGGGCGACAGTCTGAGCCCCCTGTGGTTTTGTCTGGCCTTGAACCCTCTCAGCACATTGCTAGAGAGATCAAGGCTAGGCTTCCCGCTGCGGAGAGGAAGTAAGGTATTATCCCACCTGTTTTACATGGATGACCTGAAACTGTTTGCCCCTAGCAAATTGCAACTAATAAAGTTACTGAAAGTAACTGAAACTTTCAGTAATTCTATTAGGATGGAATTTGGTATGGATAAATGTGCGGTCATGCATTGAAAACGAGGCGAGATCATGGAATCCGAGGGAGTTCAACTATCGGATTCTATTTACCTTAGATCACTCTCCGCAACGGAATCATATAAATACTTGGGTATGTCGGAGGCTTTAGGCATCAAAGAGGCTGACATGAAGCAATCGTTCACGGAGCGGTTCTTTGGTCGCCTGAGGAAAGTACTTAAAAGTCTTTTGTCAGGTGGCAATAAGGTTCGCGCTTTCAACGGTTGGGTCATGCCAGTTTTGATGTATTCCTTTGGCATACTCAAGTGGACTCAGACGGAACTTGATGCCCTGGATAGGAAGGTCCGTACACTGTTGACTGCAAGTCGGATGCATCACCCTCGGTCTTTGGTAATGAGGCTTTACATCCCGCGCAAGTGTGGAGGTCGAGGCTTTTTAAATGCTAAGACTCTCCACAACCGCGAGGTGTGCCGCCTCAGGGATTATTTCCTCCATGCTGAAGGGGGGATGCACCCAGATGTAGTCGCAGTAGATAAAGGACGAACCCCGCTCGGTTTGGCTAAGGAGAACTGGCGCAAACCTGCCGTACTTAGTACCAACGACCGCAGGGAGGTATGGCAGAGCAAGGAGCTACATAGACGCTATTATCGGGTTCTTCATGGTCCCGATGTGGACTTGTTAGCGTCCTTGTCCTGGCTACGCTTCGGTGACTTATTCGGAGAAACCGAAGGTTTTGTTTGTGCAATTATGTACGAAGTTATCATGACGAACAACTACCGGAAATATATTGTTAAGGACGGCACTGTAGACATCTGTCGGGCATGTCACTGTGCTGGCGAATCACTTAGACATATAATTTCTGGTTGTTCTCGGCTTGCTAACGGCGAATATTTACACAGGCATAACCAAGTAGCCAGGATCATCCACCAGCAACTTGCTCTAAAGTTCAACCTTGTGGAATCTGAGGTACCGTATTACAGGTATGTGCCCGACCCAGTTCTTGAAAATGGTCATGTCACGTTATACTGGGATCGATCAATCATCACTGATAGGACTATTGTCGCCAATAAGCCTGACATAGTGATAATAGAGCGCCGCGCAATGATTATTGATGTAACTATTCCCCATGACGAGAATCTCGTGAAAGCCAAGAAAGATTAACAAATTAAGTATCTTGACTTGGCACACGAGATTGTCGACATGTGGGATGTGGACTCAGCAATCATTGTGCCGATAGTTGTGACAGCCAATGGCCTCATTGCAAAGAGCCTCGACCAACATCTAAAGAAGCTCTCGTTAGGTGGTTGGATCAAGGGTTTGCTACAGAAAGCAGTTCTCCTTGACACGGCACGCATAGTGAGGAGGTTCCTTTCTCTGGAGCCCTAACCACCGGTAGCTTGGACCCTGTGCCCGCTGCCGGTCGGTCCCTATTTTTATATTTTTAAATGTATGTATTTATTTTTATTTTTGTATGTATATTTAAAAATGTGAAAGACATGTATAAAAATGTAAATAAAGAGAATAATAATAACGCTCACACCGGTGTTGCTCCTTGTCACCTGTAGTGGTGGCCATTTAGGGCCCATCTTGTGAGTGGCGAGTCACCGTCTGCCACAGAATTTCACTTTAAAGGTTGAAAGGCAGACGCCTTGTTTCCGTTTTTAGAAGTATATATAATCCATTTAGCACCCATTACAACGGACCTTATAACTGTAGTTTCCATCTTATATAATAGTTTTACACATCCGGGGACAATCCGAGACTGCATTTTATAGTGTAGCCATGGAGAGTTCCAGGTTAGTGTCCCATTACATTTTAGATTAAAATTCTCTAAAGGGCCTTTGCGTGTTGGACCCTATCAAAAGACCGGGTTCCCCCTTACAGGAGACATAAACCCGTGTAATAGAGAGATATGTAGATAATAATGAAAACACTTGTAATTGAATTGAGAAAGTTCAATTGCTTCTATAACTATCAAACACTAGACATTCACAAGCACTATTAACTTCTATTAGTATCTTACGGGGCCCACACAAAAAGTTTTCAGAAAAAAAATGGTATGATGTAGGAACCTGTTAATATTTTTATTGTTTTCGAAGTAGTCTCCGTTCCTTTCTAGCCACCTTCGCATGCGATGGAACAATTCAGTGAAGCAGTGAGCCCACTCTTCTTTCTGCTTATCTCTTTCACGCTTTTTTAGATCGCAGCCAATGCACCTTCGGGGTTCATAAAGTGAATTCCTCTGAGTGAATCTTTATTTAGCTTTAGTTTTTAAGCTTGTATCATAACGCTCTTATTCAGAGTTACTAGTCGTTGAAGGGTTTTGAAGAAGGCCATGGTGCTGTAGCTTTATACCTACATACAGCGAGACTGAGTTTTACGCGCCATTTAATATGGACGTAACATATCTATGGTACAATATCATTGCCTTGTAGGTTATAATAATGCTCTCTAGTATTTCAGTGATCTCAGTCAAGTGGGTATAAAATCTAGTCTCTTACAAAATGCTGCTTTGGGATTAACATTTTTCTCAGGTCTATTAAGTCTTACTATATCCACTCATAAGAGAATATGTCCCATAATTGCCTTATATGTTAATTTTGTAGATAACTATAGGACCAATATACGAAAACGAATGATCTTGAGTGCCTTAAAGCACTCAAGAGGGGTACTCCAATGTTCATCATCATCATCATTTCGGCCGAATAAAGCCCACTACTAGACACAAGCCTCCCCCAAAGTTCGTGCTTATATGCTTTTTGGGAGGTTTTGCCGTTGTAAACGGTGATGATTCCAAAGTTGCGCTAGAATAATCTGTCCTCCGAGCATAATACTTAATATAGGCAAAGATCTTGGTTAAAAAGCGTTCAATTTTGTTTCTTAAACATATAAATACAACATGGGACGAGAACGCACGCAAGTCATTCGCCTGGTGGTAAGCGTTACGCCTGCCTATGACAATTGTAATGCTACCCAGGACTAGTCCTGCGTAGCAGTAACCTGCGCTCGTCACGTCGAGCAATGAAGTTATTTAGTATCTTATTACGCCCAGTAATTTCACTGGGCCCTTCTAACCAGAACACAGTCATGTCTAAAGTTTAAACATACAGCTTTTAGCGGCGAATATTGCCACTGAGGTGACACCTACCCAGCTGCCCTCTTAACCGGTTGCAATTATAAACAAATACCTACTTACTAAAGGAATAAATGTAGGTAATGCATTTTGTAACTTCGTTCCGCACTGCAATCTTCGAAGGAAATCATTTCAAACCTTTCAACGTAGTTTATAAAGTACCTATGTTGAGTAATGTCTTGGGTTTTCGCGATTATTACACATTACAATAAAACACTTTTAAATGGATTACACCGCGTATATTATAGATTTTTGTTTTTCCTAACGTTTCGAACACTTTGTAAGTTTCGAGGTCGGAGGATGACAAAGGTAACTAGCCTCTTTACAGATTTACAAAGTTATTTTATACTACTCTATCAAGAAAGTTTGACGGCACGGTTGGTGCAGTGGCTGATACAGTCGGCTGCTGCGCACCGGGTCGTGGGTTCGATTCCCGCACGGAACAAATATTTGTACGATCTGCAGGTAGTTGTTCCGGGTCTGGGTGTATTGTGTGTGGGATTTGTGTCTGTAAACGCACCCACGACACAGGAGAAATCCTAGTGTGGGGCAACGTTTTAAAAAAAAAAAAAAAAAGTAAGTAACGGGAAAAGATCAATAATACACAAAATGTTTGTTATTCATCCAAATTTATTTTATCACCTTCAAAGTATGGAGCATACTCACTTCAGAAACGATACACTTACGCCAACGAATTATCCAATCATCAAAACATTTTTTAAACGCTGTTTCCGGAATTGAGTTCAGTTCTCGCCGCAAATTCTCCTTTATGTCTTCTACCGATTGAAAACGGGTGCCATGAAGTGGTAATTTGAATTTAGGAATAAGAAAGAAGTCGGCTGGAGCCATATCTGGTGAATATGGTGGTTGCTCGATGGTATTTGTTGAGTGTTTGGTCAAAAATTCGTTCACAATGATGGCCGTGTGTGAAGGCGTATTATCGTGGTGCAAAATCCATGAATATTCTTTCCTCAAACCTGGCCTTTTTCTTCGAATTTGCTCTCCTAAATGCCGCATAAGACTCAAATAATATTCTTTATTTACCGTTTGACCTTTCGGCAAGAATTCCGAGTGCACAACACTGCGATGGTCAAAAAAAAACAGTCAACATGGCTTTGACATTTGATCGACTTTGGCGTGGTTTTTTCGGTTTCGGTTCAGTTGGAAGGCGCCACTCCGAAGCTTGTTGACTAGTTTGCATGTCAAACTCGTAAACCCACGTCTCGTCACCAGTAACAATGCGTTTCATGAATGTTGGGTCGGAATTGACTCGTTCTCGCATGTCCTCAGCGACTCTCATGCGATTGAGTTTTTCAAGAAAATTCAGGTCTTTTGGGACTAGCCGAGCGGTAGCATGTTTCATACCCAAATGTTTAGTTAAAATGGTACGGATCTACTCGTGAGATACAGAAAGTTCGGCAGCTATCTCTCTCAAAGTTGAATGAGGATTTTCACTCACTATTTCCTTCACTTTTGCGATGTTAAATTCAGTTGCAGGCGTTGTTGGCCTACCAGAGCTAGGCAAATCTTCCATCACATCTCGACCGCTTTTGTACGCTTTGTACCACTCATAAGCACGTGTTTTTGATAAAGTCAATTCACCGTAAGCCTTCTGTAACATTTTCAGTGACTCCGCACACGAAATTCCATTGGCTATGCAAAATTTAAGACAAACTCTTTGTTTAGTGTTTTTGTACATAATGAAATTCGCTATACACACTAGATATGATATAACTAAAAACAGCCACTGTATTTAATACAAAATAACCGATGCAACTCAAACTCCGCGCCAAAATAGAAAGCAGTTGTGCCAATCTAACAACAACAATAAAAACAAAAATTTGAATTTGGAACCATAATAAAATCAAATCAAATCATCTATCCCCGATACTTTTTTGACTGAATGTATAGTGGTTTGTCATACATAGGGCAAAGAAAGTGTAGTATAACCACTAGAATAAAAGAACACATAGCTGACGTCAAGCATAGAAGCGCCACAGTCTGCAGTGTGGGGACATGCCTTAGACAAACGTAAGCATTTTCTTCGTTTTGATCAACCTCAAGTGCAAGTAAATGTTTCGTGAGGCTATTAAAATTAAAACACATACAAATTTTAATGGAGGCAGTGGTTGGCAGGACCACCTGTATGGAATCCGGTTATTAAAATAATATAGTCCCAAACAACATACCACACCATAAAACATCAAGACACTGTGAGTGATTACTGCGTAGATCGAAACTATATTAGATTAGTTCTGTACGGTCGATAAAATAACTTGTAAAATCTGTTACGATGCTTGTCACCTTAGTCATCCTTTTTTATTGGTCCTCAGTGACCATAAAGAACTTCATCCGCCCGGGGAATGGAGAAGGGGCGTTCCGGACACTTACCGGCTAAAACCAGTGGAGCGATCATATTCAACACCGAAGGGGAGCTCCAGGTCCTCGTAAGATCACACTAGTGCCACCCATTGGTGCCACGCCTTCAGGCACATCTTGGAGGGGATAACTGTATAGCGGTCATCCCCCTAGCGAGGGAAGACGACTCCCAGGCACTTTTCTGGGAGGATTCTAAAAGATACCCCCAAGCCTGGCTGTACGCTATGCTGCGCCACCACGTGACCACGTGCGCGGCGCCGTCTTCCCGGGGGTCACTCGGTATGAGCACGCAGACTTCCTAATATGCGCGACCGTGGCCCCCGAGGTCCCCCGCCATATGCCTGGGCATCGGGGCAGTTCTAACTCCGGCGCCGTCTCGTCCTTCTCCGTGTCCTATAATATAATTCAATAAACCTTAAAAACTATACAATTTTTGAGTCATCCGTCACTTCCCTATATACACAGTAACTATTCTATATAAAATGAACTCGGTAAATAACAATGTGTGTTGTGGCGCCTTTATTTCCTACTAACAATAATCTAATACACTTTACATGATTGGAACCACTACATGCATCATTATTCTAACACGATTCTTATATGAAAGATATAATGTATAATTTACTTGTTAAGAGGACAGTCAATCATCATATTTTAGAGCAAATATCATTATATTTCAAGGAAAGGCTCTCGTCGCGGTAGCGATTCGCGATAGCTAACATTCATTTACTCTGTTTTCCTATTGGCCAATCTATTGTTCGCCAACCATGGTTATTCTCTCTGATTGACTGTCACTCTTATTTCAGGATTAAAGATAATTAATATGACTCTATCTACTAATAAACATCGCGAACACTTATGTATCTAAAATGAATAAGTCACATATAGTTCGGTGGCGTGCACAGTCGTCTTCTTACCATTTACCTGATAAGTTGGTTTCAGCTTAGATTTTTGATTGAAACAGGTGTAATAAAATATTATTATTGTAGACTAGCTTTTGCCAGCGGCTTCACGCGCGTGTTTTTTTATCTATATCACATTGTTGAAAACATACAATAATTATTACTGCTGATAAACGTATAATAGGCGTATAAGGATCATGCTATATCTCCGAATGTCATGACCTATAAGCCTGCCACACATAGCATCCAGCCCAGCTAGTCGAGGGCCAAACCACACGCTATTGTCTATTATTTGCAAACGCTTCCCGTACAGTACTCGGTGTCGCCATTAATAACTCTAATAAAACGAAGCTTGCCCTTTTGCCACCCAGTATTAACAGTCCAAAGGTCATCATTTGCTGTAACCACGCCGCTCATTTTTTCAAATTAATTAGGCCTATTCGTATGTTGTATAATGCAGACCGCACATTTCAAGCGAGCCTACAGTGTGCCAATTGCTAGCGATCTGCTTGCCGGCGCTGCCAGTGCCACCAATTATACAGACACGCGTTCAAGATAACTCACTATAATGTTCGCTAGCTGGACAGCAATGAGTCGAACCCTGGCTGTCGGTGCGTAGATGACCGACAAGAAGGCGAATAAATGTCGTCGATGATTGGGACTATCGCTGTAGTTGGTAGTCTCGGTAGATGAAGCGCTCTGCGGCTGCGTAGTGCTTTGTGTAGTAAAAGACGCAAGAAATAACAATCGCTTTTATTTGCAATCACTGTGTAGACTGTACCCAATGCAGCGTCTTTCATAACTCCCGAGAAACCGTCTACTGCATGTCCACGTTGACGTCGATCAAACACATCTATTTGCTTCTTCCAAATCCATGTGTCAGGTCAGCAGGCTACGTACCAATTGCGAAAATCTACTACATACGCTTTCTTATTCTTAAAATCTGTCGTTTGGCTCTCTTTCATTAATACCGGTCATTTATACGTCCACTGCTGAGCAAAAGCCTCCCCCACAGATTTTCACAACTGTGTCATTATTTTGGGGGGTATTTGCCAATACTCACCATGCTTGTCAGACGGGTTAGTGAGCGCAGTTTGGCTACCATTTTTCAGAAGGGGCGCTACTGCCCATCTCTCTGGTTTAGATTCCCTTAGTCGCCTTTTACGATATCCACGGGAGGCGATGGAGTGGTGCTATATTCTTAATCCGAACACCACGCGGACATTGGCTCTCTTTAGATATAGTATAATGGTATTTTTATTTAATAATTCTTATTACGTACTTATAACGAATGTGTACACTTGTGTGAACTTTTCATAATAAAATTCACTGTAAAACATAACTTTGTAGACATATTGTTATACTACTCACCTTCTATGCACAAAAGCGTAATGATTTTTAGTTTATCACCTGACTCGAATTTACAACAAACATTTTTGCCAAATTTGTACTAATTTTATGATGCAGTTTTTGCGCTTACATCAAACATACAAACAAATAAAAAGATAGACAAAAAGACACAAAATCTAAAAATTGAGTTTTTCCATCAGTCTTGTTCCTTGTGTGTTTCTTGTTCTTTGTATGCAGAAATGTACAATAATATACTTTATAATTGCGTTTATTTTCTTGTAATAACGAGAGAATGACAATCGCCCGCATCGTATTATCCGTGTGGTGTCCGGATTAAGAATAAAGCACCACTCCATCTCCTCCCGTGGAGGTCGTAAAAGGTAAATAAGGGACTCTAATCCAGAGGGATGGGCAGCAACGTCCTTTCTGTGGAACAGTTGCCATTCTGCGCTAACCAACCCGCCTGCCAAGCGTGGCGAGTACAGGCAAATTCCCCCCAAAATAATGACACAGTTGTGGAAATCTATGGGGAGGCCTTTGTTCAGTAGTGGACGTTGTTTTGCCGATATGGTGACAATCGCCCGCACAGTTCAATCAATCCTATACTAATTATTCTTCTGCGCAACATTCGTTGGTCTGACAAGTTATTATTCGGGATCGATTGACCCCCAGTCTCCGGTCCTCACGTTATTGGTGGAGTTGCGTTGGATAATCCCGATGGTCACGGAAGAGAGCGTAAGGATAAATAGTGAAGAAAAACATTAAAAAATATTGCGGAAGTAGCCTTGTTAAAAGCTGAGTATTCGCTTTTATTTATATAGCATCAGTGTTAATGAACATAGTCATAATGGTGCATAAAATTGAACGTGTCTCCATTCAGACTTTGATAAATTTCTTCATGAATTACGCGCTGTTGCAGCAATAAATCGATTGAACTGTGCGGGTGATTGTCTTTCTCTCGTTAAGTTACAAAAAAATAAACACCGTTGGCGTCAAAGGTACGTATATCTTGACGCAAGGACTTCCATATCCGTCTCTTGAGCAGTCGGCATCCTTCAACGTCACCGGAAGACTGGATTGTCATGGCGCATTTTTCTGCCATAAGGTTGAGAGTGTGATCGGAAACATTTTAATGGTCTACCTTAACGGTAGGTTTTAAAAAACATGTCAATAATAATATTCAATTTGCCTCTTGCCATTCGGTGACCACTACCAGTTTTCACCCTATGGATAACAGAGACATCATTGAATGTTTGTCTTTTATTGATTATGATGAAGTCAATCTCATTCTTTGTGGAACCATCGGGAAGCATCCAGGACCATTTCCTGTAAGGTGGCTTTTGGAAAAAGGAGTACATCACCTACTTTTCCAAAAAGTCGGCCAGCCTCTGTCCCCTCTTGCCCATACACAAATTTCCCCACTCTCGACCTACCATAGCATCGTGTGCCCAGCCTTGCGTTGAAGTCACCCATTACAAGTCACGTGTGTTCATATAACATCAAAGGCACCCTACTAAATAAAGTTAATGAGGTGCGAGATCTTGGTGTTATCATGGATAGTAAAGTTAACTCCAATAGTAATACTGACATGCTAGGCTTTCTTAAAAGAAGCACAAAAGGATTCAAGTTGGCGCGGACTGAAATTATATTATATAACACACTGGTTCGTAGTAACTTATAATTTGCCAGCATAGTGTGGAGTCCACATTATGCGGTTCACTCGCAAAGGGTTGAAAGTATACATAGAGCTTTCACTTAACACCTCGCGTTTAGTACAAGTAAAATATCTCCCAGAAATCCATATGACCAACGCATTGAATGCTTCAACATGATCTCTCTACGAGAACGTCGGCGATTACAAGACCTAATGTTCCTTTACAAAGTAATCAATAATAGATTTGACAGTGATGAACTCGTTACACGTATTCCACCAAATGTACCTTTTAAAATACCCAGATATCCTATAACCAAACCATACCATGTCTAGACTTGTAAAACTAATATAGGAGTAAATTCACCGCTTAACTCATACAGAATGTGGAGAGAAATGAATTCATTGATGGAGCCTGAGAATTTGCCAATACTCACCATGTTTGGCATGCGGGTTGGTGAGCATAGAATTGCTACTGTCCAACGAAAGGGACGCTGCTGCCCATCCCTCTGGTTAAAAGTTCCTTAGTCAACTTTTACGATCTCCACGCGAGGAGGTGGAGTGGTGCTATATTTTTAGTCCGGACACCACACAGAAATTTTGTTAGTATACAAATTCTTAATTATTGCCATGACGCTTTGTGGAAAAGAGTGCATAGAAGAAGCATGAGTAATGACAAATATTTTGTTAACATTAAATCTTCATACTTAAATATATAATAGTAATATGTAAAATATAAAAGTAGAATAATGTAACAAAAATAAATACAAGTAGTAATTCAATAAAAAGAAGAAGGAAACAACGCATGTCTTTATTTTATACATAATGTTTTCTCGTGCATAGAAGGCAACGCGATCTTAGCTCATACAGCCAAGAATGTGATCAAAATGCTTTCATTTATATGGTTAAAGCGTATTGTATGGAAAAATCATGTTATAGAATCTGGCAAAGGAAACAACTGAATACCTGTGTAGTGCTGAAACTGTGTATGTTTCCCTACTATATTTTACCTAACCGTCAAGGACACATAAACACGTGATTTTTTTTTTTGTACATCTATAGCATAATATCTATCGAATTATATAGAATCTTCTTCCTTTTTCATTAATATACTAAAAAGGTACATACTTCAATTTTCTATGTTCACATTTTAATATATAAACTTACGTCATATCTCTTCCTAATTTGTCTTTATACCAGTTCTTTACGATAACCTTATTTTTTCAATTTCGTCATGTAAGGGCACGATACAAATGAAATTAAAACAGATGACAATTCAAAGCCTATTGTTTTAATTACGTTATAATAAAACTAATGATTATAATAATATATATATGATAATATAATATAATATATGATAATATATTACACACAATACAGTTGTTTTTCTCTACTTCCTATATTTTCAACAGGTGAAGCTACATTCACAACTCTTAATGTGTCATCATTACTAGAAGAACAAACCCACGTCAGTGAAAATGAGTACTATAAATTAGCCGTACCATGTAAGTTGCTTCTACATAACTTATATAAGTGTGTTGTTATGTTAAACTTAGTGCCAAATACAATGCCATTAGAAAGTGTGGTAATTATCTTCATACGCTGTTCGTCGATGTAAAACATCTAAATGTGAATATAATTGCCTAACTGTGACTAGTATTACAAGAAAACATTACACTACATTCTACACAAAAAATCTTATTACTGCTGCATTCGATTTTTCAGACTTCCTTTCCATTTGTTGGGTTTCGTATATCTTTTCAGGCCAATTTATTGCATTTTCTGCATAACCACCGAAGCATGAGACTATAACCACGAAAACTAAAAATAGGCCAAGTTCAACACAAGAAATGACTTCAGGTGCCGAAATATGGACGCGGACTACGGAAACTGTGCCCAAAATGAAGGCTATGGAGCGCACCATGCTAGGTATTACTTTCAACGATCGTGTTCGAAATACGGTTATCCGAGAAATGGCCAACGTTGATGATATTGGTATCCATATAGTTAAAGTGGTGTTAGATAAGGACATTAGGCTAGATGGGATGATGGCAAGTGGAGTAAATCCCGGATGTAACCGAAGCCGAGATGCTGAGTGTAGGAAGAAGACAAAGAAAAATGGCGTAAAAGAGAGGAGGCTTATACCTACTGGATTAACAAAAACTTTAAATAAGACTCATTTTTTTTGGTTATCGCTGTAATAGCCTATTAAATTGAAATATGTACTGGTTGGTGCTCATCGTACGTACTAACTTTATTCACTATGTTTAGTGCAATATCACTGATTACAAATATTGAGCCTCTTCAATGGCTTGAAAGTGAGAAAATTACTGCCTTATTTCTATTGAAAGAAAGAAACAATATATTTAGATAACACAAGCAGTAGTAATAAAACAAAAAGAAAAGTAAACAAGAAATTGCAAATATTGATGTCGCAAGGATAGTGTCTTCTTTTATCACATTTTGTTTTTGATAAATATTAGATATTTCTTGTTTATAAAAAAAATAATTATTATAGGATCCACTAATTGGAGTCGTCTAATTTAATATCTTTAAAATTCCTATCTCGAGTCGATAGGAAGTCTTTCGGGGAGTATGTCAATCTGTAAAGATATAATTTTGTATCTATCAGCCTAGATTAAAACTTTACAACGGTAACAAACTTAAACATCGCCTGCAATGTGGTGGCGAACGTATATATATTGACGGGTATAATATCAGCCGCTAGCAATTCCACAGGCTTTTGAGATTGACGAAGCATTACGTACACCAGTTTCTTCTCCCTCAGATCGAAGTTCTCCCATCCACAACAATAAATGGATCTCTCGAAAACTTCTGAAGAATTAATCAATCTCTGACAAAGAAAACAGTACAGAAAGAAAACTAGGAAGCAATAAACTAAAATAGGTATGAATTGAAGCCATTCCTGTAGTGGCAAGTAAAAGAATAAGGATATGCAAACTGCATTTGTCCCAAAGTTAACACCTAAAGGTACGCTATACAGAGATTTCAGTTCGTCGATGACATGCAAGGTTAAAGAATGTCTACCTATCAAGGAAGGCAGCATTTCTTTAGCCAATGCCTTGGTCTCTTCTTTATTTTCATTTTCATTGAGGGTCATCATCTCGTACGACAGCATCTGGTACATGACGGCAGTGTGCGCTATGAGTAGGAGTAGAAGAGCTTGATAATTAAGAACGACGGTCATGATAGTGATTTCTTGCACGGCGAGGATTGTGAGGCAGATCTCACGGTTTGGAGACGCTGTCAGTGGCTCCAATCCTGAAGCAAATTAACACAAAATACCAAATTATAATGACTCACTCGTGTTGTACTCTAATCTCAATTAGAGCGCAAACATTTGTGTCACATTAAAGAAATATTCCACACATAATTCATTATATTTACGACTTGCATCAACTTCCTTTCCTTCAATTTACATTAGGTGTCAAATAACAATTAAATTTAACGCTTAACTACCAAAGACAAGTAGGCCACTAAAAACTGATTTTTTAACATCACTATCACATGAATTTCGTTCAACTTTTATGTAAGACTAGCTGTTGCGCGCGGCTTCATCCACGCGTTTATTTTTATCAATATAGATATATCACTCAGGCACTACACTAGTAGCTTTCTATTAGTGAAAGATATTTTAGAATCATTTAAGTAATTCAAAGATTACCCCCGACATACAAACAAACAGCCAAACCATCTTCTTTTTCTTTCTTTTCGGGTGGTTATTGGCCAACTTGCTCAAGCCGCCTAAAGGCTTGGCTGGCTGTTGCTCCTTGGCAAAACGAGGCTGACCAACCTGCGTTTTGCTGATGATGTTGTTTTGTTTTCATCTTCAGCAGCTGAATTAGGTGAAATGCTTAATGAATTAAACGAGACAAGCCATGAAATTGAACTTCGAATGAACTTGTCGAAGACCAAACTCTTCACTAATAGTGTCCACATGTGGGGGGTGTGGAGATTGCATATGTACCAGAATATATCTACTTCGGCCAAATGGTCTTGCTCGAGACAGGAAAAAGAAGTCATTCGCCGCACCGAAAACGCCTACAAGAGCTATTGGTCGATGAAACCCTTATGAAAGGAGACCTTCCAATCTGCCATAAACGCAAAGTGATGGATATTTGCATCCTTCCCATAGAGGCGGGATTGGTCCATATTGGCTCAGGGTGGGTTGAATGGAAAATGAAAAGGAGGTCTTTGCCCTACAGTGGGACAACACAGGCTGAACTATATATACTATTTTAGGTGGCACCAGAATATTCTGATGATGGAATGAACTAGCACGCGATCACGCTATATAAAACTGACCATGGGATAAACAGTCAACTCCCGCGAACTTAAAAGTTTGATCGTGTAACTTATTAATCAATATTATCATGGCGGCCCGACAATGGGGACATCGCAAACTTCACCCGAATCGCTCTGCTCCTGATGTTCATGCAGGCGGCGAGTACCAGTTCGGCGAGGTACAACCGGCATGATGTAGGTAACAATAGCGGCGATGTTATACTTCTGTGATTTTCAATATTTCCCTGCAGACCAGCTATGAAAAAATATGGCTGCCGCGTTCGCGTCGTTGATTCGTGCCACTAGTTGAGCGCCAGTGTAATGAAATTAGACTCATGGAACGGATGTTAACAAATCATTTATTGCTCGTCTCATAATAATCTGAATTTATTGTAAATGATTAATAAATAAATAGAAACTGGTGGAGAGAGAATAAAACCGTGTTCCTCCGAAGGCTTCCCGTCATCGCTCGCGAGCGCTCTTATTGGTCCTCGCGTATCTCGGACATGCGCGAAGAGACGTTGATAGAGGAGTCGACGTATTCGGTTCTGTATTCAAAATTCTGCCACGCGCTCGTTACATTACGTAATAATTTAAAAAGAACTGCATATATCTACTACAAAATTTTCACCCCCTTTAAGGATTGATTTCCAAAAACACTAAAACATATTTCTTATTTTCTAGCCTCAGTGGTTTAGGCTAAGCGTTGGTATGTCAGTCAGTCAGTCAGTTTCTTCTTTTATATACATAATTAAAGATATGATCGTAATGTGATATAACTAAATTAAAAACTAGTATTTCCGAGTCATGGTCATCTATAAATAATTAACCGCAAGATATTAGCATAAGTAGCCTTTAATAAATGAACTTTTAATATCACATCGACGATTTTCAAGGCCTCAGATACTATGAACACTAGCTTTCTCTTTTCTTTAGTTAATGTTATTAGAACTTCAGTCCATAATGGATGCTAAAATACGAAAGTGATGAATGATAAAAAACGGAATATAATTACCACATCTATATTTATTTTGTGGCAGATGTCATGGAATCAGAATATCCTAACACTGTTAATCAAAATTAATGCATGTCTAATTCGCCGGGTGATACAAGGGTTCAAAGGACTTACCAACGCAAGGTGTCATAGAATAACTATTCAATATATCAACTCGGTGTGGCAAGTATATAAAGACTGCGTCAATCAAGTTGAAGCCGTAAAACATCAGGACGATTCGTTTGATGATTTTTAACAATTTCTCATGTTTTGTTTGAAGTAAGCTGGAACGTCGGGCCATTTGATCGTTTTGATGTATCTTCTTCAAGACGGCTTTTAACAGTGATCTGTAATAAAAATCAATAACAATTAATTATACTCAATATTGGCGAAAGTTAAAGAGGGTTTATTGAGCCAATCATCTGCGCCGCACATAACTATGGAAACCATTACCACCACCATCATACCGAATTTCCAAATGAGGCTTGTAAAAACATTTATTTTTAGGGTTATATGAATACTGATTCATTGCTAATCATTAGATACCAAATTATCTAAGAATCAAAAAAGCCTGAAATATGCATCCATCAGTGTGGTGTCCGGATTAAGAATATAGCACCACTACATCTCCTCCCGAGGATATCGTTAAAATAAACCAGAGGGATAAACAGCGTCCCTTCTGTAAACCCGCCTGCCAAGCGGTGGGGTGTCAGGCGGATTCATGTAATGAATTCAAAATTAATTCCTCATTATAAATTTTTCACCAGTGGACGTCTTTTAAATGGTGTTATGCATGCAAATATGCAACAAAAATGCGTTAAATACGCAAGTAAAGAGTGAACATAAATCTATACAAATAAATAAAATTGAAGTGTCTGTTTGTAATGTCAAAATAACAGGTTTTTACTTAATGCATATGAAAGTATATATGGTACCTATAACAAAAACACAATTTTTAAATTTTTTGTCTGTCTGTCTGTCTGTCTGTCTGTCTGTCTGTCTGTCTGTCTGTCTGTTTGTTCCGGGTAATCTCCGAAACGGCTGGACCGATTTTGACGGGACTTTCACTGGCAGATAGCTGATGTTATAAGGAATAACATAGGCTACTTTAATTTAAGAAAAATAATTAGGGTTCCGCGCAAAAAAATAAAAACCCTTGAAATCCAATATATTTGTTCTATGTCAAGTCTCTATATTGACGTAATACTCTAAGTCCCTTTTAAATTAAACGCGGGTGAAACCGCGGGTCCCAGCTAGTTATAACTAAATCAAGAGTAATTCTATGTTTGTGTAAATGTTTATATCATGTTTCAAAATTCTCTGACGGGAGGTTGTTACTTCTATATGTAAAACGTTATTACGTGTGTTATCCAATGAGTTTACTGGACAGTATTTCAAACTTGGGTGCTATATTTGCGCATATTGTCTCAGACACCGGGACTGTTGTGTTAAAAGATTAAGATTAAGATTCTTTATTTGTAAAGTTTCTGGTATAACATTATTAGATGTTTGGTATTACATTAAGTTCCTTAAAAACTTGCCAATACTGGCGTACAAATATTATATACATGGTTTATTGAATTTAATAATAATTAAATTAAATAAACCTCGAATTTCAAAAACTTAACTAGTTTTTGGCAATGTTGAGTTCAATTGATGGATTTTACTCATGAACTCGCTGCCTGCGTTTAATTATTTAGGTCAGCTACGACTACTGCAACCTGTAAAAGTAGTTTAAGCATCAGCAGGGGTCAGTATAATACACTAAAATATGTAGACATACACAACAATAGCCAAAATATCCAAATGAATTGCATATGTATAATCCGCTGTCTACTAATCATATAGATATATACTACCAAAACAATACCGAAAAAACGCTTTCAAACCTTTTCTTCAAGAACCACCAGCTGTTGTTGGCGACAAGGATTAAGAGAGAGATGTTCACGTAACTTTTGATGAAATCTCCAGCCCCATGAGCATGCTTCCATTGATACACTATACTGCCAACGCCATACACGTAGAATAACAAAGGCAGATGGAGGAACCAAAACCAAGCTGCAATGGTTTATTGTAAATAAATTGGCTAAATAATTACACTGGATAATACAGGGCTACGGTGAACTCTACTTATTCGTTTTAGGACGTGATAGGGGAGCTAAACTGCAGTAAATTCAAGCATAGATGCGTGGTGGACGAGGTCGCAATATTAAAATATAACATCCAAAACTGAATACTTAAGTTCAAATAAGAAAAAACTACGTAATGAATGAGATTAATTTCACTTTATTTTCGTGACTGATACTAATAAAACAATATACATAATATACAATAATGGACACTTCCAAATTCCGGGCCGTTACTAATACTTTTCACGACCTCACGTTGAGCAGTTGTGCTTTATCGTTGGATTTGCTCATCTATACTAAAATTGTAAAGAGGTTTTGGCCCTTTGTACAAAGGGAATATAGGGAAATCTCTTAAACTACTGAAACGATTCTAAAATCTATTTCATTAGTAGAAAGATACACTATCCTTGAGTGGTGATATAGGCTTTGTATTTGTATTGATAAAAATAAATGCGTGGGTGAAATTACGGGCATAAATCATAAAGCGTGGTGAGTATTGGAAAATACCCCCCAAACTGATGATACCATTGTGGAAATCTATGGGGGATACCATTGTTCAGCATTGGATGTATAAATGGCCGATATGAATATATTTTATTTTGTTTACATTCTTTGATACCATTCTAATTCTGGTAATATAATTTTGCTAGTTTCGGTGGTGTTTAAGCTATCACCAAAATTAGTTTATTACATAACATTCTACAACTATTCATCAAAGAAGTAAAGTGCGTTGATCAAACAAGTACTCCGGTTTATCTACCTTTTCACCACAAATATTACCAAGTGTAAGCAGTACACACTAGCAGCTTCCTGCCTTTTAAGACCAGTGGCGGTAAGACCAGTGATGGAGGAATGGCTGGAGAGTCAGCATGGTGCCGTCACCTACCGGATGACGCAGGTGCTCTCGAACCATGGGTGTTTCAGGAAGTACCTGCAACAAATATGCCGAGAAGAGATGCCCGGTTGTCATCACTGCGGAGACTGCCCGGAGGACACGGCGCAGCACACGTTGGAGGAGTGCCTAGCTTGGGCAGCGCAGCGCCGTGACCTAATCGCGGCGGTCGAAGGTGGTGACCTCTCGCTTCCGGCCATGGTTCAGTACATCGTCCGGAGCGAGAGCGCGTGGGACGCCTCCTTTTACGAGGAAGTGATGCAAGCAAAGGAGGTGGCAGAGCGGGGACGGAGGGAGATCTCTAATCCCCTCCGCAGAAGACGCACCGGACGTGGGTGCCGGGATAGGGTGCTGAATGATCTCCGGCCACCATGAGGAGCGGCCTGCGGATGACGAACCAGGTGCGGTCTGTCGCCCGACCAGAAACAGGGCCAAGATGGCGGCGCGCGTGTTCCGCGCTTGCCTCTCTGAACGATAGGTGCGGCCAGCAAGGTCGCACAGAGAAGGGTCCCGTCAATGATTGACGGGCCCCTTCTCTGTGCTTCTTATCTTACGTGCTTCGGGAGGCATCTTTATTATGTACATTGAGTATACATAAGGCGGACTTAATGCCATGAGGCATTCTCTACCAGTCAACCTTTGGGTTAAACAAGGCACTTCGAAAGAAGTATTATTTAATGTTAAAAAAGACTGAATTAAAAATAGGAATACATACATATACTAATATAAAAATAGATACTATATTATATTACATAATTATAAATAGTTAAATAGAATACATAAAAATATCTGATATAAATATTAACTCTAATGACGAAGACAAAACTGATTAGGATTGTAACAATTTCAGGAAGTATTGACGCACTTTACGTTTAAACGCGAATTTATTTGGAGCTTTCTTTATATCAAGAGGAAGCGCATTCCAGAGTTTTATTGTTGAAACAGCGAAGGATTTGGACATTAACCCTGTATGGTGGGATGGAATGTTAAGAATTAAATTTTCAGAAGCCCGAAGGTCATGACTGTGAGATCCACCTAAAAGTTGAAAGATAATTTTAAGATAATTAGGTATCGTTTATAATAGTGAAAAGCAAACAAAGTGATCTAACGGCTCTCCTTTGACGGACAGGTAGCCATTTAAGCTTAGATCGGTAGGAAGAAATGTGGTCGTACTTACGCAATCCGAAGATGTAACGAATACTGTTGTTGAGAAGTCGATCCAATTTGTTAAGAAGTTCTTGGGATAGATCAGAGTAACAAACATCCGCATAATCAATTACAGGTAGCACAAGGGACTGGACCAGAAGTGTTTTTGTGTTGGATGGAAGGAAAATTTTGAATCTATAGAGAGATCGCAGTGTGGCCGTTACGGTCTGGCTTGTCTGGCTAACTTGCTTAACCCAACTAAGCCTGTCATCAATATGGAGACCCAAATCCTTTACGTGCGGTGACAGGGGAATAACAGAATTATTAAAAACGATTGGGGTAAGGTGTTCGGTTTTAATATTTTTAAGGTAGAATGGACTACCTATAATAATAGCCTGACATTTACTTGTGTTGACAGCAACTCCATATTTAGAAGACCAGTCTGCTATTGCTAGTAGATCATCATTTAGACAAGAAATACTTGTATTTAAGCTTTTCCAATCAGATTGAGTGTACAGTTGTAAGTCATCAGCATACAAATGGTAAGAGCATTTGAAGATGGTAGTGATTGAATTGATAAATAAGGAAAACAAGAGAGGAGAGAGTACACCGCCTTGTGGTACACCAGTTATAACGTTACACCAGCTAGAGAATTCCTGGCCGACACGCACTGTTTGCTGGCGACCTCAAAGATAAGATGAGAATCAGCCCTGGGATGACGACGAGATCCCTATTTGTGTCAGGATAGCAAGGAGAATATCGTGGTCCACGGTATTAAAGGCATTTGAGAAATCAATTAAGACAAGCACCGTTAACTTCGACTTCTCCATGCCAGCTCTTATGTCCTCTGTGACTTTGAGCCGGGCAGTAGACGTACTATGTCCAGGTCGAAAACCAGATTGGAACTGAGATAGTAGTGTATTTTTGGTAATGAAGGAAGAGAATTGTTTGAATTTTAATTTTTTGAATTGGGAGAATGGAAATTGGCCTGAAGTTATTAGCTAAAGTGGGGTTAGAGATTTTAGGAAGCGGAATAATATACGCTTTACGCCAGATTAAAGGATAAACCCCAGAATACAGGGAAAAATTGACAATGGAATTTATCGATTTGAGGTTTCCAAGAAAGCTGACTATCAAGAAGTAGGCCTAAGTATTTTTCGTTATTTACCTTATTTGCGTGGTGCTAATTTGTAACATATTATAATAGTAATATTTTATTACTTTTTAAGATCGATAAAGTAAAAGTACAAACCAGATATTTTGTCTCTATTAATAGAAAATCCAGCTTTATTTGGAACTATATCTACCAGCCAAAGCAAACTATCCAAACTGTTCTCTTTTATTCGACTTTTCGTATTTAAAATATATTTTTTCATAATACCGAAGCAACTCATTGTAAAATGAATGTGTTATAATAAAACAATATTATGTACTATATTTAACAAGAGATTATCAAGACAGCAAAAGCAAGAAAGTTTGTGAATGAAAATATGTGTGAAATAAAAAGACAATTATGTTTATAATGATACGTCGACCATAATATTAATAACATGGAATTAACGATAGCACTATAAAAGGCCACGACTTTGTTTAGGTAACTTGAACTTTTATTAGTAATATCTATTTATGTATATATATATATATATACTGCATCATGCATTTAAACGTCCATCATCTTTAAATACAGACCTCAAATTTGGCCCATATACGATGACAGACGATGAATAAATAGATACTATATATTTATTCTATTAATATCTATTTATTCATCGTCTGTCATCGTATATCGGCCAAATTTGAGGTCTGTATTTAAAGATGATGGACGTTTAAATTTTCCAGTACACTAGGATTTCTCCTGTACCGTAAAGTTTACAGTGACCACCCATACACCGAGACCAGGAGTAGTTGTTCCAAATATATAGTTATCTGTTCCGTAAGGCACAAGAACCCACGAACTGTAGCGCAGAAAGCCAACCGTTTATTTATCACGCCAATCGGCGCATCCAATTTGGACCGTTTTTGGTAAACTTCTATTTCGTTTATGATTCCCAATCTAATCTAGAAAATCAAGCATGTTTGTTGTAATTTGCTCATACCGACTTTCAATTTGACTTCGAATTAACGAAATATATAAGCTACGAATATGCTTTGTATGTATTCCCCATGAACCAGTTAATAAATTTAAACATTTACTGTTTCGTTTACATATTTTCCCTAACTTAAACTTCTGTCCAACCACTTACCCAAGTATTTAATGCACTCTGAAAAATCAAGGGTTGTCTATTTACCTATAGACAAGGAAGTATACTACGCCTGCCCCTACAATAAACACTACAGGTATACTTATTTGAAAATTATTAAAAAACGAAACTCATAAAAGATGTGAAAGGCATGTACAAAATGCCCTAAGCATACAAATTCAAAATGTTTAACATCTTTATCTTGAACATAGAGTATAAAATCGTCAGCATTCGCGATAAGACTACATCAAGAGGAAGATGGCACAGCCTATATGTTATCAAATTAAAAATTAACGGGGATAAAGGATCACCTTGAGCTTAGCCTTTATTTGTACATCTAGCGTTAAAGACATCACCACTATCAGATTTTATGTTTACTTAAGTACAACTACTCTGTCAAGAAAGTAACGGGAAAAAATCATAAGAACACAAAATATTTGTTATTCATCCAAATTTATTTTATCACCTTCAAAGTATGCTCCTTCAGAAACGATACACTTACGCCAACGAATAACCCAATCACCAAAACATATTTTATACGCTGTTTCCGGAATTGAGTTCAGTTCTCGCCGCGAATTCTGCTTTAAGTCTTCTACCGATTGAAAACGGGTGCCACGAAGTGGTAATTTGAGTTTAGAAAAAAGAAAGAAGTCCGCTGGAGCCATATCTGGTGAATATGGTGGTTGCTCGATGGTATTTGTTGAGTGTTTGGTCAAAAATTCGTTCACAATGATGGCCGTGTGTTAAGGCGCATTGTCGTGGTGCAAAATCCAAGAATTATCTTTCCTCAAATCTGGCCTTTTTCTTCGAATTTGCTCTCTTAAATGCCGCATAACGCTCAAATAAGATTATTTATTTACCGTTTGACCTTTCGGCAAGAACTCCGAGTGCACAACACCGCGATAGTCAAAGAAAACTGTGAACAACATGACTTTGACTTTTGATCGACTTTGGCGTGGTTTTTTCGGTTTCGGTTCAGTTGGAAGGCGCCACTCCGAAGCTTGTTAACTAGTTTGCATGTCAAACTCGTAAACCCACGTCTCGTTACCAATAACAATGCGTTTCATGAATGTTGGGTCGGATTGACTCGTTCTAGCATGTCCTCAGCGACTTTCATGCGATTGACTTTTTGAAGAAAATTCGTCTTTTGGGACTAGCCGGGCGGTAGCATGTTTCATACCCAAATGATTAGTTAAAATGGTATGGATCGATTCGTGAGATACAGAATGTTCGGCGGCGATCTCTCTCAAAGTTGAATGAGGATTTTCAGTCACTATTTCCTTCACGTTTGCGATGTTAACTTCAGTTGCAGACGTTGATGGCCTGAGCGAGGCAAATCTTCCATCACATCTCGACCCCCGCTTGTACCACTCATAAGCACGTGTTTTTGATAAAGTCGATTCACCGTAAGCCTTTTGTAACATTTTCAGTGACTCCGAACACGAAATTCCATTGGCGATGCAAAATTTAAGACAAACTCTTTGTTCGGTGATTTTGTCCATAGTGAAATTCGCTATTCACACTAGATATGATATAACTAAAAACAGCACTGTATTTAATATAAATAACAGATGCAACTCAAACTCCGCGCCAAAATGGAAAACAATCGTGCCAATCTAACAACAACAATAAAAACAAAAGTTTGAATTTGGAACTTTATGGCCTACCTTTTTTATAACAAATCATCCATTCCCGATACTTTTTTGACTGAATGTATGAATGTGTGTGTATGTATATATATTTAAGAACAAGAGTTTGATCCAATTTTAAGTTAATCTAGGATACAAAATGCTGCGTCAGTCAAAATGTTATTACAGGCGTTTTGAATATCAAGATCATTCATCTATTTTTAGAGAAACCAATTTGGAGCTATGATACTAACAGCCGGTTTCCGAAAGGAAAATTATGGAAAAAATTACGTAACACGTTGTTAATTACGAATTAAGTATTTTGGGTTTCTGAAACACAAATGTGACAAGCTGTTAACAGCTTGTTAACAATGCGTCAAATCTCCAATTAACCGCTTGTCAGGGCATATTTGGGTTTCTAGAAAGCTTTATCGCCTGTCAAAGGATTGTCAACGAGCTTTTTTATAATTGGTGAATATTGACCGATTAATCGCATGTCAAAGTAAATACTACTCATTAAAAGGCTATTAACATGAATAAAAGGTTAATAAATGTCGAAGAAAACTTGAGGTAAGCTTAATAATTATAAAGTACGTTTGTAAAATACCAGCATGAATGTTTAAATAATACTAAAAAATGAACTGAATTTTATTATTTATTTTTTCTTTATGCACAAACACGTACAGAGGCGGACTTAATGCCATAGGCATTTACTACCAGACAAATTTAGGGTGATGCAAAAAGAAGATATGGTAGGTGCATTAAGAACACTATTGCAACTTGATTTAATGTGACATTATTAGCTATACTTATTTAAAATAGTTAAATAAAAAAAGTAAGAATATATAATTAAATACAACCATATGTGTATATATATAAACACTAAATAAAAGACAAATCACTGCTGAGAGGATGCTGTCAATGTACTGATAAGGTGCTCACACACTTTTATTTTAAAAGAAAAGAGTGCGACTGGTAGCCATCCTGATATCCAGAGGAAGCGCATTCCGCAGAAGAATAGACTCTACGAAGAAGGAAGAGTAAATAAAGTCAGAGCGGTGAGTAGGGCATTATAAGAGATGATTGTTTGAGGAGCGAAGATTTCTGACATGATTGGAGCTTAGATATTGGAATTCTCAGTTAGATAAGAGGGCGCAGAAGGAGAGTCTAATAAAGAGAACAGAGTAGTCAATGCCCGCAGAGCTCTACGTTGACGAATCGTCAACCAATTTAAATGTGAGCGATACGCTGACACATGATCATATTTACAAAGATTAAAAACGAATCGAATACAGTTACTTAGTAGTCGGTCAAGTTTATTGAGATGATCTGCATTCAGGTCATAGTAACACACATCACTATGGTCGAAAAATTACGTCTACACAAGCATTGCTTTCGTATTAGATAGGAGCATGTTTTTTAGGCGATAAAGAGACCGTAAAACTCCAGTGACTATTTGGCTGACACTTGCGTCTCGAGTTCGCCAGTTAAGGGTAGTGTCGATTTGAAAGCTAAGATCTTTCACACAGGAGTTAAAGGGGATAATCGTACTATTAAACATAATAGAGGGCAAAGTAACAGTTTCCGTTTACTCATATTACGTGGGCTCCCAATAATGATCGCTTGGCACTTGGCAGGATTTACCGCGAAACCGAATCAATCAGACTAGTCCTGGATAGCTCCGACATCTCGGTTTACCGGTCGGTTGATCGCATCAGGAACAGTATCAACACTCACTTGAGAGTACAATTGTAAGTCATCGGCATAAAGATGATACGTAGACTGAAGTTCATGAGTTATGAGATTTATAAAAATTTGAATCAAAAGAGGAGAAAGAATGCCGCTTTGTGGGACATCAGTATCTAATTTACACCACCTCGACGAAGACTCTCCGACCTGAACCGACTGCTGGCGGTCCCGAAGGTAAGAAGCAAACCATTCCAGCACCTGGTGAGAGACTATAAGATAGGAAAGAATGGACAACAAGATACCGTGACTGACGGTATTAAAAGCATTAGAAAAGTCGACCAACACTAGAACAGTGACTTTGGTTTCCTCTATACCTACCCTGATATCGCCAGTCACTTTAAGGAGAGCAGAAAAGGTACCGTGCCCAGGCCTGAATCCAGATTGAAGAGGACTAATGAGAGTATTATGGTGGATAAAGTGGGGTAACTGTTTATGAACACCGGCCTCGAGCACTTTGGAAAGAAAGGGAAGAATGGATATGGTATGGTATTTTTTGGTAGGCAAATATATTAATTGAATTTGAACAGCTTAGTATGTACTCATCTTTTCCACTATTGTCAGAAACTCCCTTTTCCGTAAGTATAATTTTTTCGAGACATTATCTTCGAATCTCAACTTCAACTCTTGATTAATGGCTAAAGTCACCATTAATTTGCCAGCTACACGTACACACGGCTACGTCATCATGATCATCATCATAATTTCAGCCGTAAAACTTCCACTGCTGGACAGAAGCCTCCCACAAACATTGCCAAAACGACCGGTATGGTTTTGTGTTGTGAGCCCATTGTTTTGCCACAATCGCCACGGTTATCAGACGGGTTAGCGATCGCAGTTGAGTTATAAAAGTACTCGAAAGACGCTGCTGCCCATCTTCCAGCTATTCCCATAGTCACCTACTTTTACGACACTTACGAGATGAGATGGGGCGATGTTATTCTTAGCCGGCACCACAATTACCAGTATAAGCTCACTTTGTATAGACTTTCCGCGCAGTGAGATTTCAACTTATAATGGTAAATATAGACTATACTTTATTTCAGATAATAATAATCCATAATTTGTTATTAAAATTTAACCTATGTTAGTAATCTATAACTTTTTTTTAAATTAAACAATCTATAATATATATAATAATCTATAATAACCTATTTAATATTAAACATAGGTGTCCTAGACGCCATATGCACGGCGTTCCAATGGCACACTACAGGACAATCAGTTCTGCACAGTATGGTGTTTAGGAGGCTGCTGGCACTGTCCCGGACGCGCCGCATAAGGGAGGCAACTCTCTTTCTTAGCACTGCATGAAAGCAGTCTGTATTTGCCACAGTAAACATACTTGATGCGCTACAATATCGAGACAGCCCCATCAGCATCCTAAAACCATTATTATACTGTACTCGTAGGGCATCCAGCGATCTGCGAGTATATCTGACCCATAGGCTGCAGGTGTAAAAAACTTGACAATAAGCTTTGAATAAAGTAATTTTAACCTCTTTGGTGCATCTTGCAAACCTACGAGCCAGCATATTGCATCTCACAGCCAATACCCTACGTTCCCGCTCTATGTCTAGGTCATCCGAAAGGTCTTCAGCAACCCAATGACCAAGGTATTTGACTTTAGTGACTCTACGTAAGGGCTCTCCTCCAATTTTAACTAGTGGAACTGACTTGGGTAATTTATTTCCCGCCTTAAAAATAAGTAGTTCGCTCTTTTTTGTGTTATATCTGAGGCCATGGGCTTTCGCGTACCTCTCGCATATGCCTATCAGCTTTTCAAGAGCTTTGACTGATGGGCTCAGCAAAGCCATATCGTCAGCATAACTTATGTTATTCACAATCCGACCATCTATCGAGCATCCAGTACCAGCTTTGCTGAGCTCCTCAATCAGCCCGTTGACGTATAGATTGAACAGGCGTGGTGAGGTCAGACCCCCCTGCCTCATCCCACTTTGCAACCTATACTCCTTCGAGTATGAGCCCGCCCATCTAACACTGTTAGATTGATTACTGTACCAATACTTTAATATTTTTATTAGTTCCCTAGGAGTCTTAGTCTCGTTCCAGAGTTTATCCCATAGCACGTTGTATGAGACCATGTCAAATGCTCTCGACAAGTCTAAAAAGCACGCATATACCGGCGTTTTTCTTGTAACATAGTACTGAACAGTATGCTTGAGCCTCAAAATAGCAGTCTCCGTGGAAAGCCCCGGTCTGAAGCCAAATTGAGCTTCGTGAAGATCAATATGTCTGCCAAGTTGATGATCAAGCAAACCGTCCAACACCTTCGCTAACACAGTAGCCAACGAGATTGGTCTATAGTTGTTTTTATCGGAGACATTGCCCGTCTTGTTCTTAACAATTGGAACTACAATGGTCTTCATAAGCCCCTGAGGTAAATACCCATGACTTATACACAAATTAAATAGTAATGCCAATAATCTAGGTAGATGTACACCCGCATGCTGCAAGTGCTCAATACTGAGCTCATCGTGACCTGCTGATTTACCCCGTATCATATTTTTTATAACATTCGCTACATCTTTGGACGAAAATCTAAAGAGAGCACTAGGACCGAAATCATCAGTATCAAGCACCTGCATCATTGGACTCAGAGACGATTCCACTTTAAAGTGGTCCCTGAACAATTCTGCAATCTGGCCCGGCTCACACTGACTCCCGATATTTGGAGGTACTCGTGCTCTAGATTCCATTATTTTTGTGTGTTTCCAGAATCCCTTAAAATCTTTAGCTTTGTGTATAAATATAGCTTATATGTATGCCGTGTGTGCTATGATAGACCATCAAACGAACGGGTTTGTGGAATATAAATAAATTTGGACGGCGAAGAAAAACAGAAATCATAAATAAACTGTTATTTATACTGTTTTCGTATTTCTACGCTGAGGTATTCCGATTTGAAACAACCGGGACAGACAGGCAATCTTTTGATAACCTAACTTTCCAAAATAAGACAATATATATGAACTAAATGAAAGAGATAACGATATGCGCTAGACAAAAACAAAACACATTTTCCCGAACGCTCCCGAACCACACGCGTCGACAGTAAGTGAATTACTTTAATCTGATGATAATAGAGCACGTGCTACCTGTCCGCGTCGCATTCGTGGTGTACATAAATAAAGTACAGTTTTTTGAAAAAAATTACCGCCAGAAATAAGTAATAAAATAATAAGACGTACACGTAGAACAATTTAATTGTATGGAAAAGAAAACTGTTGGAGAGGCCGAGAAAGAGGCCTTAATTAAACGCTAATATTTTTCGTTTGAATAGCGCTGTAATAATGTGTTACGGTGTTGATTTAATTATAAAGATCGTAAGTTGAAAGCTACTTTAATTTCAGCTCAAATTATCATTTTGTTTAAATAATTGTTTTAATGAATAATTATTCCGTAATATGAAGTCTAATTAATACAATTTAAGTTAGTGCTAAAGGCCTATTTACCGCTAAACTTTGTTGAGTTTAGTGGTATGCTTATGCTTTACGCGTTATGCTTTTACTTGTTAAGCAGAGATAGTTAAAGTCGGGTTAATTCATTCGTATTGCATGACATGGAAGACTCTCAGAGTTTTGCAAAAATCGAATAATGTGTTCTACGGCTTTTAAAATCTTTTCTTACTACCAAAATATATATAGATTTCATAAAACCTTTTTTACATTTTTTTCAGTCTGAGTTCAGACATTTTTTACTACCTGTTTTGATGCAGCTAGTGCATCTTTCGGGATGAAGACCATTCCCCTTTTTGTTGATGCTTTATTTTGGGGAGTAAGAAGTCGCGTGGTGTCAGATCGGGATTGTAAGGAGGTACAGGCGGGTACCCCACCTGTAAGTTTGACCAGAGTATTGTCCAAAAATGCACGGCCGCGTAGTTGTGATATAGTAGCAGTTCACGCAGGCCTCGGTTTGGTCGCTTATTGCTTGCAGCAGTAAAAGCTTCTGGCAAGAATTTTGTAACATACCATTCAGCAAAACCAGTGCTATGGTGTGGTTTAAATCACAATCAGCATCATGCTAAGTAGGAATCTTATTGTCACACTGACGATACGTTGTACAAATATTTTAATGCTTTGTAATATATCAGCCAAAGGACTTCTTCATACATTTCCACAACGACCGGTTACATGCCGCCTGCATCCAACGACACCCAGCGACTTTTACCAGGTCTTCCATCTATCTCATTGAAAGCCATCCACGCTGAGTTTACCGGTGTACAGTCTCCACTCGAGAACCTCTCGAGAGTCCCAAAAGGCATTAGTTCTACGAGCAATGTGCCATTGGAACATAAGCTTATTGATTCTTTGCGCTTTGTCGGTAACTTTAGTTTTTCTACGGATCTCCTCATTTCTAGTTCGATCTCGTAGAGAAATACAAAATCCCCATAGCTCGCTGAATGACCTTGAGCTTTCTTGTGGGTCTCATAGTGAGTTACCGCGTTCTGTCCATTGCTGATCAAACGCCTCTCTCCTCTGATCGAAGGCCTCCTATAGATTTTCACAATTGTATCGTCATTTTGGGGGATATTCGCCACTTGGTAGTAGGATTGATGAGCGCTGTTTGGCTACTATTCCACAGAAGTGACGCTGCTGCCTATCCCTCTTACGTCCCTTATTCGTCTCTTACGACATCCGCGGAGATGGAGTGGTGCTATATTCTTAATCCGGATACCACACAGAATCTGCAATAGATCCGTACTACCAAAGTTTTATAATTTTAGTTTGTCTTTACTATTAATTTGTGGATATTTACGCCAATAAAACATGTGGAACCGAAATAAACTTACGGATTTTTTCACGATATTAATTATGTGCATATATAACTAATTGGAACATACGTGCGGCAAATCAATACGAGCACATATGCAGTACATAATTATTTCCTAACCTAACCTAACCTAAGTTATTTCCCGACTTTTCAAACCCTTTAAAGCTTTCATGGTCACGCGTATGTCTTTACTACATTCGTAGAGTAGATAAACAAATTGTTGAAGAGAGATAAAATAATTCAAGAAGTAATTAAAAATAAAATCGTACTTCTGGTAGATATCGTCAAACAAGAGGCAGGAAAGACCAATATAGGCAATAACGCAAGACGATTCTTCAAAAATTAGTCTTTATCTGCCATAATCAATGGAGTAGATGAAAATCTTACGACTAACTTCTTGCAGATGTGCAATCCAGGATGGATTTCTTACAATGACCACCCCCAAGGAACTGAAGTGCCTTCTAAAGAAACTCGAGGATATGTAGAAATCGTCAATTCTAGAAATCGTCCTGGAGCTGCCCGTAACTATAATCTGCATCTTCATTTGATTGACCTCGGTCCATTTACATATTATAAGGACCAAATCTATGCTAAAAGTGGCAACAGTGTCCTATAGCTTGAAAGTAAATTTGAAGAATGACTGCTTAATTTTTATAGGATGAAAATTGTTGATTAGAGATAGAATTAGTATGAGTATACACATCTGTGCGTCATCTTTTTCCTACAGAGAGACAGATACAACACCTATCTTTCCACTCACGCCGAGCTCTTGAGGGCATATAATGATATCCGGCCACCATAAGTGGTGACCTGTGGATGGCGTACTTAGAGCAGTCAGACCGGAACAGGTCAAAAGATCCCTCCTCGCCGACGAAAGGTAGGTCAAAAGAACATCGTGGTGGTTAGCTCTTAGGATTCCAGCATTCATAACTCCTCCGACTGGGATATGGAGGAAGAATAGAAAAGAAAAGTGAAGCTAAAACAACATAAAATTTTAAAGCGTTTATTCAACTACATATATTGTACAAAATATTAATGTGAATAATATTTTGTAAATATGTAACTAATACTGTAACTAAAATAATACTACAAAATAAAATATTATATATAAATATTACAGCTTAAAAACCGTAACAAACTTGTAAATTGACTGCATAGTGTTGGCAAAAGTATAAATACGAATTGGTATCACGTTAGCGGCATACACTATGACCGGTTCCTGCGCTTGTTTCAACATCAGTAGCACATGTTTCCGTTCTTTCACACGAAAATTCTCCCAACCGCAACTGTACACTGCTATTTCAAACTTTTCTGAAGCTGTAGTAAGCCTTTGACCATAAAAACAATACAAGAAAAATTTGAAAAGACAATAGTAAACAACCGGAGCGAAATTAAGACAAACCTCGAGTGGCAACACAAAAAATAAACACAAACATATCGCGTCTATTCCAAATCCTATACCTACAACGGTACTGTAGACCGCTTTAAGTTTGTGTACTGTATGCAAAGCAAGAGAATGACGAATAATCAAATTCTTTAACCGATCTTCGATTATAGAATAGTCTTCACCAGAATCTTCGCCACATTCAGCTATATTCGTGAAACTCGCCATGTCTTCAAAGAGCATTTGAAATATAGTAGTGGTGTGAGAAAAGAGAAACAGTAATGTTACGTCATAGCCGGCCACAACCACGATAGCTGTTAATTCTTGAAGTGCCAATATTCCCTTGCAGACTTCACGATTTGGGCTATCCGTAAGTGGCTCGAGACCTTAAATAGATAAAATATTATGACTATACCTGTAGTTTGATATAAATGCTTGAAGGTACTTATGATTATCCTCAAAAACTCAATCCAGTACCTTTAAGTAGGTACTCCAAAAATATAACTTGTTAACTGTTACCCGCGGCTTTGTCCGCGGATAACGCAATAAAACGTTTATATGTCCTATTCTATAAGTCGACCAAGCAAACCAGACGAAATGGGTGGAATGCGGTCTCTCCGCATGTATATCGCACGTACTGCGTTCGTCTTACTACCGTTCGCAGCATCGTATCGATATATTTTTCATCGTGCGTTCCACCTATTCACCTAGTAGGCTTGCTCGAGATGTATGACACAACTGCCTGCTTTTTACTTGAAGCGTTCTGCCGCTTCAACGTGATAGCGCCTCAAACATTCAAACGTACTACCTTCCACGTTTATAATACTAGTAAGACGTAGTTAACTTCAAGCTAATAAGCATAGTAATACATACCAACACAAGAAACAACGGAGTAGTTATCGATACCAATTGTTCTAGATGGAATGAATATTATGATGTCATTAACAAAATGGAAGGTGTAACACATAATAACAACGATCTTGATTCTTCTTAATAGTCTCTGATATACGTCGAGTAATCTTCCGGTTTCGACAACCAGATCGTCATTGGTTCTCGCTAGTTTCAAAATATCGTTCAAGTCGTTTCTACAAAAATACATATGTTTTATTATTAGCTCATAAAGTATTCCTGGAACTAATTATTCTTTTAACTAGTGAGTACATTTTTGTAAACCCCTGATTATATAAGCAGCATGAACTTATAACTGTCGATATGATAGTGTAGATCACTACACTGTAGATGATTATATATGTATGTCAAATGAGCCTCTCGACATCATTCGAGAGGCTCGTTTGACATACATTTATAATCATAATGGGCTTAGCTTTCAGTAGTCTAGTTAGTATCAGGGACAGTTAAATTACAGTATGTTACATGGAGTGACTAACTTCTTACCTCCCAATTAGTGAGGAATATCGACATAAAAAAATCATACCAGTGCTGTATATTCCATATGAATTAATTCCACGCAAAAAAACGAAAATGTTTAATGTATATTTTACAGTTATACCGACTCGATCCCGGGTCCCTTACATACACGCATACACACATCTCATACATCATCTCGTCAAATTTAGAACATCATCATCATTGTTTCAGATAATATCTTTTTTTTTTTTTTTTTATTGATCCGGTGGAAATACCTCATGTACTTCCTTCACCCCGGGAAAGGGCGAAGGGGCATGCCGGACTCCTACCGGCTAAAACCACCGGAGTGATCATCGTCGGCACCGAAGGGAGGCTCCAGGAACTCGAAAGATCTCCATCTAGAGCCACCCATTGGTGCCACGCCTTTAGGCACATCTCGGAGGGGATGACTGTAAAGTGGTCATCCCCTCTAGTGGAGGGAAGGCGACTGTAAAGAGGCCACCCCCCAGGCATCTCTCGAGGGGATTGTAAAAGATTCCCCCGAGGCCTCACTATCCGCTGTCTTCCCGGGGGTCGCTCGGTATGAGCACGCAAATTTCCCAATAAGCGCGCTCGCGACCCCCAAGGCCCCCCGCCATATAAAGACGACAGGGGGCTCAGGCGTGTTGGACACGGGCACCGCGGCGGTTGTTACCCCGGCCCCGTGTCCTCCTCCTCCGAGCGGGATCGGCCCTCTCCCGATCCCGTTCAGATAATACCTGGGTTCTACGAGTAATCATGTTTTTTTAGCACGGTGGTGTGTGAGCATTCTTCACAGTAAAGAATGCTCACACTTAAAGGATCTGCCCGCGGTAACGTTGCTTAACCTTATTAATCAATCAATATGTATTGTGTGATTATCACCTAATCACTAACCTTTATTAGTATAATAACGTCATCATGTGTTAAAAAAAATACGGGTTGCACTCCGGGAGTGCCGACAGAAGTGAAAACTTATTTTATTTTATTTATCTAGACGCTTTCGTACAATATGTACATGCATATATGCACACACTATAGCTGCGTCTCGTAACGGTGACGCGAGACCAGAGATTTTATCTCATAAATATGCGTATCGCGCTAAAAGATGTTTTCACTTCAAAAATTGAGAAAAATATATAAAAACCTTTTATATAACAGCCACCAGCTGTTATTAAAAATGATGACAAATACCGATACATTGAAGAAGCTGTTGATATAGTCCACGAAACCATCGGCATAATGCATCTGGTACACTACAGAACCCAAAATATACACGTAGAATGCCAGCACCGTGTGAATTATCCAAAATAGAACTGTAATCATTCCAAATCAGTTTAGCCCAGTAAATTATCGTCCTAGCCTTCGCCATAGTACTTACGAATTCGTCCGGGGCATTTTCAATAAACCTTCTAATAAATGCAAATTATACATTTTCCGACATAAAAAATAAATTTCCAGTTTAAGTTAAGGCTGAGGGATTCACTTTTGGAGATTTTTAAGCAACTGCATATTGTTCTGCTCATCTTATTTTTTTCCAATAACTTATCAAACTGTAGGCTCGATTGGTCCAATTCTTTTTCGCAATTAGTCTAATTTCTGGTTGTTCTTTTCTAATTCGCGAATGGTCCAATTTGTGGTTGGTCTATAGCATAGGTTAGGTTAGAACTCTGTCTACAACGTACAGAAAAATGGTGTGATTTAATGGGCGTTGTGCTGTTCTTCAGTGTGGTGTCCGAATTAGGAACATAGCTCCATCTCCTATTGTGGATGTCGTGAAAGGTGACTAAAGAAGTCTAATTCAGAGAAATAGGCAGCAGTTTCCCTTCTGTGTATAGCAGCTATTCTGCGCTCATCAACTCATTTTCCAAGCGTGGTAAATTCCCCCCAAAACGACGACATATGGAAAGTGACCGGTCATTTATGGGAGAGGGCTCGGTTCAGCATTGATTTCTTTTAGCTGATATAATGATTAGTGATTTTATAGATATTAACATTGGACCACCCGGCAATTAGACCAGCCACGAAACGCACCGTTCGCTAATGGGATCATTCGCAGAATGGACCTTATATGAATTGGATCTATTTTTGACCACTGAAGATAATGAGAATTGGACCAACCGCGCCTAAACGCATAACGAAACTGTAATGATGATAACATTCAAACCTACACAGCAGCCACATATTACATACCTTTAAATTTCTTACTTAAAAAAGGAAAGCCAGCGAGTATTGGCAAAAAATTTATAAGCCATACAAGATTCACAAACGAGTTTTGTTTAAGACCTTGCCTGAAGTTTTTAAACCATTCTCCTAAACTGTCAGCCATTTTATCAAATATTCTGACCAACCGTTCTCAACTCAAACCCCGCGCAAAGCAAATGCACATAGTGTAAATGTAGAATTGAATGCAATAATTATGCCGTAAGGTAGGGTAGGTAAGTAATTATGACTTGAATGATTTATGCGGCTTGTTATCTGCATCGGGATCTAATAAAGGTGTTAGATGTATGATTAAACCCTTACGTGAATTGTAGGTTTTACGGAATAATAAAATTGTAAATCACTAACTAAGGAGTTGACGACGTATAAGAACCATAGAGTAAATATGCCACGTTGTTTTCTAAAAACATATAGAAATTTTATAAAATTTGGAATTCATATTTATTTCAATTATCATTACAGAGTTATGGTATTGGGTATGTTTTAGATCCGAACTGATATAGTCAGTATAGAACTGATATTTTTATATTCCATTTATCATGTCTTTGAGTTCATTTTTGTAATTGCGTTACATGATTGGTTAACTTTTACAGCAGAGAAAAATATCAAAATCGGATCTTTAATAAATAATAGCTTCAAAATAACATAAACACGCTTTCGTAGATAACCGTAGAAAATAATTTTCAATAAGTTTAAAATAACAATAGAGTGATTATCAAAAAAAAAAAAATTGTATTGTAAAAAAAAAGCGTGGGGTGCTTGGTGCCAATCGTTGTAAATATTTTGAGTCATTGAGTCATGTCTGTTAAACCATTATAGATTAAAATAATGACTTGTGTTGTTTTAGTTTTATTAGCGTTTTTCATCTTCTATATCTTGTCTTACAAAAAACCTCCGGTAAACTTCATGTCGTACTATCAAAAGATTCTGAGTTTTGTTCGTTGTCTTCGGCAATAGTATCGGAATTGACTAAGTAAGAATGATTTTATGAATGAAACGGTGAGTCCGTTTCATTCTTAAATCATTTTTATTTAGTCAAGTCTGTTTAGTCAAGTCAAAAGCAAAATGGGATAAAAAATAAAAGAATATAAAACATCAACTCATAGCTCGTGGTTCTTGAATCCATGACAATCCGACTAATCTGCGTTTCGCCAATCAGCTATCGGCACGTTCGGCTATAATGTGAAAGTATCGATCAAATACAATTGTAAAAAAAGGGTTCCTTCGGGTGGTAATAAAACTAGTGGACTGTATCAATAATTGCTCGTGGATTTAATCTGTTCTACAAGGATTGCAGCCCGACAATCTGCAACGGTAAGTAAATGAAAATAATTAAAATATAGGTGTGGCCAATAGGACGTTAAATTTGAAAGTGTATGATCATCATCATTATCATCATATCAGCCACAGGACGTCCACTGCTGAACAAAGGCCTCCCCCTTAGATTTCCACCACGAGCGGTCACATGCCGCTCTCATCCAACGACTCCCAGCGACCTTCACCAGGTCGTCTGTCCACCTCGTTGGAGGTCGTCCCACGCTGCGTTTTCCGGTGCGCGGTTTAGAAACTTTAAAGGTTTACTACGAAAGTAGTTCGAAAACCTTTAAAGTTTCTTTAACGGACATGTATTATAAAACAAATAAATGCTTTGTATCTTAATTTGTATGTGGCTTAGATTGAAACAATATAGCGCTTTATTAGTTTTTTTAATACTATTGATCATAACTTTTACATCCAAATAAACCAATTACTTATGAAACGTTAGGATTTAAGTTGAACGGTTCCAAATGGTTGGTCATATGGAGAGAAGCTGGCAAGAAACTCCATGTCCACTCTGCTATTTTAAAATAATTGAGATTATTGTTGATTAGAATAAATTATTACGGTAAAAGAGTAGTGAGAAAGATGTATGTTAATGCGTACAAGGAACATGCTTCAATAATAATAAATTATTTGACATGACTGTTACCGGCTGACCAGTTCCAACAGGTGGCACCAGTCTACAAGCATGATGCATGTATTAGCATCGCTTAGCTAAACCATGTTGTAGGGAACCCATAGACCCAATACATAACGCCGCCACCAGCAAGACATTCAAGTGAGCATGACAGATCAATAGTGCCAGGCAAAAGACACAAACGATATAAGTACTATATATAATGAGTAATTGATGCTCACACATTTACAATCTTGTATGAGTAATATACTTTAATCTTATAAGATCATAATATTAACAGTAAATCAATGTCGTAATTTTCCGTGTGGTGTCCGGATAAAGAATATAGCACCACTCCATCTCCTCCCGTGGATGTCGTTAAAGGCGACAAAGGGAATCTAAACCAGAGGGATGGGCAGCAGCGTCCCTTCTGTGAAACGGTCGCCATTCTGCTCTCACCAACCCGCCTGCCAAGCGTGGTGAGTATTGGCAAATACCCCCCAAAATGATGACATGGTTGTGAAAATCTATGGGGGAGGCAGGGTTCAGCAGTGGACGTATAAATGGCCGATATGATGAATGTCGTAATATTTAATCATAACAATTTGATTCAATTTTAAATAACTCTAATCAAATCTCAATTATTTTTTATGTTAATATTAATTTTAAATGACCAGATACACCTGAACCATTTAAAAAAGGAATTGACTGCTCCAAATAGTCGCCTTGCCAAGAGCTGAGGAAAACGTGAGAAGAAATCGCACGCGCGACAAGATGCATCAGCCTGTATCGCAATAGTATGTCAAAAGATAACGTAATATTATGTTGCTATATATTTCCCATATGTCATCACTGGTAACACAGAGACGTGGTCACTCACAATGGGCCTCATAAGAAAGATCAAGGTCACTCACCGAGCTATGGAGAGAATGCTTGGTATTACTCTACGAGATCGAATCAGAAATGAGGAGATCCGTAGAAAAACTAAAGCTGTCGACATAGCTGAAAGGATTAGTAAACTAAAGTGGCAATGGGCGAGGCACATTGCTCGTAGAACTGATGGCCGTTGGGACAAAAAGGTTATCAAATGGAGACCGCGCACCAGAAAACGCAGTGTGGGACAACCTCGGCATGTGACCGCTCGTTGTGGAAATTTAAGGAGGAGGTCTTTGTTCAGCAGTGGCAGCATTTCCCATATTTCCATATAGGTTAGTATCTATATTGTGTTTTAATATAAAAACATATATAATAGCTTCGTCTGAGGTCATTCAAAGATTACTATAGAACATAATATATCGTTTTATGTCTTGTTATAACGTATATTAATATATATTATAGCTACGTTTGTGACGACCTTTATTACTGAACTTGCTGTCGAAATTATTTAATACCCGCTAAACTATCATTGCTAGGAAAGGACATGTGTGGTTACAGAAATGAAAGCTTAAATAAAAATAAGTGTATATTTTGTTTCGCTATTTGTCTTTGAAACTTCAATTAAAATGTAAAGTGCAAAAGAATAAGGAGACAACATGAATAAACCAGCGACCTTCCATACTTCCAGTTTACCTCAAAGGAGTCTCCGTAAATAGGGTTCACCAGTTCAACTGACTTGGTCTAAAAGTCGATGTATACATGGTACTATTAGATAAAAAATAAAAACACTTTTAGTGGGTACGATCTAAACGCCGTCTCTACGGGGGTGTCGTGCGATCCGTGGCCCTCTACGGGGCGCCTGTATGGTCATCCCGGCTGTCAGGCGTCCAGCGCTGCAGAAACAAACTTCACGGTCTGCAGCGCAGAGTGGCTATACGGATCGCACGGGGATACAGGACAGTGTCCTACGAGGCGGCAACTCTCCTGGCACGCTTTCCGTTCGACATCCAGGCGGAGACGGATGCGTGGGTCTACGACCAGACACGCTCTCTCCGCCAAAGTGGGGAAGGCGTGCCTTCAGGGGCGTTCGACAGACTGAGGCGGCTGGCTCGACGGCGCGCACTCGAGATGTGGCGACATCGCCTTCGGTCGCAGTTCGCGACCAAGCGCGTCGTCGAGGCCATCCTGCCGCTCTTCGGAGCCTGGCTCAGAAGGAGCGAGCGCGTCACCTACCGTCTGACGCAGGTACTCACCGGTCACGGTTGTTTCGGTGCGTACCTGCACAGAATAGGGCGCGAGGTTACGGCACAGTGCCACCATTGTGGAAGCGACCAGGATAACGCACAGCACACGCTCGAGGAGTGCCCTGCGTGGGCGGCCGAGCGGCGGATCGATCAGATCGGGCAAGATCTCTCTCTGCCGGCAGTAGTGTCGGCTATGTTGGCAGAGCACGGAAATTGGAGTGCAGTGGTCTCCTTCTGCGAGAGCGTCATGCTGCAGAAGGAGACTGCAGAGCGGGATCGGGAGAGGGCCGATCCCGCACGGAGAAGGACGAGACGGCGCCGGGGCAACAACCGTCCCGGCTCCCAAGTCCAACACGCCTGGGCCCCCTGCCGTCTCCTCATGGTGGGGGGCCTCGGGGGTCGCGGGTGCGCAGATTGGGGAGTCTGCGTGCTCACACCGAGCGACCCTCGGGAAGACGTTGGCGCGCACGTGGTCACGTGCCGCCGTGTGCGCAACATAGCGCAAAGCGAGGCTTGGGGGGATCCTTTACAATCCTCCCCGAGAAGTGCCTGGGGGGGCGACCTTTTTACAGTCGTGTTCCCTCCGCTAGAGGGGGTGACCGCTTTACAGTCATCCCTTCTGAGATGTGCCTAAAGGCGTGGCACCAATGGGCGGCTCTAGTGTGATCTTACGAGGACCTGGAGCCCCCCTTCGGTGCCGAATATGACCGCTCCAGTGGTTTTAGCCGGTAGGAGTCCGGCATACCCCTTCACCCTTCCCCGGGGTGAAGGAAGTTCCATGTAGTATTTCCACTGGACATCAATAAAAAAAAAAGATACGATCTAAAATCTCTGCTAGCGAATACCAAATTGAGTTGTCGCCGTTATTTCAATTCTGTTTTCAAGAATGTATGAACGTTTGCGCCTAGATAATTGCACTGCAGATTTTTAGGCCAGGCAGCAGCGTTAGATCCTGATAAACTATCAAATAATTATTTGGTCTGAAGACCTACATTAAGAACATAACACACTAAAATGTACAAAACTGTCATCTATTGACCATTTGTTGAACTGACTATACATTTCACGTGAATTGTGACGTGTAGGTAACAAGAATCGCAATAGTGTATCTAGTACGTAAACATATCCAGAGATGGCGTTTCAATAAAGTACCTAGTTAATACGGCTTGGTTTTCTTTAGTCTTTATATTCTATTTATAGAAACGATAAGCTTAAATAAGGTATCGATAATTAGCTTAATTAGGTCATGGTTAATTTATTCCAGTTATAATATAAATATGTAGTAGAAAAGAATCGCAGAGATTGCGAAGTATTCGGCCTATAAACTTGCACAGGACAATCACCAATAAGCAATTATTACCTACTTAGTCTTCGCTAGTCTGTATAGCAGTTGATCTTGAGATACAGACGTACTGCAATCTTAAATGAGCAACATGAAACATGGACATGATTTTTCGTTCATCGTTTTAAGATCAGTAGACTATTTAAAACGCAGACTGATGTTAGGGATTTATAGCGATGCCCCACACTAGGATTTAGGAACCCGGAACAGTTACCTGCAGATCGTACAAATATTCGTTCCGTGCGGGAATCGAACCCGCAACCGATTGCGCAGCAGCCGACTGTATCAGCCACTGCACCTTGGCGAAGTGATAATGCAGATGAGGCATATTTATTAAAGGACCGTCACTATCGCCAGTTCTTTCCTCCCGGTCGAGAGCGGCTGGCAAGCACATAGTTAGAAGTTGATCACTGCGTGGCCCAATATCTCACGGGTGATGTAATTTTGAGAGGATATTATTTTGCTCCAACCTCATTGCCTCACCATTCTACCAACTTTCAATAACTGACTGTATATAAACAAACTGCACGTCACAGTATCTGCGGATCAAATGTATTATTTGGCAAAATAACCGCAATATAATTATTATGTTAGACAACTTGAAAGATACATAATACATACGAAGTTGTATTATGTACGGACCTTGTTGTAACTAGTATAAATGGGAATTCGCACCGGACTGCGTTCAAGTCTTTTGGAATCAGATAACTCGCATTACAGGACTGCTGGATACAAAATAAAAATGCTTTCTTATACGTGGTCCCCGGTACCAGGCCTTCTTCCAGCTGAAAACCTCATTTTTATGCCGATCGCGACTGCCTAAGGCTCTATTCTAACGCCTACTTGCTACAAGTCAAAATGAAAAAATCCTATTTCCACCTCTTTTTCTTTTCTGATTCATTTCGTTGCGGGTTCCAAGACAGTTATTCGTTTCTTCTTGAGCTTCATTTCTCGGTGTTTTTACTGTTGGCCGCCATTGTAGATTCTGGCTTACAGAAGTTGCAGTAATTGGGAGAAAAGTCGTACCTATGTTGAATATAAAATTAACTGCTTGAAAATACAGCTTACCGATCATTATCATACAGCTAAAGAACGTTGACTGCTGAACAAATGCCTCCCTCCATAGATTTCCATAACTACATATTGGGGGGAATTTGCCAGTACTCACCACGCTTGGCAGGTGGGTTGGTGAGCGCAGTATGTTTATGTGCATCTACTGTTGCCCAGAAGGGACGCTGATGCCCATCCCTCTAGAGTCGCTTAGGCTGCCTTTTAAGTACGCCATCCACAGGAGGAAATTGGTTGTTGATATCATCTTAATCCGGACACTACATGGATCATCATTCATCATTTCGGCCGAATGAAGTCCACTGCTGGACACAGGCCTCCCGCAAAGATCACCACAACGACCGATATGGGTGTGTTGTGGGCACATTGGAGGGTTTCGCCATAATCGCCACGCTTGGCAGACGGGTTGGCGATCGCAGTTGAGTTGTTAATGTACTCGAAGGACGCTGCTGCCCATCCTCCGGCTAATCCCTTAGTCGACTTTTACGACACCCTCAGGAGGAGATGGGGTGGTGGTATTCTGAGCCGGCACCACACGGCACCTACATGGATACCTATAATTAATTTATGAATCTTAATATCGATCAGTTCACAAACAAACAAATACTATTATAATTTGTACAGATTGTCATACTCTGCCATGTTTACAGTCTACATAATTCAATCCAGTTACGCTCTGTAATTTCGCCATATAATAAGAAAAATAGAGCGACATAGAAAGACTAACAATTAGTCACTGTCTGCTATAAAAGAGCGTGAAGAACACGTCATTGGCTCTGTCTGTGTATAATGTGTTATCGTGGGTGATGCAATATTGTGATACCAAACATTCATAAGCAACCAAAACCATTTGATCACCGGTACCCCTTATAGTACGAGATTGTTTTCAGAATCGAAACGTAATAGTAAACAACACGTTTACCGCGTTCGACGCTCCGATTGGTTGAAGAGTTCAGAAGTGGGCCGGGGAGGGGTACTGCGTAAAATAAACGCTTCCAATTTCACACTGGGATTCCCTGGATCATTGGTGCGTATATTTTATTTTACTTTTTCAGAGGTACGGTGCGTTTGTTAGTTTGATGATGTGTTGTTGTTATACTCAACGCAATATTTGTTCTTTTAATTATTTTTAAAGCTTTTACGTACGCTGTACATACGCTATAAATGCTCACCCCGTCCAGTGCTCGTCCTGTGGGACTTCAACCCTCACTCCAGAGCTTGGTGCAACCACAGGGATGGGCCAAGGGGGAGCACGTTGCTAGACTGGGTGGCGTCACTTGACCTCCGATTGTTGAATCGGAGGTCCGTTAGCACCTGCGTTCGGTGGCAGGGGAGTTGGTCTTGGATCTTACATGGGCGACTCTTTCTGTGGCCCGCATGGTATCGGGCTGACGGGTGGCGCAGGAGGTAGTCACGTTGTCGGACTATCGTCACATAGTATTCGATGTGGCCCTCCACCCGCCCGGCCTAAGCCGTCCAGGTCCTAGCCCACCGTCACGACGTTGGACCCTCAAACAGCTCCACCGAGAGATGCTCGTCACAGCAGCCAACGTCATGGCGTGGTCAGAGGTCAACCAAGGGATCTTGCCCGTTCCAGAAGAGGAAGCGTCCTGGTTCTGGGAGTACTGGTGGTCGGAGGACATCGCGCGGCTGCGCACGGTCTGCCTGGCATCCCGCCGCCAATATACCAGAAGCCGACGCCGGCGAAGTGCTACAGCTGGAGGGACTGCCAAAGCCTATCGGACCGGCCACGATGACGCTTCAAAGCACCGTCCACGAGGCGAAGGCTCAGTCCTGGAGAGAGCTCGTGGAGGGACTGGACAGGGATCCATGGGGAGACCCTACCGTATGGTAGTGGGCAAGTTGCGTTTTGCTGGACGCAGTGCTCTCTACACTCTTTCTGGCAGTCCAGGACCATGTCGGTCCCTTTCTACCGCCAATTGCCTTGGAATAAGATGAGGAATTGGCGGTTCCGGAAGGAGAGTTGGGCCGAGCTGTTGGCTGCCTAAAGGGTCGCAACACCACACCCGGCCCGGATGGCATTCCGGGTCGTGCGTGAGTGTGTGTATTGTAGTATTTTGGGAACCGCTTGAGACAGCTGTTTACCAGCTGCTTCCGTCGCAGCGTGTTCCCGGCTGGAAGGAAGCCGGATTGCTTCTCTTGAATAAAGAAGGAAGGGCCGCGGAGTCTCCCTCTGCGTATCGTCCTGCCTACTCGAAGAGGATTCAAAGCTATTCGAAAGAATAATTGCCCGAAGACTCGTTGAGCACTTGTCGCGAGTTGGTCCCGACCTGACCGACTGCGAGTATGGCACTGTGCCGTGACCTCGCATCCTATCCTGTGCAGAGTAGCGAACCTAATACGAGTATAATATATAATAACCAAACGGTATTCTTTGAAGGTCATTCAGTTATATTCTCCCACCTCGGCACACTACGACGACGAAGTAGAGACTGTGTATGAGGATGTTTTCAGACCGGGCAAAGTTCCGGAACATACTTTACTGTTTGCATGGGGACTTGAACGCTTCAACGGAGACCTACTACAGTGGCGGGCTTCATGTAGAAGAAAGGACTTAATATGATGAAATCCTTGTTCAAAAAGCGAAAGCATATGAAAAGGACCTGAATGAGCCCCGACGGTGTGAAAGAAAGAGAAAGACTTAGAGATATTCTATTATGTGTCAATCTGGTTAAAACCGATCCGAAAGCGATCAATGTACGGTAAGAAGCACATTAAACCTTCATATCAAGCTTGATGAGGTCTACGCTCCATCCAGTACCGATCCAGTACCCATCCAAATCCAAAACCCCGAGAGCTTCCAGCTAGAACATCAAAATTGTTTTGATTGCCTATATATATGCCGTTATAATCATCTACGTCGCTACGTAGATGATCAAAATGTATCGGTCTTTTCGGAAGAGGCAGCTTGCGACACTCATGACCGAGGTTGTCAGGAGCGTGTCGTCCAAACCGGAGCTCTTGATAGAAATCAAGAGAGGTCGAGAGGTTCTATGGAAGCTACACGTGTTAAAACGGAAACCTGTTACAAATCTAGGATGGACCGGAGAGCAACATAGTGGTCATGACTGACCTTGTATAATTATAGTAATATTTAGTATAGGTTTTATTTATTTATTTGCTAACTAAATTCCTTGGTATTTTTAAGCCAAATGGTTTTATTGAATTATAGAGGAATATTCTAGATTTCCAAAGGATGATTTTGTGAAAGAGAAATTGAAAGATACCACGAGAATATAAAAATTGTTGTCTATTAAAAACGGAATTTGCTAGATTCATTTTACAAAGAATTATTTTTAGGACAGTAAACAAATTCGCGTCATCGCAAAATCATTTTTTTTACATGTAATGTTATGTTATTTTATTTGCTATAGTAATTCTATCTTAGCTTACATTTTATTATACATCACTGCGAATAATTTACTTACGTATTAGCTATCGATAGCATCCATAACTCTGACAAGCTGGCGTTGTCGCCTCACTTAATCACGTCAGCGTGAGGGCGTGATTTGTCAGAAATTCGGCACGCGTGAAATGTAAGTAAACAGATTGATTACAACCGTTCTATCTTGATGTTATGTTTCTATGACCTGTGTAATGCCAACAACTGGGACCGATAATTTTACGTGCCAGCCGAAGCACGCACACCACCATGCAGCCACCCATACACTGACCGCGCTGACCGCTGCTTAAGTTCACCGATCTTTTACTGACCACTAAGTGCAACTGGCTTTAAGCCTACAGAACAGTACTAAAAACTGTGAACATTATACTATTAGCAAATATATATAGATATCCGCAAATACTGATAAATAAGTCGCACCACTGAAGGCCAGAAACAATTACAACATCAAATACAAGTAAAATGGATTTTCTTCATCCGTAGATAGAAAAAGTGAAAATGCTGGACGAGAATGAAGTTTACGTAGTTGAACGCTGAAACAAATAGTAGCTCTATTACAATTCTCTCACCAATAGACAAAAGGTAATTAATTCCACATAAGCACGTCTTGTTCAATAACATTTTATGGTGACGCAGAAATAGCGCAGCGAATCGTAAGTATATTCCATGAAATTACTTTTGTGTAAAAATGTGTTCAGCTGTTTAAATTGCTTCGACCGATAATGATTTTATTCTGTTCTAAATATATTCCAAAACGGGTAAAAGGATTTGCATAAACAATTAATGTCAATGTTCTAGTGAATACATTTAATAAGTGGACATGTCACAAAAAGTTGTTTAATTTATGAGAGATCGCAGAAACAACAGTAGAAAGAAAGAAAAAAAGAAAAGCAATTTATTAATTTCCGAAGTTAAAAGACATATTTAAAAAATAATGACAATAACTAGAAAAGATAAGTGAGTCTCATCTCCGCAAAAAAAAAGGAATGGCGCTCAGCATTACACTTCTATGTTACAAATTACTTGCAACACAGGAGCACTGATTTTCTGCGCCACCCTAAGTTGGTGACGAGTGACGGCTGACGTCTTCCGGCACGCAAAAATGAAATTACGTATTAAGTAACTATGTATAGTATTATATTTTGTTAATCATCAATAATAATAGTTATGTTAAAATTAATTACAAATTAAAAATTAAATTAAAAGTGTTCGCATGAGGTTTTATAATAACGACAGTTGATTGACTCACGCACAGATTGCGATAAGCGAAAAAGGGTAAACATTGAGCCGCCATAATGAAATATCAGACTACCTTCGTTTACCGGTTTGTTGATTATTTATTATTGTGTTTCATTATGCAAGCGTCTAGTCCGCACATTATGCAGTTTTACTGTTTATTTCGACAAATTATTCATAATATATTAGGTTTTAAATAAAAAAATTGCAAAACTTGTGTACTTGTGCGATTGTGGTAAGTATAGTACCAAGCCGTGTTTTCCTTTTTATCCAGTAATGTTTTGCCTTATATGTGTGTTTTATTTGTGCCGGCGCGAAATAAAGAACAAACTCAATTATGAAGAAATGTGAAAGCCCAGCCACTAGCCAGCTTACCATAATGGGAGTGATTGTTCGATCTTCACGGTTTAATCAAATCAAAATGTATCGCTTAGTTACTGTGTTACTGTTCGGTTCGATGATAAAGGTCAAAAGACTAAATACATATATTACATCAATATAAGTACCATGATAACAAATAAGCAAAAACGAATCACGCATGCGTCAAGAAGTGTAAAAATGTGTAAAGATGTTTTGTTATAAATTTCAGGAGACTATTATATAGTATGCTCATGTACTCCTGCCGGCCAAACCAAAAGAACAAAAGCCAAACATCGAAATGCAGGTCTGAACCCGAGCCCTAGGGGAGATTTTGTGATGCCACTCGAGCCGCTGTAGGACAGGAGGTATGTTCTTCATACTATATATTATTGTAGAAAGGTGAATACAAGTGGTATAGTGCTTTTGTCGTTAAAATTAAATATATATAGATATATCTACATTCCTGTATTTTATTGTACTGTAAATACGGTTGGAACGTAAATAAACAAATTAATTTATTGAAAAGAAAAATATAGTTTTTTTAAGCTATAAATGAATGTTTGTTTTGATTTCAGGCTGCGCAGTGGAGGTGGTATATCATTCCAGCAGTGCGTTGCAGCATATTTGAAACTCCCCCTGAAAGCACTGGTTCTGTATTTCAGATTTGACAGCGGATCAACAGTGGAACGGATGCAATGTTTAGATTTGTCTTGCCTCCAATTCAATTTGTCAAAAAGGTATTTTGGATTTGGACTTATGATTACACCAAACAACAAACTTGCTAAGTGTATCTTCCTTCTTGCTGCCATTTTCAGTATGTTAAGCTTATTTAAATGAGGCGTGACATGGCTTCTTTTGGGGATATTAACACAGAATCTCACACAGGCATTTTGGACTCGTTATATAAGATTTACTGTTCTTGATAGCAGACACGGACCATAAACTGTATCACAATAATTTAGTTTGGATAGCACAAGGCTATTTATTAATTGTGTTCGTAAAGGAATACTTAGGTAATCTCGAATCTCATACAGGACTTTCAGTCTGTAAAAACAGCTTCTTACAATGTTACTTATATGAGCTTCAAATCGTAGTTCTGGGTCAATTGTCAACCCAAGATTGCAAGCTATTTCCACCCTTGCAATGTTCTCACCCATTATAGTCACCTGAGGGTTAAATGATAACACTGCATCAATTTGGCTTCTGCCTCCTAAAACCATATACTTTGATTTAAATGGGTTCAGCATCAGTGAGTTTGGGGTCGACCAATCAACAACTCTTTGTAAATCTTCATTAATCTTCTGAACTGCTAATTGTGTTTCACCAGCCTTGTAGTAGTCTAACAAAACCAGAATTGAACCCTCCCCGCAGTACACCACATACTACGATCCATACAAGTTTTTTTTTTTATTGGTCCCAATGGGAATTCATCATGAAGTTTCTCCGCACAGGGGAAGGGCGGAGGGGCATGGCCGGACACTACCGGCTAAATCATTGGGGCGGTCATCTTCGGCACCGAAAGGGTCTCCAGGACCTCGTACAATCTCACTAGAGCGCGATCCATACACCTGGACTCTACAGCTTCTCCGTTCATGCATACACGCCACCTGCAGGTAACCCAAAGTGCTTAATAGTACGCATCTGGTTCCAACTCCCTAAGTCGCTTTCTACGACACCCACGCGATGAAATAGGGTAGCCCTATTAATGACCGAAGCTACACGGCATATCCGACCTTAATGAAGGACATTAGGACATAATAAAAATAATAAAAATCTGCTTCAACCGATAAAATCTTTATTCTGTTCTAAATATGTTCCAAAAAGAACTATAAGGATTTACATAAACAAATGCCAATGCTCTGCTAAACACGTAGGTTGACAAATCACAAAAACTAGTTTCACGTATAATTAATTATGTGACATCAAGCTCTCTTTTTATGAAAGTTGGCAGAAATAACAGTACGCCATTCAACTGGTTATGAGTAGTATAGAGTAGGCACTACATACTCGATCTTATTTAAAGGACATAACATAACCAATAAGGCCAGTACAGTTGGTTTCATTCTACAGATCTGTTTAGATCTGCTTGTTTATGTCATTATATGTAACCTGTAAACCCAAACCGGAAAGAGCACAATAAAAAATAACCTATTAAATGAAAACGTGCGTAGCACAGCCGCATCACTTCGTCAGGTTGCTCCGTGTTAAATGGCAAAGATTTTGGTGATCTCCCACGAGGTCAATCTAGGTACTGTTGGTGCAGTTTTCCGGATTTAGGTGGTTTATTGATATTTGTGTCTGTAAATACACCTACGCGTATCATGCAAACTTAGAGTGGGACAACGTTGTTTTTAAGCAATAAAAACAAAAGTATGTAGGTACTTTACATGAAATGTTAACAATTACCTATTTTTGATACCTTTTTTTATTGGTGCCCAGTTCAAATTCTTCATGAACTTCCTTCGCCCCTGGGAAGGGTGAAGGGGTATGTACATAATTATATTTCTAAATATTAGTAGTACCCTAATAGTACGACTTATTGATAGCTAATTTAATAGTATCGAAACACATTCTATGGCAGATTGTGATACTATCGAAATCGATTTCATTCTTCAATACAATCTATACTTATTTTCATTCTGTTTAATATTTGTACTAATATAGATTCGAATTGTTACAGAGAAAGAAAATTTTAATCCAAATCAAGAAAACAGTTTACAGTTCAATTCGGTGGATTTTGATGAAAACGAAGATTATGAAATTGAGTCGAATAAATTGTGTCAAATAACTTTATTTCCTCATTATCCTACTTTTTACTATTTATATGTTGTTCATTGTACTATACTGATAAACAAATAAATAACCCGAGTTTTATTACCCTATGATAAAATAATTATGGCAAAACCCTCCAATGAGCCCACAACACATCCATATCGGTGGTTGTGTTGATCTTTGGGGGAGGCCTGTGTCCAGCAGTGGACTTCATTCGGCCGAAATGATGATGATAAAATAATCATAGACTGTCTATATTATCGTCTCAAGAATCAAAATTATTTATGCGATCACTACGCCCGATCTGGAGCCGTATGTGTGAACGCCGCACAGAGACATAGCTCTCAGTGAATTTGCCTAAACTCGAGCGAGTAAATTTTGTGTACGGCCTCTAATGATTTGCTTAATTTCTGGAGTTTAGTGCCAGGAACAACTAGTCTGTGTTTGTTCCTGTTATTAGTACTACGGGTAGGTATTACATTTTTGATATTTTACAGTTTTTTGTAAAGACGTAAAAAATATTTTTATGTGATCGAAAAATATTACTTGAATATACTGGGATGGAATAGCCGTCATTATATTCATTCAGTCATATAATCAGTACATACCTACCTACGTATACAAATGCCCAGTATATAGACTCGCTTATATAAATAATGTAATGTGTGTATATATGTGTGTGAGTTCATTCCAATCATAACAATTTCCATAACCACCTACTACCGAAGTCCCTTTGGCACTAAAATAGCGGAGCACTATAGTTTATTCGCAACCGTATCGTAATAAGAAGAACACATTGCAAAACATCATCGGAATTCATTACTTCTAGTAAATCAAATACGGTATTACACGCCTCGTATTGTAAAGCCATTGTTATCGTACGGCAGCTATGAGTCTTGAGTTTATAAAACAAGCCGATGTTATCTGCACCGCATAATTCGCTAAGAATCGAGGTGAAATGTATCACATGTTTCACACTTGGCCTGCCACAACCAGTTCATTAGTTTTATTCGCATCGTCACTCAGTCACTGTTTAAAACGATAAAATTTGCCCAAACAAACAATATCAATCAAAAAGAAAACCAAACGAAAGAAAATCATTTTTCACCTGTACCGACGATATTTCATATCGGCCATTTATACGTCCACTGCTGAACATAGGCCTCCCCCATAGATTCCACAACTGTGTCATCATTTTGGGGGGTATTTGCCAATACTCACCACGCTTGGTAGGCGGGTTGGTGAGCGCAGTATGGCTACCGCTACATACACTGTTGAAGGGACGCTGCTGCCCATCCCTCTGGTTTAGATTCCCTTAGTCGCCTTTTACGACATCCACGGGAGGAGATGGAGAGGTGCTATATTCTTAATCCGGACACCACACGGACGATATACGATATACAATATACAATGCGTGTATTTAATTGCTAGCTGACCAATGTCAAAGTTTTTTATTTCAAATAAACCAAATATTGGCACTTATGAAACGTCAGAATCTAAGTTGCATGGTTCCAAATAGTTGATCTCGTGGAGAAGATCCGGCAAGAAACTCTATGGATACTCTTTTAAAATAATTGAGATTACAATGTTGATTGATACAAATTGTTGTAAAACATATACCGAGAAAAAATTACCAACGGTTTCACCCACCGTTAAATTTAAAAGAATTCGAATTATTTATAAATAATTTAGAGTACTTCGGCATAAACAGTTGACATTGAGTATATACATAAATTGGATTTCATGGGTTTTAATTTCCATTCGCGAGACCCTAATTCTTTTTCATTTTCTAAAATACAGGTAGCCTAAGTTATTCCTGATAGTTATAAAATCTGCCAGTGAAAGATCCGTCAAAATCGGTCCAGCTGTTTCGAAGATTAGCTGGAACAAATAGATAGACAGACAAAAACATTTAAATATGTTTTTTTGTTTTAAGTACTGTATGCATTTAGTAAAAACCTGTTATTTTGACATGACAAACAGACCCTTCAATTGTATTTATTTGTATCCTCTTTTAATATATAATAACATTGATTTGTATAAAAAACACTTTGTGAGATGTAGCTTGCTCACCACCTAATCCGATGTACCGTGACGTGGCGTACCGTTATAACGGAGCCTAGGCCGCTGCTGGCTACATGTAATCGACTAACGGCCGAAATTAACAATCAATTTAATACAAAATCTTTGGATTTGGGATTGAGGATTTGTCTATTTTTGTGTTAAATGTGATCTAAACACAAAGAGTGATGAAGTTCAAAACCTTAAATCTATAGATTGATTGATTGATTGATCTATAGATTAAAATTATTTATTTCGGCCGTCAATATCTAAACACTAGTAAATATGTAATCTGTGCTAACTGCGACTGAAGAATTACGTAACACCATAGTATGGCTTTATAGTGTGTTATGCAATGATATTATATATTATAAGGAAGTAGATATGTTACATGCGTGTCAGAAGAACCAAAACTCCCCCAATTGTAGCATCTCGCCATCGGTTCGCCTAGATAGCTACCTCTTTAACTCTTGTTGTTTTTTTATCTTCTTTCTCACGACATAGTTGTGCAAGCGAGACTGTATTTTGCGCGCCATTTAATATGGATGTAACATATCTATGGTATAATATCATTGGTGTTATATAATAGATGTTTTGTTACAAATACAGTTTAGCTTAGCCCCAAATCGAAATGGCTTATTTGGATTTGCGCTCTGTGTTGAAACTGTTTATAAAGAAATCAAAGTATTGAAAATTATACATTTTTATGGTCTGCATATGACCATCGTTTCGTCAACGATTTTATTGAAAGTGAAGCTATTTCATTAGCATCACTCCTTATCCTTTCGCGGATGTCGTAAAAGGCGACCAAGTAACTCTAAATCAGAGGGATCGGCAGCAGCGACCCTTCTGTGAAACAAGAGGCCACGGCATGTAACCGGTCGTTGTGGAAATCTATGGGGACGGCTTTGTTCAGCAGTGGACGTTCTTTGGTTAATATGATGATGATACTATCTACACATCAACAAATGTAAATGGTTTCAGTGTTAATAATGTAAACACGGGAGCCTCCATATTACTCATGTATGTGACACTAATACCAGTTTAAACTGACCTTCTAATTGACTGTCACAAGTGAATGATTTTTAAACCAGCACACAGTTTATAAAGCAATACCAATTCACATTGTACTGGTGTTATATTACATTCTGGTCACACGTTGAGGTAATAAGGTGGAAACCAACATCAATTGAATATTGACACAGCCTAACGTGAATGTATGTAGAAGGCTGCGTTACTGCCTGATCGCGAAGTACATAATAATTTAACAGAATAAAAATATCAGTAAATTAATTAGCTATTATTCGAAGTTCGTTCATTACGTCAGCCGCATCGTCGTGGACCACAACCTTCAATATAAAAAGTTCCCGGATCATGTTACCACGAGTTTTCAATTTATTTATGGTGCGACTCCCGTCTTATATACAGTCCATTACTACAATGTTTACGATACCAATAGCTATTTGTCCCCTGATCCACCCACCCATCCCACTTGGAGTCAACATTGTACTACAGAATTTAGATTTTTCTAACGCTATGAACATAAAAATAGGTGCTGGTGCATTGCGGTCACAGTTCTAACCTCTCCTAACTGATATTCACTTTGTCCATACACATACATGAGCATGCGGGTAAGTCTTCGTAGTATATGGTTTCATTTTACCGATAGTTTCTGCTAACGACCGTCGATGACTGACTAATCGACCCGTTGCAGGTTGCAGCTATATTGTCAAAATCTATGTTACAAAAACAATTTATTGCAAATCTATCATGTTTCTTACAGTTTCAGAGTTATTTATTATAATTCCACTAGACAATCTTAAGTAATTGCGAACCAAAACGTGATTGGTCTCGAAAAACCCTATAAAATAGTTACGTTAGTAACCTACACACAACGTATACATATATTACTACACAGTGGAACAAGGAAAACGGTTAATAAATCCGCAGACTGGTTTACAAAGAGAAAAACACAAAAACTCATTTGCAGTATGCAAAGCTACCTATTAGTATATGTACATGAAGCGGCAAGTTCACACAACAAAATAATACGAATATAAATACATCAGAAAACCTAATAATAGTGTGAAGTTATTACCTTGCCGTGTCCCTTGAAATTCGTTGTTACATTAAATGTGACCTGACCGTGCGAGTCGTGACGTCAGTTTGGAAAGCGCAACAAAGTGGACCGCGGTCCACCACGCTTGTTTGAACAACGGCCAATCGGCTTCCTGTCAATAATTTGTAAACAGCAAGTTTATGCTTTTGTTCGCTTAGGTGTAAAGCGTACGTGGAAAATGCATACAATGTTTTATCGGCTTATAGTGTAATTGGTTTACTAGTGTTAAGCCAGGAGTCATTTCATGATAGCTAATAATACTAAAAACAACTTATTTCATTCACCAACTGCCGGCGGCACTATTTGAAAACTCAGAATTTCAATTGCACGGTTCGAATTGGTTGGTTCTATGAAGAGCCGGCAATATAATAGTAGTAATAATTCGACGTTCGTCAACCAGATGATGACGCCATGAGTGAATTCTGGCGCAGCATCTGGTCGATGACAGACAACCAACCACACCGACGGTGTCTGGATGCGCGACGTCGAGCGAGCCTGTGAACCTTTACAAGAGATGGGAGAAATCATGAGTTATCCTCAACACGTGGCCAGTGCAGTCCGTCCGATGCCGAACTGGAAATCCCCGGGACCGGACGGACTGAACAACTTTTGGATTAAATGGCTATGAAGTTCTTATGCTCGCTTGGCATCCCAGTGTCAGTCAGCCTTAGAGGTTGGGTCGCTACCACAGTTATTTACAACTGGAGTGACCCACCTGCTCCACAAATTAGGTAGTGCAGCAGAGCCCAAAAAACTATAGACCGATCACATGTTTACCGACGGTCTATAAACTGCTTACATCAATTTTGAGAGAGAAAATTACTGATCATATAAACAAGAATACCATCTATGACTCAGTACCTTAAACATAGCTAATGAGAGTGCTGGAGTTGTGTAAAATAAATACAACTTTACGCACTTTCTTGTTGTCATGTATGAGGCAATGGCGGATGGTCCTTCACTATACAGGATGTCGACAGATTCAGGGGAGCAATAAAAATTGAGCGGGGAATATACCAGGGCGACAGTCTGAGCCCCTTGTTATTTTGTCTGGCCAACCCTCTAAGCACATTGCTATAGGGATCAAGGCTAGGCTTCCCGCTGCGGAGAGGAAGTAAGGTATTATCCCACCTGTTTTACATGGATGACCTGAAACTGTTTGCCCCTAGCAATTTGCAACTTATAAAGTTACTGAGAGCAACTGAAACTTTCAGTAATTCTAGGAGTTCAGTAACTATTAGGATAGAATTTGGTATGGATAAATGTGCAGTCATGCATGTAAAACAAGGCCAGATCATGAAATCCTAGAGAGTTCAACTCTCGGATTCTATTTACCTTAGATCATTTTCCGCAATGGAATCATATAAATACTTGGGTATGTCCGACATATTGGGCATCAAAGAGGCTGACATGAAGCAATCGTTGACGGAGCGGTTCTTTGGTCACCTGAGGAAAGAACTTCAAAGTCTTTTGTCGGGTGGAAATAAGGTCCGCGCTTTCAACGGTTGGGTCATGCCAGTTTTGATGTACTCGTTTGGCAGACTTACGTGGACTCAGACGGAACTTGATGATGGATAGGAAGGTCCGTACACTGTTGACTGCAAGTCGGATGCATCACCCTCGGTCTTCGGTAATGAGGCTATACGTCCTGCGGAAGTGTGGAGGTCGAGGCTTTTTAAATGCTAAGACTCTCCACAATCGCGAGGTGTGCCGCCTCAGGGATTATTTCCTCCATGCCGAAGGAGGGATGCACCAAGATGTAGTCGCAGTAGATAAAGGACTAACTCCGCTTGTTTGCTGTTTGGCTATGATGGCACTGTAGACATCTGTCGGGCATGTCACTGTCCTGGCGAATCACTTATACTTACATATAATTTCTGGTTGTTCTCGGTTTGCTAATGGCGAATATTTGCACAGGCATAACCATGTAGCCAGGATTATCCACCAGAAACTTGCACTGCAGTATTGTGAACCTTGTGAGTTCAGAAGTGCCATACTACAAGTATGTGCCCGACCCAGTTCTCGAGAATGACCATGTCACGTTGTACTGGGATCGATCTATCATCACTGACAGGACTATTGTAGTCAACAAGCCTGACATAGTGGTGATAGATCGAGTAGGGCGCCGCACAATGATTGTGGATATTACTATCCTGCATGACGAGAATCTCGTGAAGGGCGAGAAAAGTAAGTAATTAAAATATCTTGACTTGGCGCACGAGGTTGTCGATACGTCGTTACCGCAGGAAGTAGACTCTGCAATCAGTGTTCCGATAGTTGTTACGGCCAATGGCCTAGTGGCCAAGAGCCTCATCCAGATGATGATGATGATGATTGACGAGATGACTGCATACAGCCATGAATTGTCCCAGAGGTGTAAAACTATTGTACGAAATATAAACTACAATTATAAGGTCTATTGCAAAGGGTGCTAAATGAATTAAATTCTATGAAAAACTTTTCAATGAAATTCTGATGCAGACACTGACTTGCCACTTACATGATGGGCCCCCTAAATGGTTACCACTACAAGCGACGGGGAGCAACACGAGAGAGAGGTGAGGCTCCGGTTTCACCGTCGCATCTCTAGAAGACTCGGAGTGGGTTTCCCCGTATTATTGTAATGTAAACTATATTTTAATATCTTTCCATCTGATACCCAACACGTCAACTTGTTTCTTTTTGCTGATTCTCGAGTCTGGGCAATGGGGCGTGTAACAGTCAATATTATATTTGCAAAGTTTTGACAAAAACTGGACAGTTGACAACCTTGACATGACGTATCCATATACTACTGATAAATTACAGAGGCACACTTTTCACGACCTGCATACACAGTGACGGTGTATCATCACATCAACACGTCCTTTGACGTCCAATGCTGAACAAAGGCCTCCCTCATAGATTTCCACAATTGTGTAATTTTGGGAGGATTTTGCCAGTAGATTAGCGTGGTGAAACGTTTGGCAGGTGGGTTGTTGAGCGCAGTATGGTTACTCTTCCACAAAAGGGATGCTGTAGTTTAGACACTATTTTCATGAATTCCCTAGTGGTCGTCGAAGTTCAAATCGATATGTAGATGATCATTGCGCATATGCATCGCCACGTAATAGAGGCCATGATTTTAGCTGGACCAGCCCAGGGGGACACAGTCTTAATGCCGCGTATTCCCAATGACCTCAAGTTTGAATTTACGAGAATGCAATGAAATGACTGCAATATTAAAATAAGTTTCGCGATGACTTTCTCGTCCATAATCCAGATCATTCTGTTAGTCACACTGTGTATAGCAAAGAGTATAATAACTATAGTGTATAGAAAGCCTACCCATACAGATACCTTAACGGTGAATCTCACCATCATCGAAACTAATTTTTGATAAAAATTGTACGGTAGATAAAATAAAATAACTTTTTTTAATCTGTAACGACGCCTGTCACCTTAGTCATCCTGCGACCACGAATGCTGCAAAGTATTCGAAACTTCAGGAAAAACAAAAAAAAACTATAATATACACGATCTAATCCGTTTAAAATTGTTTTATTATAATGTGTAATAATAAACCTAAGACATTACTATATTAATAAGTTACAAGGTCAAACATTCAAGTTCGCAGGAGTTGACCTGAGACATGACTTTTTCTCCCATAGATATGAGATTTTCTCCCATGGTCAGTTTTTTGTGGCGTGGTCACGTGTTAGCTCACTCCGTCATTTGATTATTTTGGTGCCATCTAAAAAATGTGGTACTTATACAAAGAAATATTAACATCATTATAGCTTCACAATTTGGTACTACATATTGATATACATGAACGTTGAGTCTCATTTAACTATCTTAATATTGAGAATCCCACATGTTTTACTCTGATGCCGTAGTCCATCTCATGTAATACATACTAATCTAATGGATACTTCCAAATTCCGGGTGTTACTAATACTTGCCTTACCAAAACCCATCTTACAGCTGCCCGACCAATGAATTGAACCCCAGATCTCACGTTGAGCAGTTGTGCTATAATGTTGGATTTGCTCATCTATACTAAAATAAATTAAATTTTATGATTATTATAAAGAGGTTTTGTTTGTTTACATTTTCATTTCGGCCTAATGAAGTCCACTGTTGGACACAGGCCTCGCCCAAAGATCATCACAACCACCGATATGGATGTGTTTTGAGCTCATTGGGGGGTTTTGCCATAATCGCCACGCTTGGCAGGCGGGTTGGCGATCACAGTTGAGTTGTTAATGTACTCGAAGGACGCTGCTGCCCATCCTCCGACTAATCCCTTAGTCGACTTTTACGACACCCATGGGGGGAAATGGGGTGGTGGCATTCTGAGCCGGCATTACATGTATGGGGAAATCTCTGGAACTACTGAAATGATTCTATAATTTATTTTACTAATAGAAAGCTACACTATCACTATCTTTGAGCAATATAGGCTATATTTTTATTTATATTGATAACAACAAACGCGCGGGTGAATCCGCGGGCACAGGCTGCGAGCAACAGCTAGTAGAATACGAGTATTTAGCAAGCAATTGTATGTAATGTACATTTCAGCACGTGTAATTAATTAACATGGCCAATCACTATGCGTATACAATGATTAGGTTGAAAATGTATATTCTATTCTATAATTAAAAAGGTAATTTGACCTGAACATTAAGGAAGATTAAAGTAGGTCACAGTTTTATATTAAATTGTCGTGTATTATCTTACAAATCATTCATTAGCTTTTTAATAATTTTAATCCTGATATCGTTATTTACCCCAAAAGTGGTAAACAACTCTTGAGCTAGCAACATTAAGCGGGTGGGAAGTGGCGGCAGGCGGGGGGCGTACGTTTTGTTTTTGGACACAGTTCACGGCAAGGACATGCAACTGAACGCGGCTTCTGGGTATTTCTTTATTCTAAGTTACAGCCATTAAACGTTTGCAACGCATTCGATGGACTGATAGCAACATGGAATTTCCGTTGAACATTCATATTTCATTCATTCATACTCGACAGAAGTAATACCGTTTACCCTAGTTATAACAGTTAACTTAATTACCTAATTTACTCATCAAAACTGCCCATGAGTTCCACTGAAGTAAACAGGTTTCGATGACCGGTTAATTGAGCTTTGCTTGTCATTATGATACTACGAAAATACCTGATAACTATACGAATATTTATTTCCACTTATTCTCGTTCACGAGTCTATCCAGAGCTATCCCAAGTGAAGTAGGAACAATAGTATTTTCTTGGTCATGTTTACCTTCGTTCAAAGTTTCATTCCGTGCATTTATGTATAAGTTAATCGCGTTACCCCTGGTAGCATCTTCTTTGGTCAAAGAATTGACATTTCTTTAGCTAATTTTGTACTAAATGTAATTATAATGCAATAATCTTACTAAACTACATATTAGGGGCACGTTACCGACTAACAGCAATGTGGAAGAATACATTGATGCCTTTGTGCTCTTTTTGTATACTTAGTTTTTATGCACGATAATGCATAAATTGATTAAAGAGCAATACAAACATATATTTAAATTATTTTTGTAATAGCACAAAAATAATTTAAAAGTAAACCTATCCGTCTTTGAATTTTTTAAATTTTATCAAGTATGATTAACATAATTCCGCATGAAACCAGCTGGCTTTATACACATGTATAAAGTAAAAGAACATAATTTTTTACTAAAGACTTTATTGAAAATATTTTATAATTAGTCATGCGTCTAATCTCTATCAAATAAAAGCATTTTCAATAGAGCAGTAATGTTTAAATGTTTATTTTTTTGCCGCAGTATTTCTTCGCGTTGTAGTAAACCTTAATAGAGCAAGAGTACTTGGGTTGGCAGCAATTATTGAGGAAAAAAGTATACCTATTAGTCCATTGTAAGAGGAAAAAAATTGGTATAAGTAGGAAAAATACATTCCATAATTTTAAAAGAGTGAGTGTGAGGAAAAATACAGAAGTAGGTAATACAATTTAGTAACTGCCTACAATTTACCCTAACTAGATAATTAAGCGCAAATATTTAAATTAACGACTAACAGCAACTAATGCTTACGTAACATTGCGGTAAGCGAAAACAGGCATTTTGGATTATAATGACTTGGTAAGCTAATTAATAAGTTCACTCTTACCCAAAAGCGGGGGGGGGGGGGGGGGGTCAAAAACACTTATAGAGTCTTAGGGTGAGATTCAGAAACGAGTCGAAGTTAAGTTCACGTTTCCATCTGTCAAAATTAGGGGCGTAAGTAGTGCATTTTGACATGTGGAAGCATAAGTTCACGCTTAGACTCATTTCTGAATCTTACCCTTAGAACTTAGGTGAAAACAACGGGCGGCATAGCGTTCCGAAATCCAGGGCACGAGAGAAAGGGCGGTTCGATAATCGACTATCATTCGATATATGTCTACAAGATATTAATTCATTCTTAAGTGGTACTTTTTAATTTGAATAAAATAACGCTACGTTACGTACATAAATACAAGAATGACTAGTTTCATTCAATGCTTAGATGTTTCTATAGTGCTTGCTCACTTAGGTATGTGTATACATTTATTTATAGTTCATTCAATCCAACGAACGCTTAGTACAATTCATTTATCATGGTGGTTATGTAAGCCTTTTTCGTATTGTGTTTTATTGTTTAATCCTATGTTCAATTACAATGGCCTTGCTATTGTATCCATGACTCAGATCATGTAAACTCCAATTGATCCAGTTAACTCTGTTTCTAATAAAATCTCGGACTAAATTTGTGAGTGTTGTTAGTACCTGGCTTGTTTTAAAGAGACATGACAGTCCGCAAGAGCATTTGCTTATTTCTTGATATTATATATTTATGGATACGTTAACGTCGGTGGACGAAAATACTTCATGCCACTACAGACAGGTAAAGCTGTTCAAAGTCAGGTTTCTTGAAATTTTACTGGTGGGAAATTATACAAGGGCGGCTGTGTCACCGAGCACGGTAATGATAATGACGCACCCGATTCGTTTACGCCGTCGGTGCTAATGGCGTTGAATCCCCCTTATGTGTCATCTGAGTCATCTCACATTCGTTATCCTGCTTTATACCAGACATAGCATATTACCGTATCATAAATACTAAGGCAACAATCAGCATACCATCCTCTGTATACTCGATCATAAATTATGTACTAAAATGAAGTGATACTTCGTAAAACGGACGATGATAGATTTAGTATCATTTTGTATAATCTCACGCAGCTCAAATGTGTCTTCTTGGTATGATTTAAACACATTTGGACCGCTTGAATAAGCCATTATATTATATTATTGTATAGCCATTATAATATGTAATGGCATATAAAAATATTTCCCATTAATTGAATTTAATGGTAGTAGGTCTCATATTGCAAGGCAGGGGACCTCTGGGTTCGCGGCTGCGTAGATTGGGGAATCTGCGTGCTCATACCAAGCGACCCAAGAGAAGACGGTAGCACGCACGTGGTCACGCGCTGCCGTGGGATGCTTTAGGGGACCCTTTACAATCCCCCCGGGAGGATGACCACTTTACAGTCACCCTCTCCGAGATGTGCCTATAGGCGTGGCAACAATGGGCGGCTCTAGTGTGATCATACGAGGACCTGGAGCCTCCCTTAGGTGCCGATGATGACAGCCCCAGTGGTTTTAGCCGGTAGGAGTCCGGCATACCCCTTCGCCCTTCCCCGGGGCGAAGGAAGTTCATGAAGAATTTCCACTGGGCACCAATAAAAAAAAGGTCTCATATTGCAATAGTCGGCTTGGTAGGTACCAACTCAGTGCCAGATATTCGCCGCCAGGCAGTAGTGTTAAAATTTTAGATATTACTTTGTTTCAGTTAGAAGGTTACTGTAGCTATTGAAAATAATGAGCATAAGAGACTAAATTATCAATGGCTCGAGGAGACATACGACCAGTAAATGAAGTCTGTTAATACTAATTTTCACAATTTTTGTTCATGTCAATTGGAAAGATAACCTTTAAACGAGAATTTTTAGATAAAAGGTCTGATCTATAGATAGGGTATGCCTTTGCCTATTCTAATAAGACTCCATGGGCATGGCATTTGAGTTTATCAATAACATCGCTGGGTACTCTGTCGACCAGTCTGTTTAAAGCAAACTGTGTGACAGATATCAGGTTATAAACGACTTTCACGAGAATGATTGAGGTGAAAGTACGACAGGGTGCTTTTTCTCTGGTGGCTCAATGGGGCCGCTTTTATGTATGCAATGGATGCAACCATCCTTTAGTAGTGTGAATAGGCTTGTGTGTCCAAGCTAATAATGAAAATCTAGGTGAATATTTCTACTGTTATAGTTCTGTACACATAGGTAACATTCGTACTCTACGATCTACTACGATCAGTCTAACTAACGCCAGTTAATATTAACCGGGATTTAATATCAACTGGCGTTTCAGTATTCGGCCGTAAGACGAGTACCCCGTTATATATCATATATTTATAATATTGTTTGTTTAAGCTGCGTGTGGTGTCTAGATTAAGAATATAGCAGCACTCCACCTCGTCCTATGGATGTCGTAAAAGACGAATAAGAGACTCTAGAAACCAGAGATATGGGCAGCAGCGTCCCTTCTGTAGAACATTAACCATTCTGTGCTCACCAACCCGCCTGCCAAGCGCCTGCAAGCGTGGTGAGCACTGGCAAATTCCCCCCAAAATGATGACACACGGTTGTAACCGGACAGACGACCGGTTACACCCCGGTTGGACCCCATAAGACTATGGGGGAGGCTTTTGTTCAGCAGTGGACGTTTTGTGGCTGATATGATTATGATTATTAAAGCTTCATAAATAATAGAAAGTGTTACACTTGGTTAATATTTGTGTTAGAGATGCTTGCGATTCCGATACTCTCGACAGTGAGATGAGGTCAGCAAGGTTCTCTATTTCACATGGCTGGGAATAGTCATTGCACTTATTTGGTAAGTTTCTTTGTTTATTTCTATTCAACGACGGCTTCTATTTTGATGGCACGGTTGGTGCAGTGGCTGATACAGTCGGCTGCTGCGCACCGGGTCGCGGGTTCGATTCCTGCACGGAACAGATATTTGTATAATCTGCAGGTAGTTATTTCGGGTCTGGGTGTATTGTGTGTGGAATTAGTGTCTGTAAACGCACCCACGACACAGGAGAAATCTTAGTGAGGGGCAACGTTTTTTCAAAAACGAAAGAAAAATTGTATCGGTTATTAAGGGCAAACCGCGATAGCAACGGTAAGAACCGTAATGAAAGAGTAGCTGGAAAGGCAGTATGGCGCCCACACCTTCTAGCTGTCGTAGGTACTCTCGGGACGCGGGTATTCCAGGAAAATTATCGCATAGGCCGAGAACAGACACCCAGATGTCACCAGTACGGAGTGTCTATAGGCTTAGGCGACGCCGTGCTGTGACCTCGACGCGTCGCTCGTTGTTAGCACAGTAAACTTATTGTCATACAGTAATCCAACTTCGTACTTACGGGCCGTAAACAAAGCACGCAATGGGGCGTCTAAAGCTAACTAGCTTAGCAGCCCCGTTGAACGCACTTCAGGTTTTTTGACGTTTGACGACATGGTTGGTGCAGTGGCTGATATAGTCGACTGCTGCGCTCCGGGTCGCGGGTTCGATTCCCGCACGGAACAAATATTTGTATGATCTGCAGGTAGTTGTTCCGGGTCTGGGTGTATTGTGTGTGACATGTATGTCTGTAAACGCACCCACGACACAGGAGAAACCCTAGTGTGGGGCAACGTTTTAAAAAAAAAAAGGTTGAACTTCAGCATGCACTCATGCAGTCGCGACGTCACTTCCACAGAGTCACGTTCGATATGAATGATCACGCTTACTATTAGCTATTTTAGTATAGGCTTTTAGAATTATCAATACTAACTATTGTTACTTTGAACAGCTTTAAAAAATTTTTTACCTGCCATATTGTGCCGCGTTCTCGTTATTAAAAGTGACAGCCTTTTGAACATATTCGACCGATTCCTTTGGTAATAGATATCTGAGAGGCCGTGTTTTTTCTCTATATGAATAGGATCAAATTCAATAACAAAGTTTTAACTATAAGTATATTTCCTCTCATTTTTAACGTTTTAGTTACTGGATTAATTGCTTTTAAAATCGATATCTGAGGGCTCGTGTAATTTTTCATTACGTGTCAATTGTTAGGATTTTAAGATATGGCCACCATTTTGAATTCCTAAGTTACTAGACCGATTTCAAAATTACACTTTTTCGGTACCTGTGATGGAACGATGTTTTAATGTTTACAGACTGCAGTATGCAAGTGTCAAGAAATGTATGATAATGTATTTTCAAATATGTAGGTGAAAAGTGACAACCAAGTCAAGCCAGACAAGTCTCCGATGGAGCGTAAAAGTTATGTCATAAAATCAGCCTAGTTGAGATACTGTATAAATATATATGGATATTGGTGTATCGTGTAGTCGATGACCGCTGGCTTCCGGCGGTGGTTCGGTCCATGATCCTGGGTTAAAGTGCGTGAGAAGACCTCGCTCTTTTTGCGAGGAGGTGATGTACGCAAAGAAGGCGGTAAATAGAAAGTGGGAGGCGACTATCTTCCTCCTCTACCGCAGAAAAAGCACCGGGTGTCGGATGGCACTTGTCGATATCTGGCCTCTGTGAGTTGGGGTCTATGGGCAGCCGACCAGCGGCAGTCCCTCGCACGATCAGAGATAGACCCAAGACAATGGCAGTTTGTGCTCCGCGAGCTTCTCTAGAAACCGGCTGGACAGGCCGCACAGGGCGATGGAGGAACGGGCCAAGACCTGCCTGGGTATGGTGAATGCTGCCGTGTAGCGAACCTTAGGACAGTCATACCCTTTTTTCTTGACGGCCTATGTCGTATGTTCTGCCATATTGTGCTTCCAGTATTCGGCACTCACTGTACGAAACGCAGCAACGTTGCTACTTTACGCCGATTTTCTGAGACAGTGTGATACTTCCATGGTCGAGCCAGCCCATTTATTAGCTGTCAAGCAATTGGTGGCTAACTTCATGGCAGTGTTGGTTTATACGCATGAGGATGCACAATGAATGAGGACAATGCATCGTGCAATTAACGTGTTCATTAGTTAGTTGTGTGTCTGCTGTGCGGTCTATATGACTAAGTAAAGACCGCAAGCTTAAGGTGATTTGAGGAAAGTAGCACTTAGCAGGCATAACTAACAATTAAACATCGTTCGATGGCTCCTGTGGTTGTGGAGTGTGACTTATAAAAATAATGGCAAGGACAAGTGCATACGTCATAGAGAATAGAATAAAACCACAGTCATTGGCGTACCCTAATAGAGCCAGTAATCGCAGGAAGCAGACCATTATGATGCCATAAGGTGCAAATATTTTACTGTTATTTCTAGTATTTCTAACGTTCCATAATTACTCTAATTTTCAACCTATCCATGACGACGAAACATATTCAAAATATGAAAACATACTCATCGAGGTTAGAAATACTAGAAATAACAGCAGAATATTTGTTCCTTACGACCGGTGTACTATTGTTGAGTATGTTTATTTTATTCGATAAAGACAGTTATTTATAGATACCTCTACCCGCTTATACACACACACACACCATCCATCAGCCCCTATATTCTCTGCTAAACATGGGCCTCACAATGCTTACTACAAAGTGGTCATATTGTCATAATCACCACGCCTGCCCCGTGGATTATTGATCGCAGAATGTTGCTTGTTATCAATACTTAGTCCTGTATTGTATAGTATATACACTCTTTTCCAAAAAAAAACGGGCACTTTAGATTTTTTTCTCTACTTCAATGAAGAAGAACAAGAAGAGGTTTTATTAATTTGACGATGTGTTGGCATGTTATTTGAAGCATCCTGGCATGATTCTTTACGTTCCAAATTTAAATTTTGAAATTAACAAAAGAAAAATATTGATTATTGTAAAATTGCTTTACTAATGGCGCGAATTGCTAAAACGATTTTTTTCATTTTTGGGGGTTATTTGCCAATACTCACGACGCTTGGCAAGCGGTTTGGTGAGCGCAGTATGGCTACCGTTTCACAGAAGGGACGCTGCTGCCCATCCCTTTGATTTAGATTCCCTTAGTCGTCTTTTACGACATCCACGGGAGGAGATGGGAGCGATACTATATTCTTAATCCGGACACCACGCGGAATATCCGGACACCACGCGGTTTTTTTCTGATTACTAAAATGTAATCAGTAAAAAAACCGCGTGGTGATTTACTGCAAATTAAAAAATTACATCTTTCTTTTTACATTAAATACCACTTTTTGATATGAGTGATAAAGCGATAAGGGCTGGTAAAATTATAGCCCTACTCGAAGAAGGTTGTTCGCAAACTTACGTGTCTCAGCGGCTCAATGTGAGTCGTTCAACTGCCCAGGGGACATGGCAACGGTATCAAGAGACCGGTTCGGTCAAAAGAAGACCCGATTCGGGAAGAAAACGATGCACAGAACCAAGAGATGACCGCTTTTTGGTGAGTCAGGCGTTGCGGAATCGTAAGGCGTCAAGTGTGGACCTGAAGAAGAGCCTTGAAGAAGTAAGAGGAGTAGAAGTTAGCTTGTGGACAGTCAGGAGGAGGCCTACGGCTGCCAATATCAGGAGTTACTGCCCGACTCGGGGCCCTAAATTACTCCGTGAGCACCGTGTTGCTCGACTTCAGTTTGCTTGAAACTGTGCTTCATGGACTCTGGAGGACCGGAATAAAGTATTGTTTTCATATGAAGTTAGAATCTCTTTGTGTGGAGAGGACCGACGCCGGCGAGTGCTGCGAAGACCACGGGAACGCTATGCGGAAGTGTGTTTCGAAGAAATCAGTCCTTATGGCGGAGGCTCCGTTATATTTTGGGCAGCAATTAATTCGACGGAGCGTACGGAGTTAGTTTTCATAGAAAATGGAACATTAAATGCACACCGGTACATAATGGAAGTCCTAATTCCATATGCACAACCCGCATTGACTGCACTTGGGGAAGATTCCATTTTTATGGAAGACAATGCTCGCCCACACCGTTGGGAGCATGCAAGAAGTCGGGATCCGGCGTTTAGATTGGCCAATTCGAAGTCCTGGCCTCAATCCAATTGAGCATGTCTGGGATGTTCTAAAGATACTGGTAAGATCAATGCAACCTGCTCCACAAAACATCACGGATCTAAAAAGAGTCATTGCAGAAGACTGGGAACGTATTCCTCAAAACGTTATTAAAAACATCGTGGAAAGCATGCCCAGAAGGATTCAAGCTCACACTCGTTATTAGGTTTTTACATTTGTAACTTTATTTAATTTAAAAAAGTAAAAAAAATGTTTTGTCTTTATTGCCGACCACTTCTTTTTGTTTGGATGTGTACATGGGTTTTAAAGAATTCATCGTTTTTTTTTTATTGCCAGTTTTCAGTTCACGCGTATTAATTTACACGATTATAAGTATACAGATTACTTCAAACAATTAAATTACATTTAATGATCTCAAATTGACCTTAGAATGTAAATTTCCTTCGTTATTTAGTCTTTATGCCCAGTCATTTAAGTAGCTGCAGTGCCCTTTTAACTAGAATACAGCAATGTCTAAAGTTGAAACACTACTGCTTTATATCGGCCATTTATATGTCCACTGCTGAACAAAGGCCTCCCCCATAGATTTCCACAAGTATGTCATCATTTTGGGGGGCACTTGCCAATACTCACCACGCTCGGCAGGCGGGTTGGCGAGCGCAGTATGGCTACCGTTTCACAGAAGGGACGCTGCTGCCCATCCCTCTGGTTTAGATTCCCTTAGTCGCCTTTTACGACATCCACGGGAGGAGATGGAGTGGTGCTATATTCTTAATCCGGACACCACACGGAAAACACTACTGCTTGGCGGCGAATATATGCACTGCGATGGTACCTAGTTAGCCGAACTCCTGCAATAGGAGAACTACCTGCCACCAGCACAGCATAATGGTAGAATTGCCAGTGATAACTCTGCGTTCTGTGAGTATATTTATATCTCAAACCTACGCATACACTACTAACATTAAAGTACAATAAACAATTTATCCAACAAAAAGGCAGTATACGGGTAACACGGCCTATTAAAATTGCGAACTGCGGCAACATCCGGCGATTTTGACATCACGGTCACCCGAAGTAACATACGGCGACGACCTATTATTATTCACCTACTAAAAAACAATGGCATATGTTAAATTGAAACAACAAGTCTTCAATTTCAATTATTTAAGGGTATTACATTGCCGATAACCTTTATGATTTGTTCTCTAAACTAGTACTTCTTACTTTACCGCCAACTACCGACAATCGACCATACTACAACAAAATAATTTAAAGATTTGGTAAAAACACAGATGTGTTGCAGTATTTTGCCTATTTTTATTTACTCTCTGAGAGACTCTAATACATTTTTTAACAATAAAATAGTTACAATGAGTTTCACCAGTTATCTTATTTAGCATTAAATGTTACTATATTATACATTCTGAAGGTCTGATGATGATCAGGTAAATGCTTACCTGATCTCAGTGACGGGAACTAGTTAGGATGACCTAGCTTTCAACATTATTTAGGTGTAAAAGTACCGACAAAACGAAATAGGCTAAAAGCGAAAATAGACAACTTAGAAATAATGTAAGTACTAAGCATTTTTTTGCAGCTCGGGCACGCCTCTCTGTAAACATTGTGAGGCTTACTCTATGGTAAGTTCAAAACACATAATATAACTATTCTACCAGTGGCCCATCTACATATATTCTCTTTTGGATTTGTTGATAGCTTCCATTCGATAGGTCTGGCTAGGCTTACCAAATATATATTTACCAAATAATTTTAATACTGATGGAAGGTTATTGCAAGAGATTGTCGGCTTCGCCCCGGGGAAGGGCGAAGGGGTATGCCGGACTCCTACCGGCTAAAACCACTGGAGTGGTCATCTTCGGCACCTAAGGGAGGCTCCGAAAATGACCGCTTCAGTGGTTTCGCCTTTCCCCGGGGCGAAGGAAGTTCACGAAGAATTTCCACTGGGCACGAATAAAAAAAAAGATGTGTAGGTACCACTTCAAGTGCCAGATATTCGCAAATAAGTAGCATAAGTATTTAAACGTGTGTCATTACTGTGTGTCGGTAAGAAGGGCACTGTAGCTAGTGAAATTACTGGGCATAGAGACATTATTTAATAACGAAAAAATTCTGTTGCCCTAACAATGTTTACGATAAATGAAAGTCTCTACAGCCAAGATACTTAACGATTTTGATCGGTATCTTGGCTGTAGAGACTTTCATTTATCGTACACAATTAACGATTAACGATTTTGCTCGTTATCTTGACATTCCGATGCGCCCACTCCTTCTCCGAACACAATCGGCTCTCGAAGTTGGGCTCGGTATGCTAACGAGAGCTAATTGATGGTAAATAAATAAAAGTTAGCGATAAAGTTACCGATAACAGTCGATAGCTTTGACCGTAGAAACTACCAATTATTGTTATAACAGGATCATTACGACTTAGCGACCGATTTGCGACTCGAGCGCAGTTTGGATCCACGCAGGAGTAGTACTGGCTAGCGTTACAATCACAGAAATTGGAAATAAGGAGAAGTGGTACGGGGGCTTAACCGCGACATGCACAATCGAGCCATTCGAAAAAAAATGGCCGATTTATAACATCAGTTGAGATACGATTGCGTAAGTGAAACTTTGTTAAAGTGTCGTGTTGTTCGGAGACAATTTAGTCTTCGATTTTTCTTGTATTTTTTATAAATGTAATGAATTAAAATTATTGTTTTGTTTATTATGTTACATTTGGATTGATGGAGCAGAACGACATTATTATTTTTGTACAAAATACTATGTTTCTTATCTACCACTTTTAACGAGCAATCGGTGAATAACAAACGCAGTGAATAGAACAGCGAATGGTACTCCCAATAAACTTACGCGTTGCGTGGTACGGCTGCTGTGTTGCAGTCTGTACGCTCGGCATGATAGGTTGCCTACATAGTCGTGGGTGTGTTTTAGTATGAGTAGCCAATTATAATGTTGTGTTTATTCAGTTCATTGGATGAGAACTTGTACATGTGTGCATTAGTGTGTTTTTATGAAGCATGGTAGGGTAAAACTGGATTTCTAGACTCGCATACAGTGATCACCTATTTGGAGTGGTGCTATATTCTTAATCCGTGTGGTGTCCGGATTAAGAATATATCACCCGCCCATCTCCTCTGGTGGATGTCGGAAAAGGCGACTAAGGGACTAAACCATCTGGCTGCTGCCCATCAGCGGCCCTTTTGTGGACATCAGCAATACTGCACTCACCAACCTGCCTGCCAAGTGTGGTGAGTACTGGCAAATTCCCCCCAAAATGACGATATTCGGCATGAAACCGGTCGTTTATGGGGAAGGCCTTTGTTCAGCAGTGGACGTGTTTAGTTGTTTTTTTTTAACACTGGTATTCCTCCTGCGTCGTGAGTGCGTTTACAGACATGAATTCCACATACAATACACCCAGACCCGGAACAACTACCTGCAGATCATACAAATATTTGTTCCGTGTGGGAATCGAACCCACGACCCGGAGCGCAGCAGCCGACTATATCAGCCACTGCACCAACGGTGCTAATGTACTGTTGATCACCAACTAATTTCACAAGTGCGGTTTCCCAATCAACAAAATGGCTCAAGATTAGCTGTGGACGTCTCGGATCTGATATGATGGTAGAATTATATATGTTACGTATCAGCTTAACAGAACCTAAATAACGAATTGCTCAGTTCAATTAATCAAATAATTATCTTCTTAACACGCAACGTAAGAAAGATACTACATAATAGTATATGCATTACGTATATTCCAAGCATATCAACGAACAGCAAACATATTTATTTACGTTAACTACGATAAAATTCCTGGGTTTAAAATAATAAATATATGATAGTAGAATTTCACACCGACTAAAGTGAATACAAAACGGGAAATCTTGATTGAAACGTTCCCGATAAACTTGACAGTGACAGACTATACTCGGCTGAAATTATGATGATGAAGCGATAAACCTATCAATAACGACAATAAATTTAAGGTTTTTTGAGTAAAATGGCTAGGCGCGACTGGTAACTGACTGCTATAGTGTAACGGTTACGGAAGTAACGAATGTAGTGGTACGTAACATTAAATACATTTATTATTATTAATGATAACATTAATAAAAAATTAAAATAGAATATCGTAATATCGGCCACAGCGTCAAAGAAGTTTTACTTCAACCGCGTGTAATATTTTTTTGTAGTACTTACTTACTAAGGTCGTTCAAATTTCAAATATAGAAAGCGACCACGCAAGGGTTAATCTGGCTTATTCTGTCCATCGTTTGGCATCTGATCCTTAGAAACTGAACCTTTGTAGTTCGGTTTATGCCACGTGTTTGGTTTCAGCCAGTTTCCTTACTGTGCCACAGGGCAGTATCTTAGGCCCCACACTATTCCTTGTATATATTAATGATTTGTGTAGCCTCAGCCTGAAACAAGGACAAATAATTTCTTTCGCTGATGACACTGTGCTATTATTTCGTGGGCGCACATGGAGGGAAGTATACAAATTGGCTGATGAGGGTTTTGTATTGGTAACAAAATGGCTCGACTGCAACCTACTTACATTAAATGCACCAAAAACTAAATACATAACCTTCAGCATTCAAAATATCACGCAACCACCAAATAACTTACTGTACCGGACGGGCGAACCTCGGTGATGAGTAGCTGACGTCCTGTACCTATAGGTTCCGGAAGTACTTTTAAACTTGCCAAACAATCGAACGTGTTGATTCCGTATGTGCGCTTATACTTGTAGCGGAGATAACGTAAAATAAAAACACAACTTTCACTGTAACTTATGGCAGAGAGCAATTTCAGACTGTACCGCACCACTTATTTACTATCAAGAACTAACTACTAATTAAAAACTTGGATCTATTTTTGTTCTTGTTCCTGAAGGGACGGGCGCGCTTAGCTACCTCCGATCCGTACATGCACGAGAGCCGTGAAATTGCTTCCCCTTTTCATTGTTTATTTTCGCTATTGTCATACAGGTATTGTCTACGGTTTTTCAAGTATCTAATAAAAAATAAGCTCTATTGTGTGTGTCTGTTATTCCTTAAAGTGTGTCCTTTTCAGGTATACAAAGGGAAAGGGTTAAATAATATGTGTTAGCTGTGTATTTACAGTTTTATCCTTAGTTGTAAGGGTGTTGAAGCTGAGTGACTTAATAAATTTCGTTTATTGTCGTAATTATATAACTATACTTGTGACTCTAAGTTTAAGGGTGTAGGCAGTGGTCTTGGCCAACTGTTGTTGATATTTTCTTATAAATTATGTTTATGCAGTTAATACAGAGCGTAGTTTAGGCCCAGTGGCTAAAAACAGTAGTGATGCTAGTTTTCTACGATTATACATTATCTGTGGGCTGAGGGCGTGGTTAACTAAGGGGAATCCCCTTTTTCTGGCTTACATTAGTCTAAATCTAGTACATAGGGTTAGTTTTGACAAAATCTAAGTACTAATCATTGTTGTATGGGGTGTCTAGGACTAGTAGGCAAAAGTTACTTTTTTACAAATTTTCGAAAATGTACATGTTTGACTTATCTAAATATCTTATATGTATATTCTAATAATATTATTCTAAAGCTACGTATGTACATCGTGAGTTATGTCGCGAGCGCTGTTGCTATGTGTGTAAACATCATGTCGTGGGTTTTGTGGTTGCGTCGCGAACAGGTTTTGTGGTTGCGTCGCGAACATATCTCCCGCCGTGCAGTCTCGCTGGCATCGTTGTCAGTGCAGCTGCACCAATCTCTCGGTGAGCGGCGTTGCTACTTGGGTAGCGGTATCACCTTTTTCGTAGGCCGTTTGAGTACGCCGCCTGCTGTGCGCACCTCTACAGTGCGTATTTGCCCGTCTGCTCCCGGGAATACAGCGGTGATGACGCCGCGTGGCCATGTATTGCGAGGCAAGTGGCCATCGGCGATGAATACCGGGTCGCCTACTTGTAAGGTGGGACCACGGTTATGCGGAGTCCGCCGATATTGGAGGTCGGGGAGGTATTCCCTCACCCAACGTTGCCAGAACATGTCAGCGAGTATTTGTGCTCGCCGCCAATGTTGTTTGTTGTGTAAGTCATTTTCGTCGAATGTGCCTGGGGTAGGCAGTCGTCTTGATCCGCCCAACAAAAAATGGTTGGGCGTTATTGCTTCATCGTCGTCTGGCTCGACCGACACATGTGTCAGCGGTCGGCTGTTGACAGTGTACTCGACCTCGCACAATAGGGTTGCGAGTACTTCTTCTGTTGGATGACGTTCGTGTAGTACGGTGGTGAGTGTGTTTTTCACACACCGTACAAGTCGCTCCCACGCCCCTCCCATGAAGGGCGCAGAAGGTGTGATGAACCGCCACGCTATGCCGCGGCGGCTGGCTTCGTTGCGCAGGGCGTCTCGGAGCTCTCGGTCGGCGCCGTGCAGGTTGGTGCCGTTGTCTGAGTACATCTCAGTAGGGCACCCTCTGCGCGCGGCAAATCGCCGCAGCGCCAGGATAGCGGAGTCTGCGCTAAGGCTGCCGGCGACCTCCAGGTGAACTGCCCTAGAGGTCAGACAGGTGAACAGCGCCACATAGCGCTTGTGGTGTTGACGCCCGATTGTCACGGACAACGGGCCGAAATAATCTATACCTGTAAAAGTAAACGGATGTTTATGATGACCCAGACGGGCCTTAGGGTGATCGCCGGTTGCCGGCTCGGGTGGATGACTTTTCCTTATTCGACATTGTAAGCATCGACTTATTACGGCCTTGGTTGTAGGTCGTAGCCTCAGGATCCAGAAGTGTTGCCTCACTTCGTTTATTACGGTCTCAGTGCCGCTGTGATGTAGACTTCGATGTGTCCAATCTATATACAACCGCGTTATGTCATGATCGCCATCTAATATAGCGGGTGTTTTTGAGTTGCTTTGGACTCCCTCCACTGCAGCTATTCGGCTTCTGAGAAAGATTATGTCATTTTTGTATTCTATTTGCAAGTGTTTTAATCGGCTATCATTGTCTATATTTTTATTGTTCCGCAGGTTACTTAATTCCTGGTTAAATGAATTTTGCTGTATTAATTGAATTATCAAATGTTCGGCTTTCCCTAGTATATCGGCGTTTAGGGGTTTAAAGATTTTAGCTTCCTTTTCAGTTGTTTTCTTTTTAATTTTCATTGGCTGTATCTTTTTCGTTCGCCAATCCGGATCGTTGCTAATATTTTTCTTATTTCTTTTGTAATTTACTTTGTCCGTTTTTTTGCGACATATTGTTATAAACTGTAATACCCGTCCTATCGAGCGTATTAATCGTTCCCATTTCGAGAACCTTTTGGGGTCAGGTAGAGACTCTGATATATCGAATTTTTGTTTTGTGCTTATGTTATAAGTCTTTTCCTCCCCCGTGTTGTCGTTAACTTTAAATTTCTCTACTGGCCATTTTGAGGGATCTTCGTACAGAAATGTGGGACCAAAATACCACTCATGTTGCGAATTGAAGTTCGCCGGTACATCGCGTGTGGCCGCGTCCGCTATGTTCTGTTTTGTCGGTATCCAATGCCATTCCTCGGCCTTACTATTTTCTTGTATCGCGGCTATTCTATGAGCTACGAACGGCTTGTAGCTGCGAGCTCCTTTTGTGACCCAAGTGAGTACCGTTTTGCTATCTGTCCAATAGAATGTTTCATGTGGTTTAATCTGGTGTTCCTCCGCAACCGCTGTCGCTAAACGGCTTCCTAATACGGCGGCTTGCAGTTCGAGACGAGGGATAGAAGTTATTTTTAAAGGTGCCACTCTGGCTTTGGCCATTACTATTGAAACATTTACTTTACTATCTGAGTTTGTTGTTCTCCAGTATACTACCGCGGCGTATGCGGATTCGCTTGCGTCTGTAAATACGTGCATTTGTATTGTCGTAGCTGAGCCATATCCTAAATAGCTTCTAGGTATTTTTATATCTTTTAGATGGCGCAAGTGTGTCAGCCACGCTATCCACTGTTGGGCTAGATCCCCATCTAGGTTTTGATCCCAGTCTATAGTTCGTCTCCACGTTTCCTGTAGTATTTGTTTAGCTCGTATTGTAACCGGCGATGCTAATCCTAATGGATCGTAGAGCGACATTACTATTCTGAGTGCCTCTCGTTTAGTCGGAATTTCTTTCGTAATTAAATCTGCAGGCAATCGTGCCAGTTCTAAGTTGAAACTTAAGTGGTCGGTACTGGGGACCCAAATCAGTCCGAGTATTTTTTCTTCTTGGCCTTTACTACCTATATTGACCCTATCGTTAATATTCTTATTGGAATCTAGTTGTGCCAACAATTCGTCTGAGTTCGATACCCATTTGGTTAAATTAAAACGCGCGCTTTTATGTATGTTTTTTACTTGGGTTGATACCCTGGCCGCGTTTTGTATGTCTATGAAGCTATCTAAATAATCGTCCATGTAATGATTTTCAACTATAGCCCTAATGGCTTCCGGTTTGTCAACGTGTTTTTTCGCGTTCCAATTTTTTGCGTATATAGCTGTACACGGTGAACTCGCTGCACCGAATATTATTGACGTCATTCTATATTCCTGGGGTGCGCCCTCCCGCCGGTCGCCACGCCACAGATACCTAAGTGCATCTCTATCTTCTTTACGAATTTTTACTTGTAAAAACATTTCAGCTATATCAGCTGAAACTGCTATAGGGTACCGCCTAAACCTCATCATCACTCCCGGTAGTGATTGTAATAAGTCCGGTCCTGTTAACAACTGATCGTTTAGTGATACACCCTTCGTTTTCGCGGCCGCGTCGTGTACTATGCGAATCTTATCCGGCTTCATTGGGTTATATACGTTAAAATGTGGTAAGTACCAAACTTTTCCTTTAATGCATTCCTTAGGCGCAGTCTCTGCATACCCTTTATCTATTAATGCGGTCATTTGTTCGTTATATCGTGTTTTTAGTTCGGGGTTACGATCTAATTTATTTTCTATTGAGATAAGTCTCGTTAACGCGTTCTGATATGCGTCCGGCATTTCTATATTTTTGTCTTTCCATAATAACGCTGTTTCTATGTGACCCGTATCTAACTGACGTGTATGTTTGTCTAATATATCTTCCGCGCGTTTCTCTGGATCTGAACTAGGCCGTCTCGGATTTATCATTAAAGATTCAACAGCGAAGAAATCATTCAACTGACGGTTTATTTTTTCATCTATGGTAGTTAAATTATGAATAAATTGCACACTGTGACCGAGGGTTCTTTCGAAGACGCCGTGTAGTACCCATCCTAATGCGGTAAGTGAAGCTACTGGCTGATTTTTAGGGCCGATACGATTTTCAGTTGATAATAATAAATTCCAATTGTCTTGTCCTATTAGAATTTTGGGTGTGACTGCCCCATATACAAGATCGTCTCTTAAGTCGGTCAAGTGTTCACATTCTAATATATCTTGTTGACTTATAAGTTGCGGTGACAAATTTAAGTTAGGTATAGTACGTGCGTATATTTTTCTCTGCCCCCTACGCTTAGTGCATAGCGTGATAGTAACGCGTCGGGAATTCGGAGTTTTTAATTTTATGTCTCCGATAGCTTCCATATTTAATGGCTCTATTCTGCCTTGTGCCCCTATTTGGGTCGCTATGTTTTCGTCTATCAAAGTTACTGTTGAGCCATCGTCTAATAACGCGTGAGCGTCTATCTCTCCCGCCGGTCCAATTACTGTTACCGGCAATATCTTTAAAAAGGCGCGAGTTCTATTCGGGGTCCAAGCGTTAGCGACTGTTTCTTTCGGTTCTATGTCACTCTTGTCTTTTTTAATATAATGTAACATAGAGTGATGTGTGGCGGTGCAATTTTCTATGCCACATTTCTTTGGTTTACACGTGTGTTGCTGATGTCTATATTTTAAGCAACGATAACACATACCGTGTGTTTTAGCTAATTCCCAACGTTTGTTGGTATCGACTTCTTTAAATTTTCTACAATCTGATGAATAGTGACCCTCGTTATCACATATTCTACACTTTGGCACATATCTATTTGTCACATTATTAGTTTTATGTATAAAGCGTCTACTTACGTGATTTTCTGTTACCATTTCCGGCGGCGCGAATGCACTACAGTATTGGGCCTGTTCCGACACAAACTCACTGAATCGATTTAGATCCGGCACACCGTTATATTTTTCCGTGAATGCTTTATACCACTGTACGCGTAACGAATTTGGTAATTTTTCTGTTAAGTTTCTAACTAGTTCCGCGTTAAGTAAATAATATTCCCTTTTTAACGCTTTTAATGTTACTACACTGCTTCTAACACGACTGGCGAACATACATATATCTTTTGGTGATTCGCTGCATCGCGGTAACGTTTTTAACTTATCTGTTTCGGCTTGCGCTATCGAGTCGGGGCGTCCAAACTGTAACTCTAGTTCCTTCATTATTTCGTCCGGTTTCGCGTGTCCGATAAGTTCCGAACTGACGGTGTCTAACGCCCTTCCCCTTAGACTTCTTCTGAGTCTCGCGGTATTTTCTATGTCGTTGAAATACGTTTTCGTTGTTTCGTATATTGCACGGAACGATAGCCACTCTGTATGGGCTCCACTATAATTTGGTAAATGCATTATTACCTTGGACGCGGATTGTATTTGCGAGTTTATATTTTTTCCTATTGGCGTCCTATTATCGGCCAGGGCCGCGATCGCGGAGGTTAGCTGTGTTACGAACGGTCGGAGCGCGTCACTTTGTTCACTATTTTCGCGTTTTAAAACTGTATTACTATCGCCTAACTTTGTTGGCACGTTTATCGAATTTTTTACCGTTTTGTCTATTATATTGCCTATCGTATTTTCTATTGTATTTCCTATCGTATTTTCTATCGGCTTTATGCACTGTGTTGGTAGCTCACTGGTTTCAGGTTCCGGCGGTATGTTGGTTGTTTCTTCTAGCCATGATCGTACGAACTCAGCCTTTGATTGGCCTTCTTCGTCGTATTCGGTTTCGGAATCTTCATTTTCGGCTTTCTTTAACGCTAAACGGGCGAGCTCCAATTTTATTTTCAATATGTCTTCACGGGCCTTCACTATTTTTCTATGGGATCGATCAGTGCGGTGACTGCTATTTTCTGTACGTCCCTTCCTTGGCTTGGCCGTGATGTTTTCCTTTTGGGTATTTTCTATCGTCGCCTTTTGGACGCTCTTAACCTTCGGCCGTAATGTTCTGTCCGAGTCGCCTTTTAATTGTCGAATATCCTTGGAGCCAGTCGGATTGTCTATATTTTCTATGGTGTTTGATCTAGCTCGCGGACGGGGCTTCCCGGTATTTTCTGTCGATGCCGATGGTGATCGTGGTGGATGTTCATGATATATTACTCTTGCTGCCCTCGGTGTGTCGCTTTCAGCATGGTTTTTATTTTCTTCTGCCTGCTTACCCTGCGACCGCGTCATTAACGGCATGTTTGCTATTTTTTATTTTTATCGAATGTATACGCGCACTACACGAAATGTACTATTTGTTTATTGTATATCCGGCTCGAAGGACCATTGAATGTACCGGACGGGCGAACCTCGGTGATGAGTAGCTGACGTCCTGTACCTATAGGTTCCGGAAGTACTTTTAAACTTGCCAAACAATCGAACGTGTTGATTCCGTATGTGCGCTTATACTTGTAGCGGAGATAACGTAAAATAAAAACACAACTTTCACTGTAACTTATGGCAGAGAGCAATTTCAGACTGTACCGCACCACTTATTTACTATCAAGAACTAACTACTAATTAAAAACTTGGATCTATTTTTGTTCTTGTTCCTGAAGGGACGGGCGCGCTTAGCTACCTCCGATCCGTACATGCACGAGAGCCGTGAAATTGCTTCCCCTTTTCATTGTTTATTTTCGCTATTGTCATACAGGTATTGTCTACGGTTTTTCAAGTATCTAATAAAAAATAAGCTCTATTGTGTGTGTCTGTTATTCCTTAAAGTGTGTCCTTTTCAGGTATACAAAGGGAAAGGGTTAAATAATATGTGTTAGCTGTGTATTTACAGTTTTATCCTTAGTTGTAAGGGTGTTGAAGCTGAGTGACTTAATAAATTTCGTTTATTGTCGTAATTATATAACTATACTTGTGACTCTAAGTTTAAGGGTGTAGGCAGTGGTCTTGGCCAACTGTTGTTGATATTTTCTTATAAATTATGTTTATGCAGTTAATACAGAGCGTAGTTTAGGCCCAGTGGCTAAAAACAGTAGTGATGCTAGTTTTCTACGATTATACATTATCTGTGGGCTGAGGGCGTGGTTAACTAAGGGGAATCCCCTTTTTCTGGCTTACATTAGTCTAAATCTAGTACATAGGGTTAGTTTTGACAAAATCTAAGTACTAATCATTGTTGTATGGGGTGTCTAGGACTAGTAGGCAAAAGTTACTTTTTTACAAATTTTCGAAAATGTACATGTTTGACTTATCTAAATATCTTATATGTATATTCTAATAATATTATTCTAAAGCTACGTATGTACATCGTGAGTTATGTCGCGAGCGCTGTTGCTATGTGTGTAAACATCATGTCGTGGGTTTTGTGGTTGCGTCGCGAACAGGTTTTGTGGTTGCGTCGCGAACACTTACAATTAAAATTACATGCTTGCAACAACGTCCCAGCCTGCCTGCCTGCCTGTTACAGCCTCACAAAGGTATCATCAGTCAAGTATTTGGGCTTGATGGTAGATCAAAACCTCACTTGGAATGAGCAAATAGCCACTATGACAACTCGTGTTAGAAGATTGATTTATATGTTTAAAAATCTTCGGAATATATGTGACCCCAAACTACTACTGACTGTTATTTTTGTCTATGTCAATCTATATTGTCATATTGTATCACTGTTTGGGGAGGTGCATCGAAAACCACAATGATAAATCTTGAAAGAGCTCAGCGCGCTGTACTAAAAGTAATGACATTTAGGAAATTTAGATATCCTACTCATTTATTATATAAGGGCCTCTCCTTGCTTACAATTAGGCAATTGTTTATTAAAAATGCAGTAACGCTACAACACATTACGTTGCCACATTTTACAACAAGACGAAGAAAAGCTCTGGTCTACTCTATTCCTAAAAGTAAGAAGGCGTTTGCTAACAAATTCTTCGATCATCAATTTACGGGATTTGACTTTCTATACTTGTAAAAATGCTTTGGATAAACATCTCATACAAATGAACTTTAACGATACTGAACAGCTGTTAGTAAATCTATCATAAATACATTCACAAAAACACTTTCACATGACACCTAACGCAAACACGTGTGGTACACGTAAACAACATATTACACACTAACTTACTGATCTTTCAACTAATACAAACATTATGATTTATTATATATTATACGTTGTTTAATTCTTTTATGTGTTAGTTACACGAACTATTTGTTTTTTAGTATAATAACATCAAGTCATCAACACAAACATACATTTTGTCTGAAATATTTGCGTATACACTTCAAATTAAAGAGGTACCAACATTAACAGCGTCATCAAAATCAATTATAACACCCGCAAAATGTTTTTATTTTTGTATCAAGTTTTAAACTAATTCTAGTGTAACATATGTATAATTTGTGGAATACGTGTGCGTATTTGGGAACGAGGAGGACTGACCAATCGTGATACAGTATTCACTAGTACGGAGGTCAGTGTGAATCTGGCTCAAACAACCGTAAAATACCAATCACCTGAGTCCTATGTTGGTAAACACAAATCACGGGATTGTTGTGATATGTGAATTATAATTAAGGGTTGTTCTTGACTTTTGCTAATAAACTTTATTACTTTTATTACTATTATTACTGTGTTTTCGCATTATATTCTCTGTAAACTTTAGACGACAGAAATCATATTTGACTCACATAAAAAAAATTGAATCTGCATAATTCCAAGCCCTGGACTGCTACTTATCATTCATTTATTTTTTACTAGGGTAAATCCTCATGGAATTCCTCCGCTTTGGGAAGGGCAGAGGGGCATGCTGGACTCTTACCCTTCCTCTTGCCCCACGATGTCCTTCCACTTACCTCTGGCTGGGGGTGCGGTGATCGCCTTGTCAGCCCTAGACCACACCTCAGGCAGGTATCGACCCGTCACTGTTTGACGGGCCACGTCTCTGTGTAATCTGGTCAACAGCACATACTTTCAGAGAGGCGCGCGCGGAGCACACCTGCCCCCGTCACGTGCCTGTTTCTGTTCGGGCGACGGACTGCCCTTGATTCGTCGCCCGCAGGTCCCTTCTATTGGTGGGCGAAGATGGTTCAGCATTCAATTCAATCATGATATGAATCACATTAGAAATCCCCAAATGGTCCGGAAGGCCTAAAACGACCGTATTAGGTTTTATTTATTTATTATTATTAGGCATATTAATGATCTCAATACGATTCACATTAGAAACCACAAAATGGTCGCTTCATCATAACTGGACATTAACGTGACCATTTTGTGATTTATAATGTGATTCATATTATGATTCACCTAAAGCGGCCTTTTTAGGCCCCCAGAGATGATCTCCCGTCCCCACTATGCCGCCTCCTTTGCTTGCGTCAGGTCCTCTGAAAAGGATGCAATGGCATCCTCAAGGTCTCCTGACAGAAAATGCCTATGGCATTAGGACCATCTTAGTACACTATTGTACAGAAAGAATAAAAAAATAAAATAAAACCCACGGCCGGAAGCGAGAGGTCACCCTCTTCGACCGCCGTGACGAGATCATGGCGCTGCGTTGCCCAAGCTGGGACACACCTGCTCCACAGTGATGACAACCGGGCTTCTCTTCTCGGCCTTTAACACAGGTACTTCTTAAAATACCCATGGTTAGAGAGCACCTGCTTCATCCGGAAGGTGAGGGCGCCATGCCGCCTCTCCAGCAATTCCTCTATGAGGAGTCTTACCACCGCTAACAACTCGTTGGTCATATTGTTACATTTCACCACCCGGAATAATAGATATCGCTAAATATGGCTTGTGCATAACAGAAAAACCTAATAACACTTTACCCAACACGGTAATCTTTTTTTTTTTTTTTTTAATTCGTTGCCCCACACTAGGATTTCTCCTGTGTCGTGGGTGCGTTTACAGACATACATTTCACACACAATACACCCAGACCCGGAACAACTACCTGCAGATCATACAAATATTTGTTCCGTGCGGGAATTGAACCCGCAACCCGTTGTACCGCAACCCGCATGTAAAATATATATAATTAAAATATTGTAACGTTCTTGAAAGTTAAATTTAGAATTATTTCGATAAGATGAATGTAAGAATAATGTAATACCTACCTAATTGTAAAATGAATTAAATACAATAATAATCTAACCCAGAATATCACGCATCGTAGTTGCGATTTAAATTCACCAGAAAAAAGTACATAACAGAAATTTGTTTTATGCTTTTCCGATAAGTTGGGTTTTAAGTTTAACTGATTTTAATCATCTTAGAGTGTATTCATAAATTCACATATAAGTTATTCTTTTTAAGTGAAACAAGTGAACACATTCGTTATCAGTACGGCACGGTTGGTGCAGTGGCAGTATAGTTGGCTTCTGGCTGCACTGGGTCGTGGGTTCGATTTCCGCACGGAACAAATATTTGTATGATCTGCAGGTAGTTGTTCCGGGTCTGGGTGTATTGTGTGTGGAATATGTGTTTGTAAATGCACCCACGACCCAGGAGAAATCCTAGTGAGGGGCAACGTTTTAAAAAAAAATGCGTACGTTATAAGAATTATTAAAAAAAACCATTAACATCACGCTCTATCTACAGGGAGATAAACAACAGATTTTAAGAATAAGAACGCTTATTTCGTAACCTTTCGCAATTGGTTACAAGCTATATTAGTTTTCAATTAAAATTCGCTATGAATTAATCGTAGCTTAAGGGCATGCATTCCAAATATATTAATTTTCCTTATATAAACTATGATGTTTAATTTAGAAATTTTAATGTTTATCTAATACTGTATCTCCATCATTGCGTGATATGAAGGACACTTCGTTTCCTTTGGTCAGACCATAAAGTCAGATGCTTTAGATGGGTAACATTAAAAAAAATCGTAAATATTCTGAAGAATATTATCATAAATATGAGTTTTAGGCAAAGGAAAATGCCCATCAATGGCCTTTCACTATATAGCATTTGATTTTGAATGATAGCTAAAATTAGAAACAGATGATAAGTGATAGCATAGTTTCAGAGTCATCCGTGTGGTGTCGAATAGCTATATAGATAGCTATTAAGAAAATAGCACCACTCCATCTCTTCCCGTGGATGTCGTAAAAGGCGACTAAGGGAATCTAAACCAGAGGGATGGGCAGCAGCGTCCTTTCTGTGAAACGGTAGCCATACTGCGCTCACCAACCCGCCAGCCAAGCGTGGTGAGTATTGGCAAATACCCCCCACAATGATGACACAGTTGTGAAAATCTATGGGGGAGGCCTTTGTTCAACAGTGGACGTATAAATGGCCGATATGATAGTTTCAGAGGAAACAAAATTAAACATCTTATTTCGTAGGATTTCCAGAAAGCTTCCATGTTTAGCTAGGACTTTGGAGGTAAGTTTTGAAGTAAACTCAGTACATAAAGCGACACATTAATATAGTATGGAAGATTCTGGAATGATATAATAAAATAAAGATCCAATGTTCCTGTATAATTGTGTCTCATATAAAATAAATTAAACAATTAAATCATTAATAATTAAAAGGACAATCTGCCTCTGTTTCCGCCAACTAACCACGCCTTGTTCAAAACAAAGAGTGTTTGAGATTAACGATGACATTTGAGGGAAGAGTGTCGTCCAAACTAGTGATATCAACTATTATCGATATCATTTACGCAGTTTTTAAGTCATCTAAATGACATATATTGATCGATTTATAATAGGTTTTATACTGTTACTAGCGCTTAGAATCAATTTCAGGACTCCATTTGATTGTGGCAAAAACATAGGATTATTTAATGTATTTCCGACTAACGTAATAATCGATTAATTACAATATATGTTTTTGAAAGTGCTCCGTGTAGTTACGGTCACGAATAGGGCTACCCTATTTTATCTCGTGGGTGTCGTAAAAGGCGACTAAGGGATTTTGGAAACCGGTGCACACAATTAAGCATTTTTGGCTACCATTGATGGCGAGTAAACCACCAACACTAGCATACCCAAGGAGGGTTGGTGTCAGACAGGCGACCGACTATAAAACCCTTTTGCCAAAATCCTTGCAATATGACTAACATATTGCGCCGACTTGAGTTCTTATGTGCTCGAAGGGCGCTGCCACTCATTCTCCAGCTAATCCCATATTCGCTTTTTCCGACACCAATGGAATAATATGGCGTGATGATATTCTGAGTTTCTGAGCCGGCACCACACGGTCCAGCCTTTCTGTAGGTATACAAAGGTAATGATCGGTGGTCTCCATTTCTCTCTGTACTCCTCAGTCAGTCTGGTATGCCTTAGATATTCGGTAGTTGTAAAAGCAGTGACTTTGTAAAAATAATATAATCAAAGGTCTGTCCTACATAACCTACCAATAATAAATTATTTTTTAAATTCTATGAAAGTGCATATATTCATAGTTTTACTACCTACGACCTAAAGGCTTGCAGTCGTTGCTGATTCACGCACAGTTCCACAATATTCAGATGCAACTTATCAGCGTTTTGCTGGAATCTGTTTTCCAGTGCGTCATCGAATTATACCAACGCCAACGAACCGTATCGTTGCAACCCGAATGAGACAGATTCATTGACATTAATTGACTATGTTTAAAAATATCATCGTATTTCAAAACAGCAAACCTCTGACCCTGTATGCACTTAATATATAATTGAGGAAATGAAATGTGTAATTTATGTCATTATCTTCATAATATACAAGTGAAACAAGGTTGTCTGGCAGAAATCGCCGAGTGCGTTAAGACCGCCCTTTGTACATGTCATTTTATGTAAGTATTTGATCTTCTTTTTTTTGTTATGTATGGTGTACAATAAAGAGTATTGTATTATGAAACTGAAAACATCGGTAATATTGAAAGGGGAGTTCTTTTGTGATTCACATTAATATAACACGATACAGATATCATGAAGTCCTTCACTGAAAGTTATGAAATACATAAGACAAACTTTGTCTTCGACTATCATAAAAGCCGTGCTATGTCGAATTCAATAATGAGATGTTCAATGTTTTTGATTTTACAATGTAAGCTCTTAAGCAACCGCTGTTGAACATATACAGCTACATTTCTTGATAGACAAGCTGGTGACCGCAGTAAATATATTGTATATAGCACTGAAGAGCCAAAAAGTTTGCTACTTGCTACATCTGATTACTACCGATCTCGGCATCGATAACGATAATGATACTCCAAGGAACAAGAGGGAGAAGGTAAACAAATATGACAGAGAAGACAACATGTAACTGTATCGAAAGTTATTTATAAAGCTATGCTAGTTGTGGTAACAAAATAAGAGAACAAAAGAATGTTTTAACAATGGAGATGTAAAACACCATGCAAAAAAATGTATCCAAATATTAACTGTTGAAAAAAATTGTTTGACTGTTTCAGGCGTCACAGATGACGTGCACTTTTTGTTTGTCAGGTAGTCAGCCACCAGTTATATCAGTGAGCAGCTTGCTGGTGCTGTCTCTTTCTATCATTCCTCCCGCAACAATGATTTGTTGCAAAAATAGTTTTTTGCAACAATAATTTGTAGCACCAATTGTATTCAAGGCCTTAAACTTAAACTGTACCGCCGCCTAACAAGTTTACTTTCTAGATTATCAAACGATAGTTCACATGTATGGCAAGTAACTAATTAGGAACATTAATATATAACATAATTACATATCTCTGCAACGGTCAATAGAAACTCATTAGACTAGACACAAGGATTCAAAAAGGAAAAAACATATTCAACCATTGCAATATTTTATAATATGTGCCAAGGAGGATACTGATGGCCATTTTTTCGACATAATTTCATTTTCACATATTACGCACCAAGAAGAGTAGATAATGGCCTATTAATTGGCAGGAACATGATATCTTAGTCATATGGAATGATTATTTAAAAAACGATTAGACTATCGGTCCGTTATACTGCTGTTGATTCATAACACAATGCGTATAACAAAGTACCCATAAACACAGAAATTCCTCGAATCAAAGGGCCGGTTCAGCGATACTGAAGCGTGTACTTACTATACTGTGCACGTGGGATTTTACAGAAGTTGGTGGCTAGTGAAGCTTAAATCTTTAACGGCCAAAATTAATAATCAATCTAATCCGAAATCTTCAGATTTAAGCTTTTGAAATTCATCCGTTGTTGTGTTACGGTCACATTTAACACAAAAAACTGACATAGCCGTAATCCGAAATCCAAAGATTTTGGATTAGATCGATTATTAATTTCGGCCATAAATCAGATAAAAATTAGGCTCAAACTCTTTAGCTGAATAGATCAATATCAGACCCTATCACACACAATCCAGATTCACAATACAAATCATAGAAATATAAATTCCTGATTCACAAGCTACTAATATTCGAAAAATTTAATACAGTAAATTACGACGTTCGTTCTCCATACAGCTGTTACTATACAAAGTATTCACTACTATTACGCATTTTTCTGGTGATTCACCTGTTTACTGAGCCGGCTATTTTGTTATATTATCTTATTGTTGCCACAGCAGTCTGTTCATATTTACTATATCAGATACATATCAGTTCTTTTATAAGAGGGTTTCAAAGCAACGCATGCCTATTGCACGCAATACACCAACAGGACTTTTTGAAAATATGTGTGGCTCAACAAAGCTACTATACTAACTATAGTTATATTCATAGTCGGCTTGGTTTGCGTAGCGGCTGAGATATTGGCTTGCTGCGCTACGTGTCGATTCGTTCGATCCCCGCACGGAACAACTATTGTATGATCTACAGATAGTTTCGGGTCTGGGTGTTTGTCCATGTTAGATTTATGTCTGTAAACTGTACCCACGATACAGGAGCAATCATAGTGAGGGCAAAGCTTTAAAAAAAGTAGTTACGTATCTAGGTATTCACCTTCCAATAAGGACGTGCGACTAGCCACGAACTGAACCTACCATCTCCCTTCTACCATCACACTTCAGGTGATCATTCGCACTTGGTTGATATTCCGATATGTAATGCTTTTTTTGAACCTTCATTATGCGCAAACCCAAAGTGTGAAACTCCTTGTCAGCATATGCTTTCTCTGCTACCTATAAACCTTTAAATTAAAACGGAATAGGCATCTTCTGTGTGCGCTCGTTCCACCGTAGCTCTCATCTATCGATTTCCATCAAGTGAGATAGAAGTAAACCTACACAAACAAAAGACAGATTCTCGATGGTTTCTCGAAAAATAAAGTCTTCTAAAACTACTGGGCTCTATTTTACGCGCCTTAATTTAATTCTAGGAATTTATTTTAAACATTCAGGACGGATAAACCAATCAACAAGGATAATTATAAACACACATGTCAAAAAAATTGTAAGTCACACAAACATGGATCTCTCTCACAAAAATGCGACACTAACATTACCAACCATCCATCAGCAAACATGTCTCAATGGAAATTGGTACAGTCAGCATTTTAGTTTATAACATGTCATTAATTGAAATGGTGGTATAAAAAACCTGGGAAGTATATTTGAATTCTTTTACAATATTTGAAAGCTACTATTGTGCATCCAGACCTGGGAGGGCTCTAAACCTTGAGAGGGCTCTGAAATGTTCTCAGAGGTGTGAGTGATTACTCTTACGCCAACCCGCACTAGACACAGCGTGGTGCACTAAGGTCTAACCTTTCTTATCGAGTGAAAAAGTCCGAACCCAGCAGTAGGATGTGAATAGTAATGGACTGATTCTGTATGTATATGTATGTTTGTGCATCAATTCGTTTTTCAAATAATGCCATTGTAACGATGGTAAAAGACCGGACGGTATGTCGTTACTGGCATGGAAGATGGGTAGGCCTCTGGTGTGGGATGCAACTTGTGTCGACACCCTTGCTCCATCCCATCTTCCAAGCATGGCATGCTGTGCTGGCGCTGCCGCTTCTGCAGCAGAAACCCTCAAACGGCGCAAATACAATAACCTTATAGGCAATTATTATTTTGAGCCGTTTGGGGTCGAAACGCTTGGGTCATGGGGTCCGAGTGCACGTCAGCTTTTCAAAGATATAGTAGCTAGACGGTTGGTCGACACTTCGCGTGATCAGAGGGCTGGCCTTTTGTTTGGCCAAAGAATAAGCATTGCCATTCAACGTGGCAATGCTGCCAACCTTCTAGGAACATTATCAGCTGACAGCGATGAGGAGGTATACTTTGACGCCTAAGTACATTTTATACTTTTCTATATTTATTATATACATAGTTATTTTTTATGTTTAGTGTAATCATAAATAGTGTATATATATGCCATTGTTAAAAACGAAAATGTTCAGCTATTTTTGTTGTTGACTGTATATACTAAAGAGTGTGTAGAGCGTGGAGAGGGTGAGCAGTATGGGTGAATTGACGCGGGCCACGATGCGGCACAGCGACACGAAAAGCGACTAGTACTAATTCTATTGCGGCAATGATTATCTTATTAGCTTAGTATCGAGATAGCTCATCATACTAGCAGATCTTTTTTCATAAATAATATTGAACATGAATATACATGCTCTTTTCTTCTGTTGGGCTTCTCGCATACATTTCAAGGGAGATGTGGATGCTTAACCGGACAACTGGCGAAGCTTGAAGAGCCTCTAGCCAGGTTATACATGCTCTGTTCGCCTGACCTTCATAACGTGACTATGTTTTAAACTAAAATGGTATAGTGAAAAGGATTTTATCTATTTCGCTGAAATTCACTAGCTGCAGCTTGTCTAATTCCCGATTACAATATAATTACCCATGTATAATAATTCAAGAATATACACATTTTAAAACCATTGATATCTTGTTATTATATAGAAGTTAATTCATAAATATATTATAAACAATTTCGTTAGAAAGCAGATTATCATTTGAAAAGTTAATTTATACTGTTAAATGACTTTTCAATTAGCAACAGTTTTTAATGTGTTTATGTATTTTAACAAATAACTAAATAACCGTTGTCAATATAAAAAACATTATCGGTTAGAATGCCCATTGAATACATATTCAGTAATGTCGTTCTCGGTAAACAATTTAGCACAACCCAGGGCACCCATGCCTGGTGTTTCAGGGAAACGTATATTTAGCTCTTTAAGATTAATGTTTTTTGAATAGGTACCGTGCGTCCGAATAAAAAACAGAACCCGTATAGGATCACTCGTGTATCTGTCTGTCTGTCTGTCCGACTATCGCAGCCAATTTTCTCCGAATCTGCTGGTCTGATTAAGTTGAAATTTGGTTCACATGTGATTTTTTGTGACCCAAGAAGCATGGTCCGTTAACGTAAATACATGATTTTTTACCACTTCACTTTTTGCAGGAATTTGTTCTTTTTAGTTTTCCAACGTTATCATATGACGTATCAAATGAAAGGGTAAAGGTAGGGTTTTCCAGTATAATATTGTAGTCTTTGGGTAGGGTAAAGATTTTTTTTATAGTTTTATAATAAACAGTTTACTAAGTTATTTAAGAAAATTCACTATTCCCCAGTCCCGTCATTTCCGAAACTAAAGAGTTCAAAACATATACATAAAATAGTTCTTTACTTAAAGACTACAGAAGACCTATAAGAAGTCCATGGTCTTAAAATAACATGGTAAATCTTTCAATGTTGTGCGTACAAACTTACATTTGCAGTTGAAATGTATGGGAGAACATGTTTTCCAACTATAATGAAACGAACGAAACGAAATATACAAAGAACGAAGAATACAACGAAAACGAAGTTTGGTTTTAGGATAAATTATTTTAGTTACCGTAAACTTTGGGTCAGATTTAAAAAACATGGTAGATATTCATCGTACGGAACCTCCACGCAAGTTCAAGTATGCTGATGCATGTAATATTTCGTCATAATATGGAACACTGGAACCTAAGTATGTAAGATTTGACATAACCGCGGTATGCAATTAGCACGGTCAATTGTGATGCTTTTTTACGTTGTCTTGATTGAATATCACGAAGCCATTAATTTTATTTAACAATATTCTCTGTATGCGTTTTCCAATCACAGAATTTGTGTATAGTATAAATAAATATTGTGTATAGTGGCATAAGTAATAAAGCTACATTTTTTATTTTAAAATCATTATCACGCGTGTTTAAAGCTATAAGCTTATTCTTTTAATTTGACAATACCAGGTATATACTTAAATTCGCGGGCGCGTAGATTGGGGAATTTGCAGGCCCACACCGAGTGACCCACGAGGAGACGGCGGCGCGCTGCACGCATGTGGTCACGCGCCCCCGTGTGCGCAACATAGCACAGCGAACAGTGAGCCTTCGGGGGGATCCTACACAATCTTCCCCGGAGGGGTGACCGCTTTACAGTCACCCTCTCCGGATGTGCCTTTAGGCGTGGCACCAGTGGGCGACTCTAGTGTGATGATACGAGGTCCTGGAGCCCCTTAGGTGCCGAAACATAAACTTCCTCCGCGCCCCGGTGAAAGGCGAAGGGGCATGGCCGGGCTCCTACCGGCTACAAACACTGGAGCCGTCATCTTCGGCACCGAAAGTCCAGGTCCTCGTAAGATCACACTAGAAAAATAATAGTTATTAATAATTTCTAAAGCTATTTTTTTTTTATAATTTTCGGTAACCGGATATCTATTGGTTTGATTAAGTAGTAGATATCCCATGACATGACACTGCCCTGTGCAACTCCGTACGGATTTATGAATTATTCTGATTTTATAAAGATGAAGTGAACAGTTTTAACCATGTGAAATAACTGGTACAGTTAAGTCTGTACTATCGTAGCGTTAAATTTAGGCGCTGGATTTACCGTTTTGAAATGTATTGCTCTTTTTTTATAATATTAAATTGATTTGTAGAATAATCGATTAAACAGCGCAGACATAACTTGCAATGAAATATGCCCAAACAACAACAAAGATTGTAAGGTATATGTAGAAATCGTATCTTATTGGATACGCTTATAGGACGTAGTAGTAGCAGTATAAGAATAAAGATTTTTCTGATTCATTATAAGACGAACAAATTTCTTGTTAAATGTTTTATGTGATTCAATCATTAAATGTAACCACCGATTGCTAATGTGAACGGGTACGTCGTCACGTGCGTCAGATGCGTCACAGCACAAAAATACTTTCTCTTGGGTTTTCCTACTATGTCGCTAGTGCGCAAGTTTCGTAACTCGTAATAGCCTGATAAATGATAATGTTATGCTGCGCAAACAAACGGATCTGTGTGTATTACGAGTTCAATTTAAATTCAAAAGCGGAAATTTACTGCATACATAGCTGAATTTAATTTAACGCTAAGATAGTAATGACTTAACTGTGGCAGATTTGTTTCACATGATTAAAGCATTTTACATCGTCATTTTTATAACCTTTATTCCACAAGGCAGCATCTTGGGACATCTGTTATTTAATAGAATCGATTTTCCATCATAATAGCCACAGGATGTCCACTGCTGAACAAAGGCCTCCAGATTAGATTTCCACAGCGAGCGGTCACATGCCGCTCTCATCCAACGACTACAGCGACCTTCACCAGGTCGTCTGTCCACCTCGTTGGAGGTCATCCCACGCTGCGTTTTCCGGTGCGCGGACTCCATTCGAGAACCTTTGTGCCCCAACGGCCATAAATAAATAAAAATAAACCAATTACTTATGAAACGTCAGAATTTATGGTGATTTTATGGAGAAGAGCTGGCAATAACTCCATGGATGCTCTTTTAAAGTAATTGAAATTACAATGCTGATTGATACAGATGGTAAAACATATAACGTGAAAAATGTCATCATTCTGGTGTCAATCATCTCAGCCGAAGGACGTCCACTGCTGACCAAAGGCCTCCTCCATAGATTTCCACAAGGTCTGGTCACATGCCACACGCATCCAACGGCCCCCAGCGACCTTTACCAGGTCATCCATCCCTCTCGTTGGAGGTGATACCACGCTGCGTTTTCCGATGCGCCGTTTCCACTCGAGAACCCCAAAGTCCATCAGTTCTACGAGAAATGTGCCCCGCCTATTGCCACAGTTTACTAATCCTCTCAGCTATTTCGGCAACTTTAGTTCTTATACGGATCTCCTAATTTCTTATTCGATCTCGTAGAGAAATACCAAGCATAGCCCTCTCTCTCGCTTGAGCTTTCTTATGAGGCCCGTAGTAAGTGCCCACGTCTCTGTGCCTGAAGTCATCACTTTGGCCTTTAGCTGTAACATATACATATGCATTCATAGTGACTGCTCGCGTGCGAGAGTTACCTGTGAATACGTGCAATGTCACAAGACCACAAGATTTTTTAACCTTAACGGCCATCATTACTAGGGGCAATCATATCAGAAATTATACAATTAATTTGACAGAGCCACGCCAGAGGGTCGCAGTCTGCAGAAGCGATAGGTGTGCCAGACATCTTTATCATCGATGTAATGATTAATGCTATAGTATTGTAGTCTCGGCATTAAAACGCGGTTAATCAATCATTTGAACTTTAGTTCTAGTAAATCGGTAATACTGGAAGGAATGTTGTGTGTAGAACTTAACACTGTTTCCCATCTTGCTGATTCTGCTAAGTTTAAATCCAGGTAAGACAAGGTTGTTCATATTGCAAGTATTAAGGTTGAGCACGTCACTTTCTTTACATTTTTTTTTATTACTATACAATCCTTGTGCATAAGTATTTAAGTACATGATATTTTGGAATATATACAAGGATGCTAAAGATTTTTATCTCCAAAAATAGTTCCCAGCGTGGCTCACGAGAGCCCAGATTATAAAGAGCTCGGACTGCTCTTTTCTGTAATATAAAAATAGACTCAACATCAGCAGCCGATCCCACATTAATATTCCGTAAATAATAATACTGTGGAAGTAAGCAAAATATACCATTCAAGTTGTAGACACATCCGTCACTTTCTTATTTTCCTAACAGCATTTGCAGCAGTGCGCAGTTTGCCAGAATGTGCCTTTATACATATGTACTCATTGCAATGTGGAGTCTACTGTAACGCCCAAAAACACAGTTGAGTGGACCAGATCTAATGCGTTACTGTCAAGTTTTACTTGTGTTCTTATAAGGGTCAATGAGCGATCATATTGATGACAACCTATGATCGCTGTCGCTGATGAAATCACCACTCTGGACTAACGGATTGGTGATTGCACCCATCCTCGTCATATCAAACCTTAGTCACCTTTTACGACACCCATGGATGGAGAAGGGTGGTTTATTCTTTCACGGGAACCACATGGAACATCTCAAATTAAAATGTTATCTTAAAAGCTGAGTGAGGAGATTTTTTGTCACGACAGACTTTTACTTAATTCGGATTACTCGGAATCGATTCGAATCTAAGGCATATCTCATTATCGTAGTCATACCAGTCGAAAGATGTCTACTACTGAACAAAGGCCTTCCCGGTTACACTGGGTGGGTGTTCGTTTGTGTCGTCATTTGGGGAACTTGCCAAATTAAACCTTACTGGGTTCCGGTAGACTGTAGCTAGTGAAATTAACGGGCATAAGAAACTAAATAACGAATGTTTTGAGGGGAAGAGCGCAGTGTGGTACCATGATGAACTAGTCCTAGGTAGCATTAAAATTGACAGCCTGAGGCGGCTGGCTGGCGACATCGCCTACGGTTGCGGCTCGCGACCAAGCGCATCGTCGAGGCCATCCTGCCGGTCTTCGGAGCCTGGCTCAGAAGGAGCGAGCCCGTCACCTACCGTCTGACGCAGGTATTCACTGGTCATGGTTGTTTCGGTGCGTACCTGCACAGAACAGGACGCGAGGTTACGGCACAGTGCCACCATTGTGGAAGCGACCAGGAAACCGTACCGCACACGCTCGAGTAGTGCCCTGCGTGAGCTGCTAAGCGGCGGATCCTGGTCGATCGGATCGGGCAAGATCTCTCTCGGCCGGCAGTAGTGTCGGCTATGTTGGGGCAACAACCGTCCCGGCATCCAAGTCCAACACGCCTGAGCCCCCTGCTGTCATTACATGGTGGGCCTCGGGGGTCGTGGGCGTGCAGATTGGGGAGTCTGCGTGCTCACACCAAGCGAGCCCCAGGAAGACAGCGGTGCGCAGGTGGTCATGTGCCGCCGTGTGTGCAGCACAGCGCAAAGCAAGGCTTGGGAGGATCCTTTACAATCCTCCCCAAGAAGTGCCTGGGGGGGCGACCTTTTTACAGTCGCCTTCCCTCCGCTAGAGGGGGGTGACCGCTTTACAGTCATCCCCTCCGTGATGTGTCTAAAGGCGAGGCATCATGGGCGGCTCTAGTGTAATCTTACGAGTACCTGGAGCCCTCCTTCGATGCCCAAGATAACCGCTCCAGTAGTTTTAGCCGGTATGAATCCGTGAATACTTTATATTTCTTTCTCTTTCTTTATACTTCGACCTTCCACGGGGCTAAGGAAGTTCCATGTAGAATTTCCACTGGACATCAATAGAAAAAAAAGGTAGCTTTAAAATTGTTAATTAATTATTTAATTGTCATTCTGTAAACTGCTTGCCATTATTGAAACTCAACAATAGTTAGCAGTTCAAATCACAGTTAGCGAGTTTGGTGGTACTTCAATGGTACAGACATAGGTACATCTAATCATTCTTCCATGTACCTACATACATGGGTTCTCAACATCTACAAAATGTCACCTTCGACGATTCTTTCAGGACGAAGACTAATTATCATTGAATCATTTCACTTTTAAAATAAGGGCTTGAAAGCGGTTATACATTACGCTACCAGTATAAAAATAACGGTAGCGCTTTTTTTGAGGTATGGCTATAATTTTATTTAAATTTTACCTAAACGCGACGTTGCTAGATCTAGTACAAATACTATACGAGCAACGAGCGGAGCGACGCGGCGGCGGCGGCGCGGTCTGCTCGCGGCTCTTGGCATATCTAAGAAAACGTTTATGTTGGTGACTTAGGCTTGTAGCGTAAAAAATAACGGTAACATTATTTTGCGGTAGCGAAAAATTTACGTATCGTACTGTGTTTTTTAGACGATGCACGAAGTATACTGCAACCTTGAGAGAAAAAGTTTGATTTCATAAGTAAATAAACACGTAACGTAAATTGAAAATGTAAATAAATAATTGTTTTTTTTACGCGGTCTAATGGCGGCCGGCGCGCCGTATTGTCATGTAATAATGTTCGTGTATGGCGCGTCTTTTTGTAAAATGTCATTGCCTAAGAGCCTACAATTTGCTGCAGACAACTTTCAACAAATTCTGTGGCCACTTTAAACGGATTTTCCTATCCACACGTGTCCGTGAATTTGTTGTTTGTTGTTGCCTTTATTGGAAACATTCTTAGCAACTCATTTATATTTATAATAAAAGTAGCAAAATATAGCAGGTTTCAAAACTGGTTTCACGGATTACATTTCACGTCGTAGGTATCGAAAACAACGTTCTCACGGTCACGACAATGATTGTATGAAATAAACTGCGTATCAAGCTGTACTAGAGCCAAAAACTCATAATGAGAATGTAAAAAACCTCTTAAGTATATCAGAATTAATAATAACGAGAACTAGGTGTGTCAGTATACAGTTCTAATCTATCGCTGAGTTCGTTAGACTGCGAATCATCCCTGGATCGCCGCCACCTAGCAGAACTAAGCTACAGTAGACAACAATTATTATCTCTATCACTCACTTAGTCACAACGAAGCAAAGGTGTTATTTATAATATTGTGGTAGTAGATACAATCATACTACCGTATGTAACTTCATGTTATCAGATGAAATAAGAAGCTTCCTCAGTTTGGCCACCGCGTCGTTACCGATAAGGAAAAAACAAACTAAGAGCTGCGCCCGCTTAAATGTGACCTCCACTTCTAGTATGGAGTGAGTATCCACTGCACTGGATCAGATCTATCGGAATAATATTTCAAATAATATTGCCTTTTAATTAAAAGACTTATAGATAAACAACCTTCTTCGTTATAGTCTTCAAAAATGTAAGCACGTCAGCAGCGCACGTTTTTATTTTAAGAGATGCATTTTCAGTTTTCCTCCTTTCATCATTTCGGCCGAATGAAGTCCACTGCTGGACACAGGCCTCCCCCAAAGATCACCACAACCACCGATATGGATGTATTGTGGGCTCATTGGGGGGTTTTGCCATAATCGCCACGCTTGGCGGGCGGGTTGGCGATCGCAGTTGAGTTGTTAATGTACTCGAAGGACGCTGCTGCCCTTCCTCCGGCCAAACCCTTAGTCGACTTTTGCGACACCCATGGGAGGAGATGGGGTGGTGGCATTCTGAGCCGGCACCACACGGCAAAGCCGGCACCACTCGGTTCCTCCTTTAACGGAACGTAAAGGTGTTGTCGAGAACCCACATACATGAGAAAATAATTAGATGTACATGTGACATAAGAATGTATCCTTGAAGAACTCACGAGCTCATTTACTATGATCTGAACTGCTTACTGTTTTATCTCTGTTCTCTTTTTTTTTTTTTTTGCCCCACACTATGATTTCTCGTGTGTCGTGGGTGTGTTGTTGTTGAGTCAGAGTTTCAATAATAGCAAGCAGTTTACAGAATAGCAATTATGTTTTTTTGGGAATAACTGGCACTGCAGTGGTACCTAACTAGCCGGACTCTTGCGATAAGAGACCTACCACGAGTATGTCTTGGTATACACTAGTTTACGTGGAAATATTTTCTGCATGCGAATCAATCAATTTATAAAACACCGTAAATATTTATGTTTGTTAGATTTGCAACGGGCTCGGATCGATTCCGAGTAATCCAAAATTCAGAATTAAGTGAAAAGGCTGTCAAATCACAAATCACATCACTCAGCCTTTAAAATATAGCATATTTTTCGTCCGATGTCCGGATTAAGAATATAGGCACTACTCAATTTCCTCGTGTGAATGTCGTAAAAATCGACTAAGGGACTCTAAACCACAGAGATGGTCAGCAGCGTCCCTTCTGTGGAACAGCAGCCATTCTGCATTTACTAAACCGAGGCGCCAAGAATGGTGAGTACGAATTGGCCCCAAAATTATCACATATGGTATGTTACCGGTTGACTATGCAGGAGGCATGTGTTCAGCAGTGGATGTGTTTTCTTTGCTAAGTAGTTGATATGCTAATGTTTCATCATGTTTCAGAATTTCGTAAAAAAAACTCAAGTGACTTCCAATACGTCTTCGCCGGAATTCTCATATACTTTCCTTGCTTTATAGTATTCTGTTTAAACCTAAAACCCCTTTTTACCTTACAGAACGTTTTAAGTTCCTTAATGACGCACATTCGAGATTCTCGAGATCGTCGGAGAATCTGAGACTTGAGATGCCAATGCATTCTACCAAATTTTGTGATAAATCTTTCACCGGTAAAGCTGTCCGATTATGGAATGCACTGCGAACGTGAGTCATTGGTTACTTTTCAAAGAATATTACTTGTCTGTTTGATTGTATTTACCAATATAGTACTTTCTTCTGATTGTGATTTTCCATATATTTATTATGTTTATGTACTATATCCAATATTCTTATGGGTTATTTATATTGTATTGTATACATTATAGTATATATGTATTATTTATAATGTACTGTGTATAGTATTATATATGGTTGTATATTATTTAAGTAATTTATGGAATAAATACCTATTTGTATTATATTTAATGGATTCACTATTTGATTATATTAATATAATAAGTACACCACGGAATACCCCTTTGTCTTTTTCCATCTTTTCTTGTCCATCCAAAGGTTGTCTATAAGAAATCGCTAATAGCGATAAGACCGCCCATTGTACAATTACTGTTCATAAAATGATACCTAGTACTCGTAGTTGTTTTTAAAATGGTGTAAAATAAAGAATATTCTATTATTTTCTATTCTAATGCTTATTTTTCTATCAATGTTCAAGATGCTGATAACTCGATATAAAGTATATATAAAGCCCTAGGTACTCCTAGTACCTACTTGTAAATTAGATCAATAAGTCTGAAGAGTTCCATCGGGAGGATCATCACGGATATAAAGATACACTATTGGACAACTGAGACCTCAAACATCCACACACGGGAAAAAGGCATAATAATAAGTTTTGACGGGATAAGGATAAGGATGGAGTGGTTCTATATTTTTAATCCTGTTAACCATTAATACATCCAAAACCACCTTATGATATTCACAGCTAAAAACAAAATAATTGAAGATCACGTGCCTCTGTCTATCAATGGTGTTAGCCTGCACCGTAAAGAGACGGAAAAGTATCTTGGTCTTACTCTGGACAGTTCTCTATTATCGAAGAATATTCAAGAAGAAGATCTATATGTACCGTTTGTTAAACTGAAACAATACTTGATACAGAAACGCTTTTATACTTTGCAGGAATTTTACAATGAAGGCCACCATAAATACTTAGCATGAGTCACTAATATAGGTAGGTAGGTACTATTTCTAACAAATGAAAGACATTTTGCCGAAGAATTACAAGTAAATTGTAATGGTATATCATTAAATATGCATTATTTAATCCCGTGGTACCTACATGTAATTTCATATTAATATATACTTTTTATAGTTTTTGATTTTGACATTAACAGAAATATAATTTAATGACTTGCTAAATGTTCATTTTATAAAGCTTTTTTATAATTGAATTTTATTCTCTCAATTTTATTTTCTAGTTGTACCTGGTTGCCTAAAAGCTCTTAAGTTTCATTTATTTAATTCTCTAGAAATCTTAGTGTCCATGGTACAGGTAAATTTCATGTGTCTATTATGTGACTTGAAAAATTGCTGTGCCCTTTCAGGGTTCGTGTGTGAGTACTGGAACCAAAAATGTAATAGATAATTAACTACATGACTGCAATAAAAACATTTGACTTTGACTTTGAAGCCCCACATTGGAAAGGCACGTTCCAAAATTATCTCGTTAATAGGAGCGGTATAGTTCGATGTATACGGTACACGGTACACTATCTACAACTCCTTAGTTGAACCACACATTGACTATTTAATAGAAATATGGGGCACGGCTGCACAAACAAGTATGAAAATATTACAGACTGCACAAAATAAATAAATTAAGTTGCTATTTCACATTAACTAATGAACCCCGACGATAAGGGTATATGGACAAACTAGATTAATGAACATAACACAAACCTACGTATATAATACATGTATTTTAATAAGGAAAATATTATATAAAGACTTACACAGTCAGATAACTTTTACTAAGAAAATACAAATACAAAAACGAATTACAAGACAAGTTAACAATATAATACTTAATAAGTAATAAGCCAAGAACAAACTATGGGATACCAATATCCGTTGGGAGCTCTGTTATCGAAGTTGTTGACGAGTATGTCTACCTGGGACAAACTGTCCAGTTAGGTAGGTCAAACTTCGAGAAAGAGGTCATATAATTAATGCACAAAAACCCAATCATTTGTTTGCTATCTAACCATATTGTTGTTTAAGTTTACTGTATATTGAATGTTCTTAATACAGCATGTTGTGATGCATAATTTGTTTAAAACACGCATTACCAAAAATCCGAATTGTTATAGTTTTGGTGAACTGTATTATTTTACGTTTAGTTTTTAAGTTTCTCGTGTGAAGTGATTGTATAATCTTATGAGATATAAAGTTCTGTAACCATAATCCGGATACCACACGGTAAAAATACATTTAAAAGAGACTTCAATACATCCATGTTCGGCTCAGGTTCTAGTCTTACCATTTGCATGTTGTGGCTAAATTCCAGTATTTTACACAGACCCGCAGCCACCAGACCTCCACCACCCTAGTATTTTAACGTACACCGCTACTTATATCTGGATAATAAATCTGCTTTACCATATTTAAGAGCATTAGTGACGAAACAGTATTATTTATCTTCCTCAACGACCTTTTATGGCGCTGAATCAACTAGGTAATAGTTATATTGAAAATTAACGTCTTCCTTTTTAGTGCCTTAGCATTTGCGCGAATGTTGCTTGTAACTTGGTAATAAACAAACGAGGTATCCTCAGCTACATTTATATATATTTTGATAGCTACATTTTATTTCCATTGCGTTATATCTAACATTATCATCATCAGCTGGAATACGTGCTCGTCAAATAAAGGCTCATTGATTTCTAGAACAATTAATTTTGGCCGATTTACTGGATTTAGTTGCATGCAAAATCTAATTTAGCATGCAACTAAAAGCACAGCTATAAGCCAACACCATCACCTTGATATGGTCGGATAAAACAAACTTTATCTGGAAAAACAACAAAACAACCTTTAGAGTAGATCTGTCTCAGTTAAGTAGGTATCAGTCGACTACGCAAACAGAAACAGTTTGGTCATCCTCCGTCATGATACACCTACTTCTAGCCGTACTCACTTAAGTATAACCAAGCTTCAGCATTTAGCTGTAACATGTACATTTGAACACTACCTTGTATTATAACATGTACTCGTAAATAGCAACGGCGACTGCTCGCGTGTGAGAGTTACTTGTGAATACGTGCAATGCCGCAAGACCCCGATTTCCTCAGTTGATTTTTACATCTTGTTCATATTGATATGGGTTTTATAAGCAACACGTTCTAATACGCATTTCGAAATGTTCTTAAAATCTATAAGACATTTTAACAAATATATGGCGCAGAATTAACTAGGTAATAGTTACATATTATAATCAAACTAGCCCGTAACAGTTCGCTGTAGTTCAGCTGTTACCGCTGAAAGAGGACCTTGTGGATCCTTCAATATCAGGTAATAGCAAGTTAGGGAGTCATTGCCACTTTTAAGGCAGGATCGTACCGAAGAACGACCTGTCTTATCATCGAAAGTGCGCTTTGCAAGAATTATGTAATCCATAGTTAAGTCTTAGAATTCGGGGGTGCGGTCTAATGCTCACAAAGTGAACACCTCACCTCCACCTAGAGATAAGTGGAAAGACACCGTGGGGTTGTAGCCGGTAAGAGTCCGACATAACCCTCCGCTATTTCGAAGGCGTAGGAAGACCATGAGGAAGTCCCCATTACAATAAAAGGTAGCTTAGAATAACGTCAGGTAATGAGGTAACTGCAGCCTCCTTATCGCGCATCACACATACACTCGTAATGCCTATCGTAGGTACAGTTTATGGATATAAATCTCACATGCACAAACATTCAAACCCGGAACCTGTAGGCCATACAAATACGTGTTCCGTGTGGGAATGGACAAGTCTTAAAACGGAGACTTCGACACCTAGGTATAAAAGACACCTAGGTAGGTCCTCCCTACCTATTTAAGAATCACAAGGTTTGACAGTTACGCACGTAGTCTTAGTATAAGTGTTATGTTTTTATTTTATTTTTACATAATACAGAAAAGAAGAAATAATTTATTTGGACAAATGTAAAAAGTTTAAAAATTTTGTAAAAATTTATACCATAAGTACCTTTTTTTTTTTTTTATTGGTGCCCAGTGAAAATTCATCATGAACTTCCTTCGCCCCGGGGAAGGACGAAGGGGTATGCCGGACTCCAACCGGCTAAAACCACTGGAGCGGTCATCTTCGGCACCTAAGGGAGGCTCCAGGTCCTCGTATGATCACACTAGAGCCACCCACTGGTGCCACGCCTATTGGCACATCTCGGAGAGGGTGACTGTAAGGCGGTCACTCCCCCAGGGGGATTGTAAAGGATCCCCCAGTGCGTCCCACGGCAGCGCATGACCACATGCGTGCTACCGTCTTCTCTTGGGTCGCTTGGTGTGGGCACGCAGATTCCCCAATCTACGTACCCGCGAACACAGAGGTCCCCCACCTTATAACAACGGCAGGGGTTTTCAGGCGTATCGGAATTAGGCGCCAGGGCGGTTGTTACCCCGGCGCCGTCTCCTTCTTCTTCGAGCGGGATCGGCCCTCTCCCGATCCCGCTCTGCGGTCTCCTTCTGGAGCATGACGCTCTCACAGAAGGAGACCACTGCATTCCAGTTTTCGTGCTCTGCCCACATAGCCGACACTACTGCTGGCAGAGAGAGATCTTGCCCGATCCGATCGACCAGGATCCGCCGCTCGGCGGCCCACGCAGGGCACGCCTCGAGCGTGTGCTGTGCGGTGTCCTGGTCGCTATCACAATGGTGGCATTGTGCCGTGGCCTCGCGTCCTATCCTGTGCAGGTACGCGCCGAAACAACCGTGCCCGGTGAGCACGTGCGTCAGGCGGTAGGTGACGCGCTCGCTCCTTTTGAGCCAGGCTCCAAAGAGCGGCAGGACGGCCTCGACGACGCGCTTGGTTGCAAACTGCATCCGCAGGCGATGACGCCACTTTACTAGTGCGCGCCGCCGAGCTAGCCGCCGCAGCTTGTCCAACGCCCCTGGAGGCGCGCCTTCGCCGCTCTGGCGGAGGGAGCGTGTCTGATCGTAGACCCACGCATCCATCTCCGCCAGGATGTCAAAAGGCGGAAAACGCGCCAGGAGAGTTGCCGCCTCGTAGGACACCGTTCGGTATCCTCGTGCGATCCGGATAGCCACTCTGCGCTGCAGACCGTGAATTTTGGTTCTGCAGCGCTGGATACCATAAGTACCTAGATATGAGAACCGGATAGACCAGACTAGTTTATCATCATCTCAGCCGAATGAAGTCCACCGCTGGAGACAGGCCGCTCCCAAACCACAACGACCCATACTTATCCGACTACGACCGGTCTGGGAGTGTTGTGTGCGCATTGGGGAGATTTGCCATAATCGCCACGCGTGGCAGGTAGGTTGGTGATCGCAGTTGAGTTGTTAATGTACGTGAAGGACGCTTCTGCCCATCCTTCATCTACTGGCATAGTCACCTTTTACAACACCCACGGAATGAGATGGGTTAGTGCTATTCGTAGCTGGCATAACACGGCAAGCCCTAGCTTATACATACATATAATTATCTCAAATTACATCTCACGACTGCACCAAAACAGAATCCAGTTCAGTATTTGCCTGACAACGAGTATCTAGCACTGATTTTCAACTACACCCTAACTGCGACTACTATTATACTATTTCAGTAGTGTCAGAATGAATTTAATATGAGCTTCACTAGGGCCGCATTTTCCCTAGTTGACTCAAACAATTCGTAAGAATAACAAGGTATAATTTCTATAGTAGGTGAAGTAAGTATATATAAGTATAAGCCGTATGAATCTTGACCACGGTTTATACCCCATTCGTACCCGTAGGTGTCTTCACATTTTCAACGCAGTGTTAGACGTTGGGTGATATTAAACTTTCTTCACAAGCCACATACAGATTTTAAACCTCAACAATATTAATACTGCTCTTTGAAATTGACTGTCGGACAGTATTGTCACCCACGGCTCGAGTGCAGTTCGACATTGGCTGACAATTGACATGACCTGAATGGAAAGGCGTCAATTTAATTCCATGTTGAACGTGTTATAGTTGATAAGCTAGTACTCTTTTTTAACTTATTATTTTATTTTTATAATCTCGGAGACATTGGTTCCTTTTATACTCATTAAATAATTGCTTTCATACCCTATTTAGTTATGATTGATTGAAAATATTGAAATGTCAAAATTTTTGATGAGGTTAAAACAAAAATAAAATGTTGATCATCGAATTTCTTCCAAAAACTTCTCGGGGAGGATTGTAAACGTCCTCGTCCTCTTCCCAAGTCTTGCTGTGCGCTGTGCCGCGCACACGGCGGCACGTGGCCACGTGCGCGCCACCGCCTTCCCGGGGGTCGCTCGGTGTGAGCAGGCAGACTCTCCAATGTGCGCGCCCATGACCCCCGATGCCCCCCACCATGTAATGACGGCAGGGGGCTCAGGCGTGTATGACCTGGGCGCCGGGGCGGCTGTTGCCCCGGCGCCGTCTCGTCCTTCTCCGTGCGGGATCGGCCCTGTCCCGATCCCGTTCTGCAATCTCCTTCTGAAGCACGACGCTCTCGCAAAAGGAGACCACTGCACTCCAATTTTCATGCTCTGTCAATTTAGCCGATACTACTGCCGGCAGAGAGAGATCTTGCCCGATCCTATCGACCAGGATCTGCCGCTCGGTATACAAATGTACTCTGTGGCTCGGCAGCCCATGCAGGGCATTCCTTGAGCGTGTGCTGTGCGGTATCCTGGTCGCTTGCACAATGGTGGCACTGTGCCGTAAGCGCCTGCCAAGCCTGGTAATTATGGCCATGTCCGTTTGACCGATCAGTGTAGGTAGCAGTAGTTAAAAGGCTCTTGTTCAACAGTGAACGATTAAATAGGTACCTCATAAGAAATGATGGTACAGGTCATCGTCATATCAGCCATTTATACGTCCACTGCTGAACAAAGGCCTCCCCCATAGACTTCCACAATTGTATCATCATTTTGGGGGGAACTTGCCAATACTCACCACGCTTGGCAGGCGGGTTGGTGAGCGCAGTATGGCTACTGTTTCACAGAAGGGACGCTGCTGCCCATCCCTCTGGTTTAGATTCCCTTAGTCGCCTTTTACGACATCCACGGGATGAGATGGAGTGGTGCTATATTCTTAATCCGGACACCACACGGAGCAGTAAAAAACTTATTTCAATCTTTTATTATTTTTTATTCAAAATATTAATATCACAAAATATGTTTTTCACAGGATATACATCTTAACATAATAAAGTGAAATAATTTTGGCATTGATGATTAATTATCTCAATCAATCAAGTAAGTGAAAGGAATCGGACTTCTGTAAGATGGAAATCCCTAAACAAATCCTGAGCAGTTACATTTTTACTATTTTCTGCAAAGGAATGAATTATCTAATAAGTACAGTATGATACATGCAGTAGGCGTTGGTTGCTGGTAGATATAAATAACAACTTTTAAACTTTTAACATTTCAACATCATAACCAGAACACTGACAACATAACAAGTATCAGACAGATTGTTAATTTTTTGAAAGTTATTCAATTGGTACTAAACACAAATAACTAATATGTTGACTGTTATCACAATGTGTTTATCTATATATATATAAAAATGAATGTTTGTGTGTATGTCCTTTATAGAATCGCAAAACTATGCATTTGATCATGTCATGATCTTCAGCAAAGTGTTGTGCATGAGCCCACAAGTTTCTGAGTTAGTACTACCAATCTTTGACAGATGGCGCCACTCTCATTCCAATGAATTTAATTTCTATAAATATAAAATTAGTCGGCGAGTGAAACCGCGGGTCCCAGCTAATAGATAGATAAAAATAAATTACAAAAGTATTTTTTTAAAAGTACCAATTGAGCATCGAGAAATATTCCATAATATTATAATACTAGTTACCTGTAATCTAAAATGTAGGGACATGTAGGTATATTACAAAACATTAAACTATCAAATCTATTCTATTCTATTATATAATTAGTTCCACAATCATACACAAACGATTGTTATGGAGATCTTGAATGTTCAAACTAAAACATTCTCATAGTTTGCTTTTAGCAGGAAAGAACTTTATTTGAGGACGCCAATCTATTAACATGGCTATTATATAAACACTATTATTCCGTTTCGGGATATGTACACACGTAGATGCACCGGAAAATGCAAATACATATACAAAGTTCTTTCCGCAGACAAAATGATAACATGAGGGGTTTTGACAATACTATTTTACTTAATATGCTACACAAAACGCTAAAATAGCAGCCATTATTGTAAACATGGGTCCATCACGAGCTGCCGAACTTCGACTTATCGACTTTTCCGCATATATTTGCAACAGACCACACTGCACATTTTTCTTCATAGTGGATGTTGGACTGCTATGAATTACATAACACTTCATTCCTGGTGTCACTTGCACGGGCTTTCCTTTTACGTCCAAAGCATTCGCTACTGTAGTATTAGTAATAGTGGTCGTCGTTACCACTGAAGAAGTCATCACCGAACCGTTTGGCGAGGCCGCATTAGTTCCATTTGGCTGCACAGTTGAAGGACTTCCAGGTATCCCGGGAACATTAGGTACTCCAGTCCCATTAACGGGTACAAACGTACCATTCGGCAGCATTGTGTACAGAGGACTACCTTGCATCGGTACCACTGGTGCCAGCGTCGTGGATTGTCCTGGCATCATATTAGTCGTGTTCACCATTGTCGTATTTGTTACAGTGGTCATTGTGAGAGTAGAATTGTGGCCCGTATTTTGCGTTTGCGCCTGGTTGTCCAAAATGAAACTGCTTATTATCTTACAGTCTATTTTCGTCACTTCACTTTCGCCGTTGTCTTTTTCCACTGCAAATTTGCATACTTCACCCGGTTGCGGCTTATATTGTGAGGAGCGACTGTGTGCATAAGTGGCGCCGGCGAGAGTTCCAAGGTTGAGCAACGCCAAACCGGCTAACAGTGTGCCATATTTACTACCCGAATCTTTGTACTGATAAACGTAAGTCGGGGGAGTGCCATGGTATACCGGGTAGTGCATAGGTGGCCCACCATATACGGGAGCGTAGCTGATTTGCCGTGGGGGATTGTAGTGATAGTTGTTGTAAACATGTGTGGTGTGAGTTACAGGTACAGCTTTGTTTGGATGTCCGTGACTATTACCAGAAAGATGGCTGCCAGATGAGGCAGGTGGATAGCTATGGTTGCCTCCAGAAGGTGGATAACTGTGGCTACCCCCTGATGGCACTTGATGGCCACCGGAAGGTGGATAACTGTGTCCGCCACCAGACAAATGACCACCCGTTCGATGACCTCCACCGGAAAGGCCGCCTGTTTTTGGATAAGTATGTCCGCCGCCACTGAAACCTTTTCGGCCCGATATTGGTGCTAGTAGTACAGCCAGTAAAATACCGTATAACAACGCACTCTTAGGGCAAATCATTTTTAATGTCACAGAAACTTCACTAACACGTCCAACATTAACACTCCCGCGCACTCAACTGAAGTGAGGCGCCAACTCGCTGCTCGCGTCCCTCGTTTCGACGTGTTGCAGTGACGACACACTTAGGTAGTCGTTTTATTAGCTTTCAATATTGCCACACTTAAACGTGAAACTCCCTTCAGAAAATTAAATATAACTAATATTAGTGTATAATTAGACATCGATGTCTAACATTAACACATTACTGTGTAAATAATAACAACAAGTAATATCTTGTTCTTCTGGAAACAGGCCGCTCCCAAACCACAACGACCCATACCATACGATACTTATCCGACAACAACCGGTCTGGGAGTGTTGTGTGCGCATTGGGGAGATTTGCCATAATCGCCACGCTTGGCAGGCAGGTTGGTGATCGCAGATGAGTTGTTAATGTACGTGAAGGACGCTTCTGCCCATCCTTCATCTACTGCCATAGTCACCTTTTACAACACCCACGGAATGAGATGGGTTAGTGCTATTTGTAGCCGGCATGACACGGCAAGCCTTAGCTTATACATACTTATAATTATCTCAAATTCCATCTCACGACTGCACCAAAACAGAATCCAGTTCAGCATTTGCCTGACAACGAGTATCTAGCACTGATTTTCAACTACACCCTAACTGCGACTACTATTATACTATTTCAGTAGTGTCAGAATGAATTTAATATGTGCCCCCTGCACATATTAAGTTCGGTTAATGTGAGTCTCTATTTAAGCTTCACTAGAGACGCATTTTCCCTAGTTGACTCATACAATTCGTAAGAATTTAGCAAGGTATAATTTCTATAGTATGTGAAGTAAGTATATATAAGTATAAGCCGTAGGTATGAATCTTGACCACGGTTTATACCCCATTCGTACCCGTAGGTGTCTTCACACTTTCAACGCAGTGTTAGACGTTGGGTGATATTAAACTTTCTCCACAAGCCACATACAGATTTTAAACCTCTACAATATTAATACTGCTCTTTGAAATTGACTGTCGGACAGTATTGTCACCCACGGCTCGAGTGCAGTTCGACATTGGCTGACAATTAACATGACCTGAATGGAAAGGTGTCAATTTAATGCCATGTTGAACGTGTTATAGGTGAAAAGCTAGTACTCTTTTTTAACTAATTATTTTATTTTTATAATCTCGGGGCCTATAGGGCTCTTATATACATTGGTTCCTTTTATACTCATTAAATAATTGCTTTCATACCCTATTTAGTTATGATTGATTGAAAATATTGAAATGTCAAAATTATTGATGAGGTTAAAACAAAAATAAAATGTTGATCATCGAATTTCTTCCAAAAACTTCTCGGGGAGGATTGTAAACGTCCTCGTCCTCCTCCCAAGTCTTGCTGTGCGCTGTGCCGTGCACACGGCGGCACGTGGCCACGTGCGCGCCACGGTCTTCCAGGGGGTCGCTCGGTGTGAGCAGGCAGACTCTCCAATGTGCGCGCCCGTGACCCCCGATGCCCCCCACCATGTAATGACGGCAGGGGGCTCAGGCGTGTTTGACATGGGCGCCGGGGCGGTTGTTGCCCCGGCGCCGTCTCGTCCTTCTCCGTGCGGGATCGGCCCTGTCCCGATCCCGTTCTGCAATCTCCTTCTGAAGCACGACGCTCTCGCAAAAGGAGACCACTGCACTCCAATTTTCATGCTCTGTCAATTTTGCCGATACTACTGCCGGCAGAGAGAGATCTTGCCCGATCCTATCGACCAGGATCTGCCGCTCGGTATACAAATGTACTCTGTGGCTCGGTAGCCCATGCAGGGCATTCCTTGAGCGTGTGCTGTGCGGTATCCTGGTCGCTTGCACAATGGTGGCACTGTGCCGTAAGCGCCTGCCAAGCCTGGTAATTATGGCCATGTCCATTTGACCGATCAGTGTAGTTAGCAGTAGTTAAAAGTCTCTTGTTTAACAGTGAACGATTAAATATAGGTCCCTTATAAGAAATTATGTAACAGTAAAAAAACTTATTTTAATCTTTTATAATTTTTTATTCAAAACATTAATATCACAAAATATGTTTTTCACAGGACATACATCTTAACATAATAAATATTAATAAAATGAAATAATTTTGGCATTGATCATTAATTATCTCAATCAATCAAGTAAGTGAAAGGAATCGGACTTCTGTAAGATGGAAATCCCTGAGCAAATCCTGAGCAATTACATTTTTACTAATTTCTGCAAAGGAATTAATTATTTAATATGTACAGTATGATACATGCAGTAGGCGTTGGTTGCTGGTAGATATAAATAACAACTTTAAAACTTTTAACATTTCGACATCATAACTATAACACTGACAATATCACAAGTATCAGACAAATTGTACATTTTTAAAAGTTATTCAATTGGTACTAAATACAAATAACTAATATGTTGACTGTTATCACAATGTGTTTAAAATCGATATATATAAAAATGAATGTTTGTGTGTATGTCCTTTATAGAATTTTGACTCCTGTAACACAGATATTGTACCTAGCACGGGAGTCAGGGCCTCACTACTTTGTAATCAATTTTTATGCCAATAAAGAATTATTATTATGTCTTTGCTCCTTGTCGCCTGTAGTGGTGGCCATTTAGGGGGCCAAGAATAAAGATAAATAAAGAATTATTATTATTAAAGAACCGTAAACTATGTATTTGATCATGTCATGATCTTCAGCAAAGTGATGTGCATGAACCCACAAAAGTTTCTGAGTTAGTACGACTAATCTTTGACAGATGGCGCCACTATCATTCCAATGAATTTCATTTCTATATATATAAAATTAAACGGCGGGTGAAACCGCGGGTCCCAGCTAGTAGATAGATAAAAATAAATTACAATTTTTTTTTATAAGTACCAAATGAGCATCGAGAAATATCCCATAATATTATAATACTAGTTACCTGTAATCTATAATGTAGGGTATATACATGTAGGTATATTACAAAACATTAAACTAACAAATCTATTCTATTCTATTATATAATTAGTTCCACAATCATACACAAACGATTGTTATGGAGATCTTGAATGTTCAAACTAAACATTCTCAGAGTTTGCTTTTAGCAGGAAAGAACTTTATTTGAGGACGCCAATCTATTAACATGGCTATTATATAAAAACTATTATTCCGTTTCGGGATATGTACACACGTAGATGCACCCGAAAATGCAAATACATATACAAAGTTCTTTCCGCAGACAAAATGATAACATGAGGGGTTTGGACAATACTATTTTACTTAATATGCTACACAAAACGCTAAAATAGCAGCCATTGTTGTAAACATGGGTCCATCACGAGCTGCCGAACTTCGTCTTATCGACTTTTCCGCATATATTTGCAACAGACCACACTGCACATTTTTCTTCATAGTGGATGTTGGACTGCTATGAATTACATAACACTTCATTCCTGGTGTCACTTTCACGGGCTTTCCTTTTACGTCCAAAGCATTCGCTACTTTAGTATTAGTAATAGTGGTCATCGTTACCACTGAAGAAGTCATCACCGAACCGTTTGTTGAGGCCGCATTAGTTCCATTTGGTTGTACAGTTGAAGGACTTCTAGGTATCCCGGGAACATTAGGTACTCCAGTCCCATTAACGGGTACAAACGTACCATTCGGCAGCATCGTATACAGAGGACTACCTTGCATCGGTACCACTGGTGCCAGCGTCGTGGATTGTCCTGGCATCATATTAGTCGTGTTCACCATTGTCGTATTTGTTACAGTGGTCATTGTGAGAGTAGAATTGTGGCCCGTATTTTGCGTTTGCGCCTGGTTGTCCAAAATGAAACTGCTTATAATCTTACAGTTTATTTTCGTCACTTCACTTTCGCCGTTGTCTTTTTCCACTGCAAATTTGCATACTTCACCCGGTTGCGGCTTATATTGTGAGGAGCGACTGTGTGCATAAGTGGCGCCGGCGAGAGTTCCAAGGTTGAGCAACGCCAAACCGGCTAACAGTGTGCCATATTTACTACCCGAATCTTTGTACTGATAAACGTAAGTCGGGGGAGTGCCATGGTATACCGGGTAGTGCATAGGTGGCCCACCATATACGGGAGCGTAGCTGATTTGCTGTGGGGGATTGTAGTGATAGTTGTTGTAAACATGTGTGGTGTGAGTTACAGGTCCAGCTTTGTTTGGATGTCCGTGACTATTACCAGAAAGATGGCCGCCAGGTGAGGCAGGTGGATAGAAATGGTTGCCTCCAGAAGGTGGATGACTGTGGCTACCCCCTGATGGCCCTTGATGGCCACCGGGAGGTGGATAACTGTGGATACCCCCTGATGGCCCTTGATGGCCACCGGGAGGTGGATAACTGTGGATACCCCCTGATGGCCCTTGATGGCCACCGGGAGGTGGATAACTGTGGATACCCCCTGATGGCCTTTGATGGCCACCGGGAGGTGGATAACTGTGGATACCCCCTGATGGCCCTTGATGGCCACCGGGAGGTGGATAACTGTGGATACCCCCTGATGGCCTTTGATGGCCACCGGGAGGTGGATAACTGTGGATACCATGCGATGATTTTTGATGGCCGCTGGAAGGGGGATTACCGTGTACGCCACCAGACAAATGACCACCAGTTCGATGACCTCCACCGGAAATGCCGCCTGTTTTATGTCCGCCGCCACTGAAACCTTTTCGGCCCGATATTGGTGCTAGTAGTACAGCTAGTAAAAAACCGTATAACAACGCACTCTTAGGGCAAATCATTTTTAATGTCACAGAAACTTCACTAACACGACCAGCATTAACACTCCTGCGCACTCAACTGAAGTGAGGCGCCAACTCGCTGCTCGCGTCACTCGTTTCGATGTGTTGCAGTGACGACACACTTAGATAGTCGTTTTATTAGCTTTCAATATTGCCACATTTAAACGTGAAACTCCCTTCAGAAAATTAAATATAACTAATATTACTATATAATTAGACATCGATGTCTAACATTAACACATTACTGTGTAAATAATAACTACAAATAATATCTTGTTCTTCTTCTCTTAGATTACGGCTACTGTAGAGTATCTTCCACAATTTCGCCACTGCCAAATATAAGGCAACGTTGTTCGGGGTTCAGATTAATAAATATAATAATATTAAAATTATTTCGCAAGAATGAAAAAAATTCTAACAGGTACAAATTTCATAATTATGACAATTACAAATGACAGTACAGCACTATTTTAAAAATAGGATTGGTATTCTTTTTAGTCTAACCAATAAAAAGTTAGGTATAAAAGAGGATATCGCTCACTAAATAGAAGTTTAGATAGATAAATACAAAAGAGACAATTTCTCAAATCGAGGGCAAATACCTACCATACGGTACTTTAGAACGTTATTGTGCTACAATATTTCTCATAGTTTTCTCCCTACGTACACTCCCAAAACAAAAACGCAGTTAGTTGTAAACATTGTTAACCAATTTGTATACTAATAATTGTACTTCATGAGACAAACCGTATATTTTAAGGGGTCAATCAATAAGTTGTAAGTTTAGTGTCTGTCTGTCCTTTGCAGTGAATTATTTCGGCTGAAGCTATCGGCTTGAAATTTGAGTAAGGAAACCCGGAAATTACATGTAAGTAAAGTATTTTATATATCTAAAAAGAGGTATCAGATCAGATGAGTCAAACGGTATATGAAAATACTTCGTTTGCACATGCAAAAAAAATTATTTAGTAACCGTTACCCGCCAATCGAATGGGCCCTTTTTTCATGGGTGTCAAGTGGAAATACTACATGGAACTTCCTTCGCCCCGGGGAAGGGCAAAGGGGTATGCCGGACTCCTACGGGCCAAAACCACTGGAGCGGACATCTTTCGCCCCGAAGGGGGTTTCCAGATCCACGTATAATCATTTCAATCAATCAATCATTTCAATCATTTATTTATTTTTCCTCCACAATATAAAATACATTATTATAAATAAAGTGCTTAGATCACACTAGAGCCGCCCAGATATCCAAAAGTAACATACACAAAACGTTAAGTTGCAATTGTTGTTTTAATCTCAAAAATATTCATTGAAATCTGTTGCAGTTTAGGAGCCTATTCGAGACAAACTTTCAGAAAGACGGGCAAAATATTTTGTACTTTATTTATGATTATTTGATTATGCATCGAAATCACAGACGGATACTTCAGTTTTATTACTTAGATTCTGTTTAAAAATATCAATTAACCCGATCTCCGAAATTTGCAAAGTGTAAATTCTGATATAATTTATGGTTGTAGAATGTTTTACATTATTCTAAAGTAATAAAACTATACGTCTTGACGCGACGTCAAACTAATAGACTACAGCTGCTCAGTGACGATTTTATCGGCATGCTAGCCTGTGCCATCTGACAACGTCGTATCTCATCATGTCTTCATAAATTACAGCACCCAGACCACCTGTTCATAATTTTTTTGTGTAAATAGCTTTCATGCTTTCCATTACGTATGTCGCTATCTATGAAATAAGAGCTTAAACAACATGATTGTCCAGATTTCAAAGTTTATATTAGATACCATGACAGTTATCAGAAGTGTTCGGTAATTGAACCGGATAACCTAGCGATAATTTTATCGACTATGTTGTTTTAAGTTATTTAAAGTATATGGTCAAATTTATTAACACATTTTTTTTACTCAAACAAGTTAAAGTGTCGTCATTTGTGATTATCAGACATTCGTTATTCATTTTATTTCTAAATAACTGCAATTATTTGGATTTATTTTTCTTTTCCCACAACATTCATTTGTTAATAATGTTAAATATACAATAGATAATGATTGTATATATTACACAATAATATTTCTCATTGTCTTTGCTACTGCGACTACCCTACTAACTAACACTTCGAGTCCTTGCGGGGTGATATCCACTACAGGTATTTTATTTGTCGTCTTTGCATATCTTCAAAGGAGATTCTCTTCTATACGCTACTATTATTTATTATTCATGCATTAACACAGTTTTTCAACAATCAGAACAATAACTTTACAGTCAGACTCAGTTTTGCGATCCGAAAATTGATTTTTATTGCTTATTGATGAAGTACGATTAAATCAGAATATTTAAAAACATCAACAGATCACTTCTTAATCAGCGGACGAGTCAGGCTAGCACTTATCGCGTTATTTCACTTGATCAAAGCATATCAATTATCAGTTACCCCAAATTAAAGGAAATAAATAAATTTGTATGAGACAACACTCCCACAATAGCAATGGCAGGTAAACAAACGCAGGGGACGCGTTGAGCGGCATGCTTGTTGGAAGGGAAAACACAGATGGAGCTATGACATTGTGTTCGTAATTGATTGTTAATTCGTTAAACCATTGTCGTCATTGGCTGCGTCATTTCTTTAGAACATGTCGAAAAAATGTTTTTGGTCTGTGCTCCCCTTGTTATGGTGCACATTTTGAATATCGTATAACCGTTAGGTATCCAGAGTCCCTTATTTCTGTATTTATGGCAATGTATTTTTTATACATGTGCTCAAGATCTTCACCTTCTTCAAGTGCAATAATGTGAGTCATATCCAACCCTTACAATTAACTCTCCTGTATAATAACTATGAGTGACATATCATACCTCTGAAAACAGATTTAATAACAATAGCTGGTATCTGGCTGAAAGTGACACCTAACGGCGTGGGTGTCAGATAAATATATTATCCGTGTTCTATAAAACAGCTACGAAACGAAATATTTCAAATCAAACAAAACATTTACCTTCCAATCTACCGTAACATTTACAAGTATTTGTATTTTTCGTGGAAGAGCTTAGCTGTAGCCATTAGTTGATTACTTGGCTCGTAAATGGGCTGGCGCGACCGGGGAAATACCACGCCGTTACAAAATACAACATTTAGAATTTTACTTCGACTTAATAGAATTTATGATTCTTTGTAACATTTTTTTTTTTTTAAAAACGTCCCGCACTAGGATTTCTCCTGTGTCGTGGGTGCGTTTACAGACATGAATTAATACCATGGTTGGGACCACTGAGCAACAATGCATTTAAAACATTTTTTCAAAAGTATATGTGTTGCAATTGCATAAATATTAAACTACCTAGTGAATCCTTATTGAGAAAAGTTTACCTGGATCAGCTTTTTAAAATCAAAGTACAAGAGATGTAGAGTAAGATTGTAGATAAAAAGCTATGGCTTTCAGTAGACGAAACTACGGTTTTATTAGGAAGAGCTGTCGTACATTTGTTGGTGAGACCATTAGAACCTAGTAGGTGCCATCGGCCTTACTTAGTGGTATGTAAAATGCTAGATACTGTAAATGGAACAACGATATCACAATTTGTTCAAGATTCTTTAAAAAATATGTGGGGAAGTTCATTTGAGAGGAAACTAGATAACGTTAGAATGTTGTGTACAGATAGTGTGGCATACATGATATCAGCTGGTAGAATGTTAAAATCAACTTTTCCAAAAATGTTGCATTTCACATGTTTAGCCCATGCTCTAAATCTTGTTGCGGGGCAGATTAGAAAAGAGAACCCTAATGTTGACAGTTTAATTTCAAATTTGAAAAAAGCTTTTTTGAAGGCACCAAAAAGAATTAAAATCTTTAAAGAAATGTGTCCGGATTTACCTTTACCTCCTGCACCTGTAATTACCAGATGGGGTACTTGGCTTGATGCAGCATTCTATTACGCTAAGCATTTGATGAAATTAAATCTGTATTGTCTGTGCTGAATAGTCAAGAGGCAAAATCAATAGAGAATGCTTTAAACATTTTTAGTAATAACGACAACATTAAGGTCCGTATTACAGAACGGTCCTCAAGTCCAGTTTGATCTTTAATCACCTGATCACTGTTTAAGTATAGAATCTGTACTTGAGTATTGGTCATATTCCAGAACGGTAATCAATCTAAACTCAGCTGAGACGAGATTCAAATCACGCCTCAAGCACATATTACTCATTGTCTATGGATCAGCCTGTTTTCGATTACGATTTATTTCCATTACCAACTTTGTTCCAATCTGCGCAGAATAAGAAGTAATGAAATGTACCTCAAAAACCCTATAATAAATATAGATATTCACAAACTAGTTCCTCTTCACATACAAGGTTCATTTTTAATAGAGTTTTTTACATACTAGGTACCTACGTAATTTTTTTAAATATATTTTAAAGGGATGAAGTTGTTGAACTATAAAGGAACATGTGTTGGCGCCTATTGTCATTGAGCACTTGAACAGATGTTAAATTGATATATAAATATCGTTTAATTAATTTGATGTACATATTAACATAATAACCTGTAGCGAAATTGTGTTGGCTCCTCCAGAAAGTTAAAGAAAAGAAAGTATGACGTTTTTCACCACTTATTGGGGAAAAATTAACTACCTCTTTAAAAAAATACAATTATATAAGTCCTGTACATCTCATATAGATCTGAGAGGAACACTAAAGACCAAACTTCTTTTCGAATGATCGTTAAATAAATCATTGTAATAGTCAACTTCTCCAAAAATATCCATTTTGTGATAAATATATACTTCCATTCAATGACAATTTACTGATACATTAATCTATAATATCATTGCAAAGAGACTTATAAAAACATTGTATGCAGCAACAATATAACCAAAAATCAATGCGCAAGAAACAACATGCATTAAAAACTGTCCTCAAGCGCTATCCGGACCACACTCACGTGATCACAGTTCAAATCTCTGCTCAAGTACAGACCTACGAGTCACGACTCAGTTGAACTACGTTCAATAAATCTATGCTTGAGGGACGTTATAAAATTAGTGCTCAACTCAAAACTAGTTTTAAACTGAGATCAATGCTTGAGTATCGTTCTGTAATACGGACCTTAGGATGATTTGTCTCGTATTTACGAAAAAAATTCAATTACACCAACAGCTTTGAAATCTCTTCAGACAGATCAGAGAGATTAGCTTTGAGATGGGCAAATTGCGAGAGCTTAGAAGTTAAATTGGAAAAACTCATGGATAGAAATCCTGAGTTGGACACTATCAGAAATATAGCAGAAAAAAAATCTTCCTGCACTAATGACGAGGAGGAGGAAGTGTATAAATTTGCTATCCTCACCTCAGTTAAAATATTGAAAAGCTAATGGTCATATATTTTAATTCTCACAAAAGTTATACAGTAATGTCGGAAGCGAACACTTCAAATCGTACTGGTAATGAATCGGACAAGGAAAATAATTCTGATGGGCCGTTTGAATAAGCAAAACCTCACGAGTCTAGGCTATCTAACGGCCGAATGAAGTCCACTGCTGGACACAGGCCTCCCCCAAAGATCACCACAACAACCGATATGGATGTGATGTAAGCTCATTGGGGGGTTTTGCCATAATCGCCACGCTTGGCAGGCGGGTTGGCGATCGCAGTTGAGTTGTTAATGTACTCGAAGGACGCTGCTGCCCATCCTCCGGCCAATCCCTTAGTCGACTTTTACGACACCCACGGGAGGAGATGGGGTGGTGGCATTCTGAGCCGGCACCACACGGCGAGAAGCAAAAGTATTCGCTCGTATTTATAAAAAAGGCGAAATATGCGTATGAGAATTTGCTTAAGACTATCAATAATTTGTATTGTGAATTAATGTAAACTAATAAAAATTGTATGTTAATTATCTTAGTTTTATTTGTCTATCTCTGAGGTTTTTATTATTATTTATTCGTAATATTGTTGGCCACACGGGATTGTCCATTAGAAATCCCGGGAAGGTCCACATTAATATCAACATTTCGATGCAAGTACATAAATAACTCTACCTAATTCCGACCTCTGCTAATAATGGGTGATTGAACTGTTAATACTGGGCGGAAAAGGGCAAGTTACATTTTATGAAAGTTATTGATGATGACACTCAGTGCCACGTGGGAAGCGTTTCCAAACAAAAGACAAACGCGGTGGCAAAAATGGTTTGGCACTCGGCAGGCTGGGCTGGATGCAAATGCGGTAGGTCGTGTCATTCGGAAATATATCATGATCTCTCTACACCTATTACAAGTTCCTAATATAAGCTCCAGGTAATTATTGCATGTTTTCAATAGCATGATATACATTTCTAAAGTCCACGCGTGCGAAGCCGCGGGCAAAAGCTGGTAGGCAATAAAAGAGGCTAAATACAATAATTTTTAATCATCAAAATGAACACTTTAAAAAGCATAACAAAAAATATTTGGCGACACGTGATTTCTTTATTCGTATATTGCCAGCTGTTCAAAATAGATATTCTGAGACAACAGCGGAGGGTGTGTTAATTGGTTTAAGCGTAAGCGACGAATAATAAAACTTAAGCACCAAAAAAATATGTTCGGATACATAAATCGCAGCTCAGGTTGGATGAAATGGGGACAGGTCACCGAAACAACATGTGATCCTCAAAGTATTCCGATATTCATCACTCACCGTACACAAATCAGCACCCAGATACCCCGATCTGCGCGCTCGCCACCTCGAGGCACCCCGCCACGTAACGATGACAGGCTAAGGTGCGTTGGACATTGGTGCCAGGGTAACGCCTCCCCCGTGTCCTTCTCTGATCGTGATTGGCCCCTTTCCCGATGCTGCTCTGCGGTCTCCTTCTGGAGCATGACACTCTCACAAAAGGAGACCACAGCATTCCAGGTTTTCATTCTCTGCTGACACCAGCTTCCAACAGAAAGATCTTGCCTGATCCGATTGACCAAGATGCACCGCTCGGCAGGCCACGCAGGGCACTCTCAGAGCGTGTGCTGTGCGGTTCCCCTTATCGTTACCACAGTGGTAGCACCGTGCCTTGACCTCGCGTCCTATACTGTGCAGGTACGCACCGAAACTCGACAACGTGCTTTTTTGCGTACCACTGCAGCATAAGCCGCTCGCGCCACAGCTCGAGTGCACGCCGCCATGCCTGCCGTCTTAAATTTCCGAGCGCCGCTAAAGGCGCACTTTCACCGCTCTGATGGAGAGAGCATATTTGGCGATACACCCACGCATTCATCTCAACCAGTAAATCGAAAAGTGCACCAACAAAGTTGCCGCCTCAAAGGACACCGTTCAGTATCCTCGTGCGATCCATATAACCACTAAGCACTGCAAACCGTGAATCTTGGTTCTGTGGTAGTTGACACCCGAGAGTCAAGATGACCAAACACGCGCCCCGTAGAGGACCACGGATTGCACGACAACCCGTAGAGGGGGCGAACCTTCTCTCTCGGTCGCCAGAGATTGAGCAGCAGCCGGTGCAAGGCACCCACTACCCTATTAATTAGGGGGGACAAGACGCTCGAAGTGTTCTTGAAAGTCCCAGCGACTGATCTGGATGAACTCCAAGTACTTCATGTATTGGCTTACCCGAATTTGCGCATCACTAACGCGTATCCACAAACTTGGTGCGAACGAAGAGGGGTGCTAGGTCAGGAAACCTCTGACTCCAGTATGATCTAACAAGGACCTGGAGCCACCCCTTCGGTGCCGAAGATGACCGCTCCAGTGGTTTTAGCCGGTAGGAGTCCGGCATACCCCTTCGCCTTTCCCCGGGGTGAAGGAAGTTCCATGTAGAATTTCCACTGGACACCAAGAAAAAAAAACAATGAAGTTCAGGAAACCTCCACGTGCACTCGGTGGCCGCTGGTATCTCTTGATGTACCCTGGGCACCGTGCAATAACTACTCCACTTTTTGGAGGACCTTGTTGCCTGGTGGCTAATATTCTGACAGGGACGAGTCCAGTTTTTGGGTAGGCTATAGGGGGTTCCTCCATTTTCAAAGGAGCATGGGTGGGCTAGCGGCGGATTTGGTGTGCACTCACCCTGCCTCAAGCAGGTAGTGGGAGGACTCACCTTCCCTGCCACCGTCGATATCGTAACCTCGGTTGGAGTGTCGTGGTCACGTCTCGCGGCTTCGACTTTGACTTTGACTTTGAGACCGAGGATCTTGGCTTAACCACCCGGATCGCGAGCAAGGCCTCTATAAAAATTCCCCGAACCCAAGCTAGCGTGCGGCGAGAGGTGCATGGCTGATGAGAAGTCGCGAGCACGCCATCCCCAGGACCGGCAGCAACTGAAAATGGGATACGCTTGCCCGGGTACAGGGGGCACTGCCTGGCTCAACCATTTATTTCCCCCATACTCGTGGGTCTAAAATGGAAACAACAAATAAAATTTAAATCAAACAGGTGAAGATTGAGACCTTTTTCACCTATTTGATTTTACGGATGGACGCTGTCAGAGTCTGACAGCGTCCAGACGGACGTGGGGTCAGAGGTCAGCTCCGTGTCCGGTTCGGGTACCAGGACGCGTATTGCGCTTAAATTGCACGCCAGTGCGCGTACGCAGCGTGCAGTCGCGTCACTGCCACGTCCGGGTACGCCATTGCCATCGGGTGGGGTGTGCGACTCCAAGGAATCCCTGAACCCTCGGAGTATGCAGCATCAACATGGTGTTGAAGGCTGAGGGCCGTAAGCGGACCGTTCCAAAGGCGTCCGTCGGGTCGTCCTCTGACGCCAACAGATTGCCCCGAAAGGAGTCCAACGTCGAGAGACTGGAGACGGAGAATACTGAGTTGCACTCCCAGCTCCCCAGCCCCTCGGCGCAGATAGATAAACTGATGATGGAGGTGGTACTCCTTCGTCGTCAGGGGAACGCGACTGCGAGCCCCAGAGGTTATGTAACTGCAGCGTTCTTGCCGCTGTATGCACAGGCGGAGTTTTGGTGTACCATTGTCCTCGAAGTCGGGGTGATCCTCATATTTGACGTGAATATTAAGTCCAGCTTTATCTATTTGTGCCACCCAATTTCCTTCCGCAAACGAGTTTCTCAAATAGTTAAAACGGGACTTAATATAAAGTGGCGTTTCAATATTCGGCCGTAAGAGAACTAAGAAACTATTTCGTATGAGTATATTTATGGATTGAGAAAAAAATCGAGGTCACATAATCGTAAGAGTACAACAACAGGGAACATTTCCTTGCGTTGCATACATTTATTCTGATAACAACGATAAAATTAATGCTGCAATTTATTTCTCGCATGTAGTAGTAATAGTACTAAATCTTGGGACAGTGAATATTTCTGAGTATCAACATACAAATAAATCAGTCTGCATTCAATATATCTTGACTTGTAATTACTGTCTTTTATTTGTAAATTATGACAAGAGAATTTGCACGGAATTTGTGAAATAAGGATATGTTTCTTTCCCTATTCTTCATTATTAGATTCCACTTAATCTTATTACAATCTAGCCTTGTAATTAGGCTAATAAGTAATTTAATTATAACTTAAACTAGAAAACTATGCTTTACAAGAATGTGTCCTCTATCACTTTTCTTATGGTCTCTATTAAGGCGAAGGCACTTTGTTCGTATGTTCTTTATAGGTAGCACTTGCACTACATTACTACACTTATTCACTATCACTAACATTCTTTAGAGGCTTCTAACTATGCCCGTGTGGTCGACAAGCTGGACTGCTTCGACGGTCACATAATAAATTATAATAAAATAAATACGTTCGTGACCTTCTGCGTACTAGTAAACTATCATATTCATCCTTCATCTTTTTGACGTGAGCTTTCCGAGATACTTTTTTTTTTTATTGATGTCCAGTGGAAATTCTACATGGAACTTCCTTCACCCCGGGGAAGGGCGAAGGGGTATGCCGGACTTCTACCGGCTAAAACCACTGGACGGTCATCGAGGCTCCAGGTCCTTGTATGATCACACTAGAGCCATCCACTGGTGCCACGCCTAAAGGCGCTTCTCGGAGAGGGTGACTGTAAAGCGATCAGCACCCAATCTAAAAAGCCCTGAGTTTAGTTCGGAATTTCTTCTGACATTTTCATGTAGCGAAGTGCTATCCGTTGTTTCAATATGACGTGTATAAACATCCGTTAAGACTTACGTCTTAGTGCTTAGTAAATTATTGATTGATAATTTTTATTCATCCATACATATAAATAAGTCGGTATCTGTTGCTGTAGTTCTTTAGCGTCATGGAAAAGTCAAGTATTGGCGATAATAAAAATGCATGGTCAAAACAATTTTTATAAATATTAGAATAATTGCGACTCATTAGTAACGTTAATGTGTACTATTCTTAATTGACGTCACTCATTATCATCATGATCATATCAGCCAAAGGACTTCCTTGCTGAACAAAGGCCTCTCCCATAGATTTCCATATTGGTACTACGAGATCGACTCAGGAATGTGGAGATCCGTAGATGAACTAAAGTTGCCAAAGGGCAAACTCAAGTGGCAACAGCCGGGGCATATTGTTCGTAGTACTGATGGCGCAGCGTGGGGCGACCTCCAACGACATGGACAGACGACCTTTTTTTTTTTTTTTTTTTTTTTTTTATTGGTGCCCAGTGGAAATTCATCATGAACTTCCTTCGCCCCGGGGAAGGACGAAGGGGTATGCCGGACTCCTACCGGCTAAAACCACTGGAGCGGTCATCTTCGGCACCTAAGGGAGGCTCCAGGTCCTCGTATGATCACACCAGAGCCACCCACTGGTGCCACGCCCATTGGCACATCTCGGAGAGGGTGACTGTAAAGCGGTCACCCCCCCAGGGGGATTGTAAAGGATCCCCCAAAGCGTCCCACGGCAGCGCGTGACCACATGCGTGCTACCGTCTTCTCTTGGGTCGCTTGGTGTGGGCACGCAGATTCCCCAATCTACGCACCCGCGAACCCAGAGGTCCCCCACCTCATAGCAATGGCAGGGGTTTTCAAGCGTATCGGAATTAGGCGCCAGGGCGGTTGTTACCCCGGCGCCGTCTCCTTCTTCTTCGAGCGGGATCGGCCCTCTCCCGATCCCGCTCTGCGGTCTCCTTCTGGAGCATGACGCTCTCACAGAAGGAGACCACTGCATTCCAGTTTTCGTGCTCTGCCAACATAGCCGACACTACTGCTGGCAGAGAGAGATCTTGCCCGATCCGATCGACCAGGATCCGCCGCTCGGCGGCCCACGCAGGGCACGCCTCGAGCGTGTGCTGTGCGGTGTCCTGGTCGCTATCACAATGGTGGCATTGTGCCGTGGCCTCACGTCCTATCCTGTGCAGGTACGCGCCGAAACAACCGTGCCCGGTGAGCACCTGCGTCAGGCGGTAGGTGACGCGCTCGCTCCTTTTGAGCCAGGCTCCAAAGAGCGGCAGGACGGCCTCGACGACGCGCTTGGTTGCAAACTGCATCCGCAGGCGATGACGCCACTTTACAAGTGCGCGCCGCCGAGCTAGCCGCCGCAGCTTGTCCAACGCCCCTGGAGGCGCGCCTTCGCCGCTCTGGCGGAGGGAGCGTGTCTGATCGTAGACCCACGCATCCATCTCCGCCAGAATGTCAAAAGGCGGAAAACGCGCCAGGAGAGTTGCCGCCTCGTAGGACACCGTTCGGTATCCTCGTGCGATCCGGATAGCCACTCTGCGCTGCAGACCGTGAATTTTGGTTCTGCAGCGCTGGGCGCCTGATAGTCGAGCTGACCATACAGGCGCCCCGTATAGGACCACGGACCGCACGACTCCTCCGTAGAGACGGCGAACTTCCTCACATGGTCCCCCGAGATTGGGCAGCAGCCGGTGTAGAGCACCCACTACCCTCTCGACTCGGGGGACGAGGCGCTGGAAGTGCTCTTCGAAGCCCCAACGACTATCCAGGGTGAGCCCCAGGTATTTCATGTACCGGCCCACCCCGATTTGCGCGTCACCAACGCGTATCCACGAACTGGGTGGTTCTCTGCTTCTCGGCAGTTTGTGGAACCATAGCGCCTCGGTTTTCTGAGGCGCTATCCGCAGACCCAGGGCGTGGATTTTGGCCACGACAATTGCCACCGCTTGCTCCGCAAGCCGGATGGTTCCCTCGAAGGACTCCCCGCTGGTTAACACCAGAGTGTCATCAGCGTAACAGACTAAGCTGACGCCAGCAGGGAGAACGACACGCAGGACCGCATCGTAGGCGAGGTTCCATAAGAGAGGGCCGAGAACTGACCCCTGTGGAACCCCGCACGTAATTTCCCTCCGCTTTACGCTACCGTCCCTGCCCACGTAGCGAATGTGCCTATCGCGCAGATAGGCCCCAATGATGCCCTGCAGGTAGGGCGGACACCGATGATAGACTAGTGCCGCCCTAATAGCGCCCCACGGGATGGAATTGAAGGCGTTGACGATGTCTAGACTGACCGCCAACGCCACCCCACCCCGCCGGGACACTGCCTGTTCCGACAGCGAGCGGACGCGAAGAATCGCGTCGATGGTGGACCGCCGCTGCCGGAAGCCATACTGACTTTCGGCCAGGTCGGGGCCAACTCGCGACAGGTGCTCAACGAGTCTTCGGGTAACTATTCTTTCGAATAGCTTCGAAGCCTCGTCGAGCAGGCAAATGGGACGGTATGCAGAGGGAGACTCTGCAGCCCTTCCTTCCTTCTTCAAGAGAACCAATCCGGCTTCCTTCCAGCCGGACGGGAACACGCCACTACGGAGGCAACTGGTGAACAGCCGCCTCAAGCGGTCCCCAAGAGACTGTAGCGCATACACCCACGCACGGCCCGGAATGCCGTCCGGACCCGGTGCGGTGTTGCGACTCTTCAGGCGGCCAATGGCTCGGCCCAGCTCCCCATCCGAAACCCCCAAATCCTCGGCCCAGTCCGAGGCATTTGGGGGTGAAGAGGGACCAGGATGGTCCCGAACCGCCGGAAAGAGCGTTGAAAGTACTCTCTCCAGCAAATCCGGGGCCATGGTTTCGGTCACCGGGGGGACATACGGGCGCAACTTGCCCACTACCATACGGTAGGGTCTCCCCCACGGATCCCTGTCTAGTCCCTCTAGGAGCTCGCTCCAGGACCGAGCCTTCGCCTCACTGATGGCAGTCTGAAACGCCAGTGTGGCCGCCCGGTAGGCCCTATAGGCCTCGTCAGTCTCTCCGGCTGTAGCGCTGTGCCGGCGTTATGGACAGACGACCTGGTGAAGGTCGCTGGGAGTCGTTGGATGAGGACGGCATGTGACCGCTTGTTGTGGAAATGTCACTCAATCAATAGTAAATTAGACGTACATTTTCACAAATATTAAGAATAATAATTCAATTACGCATAAAACCTTGTGTAATATATTGACACTATTTGCCCGCACTAGATAATTTTACTAAACTAATTAAAGACAACGGTCTATTATCGTGACAGTAAATTATTAAGTTATAATCTAAAGAAAACATTCATGTCTCATCAGCCCGTAAACGTCCACTGCTGAACATGGCCCTCCCAATGACCGCTACACTGAATGGTAATTGCCATAATTTTAAAATTTCGTGTATGTTCCATTTTGACATCTTGCAGGAATCAGAATATATAAATATAATTTGCACCTAGCGAAGCGGGCGGGTAACGGTAGTATTTAAATTAAATCAGGCCAACTGATAAATGTCAGGAACGGATTCTCTCGGCAGCCGCACGGTAGATGAATAACTATATTATCGACACACTCATCATAACTCTTAGGTCTAGTTTGGGTTTAAAATTTATGATTTATATTCATATAAAAAATTCAACTAAAAAAAACATGTGTTTTTTAAATTTAAGCCTTCTCAGTGAAATCAGTTTTTTTATTATGTTAACATCAATTCTTTAACACTAACTTATACGGGGATTTTCCTTAATTAAACTTTATATTAATCGGCAATGAAAAATGTTGGTTTCGTATATTTTTTCTACAATATGAACATTAGGTTATCTATAAAATTATACGGCAATAAATACGGTCATCCACCAAGGTGGCTTGGACAACCACGACTTCAATTTATTTCTTGACGGTAGTATACCAATGTCCTTCTTTGGCTCAGGCATTTTTGCATACGTCATTAAAGAGTTACAATCGATTTTTTGTTGCAAGAAAGAAAGTTTCGTGTAGATCTCGACGACACATTCCATATTCTTTGCGTCCACAGGTGGCCCTTTCACTGTCAAAGGATCCACGTGAAACGAATCATTAGTACACACCGTAACATTCACAATTGTTGTATTAATTGTCACACTTGTCACCGAAGGGTTGACTGAGGAACCACTTAATGGCCAATGGTTCACCAGCTTCGTCAGCGTAGAGTTAGCCAGAGAACCAATCACTGGCACCTTATTGGTAAACTTCGTCGGTACGGTAGTGTTAACTAAGGAATTACTAACAGGCACCTTCATGGTAATATTTGTTGTTTTTGTCTGACACACTGTCATGTTAACTTGCATCTCAGTTGTCAGAGCTACTTTTGTACTACCTTGGGTGAAAGTAGAAACTATTTCACATGGAATTTTCAGCAATTCAACTTTTTCGTTTTCTTTCGTTTTCAATATGCACCTAGCTTTATCTTTAGGTTTGTTCTTCGGCATATAGGAAGCGCGTAATGAATCGTTCCTTCGTGTGTAGTAATCGTCATAGTAGTAGTGTTCTTGAATGGAGTTATGTGCGCGACCAAGATTATACAATGTCAAGCCAGTCAATAAATCTCCGTAGCGACTGCCTGAGTCTCTGTACTCTTTGATGTACACGTACTGAGGTGTAGCGTAGAAAGATGGAACAGCGTTAGGAACGGTTGAAGAGCTGTTGTTTGCACGTGTACGTGTACGTATACGAGTTCGTTTTTTATGCGAATTAATTTCCTGTAATCCGTGTGAGTCTTCCTTGTGGGTCGGCTTGATATTGATATGATTATTTATTTTATGCGGAGGGCTTCCAGAACTGGAAGAAGGATTTTTTTTAGATCCTGAACCGGACAGTGTGGATGAACTCGGTGGGTAACTATGAGATCTAGATAATCCTCCTGAGAGCCCTGATGAAGAAGAAGGATAGCTGTGATTAGATGATGAGCTTACTAGGTTATTTGTTGACGGTGACCGCTTGCCACGGAAGTGAGAAGAGTGGCTGCTTCCTCTACTTCTGCCACGGTATTCTATGTAACTCACAGTTAAACACAAAACTACAAGGCCTAACAATTTTCTGCCGGCCATTTTTCTTGACATAAGCGTGCAAGAGCACAAACTCGTTTGATCCGTGCCCGTTCGTCGATTTTATTTAAAACATGTTTGTGTAGCTGTGTGTGTGCATCTGGTAAACAAGTGTTAATGGAATCACAATTGCCGTGTTTTTTGCCCTTAATCTTGTATGTGACAACTGATAAATAGAGCTAGAGGTGAAATAAACATGTTTTTTTTTTTATATTCCTTTGTAGTATTTCGAAAACTGGACTAATGCGAGTTGAACTCGATTGTTGGGGGTTCCATACGATAAATATGTTAACTATCACGTTTGTATTTAAATCTGGCCATATTTGTTTGTGGTAACTAAAATAAGGCTCTAAAGGACTAGTATCCAGGGCCGTTAAAATATTACAAAAAAAAAAAAGTAACTAAAATAATGTATCCCAAGAACAAACTTAACATTGTAGTTGTGAAACAAATGTTCTCCCATACATTCCAACTGCTAATGTAAGTTTGTACACACAATATTGAAAGATCTAGCGTTATTTTAAGACCACAGATTAATTATAAGTTTTCCCGTAATCTATAAGACAATAACTATACTCTGAATTTTTTTTTTCAAATATGTTGGCTTAGTCGTTTCTTAGATAAGCGGGGAATAGTCAATTGTCATCTATTTTCTTAAATAACTTTAAAACTATTTATTCTAAAATTATGAAGAACATATATTTGAGAGCCCTACAATTCATTTATATACTCTCTTTTTTGTACACCAAAGAATAGTCGCATGAGTTTTGAATTAAGTAAAATTACCATAGGCGGCCTTATCGCTGTACACCCTATAGAAGAGAAAGAATGTTAGCATTCCAGCAAAGGCGAATTGGCAGTCATTTGAGCTTCAGACGAAATTGTGATACGTGATCCTATTTTCGTAAACCAAATATAATTCCTATACAAAAGTCGCTCAATCTTGTCAAATTGGTCCTCGGTGAGATCTAGATAGCTGACAGCAGCATAATCGTGGATAGGAAGAAAAGATTGTACAAGTGCAATTTTAGTGGCGATCGGGAGAAAGTTTCGGAGCCTATTCAAAGACGCCGCTGAGGCAAAGATATTTCTACTTACTTCGCGTATCTGAGTAGTCCAAGAAAGAAAAAAAAGTTTATCGAAGAGTTCTTCACTTCACTACTAAAAGGAATTTTTATGTTATCGAAAAATAAACTTGGGGAATAACAATAAGCTCTTTCATTTGATATACACGGTACAGTGTGATTTTTTTAATTTAGCCCCCTAATAGATAGCCATATTCAAAATGCGATAACAAAGTGTTCGAAACGTCAGGAAAAACAAAACTCTATAATAAACGCGGCGTAATCCTAGTTTGGGTTTAATTATAATTCATTTATTTACGTCATACGTCCGTTTTTTGGTACAATCCTATGTTTTTTTAGGTTTCTTATATTTTCAGATTGCAGTAGGCAAGTCGGTCACCTGAAGTTGTGTGTTATTTATAGGTAATATGTCACAAAATCTAGTTAAGACACTGTCTAATAATGTCTACTGTGACAAACTGGAGCAATTTCATATCTATATTATAATGATCGACCGTAACGACGACAGTCTTCTCCGTATCGTCACAGAGAGCAGTCGATAAGAAAAAAATATGTGAAATCTCGCAGATTTACGCTTCGTTCCGTGGAGGTAAAGCTGGCGCTGCTCAGAGCATAATGTGCCTTATTATATTTATTATACATAGCAGCCTGTTGGAAAAATATACCCGGAGGACTTACACTCCTTTCCGCGCACAGTACAGACATGTAGGTATTTAGACCAGTGATGTTCTGATACTTCAGTGCCTCAGCGGACGTGCACTGTCTTCCACCACGGTGTGCTACTGCGCACAATGCAGTTGAGCATGAACACATTCTGCTAATGATCGCTAAGACAGACAAAAAAAAGGTTGTTGTTGCATTTAACTTGAAAAATTTGTCGGCGTGGTCGGCGCAGTGGCTAAGCAATTGATTTTCTGCGCTACGTGTCGCGGGTTCGATTCTCGCGATTGCCGTTTCGCCCTCAGCCGCTTTACGACGGCGCTAGCAGTGACGTTTCACGATCAAGGGGTGCTGTAAAAAGTGCAATAACTATATTCTAAAGTGCATAAAGGCGCATCGCTAAGCGTCTCCGTGCTGCGGTCGGCCCCGTTGTCAGAAATGTATTATACTTAGCGAAACGAAACCACAGATATTATAATACACTAGTACAGGTACAGAATCCCAGACAAACAAATGGCAATTCCCTAAAACTAGCCAGTGAACTAGCTAGATTCTTTGCTCCATCTTTTTAACAGATGGCAGCATTAGCAACTCGATAATTGCTTGTAACATGTAGTTTTACAACGCCATCTATGTGTTCATTTAGGTACTCTTCCATTGTGGAAGCGACCAAGATACCGCACAGCACACGCTCGAGGAGTGCCCTGCGTGGGCGGTCGAGCGGCGGATCCTGGTCGATCGGATCGGGCAAGATCTCTATCTGTCGGCTATGTTGGCAGAGCATGAAAATTGGAGTGCAGTGGTCTCCTTCTGCGAGAGCGTCATACTTCAGAAGGAGGCTGCAGAGCGGGATCGGGAGAGGGCCGACGAGACGGCGCCGGGGCAACAACAGTCCCGGCTCCCAAGTCCAACACGCCTGAGACCCCTGCCGTCACTTCATGGTGGGGGGCCTCGGGGGTCGCAGGCGCGCAGATTGGGGAGTCTGCGTGCTCACACCGAGCGACCCCCGGGAAGACGGTGGCGCGCACGTGGTCACGTGCCGCCGTGTGCGCAGCACAGCGCAAAGCGAGGCTTGGGGGGATCCTTTACAATCCTCCCCGAGAAGTGCCTGGGAGGGCGACCTTTTTACAGTCGCCTTCCCTTGCTAGAGGGGTGACCGATTTACAGTCATCCCTTCCGAGATGTGCCTAAGGGCGTGGCAGCAATGGGCGGCTCTAGTGTGATCTTACGAGGACCTGGAGCCCCCCTTCGGTGTCGAAGATGACCGCTCCAGTGGTTTTAGCCGGTAGGAGTCCAGCATACCCCTTCGCCCTTCCCCGGGGTGAAGGAAGTTCCATGTAGAATTTCCACTGGACATCAATAAAAAAAGGCGGCATCGGTACTACCGATCGCTAAATAATAACGAAAAATTCGGTTGCCGTGACGATGTTTACGTATAATGCAGGTCTCTACAGCCGAGATATTGAGCAAGATCGTTCATTATTTTGACTATTCTTGACATTCCGACGCGCGCTCTCCTTCTCCAAACGCAATCATTCTTTTCGGCCAGGTCCGCTTTAGCGCACGGAACGACGCCGACGCCGTCGACGTTTGGGAGATGATGCGTTATTTGGGAACCATCCGATTCACCGCCAATGCTCGGGTGAGCTACCCACCCACTAACCTGTGTAGCCGGGTGCGGGAGCACAAACTTCGCGCGCGTCCGTGACAAGGTCACCGGCATAGGCACCGGTAATGCCTCTCCATCCGGGACGCTTTGCGCCTCCGATCTACTCTCCGATATTGAGACAGTTGTCGACTCCATACCAACATCGTATTTTTTGTATTTGTTTGATTTTGTGTCCATATTTAATCCCATGAGTATGGGGGAAATAAATGGTCCATCCGAGCAGTGCCCCCTGTACTCGGGTAAGCGCAGTTACTACCAGGGTTTCTGCCGATGCCCTGGAGTTGCGTGCAAGAGACTGAACTACCCATCCACCATGCACGCCAACTTGGGATTCAGGGTAATTATTGTATAGAGATTTTATTCCCCGCAGTACGGGCAATTAAATCTAAATACTAGTTGTCAGGTCGGGACTGCAGCCTCGTCCCCCGAGGTTAGAGGGTGCATTACATCAGGTGCTGCCCAATGTCGGGGGAGCGAACGAGGAAGTTACGTCATTACGGGTGGGCCGTGCTGTCCGTTGCCCTCTACGAGGCGCCTGTATGGTCATCCCGATTGTCCGAAATCCACGCTCTGGGTTTGCGGGTCGCGCCTCACAAAACCGAGGCGCTGCACGCTACCGTTAGCCGTAGCATCGAAATATCTGCGAGTAACATTTTGCTGTTAAAAATAGGGCAAAAAAACTGTAAAAGATTCTAAACTAATGAAGAAAGCTTGTATAGTTAAAAAATAGAAGATATGGTTATAAAAATAAGAACCAAGACGCTAATATAATTTTATTATTGTTGTAATTCGCCGCGTAAGTTCAATTTGAGATGAATAGTTTACCAATGCCTCTAAGATTATCCGAGTCGGTTTTCTTGCGACATAGACATATAAACTATTCCCACGATACACGAAACAAGTCAACAGGGTCTTTTTTAAGATGTGCGTTTAAAATATCTGATTAAGAACGATGCTAAGCACAAGAAAATCTATGTTTATAATCACTTTACTATTAAAATGTAATTTAACACAAAATTCAAAAACTACTGATTTGAACTAATAAGCATTATTGTTTATTCCGATAAATATTTTTCAAATAGTAACTTTATTGACGGGTCACCGCAGGCGTAAGCTGGTAATCCTTACATGTCAGGCCGTGAACGTTCACTTTTGAGCAAAACCTAGGGTGAGGCATATGGCTATTACCATAATCGCCATGCATGGTGGGCGCATGGATGATGGCATGGTCGACTGGGTATTCTTTCTGGAAACTACACGGCCAGCAAATCTGGGTTAATCAGAATAGTTTTACCCATTGTCATGTTTCCTTTGCCAATCATCATATCAGCCAAAGGACATCCACTGCTGAACATAGGCCTCCCCCACAGAGTTCCATAATGTTATGTCTTCATTTTGAGGTAATTTGCCAGTACTCACCACCACCACCACCTGCTGTTCCACAAAAGGGACGCTGCGGGAGGAGATGGAGTGGTGCTATATTCTTAATCCGGTCACCACACAAATTACACCTTTTAGACCACAGGCTGGACCTTTGCCAATAGACAAGCAACTTCTTACAAAAAAATTAAAAAAGTGTGCGTGTAGTGTACGAGAGAGGAATAATACTGGAAAGTACAAAACACCCATAATTTTAAATTTATATTTCCATCAAAGCAACAACTTAATCAACAATCATGCAAGCAACGAATACATTCAACTCATTTACTTAAATACTAATAACAAAATCGTACAATGTGCATTCGAAATCATCTTCTAAAATACAATAAATCTTGAATATTTACAAAATTTATTACACTCGTGAGCAAAGATAAACATGAAGATAATTATTTGCATAGATTATAGATGTTACTAGTTATTACACTGCTGTTTTACATGTGCAATTCATATTCTATCTCTTCAAGGCATGCGATTACATAATGGAATTTTAAATTACTAAAATGTAATACAACAAAATTACCGATGATGGTGTACACACACGCCTACATATCGAGCTAAACATTTCCAATTTTCCATACGCTGGTCTCGCATTGTATAAGCTTTCCGAACGATGAGAGATCAATGTAAACTGGATATCGATAGCTTTACACGTAGCCGTGTGTACATAGACATATACTATTGTAAAATTAAATATTAAAAATATAAACAACAGTGCAAAATTATTCAATTACAATTCAAATTACATAATATTTATGTCTAAAAAATGTCTCCATAGAAGAAGCAGTTTTGAAGTGTATAAGAAGCGTTTAGGAAGCGTTTAGACAGCTGTATTAAAGATTGTGGCATACTATTAAATATTCATAAACACATATGATATACATTGTTTCTATTAGAGATGTCCTACAGAACGGAATTATTGGCTTAGTTATTTGGATCTCTGGATCTGTATAGGGTACCATTACCTGCAATTGAAAATGTTGTAGTGGTTTTTAACAAATATTAAAACTTCATATATATTGAGGCCAAGGTAGGACATTAGTTTTAATCTCATGTGATGCACATGTTTTATTTATTTAATTATTTATGCATTCTTTATGCACAAACATGTACAGAGGCGAACTTAATGCCTTAGGCATTTTCTACCAGTTTGCCTACCTTAGGGTAGGGGTGTGGTGCATTATAAAAAGTATTACGACAAGACTTACATGGCATAATTTATGACTCAAAGACATTTTAGGAATATATTATACCGAAAGAGATATACTTTACATATTTAGATACATAATATATATAAATAAATATAATATAATATATCTATAAAATCTATATGTCATTCTATATGCGTAAATAAATAAACATATATTTATAATAATTAAACAAAATAAATAAATAGAGAGAAGAAAATTACCGTTGGGATGAATCTGCCAATATCTTGCGGGGGTGCTCACGTGCTTTAATTTTAAACAAAAACCGACTGGTAGCTATCCTGATATTCACGGGGAGCGCATTCCATAAAAGAATAGATTGTACGAAGAAAGAAGAATGTATAAAGTCAGAGTGGTCAGTTTTGTATCTGGCACTATAATAAATATGTCAAAAGCGAAAAGACACTCGATATTTAATCATATCTAGTAAATCATTATTAAAGAGTAAGAACAAGAGCAATCCTATTATGCTTACCTGTGGAACGCCATATTTATTTAATCTAGAAAAGGATCGTTAGGTAGTAGATCCTAAATTATGTTATATTAAGAAACAGACTTTAAACCTTCATGAAAGAAACTGCATGATAAATGAAATTAAGTTACAAATACACAGTACACTAAAAAGTTAAATACAAAAACAAATTTTACTGACTGTGGGTGCACACGTGACACAAATTGTCGTCTCACAACTCGGAATAATATTTATTTTAGTAATAACTTAATTCCCAATAAAATAAGGTTTACCGTTTAAAATATTTGCTTACGAGTGTATTTCGAGAGGTAATGATTAAAAACTCAATAAATTAATTATGTAGCAGAAACAACTACGAGTGACTGTATGTACATACATATATATGTATATATATATGTATATATATATATATAAGTTAATAGCACGGGCCTTCTACTTTTAGGAATGTATATTTCTTTTATAATCTTGTTAGGTGACACTGTAAGCCGGGAAACTCCGGCAAGGCTCTTGTCAGCTGTGATCCGCACTGACACTGCGCACGCGCCGGATTAATTTCTCAACTCTTTTATACGGACTTTGGCACCTCTCTTCGTTCGTTTCTATCAAATACGGTCCAGCCTCACTGTCTCTTCCTTCTGGAGTATGACAACCACTAGAACCTTCAGCTACTCTGTTTATAAATGGTTCCACATCTGGAACAACAGGAGTCACTGGTGCCACTGCCGTGCTCTCCTCCGGTGTACTTACCTCGGCTTCCCTCTGCCGCAGCCACACCGGTGAGTTCACGTATATTTTTGGTCTCTCTCTTAAAGCATTACATCTTTCTAAAGCTGGTCTTCTGACAGGTAGCGGTGGTCTATATACTGCTTGTATGGTCACCCCTCTGCCAATGATGGAACATAGGAGGCCTTTCAATGCTGCTCTAAAATCTTTTAAATGATATGCATACAAGAAGGGGTTTATAGCAGAATTTAAGTGTGAGACTATGATGCAAATGTATGTTAGCGGATTTGGAATGTCCAGTTCTGGCATGAAGGCTTTAATGGCGTTGATAGTATAGAGTGGGATCCAGCAAATAATGAAGAAGAAAACTATAATGGCGAGGTTCTGTGTGGCTTTGACTTCTCGCTTTTGGGCAGCCCCCAATACACGTAGCATGGTACCGCCACCGGTGATACGCCCCCGGCAGCCATCGACTGTCATCACCTCGCTTAGCTGGAAAATATACAAAATAAAATGTTTGATCGCTGCTAATAGATATTTTTTGGAGATAATCCTAATATATTGTATACCAAACCGCCTGGCAGCAATCTTGCTCTTTTCAAACTATGTTTTAGTCGCATTTTCGTCAAACCAGATGCAGATGTGTTTTACCAGAAGTGACTATCATCTGACATCCAAAATCCTATTAAAGTGGGAAACAGCCTAAAGTTGACCTGTTGGCAGACGTTGTAATTCTAAAAGCTCCTGTATGGAAGCCAAGTGTTCAATCAATAGGCTATCACTGCCGGTAGCTTAACGTTGTTTCGGATCATAAGAACTCATCTAGGGGTGGACTGCAGAAAGCCTGGTTTGACCTCATAGCTCGAGCTGCGCGATTGCAATTTAATCACGAGTACCTCTTTCTTGAAGTTAGATCTTTTTTATTTTTTTTATTTGTGTCCAGTGGAAAATCTACATGGAACTTCCTTCGCCCCGGGGAAGGGCGAAGGGGTATGCCGGACTCCTTTTTTTTTTATTGGTGCCAAGTGGAAATTCGTCATGAACTACCTTCGCTCCGGAGAAGGGCGAAGGGGTATGCCGGACTCCTACCGGCTAAAACCACTGGGGCGGTCATCTTCGGTACCTAAGGGAGGCTCCAGGTCCTCGTATGATCACACTGGAGCCGCCCACTGGTGCCACGCCTATAGGCACATCTCTGTAAAGCGGTCACCCCCTCTAGCGGCTGTAAAAAGGCCGCCCCCCAGGCACCTCTCAGGGAGGACTGTAAAGGATCCCCCCAAGTCTAGCTGTACGCTGTGCTGCGCACACGGGGCACGTGACACCGTCTTCCCGGGGGTCACTCGGTATGAGCACGCAGACTCCCCAATCTGCGCGCCCGTGACCCCCGAATTCTTGAAGTTAGACCTACCGTGCAGTTAGTGCATGGTTTTTTCCAGGTAGACGTAGTCGTCAATAACTTCGAAAATAGAGTTCCCAACGAATATTGGGATGGGCACAACATGAACTTTTAACATCACTTTCTTCTTGCCGATGTTCACTTTAAGGCCCACCTGTGGGGAAACGTTAAGCAGTTTGGTGTTTTCTGATAAAACTGGTTGGTGGTTATTATTTCAATACCAACCAAACAAATTGATTCTAGTACGCTCTGAAGTGAAAACAAATATAGTTACGCAACAAGTTTTTAAGCTTTAATTCTTGAATTTCCACTAGCTTTTTCCTCACTCTCTTAAATTCTAAGCATTGATGTATGCTTTCCCTGTATACCTACTACTGCATGACGTTTACAGCAGAGACCTTACATTTGTAGAAAAAGGTAACAATTGGTTTTTTGTAATTTCGTTACCTTTACAACATAACCTCTATTACAAAAACCGGATAAGTGCGAGTTGAACTTGAGTGGAGAGGGTTCCGAAATAGCTGATATTGTCTATTGTTGGATTCGGTCTTTACTAATAACTTATCCCAAGAACAAACTTAACATCGTAGTTGAAAAACATGTTTTCCCATACATTCCAATCGCAAACGTAAGTATGTACGCACATTATTAAAAGATTTACCATGTTATTTTAAAACCATAGACTTCTTATAGGTTTTCCTGTAATCTGCAGGTAAAGAGCTGTAGCATTTTTTTTCTTCATAATTTTAGCTCCAGTAGTTTCGGAGATTGATAAGCCCTTCCATTACATATATTACACGGTACGCTAAAAGTACCAAGAGGCCTAACATGAGCCCATAATAGACATCAAGAAGCTGTCATTTTTCATACAAAATAACAGCTGTCGATTGGTAATTGTCTGGCGAAAAGAAGAGAACAGGGGGTATTTATAGGGACAGCAATATTTAAAAAAGTAGTCATTTACAATTTATTTTTGCTATTATTTTTAATAACCAATTAATTAAATTGTTATTTGAGCACTAAAATAAACTCTATTTTCATTATTTTATAAAAAAACGCACACACAAAAGAACACGCGCCGCTGAAGTAAAATAGTAAATAAATTGATATTTTTACTACTCGAATAAAAAAAATACTTATCAATTACTGCAAAAAGTTGGATATTACAACTTATATTTTAGTAAACGTGATCTCTATAACCTTAAGATTGTCCCTTTAAAATAAAGTTTACTATTTTTGTTAGGACCATATATAATGTTGCAGCAGTGATGGGCTAGTGTTCGAACGCTTGCGTTCCATACGTGAGGGTCTGCAGATCAATCCTGGTCCACACCTGACTTTTCGGATTCATGTGCGGATCAGAATTTAATTATCACTTGCGTTGACGGTGAAGGCATCTTGAGGAAACCTGTACACCTGAGTGCGCTCTGAATTGTGTGTGGTTCACCAACCCACACTAGGCCAGCGTGGTGGACTAAGGCCTAACTTTTCTCATCTGAGAAAAAGGCCCGTTCCTAGCAGTAGGACAGTAATGGGCTGATTTTGATGATGATGATATAAGGGCCCTGAAATGAGAACAATATTTTTGTGGAAAAGGCAAATAGAATGGTTAACTTGTCGTCCACAAGTCCACAAGCACGTGGATACCCACGTAGATGACGATAACGTTTAAAGAACCTGTAAACTCCTCTTATAAATATATCGCCTGCTACCTGTGACTTTGGCCCCGATGGAAGTAATTTAAACTGTTAATTGATAGCTCAATAAAATGTATCCTAAAACATAACTCACCTCTGTCAAATTTCACTTTATCTATTCATGCGTTTGAGCGCAATTGAAAGATAAACATAAAAATCATCAAATTTCTAATAACAGTTGAATTTATCCGTACCCGTAGACTAAAAGGCATATAATATATCATCAAATTACTTTGACGGATATTACCTGTTTAACAACGACGCGATAAATGTGCGCGTAGAAGGCAGCCAGCAACACGCTAGGCGTGACGATGGTGGCGAAGTAGAGGAACAGAAGGTAGTTGTAGTCCATCACCTCGACGAAGTAGCAGCCGGGCATGGAATTTCCCGCGTGCCAGCCAAACAGTGGCAGGAGACCCACACCTGCGCCTGACACCCAACACACGGCAATTATACCTGGAATGAAATAAGTTGCTGTTGAAAGAACTGTCGAAAAGGTAGTTTTTAGTTATCGTCATCATCGTGGGCTCTTTAGTGGGTTGTTACCTAGAGAAAAAGAATCAAAATTTTCATCTATTTTCTTAAATAACTTTAGAACTATTTATTCAAAATGACTGTTGAAAGAACTGTCGAAAAGGTAGTTTTTAGTTATCGTCATCATCGTGGGCTCTTTAGTGGGTTGTTACCTAGAGAAAAAGAATCAAAATTTTCATCTATTTTCTTAAATAACTTTAAAACTATTTATTCAAAATGACTGTTGAAAGAACTGTCGATAAGGTAGTTTTTAGTTATCGTCATCATCGTGGGATCTTTAGTGGGTTGTTACCTAGAGAAAAAGAATCAGGGGCAAGGCGGCTACAGTTCGGCAGTATACGTGCCAGTCTCCGCTTGTCGCGCAAACGGTTCTATATTACATTTTATGAATGGCAAAGAGAGAAGTCATATCTTGTCTATAAATCACAATAATTCCAATAAAACAAGTATAGCAAATCATTTATTTAATTTTATCCTTTATTTGTTTACTAAGAAAGGCCAAATACAAGAAGAAACCTAGAAATTAATACACGATTACCTTATGACATGATAGTCACATCATAATAAAAGTAGTAAGTGACGCACAAGTCAATTTATCATTTTGGTGATTTGCCGATACTCACCACGCTTGGCAAGCGGGTTGGTGAGCGTAGAATTGCTACTGTTCAGCAAAAGGAACGCTGCTGCCCATCCCTCTGGTTAAGAGTCCCTTAGTCGACTATTACGACCTCCACGGCAGGAAATGGAAATTCTACATGAACTTCCTTCGCCCCGGGGAAGGGCGAACGGGGTACGCCGGACTCCTACCGGCTAAAACCACTGGTTTGGTCATCTTCGGCACCTAAGGGGGGCTCCAGGCATGATCACACTGAGCCACCCACTGGTGCCACGCCTATAGGCACATCTCTGAGAGGGTGACTGTAAGCGGTCACCCCCCCCCCCCCCCCGAGGGGATTGTAAAGGATCCCCCGAAATGTCCCTGTGCGCTGTGCTATGCGCACACGGCAGCGCGTGACCACATGCACGCCACCGTCTTCTCCTGGGTCGCTTGGTGTGGACACGCAGACTCCCCAATCGCACCCGCGAACCCAGAGGCCCCCTGCCTTATAACGGTGGAAGGAGGTTTCAGGCGTATGGGAATTAGGCACCAGGGTGGTTGTTACCCTGGCGCCGTCTTCTCCTTCTTCGAGCAGAATCGGCTCTCTCCCGGTCCCGCACTGCGGTCTCCTTCTAGAGCATGACGCTCTCACAGAAGGAGACTGGTCGCTATCACAATGGTGGCATTGTGCCGTGGCCTTATGTCCTATCCTGTGCACGCACCGAAACTACCGTGCCCTGTGAGCAGCTGCGTCTGGCAGTAGGTGACGCACTCGCTTTATCTGAACGAGGCTCCAAAGAGCGGCAGGACGGCCTGCACGACGCGCTTGGTCGCAAATTGCATCTACAGGCGCAGACGCCACTTTCCAAGTGCGCGCCACCGAGCTAGCCGCCTCAGTCTGTCTAACGCCCCTGGAGGCGCGCCTTCGCCGCTCTGGCAGAGGGAGCGTGTCTGATCATAAACCTACGCATCCTTCTCCGGCAGGATGTCGAAAGGCGGAAAGTTGCCTCCTCGTAAGATACTGTTTGGTATCCTCGTGTGATCTGAATAGCCACTCTGTGCTGCAGACCGTGAAGTTTGATTCTGCAGCGCTAGGCGCCTGATAGTCGAGCCGGAGGATGGGCAGCAGCGTTCTTCGAGTATATTTATAGCTCAACTGCGCTCGCCAACCCGTCTACCAAGCGTGGTGATTATGGCAAAACCCCTCAATGGGCCCACAACACAAAACCATACCCATTGTTGTGGAAATATTTGGGGGAGGCTTCTCTCCAGCAGTGGACGCACCGAGAAACGCGGTGTGGGATGACCTGCAACGAGGTGTACAGACGACCTGAGGAACCATCATCATCATCATTTCGGCCGACTAAAGTCCACTGCTGGACACAGGCCTCCCCCAAAGATCACCACAACGATCAGTATGGGTGTGTTGTGTGCTCGTTGGGGGGGTTTTGCCATAATCGCCACGCTTTGCAGGCGGGTTGGCGATCGCAGTTGAGATAGTTGTTAATGTACCCAAAAGACGCTGCAGCCCATCCTCTGGCTAAAGAACAGGAACCACGCGGTAAGGAAAACAATAATTGTTAAGAAATTAAAGTCAAAGACAATCTCTGTAATGTTTTATGATAATAAGTATTATACGAAAATGCAACATAATTTTGCCACCATCATCCTCTCGCGTGGTTCAATGCCAGACACAATTAAAATTGCATTGTGCCTCGCCGCCGGCGGATATTGACGTGTTTTTATTATTATTGTTCGTATTAGTATTGCTCTTATGTTCACAACATACAAGGTTAGGATATCTATTAGGTTAGGTCTACGATAATCGAAAATAGTTTAGCGGTAAATATAATTTAATAAAATAAAAGTGTCTGTATGTGATTTTAAAATAAATGCAAAAATTCAAGTTAAACCCGCTGTCTATACAATGCCTGAATGACCGTTTTTAGAATTTTGTCTGTCTGTCTGAAAGTGTGTCTCGAATAGGCTCCGAAACGGCTCAACGGCTCAACGGATGTTTAACCAAAATATTAGGGCTCAAAACAGGAAATTTAACAGACATTTTCTTGTATTATTATTGGTACTAAAAACGGGATATTTATCATATTTTTTATTACTTTTGAGTTCCCGATGCTCATAAACATCCACCCGCAAAAACTTTAGTTTATCCGTGAACATGGCGCTTGCAACAGCGCCGAAATATCGGGAACTAAAAAGTAATAAAAAACATGGTAAATATGCCGTTTTTAGTTCCAATAATAGTGTCAGTGACCATGTCAGTTTAAAAACTTATTTTCTTGTATGTTCCATTTCCAGAATATATAAATATAATTTGCGCCTAGCGAAGCGGGCGGGTAACGGTTAGTATAACTAGCTGTGATAGTAAAACTAGCAGTGCCCCGCGGTTTCAGCCGCCGTTTAATTTAAAAGAAATCGGATTGTTTATAAATAGTTTAGAGTACTTCGGCGTAGATTGTTGACATATAGAGCAAATATATTGGCTTTCATGGGCTTTTTTGTGCGGTACCTTGATTCTATTTTGTTTTTTGGTTTTAAGTTCCGTATATACTTTCATTTAGTAAAAATCTGTTATTTTGACATCACAAACAGACACTTCAATTTTATTTATTAAAAAAGCAGACCAACTGATCAATGTTAGGAACGCATTCTTTCGGCAGCCGCACGTTAGATGAATAACTATATTATCGACACAGTTATGTCGTAACTCTTGGGTCCCAGATTGGGTTTAAAATTCATGATTTTGTATTAATATTCAGCCAACTAAGAAAAAATAGAATAAATAATATAAAAATGTTATCAATATGTTTCTAGTTTTGTCTTTTGCTTCTTCAATATGAACATTAGGTTATCTATGACAATTATACGGCAGTAAATACGGTCATACACCAAGGTGGCTTGGACAACCACGACTTCAATTAGTTTCTTGACGGTAGTATACCAATGTCCTTTGGCTCGGGCATTTTTGCGTACGTCATTAAAGTATTACAATCTATATTTTGATGCAATAAAGAAAGTTTCGTGTGGATCTCAACGACACATTCCATTTTCTTTACGTCCACAGGTAGCCCTTTCACTATCAAAGGATCCACGGCATACGAATTATTAATACAAATCGTTATATTCACAATTTGTGTGCTCGGCGTCACACTGTTGACTTCGTTGACTGAGGAATTCCTTACTGGCCATTGGTTCACTGGGTTCGTCATCGTAGAGTCAGCCAGCCAACCAATCTCGGGCACCGTATTGTTAGACATCGTCAGTCCGACAGTGTTATCTAAGAAATCATTAAAAGGCACTATCTTAGTGATACTTGCTGTTATTGTGTCACATACTGTCATGTTAACTTGCATCTCAGTTGTCAGAGCTACTTTTGTACTGTCTTGGGTAAAAGTAGAAACGATTTCGCATGGAATTTTTAGCAATTCAACCTTTTCGTCTTCTTTAATTTTCAATATACACCTACCTTCATCTTTAGGTTTGTTCGTCGGCATGTAGGAAACGCGTAATGAATCGTTCCTTCGTGTGTAGTAATCGTCATAGTAGTAGTGTTCTTGATAGGAGTTTTGTGCGCGACCAAGATTATACAATGTCAAGCCAGTCAATAAATCTGCGTAGCGACTGCCTGAGTCTCTGTACTCTTTGATGTACACGTACTGAGGTGTAGCGTAGAAGGATGGAACAGCGTTAGGAACGTTTGGTGAGCTGTTGTTTGCAGGAGTTCGATTTTTCTGAGAATTAGTTTCGTGTCCTGCATGTGAGTGTCCCTTGTGGTTCGGCTCGATGTTGATATGATTATTTATTTCATGCGGAGGGCGTCCAGAACTAGAGGACGGATTTTTCTTAGATCCTGAATCGGACAACATGGACGAACTAGATAGGTAACTATGAGATCTAGATGATCCTCCTGATAGTCCGGGTGAAGAAGAGGGATAGCTGTGTGAAGATGATGAGCTTACTAGGTTATTTGTTGACGATGACCTCTTGCCACGGGTGTGAGAAAGGTGGCTTCTTCCTCTACTTCTGCCACGGCATTCTATGTAACTCACAGTTAAACACAAAACTACAAGGCCCAACAGAAATTTTCTGCTGGCCATTTTTCTTGACATAAGCGTGCAAGAGCACAAACTCATTTGTTCTGTGCCCGTTCTTTGGTTTTATTTAAAACATGTTTGTGTAGCAGTGTGTGTGCATCTGGTAAACAAGTGTTAATGGAATCACAATTACCTTGTTTTTTGCCCTTAGAACTGATAAATAGAGCTAGAGGTGAAATAAACTTTTTTTTAATATTGCTTTGTAGTATTTCGAAAACCAGACTAGTGCCAGTGGATCTCGCGTGTAGGGGGTTCCGTACGATGAACATGTTGTATACAATTTTTTTTAATCGGGCTCAAATTTGTTCGTGGTAAATGAAATAATTTTTCTCAAGAACAAACTTAACATTGTAGTTGAAACACATGTTATTCCATAAATTTCAACTGCAAATATAAGTTTGTACGCAGTATATTGTAAGATTTACCGATATTTTAAGACCATAGATTTCTTATAAGTTTTCCTGTAATCTATGAGATAAGAAGTATTTTCTATTTATTGTCAAATTTTAGGCTTAGTTGTTTCGGAGATCAGGTTTGAGAATGCAATTTTCATCTATTTTCTTAAATAACTTTAAACTATTTATTTCAAAATTACGAAGAACATAACGTGGGGAAATCGTCTTGGACTTCCTCCGCCTTGGGAAGGGCGGAGGGGCATGCCGGGCTCAAACCAGCTAAAACCCCACGGTGTCCTTCTTCTTACGTTTCGCTGAGGGTGAGGTGTACGCTTTATCTGCATTGACCGCGCCCCCGGCAGGAATCGGCCCGTCAAGATTGACGGGCCCCTTCTCTGAGCGACCTTGTTGGCCGAACCTATCCTTCAGACAGGCGCACGCGGAACACGCGCGCCGCCATCTCAGGCTTGTTTCTGTTCGGGCGACGGACCGCCCCTGGTTCGTCGCCCGCAGCCCGCTCCTCATGGTGGCTGGAGATCGTTCAGCGTCCTACCCCGGCGCCCACGCCCGGTGCATCTTCTGCAGAGGGGATCAGAGATCTCCCTCCGTCCCCGCTCTGCCGACTCCTTTGCTTGCATCACTTCCTCGCAAAAGGAGGCGACAGCATCCCACTCGCTCTCGCTCCAGACAATGGACTGAACCACGGCCGGAAGCGAAAGGTCACCCCCTTCGATCACCGCGACGAGGTCACGGCGCTGCGCTGCCCAAGCTGGGCTCTCCTCCAAAGTGTGCTGCGCCGTGTCCTCCGGGCAGTCTCCGCAGTGATGACAACTGGGCGTCTCTTCTCGGCCTATTTGATGCAGGTACTTCCAGAAACACCCATGGTTCGAGAATACCTGCGTCATCCGGTAGCTCGAACCGTCGCACCTCGATCTCCAAAGGTACTGGCGGTTCGCCCCGACTTAGCGCCTCCCCGCGCCACTGATACAGGGACGCGAGGGCTCTCGCTTCTAGATCCCGGGGCGGTGACCCGGTAAGGAGGCTTCCCGCCTCGTGGGAGACCGTGCGGTATCCTCTTATCACCCTAAGGACCATCGTTCGCGGCGGCCTTGACAGCACGGCGACGTTGGGTATCCTCAGGGATTTCACCCACACTGGGGCCCCGTAAAGGGCCATGGACCGCACGACCCCCATGTAGAGCCTCCAGCAAGAGGCATTGCCGCCCCCCAAATTGGGCAGCAACCGTGAAAGTGCAGCCGCGGCTGCCGTCAGTTTGGATGCCAGCCGCCTGAAATGCGTCTAGAAGTTCCACCGGCTGTCGAGGACGAGTCCTAGGTACTTCATCGTCGACTCGACGCCGATGCAAACGCCTCCTACCACGATGTAGGATCTCGAGGGTGGCGCGCGCCGGGGCCCATGAAAACATACGGCCTCTGACTTGGTGAGAGCCACCTCGAGACCCAACTGCCAGATCCTTGAGACGACTAGTGCAGCCCCCATCGTCGCCATCATTGCCACGCGGTGGAAACTCGTCCCCCGTGTCGTCACCAGCGCGAGCCAATGCTTTGGCCGCGCTATTGCCACTTGGAGAGCTTTCTTCGCAGCTCTGTACCCCTCGTACAACTCCGCCTCAACGGCTGCCGCATCCTGAGCGCGGTGACGCCACCTGCGGTGCCTGGCCTACCGGTGTCGCGCCACGATGCAGGCGTATCGCAGGCCCGCTATCTCCTGCGACCACCAGTACGCCTGATGCCAAGCTGCGTTTGGCTTCACCCGAGGCATCGCCGCATCACAAACATGCGACATCGCCTCCACGAGCCACTCAGCCTCGTCGTCGATATCAACAGGCCTGTCGGGCGGTGACACCCAGGCCTGTACGATGGAGGCTTCCAGGCGCCTCCCGGTCCAGCCTTCCTAGCGCTCAACGCGGACCGCAACCACCGTGGGCCGGAGCGCTGGGGTTCTGGGCGGAGACGTCGAATCGGATGTAGCGATGATCCGACAGCGTCTCCACCTCCTCCACGACGCGCCAGCCTTGGAAAAGGCTCGCAACAGCAGGACTAGCGAACGCGAGGTCCACTATGGACCCGCCCCGCTGTCACGAGCACGTCTGGACGGAACCCCGGTTTGCGAGGAGCAGGCTAGCCTCCACAGCTCATTCCTCCAGCGGCCTTCCCCGCGCATTTGTAGACGGGGAACCCCAAGCCATGGATTTGGCGTTAAAGTCCCCGAGAACCAGCACGGGGTGACGGCTTTGACGTCCCGTGGCTGATATGACTCGTTAATGGTACAGTCAGCGACATAAGTCGCTGAATATTTTCATTTTACAATTGCAATACATTCTATTTTAGAAGCGTTGGTGATCAGTGTCAAAACCAGATAATACCGACATACTTAAATATTGTTTCGATTTAAACAAATATTTGACTCAAATACAACCGATTTTTATTTTTTCATTTTTCATGTTAGCTTATGAACCAGCGGATCTCGATACCAGCTTAGAGTAGCACGAATAGAACAAAAAAGTGGGCATAAGTAGCTACTAATATGTTATACTATACGTAAATACTCAACCCCTTTGCTTGCGCCAGGCGGATCAAAAATAGCGTACTCGACATTATGTATTTACTATAACACTGAACGTTCCTCGTAATGTTGTTTGTAAAAAAAATGCCATTGATTGTCAAAAAATTATCGTTTTACAATATCTCTAGAGGTATTATTAAACTAAAACGATTTCGAGGATATAGCTGCGACATGACACCAACAGAAGATGAAAGAATGAACGGCTTACGAACGAAATTAATAATAATTCTAAATCTTTAGATTTGGTATTGAGAATTTGAGAGATCAACTTCAAAATCTTTAATTTCGAGCTTCTGGATTAGACTGGTTATTAATTTTGGCTATAAATTAGTTTATTCGGGGACCTTACACTCTGGTTTAGAAAGGCTATTTTCAACAGCTGGCTCTTATTTATGTGAGGGGTGTTTCACTATACGAATTTATAGCTGAAATAAATGAAAAAGTAACTATTGAGGAATGATGAAACAAATACGAACAAGGCCGTGGTCCAATACATTCTTTATTTTTAAACGTTGCCCCACACTACTATTTCTGCTGTGTCGTGGGTGCGTTTATAGACATGAATTTCACAAACAATACACGCAAACCCGGAACAACTACCTGCAGATCATACAAATATTTGTTCCGTGCGGGAATCGAACCCACGACCCGGAGCGCAGCAGCCGACTGTATCAGCCACTGCACCAACTGTGCCGTCTATACTACTATGTTTTTAAATTGTACTATGTTTTGTTATGTTTATTATGTTAGGCAAGTAAGTGACCGTAAGCAGTGTGTTATTTATAGGTCACAAAATCTAGTCAAGAGACTGTATAATAATGTCTACTGTGACAAAGTGGAGCAATTTCAAATCTATATTATAACGAACGACCCTAATGACGACCGTTCGTTCTTCGTATCGCCACAGAGCGCAGAGGAGCAGAGGTCATTGTCGATAAGAAAAAAAAATGTGATAGCTCGTAGGTTTACGCGTTATTCCGTAGAGTTCACCTCTACGCCGCTGGCGCTGCTCAGAGTATATTGTGCCTTAATTTAATTAATTATACATGAGCAGACTGTTAGAAAAATATACCCGGAAGACTTACACTCCTTTCCACGCACAGTACAGTAATGTCTTTAGAGCAGTGATGCTCCGGTACTTCAGCGCCTCAGCAGACGTGCCCTGCCTTATACCACGGAGCCCTACTACGCACAATGTAGTTCAGCATCAACACCTGCTGATGGTCGCAGGATAGACTTTATTTAAAAAAGCACGGTCGATGCGATTGCGATTGGTTTTTTGCGCTACGTGTCGCGAGTTCGATCCCCGCTCGTAACAAAGATTTATATGATAGTTGATTCGGATCTGGATATTTGTGCATGTGAAATTTGTCCGTTAACTGTACCCACGGCCACGACACAGGAGAAATCCTAGGGTGACCCAACGTTGCTTCGAAAAAAAAACAAATTAAACACATCAAACACTGAATGTGTTTAATGTAGATAATAAAAACTAATTACCGTTTGAAAATCGATTCATATTTGCTTAATTTTTAGGGTTCCGAAGGTCCGAAGGAAAAACGGCGGAACCCTTATAGGATCACTCGTGTGTCGTGTGTATGGAGTTTCTTGCCGGTTCTTCTCCATAGGACCAACTTCTTGGAACCGTGCAACTACATTCTGACTATTCATAAGCTCCCGTAAATGGTTTATATGAATAAAAGTCTTTTGAATTTGAATTTGTCCGTTGGTCACAGCCAATTTGATCCGAATATACTAGACCGATTAACTTAAAATTTGGTACACATAAAGGTCACCACCCCATCTCCTCCTCCTGGGTGTCGTAAAAGTCGACTAAGGAATTAGCCGGAGGATGGGCAGCAGCGTCCTTCGAGTACACTAACAACTCAACTGCGATCGCCAACCCGTCTGCCAAGCGTGGCGATTATGGCAAAACCCCCCAATGAGCACACAACATACTGATGTCGGTCGTTGTGGTGATCTTTGGGGGAGGCCTGTGTCCAGCAGTGGATTCCATTCGGCCGAAATGATGAAAGGTTTCTGCGACCCAAACACGTACGTGTAACGTAAAGTAATTAATTTTGGGGTCAAATGTAGAAATTTAGAAAATGAAGTTTTGCAATATGTACCGTGTAACATATGAAATGTAAGGGCTTGTTGCGAAGGTCTCAAATGTAATTATTTCATAATTTTTAAATATATAGTTATTAAGTTATTTAAGAAAGTATTATCTCCGAAACAGCTGAGCCTAAAATTTTGATAAAACACACGTAATAGCTCTTTACCTATAGATGACAAGAAAACCTATAAGAAGTCTATGATTTTTAAATCTTTCAGTATTGTGCGTACAAACTTACGTTTGCGGTTGGAATGTATCAGAAAACCTGTTAAGTTTGTTCTTGGGATAAGTTATTGGTACAAACCGAATTCAACAATCGACAATATATTCAGCAAATTTCGGAACCCTCTCCATGCGAGCTCAACTCGCACTTGTCCTGTTTTTTTTTTATCTATGGCAAGAGAAGTGACGCAGAGGATGTATCTGAGAAAATTCAATAGATATTATTGGCTGGTTGGAAATTGGATAGCCTAAAAATTTAATACAATCGGCATTAATCGTTTGAAAAGTAGTTGATTCTAGTTGAATCGAGCTAATGCAGCGAAATGGTTTCATCAGATAGGACGTAATCTTGTAAAAATACACATACTATCCGAGGCCACTTTTGGCGCTGTGGCCAAGCGATTGGCTTTCTGCGCTACGTGTAGCGGGTTCGATTCCCGCGATTGCAGTTTCACTCTCAGCCGCTTTACGATGGCGATAATAGTTTCACCACAAGTTTCACTATGCCACTGTGTACTCTGAAGTGCATAAAACGCGCATCGAAGCACTAATAGTCAGTTGCGCTCACTAAATTAAGACGGCTGTTGTTAGACCAAGTCGGAGGCCTTTTGGCGCCTAGAACAACTCTGACCTAAGTTTTGTCACTAAACATACAAAAAGAAAGAAAGAAAGTGTACAAATAGGATGGAGTGTCGTACTTTTGATAAGTATAAATTTGTAATTAAATTGTCAATCTACAACTTTTAAATATTTTTATGTATTTATATCTGCGTATTAGGTACGCCGTACGCACCTACGCCTATCCTTCCGGTAAGGATATCGTAAGTGTACATATCATTTTAACTTGATTTTACACTTAATTGCTGTAAGCATAAAGGTTATTTTACAATGTAATATTTACAAGATGAGAAATTAGTTACCGTTGTTAGATAGGTAATAAAGATAACCTATAAATATGATATAAACTTAGCCAAACGTATCTTCTCAACACTATGACAGCATTGAGGTTTATATTAAGATAAAGTTGAAGACGTAAACATAAATACACACTTCAACTCGGAGTTTGGGTTTGATTTTGTACAAGATAGTGAATCTATAGTGTATAATTTTGATCGAAGACCTCAACACTACGAATATTTAAATGAGATGCAAGCGTGCAAGCTATATAATAATTTGAATATTACTACCAGACAGCGATCACAGAAAATGTAAACATCAATGTTCAAAAATAATTCATTGAAATTGCACTAATTTTACACCAAGGACTGAAAGCGAGAGACAATACCGGTTCAAACCACCGCTATCATACCGGTACAAAAGAGGTATCAAATCTGAACCTGTCATCATTTCGGCCGAATAAAGTCCACTGCTGGACACAGGCCTCTCTCAAAGATCACCACAACGACCGATATGTTGTGTACCGGTGTGCTGTGTGCTCATTGAGGGGTTTTGCCATAATCGCCACGCTTGGCAGGCGGGTTGGCGATCGCAGTTGAGTTGTTAATGTATTCGAAGGACGCTGCTGCCCATCCTCCGGCTAATCCCTTAGTCGCCTTTTACGACACCCACAGGATGAGATGGGTCCTGATCTGATATCTGAACCTGTACCTTTATTCAACCGCATTGCAATTTCGGTACCGAAAACACCACAGGCAAGGCGCGGCGCGGGAGAGAACTCATTTAAAGTTTATTCACTAAATGTTTTACAGACACACTTATTGCAATGTTATTTATTCTGGCTGACATTGCGCATTTTAGTTTGATAATTGTGCACGAGTGTATGTATGTTCATACAAATATGTTGGTGTATACATCATTAAGACCTAAAATCCCATAGCGGTACTTAAATTATATTGGTTAAACATTTATTAGAGCGGTAGCGAAATACAACCTATATTCATACCTGTTAATATACCGCTATCGTAATATTCATGTAGGTTTATATAAATGTAGACTTATATTTCGGTAGTGTTATTAAAAGGGTATCACGATTACCGCTTTATAAAATTTCCATATTTTTCGGTTATTCGGTCCCTGTATTTACACACACACTTCCACTAGCAAACATCTGCTGCAAAGTTACCACTTAAATAAGTGCTCATAGAGGTCATACTCATATTGCTATAATCACCACGCTTGGCAGGCGGAGTGGTGATCGCAGTATGTTGTTGATCAAGGGAGGTTGCTGCTGCTTATCCTCTTGATATCAACCCTACCAGTCATTGTAAGAGTGCAACTCCCACCTTTTTCCACCCATAGAAAGGAGTGGAATATTCTTTGCCACACAGAGTAATGACAAACACGAAGCTAGCTTACGTCCAAAGTGACCACCAAGAGTACATGATGTAATTACCTAGATATACGCTTATAATTTTATCGTTTATTCAAGATTCTACTAATGTCAATGTTGGAATAAATCTTTAATTGTTGAGTTTTATTTTTACAATACCTGATTTCGATAAATCAACTGTACACAACAAGCTATATTAATCCAAAATAAGCTGATCTCTCATCGCACTAAAAGCTTAGACTGGAAAAATATATAGCTTGATATGTAGCCGTACAGGAAAATCATCATCATGTCAGGCAAACACGTCCACTGCTGAACAAGGCTTCCCCCATAAACGACCGGTTACCTGCCGTGTCTCGACATTTAGAGGCAAATTTGCCAGCTCACCATCCTTGGCGTATAGGCGAGTTGGTGAGCGCAGAATGGAAGGTACGCTGCTACGCATCTCTCTGGTTTGTTTTTTGTTCGGCTTCTCGCAGACATTTCCGAGAAATGTGGTTGTTAAACCGGCCGTTTCTAGCGAAGCCAAAAAATGCCTCCAGCTAGGAGGCATTTTTTGGCTTAGGGCGTTGCTGGGGATAACAAGCTATTATTTGGGGGGACAGCTGGATCGGTATTGCCAGCTACGAATAGTACCAACCCATCTCATCCCGTGGGTGCCTTAAAAGGCGACTAAGGGATTAGCCAGAGTATCATCATCATCATTTCGGCCGAATGAAGTCCACTGCTGGACACAGGCCTCCCCCAAAGATCACCACAACCACCGATATGGATGTGTTGTGAGCACATTGGGGGGTATTGCCATAATCGCCACGCTTGGCAGGCGGGTTGGCGATCGCAGTTGAGTTGTTAATGTACTCGAAGGACGCCGCTGCCCATCCTCCGGCTAATCCCTTAGTCGACTTTTACGACACCCATGGGAGGAAATGGGGTGGTGGCATTCTGAGCCGGCACCAGCCAGAGTATGCGCGGCAGCATCCTTCGAATACATTAACAACTCAACTGCGATCGCCAACCCGCCTGCCAAGCGTGGCGATTATGGCAAAACCCCCCAATGAGCACATAACCCACCGATACCGATCGTTGTGGTGATCTTTGAGGGAGGCCTGTGTCCAGCAGCGGACTTTATTCGGCCGAAATTATGGATCGGTATTTTCTGGTTAATGTCTCTTAGTCGCCTTTTATAACATCCATGAAAGGAGGAGGAGTGCTGCTAACAACATAGCGTCCCTTTCAATAAAATCGTTAGCTTATTCTTAATCCGGACATCACAGGGAAAACTCAGATAAAGTGTAATAATAGAACTCTGTAAGCAAGATAATTTATTAATTATCAATTCTAATTTATCATAAATTATTTATCATAACCTATTGTTCTTATTTATAAATATCAGTTTTTATAATTATAGTAAATATCAGTGTCATTTATTTATTTAAAAGCTGTATCTCATGTTTACATTCTTAGCTATAAAAAAGTTGGATGTATGCGATAATAAATGTGCACGATCAAAACATTTTTATCAATATTACGTAACCGCCACTCGATAGTTAGTTAGTACTTTTTATACTACATTTAATATCACTCAAACAAACCATTTTTTTAAATGATACCCGTTACAGGTTTTTTTGTGGGTACAGTATACAGACATAAATCTGACATGCATAAACACCCAGTAGACCCGAAACAACTGTCTGTAGACCATACATATATTTTTCCGTGTGGGGATTGAACCCGCGACACGTAGGGCATAAATTTAATTGCTTAGCCACTGCGCTAATCTTACCGTCTAGATATTAAAATATTTTATATCTAGGAAGTACATTTTCACTAATAACTAAATTACACATTGAAAACTTGTGTATTAACGCTATTTTATCGAACTACGTAAACGTGTTAAACTAAATATAGAATAATGGTTTATTATCATGGTATAATGCCGAGTAGTGCCGGCTCAGAATACCACCACCCCATCTCCTCCCATGGGTGTCGTAAAAGTCGACTAAGGGATTAGCCGGAGGATGGGCAGCAGTGTCCTACGAGTGTATTAACAACTCAACTGCGATCGCCAACCCGTCTGCCAAGCGTGGTGATTATGATTATGGCAAAACCCCCCAATGAGCCCACAACACACCCATATCGGTCATTGTGGTGATCTTTTGGGGAGGCCTGTTTCCAGCAGTGGACTTCATTCGGCCAAAGTGAAGAAGTGATCATGATAATTAAGTATGAAATTGTAATTTGAAGAGACGGACATAACACACAAACATTGATGTGAAATGCAAGAAATATAGTTTATGGCGAACTTTGTTCTAATTACAATCATAAGTATATGTAAATGCAATATAATTATGGCACAAATACTCTAAAGACAAGTTTATCACTCATATGTTTAACAACAACAATAATTTTCATCCATAAAAAAAATGTGCACATAGGGTGACAACACTGAGATACTTCTCGACTGTTAAAAAATAGTGTCGTATGATAATATCGACACGGTAACGGCATAATTAACGTGCTATACCTTAAACACTTACTGACATTAGAAACGGAAATATAATTATATAATAAATACATTATATTATCTATGAAAATTATACGGCAATAAATATAGACATCCACCAGGGTGGATTGGATAACCATGACTTTAATTTATTTCGTGACGGCAGTATACCAGTGTTTTGCTTTGGCTCGGGCATTTTTGCGTACGTCATTAAAGTGTTACAATCAATACTTTGGTGCCAGAGAGAATCTTTCGTGCGGATCTCGACGAGACATTCCATGTTTTTAGAGTTAACAGGCGGCCCGGTCAACGTCAGAGGATCCACTACAGTCGAATTAGTAGTACATACGGTAACATTCACCATTGTAGTATTTGTCGTCACACTTGTCACTGTAGAGTTAACTGAGGAACTATTTACTAGCAATGAATGGTTCATCAGAGTCGTCGGGATACCAATCACTGGCACCGTATTGTTTAACGTCGTTAATACCGTAGTGTTAAATAGGGAATTATTAACTGGCAACATACTGTTCATCATTGTAGACAAAGTAGAATTAATTGACGAAACATTGACTGCTGGCGTATTGTTTATCATCGCCGTCACTGGGGAGTTAATCGCGGAACTATTTAACGACACTACTGGCACTGTATTATTAATCATTGTTGTTGTGGTCGTACACACTGTCTTGTTCACTTGGGTCTCGATTGTAGGTGCCACTTTATTGCTCCCTTGGGTGAAAGTAGAAACGATTTCACATGGAATTTTTAACACTTCTACATTTTCGTTTTCTTTGACTTTCAATATGCAAGTAGCTTCATCTTTAGGTTTGTTTTCCGGTCTGTAAGAAGAGCTTGGTGAATCGTACCTTTGTCTGTAGTAATCGTCATAGTAGTAGTGGTCGTGATAGTGGCTATGCGAACGACCAAGGTTATACAATGATAAGCCAGTCAGTAAATCACCATAGCGACTGTTTGAGTTCCTGTACTCATTGATGTATAAGTATTGTGGTGCGGCGTAGTAGGATGGAACTGCATAAGGTAAGTTTGATGAACTATAGTACGTGTGCGTATGTATATGAGTTCCACGATTATATGAGGAAGATCCGTAACCACTGTTTGAGTTGTACGTGTTGCTCGGCTTGTATGAAGTACCATAGGGGGGTTTATAATTATTTGACTGCGATCCTGAAAAGCCTGTTGAAGATGATGGATAAGAATGGCTTCCAAAACTCGACGATGGCTTATAGTTAGACCCTGAGCCGGATATTCCCGTTGAACTTGATGGGTAACTGTGAGAACCAGTTGACCCAGACGAAGAAGAGGGGTATTTGCTGGAGCCTGAATTTGATCCAAAGGAAAATGAAGGATATCCATTAGTTCCAGATGATCCTCCAGAAAGTCCTGATGATGATGAAGGGTAGCTTGAGGTACCAAATTTAGACCCCGATATTCCTGAAGATGACGAAGGATAACTGTGTGAACTGGAACCAGATCCAGAAAGTCCTGATGATGATGAAGGGTAGCTCGAGGATCCAAATTTAGACCCTGATATTCCTGAAGATGATGAAGGGTAACCGTGTGAACTGAAACCGGATCCAAAGAGTCCTGATGATGAGGAAGGATAACCATAAGATCCGGATGATCCTCCCGAAAGTCCTGATGATGAAGAAGGGTAGCTTGAGGATCCAAATTTCGACCCTGATATTCCTGAAGATGACGAAGGATAACTGTGTGAACTGGAGCCTGATCCAGAAAATCCTGATGACGAAGGATAACCGTGTGAAGATGATGAACTTCCCCAGTGGCTCGATGACGATGAACTTGGTTTGCTGTAGCTGCTGCTACTGCTGCCCCAACTGGGCTTGGAACTATGACTTGAAGACCCCCAGCTCTTACCCCATGAGGAAGAGCTGCTTCCTCTGCTTCTTCCACCACTTCGACCACTGCTTCTTCCACATTCTATGTAACTTACAGTTAAACACGAAACTAAAAGACACAACAGAAATATTCTGCTGGCCATTTTGCATGACGTAAACACGCGAGAGCACAGACTCGTTTGATCCCACGCCCGTTCATTGGTTTTATTTAAAACACGTTTATGTGGCAGTGTGCGTGTATGATATAAACGAATGTCCATGGAATCTCCGAAACGTCGTCTCGTCCGAACGCCGTCTCCTTCGCTCGCACATTTAACTTAGACAACAGATAAAGAAGGCTAGAGGTGAAGTAAACATAAAACTAATTCTTACAATTTGCCTGACAGATAAGCAGTGTAACTCAACAGGGAATTAATAAGTAGTATTTTGATTACTGTTGGACCGGTTTATTTATCACGTATTTGTGTCTACATAATGGGAATTTGTAATGCCGTCATAATGGAGTAAATTATTTAGAGAGATAACAGATTCGATATTCTTAAGAATAAATATGTTCATCGGGACTCAAAAAAGAAACAGCGGAAACATATAAACATAGCAGTTAACAATTCATCCAGAATCAAAATCTTCAGTAACTATTCAGAGAACTTTACCTCCTTAGTATGATAATATGATTCCGTCAATAATGACTCGGACAAAGTTAAGTGGTGACGAATGCTCTAATAGATGAGATCTAATGAGGCTGGTAATTTGGTATGTAATAAAAGTTTACGTTATTACTTATTATACAGGAAAACTGTGTTGGCAACAACAAATCTTTAATTTGTATGGACTTGTAAACTTAACAATTTATAGTGTTTATTGTTTAATATTTAATATTATTTCGACCACAATATAATTTTACTATTAACATTTCTAAATGTGAAATTAATGATGTTCACAGTTATTGTCGTCCAGTAGGTACCTACGTATTCATCATTTCATCATTTCGGCCGAATGAAGTCCACTGCTGGACACAGGCCTCCCCCAAAGATCACCACAACCACCGATATGGATGTGTTGTGGGCTCATTGGGGGGTTTTGCCATAATCGCCACGCTTGGCAGGCGGGTTGGCGATCGCAGTTGAGTTGTTAATGTACTCGAAGGACGCTGCTGCCCAACCTCCGGCTAATCCCTTAGTCGACTTTTACGACACCCATGGGAGGAGATGGGGTGGTGGCATTCTGAGCCGGCACCACACGGTAAACCTACGTATTATAGAGTTCTTAATGTTACCAACCGTTTTAAATGATTTTGATATCTCAAAAAATCTTTCTCTTAAATATTTTGCTATCAAACAATACGCACACAATCAAATAACAAGAACATGCTTAAATTCCTTTCGTCATTCTTCGTTCCAGCTGTCATATTTGTAAAGTATATGTAATTTCACTTGTAAAGATTAGAATACGCAACAAAAATAAGACGTTTAATTTTTTTAAGTATCGTCGTGGAAACATTTCCTACTTGTTGTTGTACAGTTTGTATCCGAGATCATAGACGTACCCAGGGGGCAAGGGGGCATCTGAACCCGTGATCTGAACCAATCCCCCCCTCCCCGACGGACCTGGAGTGCTACCTAATAAATGCCCATTTCTATTCAAATGGTTATTTCCCTACACGTTTGACCCCCCCCCCCCCCCCCCCCCCCCCCCCTTAGGTCAAAAGCCGGTTCGTACCATACACATTTTCCTTCCCTCTCGGCTAAAAGCTGGGTACGGCTATGTGTGGGTTACTATACACATGGATGAAGCATCCCCAATAACTGGGGTTTTAGCTGGTTTAACCCAGCATGCCGCCCCTCCGCCCTTCCCAAGGTGGAGGAAATACATGAGGATTTCCCCACGTTAGAAAAAAAGTGTGGGGCGTCGTTTAAAAACAATGTCATACAATAAGTATAGGAGTCTTAATGGTATCATGATCCACGAAGAGTTTAAATAGGCTCCCGCGCGAATGAAGTACCGATAACATATCATATCATTATTGTCGCGCCGTCGTCATACATCTTTAGGGGGGTGAGAGCCATCTCCTGCGTATGGTCGGCAGCTCGGTACATTTCATATTAAGTTTTATTCAATATAAAACTAGATAGCAGTTATATCTAGAATAGTATACTAAAGTTCCCAAAATAAACTTATTATTACAATCAAATTTTTGTGAAAGTAAATAAAAACGTTTTGCTATGTTTAATGTCGAATATACCATAATATTTCTATTGTTAAAATAGCAATTATCCACCAACAGAACTTGTGTTCTAAGTCCATTCGACTCCAGAATGTTATGAATGTGGTAGTAACCATCAACTTTATTCGATCCCGAGGGCTTAACCATCGCCAGTTCAAGGCGTTTTTGGATGAAATATCAGCTGAATATAACGACGTAACATATTATTGTGAAGTCAGATGGCTGAGCAAAAGAAAAATGTTGAAACGGTTTTACGAGATTAGAAATGAGATAGCAGACTTTATGAAAACAAAAGATAAACCACTATCTAAATTAAGTGACCCAAAGTGGATATGTGACTTAGCATTTCTGGTCGATCTTACGGGCTATTTGAATGATTTAAATTTGAAACTTCAAAAACAAGGACAGTTAGTAAATGATTTGTACAGCCATTAGAAAACGGTTCAGATCAAACTACGCTTGTGGTGCTTATGCTCAATATGCTGAAAAAATTAAGTTATTGTCGGAATAATTTTCGAACAGATTTAGCGACTTCAAAACATGGAAGACTGTTTCAGTGTATTTGCTACTCCTACAAAATGTAATGTACAAAATGCTCCAATACACTTACATATGGAGTTGATCGAGATTCAAGAAAACTCACTCCTAAAATCCAAATTTGAAGACGTAGAGTTGCGCAATTTCTACAAAAAATAAATTTTCGCAGCTTAGAAAATTCGCAAGAGGATTGATTTGTGTGTTTGGCAGTACTTATAAATGCGAACAGTTCTTTTCATTGATGAAAGTTAGTAAATCAACACATCGTACAAGACTGACTGACGATAATTTGGAAAATCAGTGGAATTAATCCAACTATCGATGGATTAGTTTCCCAAATTCAAGCTCAAGTGTCTCATTGATTTCGGTGTATTTAACTTTCGTAGTATGTAACAATTGCAAATTTAACGATTTTATTTATAATGTATCATTTTTTTTCAATTTAATTTTGTAATTTTAATAAATTGTACTATAATAACATTGTCGTATTATTTCAGGTCTCATATCTATCGCAAAAAATATTATCACTACTTTAAAATGCACTAAGTACTTTTAAACGCGGCCCGTTCGCGGGGTATTTGCACGCTAAAGTTTGGCCCTCAACATGTCAAAGGTTGCCCATACCTGCCCTAAGTAATAGATTTTTTATAATCTCGCATTGAATCGAGAAGTCCACAGTTGGGTAAACGTTTGAACAGAATTTTAAATGGTAAATTTCCTTAATATTATAAGAATGACCTAGTTTCAGCAAGCTTATGATTATTATATAAAAAGAAAAATAAAAAACATGCAATAATTTCCCGTGTTTTATTGTAGCGCCAATTTGGTACCAGTCAATTATTAGGTCGATTTAAATTGTAAAACATTTTTTTATGTATTATATACGGACACGGTACAATTTAATTGATCTAGTGTTTTTATTCATACTGTGATTTATTATTACAAATGTACGAGTCGGGTCAGGCCACCTGCAGGATTTTTTGGTACTAAACGGCGGATGGCCTCGACGACGCGCTTGGTCGCGAACTGCAACGTTTGGCGATTTCACCACATCTCGAGTGCGCGCCGTTGAGCCAGCTGCCTCAGCCTGTCGATCGCCCTGGAGGTTCGCTTTTGCCGCTTTGGCGGAGAAAGCGTGTCTGATCATAAACCCACGCATCTGTCTCCGCCAGGATGTCGAAAGGCGGAAGCGCATCAGGAGAGTTGCCGCCTCGTAGCACACTGTCCTGTATCCCCGTGAGATCTGTATAGCCACTCTGTGCTGCACAACGGTGAGTTCGGTTTTGCCGCGCTGGACGCCTGTCCACCTGTCAGTCGAACTGACCATACAGGCGCCCCGTAGAGGGCCACGGACCGCACGACCCGTGGAAATTCTACATGGAACTTCCTTCACCCCGGGGAAGGGCGAAGGGGTATTAGGGGTATATAACCACTGGAGCGGTCATCTTCGGCACCGAAGGGGGGCTCCAGGTCCTCTTAAGATCACACTAGAGCCGCCCATTGGTGCCACGCCTTTAGGCACATCTCGGAGGGGATGACTGTAAAGCGGTCACCCCCTCTAGCGGAGGACAGGCGGCTGAGAATTCTCGGCGTCCGCAAAATTTCTAATACATATTTACCGCCGTTCCTATCCTCGGTCCACAGTACTGATAAATTAAACAGGAAAATCCTAGCAACCGCAATGGTTGATTTTGAGAAACGGTTTATGACTGATGCTGTGAAAGCTTCGAATACGGGTTTGCCGTAAATCTTTGTTTTCAGAGACAGTCGGAAAAGCCGCTCTGCATTTCGGTACGGAAAAAAAATATTAGTACGTCCACCATTACTGTTGAGCGTGCTCGTCGTCTACTTGCTGTGGGTAAATTGGAATCAGGGCTATGGCTTCAGATGCTCCCGTCGTCCAACTAAGGCACACTAGGCACTACGTTGGACGGTACCACTTTTCAGTGCGCTACACACGCTTAAGATAGGCCATGGCCTATCTTGCAATAGAAGTGCAGGTCACATAGCATCGAATGTCAATATTAACAACATTATTCCTCGTACGCTTATCACTGCAAGCGTGCTAGCCGTATTAGAACCCAAAGGCTTGGCATGTAACGATGCCTAAAGACCAGACAATGTGTAGTTACTGGCGTGGAAAATGGGTAGGCCTCTGTGTGGGATGCACCAAACACAGACGGCGAAAATACAAATACCTCATCGGAAATTATTGTATTGAACGTTTGCTTGGCTGAAACTGTCGGATGGGGTCCGAGTGCGCGATTCCTTTTCAAACATATTGTCAGACGGTTGGTATACACTTCACGTGACCAGAGGGCTTGCCTTTTTTGCTAATGAATAAGCATATTGCCAATCAATGCGGCAATGCTGCCAGTCTTCCAAGAATGATATCAGCTGACACGATTACTTTGGCGGCTAAATGCCCACTTCTTATCGTTTATTTGTTTTTTATTTAGTGTAAGCTATTTAAGGCTTAAATAGTGTGTATATTTTTTGTTATGTATTTTATTGTAGGGTCGTTTATGGGGGAAGCTTTTGTTCCCCAGTGGACGTATTCTGACTGATATGATGACGATAAAGATACAATTAATTAAAACGTCCGACTGATTAATTTATCTGACTATCATGATTTGATTACAGAAGAATGGACTGCAGGTTTATAGTAGTTACCAAAATCATTCATCACCATCATCAGTTGGAGACAGTCTCACCCAAAGATCGCCACAACGCTCTGGGTTTCTGTTGTGTGCTTATTGGGGTTTTACCATAATCGCGACGCTTGGCAGGCGGGTTGGTGATCGCAATTGAGTTGTAATTAATGAACTTGAAAGACGCTGCTGTCCATCCTCCGACTAATCGCATAGTCGCCTTTTACGAATCCCACAGAATGAGATGGAGTGGTGGTATTCTTAGCCGGCACTACACGGTATAACATATAATTATCCTATGGCAATTACAGGTACCACATAAATGTCACATAAACACGCCCAATCATTGTTTATAATCTAATTCTTTATGGTGATATGCAAATATGTTCAATCTTGGCAAGTCATTTAACTAAAAGTTGTAAGAACATCACTTCTATCCATCGAACTATCTATGATTTAATTTGTGAGTTAACTAAAAGCAAGTCTCACGAATGAACCGCAATTAAACGCTAATCTTACACCCTTTCAATAATTTCATTCAACATTCCTTGTATGCACCGGAATTTGTCGTAAAGAAACAAATCCTTCGTATATTAATGTAAACTGCGGAAACTATATTAATAATTATTACGATCAATTACAAAAAGAATAGATAATTTATTTAATTTCAAGATCATGGCAATCGTTTAATCACGTGTTTTCTGTACCCACGACAATGAGTTGTAAATTGCAATCTAATAATCTTTTTTCAACCTGTAATCACATTTATGAAGGCAGCTTGCCATTCTGCAACGCTTTTGTAGCAATACAAAGCAATCAACGACAGTCGTTTAGTTACAATCATGACGTCGCTACAGCAGCACATTTAAAATGTTACTCAAAACTATCATCGTATTTTTATTGCATACAATCGCGTTGTGTGCTGACAAAACCACAAAAGATGTGAAACCTTTCGTGTTCCCTATACCTTTCGAGTTGCCCAACCGGAACGATCGCGCCGACCAATGCTGGCTCAGGATTGAGGACGTCGAGTTGGTGGAGACCATCGTTGTATATTGCTACATCGCGCATGGATTTCTAGGCAACTACATACATGACTACAACACTAGGAAGATGACTGAAGACGCCGTTGACGTGAGCCTATGGATCGAGAAGCCCAGAAGCAGCGTAGAAGATATCTTACCTCCTGACAGCAGCCAGCATGCGATAAAAGACTGGCGAGTTACAACTGTGATGGATCCCACAACGCATATGCGGCTTTATGTAACCAAAAGCGCTGACTGTAGGCTGGTCATGTACAGCAGAGAAGGAATGACAAATTACCGAGTGGACTGTGAAAGAATCTTATACTATATAAATGTGCGTATGAGTGGAAGTGCTGTGTTGTCCCCAAAACAAAATCTGAGACTTTTGCTAGCGAGTCTTTTCCTGGTATATTTATATGTACCTAGAGCATTCGTATAGTTGGGTTGAGTATCATTTATTTTTACTAATTATACACAAATTTTAATATTTAAATTAAATTATTTACAGAAAGTGTGTCAAGTGTTTCTCTTTTTGTGGTTATTACTTTGGTTTGGAATTGTTACAGTAAGACAGTATTACCTGGTTCGTGAAGACCATATTAAAAACAATAAGTTAAATTTAATCATTATTAACATCGCACAAAATTTAATTAATGTTTTCATAATTTGTAAATGTTTATTAACAAATGGTATCATTCATTGGTATCCATAAATGACTAAATTCTATTTTTATTGACTCGCTAACTATTGTTTACACTTTATCAATTACAAAAGTAATTGCACAAAATGTCTTAACCGAGTATAATTATCTCACATAGGCACCTAACACGTTATGCAATATAATTTTATACTTACGATCTACCAGCTCGATTTCCTTTTTCGATGTTTATTTATTTTTGATTTTCACCTTTACAGTTTGTAAACACAAATCTCACATGAAAAACACCCAGACCCGAAACAACTATCTGCAAATTATGCAAATATTTGTTCCGTGTCCGTCTAGATATAAATGTATGTTTTACCGAACTACGTAAATATGTTAAATTAAATGCAGAAGAATGGTTTGTTATCATTATAGTTAAGTACGAAATTACAATTCGAAGAAAATACAAATTAACAAAACATTAAAGCGAAATGCGAAAAATATGTTATAGCACGATATTTGTTTTAATTGCCTTTTATAATAAGTATATAATACGTAGACTACTATTTAACGGTACTTGAGCGGACATTATACAGATACAAATAAAGAAAATCAATGTATTATATTTCAAATATATATATATAAAAACAAAAACATAATTAGAGAATGAAAACTAGATTTAGTTTAGGTAAAATTAACTAACAGTAATATTAGCTACGGCTGCTTTACCGGGGAACTATGTGAGAAGCGACTCACCGTCTACCACAAATTTCAATTGAATGTTGAGAGAAAGTCATCATTTATTCTTATAAGTTGTCTATCCATTGTAATCTATGTAGCTCTCATTAAAAGACAGAAATAATTTCTTTTGGCTTTAAATTATATCCAATTATCATAAATCAATAATTCAGTTAAATATATAACTAAAAGTAATAAAACAATCATAAAAATAATAACTAATTACATAAAAATAATAACAATTATCATCAGAAATTATTATTCATTACAATGACATTTCTCATCGCAAAACCAAAAATGGACCCTATCTCAGCACATGCTGCAACAAAGTTACAGCGCTGAATTTCTAATAGGACCTTAATACATTGATATACCTTATCGTCGTACCTTCTTTCTCATACAATAAGTCCTACAACTCCGCACTCCGAGGCAATCCGTGGCTGTGTATTTCAATCCCCGCATTAAAAGAATCCACTTGTATGACCCACAGATAAATGTTCCGGGTCTGGACATTTGTGCATGTAGAATTTATGTCTGAAAAGTGGGCACAAGAGGTATATCCATCTATGGTGGGCACACAGGAGAAACAATAGTGTGGTTATAAAAAATAAGTACAGTTATGGAGTAGTGTCATTTTACAAAGCGTGTTGGACCGCTATCCCCACAAGTTTATCAATAATCCGAGCTGCTATATACAAATAAATGACCGGTTAAGCAGCTACATTTCCCAGAAATATCTGCGAGAAGCCCGAAAAAACAAAATATATGCAAACAATAAACATTAGGTATTATATCCCGATCAAATAAAGTATTTAATTTAACAATATCTGCACTTCCGATACAATAATAATAACAATGTGACAGCTAGGTAATCACATGGTACACTAGTTTGTTTATTCCGAATACATAAATGGGCGACGGAACACAGAAACTAGAGGACATCTTCAAAACATTGACGGCCATTATCTAAAATAAAAACTATATCAAAAACAATGTCATACTATAATACTGGCAATTACCTCATTATTTATACTTTTTGCTTAATGTTTAACTAGCTGACGCTATAGTTGAGTGACAACGGTGCAACGAACCATGTCCCCTCCATGTTTGTTTTAAAACAGCTGTTCGGTTGTTCGGTATAATAATCTCCGTGAATCACTAATATTTACATCTATAATATAGCTTACAATTACCTACATTTATATGAAATATGCATACCGCATAAAGACACATTCTCATCACATTTAACATTTAATAAACGACATTATCACAGCCGGTATAACAGGTTTTATTCATCTTCAGTCACGAGCTACTGAATTTAGTTTCGCTATTTTATATGTTAATTTTATTGTTAGTAGTCGTTTCAATTGTTTTTTATTATTAAAGAACATTTTTTAAATAGGTAACCATCAAAAATATTTGTAATTAATCTGTCTCTATTGCGTAATGGCTCGAAATTTGCAACATTGAAAGTAGTACTGTAGTAACCGTGAACAAAGAAAAACAATGGAAAATAAGAAGTTGCCTTCAATACTGAATTGATCTTGCACGGTTTCCTGTTGAAAGGGCAAGGCTTTATACAATTATAGGCGGTTTTACAACACCTCATATTGAGTATAAATAAAAGTTTCATTTCATTGAAAGTTTAGACAATTTGCTGGTTTGGTCAACAGGTTTTAGCGCTAGCCACTTACTTATGGTAAAATATGTTTTGTAAAAATGTATCTGCTGGCGGGCGGTGTAATTAACGCGCGAGTGAATGCTGATCCACAAGGAAATATGTTAAAGGAACACCGGAGCGGTTACTATGAACTTTCCGTCTTTCGATATTGTATCGGACAATGAAATCTGCATACGCATATATCGAGGTATTATGTTGAGGTGCTTATTTACCCAACCGGTTTGTTCAGTTCCCTTTTAGGGCAACATACAACACAAAATTTGCACCTGTCCGCATTGCCTAACGCGGAGGATGTCCATAAGGACTTACGAAATAAATGTTTTAAAGAAATTACTAACAATGCGGGTTACATTTACATCACATAGTAGGTGTACTAAGTCGTGCAAAGTGTGTGTTCACAGGTGTGACGGCTATGTAACGAGTACATGACAGGAGCAGCCACAATATGCCAAACAATGTTCATTTTATATTATTTGTTAAGAAAAAATAAAGGACCCAGGCATAAATCATCGAGCTGGTTCAAACTGCTTTCCTGGAGAAGACCCGACAAGCCTAGTTTACAAAAAAAAAGGAAGATGCGCAAACCATTATTCTTTTCTTTATTCACAGTTAAGAATGTTTGTAGAAATTATATCCGCACTTGATTAGTACCCCAATATGTCGTACTCAGCGCTTCTCTTCAACCTTCAATATACGCATATCCAAGGAGTGGAACTCCTTGCCATCATAATTTTGCCCTGCTACCTAAAACCCATTTAGCTTTAAAGTAAGAGAGAACAAGTATATTCTGGGTGCGCTGATTTCATCGTAGACCTCATCCATCGCTTCATATCAAGCGGGATCCAGCGGACCCCGTCATAAATGAATAATAAAACAAACTTGGGAAATATTGGGCTAATATTGGGCTTCCACCCCAATATGAATATCCCGCACTATGGTTAAGATCATTAACTTGTTTGGCAAACAACGAATACAGGCCAACAATTGGCCACCGGACCGTACAACATATACGAGACAATGGTTACATTAGATGTTCAACCTTCATCGCTTCATCGCGCACATTGTCCCTTCTGTCAAGTACTCCAAGACTTACGCCCAAGACAGGCTTTTATAACGTAGACCACCGAGCACTTTTATGACTGGGACTTAAACTTGCTCGGAACCTGATTTCTATGATAAATAATTCATTAGATAATTCCTGAAATCGATGAAAATTTCCTGTTAATGCTTGCCTAGTTTATATATAACTAGCTGGGACCCGCGGTTTCACCCGCCGCTTAATTGAAAAGAAGTTGGTTTAGAGTACTTCGGCATAGACACTTGACATAGAGTATGTAGAATTATATATATTGGATTTCACGGGTTTTAATTTTATTGCGCGGATCCCTAATTATCTTTCTAAAATAAAAGTAGCCTAAGTTATTCCTTATGACATAAACTATCTGCCAGTGAAAGTCCCGTAGAAATCGGTCCAGCCGTTTCGGAGATTAGCGGGAACAAACAGACAGACAGACCGACAGACAGACAGACAAAAAAATCAAAATAGTTTTTTTGTTGTAGGTACCGTAAATACTTTCATATGCATTTAGTAAGACGCTGTTATTTTGACTTTACAAACACTTCAATTTTATTTATTTGTATAGATTAACAAGCTAAATGTAAACACTTTTAAACTCACGATGCAAAAGAAACATTTAGATTAATAATGACTTTTTGATGAATTTTCACACGGGGTCTCTTATTGCAAGAGGCCGGCCAGTTAGGTACCACCATTCCTGGCGGAGATGGATACGTGGGTCTGCGATCAGACACGCTCCCTCCGCCAGAGCGGCGAAGGCGAGCCTCCAGGGGCGTTAGACAAGCTGTGGCGGCTAACCCAGCAGCGCGCACTTAGAAAGTGGCGTCATCGCCTGCGGATGCAGTTTGTGACCAAGCGCGTTGTCGAGGCCGTCCTACCACTCTTCGGAACCTGGCTCAGAACGAGCCTACCGCCTGACGCAGGTGTTCACCGGGCACGGTTGTTTCGGTGCGTACCTGCACAGGATAGGACGCGAGGCCACGGCACAATGCCACCAGTTTGATAGCGACCAGTATAGCGCACAGTAGACGCTCGAGGCGTGCCCTGCGTGGGCGGCTGAGCGGCGGATCCTGGTCGATCAGATCGGGCAAGGTCTTTCTCTGCCAGCAGTAGTGTCGGTAGATCATGTAAACTGGAATGCAGTGGTCTCCTTCTGTAAGAGCGTCATGCTCCAGAAGGAGACCACAGAGCGGGATGGGGTGAGGGCCGATTCTGTTCGAAGAAGGAGGAGACGGCACCGGGGTAACAATCGCCCTGGCGCCTAATCCCTGTACGCCTGAAACTCCCGACAGCACAGCACAGGTCACAGGGACGATTCGGGGGATCCTTTACCATCCCCCCGGAGGGGTGACCGCTTCACAGTCACCCTCTCATAGATGTGCCTATGGACGTGGCACCAGTGGGCGGCTTTGGTGTGATCATATGAGGACCTGGAGCCCCCCTTCGCTGCCGATGATGACCGCTCCAATGATGTTAGCAGCTAGGAGTTCGGCATGCTCCACAGGCCCCAAAGGTACCACTGTAGTGCCAGATATTCTGCAGCAAAGTAGCAGTGTTTTAACTTTTTACTGTGCTTCGGTTTGAGGGCACTTTGGCTAGTGTAATTACTGGGCATACGAGACTAAATATCTAGTCTCAAGGTGACGAGCTCAGTGTGGTGCCACGCAGGAGTAGTCCTGGGTGGTTCTCGAATGGAGACCGCGCACCGGAAAACGCAGCGTGGGACGACCTCCAACGAGGCGAACAGACCACCTAGTGAAGGTCGCTGGGAGTTGTTGCATGAGAGCGGCATGTGACTGCTCGTTGTGGAAATCTAAGGGAGGGGAGACCTTTGTTCAGCAGTAGACGTCCTGTGGCTGATATGATGATGTATCTCTTTCAATTAGAAGCAGTTAGAAGGTATGGGAGCACATGTTTTGCAACAACAATGTTAAGTTTGTTCTTGGAATACGTTTTTTAGTACAAGACAGTACTTCAACTCAACAACAATCAATCAACATACATTTTTAATGACCACAAACAAATTAAGGTCAGATAAAAAAAAAACATGGAAGATAACATATTCATCGTACCGAACCTTCTACACGCGAGTTTAATAAACGTGATCCCTATACCCTACAGACTGTGCGCATGAAATAAAATTCAGTGTTTTTGTAGGACCCTATACATAGGGTCTATACATAGGGCCTATATTAGAGTATTATAATATCTGTGCCTATATGAATAGTCTTATTGACATTACGAAACTTGCAATTTTTCTTATATCTTTTGTCCTACATAAATAGGTTTTAGTGATATGGGCCAAACAATATAATCTGGCCGGGCAGTCTGGGGGCACGTATTATCATAAATGTTTTCGATGTTTACCTACTTCGAAAATAAAACCTTCATTTTGTACTTGATTTCTTCATTTAGTTTGCTACAACGAGTAATTGGTGCTCCTTTTTTTATGGGAAACATTTCAAGGAAATGTGTCTGCTTAACCGGACATTTCTGGCGAAGCCAAAAGAGGCCTCCAGCCAGGCATAAAATTAATATTATTATATACTAAGCAACTGCTGCTAAGGACGCCCCCTGTGGGACACGACCCTCGGCTTGAGCCGTGTTCGGTTCGTATCGTTCGTGTGTTTGTGTTAGTAGTGCCACAGATATTATAATACACTAGTACCAAAAACATATTTATACGGCTGTATATTATCATCATCATATCAACCGTTAAATGAGGGGTTAAAAATGTTTAGACTCGTAAATTCATTTCGTGTGGTGTCCAAATTAATAATATAGCAAAACTCAATCTCTACCCGTGGGTGTCGTAAAAGACACCCACGGGTAGAGACTAAGGGACTCTGAACCAGAGTGATGGGCAGCAGCGTTCCTTCTTTGGCACAACATCCATATTGCGCTTACCAACCGCATGTAAATTCCCCCCAAAATAACGCCACATGGCATGTAACCATATAACCAGTCAGTGTGGAAATCTATAGGGGAAGCCTTTGGTTAGCAGTGGACGTCCTTTGACTGATATTATGAAGTATTTATTTGAGACAAGTTGGATGGTTCCTGAGATGTTACCGATGGGAAATCCCATCGGGAACATTGCATATCAATATCTAAAATCTCGTTTTCGTAGCAAGTTGATTTTACTATCCTAGAATAGATCGTCTATAATAATACACTTATAACAATGTATTGCTGGCCTCCCAATGAGCAGTCATCGAGGATATTGCCATAATCACCACGGTTGGCAGATAGATTTGTGATCGCAGTATGTTGGTGCACACGGGAGGATGCTGCTCTGCCTCAACCCTTGACTCTGATATCAACCCTTAGTCGCTTTTTACGACCACCCAGGAGTGGAGACGTGTGGTCTATCCTGTGTCAAGGACTACGCATGCTGTATTATATCGTCTTCGTAGTTTCAGCCGAGCAAGATCCACTACTGGACATAAGCCTCCCCCAAAGATCACCACAACGACCGGTTTGTACCGGTAGGACGCTGCTGCCCATTCCCTGGTTAATCTCATAGTCGCCTTTTACGACACCCACGGGACGAGATGGATTGGTGCTATTCGAAGCCGGCACCACACAAAAAACATATCGAATATAATAAAATATTTGTGACACGGCCACAGAACATTTGCAAACGCACCACCAGAGATATCGATAATTGTTAGGTGTATCTGTCCTTATATAACACATATGTAGTAAACTTCAAAACTACGAGTAATGCACCGAAAATCTTCTTCTCTTAGATTGTGGCTTCTGTAGAGTATCTTCCACAATTTCGCCAATGTCAAGTATAAGGCAACGTTGTACGGTGTTTAGATTAATAAATCTTTACATATTCAATAAAATATTTCACAAATAGTAAAAGATTCTAAAAAATATGTCGGCAACGTCGTACGGTTTTTTTTTCCACCGAAAATCTTTTGGCACCTTGAAAATTCAGAATTTCGTAGGAATGAAATGTCTTTATTTTAGCAAGTAGGTTTCAAGAAACACTATCACTCGTCACTAAAGATGATCTCGGCATTTTTACCGACTGCCTCTGAGAAGAAACGCCGAAATAAACTCAAATGTTTTAAAGTAGAGATATATGTATGTATGTAACACATTATGTGAGAAATTCCAATTAATTTTACAGTTATAATACTTTGTTTGTGGTCCAGCTGTTGAGCATGATCGGCAACCAGACTACAAAAGCAATAGAAAGTCTGCAGTTGTTGGGCATTATTACAACACATTACATATTGAAATATATTTTTTTAAATCTAAAACACATATATATAACAAAAATCTAACATTACTGTTGTAATTGTATTATGGCCGTAGTTTTATTTTGTTCGATATTTTATTACAGCGCCATCTAGCGCCGTTTAGGTCACACAGTACATCTACGTAAGACATTGAAGAATTAGGCAATTCAATCAAACCTATAACAGATGGCATTCCTTTTACTTGGTCAAGCAAAAAGTATTGACTACCTACACCGAACTAAATCTATACAAATAAATAAAATGTCTGTTTGTAATGTCAAAATAACAGGTTTTTACTAAATGCATACGGTACCTATAACAAAAACACAATTTTTAATTTTTTTGTCTGTCTGTCTGTCTGTCGGTCTGTCTGTCTGTCTGTCTGTCTGTATGCTCTGGGTAATCTCCGAAACGGCTGGACCGATTTTGACTGGAGTTTCACTGGCAGATAGCTAATGTCATAAGGAATAACTTAGGCTACTTTAATTTTAGAAAAATGATTAGGGTTCCGCGAAAAAATAAAAACTCTAGAACTCCAACATATCTATACAAATAAATAAAATTGAAGTGTCTGTTTGTAATGTCAAAATAACAGGTTTTTACTAAATGCATATGAAAGTATATACGGTACCTATAACAAAAACACAATTTTTAATTTTTTTGTCTGTCTGTCCGTCGGTCTGTCTGTCTGTCTGTCTGTTTGTTCTGAGTAATCTCCGAAACGGCTGAACCGATTTTGACTGGAGTTTCACTGACAGATAGCTGATGTCATAAGGAATAACTTAGGCTACTTTTATTTTAGAAAAGTTATTAGGGTTCCGCGAAAAAATAAAGACTCTAGAATCTATACAAATAAATAAAATTGAAGAGTCTGTTTGTAATGTCAAAATAACAGCTTTTTACTAAATGCATATGAAAGTATACATGGTAACAAAAACCCTTTTTTTAAATTTTTTGTCTGTCTGTCTGTCTGTTTGTTCCGGGTAAGCTCTGAAACGGCTGGACCGATTTTGACAGAACTTGCACTGGCAAATAGCTGATGTTATAAGGAATAACTTAGGCAACTTTTTATTTTAGAAAAATGTTTAGGGTTCCGCGCAAAAAAATAACCCTTGAAATCCAATATATATATTCTATGTCAAGTGTCTATGTGGAATCAATCTCAATCTCCGTGAGATCAACTATTTGGGACCGTGCAACTTAAATTCTGACATTTCATAAGTGCCAATATTTGGTTTATTTGAAATAAAAAACTTTGACTTTGATTTCTTTTAAATTAAACGCGGGTGAAACCGCGGGTCCCAGCTAGTAATTAATATAGATATTGCTTCTAAAGATAATAAAATAAATGCAAAACATAATACCAAATTGATTACTTATCAAAAATTACCACCTGCACAGCAATTAGCACCAAAAAAATTTCTTATAGTATTTCATAATACATTGAAGTATTTTCACTTCACTCACACACACACTCCACGGGCGGAGATGGAGTCAGGAGTGGTGCTACAAATGTTCTTAATTGGACATCACATGGCATTCCAGTAGGTACATACCTATACGTAACATTTTAATTATATATATGTTTTTGGAGTGCTGTCGGCGAAGTAACACATTCCTACTGCGGAACCTCTCTGTAGGTGAGTCGAATCACGCTTGCTGGTTTTTCCATTTTTTAACTAAGTATATTATAGATGCTAATTACAGTCATATTACGTAGTAAGAAATTGCATACATGATTCAATATTACAAACGATTACTCTTGAGTATTTTTGAGATTATTGTATGGCTCAAACTATAATTAACGTTGATGTACTAACATACTTTGTTCAAAGACACGATAGCCATCAGTACTTAATTTTAATTGCCATGATGACATCATATCGTCACTACATTTATCGAACGCCTTAAACGATATGAGAGCAACATGTGCATATATATTTTTGCTATAATATTTTAGTTTTAAGTGAAACTTCTTTTGGAACAGTGTGAATTGGATTTGATATAATGAGATAAAAGACGCTTCTATATAGCTTCCCTATTCGCTCTCTCTCTGTATCTCTATATCCGGGGCAATGTTTAAAAAAATGCCATACATACACAGCGTGACTTATCCAATCAAGCTCGAGCAAGTGCCATTAAATTAAATTACTTCTTTTATTAACTATTGCAAAACAACAACACAACTGCGAACGCCAACCCACTTGCCAAGCATGGCGATTATGGAAAAAACCCCTAATGAGAGATAATTTTTGGGGGAGGCTTTTGTCCAACAGTGGACTTTTTTCGGCTGGAATGATGATGATGAAATAATTTCTTAGTTAACTCAGGCACCTAAATAAATTTAAAAATGTGCACTCTGGGGAACTCTGGCCCCAGGCCAGGAACGAAGTTCTTTACTTGCAATAATGACACCATAAATCCCGTGTGAATTAAATAATATTAACACATGTTTAGAAGAAGAGAGGGAAAGGTGGAGGGGGGCATAACGGTTTTCCACTACGTGACGATTTCACTCTATTGTAGGCCGCGTAAAAGAACTTCGTTCCAAAACTTCCTTACAACAAACCTTCTTATTTTTTGTTGTTTCTAAATACGAACCCTTATATAACCCCTAAATAAAAAGGGCGCTATTTGCCGATATTAATGAAGCTCCCGCCTTGTTAAGGTAACGATCTATACAAAAAATATGTGATAAAATCCCTCTTGTTTTCGGGCCTTACAGTTTGCTGTGTTAAGCTGAAGAGCTGAACAAGTGACGTTGATTGAATTAATACTTTCAAAAAAAGAATGTATTGTATACATTTCCTTTCAACATATGATTGACGTTTTTTTATTGTATTCAACATGATCATATGTGATCAATTACAACGAATGCTTGTATTAATATTATTTTTGGTATGAATGTGTTACGCTGTTATCGTTATTTGCTTTTTATATTTCAAAGTAGGTAGCTAATACCCGTCCATGCTTAGCAATGCCTCTTTTTTATATATCAGAAATGGGTGTGCCAACAGCAACTGTATAACGTTACAACTTGATCGGATGAATGGAACGCATACTTAGACAAAGAAAAAAGTTGTTTTTTTATATCTTAACCAATATTATAAGGCGTGAGAGCGAATTTTGTGAGTCGTATGGATGGCTAACTCCACACACACTATTTTAAAAATTATTTCACGATTTGAAAGGGACGCTATTCCACATGGACATAGGCCATTTATACGTTCACTGCTGAACAAAGGCCTCCCCCATTGATTTTCACAACTGTGTCATCATTTTGGGGGGTATTTGCCAATACTCACCACGCTTGGCAGGCGGGTTGGTGAGCGCAGTATGGCTACCGTTTCACAGAAGGGACGCTGCTGCCCATCCCTCTGGTTTAGATTCCCTTAGTCGCCTTTTACGACATCCACGAGAGGAGATGGAGTGGTGCTATATTCTTAATCCGGACACCACACGAAATATCCGGACACCATACGGAATATCCGGTCACCACACGGAATATATTATGTGCAAATTAGCTAAAGTCATGCTGATATTCTTAAACTAAGTCGGAAGAAGTCGTGCCTCTTGAGAGCTACCACGGCGTGCGCTACATCAATAGTTAAAGTTGCACGAAAATAATGTAGCGATAAATTATTCGTCTTGAAAAATTCAAAAAATGTCCGCGACAGTACGTGTCTATCTTCTAAGGAGACAATGTAACCATTTTTATCATGAACATGTTTATAAAAATAATCGTAATGTAAGCGAAGCTGCGGGTACTAGTCTAAGATAAATCAATTACTGGCACTTATCAAACGTGAGAATTTCAATTGCACAGGGCCAATATTTCTGATCTGAAGCACGTCTGGCACAGTGGCTAAGTAATAGGCTTTCTGCGCTACGCATCGCGGGTACGATTCTCGCATAGAAAAATATTTGTATGCCCTTTAAATACCTAGCTGTTAAGGTATGTAGATGATAAGTGAGATTTATGTCTGTATATTGTACCCATATGTGCCGTGAGGTGCTGGCCACGAATAGCACCAACCCATCTGATCCCGTGGGTGTCGTAAAAGCCGACTAAGGGATTAGACGGAGGATGGGCAGCAGCGTCTTTTGAGTACATTAACAACTCCAACTGCGATCGCCAACCCGCCTGCCAAGCGTGGCGATTATGGCAAATCCCCCCAATGAGCACACAACACACCGATGTCGGTTGTTGCGTTGATCTTTGAGGGAGGCCTGTGTCCAGCAGTGGACTTTATCCGTCCGAAATGATGATTGTACCAGGAGAAATCCTAATGTGGAGCAAAGTTAAAAAAATATATCGTCATATTCATAATTTCAGCCATTTATACATCCACTGCTGAACAAAAGCCTCCCTCATAGATTTACAAACACAAACCACACACCCAACACAAACCCAAAATGTTGAAACAATTTCATCATTTTGGGGGGCATTTGCCGATACTCACCACGTTTGGCAGACGGGTTGGTGAGGTTGGTGGTTTCTTTTTTATTCGTGTTGTGCTCTTAATCCGGACACAACCAGAATAAAAATAAAACCTATTATTTCAATCTTTATCATTGTTACTTTAAAATACCAATAGAGCAATTTGTTTGTAGTTTTTTATTTGTCGCGCTTAACCTGGGTTATATCAAAAGAGCTGTTTATCTTTTTTACATAGTGTCGAGACGCGCAAGTCATTCGCCTGGTGGTAAGCGTCATGCCTGTCCATAACAATTGTGATGCTACCCAGGACTAGTCCTGGCGTGACACCACACTGGGCTCGTCGCCTCGACACATTAAATTCTTTCAAACCGGAATACAATAATGTCTAAAATTTAAACACTACTGCTTGGCGGCGAATATCAGTCAGTGCGGTGGTAACTACCTTTTATTTTTATTTTATTACTAGCTGGGACCCGCGGTTTCACCCGCGTGTAATTTAAAAGAAATTTAGAGTACTTCGACATAGACACTTGACATAGAATATAAATGTTGGATTTCAAGGGTTTTTTTTTTTTGCGCGGAACCCTAATTATTTTTCTAAAATAAAAGTAGCCTAAGTTATTCCTTATAACATCAGCTATCTGCCAGTGAAAGTCCCGTCAAAATCGGTCCAGCCGTTTCGGAGATTACCCGGAACAAACAGACAGACAGACAGACAGACAGACAAAAAAAATAAAAATTGTTTTTTTGTTATGTGTCCCGTATATACTTTCATATGCATTTAGTAAAAAGCTGTTATTTTGACATTACAAACAGACAGTTCAATTTTATTTATTTGTATAGATTGGTCCTGTGGAAAGAAAGAACGCAGGGGTATGGACGGACTACTACCGGAAAAACTACCGGAGTGGTCATCTTGGTGGCTCCCTTCGGTGCCGAAGATGACCACTCCAGGAACTCGAATAATCTCCATCTAGATCCATCCATTGGTACCACGCATTTAGGTACATCTCAGAGGGAAACCGACTGTATGAGGCCACCCCCCCAGGCAACTACCTAGCCGAACTCCTGCAATAAGATACCTAGCACCATGAAACGGTGTACCTAATCTTTTTTAGGGCATATCACTGGACATTTAGACTCTGTATAATAATTGCTTAAATACTAAATCCCTCTCATTAACCACTTTATTATGACGCTGTCTCAGGAGATGTTTTCATATTTATTAGAGTGAAAAAACTGCAGGTAGACAAAATATAAAATAAAATAAAATCTTGGAAAAAAGATAATTAATGGCAAAGATAAAATTTTGTAAGTCAGCAAAATTGTATCTGCAACGTAATCATAACTTCGATACTTTCAACTTTAATCAACTTCAAAAAGTAGGACGAGATCTTTATTTGGCAAGTCATTTTTTAATAAATACTTTCACTCATCAATAAATCTAGATGCAGCCGGCATTTTCTACTGACTGTCGCTGGTATAAATACTGAAACAAACCCGAAGGTTTCTGTTTTAAAAATCAGACATATTTTATGTTACAATGTAGAGTCTAGAATAGCCCTTTGAAGAAAGTTCCGTAACCGTTTTGAATAGACCCGTCCTAACAGCCGGCAAGCAAGAAGCAGTCGACGTGAAGCTCAACCCGTTTTTGGCGGAGAATATGCCTGGCGCGTACCATACCGACCGAGGAGACTTCGTGGTTATGTGGGGCTTGCACCCACTAAAACTCCACCGTGAGTGGTACTGGCACCCGCCTTTTGATGGACCGCAAGCACTGCGCGGATACTACTACCGCGGCCCATCAGCTGTTGGCTCACGTTTGGCCTACCTGCACACACGGCGATGCATCCAGGACATCCATGCAACTCCAGGGACGTGCAATGCGGAAAGCAGATTCCCCGATCTACCGCCCGCTGACTCCTGTTAGGGCGGCATCAAGTTGTTGTTAACCTGCTTCGGATCGTGTCAGCCAGGGCGTCTTTTCCATAAAACTTCCACGAGATGACCTCCGCGCAGAAGGACGAGCCTACTTCTCGAACCCCTTCACTGTCGACCATGGATTTTACCAAGGCAGTGAGAGTTCTCCCCCAGTGGCTGCTATGAGGTCACCACGCTGCACCGCCCAAGTAGGACAGTGCTCGAAAGTGTGTCGCGCCGTATCCTTAGTGCAGTATTGGAACATGGGCGTTGCCACCCATGTCACCACTGAGTGTAGGTGTTTGCAGAAGCTGGTTGCCGACAACACCTGCGCCAAACGGAAGGTCGACGTCCCATGCCGCCTTCGCACCCAGCCTCCTTCTTGGCTTCTCCAGCATTGGCTGAATAGCCTCCAAGGTCCTAAGACCAGTACTCGGCGTCTCCAGCCTCACTTTACATTGGCACATAAATCTCATAATGACACTATGGGCCATCGCCGCGCCATCTTGTGACTGTTTCAGGCGGAAGGCGACTGCCGCTGTCGGCCCGAAGGATCTAGAAGCTCAACGATTCGACGCAAGACAATACCATCAGCAGGATGTCCCTTTGATGGTATTGTCGTACTGTCATACTTACACCACATGTCTCCAGCATATCAACCGATTTGGATTATTTTGATCGAAAAGGCTACCACCAGTTTGGATCCAAATGAATTTTATTAAGATTTGATGAGGTGCTTTTTAGATGGACAATGGAACTCCTTTGGGAAGTACACAAAAATGGTTTATCAATAGATTTTCTGAGTGCGAGAAACTGGGTATTGGTGGAAGCAGACGAGTAGCGATGTAAATCCCCCTTTTTATTAATCTACCATTTTCTCATGAGAGTAAGTAGTGTATTTAGTTTGCCGGCCGATAATACATATATGAACCTACTTATTATGTTTAGTCCATCCTAAAATTAAATATTAAGTAGGTAAACTTTCTCATTCAATTAAAACCGAATTAATAAACCACGTTCAGTAACTGAAAATCAAGTTATTAAATATTGGATACAATAAATAAAATTCTTCATTATTAATTCATTTAATTGAATCTTGAAGATAGATTGTACATTTGTAGAGTATCTATTTATTCATTATAAGTTTAAAAAATGAACTAAATATATTTAATTATTTTTCGGATTAATTTAAATTACGATGTGTGGTGCCGGCTCAGAATGCCACCACCCCATCTCCTCCTATGGGTGTCGTAAAAGTCGACTAAGGAATTAGCCGGAGGATGGGCAGCAGCGTCTTTCGAGTACATTAACAACTCAACTGCGATCGCCAACCCGTCAGCCAAGCGTGGCGATTATGGCAAAACCCACCAAAGAACCATAAACACATTCATATCGGTCGTTGTGGTGATCTTTGGGGGAAGCCTGTGTCCAGCAGTGGACTTTGTTCGGCCGAAATGATGACAGATGATTAAAGTTAAAATCTAATGCCCTTGTGTTAAAACATTAATTAATGTGTTTCTTAAACTGGATATCAAAATACAATCATAAAACTTGAAGTACCCGTTTAATGTATATCAAAGTCGTAACGACGACACGGCCAACGTGCATTGTTTAGTATTTATTGCTAAACACTATTTCCGTAATTATATCTGTAGTCAACACATCAGGGAGCTGTCGGCTCGTGGCTGGAGACGGCAGTAAATTAATCAACGTTACGTTGCGAGGACATCGCTACCCGACAATCTTTTTTTTTTAATCTTTATTTGTTAATTATGGAGGGTTTGATCAGACATGATCATGCCACCCTCATAGGCACATTACAGATTTCCTAACTTCTACGTTTAATTGCTAGTTTAACAAGTTTATATAGCATCCTGGCCTCCTCTGATCGAGGATGAGCCAGGATACTATTACATTTGCCAATTTCATGCAAATCAATTTTTAGCATACTCATTAACGTCACCCTCTCGGCTTCGGTCCGGACACACTCCACCATAACATGATATACATCTTCTACAACATCACACTCGGCACAATTTGGTGAACTAGATTTTCCCATCAGAAATGCAAAACTGTTTAATGGAATGTGCCCGGACCGAAGCCTTAGGGCAGTCACAATATCAGATATGGCTAGGTCAGACCCATTAAACCACGGCGAACTAGTAAGACAGGGCTGTATTGTTTTATACCAAATACCCTTTGTCAATGACCTCTCATCGAAATACTCTTTCCATATCTCTGTACATTTATACCGTATTAAGTACAGGCGTTCAGTGAATAAGGGTAGGCAAGTGAATAATATCCCATTTACTACAGCATCTTTAGCGAGGCGATCGGCTTTTTCATTTCCTGGTAAGCCTATGTGAGAAGGAACCCATTGTATTTTAACAATTTTAGTATTATTAAGTAGCTTATGAAGCATTACCAAGATATTGTAGGCTATCGGTGTACCTCGAATATTCGAGGTACACCGAGCCAGGTGATGGATGGCACTTTTAGAATCGGTCAATACTACATATTTTCCAGTTTCAAAAGAATCAATATAAGAGATAGCCTCTGCTATAGCGATTAACTCTGTATGCATAATAGATATGTTAACATTAATAACTAATTGAATGGAGCTATTTGTTTGAGGATCAAAAAGGGCTAAGCCACTAGTTCCATCTTTTTCTTTCGAGCCGTCCGTGTATATCTGGTAGAAATTTGAATAATTGTGATTTAAAAATTCAATACAAAGCCGTTTTAATTCGCACGATTGATATTGGTGTTTTGGTTTATCAACAGACTTTATATTTGGTTCCAATACTGATGAGAGATCCACATTGCTGACCCATGTGTCCAACGAAAACATTCCCAAAAGGTTACTAGAGTAAATTGTCGTATTTCTAAGATAATTGTGGCTCGAAACTAATAATGGTTTATTTCTGCGCCTCCAATAAACGTTTTCACAAAGGACACTCAAATGATCTAAAATACTTACAATGTCATTATCAAAAAAAGATTTAATTTTTAAATAAAATTTTCCAGCCAGATAGTGTCTACGACAATGCAGTGGTTGGAGATGGAGTTCGCATTCCATTACGTGTATAGCTGTACTTTTTATAAATCCTCCAATTACGCGCATGCATTGGTTCTGTATCTTATCCAACTTTCCTAAATGTGTTTTACAGCTGTTTCCATACAATGGACTTGCATAGTCTAACCTACTGCGAATCATAGCTATATATATACGTCTTAAATTAATTGGATGAATGCCCCAACCCGACCCAGCTAATGCCTTAAATATGTTCAATAATCTTAAACATTTTCCTCTCAGCTCATTAATATGTTTAGCCCAGCGTAGTGATCTGTCTAACCAAAGTCCTAAATATTTCACGTGTTCCACAACCTGCAAAGCCGAGCCACCAATAAACAAATTTATAGATTCTCTTATGTAACCTCTTTTAAAAATGCATACTTTAGTTTTTGCCGACGAAATTTCTAAACCAATATTAAAAAGTAGTTTCACAAATATATTTATAGCCAATTGTAATTGATTTGTTCCTTTTTCTATATTGTCACAATTGATGTATAATACATAATCGTCGGCGTATTGCGAAATGAATACATTGTTTATACTTTTACAAATATTGACAGTAGCTATATTAAAGAGTAGCGGAGAAAAGGGGTCACCTTGTGCTAGACCACGACACGTACTTCTACAACTGTAATACTCATCTACCTGCACTTTTAAATATCTTATCTTCAAAAAATTCCATAAATACCTACACATAATAGAACTTACTCCCATTTGTAGCATAATGTGTATCAAACTCCTTATATCGACGTTATTATATGCGTTATCAATATCTATGAAGGAAGCTATGATCATTTGATTCCGTGACAAACCGGTTTGTATTCTCGACACCAAGCTTGTAAGGTTATTTAAAGTGGAGCGACATCTTCTAAAACCCGTTGTTTCCGTGGATAAAAAGTAATTTTTTTCGGTGTACCACTCTAGTCGCTTTATCAAAATAAAATGGAATGTTTTGCAAATGCAAGATATCATAGATATAGGACGCAACGATCCAGGGGACTGAGGGTCTCGGCCTGGTTTAGGTATCGGGATAATGGTGATGTCACGCCATTGTGAAGGGACAAAGCTAAGTGAATAAAAGGTGTTAAATAACGTTAACAAAATTGATTTTCCATTGTCAGGTAAATGATTCAACATGGAATATGATATTCTGTCACTACCAGGGGATGTGTCTTTATGACGAATGCAGCAGTCCAACTCCTGTCTTGTAATTAGTGAATCTAAAATAGTTTTAACGGATCCAAAATATGGATCACTAGGGAGCACGTAGTCAGGAGTTAAACTGCGCAAGAGTTCATTCGCCCTTTCTTTATTGACATGTGTTCGCGGAACATTTATACCTCTTATCCATCTGATTTTTCGCCACATCTCGCTTTGAGTAATAGTACCGTCTAACGAAGAACAATACTCATGCCATGACTTATCTCGTGCTTGACGTATTAATTTCTGTGTAACTCGAATTTTTTCCTGTAATTTTGTTAAGTTTGTAGGGGTGGGGTTACGTCGGAATGCGGTGAGGGCTAGACGACGTTCAGCTACATGTTTTGATAATGACGGTTGCCAATACGGCTTAGGTATAAAATTATTGTGAGGGTTACGATTTATTTTAATATGTGGTATGAAACGGTCCGCTGCCGTATTTATGCAATGTACAAAATTATCATATAATATTTGAGGGTTATCTGTGCTATATCTATATTCATGAAAAAGAGTTTCCAATAACTCTGTATAGGAACTCCAATCTGCCTTTTTATAACTACGACGGGAAAATATGTAGTCAGAGTTTTGCTCTAAGTGTGTCGTTACTTTTATTATTAAATGGTCACTACCTAAAGTCTCGTTTATGGTCGCCCAGTTAAACCTTATTGCGATATCAGACGACGCTAATGACACATCTGGCGATGATTGTTGTAGCTGATGATTAACTAATTTGATACGTGTTGGACAACTATTATCATTCAAAGTGATAAAACTACTTTCTATAAGGGCATCATATATTTGGGAACCTCGCGAATCTGTTTTACGTGACCAATTTGTATGATGTCCGTTAAAATCTCCAAGAATAATAGCCTTTCTATCTATAATATTGAATAAGCGCTCCCAGTCTGTTCGGCTGGTGCGAACAGATGGTGCACAGTATATGGATGCTATGTATTCAATAAATTCGCAATTATAAATTTTGACTATCAATAGTTCTATACCCGTAATTATGCCATTAAAATTATAGAAACTAGCATTTATCGAGCTATGTACCAATATCGCTACGCCACCATACGAGTCTTGTCTGTCATTCCGGTAAATATTGTAGCCGTTTACCTTTAAGTGGCTGTCAGGTTCCAGCCAGGTTTCATTAAGTGCAGCAATGTGGATCTTCTCTTTATGTAATATTTGTTCTAACGCAATTAACTTTGGACGGAGACTTTGCGCATTCCACTGAATGATATTAAGCGCCACAAGAGCATTACTTTTATCCATTACCAAAACAATCCAATATTGACTTCAAAATTGGCCAGTCCGACATATTTTCTACAATTACTAAAATTACCCATTCTATGCAGGATTTAATTATATTTTGAACTTTAACTTGTATTGTATCTCCTTTTAAAAACAAAATCTCCCTCAACCTACAAATAAGCTCACTAAATTTCACATCCCTCTTCTCCTTCTTCTCCCTGTCATCAGTCCTATCCTGGTTTTTCGGCTCGTCAGCATCAATTGGCACCTGGAGCTCAAAGAAGTCTGCCTTATACCGGCTTTGCTTTTTAGAGGAATTAGACACGGGATTTGTATCATTATCTTCCTGTACAGTCTTTTGCTTAAGTACATCTGCAAATGAAGTATGGTAGCTGGGCGCAATTGGAGTATAATCTACAGATGTTATAGTAGTAGTTTCCATTTTTGGTTCACATTTTGCATACGTGTCTTCGCGTTGAGTGTACCTGGTTGGAACATACATTATCAAAGCACGTCGGTAGGTGCAGTTAAATTCTGCCATTAACTCCCTCAGTTTCTTCTCTTTCTGGTATGCTGGACAAGATCGTATTAAAGCCATATGGTGGCCGTCACAGTTGACACACTTAAACTCAGTAGTCTCACAATTAGCGTGGTTTGCACTACATTTAGGGCAAATAACTTTACCTGACGGACATCTTTTTGTAGTGTGACCAAGCTTCCAGCAGCGAGAGCATTGAGACACCGGAAATATGTAAGGGTCAACCCTAATACGTAAACCATCAACATATATAAATGCCGGACGAAATGAACCTTTAAAACATAGGCGCACAGATTCACTCTGCTTCCATCCATCACCTTCTGAGTTTCGCCGCATGAGCCTGCTGACAGATATTAGCTCTCCAGGTTCCGGGCACTCTATACTCTTTAAAATTTCCTCCTCAGTCAGATCGATATCCACGTCCTTGATAACACCGTACGATAAACTAACCTCCATAGCCCTTTGAATTCTCCATCCCTTGTCAATTAGTTTCCCGCATTTTTCCAGCTTTTCTGCACTGCTTTCATTCGTTATGTCAACTCTTATCTTATAGTGGTTAATATATCTAACTCTTTCAATATCTATTATACCCTCGTTTTTAAACAGCTTTGCTAATGCGAACTGTTTCGGCATTATGTCTTTAGATGAAATATAAATTTCGAACTTCTCGCCTTTGTACTTCTTTTCTCTTCTTTGCACTAATGTCCATTCCTCCTCTACATCGTCTTCTCTTTCTCTTTTAATCGGCCTCTGTTCCTTACCATCCTTTCCCTCTTCGTTTGAGTTATCTAATTGATATTGTTTATCTTCCATAATCACCGTTATCATCTCCTGCTCGCTCGAGAAACTCCGGTTGCTCATCATCGTGGTGGTATCTTCAATCTCATCTTCAGCGTTAAATTTATCCATTTTTATTATAAGAGGGCCGGCGCACTGGGTGGCGCGGCGCCCGCGGGTCAAAACTAACAGTACTCTCAAGAGTACGATAGCGTACGCAACTTTGTAAATAAATTAACTATTTTCGAACGCGACCACCTCGCTCGAGTGTCGAGACGAGACGACCCGACAATCTTGTGCCCCTCAACTGCTTTTACTATGAAATTTATTATCCCAGGGGTAGTTATGTGTTTATATTGTTGGTTGGTGCAGTGGCTGATACAGTCGGCTGCCGCGCACCAGGTCGTGGGTTCGATTCCCGCACGGAACAAATATTTGTACGATCTGCAGGTAGTTGTTCCGGGTCTGGGTGTATTATGTGTGGAATTTGTGTTTGTAAACGCACCCACGACACAGAAGAAATCCTAGTATAGGGCAACGTTTTTTTAAGAGAGAAACTAAATAAATAATATTATTTTTATTTTGCCTTTTTGATTGACAAACAAAACAGTTACTGGTGGTAGGTCTCTTGTTGTAATTAGTAGCTAGGTAAGTACCACCCCAGTACTAGATATTCGCCGCTAAGCAGTAGTGTAAGTGTAGTAAGTACTACATTACTGTGCTCCGGTTAGAAGGGCGTTGTAACTAGTTAATTACTGAACATAAGAGACTAAATAACTTTATGTCTCGAGGTGATGAGCGCAGTGTGTTGCCTCGCAGGACTAGTCCTGGGTAGCATTCTAATTGCTAAGGGCAGGCATGTCGCTTACCACCGGCCGAATGACTTGTTCGTCTCGCAACCAAGTAGTATAAAAAAGTAAAACCAATGACAACTTTTGGGACGACCAGGTTCTTGTAACAATTTCTGTAATCTGAAAACTGCATTGATGTTATTTTTTTATATATAGATAAGGTTAGAACGATTTATAAATCGTCCTAGATATAAGGTTACTGCGCTCTACTAACGGCTCACCCGATTACAAGTGGGAATCGTTTCCATTGAGATCAGTGTGGTCCCCGGCAATGAATGAACCACCCCCTTAACCATGAAACAAATACAAAGAGATGCTCCGCCCACTTCTATGTTTTCCATCTAGCGATGATTAGAAAAATCTAAAAGCATCGTATATATAGTATCTAATAACGTGGTTTAGCTATATTACGCTAGATGTCTCTAGTGTCAGAAATAAAATCGTTTTCGTATCGTATCGTAGTCGTACAGGGACGTACTTTGTATTTCCTTCGTGCGCTTAACCCATGGTTGTCGTAAAAGGAGATTAGGGTTGATATCAAGAGGATGGGCAGCAGCATGCTCCCGTGTGCTAATAACAACATAATGCGATCACCAATCTGCGTGCAAAGCGTGGCGATTATTTAATAGAAAGACTACTTCTTGTGCATATACGTATCATGATGGGTGAAATAGATAGAACAGTAGTACCGCCCTCGTAGGGCTCTTTTTTTTGTTTTAAGTGATAGTATTTCTCCTGTGTCGTAGATTCAGTTTACGGACATAAATCTCACATACACAAACATTTACCGGAACAGCTACCTGTAGGTAATACACAGAAATAGGAAATAAGGAGAAGTGGTACGGGGGCGTAACCGCGCCACCGCGACTGGATCAATTTGGGCCATCCGGAAAATATGGCCGTTTTATCATCAGTTAAGATTCGATCGCATAAGTGAACCTTTGTTAAATTGTCGTGTTGTTCGGGGATAACATGCAAAAACCGAAGCGAAAATAATAACTTAATCAAGGAAGAATTCTTATACAATATGCAAGTGAAGGAATTTTCTTGTATTTGTCTATAAAAAGAATAAATAAAAAATGATTGTTTTGTTTATTATGTTACATTTGGATTGATGGAGCAGCACGACACTATTATTTTTGTACAAAATACAATGCTTCTTATCTATCACTTTTAACTAGCAATCGGTGAATAACAAACGCAGTGAATAGAACAGCGAATGGTACTCCCAATAAACTTACGCGTTGCGTTGTACGGTTGTCGTTTGCGGTCTGTACGCTCGGTATGGTTGGCTACCTACAAAATCGTGGGTGTTTTTTAGTATGAGAAGCCAAAGCATGGTTGGTGCAGTGGTTGATACAGTCGACTGCTGCGCTCCGGGTCGCGGGTTCGATTCCCGCACGGAGCAAATATTTGTATGATCTGCAGGTAGTTGTTCCGGGTCTGGGTGTATTGTGTGTGAAATGTATGTCTGTAAACGCACCCACGACACAGGATAAATCCTAGTGTGGGGCAACGTCTTTAAAAAAAAATAAAAAAATTATAATGTTGTGTTTATTCAGTTCATTGGATCAGACCTTGTAACTGTGTGCATTAGTGTGGTTTTATGAAGAATGGTAGTGGGAAAATGGATTTCTAGACTCGCATACATATTGATCTACATGGCATATCTCCTTTCTTCCAATATATTTGAGGTAATACAAATATTTGCTCTGTGTGGGGTTCAAACCCACGACCCGTAGCGCAGAAAGGCCAATTAGTTGCAACTACGCCAACTGTGCCGTCAACATTTATAAGCATAACATAATCGGCCCATTACTGTCTCACTGCTGGGCATGGGTCTTTTCTCACTATGAGAAAGACTAGGCCTTAGTCCACCACGCTGGCCTAGTGCGTGTTGGCGGACTTCACACACCATTGAGAACATTTTGGAGCTCTCACTGGTGTGCAGATTTCCTCAAATTGTTTTCCTTCACCGTTAACGCAAGTGATAATCAAATTCTTGATCCGCAAATACGAAAAGTCAGAGGTGCGGGCCGGGATCGAACGCAGACACTCCTGTATGGAAGGCAAACGTTCAAACACAAGCCTATCACCGCTACCGTCAACATTTAATTAATCAGAATGCTTGTTATATCGTCTTGTTATTTAATTTTTGTTTTAAAAAACGTTTCTCTACACTAGGATTTCTTCAGTTTACAGACATAAATCTCACATGCACAAACACCCAGTTCCGACACAACTCTGTATGTTTATACATACAAATATTTGATCCGAGCGGCGATCGAACCCGCGACATATAGCGCAGAGAGCTAACCGCTTAGCCACTTCGCCAACCAAGCCGTCAAAGCATTCCTTGTCAAGCTGTTGCTGACACTTGACACATTTTCACCCTTTATGCTTTCAAAATATACAGAAATCAATATTAAAACCTCTTATAAATAAATAATGTTACTCAATAAATAAAATTGAAGTGTCTGTTTGTAATGTCAAAATAACAGCTTTTTACTAAATGTATATGAAATTATATACGGTACATATAACATTTCTTTTTTGTCTATCTCTCTGTGTCTGTCTGTTTGTTCCGGGTAATCTCCGAAACGGCTGGCCCGTTTTTGACGGGACTTTCACTGGCAGATAGCTGATGTAATAAGGAATAACTTAGGCTACTTTTATTTTAGAAAAATAATTATGGTTCCGCGCAAAAAAAAAACCCTTGAAATCCAATATATACACTCTATGTCGAAGTACTCTAAGTTTCTTTTAAATTAAAGGTGGGTGAAACCGCGGGTCCCATCTAGTAATATATATATAAATTTGAAAAGTTACAGATAGGCTCCTATCCAGAAACGAAAATCAGCGTGAATACGACGCGGCCGATAAAGTTTTTGTCAAGGACAAATATTTATGTTTTTTATACTGCTTCGCCATCCGTTTTCTCACCTTATTTATTTCTACTGAGGCTATAAGGCTATAACCTATAGGGCTATGCATGACTGTTTAGCAAATATCTAGGTTTGCAGTTAGAGCAGCTTCAACACGAGTACACTTTTCATATATAACGGTCAATATGTATACTTGTACATTATAAATGAAAGAGACGCTTTTAATTAAATTTAATAAAAAACTATTACCATTATCCACATGATGGTAATAGTTTTTTATTTTTTATGAGGGTTGCGGACCGTTTTGTGGAAATTTTATGAGGATGCAGCCTGTCCTCTAGACAGATGCCCTTAGGTGCATTTTATGACACCCATGGTAGCAGAGTGGCCTATGCTATGGCGTAATCAAGACAGCCTAAAATCACAATACAGTATTAATGGCGCGACTACTTATATCGTCAAAATCGTTTTATAATAATCACTCAGGCAATTTATTGTAAGTAGAGAAAAGTTCGGTAGACTATTTAAAAGAAATATTGAGGTATCGAGGTAATTTCACTGTATACATCGTGTTTAATTAAACACACAAGCGATCTTCACCCTACTGCTACTAGCTAAAGTGATCATGATTATGGAATGAAGAATATTTACCAGCGCGCTACCTGGTGTTGGGTTGCGGAACTTGCTACGTCCTACATCTACGTTATATTACTGAAAGCTAAATGGCATTGAGCACGTATCATTAAATTACCAACTCTGTTGAATTAAAAATATAGTCTGAAACATACTGAAACAAAAAGCTCTTCAGAAAATATAGTGGCTCAACTTTGTTTACTTATTATTTGATCAGTTAACAATTGCATATAAAAATCGATTACTGTTTGTGCACTTACTGCGGCCCAAACAGTCACTTTCGGGTAGTGTAACGGACAATCATGTTTAGGTTGAGAGTTTCTATGTACCAAAAGCTCCAAATCTTTTAATTTCGTGGTCATTTATAGGAAAATTCGAGTTTTTGGAAAATGCGCTGATTCCAAACGCGCGTTCCTACCTATGTATTTTCTGTGGTTGCTCCCCTATGACGGTCAAAATGGCACTAAAATCCACGAATCGCTTTAGTGGTGAAAACCCGTATCCCCCGCCTCACCGCACGTAAGCTTTCAGAAACGTAATTGAAATAGTTAAATATTTTGAAAGATATGATATAAGAGAATAGTATCTTTTACATATACAACTAGGTGGGACCCGCGGTTTCACCCGCGATGAATTTAAAAGAAATTTACAGTACTTCGACATATACACTTGACTTAGAATATATACATTTCAAGGGTTTTATTTTTTTGCGCGGAACCCTAATTATTTTTGTAAAATTAAAGTAGCCTATGTTATTCCTTATAACATCAGCTATCTGCCAGTGATAGTCCCGTCAAAATCGGTCCAGCTGTTTAGGAGATTACCCGAAACAAACAGACAGACAGACAGACAGTCAGACAGACAAAAAAATTAAAAATTGTTTTTTTGTTGTAGGTATCGTATATACTTTCATATGCATTTAGTAAAAAGCTGTTATTTTGACATTACAAACAGACACTTCAATTTTATTTGTTTGTATAGATTACACAATAAAACGGCGAATAAATTAATAAATTAGAACAATGTACCAGCCCTTATATACATATGTTCTAAAATACTCATGTTTGATGAATTAATGGATTAAATACTGGGAAAAAGGTCACGGCCAGTGTGTTCACAGCGGTATTGTTAATCGTTTTCATTGTCCGCTATAAAATGTATTACATCAATTTGTATATTACCTACAGCTTATTTCTGTACAATGTGTAGGGACAATATTGAAACGCGTGGTTCTCGGCAAAGGATAGGCAACGGAAGAATTATATGTCAAGACATTAGCAATATACTTTCACAACTGTATATTGTAATGGTATATAATATACTAGCTGCCCGCCCCGGCTTCGCACGAGCAGGTACATGCAGGCCCGATTGCAGTGACACCAACCGGGTCCAATCAATCCAGTCCACTAATTACCTTATACCGCCATCTGTTAGAATATTATCGAACTAACAGATAATTATGATTCTTTGTCAGGTAATAAACAAATAATTTGCAATAAAATAATATTGCGATTAAAAACTGAGATATAAACAATCCTATCTTTAACTTATACTTTGGCCTCAGCAACACATGGCCGGTTATACTAATAAATTGTAGCTTACATAAAAGTATGTACTTTTAACATAGCGCCATCTACTGGATACGTACTCAATCCAGTCAACTAATTACACCTTATACCGTCATCTGTAAGAATCTCATCGAACTGTTTGTCAGACAATAAACAAATAATTCGCAATAAAATAATAGTGCGATTATAAATTGAGATATAAACTATCCTATATTTTAAGTTGGATAAAACTGCACACACTGTGCAGAATTATATTAAAATCCGTTAAGTAGTTTAGGAGTCCATAGCGGACAAACAACATGACATGTAATTTAGATATATTAAGATTAAGAAGATGAGTAAACTATGTAATTTGGCTTTTTTTTAATAACCATTTTGGCAAACGAGCTTGCTGATCACCTAAAAGTCACGGCCGCCCATGACATCTGCAGCACCAGAGAAGTAACTGATGCGTTGCCAACCAAGGATTGCAAACGGGTGTTACGGAAGTCATTTTGACCATGTTGAACAAATCAACGCCAAGTTGGCATCCTACCCGCCGCAGGTAGCAAGTGATTTTAGTCCCTTTCCAATTCGGTTGGACTGAACTTCTGCCGTTTTATACTGTCCAATGCTGAACTCGGATGGAACCCTGGCTCACACCGCACCGGAGAAAGCTACAAAATTCCCGACTACATGCGGACTTGAAACTACCACCAAACATACCTCACTGTGACTCCACGATGCCGGAGATCGCAATACATCTAAAATAGGTTCGTAAGGCCGTACATTAACAGTTCAACTGCGATCGCCAACCCGTCTGCCAAGCGTGGCAATTATGGCAAAACCCTCCAATGAGCCCACAACACATCCATATCGGTCGTTGTGGTGATCTTTGAGAGAGGCCTGTGTCCAGCAGTGGACTTCATTCGGCCGCGATGATGGTGATGATGACATTCCAAAGTGCATCTATCCCTATTACTGATAGCCTTTAGATTAGCCTGATAGAGATTTTGGGCATTGAGTTGACTGCAAACCTCAATTTTAGCGCTACCATCGAGTCAAACGCTCAAACTGCAGTCAAACAGTTGGGTATCCTTAATAAACTGAAGTATCCATACTTCACACCTGGACAGTTTTTTAATCTATACAAAGTACAGGTGGACTTGCTTGATCGGAATCCTGTATGGTACGACATCTCCAGCACCAGCTTGCTGCACTCGATTCGATAGAAAGTAGAGCCAAAAGACTCATAGGCGACAAGGCACTCGTGGCCAAGCTCCACAGTCCACATAGCTTGCCTTTTTTTATTGGTGTCCAGTGGAAATTCTACATGGAACTTCCTTCACCCCGGGGAAGGGCAAAGGGGTATGCCGGACTTCTACCGGCTAATACCACTGGAGCGGTCATCTTCGGCACCGAAATGGGGCTCCAGGTCCTCGTAAGATTACACTAGAGCCGCTCATTGGTGCCACGCCTTTAGGCACATCACGGAGGGGATGATTGTAAAGTGGTCACCCCCTCTAGCGGAGGGAAGGCGACTGTAAAAAGGTCGCCCCCCAGGCACTTCTCGGGGAGGCACATAGCTTGCCTGTCAGTCTTCTACAGATTGTACTTCGGGGAAAGTGCGCGGTAGCTATAGAAACTGATCCCACTATCTCCCTTCCACCATCGGACTTCCAGACGTACTGCAAGTTATCACCCGCACTTGGATGATATCCCGAATGTCGTACTAGGCGCTTTTCCTCCTTCATTATGCACATAGGCAAAGTATGGAACTTCTTGCCAGCGTCTGTTTTTTCTACTACCTATAACCCGTTAACATTTAAATAAGAGTGAATAGACATCTTCTGGGTGTGCTCATTCCATTGTAGTTCTCGTCCATCGCTTTTGATCAGCTGAGACCGAGGTCAGGAGCGGAACGATTCATGAACTAAAAACAAGTTTAAATATAAATACACATAAGCTTCATGATCTCAATAAAGTTTCATAAGCTGCTGCAGTTGATATCAAATGTCAGGCATACAACAGAGTTAAATGCAGAAGTCTTTATTAGCCGAGACTGAAACGACACGTTATAGTATACTATTTATGTTTGTAGTAATTCCAAATAACTTCAACGAACGTTGGCCACCCAAGTATTCCAAACCTAGTTCGCAATTTCACTGTGGTTAACATTGCAATTCCGACTCTCAATTTGTAATTATTTTAACCCTTCCGGCCGGATCGTTTTCCCGCCAACAGATTAAACTTCTCGTCAGTCAGTGTCAGTCCAAGGCGGTGTGATAGCCTTGTCAACCATGCGTATGTTGCTCTGCGCTGTCCGTACACTTTGCTCAATACAAATAGTTTTACGACTAAAATCGGAAATATTAAATTGTTTATGCACGCAGTTTCCTTTGCTGAACTAATACAGTATTCGAGAGGAACGAATGCTAATAAAACTGTGTTTAACTTATATATAATCTATCATGTCTGAGTTATTTACTATCAAAACGAAAAAATACTTATCTCACAGCACTCGAATTTCCGGCTTCCTAATTCAAATTCAAATCAAATATAGAAATCACGTGAAAAGGGACATGATAAGTCCAATTAGCGTAACACATACTTTGTTTTAATCAGATTCTCATTTTTATTCTAGCTTTAGGACAACAATTGAGGACAGTAGTGTCCATATAAAAATCACCACGCAGGGACGCGTACACGTTACGTAACTACGCGACCTTACCTATCAAATATCACTCACCGGCTTTCCCTGTCGAAGGTTTTGTGAAGATCTCCAAGTCGCCTGAAAGCTCGTCCTTCAATAATAACAGACAGCTTCCAAAGCTTAAAATCTAAGAAGTTTTAACCCTTGGGAGCTTTCTTAAGATTTGGGCAATATCGTAAGACGATTCTCGTATGTGATAATCCCGTTACAAGACCCGCAATAATGTTTACATGAGGCAATAATACGTATGCTGGCATATGACCTCTTATATGACGTCTACACTGAAAAAACATTTGGGTTAAAAATAAATAAGCTGTTTGTCAAAATAGCACCTGCAAAGTTTGAAAATCAGTCAAATTTGAAATTATTAGATATTAAATAAGTTTTGGTTGTATGTAGCTGACTAATTTTTAACCTGGCCAGTTTGGTACTTAGCCGGTGATTCGTTTTTTTCAGCGTACAATAATATCACAGCACACATAGTCAAATTGTCGAAAACGCTTAGATTTTCAGCATACACGTTATGAAAATTCGTAATTTAACAAGTATTAATAGCCCGATTATTATATTTTAGTTATTCATAGTATAAAGCGGGGAAATGCTACAAAAACGAGCTAATCGGTAAATCAATTTATAAGTTTAGCCCGAAATATTGACTGAAAAGGAAATTTCAAGGGATTAATATAATGACCATTCCATCTTAGTACATTTATAAACATGTCTTGTATGAACATAAAAATGTTAAGCTTTTTGCAAAAAACAGTGATATCCATAATATTAATACCAGGAACAAACACAAACTGGTTGTTCCTGCTACTAGGCTCCAGAAGATAAGTAAATCATTTAAATGACAATGTGTACGTTTTTACAATAAAATTCCAAGTCATATTCGAAAATTAAGACCTAATAAATTCAAGTCGATTATGAAACAGAACCTGTGTAGAAGGTTTCTATAACGTAACAGACTATATGGATGACAAAAATGCTTGGGATTGAGCTGCTCTGATATTTATGGGCTTATATTGATATTCCTGATTATATGTATAAAATACCATTACCTACCTTTATTCTTATCTTGCCATTCAATTAATTACGTCATCATTTCTTACAATGGATTATATTAATTCATATAATGACATTTTAATATTTCTATATTTGCTATGACATTAACTATTTGTTTTTTCAGTTATTAGATTTATATTTGATACTGTATGTGCAAGTACCATGTAGGTTATTAATTTATTTTGTATAACTGACTTTATAGTTGTGTGGCAGAATAGGCATGTTATACTCACTCAAGTATCTTGCTTTTGGAGGCGTCGTGTATATCGGGACGCTGAGTTGCCCTACAGTATGGATGAGCTGAGCGACGCTGATGCATGCCTCATGCTCGTGAACGAGTGCTGTCCGTTGGGACCGGTCAGCTTAATACAGCCATGCCAATTTAATCACATGCTTTAATAAGTATTAAAATCTGGCTCGTATAGTGTAGACTTACTACTTACTTTTTATTCTTTACTTATTACTCTTTTCTCCTATATTGTCCTCACATGACTTTGATTTCAAGAACAATGTAGTCAAATATTGTAACATAAATTATGATATAAAAAGAGTAACCGTGGAGTTTCTTGCCCTTTCTTCTCCATAGGAAACCTACAACTTGGAATAAATTATTTTATATGAATAAAAATATGTTTATCTCATCTTATCTTTATCTCATAATTCGTTTCAATAACTCAGCTTATCACAGTCCACTTCTGCCATAGACCTCTAAACAAGCTACCTACTTCAGGTGCATCTGGCATTTATAGATTCCCAAATCGTTTAAACGACATTAAGGCAACAGGACGGGTGGGCGTGGTGGTATCCAGTTCCTCCGTGAAGGTCGGTCAGTGAACGTGGAAGCACAGTGTAGGCGGTTGCTGTTTGGTGATCTCCGCATCTATGATGACCATGATGGGTTGGTGATCGGAGGACAGCTCATCGTCAAGGACAATCTGTGAGATTGTTCCCTTTAATCCTTTGTAGATGGTGATGTCGAGTACGTCCGGTGGGAATATCGTGGTTGCCGGGTAATATGCCGATTGATTATATACCTTGTGTGGCCACGTCGGTGAAGAGGGCGGCCTTACCCTTAAGGCCCGCGCGTTCCAGTGCGGTATTTAAATTTTATACGTCAAGTAGACATTGTGGAATGGCGCCCAGCTGGCTGGCTGACGAAACGAGTACACGACATCTGTAGCAATTTTTATCATTTTACGAGGCACGTATTTACCTTGGAAATATTTTGCAAACATTCATTTATTTATTTATTCTTTATTGTACACCAATCGGTAAAAGATATAAAAACAGTAGTGCTTAAAAGTATATTTTGGATTACAATGGGCGGCGCTCAGCGATATCTTACTTGGTGGGTAATTTAATATTATTTTCTTCCTCTTTAGTTTAGAAAGATACTATTCGTTTTAGGCATAATTTGCATTGGTTCTCCTATGAACTTTTCACCGGTTAGCTGACATCTTAGCAATCCTTCTTGTAAATTCCGTTTCGCTTGTAATCACCGCCTAGGTGTTTACAATCGGGGTAGTTTGCAGAAAATACTTTCACACTCGGGATGTTGATCCCAAGGAACTACGTTCGGGGTCATACAGCTAGTAAATAACAACCTGCTCCTGCACGTTTCTATGGGATGTTTCTGGGAGACTTCTCCGGCTATACATATAAAGGCTTAATCCAATCAGGGAAGATATTTAAGAAAAAGATATTGCGTCGGGCCCTTTACCCCTGTATTATTTGCTTAGTCTTATTTTAATTATACCTTTTATAAAAAGTCTGGATTTATTTTTATTTACTAAGTACTTTCTTAATGAATAACTCAGACCGTTTTACCATTTTATATATTTTTTATTTCACCTGGTGGAAATACGTCATGCACTTCCTCCGCCCAGGGGAAGGATGGAGGGGCATCCTGGACTTCTACCGGCTAAAACCATTGGAGCGGTCTTCTTCGGGACCGAAGGAAGCCTCCAGGTCCTCGAAACAATCACACTAGAGCCGCCCATTAGTGCCACGTCTTTAGGCACATCTAGGACGGGATGACTGTAAAGCGGTCGACCCCTCTAGCGATGGGCAGGCGACTGAAAAAGGCCACCTCCAAGGCACATCTCTGGGGGAATTGTAAAGTATCCCCGCGAAGCCTCGCTGTGCGCTGTGCTGCGCACACGGCAGCACGTGAACACGTGCGCACCTCCATCTTCCCGGTGGTCACTCGGTACGAGCACGCAGGATGTGTTATGGTTTTGTTACCTACCTAACCAGAATCTTGCAATAAAAGAACTTCCGCCATTGAGACTACAGCAAACTCTCTCCATGAATATGAGGAGCCCTAAAGGTAAATCTGCTACCGTTCTAACAGTTGTCCTTTAATGAATCCACAACACAAGACAACTAAGGTTATAACATTATATAATGACGTCACGGTTGGTGCAGTGCCTGATACAGTCGGCTGCTGCGCTCCGGGTCGTGGGTTCGATTCCCGCACGGAACAAATATTTGTATGATCTGCAGGTAGTTGTTCCGGGTCTGGGTGTATTGTATGTGGAATTCATGTCTGTAAAGGCACCCACGACACAGGAGAAATCCTAGTGTGGGGGCAACGTTTTATTCTCAAAAAAAACAAAAAAAACATCACACGACAAGTTTTATTTACGCAGGCGATTTTTTTTAGTACACTGCACTTATAATACCGTACAAATCACTAGTTTATGTAAGATATAAAACAAGAATAATAAATAATAAGAACAGTAGACGGTTAACGAGTGACGCAGTAAAGATTGTGATTTATTTGACCCCTGCGACCCTGCGCGGGCAGAAAGGTCATGGAGTCCGTAAAAATGGCGACCAAGATAACTCCAATGAGAATATTGGGTGTCGATTTCGCAGTCTAGATTAATACGCAGTTAAACAGGGGAAGGGCAATGACGCATGATAAAATAATGAGTCTGAAAATGATTTGCATTTACTGCTTAAATTTATGATAATTATATAGTAATACGAATGTGAACAGGTTATTAAGGTTGGCCTTAATACTTGATTACTGGAATCTCACTAGCAGCCGCCTGAAACCCACCACGGTTGATCGACGACCCGCTGTTATAGTATTCATTATGGGTGTCACCGACAGAATTGGTAAAATTGGTAATATCTTGAAGCGTGCTTCAATTAAAACCTACTTTCTAAGCTTCATAAGAGACACTGTAGTCGAGTAAAGTGTCATATTCCTTTACAAGATGCAAGGATCTACAAGATTGACTGTGAGTGTGGGTTGGCATACATAAAGCAAACAAAGCGTAGTATAGCAACATCAATAAATACAACTATAATAAAAGTACACATAGCTGACGTCGAGCATAAACGCTCCACAAATTCTACAGTGTGCTAACATGCCTTAGAAAAACCCAACCATTTTCTTCGTTTCGACTAGCCTCAAGTCCACGCGAATGAGAACCGATGTACCAAGAATGTTTCGTGAGGCTACTGAAATTAAAAAAAACATCCTAACTGTAATTAGAGAAAATGGCTAACAGGTACCACTGCATTGAAATACCGTTATTTAAATAATAAAGTCCCAAACAAAATACCACACTAATAAACTTTAAGACACTGTGAGTGATTATTGCGTGCATCAAAATATCTTTTGATAAGAATTGTACTGTAGATAAAATAAAATAACTTTTTTAAATCTGTAACGACGCCTGCCACCTTGGTCATCCTGCGCCCACGAATGCTGCAAAGTATTTGAAACGTCAGGAAAAACAAAAAATCTATAATATACGCGACGTAATCCGTTAAAAATCCGTGTTTTATTTAAATTATTGTAATCATCGCGAAAACCTAAGACGTTACTATATAACTAGACAATTAATTTGTTACCTTCTTTAAAAATATATAGTTTACTACACCCGACCAAAGACCCTTTTCTTTTTAACGTGGGGAAATCCTCCTGAACGCGACACACAACTAGCGACAAAAACATTAAGACGAAATACCTGTAGGAGATAACACCTACTTACTGTCGCAGGCTAGTTATTTATTGCGATTCCTCTAAAATAAGGAAATAAACGGGGTCACCTTCCTCGACCTTGAGTCATGAACGTAAGGATTAGGTTATCCGTACTGGTATGGTATGTGCTGATAATTCATTGTTTATTTGTGTTTTCCTAGTTGCGTTGTGTATGTAATTAATCGTCATTGCACAATATTTTGGGAGACGCATTCGATCGAAAGTTTGATGTTTCCCATTTCGAAAATTGCTGACTTTCGGTGGAATATATGTTGCAATGCAGCCCGTAATACGGACATTTTGTGGGGTGTTACTACGTTGCAAGCCAACATTTTTATCACATAATTAAGTGCTCTTTCTTGAAAAAAAAGGTTCAAAACGTTAGAGATACAATTTATTGAAAAAATATTGTGTCTCAACTTCTTGAATATTATAACGATAAAGACTACAAAAAAATACATAATTAAAACATTTGTGTTAGAAAAATAAGAAAAAAAATTGTTACTACGATTTTATGGTGAATATTAACATCATTTAATAGTCAGAAAAATACGTTAACATCAAGAAATAATAATAATTACTTTCATTAGAATTATAATGATCAAAATAAAATTAACATCCAGGATTTTATTAATATTTATCCATCGAAATAAAAACATAATGTAATTAGTCTTAAAACTATTTCATGTCAAAATACTCATTAGTGGAATAAAAACATTGGTCAAGAAGCCAATTGCGCAGTTTATTTTTGAAAATATTTGCGCGGTAGTGTTTTTAGTGAATTTGGCAATATGTTATAATTTTTATTGCCATATGGAAGAAATTCCGTTTAACAAACTGCAGCTTACATCACTCTACTGGTATTTTTTATCTGTAGCGGATCAAAGCCGTCTTTTTAGAACTTCTTCGTTTTTACAATGAGATAGGGGTGCTGTTTAACCAAAAATGTATAGAGACGGAAAAGATAAAACATTTCTGCAGATTTCGTGATCACAGGATGATATCCAGAACGCAACGAAACACCAATCTACATTCATGTGCAAAATTCTTTGGAGAAAAAATGTATGCACCAAATTTGAATGAAGAGATGGCAATTATCGTCGCATCTGACACAAGCTATTGTTCGCCTTGCCATCATGCTTCACCACACGGCCTGCGTCTACTCAGGCTATACCTTCGTCGACCATCCTTAATGACAGTCTTCACTGTGACTTGTTTGCGTTATTGTGGTATTAATAAAAAGGGAATGTGATAACTTGATATATAAGTACAGAATTTCTATATCATCGGCTTTAATTAACCAAAGGTTACATAAAACCAACTTAATGCTTTCTTAGCGCTTTCCTTAATCGTATTTGCTTGTGACTTCATTCGTGTGACTTCATGATTCATTACCCGGATTACCGCGAAAAGTACTTTAAGTATAACGTTAAATCAGGATATAGTCTACCTCTGGAACAACTTCCGTTTATTTAATCTGCTGTGCAATTACCTAAGCCCATACATTCTTGCAATACAGAATTTAAATAACTGCGAAAAACCCATTTGGTAGTCGCTAAGACATGACAAGACATGTTGCAGACGTTGTAGAGTTGTTGTTGTGAATTTAGGGTAATTTGTTAGATAAAGATGTTCCAGTTAGAAGGGCACTGCAGCTAGTGAATTTACTCAGGTAACGAGCGCAGTGTGGTGCCACGCGGATTAGTCCTGGGTAGCATGACAATTGTTATGGGCAGGCGTGAGAATGACCACCAGGCGAATGACTTGCTCCTCTCATCACGTTGTCGAAAAACGGTTTCTTTTCTTCTGGTCCTTAGTGGAAATTCATATCCCGGGGAAGAAAAAAAGAAAGAGAAGTGTTTTTATTGGCACAAACAGTACACACAATAAAAATAAACTTATAACAACCATAAAACAATGCACAGTGGCGAAATTATAAGGGCTCCCCCTTTGTTCATCAGTTGACGACATTTGGCTGATACGATGATGATGATCTATCTATCCTTTCTTCAGTCTTACGCGGAAAAGATGGTTAATATATTCTTAGCTAGCACAAAAACATTCCATGTTCTGTGGACGGCACATTGACGGTGCTATAAATCACGCCATCGATTTTGTTGTCCCATCTGATCTGTCACAGATTTGCTATCTAATGGATCAGACAATTCTACAATCTAGTGCTCTCAGTCTTACTTATAAAGAGATCGACAACTAGGATATTACGTTACCTTGCGTTAACAGAGTTACGGCCGAATACAGAAACGCCAGCTAATATTAAGTTCCGCTTTAACCATTCGAAGCAGCCGTTTTCCATTTGAAACTAGACGGCTCAAATAGTTAAAGCGGTACTTAATATTAACTGGCTTTTAGTGTTCGGCCGTTAAATCGCTACAAATTTAGGTCAGGGCAAGCTTGAGATTGCCGTGTGGTGCCGGCTTTGCCGTGTGGTGCCGGCTCAGAATACCACCACCCCATCTCCTCCCGTGGGTGTCGTAAAAGTCGACTAAGGGATTAGCCGGAGGATGGGCAGCAGCGTCCTTCGAGTACATTAACAGCTCAACTGCGATCGCCAACCCGTCTGCCAAGCGTAGCGATTATGGCAAAACCCCCCCAATGAGCCCGATATGGGTATGTTGTACACCCATATCGGTATTTGTGGTGATCTTTGGGGGAGGCCTGTGTCCAGCAGTGGATTTCATTCGGCCGAAATGATGATGATGATGAATAATATATACTTAAAATTATAAAAATATACAAAAAAAATACAGTCGAACAATCAACCATCGTAAGCCATCTTGGTAAGCAAGATTTGATTTACAAGTATCATTTTACATAAAGTTAGTAAGGAAATTGTGAAAACTTTACGCCCAAACTTTACATACAGAGTAGGTATATTGTGTGTAAGGAGGCACAAATATCATACAAAAGTTTAATTGTATGTATTTTCAAGAACGAATACTCATGACACCGTAGTGAACAGGATACCACACAACACACGCTCGAGGAGTGCACTGCGTGGATGCCGAGCGGCGGATCCTTTTTTTATTGGTGCCCAGTGGAAAATTTTCATGAACTTCCTTCGCCCCGGGGAAGGGCGAAGGGGTATGCCGGACTCCTACCGGCTAAAACCACTGGGGCGGTCATCTTCGGCACCTAAGGGAGGCTCCAGGTCCTCGTATGATCACACTGGAGCGAGCGGCGGATCCTGGTCGATCAGATCGGGCAAAATCTCTCTCTCTGCTATGTTGGCAGGGCATGAAATCTGGAGTGCAGTGATAGCTAGTGAAATTACTGGGTTTTGAGGGACGAGCGCAGTGTGTTGCCTCGTTGGACTAGTCCTGGGTAGCATTCTGACTGTTACGGGCAGGCATGTCGCTTACCACCGGGCGAGTGACTCCCTCTTCTCACAGTTATATAAAAAACCGGACAAGTGCGAGTTGAACTCGCGTGGAGAGGATTCCGAAATAGCTGAATATATTGTCCATGTCTACTTTTGAGTACGGTCTTGTGCTGATAACCCCAAAAACAAACTTAACATCGTAGTTGAAAAACATGTTGTTCCTATACATTCCAACCACAAACATAAGTTTGTACACACAATATTGAAAGATTTACCATGTTATTTTAAGACCATAGACTTCTTAAAGGTTTTCCTGTTATGTATAGGTAAAAAGCTATTATCTGTATTTTTTCCAAAATTTTGGGCTTAGTAGTTTCGGAGATAAGAGGGGGCGAATAGTCAATTTTCATCCAATTTCTTAAATAACTTTAAAACTTTATATGCTAAAATTATATAATAAATATGTTTGAAACCCTCATAACAAGACCTTTCATTTTATATGTTACCCGGTGCAGTTTGCAAAACTTTATTCTTTAATTTTCTATATTGCCCCCCAAAAGTGACCCCTATATTCAAAATTCATTTATTTACGTTACACGTACGTGTTTAGGTTGCAGAAATCCATATGTGTACCATATTTCAACTTAATCGGTGCAGTAGATTAGGAGCAAATTGACTGTGACAGACGGACAGACAGACAGACACACGAGTGAGTGAATAAGGGTACCGCCGTTTTTTCCTTCGGACGTTCGGAACCCTAAAAAGTAGGTACATTTTATATCTTCCAAAACTACTCTTGTTAACTATATAACCAAAATCCACGTTTATTCGAAACAACCTAGACCAAATAATAGCTATTTGAACGGGAATATAGCATTTAACCAAATATTCGCCAACAATAACGAGAGTGTAAAACCTCTTAGGAAAGCGATCTCTATAATGGTAGCGTTATTATCGGTTCGTTGACCCAAAAAGGGTAACAGTAGGGATCTTATTAAATTGATTCGAACGAACAAACATTCTCGACGTACTACGTATCGCAAATTACCGTGTGTGGACTGGTAGCAGACATGTGAACGCTGCTACCGATGAGTGAATTCGGGAATACTCAAAGCCACGTGATAGTCTATTTCTGAACTATATCTAATGAAATATGTATGTACGGTATGGTGTATCAAATCACATAAAACCACATATAACGTTAAAAAGCCTTCTCCGTATTCATTTACTTATTCCGTTTTACAATATAACCCTTCAGTACTGCGGTTCTTCAGTGCTAGTTTCTTCTTGATCTTCTGTGTGGAGGATTGAGTGCTTGCTGAGCCGACGAACTTGTCCGCTTACATGCCAGTTCAGTTAGCGCGAGTAGTGGGTGATACGATTGACCCACGAAAACCCTCATACCATTGGTATCAGTTTGTGATTTCATGTACCCATTTAGCAGAATCAATAACCGTTACGTTTGAAAATAGTATTATTGTCCGTTACATTTTGAAAGGGTAATCATTCGCCTTCACAATCGTATTTAAAATATTTGCATATTTCCCGTAGAGATAAGCAGAGGTACACTATATAGTAAATTATTTTTATAGCATAGGAACTACATTCAAAATCACAGTAAGAGAAGCACATTCTAATCCATTACAATATGTCGGCTACGAGCATCACGATAACGCATATCCTTTGCATCGTGGGTAACGTCGTTAGTAACTAGAGCGGTTCCAGTGTCCTATGGGGAAAGCCATAGTTTATCAGGGTATTTACCAGCTATGTAGATCGTAAATTAAATTTAGTTAGCAAACCAACATCTAAATACACACTAAAAAGTAGGACCTGTTTTAAAATATTTGGTAATTAGTTGTGGCCGAATTTAATCTTTCATTACCACTTTGGGATCACAACATGATACCTGAATTAAAGAAAACAGAAAAGATAAACAGACAAACAAAATCCTTTTTTTTAAAAACGTTACCCCACACTAGGATTTCTCCTGTGTCTTGGGTGCGGTTACAGACATGAATTCCACATTATTATATTAATTTGTAGTGAGAAATCTCACCGTCGAAAATCGATGTCGCGCGCAAATCGAGGCCGTGAATAAATAAGTAACAACACAGACATGGACTATCTCATTCCGTCTCTGACGCTCGCCGCAGACGGTCGTGCAGTGCTCGCGCTCCCCGATCAGTGTGCCGTGTAGTGTTTGTTCGCAATCCGTCCCGTCGGATTGCAGTCACTTCATTTAAATCACGCGTTGCCTTTTTCAAGGCGACTACTGATTTTTGTTTCTTTGACCGATTAAATTCATCGCGTTTTTGTGCCCCTTCAGGGAAAATCCACTGTTTGGTGGTCCTCGGCGGATACCTTACGGTGCCAACGAAGCCGAGTGGGGTGTTGACCCGGCACACCCGCCTAGCCCCATCAGGGCAAAGCAGTTAGTCGGCAGCGGACTAGGACCACCGGCCTTGGGGGCTACCCTAGTCGACCCTAGTTCGAGTCTACGTTTTCAGATCATACAGTCTCTTGCGGGCGATACCTTATCGCCCCTTGCAAAAGAGCTGTCAGGGACCCGTTTGCCCATTAAGACTGGCCACGGATGGTACTAGCTTAGGGCTCACCACAGGTACACACACCTCCCTGCCTACACCCGGCAGGGAGGGGTTGTTACACACCCCCGGGCCCATCCAACCCGGGAGGATAGGGAATCGCGTAAAACAATTGTCCTTTACGCTTTAGGCGTATTTCTGTTTTTTCATTGTCCCACGTCCGCCATTTTGTTTTGCAAACAAAATGGCCGACGACGCCACGCTTATGAAAATTATTAGGGAGGTCCTCTTAAAGGACCCCTATATCATTGCCAATTACGGCAACCTCCTTTGCCCCTCATCTGAGCCAGGCACAATAGTGCAGCCCCCCTATCCCGAACCCAAAAAAAGGGGAACAACCCCCGAATTTGATGCGGGCATCTCCTCCGCCCCTCCAGCAAAACCCCCCCTCCCCCCTTCCAGCTCGAATGCTACCGCATCCCCCGACGCCGACATGCCCACTCTCTCAGACATTTCGGAAATGTCAGAGAGTGACGACTCCACCCCTCCGCCCCAAAACTTATCCTCCGACTCTGCCTCAGACGAGTTTCAACTCGTCAGTGGCAACCGCAAAAAGCGGGCCCGCAAGGCCAAGTCCTCCGCCCAAGCCGCTCCCGCTAAAGCCCCTAAGACGGAAGAGGCCTCGTCCTCCGCTCCGCCCTCTACCCCTGTCCCCACGACGACCCCCTCTCAGGCCAGTCCCGCCCCCACCCCTACCCCGGCGAACACCCAACCCCAATCCCAACCCGCTAAGGTCCCTAAAAAGGACCGGAAACCGCCCGCTATTTTTATCCAAGCGAAGGATAAATGGAACGATGTTTCCAAGATGTGTACTGAGCTCGGTATCAACTACCTCAGTGCCCGCACCACAGCCGTCGGAGTCAAAGTGGCAGTTCCCACTGCCCAAGACTTCAAGTCCCTGACCCGAGCCCTCCAAGACCGAAACGTGTACTTCCACACGTACTCTCTTGCCGAGGAACGCCCACTCCGGGTAGTCCTAAAGGGTATCCCTAAAGAAATAGACACCGACTCCATAAAAGACGACCTTCTGTCGCAAAATATCCCCGTCCTGGAGGTTCACCGTATGCACGCTGGTCGCAACGGTGAAGCCTACGACATGGTCCTCGCCATATGCGAGAAGTCCACCGACAATGATCGGAAAATATTTAACATTAAGACCGTGTGCCACCTATCAGGCATAAAAATTGAGCCCCCCCACAGATATGGTCCTCCCGGACAGTGTCACCGCTGCCAGCTTTACGGCCACGCGCAGCGACACTGCTACGCTAAACCTAGGTGCGTTAAGTGCCTAGGTGACCACAGCACCTCCGACTGCGATCGCCCCAAAGATCGCACGCTTTGCACAGAGCCTCCAAGTTGTGTGCTTTGCGGTGAGTCGGGTCATCCCGCGAATTATCGCGGATGCCCCAAAGCCCCGCGCGCTAACAACAAGGTAGCAAAGCGCAAAGCGGCTACCCAAGCCTTCGCGACCGCCCATTACGCCTCTCAGGCCCCTCCCATGTCCCAACGACTCAGCCCTCAAAGGCCATCGCCGTGGAACGCGCTGAACCATCAGCAAGCGTTCCCCGCCCTGAGGCCTAGTTTACTGACCCAACAGGCGACCCAAGCGTCAGCGATTCCCTCGCTGATGACCGCCCCCCAAACGGCACCGTACCTTCCCGTGCCGTACAACCAACCCGCACCACAAGTGCACTCTCAGAGGGCCGCCCCTCCCTCACCCCTTCTCAAAACTGACGACCTCTCAGTTTGCCTCGGTCTTCTCAACTCTGTCGACCCGAACAGAGTCGCCCAAATGGCCGCAGCCATTAGGGCAAACCAGGGCCAATACGGCCTCATGCTAGTTCTCAGCGACTTCGCTGATGTTTCATCCGCCCTCCTCTCCTACCGCGTTCATCCGTAATGGATTCACAAAGCAGGTGCAGAATAAAACCCCGATCCCTTAAAATAGGCATCTTCAATGCCAACAGCATTAATGGCCAAAAAGACGAAATCGCCTTATTCCTCCGCGACCACCTTATTGACATTATGTTGATACAAGAGTCCTTTTTGAAACCCTCTCACAGGAACCCTAGAATTGCAAACTATGATATAGTGCGCAACGATAGGACCCACTCCCGTGGAGGAGGCACTCTTATCTACTATAAGAGATCCCTTTATTGCATGCCCCTAGATACCCCGTCCCTTTCCAATCTAGAGGCATCTGTGTGCAGAATAGGCATGACAGGTCATCAACCGATCACTATAGTGTCGGCTTACCAATCCCCCAATGCCCAAGACGATCCAATCCAATCGGATCTCGAAGCACTCTTCGATCTAGGCGACTCCGTCATAGTGGCGGGAGATCTCAATGCCAAACATGAGTCTTGGAACTGTCTCACCCACAACCACAGAGGAAGTAAATTATACTCCCTCAGTAACCTCCTCAATTTTGACATCATCGCCCCGATGTATCCCACTCACTACCCCAGCAATGTTAATCATCGCCCGGATATACTCGACATAGCACTTCTAATGAATGTCAACCTCAAGTTGCATTCCATTGAAGTACTACAAGAGCTAGACTCCGATCACCGTCCTGTGATCCTTCACCTCACCTCCCGCTTTGGCCCCACGGACACAGAGCTACCCCCTCAGACCATTGTGACGACGGACTGGAGGAAAGTTAGGCAACGCCTCAACGACCCCTCGTCCGCTCAGTTAGATAGAATTCCCGAATGCATAACGTCAGTCGCAGACACGCTAGGCGCGATCGACTCCCTCACCGGGCATGTACAGTCCGTCGTGGACGAGTGTTCACGGCGAGTTCCTGCGATGGAAGACCATCGCATGAAACTCCCTGACGATGTACGTGCACTGATGACGGAGAAGAACGCAGCCCTTAGAGCGTACTCATCTTTTCCCAGCGAACCCAATCGCCTCTTTATGCGCCACCTGCAGCGTGCTGTCAAGGAACGTATCAAGGAGTGCCGAGAGGCTAACTGGGATAAGATGTTGGGCGACTTAGAGCCAACCCACCTTGCGTTCTGGCATCTGCAACGGAAACTCAAATCCGAAACATCCAATGCTGTCCCCCCCCTCAACCGTCCCAACCAAAGGCCGGCCTTTGATGACGACGAAAAATCCGAATGCCTAGCTGACAGTCTAGAAGCGCAATGTTCCCCAAGCACTCTACCTGTAGACCAAGCTCACCTCAAAAAGGTTGACGCTGAAGTCGAACGTAGAGCAGCTATTCCGCCTGCCGAGGACCCTGACGACCCCCTCCCTCCGGTCACGGCAGACGAGGTCAGAAATCTCGTGAAAAAGATTCACCCTCGCAAAGCCCCCGGCTCTGACGGTATCACCAACAAGGTGATTAAACTCTTCCCCGAACGTCTTATCGCCTTAATGACCGTCATCTTCAATGCGGCATTAAACAATAACCTATTTCCGCATACGTGGAAACAGGCCACCGTTATCGGTATTCCCAAACCCGGTAAGCCCAAGTGCGAGCCTTCCAGCTATCGCCCCATAAGCCTTCTCAATTCTCTTGCGAAGATTTATGAGCGGATTATCTATTCCCGATTAAAGGATTATGCCGATTCCAAGAAACTCATTCCCGACGAACAGTTTGGTTTTAGAACCAAACACTCGTGTGTACAACAAGTCCACCGACTAGTTGAACACATCACGTTCGGATTCTCACGCGGCCTGATGACGGGAGTCCTCTTTTTCGATGTTGCGAAAGCATTTGACAAAGTCTGGCACAATGGCTTATTATATAAGTTGTACCAACTCGGAGTGCCTGACCGTCTCGTTCTCATCATACGAGACTTCTTGTCAAATCGCAGTTTCCGATATCGAATCACGGGCGCTCTCTCTTCCCCCCACCCCATTAGAGCCGGAGTCCCACAAGGATCCGTGCTAGCCCCATTATTGTTCACACTGTACACCAGTGACCTCCCCAAAAGACCTGCTAATACGACCCAATTAGCACTGTTCGCAGATGACACGGCCATATTCTACTCTGGTAGCAGCCCCGATAGTATAACTAAGATCCTCCAAACCACAGCCAACGTCTACGGTAAATGGTTTAGGAAATGGCGGATCGAAGTTAACCCTATCAAAAGTAAAGCCGTCCTATTTTGCAAATTAGGCGACGACCACCCACGCTTCAGGGAGATCTCGATGCTGGGCCAATCGGTTCCTTGGGAACCGCACGCCAAGTATCTTGGAGTCACCCTAGACAAAAAACTGACCTTCATTCCCCACACAAAGATGGTGCGTGCCCGCGCTGCCTTTGTGCTCGGTCGCCTTCACTATATTCTGAACGCTCGTAGTAAATTATCCCTTAGAAATAAGGTGAGAATTTACACCACATGCATTCGACCCATCATGACCTATGCCAGCCCAGTGTTCGCACACGCCGAATCATACCCACTCCGTAGATTAGAAACCCTCCAAACCCGTTTCATGCGCAAGGCCACCGGAGCGCCTCTGTACATGCGAAACGACCAACTCCATTTCGACCTTAACTTGCCGACCATCAGGCAATTTATGAAACAAGCGTCCAAACGCTATCTCGATTCTGCCCTGTCCCACCCAAATCCCCTTGTGGTATCAGCCGCCGACTACGAACCCTCCCGTATCAGTAGAGTACGCCGCCCGAGGCACGTTCTGGTCGATCCAGACGATAAAATCACGTTAGATCACATGAAGAGACTCGCGTTGTCTCGTTCACTGAACACCCGACCGTTGTACCGCCCTCGCCGCCGAGGATGCCCGCCTCACCGACGTCGCGGAGGCCTATCGCCGCGTCACCTTCCCGTTCAAGTTAGCACTTCTCCCTCCCGTCTCTTGCTCGCGCCGGCCCGTGCCGAGCCTGTAGCTTTAAATGTCCCTTAATACAATTTAAATAATACCGATCCAGCTGTCCCCAAAACAATAGCTTGATATCCCCAGCAACGCCCTAAGCCGAGGTCCGTGTCCCGCAGGGGGCGCCCTTAGCGAAAGTTGCTTAGTTTTTAATAATTAATTTAAGCCTGGCTGGAGGCCTCTTTTGGCTTCGCCAGCAAATGACCGGTTAAGCAACCACATTTCCCAGAAATGTATGCGAGAAGCCCAACAAAAAAAAAAAAAAAAAAAAAAAAAAAAAAAAAAAAAAAAAAAAAAAAAAAACATGGACTATCCATTTGGCAAATGCCACTTGCTGCTAGAATACTGAAAGGTGGACCAAGGCAAAATCCATACGGTGGCCAAAAACTTGGTTTCGTCTGAATACCGAGTGCGGAAAAGGTAAAAAGGTATAACGCCTTATAAACAGCCAACCGTAAAACACTAAAAGAAAAATATGTAGGTATACCATGAGATTGGAAGACAACATAGTAGAAAATGTTGATCCTAACATATGTAATAGAAAATACCAGTATGATGATCCACTAGAAACTTTATCTATAAGTCAAGATTTCCTCCTTAATACCTTCACGTTTTATATACAAAAAACGCGACGCTGTGGGAAATCTAATAGCCAGCTTTATCTAATATCAGCGAAATTGGCATCAGTAGTTTCATACAGATATACGTATATACTATGTAGCCTTTATACGTCTCATATCTGAACCGGGTCCGAGCAATACTAACAATAAAAGCGGCTTGTGCTCGCAAGGAAACTCCCGGCAGTTGTGGAAGTTTTGTCATATAACCCAACAAGGTAGTAATAGTTGTGAGTTTAAGACTCTCGAAGCCAAAGCTCGAGTTATTTCTTTATCTAAGATATATTGTTGAACACAACAGCTCAAATTTAATCATTTACTTTTATTGGTTTAATTTGAATCACCATCAAACTGCGCCGCAAGACTAGCCGTCCCGGAACAGATATGGTGAGTAATTTTGCACTTACTTTCACAACAATTATTACTAAGTTGACACTTATGGAACAATGAATATCGATGAATTGTCTAGTAGTATTAGTTTCTTATATTACCTCCAACATATAAACATCTATACAAATAAATAAAATTGAAGTGTCTGTTTGTAATGTCAAAATAACAGCTTTTTATTAAATGCATATGAAAGTATATACGGTACACAGTATATACGGTACGGTACACACGGTGTATAACAAAAAACATTTTTTAAATTTTTTGTCTGTCTGTCCGTCGGTCTGTCTGTTTGTTCCGGGTAATCTCCGAAACGGCTGGACCGATTTTGACGGGACTTTCACTGGCAGATAGCTGACGTTATAAGGAATAACTTAGTTAGTACTTATATTTTAGAAAAATAATTAGGGCTCCGCGCAAAAATAATAAAACCCTTGAAATCCAACATATATATTCTATGTCAAGTGTCTATGTCGAAGTACTCTAAATTTGTTTTAAATTAAACGCGGGTGAAACCGCGGGTCCCAGCTAGTTATAAATAAAACATTATATTTATATTTCTTCGATTGGTCTTGATGAAAACCAAAACATTAGAACGAGTAACCTCAGGTTTCTAATTTGAATGACATCTTCGATAACAGAACGTCTTGAATTCCGGACGTGTCTTGATTGCTTGGAGAATGTTTGGGTGATTCATCGTGACGCAGAGCATTCCATTTGTTAACAATACAACTGCAAATAATATATTTATCATCTATTTTTATAACGTTTTGTTGTTCTATCGCATACAAAAGACTGGTAAAATAATTAATTATAGAATCGTCACTGCCATGTGTTCTTTGCGTGTGTGATGAGTGTCAGTGTCCAACTGTATGCTAATAACAACATACTACTGTCAATAATCCGGAAGTCCAGCGTGGTGAAATTATGGTGACCTATATTCAGCAATGGACGCTTACGGACTGATACATATTTCCAGGTTCATGAGTAGACACTTCATCGCTTTTCATAAATGAAAGGAGGCTTCTTACCAGCACTGGCAAATGAAGTAACAAAGAGGAATATTATTTAACGAGGTACACTTAGAATTTTTAGCAGAGCAGCAGTTATTTTTAGCTGACAAACACAACAAGCTCGTCCTTGAGATATTTGAGTCTACAGGTTACACCAGCTGATCAGTAATTTGAACTCGTAATTATTTATAAAACAGCGGAAATATCGCATACGGCAAAACGATAGCAACTGCCCCGTGATCTGTCGCGAAACGTCAAAAAACGTTTGTTTTCATAGTTGGATTGTAGATGTTTGATAGCAATAACTGCAACATCTATGCCTATCGCCAACCATCTGCAAGATACGTAATCAGCTCCCCGCATGGAATTCTTAAACCACTAACCATATCTCAGACAACGTTTTATATGTCAAGTGAAGATTTTATCTACTTATTAAAACTCGAACACTTACTGACAGGAAACGTACAGCTTAAACTCATCATTTCGGCCTAATGAAGTCCACTGTTGGACACAGGCCTCCCCCAAAGATCATCACAACCACCGATATGGATGTGTTTTGAGCTCATTGGGGGGTTTTGCCATAATCGCCACGCTTGGCAGGCGGGTTGGCGATCGCAGTTGAGTTGTTAATGTACTGCCTAATGACGCTGCTGCCCATCCTCCGACTAATCCCTTAGTCGACTTTTACGACACCCATGGGAGGAGATGGGGTGGTGGCATTCTGAGCCGGCACCACACGGCACCACGGCAGCTTAAACTGTTGCACCTAGAATCATGAAATTGCATAGGAATTCTTTAGACAACGTAGGATTACCAACGTTTAGGAGATGAAATTCAAAATTCATCTCCAGAATAGGTTAAATCGGGCAAACATAACGGCACGGTTGGTGCAGTGGCTGACACAGTCGGCTGCTGCGCTCCGGGTCGTGGGTTCGATTCCCGCACGGAACAAATGTTTGTATGATCTCCAGGTCAACTACCTTCCGGGTCTGGGTGTGTATTGTATGTGGAATATATGTCTGTAAACGCACCCACAACACAGGTAAAATCCTAGTGTGGGGCAAAGTTTAAAAAAAAAAGTAAAAAAACGGCTAATACAACTATAAAACTTAAAAAAAATTGGAGAAGCATCCCAAAACCTTTCTTTAACTGTGCGTGAAGGTACAAAATAAAATGAAAGTAACAAAATTTGGCACATTCCCATTACATCGAATCCAAATTGCCTCTATTTGCAGGCAAAAGAAAGACGTGACACGAGTAGCTAAGCGGCATTTAAAATTCTTTGACGTCTAACGTCATGAATGTTATTTTCTACCATTATCCATCGCGCCAAAATTATTGTTGCGAATGCTAAAACGTACAAAAGAAGTAAAAGGCATCTGATAACACCTAAATGTGCCGTTTATACGAAGATTAACAGTTAAAGACGCGTTTCGCATGAGTATAGCCCTGTATAAGCGTCATATAGTACGCACCTTCGCAGTGAAAAACAAGTCATTAGTAAGCAATTCTATTCACATTCGTGTCTGCACATCACTCGCAAAGGAATTGAAAACGTGTTTCAAGCGATAATGAAGACACTACATATCAAACCGTTTGTATTGACAGCTTGACCTAAAAACGCAAATGGACATTGGCCACTGCTGGAACTGGAATGTATTTCTTTGCTAACAATATAATTAGTTGATATCTTTAATTTAAATTTCCTTAATTGCTTTTGTTTAGGCTCTTCTTGGGTTTGGGAAGGCCTATATCGAGGATGAACTACGATAGAATAGAGAATAGGAATTAAATTGATTGACATCATCCGTCATCCGAGTCAGTCAGTTGTCCGAGGAACTGTTCAATATTCTTCCAGTCGCTGATTTCCGCCATCGCACCATCCACCTTAAATCAAACTTCCAGTATCACCACTTTGATGCCTGGCGATCTAGCATTGTACGATTTACTCTTTACTTCTTGCCCCGTACGACGAAAGTCCTACACATTTTACGGTATGGTATGGTAGATTATTTAGACAAGCAAACACAGTGCGTATGAAAGGTCGCATTAACTGCTAAAGCATTGTTTCATTGCATTCAAAAGAATTTTATGCATATAAACCATTTACGGGTGCTTATGAATAGTCAGAATGTAGTTTCACGGTTCCAAGAAGTTTGTCCTATGGAGAAGAACCGGCAAAAAATTCAAAAGACACTCTTTTAAAATGATTTTAAAATGTTACATACATTGCTGATAGTTACAATAGAATTAAGTTATATGAGAATAGTGTACTGCCAGTGTGTACATATAGAAAAATAATAGTGATGTGCCATGAAATAAGATTGCATGCCAGTAAGGACTGACCAGTCCGACCAGACCAGTATGACGCATGCTTTAAATGCAGAAAATGTAGAGAGAAAGAAACGGCCCATGTTGTTTTTATTATGATCAGGGTAGGTACGGATAGACAGAGATAAGGAAATGCACTTTAGAGTGCATATACTTATTTCTTTTTTAATGATTTCATACGCATAAGCAATATTTTTACTACAGCTACATTTTTACCGCGCAGAATGCTTCATATTATATTTTCTTGGAATTTTAATAATCCTTTACAGAATAATGTTTACGATACGAACGGAATAAGTAGGGGTGGCCAGTTAGGTTCGCTGGGATAGGACAGTGTCCTACGAGGCGGCAACTCTCCTGGCACGCTTTCCGCCTTTCGACATCCAGGCGGAGATGGATGCGTGGGTCTACGACCAGACACGCTCTCTCCGCCAAAGCGGGGAAGGCGTGCCTTCAGGGGCGTTCGACAGACTGAGGCGGCTGGCTCGACGGCGCGCACTCGAGATGTGGCGTCATCGCCTACGGTTGCAGTTCGCGACCAAGCGCGTCATTGAGGCCATCTTGCCGCTCTTCGGAGCCTGGCTCCAAAGGAGCGAGCGCGTCACCTACCGTCTGACGCAGGTGTTCACCGGTCACGGTTGTTTCGGTGCATACCTGCACAGAATAGGACGCGAGGTTACGGCACAGTGCCACCATTGTGGAAGCGACCAGGACACCGCACAGCACACGCTCGAGGAGTGCCCTGCGTGGGCGGCCGAGCGGCGGATCCTGGTCGACCGGATCGGGCAAGATCTCTCTCTGCCGGCAGTAGTGTCGGCTATGTTGGCAGAGCATGAAAATTGGAGTGCAGTGGTCTCCTTCTGCGAGAGCGTCATGTTGCAGAAGGAGACTGCAGAGCGGGATCGGGAGAGGGCCGATCCCGCACGGAGAAGGACGAGACGGCGCCGGGGCAACAACCGTCCCGGCTCCCAAGTCCAACACGCCTGAGCCCCCTGCCGTCAATTCATGGTGGGGGGCCACGGGGGTCGCGGGTGCGCAGATTGGGGAGTCTGCGTGCTCACACCGAGCGACCCCCGGGAAGACGGTGGCGCGCACGTGGTCACGTGCCGCCGTGTGCGCAGCACAGCGCAAAGCGAGGCTTGGGGGGATCCTTTACAATCCTCCCCGAGAAGTGCCTGAGGGGGCGACCTTTTTACAGTCGCCTTCCCTCCGCTAGAGGGCGTGACCGCTTTACAGTCATCCCTTCCGTGATGTGCCTAAAGGCGTGGCACCAATGGACGGCTCTAGTGTGATCTTACGAGGACCTGGAGCCTCCCTTAGGTGCCGAAGATGACCGCTCCAGTGGTTTTAGCCGGTAGGAGTCCGGCATACCCCTTCGCCCTTCCCCGGGGTGAAGGAAGTTCCATGTAGAATTTCCACTGGACATCAATAAAAAAAAAAAAAAAAAAGGTTCGCTGGGATCCACAGAAGGTTGTTCAAACTCAAGAGGGCGGACCAAAGCGTCTTACCGCGCGCTAAAAACAATACGAAAACACATATGCCATAGAAATATTTGTTGCGTGCGGGAATTGTAGCCATTAGCGAAGGTTAGACCGTTTATTTCTTCGTCATCTTTTTTTAAAATATAACGTGCTCCCACTAAGATTTCTCCTGTGTCGTGGGTGGGTTTACATGCACATATTTCACACACAGTACACCCAGACACGGAACAACTACCTGCAGATCATACAAATATTTGTTCCGTGCGGGAATCGAACCTGCGGCCCGGAGCGCAGCAGCCAACTGTATCAGTCACAGCACCAACCGTGCCGTCACACTACGCCAAATGTACCGTCATGTTTCTAATAACTAGGTCCTCATCATCATGTCAGCCAAAAGTACGTCTACTGCTGAACAAAAGCCAGAAGGAACGCTGCTGCCCATCCCTCTGGCTTAGAGTCCCTTATTCGATTACGATCCCTTTACGATATCCACGGGAGAAGATGGAGTATATTCTTATTCCGGGCACAACACGGACCGTGAGTAGGTAGAGCAAAATGACATATACAGTCTATACACATAAATAAAATTGCAGTGTCTGTTTGTAATGTCAAAATAACAGCTTTTTACTAAATGCATGTGAAAGTACAATACGTGAAAGCAATATACGGTATAAAGAAAACGGGAATGAATGCGAAGTTACCTTTGAATAGCTTGACGTTTCGACCAGGTTGCACCGATCGTGGTCACAAGCAGACTAGTTAAAAGTTAGTATATACGGTACCTACAGCAAGAAAACTTTTTTGTCTGTATGTCTGTCTGTCTGTTTGTTCTCCGCTAATCTCCGAAACGGCTGGACCGATTTCTACGGGACTTTCACTGACAGATAGGTGATTTTATATGGAATTACTTAGGCTATTTTCGTTTTAGAAAAATAAATAGGGTACGTACCGCGTCAAAAAATTAAAACCCATGAAATTTATCTATGCCGAAGTACTCTAAATTATTTAAAAATAATCCAATTTCTTTTAACTTAAACAGCGAGTGAAACTTGGTCCGCCGTCTTAGCGCCGTAAAAGAGTATAAAATCAGTGGTTTTTGTTCTGGATGGTTGTGTAGGTGAGATTTTTGTAAACTGGTTCCACGATACAGGAGAAATTTTAATGAACTAAATAAAAACACTGAGACACTGAGCTTAATAAAATATTTTGAGTTTTGGCAAAAAATATATATATATATATATGCATCTATATATTTTTGGCGCATAGCTCGTAGAACTGATTGCCGTTGGGGAAAAAGGTTCTCGAGTGGAGACCGCGCACCGGAAAACGCACCGTGGTCGTCCCAACGAGGTGCACAGAAGACCTGGTGAAGGTCGCTGGGAGTCGTTGGATGAGGGCAGCGTGTAACCGCTCGTTGTGGAAATCTAAGGGGGAGGCCTTTGTTCAGCAGTGGACGTCCTGTGGCTGATATGATGATGATGACGATAATACTTTTGCCGAAATATATTCTTATTAATATTTTATTACGGATGAAACAGAATCATAAAAGATAAGCTGCAAAAAATTTGACCCTAAATACCTAAGGGCTCAAGGGTAGTAAGTGAAATATGGACATCATTATTTTGGTGTCCGATTGCACCACCGCACCATTGCGCCTGCTAAATTCAGCTGATGTTACTAAAGTGCCATTTCCATTTTCGTTAATACCAAAATAAAATTAAGATAAGATAAGATAAAATATTTTTATTCATGTAAAACCATATACAGGCACTTATGAATAGTCAAGGCTTTATTATTGATTGAATTATTGATTAAATTGTCATGGCAGCATTAAGCTGACCAATCCCAACAGACAGCACTCGTTCACGAGCATGACGCATGCATCAGCGTCGCTCGGCTCAACCATATTGTAGGGCAAAGCGAACCGATACACGACGCCACCATCAGCAGGACACTTGAGTGAGCATGACATATCTAAACTGCCAGACAACTATCACGTCAATTAAACAAAATAAATTAATAATCCACATGGTCCTCGCACTTACAGTTTCAAATCTAAGTAAAGTGAATATAAAACAAAAACAACCAAGTAATTGGTGTCACTTAAACAAATTGAGGATAGAGGATGATCAAATGTCAATAAATGAATTAATATAATCTATTATAAAAAATGTCAAAATAAATAAAAATGAATGGCAATGGTATTTGATACATCAAACCCAATAATGTCAATATCGGCCTTTGAACATTTGAGCAGCTCAATCCCAAGCATCTTTGTTGTCCATATACTCTGTAACTTTATAAAAACCCTTTCTACACAACTTCTGCTTTATAATGGACTTGAATTTATTAAGGCTTAATTTCTGAATATCACTTGGGATTTTATTGTAAAAACGTACAAATTGGCATTCAAATGATTTGCTTATCTTCTGAAGCCTAGTAGCAGGAACAACCAGTTTGTGTTTGTTCCTGGTATTAATATTATGAATATCACTGTTTTTTGTAAAGAGGTTAATATTTTTATGTACATATAAAACATTTTCATAATTTATTGTTTATTGTTTATGTCATTAAAGTTACAGTCATGTATATACATTATAAATTCACAGGTCTTATAGTAAAATTATATTAAGTAGGCAAGTAAGTACATGTACCCCGTAAGGGTGTTTGCAACTGGGTGCGAGCATTTTACCCGTGTCATTTTACAGTATTAAGTTTTTATTGTAATATATATATATATTTTATAGTCAGTACACAAAAATAGACAGAATATATTAACTTCAGGTATTATTAAACTGGTCGTCATTTTACACAGTATTTTATTAATATAATTTGGCGTCATACGAGTACATATTTATTTACAGTTCTTGTTGTGTCAAATGATAATTGTTTAACTAATCATAATAAATTATAAGTGGTATGTTAGTCTATGATGTTGTGATTGTCATTTTTAAATTCTTCTACTGAATAATAACATTTTCTAATAAGATAATTTTAGCTTTTTACTGAACAATTTATATTTCGTTTCGGTTTTTAAATATTCGGGGATTTTATTATAAATTTATACTAATCTAAAGTTAGGACTTTTCCGCATTGATTGTAAATTTGTTGAAGGTATGGTTAGCTTATTTGGATTTCGTCTGTTATAGTGTGGATTAATTTCACGGTTTGATGTGAAGAAACTGCGATATTTCTTATTTAAAAGAATGCTTTTACAATTTCGTATATTATTAACTCATTGAGAGCCAGCTTTTTGGAAACAGCAAGTTATATGTTAGGCCGTATATATCCCTTTGTAAGACATGAGCTAAGAATAACAAAACCGCATCTCATTCCGTGGGAGTCGTAAAAGATGACTCTGGGATTAGCTGGGGATTAGGCATCAGCGTCCTTCGAGTAGGTACATTAATAACAACTCAACTGCGATCCATGTTCCTTAGATAGGAAAACTCAACATTTGGAAGTGCTCTTAGGTGAGATGAAATGTGATATTCTCGCGTTATCAGAACACTGGTTACCGTTAGATTAATTAAGATATGTCGAAATTCACGCCTTCAAAGTTAGCATCGAGCTACTGTAGGCAGCAAACAGTACACGGCGGTTCTTGTTTGGTTGGTTAGGAAACACAAAAAATGTGTAGAAAATCTCGATTTAGTAGAACTATCTATTGAAAAATGTTGTTAAATCTCAGCTATTGACCCGATTGAATTTAATTTGACTGTTATATGTATATATAGAACAAATTTAATTAGTGTTTATGAGTTTATTGGATATTTTGAATGTGTGCTCGAAAAGGTAAGCGATCTTGGAATAAACTGTATGATAGTAGGCGATTTGAATATAAATTACTTAAGCATTAGTAGCGATACGAAAAAACTTAAAGATGTACTGTCGGCCCATGACATGACGAATGAGGTTAACTTCCCTACTCGGATCACTGCAGCCACATCGACGACATCAACTTATCATCAGGCTATATACAAACTGCACCCACCACGACTAAGCTCAGCCACCGCGCTAGCTGTTGGAGCAAAGTTACGTGTAGATTTGCAACTCTAATAACACAGCCCTATTTCGCGAGGTCCTTCTCTCAAGTTAACTAAGCTAACCTTCGAGGGTCACCGATAAGTGTCAATTGAAAATTAGCATAAGCAGTAAGAATGCAGTGGATACGGCAGCGTCGCTTATTAATATATTAGTAAGCAAATTTGAGAATTGGTTTCGTATAAGGAAACATATTACTAAAAAGGAAAATGGCACATCCTGGGTATCTAGGGATGTAAAAAATCACAAATCATTCCTTTTTGACATCTTAGAAACAGGTGAATTAAAATAATAAAGTAAATCAAAATAATAATTTGTTAAATGAAAAAATAACGAACATGTAAAATAAATATGACATTTCAATTAAGAATAAGAAATGCTAATTTTATACTGACATAATTATGGCGAAATGCCTCAAAAGCTATGTGGGCAGTTGTTAATAAAGGAAGAGGTAAGAAAAACTCATCCCGTCTGAGATTTTACTAATGTGGTACGAAACATCGACGGATCCAAGTTCTAGAGCAAGAAAGATGCGGTGGATGCCATGAATGCACGTTTCTTGAGCGCAGCGGCAGCTTGTGAAGCGCCCCACGCAGACGCTACTAAAGTTTAGAGCATTCTTTGTTCAGCCCGACCACCGGCAAGCTGCTCATTCAGGTTGCAGCCATTCAGCGCAGACGAGATATATATATATATATTAATGAATAAACGAATACCGAAGGCACGTACATACGTACCCTGATGCATTAAAAATTGCTAATGTGTCTCCCCTATTTAAGGGGAAAGGGAAAAAACAGGACTAAGGCGGGTATGGACCTTTTTTTTTTTTTTATTGGTGCCCAGTGGAAATTCTTCATGAACTTCCTTCGCCCCGGGGAAGGGCGAAGGGGTATGCCGGACTCCTACCGGCTAAAACCACTGGGTCCTCGTATGATCACACTAGAGCCGCCCGCTGGTGCCACGCCTATAGGCACATCTCGGAGAGGGTGACTGTAAAGTGGTCACCCTAAAGGCGGGTATGGACCTATGTCGATTATCCCCGCAGTGGCAAAGATATTTGAGAACAACTAAGCTCTCTAATATCGACTTTCCTTGCATCCACTAAATCACTATCTAACCTCCAATATGCATATCGTGAAGGACGGTCTACGACATCTCTGGCTCGTGTGCTAGTTCATCGTATCCTTGCCGCATGAGAATGAAAGCAACAAATTGCAGTGAATTGCGTTAATTAAGAGGCCCGCAGAAGCCAAAGAGTTTGGGGTGAGCCATGTTTAGAAGTGGCCGTTTACGAGCTGGTAAGCTTAATAGTGTTTCTATAACACAGTTAAAATCAATTAGGTACGTTAAGATTTTTTAGCGCTAGTACACAAGATATTTCGTAGCCATTTAAAGGGTGTCTGGTTTGTCTTGCCGTGTGGTGGCTACGAATAGCACCAACCTATCTCATCCCGTGGGTGTCGTAAAAGTCGACTAAGGGATTAGATGGAGGATGGACAGCAGCGTCCTTCGAATACATTAACAACTCAGCTGAGATCGCCAACCCGCCGGCCAAGTGTGACGGTTATGGCAAAACCCCCCAATGAGTACACAGCACACCCAGACCGATCGTTGTGGTGGTCTTTGGGTGGGGCCTGTGTCCAGCAGTGGACTAAATTCGGCTGAAATGATGACGATGAAGACTTGAGTTTGACAGCTCATTACGAGGTACTTGTACCTTTCACGATTAGATAAATATTATCTAGTAAAAGCCTTATTATCATAAACTAGCAATGAGCTATTACATGATTATCATAAAATAGTACTTTAGTTCCAAACATAATCATTTAATACTTTGCAAATACGGGTAGTACATAGGTGACATACATTTTCTCAATTTCTCCATTTTCTACATAGGGCGGGAAAATATTTTGGCCATAATAAAATCACATGCAAATTACTTTCATTGCGCAAGATATTGATGAAATAACAATACATTAGAGATCATAATATCAAACCAATTAAATTACAATAAAAATTAAAGATACATTGATACCATGTCTACAGTTATCAGATATTTGTAAATAATAATGTGGAAGAATATCACAAGATTACATAGAAATGTCAATAATTGTAAAGGAAATCACAAGATATTTTTAATAATTTAATAACTGTTTCAGTATATTTATGATTTATTTATTAATAAGGTTTCTCTTCGAGATATTCGTTCAAACTGTAGTACGCTTTTTCTATCAAACATTCTTTCAACTTTCGTTTAAACAGCAGCACCACACCAGTTGCTTTACCAAAAATTACAACTATAGGAAACAAAACATGGTTGTTAGAATATAATTTGTATTGACTATCGGACTTTTTAAAATATGAAGTCCTACATAATGGTCGTCAGTAATAATAACAAAATAAAGTAATGTTAATGGTATTTTTTTACTATAGTTTATTTACTTACTACACACTTTCTTCGCTTTCTGTCATTATTAGGTACTTTAAGCCTCTAATAATTAATAATAATAATTCAATATTTTTTAGTATGTTCTAATGCTTGCATGTCACTATTATGACTAGGTGTTTAGGATCTGTGTATACCAATCTAGTTATGACCAAAAATTGTACTAGCACTTACAGCAAATAAAAAGATTCAAATTCTAATATCACTGAGCACTTCATTATACACATTACGTGCCATGCAATATATACTTATGCGCATTAGGGTAGTTGTCCGTGTGGTGTCCGGATTAAGAATATGGCACCACTCCATCTTTTTTTTTTTTTTTTTAACTTTGACCCACACTGGGATTTCTCCTGTGTCGTGGGTGCGTTTACAGACATGAATTTCACATACAATACACCCAGACCCGCAACAACTACCTGCAGATCATACAAATATTTGTTCCGTGCGGGAATCGAACCCATGACCCGGTGCGCAGCAACCGACTGTATCAGCAACTGCACCAACCGTGCCGTCAAAGATGGATGTCGTAAAAGGCGACTAAGGGACGCTAAGCCAGAGGGATGGGCAGCAGCGTCCCTCCTGTGGAACAGTAACCATACTGCGCTTACCAAACCGCCTGCCAAGCTTGGTGAGTATTGGCAAATGCCCCCCAAAATGACGACACAGTTGTGGAGGTCTATGAGGGAGGCCGATGTTCAGCAGTAGACATATATATGGCTGATATGATGATAAAGGTAATCCTGCTAGGTATAATCTGAAGTTGTGATCATATCTACTACAACCAAATGTTTCATACATCTGAATATTGGCCTTAACAAATATAACATAACCAAATATGGTCGAAATGTTTATCGTACTTAGTGTAGTCTTTCCCAACATCAATTTCAATTAAAAGTTACTTAAAGAATGACTTTAATTAACATTTCGTGCTTGGCTTGAGAAGGCCATTCCCAATTGGCGGTTAAGTCACGTTTTCCATTGTTTTCACCAAACTTTTACCATAAAAACAATCTAATAATGAAATGTACAAAACATAAATTGTATTTTCTATTACCAAAAAACACATTTGTAATAAACTAAACATTATTACATTTATAAAGGTTTTTATTCTTTGACAATATATGTACTTATATCTATATATAGGATCACTCGTGAGTCGTGTGTCTGTCTGTATGTCTGTCCGTCTGTCACAGAAAATTTGCTCCGATTCCACTGAACCGATTAATTAAGTTGAAATTTGGTAAAATGAATTTTGAATATGGAGGTCACTTTTGGGGGGTAATATAGAAAATTTAAAAGTAATGTTTATCTAACTGTACCATGTAACGTATGAAATACAAGCTTGTTATAAATATATATATATATATATATAATTTTTATCATTTTAAAATAATTATTAATTATTTAAGAAAATAAGTGAATATTGACCATTGCAGGAAAACTTATAAGAAATCTGTGGTCCTAAAATAACATGGTAAATCTTTCAATATTATGCGTACAAACTTAAATTTGCAGTTGAAATGTATGGGAGATCGTGTTTTTCAAATACAATGTTAAGTTTGTTCAGGGGATAAATTATTTTAGTTACAGCAAAGTTTAAAAAAACATGGTAGATAACATATTCATCGTACGGAACCTCTCTACGCGAGTTCATCTCGCAATTATCCGGTTTTGTTTTTACTTAGGTTGTCTTAGATTTTCGCGATTATTACTCATTATAAAAAAACACTTTTAAACAGATTACATCGTGTATATTATAGATTTTTGATTTTCGTGACATTTCGTACACTGCAAGTATTCGTGGTCAAAGGATGACTACCAGGCGTCCTTACAGATTTGAAAAGTTACTTTATGTTATCTATCGTACAATCTAGTCAAAAGTTATTTCGATGCACTGCCTTGTGTGGTATGTTGTTTAGGACTTTATTATTTTAATAACAGGATTCCAAACTGGTGGTACCTGCCAATCATATTCTCTATTGCAATTAGGGTGTTTTTTAAGTTCAATAGCTTCACGAAACATTCGCGGTACATATCGGTTCTCTTTTGCGAGGACTTGAGGTAGATCTAAACCAGGGGTTCCCAACCTTTTTTTGTCTACTGCCCACTTTAAGAATAAATTATTTTTTAACGCCCCCCTTTTTAAACATACTTAAAACCGCTAAGTACTTATAACTGATTATTGAAACGCAAATTTATAGTATTCGGACAGAGTATCTTTTATTGAAAATAAAACAAACATAATCAATTCTTATATAAAAACTAATGTGAAGGTTGAATCTGATGCTGTTCAATAAGTTTGTTGATATCAGGTTCCAATTTACTCAAAAACAGCCGCAAGTCGCCACGTTCGGTAACACGCAAACGATTTCTCTTTTTAGTAAGCAGCGTTGCCACAGCACTAAATCCACGTTCACACAAATATGACGATGGGAATGCTATCAAAAATCGTTGAACAATTGACCACAATCCAGGGTACAATTGCGGGATCTGTTTTTGTAGCCAAAATTCTTGATATCCATTTTTGAACTTGATTTTTGTTTCTTCGTTTGTTATCAATTCTATAAGTTCTTCTTCCAGCTGAGGTGACATTGCTGTGTTGACATTTGAAAACGGATCCAACACCCAGTCTGGTATTTCCAAGTTTGAAATGTCCTGGTATCGTTCGGTGAAGTCAATGTGGAGGTTTTCCAAATGTTGGCAGTAGGCAAACGAGTCGTCGTTACTGCATTATACTGATAAATTCGGAAAATTGTGAAACTCACGTCTGCCCATATTCTTTTTGTGCAGAAGCAGTTTGGCTGCGAAAGCAGCAACGACATTTTTTGTTTTAATTAAATTTAGTTCATCGCCTTGCAGTTGGAGGTTCATGTCGTTGAACATTTTATACAGGTCTGTCATGTAAGCTATATCATTCTTTGATGTTATGAGCTTGTTGCGCAGTTCTGTATCTTTAGTTTCCAAGAACTCTATCATAGAGTCAAACAGGTTGTAAAATCGAATCAGACAATTGCCTCTTGACAGCCAACGAACTTCAGTATGAAGCAACAAACGGTTGAAATATTCGTCATTAGTAACACAAAGCTGATGACATAATCTATCATTCAAAGAGCTGCTACGGATTTTATTGACTGCTTTGATGACATATTGCAGTGATTGAAATAGTCGTTCACTTAAGTTTCTAGCAACCAAATGTTGTCTATGAATAACGCAATGTATAGCAAGGACATCTGGAATTTTATTCTTTAAGTATGCTATGAAGCCTTTATGGCGCCCTGTCATAGCCGGAGCGCCATCCGTAGCAACTGATATAATATTTTTCAAAGGAATCTCTTTCTCTTCACAAAACTTTTCCAATGTATTGAATATGGTTTCGCCTTTTGTATCTGTCTCCAAATTTCTGGCAAACAATAGTTCTTCACGTATTTTCTCATCTTTAATAAACCTCACGTAAGATAGCAACAACGCTTCATTAGTTGGTAAAGTGGACTCATCGAGCTGAATTGAGAATTGACTAGTCCTCAGATGATTGCACAATGATTCTTCAATGTTTTCAGCCATTTCATCAATTCGTCTTTGCACAGAATTATTACTCAAAGGAATTTTTCGGATAATATCTGCGGCCGGTTTATGAAGCACAGTTGTTATTACTTCCTTTATTGCTGGCAAAATTAACTCTTCTCCGATGTTGTGTGGTTTGCCTTTTTGAGCAATTAACAAAGAGATATTGTACGAAGCTCGAAGTCCGTCGTCATCTTGCTTAGCACCCGCCGAAAATAGTTTTGATACACTTGGCTGAGTATTATGCTTCTTCTCTAGGTCTTGAAAATATGCTACATTCTTTTCTGTCTTATCTGGATGCATTTTATTCAAATGATCTTGCAGTCTTGAAGGCTTCATTGCTTCGTTCGAAAATTTTTTTTGTTTTTAGACATAGAAGACACAAAGGCGACGACGGGTTTGTGGGATTTTCAATAAATCCGAATTTAATATATTCCGCAGAGTATTGCCGTCTCTTCTTTTTTACTTCCGACATTGTTTTGTTTTAAGAAATACGTAAGTGTTGAAATCAAGTACTGCTTATCTATTATGCGCGAAACCGCAAATGAAAATCAAATAAATTTACGTCGTTTATATAGGATTGCATAAGCAGCACGCACCAACAGGAATAAGACAAACGTGCATAAACTCGTTTATCTCATTCGACGCCCAATCGTACTCGACAAGCAAGAACAAGTATTATAGAACCAGCCGATTGGTATAGGAATGTACAATTCGGATTATTTAACAAAAACTTGTTAAAACATGATTGCCCGCGGTCTTTTATATCGAACCGAGTTTGAGCTATATCTTAATTATTATTAGTTGATGTTCACAAGATGTAGTCGAGAGTCGAGAGCTCAGTCGGTGTCTAAGAGTCTTCCTAGCTAGGTAGATGAAATTATAAATCGACCCCAAAGCCCTACACAATGCCCCCTTTTTTTTCTGGGTCTCTTACCGCCCCCCTATAGGCCTGCAGCGCCCACAAGGGGGCGTTATCGCCCACGTTGGGAAAGACTTTTAGATTCTAAACGAAGAAAATGGTTGGGTTTGTCTAATGCATGTTCTCACACTGCAGACTTTTTGGAGCGTCTATGCTTGACGTTAGCTATGTGTTCTTTTATACTACGCTTTGTTTGCCCTATGTATGACAACCCACATTCACAGTAAATCTTGTAGACCCCTGCATCTTGCTCACATTACAACAACACTTCACCGGTATGAGCAGTTGGCTGACCTTTAGATGCGGCTTGAAGTAGGTTTTAATGGAAGCACACTTCAAGGTCTGACCAATTCTGTCCGTGACCCCATAATGAATGATAAAACAGCAGGTCTTCAATCAACCGCGGTGGGTTTGAGGCGGCTTCTACGATGGGGATGTGGCGCTCTCAAATTGTTACATTGGAGAACTTCCTTCACATGATGAAGCTGGCTGCCAGATGGTCGGGGTCGCAGATGCAGACAAGGATGGTGGTAAGATTCACCGCTAAGGTACCTGTCTGTATGGGTAGGCTTTCTATACATGGTGTGACTAACAGAATGATCAAGATTGAAACGTCAGGAATAACAAAAAATATATAATCATCATCATTTCGGCCGAATGAAGTCCACTGCTGGACACAGGCCTCCCCCAAAGATCACCACAACCAACGATATGGATGTGTTGTGGGCTCATTGGGGGGTTTTGCCATAATCGCCACGCTTGGCAGACGGGTTGGCGATCGCAGTTGAGTTGTTAATGTACTCGAAGGACGCTGCTGCCCATCCTCCGGCTAATCCCTTAGTCGACTTTTACGACACCCATGGGAGGAGATGGGGTGGTGGAATTCTGAGCCGGCACCACACCACCAAATATATAATATACGCGATGTAATCCGTTTAAAAGTATTTTTTTACTTACTGTATCCCGTTTAACCAATGCTTTTTTTTGTATTTTAATCGAGTTTATAAATCACATTTATAGTTGGATAGTATCAAGTAAAATAAAGTTAAGCCAGTGCCTTAAATAACTGTCCATTCGGACGTAACCACATATAACATAGTGTCTCAAAAAACCATAACGAGGAATCTTTGGAACTACAGCACGTATCGCTATAAAACTTTTCTGTCGACTTCCAACTGATCCACTGGTTCATAGAATTCGTTACTTTTTGTACTAGTAGGTATTTTAGAATCTTTATTCCTCGAAAATATGTACTGCTGTTCACCCAGCGCTTTCCATCCGTAAGTCTAATGATATTTTCGTAAATTCCAGGTTTATAGTGGAAAATTTTTCGTTATTAAATAAACATATCTTAGAATATAATAAATAAAACGTGTCTCTATAGTGACTTAGGCGTCAATCACGCAATGACGCAACGAGTTTTTCTATTTCAGCAATTTTCTGTTGCCTGTGACCCTCTGCCGTGTCGGCACGAACTATGTAGCTCATAGTGGTAATAAGATAAGCCAGCCAGCAAGGTAACGATATGGTATGGTAGCGAGACTGGCTAACTAGGGTTCGAGATATGCACCTACCTAAGTATCGTTCTGTTCTCTTCATGTGAGAGTGTCATGCTTCAGAAAGAGACCGAACAGCGGGATTGGGAGAGGGACGATACCGCTCGGATATGAAGGGAGCGCGAGGGTAACAACCGCTTCAGTACCCATATCCAACATGCCTGATCCAGTCCCGCAGTGAGCGTAGCAGAAAGCACAGCAAGGCTTCGGGAGAATCATTTCCAATCTCGCTCCGAGATGTGCCTGGACCGTTTCACAGTCATCCCCTCCTCGATATACGGAAGTGGCTCCAGGGTGCTTGTTTGCCAGATGTAAGAGTCCCCTTCGGTGCCGAAGATGGCTCCACCATTGGTTTTAGCTTAGAAGTCCTGTATCCGCCCATCCGGAGAAAGGACATGATATATTCCCACCACAAGGAATTTACTAGTTACTAAATTTAAGTAACACGTTTCCACGAGTATTATAAGCCATCAAGATATGAGAACATGAGTTTTTATTTGAATACAATACACACAACAAAAGTGTATCATCAGTTTTAAGTAGCGTAGCTTCGTAGCAATGCTACGAATAGTTATGCAAGGCTCCGTGCGTAACACAAATTTTATAGTGCTACGTGTTCTTAGCTCTACAACCATTTATAACCATTATATAACCACTCGAGATGCCACACAAGGTAATACAATAAAATATAAACAAAATAAAAATATGTATACTTTTATCATCATCATCATTTCAGCCGAAAAACGTCCACTGCTGGACAGAAGCCTTCCGCAAAGATTGCCACAACGACCAGTATGGGCTTGTGCTCTGTGCTCATTGGGAGGTTTCAAAATCGCCACAGTTGGCAGACGGGTTGAAGATCCATTTCAGTTTTAAATGTACTTGAAAGACGCAGCTGCCCATCCTCCAGCTAATCACATAGTCACCTTTTACTTTTACGACACCCACGGGATGAGAAGGGGGTGGTGGTATTCTTAGCCGGCACCACATGGCAAAATAAGCACATATCGACGGTGAATTGGCAAAAACTTATTAGTAGTAACTAATTTTGGCAATTTTGAAATTCTTACTTTGGCTATCAAAATACAGGTTAAAATAGGCTTGAAAATGTAAATTTACTAGAACCATCAAATGTATGATAAAATAATTTAAAAAGAAACGGTCAGTACATGCAGATAATAATTAGTTATCTGAAGTATGTAACCTTTCATTGCGTCTCCTTTAAAACCAGATTATTACACATAGTAGGTGGCACTCCACCGTCGCTGTACAGCTATGGCTTTTCCGCAAATTGCGCTGAAAGTAAACAAACGATGTATCGCGCTAGACTGTTGGAATTCCCAATAACGAGAGAAGGGTCAGGCCTGTTTTATTAGAAACCATCAAACACTTACGCTGTGTGTGTTTTTAAGTTAAATCTACATCAGAACACAGGAACAAATGCGTAGGCATATGTTCCTGTGTGTCTCATTGGTCTAGTATTATTAAATTCACGACTGCTAAGGTTGACGTACTATATAAACTCCCTTTTTACACCTTAGGCTGGAGAAATCACTTTTATTTATTAAATAACTATGAGGGGTTTTTACCCTTTTTACACCTTAGATCAAAGGAACTCAAATAATGCCAATATGCTCGCTCCCCCTTTTTGTATTTAGACTGGAGGAAATACATCCTGTACTTCCTCCGCCCCAGGGATGACAAGGGTCGTCTTAAGCACCGAAGAACTCCTCCAAGAACTCTACAACAATCACTTTACTGGCGGTAGGTATCTTATTGCAGGAGGCCGGCTAGGCAGGTACTACTGCAGGGCCAGATATTCTGCCGCAAAGCAGTAGTATTTAAAATTTAGACATTAATGTGCTCCGGTTTGAAGGGCAATGTAGCTAGTGAAATTACTAAGAGACTAAGTAAGTAACTTATGTCTCGAGGTGACGACCGCAGTGTGGTGCCACGCAGGACATGTCCTGGGTAGCATTATAATCGTTATGGGCACTCATGACTTTTACCACCAGGCGAATGAACTGACAGCCTCATCACCATGTAGTATATTTAAAAAAACACTGGAGCATGATCGTATGGAATCTAAAAACGTAATCAACAAGTGGTTTTAGGTAGGCTACCTTAGAGTATTCTATTAGAGTTAGCAGCATTGTGAGGGCTTTAGGATCATCGCGAAAACAATTGATTTCATCGCAAGAGATGACAATTTCCTACGTATACGGGTTCATCTCTCTTCTATTAGTTGAGTTAGTACTAAATGGATATAGAATTCAGGGTATATTCAGGAAGGTTCAGCTGATATCATAATAAAAACCAAATATTAGTTTAAACTTAATTCAAGCATGAAGCATCTGTTAAATGCCCGCACGTTTCATGGTAGCTTCAAAAAGCTACGTCAAGGTTTTAGGTGGACAGGAATATAAATTTTCACACATGCGTAACATGGGCGTGTGCTACAATCTGTCTCTATTTTTAGGTCATAAATTAAATGTAGGTGTAACTCGGGTTAATAAATAAACTAGCAGTAAATAGTGTGCCTCCGCATGCCATCTCACTCAGTCTTTACTGTTGCCACTGTAGTTTGACCGCTATAGCATCGAAACGGCCATACTTAGGACGTTCCTTTATTGGCGTGGATTATAATGTATATATTTACATAGGATCAATTCTTCATTATTTAATAGAAAGAAAGCAAAAGGATCTTTAGGGTTCCGAACGTCCGAAGGAAAAAACGGCGGAACCCTTATACGATCACTAGTGTGTCTGTCACAGCCAATTTGCTGCAAATCTACTGGACCAATTGACTTGAAATTTGGTATACATATAAATTTCTGCGACCCAAACACGGACGTGTGAGATCAATAACTGAATTTTGAATATGGGGGTCAGTTTGGGGGCAATATAGAAAATTAAAAAACTAAAGCTTTGCAAACTGTACCGTGTAACATATGAAATGGAAGGGCTTGTTGTGAGGGTCTCAAATATATTTATTTTATACTTTTAAAATATATAGTTATAAAGTTATTTAAGAAAATAAATGAAAATTGACCATTCTGCACTGGAATACAGCAGTCACATATTTAAAAAGACTAGGATCTCTAAACCCCATCTATACATAACCAGCTGGTAGCGACCATACTGAGTGCGAAGTCGATTTAAGGTATATACAAAAACGCAGTGATATTTTAGAAAATTTGATATTTATCTGGTAATACCGGAGTCTAAATTCCGTATTACAGAACGACCCTCAAGTCCAGTTTGATCTTTAATAACCTGATCACTGTTTAAGCATAGAATTTGTATTTGAGTATCGGTCACATTCCAGAACGGTAATCAATCTAAACTCAGCTGAAACTAGAATCAAATCACGCCTCAAGGACATATTACTCATTGTCAATGCATCAGCCTGATTTCGATGACGATTCATTTCCAATACCAACTTTGTTCCCATCTGCTCAGTATAAAAAATAATGAAATGTACTCGCATCTCAAAAACCCTATTAATTAAAAAAATATAAATATTCACAAAGTAGTTCCTCTTTACATACAAGGTTCATTTTTTAATGAGTTATTTTACATATTAGGTACCTACGTAAAATATTTTTATATACTTTATCGTAATTAATGTTATTGAAGTTGAAATATAATCTATAAAGGAACGTGCGTTGGCGTTGGCGCATAATGTCATTGAACACTTGAACAGATGTTATATTGATAAACAAATATAGTTTAATTTGATGTTAGCCATAATATAAGAGAAGAAGTGAAGTAATTTGATGTACATAGTAACTTAATAACCTGTGGTGAAATCGAGATGACTCCTCCAGATAGTTAAATAAAATAAATGTTGACGTTTTTCACCACATATTGGGCGATCATGAAACTACCACATTTAAAAAAAAAACAATATGGGTCCTGTCCATCTCATATACATCTGAGAGAAAAACTAAAGACCAAACTTCTGTTCGAATGATCATTAAATATATCGTTGTAATAGTCAACTTATCCAAAAATATCCATTTTGTAATAAACATATACGTCTATTTAATGACATTTTACAGATACATTAATATATAATATCATTGCAGAGACACATGTAAAACATCTATGCTTCTATTCAACAATAATATGACCTAAAACTAATGCGTAAGAAACAATATAGATTAAAAACTGTGCTCAAGCGCTATCTGGACCACACTTACGTGACCACAGTTTAAATCTCTGCCCAAGTACTATTACTATTATTCGCTCAGTTGAGTGGCGATTTAGAATAAAGCCAGGAGGCAGTTGAACTATGTTCAATAATAATAAAACACTTTTAAACGGATTCTATCGCGTATATTTTGATTTTTGATTTTCCTGACGTTTCGAATACTTTGCAGCATTCGTGGTCGCAGGATGACTGTGTTATAATGTGTAATAATCGCGAAAATCTAAGACATTACTATGTTCAATAAATCAATGCTTCAGGAACGTTTTAAAATTAAAGCTTAACTCAAACTAGTTTTAAGCTGAGATCAATGCTCGAGTTTCGTTCTGTAATACGGACCTAAGAGTCGAGATAAATATCCGTCGTTTATTTATTACATATATTAAATTTTCTTAACTGCTTAACGATTTAACTAACGTATAATTTGAAAAAAAAATATCATAGAGGTTGATTCATTCTTTGATATGTTTGAGAGGATCCAATAAAGGAATAAACAAGCAGTGGAATGAAAATTTGTCTAAGGTCCCATTGCAAGCTTTATAAATATATGACGTTGTTGTATGACAACGAATACGACCATGACGAATTTAAAGGCACGCTAAGAAATAACAAAAAAATCCATGGTGTGAGTACTTACCGTAGTTTTGTACAGATTGTGCTGTCTCACCGAGACATATTAAGCGACCTTGAGACGAAAAATTTGCTTTCAGTTAAATTCATTTATGATTGGCCTACGGATTATATAACGTAAATATCACTGATCGTTGTTATAAGCTAGACACTTCAAACTATTAACTATGTTCCTAACGTTTTATCAACGTCATTGTGCCGCCGCAGTAGGCCGGCGCCGCGGCGCCTCCAGTTGAAAGCTGTAAAATTTATCGTCCATTCTGTACCACAGAAGTCATCAGTCCTCCTACGTTTATCATCGAAAATGGATATTGGCGCCGAAGATGTGATTCCTTCACTAATATATAGGGTCTTACTTTAATAATGGAGAATATTTTAAGGCTAGGCTCTATGAATGATATAGAATTCATTTCAAATATCAACACTTGTGGGCTTCTAAACAACCACATTGTTATTCGACCGGACCATTATCAAACACGTTTTAGTGTTATTGTGTGTGCGTGTTCGGTGACAGTACCACAGTATTTTTAGAAAGAAAATAGTGATAGCTATCTACAGTTTTTACGTGGTGAATTACGCTTTCTATGCAAACGAAAACATGAATTATTTAAATTAATTTTGAATATGTATAAAATAAAGGTTTTGTTTTTGGCCAAAAGCATGATTGCAACCTATAGATTTACCCCCTAAAATATTTTCCATTAATAAAGTAAGACCTTATATTTGCATATCTTAACTTCATGTACTTTTCTTTTGCATAAATATACAATGGAAAAGGGAAATATAAATATAATGTGGTAGATGTAAACTATGCTCAACAATGTATTTATGAGATGAGTAGCGATAAAGAATTTTGATATTAAATATAAAACATCAACGACTACTACTATGAGTACATACTATACGAGGGCGGCACTGAATATTTCGGGAATCAAGGAAGTGACACAACATTACTATTTAAAAATGTATTTATTGCTTTTCGAAGTATTCTCCGCGAAATTTGACACATTTTTCCATACGATGGAACCAATCATTGAAGCAACCATTCCATTCGGAAGTTGGGGTCTCCAAAATGGCCGTTTTGTAGGCGTCCACAGCTTCTTTAGGTGATGAAAATCTCTGTCCACGCAATTTATTCTTTATTTTAGGGAAAGTATAGAAATCATTAGGGCTTAGGTCGGGGCTGTACGGCGGATGGTCTAATAATTCTATGTTTTCTTGCTCTAAAAACTCTTTTGTTCTGTGCGCGGTGTGAGAACTCGCATTGTCGTGATGGAGGATGATGCGGCGGTTGCAGTTCTCTCTACGGAGTTCAGAAACGACCTGTGGCAAACAAATGCTAGCATACCATTCTGCATTAACCGTTCTTTGTCCCTCAAGAGGAATAGTCGTAACATGGCCGGTTTTGGAGACAAACGTGGCCACCATTTTTTTTGCAACACTCCGTGAACGAACAATTTTTGTTGGCTTTAACTCATTTTCGAACACCCAAACTCGTGACTGGTTTTTGTTTCGGGTTCGTACGCATATATCCAGGATTCGTCACCTGATACGATGTTGTATACAGCATTTGAGGATCCTGCGTGGAATCTTTCGAGAGTTCTGACGCACCAAGTAACGCGAGCCGCTTTTTGCTCTTCACATAGCAAATGCGGTATCCATCGGGAAAACAACTTTTTTACACCTCAAGTTCATGCAAGATTATTTGTATTTGACTCATGCCAATGTCTAAAGTTGCCTGAATTTCGCGGTATGTCACATGTCGATCTTCCTCAATCAGCTTACGCACAACATCAACGTTTTCTTGGGTGACTGCAGTTTTTGGACGACCTTGACGAGGATCATCACTGAGCTTGACACGTCCACGTTGAAATTCAGCAAACCAGCGATAAATTGTGGTTTTGGATGGGGCTTCATCACCAAATGCAGAAATCATCCGGTCAACACACTGTTTTTGTGTTAAACCACTTCGAAAGTCATAATAAATCATCGCTCTTGAATTTTCTTGAGTCAATTCCATTTTCTCTTCTTCTTCTTCTCTTAGATTATGGCTTCTGTAGATTATCTTCCACAATTTCGCCAATGTCAAGTATAAGGCAACGTTGTACGGTGTTTAGATTAATTAATCTTTACATATTCAATAAAATATTTCTCAAAAATGAAAAAATCTATAAAATATGTCGGCAACGTCGTACGGTTCAATTGTTTTTTTTTTTCTCCATTTTCTCTTCTTCTTCTTCTCTTAGATTATGGCTTCTGTAGGTTATCTTCCACAATTTCGCCAATGTCAAGTTTAAGGCAACGTCGTACGGTATTTAGATGAATAAATCTTTACATATTCATAAAAATTTCTCAAAAATGAAAAAAATTCTAAAAAATATGTCGGCAACGTCGTACGGTTCAATTGTTTTTCCTCCATTTTCTCAACGACTAAACAAGTTTGACAAAACCTTGTGACAAGACCGTGAATCTTTTTTTAAATAAATAAATGGTATTCGATTTGTAAAACCAAGGAGTTTTCAATTAAAAAGATTTTAATATGACAGGAACAGTGGAAATATTCCATTCCCGATACTTTTAGTGCAGCCTATGTAATTTATTATCTTTCAGCAAAACTTAAGCTGTATCTATATTTATGCATCAAATCGTTTTATGGTCGCTTTGTAAATATGAAAACAAAAATAATGAATTAACACCTAATCAATTAATAGGGTTTCCTCGTTTTTATATTATTGTACATAAACACATATATGTCATATAATCCCAATAAAGTCCGTCGAAATTGACACACCTCGTGGTGATGTCGCTTTACGATCCGTGTATCTATCAATAAATCACCAATTACATAAATTACAACTATTATAAATAGATATGTATTCTGCACTTTAAATGCTATAGAAACGTAAACCATCATTAGTAATGTGCAAAGATACCAAATAATTGCCACGTTTTATTATTGACTAAATAATGGTATCGGTTATTTTTCTCACTCTTCATGTAATAAGTGGGGATAGTACATGTTTAGTTACGATTTTATCGAAATCAAAGGTAAATATTTGGCCACCAAAAGATAACCAGCATATTGTGTGTCAGAGAAAGCTTATCTCGACCTTGATGGCACAAAAACTCAATACGCGAGTGAGTAAGGAGTGGTGCATCATTATGTATCATTTGAGCTTATCGCGGCCATTTATTACTTTTTTAGCCATTTTATGGCACTGACAGCAAAACATCTTTCACTCAGTATTATGTCTCTATTGTTTATTTTTGTGATAAATCCTTGACGTTAATAAAGTTACTGATGAGACGATTTACAAATCAAATCGACACAATAAAAATCTTGACAAGCAAATTTATAAAGATGAACATAATTATTTGGTTAGTTGATATATACGCTAATAATATGTGCAAACTCAAAATATACCTACGATATTTTTCGCATTTTGAAGATATTGCATTAAAGCATGTGTACGTTTGCGTATTTTCACATATAGTCAGTTTTGGTAAGTTTATTTCCGGTTATATGGTGGCTGTTCCACACATAACGTACGCGTTTTTCGTGCGTAGGTACCTGCCGCTAAGGACTGAAACTCATTGCCAGAGTCTGTGTTCCAACCATTGTAACTTGAGAATCTTCAAATCGCTAGTGAACAAGTTTCTTCTAGGCAAGCGTGCACTATTCTTGTCTGTATTAAGTGTATAGTCTATGACCATCGTCGACTTCATCGTCGCTTAACATCTGGTGAGACACTTTGCATGCCGCACTAAGAACGCGAAATATGTGAACTAACCACTAGCACCAAGATTTGTAAATCTACCATATTTCATGCAATTATAGATTATTATTATAAAACTGCGTCTTTACGTATGCGCCACCCTGTGTTAAAATTAAACTGATATCAAATATATTTTAATTTTATAAGCTTCCGCTTTAGCTTAAGGTGTCTATTTTTTTATTATATGTATTTGTTTTTTAATCTCCGTTCAATGCGGGTAGGATTTCACTGGCAGTAAAAACTGACCGGAAAAAGTGGTGAAATCAAGGGGAACCATGGTGATCGCCTGCCCTGGAGAATCTATAACAGGACAGAAGATTATTCAGCTATGCGAAGTCGATAAAGGACTCCACAATATATGCAAAAGTGCTAACGCAAACAAGTTCGCAAAGTAAAGCGAAGTGCGTGGAGGAATCACTGCCAGAACATAAGCAGCTATCCAGAAGGAATGAGAAGCCGAAGGCAATAAGTTCTGCGAAAGTCAACCAACTAACAACCATAAGATATTAGCAAGCTAAACTCACTACAGATGGGAAAGAGATACTAGCAATAATGCTCAAAAAACACTTCCCAGACGCGGTGGAATTATACAATGTGACCGAATACATCATCACAATGGAAGAACAGAATATAAGAACTTCCAAGGACGACTGGCGGACTGCAAATAAAGTCGTTAACGCAGATACAATACGTTGAGCTACACGTAGTTTCCGCCCATATAAAACCCCTGGACCGGAAGGAATCTATCCCATCTTACTACAGGAGGGCAGCAACATTCTTTTTACCCACCTCTGCAAACTATAGCATAGCCTTTGGACATGTTCTATCAGTCTGGAGACAAGGTCATCCCTAAACCGGTAAAAGTAGATTATGAAGACGCTAAATCATACCGACCTACAACCTTATTTTTAAAAGCACTAGAGAAGATGAAAGACAGGCATATAAGAGATGGACCGCTGAAGCGCAGACCTCTCCACAACATGCAGTTCGCTTATCTACAAGGTAAATCTACTGAGACAGCACTACGATAACATAGTAAACAGAGTCAAAAGCGCTCTGGCGTAAAACATCTAGGAATGACTTAACCACCACCTGATGACTATGCGCGGCTTTAGGCAGGTGTGATTGCGAAGTACCCTAAGTATTGGACAGGGCTATGGGCAGCACAATAGACCCAATAAGATTGAAGTGCGTTCGGTTATAGCCAAGCCCTTGAAAGCCTCAATAGAATAAACTATTTGGAAAATAAGTAAATGTATAATATCCAAACGACGCACCCTATTTAATTTTTTTTTTGAGAAATCACTGACTTACTGTCTTGTTGAACAACTTAGCGCATTTTTGACCGATTTCTAACGTTACAATAGGAATCTTTTGGATTTTGTAATAATTAAATTCAACGATTATATTAAATACCGAAGGTACGTACTACTTATGTATACTAATACATAGCCTAGCGGAGAGCCATTTTGTCGCAGATTTACGCTAATTAGAAGAAGCTAATTAAGAAACACGAGGACATTTAAACCGTTACTGTCAGATTGTTAGGACCGCTGTTTTCTGCTAGCTCTTGTAAAATGAACTTATTTAAAGAGACAATGAACATAAATTGGAATACGCTTTCTTTATATTAAAGGCTTTAAACATAAGGTTTTACTACAGTGGGTGCCAAGTAAAGAACGTTGTGTTTCAGTCCACCTCATCCATATTCTTTTGCCCGCTGCTTTGTTAGCGTAGTCTTCATAACGACACGGCATTCGAGGACGGAAAATTACCTATGGCTTATATCAAGTATCAGTAAAATCTAAATCAAAATCCAAACAAGGCATAGGCTTCTGATTAGGTAATAACCAGCGTTTAAAATTTAAATATGACTGTGTTCCGGTTTGACGGGCACTATAGCTGGTGAAATTACTTGAGACTAAATAACGAATGTCTCGAGGTGACGAGCGCAGTTTGGTACTACGCAGGTCTAGTCCTGGGTAGCATTACACTTGTTATGGGTGGGCGTGACCCTTCCCATCAGGCGAATTACTTGCTCGTCTGAGATAAAAAAGTAGATACATAATATTAAACCGGTAAAAAAAAGCAAAGTTTCTTCAGGCTTCAGCACTTGGCAAAACAGACTCCACAGATCGATTTATCTACGAGTACAAGGTAAAGCCGTGCTCGTCACCAGACAAACTTCATGCCTCGGCAGCTCCACTTGTCACGCGAATTCCTTTGACAGTACTTACACGCACTCAGAAGCCCAAAAGTCCGTGAACCAGTTTAACTTTCTCACCCCCACCACAAGAGGTAAGTGGAAGGACACCGTGGGGTTTTGCCGGTAAGAGTCCGGCATGCCCGGAGGAAGTCTATGAGGATAAAAATTAAAAGGATTGGTATAGCATAGTATTGGTTATGGAGGTCAGATAGAAGTTGTTCTCTGTAAATTACTGAATGTATGTATGTATATACCTATGTACTAAATATATCAGTATAAAATAACTACTAGAATAGCCCTCACTTCCGTTCCGTGTGGTTTCCGGCAAAGTATAGACCACCTCTCTCTACTCACGAGTGTCGTAAAAGGTGACTGAGGGTTCATATTCAGACGATGGGCAGCAGCATTCTACCTTGTGCTACTAACAACATACTTCGATCACCAATCCGCCTGCCGACCGTGGTGAGTTCATGAATAGCAATATCACAGAATGAAGTCCACTGCTGGACACAGGCCTCCCCCAAAGATCACCAGAACGACCGATATGGGCTCCTTGAGGGGTTTTGCCATAATCGCCACGCTTAGCAGACGGGTTGGCGATAGCAGTTGAGTTGTTAATGTACTCGAAGGACGCTGCTGCCCATCCTCCGGCTAATCCCTTAGTCGACTTTTACGACACCCACGGGAGGAGATGGGGTGGTGGTATTCTGAGCCGGCACCACACGGCGCTGAGCCGGCACCACACGGTGCTGAGCCGGCACCACACGGTGCTGAGCCGGCACCACACGGTGCTGAGCCGGCACCACACGGCGCCGATATCACCTATGACAGCTCATTATAGTGATCGTTGGGACACCCATCTTCAGCAGTGGACGATTATGGGCTCAATTGAAGCCAACACTTAGCACACAGCAGCAGTACCTAAAAACAAACACAGACTGACCATAGACTAACCACAGAAAATATCGTCGCTCCGTCAAACATGATTATTTGACTTCATCAATAATAAAATTAAAAGCTTTATCAGCTCGGTTAAGGACAACAGTGGCTCTGACTGGTGGATAATAGATAATTAACACTTGTCTGGCAAACAGCTCATCGCGGGTTACTATATTACTGCGATAAGTGACGCTATATCACGCACGTCATATTAATCACTGACGGCGAACAACAATACAATCTGTTTCATGCGTCTATGGTGTGAAATGATAAATTAATCCCTTTAACGCAACAAAAACAGGAACCAGTAAGGTCATATACTTTTTCCATCATCGTCATCTCAAAAACAGTCCTCTGCTGAACAAACGCTACCGTGTGTCGTAATTTTGGGGGCAATTTCAATTCAATTCTTTATTTGCATAATATGGGTTTCACAGAAGATGTTACATAGAAAAATTAGTTTCACCATAATCAGGCTTTGAGCATGCAAAATTTCACATTATTAATCAAACACATTCAAATCATTTAGTTCACAATCACTTAATGGAAATATAACACATGTCAAGAAATAATTATATAAAATGTCAAATAGTAGTAATAACAGTAATAATTCTAATAAAAAATAGAACATTATTTTATTACAATTATATGTCTAATCAAGATCCTCCATATACTCTGTGACTGAATAGTATGATTTTTCCATAAGTAGAGCGTACAACCTCTTTTTAAACAAACTGAAGCTACTTTCATTTCTTAAATAAATTGGCATTTTGTATATTTTTGGAGCTATGCAAAATATACTTTTATGTAAGAGTGTTGTCTTAAAAGGCCGAGTGCATAATTTGTCCAAATGACGCTTTCTTGTGCGATGCTCAAATAAATGCAAATTAGACTTAACAAACAGTAAGGTTTCGTAAATATTTAACCAAGGAAAAGTTAAAATTTTCAAGTCTTTGAAATGTGGTTTGCACGAATCTATTTGTTTTAAGCTACAAATAGCTCTAATACATCTTTTTTATGCTCTAAATACACAGCCTGTGTTAGTGGAGTTACCCCAGAAAATAACACCATAACGAAGAGTAGCTGATACATATCCATGGTATGCTATCAACGTTGTTGAAATATCTACGATTTTTCTAAGGTTTCGCAGAGCAAAGGAATAACTATTAATTTTTTTACATACATGCTCCGTGTGCTGCTTCCCTGACATTTTGCTATCTATGTATAAGCCTAAAAACTTTGTTGATTCCACTTTCTCTATTTCTTGATCTCTATAATTTATATTGATATTTTGTAACGGTTTTCTTTGTTTAAAATTAATAACCTTAGTTTTATCGATATTCATTTTTAAATTATTACTAGTTAGCCAATTAATTGTGCTCTCTAATGTCAGATTAATATTATTGATAAGGTCATTTGTATTATATCTGTCGAAAAGAATAGTACTGTCGTCAGCGAAAAGAGTCATAGGATTATTATTTACGGTTAGTATGTCATTAATATATATTAGGAACAACAATGGCCCTAGCACACTGCCTTGGGGCACGCCATATTTAATGTATCTCAGGCTAGATGAATACGCAGTTAATATTTTTTGTTTTTAAACAGATTTTTGTTGTGTCGGTTCTCTGCTGTCTATCAGTCAGATACGATTCGATTAATGCATGGATATTACCTCTAATACCATATGCATATAATTTATCCAAAAGGATGTCATATTTAACATGGTCGAATGCTTTTGTCATATCCATGAATAGAGCAACAGTAGGAGCACTCTTATCCATGTTAGTTAAAACTCTGTTACAAAATTGATATAAAGCCAAATTAATAGACTTGTTCTTTCTGAATCCCATTTGTTCTTTAGCAAAGAGTTCTTTACTTTCAAAGTAATTATATAAACTATTATGAATAACTCTTTCAAAATTTTTCGAAAATATAGAGAGTAATGCGATAGGTCGATAGTTGTTAAGATTATCTTTATCACCTTTTTTATACTGGGGTTTTATTGTTGAAATCTTAAGTGAACTTGGGAACATTCCTGTTTCTATGGACATATTAATTAAATGAGACAGTATGGCAATTACATCACACACTTTTTTTTACAATACTAGTATTAATCCCATCATATCCTACACTATGGGTCATTGTTAGAGATGTAATGATTTTGGAAACATCTTCAGGGCTAGTAGGTTCCATAAATATAGAATTCCCATAAATTTGCCAGTACTTTGCCATGATTAACAGGCAGGTTGGTGAGTGCAGAATGGCTACTGTAATAATAATAATGTATACTGGTCAAAATGTCGTAACGCCATGAATGTTTTCTTTTTAATTAACTTCTTTATTCTTATTTTTCATTACGCGAACTTTTATCTTTTGGCGGTTTTAAAATTGGGAGCTACGCGCGCAAACCGTCATGAAAATACGGCAGAATGTATGAAGTTAGCCGTTAATGATAATTAAAAGTTATTAAAGTTATACTTCATTTGGCGCTTTTGATGAGACTGATGAATGTAAAATATAATAATTGGACAACTTCATCCCGTCAAGTAAATCCGACAGTATGAAGTTGGCTGGGTACAATTAAAGTAAAAGGTTAGGTGTAATTAAAATGCATATTTATTTCATCATTATCATATCAGCCAAAAGAAGTCCACTGCTGAACAAAGGCCTCTACTTAGATTTCCACGAGCGATCACATGCCGCCCGCATTCAACGATTCCCAGCGACCTTCACCAGGTCATCTGTCCACCCCGTTGGAGGTCGTCCCACGCTTCGTTTACCGGTGCGCGGTCTCCACTCTAGAACCTTTTTACCCTAAGGGCCATCAGTTCTACGAGCAATAGCTGGGCACATATTGTCACTTCAGTTTACTAATCCTTTCAGCTATGTCGGCAACATTAGTTCTTCTACGGATCTCCTCAGTTCTGATTCGATCTCGCAGAGAAATACCAAGCATAGCTATCTCCATTGCTCACTCACTGACATTGAGCTTTCTTTTGAGGCCCATGGTGAGAGACCACGTCTCTGCCCCATATGTAATTACTGGTAACACACACTGGTAAAAGACTTTCGTCATGAGGCATTGCAGTATTGTTGACGAAAAGACGATGCGAAGTTTCCCGAACGCTGCCCAGCCGAGTGGGATTTGACGGTTGACCTCTTTCTCTCCTCTTTTTCTCGAAGTTGGACTACCTGACTAACCTAACTAACTGGACATTTTACTGACTAATAGTTGATTTTAGATGACTAGTTTATAGGTTAATAAATATTTATATTATATTTTAGTTTTTCCTGTTTATATATAACCGATACTTAATTATAACAAATAATAACTGCATTGTTTACTGTAAATATATATGTTATCTAGGTATGTAATTATAATTAAACACTTTTAAACGTATTCTATCGCGTATATTTTAGATTTTTGTTTTTCCTGACGTTTCGAACACTTTGTAGGTCATCCTGCGACCACGAATCCTGCAAAGTGTTCGAAACGACAGGATAAACAAAAATCTAAGACATTACTAGGTATGTAATGTTATAACGAAAAGTGTCCTACGAGGCGGCAACTCTCCTGGCGCGTTTTCCGCCTTTAGACATCCTGGCGGAGATGGATGCGGGGGTCTACGGTCAGAAATGTTTCCTCCGCCAGAACGGCGAAGACGCACCTCCAAGGGCGTTAGACAGGCTGAGGCAGCCAGCTCAGCGACGCGCACTTGCAAAGTGGCGTCACTGCCTGCGGATGCAATTTGCGACCAAGTGCGTCGTCGAGGCCGTCCTGCCGCTCTTGGGAACCTGGCTCAGAAAGAGCGAGTGCGTCACCTACCGCCTGACGCAGGTTCTCACCGGGCATGGTTGTTTCGGTGCGTACCTGCACTGTATAGGACGCGAGACCACGGCACAACGCCACCATTGTGATAGCGACCAGGACACCGCACAGCACACGCTCGAGGCGTGCCTAGCGTGGGCCGCCGAGCGGCGGATCCTGGTCAATTGGATCGGGCAAGATCTCTCTCTGCCAGCAGTAGTGTCGGCTATGTTGGCAGAGCACGAAAACTGGAATGCAATGATCTCCTTCTGTGTGAGCGTCATGCTCCAAAAGGAGACCGCAGAGTGGGATCGGGAGAGGGCCGATCCCGCTCGAAGAAGGAGGAGACGGCACCGGGGTAACAATTGCCCTGGCGCCTAATTCCTATACGCCTGAAACCCCTTGTCGTTGCTATAAGGCGGGGGGCCTCTGGGTTCTCGGGTGCGTAGATTGGGGAATCTGCGTGCCCACACCAAGCGACTCAAGAGAAGACGGTAGCACGCATGTTGTCACGCGCTGCCGTGGGACTCTTTAGGGGATCCTTTACAACCAGCGTGGCACCAGTGGGCGGCTCCAGTGTGATCATAGGAGGACATGGAGCCTGCCTTAGGTGCCGAAGATGATCGCACCAGTGGTGTTAGCCGGTAAGAGTCCGGCATACCCCTTTGCCCTTCCCCAGGGTGAAGGAAGTTCATGAAGAATTTACAATAGGCAACAATAAAAAAAGGTATTTAATGTTGTTCCTTATTTATTCCTCTACTTTTCCTAATCATCTCGATGTAAATCCGTTTCGCCTGTTCTCAATACATATAATCTCATCATCATCATCATCAGCCTATATTGGTCCACTGCTGGACATAGGCCTCTCCCAGCGTGCGCCACAACACCCGCACCCTGATTAGCTAAAAACAGCGTCAGCAGACGTGACAGCAGCCATCGCGCAGCCAAGGACACACCGGTGGCAAATCGCAAAAAAAATGGTATTACGTAAGGCATTCGCCCGCCTGTCGTTACTTGTGGATGGCGGCACAGTTACTAGCGCCAGTAGCAATAATGCAGCTGTGTAAGTATAATTTTTAGTTCATTGTTCCTGCGACGGAGTGTGCGTCAGAGATCTTCGGCTGTATAATCGCTATCGACAAATACGTAAAAATGACAAAATGACTTTGAAAGCGGCGTCTGCGCGATTTACGCCTGTCGCAAAGCGTTAGCGAGATACTTTATCAGCCCGCCAGTCATCAGCAATCTGCATCCAATCTGACTCAGCAATCTTCTTCAGGTCGTGGTGAGCTATGTCGACCACTCTGTTTCTCTTCCGGATATCCTCGTCTCAGATTCTATCCTGTAGAGAGACTCCGAGCATACACGTTCCATACGCTGGGGAGTTTGTTGCGCCGTTTCTTCTCCCCAGCTTAAACACTAGGAAGCGGTGAAGGGTGGGCTTATATGGGTGCTGTCTTATGTTGACGTTCAAAAAGAACTATTTTATAGTCTATTTTGAATAAAATATTTTGACTTTTGACTTTTTGACTACCCCGCTGAGCGACTTTAAACTTGTGGCCTGGTCCGTCTGTTAGTATCTACGTTTCGGCTCCTACGGAGTCATAACAGGAAGAAGTGTAGGACGCACTGGTTGAAAATGTTCGTTTTCAGACATTGCGGAATCATATAACTTCACATGTCCCAATCTCATTTTACAAATATTTCTTCTCAATGTTATTTTAAATCAAACTTTGTAGCAAAATGTAACATCGTGTAAAACAAACAGCTATAATTTTGTATCGATAAATAAAAATCATGTGAATATTACGTTGCATTAGGAATGTATCATATAGTTTTCTCAAGTGACTCATAAATAACGAAACATTATCATTATAAAAAAAGACATTTTATAACTACGATATTTACCGACCCATTGTTTTTGCGGACTTATCAAAAGGAAATGTGGTCGCTGCACCTTCCGAATACTAGTACCGGTAGTGAAAATTCTATTAATTTTTCTATTATAAAGCAAAAAGCAGATCATCATCATCATCATCATTTCGGCCGAATGAAGTCCACTGCTGGACACAGGCCTCCCCCAAAGATATCCACAACGACATATGGATGTGTTGTGGGCTCATTGGGGGGTTTTGCCATAATCGCCACGCTTGGCAGACGGGTTGGCGATCGCAGTTGAGTTGTTAATGTACTCGAAGGACGCTGCTGCCCATCCTCCGGCTAATCCCTTAGTCGACTTTTACGACACCCATGGGAAGAGATGGGGTGGTGGCATTCTGAGCCGGCACCAAAAAGCAGATGAAAACCATTAAACCTTTACATACCCGTGTAAAATAAAGGCTAAGTAGCTCTTAATAAGTGGTATATTATGAACATACGATATTTTAACTCAATCACATCTTTCCGCTTGCCTATTGTCGGGCTGTGAAAGCAATAAAAAGTAATTTTAGATAAGTCAAGCGTGAAACAACGGATATGTGTTTTATTTGACGCAACAATAAATATATAGAGCGTTCCATAAAAATATGTAGCGGGAGACGTTATGTTATTATGTACGGATCTTATTTTATGAATCAATTACAAGGGCCATTATTGCATTACACGACAAACTAAAATGTATTATTTCATTAGAGACAGATCTTCTAATTTTCAAATAATAATAATCATCGTATCATATCAGCCAAAGGACATCCACTGAACAACATGAACAAAGGCCTCTCCATAGATTTCCACAATTGTGTTGTCACTTGAGGGGATTTAGCCAGTACTCTTTTGGCAGGCGGGTTGGCGAGCGCAAAATAGCTACTGTTCCACAGAAGGGACGCTGCTGCTGATGTATCTAGTTTAGAGTCCCTTAGTCACCCTTTACGACATCCACAGGAGGAGATGGAGCGGTGCTATATTCTGAATCCGGACACGACACGGATTGTCCGGAAACCACACGGATTTTATGAAAATTTTAAGGCTGTTTGTTTTATAGCACAGAGACGTGGTCACTCACGATGGACCTTATAAAAAAGCCAAGGTCACTCAGCGAGCTATGGGGAGAGCTATGCTTGGTATTTCTCTGCGAGATCGAATCAGAAATGAGGATGTCCGTCGAAGAACTAATGTTGCCAACATCGCTGAAAGGGTTAATAAACTGAAGTGGCAAAGGGCGGGGCACATCGCTCGTAGAACTGATGGCCGTTGGGGTAAAAGATTCTCGAGTGGACACCGCGCACCGGAAAACGCAGCGTGGGACGACTTTCAACGAGTTGGACAGACGACCTGGTGAAGCTCGCTGGGAGTCGTTGGATACGGGCGGCATGTGATCGCTCGTTGTGGAAATCTATGGGGGAGGCCTGTGTTCAGCAGTGGACGTCCTTTGGCTGATATGATATGATGATTTTTATTTTCAGTAGGAGTGGAGTATATAGTCTGATTCACAAGTTCATTTAAATAAGTAAACAGTTAACCGTGTTCTCAAAATAGGGTAGAGGGCTGGCCTCGTAATAGCAAATAGAACAATGAATATGAAGAATTATCCGCGAACTTAATAAAACTATAATAGCGGTAATTTAAGAAGGGATTCTTAAAGAAGGTGTTCACATTTGTGGAAACTGCACAATACCACTGGTTGGGACAGCAGCAACCTCCTGAGCCCTAAATAACGTGGTACTTGCGGAAATAGTCGACCGTTTATCGGACGTCCATGTACAGGTGTCGTCGTTTACAGACTAAGATGATATAAGTTTTGAATCTATCGCGAATTTCACTCATATTAGAATATGATTTCGGGACTTTTCGCCCACAGATAAATTAAAACAATATTTTGACTAACTTCGACGTTTCGGCCAAGTTGCATTGTGGTCACGAGAAGACTTCTCTAAATCTAGTCAAATAAAAGATGATATAAAGTAATTAAACACTTTTAAACGAATTACGTAGTGTATATTAAAGATTTTATTATTCTTGACATTTCCAGTACTTTACATTCGTGGTCGCAGGATGGCTAAGGTGACAAGCGTCGTTGTGATTACTGTGTGCATCGAAATAACTTTTGATTATAATTGTACGGTAGGTGAAATAAAATAACTTCAAAAGTCTGTAACGACGTTTATCACCTCAGTCATCCTACGACCACGAATGCTACAAAGTGTTCGAAACGTCTGGAAAAACAAAAATCTATCATATACGTGATTAAATCCGTTTAAAAGTGTTGTATTACAATGTGTAATGATCGCTCAAACCTAAGACATTACTATGATATAAATTGTTATAGAATAAATACGTTTTAAGTGTTCGCATATTGCATATATGTACAGCTTTTGTTTTGTTATAACTACAAATTCCTAAGAAATGACGGCAAGTGGTATTTTGTTGAAATAAATAACTTGTTGAGAAATATATGTTAACAATCTGCGTAATGTAAAGGAAGCACCGTTACATTATTTACATTTCACAGAATGTTTAGGGGATGCACCAATGAATTTCAGATATGAGTTATTGTTATTCAAAGTTTTATTATAGGAGGTGAGTAGGTACCACTGTTTCCATATTGAGTTTTTAGACCACATTAAAGTTTATATGAAGACCACAATAAACATGTTCACTCATTTCATCCTGACCATAATCTCCGACATCAGTGTTGTGCAGCTAGAATTTTACTGTGCGACAAGTATATAATTAGAAATGGTGGAGAATAGGACAGTAGGGTTATGCGGGACTAGCAAAAGGAACACATCACCATTGTCTAGGGATATTTCAGTAATGATTAACTAAAAAAGCATAGTTTCTTAAGAGATGTATCATCATATATATATCCATCCTATAGACGTCCACTGCTGAACAAAGGCCTCCCCTATAGATTACCACAATAGTGCCGTTATTTTCGCCTTTTACGAGGTTACGACGTTTTTTATATTCATAATCCGGACACCACATGGAAGAGATGTATACAACCAAGAAACTTGTTATTAGGAAGAATTATTTTGGAATTCACCCATTAAACCCAGCCAATAACATGCAAGTTGTACTAAAATAAAGGATTTCTGTTGTAATTGGTTGTAATAGACAACGGTACAAAGGGAAACCATTGTCCTCGTTTAAATAAATCACAAAATAATAGTCAGTAAAGGCACCCCTGAATTTAATCATGGATCTGGAACTGTTGTGCAGGCTTAAAACCTGGCTGTAAATGTCTTGCTGTGGAAGGTTGTATGAGTTGCAATTTTTTATTTTTTCTAGGAGACGGGAAGAATGAAATGATGCCTTCTGTACAAGACCATTCTGGAAATCATTTAGAGCTCTTTTCTGTGGGATATACCACGAATGTTCAATAGGACTTAGGTCTGGTGTGCAGATCTCTGGGCTGCAACATCATGCACCTACGGCTACTGTATCATCACCTGGGCTGTGTGTGGACGGTCATTAAGATACACACGTTATGCATCTTTTAAATATCCCCAAATAATATTAACGTGTGTATGTTACAAGATTGTGGACACACATCAGTGGCGCCGTCACACAACTTTTTTTATATTACATGCAATAATATTATACATTATTTAAAATATTTTAATTAAATACTATTTAAATTATGTATAGAATAATATTCACGAACAAAACACAAGCCAAGGAAAGAAAAGAAACAATACATATATTATATTCTATCACAGGTGCGACAAAGACATCGAGTAAACGTGTTATCATTTTAGATAAATACTACGAGAGTAAAAGAAATAGCCTTTTACTCTCGTAGTATTTGTATCTTCTTTCTTACAGCATAGGCTTGTAGTTTTATAGCTTTATACCTATATACATACACACATACACACGCCGTGTGGTGCCGGCTCAGACTACCACCAGCCCATCTCATCCCGTGAGCGTCGTAAAAGTCGACTAAGGGATTAGCCGGAGGATGGGCAGCAGCGTCCTCCGAGTACATTAACAACTCAACTGCGATCGCAACCCGTCTGCTAAACGTGGCGATTATGGCAAAACCCCCCAATGAGCCCACAACACATCCATATCAGTTATGTTGTAGTGATCTTTGGGGGAGGCCTTTGTCCAGCAGTGGACTTCATTCGGCCGATTTGATGATACCTACATACAGCGAGACTGATTTTTGCGCGCCATTTAATATGGACGTAACATATCTATGGTATAATATCTTTGATTACATGTAATTCCTCAAAATTGCTGGAGATAAAAATATTTCCCTTAAATCAATAATATTCGGTTTAACTCTTAACAATGGTCATCATTTCAGTCGATGAAATTCCACTGCTGGACACAGGCCTCTCCCAATGTGTATTGTGTACTCATTGGGGGGTGTTGCAAAAACTCCTCGCTTGGCAGGCGGGTAGGCGATCGCAGTTAAGTTGTAAATGTACTCGAAGGACGCTGCTGCCCATCATTGCCTCCGGCTAATCCCATGATTGCCTTTTACGAAACCCACGGGATGAGATGGGTTGTACTATTCTCATCCGGCACCACACGGTAAAAGGGAACAAGGGTAAAATGTTATTTTGAAACAGTAAAAATGTCGGCATTTGATAATTACGACGACCAGGTGTTTATTTAATCGTATCCACACATGGTACTCACTCTATAAATCTTTTAGGATGTTTTTAAATAGAATTTTATTTATTTTTCTGCGCACGCAGCTTATTGCGCCACGTGGAATAGTATATAAATAATAGACTCTATCAGACATATATGATTAGAAGTGGTGGCGGCTTGTCGTGTCCAAATTATGAATGAAGCAGCACTCCATCTCCAACCGTTGGATGTCGTAAAGGCGGCTAAGGGACTCTAAACCAGAAGGATGGGCAGCAGCGTCCCTTCTGTAGTACAGTAGCCATACTGCGCTTACCAAGCGTGATAAGTATTGGCAAATACCCTCCAAAATAACGAAACAATTGTGGAAATCAATGGGGGAGGTCTTTGTTCAGTAGTGAACGTATTAATGGCTGATATGATGATGAGTGGTGTCCCGGAGTTTCGTGGACTCTTCTTAAGGACTGAGTTGTGATTTCTAAACTTGGCATGTATATGCCTGGCATGAACGTGTTATAATTTTGTTAGATACTTCTACACTCATACTAAGTAAAGTTAAATATATGTGCTAAATCGACTGGTAAATTATACAAGATTTTGAAGAAAAGTAATACGTAATAACGTTTTTATACAGCCTATGCAAGTTAAAATAATTATTCCATTGCCTTAAATTTTTTCGTCCATCTATCGCATTACAGCCGGCCGCGGAGTAGGGGTAAAGTGAAAGGAGCTCAGCCATGAAGCAAATTTGCTTCATGCGCTCGGCAGAGCAGCCATCAATGATTTAAATAAATATTGTGCTCAGTTTTTAACATGCGTCTATCATCTGAATGATTGTATTTTTTTATGTATTCCGTGCTCTAATACGCAGATAAGTTACACTTGCATCGTGGTTTTATAAAACCACACAATCCATTTTTTTTATTTTAAGAAACTCTCTTGTAAGAGCTTTTATTCATTATTTTTGCCACCAAGCACTTTCATTTGATATACATATCATGGGGGTGCATAACATAAAAAAATAATTGGTCTGCCATCTTTGGGAGTCCACCATATTGAATTTAGAATGAGGTCGCTTAGCTAACCATGCATTGTCATACAAAGTAAACGTGCATGCAAAATTTCAGCTCAACTCTTGGGGATAACTGTTTTAAATTTCAGTTGCAAGATTTGACCCATACTTTACATGGCAAGTTAAAAATATAATTACATTAGGTACTATAATTATTTTTATTCGTATTCTTTTCAGCAAACCCATTCATATCATCATTTGATACCCATATCATGAGGGTGCACAAAAAATTATTGGTCCGGTGATCTTTAGGAGTCCGCCATATTAGATTTGGAATAACGTTACTTAGCTATCCATGCATTGTCATCCAAACTAAATGTGTATGCAAAATTTCAGCTTAATCGGTTGGGGATATCGTTACAGCCGAATAAAGTCCACTGCTGGACCAAAGCATCCCCCAAAGATCGCCACAACGACCGGTCTGGGTGTATTGTGTGCTTATTGGGAGGTTCACCATAATCGCCACGCTTGACAGGCGGGTTGGCGATCGCAGTTGAGTTGTAAATGCACTCGAAGGCCGCTGCTGCCTATCATCCGGTTAATCCCATAGTCGCCTTTTACGACACCCAAGAGATGAGATGGGTTGGTGCGATTCGCAGCCGGCACCACACGGCAAATATTGGGGATAAGTGTTTTAAAATTCAGTTGCAAGATTTGACCCATACTAATAAGGCAAGTTAAGTAAAAGCTTATATAGCTTAGAGCTATATTATTAAACTAAATAAAGATTTTAACACAGGTATCTATGTCATTGGTATCTCTTATCGATAGACAATTAGTTCTATCCATCTAATATCATTGTTTTTGAGGCGGCAAAGCGTCAGGGTTTACTGCGGTGCCACGACAAATAAATAGAAGAAAAAGACCGTTCATTTTATAAAGTCCCCTTAAATCTTCTATTGAAATACAATATATTACATTGACAATTCATTAAAAGTTAACAATTTATGTCACAAAAGCATTTCTTAAAAAAGAATATGCATGTTATTTTGTTAGAACTATTTCATATTTCTGTGATTAGAACTTACATTTTTATGGAAACTGGATATCTATACAAATAAATAAAATTAAAGTGTCTGTTTGTAATGTCAAAATAACAGCTTTTTACTTAATGTACTACTGTAATGTAATATACGGTACCTTTTTTTTTTTTTTTGTTGATGTCCAGTTGAAATTCTACATGGAACTTCCTTCATCCCGGGGAAGGGCGAAGGGGTATGCCGGACTCCTACCGGCTAAAGCCACTGGAGCGGTCATCTTCGGCACCGAAGGGGGGCTCCAGGTCCTCGTAAGATCACACTAGCAAAAAACTTTTTTTTTTTTGTCTGTCTGTCGGTCTGTTTGTTCCGGGTAATCTCCGAAACGGCTGGACCGATTTTCACTGGCAGATAGCTGATGTTATAAGGAATAACTTAGGCTACTTTTATTTTAGAAAAATACTTAGGGTTCCGCGCAAAAAAAAAACCCTTGAAATCCAATATATATATATTATATGTCTATGTCGAAGTACTCCAAATTTCTTTTAAATTAAACGCGCGTGAAACCGCTTTTCCCAGCTAGTTATTCATAAAACTACAAAAATAGACTATTGTCATACACAGTACGGTTTTTTAATAATATTATGTAAAGAAATACACCAAAATTCGATACACAGTAAAATTCTGTTTACCTACTATGAAATTCGAGGGTAATAAATCCTCGGCCTTTCTTGACATACGTCTTATTCCATAAACCTGAACATTATGTTCACACACGTATAGTCACACCGTGTATAGTCAAAGTCAAAGTTTTTATTTCATATAGGCCCTAATAGGCACTCAAGAATAGTCAAAAGTTAAGGTGCGATGTTCGGAAAAGTTGATCTTATGGAGAAAAAGCCGGCAAGAAACTCCATAGACACTCTTTTAAAAAAGTGATATTACAATTATAATAAAACAATTTTAAACGGATTAAATCGCGTGTATTATTGATTTTTGTTTTTCCTGACGCCCGAAACCCACCACGGTTGATCGGAGACCTGCAGTCTTACCATTCATCAAGGGAGTCACGGACAGAATTGGTCATATCTTGAAGCGTGCTTCTATTAAAACCTATTTCAAGCCACATAGAAAGATAAGCCAACTTCTCAAACCCGTGAAGTGTCACATTCCTCTACAAGATGCAGGGGTCTACAAGATTGACTGTGATTGTGGGTTGTCATACATAGGGCAAACAAAGCGTAGTATAGCCACCAGAATTAAAGAACACATAGCTGACGTCAAGCATAGACGCATCACAAAGTCCGCAGTGTGTGAACATGCCTTAGGCAAACCCAACCATTTTCTTCGATTTGATCATCCTCAAGTCCTCGCGAAAGAAAACCGTTATGTACCAAGAATGTTTCGAGAGGCTATTGAAATTAAAAAACATCCTAATTTTAATAGAGAAGATGGTTGGCAGGTACCACCTGTTTGGAATCCGGTTATTAAATTAATAAAATCCCAAACAACACACCAAACTAAAAAACATCAAGACACTGTGAGTGATTACTGCGTGCATCGAAACAATTTTTGATTAGTTTTGTACGGTAGATAAAATAACTTTTTAAATCTGTAACGACGCTTGTCACCTTAGTCATCCTGCGACCACGAACCCTGCAAAGTGTTCGAAACGTCAGGAAAAACAAAAATCAATAATACACGCGATTTAATCCGTTTAAAATTGTTTTATTATAATGTGTAATAATCGCGAAAACCTAAGACAATACTATGTGATATTACAATTTAACACGTCAGCTATGTGGAAACAAAGTGGAATATACGTGAAATACATATCGCGATAATAAACACACTATTGCTTCTGTAATACACAATCAGAAATTGATAATTATATTTACATTCATCGCAATTTAGAATAATTAATAGATAAACATATTTTGTCAATAAGGTACCAAACATCCCTGTCGTCAACGTAATCTATAGCTTTATAATAAGCTTTTCCAATAAGAACGCGTTAATATAGGCTTTAAACTTTCCCTCTGTAAGATCTGTTATAGATTTGGGCAGCTTGTTATAAAAACGTATACTATTCCCTAGGAACGACTTATTCGTTTTAGCTAATCTAAATTTAGGTACTACTATTTTATGTTTTTGCCGTGTATTGATGTCATGAAAATCGCTTCTTTTATAATATTTGTGCAGATTTTTGCGGACATATAAAATGTTTTCAAAGATATAAAGTGACGGCAGTATAAGTATGTTAATATCTTTAAACATGGTTCTAAGAGACTCACGAGTGCCCATGTTATAGATCGCGGGGATGGCCCATTTTTGTAATATAAAAATAGAATCTACATCGGCCGCTGATCCCCACAACAGAATGCCATAAGACAATGCTATGGAAATATGCAAAGTAAACTAATCGAGCTGTAGCTACATCAGTCAGCTGCCTAATTTTCCGAACTGCAAATGCAGCAGAGCTTAGCCTACCCGATATAGCTTTGATGTGGGCACTCCATTGAAATTTAGAGTCGATGGTTATTCCTAAAAACACAGTTTCATCAACAGTTTCATGTTGGTTGCCTTCAAGAATAATTTTAGCCCTATTTGGGGTGTGTTAAGCAATGAAAACTTTAAAAAATTGGTTTTATCAGCATTAAGTAGTAGATTGTTAGCGGCAAACCATAGAATATATAGAAAGCCTACCCATACAGACAGATACCTTAAAGGTGAATCTCACCACCATCCTTGTCAGTTAGTTACTGTGGCTAAATCTATGTTACACACACGAGATCACACAGCATCTACGACGCGGACCGTGTAGCAGCGGAGCTTAACCATGTGAAGCAAAGTCTTCAAAATAATCCGTATGAAGGTGTTTTAAGAGCGCCACATTTGCGTCGCAGAAGCCGCCTGAAACCCACCACGGTTGATAGAAGACCATTTTCATTTTCAAGACTGTTTTACCATTCATAAAGGGAGTCACGGACAGAATTGGACATATCTTGAAGCGTGCTTCTATTAAAACCTACTTCAAGCCGCATAAGAAGATCAGCTATCTTCTCAAACCGGTGTCACATTCCTCCACAAGATGCAGGGGTGTACAAGATTGACTGTGATTATGGGTTGTTATACACAGGGCAAAAAAAGCGTAGTATAATAGCCACCAGAATTAAAGAACACATAGCTGACCTCAATCATAGACGCTCCACTAAGTATGGCAGTGTGTGAACATGCTTTAGACAGACCTAACCATTTTCTTCGTTTTGATCAACCTCAAGTCCTAGCGAAAGAGAACCGATATGTGCCTACAATGTTTCGTGATACTATTAAACTAAAAAAAAACAATACACTGAGTGATTACTGCGTGCATTGAAACAATTTTTGATTATAATAGTACGGTAGGTGAAATTAAATAACTTTTTAAATCTGTAACGACGCTTGTCACCTAAGTCATCCTACGACCAGGAACCCTACAAACTGTTCGAAACGTCAGGAAAAACAAAAATCTATCAGATACGCGATGTAATCCGTATAAAGGTGTTTTTTATAATGTGTAATAATCGCTAAAACCTAAGACATTCCTATATTATGTATGTGACACTGAGTTTTGAAATTTGGACATTGTTGAATATGATACAGGCTGCTTGCCGCGCACGTTATTCAATAGATCGGTAACGCTTTAGCCAATGCATGCATCAGCGATAGTCCACATCGTTTGCGTCATTTGTTTGCCATCTCAATCTCCGAAAGAGTTGAGGTCAACTTGGTCAGGTGGCAGCATTGCCAAGACCCAGGCATGTCTTTTTTACGCCTGTCGGAGTCAATTCCAACTGACTCCAACATTCCGAGAGATGTCCGTACCGACTACTTACCACCTCGAACTTCGTGGCGTTACTCTCCCGTCTACTTTCAGCTTTCGCTCCTATATCGAGCCAAAAGCTCAACTGGCTGCAAGAAAGCTTGGCGTCCTATCGAAGGTGAGACGGTAGTTAACATCGAAACAGCTGCTCAACTTTACCAAGCGCAAGTTCGATCGTGTGTGCAATACTGCTCTCATCTTTGGGACGGTACCGCCAAGTATCAGCTTGAAGCGCTTGAGGTGATTAAGAGACGTGATAAGAGGCTCAATAACAACGATGCACTCGTCGGGACAAGGTTCTAAGGTGTGATCTTACGAGGACCTGGAGCCGAAGATGACCGCTCCAGTGGTTTTAGCCGGTAGGAGTCCGGCATACCCCTTCCCCCTTCCCCGGGGTGAAGGAAGTTCCATGTAGAATTTCCACTGGACATCAACAAAAAAAAAAAAAAAAAAATGGAGGCTTTCCTTTCCCGCGGCGGAGGAAGTACATGAAGTATTTACACCGGATCAATAATAAAAATAAAAGGTGGTAGCAATAAATGCTGAAATTTATTACGCGAGCGAAGCTGCGGAAGCTTGTTATGAATAACGCGATATACACATACAATTTATTTTAAGATTTTTCAGTCTATTTATGAAATATCGTAATATTACAAGATTTGTTGTTGAAGTGACAAAACTCATCAATACAATAGAAATATATATAAGTATAATATGTATATATATATATATATAGAGAGAGAGAGAGAGAGAGAGCGGCAGTATAATAAGCAATGTTCCCTCAGGTCCGTTAAACGCTAATAGTTTGTGAATTTTATAATAATTTTACAGTTTATTTATATTAAGCGAAATTTTCTCTTTAAAAGTTTTCTTTTTAAACGATGCCCCTGACTATGTTTTTCCTGTGTCGTGGGTACAGTTTAAAAACATATATAAATCACACATGCACGAACACCCAGACCCAAAACAACTATCTGCAGATCATACAAATATATGTTCGAACAGAAAACCAGTTGCTTAGCCACTGCGCCAGCATTGCTTAGCAAACGAACGACATAGTTGTGAATTTACACCTATTCGGTCTGTCTACAACTGACTATCAAACGATATTTTATGTGCATTTGATTAGCATATACAACAACACTTGATTTTGTTTGAAGTTTACGCTAATTCCACGCATTGCTCTTTAGTTGATGTGTTGAAGCAAATTGATAACTGTGAAATGTTTCAGCTCTAAACTGGCTGTGAATACGTTTCTAGGCTAGAGCTAGCTTTCAGGCACAATTTATGAATCGCTCGGTTAAAAGCAGCACAGATTACCGAATACTTCTCATTAATCATCTCTTACGGCCGAATACTGAAACACTACTTAATATTTAAATCCCGCTTAGCTATTTAAGACACCGGGGAAAAAAACATAATGGAGGCGGGCGTCTCAAATTGTTAAGCGGGATTTAAACATCAACTGGCGTTTCAGTATTCGCCTTCTTCTTCTTCTATACCTGCCGGCGGTGCGAATACTGACATAGAGTGCAAATCACCTACAACCAGAGGTAAGTGGAACGACACCGTGGGGTTTCAGCCGGCAAGAGTCTATGAGGCTTCCCCACGTTAAAAAAAAGAATGGCGAATCGCTCACTACAAGGCGAATGAGGTGCTCGTCTTATCGCCAGGTTGTTTAAAAATAATACGTGAACCTGAAGTTACTTACAAAGCCTGTCTGGCCACTGCCAGAGGAAATTAAAATGGTATTTAAATGGAATGTTAAAAATAAATATAATTTGGTTCTTCCGTATGCTGCTACATGGTGAGCTTTGGACAGGTACGTAGCCCAGTCTCCGTGATTTATACAATTAACGGCAATACACTTAAGCATATCAACGGGACAAAAAAATCTGGCTGTGTCTTTTGGCTAAAAAACCTACGACTCATGAACCACATAATAGTGGTTGTAAAGGACTCTAGCCGATTGGGTTTCATACTGTGGAATGCTCAGAATTTCAACTGTAGCGTCATTAAAATTATTATTTGTGTGATTGTTCACAGTAAGTGGAGTCTACAGCATGTGTCTGCAAACCGTATTAAAAGTAGTACTTATATTTTTGTTTCGGAGAAGACACAAAAAGCCTTTTTTGCTGCCCTTCCCGCTGACATGTGAGGTAGAAGTGGCTGCTTAACCGGGCAATCTGGCGAAACCAAAAGAGGCCTCCAGCCAGACGTAAATTAAAACCTACTAACTACGGAACTGCAGCTAAGGGCAACTGACGTATGATTTTATTGACTAATCTATGTACTGTCAGTTGTGTCTGATTTAAAACAATAAGTTAATTATACAATTGTTTTGATTCATGTAAACTCTTATACAAATTGGAAAATGTTATTTGAACTCACTATTTTAGCGCCGTGTGTATGTTTTACTGAAAAAAGCCGACTAATGTTAAATCTTAAATCTTAGGATTTACCAACTAGAGTTGGTGTATGTATGTAAGTAAGTGTATGGTTGTATGTGTGTAAGGTTTGATATATAATTAGACGATTTTCGAGCTTTACCGTAGTTTGAGCTTTTACAGTAACATATGTACATCTTGCATGCTTGTGTGTGTTTACTTAAGTTATGCAAATAAATTTATCTTATTTAACGGCACAGTTGTCGCGATTGGCTCGCTGCGCTACGTGTCACGGGCCGAGCGGGCACGGTACATTTATTCGTATGATCTACAGATAGTTATTTCGGGTCTGGCTGTTTGTGCATGTGAGATTTATGTCTGTAAACTGTATATTCGATACTAGAGAAATCATTCAGTGAGACATCGTCTTATATTAAATAAAATTAATCTCTCTGCAGTGTAACCGTTACAGGCCGGTATTATAATGTTCATTATAATACAAAAACCGGACAAGTGCGAGTTGAACTCGCGTGGAGAGGGTTTCGTACGACGAATATGTTACCTACCATGTTTTTTTTAAATCTGACTCGAAGCTTGTGGTAACTATAATAATTTATCCCAAGAACATGTTCTCCAATGACTTGGTTTTATTCTCTTTGATGTTCTCCCACACATTCAACTGCAAACGTAAGTTTAACGCGCAATATTGAAAGATTTACCATGTTGTTTTAAGACCATAAGTTACCTGTAAAGAACTATTAAGTAAAATAATTAGGCTCTGTAGTTTCTGTTATAATAGAGCGTGATTTTTTGTTAATAAAAATTAAATTCAAAATTAAAAAATAAATTTAATAAAATTTAAACTATATATTTTAAAATAAATATATTAGAAACCCTCACAATAAGAGCCGTTTCACTTCGTATGTTACACGGTAGAGGTTGCAAAGCTTTATTCTTTAAAAAAAAATTAAGTGGCCCCTTATTCAAAATTCGTTTATTTACGTTGCACTTCTGTATCTGAGTCACAGAAATCCATATGTGTACCAAATTTCAACTTAATCAGTCCAGTAAATTTAGAGCAAATTGGCTGTGACAGACGGACCGAAAGACAGACAGACACACGACTTACGAGTGATCCTATAAGTTTCTTCTAACGTTCGGAACCGATTATTTTACCGTATTCATTGTTCGTTTTCATTAGTTATGAAATGTCACAAAGCCAAGGGGCTTAAGGATTGCGGATGACATTTGAGAGTTCATTGACATAAAAATATATATTTTCGGCAATATTAGTCAGTTATGAGGTATTGTTGCCAAACTTATAAGATATATCTCTGATTATTTTATGAATAATAGGTATTTGATTTTTAAGTCATATTTGGCATTTAGTTATGTATGTTTAAATTAGTCAACGCAGTTGAGTTTATGTGTTATTTATTACATTTATAAAAGACAACACTAAAGTTAACACGATCATAAAACACGCATTTGGCAGGGTTGGGTCAATCATAATTAAATTATCACTAGTTATGATTTGAACTAAATATACAATACATTATCATTAAAATGTCAAAATGTGTTTTTCTAGGTAGCAAATCACGATTCATTTACAGTGGGTACTTGTGATGTGAGCCGTGTGGGGCCGGAATAGCACCACCCATCTCTTCATCATTCCCTGCCAAGCGTGGCGATGATGGCAAAACCGCCCAATGAGCACACAACATAAACTCAGACCGGTCGTTGTCGCTGTCTGTAGGGGAGACCATTTTTTTTTTCATGAACTTCCTTCGCCCCGGTGTAGGGCGAAGGGGTATGCCGGACTCCTACCGGCTAAAACCACTGGAGCGGTCATCTTCGGCACCCAAGGGAGGTTCCAGGTCCTCTTATGATCACACTAGACTGTAGTGTAGGCCTGTGTCCAGCAGTGGAAATTTTTCATCTGAAATGAGGATGATTTGTGATATGAGCTTTCTCAGTAGCTAGTGTATTATAATATCTGTGTCAGCAGTAAGTAAAAGTAGGAACTTCAATAAGTATTAGTTGAGGCGCTCACATCCAATTACACTCACTGTTCAGTAAACGATCGGTGAGGTTGAGCAACGCTTGGCGCGGTCAGTCTATGGATGGGTGACCGCATAGTGGTATATAAATTGAGCGTCTCCGTACTTCGGAGGGCACGTAAAATTGTCGGTCACAGTTGTTGTCATCAGACGGCCGTCGCTAAGCCAAGTCAGAGGCCCTTGGGCGGCTTGAATAACGCTGACACGAGGCTGGCCACTATCTACACGAAAAGAAAAAAAAAAGAATTGAATAGTAATACTTAATTTATACCATAAACTTAATATACTATAGTAATAGTCATACACAGTGTACGAGTGAGAAACTGATCCTTACGAAAAAACATACTGCGAGAAAGAGACACCATAAAATGGCCGTAAACCGGTTTGAAACAATTTACTCTGCGTTAGTCTCCTGTCAAAATAAGTCTTCGTATTTATTTATGATTGCTTTTACAACCATCTGGTTTGTTTTTGGATTAATATCAATAATAATAATGATGTCATGTTCTGTGTTAGGCTGCAGTGTAACTTACAGCAATAACCCAAATAAAGAGACATTTCACAGGTAAATACTGACAGTTCTACTACTACTACTAAGAAAGAAAGATCGCAAGGTTGAGAATGAAGGTAGACCCGACCTCAACTTACTATAAATAGATAATAAATTTAAATGCATAAATCTAAATAAATTGTAAAAATAATTAATTAATTACATTATTATATATTATTATTATAAGGAATAATACATATTATATTACACTTGTGATAAATAAGTTTTGTGTGTAACTAACCTTCAGTGTTATAGTAATTTTTTTTATGGATACTTTTTTGGAACGAAGTTCCGTACGGCAGGCTTGGAGGGGATAGGGATTTTGCTGCGCGACCGAACTGAAAAAAATGTGATAGTAAAACCGTAAGAAAAAATCCGTGGAAAAAATCCGTGGAAAAAAGTGCGTGGAATAAAACCGTTAAATGAGACGTGTGCAGGCGCGACAGTCGCATACACAAGCGAGTAGTGTATAAGTGTCGTTTCTACATTAGCCGAAGGAACTTCGTTCCTACCTGGTGTCCCACGACACCACATAATTTTTTGTCCTTCTTCAGGTTATCATTGTATTTTATTTTATCACTCTTTTATGAGAAAATATATTTTATACATCGCATTTTCTTTTTAAATTCAGTCATAGAAGATATTAACTAAAGTTAATAGATTTATAACTGCACATACATACTACTTTAGGCTTCAATATGGCTACTTAAGTATTCATAGATACATACGAGTACATGGACATACTAATGTCCTACACATATTCACTCACACATCCACGCGTCGCATAGCCGTGGCGTCCTAAAATTGCCCTCATCGGCCTATAAAGAAGTTTCACTCCAAAACTTTAATATTAAGTTATCCTTGTACACGCAGTTCATTAAGCGCCGCTTCTTCCTTAACACTTCCTTTCTCCTTTTCGTTACACTTGAAACAACACAAGAAGACAGTTATAATGGTCCCAAACAGCGTAGACAGCCAAATGAACATCGGAACTACCGGTTCTTCAGATGACGTTACAGGGTTATGTCCGGGTGAATTATAAATGATGTAGCTGCCCGAATGACCGTGCGATGGATGACTCGAATGACTTTTTCCTACATGTCCTGTATGTCCTACATGTCCAGTATGTCCTACATGTCCAGCATGTCCTGCATGTCCTTTTGCAACTACACAAACATTACTTATGAAGGTGTAAACCACTATTGCGTAGATAAAGTTCATGGTGCAACGTTAAGGACGGGTGCAAGCACGCGACTGCCGCAGCTTGGGACTTGCGCAGTGTTGCCGTTCCATAAAATTAAAAGTCGCTATCCAATGTTAAAAAATCCGCTAGATATAAAAAAAACATACGGCTAAATCCGCTAGAAGTCGATAATTAACCACTGTCGACCGGAACGTTTGCTCCCCTCCAGTAAATTTCGGCGAGCACCCGAAGCTCCAGGTCCCCACGATTAGTTTTGTTACCTAATCCAACATTAGTTAATAAAGCGTGATTCGGTTAGAGGCGTTTGACATATCACAAAGTAGGTAATTGTTGATGTACTTGTTAGCCTTTTTGAGCTAGCTGTTTAAAAGTAATCATCTTGAGTTCGTAAAAAACGCAAAAAGAAACTTGCTGAGCATGAATTGAATTTATAATAAAGAAAGAGAGAATTTTTACAGAAGTGGATGTGTCTCTAGGCTACGCCAAATAGGTGTCCAGTTCAGCATGTGCCAGGCAGCTGGAGCGTGATGCTGTTTTGCACCTGGAACCAATTTTGTAGGTGACACAAGGACATCAAACGGAGCATACAGACAGCCTTATAGTACATACATGTGTACGTTGCGTTGTAAGTTGTATTGTGCATTTGCATACTGTATGATTATTTCGTACAATATGTACGATGGGTTGAGCCTTACAAAACCACAGTACTACTATGTACTTACAAAGCCAAACCAGGGCATCAAAAGTTACTATCAGAGATTGATTCTTCTTTCTTTCTTTTGAAGTTAAACTTCTTTAGCACCGTTGTGATTTGAAAATTCGATGAAACGAAAAAGCGACACCAAAAAGAGACAAACATATTCATAAATAGGATTTAGCCTGCGAGAGAATGAGTTGTTTGTACGTATGCTAGCACATGTCTTTGCGCCTGCGTACTACGAGGCCTTCAGAAAAGGCGTCATCATAGTCAACGTGGTGTATCAATCACGTGTATCATTTTTGTGCATTTGCGTATTAAAATTCGTTGGTTAATTAAATTGTGTTAATTATGTAACACACGAATATCTTGTACATAAATTATTAGTTAAATTATATTATTATTTTCTGAAGTTTCACTTCTGCCGCGTTGCGTCACGTGTCAAGTATGCACTTCTTTTCTTTTTTTAAATACTTTGCCCCACACTAGGTCTTCTCCTGTGTCGTGGTTACGTTTACTAACACAAATTCCACACACAATACACCCAGACCCGGAATAACTACCTCCAGGTCAACCAAATATTTGTTCAGTGCGAGAATCAAACCCGCAACCCGAAGCGTAGCAACTGACTGTATCAACCACTGCACTAGCCGTGCCGTCAAGTTATTGTCTATGTTATTGGATAAGTGTGTGAATGTAATTGAGTTTGATAGTTTGTAATTTTTTTTACTCCGTCTCCGTACGTCTCTTGTCGTCGTCAGAAGCCGCTAAATATTTTTTGGCCGTTAAAACCAAAATTGTATGCGCTAAAAGTTCACCAAATTCGCTAGTGCGAGCGACAAAGACGCTAAAACGGCAACACTGGAGTTGAGGTCACTGCGCGCATGTAGACAGTCACACTGGCGGCAGACTGTCGCCGCTCACCAATAAACAAAACAAAAATCGAGTGTGAAATGCATGACGTGCCTTAATGGACGTACGCTGTGTGCAATGAAAGGACATTCAATTACAGGCCAATGGCGAAGTTCAAAACAAACTAATACACAATACATTTTTAAATAATAGAGGTCGAGTTTAAGCCATTATATGCATTATTATAGTTTTAGAAAACAAACGCCTAGTTATTTCTTAAGTGGTTAAATGAGCACACTGGTAACCATGCACAGTCGCAGTTAGCCGGTGAGCTCGCGGCCTCAAAATGTGTGGCTCCTACAAAGTGTGATCTTCCTGCCAGTTATCACGATGAACGTATTCGTAATTAAGTGTTTTCACTTAATTTTTGTATATTAGTACAAGCATTTCTATAAAATCTAAACATTCAGCAAGCAACCTGAATCACACTTGTTTTTTATTTATTAATATGTAAATTCGCATTAACACACACTGACACTGGGCTTTATGTAATATACGCTAGTGTTGATTTAACTTCCCATTCCCATATAAAATTAATTTGATATATTTACCAGATAAGTAGGTAGCCAAATCTAGTTCGGCAAACATCCGATATAAGATTATAGATATAAGTATAAGAATACTATATCGAGTTAAATAAACCATGGTTTATGTATCATTGTCATTTACAAAACAAATGCACATACCGAAATAATACTAGGGGGCAATTCCATTGCAGAGAGGTATCAGACATAGGTCGGGCATTTCCCCGAAACTGTCCACCGCTGCAATGGAAGATGCCTTCAAGCTAGAGTGGAAAGGATTCAGCATTAACAACAATGGCGAGTATATCACTCACATTCGAATTGCCGACGACATCGTATTCATGACAGAATCGCTGCTAGAGCTATAGATGTATTTATTTTACATTTTAACTTATATTTAATTCAGAAACTTTTATATTACGTTCGTTACGTGTGGTGTCCGGAGTAAGAATATAGCACCACTCCTTCTCCTCCCGTGGTAAGCACTGGCAACTCCCCCTCAAAATGATGACACAATTATGGAAATCTATGGGCGAGGCCTTGTTCAGCAGTGGCAGCCTTCCTTTTTTTTATTTGTCTCAGTGGAATTTCTCCAATAACTTCCTCAAGGCAAGTTGCCTTGAGCCGAGATTATTGAATTAATTTTAATGTTGGTATAATAATATTTTACCAAAAAATGATTATGATCAAAATTTGGTTTGATCTCTTATTAAACTACGTTTATTTGTAAAAATCGGTTGTTGAAATGATACTTGCGTCATTACATTGTAATGTTGCATGGCAATACCAATATACCGTGGTCACCAAACCACCAATCGGGATTTCCCCCGAGACCTGTATTCATTGTAGTAGCTTTGAGAGGCCTATGTTTAAGGCGAGGTTATCCCAGACCTCAGGCATTTTTAACACTATCCCAGCCCCCACCTGCTTAGTGCGACGTAACTATTTACGAACCGTTGAATCGCACAATTCGCACACGAATCAAAAGATAAAAGAAAGAAAGAAAGACCACACCACAGTTTAAATGTGTGCAGTAGATCAACTGAATTGATACTTATATCTAAGGTAGGATTTTTTATTTCTTTATGTTTACATTTTATAGTGGAGTACTAAGTGTTCTATTATTGTTACATAAAATGTTCATAATGTCGCTTTAAGGGATTTTTTACAATCGACTAATTTTATTAATGAAACAAAGGTCGTTCACAAAAATATATTTATACAACATAAGCTTATGTAATAAAACAAAGAGCCTTTCATCAATAAATAATACTATTTATAAAGGGTAGTAGGCAGAATATAGCTATATTATGTATACTTATTGTTAACCAGGATTGATGGAATAAGGGTAAATAACAATAAATGATTCTGAACTGTTCTGAACCGACGTTAACAGAAAAAAAGATTCTTATTTTAGCGGTATAAAAGTTAAATTAAATATCCAGAAGAGTCTTAGCGTATTTCAGTATTTATATTTTACCATCCACAATTGCATTTATTAGTCCTTTTTGTTGCCAGATGCTGTCTGCCCTCTACTACTATGTCATCGCCAATTGGTCCGTCAGGCGTAACTCCAATAAATCAATAAATAATCCGCAAGGCTCAATACTAAGGTTCTCCCACGGTATCTGCTGCAAAGCCTGCTGTTTATGCTCAATACTACGGGCAATTGACACTACATTCTATATTTTTATGTTTTTATCCTGCGATGCCGTATCTATTGATGTTTGCCTTTTACATATAGGTCCAAATGTTGAAGCAGTGATTAGATTTTTCTGAATTTCTAACCATTCACTGCTATCCCTCTGCAATAGTGTGGTTCTTTCTATGGCATGTTTATCTGAAGTTAGTTTTCTGATTTTTTTAAGAACTCTTCCTTGGTTCTTTCTAATTCTTCTTTAGTCATGTACGGGGCTGAGCTGGCAGATGGTGTTGTTTCTGGTTTACATCTTTCCACTTTCTGTATTTTCTTGTTGGGTGTTCCAAATTCAGTTTTCTTTTCTGTTCCTTTTTTCTTTCAATGTCTTCAGCTGATCCTTCACATTTTTTGATCTATATCCGTAAAGGCTTTGTTCGGTGCCAAGGTATCTCTCTCAGAGTGGAGTATTGATGCACAGTAAAAATAATTTAAATAATGAAGTTACTGTTGCCCTTACACTGTGCTGAAATATCATCTAGTTTAATAACTAATCAACCTACTGAAAATATTTATACTGGAGATTCCAACGAAAGCTATATAAACATATAGCTATAGTTACGTAAAATTACAAATGACCTAAAAAATCTTACTGTTACTCTTATACTGTTAGTAAATCTTCATAGAAATATCTACCTACGTTTTCAGAAACAATGAAGATAAGATAAAAACATTTTTATTCATGTAAACCATATACAGGCACTTATGAGTCGTCGAGACTTTAATTGCCGCGTTCCAAGATGTGGATTTCCTATGGAGAAGAACGGGCTAGAAACTCCATGGTTACTCTTTTTAAAAAGAAAAGAGTCTAAACTTCTTAAAGAGTCTACTACTCGTAAACAAGCCTGAATGTATTTTTTTTTTTTTTTTTCATTCAGTTGTTATAATGGTCTTATCTTATACCGTGTTAAAATTTTACTTATATACTGGATAATGCAACAAAAGCTATACATGAATATAACCATAAGCACCTACATATAATGAGCTAAATGATCTACGTACCTATTGATTTACTTAAACTATGTTACTGTGGTCACCTACCAGATATCTTTTCAGAACTTCCGGAATTTAAATTTGATATCATCTTTTTCTTTAAGATACACGGTCTGCAGCGTAGAGCGACTATACGGATCGCACGAGGATACCGAACGCTGTCCTTTGAGGCGGCAACTGTGTTGGCGCGCTTTCCGCCTTTTGATATGCTGGCGGTGATGGATGCGTGGGTGTCGCATCAAACATGTTCCTCCGCCAGAGCGGTGAAGGCGTGCCTTCTGGGGCGCTCGAACGTTTGAGACGACAGGGTTGGTGGCGAGCAAGCGGCTCATGCTGCCGCAGTACCCGCAAAAGCGCGTAGTTGAGGCCGTCATGCCGCTCTTCGAAGCCTGGCTTCAAAGGAGCGAGTGCGTCACATTCCGCCTGACCCAGGTATTCACCGGACACGGTTGTTTCGGTGCGTACTTGCACTGAATAGGACGTGAGGTCACGGCACAGTGCCACCACTGTGGAAACGATCTGGATACTCCACAGCACACGCTCGGAGAGTGCTCTGCGTGGGCTACCAAGCGACGGGTCCTGTTTGATCGGATTGGGCTAGATCTCTCTCTGCCAGTAGTAGCATACAAATTGCAGTGCTGTGGTCTGTCCGATATACGGCTTGTTCATTATTTATGTATAAATTAGTCAACTTGGTTAAGTTATTCATGTTATTTATTTAATTTATAAAAGACACCGCTACAGTATCACGATCTACAGCTAATCATAAGACACGCACTTGGTAGGGTATGTCAATAAAATTAATTATCTATGGTTTAAATTAAGTAATATACATCAATCACACAGCGTTCAAATGAGTTTTTCTAGGTTCTAAATAACGATTAATTCACTGTACCTGTGATATGAGCTCTGAGACAAAATACTTGCTTCATCATATCAGCCATAAGACGTCAACTGCAGAACAAAGGCCTACCCATAGATTTCCATAATTGTGTCGTTATTTTGAGGGGAATTTGCCACTAATCACCACGCTCGGCAGATAGGTTGGTTAACGCAAAATGGCTGCTAGAGAAGGGACGCTGTACCCATCCCTCACGTTTAAACACATTTAACGACATCCACGGGACGAGACGAAGTGGTGCTAAATTCTTAATCCTACCTACTTAATTAATATCTACTTATTGAAGTACACCGTCACAGTCACAATAAACACACATATTTGTCTACTTTTCAATTGATATTAAAAGAGATCATTAATCGGAACACAACAATGGCGTATCATAATATTTGCTACAAAATTTGCCGAGCTAATAAGAAAACACACGAATATTGCAAAATACATCAAATTGAATAAAAATCTTAATAATTTGTACGATATCCTTGTACACACAGTTCATTAAGTGGAGCTTCTTCCTTAACACCCTCCTTCTCCTTTATCTTACAAAAGCACAGGCAACACAAGTACACTGCTATAATTGTGCCTAACAGCGTAGGCAACCAAATGTACACCGGTACTCCAGATGGCCTGATAGTGTTAGCATATTCTTTCAACAAGGCACATGGAACATGATTTCTCGTTTTATGCATTGTTAAATTATGCCATAACACGCACTCCTGATCCTTTGTCACCTCTAATGGAGGTCCTGTGTCCCGCAAAAAAGGCTTCACGTCAATTTGTGACGATGCTATGTCAACCAGGTGCGAATTGTTCGTTTTCGTTGTTTCCACAAACGATGATATCATAAAACACGGAAACTCGGTCTCTTCGAAGTGCGACCGTTCGACCACCTGTAGGGAACATCGTTCTCCTGCGCGTGCTGAATAGTGATGCCAGTGCAACCAACCAATGTCCGTCGAGCGTCCTAAATTGTACAAAGAAAGACCGGTGAGGATGTCACTGAACCTGCTGCTGGAATCCTTGTACGTGTACACGTACTTTGGAGGAATTGGTCTGTACACAGGATACAGTCCCGGCGATGAGCAATGACGACAAATAAACGTGATGTGTCCGGGTGGATGATAGGTGTAGTGGGCGTGGCTCGCACTGACGTGACGACCGTGTGATCCGTGATGAGACGTGTGGCTCGAATGACCATGTCCTTTTGTAACTACACAAACATTACATAAGAAGTTGTAAACCACTATTGCGTAGATAAAGTCCATGGTGGAACGTTAAGGACGGGTCCCAGCGCGCGACTGCCGCAGCTTGGGAGATGAGGTCACTTGGCGCCCGTGTAGACTTGCTGGCGCCAGACAGTCGCCCCTCGACATTAAACAGGATAAAAGTTCGTGAATGAAACATATGAGATATTTCATGGATATAGCTGTATACATTGAAAGGACATTAAGTGTAATTTACCAGCCAATGGCGTTAAACAAAACATTATCGAACATTTAATAAATTATGAATTATATGTGAAACAGACACAAAAAATAAACGAAGAGAACGAGTTTAAGCCATTACAGTGTCAGAAAACAATCGCCTACTAACTTATGTCATAAGTGGTTATGAGCCTACTTGTGTAATAACTCGCACGCGCACGGTCGTAGTTAGCCGGTGAGCACGCGGCCTCTGACATGTACGCCTCCTACAAAGCGCGATCTTCCTGCTGGATATCACGATGAACGATTTCCTGACCATTGTCGCCGAGGCATTGAGATCATGTATACGATACTACAATTGTACTGAGCTATTGCGTAGATTAAAACTACTGTGTGGCATATGATTTCTAGTGCTAGATATTGTTATAATTTCTTAAGAACGTATGCTCCATACGCAGGTTTGTTTTCATTGTGTTTTTGTATAATTTACAAGTTTTTATAAAAAGCTAAACATTCAACAAGCATCCCGAATCACGTAAATTCGCATTGAGACAGGCTTTATGTAAAATACGCTAGTGTTTATTTAACTTCCCATCAAGAGTGATTAATTAAAGGAACGAACGCGAGTAATGTTAACAAAATATATGAGTTCTTCTAGTATTATTTCAGAACGTGCATTTATCTTGTAAATGGCAACAATACGTAAACAATGGATTATATTACTACGATATATTTTTATATGTACTTTGATATCTCGGATGTTTGCCGAACTATCCTTACCTACTTATCTTCAACTCAAATTTTAGTTTTTTTATTAGTTGACATACAAAAAACCTAAGAGACGCAGTTCCTTGCAGAAGTCGCAAACAAAGTGTCGTAGATAGGTAATAACAAAAAATTTGCCCAAAGATATCAAATGCTGAGTAATTAAACTCCAACTGCACATAAAGTTGTTTTTAAACTGTGTCAATTAAAGTTATGCTACGTTTTTATTGCAATTTTTTTTTTTCGCATTTTTGTATGTCTGGTTGTCCGGGCATCACTTGAAAACTCGTGAGTGGACTTTAATGGTACTTTCGCTGATATATAATATATCATCACGTCATCACTCATAAGAGCTACTCACGAGCAGTGGAACATAATTTCTGCATAAAGCCACGAAAAAGCTTAATACATCAGGTAGATATTATCGCGCTAAATTTACAATTTAGAATACTGAGCAACATTTCTGGAAGTTTGGTTAAAGTGAATATGGCATAGTATCAAGTGAATGGGCTGTGGCCACCCAGAATCCCGCGTTCGCATCTTAACTTAGGTAGGTATAATATTTTTTTAACTTTGTATATATCTATATATAAAATATATTTTTGTAAATTAAAAAAATATATGACCTGAAAATATATGTGTTATTGTGTGTGTGTTATTTAGCGTTATCATATCATTGTTTGTTGTGAGACAGGTATTTTTGAATGACTTTGTTGTGTTATAGGACTTTCAATTCTGATTGACTGAATATGACTGACTATTGTGGATTTGGCATTACTTTACGGACTATCGATTCTGTTTTATTGTGAACTACTGTGGATTTGGCATTAGTTCAGGGACTATCGATTCTGTTTGAGTTTGAATTGCTGTGCATTTGGCATTACTTTACGGACTGCTAACTACCGAGTTAGTCAATAACCAACCCACGAAGCACAATTCATGGGTTGTATCGGCTAACTCGGTGATTTCGAACAAAGCGCTCATTTCACAACATTGTATAAGTGTTTAATTATTAACAAAAACAAAACAAACCTTTCTAAAACTTCTAGATATTTCAAGAGGAGGCGTTGGCTGTCAGTCTAGACATCGTCAACGCCTTCAACTCCATCCCGTGGGGCGCGATTAGGGGGGCACTAGTCTATCATCGATGCCCCCCCCTACTTGCAGGGCATCATAGGGGCCTACCTGCGCGATAGGCACATTCGCTACGTGGGCAGGGACGGTAGCGTAAAGCGGAGGGAGATTACGTGCGGGGTTCCGCAGGGGTCGGTTCTCGGCCCCTTTTTATGGAACCTCGCCTACGACGCGGTCCTGCGTGTCGTTCTCCCCGCTGGCGTCAGCTTGGTCTGTTACGCTGACGACACTCTTGTGTTGGCCAGCGGGGAGTCCTTCGAGGGAACCATCCGGCTTGCCGAGCAAGCGGTGGCAATTGTCGTGCCCAAAATCCACGCTCTGGGTCTGCAGATAGCGCCCCACAAAACCGAGGCGCTATGGTTCCACAAACTGCCGCGGAGCAGAGAACCACCCAGTTCGTGGATACGCGTTGGTGACGCGCAAATCAGGGTGGGCCAGTACATGAAGTACCTGGGGCTCACCCCGGACAGTCGTTGGGGCTTCGAAGAGCACTTCACGTGCCTCGTCCCCCGAGTCGAGAGGGTAGTGGGTGCATTGCACCGGGTGCTGCCCAATCTCGGGGGACCGAGTGAGGAAGTTCACCGTCTCTACGGGGGCGTCGTGCGGTCTGTGGCCCTCTACGGGGCGCCTGTATGGTCATCCCGGCTGTCTGGCGTCCAGCGCTGCAGAACCAAACTTCATAGTCTGCAGCGCAGAGTGGCTATACGGATCGCACGGGGATACAGGACAGTGTCCTATGAGGCGGCAACTCTCCTGGCACGCTTTCCGCCTTTCGACATCCAGGCGGAGATGGATGCGTGGGTCTATGACCGGACACGTTCCCAGTCCCGTTTCCTTTGACAGAATGAGGCGGCTGGCTCGACGGCGCGCACTCGAGATATGGCGACAACGCCTACGATTGGAGTTCGCGACCAAGCGCGTCGTCGAGGCCATCCTGCCACTCTTCGGAGCCTGGCTCAGAAGGAGCGAGCGCGTCACCTACCGTCTGACGCAGGTATTCACCGGTAACGGTTGTTTCGGTGTGTACCTGCACAGAATAGGACGCGAGGTTACGGCACAGTGCCACCATTGTGGAAGCGACCAGGATACCGCAGAGCACACGCTCGAGGAGTGCCCTGCGTTTGCGGCCGAGCGGCGGATCCTGATCGATCGGATCGGGCAAGATCTCTCTCTGCCGGCAGTAATGTCGGCTATGTTGGCAGAGCATGAAAATTGGAGTGCAGTGGTCTCCTTCTGCGAGAGCGTCATGCTCCAGAAGGAGACTGCAGAGCGGGATCGGGAGAGGGCTGATCCCGCACGGAGAAGGACGAGACGGCGCCGGGGCAACAACCATCTCGGCTCCCAAGTCCAACACGCCTGAGCCCCCTGCCGTCACTTCATGGTAGGGGGCCTCGGGGGTCGCGGGCGCGCAGATTGGGGAATCTGCGTGCTCACACCGAGCGACCCCCGGGAAGACGGTGGCGCGCACGTGGTCACGTGCCGCCGTGTGCGCAGCACAGCGCAAAGCGAGGCTTGGGGGGATCCTTTACAATCCTCCCCGAGAAGTGCCTGGGGGGGCGACCTTTTTACAGTCGCCTTCCCTCCGCTAGAGGGGGTGACCGCTTTACAGTCATCCCTTCTGAGATGTGCCTAAAGGCGTGGCACCAATGGGCGCCACAAACTGCCCCGCATTCTGTAAGGTTCTTAATATACTTTTATTTTTCTTTTGACATACTTTTTTTATCTAAGAAATCAAGCAGCTGCTTTAATCTGTCCTCCAGGATTACCTTATCCCATGGTGAGATAACGACTGCCCAGAGGGGTATATTTAATATCATTATTATAAATTACTAATACGTAGTGGAGTGATTAAATAAATAAAAAATATAAAATATGGAAAAATCTAGTTTAAGTGACCGTGGAAGAAAATCCGACGAATGCAGTTACTAGGTAGGATATAATTCATTTTTATATATGATATATATCGTACATATAAACATCCGTGCTTATTTGTTAACCCTCACTGCCTGTTAATTACTGAAACAATTGTACTTAAGTACAGAGTAAACTCCAGGCGTGCGTCGGAGCTGACACACACATTTTTTTTATTTATTTACGGTTCCTATGATGTGAGCTATTGTGACTGATTATAATAATAGGTATGGCAAAAACGCCTGAACGCACGGAAATTCGTCCTAATTGCAACAAGGTAGTAAACCACTCCGGATGTAACTTTCAAGCTGTCAAATATAATATTGTGTTCATCTTGCCAAAGAATACAATCCCACAGGACATGTGCAGTCTGCACATTCATATTCATAGTCCGGTGTTGAACATTTGTAGAATGATGAGGCAACAAGCTTGAAGCTAAATAATTTACTAAGTTAAGTTACCATGACCGGTGATAAATTGAGCCACGCAATGATCAACTTCCAACCTTGCACTTGCCAGCCGCTCACGAATGGATGGAAAGAACTGGTTTAGGTGACACGGTCCCACCTGCACTGCCATTCATCATTTCGGCCTAATGAAGTCCACTGTTGGACACAGGCCTCCCCCAAAGATCATCACAACCACCGATATGGATGTGTTTTGAGCTCATTGGGGGGTTTTGCCATAATCGCCACGCGGCAGGCGGGTTGGCGATCGCAGTTGAGTTGTTCATGTACTCGAAGGACGCTGCTGCCTATCCTCCGACTAATCCCTTAGTCGACTTTTACGACACCCATGGGAGGAGATGGGGTGGTGGCATTCTGAGCCGGCACCACACGGCAAACATTCGGCCAAGAGTTTTTCCCAAACACTAGTCTGTGGTTTAAACAATCTGCAGATCCTAACGATCGCGTTCTAGTAAAAAAATCCGCGTTCATGTTTTCTTCCTATTATGTGAAATTCTATGGCATACTGTGGCACTCGCCACTCACAAGATGGGGCCCTTATATGACCACCACTACAAACGACAAGAAGCAACACCAGCGTGAGCTAGGCTCTGGGTGAGGTGCGGCATCGGTTTCACCATCGCGCGTCGGGGCGAGGGTTTTGCCGTAATTACGCCGTTCGTTAGACATTTCCCCAACCTCTGATCGGCCAACTAAAGCAAGCCAGAGTTGTACGTTCTGCGGACAGGGGCATTAATTGGATTCTACTTCAGAAGACTAATAAAGATAACCCGGAAACGAGGCCCTGATCAATTCTTTGGAACATTCAGGTACCTTAGATATATAAATATTCCAAAGAGATTTGTCATAGACCTTATCAATAGTGCCTGCAAAGTACCAAATCCGAAAGAAAAATATAGGCATGTGACAAAACCATTAATTAGTAAACCAAGCAAACACTAAGGTTAAAATAGTATAATTACCATTTCAACAAATCCAGTTAGGAAAATTGTTATTTCCATAAATATAGGCAATGGAGTTAATATCTTCTGCTAATGGGCTCTAGGGTGTGGTGAAGTATCCCGTTACTCCAAAATGTCGGTATGTGTAGGACGTGATCATCCCGAGGCTTAGATTACGCGCCGTTAGTAGCCATGGTAAAGTATCAAGTTCCGTGAATGATTTATATCTGGAGGCCGTTAAGGGGAGGAAAGTTTTCAAGGTCATAACCACGCGACTAGACTATTATTATTCGAAAAGTAATAAAGGGTGTAATTTATTCTGTATCTAAAGACTTCCTTATATTCAATTAAAGCAAACAGAATTAGAGTTAAATTTTATAGAGACAATCGTTTTAATAGCTACACTGTATTTATGCAGTCACACAATAGTCAATAATTGCGAAACAAAGCTAAGTTTTACAATAGTTGTAGTATTTTGTAATTACTTTCCTGCAATACATACTTATAACGATGTTAATGTTCAAAGATGAATTTTAATTAATCATCATATTAGTCAAACGACGTCCACTACTGAACTAAAGCCTCCCCCATAGATTAACACAATTGTGTCATCATTTTGGGGATTTGGCAATACTCACCATGCTGGGCAGGCGGGTTGGTGAGCGCAGTTTGGCTACTGGTCCACAAAAGGGATGCTGCTGCCCATCCCTCTGGTTTAGAGTTCCTCAGTCGCCTTTTACGATATCCGAGGGAGGAGATGAAGTGGTACTATATTCTTAATCCGGACACCAAACAGACATTTTTTATATATAGAAACTATAGCTACTTACTTAATATAAAAATAATATTACGTACAAAATAATGATTAAAGAATGTTTTAACCTATACCACGTCTTTTCTTCTCATTTAGCATAAAGACTCTCTTCTTCTCTCTTTTCACATGCACAATGTCGTATGTCTCTGGCTGCGTGTGTGTAACTGTGTATGAGTAATCATAATCATATCGGCCATTTATACGTCCCCTGCTGAACAAAGGCCTCTCCCATAGATTTACTCAACTGTGTCATCATTTTGGGGGGTATTTGCCAATACTCACCACGCTTGGCAGGCGGGTTGGCGAGCGCAGTATGGCTACATTTTTACAGAAGGGACGCTGCACGGGAGGAGATGCAGTGGTGCTATATTTTTCATCCGGACTCCACACGGATAGATCCGGACACCACACGAATAATATGAGTACCTAACTAAAAATGTATGTTGTGTCAGCTGACTGCTGAGTAAGTGCTACATAAGTTCATATATGTGTACGTTTGAAAAATAGATTAAGATAACCTAGGTTTTACCTTTAATTAAGTACTACATTTCATTATATTAGTAAGATCACAGATATTATAATACACTAGGCCAGATGTAGTCAAAAAATCCAAAGTCTTTAAGTAATTAAAATTATTTGTCTGAGTATTGGCTAGTGTTGTCGATTATTTTATTTTAATTGTGACCAGCTATATAACTACCTATTACTATCGGGTAATATCTGCATCTGCCTGCTTAATCAGAATATGTAGCCACGCAACGTTCTAGTATGTTAAGACGAAATTGGTAAGGCTCTGCAGATGTAAAGAAATCAACTTCGAAAATAATGGGTAATTATAGTAGTAGATAACTTGCTTACTTTTCAATTCTAATGACAATGGAAATAATTATTAGTTTGGGGAAATGTAAATCATCATCATCATCATATCAGCCACAGGACGTCCACTGCTGAACAAAGGCCTCCCCCTTAGATTTCCACAACGAGCGGTTACATGCCGCCCTCATCCAACGACTCCCAGCGACCTTCACCAGGTCGTCTGTCCACCTCGTTGGAGGTCGTCCCACGCTGCGTTTTCCGGTGCGTGGTCTCCATTCTAGAACCTTTGTGCCCCAGCGGCCATCAGTTCTACGAGCAATGTGCGAGCAATGTGGAGAGAGCTATGCTTGGTATTTCTCTACGAGATCGAATCAGAAATGAGGAGATCCGTAGAAGAACTAAAGTTGTCGACATAGCTGAAAGGATTAGTAAACTGAAGTGGCAATGGGCAGGGCACATTGCTCGTAGAATGTAAATACTTGAATGAAATAAAAACATTTTAGTTCGGTAATATCAATGTCAATTGTCACTGTCACTCGTAATAACCTTGTCAACCAGCGAGTCAGCGCTTTCTGTCGATTTGGCACTAAATACATCAGTTTGCAACAAAAAATATTGTAACAACAGATAATGTAACAATAGATCAAGCGCTTAAAGCGCTATTTATCGTATTCGTCTAAAATATGCCGCCCGGTATAAGATAAAAAATGAAGTCGTATTACTACTTTTTAAAATCTTTACGAGCTTGTCAAGTGTCCGTTAGATTGTTTTAACTGATATTAAAGTATTAAAAAACTAGAAATTATTGTTTTGGTCGCATACACGACACGGTTGGTGCAGTGGCTGATACAGTCGACTGCTGCGCTACTGGTCGCGGGTTCGATTCCCGCACGGATCAAATATTTGTATGATCTGCAGGTAGTTCTGGGTCTGGGTGTATTGTGTGTGAAATGTATGTCTGTAAACACACCCACGACACAGGAGAACTCCTATGTGGGGCAAAGTTTTATAGGGAAAAAAAACTTTTTAATCTGGTCATTGGTAGAATATTACTTAGTACAGGACATCAGTTGAAAAGCGAATTGGTTTCTTGTAAATTACCATTAAGATGTGACCCGTTGTGAGCGTTAATGCAATGATAATAAAGCGGTTTGCCATTATTTAGAACTCCTTAATTATTATTGATAAGTAATAATAACAGACTGAAATATTTTGCAACTAAAAGGCGATATCTCAAAAAAAGGACATATAGCTGTTAAATAAATAATAGCAATCGAAAAAAACGAGAAAGTTTGTGGGTGTCATTAACTGACGATTTATCGAGTAGAGAACCAAAATAACCAAACGTGGCGGTAGCGCGGGGTGACTACGTGAACAAGGCAGCCGAGGTAGATTGGATGCAACCGGTAGAAGATCGGGTGTTATGGTACGGTATGCCCCTATGACCTTTTCCTGGGGAAACCGAAGGGGTGTACGTAGTGTGCTATTACCGGCTGAAATCGGACTCTAAAACCAAATATGGTGTTCCTTCGACCTACCATAAGATATTTAGTCGCGTATCTCAACATCGGCGTGAGATGCCCATCGAGGGATGCCTATCATGTACTTCCTCCGTCCGGAGAAAGGGCGGAGAGATATGCCGGCTAAAATCACCAGAACGATCATCTTCGGCACCGAACGGAGGCTCTATATCCGCGATACAATCATTATTATAATAGTAGAGCCACCCATTAATGCCACGGCTTTAGGCACAACTCGGAGGACATGACTGAAAAGCTGTCCACATCTCTAGTGCTAGCAAATGTCAAATAGCCGCCCTCCAGACACATCTCAGGAGGGATTATAAAAGATCGCTGTGCTGCACACACGGTGGCAGTAGACCACTATGTCTTATGGTAGTATGCCTTCAACTTTAGCTTGGCAATATAATTGTAAGTCATCGGCATAAAGATGATATGCACACTGAAGTTCAGGAGTTATGAAATTTATAAAATAGAAAACAAAAGAGGAGATACAATGCCACCTTGTGGAACGCCAGATTCTAGATCGCACCAGCTTGACAATGACTCACTGGCTTGAACTGATTGCTGACGTTCCATTATTTTATTTTCACAAACCTTAATACATTTCGACAGAATAGTCTTCCAGGCATCCCCAAACAAATTAAAGTCGGGCTTAGAATCCAAGAGAGCGTTAAGCGCAGTCATTGTCCGGGGTATGGGAGACTTGGAGTGTGCAGCAGTACATACAGGGACTGCTAATAACTTATATAATATATATATGATGTAATTGATGCCGCCACGCCAACCCATTTTTTAGTGCGTGGGTTCGGTGGGACAATTCAACAATCCTCATAAGCTTGGGGGAGGTCTCTTTCCAGTTGCCTCTCCTCCCCTAGATAGTGATCTCCCAGTCAACCACTTCGAGATGTGCCATAAGCGGCTCCGGGATGTCCGTTCTCGAGACCCCGGAGCACCGTCCGGTGCTGAAGATGATCGCCTATGTGGTTTTAGCCGGTAAGAGTCCCGGCATACTCTTCGCCCCGTTCGAGGCGTTCGACGGTGTATGACTATTTCCACAGCAGTGAATAAAAATCAAAGGTTCCAATTAAAAATAATAGGAAAGGCAAATATACGAGGAAAAGGCTTTGTATGGATGACGATGAACTGGAAATGGTAGTGCCGTTATCAACACAACGGAACAGTTAAGTGGATTGATGTCTTAGGCTCACCCTCATTTTTTTTAATAAACACAATAACAATAGTTATAACCCTTATTTGCGAAATAGGTCTGTAAGTTAGTTTTAATTGCTATTTATAATCACAAAGCGCACTTGCGATCTATAATATTGTTTGTAGATGGAGCGATAGATATAATGTTTATTATTATTTTATAGTCACATTCTGCATATAAAGCACCTTTATTTAGAGACAACTATGACTCAGTCATGAATGGCAGTGTATCTATTATTCTAACCGATATTACTTCTTGCTTTAACAGGAAACACTTTCTACATAAGCCTTATTCATTTGGACTATCATTTGATTTCTTTTTTTATGCTAATTACCTGATTATCCGCGTGGGGTCCAAAATGCATGTAGTGTCCGGATTAAGAATATAGTACCACCCCATCTCCCGTGGATGTCGTAAAAGGCAACTAAGGAACCCAAAATGATGATACCATTGTGTAAATGTATGGTTTTTGTTCAGCAGTGGACGTCATTTGGCTGAAATGATGAACTACCTGATTTTCTGGTAGGCTAATGTTTGGAAGTATGGACTAATATCACCGTAGACGTGCTATTCCGAAATAGCATGACACCACAATTGATTAAGACTTGTAAGCAAATTGAACGTAAATGTAGTGCCCAAAACTAATTCTTAATTGCTTTCAGCATTCAGAACAATGTGCTGATACATTTATATCGTTGTTACGAACATCAGGAAACGTCAAGCAAAAGATAGACAAACAAAGACTCAACAAACACTATACTTAACCTTTGCCATATGTCTCTCTCACTCAAAGGTTTGCTGGTAGAAAACTCAATTTTGAGTTAAGCTCGCCTTTGTACATGTAATTTCCAATTGTACTTTCACTGTATTTTGTGTACAATAAAGAATTTAGAATTTAGAAGATCGTTGCGACCAACGCACTAGTTCAAATATAATCTGATCTGACCACAAGTTATTGCAATGCGAAGGCTGTAGAATGGATGCCAATAACAAAATCATAGCTTATTTTACACATCTGTTTGTATAATTAACTAAATATAATATGGAGAATAGGATAGTCTAGATCTAATATTATGACCGGCCACATAATCAATTTCTTTGTCCACTATTACACAAAAAACTTACTTAACCGAATTTCATTTTGACGAAAACCTATTTTTACACATACTTTTTATTTACAAAATTTTCAATTCGTAACGCTTGGTAGGTATGTCAAACAGCACAGCACACGCTCGAGGAGTGCCCTGCGTGGGCGGCCGAGCGGCGGATCTGGGTCGATCGGATGGGGCAAGATCTCTCTCTGCCGGCAGTAGTGTCGGCTATGTTGGCAGAGCATGAAAATTGGAGTGCAGTGGTCTCCTTCTGCGAGAGCGTCATGCTGCAGAAGGAGACTGCAGAGCGGCATCGGGAGAGGGCCGATCCCGCACGGAGAAGGACGAGACGGCACCGGGGCAACAACCGTCCCGGCTCCCAAGTCCAACACGCCTGAGCCCTCTGCCGTCGCTACATGGTGGCGGCATCATACATTGAGAGTAGCGGACGCGCAGATTGGGGAGTCTGCGTGCTTACACCGTAAGACCCCCGGGAAGACGGTGGCGCGCACGTGGTCCCGTGCCACCGTGTGCGCAGCACAGCACATAGCGAGGCTTGGTGGGATCCTTTGCAATCCTCCCCGAGAAGTGCATGGAGGGGCGACCTTTTTACAGTCGCCTTCCCTCCGCTAGAGGGGGTGACCGCTTTACAGTCATCCCCTCCGAGATGTGCCCAAAGGCGTGGCACCAATGGGCGGCTCTAGTGTGATCTTACGAGGACTTACCCCCCTTCGGTGCCGAAGATGACCGCTCCAGTGGTTTTAGCCGATAGGAGTCCGGCATACCCCTTCGCCCTTCCCCGGGGTGAAGGAAGACATCAATATTAATAATAAAAATAAAGGTATGTCGTTCATCAAAGAAACAGTTTCTAATATTTGTCCCGGCTCTTAGGAAACTTGTTCATCATACAATTAACGATTTACCGTACTATCAGTGAAACAAAGTATTATTAATTTATCAAAACATGATTTACTGAATTTATTAATTCATATTACTTATTCTCGTACGTTGTGTGGTCACAGTTCTAACTAACCTAACTTAACGTGTTTTTCCGCATTGTAGATTAGTGAATTGTTTACGTTGACCTAAAATTATGGGAAAAGCAACTTTGACGAATACACACATTGCTTACAACCATGTACAAAAAAATTTGAGCGCGTGTAACTTAGTACGTACTCGCGACAGAAGCGAAACTTTGTTTCAGAACACCGACTTACCATGAAAACAATCGCTCATGCGCTCATACGATACGCCCATGCGCCCACACACAGCATTACATACGAAAAGTTACAAATAAAAATATTGTACTAAAATTTGTCCTTGCAATTTTACTCTAATCCCGCCAAAAATGTTTCACTTAAATGAAAGTACTAAAAAGAAATCGATTAAGTGATCATCAAGGAAAAGATTATTCGAATAAACGTACGAGCGATGTAGCCAACTTCGATGATCGTTATTTACTGAAAACTGGGTATACCGTGATGGAAAACAAAATTTGAAGAAACCATTTTCAATAAAATGACGCATTCTCTATAAAATGTTGACGACTGTTAGTAAACTGTACCAACGATACAGAAGGAATCCTAGTATACCTCACACGAGCACGCCTAATCTAGTGCTTGTCGTAACAAAACAGGCTTATTGCCAACAACAGAGCTGTCAGTGATGGCAGATCGATCCCTGTACTGAATGACAAGGCCATTTCATGGTTGGATCTGAACTGGATCGGGCACTATATGTATATATGGACCTCAGATTCCACAAAACTGTATTTCAGAGAAAATTGCCGGTGGTTAACCCGAGTCTTGCCGTTACCAAGATGAGAACAACTAAAAATAATACGTCTGAGGAATTTAACAGGACGGTGGTATGGCGGTCCGATGTCAACCGTGCCATCCTTAACATTATATTGCCGACAGTTGTTCGTTATATAGTTATTGAGGTTTACCCGGAGAGGTCAAGGAAATGTAGCCGCTATAGGATATTATCAAATAAACCAAACAGTCGCCGCCCATGGGTATATTATTGGGCCGCACTGGCATGGTTCAATTCTAACAATGGCCGATTTGTTTGTGACAAAACAATCGAATAAATCGATAATTGTTTAATTGTGTACTCAATTGTAGATGAATAATCATTTAAAAATATTTCAATCGTCCCACTCATTTGTGAACCTAGTATAAAGTTTCGGAAATATCCATAATGCAATATTAAATCCTTCTGAGGCATACAATAATCACTCTCTTCAGGTTAATCAGTTTATCCAGATACTTTCATCATTTAAATACTTGTGATTATTTTAAGTACCGGCTCTATTCGCGCACAGATTTAATATCAATATAATATTTCATTACGTCTACTCGTGACCAAAACAAGACCCCTCAATGAGGCAAGACCCCCCAATTAGGCAAGACCCCCCAATGAGCACACAACACACCCATATCGGTCGTTGTGGTGCTCTTTGGGGGAGGCCTGTGTCCAGCAGTGGACTCCATTCGGCCGAAATGACTCGTGACCACGGTCAATGCAATTTGGTTGAAACGTCTAGGTTAGTCAAAATATTATTTTGATGTTAATCTGTGCGCGTATAAGCCCGATATTATCTTAAGGAATTACAATTTTTATTAGTTGTCATATTATGTACAATCTCGTCACAGTTTGTTGACCTCTAAGATTCAGAAAATGTTAATTTTTCTTAATATTTTCATCAATACTCAAGCTGTTAGAATGAAAGTTTCTGCAAACTGCAAAAATATTGCTTGAGTAACGAAATAAATATACTAAAAATTCATAGATTTCAGAACCTAGCTTGACATAATACACTTAGGTTTTACACCAAAGAAGAGGAACCATATATTAGGTATTTGAATTATATATTTCGGCCAAAATCATGCATATGGTAGATTGCAGGCTAAGATCTATCCAGGTAGGTACAATATAACCATATCCCTCTCAGGTAGACGAGTGACTTGGGGAAGTTGTGACCAGTAAATTCTGGAGTTCCCGGAGCTGACCACAATAATAACTCGAATCTTCATTAGATTTACCTTTAGCTCTTTTGGTTAGCTGAACATAACACACATTATGTATAATAAAATTTATAGCTCAGCTACATCACTATATGATAGATAGTAATAAAAAAATCTTTACCTTGTATTTCTAAACCTTTCAAGTGGAATATGAGAGTGCATTTGTCAATCGTCTGCACAAAATTGGTAGGAAGAATGGGAGAACAGACCTTTATTTTATTGAACAAATATATTAAATCACAATTCAACCTAAAAACATGAAAAACATGTTGTTCGTTATGTAAAAAACAGTTTCTAATGACCTAAAAAAGTTGACAAAAGTAATGTATACGTTCGGCAGGTATTTCTTTAAATGTGTTTGTGGCAGCATGCTTTGATGTTTGTTTATTTAGGTCTCGTCTCGGTAAAACGATGAGCGACCTTATACCTAAATTACACACCCACCTCGTCATCAGGATGTCAGTTACTGCAAACTATAACGTCAACATCGTCGGTTACACCTACTCACTTCCCTAATGTATGCCTAAATGACTGTCTTGCTGCAAAAATACAAATCCTACTCAGGAAGATGTGGTTCCTAGATCCTATATATATTTCTATTGCCACTACTTTATTATAAAGAACTATACAGAACATTAGCTACTCTCCTTCATTCATCAATATGAAACGTGGAAATCTCCTCTCGTCCGTACGTTTTAGTGCTATTAAAAAGAGAAGTATCAATCCAATTTCCATGCATCGTCATTATGGTAATATTCCATTTCGACCTTACTTGTAGAATTATTTTGGGAGGTCTATGTTCGGCAGTGCGCGTTTATGGCCTTATATTATAAAATCAAAGACTAGAAGACTTTTTTTGATAAAACTAGAGCGCAGTCGTACCTTTATATGTTTTAACATTATGTTTTCTGTAACTGAACTGAATATTGACATCGTGTTGGTCGAAATGCACTCTAAGAATTTGGTGCAGGCAATGAGGAATTGTTCTCATTTCTGCTAAAAAACGCGAAAGTGAGCTCTCATACATGAATTACCGCAAAATTATTTTACGACGAAATGTATCATGTAATATAATTGATTGTACATACATAAACACCTACTGTATTACGTAAGATGTTCTTATTTGGTATTGATAGCCATTGTATTAAAACAATGATCATCTAGTGGTTAGCAATAAACGATCCAATACAGTGATCTCTGCCACACGGAGGCAATTTGGAGATAATAAATTATCAAAAATGGTCAGAGATGCCACAGTGTTTGACCAGTTATGGACTCAACATTATGATATTAGTCTAAGGTACTCACCGATAGCGGTTCTGGTGCGCACATTTCTTGAGTAGCACATAGGATGCAAGATTGCCCAGTAACGGTCTACGGAAACACCCACTAAGCAGAAAATACTAATGGTGCACAGCATTACTAACAACGACACTGTGAATAAACAGGCGTGGAGGTTCCTTGGCAGTCCTACCGAAGCCAGGATCGCAAACGGTATACCAAGTAAACCAACCAACAAGTCCGCAACCGCCAAAGACACAATGTAATAATTCGTACGGCGTCGAAGTCTACGTTCTCGACGAAACACATAGATCACCATGGCGTTCCCCACAACCGCCACCAATGCCACTAGGATTTCAAAAGTCGTGTACGTCGCGTGGAGTTCAGGTGTAGGTGTACGGTGCGGTGCCGACGCCGCCGTCGATACCTCCACCATCTCTTCAGTGGTGTCCGTCATCGCTTACCACTGTCCTTTACAAGAATAAAATGTATTGTCATTTAAAAAACAGACACTTGTATTATTTAGAGGTATAACACTTTTTAGGAATGTATGTGGAAGTTGCATGATTGCCGCCACTTCCTCTAGTTTTAAACAAAAACTTATCATTTTGCTGTCCAAGAAGGCTAACGTGAAGCGACGCGTAAATTTTCTAGGGCCCAAGTGTTAACTGTTGAGTTGAAAACTATTAACAGTTATTCGTATTTGGATCACGAACGTCCGCGGACGAGGCGAGCGTGTCCCGCCCGCGAGGCGTGCTTCCCATCACTGCGGGTGCGAATTGGCGCGAAACCACCGCGGCCGAAGTCGCGTCGGTCGGCGTCCCGACGCACGCCCTACGCCGCGCGCCTAGCACTTGTTGCGACCGCCACCACTTACCCTTGAAATGGGAGTCAGGTTCACGTTGCTCACATCACACCAAGATCATAGTTATAGCTTATATAGGTAATTTAATCAATTCTAAACTAAGTAAATGGGGCTTTATTGCTAGAGCAGTGATGCCCAAAAGTACATAATCTTGCTGGGAGAACAGTGTTAGCCAATAAAGTCAAAGGTCCGTGTTACGGTAGCCGGCACCGGCGCTGACCTGTGCAGATGAGAGTTTTCTGGACTGTTTGGCGGTATAGATCTGTAAAGTAATCCCCACTCTTTCACCAAGGGATGAAGATTCGTACCGGGGGCTATATTATGATGTTATCAGAGAGAGGATCACACACTTTGAGAAGGCAATCTGAATTAAATTTACTTACTACCGAGACGGGAATACCGACATCCATTACACGATTAACTGGATATTTTTTTTACAATAAATACTATTATGTTGCGAACGTAGACTATCACCACTTTTGTCGAGGTAAGTCGACATTGCATTAGCGTCGCCATTTTTCGTAAGCCATCCCTTAAGGGTGCTAGGAAATGGTGTTTTGATAAACCTCATGATTAATATATTGATATTTGGAGCAAAGCTTAACGCTCGCTTGGGACATACAAAATGTGAAACGAGCAAACACAGCGATGCAACGCACCTCATAGGTGGCGCATATTTTTGCCCATGTGATACGAAATAGCACCTCGGTTATAGTGGCGCTATCCGAAGACCTTTTTTTTTTATTGGTGCCCAGTGGAAATTCTTCATGAACTTCCTTCGCCCCGGGGAAGGGCGAAGGGGTATGCCGGACTCCTACCGGCTAAAACCACTGGAGCGGTCATCTTCGGCACCTAAGGGAGGCTCCAGGTTCCCCGTATGATCATACTAGAGCCGCCCTCTGGTCACTCACTGGTGCAACGCCTATAGGTACGAGGAGGCATCAAAAAGTAGTGTTAATGAGATAGAATATAATGACTATTGATAACTTAATAATTTATTTTTCTACATAGTTTCCGAGTCTCTCTACACACCGAGTCGAGCGCTTTTCCAAGCCTTCAATCCCAATTACAAAAAATATTTGTCTTGGTCCTGCAAAAAGCTCTCCACGGCATCCATCACCTCGTTATCGTCTTCGTACCTGTTTCCCCTTAGTATTTTTTCAATTTGGGGAACGGATAAAAATTGCTAGCCGCCAAATCTGGTGAATAAGGGGGGTGGTCAACCAATTCGAAGCCAGCTTGCTGAATGGCAGCCACCGCAACTGCCGCCCAGTGCGCGGGTGCGTTGTCGTGATGAAACAGCACGCCCCTTCGAAGTGGAACTTGGGAATTACAGCTACATAATATTGGCCTGTAATAAAAAATAAAAATGGTTCCATGCTCCAGGTAATCAATCAACGATATCTATTATTTACTTATTTATTCTTGATGTACAAAAGTGTACAAAGGCGGTCTTAATACCATATGCATTTTCTGCCAAACGACCTTTGAGTGATGCAGAGAAGAGACAAAAAGGTAGATAGATGCACCAACAAAATAAAAGTGAGACTTATAGATGCGATGACATTAATATACATAGAATACTAATATGTAAACTTACATAAACATTACATGTATATATTTACATATACTAAATAAACATATATACATATATAATAAATATGTGTAACTAGGACAAATAGAAACAAAATCAGAGCCGAGATTAATCTGCCAACGTCTTATCATATAGGTACTTTCGTCCTTTAATTTTAAAGTAGGGCCTACTATTAGCCATTCTGATTTCAAGGGGGAGTGCATTCCACAGTAGAATAGATTGAACAAAGAAGGTAGAGTGAATAAAGTCGGAGTGATGAGTGGGACATTGAAGGCGACGATTATTAGTAGAACGAAGATTTTTTTCATGGTTGGAACAAAGATACTGGAAGTGAGAAGATAAATAAGAAGGAGAATTGGGGCCGTGAAGTATAGAGAACAGGGTGTTGAGTGCTCTCGTGTTTCTACGCTGGCGATGGGCAACCAATTTAAAAGAGATCGATACGCAGAGACATGATCATATTTTCGGAGATTGAAGACGAATCGAATGCAATTGTTGAGAAGGCGGTCAAATTGTTTGAGTAGGTCTGCATTCAGGTCAAAGTAGCACACATGACCATAATCCATTATGGGAACAATTAAGGTCTGCACAAGCATTGCTTTTGTATGAGGCGGGAGAAAGTTTTTCAGGCGATAGAGAGCCCGCAAATTTCCCGTAACCTTTTGGCTTATACTTGTAACTTGGGACCGCCAGCTAAGAGTAGAGTCAAGATGTAAGCCAAGATCTTTGACGCTGGGGCTGATAGGAATAATTATGCCGTTGAAGATGATAGATGGAACAGTAGCACTACCCAATTTACAAATATTTCTATTGCTTCCTAAAATGATGGCCGACTAAGTGCCAAACTTAGTCAGGTTAACAGCCACACCAAACCTCTCAGTCTCTCTCTATCCCTTCTGAGTCCCAAAATATTGAGGCCATAACCTTGCCAGCCGATGCCACGACACGAAACTTCTTTGGGGTCGGTGATGATGGCCGTGTCCATTGCGAAGATTGCTGTTTTATCTCGGGATCAAAATGATGTTTCGTCCATTGTCACGAAACGAGACAAAATGTTATTAGAATCTTCTTGAAACTTGTCCAACAATATCTTCGAAATGTCAAGTCGATTTTGTTTCTGACTGTCGGTTAACATTCTCGGAATGAAATGATGGGTATCTTGCGGAGACTTCTCTCATATTCAAAGATGTTTCAATATGGATTGAATACTTCCATATGTGTGGTGCCGGCTCAGAATGCCACCACCCCATTTCATCCCGTGGGTGTCGTAAAAGTCGACTAAGGGATTAACCAGAGGATGGGCAGCAGCATCCTTCGAGTACATTAACAACTCAACTGCGATCGCCAATCCGTCTGCCAAGCGTGGCGATTATGGCAAGACCCCCCAATGAGCACACAACACACCCATATTGGTCGTTGTGGTGATCTTTGGGGGAGGCCTGTGTCCAGCAGTGGACTTCATTCGGCCGAAATAATAATAAAAAAATAAAAACTTCCATATGAAATGCCCGTTTCGTGAATTAAGGTCCGTATTACAGAACGAAACTCAAGCATTGATCTCAGTTTAAAACTAGTTTTGGGTTGAGCATTAATTTTAAAACGTCCCTCAAGCATAGATTTATTGAACGTAGTTCAACTGAGTCGTGGATTTATTCTAAATCATCGCTCAGTTATAGGTCTGTACTCGAGCAGAGATTTGAACAGTGATCACGTGAGTGTGGTCCGGATAGCGCTTGAGCACAGTTTTTAATGTATGTTGTTTCTTGCGCATTGATTTTTGGTTATATTGTTGTTGAATACAACCAAAGATGTTTTTATAATATATATTAATGTATCTGTAAAATGTCATTGAATGCAAGCATAAATTTATCACAAAATGGATATTTTTGGAGAAGTTGACTATTACAATGATTTATTTAACGATCATTCGAAAAGAAGTTTGATCTTTAGTGTTCCTCTCAGATGTATATGAGATGTACAGGACCCATATAATTGTATTTTTTTTAATGAGGTACTTTCATGTTTCCTCAGTATGTGGTGAAAAACGTCATACTTTTATTTCTTTAACTTTCTGGAGGAGCCAATACGATTTCGCTACAGGTTATTATGATAATATGTACATCAAATTAAATCTATTCAAGTTTTCAATGACAATAGGCGCCAACATCAACACACGTTCCTTTATAGTTTATACTTCAACAACATTAATCTCGTTAAAGTATATAAAAATAGTTTACGTAGGTAACTAGTATGTAAAATAACTCTTTTAAAATGAACCTTGTATGTAAAGAGGAACTACTTTGTGAATATCTATATTTCTTAATTAATAGGGTTATTGAGGCACATTTCATTACTTCTTATTCTGCGCAGATCGGAACAAAGTTGGTAATGGAAATAAATCGTAATCGAAAACAGGCTGATGCATAGACAATGAGTAATATGTGCTTGAGGCGTGATTTGAATCTCGTCTCAACTGAGTTTAGATTGATTACCGTTCTGGAATATGACCGATACTCAAGTACAGATTCTATACATAAACAGTGATCAGGTGATTAAAGATCAAACTGGACTTGAGGATCGTTCTGTAATACGGACCTAAGTATCGGATGGTAACTGTGAACGAATGTGACTGACGTCGATGGACGGCCGCAACGATGTTCGTCTTCCGTGCTCGTTCTCCCTACTGGAAATTGAGAAGCCCTCTTTGCGACAGTGGAATACGGCGGAGCAGACTCTCCTAATGTTGCCTCCAAATCGCAATGAATCTCTTGCGTCGTTAACTTTTTTAAACAAAGGTATTTAATAACGGCTTGCACTTCGTTTTTCCCCATTTTCGAGAACACGTTCCGACACGAGGCAAACAAATGACTACATTCAGAAAAAAACAAAAGAGTCGAAGATTTTTTTCTTTATTATATTACAAATATGTATCTGAGCTATGCCTGCCAGTATTTTTTTTTTACCAAGGAGTATGTCGTTCTCACTACTTTTTGATCCCTCCTAGTACATCTCGAAGAGAGTAACTGTAAAGCGGTCACCCTCGGGAGGATTGTAAAGGATCACCCACGGCAGCGCGTGACCACATGCTTCTCTTCGGTCACTCGGTGTGGGCACGCAGATTCCCCAATCTACGCACCCACGAACCCTGAGGTCCCCCGCCTTATATCAACGGCATCTCCTTCTTCGAGTGGGATCAGCCCTCTCCGGATCCCGCTCTGCAGTCTCCTTCTGGAGCATGACGCTCTCGCAGAAGGAGACCACTGCACTCCAATTTTCATGCTCTGCCAATATAGCCAACACTACTGCCGGCAGAGAGAGATCTTGCCCGATCCGATCGAGCCTGCGTGCTCGCACCGAGCGACCCCCGGGAAGACGGTGGCGCGCACGTGGTCACGTGCCACCGTGTGCGCAGCACAGTGCATAGCGAGGCTTGGGGGGATCCTTTACAATCTTCACTCGGAATAGTCACGGCGTTTAATCGTTGTACACACCATTCATCATTCATTATCATTTTCAGTCGAAAAACGTCCACTGCTGAATAGAAACCTCCCGGTTAGTGTAGTGTGCTCATTGGGGAGTTTTGCCATAATCGCCACGCTTGGCAGATGGCTTGGCGATCGCAGTTGAGTTATAAATGTACTCAAAGGACGCTGCTGCCCATCCTCCGGCTAATCTATAGGATGGTTGTATTCTTAGGCATCACACGGCGTAAACAATGGTGATAATTTTTAAGTATTTTGTTTGTTTTTACTGTTAATTACGATATAATTTAATGATATATGGTAGTGACAATATGATGAGAGTAAAAAAATATCTTACCCAATATGGTAGTATGGTACTAAATCGAATTTATAATAAGAAATAAAAAATAAGTTAGAATTAAGTACAATATAATGATCCATATGCAAGATACTAATATGAGCCATATTACAGATATGGTGCCTAATTTACAGGCAAGTTTTTTTTTTATTGTTTGCTATAGTTTAACAGTTTCGTTTCGTACGCTATTTTCTTTCTTTCGAAGATATGATTGTTATAGTTTTCTGAGGCTGTTACGCCAAATGCAAGATCTTATAAATTTTATTTGTGGACTTTTATAAGTTACTGTAGTTTTTTTTTTTTGAAAATAGATATATTGTTTTAAAAGAATAGCATACAGCATAAAACAACTTTTTAGTAAGTAAAAAATACTTCTTGGAACGACTATTTACTTGATTGTGATTCATAATTAAAGACTTAAAGTTTATAGGTATCATTTAAAGTTTTAACGTATTAGATTAGAATGGCCTTGAAATTCCAAAAAAAACACAAGGTTAAAGCGGGTGGAAAACCAGTACTAATAGTCCTTCGCTACACCGAGCGCGGAACGCGCGTGCACGTCGGTCAGATGGCCCTGACTGACGTGCAAGTTGCTCTTGTTCGTCTCAAGCCCAAACGATCAGTGAGTCCAGACGGGGTCCCTCCCTATATCGTCAAAGACTGCAGGACTGTGCTGGCCAGGTCACTTTTGCACTTGTTTAATTTATGTTTACAGGAACGTTTGTATCCAGACGGCTGGAAGCTAACCAGAGTGACTTCGGTCCCAAAGGGCACTTCATGCTTGGACGTCAGTTCACTAACCCTTTCAGCTATAGTCGGCAACTTTAGTTCTACGGATCTCCTCATTTCTGATACGATCTCGTAGAGAAATACCAAGCATAGGTCTCTTCATAGCTCGCTGAGTGACTTTGAGTTTTCTTATGAGACGCATAGTGAGTGACACGTCTCTGTTCCATATGTCATCACTGGTAACACACACCGGTTAAAAACGTTCGTTTTGTGGCATTGCGGTATTGTTGACGAAAAGACGTTGCGAAGTTTCCCAAACGCTGCCCAGCCGAGTCGGATTCGACGATTGACCTCTTTCTCGAAGTTGGACTTACCTAACTGGACAGTTTGTCCCAGGTAGACTTGTCTTTTGCGAACAATTTGGAGCCTTGGGTCCGCCCAATCGTCACTTTAACACTGTTGGTGTTAAAGGTACGTGAATCGTGGCGCAAGGACTTCTATATCCGTCTATTGAGCAGTTCATATGCTTCAGCATCACCGGAGGACTGGAGCGTCATGGCGCGTCTTTCTGCCATGAGATCGAGTGTGATCGGAGCACTCTTTGGGTCTACCTTTACGGTGGATTTTAAAGAACTTAGATCTAACCGTTTGGACAGTTTTTACAAACCTACCGTTTACGTCCACAGATGCGCAAAGTTCTAGGCACTCGAAGCGATTTTAGAGTTCGAGTTGAAAGGTCTCGGGGTATTGGATATGAGCGCTAGAGAGGCGGAGCGTAAACTTCATCAGGCGAGACCTCTCAACTTTGAAATTAATATAATCAATGTGCCTCTTACCATTCCGTGATCACTACTGGTTGTCACCTATGGAACACAGAGACGTCAATGAATATTTGTCTTTTATTGGTGGTGGTTGGTGGACCTAGGCAATCTACATCATCATCATGTTGTTGAAAACATGCAAAAATTAACTGCATTTTGATTAGGAGCGTGCATTAGGTGTAGAGGGATCATGATATATCTCCGAATGACACGACCCATAGACCTGCCGCAATGCAATTTGCATCCAGCCTGGCTCATTATGGTATTTTGTTTGCAAGTGCTTCCGACATAGCACTGGGTCTCGTCATTAATAACTCTCATAAAATAAAGCTTGACTTTTTGCCGCCCAGTATTAACAATCCAAAGAACATCACTCAGTGACTCGGTGTGGTTTTCATAGCGGTGTACAAAAAAGGAGCGCCTTTTGTCATTTATATTAGGACTTTTAAGTTGTGTGTTGTACAATACTTTTATAATATCAAGATAAACTTCGCGAGTGCGGTTGCAGCTACTATCCTCCCGTCCCACAGACAGTATACTTCAAGCGAGCAGAACGCGCGCTTCAAACTAGCCATACATAGTGCCGATTGCGAACAATCTGTTTGCTGGCACCGCCAATGCCACCCACGCGTTCCAGATCACTCATTATAATGTGCGTTGACCGGACAGCAATGAGTCGATCCCTGGCTGTCGGAGCGTAGAAGACAAATATGAAGGCGAATAAATGTTGCAGACGACTGGGACTGTCGCCAACGCTGGCCTCCCGGCCCAGTCTTTAAGCAGGCTGAAGGATTTGAAAGAAACTTAACGGCATCCTATCCTGTCCTCAAAAACGCAAACGATGTCGGTCCCCGCACTGTACGCAGTAAAAGGCGCAAGAAATAGTGCTGACCGTTATTTGGATACACTGTGGAAACCCTACCTAATGCGGCGTTTTGCATAACTCCCGGGAAACCATTTACTACTCGCTCACGCTGACGTCGATAAAACACACCTCTTTGGTTCTTGCACGTATAGTACGACGGCATCTCGCCATCATCGCACAGTTGAAATGAGAGATGCGTAGTTTGACGCGGATTTTCTAAACGCTCTGAAACATTTTCAGCGTAGAAATAAATTTGCTAGCCATCCTCAAAATGGACTTCCAAATGCCATACCGTTGGATGTGGATCATGTATAGAGACGTCATAGTGGGATACTCTGCGAGCTCAATCGCGATTCGCGCTGGGTGTCAGACTCTGAGGCGCGTGATGCAGCATGGCGCTTGCGATCGCTTAAGAGACGTACTTCACTTTCTTCATAATTAAATAATGTAAGACATGGATAAGAAAAAACAAGTATGATTTTGTTATTGCTGTAGTTAGCCGCGAACGAATACTGGGGCGTGAGAGGAGTGCGGGGCGCGGTGCCCGATTTGAGATTAATAGTTTACCATTCAATGCCTCGCCTTCATCATTTCGGCCGGTCCACTGCTGGACACAGGCCTCCCTCAAAGATCACCACAACGACCGACATCGGTGTGTTGTGTGCTCATTGGGGGGTTTTGCCATAATCGCCACGCATGGCAGGCGGGTTGTTAATGTATTCGAAGGACGCTGCTGCCCATCCTCCGGCTAATCCCTTACTCGCCTTTTACGACACCCACAGGATGAGATGGGTTGGTGCTATTCGTAGCCGGCGCCACACGGCCTCTCCTTAATCGGGTGTTTATTTCCTTTGATCCGATATGACCATTATCATCCCTTTTTGCCAACGAAACCGTAGCGTGATCTAATTCGACGATAACGCCATCTAGTTAGAAAGAAAGAAGTGATTAAATTAATAAATTTAATAATCGAGACCTAAGTAAACCGACGTCTCGTCGTAATAAATAGAATATATTATCCTTTATGTAAGGATAACACCATAAATATTTATGTTGTTAACGCATCAATATTTTCGAAATATGTAAATTTGTCCGTAAATACCCTGAATTCTATAATAAACGTGAAAACATACAAACCAAAATTATACTTCGACACAAAATAGCCAACTTCTCGACTAGCCATGCACTCCTCGGGTCTCTTGGTGATGTCGAAAAATATATAACAAGCTACCAAATTTCATAAAAAAAGAAAACAAATTTAATATTTTTGTATTCAAATTAAATAAATATTTGCTTAGCAAAAGCTACTATAGCATAAAAGAATTCATCGACGATAAATTATAATTACAATTTATTATTAATACTCTTCCTCTCTCCTAATTAACTATGCTATGCCCAACAGGGTCCATAAATAATACAGAATTGAATTGAATTAAATATTTTTTCACGCTTTTTTTGCATATGGGGATTCAAAAGTTACGAAAACCAACAATAAGTCATTCAAAAGAACTTATGGCAACCAAATCAATCGGTTTTCACTATGACATAGATCAAAATCTCGGCAAACAAATACCTTATTAAACCAAGTCTATTTCATGATGACAATTTATGCGAAATACAAATATTAAATAATTAATATAGAAATAGCTTTTCAATAGAATAAAATTAAAGTAAAATAAATCCAATAAGTAATATCCACCCCACGGATTTCATCCCTAGAACAAACAAACTCATTCCACGTATCAGGTCAGCAGGCCACATAACGAATTGCGAAGGCTACGAAACACGCGTTCTTGACGTTTATCTCCCTTTAGATATAGCGTAATGGTTAATTTTTTATGATTCTTATTACGTATACTGATAACGAATGTGTTCACTAGTGTAAACTTTTCATAATAATCGCAAAACATAACTTTGTAGACATACTGTTACTACCCACGTCCCATGTACATAAGCGTGATGATTTGTATCTAGAACCTGACCCGGACTATAACATACCTTTTTGCCAAATTTCAACTAATTCTATAGAGTAGTTTTGGCGTTCTCATCAAGCATAGAAACGTACAAACAGAAATTGTAAAAATTGCAGTTCTGAAACGAGTCTTGTCTCTCTACAATTTTATTATAGTAATAATATAGATGATGAAGTTAATTTCATTCTTCGTGATACCATCGGGGCTCATCCAGGTCAATTTTCTGTGAGGCGGCTTTTGGAAAAAGGAGTTCATCACGAAGAGTCCCTCCTTTTTCAAAAAGTCATCCAACCTCTGAACCCTGGGGTTCCATTGCCCATACCCAAATTGCCCCACTCTCAACTCACCATCGCATCATGATCCAGCTTTGCGTTGATGTCCTCCATTACAACAGTGAAGTGTGTCTTTGAGGTATAATAATAATAATACCACCATACATACATATATATATATATATATACTATACTTGCAGGACAAGATTTAAACCACATCATCATAGTATCAGTCAAAAGACATTCACTGCTGAACAAAGGTTACATGCTGCATGTCATTGTTTGGGGGAGGCATTTGCCAGTACTCACCACAAATGCAGGCCGGTTGGTGAGTGCAGCCGCCCGTGCTGTCCATCCCTTAAGAGTCCCTTAGTCGCCTTTTACTACATCCATGGGAGGAGATGAATGGAGTTATATATAACCTCAAATTAAACACTTCTTTTTATTATAATACAGGTGATTAAATTATATTTGTCAACAAATGTTTAGCCGCACAAAAACAAATTCATTAATGGACAAACATATAAATATAACACATTGCTTAGAGCATAAAACTCACACATCCTCACTGGATATGTAATCTCTTTACAAAGTGAATTGGAATTCCAATATTTAATAATGATCTACTGTCAACTTGATCTAAGTTTGGATGAAAATGCAATAATGCCTCCCAGCACATTTCACTCAATTTTGGTAAACATAACCATACTTTATACAGAATATTATTTCTACTAGTGGCATCATCTTTTGGTTCAATACCACCAAACACATACATACAACCATATGATGTTACAGCAGATGAATGGAAATATAGAGGATGTGGTAACATTGTCTTCTGCATCAGAGTCCATTGCAAATCAGAGATATTTAACCTCCAAATATCTTCAAACACTGATTGGCCATCTGAACCACCTGCCACAAATACTTGAGGACCACCTGGTGAATCAATCTGAACTGCGCTATGGCACTTTCTTGGTAATGGAACGATAGTATCTTTAGAACTATCATCAGCTTTTGGAGTTAGTATAGTCCAAGTGTTATTTTCAAAATCAAAAACTGGTATTTCCATGAGTTCAAATGCCCACTCTCCTGTTCCTCCTCCAATTATGTACAGCTTATTACCAACACGAGCAATTTCATGTCTGTATCTGCCTAAGGGTTCTCCTTCTTGACCTGTACCTACAAAGACTGGCTCCCAGACCAGTGTTTGCAGATCTAATCTGAAAAATGTATCAAATATTTATTTTATTATTACAAAATGATTTTCTTAATCCAAGCAATACATACAAATAAGATAAAAGCATACCTATAAATATCACAGTTATATGCAAATCCATTGGTACCACCAACTGTATAAAAACATCCATCATAGCATAATATAGCTTGACCATACTGGCCAGGTGGTCGTGTCCCTGAAACTTCTAGGATTTGTAGTTTAGCATCCTCATTGCATGTGCGCCACACAGTCACATCATTGCTACATCTGTTACCAAAAGGCGCACCTGTGCCCCCAAATATCTACAACAAAACGCAATAGTAACATTAAACATATGTTTCACATTGCACAGGTCATATCAAAATGTTTATATTACAAACCATTAAGTATCGGCCGTTCATGCACATGGCATTTGATGCTAATTCTTCAGGCATGTTTTCTATCACTCTGTGTTGCTTCCACTTTCGACTAGCTATCGAAAAACTCCAAAGTTCTTTAAAAAGTGGCCTTGCCTGTGTCCATGTAGGATTATTCCTTTGAATATTAGTCATGGGTAACGAGGGATTATATCCGCCAAAGCAGTAGATATTGGCATCATCACAGGCTATTCTATGTCCGCTACGAGGTCTTGGACTTTCAGAACCGCGGTATTTAACTTCAGTAACCTTAAATGGCTCGAAATTGTAATCATTCCTTCGAGAAGTCATAATGTTTATTTACCAAATCAATTAAAAAGTAGCATACATATATTTATACGGACCCCATAGACAAATGATTAGGTATTAATACACTTCACAACAATTAAATTCTGTGATTTCATTACATTCAACATGCGCTAATCTAAAGTTGCGATTTTGTTGTTTAATTTTATCTGTCAACTAGCCGTCCGTCAGGTGTTATATCAGACTTTGACACAAGCATAGAAGTGTACGAAGAATGCTTGCGGTATGGGGATTTTATCTATTAGGAAGAATCATGAAGGACGAATCATACTATAGCATGGCCAATACCGCTGTACCGCACCTTAGGTATGCAAGCAGCGAGGGGGGAGCGGGGGGGGGGGGAAGCAGCCGCTCCATTTTGTCATTCCGCAGTCGTCGCCAAAGACACAGTGTTGCCACCTCATAAAAATTAAAGTCGCTAGATCAAGACCCAAAAGTCACCAGATTGGGCTAAATTCGAAGCGAAAGTCACCAGAAATCCCAAAAAATATATTTAGTAGAAACAATGTTGTAATGCCATCTATCGAAGTATCGATAGCACTGGACAGATAACTCAAGCGGCAGTACATGTTGAAATCACGTTAGGTCACGGTTAGGACTACCCCATCTCATGCCATGGGTGTCGTAGAAGATGACTAAGGGAGTTTGGAACCAGGTGTGTACCATTATTATTAGGCACTATGAGTTGCCCGCAGGTGACGCATAAATAACCGACTACTACTACTGTTACGTAATAACAATCAACGCTGTGACTCAATACCACTTTTTATTGTTTATCAAACTACGGTAACAAACATTAAAATATGTCAAAAACCAGATTTTTTATTACATCAACAAATTCTAAGTATGGAAAAACAACCGTAATTGTTAGATTATAGATAATATTGTTTGGTTGTAATAATTATATTGTAATGACAAAACAAGTACATAAATAGTAATTAATATTGTATAGAATCTTTTTAGGATAGATGAAGACGACTTAATTATCGCTTGAAGTTGCTAAAAACAAAAAATCGCTAAACGACAGAAATAAATCGCCAAAAGGGGTCAAAAGACACAAGATGTAGTGACAAATCGCTAAGGTGGCAACACTGCAAAGACTACAATAGTATACTGGAAGTCGTCGCTCACGGCGGCATCTAGTGTCATTTGTTGTTTGTCAGACGCACGTGATATTGATTATCCAAAGATAGGTCGTGCGTTATCTCGAGATATCAAGACTGTCATTTTCAAAGTGGCCAATTATTTTAAGAAAAGAAAAGCAGACAATTAATGTTTTGAATATAAAAGTGACGCAAATATCGCCAAAATCAGGAAATTCTTGTCAAAAATCAGAAAATACAGAAGTGAAAACCGCAACATATATGTCCTAGATGAGATATACAGTACCCCTAGTACGAGTTTGCACATTACGGAAACAGTGATAGTTTTCGTGAGCACGCAAAACTAATAGTTTTGGTTGTAATCGGTAGTCCGAGTTCAATTTTTCGAGCGACGTATACACGATATTGACCATCGTCTAGCTCGAATGAACGAACTTCACACTATATACTTCTTCTCTCTTTAACACCGGATAAAAAAAGAGACAAATATATTCCAACATTCAAACCCTGTTTGAAGTTTTGAAGTTCGTGTTGTTGTTTATCAATAAATATATCGCGCTTTTAACAGTGAACTTTGAAAATTAATGATAAATGAAATAATTCTTCAGTGAACATGAGTAGAACAAGCTCATTACAAATTGAAGTGATGATAGACTTCATGGAGAGGTTAGTCACATTAAACATAGAAAAACGGTATGTTTAGTACATGTTTAAATATTTCACATATCTAATGTACAATATGTATTTTTTAGAAATGGTGACTTAAATAAGTTCGCCGATGGCCCTAACGACAGGATTTTTGCCATTAACAGATGGCAGGAGGTCGCCAATATTTTAAATTTGGACAAGACAGTTACATCAAAACCAGTCGATAAATGGAAAAAGGTACGACCTGTCACGCAATGCTTGCTACTGTTTTATAATAACTCATCTTTTCCTATATAGTAATATAATATAAAATAGCTACCTACATAAATACATATCTTCATTCATCCCTTTTGTATGACATTATTAACTACAACAACTCTGTTAATTTGTCTTCTTAAAGATACAGTGAAGATTATCTCACCTATATTGCCATGTAAAACTACCAATTGAACTGCACCCAATGTTTACAATATGATTGATTGTTTATTAGTAGACATAAATAATTAAGTCTGTTAATTGCTTTGTATTTAAAGGTGTGGAGTGACTTCAAAAATAATACAAAGCGAAAAGCATCCAAGATCCACCGAGCTGCAGGTTAACAGGCTAACAGACCTGGAGGAGCAGGTCCTAAGCATAATTGGATGTCAGGCTGCCACAGGTCTGGTCAATGTTCAGGAATTTGGTTTGGAGGTAATTATTATATGCGCTTAACATAATTATGGTTTTGTGTGTGTATGTTACCATTTTTTATTTCATGTGAAATACGTTAAATCTGGGATGGTTTATAGCTTAATATAATGTATATTAAAATATGAAGAAGCAGTATGTATGCATATACATAATAGTTAAATATTGATGGAACATATAAAAATATCTATGCTCGCTCTGTTTGTACATTAGACAATAAAGACCCGTGTAGCTATGAATTATCTCAAACTTTGAATCATTGCCTACAATCAATCTCTGTATATCAAATATCTACATGATCTAATCATTACTGTATAAATGTATAAAACTTTATAGCAATCATTTATAAGATATGTGGTCACATGGTGATTATTATTAGTGTAATGTTATAATAAATGGAGAATAAACACATATATCATACATTATCTACCTCTCAGCTGGCATACTATGGCACTGTTTTTAAAATTGTTGAATTACCACTTGTACATGAGTTTTGTCCAGAATTAGCAATCTTCCTGCTGACATGACGATAATGGGGTGCATATCTCACTCTTTAAAATTGTTGAAGCATGGGGTACATGGGTTTTGCCCAGAATTAGAAATGTTCCTGCTGATATGATGATAATGGGATGCACATCTCACTCTAAATATAAAAACACAGAATTGGATGAATCTGTGATCCAGAGTATTATTCATTATGCATTAAAATTGTATCCTAAAAATTATAATTTCTTAGTAATAATAATATTATTGGTTACTTGTAAGTTTTCTACCATTTTGTGCAGTGTGCCTAACAATAGCACCAACCCATTTTATATTGTAGTCTTAAAACACGATTAAAGGATTAGCCAAACGATGGGCAGTAGTGCCATTCGAGTACAGTTATAAATTTAACTGCCATCGCCATCCCACTTGATGTCTAGCTATTATGGCAAAACCGCCCGATAAGCACACAACACTAACCCAAACCTGTAGTTGTGGTGATTTTTGGGAGAGGTCTGTGTCCAGTAGTAGACGTTTTATTTGGCTAAAATTATGGAGTTTTCTACAATGTTTTTCTTTTTCAGCGGTGGGAGATTGGAACCGGCCTGGTGGAAGCAGCCAGTCTACACCATATCCCACGGAAATATTGGAAGCTGTTACTGCTTCCCCCACACCGCACAATGCGCAAGTGGGGACTGCGTGATGGAGTGATTCACCGACGCCGGTCGACGCCGCGACGATCCCGTGCTCGCCCGACGCGTGTAGATGCTGCCTCGCAGCAATTCATTGTTAGCGATGAGCGCTGGCGGAATTTGGTAGTCGTTTTACCACTGAGCACCTGAGACTGCGAGAAATGGAACTCCAGCAACAAAATCAATGGCAAACTCTGTTTGCCAAATTCCTGGAAGCGCTGCAAATATTTATGAATAAATGAGTATAGTTGTTTAACACCTGTGTTTAACTGATATCCATGTGATGTCCGGATTAAAAATATAGCACCACTAGACTAAAAGACGACTAAGGGCAGCAGCGACCCTCCTGTGGAACAGCAGTCACTCTGCACTCTCCAACCCATCTGCCAAGCGCAGTGAGTACTCGAAAATTCACCCCCAAATTATGACACGGTTGTGGAAGTCCATGGGAGAGGCCTTTGTTCAGCAGTGGACATCCTTTAGCTGATCTGATGAGTTACAATCCATATTATGGCCGTGTGCTGCCGGCTTGGCCGTGTGGTGCCGGCTCAGAATGCCACCACCCCATCTCCTCCCGTGGGTGTCGTAAAAGTCGACTAAGGGACTGTCCTTCGAGTACATTAACAACTCAACTGCGATCGCCAACCCGCCTGCCAAGCGTGGTGATTATGGCAAAACCCCCCAATGAGCCTACATCACATCCATATCGGTCGTTGTGGTGATCTTTGGGGAGGCCTGTGTCCAGCAGTGGACTTCATTCGGCCGTTAGATTAGAATATTATATTCTTGTCCTAACTATGAAACTACATTTCCCAAGCTGCACTGCTAGCAGCTAGTGCAGGAAGACTATAATACAATTAAACTGCATCACATAGCAAGATACTGTGCCATGATTACCACCTGGGTTGGCGATAGCAGTTGAGTTGTTAAAGTAAGTACTCTAAGGACGCCGCTGCTCATCCTCCGGCTAATCCTATAGTCGCCCGCACCCTACGGTGCATAGATATATCATTTAAACGTATTTATATTTATAACGGTAATTGCGACGGTCAACTTCAACGGCCTCCACGGTTAAATTCCACGCAATATACTGTCTCGAAAACATATTTATAGCATAATAACTGGAAAACTATAATGCTCTCACTGGAATTTATTGATCGAGTACCAATACTATTAAAGTTTTCGAATACGTGAAAGTTTTCTACCGATAAGTTGTCAAACATGTAACTCAGACTACCAAAATGCAGAGAATGACTCGAAAACTTCAATAGTTTTCGTTTACTATGGTTCGAAAAGACTCGGACTACCGATTTTAGTTCATCTAAGTTTTCGCTGGGGGCGCTACTAGTAAATGTATGGAAAGAAAACTGGAAGTATTGCGTTTCCGAAAACTATCGAAACTCGTACTAGGGGTACAGGGCGTTTGGTGCATCGTGTGCCAAATTGAAATGGTCGACTGAGGGGGTCATTTGCTATCCTTTCAGACCCCTAAACATTTCTCATGCCCTGTGGATTTTTTTTCATCGAATTTTTATTGTTTTATTAGAAAAATACCCAAATTTTACATTCAAATACAAATTTAAAAAAAGGATAAGTCGTAGACTCTGAATTTGAATTTTATTTAGATGTGTATTGTATTACAGTACTTTTAAATTTAAAATTAGTGACATTAGCCATCTAGTTCTTTTTTTAATTTACTCGCAAAGTTTAGGACTTAAATTACAGCTATTTACATGGCTATAAAAATAAAACCAAAACCGACCGGGATCTTCCAACTCCCTCAAAAATTCTCTAGTCTATCCTCTTGCTAGTGATGTGTCACATGCCATAAAAAGCTTTTTACAACTTTGTGAATTAGCTAGAATTGTAAATCGAGCCACAAAATACTAAATTCCAAATTCTAAAGAAAAAAGTCTTTTTGATACTTGAGAAACAGGTAAAATTTGTTTTCTCTGTCTCGCGAAGTAAAATCTATCTTCTATCTCTTTCTTGCATAGCGTAAACTAGTGTGAACAAACGACGAACTGCCGCCGACGACGCCGTCAATCCGTCATTATTTTAGTCGAGACATCACTGTCTCTGCTACCTGACGTGTGTGCTAGTTCATCGTACTCCGCGATTTTTTCACTTTGTTACTTTGTTTTGTTGAGTTTTGTTACGTTTTAACTTTTGGTGTTATTGTTAAACTTTGTTGACTTTTTTGTTGTTGCAATGGCGACGTTCTCTAACGAAGAATATGCTGACATCATGATGGCTTATGGAGCCGCCCATGGTGTCGCTCATGCTGCGCAACGACTTTACCAGGAACGCTTTCCTGGTAGACGATTACCTGGCCGCAGTCTTCCAAGAGACATACCGACGCATACGCGAGACTGGCAGTGTCACTTTTCATGAACCAAGGGGCCATATTGTGCGACATAATGTTGAAGTGGACGAGGGAATACTGGCACTTTTTGAGGAAGACCCTACAAGAAGCATTAGAAATGTGGCAGCACATCTTGATATTTCAATATGGAAAATGTGGAAAGTTCTTCAGCAAAACGACGTACTCGCTTTGTTTAGCAGGTAATGGGTATGGTATGACGTCACTTCCAGGTAGTGAATCAGTTAGCCCATACAGGCGGTCCGCCGGTCCATAAAAATCTTATTGTGCAATTATTTACTGCTCAACAGGAATTTAAAAGAGTTCTTTGCTTGTAGGTCTTGAGGGTGGTGACTTTGACAGACGAGTGGAATTCTGTCGGTTTATGTTACACACGGATGTGGATGATCCTAATTTTTTAAAAAGAATACTGTGGATGGATGAATCCAAATTTACCAAAGAAGGGATACTCAATCTTCACAATCTGCACCACTGGACTAACAAAATGGAAAACCCACGTGTTAAAAGACAGAAATCTTTTCAAAGGAGGTTTAGTGTAAACGTTTGGGTAGGAGTGATTAGGAATCAAGTAGTTGGACCGCATTACTTGCCCGATAACCACAATGGCGACAACTATTTGGAGTTCCTTCAAAATTACCTGCCCGAATTAGTGTCCGAGGTACATGTGTTTAATGAAAATGTACTCAAGGTATTCCAGCATGACGGCTGTCCCGCGCATTGGCGTTTGAGGGAATATCTCGATGATGTGTTCCCCAATGCGTGGATTGGTCGCGATGGCCCTATTGCATGGCCGGCACGTTCCCCAGACCTAACTCCGCTAGACTTTTATGTCTGGGGACGTGCCAAAGAGCTGGTATACGCCACGGAGGTTCCGACTAGGGAAGTATTACTACAACGCATTGAAACGGCGTTCAATACAATTAAGGAGGAAATGCGACTTCGTACCACAACAGTGGAAATACAAAATAGATGTTGGGCCTGCATTCGCAATAGAGGCCAACAATTTGAGCAGAATATGTAAAAAAATTTAAATAAATGTTAAAAATGCATTTTTGTTTATTTCTTTCCGACTATTGCAAGCCACAAAAGTGAAATGCAAGACTGGTTGTAGCGCCACAATATTGAATTTTCCAAAACTATGACAAAAGCTCAACATGCATATTTTTATCTGGTTCAAGCTGATATCCGGAACATCGGTCGGGATATTTTGGCTTGCGGATATGTGTTAGAACTAACTTAATCTCAATCTCTCACAGAATCTCTGGCTTCTGAGTTGAGAGTGGGGCAATTTGGGTATGGGCAACGAAACTCTCTGGTGTTGTTGCGTCGTACTGAGCAAGAGCGCGCAATCCAATCAAAGTGTGTGTGTGATAAAGAAAGTTAAGCGGTGCGGGTCACCACAACGGAATGGCAAATAAAGATATTTGTGTGATATATTCAACATCAAACAAATATGTTTCAAACCACAAGTTTTGAATCAAAATTGGCGATACAAAATCATGTGTCGTCTAATAGTTTATTTCACCATGTAGAATCGAAACTAAGCAAAGGTGATATTAGTGGAGCAGCCAGGATTCTCTTCAGCCAACCAATTGGTCGCAGCCATAGGCTCCTTCAAGAGCGGTTCAGACGGTGGCCTCGACGGCTTGACTCCACAACACCTTAAAGATCTGACGTGCTCAAGCGCCGGGGAAGCCTGTGAGTTGCTTTTGAAGGAGCTTACTGCTCTGACCAATTTGATGCTCTCCGGCAATGTGCACGAAGCCGTCATTGATTGGTATCTTGTACGGGGCAAATTTATGTACCCTGCGCAAGAGAGATGGCGGCATTCGGCCCATTGTCGTAGGGTGTACCTACCGACGTCTGGCAGCCAAAATTTGCTGCAAAGCTTACAGCGAAATGCTTTGCAACAAATTTCAGCCTCATCAACTTGGTTTCGGCTCAAAAGGAGGCTGTGAGGCTGCCGTGCACGCCCTGTCTGCATACTTATATTATGGAAAAGGGGAAGTCATCCTTAAGGTTGACATTAAGAACGCCTTCAACTCCGTCAACAGGGACACCTTATTGGCAGAAGTCAGAAATGAATTACCCGAAATTTATAGTTTTCTTTGGCAGTCTTACAGATATCCCTCTAAATTATTTTATAAGGACAACCTTTTGGAATCTGCGGTTGGGTGCCAACAAGGTGACCCTCTCGGGCCAGTCATTTTTAATCTAGCTATTCACCCTTTAATTCGGCAGTTAAATTAATAATTCAACGTGTGGTATCTGGATGTTGGAACGCTAGGAGGTGACCTAGACACCGTTCTAAAAGACCTTGTATCTTAAAACAAAGATTCCACTCAATCGGTCTGGACCTAAACCTATCTAAATGTGAAATTTATTTACCTGACAACACCGACACACAATCGACCTCACCAAAATTCTATGCCGTTGCTCCTAATATCAAAATTGGCGAAAAAAATACACCTTCTAGGGTCCCCAATCCTAGACAATCCTTTTCATCTTTCATAGACGAAAAAATACAAAATTTCAGTGATATTTCGGAAAGAATTAATTTGCATTCGGCTTTTACTATAATAAAGTACTGCTGTTTTGGCCCAAAATTTATATATAGCCTTCGCTCTTCCCATTTATGGAAGCAGTCACAACTTTTAGATAAAATAGACAAAATCATACGGAATACACTAACTTCAGTTTTAAATGTGGCTCTGGACGACCGAGCGTGGATACAAGCCTCCCTTTATTCGCTGGGGCGGCCTCGGCGTCCGCAAAATTTCCAGTATAAGTCTATTTTAAGTTAATTTTAAGGGCGTTTCTGTCCTCAGTCCACAGTACTGATAAATTAACCAGGAAAACCTTAGCATCCACACTGGTTGATTTTGAGGTACCGTGCTTGACTGATGCTGTGAATGCTTGGAAAATGACATGCCCGAATACGGTTTTGCCCGGCAATCCTTCCCAAAGACAATGGGACGAGCCGCTCTGCAGTTTGGTACAGAATCAATTGATCAATACGTCCACTAATGCCGTAGAGCGTGCTCGTCTACTTGCTGTGGGTGAATGGGAGTCGGGGTTTTGGCTTGAGGCACTCCCGTCGCCCAACATAGGCACTATGTTGGACGACAACACTTTTCGGCTCGCTGCATGCCTACGTTTAGGTGCTCCTTGTGTTGCTCCTCATAGGTGTCACTGCGGTGAAGCTGTCGACCGCCTCGGACACCATGGCGTGTCTTGCATTAAAAGTGCAGGGTGCATAGCACGGCATGCCAATATTAACGACATTATTCGTCGTTCTTTTGTCACTGCCGGCGTGCCAGCTGTTTTGGAACCCAATGGCTTGGCACGTAACGATGGTAAAAGACGGTAAGTCGTTACTGCCATGGAAGATGAATAAACCTACCTCTACCGGTGACATATGAGACCATACAATTATTTTTAGATTATGCTCAAAATGAGCTGAACCATAATGAGCGAAGTCTTATTATTGGTGACTTCAACCTCAGTTTTATTACTTGGAAAACTAGTGAGGAATCTCGGGTAGGCCAGACTTCCCCCAAAACCAGTAACAGTAGTGACGTGAGCAAATGCTTCTTGGACTTCATTACTCTTAACGACCTCTGCCAATACAACCATTTATTGAATAACAAATCAATAACATTAGACCTAATCCTCTCTAACATTCTATTGCAAAACCTCAATCGCTGCCAGGCACCTATGACACTAGAAGATCCCTTGCATCCATCAATTGCATTCTCTATTCCGATGGTCGTCAATACAAATTGTTTGCAGGTAAAACCTACTAACAAACCCAACTTCTTTAAAGCAGACTATGACAATATATTATTTTTACTTGGACCTATTGGTTGGGAGGTAGAACTCAGGGATTGCTCTAAAATTGCCCTAAATGTTGCTTAATGTAATCCGGCAACATGTTCCTCTGAAAAAGATTTCTGGCAAAAAATACCCAGTATGGTACACACCTAACCTCAAACGTCTACTTTAAGAAAAAAACAAATATCGAATTAAAATTAAAAAATATAATAACCCTTTAGATCATCTTTTGAAACATTGCGCTCAGGTTGTAGTAAGCTTAGAGATATTTGTTATAGGAAATATATCGTGAGGTTAGAAAATTCTTTAGTGAAAGATCCAAAAATGTTCTGGTCCTTTATCAAGCACAAAAGAAAATCTAGTAGTATATACCCTGCAGAAATGTTATACAGTAACAAAATCGCATCATCCGGCCTCGGAATTTGTACCTTATTTGCTGAAAACTTCGCACATGTCTACAACACTTTAAAATACATCCCTCACGTAAATGTTAATACTCACATTAATACGCCGGCTCTATGTAAGCTACAATTTGGAACCGAGGAGAAATATAAAGCTTTAAGATCTTTAGATGAGCAAAAAGGTGCGGGAGACGACGGCATTCCACCAGTGTTCATTAAAAGTCGTTCAAAAGTGCTAGCTTTACCCCTAAAATTATATTCAATAAATCTCTTATGGACGGTATCTTTCCTGGTCGATGGAAGGAAGCGTTAGTAGTACCTATTTTTAAATCAGGTGAAAAACATCTTGTATGCAATTATAGACCCATTTCTATTTTAGTTATGTTTGGTAAGATATTTGGAAAGTTGGTAACTGAGCGTCTATCATCACATGCCAAACATCAAATCAGCAGCAGTCAACATGGATTCACCAGATGCAGGTCTACGTCCACTAATCTCTTGAGCTATGTATCATCTATCTCCGAGTCTTTAGATATGCGTATTCCTGTGGATGCCATATACACCGATTTCAGTAAGGCGTTTGATAAAGTCGACCATTCCTTTCTAGTGAAGAAACTTCACAAATTGGGTATAGGCGGATCGTTGCTAAACTGGTTTCAGTCATATCTTAGTGACAGATTCTCAAAGGTCGTAATAAATGGCCATCAGTCGGTCCCCTTTAAGGCAACATCCGGAGTTCCGCAAGGTTCACACCTGGGTCCTATCCTCTTCAATATCTTTATAAACGACATCACTGAATGCTTCAAACATTTTAACTTCTACCTGTTTGCTGATGATATGAAAATAATGAGACCACTATTAAACGCAACCGATTCTGCCTTGCTGCAAGATGACCTGAATAGACTGTCGGACTGGTGCAAAGCAAATGAGATGACCTTAAATATTTCAAAGTGTCATTATATACAGTTTAATCGTAACAAAACAGTACAATCTAACACTTACACAATTTAGCAATAGTTGAAGAGATTCATGATTTAGGGGTTACGTTGGATAAACAGTTAAGATTTGACAAGCATATCAGAAACACAACAGCAAAAGCGTTCAAAATTCTTTCTATTGCGAAGTTTCAGAGGCGTTTTCTGTATCATACCTGTTACAGAGACTATTTAGCTAAAAAAATTGTCAGCTACAAAGATAGACTAAGACACTACAGTATGAGTTCATTGAAACATAGAATAAAATCCGCTGATCTCATATTCTTGCACAAACTATTTAATGGAGTTTTGGACTGCAGTGAACTAGTTCTAAAGTTGCAAATAAATCATCTCGTTTGCCAAGAATAAATAGCTATAGCCCAGTCTTTCCCAACGTGGGCGATAACGCCCCCTTGTGGGCGCTGCAGGCCTAAAGGGGGGCGGTAAGAGACCCAGAAAAAAAGGAGGCATTGTGTAGGGCTTTGGGGTCGATTTATAATTTCATCTACCTAGCTAGGAAGACTCTTAGACACCGACTGAGCTCTCGACTCTCGACTACATCTTGTGAACATCAACTAATATTAATTAAGATATAGCTCAAACTCGGTTCGATATAAAAAACCGCGGGCAATCATGTCTTAACAAGTTTTTGTTAAATAATCCGAATTGTACATTCCTATACCAATCGGCTGGTTCTATAATACTTGTTCTTGCTTGTCGAGTACGATTGGGCGTCGAATGAGATAAACGAGTTTATGCACGTTTGTCTTATTCCTGTTGGTGCGTGCTGCTTATGCAATCCTATATAAACGACGTAAATTTATTTTATTTTCATTTGCGGTTGCGCGCATAATAGCTAAGCAGTACTTGATTTCAACACTTACGTATTTCTTAAAACAAAACAATGTCGGAAGTAAAAAAGAAGAGACGGCAATACTCTGCGAAATATATTAAATTCGGATTTATTGAAAATCCCACAAACCCGTCGTCGCCTTTGTGTCTTCTATGTCTAAAAACATTTTCGAACGAAGCAATGAAGCCTTCAAGACTGCAAGATCATTTGAATAAAATGCATCCAGATAAGACAGAAAAGAATATAGCATATTTTCAAGACCTAGAGAAGAAGCATAATACTCAGCCAAGTGTATCAAAACTATTTTCGGCGGCTGCTAAGCAAGATGACGACGGACTTCGAGCTTCGTACAATATCTCTTTGTTAATTGCTCAAAAAGGCAAACCACACAACATCGGAGAAGAGTTAATTTTGCCAGCAATAAAGGAAGTAATAACTACTGTGCTTCATAAACCGGCCGCAGATATTATCCGAAAAATTTCTTTGAGTAATAATTCTGTGCAAAGACGAATTGATGAAATGGCTGAAAACATTGAAGAATCATTGTGCAATCATCTGAGGACTAGTCAATTCTCAATTCAGCTCGATGAGTCCACTTTACCAACTAATGAAGCGCTGTTGCTATCTTACGTGAGGTTTATTAAAGATGAGAAAATACGTGAAGAACTATTGTTTGCCAGAAATTTGGAGACAGATACAAAAGGCGAAACCATATTCAATACATTGGAAAAGTTTTGTGAAGAGAAAGAGATTCCTTTGAAAAATATTATATCAGTTGCTACGGATGGCACTCCGGCTATGACAGGGCGCCATAAAGGCTTCATAGCATACTTAGAGAATAAAATTCCAGATGTCCTTGCTATACATTGCGTTATTCATAGACAACATTTGGTTGCTAGAAACTTAAGTGAACGACTATTTCAATCACTGCAATATGTCATCAAAGCAGTCAATAAAATCCGTAGCAGCTCTTTGAATGATAGATTATTTCATCAGCTTTGTGTTACTAATGACGAAGATTTCAACCGTTTGTTGCTTCATACTGAAGTTCGTTGGCTGTCAAGAGGCAATTGTCTGATTCGATTTTACAACCTGTTTGACTCTATGATAGAGTTCTTGGAAACTAAAGATACAGAACTGCGCAACAAGCTCATAACATCAAAGAATGATATAGCTTACATGACAGACCTGTATAAAATGTTCAACGACATGAACCTCCAACTGCAAGGCGATGAACTAAATTTAATTAAAACAAAAAATGTTGTTGCTGCTTTCGCAGCCAAACTGCTTCTGCACAAAAAGAATATGGGCAGACGTGAGTTTCAGAATTTTCCGAATTTATCAGTATACTGCAGTAACGACGACTTGTTTGCCTACTGCCAACATTTGGAAAACCTCCACATTGACTTCACCGAACGATACCAGGACATTTTAAACTTGGAAATACCAGACTGGGTGTTGGATCCGTTTTCAAATGTCAACACAGCAATGTCACCTCAGCTGGAAGAAGAACTTATAGAATTGACAACAAACGAAGAAATAAAAATCAAGTTCAAAAATGGATATCAAGAATTTTGGCTACAAAAACCGATCCCGCAATTGTACCCTGGATTGTGGTCAATTGTTCAACGATTTTTGATAGCATTCCCATCGTCATATTTGTGTGAACATGGATTTAGTGCTGTGGCAACGCTGCTTACTAAAAGGAGAAATCGTTTGCGTGTTACCGAACGTGGCGACTTGCGGCTGTTTTTGAGTAAATTGGAACCTGATATCAACAAACTTATTGAACAGCATCAGATTCAACCTTCACATTAGTTTTTATATAAGAATTGATTATGTTTGTTTTATTTTCAATAAAAGATACTCTGTCCGAATACTATAAATTCGCGTTTCAATAATCAGTTATAAGTACTTAGCGGTTTTTAAGTATGTTTAAAAAGGGGGGCGTTAAAAAATAATTTATTCTTAAAGTGGCCAGTAGACAAAAAAAGGTTGGGAACCCCTGCTATAGCCTGTTAAATATCCCGCGATCCAGAACAAACCTTGGGCATTTTGCCGCACTGCTAAGACTGTAGGCAATTCAATGATTTATCTAAGCGTTGTAATTTGGATATAGCCCTCCCATTTTCAAAGTACAAGAGGGAGTTAAACATCATACTTTCCAGTGACATTTAGATGTGTCCTTCGTCAACGCTTCTAATATTATTTGACTGTATTAATTATTTTGAAAGATTAACACTTTTTTTGTTAGTTAACTCTGGCTTGCCTTAGTTGGCCGATCAGAGGGGGGCCGCCAGAGCTTTATGCTCGGGGGTGGAAGTGTCTAATGGTGTAATAACGGGGAAACCCGCTCCGAGTCTTCGAGACGCGCGATGGTGAAACCGGTGCCGCACCTCTCTACACCCCTAGCCGCTCACACCGGTGTTGCTCCTTGTCGCCTGTAGTAGGGGCCATTTAGGGGGCCCATCTTGTGAGTGGCAAGTCACCGTCTGCCACAGAATTTCACTTTAAAGGTTGAAAGGCAGACGCCGTTTTTTCAGTTTTTCTTAGTATTCAATCCATTTAGCACCCATTGCAATAAAGCCCTATTGCAATGGGTGCTAAATGGATACTTGTAGTTTCCATTTCATACAATAGTTTTATACCTCCGGGGACAATCCGAGACTGCATTTTATAGCGCAGCCATGGAGAGTCCCCGGTTAGTGTCCCATTACATTTTACATTAAAATTCTCTAAAGGGCCTCTGCGTGTTGGACCCATGTCCCCGCGTAAGCCTATCAAAAGACCGGGTCCCCCCTAACAGGGGATATAAACCCGTGTAAAAGAGATACATGTAGATAATAAATAAATTAAGATGGGTAGGCCTCTGGTGTGGGATGCAACTTGTGTCGACACCCTTGCTCCATCCCATCTTCCAAGCACGGGAGGCTGTGCTGGCGCTGCCGCTTCTGCAGCAGAAGCCCTCGAAACGGCGCAAATACAATAACCTTATTGGCAATTATTGTTTTGAGCCGTTTGGGGTCGAAACGCTTGGGTCATGGGGTCCGAGTGCACGTCAGCTTTTCAAAGATATAGCTAGACGGTTGGTCGACACTTTGCGTGATCAGAGGGCTGGCCTTTTCTTTGGCCAAAGAATAAGCATTGCCATTCAACGTGGCAATGATGCCACCACATAAAACGGCACTACGACAAAAGCATATTTTGTATGGCCCCTAGAATTTATAATAAATTACCAAGATCCATAATTAACATTGAAAACACGAATATTTTCAAAAGGAAGGCTTTTGAATTGCTCTCTTCAAAGGCATACTACTCAGTAGACGAATATTTGAAATCTGCCTAAGATTAAAAATAGTTAATTTAATTACTTATAATATTTGTACCCACCTTGACATTGTAATTTAAAATGGTTATAGCTTGTAATGACATGTATGTAATAAAAATATTTTAAGGTAATTTAATATTTGCATGCTACAAAAATAGTTGAATGTATGGAACGAATATTTTAATGTGATCTTACTAATACCTACATTCTGAGCAAATAAAAATTTGATTGATTCTAAGAACATTATCAGCTGACAGCGATGAGCAGCGCGATGAGGAGGTATACTTTGACGCCTAAGTACATATTATACTTTTATATATATTATATACATAGTTATTTTTTTATGTTTAGTGTAATCATAGTGTATATATATTTAGTTTTAACGTATATAAAAGCATAGATATTAATTTAAATCTGAATAATATGTATATACGCATCGAATTCAAAACCTCCTCCGTTTTTAAATCGGTTAAAAAGATTCCAGGGTGGAAGACCACGCACCGGAAAACGAAGCATGGAACGACATCTAACGCCATCTCGACGGTGAGTGGCTGGGAGTTGTTAGATGCGGGTGGTATTTAAACCGTTCGTTGTGGAAATCTCTATGGGGTATCTATGGGGTAGGCCTTTGTTCAGCAGTGGACATACTTGGGCTGATATGACGATGATTAAAATTATTTGATGTACCTATTGATTTATTTTTCAAGATTACAATTTAATTTGTTCACATATGTAAACGATTTTAATACTTTGTTAAGGATTCCAATTTTGATAAAACAAGTACAAATTAGCCTTTGTGTTTCATTTATCTAAACAACAGTTTTTATTGGGTACTGAACTTCCCGGTATTCCCAGTACTGGTATAATCCTGGTACCGGTTATTTTGTAGCTATCCTCAGTCCCGGTACTGCAATCCATAGTCATTTCCCTGCTACCTGCAATATAGCAGCCTGAGCTGCTCAACACAAACCTCGTAATTTTATCTCCGAAAACCCCACTCGAACTCTCTTCGAAACCAATCGCGCTAATTGACCGTATGGATAAAGTATAGGTCTCTCTGGGTGGTGGCTCTGCTAGGTACAATTTAAACCGCAACTTTTGTGTGTAATTTTATTTCACCAAAAATTTTGTCCATACAATGACCGGCAAAGCTTTATATCTTACCGTTACATGGCGAACGAGGCTGCTAATATTAAAAGATAACACAGCATAATTATTATAATCAAAGTAGTAAACTTTACTCCCATGTTTTTTTTTTTTTAATTGATCACATAATTAACATTACGTTAAAGAGTCAGCAAGTAGTTGATGTCCCTAGTAAAATACATCTACAATTTACAACAAGCAAAATATAGTAAGTAAATCAAGTTTTTTTTTATAAGCATTTGCAATTTAAGAATCAGGTCCATAACAAAATTATGTTACTTAACAAGTAGGTAAATAAGAAAAATCATATCATAACAAATTAATCGGCGCGCTGCATCCCAGTACTAAAGAGCACCTTTTGCTTTGATTTCTTGTTTTTCTTGCCAGATGGCGAAGACGCGGCATGAAGAGCGGCTTCGATAGCGTCACTTAGTACCAGAGCGCGAGGCGCGGCTACTTCATCAACGGCTGGAGCAACTGGCGGCGGCTCTACAGTCTTACGTACACGCCAAGTGCCGCTAGTGCTCGCCATCTATGATATAAATATAAATATTATTAGTGCTCGCGTCACGCAGAAGCTGAGCTAAGGTCATGTGCCGTAATAGGAGATAGTTAAACAAACCCTTTCCAACCGACAATCTGTAAAATTTTTGTTAATAAGCACTTAGCAGCTACTTTTAAATAAACCCTTCATCATAAAATTTACAACTGTTTAGTAATATTCTTTGATTTATCATAATTCAACCAACGAAACATATCACATTCATAACAACAAAATCATTTACGTTTGTCAAATTATCGTCAGTACTATATGTATTCTGTGCAATTACTTCACCGAGTCTAATGTTTTTCACGTTAGATGGAGTATTGTATAGATGACACATAAAATCCAGAAATTACAGGGAAAAGAGATGCTTCTATACTAATAGATGTAGGAGTAAGGGGACAACATCATGATGTTTTACCTCATTCGACGTATACCTTTATTTTAGTAGTGTGGGTAGTTTAGCTCCGGCGAAACAATTTAGTGAAATATCTTGATGAATTGTATTTAAGCCTAATAGGTGATATTTTTGGAAACTTGTGTGATTCTGCACGTTGTGAATATTATTGAACCCTTGACAACCTTGCACTGCGCTATTTTAGGTTGTAAGAGCAACATTGGACGAATAGAGGAAAGCATAACCTTTCATTGGTAAATTGCATATTTTGTAGTTTAAATGACCAACTACAATGTACTATGTAAATTTTTACAAATGTGTTGTAATATTTTAGGCTTAAACTGATATTTTAGTCTACTTCCTCATAATTTTAGATTTATAAGAATATTGGTTTGTCACCATAACCCCTTTAAATTTAGAGGTCACACGAATGTTTGCAGACAAACTTAACTGACGCGCATGTAATTTGGCAGAGCTATAGGAATACCAGCGAAGGAAAAATATTTTTCCATAATTCACTGGTAATTTATTTTTAGCATGGAGTTGAATATATATAATAAAGTTGTAATTTGTGAAAATGTATGAATGTGTATCTCAATCTCGTGTACTTATAAATAATAAAAACAAAAATACATTTGGGCATACTGCTTTACTGGCAAAACACGACGTACCTTTGAATATTGTAAAAAAAATTCAAACGTCTTTATATTTTGGCTTGGCTCAGCTGGACACAAAACATTTATGTCAGAATTATTAGTTAGTAATAGAAGGTCGATTTCTGGCCGAAGCCAATTAATCGGTTATCACCACAAGCTTCAACCAAAGCCAAAGGTTTAAACCCTAAGAAATTCACTTCAAGATTGGCTAAAAGTGATTAAAATAATGTTATTTTTTAATGTTAATGGTGACTGTATATAAGCAACTTTAATCATTTCATTAAGATTACTAAAATTACTTTACAACTTGTCTAAAAGAATAACACATCGAAATAATACCAATTATAATATTAAATGCATAATTTTATAAATAATCAGGTTTCATTCCATTCTACTGAAAACAAGTTACAATCATTTAACTTATCATTAGATCGCATTAAGTGAAGTTCGCTGCAGAATATTTGTACTTAGCCTTCTCAAGAACTTAATTAAAGCTACATGATAGTTGTTGGAAAATACCATATACTAATAGCCAAAGGAGTCTTGAATTCATATTAGCGTTTTGAATTCAAGATTCCTTTGCTAAGCTTAATATTCATAAATGTCAGCACTCCTCAGAAGCAAAGGTTCTTTTAAAAAACATGTTAGATGTTCTTCAAAAGGACTATAATGTTACAAATCCAACTCATTACCACTTGTGATAGGTAATGCAAGTTTATCATGCAAATCCCATAAATCATCATCATTTGTGTTGAACACGAAGGTCTAGGCTCATCCACATCAATTCGATTCATCGCTAGTCCAAATACTTAATTTTAAACGACTGGCTGGTGCAACGCAGTGTGACGTTGAACGTTACCATTGCATCTTATTCAAAATATCGGTAATATATACATAATTAATAATAAATGGTCTGAAAGATAAGATGTAATGACTTTGTTTTATTATGTTTTCGGCAATTTATGTACAGAATCAATAAATTAAGAACACATTACACATTTAGGGAAATGGGTTGATAGGTTGGTAACCCTGCTAAACTATCTCTATCTCATAAGGTATACGCTACGGCTCCGTCTAGTTAATACTCGGTCTACGGTTTTTCATTTCATTAAGTGGCCATTGACGTGCATAATGTAAATGTTAAAAATGTAATACACTATTTAATATCTATTTAAGTTTTGGTAACACCTATGAAATTTCCGTTCTCCAGTACTGGCCATTTCAAATAAAAATATTTTAACTTGGCTATGAATTCTAATTTCATTTTATAAACGTTTTCAGAAGCAGTCTTATATGGCCTACTCACCCTATATGCATGTTGGGAGAATGTTTGTAGAGCCGATATTTATCTTTATGCCTCTTTATGTGTATTGATTGGTGTTATGTTTTCATCACGTTTGAATCTATGTGTATTGATTGGTGTTAGGTTTTCATCACGTTTGAATCTTTTTCGTAGTGGATACATTGAAAATTCGAGTAATTATAGAATACGAGTACCGTCATGGCAGCAACGCAGCACAAGCGGCATGCAACATCACCGACGTTTACGGAGCGAACACTACAAACGAACGCATAACCCGTTATTGGTATACTGCCTTCCGTTCTGGAAATTTCGATGAAGCTGAACCCAGTAGCCGTCCAAAAACTTTGGTCGACAATGACGAATTAAAGGCGATTGTGGAAGCTGATGATACTAAAATCTACGGCTGAATTAGCAAAAGTGTGTACCAAGGGTGGCACAGACCCATTCCCAAATTGTGTCGTCATGGTGTCGATAACATCCACTTGCAGTGTCTTATTACCAAATCTTCCCATTCATAGAGTCCTATTTGCAAAACATTCCGTTCGTAAATCATCCAGAATGATTGTATTGAAATGAGCAATAATAATAATAATAATTTTATTGTACACCAAGTATTAACACCAAAAAATTCAAAATGAAGTACAATAATTGGCAGTTTTACTGCAACTCTGGTCTCTTCTAGGCAACCATTTGGGATGAATGGAAATCTTGGAAATACACAAGGGGCAGTCAGCGGTGTACTAATAAATTGTGTGCAATTACGTTTCAACCTACCTTGGCAAAAGATGGTCCAGGGGGCGGAGAGCCTATGCTAGTGGCGGAGTAAGAATGTTCAATTTTTGTCAATGGTGCAGGTTCTAGTGGGGGACTGGAAAAAGAGGGTGAGGCCGGTGGGAATAAAAGATCAGAAAAGACGTCCGGCTTCGGTGGACCCTCCACAGCACGGCGGTAAGCGCGCTCGCGACGTCTTTCATCACGTTCATTACGCGCGCGGATCCTTGCACGACGATCCAGCTCATCTGAATCGAATTAATTTACATTGCATATTACATATTCAATACACACATCATTATATACAAAAGTGACTTTTTGTTTGCCCATATGCGTGCCTATATATACCATTCATATGATTAACTTGAAACTTGTACAGTTGTTGTTGGCACTTGCGTGAAAGCTTATCCCCATGCAGATATCGAAAAATAAAATGGCCTGCTACTAAAAGTTAATTAACAAAAGTAATGCTTTGCCTAACAAAGAGATAAAACTTGAATCTAAAGCACAGCAGCCGCAATTGCGATCATAAGACCAATAAGCAGTATTTTAGCTGCTAGATACTTTAAATCTTTGTAATTCAGAGAGTACTGCATCAAGGAAAAAGTGTCTTTTTAAGTGACTTTCCAATAATAGTTTATATTCTATCAGCTACAAAAATCATACCCAAAATGTTTATAAAAGATCCTAACTGCCAAACATGACATATTCGCAAGGTTTTGGTAAAAAACAGTCTGGCTGTGTATGTAAAGTTAAGCCCTATAGTTATGTTAAGCAACTTGGTCAAGAAAGTAGCGAGCAGATGCAATAATATTGTGGTCAAACAGCACGATGGATATCTGCATAGAAATGACGGCGGTCGTAATCTGCACAGGAACGACGCGATCATCTAAGAAACATTTATATTGCCTTGTACAAATCATTAATTGGAGTTTTATTCTAGTTAGAATTATTCGTATTTCCATTGCATTCGTATATAGAAGAAAATCTACCTGTGAAGCTTTGCAATGCTGCAGGAGTGACATTTGGTGGTTGCAAGTCTAACTCAACAACATCATATGCACAATAGAGAGGCAAATGAGCTGTACAGGGCATGTGTTTTCTGGTCTGTAAACAATGAAAGCAGTTAATTTAAAAGTTATATTTGGGACTATTATATATATATATAATTTTGTCAATAGCTTACTTGTTCATTGAGTGAAAAAGTTTCACGGTGCAACACATGACCATGTATTACTTGCGGAGCAGCTGCCAATGCACCCCATGAGGCATTCAGAATACGCACATTTAAACTGTTTAGAAATACTTGCTGGCCATCTTCAGCTTGATAGAAATAAAAGTATTTTGCTTGATTGAGTTTATCGGTGTCTGAAACAGTATTATCATCCAGTTCAATTTCTTCATGCAAGCTTTCAACCAGTGGAAATTCTTCTGGCTGCATTTTATCTATTTCAAATGGAGGAGCATTTGGATTTAAATTAGAATCAACAGCATTAAGATCTAATTCCTTGATAGTTTCATGTATTGTTTCAACACACGCAGCTCCTTCCTCATTTACATCAAACCAATCTAGTTTGTTCTTATTTATCTCCTGTTTTTGATACACAGTAGGAACTGCACCTTCAGATACATCGTCTTCAGTGAACTTTGGTTCATTCAACTTAACATCAATGCATTCCTCCTTCAACTTGAGCATTTCTAAAGCCTGTTCCAAGAAAACTATTTCTGTTGTATCAATTTCAGCCATTATCTGGTTTTCGATTTCATTCCTCTCCCGTTTTAAAATTTCATGGACCTGAAAAATCACCAGTTACAAGCAGTAAATATGTAGAACAATCAATGAATACATAGAAAATTTCTTGTTTTGACAAATTAAATACATTTAAATACTTTACCTGTTTATTAGTAGCAGAAAATATCTTACAATATGGCGCATCATTTATATTCTCCATAGGCAAGATTGGTGGCGTGGCCTCTGTCACTGTCCCACGAGGAGGCGCCACTTCCACTGTACTGGAACCTCGCAGACGACGCACAAGGCGCATTGATACCTATAATAATAGTGTAATACTTAAAAAACAGGCCAACAATGCCAAATGCATTACAGGAATAGATAACAAAAAATGATTGAAAATAACTATGCATTACATGAGTGGATCGTACACAAAAACATTACAAAACTATCTTCTGCTACACCACAGACTTCTTTCAGAAACAATTTTCTTGTGATTACCAGTCTGTAGTAAGTTTGATAATTTCCTTACAATCTGTGGAGTCTTCATTATGTATATTCCTTCTGATAGTGCCTTATAACATGTAGGTATTTAACTGGTTTTACTTTTTGGCTATAATTATAATACAGACAGACAATCTACCCTACCTCCTCAGTGGGTGAACCCCACTGCACAATCCGGGTGGGCTTCATGTCCTTCACCTGCAGGGGTGTAGTGCACACGGGGCATGGTGGAGGCTGCTTCTCATGAGCTGCAGCATAGTGCAGTATGCACGCCCAGCAGTAAACATGACCACAGAGGCCCACGCGACCCGCTGCTGGAGTGCCTAAGCATATTGGACACTCAGAACGACCCGTGCCCCTTACCACCTGAATAAATTCGATGTTTAACTTTTATAATTACTTATATGCATAATAATCTGAAACAGAACTGAGGTTAACATTCACGGTGATAACATATTTTTTGTGCTGAACATGTCATTACATAATTGTTTCGTACGACGAACCCCTTACAATAAAAGAAACTTAGTTCATACTAAGTTGATGGGGTAAATAATTTATATTTAAATATTTAGGTTACCATATTCTCTTTTGTCTTTAAAAAAATCTGTAAAAATAGACTTTATGTTATAGGATAGTATTTACTTACAATTTCTTCAATTTGCTCCCACTTTATAGGTATGTCAGGGTCCAATAAGTTTGCCTTATAATCTCCATCCTTCTTCACTACAAATTGGCAACTGTAATGCAAATATAAAATGATTAGATTAAAAGCTATTTGATATTACACAGGTTGTAATTAGTAGTATTAGTGTATCTAACCTAACATGGTCATTATTAGCCTAATCAACGTTTGCAGAAAATGTCTAAGGGTGACGAAGAGATAAGTCGAAATTCGATCGTAATTTATTGAAATCATAGATTTGATTTAATATATTTGTAACAAATGTTATTACATAAATATTAACTATCTGCACTCCTCCTCCATTTGAACTTAAACTATGCCAAATCTCACATTCCTGTGTGCACGTCATTAGTTTAAAAAGGGATAATGGTTTTACATTTACATATTAATATATAGATTAACACTATGCTTAACTTAGGTAACATGCAATATAATATTTTGAGATAGAAACCTTACAGTATTATTAAACATAGGAACTTATATGATGAAAAACCTAAATCTGCCAAACATACTGCCAGCATTTTAATCTCTGTTCTAGGTGGGTCATTATTAAAGTATATGTAAACTTACTAAGCCCTCAGATAGAGATCATGATCATGCCGGCACGGACCCCGATAATGTTGGCCTTGGCGCCTTGGCTGGTGACCCCTATTGTCCGGCATCCCACGTGTGGGGTACATAAAGTTCAGCAAATGATTCAAGTTTTGCTTCTTGCTTCCAGACACAAAAACTGAGCCAATTTCTGGCTCATCGTCCTCTTCTATCCTGTAATTAATATTTTTATTTTATGAAAAAGCACTGCAAACTTGATGAAAGTAAACTATTAGTGAAACCTTAAAATCATCATAATATGGCAATGCTAAAATACCGCCCGCACGGAACAAATATTTATATGATCTGCAGGTAGTTGTAGTTGTTCCGGGTCTGAGTTCATGCCTGTAAACGCACCCACGACACAGAAGAAAGCGTAGAGTGGGCAAAGCTTAAAAAAAAATTGATTGATTTTGGAGTAAAAGTAAGATGGTACTACCTGGGGTTCGACGTTCCACCCACAGGGTAACCGGCAGGACCACGAGCACGTGGTCTCCTGTCAACCTGTCCCCTACCCCTCTGCGCCGGCACATTCTTCCTGCTAGGTTCATTCTTGGGAGCACTTCCAGGTCCTTCACGTTTCTTATTGTTACGTGGCAGAGGTTTAAAAGTCAATTCTGAAAAGCAGTTATATGTAATTTTCATTATTTGTCTTAAGCTGACATTATACCACTTTAAATTTCATCACAATAATACAAAATTGCATTGACAAATAAATATTGGCATGATCAGTTTTGTCAGCTCCAATTACCATTTTTAAATGGAATACTATATAATAATATTTGTACATAATAATGCAGCTGCAGAACCAAAATTCTGGAGTTCAGAGTGGCTATACGGATCGCACGAGGATACCGGGGGGTATCATTTGTCTTCATCCGCCCTGGGAAAGGGCACGCCAGACTCTTACCGGCTAAAACCATTGGGGTGGTTATCTACGGCACCTCCAGGACCTCGTATTATCACACTAGAGCCGACTAGTGCCATGCCTATAAAGAAATCTCGGAGTGACTGCAAAGTGGTCACCCCTCTGGGGAGATTGTAAAGGATCCCCTGTGAAGACTGTGTGCGCTGCGCTATGTTGCGCACATGGCGGTGCGTAACCACGTGCGCAAATGGCGGTGCATTACCACGTGCGCTCCAGTCTTCTCGTGTCGTCGTGCGTCGCTCTGTGTGGACCCGCAGATTCTCCAATCTTCGCACCCGCAACCTCCGAGCCAGCCATATAGCGACGACAGGGAGCTCAGGCGTGTTGGACCTGGGCGCCGGGAGGGCTGTTACCCCGGCACCGAAGACGAGATTCTGCGTGCGGGATCGGTCCTCACCCGATTCCGCTCTGCAGTATTCTTCTGGAGCACGACGCTCTCACAGAAGGAGACCACTCCACTCCAATTTCCATACTGTCACCATAGCCACTACTGCTGGCAGAAAGAGATCTAGCCCGATCCGAACGATCAGGTTCACCCGCTCGGCAACCCATGCAGGGCACGCCTCGAGCCTGTGCTGTGCTACCGCAGTCCTGGTAGCTATCACAGTCTGCTTCGCAGAGTGGCTATACGGATCGCACGAGGATACCGAAAATACCGCTATCCGCCTTACTGGCGAAGCTGGAGCTTGTCAAGGATCACTTGAAGAGACATGCCTCCTTCCACTAGAGCAGCGAAAGCGCGCCCCCAGGAGCATTCGATAGGCTAACGCGGCAAGCTCGACGGTGCGGACTCGAAAAGTGGCACGAGCGGCTGCGTATGCAGTTCGCGACCAAGGGCGTCGTCGAAACCGTCCTACAGCTGTCCTTGCGCTCGGTAATCCACCGAAACATATACAGCACAGAACAGGTGCCCGGCTGAACCTGATAGATAGGGACGGGCAAGATCTCTATCTGGCAGATACTGGTAGAGTAGGAATGTTGCAAGTGCAGAGGTCTTCTCTCTCGCTTACTCTGCGCGCCCATACCAAGCAAGCCCCGAGAAGACGGTGTGCGCAGAATAGCGCACAGCGAGGCTTCAGGAGATCCTTTACAATCCCACAGAGATGAGCCTAGGGGGGAGAGGTCAGCCATTTTACAATCGCCTACCTGCCGTGTGGGCCGGCTCAGAATGCCACCACCCCATCTCCTATGGGCGTCATAAAAGTAGACTAAGGGATTAGCCGGAGGATGGGCAGCAGCGTTGTTCGAGTACATTAACAACTCAACTGCGATCGCCAACCCGCCTGCCAAGCGTGGCGATTATAGCAAAACCCCCCAATGAGCCCACAGCACATCCATATTGGTGGTTGTGGTGATCTTTGGGGGAGGCCTGTGTCCAGCAGTGGACTTCATTCGGCCGAAATGATAACCTGCCGCTAGAGGGTAACCGATTTACAATCACCTACTCCGAGATGTGCCTAAAGGCCCACGGACATAACGTAGCCACCCATTGGTGATGGCACCAATGGGTGGCTTCATTACGTTCATTCTCGAGAACCTGGAGCCCCTTTAGGTGACGAAGATGGGATTGTATATACCTGCACAATAGATGTATGTCTAGTCATTTGAGCATGGTCTCCCGGGGCCATAAGCAGTGGCGTGCATTGCATACAGACAATTAAGCAGATCTTTTAGTATTGCTACTTACATAACTAAAATGAATCAATCATCATTTCAGCCGAATAAATTCCACTACTGGACACAAGCCTCCCTTCCCTCAAAGATCGCCACAACAACCGGTCTGAGTGTGTTGTGCTCATTTGGAGGTTTTGCCATAACCACCACGCTTGGCAGGCGGATTGGCAATCATCATGGGTATTTAATAAAATAGTGATGAATTCAATATGAAACTTCATACTTTGCCTCAGAGTAAGCAGTCAGGAGATTGCCAATGGAATTCACAAACACTCAAACCATCTAGGCTTATTCTATAATAGTGAGGGCAGAGTAAGAGTTTCTTTCGTAATCGAAACGTAAATGCGCGCGACACATTTACCGCATTCATTGCTCCAATTGGCTGAAGAGTTAGAAGCGGGCGAATCGCAGCGCTGAACGTGGTAAATGCATCCCAAGCGTTTATGTTTAGAGGGTGAAAATAAAGAGTCCAAATAGCATAGTTAATAAAAAAAAAAATGCACACAGAAACAAAAATATAAAGACGGATGAACTAGGATTAGAATGTACCAGGAAGAAAAACAAGGAGTAACTTATAATAGTAGCCTTTACATTAACATTAAATAAATATTGTTTCTCTTTGTGTATGATTTCACCAGGTGTGGCTGAGGGATGTCGTAAATTGTATTGTTAATAGATCTTTGAAATATATATATTTTATATACATATTTTCATAAAAATATATGTATATCAAAATAATATGTATCCTGTAACTGCTCATTTTTAATAATAATAATTGCATGGGTACAGTTGACTTGCTCTGTGTGCCTAGTTTCTGCCTACTTAGTCCAAAAACCAAGGCATGCTACTTAGCATAAGAATATTGTAGCAGTGGTGTGATGTAGACTGAAAATGAAAATAAATTAAAATTAACTGCTTGACCGCTAGCATCCCAGAAACAATTAAAATTGCATTGTCTTGCAGCTCACGGATACTATTGTGTGGGTAGATAGACATTATCTTTTTACAAGAAGTTCTTTGGCTAAAAGTGACCCACATTATTCTTGAAAATGTTAACACATATTAGGTAGGTTCTCATCAGCTATTGACATCAGCTGCCAGTTGAGAATCAGTTAAGTTACTGAAACCAAGTTGTACCATGAGCGGTACCAAATGGATAACTCAACTGCTCTTCAGTTGCCAGGTTATACATTGTGTACTATACCAATCATATATGTACTTGTGTTCTGGGCCTCATGTATGTACTCCAGGCTATTTGTAAGTATGATTTTTCCTATTTTCTATAGTTTAAGGACCAGAAATTGCTAACACAGTTACGAAGTTTAAAAGTGGCAAAATATTTAACCATGCCAGTTTTGTTATTGACCTACCACAGTTTGCACTGGATTTTTAGATCTAACTTGTGGACAAGTTAGATCTAAAAATAACTAAAAAAGCTATTTATGTCGTGTGTTATGAACGTATAGTAAATTTAGGGAAGATAAAAGCTTTTATATGTACTATTTCGGAGACTCGTGCATATCATAGACGTGTACCTATCGTCTGGCAACGCAGAACTAGAGTTAACGACGGGTCAGACCTCAGACGCAGCTAGGACATCAACGGTCAACCCATCACATCCGTCCATTTCTACTAGAGATGATGCAAACTCTGCATCATCTCTAGTAGAAATTGACGGACTTTTTGGGACAACCAAATTTTAATGAAATCACGTGATTACAAAAACAAATGTGAAGGTTGTCTGTCACAACATGTTAAAGTTCAAGTTGTCTGACTGAACACGGGCTTTTGAAACTCACCAGTATTTTTCTTACAGTCGATGGCTGATGCCCTCGACTGTGGTTGAGACGATCGGTTTAAAGATTTCTTGTCCATTCTGGATTCCTCCAACATCCACAAAGACAGCTGAGCGGGGGACTCCGCAAGGAGATAACGATATTACGTGCAAGGCCGACATTTTAGAAAGCCATGTTTATAATAGAAAACAAAGAAAAAATATATTTTCCTATACAAATAACCTTTACCACACGGCAAATAGACGAACACGAAACTTTGAACACAAAAAAGGGAGTACAACTACTCCCTTTCGTCGATATCGACGAAAACTTTATAAAGCGAAATCCTTTCTAGCTCGCCAGAAATATGGCGACCGACCGGCAGCCTGCCGATTTTTCGGATGCGCACTTCCGCAAAAAAAATAATTAACTGAAAGGCACTAATTGTATAAATAAAAATTGGAACTAATCTTGTCGCAAAATGTTTTTGAATTGTTTTTATTTTTAATTAGATAAGATTCGTTAAACAAATGATTTTTAATATAAAGTAATTGACATGACTCAATATTTTTATTTTCGAAATGATGATAACAGGAAACAGCTCTGTAATTATTATTTAGACGAAAGGTATTTTTCCTAATTACTGTAGGATTGAAATATGAACAGACTTTAATATATATTTAATTGTAAAAAGCAATAACCATTTTTTATAACATCCTCTATTGTATGATCTTACCTATAGTAATAAAAAAGGTGATACTAAAAAGACGTGTATTCGAATATGGGAAAAAAATATTACGGCGTTGGCGCGAAACCCAAAAAATTTCACTGACGTGTTTTTCCACACAGATTTTTTTTGACGCGTACTATGGACCGTGCTGATTTACCAAAGGAAAAGGCTTCTGAACCTGATGAAGAAGCCCACCAACCGTTAGTAAGTAATTCTATAAATCGTAATTATAAGTATTTATGATGCAAAAGTTCTTGTTTTACAATAAAATAACAGAAATGACTAACCTTCATATTACATATGGACACGCGTGTTCTTTCACAAAAATACAGCTATATAAACGGAATAATCACTCGTGGTTTGTGGATCTCTTTTATTACTACCCGTACCGTCACTGTACACAAAAGTTTTTCCTAATACCTACCTACCTACAATATATATTTAAAATGGCGACAAAATTTTACAGCCCGAAACTAAAATGCCTCCTCATGGTCAGAACCAGTCAAAGAAACTAACTTTTGCCAAGGACGTTGACCTGATTGAGAAACAATCTTCGCAAAGAAGCAGGTAACAAATTCACTTTGTATTTATTGTTACTTAAGCGTGTAATTTATCCGTTCACAAATTAATTATACATTATTATACTTTGGAAATCTGATTGACGAGTTAGGCAGCCCATAATCACAGCTAGAATGGAGTATAAGTTTCACCCTGTTTCTTAGGTGCCTATTCTTGCACAAGACTTTCTTAACCCCAGCTTACCTTGAAATGTATCCTATGCTCGCTGTATGCTTACAACGTTATGGTACTCATCCCCATCAGGGGGCCTAAAAAGGCCGCTTTAGCAGAATCATAATATGAATCACATTAAATATCACCAAATGGTCCAGAAGGCCTAAACCGTATTAGGTTTTATTTATATGGCATAATAATGATCTCAATACGATTCATATTAGAAATCACAAAATGGTCACTTAATCATAACTGACCATTAACGTGACCATTTTGTGATTTCTAATGTAATTCATATTATGATTCTGCTAAAGCGGCCTTTTTAGGCCCCCAGATCATTCAAACAATATGTTGGAGTGCCTCCCAGTATTTGCAACCAGGTGCGCTCTCTTGCAAATCAGTATTTCACACAAGGCGACTCGCCACGAACCTGTTTGAGCTACCCAACCAGATTAGTCGTATACACTGGTAAACTAAAGCTAGACTAGTTATTGGGTATTTTTATAGACTTTTTTCTACTCGTAAACGTCAGTCAGGCATTCGGTTGGCTTTAGACGACTTGGTCCGCGAGGCACAAAGGGATTTCGACATATAAATCATCATCAATTAATTTTTCATTTATTTGCTTGAAAATGCGTACATAATAGTTCTTAATTAGTCATTATAATAGATCTACCATAATCAACCAATCGTTGTGGTGATCTTTGGGGGAGGCCTGTGTCCAGCAGTGGACTTCATTCGGCCGAAATGATGAATCAACCAATAATTGGTGTGCAAATTTACAACGAATCTAAATTTTGTTGCCAACAATTATTATTACATTACAAATTAAATAATAATAAATAAAACTATGAAATTGTATTAACCAAATTATCAGATAAGTAAGTATACACACTGAAAAGCATTTATTTCCGGAATATATTACGCTACAGAAAATATACAATTCAGTTACATTGTAATATATAACTATGTATTATGTATAACTTGAGCCTACAATGCATTGCATATAGGACTGAGATGAATGTCATATCAGCCGAAGAAGGTCCACTACTGAACCGAGGCCTCCCCATAGATTTCCACAAATACTGGATAAATGCCACCCGCATCCAAAGACTCGGCTACTTTCGATGTCTAAATAACGGTGACCAATTCAAACCGCGAGCGCAAAAACTCGTTACGCCTCGCTATTCTGTGATAAAATATTACTAATATACGTATTGTGGTAGTTCTTACAAGGAAGTACTCAGCCAGCCACCTACTGAGCTCCCTCACAGTCAGAAACTGGTTTGGCTGCAGAAACGCCGCACAGCTGGTCTGTGGGCGCAATGCGATGACTGCAACCGTTGGCGCTATCTGCCCAATGTCCTTGATAGACATGAACTGCCCCAGAAATGGTACTGTTGGATGAATTCAGGTAACAGCTTGAAACTATATTTTATATGTAAAGCGTACCCGGTAGGGTTATAGTTAAACACTATAACCACCTCGGTCAGTTGATTGTCACTTGGTCCAAAAAACATATATACTTACTTATCTATAACACATCAATTTTATTAGGATGCCTGTATTTTAAGCTTCAACAACGACAGATAAATAATAAAATGTGTAATGCAGGAGAGATAATTTTTTCGTTATAAAACACTGCACGAGCCACAAGGATTGCTTCTAATAAGATTTCTTACAGTGATAAATACCTACTTAAATTGCTTTTGGAGTCAAATGGTCAGTCGGTTTAGCCTATCGCAGTCTACTTCAACATATCTTCTCCCAAGTAGCGCTGAGTTTTTCGGCTACAGCAACCGCCCTTTAAATTTGAAAACTTTTTCAGTTACTTTATAAATACATTGCTCGTTAGCCTAAGATGTTTTTGTAAAATATCATTGCCGGTTGGCCAGCTTTGTTGGGCGTAGAATAAAATTTAGAGATTAATGTAAAAAAGAAAAATCCTACCTATATCCTATTCCACGGCATATTCTACCTTTATGCCAAATTTCATTAGAATCCGTTCTGACATTTGGGCGTGATAGGGCCTCGAAAAAATTCAGAAGTACAAACTTTCACATTGATAATGATTTATATTATATTATTATCTGTTACAAACTGATAATAGCAAGATATATAAACAGTTACTGAGCTGGTTCGGTTTATGAACCCCTGGACAAGAACGAACAAGAAACTTAAATCTCTGAGGACAGGTTACCTATATAATACCTACAAAGGTTCCCTATATCATTATGTCTGAAAACATAGGCATTTTTTATTATTATTTTGGCCTGCAGTCTACGGAAGACATAGATCACCTATATGTATTGCCTATGTATGTGGAAACAATGTACCTACACTACAATAAAGTTGGACCGTGCACACTTTAAAAAAAGTTCTAATGTTGTAGCAGTTTAGAGTTGATTTAGCTTGATAGTTTGTCAGTACCTACCTACTTCATTATTTGCGATGTCTCACATGTGACCTATGTGTGAATCATCACAAAGCTCAACCCTATTTTAGGGAGCTGAATTACTCGACTCAAAGCCACCAATTGGCACGATATTTGAGTGAGCTGCATAAAACTCGAATAATATGAATATAATTATCAGCCGTGTGGTGCCGGCCACAAACCAACCCATCTCATCCCGTGGGTGTCGTAAAAGGCGACTATGGGATTAGCCGGAGGATGGGCAGCAGCATCCTTTGAGTACATTAACAACTCAACTCACACCCTGACAGCCCGGTGTGGCGATCTTTGAGGGAGGCCTGTGTTCAGCAGTGGACTTTAATTGACTGAAATGATGATGAATTATCAGTAAACATAATAATAAGTATTGGACCTGTTGTATTTGCGTGTAGTTCCCAGCAAAAAATAGAACACCCTTCTCCACCCATGTGTTGTAAAAGGCGACTAAGGGTTGATATCAAGAGGATACCCGTGTACTTCTTCTTTCGTATAGTTAGTGACCAACCAGTCAGAGTTGTTGAAGCCGCCTAAAGTCCTCCGACTTGGCTTAACGACTGCCGTCTAATGACATCAACCAGGACCGCTGATTTACGTGCCCTCCGAAGCACGGAGATGCTCAGTTCACATACCATGCGGCCACTCCCGTGTACAAATAACAACATAAGGCGATCATGAATCCGCCAGCTAAGCATGGATATATGGCAATATGACTGCTCATTGTAGTAATCACTGGGAGGGTCATGTTCAGCCGTGGACGTTTACAGGCTAATGAGAGGTGTAATGATGTTGTATTCCAGACAAAGAGTTTGCCAGTTGCACTGTGCCCGAAGCTCCGCTGCGTATCCATGACGAGGAACACTTGATTCATAGCGAGTACTCCGCGGGATCGCTGGTTTGGGCTCGTATGGCCGGCTGGCCGTGGTGGCCCGCCATGGTGGACGACTGCCCCGACACCGAACAGTACTACTGGCTCGATGGCTTCTCTGATATACCTGTAAATATTGAATGTTTTTTTAAGCTTGTCTCCATACAAACATTTATAGGTACGATATATATAAGGTTAATATATTAGGGTTAACTTGAAACCATGGTCGCAAACCGGAATCCAGAGTCTCAAAAGTACCAGGATACCGTAGCAAAATCGGCAGTCAATAAAATCGGTATTGAAATCATTGATAACCAATTTTCACATATTTACAATTATTATAACTTTGAGCAGGTATTTATTCTTTTCATTTAAGTAACCCAAATTCCAATAACAACGATAACTTCATAAGTTTTTTTTTATCAGTTTTCGAAAAATACGGGACATTGCGTTTTTTGTACATAAGTAACTACTTAGTAGCACCTAAGTAGGTACATTGATTTGTCATGGCATAGCAGAACACGTTGATGCTCGTCAACAGCCTATAGTAGTCGTCTGCTGGACATAGGCCTCTCCCATGTCATGCCACTGAGCACGATCCTTGGCTTTTCTCATCCAGTTCATGCCAGCCACTCTGCGAAGATAGTCGCTCTATCATGCCTGAGGACGTCCTACACTATGTTTGCCGGGCCGCGGTCTCCACTCAAGAACACGTTTGCAATCGGTTCTCGGTGGGATCACCTCGTTTCGGATTCGATCCTTTAGAGAAACGCCAAGAATAGCCCTTTCCAGAGCAACGTCAACGTTAACGCTCACCAAAACAAAATGACATAAAATTTTCTTAACTTTGACGAAAATCTTTGTAATTAATATACCTTCCCATTTATCTTTTTTCAGACCCATTACAATGTCGTATTTTTTGATGCTATGGATGTGACTCGAGCGTGGATTTCTCCTGATCAGTTAAAGCCATATACATCTAATAAGAAAACCTTGAAATATTTATTAAAAAGCAAGAAATATAACAATCGTCTTAAAGCAGCCGTCTTGCAAGCAGATGAGGCAGAAAAAATACGACTTGAAGATCGCTTAGCGACATACAGTTTTATAGCCAGACATAAGGGAAAAATCTCTAGTCCTAAGAAAATAAAGATAAGTGATTTAAGAAAATATCAAAAGCAATTTAAAAAGAAATTCAATATTGATTTTCCTATAGAGAGTTCAGAATCTGATGATGATAATAACACCAGCGTTAAGAATAAACGTAATAAAAACGTTATTATTTTGGGCACCCCAAAAAGGGGAAAAAAGGTTAGCAGTCTTATTCCGAAGGACGTTGATAGTGAAAATGTTCTTGATGCAACCTCAGCTAAGCAAAATAATCCTATATCGAATAACAGTGAACCACAACATACGAACACCGAAGAAACTGTTGCTAACACTGATAAGCCCGCTAACTCTATGGTGGTTCAAATAGGAAGTACAGAGGCAGATTCTGTCGATAATGGTAAGAATTTCTAGTGGATAATTAGGCATTCCGTGTGGTGCCGGCAAAAATTCCACCACCCCATCTCATCCCGTGGGTTTCGTAAAAGGCGACTATGGGATTAGCCGTAGGATGGGCAGTAGCATACTAAGAGTACATTTATAACTCAACGACGAACGCCAAGCCGTCTGCCAAGCGTGGCGATTATGGCAAAAGCCCCCAATGAGCATACAACACAAGCCCATACCAGTCGTCTTTGGGTAGGCATCTGTCCAGCAGTGGACGTTTTTCGGCTGAAATGCTGAATTAGCCATAGTTTAATAATCATCGTGATCCTCTTTACTACAGTAATGAATCCGATCTGTATTGCCCACATCACTAAATTGAGTAAGAACGTACACTTCACCTTCCATTAGCTGAAATGTGTCGCAGATCTTTTTCACGCTGACGCCTACCTGCATGCCGCTAGAGAGATCGCTTCATAAATATATCTACTTGTTCCGTGTGGTGTCCGGTTAACGAATATAGCACCACTCATGTCCTCCCGTGGATATCGTGAAAGGGGAGTAAGGAACTCTAAGCCAGACGGACAGGCAGCAGCGTCCCTACTGTGGAACAGTAGTCATTCTGCAATTACCAAATCGCGTATCAAGCGAGGTGAGTACAGAAAAAATCATCGGGCGTTGCGGAAATCCATGGGGGAAGCCTTTATTCAGCACTGGACGACTTTCGGCTAATATGATGATGATAATTATTGAAAAATGTCATCTATGTATGTATTTTCCCAAGGCTCGCAGGTGGCTCCCTATCTATCGTTAAAACTGTTTTATGTTTTCTGCTTATTAATATGACACACTTTCTCCATTCTTTCTACGGGAACGCTCATCCCACAGACGTGCACGTCATGCAGGTCGCATCTTAAAACCTTCAATTTCCCATCCAATCTTAAACAGATTACCTTCTTATTCCATTTCTACCTAAGCTGATGTTTACGAGGAGACCCATGTTCAGCTAAAGATGACAGCCGACTTATATAAGAATATGAGAAAACTCAACTAATAAACTTATTAAAGTGATACTTACGGAATTAAAACAAAATATACCTTTTAACACATAAATCACAATTTACAGAAATAATTATGTGAATAGTACACACTAACATTATCGTATACACTCCTACGTGTGTACTTCTGGTTTGCGAGAACACCGTCGCAACTGAAAATGGTAACTAAGGGCCGTATTACAGATTGAGAATCAAAACGTAATAGATTCAGCATTATATTCAATTGATGCAATCTCGACTCTAGTAGAACATAAAATAGAAGACTTGAATTTTGATTCCCAATCCGGGCCTAAGTACGGTAAGTATACAGAACGAACAGAATTCCCTGATATATTACCATGAATTATTATAATGATGCAATGCCAAACCACACTTGATTTGCGTAAACATAGACTGATTTCCCGTTCGACCGTAATAATTCGATAAAAGAAATCCATATATCCATATTATAATATTACGTAATTCATAAGCTCAGGAATAAACCGAAGACCGAACGAGTGTTTTTTTCAAATGTTTTTATAATACTATTATTGACATCATTATTGAGCTGTCACATGCCACCCGCATCCAACGACTCCCAGCGACCTTCACCAGGTCGTTTGTCCACCCCGTTGGAGTTCGTCCCACGCTGCGTTTTCCGGAGCGTGCTCTCCACTCGAGAACCTTTTTCCCCAACGGCCATCAATTCTACAAGCAATGTGCCCCGCCCATTGCCCCTTCAGTTTACTAATTCTTTCAGCTATGTCGGCAACTTTAGTTCTTCTACGGTTTTCCTAATTTCTGATTCAATCTCGTAGAGAAATAACCAAGCATAGCTCGCTGACCTTGATCTTTCTTATGAGGCACATAGTGAGTGACCACGTCTCTGTTCCATATGTTCATGACTCATGAGGCAATGCGGTATTGTTGACGGAAAGACGTTGCGAAATTTCCCGAACGCTGCCCAGCCGAGTGTGGACAGTTTGTCCTAGGTAGACATATTCGTCAACAACTTTGAGAACAGAGCTCCCAACGGATATTGGGATGGGTACGACATTGGCATTTGACATGACTTTCGTCTTGCCCATGTACTTCTTAAGGCCCACCTGTTGGGAAACTATTGAGATCATCGAGCATTGTGCTGAGCTCTTGTAGCGATTCTGCCATGACTACGATGTCGTCGGCAAATCGAAGGTGAGTGATATACTAGCCATTGATGTTAATAGTTTCCACTCCAGTAGTTTGAAGGCATCCTCCATTGCTGCGGTGAACATTTATGGGGAAATGACGTCCCCCTCGTCTCACACCTCTCTGTTCACCTGTCTGTTTCTGTATTAGCACTTCAACACTTCGAATAGTCAATATGGTACCGCTGCAGAGATTGCAGAAGTGCCCAGGTTTCAATAGAATAAAAATCGAAAGGCTTTCTCATAGTCCACAAACGCTAAGCATAGTGTCAGATTATACTCATCGGTCTTCTGTATAACTTGCCGCAGCGTATAGATGCGTTCAATGATATTAAAACCTTTTCGGAAACCGGCTTGTTCGGTAGGCTGGAAGTCTACAAACATGCACTCGAGACGATTCGTGATGACCCTTGAAAACAGCTTATAAACATGGCTCAGAAGCGATATGGGTCTATAATTCTCAAAAGGGTGTTGTCGCCCTTTTTGAAGAAGAGCACAACCTCGCCTCTGTTCCATGCTTCCGGCGTTGTGTACTCGAGTAAGACGAAATTAAATAGCTTCTGAAGGACTTAAGTACCGGTGTTCCACCCGCTTTCAGAAACTATGTTGTAATTCCGTCACAACCCGGCCTTGTTATTTTAAAGCTGTTTCAAGGCCATCCTAATCTCGTACAGGCTATTCAGACATCTTCGGTATAGTGTTCGGTTAGTTTGACTCGTCCACACAAATCGTCCACAGATACGCAATGGGCACTCAAAGCGATTTGGAGTTCAAGTTGAAAGCTCTCGGGGGTTTTGGATATGAGCGCCAGAGAACCGGAGAGTAGACTTAGTCAGACGAGACTTCATAACTATGAGATTAATATTCAATGTGCCTCTTACCAATCGGTGATCACTGACGGTTTTCACCCTATGGATTACAGATAAATCATTGAATATTTGTCTTTTATTGGTCATGATGAAGTTAACCTAATTCTTTGTGGTGGAACCATTGGGACTCACCCAGGTCCATTTCCATTGAGGCGGCTTTTGGAAAAAGGAGTTCACTCCTTATCCGAAAAGTCGGCCAGCCTCTGTCCTCTGGGATTCCGTTGCACATACTCAAATTGTCCCTCTCTCTACTCACCATCGCATCGAGTGCCCAGCTTTGCGTTGAAGTCCTCCATTACAATGAAGTGTGCCTGGGAGGTATGTATGGCCCTACTTACGTCCTCATACATACTCTCTACTTCATCATTTGGGTGTGTCGAGGTCAGTGCGTAGACCTGTATGATTTTCAACGAATATCTCGTGGATATTCTGAGTATTTCCGTGTGGTGTCCGGGTTGAGTTTATACGCCACTCCTCTCCTCCCGTGGATGTCGTAAAAGACGACTAAGGGAATCTAAACCAGAGGCATGGGCAGCAGCGTCCCTTCTGTGAAACGGTAGCCATACTGCGCTCACCAACCCGCCTGCCAAGCGTGGTGAGTATTGGCAAAACCCCCCAAAATGATGACACAGTTGTGAAAATCTATGGGGGAGGCCTTTGTTCAGCAGTGGACATATAAATGGCTGATATGATGATTCTGAGTATAAGGTACGCTACCCTGCTCGACCCACTTTAAACGGCCACTATGTTGTTGTGAGGGACCTGCGGGCGAGGAACCCGACAACACCTTAAGACAGATCGTCGCCTTCCCGGTAGTAGAATAGGTTGCCGGATTTCAGGGTTATCGTGTCCTCGCCCTCTCTTCGAACTTCTGTTAAACCCATGACATCCCAGTGCAACTTATCTATTTCTTCTTTCAGCTCGACGTTCTTTTCTTCTGCCTTCAGTATGCGTGTGTTGTATGTTACCAGAGCCAGTTTTCGTTTGGGGTGGTAGCAGAACCCCTTCTGGAGTTTCTTAGCACCCCCTGCCCCGTCGTTGCCGTGGCCGCTACCATGACCAGGAATAGCGGGGCTGCCGGGAACTTGGGGCCAGCGCATTAATTGTGTTGTCATTTTGGGGGTTTACCGATACTCACCACGCTTCGCAGGCGGGTTTGTGAGCGCAGAGTTGCTACTAATCAACAAAAGGGATGATGCTGCCATCCCTCAAGTTAAGAATCTGGTAGTCGATTTTTACTACCTCCACGGAGGAGATGGAGTGGTGCTATATTCTTAGTCCCGACAACACACGGAACGGACACCACGAACTACTATTATTATATTATATTTTAATTAGTAAAGTTAGACCAATATTAAATAAATAACAAGTAAAGATTTTAAAACGTCATATTGTAAACCGACAGTTTTTTTTAAAATTACGTCGGTGTTCTCGCCTACCAGCCGATACAGCTGGTAATGGTGAATTATTCACATTGTTCACGCATTTTAAAGTATATTTATTGCTTGCTTTTCTCTATACCATATTACATAAATAATACGATGTTCTAATGTTTATGTTTATTTATTTCTTTTAGACACTTCTACCACGTATTTGCCCGAGAACGCAACTCCGCCGCTAGAATTTAGTATCAGGATGGAAACTCCAAATAGTGACGACTTTGATTTTTAATGATAAACAGAGATAAATAAATAAAAAGTACAGTATATGTATTTCTTCTGAAATAAAGTTATCTTACATGCACGTTTTCTAATACGGTCCCTTAATCACATAATCCATATCTAATCAGATATACGCAGATGTTGCATGTGGACTATTCTCAATAGGGAATTACCGACAACCCGTGTCACCGTGTTCGGCAAGCAGGTTTAGGAGCAAGGGCATTCTTCTTGCATCAGCAAATCTGCTGCCTGTCAGCAAATAGTACCATATGGAATATTATGTATGTCCGATCCTAGGCTGGGTTCGCGACTGCTTCGTCCACAATTTGGTTTCATGATACACGATTCGTTTCGGCAATAATCCACAGACTTCCGAGAGCACGTATAGAAACCTAAACCTAAACCGTAAACCGACATTTTCATGACGTAGTATTATTGGAGCAAAATAAATGGTTTCTTGCTTTCTTTTTTTATTCTCTCGGAAGGTCCGAACTATAAGGTATAAGATCACTCACAATAATAATTGACAACCAAGATAATTGTTGTTGAACTGTTTGTGATCACGAAACAGACTGCCTTGCTAATCTTTAATAACTCGCCCACGTGAGTCGCAAGGACGTCACAATGTTACCAAATTTATAACGAAAGTACCACGATATCACAATAATCCTTTTTATCATATTAAATTAGCTTTCGCTAGGACATGTATATATATCTTCTTCTTCTTATAATATTCAATACCAACACATAAAAATTAATGGTCTCTTTAGACAAAAAAATACGTCCAATTAAAGCATAAATATTGTGCTAACTGGAGACATCAACATCGATATAAACGATTTTGACTGTATAGTTGAATCGTATCTCAATATTACTGGAGAATTGGGACTGCTGCCAGGACACATTTATCCAACAAGAAAACAAAATTGCTTAGATCACACAATGCTTAATACGACTAATCCAGCTACAGTATTTGTTTGTAATTATTCAGTCACCGACCTTGCCTCCTTTATATTAAACCTTTCCCAATCTCGTCAACGAGGTAATAGAGTAAACTAAATAACAAAAATGAACTTTGAGGGTGCCGTTAAATATTTAGAAACAGTTGATTTCTCATTCATAAACAGCAAAACTGAAGCAAATGACGCTGCCACACTTTTTATTGGAAAAATTGCCAGGGCTCTAGATGTCAACTTAACAATACATCAGACACCTTTTTTTTTTTTTTTTTTTTTTATTGATGTCCAGTGGAAATTCTACATGGAACTTCCTTCACCCCGGGGAAGGGCGAAGGGGTATGCCGGACTCCTACCGGCTAAAACCACTGGAGCGGTCATCTTCGGCACCGAAGGGAGGCTCCAGGTCCTCGTAAGATCACACTAGAGCCGCCCATTTGGTGCCACGCCTTTAGGCACATCACGGAGGGGATGACTGTAAAGCGGTCACCCCCTCTAGCGGAGAGAAGGCGACTGTAAAAAGGTCGCCACCTCAGGCACTTCTCGGGGAGGATTGTAAAGGATCCCCCCAAGCCTCGCTTTGCGCTGTGCTGCGCACACAGCGGCACGTGACCACGTGCGCGCCACCGTCTTCCCGGGGGTCGCTCGGTGTGAGCATGCAGACTCCCCAATCTGCGCACCCGCGACCCCCGAGGCCCCCCGTCATGAACTGACGGCAGGGATACATCAGACACCTAGTCGTAAAAGGTTACTTAAACCTTGGTTAACCCAGAATTACTACGATGCATGCAATAGAGACAGGCTTCATAAAAAGTTTTCATAAAATCTAGACAAACATGTGCTTGAAATTTCGTAAAGATATCGCAATTTTTGTAACACATTACTAAGAAAATTAAAATGAAAAAAAAATTAAAATTAGCTACTTAAGATATCTTTTGCAAAACACAAAAAATAATAAAGACAAATGGAACGCTGTTAAAACTTAAAAAGGTACTGAATACTAGCCTAATAAGCTTCATAGATCATTAAAAGATATTGTCAGATTCTCAATTTGGCTTTAGAGCGAGAAAGAGCACAGACGATGCTACGGTCAAGTAGTAGATCATGTATCAACTTGTTTGGATGCTAATCAGGTATTTAGGTACTAAATAGTTATTTTTCTCGACTTAGCAAAGGCTTTTGACACCGTCTCAATTCCTAAACTTGTAGACAAACTGGAACGGATTGGTATTCGGGGAAACGCTTCGGCAATTTTTAAAGACTTTCTCAATGACCGCACACGGAGAGTGAGAATTGGAGGATATGTTAGCTCAGATTCTCGGGTTGTCCATGGCGTACCAAATGCGGTATACTCGGCCCGAGTCTCTTCCTGATTTACAATACTGATCTGTGTCAACAAACGATTGCAAAATATAATATTCTGATGACACCGCACTTGTATTTCATGGAGAGGCCTGGGATGAAGTTAGAGAAAACGCCGAGTTGGGACTACTTAGGGTTAGCCACTGGCTGAGAGCTAACCTGCTAACCCTAAATTTTTCAAACTCGACACTAATTCAATTTAGTTTCTCCTACCGCAAATCAGTGAATATTGACGTTAAATTACATGTATGTAATTCACCACCTGAAAACATGACTTGCTCCTGTCTAACTATTAATAAATCAGAAACTGTTAAACATTAAGGAGTTGTACTAGATAAAGACTAAGCTGGCACCAGCACATAGACCTCACGCACGTATTAGAAAATTAATTTGGAGATTTAAAAAACTAAGATATGTTGCTGATCTAGAACTATTACGCACGGTGTATTACGCGCTTGCACAATCGGTACTTGGATATTGCATTGGGACGGTGCGTGTAAGACTCTCATGATTCACCTTGAAAGGGCTCAAAGATCTGTCCTTAAAGAAATGACTTTCAGGCCTTTCAGATTCCCCACCACAAATTTATACGAGGATTGTAAAGTACTAACAGTACGGCAGATGTTCATTTTACATACTGTCACCAAGCAGCACCTTATTACATCATACAATAAAGATATAATAAGTAAACGAACCACACGTTATGTTTACCCACTTTTTAAATATCACACTGCATCTGCTAGAAGGCAACGCAAGTACTTGTCTATCTATTTATGTAATAAAATCAACATAATGCTTAAAATAAATCCTCTTTCAATCCAAGAAGTGAACACTAAGGTTAAATCATGGCTTCTGCTGCATCAGAAACTACGATGAAACAGAATCCTTACTAATATAGATATTACAAAAACCACAAACTTCACACACAAGCACCTCACACCCACCACACCTACACACTTTCAGTATATTATAAAGTACTCTGTGACCTACACTTAACCACAGTCATTAATCATCACACATATTTTCTCGACAATATTCATATTCACACAAACATTCTGTCAATTCGGCGGGAACAACAACAATTTATAAACATTTTGCTTCTAAAAATGAAAAATCTAAAAATGTACCTTAAAACCCTTCGCGTTATTGGAGGCTGATAAAGAACTATTAAATGGAAACTCCAAGGTTAAGCAACGCTTGGCACGGTCTGTCTATGGATGGGTAACTGCATAGTGGTATTTAAACCCGGGTTGCTAGATAATACTACGTCTATGGTATGTTCTTTGTCTAAAGCACACGGTCCTATACTGTACGGAAAGGAAAGCTCCCGTATATGTGTGTTTTCGTGACATGTCAAGCACCTATTTTTACTATCTACTTGTTTCTCTATTCACGGACTTAAATCCCCTGAAAGAGGGAACCCGGTCTTTTGATAGGCTTATGCGGGAATATGGGTCCAACACGCAGAGGCCCTTTAGAGAATTTTAATCTAAAATGTAACTGATCACTAACCGGGGACTCTCCATGGCTGCACTATAAAACGCAGTCTCGGGTTGTCTCCGGATGTATAAAACTATTATATGAAATGGAAACTACAAGTATATAAGGTCTATTGCAATGGGTGCTAAATGGATTGAATACCAAGAAAAACGGATAAAACGGCTTCTGCCTTTGACCATTTGACTTGCCACTCACAAGATGGGCCCCCTAAATGGCCACCACTACAGGCGACAAGGAGCAACACCGGTGTGAGCGGCTAGGGGTGTCGAAGGGTGCGGTACTGGTTTCACCATCGCGCTTCTCGAAGACTCGGAGCGGGTTTCCCCGTTTTTACGCCATTAGACACTTCCACCCCCGAGCATATAGCTCTGGTGGCCCCCCTCTGATCGGCCAACTAAGGCAAGCCAGAGTTGAAAATCCTGTGGGCACTCATGGGGTTCTACTCCAGCCGACCAATATAGGCAAGCCAGAGACGAGGCCCTGACCGACTCTGGATCATTCGTGTACACAGTGTCGCCACTCACATTCAGCTCGCCACAAACTGCCCTGCGTTCTGTAAGCTTCTTAATATACATTTTTTGTCTTATGATGTACTTTTTTTATATCAAAAGATAAGAAAAAATCAAGCAGCTCCCTTATCTGCCCTCCAGGATTACCATTTCACCATGGTGAGAAATTCATATACATATACATACAATAACTAGCGCTTTGTCCGCGAGTTCGCTTAGAATTAAGAATTTCCCATACAAACTTCAACACCCCATTCAACCTCTTTAGGGGATGATTTTATGCCTATGTCCTTCCCCAGGGTTCAAGCTATCTCACACAAAATGCATCAAAATCGGCTCAGGGCTTTAGCCGCAACAATGTAACAAACAGATACACAGAAACACATTTGCATTTATAATATTTAATATATTTAGCAGAGATAGCCTAGTACTTGAACCCTTGCCTTCCACAGAGGAAGGTCTGTGTTCGATCTCCGCCTGCTTCTCTGACTTGTCGGATTCATGTGCGGATCAGAATTTGATTATCACTTGCGTTAACGGTGAAGGAAAACATCGTGAGGAAACCTGCACACCTGAGAGGGCTCCAATAATGTTCTCAATGGTGTGTAGTCTGCCTACCCGTATTATGCCAGGGTGGTAGACTAACGCGTAACCTTTCTCAACCTGAGAAAAGTCCCGTGCCCTGCAGTGGGGCTGTAATAGGCTGTTTTTTAAATTAAAATCTAAATCCTTTACTTAGAATCAGACTTTTACACCTGGTAAAACTCCTATAGACTTTAGCGACATTTCCTTAATAGTCACCGTTTATGGTAATTCTATAAATTTATAATCATTTATAATAAATAATAATATATGTATAGGCGCTCAGGAGCAGCGCAAATAAAAAACAATGTATTACGAGATGAGGTAAACTTGCTTACAAAATATATACGTATATGATACGTATCAATATCCATATAATATTATGGATAAAGCTACGCATCGTGGTGTGTGTGCCACGCGCTCAAACTAAACTGGTTTTGTTTAACCTCATGTGTAGCCGAATATTCGAGTATGTAAAAGAGTGTGAAGGAACGACAACAAGTACTACACCCTCTCGCACGATTCGCAGCGTTCAACTTCTAATAGTTCAAAGTCCAAACAGTCTAGGTTGATGCGTATCCGTGTGTACCTATCAAATTAATATAAAACTAACAATTAAAAACAAATAATTGATGTCATTCCAAATATAGTATAATGAAATTATTTTGGATAGTTAATTATAAGAATAACATGTTTTTTTAAGGTACCTAATGCTATTTGATACATAGTATTGTCTTAGGTTTTTGCGATTATTACACAATATTATGAAACACTTTTAAACGGATTCTATCGCATATATTTTATTTGATACATCAATCTAATCCAAAATCTTTAGATTTGAGATTTTGAGTTCATCCGTTTTTGTGTCAGAATTCACTTTTAACACAAAAAACAAATCCTTAATCCCAATTCCAAAGATTTTTGATTAGATTGAATATTAATTTTTGCCGTTAATCACTAACATCATAACAATTTCGATATTTTTACTAAAAAGCGTAACGAGGAAATTTCTTGAAAAAGATACCTAGTTGGTTTCATTATGATTGAATAATTGAATATGTATTTGATGTATCTAATTTGTGTGTTGATGTTGTATTTATATTGTATTTATTTCTGTGATTATGTCTTTTTTTTTTCATTTCGGCCGAATGAAATCCACTGCTGGACACAGGCCTCCCCCAAAGATCACCACAACGACCGATATGGTGTGTTGTGTGCTCATTGGGGGGTCTTGCCATAATCGCCATGCTTGGCAGACGGGTTGGCGATCGCAGTTGAGTTGTTAATGTACTCGAAGGACGCTGCTGCTCATCCTCTGGCTAATCCCTTAGTCGACTTTTACGACACCCACGGGATGAAATGGGGTGGTGGCATTCTGAGCCGGCACCACACGGCAAAATGATTATGTATTTATTATTGAATAATTTAAAAATGCTTTCTAATATGGGTTATGTGGTGTGTACCTGAAATAAATGATTTTTTTTTTATCAATATCTTAGTCAAATGGGTAAGTACTAGATTTTATTGCTTTAATAATAAATGGAGTAGATATGTAATGCTAATTTATTGACCTCTTACCTTGGATACTACGCTCACTTTTGCACTTTGTACGTCGTATTGAAGAGAGAGCATCAGCGGTCTTAGTGTATAATCTAATCACTTAATAAGTGTATAATCTAATCTAAGATCATTGGCCTGAGGTCGGAGCACAATTCTTTAAACGTGGATTTAGATAGCCCATAGGTGCTCTGAACTATGCATTAAACAGAACCAAAGCGTCTGTTTGGTCAGGAAGACTACGATGCACAGAATTCGTGTTAAAAAACTGCACTCTTTATTTTATTCTTCGGCATTAAGGACCTCGATCAGAAGTAGAGCTCATGCCATGTCTTCGAGCGATGTGAAGTGTAAACACTAAGCAACAAAAAATTACGATGCCATAACAATGTTATAATCTACACTAGTATAAATGTGAATGTAAGTTTGTTTGTTACGCTTTCACGCGAGAACTACTAAACCGATCATCATGAAACTTTGTACACCTATTCTTGGAGGTTTTAGAAGTAAGTAACATAGGATCTTTATATATATTTAAAAAAACGAAAGATAAAAAATATTGACTTATTTAATGGCTTCAATGCGAGTGAAGCCGCGGGTAAAAGCTAGTATGCTATATAAAGCAACAATGCCAGACATATCTAAAAATATAACGTCTCTCGTGGCTGCCGGTTATCGACAGGTCAATCGTTTTCGATTCGAAATATTTGTTTGTGACCAATTTGCGACAGCTTTGCATTAAGTAAATATGGCGTCGCCAAAGATCGCAAGTTGACATATGAAACGCACGCCTTTTGCTGTCGCGCGCTGTCAAAATGTCTTACGTAATACCAAATTAGTTGAAATTCAACGCGAGGATGCAATTTTTAGTTCATTGATTGTCCGACTGAGATATTCGCCTGTTTCGTCGCTATCGGCAAATAGGTAACACCAAATTGACGTTTGACAGCGGCGTTGGAGCAATTTACGCCTGTTGCAAACAGCGTCGCCAGATGATACTCAGTCTATAGTACGTACAAGTCTCCGAAATAGTACACACAACTATAGCAGAGTACACAAAAGTATTTATTTTCATAATTTAGTGTAGGTAGGAGGTACAATGGTACATATGACATACCACAGATTACATAGGTCTTCAGAAAAGTGATTTTCAGAATCTCGAGAAAACCGCGACTAAAGTCAACAACAAAAGTACTGTTTTCCAAGAATAAGGATAGATTAGTGTTAGCAGCGTACAGATATGTATGTCTTACACTGTTCTTACAGTCTATGTTGCCAGCGTTTAAAATAAGCAATAAAAAAATTGCAACCTTGCAAAATTTCATTGAATACACAAACAAGACCGAAAGTACGCAAGTACACATAGGACTGAAATAGTACACAATTCATATTATTCGTACTCTTCTGGCAACGCTGGTTGCAAAGCGTCTGTGAGTTAGGTAATCAGCCCGCGGGTGCTAGCATTGCAAAATAAATTTTATTATATTGTGAAGTAGGTAATCTTTTTTTTGAGTTTGTCAATTTTAGTAAAAAAATAGTTTTGTTTTAGAAAAATTATGAACTCATACTGGCCGGTAGTGTGAAACACCACTTCTTGAAATATTTTTGCATCGACTATCGTTTTTGCATCCTGATACAGCACAAAAAGGCATATTAATGCGATTTTTAAGGGCACGGCTGTGACGCGATGAGTGAAGCCATATGTATCAGAGTTAGCGCTTATCTGGCATTAGTTCAGTGATGCCAACTTGGTGGTTTTCCCCCTAAATTTAGGGGCAGTAAGTATTGAAAGGGGCGTTTTTAGGATTCATAATAATATAAACTAAAAGTTCTTATATTTCTTAACGCTGCCAATTTACACTTGTTTATATATTTTTGAACGCAGCCTAGAACGAATGAACGGTACGCCTGTAGAGTTCATTCCGCGCCGCTCATTCCAAAGATAATACAAACTACGCTGCTCATTCATTCATTATTTATTTGTTGTTTCGCTTTTTTCATTCGCTTGAATTCAATTCAATCGTCTTATTTTTTTGTTTGGGTTTCTTCTATCCTTTAGTTAAAAGAAATAAGTTGGGTGTTATTTAATTTGTTAGTCTCAAGAGTTTATGAGTTAAGAATTAAGATTGTTCTTTCAGTTTTGGTTCTTGCATAAACTTCAAATATTCAGAAAACATATATATAGATACTAGATATAGGTACTAAAAATACTTAGGGGTTTTTAGGGGGATTTGATGATATGATCTTGGGGGAAAATTTCTGTAGGGGTTGACAACACTGTATTAGTTAAACGACATGCGTAGCATAGATGAATATACCTCTTAATGCGTAGCTCCGTTTAACTGTGACATGCGTGCCCTATGTTTTTCACAGTTCCACTTGTTTTCTTTTTTCCGTGGTAAAATTTGTGTAGATTATTTTACATAATCGATTACATATCGATTACAAAACGTTACAATTGATTATGGTGATAATAGCGATAATCGATTACATGCATCACTACTTCCGTTCCGTCAAATAAAATAGAAATTTAGGAAGGAAAGGAAGCGAAATAATACAGGACTGCTACTAATAGCCTAGGAAATAGAAGAAAAAGTAGATAGCGGCGTGAACTTCACGAACACATTGTGTTGGATAAAACTGAAACGATATCACGTGAATTAGTACTTTAGGCGACCTGCGGCATTTGCTGTGGTTATTCATCAAGAATGGCTACCATAACATTTGCTAAAAGTTTGGTTAACCCAGGTACGGCAGACTTTAGGTTTATAGTTTTTATTAGACTTTTATAGTTTTGAGAGATTCGAAAATCTTTTTTGCGTATATGTAGATATATAATACGTTAATGCTTTTAATTTTTAACAAACTTTAGTAAACCACACTTTGTTATCAGAGTATTATGTAAAAGTATGTTGCATCGAGACTAACATTGAAAAGTGGAAAAAGCAATGATAGTATATGTTTATTAAGTCGTCATATTATTGTTTCGTACCAACGCATTGGTTCGCTTCTATTAAAAATCTGATATATTTTCTAGGTTAAGTCATTGATTTCCAATTGAATGTACAGTGTTCTTCTGTTTCAGTCGTGAAATCACTGCTTAAACAAAATAATTGCTCACACATTAGGACCAGCACTGGGTTGCCTGGGTTAACACCACTGAGTATTGTATTTAGAAGAAATTATGCTGAGAAACAAGTATTTGAAAGAACAAAACCCCATTGCAATGTGGGCACTATTGGACATGTCGATCATGGAAAGACCACTCTTACAGCAGCAATAACCAAAGGTATAAATGGCCAAATTCTTAATTTCAAGTATAACCTCTTGCCTGTCAATTGCCGGCAGCCGTGTAGACCCATTAGATTTTTAATTGTGTCTCGTTTTGCAGCTGTGAATGAGATAACATTTATTTTGGCATGCATTTGTAAGGAATCAAATGTCTTAGGTTTTTGCCATTATTACGCATTATAATAAAACACTTTTAAACAGATTCTATCATGTATATTTTAGATTTGACAGCACGGTTGGGGCAGTGGTTGATACAGTTGACTGTTGCGCTCCGGGTCGCAGGTTTGAATCCCGCATGGAACAAACATTTATATGATCTGCAGGTAGTTGTTCCGGGTTTGGGTGTATAGTGTGTGAAATTTGTGCATGTGTGCCCACAACACAGGAGAAATCTTAGTGTGGGGCAATGTTTGCAAAAAGCTGTTTTTTTTTTGTTTTTCATGATGTTTCAAATACTTTGCAGCATTTGTGGTCACAGGATGACAAAGGTGACAGGCGTCATTACAGATTTTAAAAAGTATTTTAATTTGAACTAGCATACAATATTAATCAAAAATTAGTTTTGATCTCTCACAGTGTCTTCGTGTTTCTTACTGCGGTATGTTGTTTGGGACTTTATTATTTTAATAACGACTCCAAACAGGTGGCACCTGACAACCATCTGGTCTATTAAAATTAGGATGTTTTTTCATTTCAATAGCCTCACAAAACATTCTAGATACATATCTGTTCTCTTTCGCGAGGACTTGAGGTTGATCAAAACGAAGAAAATGGTTAGGTTTGCATTAGGCATGTTTACACACTGCAGACTTTGTGGAGCGTCTGTGCTTGACATCAACTATGTTTATTTTATTTGGGTGGCTATACTACGCTTTGTTTGCCCCATGTATGACAAACCACAATCACAGTCAATCTTGTAGAAGCCTCCATCTTGCAAAGGTGTGACATTTCACCGGTTTGAAAACGGTTGATCTTATGCAGCTTGAAGTAGGATTTAATAGAAGCACACTTCAAGATATGACCAATTCTGTCCATGACTCCCTTAAAAATGGTAAAACAGTGGGTCGTTGATCAACCGTGGTGGGTTTCGGGCGGCTTCTGCGATGGGGATGTGGAGCTTTCAAATTTTTATTTTGAAGAACTTGCTTCACATGTTTAAGCTGCGACGCCGACCATCTGGCAGAGGATCAACCTCAAGTGTTCACGAAAGAGAACAATATGTACCTAGAATGTTTTGTGAGGATATTAAAATTAAAAAGCATCCTAATTTGAATAGAGAAGATCGTAGGCAGGTACCACCTGTTTGGAATTTAGTTAGTATAATAATAAAGTCCCAAACAAAATACTGCACTAAGAAACATCAAGACACTGAGTGATTACTGCATACATCGAAACAAATTTTTCATTAAAATTGTACAATAAATAAAATAAGATAACTTTTTAAAATCTGCAATGATGCCTGTCACCTTAGTCATCCTGTGACCATGAATGCTGCAAAGTATTTGAAACATCAGGAAAAACAAAAATCATACATACATGATAGAATCCATTTAAAATGTTTTCTTATAATATCAACAATAAGTGAAATTTTATTGAAGTTTAAATTAATTAACAACACTGACTGTAAACATTCACTACTGAACATGACAACAATACAATATGAAAGTTATCACCTTCTGTATTATTATGATTTTTTGAGAGTAGTCTGGCACCATATCTGGCACTCTCGCGAGAGTGCCAAATATAACATTAAGATAACAAGGTAAGCACCTACAGTCAGCATCATATATAAAGTGGCAGCCACGGTAATCAAATATTCAGAAACATCCAAAGTGATCACTGATATCCTGTCAACCATGGTCGTCTAATTGTTCAGCTCACCAATCGTGATCAAATATATCGGAACAACAAAAACGTCATTATATGAGGTCATTCAAACCGTCATTATTATGGTAACAAGCACAACGCCAGTAGTTTCCAAGCAGCCAAGGTATTCAAAAATATGTAACACGCTAGTAAAATGAACTTTATCTTAATCACATAGCGTCTCATTTATCTAAACACAACATTGAACTTGACAATATTGTAGGAATAAAAAATATTACTTATACCACCTATCTCTTTCATTTCGTGCGTGACGTCATTGGTATGTGTTTTGTTTTATGATTATATTTTCAAATTGGTAAATAAATGCGTGCAAAACTATGAAGACTTGTTCCCATCAGTCCCAATTGTTTTTTTTTTTATGAGAAATAAAAACTCTTTCTTAAAACGAGCGAGTTTGTCTACGTCGTACTTTTAGATGCTAAGTGAACCTCATTTTATTATCAGTATGTCTAATAGTTGATGATTAAATTCATACATGTCAACTGCATAATGTCATGTCGTTTTACGATGCTTTTGTGGACATCATTGTAGAATTCTTTCATTTTAGAGAAATATTTTATAAGTAAAGATTCAATAGTCTGAACACCGTACAACGTTGCCTTACACTTGACATTGGCGAAGTTGTGGAAGATACTCCACAGAAGCCACAATCTAAAAGAAGAAGATGCTTTTATGATTTATCTGTTTGTTCCTTAATTTGTTCTGTGTGAATTATAGATAATAGATATTAAATACGAGATCGACGACGGCTTCATGAAAATGGTTTCCACCATGGAATGGCTGCTATGAAGCAAGGCACAATGCAGAGACTGTAATTTGCTGTTTTAATAAAATTAAAAATGAGTTTAAAGAATTGATTTTATTCTATTATTATAATAATTTTAGTTTTATAGTTCGAAAGCGTGAAAGTTAGTGTGAAAGGGCCACACAACACCAACAGAATTCATAATAATCGGAAATCAGGCAATGTTTATAATTAGCCCTGTGAACTAAAACATTGTAAACAATATTATTTTACGATGTCTAGGACACTTTAAATTCAATACAATGGTACCTATGTACACGCAGGATGTCTCTAGCCTAGACAAACCATGTCGATTTTACACAAAACATACCTAGATTGTAATGTTCTGCTGGTTTGGGGTGTTAATTTAAAATCATTGCAAATTGAACCCTGTACCGTTAAGATAAAGTTCAGTTCACTAGCGTGTTTCATATTTTTGAATACCTTGGCTGCTTGGAAACTACTGGCGCTGTGCTTGTTACCATAATAATGACGGTTTGAATGACCTCATATAATGACGTTTTTGTTGTTCCGATATATTTGCTTAAGATTGGTGACCTGAACAATTAGACGACCATGGTTGACAGGATATTAGTGATCACTTTAGATGTTTCTAAATATTTGGTTACCATGGCTGCCACTTTATATATGATGCTGACTGTACAATATGAAGCCTATGTGGTGTCAAAGTGTGGTGAAAATGTATGTCTAGCTCACTCTTATGAGTGCCTTATTTCTTTGCAAAATGAATTTCCTAGCAGATTGTTTTGTATGTATAATAAAATAAGATATTTTGATATAAAAAAAACTGTGAATTGCACTGATGAAGTCCATCTCACTAGTATATTTGTATGGCGCGATATGGACGCGGCGCGGATGTACGCGTCTCGATAGTGCGAACTTGTCTGGGAACCGCAAACCATATCATTCGCACGCGTGATTGGCGCTCTTGTGGATGGTAGGCTTTCGACAATGTCTCTCACTGGAATTAAATTTAATTTAGCTATTAATATAATCCTTTTCCTAAATATGTTGGGGTCAGCTTTCTGTCTTATTATTTTTAATAACTTTATTTTTGCTTTCAGTATTAGCAGATGTCAACTTGGCTCAGAAAAAGGGCTATGCAGATATTGATAATGCCCCAGAAGAGAAAGCTCGTGGTATTACAATCAATGTTGCTCATGTTGAATACCAAACAGAAACAAGGCATTATGGGCACACAGACTGCCCAGGACATGCTGACTATATCAAGGTGAGTAAACCAATTCTGGAATAAAAACATAATCATGTTAAATATACTATCCAGACCCCATATTACTGACCTTCTTATGATTGGTGCGTCTGGTAATAGATGCAGGGCCTAATTTTATGTTTAGGCTCTTTTAGGCTGATATAACTGGGCTGCCAAGAAATGCCTTCTTTCATAATCTAAAAAAATCTTTATTGAAAAAAAGCATAGAGAATGCACACACGCTATTTGGCGAAGTTTTTGATGTTGCAGATCGGCCCGGTATTTGGAGTTGGTTTCCGGAAAATCTCGTCGCCACTTCAATACCTGCACTCATTCTTTAGCCTATTAAGCCTTAATGGTAAATCTGGCCTTTAATAGGTCTAAAGGCACCATGACATGGTACGGCACGATCGCCGTCAAACGATGCGGCGTCGTGTCTCGGCACACGGCTCGGTGCCGCTGCCAAATCCGCTGCTGATGGCGACGTGTGTGATGCTGCCATACCCTTACAGATCATGTTTAAACATAATTATTTGAATAATACGGAGGATGTTAAATATTTAAAAAATATATATATAAACCCAGACAAGTTAATTATAACATTAATTATGTACTAACCTAACTGTTTTTAGATGTGTTACACCTCTTACATTTCTTCTTTTTGCTTTTCTAGAACATGATCACAGGCACAGCCCAAATGGATGGCGCTATACTGGTGGTTGCAGCAACAGACGGCGTCATGCCTCAAACACGAGAACACTTGCTCCTTGCCAAACAGATTGGCATACAACATGTAGTCGTATTTATTAACAAAGTAGATGCTGCTGATCAGGAAATGGTTGAACTTGTAGAAATGGAAATCAGGGAGCTTATGACTGAGATGGGATATGATGGTGATAAAATACCTGTTATTAAGGGTAAATAAATCTGTTTTATATTTTGGTTCTCATAATAGACACTATCGCATTGCGGATTTTTATTGGTCTATTATTAAACCAACAGAACCTACTGAGTGCAATTGCTTAGAACAGTCTAGGGACATGACATTTAAATATTGAATTTAATATTGCAGGGTCTGCTTTGTGTGCATTGGAAGGTAAAAGTCCTGAAATTGGTTCAGAAGCTATTTCTAAACTCTTGCAAGAAGTGGATGCTTTTATCCCAACACCTGTTCGTGACTTAGACAAGCCATTCCTCTTACCAGTAGAATCTGTACACTCAATCCCTGGACGTGGTACTGTGGTCACTGGTCGTTTGCACAGAGGTTTGTAAAAATAAAATTTTAAGATCCTTCATGTTTGTTTATAAACACCATAATTTTGCAATAAAACATATTATTTATTACGCTTTACCTGCTTTCAGGTGTTCTAAAGAAAGGTACAGAATGTGAAATAGTGGGACATGGTAAAATTATGAAGACCACTGTCACAGGTGTTGAGATGTTCCACAAAACTCTAAATGAAGCCCAAGCTGGAGATCAGCTTGGTGCTCTTGTCCGTTCAATTAAACGAGAACAGATCAGACGTGGTATGGTGATGGCAAAGCCGGGTACTGTGAAAGCTCATGACAATATTGATGCTGCTGTTTACATTCTGAGCAAAGAAGAGGGAGGTCGGTCAAAACCTTTCACATCTTTTATCCAACTTCAAATGTTCTCAATGACATGGGACTGCGCGGCGCAGGTTGTTATACCTGAGAAAGAAATGGTGATGCCTGGTGAAGACTCTTCGTAAGTATTTAAATTTGATACTATTTACTTATAAAATTCTAATAAGAATTTATTCTTAATTTCTGAATCATTCTTGTATTCAGGCTGTGCCTGCGTCTTCTGAAGCCAATGGTGTGCGAAACTGGCCAAAGATTCACCCTGCGTTTGGGAGACTTGACGCTCGGCACTGGCGTTATTACCAAAATCAACAGCAACATGTCTGAAGAAGATAGGCTGAAGCTTATGGAAGGCAAGAAAGCCCGAGAAAAGGCTGCCGCTAAGAAGTAATATGCTTTTAGATTTAATATGTTAAGGTTAGGAATGTAGTTCACGTTGTTGTATGAGTTTAATGATGTAAAGTTCAATAAATTATAAAAATCACTGGTCTGTGTCGATTAATTTTTAACACCGATGTAAATGAGTGAGAAACACACATAGTGTTATGAAATGATGATGATGATGTAAATGGACGGCACGGCACGGTTGGTGCAGTCGGCTGCTGCGCTGACGTCGCGGGTTCGATTCCCGCATGGAACAAATATTTGTATGATCTGCAGGTAGTTGTACCGGGTCTCGGTGTATTGTATGTGGAATTTGTGTGTAATTGCACCCACGACACAGGATAAATCCGAGTGTGGGGCAACCTTTTTAAAAAAAAAACAAATTATATGGACTCCTTCGCCGTCGTTTGAATATTTGCTTAACGCTGAGTTGACCTATATTCAAATGTACTTTGTGATCGCCGAGATCTAACAAATCTCTATGCCTCTTCAGTTCCAGCTAAGAGGTATTGTCTATGGTCCATGATTGTCGCGAATGTAATAGGACAGGCTAGTAAAGTAAAGGTATTTACGGAAAGCCTATATCACCTGGTGTGATGTATATCTGCGGCTAGATAATCTTTATATTTGCAAAACCGCGGGATGCAGTTGATATCAGACCGAGCAGCAACAATGTCACTAAGTCTAATCCAGAGTAGGAATCGTCCTGATGACAGGCTGGAATCAATGCGGGGCCAGGCACTCCTCGACAGACAGTATGGCTTCCGGCAGCGGTGGTGTACTATCGACGCGACTCTTCGCATCAGCTCGCTGCAGACCCGGAGGAGTGGGGTGGCGTTGGCTGTCAGCCTTGATATAATCAGCGCCTTCAACTTGATCCCGCGAGGCGCTATTGAGGGGGCACTAGTCCATCATCGGAGCCCACTACGGGACGCCTTATATATATGTATTTATTTAAACTTTTACATTATCCATTGAGTATACAAAAGGCGGACTTAATGCCATGAGGCATTCTCTACCATTCAACCTTTGGGTTAAAAAAAGCACTTCGATATTTCGGTACACATGGCTACACATCAAGCTATACAAAACCAGTATATACTGTTATCGCATTGTACAGGCTTTCGGTATGATGAGAGATCAGGGTAAACTGGTTTTGTATAGCTCGATGTGTAGTCTTGTGTACGGCGGGCGATCCTAAGCGGTCGGCCATAAATTACACAATACGTCTCCATATTCCATAAATTGCACAATACGTCTCACCTCCAAGGTATTATACCCTCAAAGGTGGGCGCTGAATGATCTCCGGCCACCATGCGTAGCGGCCTGCGGGCGACGAACTAGGGGTGGTCTGTCGCCCGAACAGAAACAGGCCCGAGATGACGGCGCGTGTGTTCCGCGCGCACCTCTCTGTAGGATAGCTGCGGCCAACAAAGTCGCGCAGAAAAGGGGCCGATGGCGATACATGCCGGGGGCGCGGTCTAATGCAGATAAAGCGTACATCTCACCCCCAGCTAGAGGTAAGAAGAAGGACACCGTGGGGTTTTAGCCGGTTTGAGCCCGGCATGGCCCTCCGCTCTTCTCAAGGCGGAGGAAGGCCATGAGGATTTCCTCACGTTAAAAATAAGGGTATTGTAACCTGCCATCCTCAGGTGCACTCAGATATAAAAATGGATACCTAATCAACAAAGTATCCAATCCATATACTGCTTTTGGTAGAGGAATCTCGAGAAACTTCTATTGAATCTTCTCTACCAATTGCACGTACTTTGCCTTGTAAGGGCACCAAACGAATGCAACAACCATGCATTATATAGAGCCTTAATGGCAGGTACACTATTCAAGCATGCCGCAGAACAAACCCAAGAGAACGGAATGCCTGCCTGGTTATGCTTGGTATACATACATAATCAGCCCATTACTGCCCCACTGGCACAGGCCTTTTCTCACGATGAGAAGGGTTAGACTTTAGTCCACCACGCTGGCCTAGTGCGGGTTGGCGGACTACACACACCATTTTGGAGTCCACTCAGGTGTGCAGGTGTCCTCACGATGTTTTCCTTCACCGTCAACGCAAGTGATAATCAAATGCTCATCCGCACATGAATCCGAAAAGTCAGAGGTGCGGGCCGGGATCAAACTCAGACCCTCCTGTGTGGCAGGCAAGCGTTCAACCTTTAGGCTATCACTGCTTGCCTGCCTGCCTGGTTATTTGATCAATATGCAACTTTTTTCATTACTAAGAAGCTTATTATACTTACTGTACCCCTTCGTCTGACAATATCATATAATATGTTATCGTTATCATGCATACGACAAGAATCATCTGGCCCCTATAATAAATCTTGATTGTTACCTATTTTTATGTTTATTGTTATTTAAGTTAGTAACTGCACTATCGTATTAGAATTTTCCTGTAATGGTAGCTGTATGTGTGTAAATGTAAATAAATACATTTTCGAAACATCGTGCATAGCAAACGAGGTGACTGCTGTGAGTATAAACATATTTAACATTTTGCAGCTTCCTCATCTTCCACTACGTTACAGTAATGGAAAACGATTTGTAATTTTTTTACCTCAACGACACGTACCTATCCCTAAAATGTCTCGTTTATGAAGACGCCACGTATGGTGCGGAGGGAGCGTAGAGTAGAGCGTGTTATGGTCGTAACGCGCCCGCAGCACAAAGAATAATATACAATAACAATGGTTTAATTTATTTCAGGCTTCCATGGCCCATTGATATATACTTTACAAACTAGCATATGTATAGTAAATATAAAATTGGTTTTAATGAGTAAAGCTTAAGACTATGTTAGTAGCACTTCACTTTGCACTAATTGTCTTTATGCTGTCCTGTGGCACTTGTCCGCGGAAGCGACGGAACACCACGCCCTGCGGCCAAAAGTCTTCATCCATGACGAGGGGCAGGTACAAGTTCGGTCCCCCCGGTGACCGAAACCATGGCCCCGGATTTGCTGGAGGGAGTGCTCTCTACGCTCTTTCCGGCAGTCCGGGACTATCCCGGTCCTTCTGTACCGCCAATTGCCTTGGAATGGGATGAGGAATTGGCGGTTTCGAAAGGAGAGTTGGACCAAGCCGTTGGCCGCCTGAAGGCTCGCAACACCGCACCCGGCTTGCATGGCATTCCGGGTCGTGCGTGGGTGTAGGTATGCGTTGCAGTCTCTTGGAGACCGCTTGAGGCGGCTGTTCACCAGCTGCCTCTGTCGCAGCGTGTTCCCGTCCGGCTGGAAGGAAGCCGGATTGGTTCTCTTGAACAAGGAAGGAAGGGCCGCGGAGTCTCCCTTTGCGTACCGTCCCATTTTCCTGCCCGACGAGGCTTCAAAGCTATTCGAAAGAATAATTGCCCGAAGACTCGTTGAGTACTTGTCGCGAGTTGGCCCTGACCTGGCCGACAGCCAGTATGGCTTCCGGAAGCGGCGGTCCACTATCGACGCGATTCTTCACGTCCGCTCGCTGTCGGAATAGGCAGTGTCCCAGTGGGGTGGGGTGGCGTTGGCTGTCAGTCTTGACATAGTCAACGTCTTTAACTCTATCCCGAGGGGTGCGATTAGGGGGGCGCTAGTCTACCATCGGTGCCCCCCCATCTGCAGGGTATCATCGGGGTATACCTGCGCGACAGGCATGTTCGCTACGTGGGCAGGGACGGTAGCGTAAAGCGGAGGGAGATAACGTGCGGGATTCCACAGGGATCGGTTCTCGGTCCCCTCTTGTGGAACCTCGATTACGTTACGGTCCTGCGTGTCAATCTCCCCGCTGGCATCAGCTTAGTCTGTTACGCTGATGACACTCTTGTGTTAGCCAGCGGGGAGTCCTTAGAGGGAACCATCCGGCTTGCCGAGCGAGCGGTGGTAATTGTCGTGGCCGAAATCCACGCTCTGGGTTTGCGGATAGCCATAGCGCCTCATAAAACCGAGGCGCTATGGTTCCATAAACTGCCGCGGAGCAGGGAGCCTCTCAGTTCGTGGATACGCGTTGGTGACGCACAAATCAGGGTGGCCCGGAAATGAAGTACCTGGGGCTCACCCTGGACAGTCGTTGGGGCTTCGACTTCGACACTTCGAGCGTCTTGTCCCCCGGGGCGAAAGGATAGTGGGTGCCTTGCACCGGCTGCTACCCAATCTCAGGGGACCGGGGAAAGAAGTTCGCCGTCTCTACGGGGGAGTCGTGCGGTCCGTGGCCCTCTACTCCTGTTTGGTCATCTCGATTCTCAGGCGTCCAGCGCTGCAGAACCATTCAACAACAACAACAATTCATGGTCTGCAGCGTAGAGCGGCTATACGGATCTCACGAGGATACCGAACGGTGTCCTTTGAGGCGGCAACTCTGTTGGCGCGCTTTCCGCCTTTTGATATCTTGGCGGTGATGGATGCGTGGGTGTATCACCAAACACGCTCTCTCCGCCAGAGCGGTGAAGGCGTGCCTTCAGGGGCGCTCGAACGTTTGAGGCGTCAGGCCGGCGGCGTATACTCGAGCTATGGCGCGAGCGTCTCATGCTGCCACAGTACGCGCAAAAGCGCGTCGTCGAGGCTGTCTTGTCGCTCTTCGGGGCCTGGCTCCAAAGGAGCGAGCGCGTCACATTCCACCTGACGCAGGTATTCACCAGACGCGGTTGTTTCGGTGCGTACAACCGAGGTCACGGCACAGTGCCACCACTGTGGAGACGATCAGGATACCGCACAGCACACACTCGGAGAGTGCCCTGCGTGGACTGCCGAGCGGCGGATCCTGGTCGATCGGATTGGGCAAAATCCTCTATTTGCCAGCAGTAGTGTCGGCTATGCTGGCAGAGCATGAAAATTGGAGTGCTGTGGTTTCCTTCTGTGAGAGCGTAATGCTCCAGAAGGAGGTCGCAGAGCGGGATCGGGAGAGGGCCGATCCCGGTTGGAGGAGGAGGACACGGAGCCGAGGTAACAACTGCCGCGGCACCCGTGTCCAACATGCCTGAGCCCCTTGGCGTTTTTATATGGCAGCGGGCCTTGGGGGCCGCGAGCGCGCATATTGGGAAATCTGCGTGCTCATACCGAGTGACCCCCGGGAAGACAGCGGTGTGCATGTGGTTACATACCGCTGTGTGCGCAGCACAGCGCATAGTGAGGCCTTGGGTGAATCTTTTACAATCCCCTGGAGAGATGCCTGGGGGGGTGGCCTCTTTACAGTCGCCTTCCCTCCGCTAGAGGGGATGACCGCTTTACAGTCATCCTCTCCAAGGTGTGCCTAAAGGCTGGCTTTAGATGGAGATTATTCGAGTTCCTGGAGCCTCCCTTCGGTGCCGACGATGATCATTCCGGTGGTTTTAGCCAGTAGGAGTCCGGCATGCCCCTTCGCCCTTTCCCGAGGCGAAGGAAGTACATGAGGTATTTCCAACGGATCAATAAAGAAAAAAATAATTTAAAAATAGTTCGGTACTCGCACCACGAACGCCTTGAAGTTGACGTTACGGCTTGACTCCAGCTAGTGCACCGTCGGTGTGTACCTCGTCTTTGGCTCACATACTCTTCGAAATCCTCGAAATTAGTGGTGTAGTTAGGCGAGAGATATACACTGGAGTATTAGGCTGCGCGCCACGTATAGTTATTTTGGACTCCGCAGGAGCCGTGCCGCAGCGGTTCTTATTGGTTTGATGACGGCGCTTCTTCCTTTGCACCATCATAAAACAATCATCATTAGCCTTCTTTGGCACCTTTTCCGGTACAGGATTCCTTATAGGAGCGGCAGAGGCGCTCGCAGTGACGCTAGCGAAATCTGCATGATGAGGTTTCGCCGGGGCTGCAGACACTGGCAGCGGGACGGGGCGAGGAGCTCGGGTGACGATGCGTGGAGGAGCCGTGGGCACAGGGCTGAGAGGCGCGCGGGCGGGGCGTTCTGCAGGTTAGGCAATAGGTGAATCCACCGGTGAAGAAACTGCTGACGCGGAAATTGACGACGATATATCGAGGCCGGCTCCGCGACGAGTGTTTACGTTCGGCGCATTGACAGGTGACTTAATTACCGCGACAGAGTTGCGCAACTCTATGAAATCTTTTCGCAAATCGGTGACGGTGTTCTGTGATGCATCAAGCTTCCCTTGCACATCTGCTAGACTGATTGATTCCTTCAGAAGACTAGTTACATCGACGTGGTCGAAGGTGACGGGAGGAAGCTTATGTAACTTCTTCGCCACAAACCCGAGGTCGCGAGTCGAGGCCTCGGGGGAATCTTTTACAATCCCTTCGAGCCGACCCGTGGCCTCTTTACAGTGGCTTTCCCTCCGCTAGAGGGGATGACCGCTTTATAGTCATCCCCTCCGAGATGTACCTAAAGGCGTGGCACCAACGGGTGGCTCTAGTCCGGCATGCCCCTTCGCTCTTTCCCGGGGCAAGGAAGTACATGAGGTCATTCCACCACCGGATCAATAAAATAAAAAAAGGTCGTCAGGGTCGGCCTCCTTGAATAGCGTGATGATATCTTGCAGGCTTTTCTTAGTCCCGTCACGCCGGCGGGACATCATCTGGTCGCGCTTGTTGAGCACGTTAAATAACAACAGCTTGGCAGCAGCAATGTCATGCTCGCTAAAATTCGTTGCGCAGATGTGAACAGCGGAGACCGCGTCCATCACATCCAGCTTCTGCTGCAAGACCGCCAGCATCTCATTCACCACAAGTTCATTTCTCATGGCGAGTAATTACGAGCGACAGCTTACGCTGCGCTAATCAATTAAAATGACACGTAAATAATGCGTCCGCATCGGAACGCGGCACGCAGTGGAATAGGCGTAGTTTCTTGCGCACTCCGCGGCGCAACACACAGTGGAATCAGCAGCTGATTCTGCCGCTTTCTACAGGCAAGGCGCCAGTCTAGTTCGAACTTCAACATTGCATTAATTGAAGTTAATGTAAAACAAGCTTCAGGTAAATATTAGGTAGGTTAGGTAATTGAGATTGGCCTCCCTTAGAAGATGACCGCTCCAGTGGTTTTAGCCGGTAGGAGTCCGGCATACCCCTTCGCCCTTCCCCGGGGTGAAGGAAGTTCATGAAGAATTTCCACTGGGCACCAATAAAAATAAAAAGCTAATTGAGATTTGGTTGGCATCCTTCCAGTTATGTTGAATATCTGATGGTGTCGGTCGGTGACATAATGGCTAAGATGAATTGATCATGTGAACATAAGTGCTTTTTGGTATTTTAAGCGCCAACCCGATATACCCTCCTTCTATAAACACTCGTTGCCGTCGTATGTTGCGAAACACATAAAAGAGACTCGCGCAGTCTCGTTTAGACTGACCGGTGTACTGTCCTTGCTCGAGCCGGCCCGTGCCGAACACTAGATACCTACCGAGATTTAACCAAAAATAAAATTGAATAATACCGACGATCCAGCTGTCACTCAGTTTGGTCGCCCAGCAACGCCCTAAGCCGAGGTCAGAGTCCCCAGGCATAAAACTTCTCAAAAGGAGCAAGCGCTTCACCTACCTCCTGACGCAGGTATTCACCGGTCAATTTTGTTAATGTTTCGGTGCGTACCTTACACCACGTACCACAGGATATGTTGCGAGGTCACGGCACGGTGCACCACTGTGACAGCGACAAGGATACCATATAGATACAGCACCCACTCGGGGAGTGCCCTATGTAGGTCGCCGAGCGTCGGGTCCTGGTCGATCGGATCGGGCAAGATCTCTCTCTGCCAGCAGTAGTATCGGCTAAGTTGGCAGAGCAAGAAAATTGGAGTGCGGTCAGCAGTGGCCTCGTCTGTGAGCGTCATGCTCTAATAGGAGACCGCAGAGCGGGATTGGGACAGGGCTGATCGTACTCGGAGAAGGAAAACCCGGCGCAACATAACATAAAATCACGCCCACCATGTAGCGCCGAAAGGAGGCTCAAGCGCGTTGAACAACAACCGCCTCTACGCTCCTGGGTTGCTCATGGATGCGTAGCAAAGCGATGTCATCGACTCCTGGAACTAAGCTGCTTCCTCCTCTGCAATGAGCAAGATTCCTTGGTCGACCACAAACTTTTTTTTAATACGGTTTTATGGCGAGATGATCTAGTCATCTTCATACCACCAAGCGTCAAGTCTGCCCGCGACAAACTCTACTTGGGGGGGAGGGGCATGCCTTTAGTTTTTTATTTCTTCTCAAGTAAACGTAACGTAAACCCACTAAATAGTTCTCACGTTACGATAGTATCAATGGGTCGCACAATCAATTACTATTGTTTATCTCAAAATATAACGAGCTCAGCATAAGTGACTGGGTAGTAGCAAAAAATAAAACCGGACAAGTGCGAGTTAAACTCGCGTGAAAAGGGTTCCGTAAGATGAATGTTATCTTTAGGTACGAGAAACGATGGATGCCTGGCCTAGTTAAGGCGAACGAGTATTATTATATATATATAATAATAATTTATTCGAAGAACAAACTTAACATTGTAGTTTAAAAACATGATTCTCCTATACATTCCAATTGCAAATGTGAGTTTGTATGAACAATGTAATCTTTCAGATTTACCATGTTATTTTAAGACCATAGACTTCTTATAGGTTTTTGTGTAATCTATAAGTATAGACCATTTTTTTTTTAAATTATAAGCTCAGTAGTTTCCGGGATAAGGTGAGTGGACTGGTTAATATTCGCCTATTTTCTTAAATTACTTTAAAACTATTTATTTTTAAATATATTTGAGACCCTCACAAGCAAAATTTAATTCTTACATTTTCTATATTATCCCTCAAAACTGACCCCGTATCAAAAATTTACGTTACACCTCCGTGTTTGGGTTGCATAAATCGATGTGTACCAAATTTCTACTCGAATCAGTTCAGTAGATTCAGAGAAAATTGGCTGTGACATACAGACACACAAGTGATCCTTTAAGGGCTTCGCGGTTTTTCCCTATGGACGTTCGGGCCTCTAAAAAGATGTCATGTCCTCCAGAGGCTTGCCTCTTATATTCTTTCTTTATGTACTGCAGGCTTAGTAGTTTCTTAGATTGAAAAACAATGGTATCTTTTTCCAAATTTATTTCAAAATTATCACCACAATTTTACAATGTAATATTGTCAGTCATGTGTACAAAACAAATTACAATACTCACTGGTTATGTATGTGCCACTGATAAAACAGTATAGCATTATAGTAAATGTAACATCCAGAATTTACATAACACACCATGCCGGTTAATGGATATGAAGGATTACTATTAAAGCAAGATCCTGATACTGACAATAAATAATGGGTCCAGCTCTTTGGGTAATACAGAATGAACTAAATTATTAGTCCAGCAATACATTGATCTATTTACATCAATGTGCTATTATAGAAATATTTTTTCTAGAAATCCTTTTAACATACATTAATTAAAGCAATTACAGAAGTTATCATATTTAACAAGTGTTTAATTTTGTACCAACTCTTTGATCACTTGAACTTATGGAATGAAATTTAAAATTGATACATTATGTGCACATTGCACAATCAATGCAACAGCACTGAAATTTAGCTTAGCCATTGCTATATTTACAAGTCTTCATCCTCCTCGGGCAGAGCGGTGTCCTGAGCTTCTTTGAGATCCTTTTCGATTTGGTTCTGCCATTGTGGGTCCATTGTAACTTCAGGGGGCAGCAGAGCAGGCATTGCAACAAACTCTAAGTTACCATCCCCAATCAACTTCCTAGCTAACCACAAGAATGGTTTTTCGAAGTTGTAGTTTGACTTAGCGGAGATGTCATAGTACTGAAATAATTCATTATTAAATTAGATACCTACCTAATTGTATATAATAATTAATATAATCTATAATTTTATATTATCAATAATTCTATTAAACACATGGCAAACATGATTAAGTAGTCTCACCTGTAGGTTCTTTTTCCTGTGAAACACAATTGTTTTTGCTTTAACTTTCCTATCTTTGATGTCTACTTTGTTGCCACACAAAACAATAGGAATGCCTTCACAAACACGAACTAAATCTCTATGCCAGTTCGGTACATTTTTGTAAGTGACACGAGATGTTACGTCGAACATGATGATGGCACATTGACCTTGGATATAGTAGCCATCTCTTAGTCCTCCAAATTTCTCTTGGCCAGCCGTATCCCACACGTTAAATCTGATGGGACCACGGTTTGTGTGAAATACCAAGGGGTGTACTTCGACGCCGAGTGTAGCGACGTATTTCTTCTCGAACTCTCCAGTCAAATGTCGTTTGACAAATGTTGTTTTGCCAGTACCACCATCACCGACCAGCACGCATTTGAATGTGGGCATATCATCAGCCATATTATTAGTTTTTTTACTCCTTATCCTGAAAAGTAATTGAAAAGTTGGATTAGAGAAACACTGACAAAGAGTTCATGACGTATGTCCCTTTGGCGCAAACTATTCGATTCTTTGGTGATCCATGTACCGTTTCAGTCATTTACTCTTATTTGTAATAGAACATTAGATGAGGAATTAAATAAATGCACTGACTTTAGGAAACTGACAACTTAAATTTGCTTTAACTTTTCACCGAATGGCGCTTAACTGGCCTCACAGGAATTTAGCTCAGTAGTACCGAACATTAACACAAATAACACTAAAACTACACAATCAGCAACTTAAATATTATTTAAAGTAAGAAGCATAATAACTATAGAACTTAATTATATAAATTATATGCACTTATTACCGAGATTGTATAAGAAAACTGAGATTAAACTCGTTGCAGCTAAAAGTCGTTACGGCTCACAATGGCGTCACTTGACTAAACGGAAGATTTCTTTGACAACGACAGGCGCAATGAAACCAAAAGTCAACTGACAATCTCTTTTTCTCTTTTAAAGTTTCATATATCTTAAGTATTTACAATAAAGATGAATCGTTCTTCGTTTTAAGTATCAAACTTTTTTTTTAATAATACTGATTTTCATTATGATGATATTTTTAAATAATTAAAATTAAATAGCAACCAACTGATTATTAGCGCCTTCCTGCTTTACCGACGTATTTGTTGACGTCACATACTGTATCGAGCCGTTGCGCCATCTACAACTTCGCAAATTTTCTCGCAGTACATGAGATGAGACAGGTAGTGAAGTTTTGTTCGTTTCGTATGTATCGATTTTTTGAGTGAAGTGAACGTAGTGTTCGTGTCCTTTAGTTTAGTGACGTTTGCTAGAAAAATATCTGTGAATGGGATTGTGTAACGAGATAAAACGTTTACTTGGTGTGTGATTCTCCATAAAGGATGACGAAGGATAGGTTAGCGGCGCTTCAAGCGGTAAGTTCGTTTTCCTTAGTTACTCAGCGCTACTTTAACCGAAGGATTTCGTGATGACCTCGAATTCATAAAGAAATAGCATTGAAAACGTCTGGCTCATTAGTCAAATGTTATTGAGATCTTGGTCGTGGCTCTCGCAGTTCCCAGGAATCTACTTCATTGTGTTCTTTATTCTGGTCGCCCCACCCCGGACTTGACACCGCTGAATGATACCTGTCATTGAAGCGAGACGATTTGTTGCGTTCCGCAGTTTTAGCAGCTACCTACTTTATCTGCATTTATCCGTTGTTTTCTATCGATAACCAAGCCACTTCATAGATGGATGAACCTTACCACTCAACTTTATCAAATCTCTAGTGCTAGAAATTTGTTTCTAATTAACTATTGTGGACATTAAGTTTCTATTAAAACTTCCTAGTGCCAACCTGTTTCAAGAATATAACCCATAACTACATATATTTTCAGTTTGTTAAAAGATTCAAAGTCAAGAATTTTACTATTTCAGGTCAGTGTCAATAGAAATGAGTTATTTTATTAGGATACATAAATAGGATTCTAGAAGCAAAAGGATTTATAGTCAGTAAATTCATACTTACAATAATTTCACACTTTACAATAGATACATTATTTATTATGTGTACTTTATTCTATATTCACAAATCATCAAATATTAAGCAATTCATAGAAAATTCTGTAATGTTTGCATAATATAAATTAATAATTGACTACCTATATAATGATTGCCTAAGGAAATTATGTGTACCAACTGCATGTAATCTTCATCATTAACCTATTTATCTAGGCAGTGGTGGATTTACACATTTACAAAGTATGGGCTGTAAACATTTTTGCCGCCCTTACCTATACAATAGTCAATTCCTGTTTTATTTTTTACTATTCAGCGCTTTAGTTGAATTTGCACAAAAGTAGTGTTGGGTATATTTCTGAATAATCAAAGCTCACTAATGAATACTAAATAGCACAGGGTTCTGTGTTACACAATACTATACATAAAAAGGCTTGTAGGTCCCCAATTTGCTGGCCCAGCCTGCTGGTGAATCCGATTTAATTTAGATGAGTATACTCATAATGATTATGATGTTTTCCAATCCTACTGATATTGCAGATTTGCTATATAGGTTTATCAGGGATTATCCCAATGTTAATTTTCAACCCAGAAAACAAGACAAGTTAGGGAAAGCTGTGGGCACATTAAGTATTAAAATTTTATAAAACAATGAAATGAGTGGAAGGCCAAATTTTGTCATATTTTTAAAGCTTCATTTATGAAATACCCATGATTATTTTGTGATAGGTACTCACAATTGTGTAGATGAATATTGTTTTTTGCTATTTAAAAGCAATCATCTCTTTAGTATTTTTGTCAATTTATTCCCAATAATGTCATATTATATACCTAGCTAAAAATACTAAGAAATGGTTTAATTTTAATAAAATTTTAATTTTATCTTCGTAATCCAGAAGCATGCTGCACTTACTATGTTGTTTTGTTTACATGCCTATTATTTAAAGGTGAACATTACTTAAGTACCTAAACTGTAACCAACTTCCGTAGCTACGACATCACGACCCAAAAATGCCGCCTGGCGCAGCACAAACCTAGAGGACATATTTTGTATTTTGCTGGAGACTATGTTACGTATAATAAACGTAATCGCAATGTGAGTAGACTAAACTTTGCCAAAGGCATACTTCGATCGAATTAAAAGTACCTTCTTGAAACAGTGAAAGTGGGTAGTTTTTATAGGAATGGGGTATTTTCTTGCAACTTGTGTAGTGAGTTCGTGACGCCCACATTGCATGCTGATTCGATTATTTTCATTTTGCCAGGTATCGCAGTTTATATCAGTGCAAATATTAAGTTTTATTAAAAGTATCGTAGGTATACGTAGGTTCTCGTGGACTGTAGCTTATGTCACTGAACAGTTAAATACGTTAGCTGGCGCTGTTATCAGCCGAGGGCGGCATCCGGCACGCGACCTTCACCAAACTTGACTCATACAACTACCAACCGTCAGATTTGCATCATCAATCATGGCATTATGATCCCTGATTGTACACAAAAAACATCAAACATACAAATTGTTTAATTCCTGTTCAAACCGGAGTCCCTTTAAATGGGAATTCCAAATTTTGTGAATCATAATTTCTCACACGTAATCAAATTCGATTATATTAATCAAATAGTAGGTAATATACTAAACATTACCTACTTTTTGACTTTTGTGTAAAATAAAGAATAATCTATCTAGAGAGGCAGAAAGTTAAGATTACTATTCTTTCTGTTCTTTCTGGCTGTACATATTTATAAACGTTGCATTAAATGCGTAAGTAAGTAGTGTGATCATAAGAGGACCTGGGGCCAGGTTAGGAGCCGAAGATGACCGCCCCAGTAGTTTTAGCCGGTAGGAGTCCGGGTATGCCTATTCGTCCTTCCCCGGGACGCAGGAAGTTAATGTAAAATTTTCACGGGGTCCAATAAAATAAATAAATATGCATAAGCAAAATCACTCGACTGCATTTGTAAATACAATCATTCAACATGGTTTTAATTTTCGTGTAGAAATGAATAAAATTGGGACTTTGAAATAATATGTGATTCATTTTGGTGGTAATGCTATTTATTATTTACTATATTTGTTACACAAAACCGCAAAAAAAATATAAGTAGCTTAGGGCTCTGTTGATGTAGTCGTGGCGTCTTCGACACATGCACATGGAACAGCTGATTCACGTTATGCGTCGCGTCTATTTTTAGCAGCCGTCTTATGTGTTGTCGGAATGAATGAGGCTTGTCTTTAATAGCAACCACTTTAAAAATGTCGACAAGCAACAAGGTGATCTCGGGAGTTAAGATACCTTTACGTTAAATATCGTAATTTGTTTATGAGGTTCAAATCATTTAAATATTCGCTTAATTCAACGAAAATCCCACAATTTTTTTGAAATGAAAATGTTACAAGTTGTGTGGGTGACTCACAACCATTAATATAGTGTAGTTTTGTCGCATGCACGTTTCGCACGTAATTTCCGTGAACGAAAATTCTAATAATCAATTTACTTTCACGTTTTATTGGTTTAGCAATTGACGCACACTATGTAGTTCTGTGTGGTTCTACTATCGAATCGTCTACGATGTATTATTTGTGTTAACGTTCCTGGCTACTTTCCAAGTAAAGCCTCCACTCCCTCCACTCGGCGACTCGTTTGAGGTCTCTGGGACTGAATGCCAAATTATCCTATTCAGATTTATTGATATCGTGAGATTTTTTTTTGTTTTTTTATTTTATTTTATTTTAAAAGAACGTTGCCCCACTCTAAGATTTCTCTTGTTTCGTGGGTGCGTTTACAGACATGAATTCCACACACAATACACCCAGACCCGGAACAACTACCTGCAGATCGTACAAATATTTGTTCCGTGCGGGAATCGAACCCACGACCCGGAGCGCAGCAGTCGACTGTAACAACCACTGCGCCAACCGCGCCGTCAATTTAGTCTAGTTTTTGAATAGTATGATTTTTTATACTTCGATTTCCTATCAGAATTTCGTTAATAACGAATGATATTGATTTTTCCATGTTTAAGTACGACTTAATACTGTACTCGGTAAAATCTTCCATATATCATTCTTGGTTAAGTACCTACTATAATGTCTTATCATGTGTCATCGTAGTGTTCTACAAATTGAATTAAAGATATCACAAGTAGGTTATACAACTGACTTGAAACATCGGAAACCAAATTGGTATGCGGCTGCGGGTGCCTGTATAGGTATGCTAGTTCCACGTTAAATGTGCATTTCCTGTGCTCCGGTTTTGGAACAGCTCGTTTTATCGTCGTAACATAAATCAAACGTTGCATGCCTACCAATAAACACTTCTAGCGAAACGTCATGGTTAAACTTTTTAATTGGAAATTTTAGGACACATTTGACCATATTTTTTTATTATTATTTTGCAGCTTTAGAAATTCTTTATGGCTTGGTTTTTATCAACTAGAACTCTTTGTTAGAGAACACAAATACATTCGCACAAAAAAAGAGACAACCTGTGGGCACATTTACAGTAGATTCGAGTAACGTGCAAAGATACAGCATAATATGAGAGCCTTCGCTACAGTAAACTTTCCATTCGTCTATCTGCAATACTGCCGGTTTCATCTTCAAGATAAGATAAAGGAATATAACTTTGCGTTACAACAGGAATTTGTGGAAATGGTTTATTCACCACTCGATAGGTTTCGACGCTTTCTTAATCGCAAAGGGAATAAATAATACCAGACCAAGTTATGCCGAGTGCTGAACTGTGAGAGATATCTATCCCTTGTTGGTGGAATATTTCAGGACGAATAATGGAAGAGAGGCTGGGGATATTCACCTGGAAGGGTAAGACAAAGTTGGAGAAAGGCCAGGCTGACGAATATAAATAAGCGTATAATTGTGCGGTGGAATCTAGGATGAAAGGTCTATTTATTATAACTAGTGCGACCGTAAACCATTGAACTTTTAAATTTGATTTAATGTATTTGTAACACATAATAAACTTAAATTTAACTTTCTGCACTCCTATATGAACTTTAACTATGCCAAATGTCACAATCCTCCGTCCGCGCAATCTGCTTAAAAAGGCGTACAAAACTTCTTCACGTATTAATATATAGATCTTTCCGTTGCTCTGTTGCTGCGCGAATGAAGTACAAAGCAACAAACTCAGTTTTGCAAATTTATGATATTAGTAGGGAATTTCAAGAACTTGAATTATTATGGTAAGTGGGTGGCACCACTAACCTCCTAAATTAACAAACAACGTCAAACGTGAACTTACACTGTGCTGAGATCGAAAATGAATCGAAAGTTGATCGAAGTCAAAACGGTATTCTGCTAACATTTCGAACTGTCACATGTACTAAATTGTCATCAAATAAACGTCAAAATTGAGATCGAAATGAGACTAGATCGAGATTATACCGAAATCCGACTGAACTTTAAGAGAAGCAGAATACCATTTTTCGGTTAATTCATAATTTAATCTCAGTTCGGTCAAGTTTCATAGTGTAAATTAATTACGAGAATTGGCCCTCTGGTATCTCAAAAAGGGTTACTTGTACTTTCTAATCCAACTCATATGTGTACCATATGAGAAGTTTACACGTGATATCCTACTAAGTAGCCGGTCTGTGAAATATCAATATGAAGGAATAAATCTGTGTACCATAAAACAGTCACAGAAGTTTTTAATTAATTAATAATTTTTTTGTATCCTAGTATTTTCTTTGAAAGAGCATCCTTGTTGACAACTAGAAGACTATTATGACTATTTGACTATTAATACGACTGACTATTATTATGAGTATTATGACTACATAAGAAAACGACTCTTAATAACGGTACTCTATTACCGAATATTGCTTTTATGTTCCAGCAAACGTTGGCGTGCAATTAACTTAACACATTATTATTCCCTTGTTACAGCAACAGTATAATGCTCAGTATTAAATAGTTTGACTGTTCGGTACATCGTGATAAGCAATGTGATAGGCTTTCTCCGGTAATTTAGTGTAAACAGTGCGACCTCGCCCGAGGGATCTGGGAGGATCGTGACATTGTAACACGGGTTGAATGCTGAAACAAGGCCCAACTGTTCGGCTGTTATCGTTCAAATTATCGCACGGCTGTGAGCCCGTGACTGATATCCTGCGATTACGATAGACAGGAAAAAGTATGATTTTATTTTGTCATTTCTGTTTTAGGTTATAGACGTGTGTAGACTAATATTTAAACCCTCATAAAAGATACCCGATACCAGTTGTTTTTTTGTTACTATGGCTTTTAGCGACTTGAAATTGTATGTCAGGAAGAGACTTAGCTGTCTGCCTAACTTTAGTACAAACAAGCATTAGTCACTTCAGAGCGTTAGTACGCGTCGTTCTCAACCATTTGACGGCACGGTTGGTGCAGTGGTTGATACAGTCGGCTGCTGCGCTCCGGGTCGTGGGTTCGATTCCCACACGGAACAAATATTTGTATGATCTGCAGGTAGTTGTTCCGGGCCTGGGTGTATTGTGTGTGGAATTTGTGTCTGTAAACGCATCCACGATACAGGAGAAATGAACTTAAGAGTTTGACCTTGTGACTCTATTACACGGGTTTATATCCCCTGTAAGGGGGAACCCGTTCTTTTGATAGGCTTACGCGGGGACATGGGTCCAACACGCAGAGGCCCTTTAGAGAATTTTAATTTAAAATGTAATGGGACACTAACCGGGGACTCTCCATGGCTGCACTATAAAATGCAGCCTCGGATTGTCCCCGGAGGTATAAAACGATTGTATGAAATGGAAACTACAAGTATAAGGTCTATTGCAATGGGTGCTAAATGGATTTAATAATAAGAAAAACGGAAAAAACGGCGTATGCCTTTCAACCTTTAAAGTGAAATTCTGTGACCTTGTGACTTATTATTATGACAGTAATTGTGAAACTCAGTTCGCAGGGAATTGCTATCTCTAAAATTAAAACTGGAGGTAATTAAGAATACGCGGCACAACAAACTTTTCTCCCTGTGCTTGTCCAGTTAAATCGCGGCCATGTGATAGAACGGCGATGCAAACCTTGGCCTAGTGCTAACACGCAATTTGGGCGGCTTCAAATTTATCAGTAACATTATAGGAGTACCCACCCGCAGTACAATTCTAAGGTGCAGAGACCCGATGGATTAAAAGTGTTTAAAAACTCCACTGGATAATGAACAGCTTCATCTTTATTTACCACCGAGTTTATGGAATTGTAAACCATTTCTTCCCCCGGGAATAATTACAGCAATTTATCAAGTTTTTGTGTAAAGATATACTTAATACTGTTTTATGTATTTAAAAAAATAACTAATGGAAACTTTCACCTCAAAAGCACTGAAACACAAATTTCATTAATTTCACCCAAAAACCCTAATATCATTTTATATAGATTTAACTTCGAAACTCGATTTTAATACAAACTTTGGCCCCCCTAGAAATTACCTTAACCTTAAAGATTTTCAACCAGAAAGCCGAATAAATACCAAATTTCATGTATCGAACTTCAAAAATGTGTCATACAAAAAGCCTTCCTTAGTGGATGCCTACGCTAAAAAATCTATTCAATTCTATCTGAAGGCCAATTCACGTAATTAATTTACACTATGACTGAAAGTTGACCGAACTAAAATTAAATTATGAAGGGACAAAAAATTTGGTATTCTGCTATTAAAGTTCAGTCTGATCTCAGTCCAGTGTCATTTAAATGTCAATTTTGACGTTTAGTTAAGCACATTTTTAGTACATATAGCAGTTCAAAATGTTTGCAAAAACCGTTTTGGCTTCTATTAACTTTCGATCCATTTTTGATTTCATCATAGTGTAAGTTCAAGTTTGACGTTGTTTTTTGTTTGAGAAAATACCATTTGTGGCATTTACGACATTGGGACTAGATCGGAACTATTCTTTGAACGTTTTTAATTACGAAAATTGGCCCTCAGCTGTCAAAATTTCCAGTCCCATTGGTTCAGGCTGTGCGTTGGTATATCAGTCAGTCAGTTTATCCTTTCATATAAATACATATATATGGACGAAAAATCACCTTAACTAAAATATATTTATAATCACACCAGCATTTGTTATATTGAAATATCCTCTTTCAATTAACAATTTTGGTGTTGTATCAAAGTTCTGTGATGCTGTGCAGAGAAATACGGGTTTTTTCTGGTGATAGCAGAGCGTAACCTGTTAGCGGTATGCAATATTCCACTAATGTTACGAATAGTTGCAATACACAGCGGTCAGTGACGCAGCATTTTCCGACAAAGGCTATTCGATATGTAGGTCGAGTAAGATTTGAGGATAGAGCAGGCGCGCGACGCCCGATAACTTTCCCCGGCTCATTTGTCGCTAGTGATACACAGCTTCGGATACTGTTCCCAATCGAGTTACGTGATATCCTGACTCCCGTTTTTATTATTCAACCTTCTTTTTCTGTTCTTTTATATCCATTAGTTATCCCACGGATTTTATCTTGTGAATAGCACGTCGTAATATGAAGACGGCTACAACAAGGCAGCATACGTGTCAAATGATGTATCCAATTTCTGTTAAGATCTTGCTTATATAAAAACTACCATCATCATCATATCAGCCAAAGGACGTCAACTGCTGAGTAAAGGTCTGCTCCACACATTTCTACAACGGCCGGTTATATGCCGCCCGTATCCATCAACTCCAAGCGACCTTCACCAGGTCATCCGTCCATCTCGTTGGTGGCCCTCCCACACTGCGTTTTCCGGTGCGGAGTTTCCATTTGAGAACCCTTTTGTCACAACGGCCATTAATTACTTCTACGAGCAATGTGAGCACTTCAACTTACTAATCCTTTCAGCTATGTCGGCGACTTTCGTATTTCTACGGATGTCCTCATTTCTGTTTCTATCGCAGAGAAATACCAAGCATAGCTCTCTCCATAGCTTGCTGATTGACCTTGAGCTTTCTTACGCGACCCATAGTGACTGACCACGTCTTCGTGTCATATCTCACCGCTGGTAACACACACTGGTTAAAAACTTACGTCTTTAGGCACTGCGGTATTGTTGACGAAACTTGAGAAATTTCCCGAAAGCTCGCGCTGCTCAGCCGAGTCTGATTCGATGATTGACCTCTTTCTCGAACTTGGATCTACCTAACTGGACGGTTTGTCTCAGGTAGACATACTCGTCAACAACTTCGAGAACAGAGTTCCCAACAGATATCGGGATGGGCACGACGACATAGGTGTTTGACATGACTTTCGTCATGCTCGTGTTCATTTTCAGGTCCACCTGTTCGGAAATTCTTTTGAGATCATCGAGCATTGTGCTGAGCTCTTGCAGCGATTCTGCCATAACGACATCAATGTTGTCGGCAAATCGAAGATGTGTGATATACTCGCCATTGATGTTAATGCCGAATACTTTCCACTCCAATAGCTTGAACAAATCGATTAAGAACGCCATCATGCAGGGTTGACTGGTACTTAGTTATTTACTTATATAACACTTTGTCTGACTTCTCTTACGAGGCCAAACATAAAGATTGCATAAAAACCTAAATAAGTCAAGTGTGAGTGACACATGAACGAATTTCTTCGTGAATCGTGATTGTTATAATACTGATATAGGTGTAAGTCCGTTTAACAATGAGAATTATAAAGTCTGTTGATTTTATAGCTTTTCTAGTGCACACTGATATCGAAATTAGTAACGGTGAATTCATTACTATACGAGTCGAAAACGATATATATACAACCAAGCGACAAGCGCTTTCGAAAGTGCCAAGATGAGGAAGGGTGCGAGGCCGAACGGGGATGGTTACGTAAGGTCTGCCGCAAAACCGCAAAGTTCTTCGCCTGCTCTCGCTACCGTCAATGCACGTCGTAACGCCTATTGTAATAACTCACACGCTTGCTTGCATTTTAGCTCAGCATTTTTATTGGGCCACGGCGATGTCCCTCGTGTTCGTCAGTGAAGTTTTTATTAAACCGGCATACATACATAAAGTACCTATAACGGATACGCACATTACCTCTCTGGTACGCCATTCGGATAGAAAGATAAAATATTATGTAACTTGTATCTTACATGCCTTGTACCCGTATCATATTATGATCCCTTGACTATAGTTATGCTATAATGACGGCACGGTTGGTGCAGTGGCTGTTACAGTCGGCTGCTGCGCTCCGGGTCGTGGGTTCGATTCCCGCACGGAACAAATATTTGTATGATCTGCAGGTAGTTGTTCCGGGTCTGGGTGTATTGTGTGGGAAATTCATGTCTGTAAACGCACCCACGACACAGGAGAAATCATAGTGTGGGCAACGTTTAAAAAAAAATTGTTGTTAAAAACAATGACGTAATAGTGAACATCAATTTTATGTCAGATCCCCCGACTCACAAAAAATCCACACTATCAATTTCATTTAAAATATTTTAGCCAGTAGCTTTGGGAATATTTCTAGACATGAACTCTAGGGCTCGTAAATAAACGTAAGGCGGAATCAGCGGTGGGGAGCAAGCATCGTCGGTGTTTATGACCAATCGTATAAAACTGTGTTTTAGAATTTTGACCTTGAACGAAATAGGTCACGCCACTCAATCTTGTAAAAAGCACGAATAATATTTTAATTGATATTTAATGCGGGCTGTGTGTGGCTTTATTAAAATCATGTTGATTTTAATTAAGAAACAGTATTTTGTGCTGATATTACACTGATCAGAATGCCATTAACAGTGTATAAATAGTCGCCAAGTAATTAATATTTCAATTCATATTTAATACTAAAATCAATCGGGACGTAGACATCAATTGAATTGCTGCCTTAATTTATTATTAAACGAGTAATTTCTACAGGTGTGTGAAGGATTCCTTGAAAATTGTGATTACTGATCATTAAGGGATATAATGATAACGAGAATTGGATAACTAACGATTTTAACCATCGCTTTTTTACTGGCAAATTTATGCCAAAGTTATATAAAATATTATACTATACTTGGATGGATGTTCAGTGTTATAAATCTGTACTTAGATGACATTTTTCATAATATCTCGTCGACTTTATTGTCTACAGTATGGGAGATAAAACTTAAACATAGAGAACTACTTCGGTCATATTGTACCAATAGCTTTCTCGGATATGTTTTCACGCAGCTCGGGTTGAAGATCGTAACTTAAAACGTGGATCACCGATCCTGCCCGACCTAACGAGATCGATCCATTTTGTTGTATAAATTGCTAGGGAAACGTTGTATCTTACTGTTTGGTTTTGAATCAGATTTAGTAGAACCTAAATTATTTATAATTATTAAGCTGCCGTATGGTGCCAGCTACGCCTATACATTAACAATTAAACTGAGATCGCTAACCCGCCTTCCAAGCGTGGCGATTATTGCAAAACCCCCCAATGAGCACACACCACACTGATGTCGATCGTTGTGGTGATCTTTGAGGGAGGCCTGTGTCCAGCAGTGGACTTTATTCGGCTGAAATTATGAAGCTTGCTGCACGAGTCCAGTGACCATAACTGCGGTACCGAATACCTGAAAATTTCAGATCTAGGCTTAGCGGGTTGACTGAATCACCTCCGTGAGCCGTGAGGTTTTTTTACGTAATGCTAAAATTTACACATGAGGCACTAGGTAGTAGAAGAACTGGAAAATTTATGCAGATTGACCCAATTAATTGCTTGCATCAATAAAGTGAAAAAAAAGACTGAACCAAGCCAATAAAATGATGTCAAGTGTACCGACTGTAGTGAACTGAGTGGTTCGGGATGCTGCGATATGTTCCAAGACTGTTTCAAGTGGAAAAACTTGTTAATACCGCAATTCGCATTGGCCTCAAGGCAAGCCTATCTGTTCCCGGACCGCTGGAGTTACGACTTTCGCGTTCAAAATATTTAACCGGACTTGAAAATATCATCCCACGAAGAAATCAATTTATTAGGTTTCCACCGGAGCTTAAACCGTCTGATTTGAAATAAAAAAGTAAAACTACTCAATCAGATACATTTAATTATAGATATCTACCACGACGTGTGGTGTCCAGATTAAGAATATATCACCACTCCATTTCCTCCCATGGATGTCGTTAAAGACGACTAAGGGACTCTGAAAACAACTCTCAGGAAAAGATGGTAGAGTAATAGAGTGTGCTTTTACTGATGAAAATAATTAAGGCTCTATCCTCTATATCAACTAAAACACTTTAATAAATTCTGTAGTTTTGTGTATATTTTTATCCTACCGAATGCTGAGCAGTAGTCTTTTAAGTCAGTAATTGTTATCTGTTTGACCATGACGTGCCGCTTTAACTATACGAGAACCCTGTCTACAAAACCGGGTGGCTCAAATAGTTAAAGCGGGACTTGCCGTATAGCTAAAGATTAGATATAGATGAAACAGAAATTAATCACTACAATAGGCCGTAAAGTTAATAACTTTAAAAATTAGTTAAAAAGCAATAGGCTTTAAAATCGCTTATATACAAACTTGGGGGGGAAATTGAAACCCTCTTTTTTGAAGTCTGTTAAAAATAAATAGCATACATAACCGAGATTGTTCAAGAGGGCACGTATAAGCCCGGTTCAAAAACTTGTAAGTGGTCACGAGCGATTTAGATGCCTCGCTACGAGTCCTCGCCACCGTAATTATGTGCTGAGATTTAGGGATGCCGGCCGGTTCAAATTGACCCAGAACCAAATAATCCCTTTGACGACTGGTACTATAAGGGATTGTTTTGATCTTGTTACACATATTTCGGAGTGTTTATTATTACGCGCGGAGCTTTTTGGGTTTCTAAATAAACTAAACTCAAGCTCAGTGGCTTAACTTTAGTAAAACATCAAAACGCTAGTAGATACATTACTTATAATGAAAATCTGGTGCGCATAGCTGTTCGGACCGCTGCAATATCAATTGAAGGCCATATTGAAATATTGGTTCTACTGCAGAAACTTGTTTCCTTTTCTCTTATTTAATATTGTTTTTTCTTTCTCTATCTTATGGCGATAGCGTGATTTTTGGTCCGTGTAGGCAAGGCAAGGATTTTTGACGTCTTCCTCCTGGAAGCTGATACTGCATAATCAAGTACTTTAGTCACCAATCCATTTGCAAAGCTTGATGATTAACGCAGTTTTGCCCTAGACCAGGTTATTGTAGCGGTCTAAGTTTACAGCTTGATATGAATATGATTATATCTTATCATCATACAAGGAAATTTACTGAACTTTTTTTCCATTTTATCTTACTATATAACATATACGATTCCAAATTGATATTTCGCTGTACAAAACAAGTGTTTTACAGTTGTAAGATATCCTTATCTTTGAAACTTGAATAAATTAACCTTTATCTACTTCGAGTTTTTAGAAAAAACTATTATTTTGTCTAGACGAGCGAGACGGTAGGATTTGGTAGGGGTGAAGGCCAACATTTTTGTTACGCAAGCCAGCTAGCTACACTTTAGAGGGCCTCCGCAAAAAAAATCTTTTATATATTATTGATCTGCCAAAAACAATTAAATCGCCTTGTGTACTGTTCGCAAACGATGTATCTATAATTTTCAAAAGTAACGAAAGTATCGGGAGTATGACTTACATTGAAAATAGCTTTAAAACTGTCAAATCATGGTTAGAAAAACACAACCTCGAAGTAAACCTTAGCAAAACCAATTTTCTACAATTTAGGACATAGCAACGAAAAATTAATTCAAATAACCTTGTCTCCAATTTAATTATATCAGAAACCAATACATTAACTCTTTTAGGACTAACACTGGACAATAATCTTAGCTGGAAAACACATGAAAAACTGAAAACTAAACCGTCACAATTCTTATACGCATTAAATAAATTAAAATGTAACACAAATTACGAGACCAAGCTCACAACATACTATGCGTATGCATGTGCGTGGTTTAATATTGTGGGGCGAAAGTACAATCATCATCATATCAGCCACAGGACGTCCACTGCTGAACAAGCCCTTAGATTTCCACAACGAGCGGTCACATGCCGCTCTCATCCAACGACTCCCAGCGACCTTCACCAGATCGTCTGTCCACCTCGTTGGAGGTCGTCCCACGCTGCGTTTTCCGGTGCGCGGTCTCCATTCGAGAACCTTTGTGCCCCAACGGCCATCAGTTCTACGAGCAATGTGCCCTACCCATTGCCACTTCAGTTTACTAATCCTTTCAGCTATGTCGAGAACTTTAGTTCTTCTACGGATCTCCTCATTTCTGATTCGATCTCGTAGAGAAATACCAAGCATAGCTCTCTCCATAGCTCGCTGAGTGACCTTGAGCTTTCTTATGAGGCCCATTGTGAGTGACCACTTCTCTGTTCCATATGTCATCACTGGTAACACACACTGGTTAAAGACTTGCGTCTTGAGGCATTGCGGTATTGTTGACGAAAAGACGTTGCGAAGTTTCCCGAACGCTGCCCAGCCGAGTCGGATTCGACGATTGACCTCTTTCTCGAAGTTGGACCTACCTAACTGGACAGTTTGTCCTAGGTAGACTACTCGTCAACAACTTCGAGAACAGAGCTCCCAACGGATATTGGGGTGGGCACGACATGGACATTTGACATGACTTTTGTCTTGCCCATGTTCATTTTAAGGCCCACCTGTTGGGAAACTCTGTTGAGATCATCGAGCATTGTGCTGAGCTCTTGCAGCGATTCTGCCATGACTACGATGTCATCGGCAAATCGAAGGTGAGTGATATACTCGCCATTGATGTTAATGCCGAATCCTTTCCACTCCAGTAGCTTGAAGGCATCCTCCATTGCAGCGGTGAACAGTTTCGGGGAAATGACGTCCCCCTGTCTCACACCTCTGCAATGGAATTGCCCCCGTGCTCTGTTCATGTACTCGGACCGACATGGTGGCGTTTCTGTATAAGCACTTCAACACTTCAATGTACCGATAGTCAATCTGGCAAGTACAAAAATCAACAATATTTTATAATGCAAAAAAATGTATCCTGATCTTGATGAATTTCAAAACGAGAAAGCTGTAAAACTTATTTTATCTATATAAATAAATAAAATTGAAGTGACTGATTGTAATGTCAAAATAACAGCTTTTTACTAAATGCATATGAAAGTATATACGGTACATACAACAAAAAATCAATTTTAAATTTTTTGTCTGTCTGTTTGTTCCGGGTAATTTCCGAAGCGCTGGACCGATTTTGACGGGACTTTCACTGGCAGATAGCCGATGTTATATGGAATAACGTAGTCTACTTTTATTTTAGAAAAATAATTAGGGTACTGCGCAAAAAGAAAACCCTTGAAATCCAATATATATATTCTATGTCAAGTGTCTATGTCGAAGTACTCTAAATTATATATAAATAATCCACTTTCTTTTAAATTAAACGGCCGTAAGATTTTAACGTGTGAACGATTTTGCCATTTAAGTAAAATGTACTGATATATTTGAGACCCTCACAACTAACCCTCTTCCATTTCATGCGTTAAACAGGCGTGTACAGTTAGTTGGTAAATTTTTACTCTTTAATTTTCTTATTTGCCAATAGTGACCCTATATTTAAAATGAATTAATTTGCGTAACACGCAATATTGGATTTCATGGGTTTTATGTTTTTGCATGAAACCCTAATTAATTTTCTAAAATAAAAGTAGCCTAAAATATTCCTTATAACATCAACTATCTTCCAGTGAAAGTTCCGTAGAAATCTGTCCAGCCGTTTCAGAGATTAGCGGGAACAAACAGACAAGACAAAAAAAAAATACAAATAGATTTTTTGTTGTAGGTACCGTATATACTTTCATATGCATTTAGTAAAAAGCTGTTAATTTGACATTACAAACAGACACTTCAATTTTATTTATTTGTATAGATGGTGGTACACAAGGCGGCATTCTCATTCCATTTATATAAACATATAATAATAAATTACGGACGTAAGTAGTAAATATGTAGTAGTATGAAATTCAATGATGACACAATTGTGGAAATTTATTCGGGAGGCCTTTCTTCACTAGTGGACTTATAAATGACCGATATGATGATGTTGATGATGATGAATGCCACAAAGTAATCAATGTCGAAAATAATAACGTAGCAACATAATGATTAATATCACCAAAATAAAAGTATATGATAGAGATATGCCGGTATAATTTAATTTATATTAGGCGTGGTGTTTCGATGCTGGACCAGCCTTTTTCCAAACATTTTTATCTACAAGACAATCCTGTATTTTTACCAGACTTAAAAAAAGGAAAGTTCTCTGTATCCCCGTATGTTTGTATCTGTGCCTGTTTTTTCATAAATTACACTACTTACCGATTTTTATTATCCTTTCACTGTGGTAATCTATGGGAAGGGTTTTATATAAAACGGTGATGTTAAGAATGTACGCATATACGAATGATTCGGATCATTTAAAACATTCGCATCAACACTCGCATTCGCATTAAGCGATGCGAATGTTTTGCGTACACTACAGGTCACAACAATAGACCCAACTAGGGGTCGAGGCCTGCAGGGACACATCGCGCAGCGTTTTTTTTACATTATTTTTAATCGTGTGACTTATTTCTTTTCTTATTTCTTACGCTTATTATACATACGCGTGTTAAACATGTAGTCGAACATTTTAAAATAGTTTTTGAGCCGTCGCTGCGACTTTTGGCATGGCATCGGGAAAGAAAGTGAGATATGGCGTTATTTTGAAAGCACGTTTATTGCAGTGGCTGGTCACTTGGCTTTCTTCGCTACGTGTCGCGGGTTAGATCCCCGCATAAAACCAATATTTATATGACCTATGACCATTTGGGAGCCCTTCATTATTCCTTGTTCCTGAATATTTGCAGTCGCGCATGTCTTGTAACATCCCTAATATTAAAACATTCAAGGTTACTTACTAAGGTCAGTTAAGGGTACTTATGTACTGAATTATAGATATAATAATTGTGATAACAAAGCTGTTAAATATGCATTATAAAATATGCAGGGTTTTTTTTACAAATCATTTAAATTTGTTGTGTGGACATTATTGCCAGTATTTTAATATGAAATTGTACATTACATACCAATGCCTGAATCTGAATCGGCAGATGAAGCAGTTATAACCAATTAGGACGCTTAATCCAGCATACGATATACAGGGACGGCGAAAATGGCCGCGTTGCCCATGCAATCAAAAATCAAATTGAAATACACGTTTCGGTTTTGCTATACCCCCGGCTTTTGGTACAGACGCTGCTCCGCGCTGTTTAATTAAACTTCGTTAAAATTTAAACACAAACGACTACAATCAACTGATTTAACTTTAAATATTTTAACCAAACGTGATTTTGCGAACGGTGGTTTTATTGGATTACTAATTAAATACTTATGTTCCAAAGCTATTTAAGGGTTATGTCTTTCTTTGTATTGGATGTAAGGTATGTAAATTAGATTGATGTTACCTAAATAATACGCAAATAATAAAATTTAAAAAAATCTGAAATCCAAAACATAATTAAGACCGTCGTTAAAACCTCACTTGTAAAATAAAACAAAAAATATATGCGAATACTGCCTACAAAGTAAAATCGGCTCCCGACCGACTTAAGGTAGGAAGCTAATACAGCTGACGTTATCAGATCTGGTTCGATTGAAATACGTGACGTGACTCGCAATTGGCTGCCTCAGACTCAACGACACGAAATTAGTACAAGCTTGGAAGTGTGTGATTCGAAATTGTGGTTTTTCATATAGGGTTACTAGAAAAGTTTACAGTAGGTACCTACCCATTTTTTAATAAGATAAAGCTAAGAGTCCGATTCCGTGTGGTTCCCACCCAAAATCAACACCCTTCTCCACCCATGGGTGTCGTAAAAGGCGACCAAGAGTTGATAGGTATCCAGAGGCTTCTCTCTTGATCCTTCCGTACGCTTATAACAACATACTGCGATCACCAATCCGCCTGCCAAACGGTGAATATGGCAATGTCCCCCATAGACCGCTCATTGTAGTGATTATTGAGAGGCCCATAGTCCGCGGTGGAGATTTACGGGCTACTTGTGTGTGTGTGTGTGTAAGTGTTCGATATCAATCGGAAATATATTTTATTTGGTCTGCTCTAAGTAGCTTATAGCTACATCGGTACGGTCGGCGACGGAGCCCTTTGTCTGGGCGAGGGGTGACCATGACCGCGTCGCGTCGGCTTGAAATTAACACGCTGCCTGCTTAGTTAGTTACTGTTACTAAGCGGCTAGGATAGGACCTTGAATAAATTGCGAATATTAGCTCTCTCCTCTTTAATATATTATTTCGGAATTCTACTGTATTGTTTTAGTTCAATGACATTTTAAGTTCACAGTACATTACAAAAGTGAGGCCACTGTAGTCTTTATATCGTGTTTATCAAATAGTAAGTCTTTATTTTACCTGTTTAATAAACACGTGCGTAAACATGCAAACAAAATTCTCAAACCTTGTAGGTTGCTGTGATTCCGATCTATCAATCGTCCTGTAGGCGTAGCATGAGCATTTCAGTCTTCTCTTCCGAAGATAGACAACGCGCTCTCTACGTCTCGATATCTCTTCTTCCCGAGCATGAGCCGACATGAAGACTCTAGTGTCTTCGGAGACATAGACATGGAAAAACCTTTCCATAGCAACGGAATGCCGCTAGTGACGTAGAAATTCCATTCAATCAAATCATTCTTTGCGTTTCGTTACCAAAAAATACGTCGATCAATTTATTTATTTACATACTTTTTTTTTTTTTAAACTGACATGGTCACAGACACTATTATTGGAACTAAAAAACTTTAGTTTATCCGTGAACATGGCGCTTGCAATAGCGCCGAAATATCGGGAACTCAAAAGTAATAAAAAACATGGTAAATATCCCGTTTTTAGTTCCAATAATAGTATTTATATACTCTTTATTGTACACAAAAAATTGTCAAGTCACAGAAGTTTTGAATTAAGTAAAAGGACAATAGGCGGCCTTCTTACGTATCGCTAACGGCGAACTCTTCCAGGCAATCTAAGAATGGAAAATGGTTGCTACACTTTTTAAATAGAAGTTAATACAAAAACGAAACACTTAATTTCAATTTTATCTATGGTATTATTTTAAAGTTTGAATTTCGTTAGACCCGGGAAAATTTTCCAATTTCAATTGTGATTCTTGTGAAGCGCAAGTGGATAATGAAACAAAAAAGGTACTCATATTACTTACTACCTAGCCTATCTATCATCTTATTAGAAAAAAAGTTCCTCCGCTTATCGGTCTAAGGCGGAGTGTAGTTGAGGCTTTTAAAGACTTGCTAACTTTAAATTTTTCGATGAATTCATTCTACGACAGGTCGAGGACCCAGTGAGCTCTCTCTCAGAGTTCCTCTCCGCCTTCCTCGAGTTATTTTCAGCATTAAAACTTATTAAATAGTTGCGTTATAACCCCGGCATTGCGTATGTTTCCGTAATCCTTTAACGCAACGCAAAATCTTGCGATATCGATACGAAGAAACTCAAGAAGAAGTTTAGTCTCTTGGGATATAGATTATTTCAGAAGAAATATCTCTATCCCTAAACGTCAAAGCTAGACAAAATACGTTGGTCATGCTCGACGGTGAAGACTTTTATCTATGGAAAAGTTTTTGCAAAAGCGGAGACGAGAATGCTCGCTTCAGACAGATCACGATGTTAGGCCAATGGATTCCTTGGGAACCGCACGCCAAATATCTTGCAGTCACTCTCGACAAAAACACGTTTACACCACGTGCATCGGACCAATCATGACCCATGCCAGCGCAGCTTTCGCTCACGCTGACTCCTATCCACCCTCTAGATTCCAAACCCTCCAAAATCGTTATTTCATAAAATCCATAAACACCATCCCGTTCAAGTAACGATTTTTCCCCCGTCTCTTGCTCGCAATATTAAATAATACCGATCCAGCTGTCCCCAAAACAATAGCTTGTTGTCCCCAGCGACGCCCTAACCCAAAGTTCGTGTCCCGCAGGGGCGCTCCTAGCGCAAGTTGCTTAGATTTTAATATTAATTGCCTGCCTGCCTGGCTGGGTGCCTCTTTTGGCTTCGCCAGAAACGACCGGTTAAGCAACCACATTTCTCAGAAATGTATTGTTTCGAGTCTGGGTGTTTGTGCATGTTGTGATTTAAACTATCAGGAGAAACACAAGTACGGCACATAATTTAAAAATAAAATTACGAAAGGCAGATTACTCTCATTACTTTGTAATGAATATCGTTTATTCGTAGCCGAGAAAAGACTAGCTGTGTTGTCCTGTCTTTGTCACAAGAAATACAAAAAACCTTGAAATCGCTATCTTATCGACCAAGAACAAGAGTATGATAATGATTCATAAAGTTATTGAGTCTTCAAGTAGATACGTAAATGTAAATAATACATCTCATCGATAAATAATATGATTATGGTGACGGCATCTGTTCATTTTTATACAACATGGTGACGAGACTATTCGCCTGGTGGTCATTGTCACGCCTGCCCATAACAATTGTAATGCTACCCAGGACTAGTCCTGCGTGGCCCCACACTGCGCTCGTCAGTTCGAGACAATAAGTTATTTACGGCCGATTACTGAAACGCCAGTTAATATTAAGTCCCGCTTTAACTATTTGGGCCGCCCGGTTTTGTACCGAAAACAGGGTTCTCGAATAGTTAAAAAGGAATTTAATATTAACTGACGTATCAGTATTACATAATCATTGTTTATTGTAAATCTAATATAATAATCTTTATTGTATATGTATCATGTTATGTATTAACTTAAAATTATTGTCACACCGCGAACCACCCTTTTCTTTTTCGCTTACAAATCTGTCCATTCCAAGGTTGTCCGGCAGAAAGTTGGCCGTTAGTCTCTTATGTCCAGTAATTTCATTATCTACAGTGCCCTTTGAATCGGAACACAGTAATGTCTGATGTTTAAACAATACTGCTTAGCGGCCAATATCCAGCACTGGTGGTACCTCCTGCAATAAGAAACTTATCACCATCTCACATGCAAATGTTATTCTGTTAGTATACAAATAATGGTAATTTAAATAAGCTATAAAAGCAATTTGTCAGTGTAGCCCACGAAGGCAGGGTTAATAATCATCGCAAACAATTGGTCGTTTCCTGCGCTATTAAATCAGGATAACTATGAATAACGAGCGGTACAAAATGTACAAATGCGTAAAATTTCGTTTCGTATTGTAAATAAAAATCCTTTTTATGCTCGCGTGCGTATGAACTCGATTCCGGGGCGGGCGATGCGACGTGGCAATTATTACACCGAGTTACACCCTACACGTGTTGACACTATCACCTATCACATGGTATAAAGGTCAACGTATAAAAATACTATAATAATAAAAAATAAGTCCAAGTTAATTAGATAAAGAGTTAAATGTTTACGTCCTGGGGCATGGTATAGTTGTTATTAACTAACAGTTGGTAAAAGACAGACACGCTGCCCACAGATTTATTTAAGAAGGCATTTAAGAATAATATTTACTTGTATCACTTGTATGTACATCATTTATTTATGCTTAATGTACAACAGTACAAAGGCGGTGTTAATGCCATAGGCATTTTCTAACAGACGACCTTTAGGTGATGCAGGGGCAACAAGGTAGATGCACCAACAAGATATGAGTGAGAGGTATAGATGCGAAGACAATATTTTATTTACGGAGTATAGAAGTAGGTGTATAAACTTACATAAACATACCACGTCTAAGGACGTCCACTGCTGAACAAAAGCTTAAATAGATTTCCATAATTGTCGACATTTTGGGGGGAATTTACTAATAATCGCCACGCTTGGCAGGCGGATTGGTGAACTCAATGTGGCTGCTGTTCTACAGAAGGGACACTGCTGCCCATCCGTCTGGTTTAGAGTCTCTTTGTCGCCTTTTACGACATCCACGGGAAGCGATGGAGTGGTGCTATATTTTAAAGCCAGACTCCACACGCAGAACGCAGAGGAAAGCTTCCTTATTATTATAATATTATAATTATCGATTAAGTTGTACATAATGTCTGTGTTGGAGTTGTTACGCCCTCTTGATTGCCAATCAAACGCCATAGCCGTTGGGTTAGTATAGCAGGTAATTTTCATACATATTAATACATTACAAACATGCATTTAATTCCGTAAAATCAAAGCAATTTTGAGAAATTAACCTAAACGGATTAACCGTGTGGATGACTAAATGACTACATCACTCAAGTTAATTAATGACGGACTGTTTCGACGATTACATTAAGCTCATTCACATTTTCCCGGCATGGAGCGTATATTTTTCATAGCTATTTTTCCTTCTTCTATCTCTGAAATTAGTTACCAGCGAAATTTTGATAATTAGGTGTCATAATAGAAAGCCCTATGTCGTTAAGCTTGTCTAAATTAATGTTTTGACGACGTCACTGTCACAGTGACCTATATCGACGCAGCGACCCCTGACTCTGACCGCAAACGAGCCACCTCCATTCACACTTTGTGGGATGACGAATAGGAAAAAAATATTTTGTTGATTTGAAATACGATACCAGGGCAACAAAGTTTTTGGTGCGAGATTTGTTTTTAATCCATCTTTATTGGGTAATCTACTAGAGATTCAAATGATTGTAGTGTTCGACATTAATCGTTTGATTGATTAAACTTGATATTATCTTTGATTAACGTTTTGACACATTATTAGGTTAGTCTGCAGAGATAAGCAATGTAAGGTGTGTGATGTTCCCATCTAGTTGCACTATCCCTGGTTCAGTCCCAACGCATACCGCTAGGCTTATCAGGTTATGCGGACTGTCAGAATAAATTGAATAAAGGCTAGGTCGTCTCAACTAAGTGGATTCTATTTTGCTTTCCGAGTACCGACCGATGTCGACCCCTGCTTACGTCACGAATTACTAAACCAACCACGTATAAGCCCTTGTCGTTCATTTATTATTCCTTTGGTTTTGTACTTCCACGTCATACACAATTTCATTAGCGACGTATAATGCGTAATGTCTTTTGTGAAGCCGAGTAAAGTTAATAGGAAAGGCGACCACTGTCGTCAAGTTAAATGTGGATTATTCTACTGAAATTGATAACATAATATTTATGTACCTAGTTAATGTTAAGACTTATTGGCATCGCAATACAATTATAACGTAAGTGACCTATTTATTATATTAATAAATAAGTATTATGAAGTTATATACCAAACTGAGTTATTTAATATTCTTTAAAATTAGTATTTAATATTTCATTCCATATGGAAAGTCGGGAAAAAATAGAAAATAAATATTGCTAAAAAAAACTAATAATCACCCTTTGTAGATAACCGAACTAAAAAGTAGAAAATAAATGTCAATAAGTTTATAATAAGAATAGAGTAATTAACAAAAAAAAATTGTAAAGAGCGTGGGGGGGTGCTTTATCAGATATTTTCATGATGACGCTAATATTAAAAATATTTACAACAATTGACATTAAGCAAACCACGCTTTTTTTCATAATAACGGATAAACCACGGATTGCTTCGAAATGCTGAAGCCCTTTCAGTGCTGAAGATGATCAGCTTGGTGGTTTAAGCTGGAAAGAATCCGCCATATCCTTCTGCCGCTCCCCCGGGTCGAAGGAAGACCATAATAGAATTCCACCAGGTAAAAAACAGGTGTCGGGTGGGAAGGCCTATTGCCATGGACACTTCCAGTTACGGGGTGTAGAAGAACTTTTAAAATTGAAAATAACTATTGGCGCCCGACCTTCAGGCTGAAACACGGACCACATTTTGCATAGCCGAATGAATGATGCAGTCAGTTAGTACCATATTGAACGTCTCTAAAAATTGAATGATACATTATCTGTCCTTATGCGGGCAATTCCAATCCTCGGAAGTCGATATGACGCTAAAAAGTTGTTGACAATGTGTGTTGCAATGACTAACGATCCTTTACGACTTTACTGGTCTAAAAATACATATTTACTTTTTAAAGTATATAAAGAGGTACCACATGGCCAGCGACTTACACCTTCACTGCCACTGGGTTGCGAATGAATACGAAAGCGCCTCCCGCTACCCCTGCGCTAATCAAGGAAACAATTTAATAATAATCATCACATCAGCCAAAGGACGTCCACTGCTGAACAAAAGCCTCCCCCATAGATTTTCACAATTGTGTCGTTATTTTGGAGGGAATTCGACTCGTACAATAATTTAATACAAACTTCATAATTATGCTTTTGTTCAACACCCTTTCGGATTAGTATAACCATTTTGAATCACGTACGATAGATTTTAATTGAAACAATAGCTTATTTATAGTCTTCAACATAAACGGTTTATTATTTATTTCATTCATTTACTTGACGGCACGGTTGGTGCAGGGGCTGATACAGTCGGCTGCTGCGCACCGGGTCGCAGGTTCGATTCCCGCACGAAACAAATATTTGTATGATCTGCAGGTAGTTGTTTGTTATCCTAGTGTGGGGCAACGTTTTTAAAATAAACAAACAAACAATGGTATAATACAAAACGAAAGAAGCTCGTGCTTTTTTTAGTTGTTGTAGGAAATAAAAGCTTTTAAAATATGTCCTGAGAACCCGCCGCGTTGCGCGTGGCCTTACGTTTCGCGTCGGCTTGAGTTACAAGTGCAACGTGGATAAACGGAGTCTCAAGTGTCCACGATACCGAGCGATACTTATTTCTTCACAGCTGCTGCAGTATAATTCAATTGAAAATATTATATAATAAATTTCTTTAGCAGTATGACCATGATTATTAATATTATTGTCTTTACGATTGTCTTTAATATTAACGTGGAATAACTTTTTGAACCATGAGAACAGTTTTTTTGTTAGTTTATGTGTAGGTATCTCATCATCTTTTGGTTTCCTTCTTTAATGTCTTAATACAATACTAATGATATCAGCTTGTAACTGTCCCACTGCAGGGCAAAGGCCTCTTCTCATGCAGAGGAGGAACGAGTATTGATCACCACGCTAGCTTGCTACGTGTTAGCAGTTTTGAAATGACAACAGTGTGTAGTAGTGCTTAAGAAGCGAGTCTGTAAACCTCTGAGCCACCACGAAAATAATATATTGTGACTGACTGGAATAACCTGATGAACGTAGCTGTTGGGTCGTTGGATGCGGGGGCATGTAACCAGTCGTTGTGAAATCTATGGGGGAGGCTTTTATTCAGCAGTGGACGTCCTTGGCTGATATGATGATGATGAACTTCAAAATCTCTATCAGTAGTTTTTCGAGTTTACGGATCAACATACGCAATTACGCATCCAAGATTTAATCTGGGAGACCCTCAGGTCTGGTGGCAATATTTTAGATAATTGTGTTGCTAGTAGGTCGAAGGTCCATTGCATCTCACATTGGGGAGGGGACAAGTCCCCCCCCCCCCCTTTGGATGCGCCCTTGATACGCACAAATTGACCAATTTTATCCTTTTTTTTTATTGGTGTCCAGTGATACATGGACCTTCCTTCACCCCAGGGAATAGCGAAGGGGTATCTTACCGGCTAAAACCACTGGAGCGGTTATCTTCGGCACCGAAGGGGAGGGGCTCCAGATCTTCGTACGATCACACTAAAGCCGCCCATTGGTGCCACGCCTTTACGACGACGGCGGACGACTGCAAAGCGGTCACCCCCTCTAGCTGAGGGAAGGAGACTGTAAAAAGGTCGCCCCCCCAGGCACTTCTCGGGGAGGACTGTAAAGGATCCTCCCAAGCCTCGCTTTGCGCTGTGCTGCGCACACGGCGGCACGTGACCACGTGCGCACCGCCGTCTTCCCGGAGGTCGCTCGGTGTGAGCACGCAGACTCCCCAATCTGCGCACCCGCGGTTGTTGCCCCGGCGCCGTCTAGTCCTTCTCCGTGCGGGATCGGCCCTCTCCCGATACCGCTCTGCAGTCTCATTCTGGAGCACGACGCTCTCGCAGATGGAGACCACTGCACTACAATTTTCATGCTCTACCAACATAGCAACATAGACACTACTGCCGGCAGAGAGAGATCTTGCCCGATCCGATCGACCAGAATCCGCCGCTTGGCCGGCCACGCAGGGCACTCCTCGTGTACTGTGCGGTATCCTGGTCGCTTCCACAATGGTGGCACTATGCCGTAACCTCGCGTCCTATTCTGTGCAGGAACGCACCGAAACACCAAGTCGAAACATGACCGGTGAATACCTGCGTCAGACGGCAGGTGACACGCTTGCTCCTTCTGAGCCAGGCTCCGAAGAGCGGCAGGATGGCCGCGACGACGTGCTTGGTCGCGAACTGCAACCGTATGACAGTTGTATCCTACCATGCCTATACCGACTGTATCCCTGATCTGACCTGATCTCATGCATACTTACTTAACAATTTCTTCTTGAATTATTATGTGTGAAGGTGCTTAACATTTGTTTTGTTTTGTGCAGGCGCAAAGTGACGATGACGACGTCGGGCCCGACGATGTCAACGTCGCCGTCGAAGGAGGGTTTATGGATGAATTCTTCAGTGAGGTAAGGTTCTTTTGATTAATCACCGCTGACGCGTATTCAACTTAATAGCCTTCAATTAACCCCGAGAGTCCTGCGCTATAACTAGATATTTAGTACGTACATTATATTCGTAAGGCTTTAATTACAAGTACAAGTTAATTATTATAGTGTAAAGTCGTCGGTTAACTTCGTTACTCAGTTCTTTTTATTGAATTGTGTAAAGAACTGAGTAAACTCCATATAGGTTTAGTGATAGACGTACAGATAATGCGATTTCCTATTAACTTTATGCTTTTAAATTGTACGTATTAATATGCATAGATTAAAAAGCAAGTATTTAAACTCGTTTCCGTCTCTGGTCAATGACATCATGATATCATAGCCATAGAAAGCGAAGGATATTACGAAATTTTTGCATTATTATTACGGTCATATCACGACTGGGCACAAAATACTAGACATAATATAGAGAACGACATACTATATCTAAATCTCAAGGCATATGAGTCATACGTGACTTCATTATGACAACGATACGTCGGTTTTGTCACTTCTGCCGCTCTGGTAATCATCGCATAATGAACTCGTGATACGATGACTCATTTACCTCGCATCTGATGCTTACATTATCGTTTAAATACTTTCTGCAACCTCGTTGTTACACAACTTGACTTTAAAGGAATGTTTGTGAAGTCTAGAAAGAAAAAGTTCCATATTTAGCTGTGAAATTTATCATTGGATCTGGCGCTTAGCTTACAGATGGTAAATATTATGTATAGTTCTTTACTTGCGAGATTGTACCTTTTAACGTAACTACATCGTAATCTGTGGTGCATTCAAAGGAAAAGAAAACAGAAATTCCATTTTGCAAGCTCCACCGACACGCGTTTATTCTGCTGGAGTTTTCCAATCAGCATAGTTGTACAGAACTTTGAGATTGTTCTCTCCCTATTGTTTTCGCATCGTGCATGAAAGCGTTGCCCTGTTTGTCGTAGTAGTGTGACGTTATTGCGTGTCGTCATTGGTATTTAATTATATTTACCCTCGCCTATGGCATGTCGTTCTTTAATATCATTTGGGGACAGGCGATAGATTCTTCGCATTTTGTTATTAGTTATCTTAGGACCTCTGTCTATTAATATCAGGCACAAAACCGAAACATACTGGTCATGAACGATGATCCCTTTATTTTTCCCAAAGTTGTTAAATACATAAACTTAAACATTTGTATTTATATTGAGAAACTGCCAAGAAGCGGGTCCGCATGTCTGTATAAAAGATTGAAGAGAACTAAACCTAATAATTACGATCCAGCCAGTAGTTTTGTCAAATAACTTCAAAAGACGGAGCGCGTTAGCGAATTATGTTACATAATATTTGTATTGTATTAAATGTAGTGTAAGCGCTGCCAGGGTAAATGTTTATCGCTACATAGAAGAAAGCTCATTTTGAAATGTTTATTTAGGTACCTAAAATTGACTTACTTGACGATACCAATCTAAATTAGGAATTCCGAAAAAGCTCACACTGCCGAACTAACTTAATTCTGTAAAAATATCAGAATAAGTAAACACCGATACTTATCTTTTCAATTTTCTTCATATTATGTGCAAAATAACCCATGACGTGTGAATTAACACACCAGCTCGTTTTTTTTGCGTTTACGTGTAACTGCAGGTACTGAAAAAAATCCATGAACTTCTTTATAGTACCTTAGAATCGTCGTCGATCGTTACACATACTATGTTCTGAACATATTTGCGAAATTAAAATCTTTTTTCGTTTTCATTAGCTTATGTTAAATCTTTTCGTACACTGTTTATTGTAGGTTTGTAGTCCTGAAATACGATAGATCATGCAAAGGCAGTACTTTCACGGTTGTCTAATGCCCAGTCAACTGTTTAATTGGAGCGATCGAATAGTGAATGCGATTTGAGTTATTTTTATAATATACCTAGGGTATAAATAATTTGTTTATCGAAAAAGTATATTTTAGGGCTTGTAATTGTAAATACAATAGCGTATAAATAAACGCTTACTAGAAATGTACCTATTACGTGTATACTACAAATCGTTACAAATCCTAAACGGATAAATTCTCACCAACCTGCGTTAAGAAAATACCTAATAACTGTAAAGTATACTATTTTATTTAATGTCTTGGTTGATATAATGATGATATAGCTATCGTTTTTTTTTCTTACAAAGTAGCAGTAGCAGTAATTAACGACGTAATTGTGTTGATCCGGATTAGTGATACGCCAAGGTTCCCATTTCTCCAAAATAAGTGTCAGGTTGCTCATAAATAAACACTCACAACATTTATTATGTAACACCATACCTTTTATTTGATTCTCACAAGTTTCCCTAGAGAATGTCCACCTGTATGTATTTTCTTTCGTTCGTAAGCAAAGAAAACAGATATTGATTAAGCTTAACTTATTTTGTATTGGTATTCTTACAATAAAAGTGAGTAGAATGGAATCGTTTATTCACTAATTAGGTTCTAACAATCATTTTAATACCTCATATTGATACAACTGAGGGCATTTCACTACATGACAAGCTGTGGGACGAAATACCGAACAAAATTCAGGACTAGATCTTTTCTTAAATTGGTATAAATACATTTTAACAATACTGTTGAATTTATTGTTTTATTACAAGAAATATGTGAAAACAGTGTAAATTTTTATCTACACTATTCTATCTATCTATCCCATTTACACCATGTGTTGTAAACACCATAAGTATAATGCCACTGTTAAATGGGTGTATATCTATATATAATAAATACCCGCTGCACTTCCAATTATAATAAAGTTATCTTATATATATATATATATTTAATTCTTCTGTACGTGTGTATGTCACTGAACTCCCTAAACGGCGGGACCGATATTGGTGATATTTTTGTGTATGTTTGTGTGGGTCCCTGGATGGTTTAGATTAAAATAGATACAATTGGACCCGGTAGGTGGCGCTGCATCGGGTTTTCATGTACTCGTACCTGCCTGTGCGAAGCTGGGGCGGGCAGCTAGTATATATTAATAATAAATGATGGATGTTACTAATTAGAGTACGGTCGATTTTTTCTTTTCTATAATGTTAATGTAAAAAAATATTGATGTCACAAAACAATGCCGTCTGTATCTCAACATATAAAATCACATCATGTGTATTCGTGAGCTAGCGGAGCTGGACCAACATTTTGCCAGTAATTTTTATAACTATAAGTTCGTCTTCTACTTTATAATATGCTTGTTTGCATAGAGTATATTCTACAAATATTTTAAATTTACTCTGTGGTAATTGTAAAAGGACGTCCGGTATTTTATTATAAAATTTTATACTATATCCGTTTTCCGTGTGTTGTCCGGATTTGAAATATAGCTCTCACTCAATCTTCTTCCGTGGATGTCGTAAAAGGCAACCATGGGACGCTTAACCAGAGGGGTTGTCAGCAGCGCATCTTCTGTGGAACAGTAGCCATACTGCGCTCACCAACCCGCCTGCCAAGCGTGGTGAGTAATAGCAAATTGCACCAGTGACGAAAATTTCGTTTTATATCTAATATTATAGTTACGTTGCTCATATTATTTGTAAAAAGTGACATTTGCGAACGCGCAAACTGTCCCATTATCACAATATCAGGTTTCTGTAGTAAGTGTGGCTCCAGAGAAAAGGGGAAATCTTATTGCGATGCTAGTGTCATAACGGCCATTTAAACGTCCACTGCTGAACAAAGGCCTCCCCCATAGATTTTCACAACTGTGTCATCATTTTGGGGGGTATTTGCCAATACTCACCACGCTTGGCAGGCGGGTTGGTGAGCGCAGTATGGCTACCGTTTCACAGAAGGGACGCTGCTGCCCATCCCTCTGGTTTAGATTCCCTTAGTCGCCTTTTACGACATCCACGGGAGGAGATGGAGTGGTGCTATATTCTTAATCCGGACACCACACGGAATCGATGCTAGTGTGTGAGTCATTATTTCGGCATCCGAAATAGGACTCGAATAAATTCATAATTATTCATTAGTGGTCGGTAGACTAGAGCGGTAGAGCGTAGCGGTCATAACACTTTTTAAATACACATGTTGCTTTTAAAATTCCATCTACATTTGTACGATCTATACTATATACTAATAGAGGGCCGACCTCGCTAAATTTACGAGATAACCACAGTTGTACCCTTCTGTAAATCATCTGGAACAGAATAGCATTATAACTGTGAATGAATCTGCAGAATGGGTGGTGTAATGTAAGACATAACCGCCGCTGTTAGACATCTAAAACCATTGTAATAAAACGCGATGTAATCCGTGTATTATTATTTCGGCCGAATGAAGTCCACTGCTGGACACAGGCCTCCCCCAAAGATCACCACAACGACCAATATGGGTGTGTTGTGTGCTCATTGGGGGGTCTTGCCATAATCGCCACGCTTGGCAGACGGATTGGCGATCGCAGTTGAGTTGTTAATGTACTCGAAGGACGCTGCTGCCCATCCTCTGGTTAATCCCTTAGTCGACTTTTACGACACCCACGGGATGAAATGGGGTGGTGGCATTCTGAGCCGGCACCACACGGCTATCCGTGTATAATAATCGCGAAAACCCAAGAAATTACTATAAATAACCACACTTGAAAAAAAAACAAGGTATCGTGTGCTTCCCGGCAAAGAATAGACCACCCCTATCCACCCACGGGTGTCGTAAAAGGCAACTAAGGGTTGATATCAAGAGGATTGGCAGCAGTATCCTCTCGTGTGCTACAAACAAACTGCGATCACCAATCTACTTGGCAAGCGTGATGATAATAATAAGTGTTTTTCCCCTGACTGTTCATTGTAGTGGTGACCGGAAGGCCCATGTTCAGCAGGAATTTTTACGTACTGATGAGAAATGAAGTATGAGCGCAAAATTACATTATTTGTTGAATTTTGATTTTAAATCTGAGGGCCAATTCTCGTAATTAATTTACACTATGACTGAAACTTGACCGAACTGAGATTAAATTATGAATTGACCGAAAAAATTGTATTCTGGTACCCTTATAGTTCAGTGGGGTTTCTGTATAATCTCCATGTAGTCTCATTTCAATCTTAATTTTGTTCATGTTCGAAATGTTAGCAGAATACCGTTCTGACTTTGATCAACTTTCGGTCCATTTTCGATCTCATCACAGTTTAAGTTCACGTTTGACGTTGTTTGTTAGTTTAGGAGAATACCATTTGTGACATTTATGACACTGAGACTAGATCGGAACTATATTTTGAATTACGAGAATTGGCTTCTGTTCTGTGGATGGAATCATGAAATTAAACAAGTTGCTTCGGCCGCCCCATAAATGGCCTCGATAGTTTTTATCGAAGATAACCATCCGTAAAGTTGTTACTAAGAGGCGCCTAGAAGGACACGTCGCAGTCATTAGGCACATATTGTGTAGAGGTCGGAGCCGACGTTTTCCGAACACCCTAGCTATACGGAACCCTGACACATCTTACATAGAGATGACTCAGAACAAAAGAATTACGTGGATCTTTATTCCTATGTAATTAAAAGCGTTAAAAGGTTCTTTATTATGGCATTTCCTAAGAATTCAGCGTAACGTAACGCCAGAGACTTGAATACTACGCGCATTAAGATTATACTACATAATAACAATTCTGTTTTCTCCCAGAATTTATAAGTGGCGAAACTTGGGAGAGTTTCAGCAGAGTTAGTACGTACTTATAGACACTCATAAAAGTTGGTTACTTTTCGGAACCAGAGCTTTTGTCTTGTTATAATGTTTCTGAGCAAAAAAAAAAACTTTTTCTCCTTTCTTTGAAGTATTCTGTCAGGGTTAGTGGAAAGTGGAAGTTTAATTCGTATAACGACATTATTGAGCTGCGACTGTACGTACGGACGTCGTCACTTACATAATCCCTAGCTAATGCGGAATCCGCAAACATAACCAGAAACGGAGCGCAGCTACATTAATAAATAAAAATGTACACATTTTAACTTTTAAAATCTGTAGGAATTTTGGAATAACTGTCCGTCGGATATAGGTTGCCCACACACTTGTCCAGCGTTGCAATTCATCATCACATCAGCCAAAAGACGTCCACTGCTGAACAAAGGCCTTGCTGCCCATAAACGACCGTTACATGGTCGTCCGTTTGGGGGAATTTGCCAGTATGCAAATTCTCACTCTTCTCGCTCACTCTTGGCAAGAGGGTTGGTAAGCGCAGAATAGCAGCTGTGCCACGTAAGGGACGCTGCTGCCCATCCCTATGGTAAACGAGTCCCTAAGTCGGCTTTTACGACATCGACGAGAGGAGATTGAGGTGCTATGTATATTCTTAATCCGGACACCGATTTGGTAGAATCCTATATCCAGCAGTGTCGATAATCTGCACAGAATAGATACAACGAAATTTTCTTTCCATCAATTCTGCAACTGTTACTTTTGCCTTTTTATTATACTTACCTGTTTGGTAGGAGTGGCTTAAAATCTAATGAACGTAACATATTATTGATATTTTTACGCTTCCGAAAGAAACGATACCACAGCAACTCCGTTCATTAAATATTCAATAATTTGGGCATGATTGATTAATACTTATTCATACTTTTATTGAAAGTTAAATGTGCCCCATAGTCCGGTTTATGTGAATGAATTAATATGACCTAGATTCATTTTGTTTATGTTAGTATAATTATTTTATTAAAGTTCTCTCATTTTTAACGTGATTTTCTATTTATACATTGTGTTCCTCTGTCTGTCTGTCTGTCTGTAAGTCTTGGTCTAAGTATAAAAAATTGAGAATCTGTCGTGATGTTGTGAGTCTATCCTGATGCGCCCCAGTTTTTCACAAGACAGCGTCATATCGATTAATGCTTGTTTAGATTTTTCGATTTTCTCTATCGAGTATATATGAGCTTGAAATATAGAAACGCGTATATCTCGATGCCTCCAGGCATTTTGTGACACAGATCATGATGATGTTACGTCTTTAATAAAGTGGCATTGTGTATTATGTGTCTAGGATCATGATTTACCTTATTCTAATATCCGACTTCGAAAAACACAAGGTGCCCCGGATCCGGCAAAAATCAAGATTGTTTGTCATTTTGTACGTGATCTTCGTAATCCATACTATAATTACACTTCGGCTTGATATGTTCTTTCCTCGACACCTTGTATATAAATTTATCATGTATTATATACATATACGTATCAGACATCTCTATTTTTACAACATCCTCATAACAAGATACTTAATAGTTGGTTGTATAATACAATACATGCAATACAGTCAGTTGCCCAGAAATATTTTACATTTAAATACATCTACTCGAGATTTCAACCAAAGGGATGGGCAGCAGCGTCCCTTTGCTGAACAGAAGCATTACTGCGCTCACCAACACGCCTGCCAAGCGTGGTGAGTATCGGCAAATTCCCCCCAAAATGACGACACGACTAATGCACCGGCCCCCAGTTCCCGGCAGCCCCGCTATTCCTGGTCATGGTAGCGGCCACGGTAACGGCGGGGCAGGGGGTGCTAAGAATCACCGGACGGGATCCGGCTACCACCCCAAACGAAAACTGGCCCTGGTAACGTATAACACACGCACACTGAGGGCAGACGAAAAGATTGTTGAGCTGGAAGAAGAAATAGATAAGTTGCACTGGGATATCATGGGTCTATCAGAAGTCCGAAGAGAGGGCGAGGACACGATAACCCTGAAATCTGGCAACTTATTCTACTACCGGGAAGGCGAACATCTGTCTCAAGGTGGTGTCGGGTTTCTCGTCCGCAGGTCCCTCATTAACAGCATAGTGGCCATCGAAAGTGTGTCGAGCAGGGTAGCGTACCTTATACTCAGAATATCCAAGAGGTATTCGTTGAAGGTCATACAGGTCTACGCACCGACCTCGACACACCCAGATGATGAAGTAGAGAGTATGTATGAGGACGTAAGTAGGGCCATACATACCTCGAAGACACACTTCACTGTTGTGATGGGGGACTTCAACGCGAAGCTGGGCACTCGATGCGATGGTGAGTTGAGAGTGGGGCAATTTGGATATGGGCAACGGAACCCCAGGGGACAGAGGCTGGCCGACTTTTTGGAAAAGGAGGGACTCTTCGTGATGAACTCCTTTTTCCAAAAGCCGCCTCACAGGAAATGGACCTGGATGAGTCCCGATGGTTCCACGAGGAATGAGATTGACTTCATCATGACCAATAGGAGGCAAATATTCAATGATGTCTCTGTGATCCACAGGGTGAAAACCGGTAGTGATCACCGAATGGTAAGAGGCACATTGAATATTAATCTCAAAGTTGAGAGGTCTCGTCTGATGAGGTCTACGCTCCGGCCCTCTAGTGCTCATATCCAAAATCCCGAGAGCTTTCAACTCGAACTCCAAAACCGCTTCGAGTGCCTAGAACATTGCGTATCTGTGGACGATTTAAATGGTAGGTTTGTAGAAACTGTCCAAACGGTTGGGTCTAAGTTCTTTAAGGCCCACCGTAAAGGTAGACCAAAAAAGTTCTCCGATCACACTCTCAACCTCATGGCAGAAAGACGCGCCATGACGCTGCAGTCCTCCGGTGATGCTGAAGCATACCGACTGCTCAATAGACGGATATGGAAGTCCTTGCGTCACGATATCCGCACCTTTAACACCAACGGTGTTAAAGAGGCGATTGAGCGGAATCAAGGCTCCAAAGTGTTCGCAAGAGACAAGTCTATTGGGCAAAGTCGTATTATGAAGCTGAAGACCGAAGACGGCAGTGTAGCGTCGACTAAGCCAGAGGTTTTGAGAGAGATTGAGAAGTTCTACCGGCAGTTATACACCTCGGTAAGTATACCTACCATTGGCTCTGACAAAGACCCGCGAGCCAAACTAACCCGACACTATACCGAGGATATCCCGGACATCAGCCTGTACGAGATTAGGATGGCCTTGAAACAGCTTAAAAATAACAAGGCGCCGGGTGAAGACGGAATTACGACAGAGCTTCTGAAAGCGGGTGGCACACCGGTACTTAAAGTCCTTCAGAAGCTATTCAATTCCGTCTTACTCGAGGGCACAACGCCGGAAGCGTGGAACAGAGGTGAGGTGGTGCTCTTCTTCAAAAAGGGTGATAACACCCTATTGAAGAATTATAGACCCATCTCACTTCTGAGCCATGTTTATAAGCTGTTTTCAAGGGTCATCACAAATCGTCTCGAGTGCAGGTTTGATGCCTTCCAGCCTCCCGAACAAGCCGGTTTCCGAAAAGGTTTCAGTACCATAGACCACATCCATACGCTACGGCAGGTTATACAGAAGACCGAGGAGTATAATCTGCCACTATGCTTGGCGTTTGTGGACTATGAGAAAGCCTTCGATTCGATCGAAACCTGGGCAGTGCTGCAGTCTCTGCAGCGGTGCCAGATTGACTATCGGTACATTGAAGTGTTGAAGTGCTTATACAGAAACGCCACCATGTCGGTCCGAGTACATGAACAGAGCACGGGGGCAATTCCATTGCAGAGAGGTGTGAGACAGGGGGACGTCATTTCCCCGAAACTGTTCACCGCTGCAATGGAGGATGCCTTCAAGCTACTGGAGTGGAAAGGATTCGGCATTAACATCAATGGCGAGTATATCACTCACCTTCGATTTGCCGATGACATCGTAGTCATGGCAGAATCGCTGCAAGAGCTCAGCACAATGCTCGATGATCTCAACAGAGTTTCCCAACAGGTGGGCCTTAAGATGAACATGGGCAAGACAAAAGTCATGTCAAATGCCCATGTCGTGCCCATCCCAATATCCGTTGGGAGCTCTGTTCTCGAAGTTGTTGACGAGTATGTCTACCTAGGACAAACTGTCCAGTTAGGTAGGTCCAACTTCGAGAAAGAGGTCAATCGTCGAATCCGACTCGGCTGGGCAGCGTTCGGGAAACTTCGCAACGTCTTTTCGTCAACAATACCGCAATGCCTCAAGACGCAAGTCTTTAACCAGTGTGTGTTACCAGTGATGACATATGGAACAGAGACGTGGTCACTCACAATGGGCCTCATAAGAAAGCTCAAGGTCACTCAGCGAGCTATGGAGAGAGCTATGCTTGGTATTTCTCTACGAGATCGAATCAGAAATGAGGAGATCCGTAGAAGAACTAAAGTTGTCGACATAGCTGAAAGGATTAGTAAACTGAAGTGGCAATGGGCAGGGCACATTGCTCGTAGAACTGATGGCCGTTGGGGCACAAAGGTTCTCGAATGGAGACCGCGCACCGGAAAACGCAGCGTGGGACGACCTCCAACGAGGTGGACAGACGACCTGGTGAAGGTCGCTGGGAGTCGTTGGATGAGAGCGGCATGTGACCGCTCGTTGTGGAAATCTAAGGGGGAGGCCTTTGTTCAGCAGTGGACGTCCTGTGGCTGATATGATGACTCCAGATTTAGAACATTTACCAAAATTTTAGATACCTACTCTTTGAATAGCTGAGCTATCTACGTTTATATTAAAAATGCAAGGTCATTTCTTGAACGCATAAATCAATAGACACAATCAGTCTTATTACAAAAATCTTGTTAGACTCAGGTTTAAACCAGAACTAAGTCTGGACTTAGTACGGAACTAACGTTAGTACCGTGGTTTAAACCCGTCCGTATTACAAATATTAAAATAAGTCAGGACTAGATAGTCCTGACTTTAGTTCTGGCTTAAATTATTTCCACAGATTATACACGGAATTCCTTGGAAACATTCATTCAATCAGATAGCATTCGGTTACATCGTTCTGTTTACCCAAATACTGAATATTTCTGTAATTTTTTAATATTCATTATATTGATATTTTAACATATACAATAGGATATTTAATGACGATAACTATTAGAAACGAATGGTTGTTCTTGTTTCAATAAATGCCATTTATTTTCTTTCTGAGGAATACTTTTATGACATTTATTTAATGTCCGAAATATGTACTATCAAACAACACTAATGCGTAACGGAATGTCTATATCACGCGGAAATCTTTAAACATAGGTACAACTATTCTGAGATTTGGACGTTTCTTCGTACTTATTATTGATAAGAAGTTATGGAATAATATTAATAAAATAGAACAACAGAAAAAACGAAGAAGTGAAAACTGGATATCTGAAGAAAAAGTTAGTACTTGCCTACAATTATTGTAATTACGGCACATTACTATCTTTAGGGCAACGCAAATTTAAACTATTTCAGGAAATATTACAATATAACACACAAAAAGAAACCAAATCTAACCTCAAAACAATGAATTTGACGTATATTTGTGACTTAGACCAAAGGTTTATAGAGTTAAACTAGGTCCCTATCAGGTTTATCTTTAGTAGCATAGATAGTCCAAGACTAAGAGTTAAACCACTTTTTGTAATAAGAAATTTTATTAAACCACACTTTTAGTCCGAGACTATCGATAAACCATGTTTTGTAATAAGACGGAATACGTTCATTCTTGTTAAGTAAGATTACGTTTACCAAGTCGAGAATAAAACTAAAATACCTACAATAATACTAAAATCGAAACCACAGGTACGGTACGGTACAGCCTGACAACCAACACTTATCAATGCACTTCGTCTTGATATAAAGAAACCTACGATTAAATTCACGTTTAAACGTAAAGTGCGTTAACACTTCTTGAAATTGTTGCAATCTCAGATTATTCAGAACGGCCTTCGTCATTAGACTTAATATTTATATCAGATATTTTTATGTATTACTCGTATGTTTAACTACTTATAAAAAAAATATATTTCTAAAAATTGTGTAATATAATATATTATGTAAAAGAATATTCTATTCTAATATAGTATGAATTTTTATATAAGTATATATATAAGGTCTTATTTTAATAATCCACGATATTTTGCATGGTGCCTCAGTAAATGCTTAAGATGATGTACCGAACACAAAAAAATCTCACGGTAAACATCCATTTCTTTCTTTTGTGTGATGTCGCTACCGTGCGCCGTCTGTTTTGTTTAACGTTACAGACTATCTATATCAGTCAACCAGCCCCGTCCGCCATTGTCTTACTAGATGCATGTGAATATTATCACAACTAAGAGAACTAGGGTGTAATTAAATGAATGATTAAATAAAATAATTTTTTAAACAGTAAATTTACACGTTTTGTTTTATACCTACATTATCTTCATCGTTCACTATAGCGCCATGCAAAATATCGTGGACTATTAAATTAAGACCTGTATATACTAATATAAAAATACATACCAGTCAACCTTTGGGTTAAAAAAGCACTTCGATAGAGGTAGAAAAACAAAGCTTTAGTTTAGTTATTAAAATATATAGTCATATAGTCAGTCTATTTGGTTGGCTAAAAGTTGACTGGTAGAGAATGCCTCATGGCATTAGGTCCACCTTGTGTATACTCAATGTACATAAAAGTTTAAAAATTTAAAATAAATAAATAACTCTTTGGTAGACATTATTCTAATTACTGCTGTTAGTGTAATAACTTGAGCTTAATGCGTCATGCCTGCAGCTAATTGGTAATCGCGAACACTGAGCACTCTAAGCAGGCAGGTAATTTTCTGGAAACTCCCACATTCAAGCCTAACAAAGAGAGAAGTATTACTGCAATCGATATTATCGTGCAGCTACTTAAATTCAATGGTGGGAACAAGACCTGTTGTGGAATTCTTATACATATTTTAGCAAACGCATATTATACTTAAAATTAAAATAGTTATACGGATTCTAAAATAGTAAAAGGATTAATAAAATATACAACGGCCAGGTTCTCGGGAAGTGTATCAGAAATACATCTATACTAATATTATAAATGTGAATGTACGTTTGTTTGTTACGCTTTCACGCGAAAACTACTAAACCGATCATCATGAAACTTTGTATACATATTCTTGGAGGTATTGGAAGTAAGTAGAAGTGTTACAGAATATATGGATGACAAAAATGCTTGGGATTGAGCTGCTCTGACATTCATGGGCTTATAATGATATTCCTGGTTATATATGTTTAAAATACCATTACATTTATTCCTATCTTGACATTCAATAAATGACATCATAATTTCTTACAATGGATTATAATAATTCATAAAATGACATTTTAATATTTGCTATGACATTATTTACTTGTTTTTTTTTTATTTATTTTTATATTCCCTGTTTACCTTGATTAGATACAGATAATAAATGTATGTGCGAGTACCATGTGGGTTATTAATTCATTTTGTTCAGTTGACGTGATATTTGTCTGGTAGATTAGGCATGTCATGCCCACTCAAGTGTCCTACTTACGGTGGCGTCGTGTTTCGGGTCGCTGAGTTGCCCTACAATATGGTTGAGCTAAACGACGCTGATGCATGCGTCATGCTCGTGAACGAGTGCTGTCTGTTGGGACTGGTCAGCTTAATACAGCCATGGCAATTTAATCATAAGCTTATAAAATATCAAAATCTGGCTTATTTATTGTTAGACTTAAGGTGATTTAGACCCTTTTCTCCTACATTGTCCTCACATAACCTTAATTTCAAGAGCAATGTATTCAAATATTGTAACAAAACTATTTTGATTTAAAAAGAGTAACCATGGAGTTTCTTGCCCGTTCTTCTCCATAGGAAACCTACATCTTGGAACGCGGCAACTAGAGTCTGACTATTCATGAGTGCCTGTAATTGGTTTTATATGAATAAAAATATTTTTATCTTTATCTTTTATCTTTAACATAGGATGCTTTCCAATGTTTTTTTTTTACGATAGGTAAAAAAATTGTTAGTCAAAAATGAGTTATTTAATGGCTTAAATGCGAGCGAAGCCGCGGGTAAAAGCTAGTACATAAATAAAATAAAAACATAATGAGATAAAACAGTTTATACTGATGCAACTCGAACTCGAATTTTATAAAAACAATTGAGTTAGATAAGAAAAAATGAAATGTATGCTGATATTATGAAACACCGGAGAATGTTGACGAGATGGACGGCCCGCACCCTTAAAAACAGCGACCGCAGACGCTACAGCAGCTATCGCGCGGCCAAGCATTCCCCGTTGCAAATAGCCTGAAATTGAAAGGCAAGGATGCAATCTTTAGTTCATTGATCGTCAGACCGTAGTGTGTGTCAGAGATCGTCGCCTGTTTGATCGCTATCGGCAAATGCTTAACATCAAAATAACGTTTAAGGGTAGCGTCTGAGCGATTTACGCCTGTCGCAAACTCTCTGCGACATACGTAATCAGCTCACCGGTTGGCGCAGCGGCTAAGCGATTGTCTTTGTGCGCTACGTGTCGCGGGTTCGATCCCCGTATGGAACAAATAGTTGTATGATCTACAGATAGTTATTTCGAGACTGGGTGTTGGTGCACGTTGAGATATATGTCTGTAAACTGCACCCACGACACAGGAGAAGAGCGTTCCACTACTAAAATTATTTATTAGCAGCTTTTACGTGACAAAAAATACGAATGCTATATTCGCAACTTCCATCGGTCCTAAATCAAACAGTAGACAGCCCCAGGGTAATAAATATCTAAATTAACTTCTCTTCCTTAACATTTGCCTCTGATACGAGGTACAATAAAAAATTACGAGCCGTCGCCAGTTTTCATTCGTGACGTGAATCCTCACGCGTTTTCACTTAATTCACACAGCAGCACACACATTGCGATATAAATATTCAGGCTGCGCTCGGTATTCATCAGAACCGTGCGATTTCATTTGCATGTTTATTATGTGTGAACGAGAGCTGTTGTCCTAACAAGTTGGTCGTGGTAGACAGTCTACGACGACCGCAGCGGGGGCCTGCACTTATCGTAATGACGTCATTATTACGCATACATTTCTAATAAGTTACATCTAGTATTCATTGATAGATTTGTTGATATATAAATATATTGTAAATAAATATTTCATCATCATCTTCATCGTATCAGCCAAAGCACGTCCGATGCTGAACAAAGGCCTCCCCTATAGATTTCGACAATCGTGTCATCCACCACGCTTGGGAGGCGGGTTGGTGATCGCAGGATGGCTACTGTTACACAGAAGGGACACAGCTGTCCATCCCATTAGAGAGTAATAGTAGAGTAAGGGACTCTACTATTACTTCACCTTTTACGACATCCACGGGAGGAGATGTAGTGGTGCTATATTCTTAAACCGGACACCACACGGACAATAAAGATTTAGTTTCTCTATATTATTGATCCACTTTTAATTGATGAACACCGTAATGTGAAACTTTATTTATTCAAAATATTAGGGACCGAATTTTATCACGTTCTATGTTAAAAACACAAAGCCCGCGTTTCATTTCACATTACAGTCTATTGCATTTCTTAAACAATAGCTTCGATAAAATTCATTGATAATGTTGAGGAAGGAGCGTAATGTGAGTGCAGCGGAAGTTTGAAATTGGTGCTTTCGTGGTATTGGGGTCGCATTACTTCACTAGAAGAAACCATATAAGAGTGCTATTTATGTTATTATTATTATTCTATGTATTGTTTTATTTATTTTAATTAATTAACACGGCTACACCAATTACATTAATTAAACAATGACGACAATAAATAGGTAAATAAAAAGTATATAATCATGTGTTTCGCTCACAATACTGCAAGCATTGTATTAAGTAAGTAAGTATTGAAAAAATTTCAGTACATGTATCTGCAAACAAATCGCATGCAGGATAAGCGTCCAGGAGAGCGTTGAGCTCGGCGAGAACACGTGGTACAGGCGAGTTAGCACGCGCCACGGTGCGGGTCAGCGGCACTGCGAAGAGCCTATGTTTACGATTCCGAAGGAAGTTGTTTGGTACAAAAAATCGACGCAACCCATCACTAAGCCCTGGAGCATCTAGTTTCCCGCGAATAATTTTACATGCCGTCGTAATTAATGTATGTAGTATGCACCATACAAGCACGTGCATTAACGACCAAAATTGTTTGCAACTTCCTTCAATGAGGAATACAAACAGTCTAACTCTAATGAATATCGTGCCTCCTGGTGTGCCCTATTTGCAACTCCATTTCAGCTTACATACGTATTTCTAACGATTGCGACTCTCGGAGAATTAATGGATCACGTTTTTCTCTTTGGAGGCAGTGGCGACCTTTTTTATTCGTTGAATCGAAAGTAGGACTTTAGTGTATCGCTTATGCTTATTTTCATAAAAGGATTTATTTGAAAATCTACATTTTTGTCAAAAAGTTAATGACTAAGATTATAAGATAGATATTAAACAGTTTCGGGGAAATGACGTCCCCCTGTCTCACAATCTCTCTGCAGTGGACTCGCCCCCGTGATCTGTTCATGTACTCGGACCGACATGGTGGCGTTTCTGTATAAACACTTCAGAACTTCGATGTACCGATAGTCAATGTGGCACCGCTGCAAAGACTGCAGCACTGCCTAGGTTTCGATCGAATCAAAGGCTTTCTCAAAGTCCACAAACGGTAAGCATAGTGGCAGATTATACTCTTCGGTTTTCTGTATAACCTGCGTATGGATGTGGTCTAAAACCGTCTTGGATACCGGCTTGTTCGGGAGGGAGATAGTCATGAAACCGTCGCTCGAGACGATTCGTGATGACCATTGAAAACAGCTTATAAACATGGCTCAGAAGCGAGATCGGTCTGTAATTCTTCAATAGTGTTATCACTTATCACCCTTTTTGAAAAAGAGCACCACCTCGCCTCTATTCCACGCTTTCGGCGTTGTGCCCTCGAGTAATACGGAATTGAATAGCTTCTGAAGGACTTTAAGTACCGGTATTCCACCTGCTTTCAGAAGCTCTGTCGTAATTCCGTCACTACGCGGCGCATTGTTATTTTAAAGCAGTTTTAAGGCCATCCTAATCTAGGACAGGCCGATGTCCGGGATGTCTCCGGTGTAGTGTCGGATTAATTTGGCTTGCGGGTCTTTGTTAGTTGTAGGTATAGTTACCGAGGTGTATAGATGTCGTTAGAAGTCCTCAATCTCTCTCAAAAACCTCTGGCTTTGTCGGCGCTTCACTGCCGTCCTCGGTCTTCAGCTTCATAATACGACTCTACCAATAGATCTGTCTCTTTTAAACACTTTTGAGCCTTGGTTCCGCTCAATCGTATCTTTAACACCGTTGGTGTTAAATGTATGTATATCGTAACGCAAGGACTTTCATATCCTTCTATTGAGCAGTTGGTATGCTTCAGCATTACCGGAGGACTGGAGTGTCATGGCAGAAGCCATGAGGTCGAGAGTGTGATCGGATAATTTTTGTAGCCTACCTTTGCGGTGGGTTTTATAGAACTTAGACCCAACCGTTTGGACAGTTTCTACAAACCTACCATTTAAATCGTCGACTGATGCGCAATATTCTAGGCACCCGAAGCGATTTTGGAGTTCCAGTTGAAAGCTCTCGGTGTTTCGGATATGAGCGCTAGAGGGCCGAAGCGCAGACTTCATCAGACGAGAGCTCTCAACTTTGAGATTAATATTCAATGTGTCTCTTACCGAATAGCGAACAGCGGGGCTGCCGGGCACTCCAGGCTGGTGCTTTAATTGTGCTACTTTCATTTTGGGGGGAAATTGCCGATACTCGCCATGCTTGGCAGGCGGGTTGGCGAGCGCAGAAGGGACGCTGCTGCCCATCCCTCTGATTATTATTATTTTATTATTTTGGGTACCCAAGTTTGGGCAAAGGCCTCATCCGTACATTTCCACAGTTTCCTGTCTTTTGCGAGCCTGGTCCTGCGACTCGCGCGACGTCGTCACGCCATAGGCATCGTGGGCGACCGCAGTGACTTCACTCCAGCGTCCATCATCTACACGCGCCATGTGACCTGCCCAGTGCCATTTCAGCCTGCAGGCTGTTTTCGCTACTTAGATAGTAGTGGTAGTTTAGTTTCTATTCTAATTTCAGAGTTTCGTATTCTACGTAATTTAGATATACCTTTTGTGAGGATAAAAGCTGACATGAAACATCATAAAAAGTCGTGATAGTATTGTCCTGTTCAAGTTATGATCCTATGAAAAGTTACATATTGTGTAGGAAGCGGTCCACCGTCGTTAAGGCTAAGGAGGTTTCACTTCTAAGCTTAATACATCTTACCTATATTAATTGATCTTTGGTTATAGTATATTGAATAATAGAATACATATTCATCTATGTTTGAAGAAACCTTGAGCTGAAATATGCCAAAAGTCATTGGTTCGGTAACAACGGGTTAGTAGTAAAAAAACGGCCAAAGTTAGGCCGTAACTTTTTGACAACCCTAACGAATGAACTTAAGTTCCTGTAACTTCTATACCAAACGAGATTATCATTCGGTTTTTTGCCACATTTAAGACATGATCTGGGGGTATTTGCTATGGAAACATTTTGTGCAAATGCGACTCTGGTTAGGAGGAACAAATAAAAACTAAAATATTGAAAATAATTAGTTACTCGTGTTATGCTAATTATAACAGACCAAAAGAGCGTCTTAGTCATCGAATATCCAGAAATCAAACATTAATCTATCTTATTATCATGGACCATTAATCATATTTTTCACTTGGCGGCTGACAATGAGTTGTTCAAAAAGTTACTACTTTAAAAATGATGCATAAATTGATGTACGAAAGTTCAATTCTATCGTTTTAAATATTATGTTATCCTGAAATAAAAATACCGTATCCGGAAAAATGTTCTCATACCACACTGTGCCCTAGTATCAATAGTTGGATATATTCCTGCTTTATTTTTGAGTACTGGCTACAAATATATGTATATTTTTCTTACACTAAATACCTATTGGCAATATTTTTACGTAATGAGTAATTAAAAAATATATTAAAAAAGCGCGGGGTGCTTGTTGTAAATATTTTTGTGAATATTTGTAAAAGTAGCGGTGTCATCATGAAAATATCTGATAAAGCAACAGTTTTTACAATAAAATATTTTTTTTGTAAATCACTATTCTTATTTTAAACTAATTGAAAATTATTTTCTACTTTTTAGTTCGGTTATCTACAGAAGAGTGTTTTTTTTTGTTTTTTTTTAAATTATAATTAAAATAATCTTACATTGTTGTTAGTAGTCAGTTTATAGCGGTGACGTCAGCAATTTAATGGGTTCATAGCTTCTAGTCTAGACTGCCATCGTTAGAATACGAGTAACGTATATTAAACACTCCAATAGTATCGTAGACTAATCGGTAAGCTCAGCTATCGGCTGGCAGCCGGACGATATCCGTTATCGGGCTAATCTGATTAATTGGTGAGTCATGATGTGAAGTGTCGCACGACCCGAGCACGGACGTCCTCCTATCGACACAACCACATTCCCGACCCTGAACCGTACTTTGAGTTATCTATGTGCCCGATTAAATTACCGATTGTATTAACACATTATTTCCTATGATACACCAGAACAGTTCCTGTTAGATTCAACTTTTGTTTAATATTTTACTACAGATGTAAGCTTCTCCAACCTCGTGAAAATGTCTTTGTATGAAAAGTAGGTACTGTATTTTCTGGGTGTCAAGGAAAAGGTATACATCAAAATCGGTTCCGCAGTTTAGCCGAAAAGACTTACACATGCAAGCGGATACATAAACTCATTTTTTCATAATGCTAGTATATTGTATCTATGTGTATACCTATATCAGTGTGGATTCTTTTGAATCAGTTATCTACCTTTTCCGGTGATTCATTATAGCCTATTGTGTTTACTGTGATTGAATCTCGATAAAATGTTTTCATGATGACTTGGCCTTTGCACCTCGATTCTTCTAGCTGTTTAAACAATAAAAATGCACAATATCTACCAACCAAACGCAATTAAACAAAGCGAGAGCGTTTGTTCTGCGGTTGGATTTTAGCCAGGGATCCCGTAATCCACATTTAAAATTGACCAGAGCCCCAGAGCTGTCTGAATCAGTATGTTACAGCCCGGTCGCATTTATGTTAAACTTTATTTCCTTCATACTGCATGTTGTCGATTGTCTTCTGACGGAATCATCTTCAAGATGAGAGTAATATGCATTGTTTTACTCTTTTTGCTATCTACGCTACTATAGTTATTCTTATTTGATGACGGCAAAGAGGCACGAAGTAATGTAGGGCAGCTAATTGAAGGGCCTGTATATTCACGGTCTGCCATGAATTGTATATTCACTGTCTGCCATGATAAGTATTTTTCATAATAATAGCGGAATTTTCGTCCCTAAAATTAAAAACGTGTGGGCAATTTTACAGACGAGAAAACCGGTGTATATTCCTTGAACAGAACGTTAATTAAAAATTATAGGTTTAGTAATCACTGGTGAAGAAGAGGTGATTGTGCCATTGACAGTACTGGACTGATTTCCAGATCGCACAAGACATGTAAAGGACACTGGCCATAGCCAATGCAAGTCAGGCCCACTTCGACAGGTCAACGGACAAGAGAACTATAATCAAAATATTGTCAATAATGCGCAATCACAATTAATCACGGGAATTCAAAGATATTCCAATGTAAATATACAGGTTTTGTGGTTATGTAGTAACTTTATTTAAGACAATGAGGGTTGATAACTATAGTGAAAGCTGAAAACTAATAAATAGATAAATAACAATTACGTTACACATTTTAGAACTAAAGCTGCTGTTTGATAAAGTATAATATAATATTTTGGCGGGACGTTTGATTTTATTTGGCATTTGGTCTTTTAGACTAAGATGAAGAAATGTTTACATATAATACTAGCTGCCTGCCCCAGCTTTGCACAGGCAGGTACATGCAAACCCGATTGCAGCGCCACCTACCGGGTCCAATTGTGAATCTAAATCTTCAGGGTCCCACTCAAACATACACAAAAAATGTTGTGAAAATCTGTTCGAGTTCAGACACACGTTCAGAAGAATTATATATATAAGATAGAAGAGTATTTTTTGCAACCGTGATAGACCATAATGATAATTTATAGTCATGACTTAAATAGTAGAAGAAATCATAATATTTTGCTAAATAATAAAACTCACTCAAATGACAATACAGTTTTAATCAATTTCCTGTGTCCCTTTTCCGTGCTCTCCATTATCTCGTCGTTTTGAGTTATTTACAAATTACGGTAACATAACAAAAATATAAACAATTATTTCATATACATTTCATTTGTGTTCGCTGGTGGGCGTACTTTCGCCGATGTTCTTTATGTTTAAAATTGGGCAGTCAAATACATTAATTCAAAGGAGACTGGTAATCGCCCATACAACGCTAGGCGCGCTAGGCAATTGTGTTGGTCGTTACATTTATGAAATTGGTGTGGTATTTCATGAGTATTTAATTTAATGTTTTTATTCTCAATAGCTTATAAGGAATATCCTCGTTTTTGTGACAGTGAGGTTAAGTATGGCGGTATGATACAATAGCTACTATCATTTTTCATCACATAAATAATACCTATACATATATAATTAAGGAATTGTTCGCGATATTCCAGACAAACCAGTATTCAAGAGAACTTTTTAAACATATTTGGCACAAGGCAATAGTATGCGTTTCCTTGAAATGTCAATGGTATATTTTTGTTGTCTTCTTATTTATTTTTTGCACTTATCATTTTAATTGTAAATCTCAAATGTAAATAACGAAACAAAATATACACTTACTTATATTAAGCTTTTGTTTCTGTAACAGATCAGGCCCATAACTACCCATGTGCTGTGTGCCCTAAACTGCCAAAACTACATACACTTCCACAACATACGTTAATAATCCACTTCTGCCTTTGTCTGTGAATTCCCTTTTAATCTGTATAACAATATTAAGTTGAATGTTGACACCGAGTTACACTTCCACTTTTTTATAACTTTATTTTTTAAGAGCTTGCTATTTACAACATTCTGGGTGAATAGTGGGTTGGGTCAGGGTGTATCAGCTGGCTAGCTGCCAACTACAGCCGACGGCGGCTGCCGCAGTGGCTAGACTCTGAGACGTTCTTATAGCCTGATGCAGAGATAGACGGCGAAATACAATGCATCGTGAAAAAATTGCCACATCACCCTATCCACTTGACAAGTGCTTTATTAACTTTGCGCAGAAAGATGGGTATTCGGATGAAACTAAAAAAAATAATAAGCTCAAATAAAACGCTTAAAATAAAGGTGCGAAAATTATAATGAAATTTACGAGTATTTTGTGTATTTCATTGGTAATCTACGAATAAATTAAATTCGGAACTTCAATTGTAAAATTTTCTACGTGGTCTTTAAGTTAACATAAAATTAGGAAAACATTGGAAGTTTGGTACCTAAATCCGATTTCGTTTTTATGGACTGGATCCTAAGATCAGAGCGAGTGCCAGCTGTGTAGTCTCTGCACAACTGACAGTAAGACTCCACAAGAGAGTAGATAACACTGTTGCAGCGTTTACGGTTTTCTGAATATTATGAACAGAATAAAACGCGTATTAATCTGATAAAGACATCGTTATCAGTGTGATAACGTGATTTGAAATCTTATTATAAACTGTTGTTGGAACTTCGAGTAAACAAAACTTTCTCTTTTTAATATTACAAAAAAAAAACTCCTAAGACGTATGGACTTCTTATAATATATGCAGTAGGTTAACTAAGGACCGGCTTGTGATCATACGAGGACGTGGAGCCTCCTTTGGGTGCCGAAGATGACCGCTCCAGGGGTTTTAGCCGGTAGGAGACCGGCATACCCCTTCGCCCTTCCCCGGGGCGAAGGAAGTTCATGTAGAATTTCCACTGGACACCAATAAAAAAAAGGTTAACTAAGGAATAAAGCACCAATACAAACTGAAATCTACTTTTCGTTCTTAAAACAATGACACCAGAAGGACCGCCCAGTCGAACCCTTCACATGGAACTCTACTACCACTACTACAAAAAAATCATTATGCTTGCAGACTTTCTTACCTTTTAATTTTTTTATTTCACCAGTGGAAATATATTATGGACTTTCTCCGTTCCGGGAAAGTCCCAAAAGGCAGAAAAAGCCAGAGCCATGGCCCCCATCTTAATATGTGGAACCTCCGCCTCGGTTTTCTAGGGCTCTTTCCGCTAATTCAGTGCGTGGATTTCGGCCATGGCCATTGCCACCGCTTGCTCGGTAAGCCGGATGGTTCTTTCGAAGGATTAAACTTTTTAGTTTTTTATTTATATTCTCTTTATTGTATACCAAAACATATTATAAACAGTAGTTTCATAAAAAATACAGTACAATAGGCGGCCTTATCGCTATCCGCGATCTCATCCAGGCAACCTTTGGATGGAAAATAGGAAATGGAAAAGTTATCAGGCAGTCTGAGGTGTAACTATTTATATAAATATAAATTTATTAACTAAATAATAAAAATAGGTATTTATTTAAAAAATTATAATATTTTAAATAAAATTGACAGGTTCAGACCTGCAGCCACAGTATCTGGATATAATATGGCGTTTAAAATTTTTGCAGATCAAGATGTGGATTTTACTTCATGTACTATCTTTTATGTAGTATACTGGTAAGGCGTTCAGTTAGTACCATACAATTCAGCTGATCTCTTTTAAGGAATGTATCTTAGTGAAACGACGACGGAGAAGAAAATAGGTTAAGAGAACACGCTATAGGCTTTACTTAACATTAATTTCGCACTGACTATATTTCTCATTTAATAATTCATAAATAGGCAGGGAAAGGCCATCTACTGCAATATAGGTATTTGAAAATAAATATGTTATGCTGATGCTCAGTAAGTTTAGCTAAATGTAATTATGTTTTTTTTCTGTCTAGGTGGAAGAGATACGGGAGATGATAGACAAGATTCAGGCGAACGTCGAGGAGGTGAAGAAGAAGCACAGTGCCATCCTATCAGCACCGCAATCAGATGAAAGTAAGCAACACTAAATTAATCATGTTCTAAAAATAGAAGCCTTTTAGGTCGCCACGACGTTTGGCCGAAGGGTGTATGATATTAAGTTTTGCTATCGTAATCGCTAGTTGACAGCCGGAACTGTGATCGCAGTTTAACGGTATTAGTGTACATTCGATGCTGCTGTCTGAATTTTTGCCCATACTAGAATGTCAGGAAATGTGGAGAAGCTTAGATAACTTGACTGGCCCAAAATGACATGTCTCTAATACTTATGCTGTGACGAGATGCCAACCTACCCCACTATCTCCCATGACCGCTCATTGTAGTAGTCATTGGGAGGCCCATGTTCAGCAGTGGACATTTACAGATTGATGTGCTTGCAAGTGTGTGTGCGCCAACCTACTAAGTACTTAAAATCATATCCAGAACAATCAATACATACATTTAAGTCAACGTCCGTTTAACTTTTGGTCAATAGGCAATACTGCCAATGTAGGACGGCACCTCGGGCCACAAGTGTTATTATTAATTGGTTACTTATATAAATTAATATGTTCAGTCACATGACAGATGAAGATTGTTCTTGAATCTAGATTTTTATTAGAATATAAAGTACAAGTAAAAATGTAACTTATGTTATGCGTACTTTTTGTGCAGTGTTGTAGAATTCTTCACTTTGGTTACTACTTAAAGTATCTGCTAAATAGACCATGTAACATACGCCCAAGTATAAGGTTTACCCCCACAGGCCATACGAATCTTCGAATCGGGCCGCATTTTGACGACCATTTATTTAAGTCATAAACTAAAGTATATTCTAATTTTGTGTTGAAATACAAATTGGGATAGAAATAAGATTAATAAGACGTTATAATATAATATATTATTATGCTCAATCATCAAAGGTTCTAAAAAAATAAAAGATGTTTCTGTATTCCCCCACAAAATTGGAATATTTATTTCCTTCAAGTCATTGAGAATGTTTATTTTCTCCTCTCTTATCTTCCCACCTAATTGATCCCAATTATATTGCGGACTTTTCGAAAAGCCCACGTCTATTCTCAGAAAGTTCATTGTTCGAAAATAAATATTCCATGCAATACGCCATATTTATTGGAATTTATGTGAGCTAAGCGTAGGTAGGTCTCCCAAGTTAGCTCTCGGAATACCCACACACTAATTGAAAGGGCGAAGTTGGTGGCATTTACGTACATGTGGGGGCGGTTTATCTGTCTGCTTTCACGGCGATACTTCATACTGAGTGAAGCTTTTTCTCTGTAAAACTGCTTGACCTATCGCCCGTGTATTTTCGTGTTAATTTAAGTAACATAAAAATACACATAACATAATATCTTATATTGAGTTATTTTTGCACAATATTTTATCCTGTTTCCAGTTTGATATTTAGTGCTGTCGTTATAACGCGTGTACCATTTGCATAAATTAGTATTTAATTAAACTTTACATTCGAAATGTACATTTTACATACCAACAAATAACATTGAAAATAGTTTGATTCTGAAATGCTTTCTTGCTATTTATAGCATGCAAATGAATTATTAGCGATTGCTTTGTTGATTCTGTCGCTAGATTAGTTCAAATTTCTCGTGACGTTTGCTTGACATCAAATACTTCACCCGTTTTAACCTGTTCGTATATTTTGCTTCAAATATTAATAATTCCTCTTTATTCCTTGCGTTCTTAGTATTAGTAGGTTTATGAGGAAGGCACAATATTTTTACACATCTGATATTTACTTTACTCTCTTTTAAAGCACCTAAAGATTGTACGAATATAATTTCAGAAGAATATGAAATTTCCTTTGCAGCAATATTATTTTAGGAGGTGTTATAACACGGCACTTTTCGACAACAAGGGACCCTCAGCAGGAGCGTCACGAATAGCCGCGATTAGCCATTGACCCGACCTAAATAGCCTCGAATAAGCCATCGTTGCTGTCGTTAATATCGAACAAGCACACGATAACGCTTTATACGTTTATTGTAATAAAACAGTCTAATTTGTACCTTTGAAACTTCGTAATGCCACCGGTTCACTTAGTAGAGCGTTTATTGTTTATTTATCTAAATATAAAATTGACGTTAAGCCACTGTCGACTTTTGTATGAATTATGTTTTTTTAATATTCGAAGCGGATATTGCGTAATACGAGGAACATAAAGAACGACAGTCTGAACAAACACTTACTGAATAATTTTCGCAATTTCCCATGGGAGCATTCGTAACTCGCACTTACTTCGCATCTTGCAAATCACTTGCAAAATGTGTTTTGGCCTCTCACCGACTCCCGTTTGAAAATATTAAAATTATATTTGCATAATATGCTAATATCGCAATGCTAATAAATATTCCCCGAAAAGTTGCTCCAAAATATACATTACAGCGAATAACAATCATGTTTATATGTATAAAACTTTGAACGATATTGAACTTAGCAAATGGAAGCGGCAAACAAGTCAAGATTGATGGTGTGACTATGAATGGGCTGTGTGCTCAATGAATGAAATCGATCTGGCGTAAGGTGCAGGATAGTACACAGAACATGCCATGTTCTGTATGATACGACATGTTGAACGTCGTGCTTTATCGCGTAAACGAACCTTTACATTTCCCGGGCCTTATCACAACATACGTAACATCTTTATGAACCCTGACTAATGGAGCAAGCAGAGTGTCGCTTAAGTAAAATGCTTGAAATTACATCTGTTTAATTAAAACTTGTATTATTATCAAAAACGTCTTCGTCCGCGTGGAATGGTTTATTGTCCACATGTAATGGTTAAAAAAACACGTTAAGAAATACGTTTTTACAAGGTGCCGATTTAAATACCTGTAACGTTCAAGGTGGATAATCAGTCCAAAATGTTCAACCCGAATTAGTAAAAATTCGCCGTGTGGTCCCGGCTAAGAATACCACCAACCCATTTCATCCCGTGGGTCTCCTAAAAGGCGACTATGGGATTCCTGGAGGATGGGCAGCAGCGTCCTTCGAGTACAGTTATAATACAACTCCGATCGCCAACCCGTCTGCTTGGCATGGTGATTTTGTTTGTTTGTTTTTAAAAAACGTCGCCCCGCGGCAGGGGTGCTGTTGCCCATCCTTCTGGCTTAGAGTCCCTTAGTGGCCATTTACGACATCCACGGGAGGAGATAGAGTGGTGCTATATTCATAATCCGGAATTCTCCTAATAGACCAAAATAATGTATTCCCATAATCAAGGTTTGTCGTTTTCATATGATAAAATGTGTTCAGTAGAATAGAGAAAATACATTAAATGTTTCCCAGAAGCACTATCATCATCATCATTTCGGCCGAATGAAGTCCACTGCTGGACACAGGATGTCCACAACGACCGATATGGATGTGTTGGGGGGTTTTGCCATAATCGCCACGCTTGGCGGACGGGTTGGCGATCGCAGTTGAGTTGTTAATGTACTCGAAGTACGCTGCTGCCCATCCTCCGGCTAATCCCTTAGTCGACTTTTACGACACCCATGGGAGGAGATGGGGTGGTGGCATTCTGAGCCGGCACCACACGGCACTATAATAGATCGAAATAAAAATTATTCAAGTATAGGAAAATTGTTTTGTTAAAGATCATACCTACGCGTAGTCTAAAGGGACGGGTCAGGTAAGTTATTTCAATGGGATTCTTTTTAAAAAGGGATTCCAGAGGTATTTTTGTGGTGTACACAAAATTCCTTTCATTTCTAGTAATGCAAACTTTCTAACTTGAATAACGAAAATATAATGAAAATTCGAATTATGTGGTTCAACTGAGGGTATGTGGTCCAAGGTTTGAAAGTCATTAACTTCACATTTTCCACGTTTCTATTCACGAAATCTTTTTTCTATATTAAAAATATAAATACCCAGAAACGTTACGTTACGCCCATTATTTTTTAAAGAAAAGCAGTCCATATTTAATATTGCACAATTAAGCGAAAGTTGCTATTGAAAAACAAAATCAAATTCTTTCAATCTTAGAGAGAAGCATTTCACCGTGTTACTTCCTACCAGAAATAGACACAGACCTCGCGCGCTCTGATATTCACTAAAGTGCCAAAATGACCCGAATTTCGAGCATGAAAGGGATTCGAGCTCGGGCGTTAACTTTCTACACATATTGCTAGGCACCGGCAGTTCATAATTCCCTGCAAGGGATTGTATTCTGTATAAAAGCTATTTACACACGGCGATTTGTATATTGCGCCTCGTAAAATTGTTCAGTAATCCCCTGGAAATATAATCCAACTAACTGAATATTTAGTAAGTCACAGCTGTGGACAAATTGTTCGCGTTTGCGAATGTGCACACTAGTTTATGCAAATTGCTTACGAGTTGCACTAAAATCCCCTGCCCAAGAGAGCTATTTGCGTACATTGAAAGCATACAAAATTATCTGTGTTCTGTGAACTATTGTTTTTCCAGCTACAGATAAAATACTGTTTTGGCAAATGTTTAATTTCTCACTCGTTCGAGCAAGTGCATTTTCCGAAACGAGATACACGGGAAAACTTGTCATGGTGAAGCAAGAGGAAATCGTTCCCGATACAGTGAGGGATTTGATGGAACGATGGTTAACTGTGATGTGGACTAATGCCTAACCTTTCTCATCGTGAGAAAATGCCCGTGCCCAGCAGTGGGACAGTTATAAATAAAAAAGGCTGATTATGTTATATATGTGTGTATGAAATGCATAGATGGATGAGACTAGAGCCCGAACAGTTGTATAACAGAGATGCTTATGCAAATGTGACTCATTTAGGTACTATAACAAAAGTATCGCAGTCAAAGTCATAAAACAAGAATTGATTAATAATTTAAACATTTTTCGAAGGAGACGATCTTTAGCTTGTCTTATTATGTTTCTAATACGTTGTGGATCGTTCACTCGTCCCATGAACTATATTGCTAATTGTAATGCTCCCCTCTAAACAGCCTATTACACGAGACGTCGAGTTGTTATTAGGGCGGTTAACCTCTTGAAGAGAATTTACTCACGTAGAAATGTCGCGTTGGAACAACGATTTTGATTGATATCGGAATATCTGCACGTAAAAGGCCCTCGGAAGGCACACCGAGTATCGTGAGACAACTTGTAAGAAGCCTTTATCCAGCAATGGACTGTGATAAGCTGAATTATTGATGGAAAAGATTCTTGTTCAAGGTATTGATTGTTTGTTTGAACAAACAATCAATACACATTGTGGTACACCATTGTGTTATACATTTACGATACTGAAGTACTATCTGCTTGCGTCTTAGTTGAAGTTTAAGCAGCAACAATACGAGTGCCGTAACAATAGAGTGAAAAAATATACAGTATGCTAACTAACAAAAATCGTTCCCGTTAACCCGCTATAATAGGACGTCATTAACAAATAAAATATGGCATGGCATTTAATCCAGATCCAGAGACAGTTGGGTACTGTAACTGGTGACAACGGGTTGATTTCTGAGGCTGAGAGAGGCTGGGGAGCAGCAACCCTTCCGTGTGATAATAGCTATTTACAGACTTTTTGTTATTGCTCCGGTGGAAATACGTCATGTACTTCCTCCGCCCTGGGGACGGGCAGTGGGGTATGCCAGATCCCTACCGGCTAAAACCACCAGAGTGGTCATCTTCGGCATCGAAGGGGAGGCTCCAGGAACTCGAATAATCTCCATCTAGAGCCATTCATTGGTGCCACGCCTTTAGGCACATCTCGGAGGGGATGACTGTACAGCGGTCACCCGCTCTAGTGGAGGGGAGGCACACTGTGCACTGTGCGGCGCACCCGGCGGCACGTGACCACGTGCACACTGCCATCTTCCCGGGGGTAGCTCGTTATGAGCACGCAGATTACCCTATCGGCGCTGTCGCGAGGCCCAAGGCCAACACCATGTAACGACTACACCCACTGTCGTCTCGTAGGTGTGTTGGATGAACACGGGTGCCGCGGCGGCCGTTACCTCGGCTCCATGTCCTTCTTTGAGTGGGATCGCCCCTCTCGCGATCTCGTTATGCGGTCTCCTTCTGGAGACTCATTAATCGGTAAACGATCGGCAAGGTTAAGCAATGCTTGGCGCGGCAGTCTATGGATGGGTGACCGCATAATGGTATTTGAACTGAGCGTCTCGTTCGTTTATAGTTTCCGTTTTGTAGGAAAGTAAGTACACACAATTATGTGTTAAGATCACATCATAATTTTCAGTTGCTGTTTTAAATTCCAAAACACTAATCATTATAAGATGTTTGGAAATATTTTTCGGGCTATAGTTTTGTGGGTTTACCATATGTGTGTATTTATTATTTTACAATGACAAACTCATAATAGTGATGGGTCTCTTCCGAGAGACTTTCATCTTCCTCAGGACCATTGCCATTAGCCTGTAAACCAACGTAATGTCATGACCTAGGAGGTCTGCAATATGTTAAGCAGTAAACTAGTAAATAGTACATTGCTTATTTCTCTAACAAGATAAAAGTTAAAGATTCATGTACTTTTTTTTTTAAACTTTGCCTCGTTCTGCCTATAGTTTCTCCCACAAATTCCACACACAATACACCCAGACCCGGAACAACTACATGCAGATCATACAAATATTTGTTCCGGGCGGTAATCGAACCCACGACTCAGAGCGCACACTGTATCAGCCACTGCACCAACCGTGCCGTCAAATGATCGTTACTACTACAGAAATATATAAAATATACAGTCCATGCAAAACGAGTCACCATATAAAACTATCGATCGTCATGCTGAATTCGATTAGTGGACAGTCAATTAGAGCGCCCACGCGACACAGTTCGCATCGCATTCGCACTCTAAATTATGTTATTATTACTGGGAGATTAAGTGGGTTGAACTATGCATGAACTACTTATCATAAATTCTACTATCATCATTTCTGCCGAATGAAGTCCACTGCTGGACACAGGCCTCCCCCAAATATCACCACAACAACCGATATGAGTGTTGTGGGCACATTGGGGGGTTTTGCCATAATCGCCACGCTTGGCAAGCGGGTTGGCGATCGCAGTTGAGTTGTTAATATACTCGAAGGACCCTGCTGCCCATCCTGCGGCTAATCCCTTAGTCGTCTTTTACAACACCCACGGGAGGAGACGGGGTGGTGGTATTCTGAGCCGGCACCACACGGCAATCTGAGCCTGCAAATGTACTATGTAACATTGTAAATAAGCCTATATTTAACTAAAGTAATCCGGCACCACACGGCAAGTGTACTATGTAACACTGCAATTCTACCATGTAACATTGTAAATATTACGAATGTAATAATCCAACATGTATGTTTTTCCGGTACTTTACCGATCGGAAAAAGTTTCAGACGTCACAAGTAGACACGGTTGAACGTAGAGTTTCTCGAAAACTGCCGCCACCATATCGAACGGAACTGTTACTTGAATTCATACCTTGTTTTAATGCAAAAACATTGATAGGTTGCTGATAATAGTTAATTAGGAGTAGGCATAATTATATGTGGTGTAATCCGTGTGGTGTCCGAATTAAGAATATAGCTCAATCATCCGGATCCGGATTAAAAATATTACAACCCATCTCCTCCTGTGGATGTCGTAAAAGGCGACTAGGACTAGACTGAAAGGGCTTCTTACCCAGATGTAAGGGCAGCAGCGCCCCTTCTCTGGAACAGCATTCATACTGCGGTCACCAACTAACCCGCCTGCCAATGTGGTGAGTACTGGCAAACTCCCCCCAAAATGACGACACAATTGTGGAAATTGAATGGGGGAGGTCTTTGTTCAACAGTGGATGTCTTATGGCTAATATGATGATGATGATTATGATGATATGAATAGTAATTATAACGATTATAAAAGTATTTTAAACACATGTTTTGTATAAATACTGTTTTATTTTACAGAAACAAAGCATGAACTAGAGGATCTCATGGCTGACGTTAAGAAAACTGCCAACAAAGTCAGAGGAAAGTTAAAACGTAAGTAATCTTAGCGTTATTGCTTTTCTTTGCCTCATTTTTTATTAGTGACGCTAGAGTTTAGTTCTGAACACCGACTCAACCAATCCACAGACATAGAGCAGAATATCGAGCAGGAGGAGCACTCGAATAAATCGTCTGCAGATCTGAGGATAAGAAAGACGCAGCACTCAACGCTGTCGCGTAAGTTTGTGGAGGTGATGACGGAGTACAACCGCACGCAGACGGATTACCGGGATCGGTGCAAGAGCAGGATACAGCGGCAGCTGGAGATCACCGGCCGGGCCACCACCGACGACGAGCTCGAGGAAATGCTCGAGCAGGGCAACTCTGCAGTATTCACACAGGGGGTCAGTACTTATACAGTAGGTACGGTACCCTCCAGTTTAAGTGGGTTACCAGGTACAGGAATGTCTGTTGTGTTTTCCTTGTACCCGGTGTTTCCTATGGCTCTGGAGAGTACTGTAAATCTCGTTTATTTTCCCTAGTTTACTTACTAAACCTGTAAGGACAAATACCGGTACCATTACTGGTGCCAAGTTCCAACACTAAATCAAAACATTGGCTACGGTAAACAGGCTATGCTGCCAAGCCTCTGTGGTTTATAGCAAGCCAATAGTGCTTTCCTTTAACAAAAAATGCCTTTATCTACACTTACTTTTCAGTTAAATAACGTTATTGTAAGAGACTTGGACCTCTTCACTCTGTTGCTTACAAGAAGCGAGTGATTAATTTGCGATTAACTTGAGTATGTATTACTTCCAGCTAACACAAATGCGCCTTCTAAGCGTGGCGTCGTACGACATATCTCCCAAGTATTTTTTTTATTTTTATAAAACGATGCCCCACGTTTGCCCCTAGGATTTCTCCTGTGTCGTGGGTACGTGTACAGACATAAATTCCACACAAAATACACGCTGACCCGGCAAAACTACCTGCAGATCTTAAAAATATTTGTTCCGTGCGGGAATCGAAGCCGCGACCCGGAGTGCAGCAGCCGTGTATGTATCAGCCACTGCACCAACCGTGCCGTCCGTGCCGTGTTCACTGTAGCGATCTACAAAAGCTACGAAGCTAAACACATGCTGCAAAAATGTGGCAAAGCACCAGGTTAAAGTTCACAACGTATAAAATTTATCACAAGTTGCTAGATCATCGTCTACGAATACGATAGTAATCCATTTCCCTCTTGTTATTTCGGCTGCGAATATAGTAGGGTTGTCCAATCACTAGCGGTCGTCTGTCTCAGTATTGAGGGGCGTTACGCGTAGTATTGTGACGTCATGCTTTTTATGTACCACCAGTATAAATATTGAATTTCTATTTATAAATTCACAACCGATAAATGGATATGTTAAACCAGTATTAGATAATATTTCAACAAATTATCGACTGGGTTCATGGAAGTTTACTATTGTCATGGCAGAATTGTTATTATTCGAATTTATGCATTTAAATATTTCATAAGCTCCTAACATTTTTTCGTTACAACACAGCTTTGTCCTTCAAATATAATTAATGAATCGATAGCGTGCATTGCAGTGAAATGTTTTAAATCAATCTTTACAATGCTAACAGAAAAACATTACTCGTACATACGGCTACACATCAAGCTATAAAAACCAGAAGGCCAATTCTCGTATTTTTAAAATGTTCAAAATATAGTTCCGATCTAGTCTCAGTGTCAAAAATGTCACAAATGGTATTCTCCTAAACTAACAAACTACGTCAAACGTGAACTTACACTGTGATGAGATCGAAAATGGATCGAAAGTTGATCGAAGTCAAAACGGTATTCTGGTAACATTTCGAATTGTCACATGCACAACATTTTCATTAAATAAACGTCAAAATTGAGATCGAAATGAGACTAGATCGAGATTAAACTGAAATCCGACTGAACTTTAAGAGTAGCAGAATACCATTTTTTCGGTCAATTCATAATTTAATCTCAGTTCGGTCAAGTTTCAGTCACAGTGTCAATTAATTACGAGAATTGGCCCTCAGTTTACGCTTATCTCTCATCATACCGAAATATTTCGTTGAAAGCACAAACCTTAGGCCCAGCGCGCATATAGGGTTGATCCAGCTGGCATTTTTTTTTTGTGAAAACTTAAAATGTACCGATATCGAATGGTTATTCTGCTAGACTAGACTTGAAGAGCCCAATTTTCAGAAGACCAACAACTTGTGATTGAAACGCAAGTTGAACAAAGCTCAGGTCGGAGCATGGTTTTTCTTTAGACTTCTATTTTATTTGTATCTAATGTAAATTACGAACTGTTACAGATAATAATGGAGACCCAGCAGGCGAAGCAGACGCTGGCTGACATCGAGGCGCGGCACGCCGACATCATCAAACTGGAGACGTCCATCCGCGAGCTGCACGACATGTTCATGGACATGGCGATGCTAGTCGAGAGCCAGGTCAAACGCAACGCATTGCGTTCTTTCATACTTTATTTCTACAAGTCAAGCTGTTGCAGCAACAAAAGCGCGATAGTCGCATTCAATTTTTATTCCATACAAATTCTGTAGCCTGTATTGTGACTCTCGTCTCACGGATTGTCTGCATGTCCGACTTGCGTCGGAATGTATTGAGCGAAATAGTCACACTATAGCAGCGCTGCATAAAGCCATTGCGTCCTGAAGCAGTCGCTTAAATTGAAAGTACCCACAACACAAAGAACAAAAACATGACACAACATAACTCCTACATCTCAGACAAAAACACTGAACCAATAACGAACACGTATGTAGCAAGTAGTTGGTAGTATCCTAATGGAAAATATAGTAAACTTGTTCGTATGGATACAGGGAGAGATGATCGACCGCATTGAGTATCATGTAGAACACGCTGTGGACTATGTCCAAACTGCCACACAAGACACTAAGAAGGCCCTAAAATATCAGAGCAAAGCTCGACGGGTGAGTGATCATTTCAATGTCGATTCATTCTTTACTAATCGATTTTTGTTTTGTTTCTCCCTATCCGTCCGTCCGGCCGTCCCATCCTTACTCCTACATCACCTTGTTTTGTATTTGTGGATGATATATTCGTTGAACCTGCATTTTGTTTATGATGATACGGTGATTGGTTCACATTTGTGTTTGTTTTCATTTCTTCCATTCATTTATCTACACAATTTCGCTTTGACTGTTGTATTCATACGGCTCGACTAACATACTGTTGAAGTGGGCTTCTTAACCTAACCTTGTACTTGACTCTTATGTATCACTAATTGACTTTCTTGGTGTGTGCGTAATTTGCCTATTGTATATGGTGATCTTTGTTATATAATAACTGTATTAACACTTTCGACTTTTACTAATCTTTATAAACATGTTATTATGTAACAAGTGTTTGGTGTATCATAAATAATATTTGTTATAAACTTATAATATAACGTGCAATAACTAAGTAAACACTGAATGTCATATACATTGTAACACATGTGTCCGTTTGTGCTTATTGTTATTAATATTTATTTAACTTCGTCTATAGGATATTTATTATGACTATATAACGGATTTTTCAAATAATAATAATACTCTCTAACTATCTATTAACGTTTCACTCCAGCCCCGCTTTGGTCGGTTCCTGTAACACGATATTGTCTATGGGGATTTGTATAATACCGTATTCGTGAACCAATCGGCCGTCGTTAGCCGCGGTACGTTGCCGCGGGTCGCGTGGCGTGTCCCTTCCCTCCCAGCGCCGTTACCTTAGCACGAGCAGGGCGAGCTGATAGATCGCATCGAGTACCATGTGACGCAAGCCACCGACTACGTTGACTACGGCCGCGTCGAAATACGCAAAGCCGGCGAGTACGCGGCCAAGGCGCGGAAGGTAATGCATGACACGGCAACAAGCAAACAACGGCTCAGCCGGCTCCTGTTACTAAACTACGAATCCCTACAACATTACTACTACTATACGGATCTATGGGGCCAGGCGCAACTTAACAGTGACTATTATCAACCAAAACAACATAAGCTTCGGTTCTAACGTGGACTTCAGTTAATCATAATTTCCATGTGCAATCAAACTTGTCGCATGCAGATACATTGCACGTAAAGAATGACCTAAAAGTTGCATCTTATTGTAATGCAAGCTGCATGAATATTTTTTTAATAGACCAGTCTCTAAAATAATTTTAGCGTTAAAAAATAACCTGATATGACTTCGATATATTTTTTTGACCTTTGACGATATTCATGTTTTGTACTGGAGGTTTTAAAAACTTAAAACGTTATGAACTGGCTCAACCAAACTGACCAAAAAGTATGTCTTGAAGTTTGTTTTGCCTTTTTGAGAATTATCTAATATAATTAAGAGGTTGCATGCGGATCATGTCGTAGCACTCACTCTATGTTCCGTTTATGTCACTGCATGGTGATATGCCTGTTATACATAAATACTTAGCGAGCTTTCCACGTAACTCATCTTGGTCATATTTTTGAGAATATATTGTTGATCCATCAGTTTACTTCGTTCCTTTATATTCGGGAAGTACTGGTATAATCTTCTTTCATACTCGTCGACAGTTGAAATACCAAAAAACTGAAAAAAGTATCCATTATTCATATCGCCTAGAAAATTTACAACTCGTTGACATGAACTTTAAAAATGTCGCGACCACGGATATTAGCATGTATCCAGGCCGCACGAAACGTTATATAAATGAACGAAGGAAGCTTGTACTGCACAACTCTAGTTCGCCGCTTACTACCTCTAATTGATGGACTGCTGGTGTTGTTAAGAAGGTCGTATATAAGCATGTTTCTTGCTTCTATAGTTACTTTTTGTTTTTAAATATTATAGGCGTGTGTATGTGATCATAATATTCGATATTCCAAGTTTCGTATCCGGCCTTGACTGTGGTGGTGATGGCTTATCTGTATAGATTTCACTGTGCTTCCGATATAGATATACGACGTGGGCCTATAACTGCTAGATTTGTGTAACATTTATTAATACTTCATAGAGTTAAGTGCGGACAGGTAACTATATTTTTGACAACTCTATCAACAATAGCATCTAGTCAAACAGAAAAGCGTTTATTTTTTCAATTTATAATTTAACTTGCCATAGTGGCCGGAACCGATTTCGTTCAGTAAATGATTTGTGTCAATTGCATGACATAATGTTGCGCAAACCTAGTTGTAGCACGGGTCCACAATTAGGCCAGCTCTTTATTTTAAATAAAATTATTTAGATCATTTTTTCGGTAATTAATTCATCATCAATATCAGCTGTGTATCCCAGTTCTATAAATAACATAGAATTAAAACGCATGATTTATAATAGTTTAATAAACTTAGACCCGTATTACAGAACGAGAATCAAAACTTAAGCCTAAACTCGAGTCTACATTGCGTTAATCAAATATGAACCCTAACAGGTCTAGCATTTATATTCAATTCATGCAGTCTGGACTAAAGTTCTACTTGAGTTTTGATTCTTGATCTGTAATACAGGCCTTAGTATATAACACTCATTTACATATCAAAAGTATAATCGACAAAACGTATTATCTAATTGAACTCGGAATCAGTATTCTTGCAAATTCCTTTATCTTACATACTGTCAAACTTTCATAACAACGGTAATATCTAAAGTTATATTAATAAACCAAATGTCGATTGTACTTGAATGTTTACATAGCAGTGACTTTATTTAGTATTTATTTCCTTTATCATTGCAGAAAAAAATCTTCATCATAATATGCCTGTCTGTTTCGCTGATTATATTAATAATAGTGCTCGCGATTGTGCTGAGTTAAACTTCGTGCGAAGAGAACCGGCTTGTGACGACAACACCGTCAGCCCATGGACTTTGTGAATGAATTCAGTTGGTTTGTGAGTACAAACATCCAACATTGATATTCGTCTGTATGTCATTAAATTGAATGTAGACTACACTTTCAACACGATATTTCTGAATTTAATTGATTGCGATTATTTAAATAATACGGTGAACATTGTTGTTAATGTCACTATGCGTTGCAGGGATGTTGCCAAATGCATTGTGTATCGAGGTTTTCCAAAAAGGCTGTATTATGGTATTGTCTATTTTATACTACTTTTAGCATTTTCTCCCCAAGACTGCAATTATTTGTTTCCGTAATAGACAAGGCAATAAAAAGTTACATTGAGTAAGCTAATTTCGATATGGTTGGTAGATATAAAGAATTATTCCATTTATTGTGATTCGTGAAGAAAAAACAGTTAAACAAAAGAAAATGCATCGTTAGGGACAAAGGGACGCAGCGCCATCTGCAAGTTCCTTTTCCCAAAGTTATAAGTCTATAACACAGCCTTTTTGACGCAATGACCTTTAACATTATATAATTCGATAACTAATCAGAAATATCAATTATTGTTTTACCTTCACGGTAGAAGGAGTTAGAAGACAATATGTGTAAAGTGCAATAAGATAGATTGTGCTTTAGAATACTTAAGTTATTTAATATGAGCTTTACTGGTATTACCAGGCTTTCTTATCATGTAAACATATTTAATTAATAATTAAGGCTGTATATAAATATGCAACTTCACTCTAAAATTTGTTAGTCAAAACATCACAATTTTTAACAGGGCACTATATTTAAAATATAACATTTATTAATATTTTCCTTGAAACTTTTTCTGCCCTAATATTATCTTGTTTAGTAACACAGAATTACTTACATTTAAATATATTTGATAGCTTTATGCGGTTTGTTAACTACTTGTTAGCTTATTTTCTTTTATTATTTAAGCCAGTTGCCCGCAGTTTGGAAACACGAAACATGTTAAAATTATATCAGGCTTCTATTAAATTTAAACATTAATGTTTTGACAAAAGCAGCCGAAACCAAGGACTGCACATTTAGTCCAGAATCATTCAATATCAATGATATATCGACCAGTATTTTCCCTAGTTTAAGTTCTCGTACTTTGTACATCCTAGAATTTCATTGAGGCTTCACTTACTGTTGGCCTAAGTTATACTACAGTTTGTGATTATTACTTAGTGTTGTTAAAATAAAACTGAAGTGAAGTATTTATTTAGCAGGTCTGTTGATTGTTGTGTTCAGTGAGCAAATTGGATTGTTACGTTCAAATATATATATTTTAGTTAATTTTATATTTGAATTGTTTTGTGTTGGTTTATCTGTTCTTTCCAGTGGATTTAGACAATGAATATGGCAACTGATTATCATTTTACTTGTGATTACAATGGTTGCATTTATAATAGCATTTTGATTCCATTTTCACAAATTAACATACACAAGGCACCTTATTTAATGTTTACCTTGTGTTGGAGGCACAAATACGATAACGGTGTTTTTTTTTTATTAGTCCTGTAGTTCAATGTTCAAAATATTTATAGCTCAATTTCGCCGGTATACGTCGACTTCGCTTGCGCACTTATTTATATCTAATCAAAGACTGTGAAATATAATTTAATGCCATTTTCATTATTATTGATGATTAATTACTTAATTATGTTGAAACCTAACTAGAAAGTTATGATTATTCCTTAAAAAAATATCTTTAGTAGTTTATCGCCCCCAACAAGGGCGTGTTACAAAGTTGTTTATAAATTATGTAATTATAGAACTACTCATGTTGTAAATATGTTTATAATTTCGAAAATTACATTTATATTTATTATTTCGATCATTTTTTTATTTGGTAACCTTATGTATTTATCTGTAAGTGCAAGGCAAATGACGCACCCACCTTCCTGTAACGACACGAAGCCTGTGACTGAATTTAATATTGCAGTATTGTTTTATCATAATGGTTGGTAATATGTAATGAAAGATGTTAGTGGCTGGTCCGAGCCGACAGCCGGCTCGGCCCTGTGTCGGGGAGACACGTTTAAAGCGTACTGTTGCATGCTCACCACTCGACACTCGCCATTCGCCGCCTACAGAAGAAGATCATGATCCTAGTGTGCCTGCTCATACTGGGCATCATCATCGTGGCCTACGTGTCCAGCTTGTTTTGAGCGGGCCATAATCATACATCGATCATCAAATGCTCAAAGGTAATTCGTAAGTGCGCGGCGAGCGGACGGGACTCGCTCGCGATCCTCGCACGCTCGCCGACCACCGCTAGCTACTAATGTGTGTTGTGTTTGTCCACTGTGCAGAAGAAGATAATGATAATGCTGTGTCTGCTCGTGCTCGGCCTCATTGCGACTGGCTACGTGTATAACACATTCTTCTAAACGGGTGATCGGGGGCAGGTTTGATGCGCAAATTTAACTGAACTTTATAGACCGCATCCCTAGCTAGAGTTTTAATATCGAGACACGAGTAGATTTTTCATTCGATAAGCCATGTTTAACTGCTTAGACCGTTCAGTCGATCTATCATCGCATTCGGAACAAATTCAAGAAAGTATATAGTATTTATTGGGGATTGAAATTTGCATGAGTCAGTTGCGATAAACATGATCGTACTCATATTCTATAGAATAATAGTTATTTATATTTTGCTACTATGACTATTGAAATGGTATTAGCTGTAAGTTAAGTATCTGCTATTAGTTCAGGATATAACCAAGCCTTAGAAATCCTGTAATTAGGATACCAAGTGACACTATGTACTGAATTTATTATATAAAAAGAATATGAGACATTTTTATTTCTTATGAAGTTACTTATATCTATTACCCGTCATTGAGTTCTTTAATTCCTTCCAAAGATATGTATATCCTGAAATTGCCTGATTGCTTATTTTAGTATTCTATATTTTTTATTTTACTTATAATCCAAGCACTTCTTTATATTTTTGCACCTTGCATTGTTTTACGGCCGAAATTAATAATCAATCTAATCCAAAATCTTTGGATTTGGGATTGAGGATTTGTCCGTTTTTCTGTTAAGTTTGATCTTTACACAAAATCAGATCAACTTCAAAATCTTAAATGTAAAGCACGGACTAGAAAAAAAGGACTCTGCGCCACTGATATCGTAAGTGAAGCACCCTAAATATGCCGATTCGCTTGTACATAGTGCCTTACGCACACACATGCATCATAGTACACCCGTCGACCGGCATGACAGCGGCAGTGTAGTTACTATTTACGTTATTTGAAACAAAAAACAAATAATGCCATCATGTGTGTGTAAATGGTGTAAAAATAACTCTACATCCCAAAAAAAGTGTCAAAGAATTACTTATCACAGGTAAGACACTAATTTATATATCATTTTATATATATTTGAGATTTCAATTATCGTTACTATTTGGAACACAAAACCTTAACTGCCCGTGTTGTTAGAAAATAAATGGGTAATTTTCCCGAAAAAAATGGGTAGTATGTTTTTTATTGAAGCGAGACTTCTTTAGCACCTTTGTGACTTGAAAATTCGGTGAACCCAAAAAGAGACAAACATATTCATAAATAGGATATAGTCTGCGAATGCAAGTATAGTGTTTCCTATAATGTTCGTCTCTTCTTTGTTCGGGCTTTCATAGTCGCCCCACAAACTAGACTAAGACTGAGCTAGACTGAACTAGACAGAACTAGACTGAACTCGACTGAACTAGACTAATCTAAACTGAGCTAGTCTGAACTCGACTGAACACGGCTGAAATCGACTGAACTCGACTGAACAAGACTTAACATGCCTAAACTCGCCTGAACTCGACTGAACTCAACTAAACTCGACTGAACTACTCTGTTTATCACCTCCATAATGTATTCATCTCTTTCTCTTACAAATTACTAGTTTCACTTCTACCGCATGTGAACTCACACTCGACAATTATATTGTTCTTTATACATACAAAATATCATATCAGCTTGTCACTGTCCCAATGCTAACCAAAGGCCTCTTTTCACACAGAGAAAGCAAAATTCAATCGACAGAAATAATATTTCCGTTTTTATCTTTGATGAAAGTATTACTAATTATGTAATATTACTGTTATTATTAAAAAATGGGGGAAATTTTCATTCTATCTGGTATCCCTCAAATCTCGCACACATGTTCGATACCGTGCTTCACTTTCGATATGAGTAGCGCGGAGTCCTTTTTTTTCTAGTCCGGCGATGTAAAGATTTTGGATTCGATTGATTATTAATTTCGGCCGTTAATGTTATGAACTCCTAACTAGGTTCTTCGTTCTATTTCATTTCATCTATTCTATCGATAGGTTAATTCTTAGTCAGATCTCATATAATAATTCATTATTTTGTGTCAATATATGCAAAGTATTTGGAATAGTGTCATACGTTCATAATATGTGCACATACATTTAAATAATTTAGTCAAGTTTACTCATTTGTAAGTTACTGTAAAACTGAAGGTTCGAAAATCGAGGCAATCGTTGCTATTTCTATATTTTCTAAATTTCTAAACGAAATTTCACACGGCGCTTTTTGTAATTCCTACTATAATGTTTACTAACGTACGTTAGGGTACAGAGTGAAATCCGTTACATTGGTATTATTTAAAAGGTAAGTTCTTCTCGTTAGTAACAATTGCTCGAACTTTCGGCCGAAAATCCAGTTTCAAAGACCTGCATATGATGAGAATGTCTTCAGTCGTATGTTTCCATTTTGTAAAATATTTCCATGAACATGTATGTTATCTCCACAATATTTGTACTAACAAAGTCTAATATATAAGTTGCAATACTCGACAGCACGGATTTGCAGGTGAAATATGAAGCACTGCCTACCCCGCTCGCTCTCTATGTATCGGTTAACCTCAACAGTTTTGTGTCATACTTTTCATTAAATTCCTTGAAACGGTACTTCCGAGATATTGCGTACTGTAATTAGATGTATTCCAGTCCAACAAAGATTTAAATAGAAATTTTGAGATGGCCGGCTGATATTTTTTATACAATATGTACCGCATCCTGATTTGAGTGGTCTATAGACATCTCCCGATTGACCCATATTTGGGACGCCAAGTGTCCCTATTTACGTTCATTGAATTGTTGAATTCTCTAAAATACGGTACTTACGCATCAATTGTCAGTGTTAATGAAGATTTAAAACAATTGTTGAAACCAACTAACATCACTAGAGATGGGACAACTAGCTTGAAAAGTCTGCCAAATCTCATAAAATTAATTCATAGCCTATTACCGGTTCCAAATACTGCGACATTTTCTTAATCTAATTTGCTGTAGGTTTAAAATAAACGTTAACTAATAAAAGCCTACCTATTTTAGCTGTCCCGATTTGAAATCCAAAGTCGATTTGTTTTAACCTTCCGACCCGATATTTTTCTTGCTTGACCTGGCATCACTTCCATCCGTGAAGGTGATATTCAGTATTGATATGTGATCACATTAAGACATTAAAAGCAGTTAAATTTTCTCAAATATTGTGCATGAATTTGTACTACGACTTCACTGATCGGGTCACGTGACCGTCGTTGTACTGCACCGGTGCAAAACGTGTTCAAACAAGCTGGCTGAATTTAGGCCATTTTATATGGAATAAGCGCATTTTAAGTAATTCAAGTATCTACGACTTAGTCACATTCAAGCAATTTTTTTATGTGGCCATTTATGCTCAACGATTTTTAATTTGAACTTTTTTCTAGCGTTTACCCTTTCCAATCATAAAAAAAACATTACAATTTTCTCGTGGATTGAAAATGTATTTCAATGTTAAATACTTTTTTGATGCCTCAAACATAGTTGTACTAGAAATTCAGCCGGATCGCTTATAATATAGATATAAAGGATTGTTTGACTGGACTACTGGTTCGTGATAATTTAGATTATCTTCAAGAAATATAATGTTTTATTCTGAATTTCCAGGACCGTCATGCAAAGAAAAATCGTCGCGCATATTTCGGTGCCTGCATCCCGCCTGGCAACAATTACCATTCTGCGACTGAGCGAATCATCAACACATATAAAAATCTTATTTGTTGTTAGAAGTTCGTCTGTGAGATTAAAACTATATTCAATTACTACTCATCTGAGATACACAATATAATCGTTAGTAACAATAACTGGCCGTAACGCAACACAAACAAACTGCTGGCTATTATAGATTTTCATAGCATCAGACAAAAACCAAAACATTTATGAGAAATGAACATATACCTAATAATTTAGAGTGCAATAATCAATCAATATACATAATGTTAGTTATACGTACATTATATAACTAGTATCTACACGCATAACAGTATTTAGAGTCTTATAAATCTGTTTCCACTTCAACATTCTTTACTATATAATATATAAATATTGGCCATTTAAAATTGGAAAAATAAAATATTATTTTCTATAATCGTCACAGTATGGTCGCATAGACGCCATCGTGAATAAATTTTATCTATCTCATTCAAAAAAAGATAATACGTCCAAAACTACATTTTACTTCAAATGTTTGTCCTTGTCTTTCATTGCGACGTTTGGTTTTGAAAGATAATGACAAAACCTAATTTAACTAAAATGATTTGAACAACGATTTATCTTTTTTATGAATAAGAGGGTATATATATAAGTAAAGTGATACAAATATTTGAAAGATACTATCTTTCATCTAAACACTAAGTCTCAATCAATAATTTCTGTTTAATCTTGAATAGTTTATCCACGTTGATAGGTTAGAGAAGTGTAACGCCCGTGCACCCTTAACAAAATTTGGCAATGTTGCGAGAAAACGCCAGTGTTTGGGTATGTCATCAGTATTTCGAGGGTGTGCGGGTAGGTGCGATATCGTTAGGTTCTACCTCACCATTAGATGAATAGCCTCGCGTCGACGCGCAAGTAACGAGCGGTGCTTGCGCGGGTAAGCACGAGGTTCGTGCGGATCGTGCGGGCGAGCTCGTGACGTCACGGCCGCCCCGCACGAGCACGCTGCATATCGCGCCGGCGTGCCGTCGCCGTAGCAATAATGAAGTTCGATTACAATTGTAAAATTGTTTAAAACTTTCGAATGTGTGATAGTAGATGCAGTTGTTGTTTAGTTAACTTTATAATAAATAATGAAATGTTATTGTGAATGTAACTTTTAATAAACATAAGAGTACTTTGAACTTTTCAAAATAATACATAATATAAACGACTCATTGAAACTTTTGGCGCTTTTCGATCCAATTTATAGTTGAGTGATTATAATTTTTTATTTGATACGTTTTAAGACTCTCTTCGTTGTACAGTAATACATAATATAGCCGTCTTAGCTAGGGTAACTTTTTTAATAAATTTGAAGTACCGTGTCTTCAGCAATATAAGAATAGTTATTGAGCAGTATTTTTCGTTTGTAATAATAAATTGTCGTAGAGAGTCACTCGAAAATTTAAGCACCAACATGTATTAGCATTTTCCTATAAGAAAATAACGTTATAATTAAGCGATTGTCGCGAAGGATGTGTAGTCTTAAACGTATTGTTATAATATAACGTGTCGAGGAGCAGCGCGCGAGTGGATAACGGCACTAAGTAACCCCACCGTCGACGTGTGCGTGCCCTGTCCCCGACTCGAGTGCGCTTGCTGTCCTAGTCTGCAGTTGAATATTTAAGAACATGAAGCAATGTTAATTTTAACATTTATAGCATAATTAGATTTTTATCCTTAAGAGTAGGATTTCATCTAGTTGCCTTCGTAACAGTAGAGAAATTAGGTCATACCTTTTCTCTGAGTAGCTTCATCATAATGTCATGGAGGTCAGCCGCGTTTCTCCACAAGCCAGTCAATTGTGTCGCTTGTCTTCCTGCCGACGCTAGCCCGCGTACCGCGTACCGCGCCCTGTCCCGCGTACCCGATCGCGCTGACGCTGAGCTAGTTGCATCTAATCTCATCGTGTCTCTAGAAATAAGTATAATATTAAAATGGTCTCGAAGCGAGGCTGCGTACCTGACACCAATCTAACGTTAATGGTAGTGATCGTGTGGCGCCGCGCTGCAGCGCTGCACCGCCCTCTGGGAACATATTCGCACAAGTGAGCCGCGCGGAGCGAGCCGCGTGCGCTCTCGACTCCCGCACTCGGACAGCGAAGCGTTTCGTACGCGTCAGCGATGACAGCCGCGCCCGCTGCGAAACACTTCGCACCCAATTCTAATTTGTATAAAATAAATCGTTAGAGTAGGTATAACCGAACTTCTAGTCAGCTTTTAATAATCTCTATTATTCTTATAATATCAATCGTAATATTGCAATTGTATCTTCTGTTACTAGTGTATATAAGTGATGTTCTCGTGTTCAAGTCCCGGGCGGGCCCGCGCGAGCCCGCCGGCGCTATGACGCGTGCGCACGTGGCGCGTCACGCGTCAGCCTGTTCTAACAAATCTCAATATTATCGTAAAGCATAGATATTTTCATAATCAATAGTATGCATATTGTTAATTGGATTGCTAATTTTGTATATGTATGTACACAATTAGTATAGTTTATATACTTATGTGTCAATTCTCATAGCGTTTTATTACATAACAGACGATAGCTAGTAAGTGTTAAACGTAATCCAAAATGATTGCAGTGCTGTTTAGTAAGCTCATTCAACAATTTTTTGGTTATTAATTGAATGATTGATTAAACATGAATTCCTCAATTTTGAGCGTATTTATATCACAGATAAATAACAAAATTTAAGCAATAGATACATAGGAAAGACTGGGGAGACTTGGACACCCCACGAGAGGGTCTAAAAACAAAGGCTTATAAAAATCTTACTTTGCAACATAATATCTGTTCCAAAGCCAGATATAATTAAAAATCTATTGTGTCTCGCCGGCTGCCGGCAATTGACAGGCAAGAGGATATGATAACTTTTCATTGAACCAACATACCAAATTTCGTCGTCTTTGTCGTTATAGCCATCTTAGCTGATATATCAGAGGCGGTACACTTGAATAATCTAAAAAGAATTTAAATAAGGAATTAATTAATTGGTGTTATAAAGATTTATTTAGGGCCTAAAAAGCAGATTACCAGGACGAAAACTTTGAAAATGGCTACACTGAAGTGATACAGACTCGAGATTATCATTCAGTTCTAACAACAGAGAAACCGTAGATAAAATGTAGGCATCGATCAAGTCTGGAATCTGGGAGACTTCGTGCGTAATTTGATTAAAATTTATCTACATAATATTTTATACTTACATAGTAATATACTACTAATACGAAATTATCTTTGTATTTTATGGGCATTGCTAGAAGATATGAATTAAACAAAAGGGAATTAAGTTTCCCCAGTCTACAAAATTGAATCTTACTAATGCAAAACTACAGCTCGTTAGTATATTGAAATAAATAACATTTCGCGGATCAAGGTAATGGCTTGGTAAGAATTTGTGAAACAACGAACATTTGAAATGTAATTTTAAGATCCCGATAGTAAATGCTATATACATTAAAACACAATAAGTACATAAAAAATCCTTAGTTGAATTTTATTTATTTAACGACAAAACTGTATATCGTGTCGTCAGTATCATGTGATTATTCTTTCTGCAAATCATCAGATATGCAAGTAAATTCCTGGGTACGTTGTAAAGTGTCTACCGACAGGTCCTAGCCAGGCTAGCCAAGTCACAGATTAGTAATATAAATAATAGCTTTTCAGCTAAAGTAACTATGAATTAATTTTTACTGACATTATGAACTTATTAATATTTAACAAGCATAAAAATCATCCGATCCGCTTAAAGCACGTGATGCCAGTAATAACACTGCGTTCACTTCTATCTTCTTCCTTTCCTTGTGCTAGACAAGGAAAGGAAACAGCTATTTTCTTAGTATTTGCCATCTGTCGGTAGTGGAGCTACAGGTACCCATATAGATGATAATGAAGATCAACTTCAACTCCTCTGATGGAGCAGATACAATATAGTGTTCTACAACTATTATTATTTCCCAGTAGAGTCGCTAGACTTCAATTTGTAGTTAAATGTTCGTAATTATCAAAACAATCCAGAATTGTGCTTTATTCTTTCTGACTCTTTGATGTTGCTTGGCGTTGAATGATGTAAAACATTATTATAACATTGTATTAGAGTTTATAATTTATTTTAAATCATGTTATTTTTCATAATTTAGTTTAGACAAAAATGTTAAAATAGTTTAGTACCGTTTTACGGATGTTTCTTGTATCTATATAAGTATCTCAGAATTTATACTGAAGTTGTATTCCCTATGACAAAATTGTCTCTAAATCTTCTTATAAAGGAACACTGAATACCTACAATCATTGTTACGAATCCAAAATATTGTATTACAATTTAACAGAGATTCTGGACACATGTAAAGTTCAAGTTAGATTGGTTTTATAGTCATATTATATATTCTGTATGTAGGTTATCAATCTGAAATTCTCTCATAATTATAAAATAAACGGTGTTTTCTGCTGTACGTGTGGTTTTTATTAATTACAGTTTGGCAAAGTGGTTTTATTGTCATTGCAGTTTGGGCATTAACGTTACCGCTGATGGACACAAATTACGATAGTAGACGTAAAATATCTTCAAGCGATCCATGGCGTGGATAGAAGGAACTTTCCCAAAAATAATGTAACCACTCTCACTCCCAAGATCATATTTCATTTGACTTCTGCCCAGAGACTGATTTACCATATAGACTAACAGCCTGGAGGCGCGAGGTATTGAAATGGTGACGAAGTTTATTATCATCATCATATCAGCCAAAGGACGTCCATCTGCAAAACAAAGGCCTCTGCCATAGATTTCCACAGTTGTGTCTAAATTTTGGGGAGAATTTACGGATTAGTGGGCGCAGAATGACTGCTATTCCGCAGAAGCGATGCTGTTGCCCATCCCTCTGGTTTAGAGACCTGTAGTCGCCTTTTACGACATTCAAGGAAGGAGATAGGAGTTGTGCTATAACAACAAACCAGACAGTGCAAACCAGAATTGGGACGGATTGCACCATTGAAAAGTTCACCAAATCTTTATTTTGAATTGAGTCTAGGGGCGGCTCAAACCTAAAATCAGGCCTTGCCTTTGCCACTTGTGTAGAGCAGGCTATGGAGGTCAGTGCATGAGAGGTGTGTACAACCACTCGTATAGCATCAAGATGCGGCTGTTGCATTTATTCTATTCTCCATGTGAACCTCTTAGTCAAGTCACGGTTGTGCTTGTACGGTAACCAACAAGCGCAAATGTAACGGCACACTGACTAAGCGATTGATTTTCTGCGCTAGGTGTCGTGGGTTCGATTCCCGCACGGAACCAAAATTAATTTGGCCTACAAGTAGTTAAATATGTATACGAGAGATTTATATCTAAACTGAACCCACGACAGAAGAAATCATAGAGGGAATATACCATCATTAAAAACAAATCAAATCCATCTGTCCTGTGTGATTTCTGGTTTGATCTGGGATCCGGCAGTGCTGGGGCTTTTCAGAAGTTCTCAGCCCGAACTTTCGTGTCCTATAAATTAGGTAATGGACGCTCTCTTCTTCTATAACATAGGCTCGCCCTATAACATAAGGTAGCCCTCTATAACACAGGGATACCGTCTATTATACAGGCCGATGTCGGTGAAATTGTACAACAGCAGTCGATCAAAGAGAGAAAGCAGTAGACAGAGATCTCTTGTTTACGACAAAAGATGTGTATGTTCAAGCAAAGCGTACAAGCTTTATAGAAGATGGGAGTATTATTCTCTGTCTACTCTGTTAATAGGGTCACTTGTTCTACAGTGGCTCGTTTTTTTCCGAGACATATTTCTTAATACCCATTTAAGTTAGAATATTGAAATTCAAAATGAAGATAGTGGAATAAATATACTTTTAAAATGTGTAGTCATCTTCTATATACTATAATAAAATCTAATCGATTATGCAGAGAGATTTGGCGCAGATTCTTGTGACTCGTGTGGCACGTGGTACTAACTGCTGGACTGACTATAGGCTTTATAAATTAACTTTACGCCTAAGTTAACCCCGTAGAACTAATAATCTAATAATCGAACGAAACTCAAGCATTGATCTCAGTTTAAAACTAGTTCTGAGTTGAGCATTCATTTTAAAACGTCCCTCAAGCATAGATTTATTGAACGTAGTTCAACTGAGTCGTGGATTTATTCAGTCACTTTACCTATGCCAAGAATATTACAAATATTGTTCATTACAAATACTACTCGTATAATAAAATCGTAGAGAGACAAAAACAGAACAATGAATATTTTTTGAAAAAATTCACTGCCGCGTGCTGCAGGATCGAGACTGATGATGAAAACTGCAATTTTTAGATATTCTCGCTGTTTGTCTGTTTCTATGTTGGATGTTACCGCTAAAACCACACTATAATTCGTTGAAATTTGGCAAAAATGTCCATTACTGTCCAAAGATGGCTCTAGAATACAAATCATCACACTTTTGCACATGGGAGGTGAGTTGAATAACAATATATCTACAAAATGTTGTTTTACAGCGAATATTATGAAACAATCACACAAGTGAACACATTCGTTATCAGTACGTAATAAGAGTTATCAAAAAAATATATTTATCATTTACATCACATTACCATCACGCCATATCTAAAGGGAGCTAAGCGACAGATTTTAGGAATGAGAAAGCTTATTTCTGAACTTTTCGCAACTTATTTGTAATGAACAATATTTGTAACTAGCTGGGACCCGCGGTTTCACCCGCGTTTAATTTAAAAGAAGTTTAGAGTACTTCGACATATACACTTGACATAGAATATATATATTTGATTTCAAGGGTTTTATTTTTTTACGCGGAACCCTAATTGTTTTTCTAAAATAAAAGTAGCCTAAGTTATGCCTTATAACATCAGCTATCTACCAGTGAAGGTCCCGTCAAAATCGGTCCAGCCGTTTCGGAGATTACCCGGAACAAACAGACAGAGAGACGGACAGACAAAAATGTTAAAAATAGTGTTTTTGTTATATGTAACGTACATTACGCTTTTTACTAAATGCATATGAAAATGCATTTAGTAAAAAGCTGTTATTTTGACATTACAAACAGACACTTCAATTTTATTTATTTGTATAGATATTCTTGGCTTTCTTATAGGTAAAGTGACTTAGATTATTAGTTCTACGGGGTTAACTTTGGCGTAAAGTTAATTTATAAAGCCTATAGTCAGTCCAGAAGTTAGTACCACGTGCCACACAAGTCACAAGAATCTGCGCCAAATCTCTCTGCATAATCGATTAGATGCCAATGTTTAGGCCGCAGCAGGGAGTCGAAACATGGCATTTATTACGCACAGCTGGAACTGAGCGCAAAGACATACATAGGCTGCACTAAAAGTATCGGGAATGGAATATTTCCACTGTTCCTGTCATATTAAAATCTTTTTAATTGAAAACTCCTTGGTTTTACAAATCGAATACCATTTATTTATTTAAAAAAAGATTCACGGTCTTGTCACAAGGTTTTGTCAAACTTGTTTAGTCGTTGAGATTGAGAAAATGGAATTGACTCGAGAAAATTCAAGAGCGATGATTTATTATGACTTTGGAAGTGGTTTAACACAAAAATGAATATTTTTCTCATGATTGATTAAATAATTGGGCTGCTCGAACCAAGTGGTTTGCATCGATGTTTTATCGATGTCGCAATTGATCTTAACGTTCAAAATTTCTATCGATTTGAGTATCGATCCAGTAAGTTCCACAGCTTCAATCCAAAATCGTATGAGGTATACAAAATATTTATTGAATTAACTAAGTGGTCAGTTTTAATCAACGTTATTAGTGGTGGTCTTATATATATATAGCGTCTAGCACGATTAAATAGCGCGCTATATTACGCAACGTATGTAGAGAGAATAATAGCGCGAGCAGACACAGCGCGGGCGCAGAGAGCCAGGCGGTAGTCATCGCGTGAATTCACGTGTTATCGGTCATTACTCATTACCTAACGCATTGATTAACTCGTTAATTGCGGAAATGAACCATTTCTATATATGTCCGGAAGCGGTATGTAAGTGTCTGTCCGGACTTGATCCCACAAAAGGCAACGGACCTGATAATATTCCTCGGATTTTCCTTTCACGATGTGCCTATGTGCTAGCTGCGCCACTGGCTAATATTTATAACACCTCTCTTGGGACGGGGACATTTCCAATCATATGGAAACACGCTAGAATTGTTCCTGTTTACAAGAATGGCAAACCCGAGGTGATTTCTAATTACCGTCCTATTTCGATTCTTTCTACTTTGTCAAAGGTCTTCGAATCGCTTGTCTATCCCATAATCTATAATCATGTCAAAAACTATTTATCTGTTACCCAGCAAGGTTTTAGTACAAAAAGGTATTTTTTTTATTTTTTTTATTGGTGCCCAGTGGAAATCCCCAATCTACGCACCCGCGAACCCAGAGGTCCCCCACCTTATAGCAACGGCAGGGGTTTTCAGGCGTATCGGAATTAGGCGCCAGGGCGGTTGTTCAATTCAATTCAATTCAATTCTTTATTGCATATCACGTGTTATAAAAGATCTTAATAATAATTATAAGTTCACATGGACCCTGTCGGGCATAACAATTTAATACGATTTAAGTAGTAGCATAATATAATTATGTGTGCCATGTGGTGCCGGCTTAGAATGCCACCACCCCATTTCATCCCGTGGGTGTCGTAAAAGTCGACTAAGGGATTTAACCGGAGGATGGGCAGCAGCATCCTTCGAGTACATTAACAACTCAACTGCGATCGCCAACCCGTCTGCCAAGCGTGGCGATTATGGCAAGACCCCCCAATGAGCATACAACACACCCATATCGGTCGTTGTGGTGATCTTTGGGGGAGGCCTATGTCCAGCAGTGGACTTCATTCGGCCGAAATGAATGAATGAATAATATAATTCGAAATAGTACAATAATAATAATAAATAATATTCTATGTCGTAATTCAATATGTCTTTGGTCGGCAATAAAATTTCAATTTTACATTATAAATTATGTCACAAATTCAAATGAAAATTAATATCTTCAGTCATATATCATCATCATCATCATCATCAGCCTATCGCAGTCCACTGCTGGACATAGGCCTCTTCAAGTGCATGCCACTGATCGCGATCCTCGGCTACTCTCATCCAGCTACTGCCAGCCACCTTGCGCAGGTCATCACTCCACCGAGCTTGAGGGCGTCCTACCCTACGTTTACCAAGACGCGGTCTCCACTCGAGAACACGTTTTCCCCAACGGTTGTCGGTTCTACGACTAATATGGCCAGCCCACTGCCACTTCAGCTTACTAATCCTAATCAGTCATATATAACCATCATCAATTACTTATTAAGTCATGTCTTACGTTTAAGATGGCTAATGTCCTCAAATATAAATAAAAGATCTACGATTTGAATTCATCATTAAATAAATCATTTAGCGTGTAATAGCATCTATCGATAAGTAGTTTTTTGAGGCGTTTAATAAATATTTTATCATTTTCTTCTATTTTTATGTCATTTAGTATTTTATTGTATATTTTTATGGAAGTTACGTGAGGACTCGTGCTGTGTAATTTAAGCTTAGATTGTGGTATTACGAGCATATTTTCAAACCGTGCACGTGGTGCATATCGGCGAGATTGGTCTGATACTTTTAAATAAAAGTTTGGATTATGTCTTACAAATTTACAGTTTTCTAAAATATATATTGATGTCAAAGTAAGAATTTCTGATTTCCTAAAATGCGGCCTACAACTTTCGTCATCGTGGATATAAACTATTATCCTTATGCATTTCTTTTGTAGTTTAAACAAGTCATCGTTATCTACACAATTTCCCCAAAGAGTTATACCATACTTAAGCCATGCGTATGCGTATGCATAGTATGCGGATCGAGCAGTTTTTAAGTCTGTCGTTTTTTTGAGCTCTCGTAATGCATATATAAAACTAGATAATTTTGATTTGATTTTCTGTATGTGCGCTTTCCAGGTCATGTGAATATCTAGATCAAGACCCAACAAAGTGAAAGTATCAACACATTCTAATTTAATATTGTTAAACGTAAAATTTATATCTAAGGGTTTTTTTTTTGATAGGGCCTAAATTGCATAAGTTTTGTTTTTATGAAATTAATTTCTAAGTTGTGGTCTTTCATCCAATTTTGTAAATTAAGCATTATGTTAAGAAGATTCATATGAAGGTGGTCGCAGTCATTAGAGGAAGTAATTAAAGAAATGTCGTCAGCAAACAATACGCACGGCTCTGTCATAATTTTAGGGGTGTCATTAATATAGATTAAGAATAATAAACATCCGATAACACTACCTTGCGGGATTGAATTTTTTATCCAGCGCCCGTTTGACCTTATTTGGTGGAATTCGCCATTGTCATGATCCCAACAGTCAATTTCCACGAATTGTTCTCGATTTTGTAGATAACATGCGAACCATTTATGTGTTATACCTCACACACCGATACCATATAGTTTGTCAAGTAATATATTATAAAGCACTTTAACCTACGCCTTAGTCATGTCAAGTAAGATTCCAATCGCATATTTTTTACTATTTAAAACATTCAGTATCTCTTGTGTAAATATATACGTTGCTAATGTCGTGGATGGTTTTTTTTCGAAAACCATTCTGAGATTCGTCGAAGACATTAAACTTTTCACAAAAGTCATAAACGCGTTTACACATTGCTTTTTCAAATATTTTTGATGATGTCGGTAATAGTGCAATGGGACGGTAACTGTTTGAATCTATCTTCGAGTTTTTTTTATGTATGGGTTTTATTAAAGATATTTTCAATGCGTCTGGGAATATCCCCTCTGAAAATATTTGATGTACTAATTGATAAAATGGTAACGTCAATTCATCAGCACACGTTTTAATTAATATAGGGGGCAATTCATCTATTCCATGACTATATTTGGTGTTGGACCACCCCTCTGTGGTCTCCATTGCGGACTGCGAAGCCTGATTCTCCTCGGGCTCTGTAGATGGTGGCTGAGTCGCCACTGACGCGTTGGACGATGCAGCTCCAACGGTTGTGGCTTGCTGGTAACTCTTCCCAGCCCCCTTCACTGCACCGCGGAGCTGGTGCGCGAGGTTGCGCCTTGGTGGTGGCCGCAGCCGTCGCCGCGCTCGCCGTCCCCTTAGCAGCGGCTACATATTTAGTCGTCTGCGGTGCCACCTGCTGCCGTCGCTTATCTGCCACAAGTGGTGGGCGAAGACGTTGCTCTGGCAGGAGCCGCCCATCCAATGCTGCCAACTTAGCGTCCATCATGCCTCCGAACTCGAGGTTGATGGATCGTCTAAGCTGAGCCTCCAACTCCGGCGGCAAACATGCTGGAGTGAAACCCCCACCGGGGCCCACTTGGGCTTGACCCCGACCACGGAGGAGACCTACCTCAGTCGTCAATGATTCAATTTTGGCTGAGAGGCTGGCGATCTGAGAGCGCAGTTCCGCATTCTCTCTCTCCAGCCTCTCGACGTTAGTCTCCTTTCTTGACGATCTTTTCGTCTGGGGACGACCCCACTGACTCAACAACGTGTTGAGTATGACTTACCCCACCTGACGGCAACGGCATGCCCGGATGCGACAGCGGCGTGACAGCACGTTGCGCACGCGCATTTGCGGGCAAATCACGCGTCCTTGTACCCGAACCGGACATGGAGGCGATCTCCGACCCCACGTCCATCTGGACGCTGTCAGACTCTGACATCGAACCCAGATTCTCTCCTACCTTCCCCTTCTCCACCTTCTTAATTTGTTTAATTGTTTTTTTCATAGCTAGTCCCACGAGTATGGGGGAAATAAAAGGTTGATCCGGGCAGTGCCCCCTGTACCCGGGCAAGCGTATTCCATATTCAGGTTCCGCCGGTCCTGGGGTTGGCGTGCTCGCGACTGAACTTCCCATCAGCCATGCACCCTCGCCACACGCAAAGCTTGGGTTCGGGGAATTTTTATAGAGGCCTTCTTCCTCGAGATCTGGGCGGTTAAGCCAAGATCCTCGGTCCCGGTCGAAGCCGCGAGGCCTCTCGAGGCCTGAGGCCACTCCAACCAAGGTTACGATATCGACAGTGGCAGGGAAGGGGAGTCCTCCCATTACCAGCTCGGGGCAGGGTGAGTGCACACAGAGCCCGCCGCTAGCCCGCCCATGCTTCTCCGAAACTCCGAAAAAACATTTCCGTCAAAACTGCTGTAAGAATTTAATAATAAAAGAAATATAACCCTATAATTAGTATATATATATATAAGATATCTTATTTAAGGTAACTGACGTTCGTCAATAAACTCAATTGCGTTTCTGTAAATAAAGTATTTTTATTGTATTACAAAAGGGTTGTTTTATAAAGTAAGTAGGTACGTACATGTTTTACAAAATATTGCTTTACCTGTAAATAAAGAAACAACATTCAAAGCTTATAATTACACGAATATCGTCTCCTTTTAATCTTCAAGTATTTTATCTAACACAATAGTTTATAACCTCCAATTATCACAATGACATGCGCAACATGACACTGTCACCTCTCTTCAAATTCAAATCAATGGAATGATAGGTTTTTAATATTATTACTTTACTCTGTGTAGGTAATCATTTCATTACACCCCCCCTCTTCGGGGAGAATATTGTATCACAATATTTCATTAAATGGCATCTTCAAATACAGGAGCTGGGAGTAATTTGGTGATGTGGAAGAGATTTGATTCTGACTTTTTATGTCCTGTATTAATTCTATAAATGGAGTTTGACAGTTTCTCTATTATTTCGAAAGGTCCAATCTTCAAATCGTCTAATTTCCTTCTGTTTAATCTATTGCCATTTTCCGCAAATACCATGTCTCCTACATTGAACTCATAAAATTTTCTATTTCTATCTGATAGTTTTTTATTGTAGTTGTGTGATTTTATACTGTTTGTCAGAGCCAGTTGTCTATCTCTCAACAAATCATTTTCAGATTTTTCTTCTTTTAGTTGATTTGGAATAAATGTTATATCTTTTCCTTGTAACAAGTACACAGGTGCAAAGCCTGTGACGGTGTGCTCTGTTTCATTATACTTTTCCACACATTTTTGTGCTATCGTTGTCCATGCTACCTTTTTTTTTTGTTCATTTACTTTGCACCTTATTTTATTGACCAGGGTTTGGTTAAGTCTTTCATTGATTCCATTTGAAAAAGGTGCATTAATTGCTGTGAAAATAATTGGAATATTATTTTCCTCTAGGAATAGTTTAAAATCTTTTGAATTTATTCCTGGGTATTGATCTGTTAAGATCATACCAATTTTATTATCTTCTGTGACATTTTTGACAAGTTTTATAAAGTCATTTGAATTCTGTGTTTTTGAATTGACAATGTATGCATATCTAGTAAAATGATCCACTAAGAGGTGCATGTACTTTTTTGTCGATCTAGAGCCTCCGAGTCCCCCAATTGTGTCAATGGACATTATTTGAAAAGGATGTGTGGCTGGTCCTAGATGAGACATTAGTCCTATTTTATCCTGGCCTCTTGACTTGTTCATAATGCAAATTTCACATTTTCTGCAAATTTCCTTAATATTCTGTCTTAAATTCTTGGCTGTGTAGTACGGTGTAATTTTCTTTTGCATTTGTTCAATTCCAATGTGACAATATTCTTTATGTATGTCTTTGATAAAACTTATACTGAAGTCTTCTGATAAAACAATTCTTTCCTTTTTCTTGATTTTCTTGTAGTATATGGAGTGCTTTAATATTAATTTTTCTTTTTCTTTTTGTAGATCTTCGTTATTTTCTTGATCAACAATAATATTCTCCAGTTTTATCCAATTGACCACTTTCAACTGTTCATCTTCATTTTCATGTGCTTCCAATACTGGATTTCTGCTTAGACAGTCAGCTTCAAGATTGTTTTTTCCAGGTGAATATTTTACCTCAAAGTCATATTGAGAAAGGTAATATGTTAAGTCCCCGAGTTCTTCATCTGTTCTCGATTTAATGTTCATTTTTTCCAATGGTTTATGATCAGAAATAACCGTAAATCGTTTACCTATCAGCCAGTGTTGCCAGTATTTAATTGCCTCTTTTATCGCTAGGCATTCTAAATAAATTGCTTTTTTCCTTTTCTGTACTTCATTTAATTTCTTAGAAAAATATGCAACTGGTTTTTCTTTTGTGTTTTTTTGTCTCTGTTTCAATACTGCTCCTACGCCTAGTATACTCGCATCCGTATAAATTAGTATCGGTAAATCTGGGTCAAATATCTCTAATACAGGTTGAGAACATAGTAGTTGTTTCATTTTGTCAAAGGATTTTTGGCATTCTTCTGTCCAAATGAATTTTTGATTCTTCCGTAGTAAGTTGTGTAATGGATCCAATGTTATTGCAATATTTGGTATATATTCATTATAGAAATTAATTTTTCCCAGAAACTGTCTCACATTTTTTTGATTTTGGGGTACAGGAAAATTTTTAATTGATATTAAATTATCTTTTATTGGGCGTACTGAATTATTATGAATAATGTGCCCTAAATATTGCACCAAATCCGATGCGAAAGTGCATTTAGAAAATTTTAGTCTAAAGCCTTCCTTCTTTATTGCTTCTAACAATTTTGTCAAGTGGGTTATGTGTTCGGGAAAGGATTTTGAAAAAATCAATATATCATCTATGTAGTTTACCGCGAATTCCGTAAGTTCATGTCTTCTTATAATATTACTCAATATTCTTTGAAATATTGCTGGAGATGTTTTTAGTCCAAATGGTAGACAGGTCCACTGAAAATGGCTGTCTTGTGTTACGAAAGCCGTTTTTCTTCTGTCTTCGACTCGTAATGGTATCGACCAAAATGCAGAATTCAAATCTAGGGTAGAAAAATATTTGCAATTTCTCGTTTTTACCATCAGATCTTCAATTAACGGAAAAGGTTGTGACTGTGGAATAATAAGTTTATTTAATTCGCGAAAGTCTATACAAAGTCTTGATTTTCTATTGTCTTCTTTTTTGTATGCCAATGTTACCGGAGCAGCAAATGGGCTGTATGATTCCTCAATTAGATTTTTCTCCAATAACTTTGATACTTGACTCTCTATTTCCTTCTTGTCCTCAATATTGCATCTGTAAGGTCTTTTACTGCAATATTTATCGACTAATAAATCAATTCTAGCTTCATAATCCCTGACAGTTCCAACATCGTACTTGTCTTTTGCGAAGATTGATTTGTATTTTTCAATTAGTTCATTTATTTGAGCTTCTTGTTTAGTTTCGAGGTGATTTATATAAATTTTAAATTTTTTTTCTTCGACGTGTTCATTAAAGTTCACTGTAAACTTGTCAAAACTTTCTGCTTGTTTTTTTTTCTCTGCTTCCGTTTTTGTATTTATATTTATTTCTTGTATTTTTTGTGTTATTTCTAGCTTTTCGTTTTGGATCAATTTAAATTGTTTTATCATATCCAATCCAATTAAGAAGTCATAGTTGAAATTGTTCTTGTTAATTACAAACACATTTACTTCTTCTTCTATTTCAAAGATTTTTATTTTCATTTTTACTATTCCATTACTTTTTTTCACACCATTAATCGTAGTTAACCTCACTGTCTGTGCATTATATATTTCTTCATCTCTTAACTTAAGTAATTTTGAGTTAACTAATGAGACGTTCGATCCGGAATCATATATTCCAAAAACATCCAATGTGTTATTTAATGTTAATTTGACTTTGATTAATGGTGGCACTACTAGTTTTTTTGGTCCATATTATTTAATTCAGTTTCTACTTCGGAATTGTTAACAAAATTTATAATGTTAGGTTTTTCTTTATTGCCTTCATTTGTTTTAAACCAGCATGAGTCTTCAGGATGATATCTAATACCTTTATTTAGTTTTTTACAAATCTTGCATGGTTCTTTAACCTCTTTTGTTTTTACTATAGCGTTGGTAATTTTCTTTCTATCAAAACCTTTTTTGTTAACTAAATGTTCCAAGCTTTTCACTTCATTGAACAGATCTTTAGTCTCCTTTATTTTCTTTCTGTCAATTCTGTCTGTTATAAAACTAGGTAGACCTACTGCAATCAGATCAATCAGAGTACTTTTGTTTATTGTGCTGTCCATTTCCAACAATATTTTCTCTTTTCTTATTGCATAGTCTAATAGTGGTCCTGTTTTGTATTTAAATTCTATGGCATATCTTATTGGTGTCCAACCTTTATTCTCATAAGTATCACAAAAATCTTCCTTCCATTGCTTCCATTCGGAAGTTAGCGTATATTTTATTAGCATAGAACTGTACCAATTTAAACACGATTTTTCCAAAAACAGTCTAAAAACTTCAATTTTTTTTTCATCTTCAAGTATTTCCAAGCGATCACACTCTTTTTCAAATGTAGCCATCCATTGAGTTACATTAGAGTTTTCTCCGGTGAATTTCTCAATAACAAATTTGTCTGAGATTTTTTTTAAATTTGTCTGTTTTGGTAATTGTGGGTTTATACTCGCAATTTTTTCTAGGATTCTTGACAGTGTTTCTTCAGATATACTCTCTTTTATTGTTGGTTGTGTAATTTCTGTTGTATTTATCACTTCTTCTAAGAAATAATTCTTGAATTGTATATTGTCATTGTCATCCATGTAAGTCTTTTTTAGTTCATCTGATAAAGTTATCCATAAACTCCTCTTTTCATGTCTCCTTTGCATTATATTTTTTAACATTTTACCTGTCTCAGTTTCCATTAATAGTCCATGGTATTTTACTGGCTGTAGTTCTTGTGGTACACGGTAAATCTTACCCTCTTTTGTCGTTATTGCGGTTACTGCCATTACGTTTGTTTTTTGGTCTTCGAAACTTTTAATTGTAAATTCAAATTTTAGTTTATCCATTTTTGTAAAATGTCCTTTGCAAAGAATGTTGTTTTATAAGATATCTTATTTAAGGTAACTGACGTTCGTCAATAAACTCAATTGCGTTTCTGTAAATAAAGTATTTTTATTGTATTACAAAAGGGTTGTTTTATAAAGTAAGTAGGTACGTACATGTTTTACAAAATATTGCTTTACCTGTAAATAAAGAAACAACATTCAAAGCTTATAATTACACGAATATCGTCTCCTTTTAATCTTCAAGTATTTTATCTAACACAATAGTTTATAACCTCCAATTATCACAATGACATGCGCAACATGACACTGTCACCTCTCTTCAAATTCAAATCAATGGAATGATAGGTTTTTAATATTATTACTTTACTCTGTGTAGGTAATCATTTCATTACATATATATATATATATTTTTTTTGAGGTGAGTCGCGTTCATCTTTATTTCGGACACATTCCATCAGAAAATGCTGTACATCTTCAATTTTATTGCAAATAACACAGTTGGGTGAATTTGTATTTTTCATCAAGTATGCAAACTTTGCTGATGGATAGTGTCCTGACCTCAGTCTAAGGGCTAGTTTAACATAATTTCGACTTAAATTAGTGTCATCAAACCACGGTACACGAGAACATACAATAAAAAATCTGTTATCCCAAAGCTGGAAAGTATGAGGGAAAGTTCACTAATTTTCTTTACTGCTCCATTTTATTTTGATAGATATTGTTTTACGTATCGAATATACCTACTATAACGTATTCAAGATCAAGAATATAACTGAAACAGCGCGCTGTCTTAACACAGTATTGTTAAAATTGTAGCGTGTAAAATAGCGCGCTATTTTACTATAGCAAATAGTCTGTAGCGCGCTATTGCCAAATTTTGTTAGCATATCTAAAATAATTAAATATTTTAATCAACGCTTTAGGTAACGACCGATAGCGCGCGAATTCTCGCGATAACTGCTACCGGCGGGCTAATTAGGTAAAAACAGCAACAGCTGCGCTATAGCAGCTATCGCGCAGCCAAGAATCCACCGGTGGGTAAGCGTCAAAACGATTGGTATTACGTAAGGCATCGCCCACCTGTCGCTATTGTGGAAGATGCATAGTTACTAGTGCCAGTAGCCACACGTGGAACTAAAAAGAATGAACGTTTTTAATTCATTGACTGTCCGACAGAGGCGCGTCAGAGATCTTCGCCTGTTTATTCGCTATTGGCAAATAGGTAATACCAAATTGACGTTTGACAGCGGCGTTGGAGCAATTTACGCCTGTTGCAAAGCGTCTGCGACTTAAGTAATCAGCCCGCCGGATCGCCACGCCCGCGCTATGCCTTTACGCTATTGTCCTCGCTACCTACTCGTTGTTTTTTAATGGCGTTATTTTCATAGCGTCAAGTTGGAGCCGGCATAGCGTATGCTATATGTTGCGTGAATATAGCGCGCTATTTAATCGCGCTAGACGCTATATTAACCACCACTAATTACGCGTATTACTTACACATGTCTATGTGATCATAGCTAAGTAGGCAACTAAACCTCAATACAATTTGTAGGCCCCATTCCTTTTTATTGTTTCGCTAGAAGATTGCAATCTATTATATAGATACAAGTAAAGACCGATCCAGAACAAACATCCCTACATAATTACTTGACTTGCTACAATGCCCGAAAAAAAGAAAAAAATTATGACATGACAGTTTGATATTTTGACATAACAGACAGCGTTTCTGTTTGATAGGCAAATTGCAACTGGTACTTGGTAGCCCGTTGATACATATAATATTTGGACGTTTACGGTGCTGCAAGTTTAAGTTACTGTTGTAGTGATATTTTATAAAATAGCAGATATCTAGTAATAATGAACGCACCACCTACATTTGAGTCATTCCTTCTGTATGATGGAGAGAAGAAGTAAGTATTTAGCCTACCTGCTAGCTTTTGAATGTTTATTTACCTGAAACTCTAAATCTGTTTCTAACTTTTAGGGTTCAGAAAGAAGAAGATACCAAAGTGACTAATGCAGCTATATTTACCGTGAACAAGGAAGATCATACACTCGGCAACATGATTAGGCAGTGCGTATTTTTCTTCATGCGACTTGTTTGTATATGAATTTTATGTGCATTTCACTGATGTTTATTTGACAGCCAGCTGCTCAAGGACCCGAAAGTATTATTCGCCGGTTACAAGGTACCTCATCCTCTAGAGCACAAGTTTGTATTGCGGATCCAGACCACTTCTGATTACACTCCTCAAGAGGCTTTCATGAATGCTATCACTGATCTAACCTCTGAACTATCGCTGTTTGAAGAAAGGTTTAAGGTGTGTTTTGATTAAATATTTCATTTTTATTCTATATTACAGCAATCTGCAGCTTATCACTTCCACATAGCTGGTAAAGGAGACATTTCGTTTAAGTATTAAACTTTGGCCACGACACAACTTACATCTCCTAGAAACCCTGTAATATATAAAAAGATAAAAACTATAATTTTAATATAAATGAATATTGAAAAAGTTTGATGTTTGTTGCGACATAAAAATGAAAGAATTTGAGAAGAATTTGTCTAGTTCTTTCTTATTAAATCTTTGGTAGGGTGTCGTAATTGTCTGACTAACAGTAAGTTTTTTATTCAAATGTTAAGATAATTGGATAATAAACTCAGAAAAACAGTTGTCCTACAGAATTGATGGTTTGACTGAAGCATCCGCCGCTCCTAATATGTCCAAATAATGAGGACATACAAATTAATAATATTCAGCAATTTTTTGTATTTCGCTTCTTAAATATCTGTCTAATGGAATGACCATATAGCCCTACAAATTTAGTGGTACCTTTTCTCAGTCCCACTCTTGGAAGTTGTTGATTCCACGGTAACACTTTTTTCATTTGAAACCATAGGACAAAAAACACACAGTTAAGTTAGTGCATTCTTTGCGTAAATCAAACAGTGTCTTACCAAAACATGGGTAGGTATCGCTACCTACATCCTACAAGAATATTCTTCCAAATTCCATTACCTAAATCAATTTTTTTTATTCCTAATTGAATGGAAGTGGGAGAAGTGGATATTGCATGATTTCCTTTAATACTCCAAAAACTACTATTTTCCCTGTGAGTACCTGAAAATACCTAATACAATGTTAGATCATCATATTCATTGACCTTATTGTTTTTTATTTCAGGAAGCGATAAAAGAGAAGAAGGAAGGCCTGGATTAAATATAGATTTACCCATTAATGTTCTAGTTGTATAAAGGTTATGAGTAAGTTATAATATAATAATGAATTTATTGAAAATTTACAAGAACTTTTATTTAAGTCTATTGTTATTTCAGTAATTTACTTAGTTCTTATATACTTGCAACAGATACACTAGTACAATTTTAATTTAGGGTTACATATTAGAATCTACGAATTATAAACATTGGTTGGAAATAGGAAATATGTGGAATCAATGTACACATAGTAATAACTTGTTATTTAGGATTAGGGTTTACCAGTCTCATAAAAAGGTTTTATATTGTCAGCACTTGTCTATAATGCAAATGCAGCTTGAGAAAGTTTTATTATATACAAACAGACACTTCAATTTTATTTATTTGTATAGTACGAGGAGGGATCAAAAAGTAGTGAGTACGACGTACTCCTTGGTAAGAAAAAAATAATACTGGCAGGCATAGCTCAGATACATATTTGTAATATTAATAAAGAAAAAATTTTCGATTCTCTTTCTGAATGTAGTCATTTGTTTGCTTCGTGTCGGAACGTGTTCTCGAAAATGGAGAAAAACGAAGTGCGAGCCGTTATTAAATACCTCTGTTTAAAAACGTTAACAACGCAAGAGATTCATTGCGATTTGGAGGCAACATTAGGAGAGTGCTCCACCGTATTCAACTGTCGCAAGGTGGGCTTCTCAATTTAGAGTAGGGAGAACGAGCACGGAAGACGAATATCGTTGCGGCCGTCCATCGACGTTAGTCACCCAAGAATATGTAGCGAAAGTCGAGAAAATTGTATTGAGCGATCGAAGCGTTACCATCCGATACTTAATTCAAGAAACGGGCATTTCATATGGAAGTATTCAATCAATATTGAAACAATCTTTGAATATGAGTGAGTTATGAGAAAAGTCTCCGCAAGATGGGTGCCGAGAATGTTAACCGACAGTCAGAAACAAAATCGACTTAACATTTCGAAGATATTGTTGGACAAGTTTCAAGAAGATTCTGAAAACTTTTTGTCTCGTTTTGTAACAATGGACGAAACATGAGTATGGATCCATGTTTATGACGTATTATGTATGACCCATTTTGATCCCGAGACAAAACAGCAATCTTCGCAATGGAAATGGCCATCATCACCGGCCCCGAAGAAGTTTCGTGTCGTGGCATCGGCTGGCAAGGTTATGGCCTCAATTTGTTGTGGGACTTAGAAGGGATATTGTTGATTGATTACCTGGAGCGTGGAACCACTATTACAGGCCAATATTATGCAGCTTTAATTCCCAAGTTGAAAAATGCCATCAAAGAGAAAAGGAGAGGGAAACTTCGAAGGGGCGTGCAGTTTCATCACAACCCGCGCACAGGTCGGCAGTTGCGATGCCTGCCATTCAGCAAGCTGGCTTCGAATTGGTTGACCACCCCCCTTATTCACCAGATCTGGCGGCTAGCGATTTTTATCTTTTCTCCAAATCGAAAAAATACTTAAGGGGAAACAGGTACGAAGACGCTAACGAGGTGATGGATGCCGTGGAGTTTTTGCAGGACCAAGACAAAAAAACAATTGTGAAAGGGATTGAAGCCTTGGAAAAGCGCTGGACTCGGTGTGTAGAGGGACTCGGAAACTATGTAGAAAAATAAATTATTAAGTTATCAATAGTCATTATATTCTATATTTTTCTCACTACTTTTTGATCCCTCCTCGTACCACACAAATAAATAAAATTGAAGTGTCTGTTTGTAATTTCAAAATAACAGCTTCATATGAAATGCATATAAAAGCATATACGGTACTTATCACAAAATAAAAATTATTTTCTTTTGTCTGTTTGCTCGCCTAATCTCCGAAACGGCTGAACAGATTTTGACGGGACTTTCACTGGCAGATAGCTGATTCTATAAGGAGCAACTTAGGTTTACATACTTTTAATTTTAGATTTCGTCTTTAAATCAAATTTTGGGTTCCGCGAAAAAAATTAGAACCCATGAAACTAATTTAATCCGATTTCTTTTAAATTAAACGGCAGGTGAAACCGCTACACAGCAAGTTATAAATAAAAAAAATTACAGGTAGTCATCAGACTAAATAATATAGAAATTGCTTTTCAAGACTATAAAATGAATACAAAACAAATTCCAAAAAGTAAAACTGAGGGGTGGATTTGATCCCAAGAACAAACAACCACATTCCACGAATCAGGTCAGCAGGTAACCCAATTACGAAAAGGTACGAAATACGCGCTCTCACTGTTAAAATCTGTCGTTAAGCTCCCTTCAGATATAGCGTGATAATTTTTTTTCCATTAATTCTTATTACTTGCTGATACCGAATGTGTTCACTTGTGTGAAATTTTCATAATTTTCGCTGTAAAACAACTTTGTAGACATATTGTTGTACCAATCACCTCCCATGTGCAAAATCGTGATGATTTTTTGATTATAGAACCGGACCCGGACTATAAATAACGGACATGTTTGCCACATTTCAACTAATTCTATACTGTAGTTTTGGCGTTTTCATCAAACATAGAAACAGATATTCTAAAAATTGCAGTGTTGGCATCAGTCTCGTTTCTTGAGGGCAGTAGCGATTTTTCAAAAAATATTCAATGTACAGTTTTTGACTCGAATTTGTATGGTTGGCGCCACTGCGCTGCTAATTGGCGCTAATGCGCTACGTGTCGCGGGTTCGATCCTAGCACGGAACGAATATTTGCATGATCTACAGATAGTTGTTCCGCGTCTGGATGCATGTGAAGTATATGTCAGTAAACTGTACCCACGACACAGGAGAAATCCTAGTGTGGGACATCGTTTCAAAAATAAAACTTTGTCGTTATTTCTATCAGGCAGCTTCTTTGTAAAATCATCATGGTAATAAAAAACGTCATCCTAATTTCAATTCAATTTATTGTTACAAAACTGTTATATTTTGGTGCTCATTTTATTATTTTAAAATAAATTAAAATAGGTTACAATATTTATAGTAGAATCATGATTGTGATGTTTGACCAATTTGTGGCATAAGAGATCATTTCTCAATATGCATTATGACCAGATAATGCATATGAAAAATTTATTACCATTCACCTAATTATGAAAAATATAACATGCAATGATTCTTTTAGTAGTAAAAAAGATCAAGGGTACTTATTTACAAACATTTGCCTAAGATAATAACTATAAAACAACTGATACCATGCCAATGGTAAACAATAATAAATAATACTCAACTAAAACGAGTAACAACAATAACGGTAACGTTAAAACTAATCCGTCACTGAATATCCAAATTAGAAAGTTTCCTCTTCATCACAGTTCTCCGTTGCGTGGCCAAAAACTGCAAATAAAAATGATGATCAGAATAATTAGGCGTTCTACACACCAAATGCGGGTCCAACGGTTTCAGTATTTTATTGTTTGTTTTTCGGATACAATTCAGTCATATTTTGCATGCCGCTGGGTAGCACGCGCGGGCACAACACGATGGTGCGCTTAAGACCAAGTAAATGAATACATCTTGCATGTTTGTCCATTTCTTGTGTTTCTACTCCTTGTTCTTGCGAAAGGCAAACTCTCACAGCGAGACGCTGCTACTTTTCACCGGGCAGAGAGTACTTTTGGCAGGCAAGATCTCAATATCTATCGATATTTGGAATTTAAGCATGGCTATAAGGTACCTAACAGAAATTCTCAAATTATGATTTGGTATAACATCGCATTAATTATACTCAAGATCTCGAGATTCTAGCAGCAATTAATATTATTAAGAATTACTTGTCACTGTAACTATTATTGATCCCAGTAGGAAATATGTTATATTGGTAGAACAGATGGTAAGTACCCAATTTGATTACCTTCACAAATATCGCAGTACGGCCGAGGGGGCGGCGCGGTGCGGCGGTTGACGGGTGGCGGCGGAGCGTCAGGATCGCCCGCCTGCTTCGGACAGTCCTCAGTGTCGTGCGCATCGAACTCATCACAGATGTCGCAGAATAAACGAGGAGCCACTGCGCGAACCTTGCGACCGTTGCTTTTAATAGAATTATTATATAATTAGTCCTTACTTTGCAAAAGCCTAAGTATAGTCAAACAAAAAAATTACAAACAAGACAATTTGTGTTAGCAAAGACATTTTGCACACATGAAGCAAATAAAACGGAAAACTTAGTTATAATCTGAAAGTACTTAATTTCAATATCGAAATTTCATAATACTAAACTAGTCAACTTACAAAAGAACGGGTTCATTGGCGATCGAACCACCTTCCAGCGCCTGAACTCTTGCCATTAGTTGCTCATTCTTGCGCTGCATGTCCACAATGACGGAATTCAGGAAGCTCACTTGACCGTCAATCATGTCTTTTTCATCTGTAGGCCTATAAAATTCATGTGCCATTATTATCAGAATTTCCTATTCAAAAATAAAAACCGTCAAGTTATCATTCTGCTCTCTTTCTCTCTCTCTCTTGTAAAGAAAGTACTTGCTGGTTTTGAGTATAATACTGAAAGAATGACTTACTTTTCTGTCGCAGAATCGCCTTGTCCTAACACGCCCATAGCGCTGTTGTCATTTTTGTCTCTTATATCTTTACCCTTCACAGCGATCTCCTTTTGAAGAAGAAGCTTTTCTCGTTCCGCTATTTCTACTTTGGCTTTTTGGTTCTGAAAAATGAGGATAAAAATATTTCATAAAGATGCGACTTATGGAACTATATAATTAAATCATATTTTTTACCTTGACTTCTTCTTGTAATTTGCTTATCAAATCTTCTTTCAGCCTCAAGTCTTTCACTTTATTTTCTATATCAGCTTTAAGATTCTTTACTAATGTTTCGCTCTTTGCTACAGTTTCTGCGGAACCTTGTTGGGCTACCTGTAGTTCTCCTGTTAATCTCTCCAACTGCTTATCTTTTTCTACGTCAGTACTCTGCTGAACCACTACCAACTCTAATTTCTGCGTCAATTCCGATATCCTCCTTTCGGACTCCATTAATTTCTGTTGCATTTGATTTTGTTTGTCTATTTCTCTTGTCACTTTTTCATTGGATTCTTTTAATTGTTTGTCATACTCATTCAATGTATTATTAAGTTCATGTTTAGCACGCTTGCTTTCCTTTTTATATTCATCAAACTGTGCTTGCAACTGTTTATTTAAGTCTTCGTAGTTCATTTTTTGAGCTTCATTAATGTTAGTTAACTGCTTGATGTCCTGTTCCGATTTATCGACAAGTTTTTGTAATTCTGCTAGTTTTTCCTCAGACTGCTTAAGTTTCTCGAGTTCTTTATTCTTGTCTGCTATTTGATTTTGTAACGCTTTTGCAGCATTGTTAAGAGATTCTACTTCATATTTATAAGTCTCGTTTAGTTTAGTATTTTCAAATTGTAGTTGTGCAACTAGTTGTTGCGTTTCGTTAGAACCTAATTGTAAGGCATCATTCATCTTATTTAGTTGTGATTCTGTCTTTTGGAAGACAGCATCTTTGTTAGAAATTTCTTGCATTAAATGAACTACGTCGGTTTCTAGTTTTAATAATTTCTGTGAATCAGTCTCATTTTTCTCTTTTTGAGATTTCAGTATATTATCTTTTTCTTCTAAATCTTTTTTCAATTTATTATTAATATTTTCATTAACATTTAATTTCTCAAAGGTATCTTGGTAGTCATGCTTTATTTTTTCCAATTCCATCAATGCCTCGTTGTAATTCGATTCTAACGAAGTTTTTTCTTTGACTAAAATACTAATTTCTTTTCTCAATACTTCTACTTGACCAAGCTGTTCCTTTAATACAGTTTCTTCTGCAGAAGAATTGGCTATAAGATTTTCATATTTCTGCTTTAGTTCAGAAGTTTCCAAGGCAGTGTTATTAATTTTTTCTTCTAATTGCTTTCTACTTTCTGTAGCTTTATTAAGGTCATCACTAACCTGTGCAATTTGGCGATCCTTTTCAATAACAATTTCTATATTTGATTTAAAATCGACTTGAAGCATTTCTAATTTTAAACTGAGATCTTTAACGTCATTTTGCTTTTGTTCCAATAGTTCCTTTAATCGGGTTTCTTCCATTTTACCCTGTTTGGCTTCTTCACTAATATCAGACAAATTAGTTTTCAAGTGAGATATTTCTTTTTCATATTGGGATTTTTGACTGTCTAATTGGGCAGTCATATGATCTAATATTTTTTGCAAGGAATCTTCATGTTTTCTCGCTTCTTCAAGTTTATTATTCAAGTCGTTTTGAGCCTCTGTTAATTGATCTACTTTTTCCATTAGCTTTACTTCCGATGTTGCACCGTCTGCTTTCAAAATAGATATTTCTTCTTTATACCTGTCTATATCCACTTCTAGTTTTTTGCAAATTGATTCATGATCGCTATTCTGGTCTAGCTCCTTTACTTTTAGAGCTTCTATTTCCTTCTTTAATATTGAGTTGTCGTCAAGTAGTTTATCATTATCCATTTGGAGATTTCGGAGCCGATTATTAAGCTCGGTATTTTGTGCTTCAGATTCTTTTTCTTTAAGGTCTGCTTCTTTAAGTTTTTCTAAATTTTCATTTACTGATTGTACTAACTGTCCGCGTTCAACAGAATAGTCTTCCTGTATTTTAAACAGCTTTTGTTTTAATTCTTGTTCTGCCCTTGCATGATTGTTAACAACTTCTCTTTGCTTGTCCTTTAACTCCTGCAATTCTTTTTCAGTATCCTTCAGATGTTGCGACAACTTATTGAATTGTTCATTAGAATCTGTTGTCTGACCTGTCAGATTCATATATTCCGACTCAATTTTGTCTTTGCTCTTTTGTAGCTCAGCACATTTTTCATTGGCACTATCAAACTGACGTTTGTATTCGCCCACATCCAGTTCCAATGCTGACATCTTTGATTTAAGTTCATTGTTCGTTTGTGTTAAATCGTTGATGGATTGTTTTAGTTTTTCATTTTCTTCTTTAAGAAGTTTTAATTCGTCTACGTTGATTATGAATTGAGAATTCAGAGCTTCGAACTCTACCTTACTTTGGTCTAAAGTTTGTTTGTGACTTTCAATCTCTTTCATAAGCTGTTCTATTTTAGTGTTACGGTCATCAATTTCTTTCTTATGTTCTTCAGCAATTTTACTGTGCTTGATATTGAAATTAGCAGTAGTTTGCTCAAAATCGTCTTTGAGTTTTATTATTTCCTTATCTCTTTCGTGAATAGTCTGTTTATATTCACTGACGAGTTTCTCGGAAGAGTTTGTTGATGTGCTTAATTCCGTCAACAGTTTTTCGTACTCTTTAGTCTTTACTGACAAACTTTGTTGCAATCCTAATATCTCTGTTTTATTCTTTTCGTGTTGTTGCGAGACTTCATTTAATAAAGTTTCATATTCATTGACTTTATTATTGTATTCATCTTTAACGCGACTTATTTCTTCCTGTAAAGTTTTGAATATTGTGTCTTGTTTCCGCTTTGAGTCTTCTAGTTGTTCCAGGTCTAATACTTTCGCACTAAGTTCCATTTTAAGTTTTGTGATTTCTTTGTTTAAATTAACTTCGTGTTCTTTACTTGCGCCAATCACTGAAAAAATATGTTGTTTAAAAAGTTTAAACATAAACTTGTAATAAATGAAAACATATATACGGGTGATTCTACGTTCAGATACCATCAGATGTTAAGACTGGCGGCACTACATGATTTTGGACTTAATTTTATTACTATTGGCAATGAACAGTTCTTTTGTTCGATGATCGTAGTCATGGCAGAATCGCTGCAAGAGCTCAGCACAATGCTCGATGATCTCAAGAGTTTCCCAAGAGGTGGGCCTTAAAATTAACGTGGACAAGACGAAAGTCATGTCAAATACCTATGTCGTGCCCATTCCAATATCCGTTGGGAGCTCTGTTCTCGAAGTTGTTGACGTACTCGTCTACCTGGGACAAACTGTCCAGTTAGGTAGGTCCAACTTCCAGAAAGAGGTCAATCTTCCGATCCGTCTCGTTTCGTTCTCGCTGCCCGCGTTTGGGAAACTTCGCAACGTGTTTTCGTCAACAATACCGCAATGCCTCAAGACGAAAGTCTTTAACCAGTGTGTTACCAGTGAATACATATGGAACAGAGACGTGGTCACTTACTACACTATGGGCCTCATAAGTAGCTCAAGGTCACTCAGCGAGCTATGAAGAGAACTATGCTTGGTATTTCTCTACGAGATCGGATTAGTAATAAGGAGATCCGTAGAAGAACTAAAGTTGCCGACATAGCTGAAAGGATTAGTAAGCTGAAGTGGCAATGGGTGGGGCACATTGCTCGTAACTGATGGCCGTTGGTGCAAAAAGGTTCTCGAATGGAGATCGCGCACCGGAAAACACAGCGTGGGACGACCTCCAACGAGGTGGACAGACGACCTGGTGAAGGTAGCTGGGAGTCGTTGGATGAGAGCGACATGTAACCGCTCGTTGTGGAAGTCTAGGGGGTAGGCCTTTGTTCAGCAGTGGACGTCGTTTGGCTGATATTTTAGGTATGCCTGTGGGCTGACTACTCATAAGATTATTTATTATTTCAAATTTGGCTGGGGGAAATACTCAAGTCTTACAACGCAGGGTACAATATGAACAGGAAAAAAATATTAAAACATTATTTGAACGCATCGCCTTTTTGTTAGACATATTTTGAAGTGCTTGCTATAGTTTTACTGAATCATGGGATGTCCACATTGCAACAACAACTATGTATCTCCCCTGGCCAATAGCACCTAGGTATCTAACCTAGTGGTTTAAGTGGCAGGGGAGAGATATTTTCAAGGAAAATCTGTAATACCTTCGAACATCTGAGAACGAAACATGAGATTTTGCAGCAAATGTGTAAACAATGAAACAATTAGATAAATAAATGTAAATTTAGAGACCCCCAGATGAGAGATCACGTACCGTTCACACATACTCATTATTACAGGCAGTGGCGCGACCGATTACAAAAATGAAGCACGCGGGACGGCTCGCGAATCATTCATTTCTTATTCCACATGAAGGACGAGGCCCTTCACTTGTTTACATTCGCAAAGATAAAGTATTTGAATAATAATAACGGATTGCAAAATGCCAAAGCGCAAAATATGAGGAACATTTTTGTTTAAAAAAATATTTATCGATAAATATATTACTTAGTGATTTTCCAAATGACATTAATATTATCTTTCTTATATATATACAGGGTGTCCAGTAAATAGCACGACCTACTGCAGGGGGTGAGAGCTTGGGTCAATACCTACCAAAAAAACACAATATATGTTGTGTGTGTCGTGCTATTTACTGGACAACCTGTATATATTTAATATATATATATATATAATTCGTCTGTACGTGTGTATGTAACTGAACTCTTCCTAAACAATTGGACCGATACTGATGATTTTTTTTGTGTATGTAAGAGTGGGTGGGGTTTAGATTCACAATTGGACCCGGTAGGTGGCGCTGTAGTCGGGTTCGTATGGCCAAGTTCCTTTGAATTATAGTAAAATCGGGTAAAGGACAGTCCAGGGTTGATACTTTACAAAGACAAGGCGCGATTTTGAGATAAAATAATTATCTACGTAAGTATAACTTTCTGCCCATAAAGCAGCCGATATTCCTTATATGATTACTTAACATTATTCACTAGATTTTAATAAAAATATATCGTGTTTCTCTGTTGCCATCAAAAGTACCTCTTAACGTAGAATCCCATACGTATAATTTTCAAACGCACCTTTATTTAATTCTAATGTCTTATCATCGACGGTAGCTTGTAGCTGAGTTAATTTAGTATTTAGGTCTATAATAGTTTGGCTGTTTTCCTTATTTAATCTTTCTAAATTTTGTTTTTCAGTTTCTAACTTCGATTCAGCTAATTGTAATTTTGCGGCCAATACAGAAACTTGTGTTTCAAATTCAGTCTGGACTATGGCCATCTTTGTTTTGGCTTCTTTTAGTGCTTTTTCCGAATCAGTCTTAAGTCGTGCCATCTCTTCCGACATGCTTTTGCCTAGTGAATCTTTTTCGCTTTCTTTTTCTTTAAGGAGAGCGTAAGCTTCATCCAATAGCTTCTGCAGCTCAGATGACAAGGCTGGAATATAATAAACATTATTAGAAAACAATGCTTCGCATATATAATTCTGGTATTGAAGGAAACGAGAACTTTATAGTAGCGATAGTCAATTATCTTATTTCAAGGTATCGAAATCTCCGACTTTAAGGCACGCAGAGGCATATTCCTTCGTCCTGCCGTCTGAACCTGACCGTTAAGAAGCGGTCTGATCCTCTTTACTTAGTGAGGATAGTTTGTATTTATTATTACCAACAATCCGATCGCCCAGACATTTAAGGCGTTGCCCCACTTTTCAAGAGAATATACTGATGCACTACTTCTGTAGCGGTTTCAACCACCGCCGCCTGAGATTCTATTTATCTTATGCTTACTGTGTGCAGCGGCCAATTCTTCCCGGTGTTGTTCGTTAGCAGCGGCGGTGTCAGCGGCGCGGTGCTCCTCGACCATACGTAAGGCGGTGGCCGTGGCTTCGGCGCGAGCTGCCTGCAGTTCTGACTCAGCCTCAAGGTCACGGATGCGTTGCTCGCGAGCTGCCTTTTCTTGCTAAATATACGTTGACAGTTGTTTCATAATGAAGGCATCAACATCATATCAGCCAAAAAAGTCCACTGTTGAACAAAGGCCTGCCCCATAAACGACCGGTTTCATGTTGTATCTCCCGATTTTGCGGGGAATTTACCAACACTCAGCACGCGTGGCAGGTGGGTTGGTGATTGCAGAATGCCTGCTGTTCCACAGAAGGGACGCTGCTGCCCATTCCTCTGGTTAGAGCCTCTTAGTCGCCTTTTACGACATCCACGGGAGCAGATAGAGTGGTGCTATATTCTTAATCCCTAACTTATATTTGTGAAGCCGAATGATGACGATCACAGTTTAAACTCTTGAGTAGGGGAATCGATTTACAGTCTTAAGTTGTCGTAGTATGGTTATTTTTAAAATAAAAATCTTAAAATATATATTTTCAAATGAAAGTTTTCTTTTTGTATCCTCTATAACGCTTACTTACTTCCATTGCTTCTTTATATTTCTGTAACACAAAAATTGTTTGTTAATGAGCAGTTAACAAAAAGGCAAAAAATTGGATAGGCTATTGTAGATAAACAATACAAAACAATAGTTTTAAGTATCATTCAACTGAAATCATATGGAAATGGTATTGTATCGTGAACTGTTCTGTCCAGAATGTTAAAACAAATACCGATTTATTTAATTTTCAAATACTAACATTATAATCTTCTCTGTTAATATTTTCTTCTTCCGTCCTGAACATTAGATCTTCAACTTTCTGCTTTTCGTCGTCTAATAGTTTATTAATCTTGTCCAACTCTGCCTTCAGCTTACCGTTCTCTGTAGTTGCCTGTGACAGAAAAAGACCATTATACTTTCACAAACTAGCCCTGTAATAGAAAAGTGAGAAAAATATAAAAAACCGTGGAAAATATTTAAAATCGTACGTGCATGTAGGACGTAGTTGTTTCCATGAAAGTAGGTTAAGTCATTCAACCTAGGAAAAGTCTCTTGTATGTAAACTCCATGAATGGGATCTTCCAATTTTGATATTATGAATCATCATTTCGGCCGAATGAAGTCCACTGCTGGACACATGCCTCCCCCAAAGATCACCACAACGACCGATATGGGTGTGTTGTGTGCTCATTGGGGAGTCTTGACATAATCGCCACGCTTGGCAGACGGGTTGGCGATCGCAGTTGAGTTGTTAATGTACTCGAAGGACGCTGCTGCCCATCCTCCGGTTAATCCCTTAGTCGACATTTACGACACCCACGGGATGAAATGGGGTGGTGGCATTGTGAACCGGCACCACACGGTCATCCGGTTATATTATGAATGAAAAGTGTAAATCTCAATGAGAAGGTACGATACTCACTACTCGATCTTTTTATTCAAAGGCGGCTCGAATAACCAGACGGAAAAATGAGCATAAACATTGGAATACTCTTTTCCCTGTTATTACATATGATACAAAAAAATCTAAATTGTGACCTCTAAGACTTTATTGATCTTTGTAAAAACATCGCCCGTTTGTATTTTAAATGGGGTTCGAAGACAGTTTTTTTTATAGTTGCCGATAGTTTTTTGTTTATTCGATAATTGTGGAACTAGGACGAATTAATTTTTAGGTACTTACGGTATTTAGTCATTATGAGTTCATTCTTAAATATTGGTTGGTGACCTATTCATTCTAACATTAACTGATAGTAGAACCGAGACTTTACCAACACTACCTACCAAGCTAGAGTATAAAAGAGGTGACTTGTTTTATTGGCAAGCCACACGATATTGACGCCTCCACAATAAGAATAAAGGACATAATATAAGGAGGATTTCTACCTGTGTTGCCTCCTTCTTGAGTTGTGTAAGGGCATTCTCCGCACGGTCTGCTTGCAGGGATATCTTGGCCATCTCCGCCCGCTCCAACTCCCTCTCCCGCATCAACCGCTCCAGATGCTGCTGCTTCTCTCGAAGAAGCTCCTGTTACATTTACAACTATTTATTATTATGTCTTTGCAGCTATAGAATGGTTCTATAACAATGACATCATGTACCTAGGCAGGCATAGTGCACAAAAGATACCAATATGCGGCACTCGTATAAGATGACTAACTTCAAACTAACTTGATCGGAGGACCTGAATCATGTTCCACAATACACCAAGTATAAATCAAGGCATTTTGTCACAACCAAAATGAATGTCTCGACCGCATAATGCGATATAACTTAATTATTAATTCATAACAATCAATGATATTATATATTAAAAAGAAGTAGATATGTTACATGCGCGCCAAAAGTAAGAACCAAAACTCCCCCAATTGTAGCAACTCGCAATCGGTTCGCCTAGATAGCTATCTCTTTTACTCTTGTTATTTTTGTATCTTCTTTCAAATTACATGGTTGTGCAAGCGAGACTGTATTTTGCGCGCCATTTAATATGGACGTAACATATCTATGGTATAATATCATTGGATATAACTTAATTATTCATTCATAACAATGCAAAAATAAGTTGTTTTTAAATACATGTTCTATAAAATATAATTCGACGTGTATCCCAATCACGGGGTATTTCTAGGGATGACTCGTTTGTGGTGACACTCTTCATTCTTCTTTTGATAGGTACACAAACCGGCCATATATCTTCTGCAAGAGAAATACCATAACTGAAACAAACAAGGACGTAGAACCGTTTTAAAATCGGATAATTTTACATCAGAATAGGTACATAATAGCGATCTACACGCATTAAACACGAGAAACTAATCTCGTCATCCGCATTCGATATAGGTGTACCTGGCCAAAGTGGGTTTACAAATAGATAAATTACGAGATAACCAGTTAAGGTTTAGAAAAAAAATTGCTTTACGTGTTTGAGAGATCAGGCAGTCAAAAAGCCCAGCATAGTAAGTATATAAATAGAAAAGTTGAAAGCTTAAAGGGTCTATGTGTAAGTCTCTATAAATAAACTATTTGATATCAAACTATTTGACTCAATTATTTTATAGTAGTTATGTTAATAATGTGTTAATGCAATGTGTGTCCTAATTTAAAAAAAAAAAGTGTGTTAATTTGCATGCCACAAATGGCAGAATATGATGAAACTGTAACCCCTAATTTTAAGACCTGTTAACAACCATAGTCAGTCATATAAAGGTATTGTATTGTAATGATAATCGTCATAATTATGTCCGATGTCTGGATTCCACCCCGATCGATGCGCTAAGCACCGCGTCCTCAGGATAGAGGACTTAATGTTTAAAAAAAAACATCATCTCCATTTTAGCCTAATAAACTCCACTGATGGACACAGGTCTCCCGCAAAGATCGCCACTACGACTGTTCGTTGGGGGGTTTGGCATAATCGCTACACTAGGCAGGCGGGTGGGCAGTTGCAGTTGAGTTTTAATGTACTAGAATGACTCTGCTGTCCACCGGCTAACCCCATAGTCGCCTTTTACGATACCCAAGGGATGTGATGAGTTGGTGCTATTAGAAGCCAGCTTCACATGGTCTACCGGCAATATCACAATCGACAGTGTGGTTTCATTTGAAATTGACCTAATCGAGGCCTAATTTTAATTGAGGTCAACAGGAATATAATATTTTTCCCAATGAACAAAATACCCGGTTGTCTCCCAGTGGGGGCGAAGAACTGAGGGACAACAGTAATAATTAGGGTTAGGTTTCTATTATAATTTTAATAAAATACAAACGAATAATTTAGGATAACAGAAAATTATAGTTACGTTCACCCCAAATAAATGAATAAAGTGGGAAACATCAGGAAAAAAATGGAGGACGGAGGATTTGGGTTACAAAAGGAATAACCCCTTTTATTAACAGTGATGGCACATCTACCTCCCACATTTACATTTAACTGGCATTACTTACCTCCCTTCCTGAGAACAGTCTTGTTCACTACGAGACTGATATATACTAAGTCTCGAAAATACGTTAAAGTAAGATTTTAAGACTGCAGCCTGCCTAAGTTCGAACTCTACGCGATTATAGCCCCGCATACTTTTTTCACAATTTTCTTACAGCGCTTATCCTTTGTTTGTGTGCGTTTTCATAATTAAATGGTGTAAAATGCTTTGTTTTGTGCTCGCATAGCAACGTTATTTGTTAAAAAAAAATTATATACTCGATCCTTATCCTACCTGTCTACTGATTGTCCCTTTGAAATATAGGTTCGCCGTTTTTATAAGAGGTAGGTAGATCCAGAGAACAAAAAGTTTTATGTTCTGTGCGTAGATCCATAAATTACTTGTATAGCGCTATGTAGTGGTATTGTGGTAATATTAAAACAAAGTGTTTTTCTATTCTGGAAACTTGAAAAAAGCACGTACCTACGAAGCTATAGGTTTATTTTAATGTTGTTCTGGCTGTGTAGGTATTTCATTCCTTAGGTAATTATATTTTGTTTATTCAATTTGAAGCCGCATGTGTGACAAACTGCGAAGAAATAGTGATTAACGGCATATTTGTAACAATATTATGTCATGAATGAATGATATAAGTATTTATTATATTCAGCTAATTATGCGTGTTACAAAATGAAGCTATTTATAGTGCATTATTAATTTTACCATGAAATTCATGCGCTCTTGGCAGGATAATAATTTTCATAGCTAACTAACACAAGAACCCTATCTGCGTATATCTATCTATCGCTATGCCTATGTCGGGAGAAAAAGGGAGCGTCCCTAACGTAGACGTAATGCCCTGGGGTGCAATTGCTAATTTTCCGCCCCAGTTTGTACTTGCGATCAATGTTGAAAGCGCCGCCTCTTTATAAGCCATTTTTATATTATATTATATATGTATATAAAATTCCTGTCCTTTACCAGATTGAATTAAAAGATGATTACAGTAATATTCTTATCTGGATCACGTACCGATACTTATAGCTATTAAGGATAAATTCTGTCAGTGATTCAGACGATACGATCAAATTATAAGAATAATCACATCCAACAAGGTAACTCTCCCATGACAATCGCAAAAATGTATCCTACGAGTGTAAATGGAAAATACGAATAAAGTAGGTCATGCTTGTATGTACCATTTTTTTATATTTTATTGGGCCCATTGCAAATTCTTCATGAACTTGCTCCGCCGCGGGGAAGGACGGAGGGGCATCCTACCGGCTAAAACCATTGGGGCGGTCATCCGCTGCACCTAAGGGGGGCTCCTGGTCCTCGTATGATCACACTAGAGCCGCCCACTGGTGCCACGTCTATATGGGCACATCTCTGAGTGGGTGACTGTAAAGCGGTCACCCCCCTGGGGGATTGGATTGTAAAGGATCCCCGGAAGCGTCCCTGTGCGCTGTGCTATGCGCAAACGGCAGCGCGTCACCGTCTTCTCGTGGGTCGCTTGGTGTGAGCACGCAGATTCCCCCAATCTACGCACCCGCGAACCCAGAGCCCCCCCGCCTTATAGCGACGGCAGGGGGTTTCAGGCGTATGGTAATTAGGTGCCAGGGCGGTTGTTACCCCGGCGCCCTCTCTTCTTCGAGCAGGATCGTCCCTCCCCCGGTTCTGGAGCATGACGCTCTCACAGAAAGAGACCACTGCATTCCAGTTTTCATGCTCTGCCAACATAGCCGACACCACTGCTGACAGAGAGATCTTGCGCGATCCGATCGACCGGATCCGCCGCTCAACGGCCCACGCATGGCACGCGCCAAGCGTGTGCTGTGCGGTGTCCTGGTCGCTATCACAATGGCATTATGCAGTGGCCTCACGTCCTATCCTGTGCAGGTACGCACCGAAAAAATCGTGCCCGGTGAGCCCCTGCGTCAGGCCGTAAGTGACGCGCTCGCTCCGTCTGAGCCAGGCTCCAATGAGCGGCTGGACGACCTCCACGACGCGCTTGGTCGCAAATTGCATCCGCAGGCGGTGACGCCACTTTCCAAGTGCGCGCCGCTGAGATAGCCGCCTCAGCCTGTCCAACGCCCCTGGAGGCGCGCCTTCGCCGCTCTGGCGGAGGGAGCGTGTGTGATCATAGACCCACGCATCAATCTCCGCCAGGATGTTGAAAGGCCGAAAACGCGCCAGGAGAGTTGCCGCCTCGTAGGACACTTTCCGGTATCCTTGTGCGATCCGGATAGCCACTGCGCTACAGACTGTGAATTTTGGTTCTGCAGCGCTGAGCGCCTGACAGTCGAGCTGACCATACAGGCGCCCCGTATAGGACCCCGGACCGCACGACCCCCCCGTAGAGACGGCGAACTTCCTCACATGGTCCCCCAAGATTGGGCAGCAGCCGGCGTAGTACACCCACTACCCTCTCGACTCGGGGGATGAGGCGCTGGAAGTGCTCTTCTAAGTCCCAACAACTGTCCAGGGTGAGCCCCAGGTATTTCATGTAAAGGCCGACCCGATTTTCGCGTCACCAACGCGTATCCACGAAATGCTTGTATGTACCTACGTAGCTGCTAATTAAGATGTACGTATAGGCAAGCAGTAGTAAGATATAATACTAATAGAGTCGTGCGATACCTATCTAAAAATACAATACAGTACAAATGATGCTCATGTAGTGCTTACTTACGCCACAACCCATACATTAAAAGCATATACCCATCTACATTATTCCTTACGCTTTTTACCTTACCTTCCTACCTTTTTTTTTCTTTTGTTGGTGCCCAGTGGAAATTCATCATGAACTTCCTTCGCCCCGGGGAAGGACGAAGGGGTATGCCGGACTCCTACCGGCTAAAACCACTGGAGCGGTCATCTTCGGCACCTAAGGGAGGCTCCAGGTCCTCGTATGATCACACTAGAGCCACCCACTGGTGCCACGTACCTTACTACCTTAGACCTTTAAAGACCAATAAGTAGGTAGGTACGGCCAGGGACATAAGTTGCGGAACATTATCAATTTTTCAAATCGGTAATATTGTTTATTTTACAAACGTTGGTGAACGTTGCCAAAACCAGATAATAGCAACATATTTAAATATTGTTATACACAAGAAAATGGATTCGATGCAAAACAAGAGTCTGCAAGCGATTTGTAAAACTCTTATGTTCAGCCACTTATGTCGCTGACCGTACCTTAACACCATCAAGCACGTACTTCATAAGCTAATTACTGTCCCACTGCTGGGCACAGTCCTTTTCTATAGTACGTACCCACAGGTAGAACGCCTCTACCTTTTTTTATCCCATCTACGGCACCTTAGGAGGGCTCTGCGTCCTCGTATGATTACACTGCCTAATCTTGTATCATAAGCACGTAAAATGTGTAAAATGATAATTTGCCGAACCTACAAGAATAACAATAATTTGCACTTAATTATATGATTCATTTGTCATGAAGCCTATTTAGCTATCTTGTATTTTAAGGTAATTTGCAGTATTCAATTCGCACGGAATATACATACATATATAGTAGAGTTCATAATTAAGCAAACGAACAAAGCGTAGCCTTGACGACGGCACATTTAATTTAAACTACCATAAATGTTTTATTACTTATCTGCATAAGTAAAAGTATTTGCATAATTGTAATATGTGTGGTGCCGGCTACGAATAACACCATCCCGTGAGTATCGTAAAAGGCGACTATGGGATTAGCCGGAGGTTGGGCAGCAGCGTCCTTCGCCTACACTAACAACTCAACTGCGATCGCCAACCCGCCTGCCAAGCGTGGCGATTATTGCAAAACCCCCCCAATGTGCACACAACACACTGATATCGGTCGTTGTGGTGATCTTTGAGGGAGGCCTGTGTCCAGCAGTGGACTTTTTTCGGCCGAAATGATGATGATGATGATGAATATGAAGATATAGATATTATGCCCTAACGAATTAAAAAGGCTTGCCTTAACTCAGCAAATAGAATATAGAAAACCTTGTCTTCTCTATTCCGTGTTTTTAACACACAATCCGCCTGTCTACTACTAAACATGGGGTCCCAATGATCACTACAATAAGATATTGCCATAATCACTACGCTGGGCAGCCGGTTTGGTGATCGCACTATTTTGTTATTAGCACACGGGAGGATGCTGCTGCCTAACATCCTGATACCAATTAGTCACCCTCAAATAATCCCCAGGAGTGAAAAGGGGTGATCTATTATTTGCCGGGAACCACACGGCATAAATGGGGATGATTTAACATTTATGTAGATTATTTTATAATTGGGTTCGATGACACTTTCTTAGGGTATATATAGGTATGGCCCGCGGGCGACGAAGTAAGGGCAATCCGTCGCCCGAACAAAAAAGGCCTAAAAAGGCGCCTCTCCGTAGGATGTGTGCGGCCAGCCAGGTCGCAGAGACGGGGCCCGACAAACAGTGCCGGGCCGATACCTGCTGGGGGTGCGGTCTAATGCTGACAAAGCGGACACCTCACCCTTGGCTAGTGGTAAGTAGAACTGTGGAGGACTACCGGCTAAGACCCCACGGGACACCGCGGTAGTCCGGCATGCCCCTCCGGCAATCCCGGGACGGAGAAAGTCCATGAGGATTCCATCACGACAAAAAAAAAAAAAAAAGGGTATATATAGGTATATACCAGGATGCGGCCCAATGCCTTGCGATCTCCACACCCCCAGCCATAGGTAAGTAGAAGGAACAGTGTGGTTTTAGCCAGTAAGAGACAGGCTCCTCTTCAGGCTTCCCCGAAAAAAATAAAAAAAATAAGTGTATAAGTATGAGATAATTACTGGGTACTTAGTGATTCAGCAATCTGAAATTAAAGACGAAAGAAATGGTCTTAAAGGTTAATCAAGAGTCTGTCCCTTTTTAGAAATGGTCAAGTGAATTTAAAAGCGGCAATGAAAGCATCGAAGACGACCCATTTTTTTGTTTTGATCCCCACCCGGCACTTGAGCCCAGGCACGCTGCCGTCTTCCCCGGGGTTGCACGGTATGAGCACGCAGACTCCCCAATCTCGCAAAAACCGAAGCCTCCCGCCATATAACGGCGACAGCCCCTCACGCATGTTGGACATGGCCGTCGCGGCGGTTGAAACCTCGGCTCCGTGTCCTCTTTCTACGAGCGAGATGGACCCTCTCACCCGATCCCAATCTGCGGTCTCCTTCTAGAGCATGACGCTCTCACATAAGGAGACCACAGCACTCCCAATCTGTTAACATAACTGACATAACTGCTGGCAGAGAGATCTTGCCCCATACGATCGACCAGGTTCGCCGCTCAGCAGACCACGCAGGGCACTGTCCGAGTGTGTGCTGTGCGGTATTCCTGGTCTCATCTCCAGTGGTGACACTGCGCCTTAACCTCGCATCCTAGCCTGTGCAAGTACACACCGAAACAACCGTGTACCTGTGTTAGGCGGAATATGTCATATTCCGCCTAACACACGCTCGCTTTTATGGAGCCAGGCTTCGAAGAACGGCGATATGGCCTAGACGACGTGCTTTTGCGCCGACCCTGCTTCGCCCAGGAAGGCCAATTGAGTACTAGGCTTATGATGCTAAGAAACAAGTATGAATTGCCTGCTGTAACGAGTTCTACGAGCTCTACGGTGGAGACCCATCAAGTGTCTTTGAGTGTATGTGAATAGTTACTGGAGATGAAACGTGGGTTCACCATTTATACCTTGACAGCCAAAAGGAGTCTATGCAAAGCCATAACACGTTCTGACCTCCGAAAAAATACAATGTCAACCTGACGGCTGGAAAAAACATAGCATTTTTGAGAAATCAAAGTAATTGCGTTCGTCGAGTAAAAAGAGTGAATCCATCAATGGAGAATAGTGGTACAGTTCTTTTAAAGAAGCATTTAGAGAAAAAGAGAGAAAATTTAATGATATGCTAGTTGCTTCTTTACGACATCGTTCCTGTCCATAAGTTGCAAGTTGCCGGGTGTAAACTAGATGCGGGGTTTTGGGCATGTAGTCATTAATCACCGACCCTATAATCCAAACTATGTAAGTGCACAGTTATCTTACTTATCTTTTTCCTGATTTTATACAGACCACCATTTTTCCGACGACGATGATAGACTGAAGATTGCAGTACCTAAATAGACATTTCTCCAAGGAGGAAGATATACAATTTTTAGAGGAATTTGGTATCTTGCTCGACGTAGTAAATGTATCGACGACATATAGGATAGTTATGTCGAAAAAAGTGTATACCTTCTCTTTCATGCCCATACCTAGAACTTATTGAACGCCCATCGTATGTAACGAGTATATTGATGTTTCTATTTCTCTAATGTACTTATATAGATTCAAACTACGGAACCGTCCTTTTTATTAGCATATTTTTTATTTGGAACCTACCCACGGCCCATGCTAAACAGTGGTGTGCGTCTAATCCGTACTAATATTAATACGAAAGTGTGTTTGTTGGTTTGTCCTTCTTTACCAACGGAGCAACAGATCGACGTGATTTTTGCATAGTTTATGAGCCGGAGAGTGAAATAGGCATAGCATTAATAACAATTCCCGGATAACAATTCCTGTTGGATAGCAGATGAAACCGCAGGGCGCATCTAGTTGTTTAGTTTAATTATATCAAGGTAAGTAAAGCATATTTCACAGATAAGCGAAACCTTGTGCGAGTACCATCAAATTTCATCGTCTACGTTCAAACAAAGTCAAATAATCATCCAAGTTAGATTAACATTTCTTTGCTTTGCACGCGTTCAACGCCTATTTTTGTAAACTCGCATAAAGTAAGTACCTACGTGTATTCTAGAATGATATACAGTTGCGTCAGTCCCTTGCCAAGGTCTACGAGGTGTTAGGTATTCTCCAGAGGCTGTGGGTGCCGGTGATCTGGCATGACCTAATGTCACGTAGGCAGTATGTAGACATGTCCACTCACTGTTATGTATAAATAACCATAATTTATGAGACTATCATTTATGAGCTAAATTTGTTTGAATATTTCTTTTCGTAGGCTTTTTTTAATGTCGACGTTAGTAAGTTCTTTTTTATCAGAAAATCAATTAAATAGAATAATGATCCCTGTTCTTTATTGGCTCCATAAATAATATAATGTCTCGATCTATTCAAATTCCAAACGTATCCTATGTTCTACCTCCGGGCCTACTCTGAGTCTCTGATAGTGGACTCTGGAAATGACTTTGCCTCTTCAAAGTACGAGCAGTTGATTTGTGCAGATGATATCCATATACATATAAATCGATGTGTGTATGTATGTTCCATATGGACTTCAAAACGGCTGAACCAATTTTGATGAAATTTACAGGCAATCTTCAGATTAGCCAAGCGCGTGATCCTGTGAAGTTTGGTAGCGATCGGATCAAGTTTTCTTTTTATGGCAATTATTTTGGGTCATATTAAGTCATCTGGCTATAGATAATTAGTGCTACCCGTGCGAAGCTAGTTTCTGTATAAAAATGGTCTTATGCGGAAGCGATAGTATGCGATTATTTAATCCTGCATTCCTATGTTGATTCAAATGAATATGTATAGACATAGTAAATACCTATTGAGAAAACTGGTATTAGACTCAAAGTTGCGTGTGTGCCACGACGCTATACAACTATGACGCTATATATGTCTCAGAATTATTTAATTCATATTCCAGGACGCTACTGATTAAGAATATAGCACCACACCATCTCCCGCGGATGGCGTAAAAGGCGATTAACAGCCGAAATAAATAATTAATCTAACACAAAATATTTGGATTTGGGATTTATGGGATTTGTCTGTTCTCTGTGTTACATGGGATCCTAACAGAAAAACAGACGAAGTTCAAAATCTTGAATTAAAAGATTTTGATTAGATTATTATTTCCTTTATTTAAACTGAATACATATAAATTACATTTTTAAATATACATCATACAAAAATATACATTTAAAAATATAAAAAACAGTAGCCCACCGGCATCGGGAACAAGGTCCAAGCTGCCGGTGGTCAGGGCTCCAGAGAGAGGAACCTCCTAACAATACGAGCCGTGCCTAGGAGTACCGCTTTCTGCATCAAGCCCTTGACCCAGCCGCCTAACGAGAGCCTCTTCAGGTGTTGGTCGAGGCTTTTGGCCATTAGGCCATTGGCCGTAACGACTATCGGCACAATGATTGCAGAGTCTACTTCCCACATGTCGACAACCTCGTGCGCCAAGTCAAGATACTTAATTTGCTTATCTTTCTCGGCCTTCACGAGATTCTCGTCATGTGGGATAGTTATATCCACAATCATTGTGCGGCGCTCTACTCGATCTATCACCACTATATCAGGCTTATTGGCTACAATAGTCCTGTCAGTGATGATAGATCGATCCCAGTACAATGTGACATGGTCATTCTCGAGAACTGGGTCGGGCACATACTTGTAGTATGGCACTTCTGAACTCACAAGGTTGTATTGCAGCGCAAGTTGCTGGTGTATAATCCTGGCCACTTGGTTATGCCTGTGCAAGTACTCGCCATTAGCAAGACGAGAACAACCGGAAATAATGTGACGGATAGACTCACCCGGACGGTGGCATGCCCGACAGATGTCAACCGTGCCGTCCTTCACAATATATTTCCGATAGTTATTCGTCATGATAACTTCATCCATAATTGCACAGATAAAACCTTCGATTTCCCCGAAGAGGTCACCGAAGCGTAGCCAAGACACGGACGCTAAAAAGTTTACATCGGGCCCATGAAGGGCCCGGTAAAAGCGTCCGTGAAGCTCCTTACTCTGCCATACCTCCATGCGGTCATTAGTGTCAAGCACTACAGGTTTATACCAGTTCTCTTTAGCCAAGGAGAGCGGGGTGAGACCCTTGTCTATCGCAACCACATCTCGGTGCATCCCCACATCGGCTTGGAGAAAGTACTCCCTGAGGTTGCACACCTCACGATTGTGGAGGGTCTTTGCATTTAAAAATCCTCGACCCCCACACTTTCGTGGGATGTACAGCCTCATCACCGATGAACGTGGGTGATGAATCCGATATGTGGTCAGCAATATACGAACTCTTCTATCCAGGGCGTCCAATTCAGACTGAGTCCACTTGAGTATGCCAAAGGAGTATATCAGAACTGGCATGACCCAACCGTTAAAGGCGCGCACCTTGTTACCGCCTGACAAAAGACTTTTCAGTACTTTTTTCAGGCGACCAAGGAAGCGCCTCCGTAACGATTGTTTCATGATTAGATTTATTATTAACTAGTTGGGAACCGCGGTTTAACCCGCGTTTAATTTAAAAGAAATTTAGAGTACGTCGACATAGACACTTGACATAGATAGAATATATATATTGGATTTCAAGAGTTTCTTTTTTTACGCGGTTCCCTAATTATTTTTCTAAAATAAAAGTAGCCTAAGTTATTCCTTATAACATCAGCTATCTGCCGGTGAAGGTCCCGTCAAAATCGGTCGAGCCGTTTCGGAGATTACCCGGAACAAACAGACAGACAGACAATAAAGTTTAAAATAGTTTTTTTGTTATATGAAACGTACATAAATACTTTCATATGCATTTAGTAAAAAGCTGTTATTTTGACATTACAAACAGACACTTCAATTTTATTTATTTGTATAGATTTCTGCAATAAGGGACTCTAAACTAGAAAAATGGGCAGCAGCGCCCCTTCTGTAGAATAGTGGCTATACTGCGCTCACCAACTTGCCAGTCAAGCGCGATGACGAGTGCTGGCATGAATACTGACAAATTCGTCGTAAAATGATTTTGGGGCAATTTTCATAATTTTGGAAATCTATGGGGGAGGCCTTTGTCCAGCATTAGACGTCCTTTGGCCGATATGGTGATGACGATGATGATTAATAATAATAATATTAAACAATGAAGGTATTATATCGATAGGAGAAAACGTATTAGCTGCAAGTCTAGCCCAACCCAATCACCACTATGTCAGGCTTATTGGCAACAATAGTCCTATCAGTGATGATAGATCGATCCAGTACAACGTGGCAAGACTTTTACAAGAACTAGGTAGGGCAGATACCTGTAATATGCTACCATCTTAGCCACTTGATGACTGTGCAAGTATTCGCCGTTGCCAGGGAGAGAACAACCAGAAATAATGTCTAAGCGATCCACCCGGGCTGTGGCATGCTCAAAAGATGTCAACGATGCCTTCCTTATATTCTATTTATTAAAAATAAAATATTTATATTAGCTGTCAAAAAAAAATTAGATTCATAGTCAGGTAATTACGATAGTTTTAATGGACGAACATATACATATATGGCTAATCCATGATGACAATCAAGAATATTTTTTAGAGAGGTATAATCGGATGATAAATATGTATGTGGTCTAGGTGCAAGCTAAATAGAAACCACCTTAACTATCATTCGGAATTATTATACCAAGGTATTTTGGAATTGCACGTAATGCAGTAAAAAAACCGGCAAATTTTAAAACTCTTGAAACACAGCCCCATGATATTTAAGAAAGTAATTGATATAAAGCGTCGGGCTGTATAATAAAAAAAAAGACAATTGACATATGTTGGTAGGAGAAAATATCGAAATCCAAATATCCTATTAACTCTCATAAGAAAACCATTTCCCCAGAACCATAATCGATATTCATCAGACATACAGATGGAAAATTCCATAAAGAGGCACGGAACCCTAAAAATGAATTGAGCAGGGGTGGCCATTTTGAGTAAGAATGCCCCATAATTATTTATATTACATACTAGCTGGGACCCGCGGTTTCACCCGCGTTTAATTTAAAAGAAATTTAGAGTACTTCGACATAGACTATAAATATATTGGATTTCAAGGGTTTAATTTTTTTACGCGGAACCCTATTTATTTTTCTAAAATAAAAATAGCCTAAGTTATTCCTTGTAACATCAGCTATCTGCCAGTGAAGATCCCGTCAAAATCGGTTCAGCCATTTCGGAGATTACCCGGAACAAACAGACATACAGACAGACAGACAGACAAAAACATTTTTAATAGTTTTTTTGTTATATGTAACGTACATACTTTCATATGCATTTAGTAAAAAGCTGTTATTTTGACATTACAAACAGACACTTCAATTTTATATTTGTATAGATTACTACCTACTTCATAAGTCAGAAATTCAGAAGTCACACAATGATAACCTAAATCATATGTACATCTAGCTCGGGTATATTAGAATCCGCAATGAGCATAGCCCGCATAGCCCCTAGGCATGTAATATTAATAAGAATTTGTCAGTCATATACGAGTACCTACCAATATCAAATTGCTTACTACATAATATATTATAATAGCAACACAAATCACGGGCTAAAGGTTTATATTATAGACCACGTTACTAGTGTATTATAATATCTGTGACCACATCATAAATGAACGTTACCCACTCTAAATCTTCATTTTGAGCTTTGTAGAGCACGATAAATCGTATGAACGGTATCTGTTCGAATGTTTCGTAAAAACCAATCACTTATAACGATAACTGCGTATAACTATAGTAAATTTTCGTAGTAAAAAATTGCTTAAGTCAAGTATTTTTTTAGCGCTGGACGCAAGCTTACTTTGAATCTAGTGACTAACATACAAACAACTGACTGAGATATCAATTTCTTAAATTGCACGTTACTTAGGTCTAAGATGATAATTACTCCTAATAATTTTCATATAAGGTTTAAGGGTTTCCTAGGCAAATAATTTTGAATCCAAAGGATCAAAACCAAAATGGTGGACACATATTCACTTATCATGAAGAACTATTGAACTATCTGCTGAGGTGGAATACTTAAGATATAATACTTAGGTTTTGCTGCCGTTTCTATATTATGTGATACAGGATGTAATTAATTTAGCTCTGAAATAATAGGCTGCAGTTTATGTCATTTTTGAGCACGCAATGTATCGTAAAGAATACAATAAAATGCTACGTAAAAGTTTTACTATTTTGATATGATATTATTATGTTACTGCGAGAGATGACCTCATCCGTGAACTATAGCGAAACAACAGCCGTTTAGTTTTTATTTACATTGCAGTTTTATGTAAATGTCAATAGTTTATTGTTTTTATTGAAAACAGCGTTACGATAGACAAAACAATTATTTTATAAGGAAATCAGTTTTAAAAAAGAACTGTTAATTCATGGAAAGGTCGACAAAAAATTCTAACGCCGAGGTTTCCAGAATCATGTTCTGGATCCATGTGCGTCAGCTTGGCCCAGCCCCCTAGCGTTACAAGGGAGGATGCCTGTCTAGGATGGACAAATAACGAGATTTAAAAAAAAATGCCTGTCTATTGTAAAATTAATGCCGCGACGTTATAGTCAGTTTAATCAGGGCGAGCGGGCTTGCGTGTTTCAGCGAAATTCAAAAATGCCGTCTCAGCATAGCGCCGGCCGCGCGCCTGTCTAAACCGTAAAATGCCTGTCAAATGCGGCAAGCCTTTCAGATGGTAACCCTAGACGCGAACGTGTTAATAATCTGTTAACATAGTAGTTCCTACATAATACTAATACTAAATAACTATGCACATTACCTCGATCTTTTATTTACTACACAATACCTAAACGTCATTGCATCAAAAACGTTTACTTTATCGGTAGAAAATTTACATGGTGACAGATACAAATTAATAGAGCTATAAATTATTCATGGACATACAATATACCACTGTAAGAGATGATATGTTACGCAACTCATTTCAGCCTTGTAGATACAAGCGTCAATAATCTGATAAATACCAAACAGGATTTAAATAGAAAATACCTGCACCGGACCAGCAACCATATTTACATACAAAGACCAACATTCTAATAACCACACCTCCATTCATGTATATCGCATGGACTTGCCAGCTAATATGAAACAACTTGCTAAAATTGGGCACGTTTGTAATTAAGTGGGCGTTTTATTCTTCCTGTTATTTTCGTTTTTCTTTCAATAGGAAATGTAAAAGCCTTTAATAAATAGTTAACATGGACAGGTACGAACTGTCTTGTTTTCTACCCTGAAATTGACAGAATATACAGCTTTTTACTAAATGCATATGAAAGTATATACGGTAACTATAACAAAAAAACTATTTTTAAATTTTTTGTCTGTCTGTCTGTCTGTTTGTTCCGGGTAATCTCCGAAACAGCTGGACCGATTTTGACGGGACTTTCACTGGCAGATAGCTGATGTTATAAGAAATAACTTAGGCTACTTTTATTTTAGAAAAATAGCGTTCCGCGCAAAAAAAAAGCCCTTGAAATCCAACATTTATATTCTAAGTACTCTAAATTTATTTTAAATTACACGCGGGTGAAACCGCGAGTCCCAGCTAGTCTAATATATAAATATCTCGTGTCACGGTGATTGTGGTCACACTCCTCCGAAACATCTCGACCGATTTTAATGATACTTTTTATTATATATTTAGTAGGTATGAGAATAGGTTGTAAAGTATTTTTCGCGGTTCTGTATTGATCCATGATGTTGATTTCCAAATTCCACGCGTGCGAATCCGCGGGCAAAAGCTAGTAATTCATATTATTTTGTGTCATCTGACGTTGCTTTTGCGTTTCTCGCTGGAAGAGCACAAAAATACACTAATATTACTGGTATTATTTACCTTCCAGTGTCTGATAAAGGCAGCACTCGTAAAACAATTTCTAAGAAGGTAATAAATAATGACCAAATTGTGATTAGAATATCAAGATAAGCGACTACCGCGAATATCTATGATTGACATTCTAGTGACTAATAAAAAATTGTATTAGTAAGTTCATTGGAATTATTTAAACTATTAATATTTATTAGTACAATCATGACGGAATAAAAACGCGTTTGTTTCATTATATGCCCGATTTTAGAAATAATAAACTTTATGGCTTTCCTTTTATTTGTTTGTGTTGACTTTTATTGTAGGAGGCGTGTTACAATAAGAATCAAATGTCAAAATAAGTCATCAAACGGAATAATTTACGAGTGTTGGACCCGCAACTCGATTTATTTATGTCGAGCGCTATTAAAATCCTATATCGGCTGTGAATATCAAATTACTTTTACACAATTACGCAGTCAAGGGCAGTCGCCGACTAGGGCAGAGGAAGCCAAGCAGTCACAACAAATCGAGTGATTCAAGTTGTTTCATATTAACTATAAACCTTTCGGTAGTTCGCACATGCATACAGGCCATTATCAGGAAAATGTTAAAAATAAATCATACTGCTGCACTATTTTCACCCTTGGTTGTCGCTCACTGGCAGTTTGGGTTTCATAAAACTATTAAACTTCTACCTATATTGTTAGGTGTCTTGATAATGATTTGCTTAGCTTTTTTTAAGATTTTCCGGAGAATGGCCCCTTCAGACAAGCTATTGTACAGCGTTATAGATGCAATAAAACAACAATTAAATAATACTAAATTATTTATTATGACCATAAAAGGAAGGATAATGCAAGGTAGGACAATAATACACAGCGAAAGTAGTACAGTTTAATAAAACTAAAGTTTATTAATCACTATTCGTTCTGACATAATTACGTTTTAAAATTAGAAACTAGTCTAAGTTTATGTTACTTTAATAGTAGAGTTTATAATAACTAATTATATCAACAGTATATTATTAAAAGAGTAAACTTATCTAAGCAATGGAATGCTTGTGTTCAAATGAGTCTTTATATTTATGAATATCATCAATACTTACAGGCACTGGTCAGTATTTTAAAACTAAGAAATAAATGTAGACAGTAAAAAGCTTCTAAAATATAAATAATAAGATTTTTTTCATAAATATTTTATAATATAAACCAAAAAGTATCACAGCATTGCTATTTCTGAACATGATTTTTGTTACATGAGGTTTACTACTGTTGTAATGTGTGTAATGCAAGCTATTTGCAGGCGTATTGTCGGAACATGATCATCTCAAAGAAAGGTGTGTTTTGTACTTTGTAGTGCGCTATAATTGACAAATATTGTCTCATAGGAATTACTATCGTTACCAACTCTGTTGGACAACAGGAAGGCCTGATAATCTAACATCATAAGCTTGTTACAGTTTAGTTTGTAAGTATACAAATCAATAACAAAAACACAAAATAAATTACAATTACGTACATTCGTTTTCATTAGTACGAAAGAAAAACAATCTTATATTAAGCTGCTCAATATTTTGAACTGGCAAAACAATGGAAGCCCCGTATCGCCGGCGGCGCGGTTGTAGCACACTGGCGCCACACGTGTGCAGAACTTCAAAACACAAAATAGGACGGCTGTACACTTTAGTACTGGGTAGTATTATGAAGATTTTGACGTTTGGCACACGTGTAATGCGTGTGTAGGCAGCCTACCGCGCGGCGATGGTAGGGTACTGTACCTGCAGGGCATTCTTCGCGGATACCGGGGTGGAGGAAGCTCGCGGACCACCAACTCGCTGCCGCCGTGCCGTTAGTGACAGTGCGAAAACGCAACAAACATGAGGGAAAACAACACGCGTTAACGCACTCAACCTCCACTGTATGGTGTATATCACTGTACTGATAGATGAGTATTCATTCGATATGTCAATTCGATTCTCAAACAATTCTCTATTCATTACAGTTTTTATCAAGTGATTTCAATGAGCGCGAAATTGCAAGAACGTGTTTTGCCTCAACTGACAGCATCAGTTTGAATGACATCTATGAGTACAGCTACAACTTGATGTGTTTCAATGAAACCTAATTCCAGTTCATTGGTTGTATATACACCATAGAGTGGAACATAAAACGATAGATGGTATGTAAAGAAACACACCAACTGTCGTAGCAGCAAATTAAAGAAAGCTCTAATAACTATAACTAATGCTGTAATGAGATATACGCTATTGACTATAACGAGCGTGCTAGAAAATGAGATATATTGTATAAAGGTGAGATTTTATACATCTAATATGAATATAATAATAATACGTGCTAAGTAGGAACTGTGTCTATATTCCAGAAGGTTATATTAGTATGTGGAATAAAGTTTCTACAGACATAGGTGTATGAAACTACGACGATAAGTAAAATGCATAAGATAAGATTTCTTTGGATGTATAAGTCTTTTAAAAGGATTCAATAGAACTTCGAACAATTACCAGTCTCCAAGGTCTCAATAAAATAAAAGGCACAAACTATGAACTTGGATTAGTGAGCACAAATGCAAATAACTGTTAATTCACGCAACACAGTTTATCGTGTAGAGATCTAACACGGAAACTTAAAAAATAATATCACAGTCCAAAAAATATTTTAGAGACTATTTATTTGGAGCTAAATAATATGGGTCGTCTACTAAATATATATATAATACTAAATAGTATACTCGTACTACAAAGCCAAAATGATATGAATCACTAATTCCAAACATGTCTTCGATTCACTATCATCTTGATACAAATATAGGACAAAATAGTGAAACAAAATAATAAAATCTTAAGTATGTTACGTAGTGAATCAAAAACGAAGTAAAACAAAACAGTTAAATATAAATTAACACAAGGGCCAAACCAAGGAGTGCCAGCTACAGACCATATATAATTTTAAACCAATTCTCATGCAAAAATAAGCAATTTCTAGATGAATAGATACCATCACTTTTGCATGTCAGTTCGTTCACCAACGTCGCGTTCACATAAATTGTTTACATGTACTATATTCCACAGTACAGCAAGCCGGGAGGTTGTATAAGCAGTTACTTGAATGACAATTGTACTTGGAACTCAACGGTCAGCGACGACCATGCAATTCATACAATTATCTTACAAATTGCATATCATGCACATGACATTGGGGGTCGGCCGCAATTTAGCTCGTTGCAGTTTGCAATGAATCTTTTTTTAACAACCTCTCGCTCCAAACCAAAATATCATAACTAAAAGAAGCTACCAAACGACCAATCAATATTGATAAGCTAGGACTTGATAGTTGATGCCACATAAATCAAATCGTTTGTATAAAATTCAAATATATACCACGTAGGGATACGTAAACTGAAAGGGTGACACACAAGAGAAATGGTAACTTTTCCCGAAGCCTGAGAAGTGAGTGCGCGGCGGCGGCATCTCCACAAATATGTCGGTATTGGTAGCTGAGGCGACCCCGCGGCTGGCCCGAGTCACGGCGGCCGGCCGACCCGCCCACCGCACCACCTCGCCGCCCCCGCCCCGTGCAGACCGGGAAACTGAACCACTGGCGCTGCTGCCGCTCGACTCGCTGCGCCGCGACCGCTCCGACCGGCTATCGAAACTGAGAACGCTCTCCGAGCATCGCCACGACTTGGGCAGCGTCTCACTCGCCCAACGTCGAGGGTTTAGCTCCTTACTCTTATCGTTCGATCGAAATACGATATCGTAATAGACGCGCGGTTTTGGTAGAGCGATTATGGCGCAGCGGTCGTTTTCAACGTGCTTGACGAGCAGCGTTTTGTCGAGCAGGCTAGGTGCACTGCGATGTGGCCTTGCGCGGGCCGGGAGCGGTGGAGACCGCGGGGAACGGGGTTCAGCCGAACGCGCGCGGGGCTAGCCTACCTGAGCGCCCAGCGACGTCACCCCAAGCCTCACCCCCACGCGGGACGACGCGATAGACGTGCCCAGTGACGTCAGCGACTCCCGCGAGTTAGAGCGGCGTAGTGGCGTCGCGCGGCCGTTGTTGTGAATGGCGCACGCGCCCGGCTTACGATTCGACGGTGACCGTGAAACCTTCGAAACAGGTGCGAACAGGCCGAAGCGGGGTGCGCATTCAAAATACCTGAAAGTGGTAGATCGGTATGATATGGATTGAAACGGGAATTACATGACACACTTCGGTCTTTTGTATAATATACCTCTTTCCGTCAACTGAGCCATCATTTTTCCCGAGAGGATCGTCAAGTTCTACTCCTGCCCAGATACCGGTGGCAAAATCGGTAACACCAACGTAGCGCAATGTGCCAGCTTTACTTCCACGGCTGCTAGATACAATGACACGGTCTCCCACACGGACTTCTCCGTTAGTGGTTGTCGATACTGATGCATCTATTAAAGAAAAAATGAATTATTATAGACACAATGACCATAATAATCATAAAGGTACGGACGTATGACTTACTCATCTTGCTGCTAACGATGCTGCGTATGCTACCGTTCGGTGAGAGTGTGCGCCTGTGTCTGGTGCCGGACGGCGGTCGTTCGAAAACGCTACTCGCGTCTGAGATCGGAGATGCATCGTGAGGTGCATGTGTTATTAGAGGTACGCGCGTCAACCGAGTTAGGCGAGAGAACACGCCACGTTTTTCAGGGCACTGGAAATACCGAACCCCTGCTACCGAGCCATCGTTTTTTCCTGTAAAAAGTCATCAGAAGTTACAATAACATGCTCATGGAGAGAATTTTGAATTTAACAACATTGTGTGATCGTACCAATAGGTTCGTCAAGCACGATACCGGCCCAATCGCCAGGAGCGAACTGTGTCTCGCCAATGTATGCGATCTGGCCAGGTTTAGTACCACCCACCCAAACTCGTTCACCGATAATGAAGCTGTCAGTGTCCTCCGTTAATACAACACTATGATCTGAAATAACAAGGTAAAGACAATAAAGCTTATGCATAAACGTATTATCTTCTAAAAGTCCCGAGAAGTGTGTTTTGTAATGGGAAATTGTAATAAAATAGGTATCGTACAGATTATCGCAAATCTTTTAATTTTTATAGAGCGAAAATATATTAAACCAAAGTTATGTCAAACAAGGAATTGAAATATAGCTGCTTGAATATGCATGGCCCTCGTCACTATTCTGCACACACAACGTGCATTTTGAATTCAACATGTACCGTTATATGCAAGTGCATGGCCACCTGAGGGACTGGCTAACGTGTTTACATATATATCTTAAATTTGAAATTATGGACTTTCGTTTAATTTGAAATTCAGAACAAACTGCATTTGACTTTGAAGACATCCACTACGCGCTGTAATAGAAATTCAAGAACAAAAAGCTCATGCTTTCAACCATCCTCTATCAGCGCAAACACCATGGCAAGCACATAAATCCGAAACAAACATTTACGAACATCGAAAGAGTGATGGGTGCGATGGTGCATGGTTTGCTATGTCTAGTGATACAAAGAATAGAACCAAAATAAGATCCACGATAATTGTGACTCGTAAACTAGCAATAAAATGTTCACGAATTATGACAGATTCATACACAGATAGTCGTGAGAAGGTCACGTATTATCGTGGAAAATAGTTTTGGCAAGAAGGGCTGTGCCAGTTACCTGATGACCTCCTGAGGCCAGCCTCGCTGAGGCGGCGCGGGTGCTTCTCCCACAGAGCGTCCATTGAGGTGACACTGAGCGTGCTGCTGGCTGTGATACACACAAGCGACACACACATACACATTAGCCTCTAACAAGTTACTAAACGAGTGCACCTACTTCACACGTTGTTTCGTAAATGTGTGCAACATTTCATTTCCTTTTACTATGTAATATTTTGACGTTTAAGTATTACATAATAAATCGATTACATGCATCTGAGTACACAAATACGGTTTATTACATTCATACTGGTACTGCACCTTGTTGACTATTTCAGTGCCCAATTTCAGTAGTTTAAATAATGCGAGACACGTGTAAGTCTGAATAAATTTGTATATTTGTTGGAATACAAAATTGATACCCACGTCACGTCACAGTTAAAATATATTAATTAATCGTAAGATAACAAGTTCTTTCTATTTCTAAATCACCAGTGTTATAAGTTAGCTTAGTCCTCGTTATGTAATTAATTGTTGTTTCTTTGTGTCTACAAATGGTGAGACTAAATTTGTTGTAAAAAGCCAGACAATATATAGGAATTATTAATCGATTGGAAGACAATGTCACTAATTAATAGTAGGCGAGGCGGGCGTCTATGTTTGTTGACACGCAACCGATGCAATGCATTTGAAACGCGAAGCATTTCAGACACGGAAATCGCCGTTGTTAATGCTTTATTAAACAGAGCCCCGACGTGTTACGGATGCATTTCATATGGCGCAAGTATTAATTCATTAGTTACTAATCAATATTAGGTATCATTATTCCAGTCTATCTTGGTATTAACATTTTACTCGTCCTTGTCATGCTTAACTTCAATTAATGTAGTGAATTTGAATTCAGGCTGGAAATAATTGACGCTGTTACGCAATTATATTTTCTAATGATTACACTATATTAATAATGTCAAACCTTTAGTTATTCCTTTCATAGCATTCATAATGTGGTAACAGCCGCCTTAAGACCGCTAATAATCCCCATCACCATATTACAATATTGTACATTACTTACATAGCATGCCTCCACTGACTAGGTTACTCTATTGTTATTAATTACAGGACCAACTTACTAGATGCCTTGCGGTATGTCCGTGGTCTTTCCGGCAAACTGCTTGAAACTTCGTCTTCCTCGGCTTCAATTAAGTCTGCCCCAATTCGTCGAGACAGAAGAGCGACAATATTATGATCATGTGACATTAAAAACTATGTACAGTTAGAAACAGTAATGGGGGTGATGATATTCGTGTATAGTGCGTGCTTGAAGTACATACACGAGAAGCATGGACCATGCACGCTTACTGTGCTCTCATGCATGAATAAATAATACATTTCGTGTAACAGTTTTTACCTTGGACATGCTGGAACTCACCTGATAAATGTTTTCTTGAAGAGTCGTCACTGAGCTTCCTTAGCGTGTCCGAACTGCCGTAACTGCCGTCTACGACAACAAAAAACAAATACACATAAAGCAAAAAATAAAAACATGCCGACAAAAAATACGTACATAATATAGAATTTTCTCGAGACAGATGATAGAATAAGTTAAGATGGGTATGTACATTTGACTGCACAACAAGGAAAAGATGATATATGGTATGTTTTATGATATAGATGGTTAGCAACATATAGGCAGAGTTTAATAAATCCAAATAACTTTGGAGTATGTGAAACACCCACTGTTAACGATAAACACAAGGCACAACTGGTATCTACGTCCACACATTTGAGTAGGTTCACAAACTGTGGTGGGTGATAATGTTTTAACTTACAAAGTTGTTTGCTTAAGAAAATTGATTAGTGATTTGATTTGTTACTAAAGTGCTATTGATCAAAAAGAAATTTGAAATATAGTAAGTCATTCAGTTGTTTAAATAATTTGAATGAGACAGAACTGAATACTGACAGACGTTGACGGAAAAGTACAGTGAGATTTTCAAGTATTACGTTGAATTGATGGTGTCACAACACTTAACTTGCACTCTGTGCTACGCTAAGACACGTGTGGAGCCGGCGGACTGGTTGTAGCGTATGTCCGGCACTAATCGCCGAAGCCTGATTAATCATCAGCGACAATTGCGCAGCGGAGCGGCCTTGTCGAGTCGCGTGGGCTTATACATCATAACTGAGATGTGTGACAAGTGGCTCATCTACTTACACCACTACTTAAGTATGAAATAAATAAAGTAGTCTAGTGTTGAATTTTAATATGAAATACAAAAGAAAAAGAACACTTGCAAATAATAAACGTGGCTTTTTATTTAGAGATGCTACCATAGAGAGTTAGAGTAGTGTTGCCAATCAACAAGGAAGGAATAAAGTTTTCATACTACAACACTCTTACCAAATTTTATCCTTTCTTGAACTAGACAAATTTGAAAGTATACAAAATTAACCGATACATAGCAAGCACAGCTTAGTCATGTTTAATAACATACATATATATTATCGCAACATTCTGTAGTAAATGTACCTACTTATTACAAGTTTCAATTTACAAATTCTTATAAAACAAAAAAAAAAACTTTATCAACAATTACTACCTACTTTTTAATTAGTTTTTATCAGTCCTATTTTACTGCAGAGGTACTGAAATGCATTTTTAGGTAAAGCTTTAGTAAATATATCGGCATATTGTTCTTTTGTACATACATATTTTAAATTAATTTGTTTGTCTGCATATTTCTCCTTAATAAAGTTATATTTAACTTCTATGTGTTTACACCGCTTATGAAAGTCTACATTTTTAATCAAACAAATTGCACTCTGATTGTCTATATGTAAAGTCACTGAGTCTTGATGAAACGCATTAATGTCAGTTAACAGTCGTTTTAACCACATAATTTCTTTTGTAGTAGCACACGCCGCCATAAATTCAGCCTCCGTAGTGGATAAGGCAACACTCTGTTGAAGTTGTGTTGTCCAGGTTATAGCAGCTCCATTTTTAATACAGACATATCCAGTTAAAGATCGTCGTGTGCATGTATCTTTCGCATAATCCGCGTCACTATATGCTTGTAGTTGATTACTATGCTTTGACATGTAACACAAACCATAATGTTGTGTTTCCTTTAGGTATTTCATAATCTTCTTCACAACGTTCCAGTGTGTGTGATTATAATAATTTAAATATCGGCTTACCAGGCTGACTCCAAAAGTGATATCAGGTCTGCTTACTATTGATAGGTGCATCAATGACCCAACAGCTTCTCTGTATGGTATATCCTTGTCTGGTGCAGCTGAGCTCTTTTCTAGTATTGTATGAGGGTCAACTGGAATAGCATTACAATTAGCATCCTGCATATTAAATCTACTTAGTAGCCTGTTAATATAGTTTGCTTGATGAATAAATATACATCCTTTAGATTTTTCTATTTGGAGACCAACAAAGTTCTTTGGTTCACATATTTTAATTTCAAAACTCTTGTTTAATTCAGATATGACTATATCTAAAGATTCTCTCAAGCTTGACAGCAAGAGACCGTCATCAACATACAGTAACAGATATACTATATTATTATTTACATTGCCAATGTAAACACATTTATCAGAATGACTGCTTTTAAAACCAAATTTCTTTAGTAAAGAATCAAATTTTTGATTCCAACATCTTGGTGCCTGTTTAAGGCCATAAAGTGATCGATTGAGTTTACATACCATATGTGATGATGCTTCCAAACCTTCGGGTGGTGACATGTATATGTCCTCATTTATATCGCCATATAAAAATGCAGTTTTTATATCGAACTGAGTCATTTCTAAATTATGCTGAGCAGCCTCTGAAAGTAAAACTCTGATGGAATCATACCTTACTGTAGGTGAAAAGGTTTCAGTATAGTCTATGCCTTGTTTCTGTGAGCAACCTTTGGCACATAACCTGGATTTATACAACGGGCCGGATGGCATTTCTTTTATTTTGAAAACCCATTTAGAGCCAATTACCCGCACTCCTGGTGGTTTCTCCACTAACTGCCAGGTCTTATTTTCTGCATGCGCCAACAACTCAATTTTGATAGACTCCTTCCATTTTGCTGCATTCACATTATGTATAGATACTGCTTCACTATATGTCTGAGGGTTGTCCTGCTGGTCTGAACTGTCATCTGTACATAGGTAAGTATTGTCAGTATTATCTACTTTATTCAATCTACTTTTTGATCTTGTTGTTATATTTGAATAAATATCATTAGAGTCTATTGATTCCTCTGGTTCATACAAAGATCCCTCATCAGAGTGGAAGGACTCATCGCTAATTATATTTTGATCATATGACTCCAAAGTTGATTCACTATTAAAACTTTCATGATTGTGTACAGGACCTTCTGATGTGGATTCTGACAATGGTAATTTAATATAATTTCTCATAACTGAATTTTCTAAGAATACAACATCTCTGCTAATTAGAACTCTCTTTGTTTTAGGATCAAAAAGTCTATAACCTTTGGTCTGTTCACTGTAACCTATGAATACCATTTTAGTTGCTTTTGCATCCCATTTCTTGAGCTTTTCTTTAGGTGTATGAACCATTGCTTCACATCCAAATATTTTTAAATGACTAATATTGGGCTTTTCACCAGTCCAGATTTCTTCAGGAGCTAGAAATCCCAATGCTCTAGTAGGACAGCGGTTGGTGATATAGGCTGCTGTCGAAATTGCTTCTGCCCAATACTGCTTCTGTAATTTAGCATTTAACAACATACAACGGGCTCGTTCTAATAATGTTCGGTTCATCCTTTCTGCTAAGCCATTTTGCTGTGGTGTGTATGGTGCAGACGTTTGATGAATTATTCCACACTTTGTTATGAAAGATTTAAATTCATTACTAAGATATTCTCTACCATTGTCTGTGCGTAACATCTTTATTGATAAATTTAGTTGGTTTTCTACCATGGCTTTAAACTCTTTGAATTTATCAAAAACATCTGACTTATTCCTAATTAAATAAGTAAATACTTTCCTGGAATAGTCATCAATGAAAGTGACAAAATAGTGTGCACCTCCCAGCGACTGGACTTCCATGGGACCGCAGACATCAGAATGTATGAGCTCCAATAAACCTTTAGCTCTGGATCCATCTGAAGGAAATGTATTTCTTGACTGCTTTCCCTCATGACATGAAATACATACACCTTTGTCCTTGCTTTTAATTTTTACTCCTGCACATTCCGATAATCTGTTTATATCTTCAAAGTTCAGATGTGCCATTCTTTGATGCCATAGGTATGCATCGTTTCCTTCACTTGCAGATATGTATGCTGGAATACTTTGTGTATTTAGCCGGTACATATTATTAGTTAGTTTTGCATTAGCCACTTGTACATTATTTTTGTTAAATATTTTGCAACCATCTTTGTCAAATTTCACTTGACAGCCATTTTGTATGATCTGACTAACAGAAAGAAGGTTGGTGGCTATTTCTGTTACATAAAGAACATTTTGAACACATATTGTTTCAAGCTTGCCATCATTTATCACTTGTAGCTTCACTTTACCACATGCTTTCACAGTGAGTTTCTTATTATCTGCCACTTTGATAGTGTTGACCGGAGGCGGTATTTCATCAAAAAGCCACTCACGGTGCATCGTAAGATGCATTGAAGCCCCTGAGTCAATGAACCAGCCATCGTCATTGCCTAATGATGCTGAAAATACAGCCACATAGCCTGAGCTTTCATATGTCTTTTCTTTCTTCTTATTTTTACACTTCTTACTTATGTGTCCATATTGATTACATGTATAACATCGCGGACCTTTATTAGGTTTGTTTGACTTCTCTGAACCTTGTTTGGGATTCTGCGAGTTGACTTTTCCTTTGTTAACATACAGCGCAGCAGTATCTGACTTTAAGACATCTTGTAGAAGTTTTGTCTTAACCGAGTCAGCCGTTATCACCAAACCTGAGTTCTCCAACGCCATAATCATTGGTTGATATAAATCTGGAAGCCCAGCCAGGAGTAAGGATCCCAGCCATTCATCGTTGACTAAAAAACCAATATTTCTCAATTTATGAGCGGTAGTCATTATTTTATTCACATAATCTTCGATGTTCTGGCACCCATCTAACGTGGTAGTAATCAGATCTCTCAGAAGTCCTACTCTGCGGGTCAGTCCTTTATCATCGAATGCTTTAGCTAAATTATCCCACACTTCTTTTGCCGTTGTGGCTTCTTGTATGTGTATGTAGTTGATAGGATGTACCAATAAGATTATTTTTGACTTTGCTTTCATATCCTTTTTTATATCAACTGCTTCACCTGTTGCCGGTTCGACACAATGCCATAACTCTTCGTGCTCAAGATATGTTTTAACCGTAAATTTCCAGGTGGGATAATTGTCCCTTCCGGTCAGCTTTTCTACTAGTGCCATTGCACTATTTGAAGACATTTTAGCTGATTAAGATGTTTACTTTTACTGATTTTACTTTAAAAACTTTAATTTTGTGGAAATTGCGTGGGTCTGGGCCCATAACCTGTTGAATTTTAATATGAAATACAAAAGAAAAAGAACACTTGCAAATAATAAACGTGGCTTTTTATTTAGAGATGCTACCATAGAGAGTTAGAGTAGTGTTGCCAATCAACAAGGAAGGAATAAAGTTTTCATACTACAACATCTAGAAAGAAAACATTTCAATGAAGGTGCATTATATGGACCTCAAAACTTTTGTATTCGATTTATATTTGGTTTACGCAAATATTTATGTTTCAGAATTTCGTACAAAACTCAAGTGGCTTCTAATACGTCTTCGCCGGAATTCTCATATACTTCTATTGCTTTACAATATTCTGTTTAATCCTACAAACCCCTTTTTCCTTAAAGAACGTTTTAAGTTCCTTAATGACGCACATTCGAGATTCATGAGATCGTCGGTGAATCTGAGGCGTGATATGCCAATGCATTCTATCAAATTTTGTGTAAAATCCTTCTCCGTTCAGGCTGTCGGATTATGGATTGCACTGCCTGTGTCAATCAAAGGTCATTGGTTTCTTTTAAAAAAACTAGTAAAAGCGTATTACTTGTCTGTTTAAATGTTTGTTGTATTTAACAATATAGTACTTTCGTCTTATTGTGTATTTTCCATATATTTATTATATTTATGTACGATATTCTATATTCTTATGGATTATTTATATTGTATTGTATTAAGTATAGTATATGGTTGTATAAATATATGGATTATTTATAATGTATTGTATAAAGTACTATATATGGTTGTATATATGTGCATAAGTACACCACGGAATACCCCCTTTGTCTTTTTCCATCTTTTTCTTGTCCCTCCAAAGGTTGTCTGTAAGAAATCGCTAATAGCGATAAGACCGCCCATTGTACAATTACTGTTCATAAAATGATTCCTAATAGTTGTTTTTAAAATGGTGTACAATAAAGAATATTCTATTCTATATGGGGGCACTTTGAACGAATTCCAACATCTTTTTATTTTCGATAACCAGAACACAATACACAATTTTATGCTTAAAATATTTAACTAAATTAATAAATTGTCGGGAGAACTATAATTCATTCTAAATTTTGCAGCTTATTGTGAATCGATTACGGTATTATCATTAACAGTAATCGAACTAGTACGTATAAGCATCGTACGCAATCACACATATTTTCCCCAAAACCAAGACCTTTTCCGCATAAGTTAGTAAGATTTTCAAGTATAACGTTGGATTGACGGTGTCTCAATACTTAACTTGCAGAGTGCAAGTTAAGTATTGAGACACCGTTTTGCGTAGAACCGGCCGAGTAGTTTAATTCGTCTCATTATACATACGATCACATCATCACCAATCATACTAATTTTTTGACCAAACGTATGGCCGTAATAATACATCATGACATAATGAATGTAAATGAAACTTGACGTGAGCCAAAATAAAACTAGAGCACAGTGCACTACAGACAGTAATAAATTATGGACTCTATTATAGGTTGCGACGAGGGGTTTCATTGATTATATTACAGTTGCAAGTTTTCCCATTATTACTGCGGTTTCAGACTTATAAATTGCCAAGTCTATAGTATCTTACATAAATATATATTTTTCGTGTAATTATTCAGCGAGATACAGCGTATTAAGTATTTAACCCATACAATAACAATCAATTTATTTATCATCTGTGATAACGACTTTTGTGGCTTGTGCTACGTTACCTACAAAGTGGTCAACGCGATAATACAGTATTTTTATGCAATAATTGTTAAAAACATTTCTTTATCATGGCTGGTGATGCGGAAACATTAGTTTTAACAATTTGCCCATATTTCGTGAACACATAAAATTTAATTGACAGCATTAACATAACAAGAAGATTTTTTCATGTTTGTCGGACAAATGACGGACTTCTTTTGTAATGTAAAGTTGTACGTACATTTGTCATTATTATTGAATACATTCCATACTTTGACAATAAGATTGTAATCCATGTAGCAAGGACGAACGGTTGTTCCGACGTAGGTAAGAAACAGTGGAGCATAAAAGACAACATTAATGTTTTCGAGATATATAGAGAGAGATAACCTTTTGATATTATTTTTAAAGCAAGCTTATTGTTATATTTTATTTGTATTGTATGGCAGCAGGTGGTATATAGTGACAAAGTTTGATCCCACGTTATTGTCCACGTTCTCTCTTCATACTATATTGCGAGGGCAACCTCATCTAGTTTTGAATACTATTCTGATTCTTAAACATGACGTTTATCGCTTATCATGTAACTTAATTAGCCGATACTTTAATGATTTGGTCTACTTAACAGAAACAAGCAAGCCTCTAGAATGTAGAGTCTATATTCGTCAAGTGTATTGGTGAGTTCTATATACTTCATTACTGTCTCAGTAACTCCCTGAGCCGAGGTCCGTGTCCCGCAGGGGACGCCCTCAGGCGCAGTTACTTAAATATAGATAAAAGCTAGGCTGGAGGCTACTTAATGCTTCGCCAATTTGCCCGGTTAAGCAGCTATATCCCTCTTGGGATGAGTGCGAGGAGCTCACCATAAAAAAAAAAACGCACAGAGAAGGGGCGATACCTGCAGGGAGAGCGATCTAATGCAGACAAAGCGTACACCTCACCCCCGGCTAGAGGTAAGAAAGGGGACACCGTGGGGTTTTAGCCGGTTTGAGTTCGACATGTTCCTCTGCCATTCCCAGGGCGGAGGAAGTCCATGAGGATTTCCCGCGATAAAAAAAAGGGCGGATTGGTGATCGCAGATCGCATGTTTTTTTATTAGCAAACGGGAGAATGCTGATGTCCACCTACTTGATATCAAAGTATTTATTGCTTTCATTCATGTGTATAAACAACATGAAGCCCCGTCTAGGCACAGCGTTTTTACACAATTTTATGCAGTTTTATATAAAGTTTTATACAAAACAATAGTATGCAATGAGTTATGACTTACGAATTAAATTCTTAGAATTACATTTATGGTGTGATTATTATTTCCAGGGGTCGAACTTGGACCGCATATCATAAAAGAAAACTTTCTGCACTCTTCCTCCATATAAACTTTAACTATGCCTAATCACACACTCCTCCGTTAGCGCAATGTGCTTAAAAAGGGGTACAAAGACTTTTCTCCACGTATACTTGTAATATATAGATGAATTATGTTAATTATTATTATTATGTTATCAATATTATTATACATATTATATTATTACAACTATACTATATAATTATATGTATGTACCTACTAACACTATAAATTAAGTAAATTGTTACTAACACTATGGACCTTGTCTGAAATAAATGTTTATTATTATATTATACTGTCTAAGGATCTATTTTATTGCACAATAAATTGTCTTACTACGTACTATACATCATTTAATCGGCGGAATATTCCTGCAGCGTATAGTAGCAATTATATATATAGCAATGTATATCATGTATTTTTAAATGACTTTTACATTTGGCATATAAAGCCAAAATAAATGACAACCCGATCTTCATCAGATTTTTTTAAAAGTCATTGCCATTGAACTACTAATATTTATTAGGAACGAGGGTTTTATAAAGACAAAAATGAATTGAAGGCAACAATACTATAAATACGAGAGTTATTCTATGATACTATATCTAAACTCGTATCACAGAAATCTCCATATACAAATAAGACTTTCTTTTAAAGTTTGAAGTATTATCATATATTTTAATGGACATGACTTGTATGGAGGTGAATGGAATATGGATAGGCTGGATGTTGGTAGCACTAATTTATTTGGATTTCGTAGGTTAAGGGGTTGGGTGTAATGTATGAACCTATAGGCGCCTATTACGACACTCATCGGTGGAAAGGAGTGGTCTATTCTTAGTCGAAAACCATACGGCAAGCGTTTCGGGAATTCCAATCGAGTAGTCGGGAATTTCCTCATGTTTGACTGAAGAAAATACATGCATATCGTCTATGACGTATTATTACGCAACTTATTAGACTCGAGTTATTGAAACGGGATACCACTGAGCTTCTGGCAACCGGTCTTTGCTTATGCACTAATGCGATCTTTGAACCATGTATGTATTACTTGTCGTGATTTCAAATTATTCGCATTCACAAGTAAAGTGGCCAACTGCCAAGTAGTCTCGAAAGATAATGGAAGGTTTTATAGGATCACTATATTATAAAAAGTGAATAATTCCCGAGGCTGCCAAAACCACTATTTTTATTGGGTTAGCACTCATAGCCAGTTGCAGGCCGTTCATAGCCAGTTGCACTCAATGGTAAGTAAACGATCGACGAGGTTAAGCAACGCTTGGCGCGGTCAGTCTATGGTTGGGTGACCGCATCATAATTTCAGCCGAGTAATGTCCACTGTTGGACACAGGCCTCCCTTCAAAGATCACCACCACGACCGTTCAGGGTGTGTTGTGTGCTCACAGGAGGATTTCTGGCTTTGCCATTATCACCACGCTTGGCAAGCGGGTTGGTGATCGCAGTAGAGTTGTTAATGTACTCGAAGTACGCTGATGCCTATCCTTCGGCTAATCCTATAGTCGCCTTTTACGATACCCACGGGATAAGATGGGTTGGTGCTTCTCGTAGCCTGCAGTTACCCTTTGCCATGTGGTGGCGCACACGGCAAAGGGTAACCGCATAGTGGTATTTATACTAAGCCTCCCCATGCTTCGGAGAGAAATTTTCTTCAAACTTGTTTAGTGCTTTTCCATAGTCGGGTTTTAGTTTTTCAATCTTATTGAAGTGAAAACTTCTTTTAGCGCGGTACGCATATTTTTAGATGAGATAAAATCTCTGGACTCGCGACACCGTGACGAGACGCAGCTATAGTGTGTGCATATATGCATGTACATATAGCAGACCGCGAACGCTTCTAGATAAATAAAAAAAAAAGTTTTCACTTCTGTCGGCACTCCCGGAGAGCAAACCCGTGTTTTTTTTAATTTAAATTATTTTAGAGATCGCCATTGGAAAAGTTTTTAGCCAAATTGATTGGACTTAAAAGTTAAAAAGAAAATGGGTAAATATATGTAAAATTATGGGTAATCTATGATTTTTGGAACATACCTCGTTAAGATCTTTCATTGGATACCAAACACGACATTTTATAATTTTTTTGGTAGCCGTTTATTTTCGCTATGAACCGCCACGCTGAATTTTATGTGACGTCATATAACCTATAGGTAACTTGCGCCATAGCACGACGCTTCCAACGATACCTCATTTGTCAAAATGCGACGAGTAGTTTAAGCGATCTGAGGCAACAGATGAATATACATACATACATACATACACACCGGTCAAAATCATAACCCTCCTTTTTGCTTCGCCGTAGTCGGGTAAAAATCTTAAAACCGATATCAATTTCCTAGGATACGTTAATAATTGATTATATAAACTACGTGTTGTGGGTTCGATACCAAACAGGTCAAATATTTGTATGTTTTTCGGGTCTGGGTGTGTGTGCATGTGAGATGTATGTCTGTAAACTGTACTAAGAAACACTGGAATCAGACCAGATAGAAAAAAATAGGTACATGACAATATTGTGTAAAATACTCAATATGTACTATTGTTATTAACATCCGTGCTGTGACCACCTTGGTTTACAAATATGATGTAACTGCTGTAATAAGCAAAGTCATTATTTATCCATTTTATTAGCACACGACGGATTACTTGCTAACAAAGAGCGACCAAAGAATTTTTGGTACGACATTGGTTTTTGTGGTCAAGTTCAAGATGATGTAAGTACTTGTTTATGTAGATAAAAACAAGCAGATTAGAAATTAATAATAATAATAATAAATCCACTGTATTGCACACCAAAAACAGAATACAGGTATTATATTTATATATAAGGCAAGTACAATTGGCGGTCTTATCGTATCTCGGCGATCTTTTCCAGACAACCATTTCGGAGGAATGGAAATCTAGGAGATGCCCAAGGGGCAGTCTGCTGTGAACTAATGAATTATTTTTATACTTCAATATCACAAAAGAATGTATAAACGAATAGATATCTACTTGTACATACATATATCTAAATAAATAAATATTATAGTAATTAAATATTTATATCATTTTGTTTATGTATTTTAATGTAGATACTTTTGGTACATTGCACGCAGTAGGTTACTAGGCACCTATTATTTACATATATGAAGTGTGAGCAGCACCGTAGAGTCTTGGGACTGGGTACAAATAAGAGTAGAGGCATGACCAATAATAACAAGGGTTGTTAACGTGTGACCAGAAGTTTAGACGAATTATTCTAGATTTATTACTTAAATCCAAGCTCTGATGAAAAGGTCACTTCTCATGATTTTTTTTATTTCATCATCATCATCATCATATCAAGTAAAGGTCATAATTCATTATACATTTTCACAATGAGCGTCGTTTTAGGGAGAATTTGCGAGTACTAATCACGTTTGGCCGGTGGGCTGGTGAGCGCAGTATAGCTACTATTCCGCAGTAGGGATGCTGCTGCCCACCCCTCTAGTTAAGAGTCCCTTAGTCGCCTTTTACGACACCCATGGGAGGAGCTAGCGTGGTGCTATATTTTTTATCCAGACACCACACAAACAATTTAATTTTAATTTTTTATTTATGTGACTTCAGTATCCCTCCTTTTTTTTACAGCAGAAATTCATCATGAACCTCCACCGCCCCCGAGGATGGGCGAAGGGGCATGCCGGACTCCTACCGGCTAACTTCGGCACCGAAGGAGGGCTTCAGGTCCTCGTAAGATCACACTAGAGCCGCCCATTGGTGCCAAGTCTTTAGGCACATCATGGAGGAGATGACTGTAAAGCGGTCACCCACTCTAGCGGAAGGAAGACGACTGTAAAAAGGCCGCCCTCTAGGCACTACTTGGGGACTATTGTAAAAGATACCCTCAAGCCTCGCTGTGCGTTGTGCTGCGCACGCGCCGCCGCCATTCCGGTGGTCGCTCGGTAGAAGCACGCAGACTTCCCAATTTGCGCGCCCGCAACCCTTGACGCCCTCAGCCATATAGTGACGGCAGGGGGCTCAGGCGTGTTGAACTTGGGCACTGGGGCGGTTGTTACCCTGGCGCCGTATCCGTGTTGGATAGGTCCGCTCCCGATCCCGCTCTGCAGCATGACGCTCTCGCAGAAGGAGACCACTGCACTCCAATTTTCATGCTCTGCTAACATAGCTGACACTATTGCCGGCAGAGAGAGAACTTGGCCGATCTGACTGGCCAGGATCCGCTGTTCGGCAGCTCACGCAGGGCACTCCAGTGTGCTGTGCGGTATCCTGGTCGATTCCACAATGTGTGGCACTGTGCCGTGACCTCGCGCCCTATTCTGTGCAGGTACGCAGGTCGCGAACTGCAACCGTAGGCGATGTCAGCTGCCTCAGCCTGTAAAACGCCCCTGGAGGCACGCGCTCGCCGCTCTGGCGGAGGGAGTGTGTCTCATCATAGACCGGATGTCGAAAGGCGGAAAGCGCGCCAGGCCTCAGTCCTTCTAACCCGGGATGTTATTGGTAGATAGATTTCATACCTTGCAGGCATTCATATTAATGAGAAAAAAATGACCCGAAAAAAATGGTTCAGCTCCATTTACCTATTGCTAACACTTAAATAACCATTTAAATTACTTTTACTACATGTTTTCCGTTCATTCCTCAGTTTATGCCGCAAATTAATGTAGTTAGCATCAAGTGTTCCAATTAATGGAGCTATGTGTAGGTATCACACTTTCCCGGCGAATGGACACTAATTCGTCAATTAAGGACAATTTCGTGGTCTATCGTCCACATGAGACTTGACCACGCAATTGATGCAACGAGCTTTGCTGCAGGACCGATGCAATTTTCAATGGCAATTACATACTTTAGTTAATAGTACAAGTGAATTTGACTTCGTTAAAATATTTAACAGCTATTAAGTTCAATATACATGGCTTGTACGCCGCGAAGACTGGAAATTGTACTATAATTTCTAATGTATCGGATTCCATCGGAATCAAGTCATTGGAAAAATATTTCACTATATCATTTTATGACTCACGCAAGACACGCCTATTGCGTGATGATAGAATATCAATCGGTATAATCCTCATCTCATTTCTCACCTTTCTATTGTCGCGGGTGAAAAGCTTGTTTTTTGAACAAACGCAACTTCAAGGTTAATTAATAATTTATTTTGTTAACTTTTAGATTTGGTTCACTAAACTGTGAAACGAAAATAGTCGTTCCGACCGAGTGCCAGATAGACAGCTACCGCGATCTTAAATAATAAATAGCAACGAAATTGTACCATATCAATAAACATTAATGAACCATCTACCTCATATTTTAAGCAATTAATTGTGGAAACATCATCATAACTGAAATATTTATTGGCTGCGACGCTATATGTGAAAAAAATGATTGCGTATATTTATCGATATGTGAGTCACCAGCCGGCATGGAGACAATGTTGGTCCTACCTTATAATAACAAAAGGCCGCTTATAATAACAGACTCGTAAACAGAAAGATACGCCAATTTGTATTCCCTGGCAAATGACAATAAAGACCGTTCATGCCTTATATGGCATATTTTAAGCCAAAAACAGTATTTCACGAATAACAAGAGGACTCCACTTTAGCATCTGACCAAAATAACTGATAAGTTATGTCACTCAGCACTCTGATGTTTATTACCACCCGAAACTATTCCATGATTTATTGACCATTGTTTTAATCTTGGTAATTGGCAATAATGGAGATGCCGATGCTATCAATAAGATCACAGTACTTTACGATATCTTCGGTGAGATAGCGAACTCGTAGTCGTATCAAATCAAACTGGGTCAGTTCTGTTAACTGCTGTTAAATATAGAATAAATGAATGAAAATCTAGAGTTTACATAGAATGCGAACATTTGCGGCTGTCACGGTTGATTAGGTTAAACGGAACCATTCGTTTGTAGGAGTTATCTATTTAATAGATCGACATAGCCATTACAAATAATTAAGTTTCATTACAATGAATAATGCAGTCTGAATGATTGATCGAGACCGATATAATAGGAGCCCATATGGAACGAAATTTTATCAATAATCCGGACACGTCCGAACCCGCTATGATAATGGCGCGTAATGAGCCGCACAACACTACACCCGGCATGCTAATAGTGGATAGCTACATGCTAAATGATAATAATTATCCAAAAGAAGCAGTAATTGGCACGTAGTAAGGAATACCAAATCAGTAAAGATCAAAGCCTTTCGCCCTATACGAAAACTTATAAATACGTGGAAAGTTGTAGTAAGTACTTAAGAATCGATTTAAATACGAATATAATTGTAGTTTCACTAAATCATTTCTGCTCTGGATTCATGATGTAAAATATAAATTGTTAAACGGAGAATGCTTTTGTTTCGAAGTAGTACTATAGTATAAGTATTAGTGCATGGTATGGATAGAACAAGCTTAGAAAAGTTATAGGAACAGAGTTAATTATGAGATTGATTTCCACATATAGTAACTGGTGTCGCAAATATACGTAGTTGCAAAATGGATGAAAATAAGGATATTAAAGACAATAGAAACCAGGATATCTGTGACTGAAGTGTCCACTATTGTATGATAGTAACATCAATTTTGAAAGCATAAACTAACGGAGAAAAGCCATCATCGCCAAATTTGACAAAAGATTTGCATAAATATAAAACTGTTATTAATGGTGTCATCGAGCTGGACAGAAGAATAGGAATTCGTGATACCGACATTGTTATTCACATTCTTATTCCGTTCTTATAAGATTTTTATAAATTCGGCGTAAAGTAGTGTATTAAATCTTATAGAAAATAATAGTTATGAAGATCTAGCTGATTTAACGTGGTTCACAATAATCTCTAGAAATTAATGTCAAAATGCGGATACCATATCAAACCGTTAATAGCATTATTACGCTGGATATCTGTAATGCAATTGGCATTGGCATTACCAGAAGCGAAACAGTTAGGTGTGGGACTAGTCACGAAGTTCTCACGGCTGCAGATATACCGATGCCTATCTCGGCTCATGATAAATACATCAAATAACGCTAGGCTTGCAGGCCGGGAAATTACTCAAATTATCTTTGCTTACTGTACTGTACGCTGGAAAACTTGTTTATTTTAACATGCGATGAGATTTAATATCGACTAAGTATAACGTTGTAACTGTCCTTCGAGTACATTAACAACTCAACTGCGATCGCCAACCCGTCTGCCAAGCGTGGCGATTATGGCAAAACCCCCCAATGAGCCCACAACACACCCATATCGGTCGTTGTGGTGATCTTTGCGGGAGGCCTGTGTCCAGCAGTGGACTTCATTTGGCCGAAATGATGATGATGAAGTATAACGTTATAAAGGGCGTGAAAAGATTTTTACAGGGTCGGCGACGCGTGCAAGTTGCAAGTGTTCATAGGTTATGGTAACCGCTTACCATCTGCGGTCCGCGTGATGGTAAGGTTGCTTGCCAGTGGTTTGCAAGTGGATTAAAAAGACAACGTTATTAAAATTTTGATAAATCGTCAATATTGGATGTTTTAAAGCCATAATATACACTTTTTATTAGAACGGTGAGTGTATTGTTATATTAAGATGTTTTCTGCAGCGAAAGTGGGCATTCATGGGATGCAAGATGATATCAACGATGAGTGATATCAACGTATTGGAGAGTATTCATCAAAAGAACTTTAACAGGAGGAAACAACTTGATAGAATCAGATACACGAAAAATTTCGCTTGGCAGTTGTTTATGAAAGAGCTAAATTGGACTTCTGAGGTGGAAGGCCTGGTGACCTGAAATACAGCTTCAGCCTAGTGTAGGCACCAGTCTCCCACAGTAAATTTGAACATAACTATAGCATTTTCATTATTGTGGTGAGAAATATCGTGTGGTGCCGGCTCACAATACCACCACCCCATCTCCCGTGGGTGTCGTAAAAGTCGACTAAGGGATTAGCCGGAGGATGGGCAGCAGTGTCCTTGGAGTACATTAACAACTCAACTGCGAGCGCCAACTTGTCTGCCAAGCGTGGCATTATGGCAAAACCCCCCAATGAGCCCACAACACACCCATATCAGTCGTTGTGGTGATCCTTGGGGGAGGCCTGTGTCCAGAAGTGGACTTCATTCGGCCGAAATGGTGATACAAATAAGTATTAATGATTACTATTTTGGTATCTATTCAAAAGTACCTGGTTAGTAAAAGTTTTAGCTGGTTAGATCGATGACATCAATTTTGTGTACATAAATATCAGAGCAGATTCTGGGGCAAACCCTTTAGCCATGGCTAAAGTGTTGTCAGCACACATGTGTACAACAGGTAAACAAGGTGAATCAGCGGTGTTGCTACATGCTCGCGGTATGGATACATGGTATTGAAGCCTCGGTTGCCAGCTGTATACACAGAGTCGCATAAGTTACGTGTCAAATAGAGACTTGTTATGGAGAACTATCGATAAAATGCAATTTTTTAAATCTACTTATAACGTGAGCGAGCAAATGACGTATTCAATCTTAAACTTCATATAGAGGAATATAACGAGAGAGAGCATGATGGAATTTCCAAACAGCTCCTACCTTGAACTTGAGCGCGTCTCAAACACTCGCCTTACGTAAGTGCTTTGTCAATAGACCAATTTACACTGTGGTATAAACATGAATGTGACCGCCTACAATGGAAATAGATAATTGATTACAAAAATCATCATATCATACCAAACATATCGTAAACTTTAAATCTCATTTAAGTATGGAAAACACGTTCTTACGGACGGTATTGAAATATTTCAAAAACTTGCAATTGCCTCATTTTCTTCCTCCTAATGTTTTCCCCGCCTATTGTCGGGAACTGCTTTATTAAGAGTATTCTTCGGTTTGTGCTCGTTATCACGGATGAGTTTTAATTATAAAACTATCAGATTCTTAAGACGCGTAAGTAATAGAAATATTAATTTATATTATAAAATAGTTAACAGATGATAAAACACATCGGTTTATAGAATTCGAGGAGGAACTACAATGTACGGTACAATCCAGTTGGTCTGAATTTCATATTAAGTAATATTGACAATAATTTGCGGGGGCTTAATACCTACCGAGTGTATAAACGGCTGTTAATTCGTGCTAAGGCAAACTTGTGTGTTAAACGTTCTATGGAATATTTAACACGACACCTCTGCTTCTTTATCATCAGAGGACATGTCTATGATCTACAACGTAAAGCGAAGAGGCGTTAATATTGCGCATTCGGGGATATAATACATGTCATGAAGTAATTTATAATTAATGAAACTTTGAAGTATTTACAACATGATTTTTTTAGAACTCATGCGTCATGTATTGCTAAGGTTCTCACTAATGATACATCACGTACTGCTACAACAACTAAATGTTTATTATTTTCATGCTACAAATAGATACAGAATGTAGATAGTTGAAACGACATTGAACAGTTAGACCGGTAACTTTGTCCTTCAATAGACATGTTGATAAATGTTACGGCTACTAAGGGATTAAATAAAATATCAATAGGTTTTACAAAAAATCCAGATTGTACTTTGCTACGTATAGTAAATTAAAGTCATAACAGCTATATTATTTACAATTACAAAATTGTTATGAACAGCTTCACTGCTTGATCCGATGTTTTTTGGTTCGTCATCATCTCATCATCGTTCTTATTGTAATCTTGTGAATATTTATTTTTAATCAAGCTTAAACTGATTGCCTCCTTTCCCTGCCATTTAAACAATCCCTAGATAATAATCGGATAGAGACAAGAGTAATAAACCTGCGTAGATGAAGTGTTCTAGTTCGTAGCTATTAGGTTATCGGCCGTTAAGGAAAACTTATGACTCGTTAAGACGAGAAAGCTAACGCAATTGAAAATTACAAGGCTGCAGCAAAAATAAATATTATTTTATCGCTTACTCAATATAGAAATGCAATTGCATGAAAAGGGGAATCACAGAAAACTTCCCAGTAGGCGGGGTGGTCTAGACAGGCGGGCGCCGATGCAGACAGTTATAAATTGGCCAAGAGTTCCTACCTACTCTATAAAAGCGCTATACTGTATAGTGCATCTAGACATATAGTGCCATATTTGGCTGAAATCCAGATCTAACCACTATTGAAGCGTAATCCACTTGCAGGATGTTTTATTTAATGTTTGGAAACCAATCGGAAGCTTTGATAGTTATTGCCGCTTATACGTAATAAAATAATGAACAATGGAATACAAATCGACGTGGTAACAACTTGAGCTGTGAACGGTAAGTATTCTGTAAAAGGGTGTCAACTAGCAAACATACAACACAAATCGTATGATCTCAGACTTTACGTATTGTGCTGCGCAAAAACATGTTTTGTAGCGTTGTTCAGACTTTAGTTACCTACACGAATCATTTAATCCGCTTTTATACAAATTCTCGTTACGTGATATTGATGAATCCAGTTTGTTTATATCTGGTTTGGTACCTGCGTGATGGGCCAGTTAGAAGGAAAGACAATTTATAACACTGGACGTAACCTCCGAACCGGACCTTCCATAAAACATGCCTGAATCTAATTATTATTTAAAGTAAAGTTCGTAAACTTCATAAGGAATTCAAATATTGAGGAAATAAATGAACAGTTATTAGGCAACTTTGAAATACCAATAAATATCTGTGGAACGTTCGTAACAATTCATGAATTCACAGCAGTAATAATAAATCGGCTCCTTTTAAGTAGTGTTTCTTGATTATATCAAGTGGCGCCGTTGACAACAAAAAGAAGTGGTCAAAGGATTTTTGACGAGCGCTCCGAATGAGGTAATTTAAAATAATGAACATTAAATTACGTCAAAGATGTTACACACAAGAGATTACCACGTGAGATGCATCCCGTCACAAACAATAAGATCTATCCGTCCCCATACACGGCAACGATGACATGGTAAAAACGGGATATCCTGCTGTATCTCTACTAACAGATTTTGATGTAGGACATAGTTCTGTTTCACGTAATTACGAGTGATTTCTCGGTGATACAAGAGCGGACTATTGTTCATTATGCCATACGGCATGGCGTGGGCATAACTACGCTTGCGATTAATTATTAAACATCTCAATTTCATAATAAAAATTTAGTGTAAGATAAGCCGCTGAATGACGATTGATTACTGAGACATGCTTGGTTCGGTCTGATACGCTCGAGAAGAATCGCTATCGACGCGAAATCGAATCCGCGGTTCAAGGCGATACCTATGCAGATTTATTTATAGCGATGACAAAAACAATACTATATAGAATTTTATAAAGAAGGAAAATTAAGATAAATATTTTAACTCTCGGGCATTCGGGGAATATTCAGGAAGGTACTTATGACTATTCCTTACGCAAAATCACGTTAAGTATGCAGGTCGCACCTGCTTCGCAGTTTCGCCACGCTTGACCGACAACAATGGTAGCTTAGCTTATATAATTGAGCAATTTCGACTCGAAGAACACATCTCCGATAAGGATAAGAGACAGGAAGTTAACAGGGTAGGTACTTTGTTTACCTTAAGTTGACAACTTGACAGCGACGTGTTATCGCAAAGTTATGGAACGTGACCCGCCCACCGAAAAGGTTATTCGCAAAACGAGGAAAATTCTTGGAAAGATGATATTGTGATGCGAATTTATAACAAGTACAGAAAGCAGATAATTTTTTTTCGTTATTTATCTTATTAAAGAACATGACTGTTATTATTGTTATCGCTAGTATAGTTCTGGAATAGCAAATACTTTGTACTAATTAACATTGATTATTACACATAGTAGATTAGTACCTTTAGTATTCTACTCTGTTAAGGAAGATGACCTTGAATACTTGGTAACATGTTTATCGCATAACAGACTCAATGTTTAAATATCCAACAGCCACATTGACTGAATGGTTAGGTAGTATACGGAACATGACGTGTGACACGCTACAGAATAGAAAATAATAATGAAAGAAAACTATTACGCAACTATTAACAAGGCTGTAACACACGTAGATGCGATGAATAGAATATACAACATTTGCGCGTTTTGGTTTTGAATTTGACTAACAAAGGGAACCATGACAGCTGATATTTTTTGCAGGATCAGATGTTTTTTGTTATCTGAATGTGTAACGCTGAACGCATGCTGCGCGACACGGACATATAATTTTTCGTTTACTGAAACAATTCAATTGTTTTGTTATTATGTCCTATGTTAAGGTTACAGCGATTTACTGATATGATTTGTATGTGGTTCCAACGAGGTCAGGTTGCAGGTATGGTTTGCGATGTGGCATGTCAACTAGTTGAGCCAAACAAGGTTAAGTGCGTGCAACACTGCAATAGTAAAATCATTAAGTGAGTAACAAGTATAGACCAGCGGTCATGGTAAACGTCTAACAATAAAATAACGCTTAGGAAATAATTAATGTCGACCACCAACATAAATTTAATAAAAGGCAACACTGCCACCAGAAGTACTTTTATTCTGTGATGAAACAGTTCGTGTACATAGTGAAATCACACGAATTAATTTCATGCAGTATATCGACAGAAAAATTTAAGTAGACCAAAGTTACCTGACGAGTTGGAAATATAAATTGTTGTAAAGTTTAAGCCACATTTCACAGCTTTACTGAGGGGTAGCAAGTACAAGAACAAGGGAGGCGCACAGACACACCTATAATAACCCACACAGTAGATGACCAAAAATATTTTAACCATTACGCCGTTGTAATAATTCAGTTGCGTGATGAGTGTGATGACACGATGCTTGAGCTATGGATGTCTTTAGGCAAATGAGGGTCTGGAACTATAAATTATCCTATATACAGATACTTTCTTTGTGACAGATATGACTCTCTTTTCGGGATAAGTTTTTTACTCATTCATAAATAAAACATTCACATTATAAATGTGCATTTACTTAGACTGAATCATCGACCTATTTACACATGTTTGTCGGTGGACACAACCATATAGGCATCTTTTAATAAATTTGTTCGATCATTCAGGCTCTACAAGATAGGTAAATTACCTCCAAAGATATCAATGAATTACACTGTGGATATTAAAAATAAATAGAAGAAGACGTTGAAACAAAGGAATATTGATTCAAAGGCTTTAGCACTTTAACAAGGATTTTAGTAAAAAAAAAGGACGTAAACAACAAAATAATAATTGTATATACATTTAAGGATGGTAACAGTACATTTCCAGTTTCATTGAGAAAGCGAATGTCTACACCAGCTCTATTTTTGAACAGTGGTTCACTATTTACTAAGTAAACCAACTTTAGACCCTAATATGTCACCAGTATATGAAGCAGTAGTTAGAAAACAGCTACGTAACAATCCATGAGATCATGCAGGAGTCACGAATCACGAGCTTGGTAAATCTAAATATGAAAACCACATTGTTATGAATGTAACATATAATATTGTACACTTGTGTCACTTGTTTGGATTCTAAAATCTAAGTCTAGACGTCACCTTAACCACAAATTCGATTGAATAATGTTTAATACAAGGTCTTCGGTATGCGATTATGAAGCTCTACTAGAAAACTAATTTCAGGTTTTACTTTAGTTTTCCCAAACTGTTAGGTTTTTTTTCCCTCCATAATATTAAGAACTTTTATTGGCGTTATACAACACAGGTACTCGATTTAGGTTTGAGGTATTACTACTAGATTCCTTATTTATAAAGGGCAATATTAATTACACTATCAGGACCATATAGATTTACAGGTATTAAAATTAACTTTTTTATTGAACTGCCTGTTCGTCGTCGGTGCATACCGTAACCCAAAGAGCACTAAATGCAATTGTTTTGACATGGTTTCAAGAATCCTATGCTTCTATGTTTATTGTTAAGATTTCAAGCACATCGCTCTTGTATTTTAGCGTAATTTAACGGGTCACGATTCTAACATAAGAACTTAGAATACCTTTGTAAGCATTTAAAAATGTATTAATAAATTATTGCGCACATCGTAAAGATATTTGCATGAAACATTCTTAAAATTGGAATTGCAAATTGAGTTGTCAGTTATGATGAGTTTTAAGGGCAACTGGAAACGAAACGAACAAGAAACATTGAATAATTCGTGAAGCTAATCAAGAGATGCTACTTATCATATATTTAAATTGTTATCAAATATTAATTATAGGTATCTATATAGATATTATATATTCCATATAAAAAAATAGCGAGTTATAAACATAAACTTATCAATAGCTTCAAACTGGTTTTATGGGTTTATTATGTAAATTTGAGTGAACTTTTGCCCTACGAAGAAAAGAAAACGTACTGAAGAATCTAGACTTACCAGAAAAGCTTATTTTTGTTTCGACGGGCATCGTTGAAATACTTTAGATGCTTTATAAAATCTTCAGATATGGGTATCCCAGGTGGAGGACTGGAGGCAAAGCGATAACGATTCGAAGTTCGGCGATCCTGCGCGACGCAGATGCGCGATCGTAATGTTCACACGCGTCAGGGTCGGTCGTCGAGTGCGAACTGCGGCCGGCGTTTGCCTACGCCACGCCGCGCCGCCCGCTTACGCCCTCGCTCATACTGCTACGTTACTTTGTTTTTGTTTTCCCGGCGCTGCGCTACACCAAGCCACCCCCAGGGGCGGACGAGTTAGATGCTAAATTCAGGACGCTATGGCTACAGCTATGAGGTAATTAAGGCTGCTTAATACTGCCCTGTACAGACGGGAGTGCTATAGATTAAGGAAACATTAGAATCGTTTTATATTTACGAAGCTGCGTTCACCTTATTTCGTATGTAGCCACAGGACGTCCACTGCTGAACAAAGGCCTCCCGCTTGGAATTCCACAACGAGCGGTTACATGCTGCTCTCATCCAACGACTCCCAGCGACCTTCACCAGGTCGTCTGTTCACCTCGTTGGAGGTCGTCGCAGCCTAAAGGCACATCTCGGAGAGGGTGACTGTAAAGCGGTCACCCCCCGGAGAGATTGTAAAGGATCCCCCCGAAGCCTCACTGAACAAAATAGGTACCTAGCTATTCTAATAAATATTCTTATAGCAATAAGGATTTTAATTTTCTAATTTCATAGCCAGTTGCATTCAATTGTCGGTAAACGATCGGTGGGGTAAAGCAACGCTTGGCACGGTCAGTCTATGGATGGGTAACCGGATAGTGGTATTTCAACTGAGCGTCCCTGTTTGTCGGTCCCGGTTGTTGATATTAGACGGCAGTCGTTAAGCCAAGTCGGGGGCCTTTGGGCGGCTTGAACAACTCTGACACAAGGTTGGCCACTAATCACAGAACAGGAAGAAGACGAATGTTCTAGAATAGAAATGTTGTTAATAGCGCATATTTTTGTCTTATAGCTGCTTAGACCTCAATATATATTCCAGTAGAAGAGAACATTGAGCTATTATGTACTACATATAATAGCTCAACGGAAGAAAAAAGGTATCTTGATCTTCAAAATAATATTAGATTACATGATATTCAACTAGCATACTACATTTCTAATATTTTTTTTGAATAAAAAAAGGTATCTACAATTTGCTCCTTGTTATAATGTTTACTTTTTCCAGAACAAAATGGGCCTTAACTGTTACTCATTTAATTAACTGCACATGGGCAATGTAATAAAAGGAACAATGAAATTATTTGTCTTTTCTATAAATAGTGATAAGATAGACAGACACACGTATCGCTAAGACGTGATAAGTAATGCGTGCTGCAAACTCTTAGTCATCGACCACGCGACAATGCTCTATTAAAACATAACATTTCACTTGACAGCTTTGTTAAATTATCTTCTAATAAATAAATTTAAATAACGTCTACGAAACTGAAAGGGATTACAGATGTGACATTAATATTAAACGCCCATCGTGACAATAGGGAACATGAAGGTTGAACGGGCCACGTTTTCTAACAGGTCAAAGAAAGCGAGCCGCTGGAGGTCGAATGATTCACTCACGTCACTGCATCCTGGTGGAAACAACTCAGTCTTTTGTGGTTCTGAGGCACCTGTCAGAAGAGACAATTCCTTGGAACAATTCAACTTAGCCCCAGTACCTTTCACTTCATAGGAGCGACCTTAACGATAAACTATTTTACAGTCAGAAAGTAATGTTGCACAAGGCAGAGGGAGTAGCATGTTTTAGAGCGGTCATCGAGCTTATGCAACAAAAGACAATAACTTTTATGCTTCCTTTCACCATAGTGTTACTGTGAATTCAAATTATGAGTATTCTTTCAATACTTTTTGTACATAGATTACGCAAACATTGATAACATTCTGTAGAAATACTTGGATATCGACAAGCAATCAAATTTAACATCCTAACGTTTAGCTGAATTTGAAATGTGAATGACCCCTTGCGGATTTCCCCACGGGGACATTCAATTTATCACAAAAACAAAATTGATACTTCTGAAAGGAAGCTGGCAATTTTATTCGTCGTCCCGGAGGCACGAACTGACGTGAGACAAAGGTACTCAGCTTTAAGGAGCCCGAGCAATTTGCCCCTTGAGGTACGCGGGGACTTTTGACTATCTGGACCAACGTCAAACGTCTCTTGAGTCTCGACATACTTTGATAGAACGTGAAATTGTATCGATTTAACCGTTTTTTTTTAGATTCAATTTGATTATAGCTGTTACATTTAATCACCATTTTCATATGCGTTAAATGGTAATGATATGGGTGTATACGAAGTTTACGATTATTGTTATAACATCTAAAACAATAGACTGGAAACGTGATGCACAATAATCATCATTACCCAGACATTCCCTAAACGTTCAACGAACTAATTCGTTACGTGTGTTAAAGTTAACTTGCTAATCAACGTGTGGTGTTTAACAAAAACAGAAATATGATAAAAACTGGCTAATGACGTACGAAGTGAATATTTTAATACAAAATGGGAGTCCGCGTCGTTCAGTGCAAGATATTTGCAAAGCGCCAAAGTATTACGTATGAGTTAAGCAAGACAAGTCAATATTGTGTGGTTAATTATTGACTTTAAACAGAGGGCTTTGACCGATAGATTGGAATCCAAACAAACCGCGAGTGAGCCATGCTCATGGACTGAGTTTACAGCGGAAGGCACGTAGCGGTCGTATTCCTGGCCCTGTGAGGATTAATTTATAACCAGTTGTTGAAAAGTGCGTCGGCATTAAAATCTGCACAAAAAGGCCACGAAGCTACCAATGTTAGTTTACACGTATTGGGAGTAATCTGAATAAATTACTTTTTACAATACCATTTACATACGTTTGGACCTAATCTTATAATAGTTAAAAAAAAACAAATTATGATGTTAATGGAAACAGGTAATCGAAACTAGAATTTACGTATCGAGATAGTTTATTCCACCCAAAAAAACTTGATAAATAAATAACTATATGAAGTAAGTGGTAGTAATTCATTCGGAAAAAATACATTTGACATCGTTTGAAGTCAGTGAGAGTTTTCCTTGGTGTATACCAAGAACTATTACAATACAAACACCAGGCAATATTTTAATATCTCCACTCGCACCTATGAGAATAATTGTTCAGCAATGAACTTGATTTATTTCACAGGCGCTAACGAAAAATTAAGATATCGTATTACCGTGGGACTGTACCTACTGCAGATTGATTTTGTCACGCCGCGCACTGAAGTATAAACTCAGTCGATATCCTGTTCCAGTCACTTTACAAAAACCTTCGGTAAAAAAGAGAACACATACTACACAAGAGAGTACAAAGTTGTTGTATTTTATACCTCGCCACCTCGGTAATTCAAGATTAAAATTATTTCCGCAAAATATATAAATTGAATACTTAAGTGTAGCTTCGAACGGTGCGACAACTCTTGTATGTTTTACAAATGAGAATGGCGAGATTGCATGTAATATGGAACCCAGCCTTCAGGATAGCGTGGACTAAGGAAATTTATTAAAACTTGTAGAACTATATAAAACTAAGCAAAAAGCTAATTGAAAGTCATTTGAAAGACCTGGGAGAAAAAAGATATGAAATCTAGAAGATTATAAACTATAAAAAATAAACACGATAGATGTATTTTGTTTCATTTGTGATATATTTGAATATCGAAATGATTTGGATTAGATTTAATCTGTATGTACACTACATCTCCCTAGACCCATAATCCTGGAGAACGCTGTAAGAATGACTTTACGGGTCATCAGCGTAGGCAGCGTGGCTTTTGTATAGATTGGGTGCACTGGCTTGCATGTTTTCTGTAATATGCAACACAATTTTTTTTTTTTTATTGGTGCCCAGTGGTAGTTAGTTAAGAAAACCACTGGGGCGGTCATCTTCGGCACCTAAGGGGACTCCAGGTCCTCGTATGATCACACTAGAGCCGCCCACTGGTGCCACGCCTATAGGCACATCTCGGAGAGGGTGACTGTAAAGCGGTCACCCCCCGGGGGGATTGTAAAGGATCCCCCAAAGCGTCCCACGGCAGCGCGTGACCACATGCGTGCTACCGTCTTCTCTTGGGTCGCTTGGTGTGAGCACGCAGATTCCCCAAGCTACGCACCCGCGAACCCAGAGGTCCGCCGCCTTGTAGCTACGGCAGGGGGTTTCAGGCGTATGGGAATTAGGCGCCAGGGCAGTTGATACCCCGGCGCCGTCTCCTCCTTCTTCGAGCGGGATCGGCCCTCTCCCGATCCCGCTCTGCGGTCTCCTTTTGGAGCATGACGCTCTCACAGAAGGAGACCGCTGCATTCCAGTTTTCGTGCTCTGCCAACATAGCCGACACTACTGCTGGCAGAGAGAGATCTTGCCTGATCCGATCGACCAGGATCCGCCGCTCGGCGGCCCACGCAGGGCACGCCTCGAGCGTGTGCTGTGCGGTGACCTGGTCGCTATCACAATGAATATGCAACACCTGCTGCACAAAAACAACACGACGTTCCTTTCCAATCAAAAACCCAAAGTATCATTTTTAAGATTTTTACCTCGTAGATATTTGTTTATGTTTAATAATATATATTTTCATTATATTACACTGGTATTTAGTGTATAATATTTTTAAGTGTTATAAATATGGTATAATTTGAGTGATAAATGGTAGGCTCATAGTATGTCGTAACTAAAGTTGGGCGTTATAACACATAACACATTAAATATTCAAATATATTTTTATAGCAGTATAACAAATTATTAGAAATCTAACAAGACTGTTATAATATATATTATAGCCATTGTTTTAATTTTAATTTCGATATTTTGGTTACAGCGCCATCTAGCTTCGTTTAGATCACAGTACATGTACGTACGATATCGAAGAACTAAGTAATTCAATCTAACTTATAATAGATGGCGGTTGTTTTACTTATTCAAGGTTAAATGAGCACTCTCTACTTAGAAATAAGAGCTACTTTGACTTGCTACAACCAAAAATAATGAGATAGCATGATTAATTTATAATGAACCCCAAGAATTACATTTTAACAGTTTAGAGTTCATTGCACCGAACATATTTCGTTGGTTTTAAATTGCGAATATTTATTTGCAGTTGCTACCGACAAACTACATAATGTTTAGGTTTTGCAAAATTTTGGAACAAGTAGGTAGTTTAGTTTAGTAAATATTTTAATTTCGTTGTCATCATCATCATCATCGTAGTTCGATTACGTATGCTATAAGGTGTAAATATCATCATTTCGGCCGAACAAAGTCCACTGCTGGACAAAGGCCTCCCTCAAAGATCACCACAACGACCGACATCGGTATGTTGTATGCTCATTGGGGGGTTTTGCCATAATCACCACGCTTGGCAGGCGGGTTGGCGATCGCAGTTGAGCTGCTAATGTATTCGAAGGACGCTGCAGCCCATCCTCCGGGTGTAAATATAGGTCTAGTGTAAAGTGTAAATGATTTAAGTGTTCTAGATATGAACACAACTTATTTTGTACCAAATACAACTCAAATGACTAAATAAAATCAAACCGTAATATTAACTTTTATAACGTAATACAACTCTTTCAATACAATGTAACACTAAATAACATACAACTCATTATAATTATAACAAACAACGCTTTAACCAAAAATAAAATACAACTCATTATAATTATAATAAACAACACAACACTTTAATTATAATACAACGACGCATATAAGTTATAACACTCTAAGATATAACATTATTTCAAATAACATTTTAATAAATATTATAACACTTTAAAACAACAGTTTAACAAATATAATACAGCAGTATAATTCATTGAAAAATTATAACACTTTAGCCCATCTTTAGTCGTAACGTATATTGAAATTCGTATTCGGATTGTAATCCGAAACCACTGCGTTTAATTAATGTAATGCGTTTCAATATAAATATTATTTTATAACATTTCAACTTTTGAACCCGAGCTTCTAAAAACCCAGCTTTTTTTTATAATAAACCATTATATGTTCTTATAATTAAGGTAAATTCATGCTGCATCATAGCTTCATTACTAGTGGGTCCAATTTCGCCATTCTCCTTTGCAGTGGGAATTATCCAGTATAATTTTATCGACCCTAGAGTACATAAGAGGTTAAACAACATATAAAAAACTACGTTTATTTCGTTTGTTTTGACGTTTTATGGTTACAATTTAATAAACGTTTGCCTCTGCACAACGGTTACGTAGGGCAAATAAATACTGCGAGTACGACGGCGCGGCGGAAAGAGTCGTCATAGAGAAGTGGCTGGAGACGCGGCATGGCGCCTTCACCTTTCGACTGACGCAGATACTCTCAGGACATGGGCGTTTCCCGAAAACGCAGCGTGGGACAGCCTCCAACGAGATGAACAAACGACCTTGTAAAGGTAGCTGAGACTCCTTTAAAGCGGGGTATGATGATGTTGATTCGGGAAGTGTCGCATCAGGCCGAGAGCAGACGCCCGGTTGTTCATCACTGCGAAGACTACCGAGGAGGTCACGACGTAGAACACGCTGGAGGTGTACCCAGCTTGGGCGACCCATCGCCGTGGACTCATCGCAGCGGCGAAGATGGTGACCTCTCGGCTTTCAGCCGTGGTTCCAGTCTATCGTCCTAAACGAGAGCCCATGGGATAACGTCGCCTCCGTTTTCGATTCGTGATACACGGCATTCCAGAAGCAAGCCGAGAAGGCGGCGCGCTGTTCTTCGCGCGCCTCTGTGAGAAAGATTTGCGAATGCGCGAGCGAATTCCACTCCATAGGTCGGTAGGAAAGAACTCCGTGGGGGTTTTAACCGGTAACAGTCTGGAACTTTCTACGCCCTTCCACAAAGCGAAGGAAGCCAACGAGGATTGCTCGAGGACAAAAAAGGCAAATAAGCCAAGGTTTGTTGAAATAATGTCACTCATCAGGTGGTTGAGTATACGAAACGGGAATATCTAGGTAGAAGAATAATATCTAGTTTACCTAAACTTTCACATTCAAGTATTATGTACTGAGAGAATTCTTTTGCTATTGTATTTGTTTAAAAAAAATCCGTTGCTCTTTAATCAAATAACGCAACCGAAATTAATGTTTTCAAAACACTGGAAAATTGTTAACGTCAAGTGTCAATGTGCAACAAAAATATGAAATATTGAAAAGAAATTTTGATAAATCGTCAATAATGGGTGTATCAAAGCCATAATATACACATTTTATTATAACAGCGAGTTTATTTATATATCAAGATGTTGTCTGCAGTGAAAGTGCGCATTCATGGGATGCAAGTGGGCATAAAGGACAAAATCAACCAGTATCGGGGTCTGAAGTTATAGCAACGTATTGGAAAGTATTCATCAAGAGAACCCTAACAAGAGAAAACAACTTGATAGAATCAGATACACGAAGAACAAGAAAATGGAAAATTTTCGCTTGGCACAATTTATCAAAGGACTATGAAATTGGACTTCTGGAGTGGAAGGCCTGGTGGTGTAATACAGGCTTCAAACTAGTTTAGGCACCAGTCTCCCACAATAAATTTGTACAATCACAATATACCAATATTTATTTACCAATAAATACAATGTCAATGTCAAATACAATAAAGTGAAAAATCTTGTTATCAACTTATCAACTATTATCAACTGGAATATAATATAATAATTCTGGAATTCATAAAAATTGTATCCAGCCGTAGACGACAAAAACAAAGAAATTATGCGCATATAGATACGTCCAATCGGAATATTATAGTTATTAGAATATTATAGTCGTGACGATTTTTCACACCTGCGCCTGCGCGTCGACGACAACAACGGCCACAGACCGGAACACTTTCCAGTAATGGTTTCAACATACTAGAGTTACAGGAATATCGAATCACCTGCGGGCAACACCCGCTCGGTGAAACACCAGGATGTTGCCAACTTATACGCAGAATTAACTTACATCAGTTAACGACTAAAGTCGGTTGCATTAGAATTGAGAAACGTTAATTTGTAAGAAATGATTATGCTGTCAATTTTATTACCTAGTAAAACGGTCAACGGAAATCATGACTTACAAAAGGTTGAACGAAATACAAATTTCATAGCCAAAATATCATAATATATATCCAGTTATTTATGGTTAGCCGCAGTAATTTACTTTCTAACATTTGTCGACTAATCCAAGCAAGTGGATGTACTCCATCCTACACAGAATATTATGTAGGATTGAGTATGATATCATTGCCGGACATGAATAATGCAACGACGACCTTGAATCGCTAAGATCAACTAATGTCACAATTTTCTACGCTACGTAGGTACTTCGTACGAAAATGTTAATTCTCGCTTTTGAAGTCTAATACATAATCTTTTGGTTTATAAAATGCTACTTCGTTTAATATTGTTATTGTTTCTTTAACATTGTTTAACATCTACTTACTAAATAATTCATACCCATCCACTTTTTCGTTGGAAAAACGACTTCTTATTGCTAAACCAAATCATAAGAGCTCAACATATATGTACATTTACTCCCAGATTATTTGATTACAACATTGCGCCATTTAAAACCAATTCATCATAATAATTCCCGGTAGTGTTCGATGGTGCAATATCTGTATAGCTATATTCCGTTGTTCCAGTTAAACACGAAGCAACCGCAATAATAATGATGTCATTGTCAAGAGAGAGAAAGCATTGTTATTTCAGTACGAAATAAGCTTCATCTCAATTGTAATAGAATAGAACAAGCCGAGCCCATTATATTGCTTGATTTTTAAATCTATTTTCGTAATTAGGTTAAAATAAGTTCATAATTACCTTGGGTGTACCTTGTGTGGTGTGTAATAGGTAATAAAACACAAGACCATGTTTGGCGCGACGAATCAGGCCAGGATAAAATCATTATTATATTCATCCCGCAATTGATTCTACGATATACAATATAAAAATAATGTATTCATGAACAACAAAACGTTGAGAAGTAATAGAGTAATATTGGGAGGTGGACGTATTGAAAAAAAAAAAATGGTGAAGGAACTAATAAAAAGGGAAAGGTAAGTAGGAGAAAGGAAATTTTCTTTTACTGAAACTGATCGACATCAAATACCTACAATATCACCAGCCAAAGTATGTCCACTGCTGAACAAAGACCTCCATCAAAGGTCTTTAGATTTCCACAATTGTGTCATCATTTCAAGGCGGGTTGGTGAGCGCAGTATGGCTACTGTTCCACAGAAGGGACGCTGCAGCCTATGCCTCTGCTTTAGAGTCCCTTAGTCACCTTGTACGACATCTACGGGAGGAGATGGATAGTGCTATATATTCTTAATCCGGACACTACACGGATAATAAGACAAATACAATGTGGCTACTCGTAACTGTAGACCGACTTAGCTTAGATCTACCGCCTCAACGAAGAGCGCAATTCTTTTATGAATTATTGCGGCGGATATTGATCACTATCCGTTACCGACCCGCTTCGTTGGGCGTAAATTATAAGTGATTTTAATTAATACATCATAAAAAACTATCCTATTGGCTATTCGATTCCGTCCAGCCGATCGTGTAGGAGCCTCAAACATACATACAAACTTTCACATTTATAATAGTAGTAAGTAAGTAGTAAGTGCCGGGTGGTGCCGGCTGCGAATAGCACCAACCCATCTCATCCCGTGGGTCTCGTAAAAGGCGACTAAGGGGTTAGCCGGAGGTTGGGCAGCAGCGTCCTCCGAATACATTAACAACTCGACTGCGATCGCCAACCCGCCTGCCAAGCGTGGCGATTATGGCAAAACCCCCCAATGAGCACACAACCCACCGATGTCGGTCGTTGTGGTGATCTTTGAGGGAGGCCTGTGTCCAGCAGTGGACTTTATTCGGCCGAAATGATGAAGTAGTAAGATGACTTAATTTAGTAAATTATCCGTTTTCATTCTTCATTTTTCTACATTATCATCTTAGTTGTATATGACATTTATAGCAACATATTTATTTAATTCTCCTAAGTGCACGGCTGACATTTTGTAGAAATGTCAGACTAAAACGTTCCAATCCTAGAATATTTTGCTCAAGGCAGACCACTTGCAGATTCAATATTGTTTTGATTGCAAGCACGCACCGCAAGCGCAAGCGAAGAACGAGTTCAATAGATACAATAATTATAACCAACTAACGATCTTGAATTCGATTGGGTTTGCGTGCTAGTTTGCAAGGAATATTTATAAATAAAGCAGTATGAAACATGATATATATATATCGGTATAGACAGCCGCTTAAGATCAAAGCGGCATCGCTTTATGGATCTTGATTACAGCATCTGTACGGATGCTAATAATCATTACGGATAATAAAATGTGCTTTACTATGGTGAAATACATTAAAACATCGGTACTGGCGGTTGATTCTATCGCTTGGTGCGAATTCACAAAATGAGAATATACCTTGTTAAATGACAGATTTTAGAAGTATAGCAACAGTTTTTTGCGTAATGTAAATTTATTTAGGCTGATATCATAGTAAACGAAAACCAGAATGGCGTTCGAAAAATGTTATATGTCAAAGATGTATAACAAATAAATTGCGATTTTGCGGCATTCAGGAAGCCATAAAAGGTCAGACTTATGCGAAGAAAAAAGTATTTTCAACACGCACCTACTGTCACCGACATAACGTAGATGGTGACTCCGCGGCACCGAACTGTCAACTGATTGATGGGATACCTTTAACAATAGGCCATATTTAGAAAGCTTTACGGATGAACTCGCACTCGTTAACTTTTCCCGAAATGTTGACTTTTAGATGTTATCTATCAAGCTAATGCGATTTTATTGCTGAAGCGCTGTCAAGATAAGATAATACTAACCATGACTGAAATATATTAAATAAAGTTTGCTTTCTTAAATATTTACATCTCTCTTTTTTGTGTTGCCTCCAGAACAAACCCTTTAAATTCAGAATACATATCAAACTCTTGAAAATACAAGGTATGAAAATAATTCAATATAATGGGATGCTTAGATATAATTAGATATATATTAAGCTGTATGTAGGTACTGTTTGGTAGTTCTATTTAGCAATGGGCAACAATAATTGAAACTATCAGATTATTCGATTACAGTCGAATAACAACTGGAGTTAATGGGTTGTCGGTCGATTGCTATTCATAGCTAGACTTGCGCGCATTAGTATTCGATTGTACATTTTAATTACAATTTTAATTATAGTTATTCGGCGACGTCGAATTAAGGAACAAACAAATACACGATTGGACTTTTGTCGATTTAATCCATTATTTTGTTTTCATTAACAGTCACCAGCCTCTGATTCCATTCCCCTCTTCCATTTTCATGAGTAATGGCCTTTAGTTCCGGAAAAAAGTATCAACACAAAATAGGTTAACATTTGTAGCAATCTGAGGTGTTTCAGATCAAAATACTAAAACATTGCATAAGTAATGCTAATGAGGGGCAGGCCGACCATCATGTGGGCATACAAGGATTATTGCAAACCGTTAACCTATTACAACTTGCGTTGAATAATAAGCAGCTAATGTACTACTGTAATGTAATGTTTTACTATCTAGAGAAAGATAACGGCATTTCCTAGCACAAAATGACTAGTATAAAGAGTGAAGTTATTCAGCAAATTTGCAACAGAAATCGTTTATCCGTCCAATTTATTATAGCGGCTGCGGGTGACAAATAAGGTCACATAGATAACGGGACAGATGCTTGGAATTGAAAGCAACCTCGTGGGGCTAAGCCATTTTCACCTTAACATTACATTTAACCTTCGCATGATTTATTTCATCTTCAAAACTAGATATATATGCACATAATTTTATTAAGGTAAATATGCACATTATAGTAATTTTATTATTAATATCATAAGGAAATTAAATGAATAATCTAATATTACATGTCGAAATTTAATATCTAGAAAAAAATTGTGTGTGATTATTGTAACTTATGTGAAATGAATTCCAGGTTAAGAAACTTTTCTGAAGTTTTGCATGTCAGAGTACTATAATCCCACTTCCGTCTTTATGGAGAATAAGAATGCCATCTTTTAGTGTTTCTACGTGAATATCTTATTAAAGTAGTCCATAAAAAAGTGCTAGATGACGAGCGTCGGCATCGCGGCGCAGCGCACGTCACGCCGCGGTGAAAGTGAACTGCATGGACAATGGAAGACGAACTGTAAGACCCAAACAAACAAAACACGAAAACGCTATTTCGCCGCCACGATGCTACAACATTTGTTAGCCGTTCACTGACAAAACAATCCCTACACTTACAGGCACTAGGGTTGTCAGACGGTCGGGAGTCGTCTGGATTCTCCCGAAAGTACATATGATGTCAAGACCCCCGAAAAAATCTAAATCTCCCGACATACAGCTTGATATCGTCAAGTTGTATGAATATGTATGAACTCTGTGAAAACAAATGCAAAATACTTACCTGCATATACTTATTTACAATGTAAAATTAAGGTTACTGAGGAAATTCATCAGATATGAATACCTATGACTGATCTTAAAACAAGTCATTATTGAATAATGTTTAGTCTTTTGAAGTCACTTAATATAAAAGCAGTTTAAAAAAACGTAGAATTTGTTTAGTATACCTATATTTCTACAGACAACAATAACCCCGACATTTAAAAATATTCTCCAGATATTTCGGTTTTCCAATCGGGCAACTCTAAAAGGCCCACTAGCAACGAGGATATTGTTCGAAACTTAATTATTATTGTTCTTGGTTAGGTATTCAACGTTTATCGCCAATTCACGAATTATTTTACTTCGTTTGGCCCGTTCACACGACACTGGTGAAACAACGATATTGTGATCGTAATTACATTGGAATTAATTTTATGTCAGTCTTTAACCCAGTTGCCACTAATTGATAAATAATAATAAACACTTAACTGACTTCATCATGACCAATAAAAGACAAATATTCAATGATGTCTCTGTGATCCACAGGGTGAAAACCGGTAGTGATCACCGAATGGTAAGAGGCACATTGAATATTAATCTCAAAGTTGAGAGGTCTCGTCTGATGAGGTCTACGCTCCGGCCCTCTAGTGCTCATATCCAAAACCCCGAGAGCTTCCAACTCGAACTCCAAAACCGCTTCGAGTGCCTGGAACATTGCGTATCTGTGGACGATTTAAATGGTAGGTTTGTAGAAACTGTCCAAACGGTTGGGTCTAAGTTCTTTAAAGCCCACCGTAAAGGTAGACCAAAAAAGTTCTCCGATCACACTCTCGACCTTATGGCAGAAAGACGCGCCATGACGCTGCAGTCTTCCGATGATGCTGAAGCATACCGACTGCTCAATAGACGGATATGGAAGTCCTTGCGGCACGATATCCGCACCTTTAACACTAACGGTGTTAAAGAGGCGATTGAGCGGAATCAAGGCTCCAAAGTGTTCGCAAGAGACAAGTCTATTGGGCAAAGTCGTATTATGAAGCTGAAGACCGAGGACGGCAGTGTAGCGTCGACTAAGCCAGAGGTTTTGAGAGAGATTGAGAACTTCTACCGGCAGTTATACACCTCGGTTACTATACCTACCATTGGCTCTGACAAAGACCCGCGAGCCAAACTAACCCGACACTATACCGAGGATATCCCGGACATCAGCCTGTACGAGATTAGGATGGCCTTGAAACAGCTTAAAAATAACAAGGCGCCGGGTGGAGACGGAATTACGACAGAGCTTCTGAAAGCGGGTGGAACACCGGTACTTAAAGTCCTTCAGAAGCTATTCAATTCCGTCTTACTCGAGGGCACAACGCCGGAAGCGTGGAACAGAGGTGAGGTGGTGCTCTTCTTCAAAAAGGGTGATAACACCCTATTGAAGAATTATAGACCCATCTCACTTCTGAGCCATGTTTATAAGCTGTTTTCAAGGGTCATCACGAATCGTCTCGAGCGCAGGTTTGATGACTTCCAGCCTCCCGAACAAGCCGGTTTCCGAAAAGGTTTCAGTACCATAGACCACATCCATACGCTGCGGCAGGTTATACAGAAGACCGAGGAGTATAATCTGCCACTATGCTTGGCGTTTGTGGACTATGAGAAAGCCTTCGATTCGATCGAAACCTGGGCAGTGCTGCAATCTCTGCAGCGGTACCAGATTGACTATCGGTACATTGAAGTGTTGAAGTGCTTATACAGAAACGCCACCATGTCGGTCCGAGTACACGAACAGAGCACGGGGGCAATTCCATTGCAGAGAGGTGTGAGACAGGGGGACGTCATTTCCCCGAAACTGTTCACCGCTGCAATGGAGGATGCCTTCAAGCTACTGGAGTGGAAAGGATTCGGCATTAACATCAATGGTCAAAGTGATCACCTTCTCCAGGTTACAATTGCCTCTAACGACAGTATATACGCTGGAAGGATTACCATTGGAGAGGGTAAATGAGCTCCGTGATCTGGGACTCGTCATGGATACACGTCTCAACTTCCGAGAACACTTCTTACATATCTGTAAAAATGCGAACAAGACGTTGGGTTTCATAATGAGAACTGCGTCACAATTCCGTGATGTAAGCGTAGCAATTTTGTTATACAATGCCTTCGTTCGTAGCAAACTGGAGTATGGTGCAATAGTTTGGAACCCACGCGAGGCAAAATACAGTATGATGATAGAGAGGCTCCAACGCAAATTTGCCAGATATATCTACAAGCGAATGTACGGCTATTACCCCTATCTTTTTCCTTCTCTATTCGTTTCAGGGATGATTGGGTTCTATACATTAGAATTAAGACGGGAGTTACAGCTCATCATCCATTACTGTCTGCTGCTGCGCAATAAGGTAAACAATCCTAATGTACTGGGTGGCATGGGACTGTTTGTCCCTAACGGATATGTGCGTGCGGGTCGTCGACGGCATCGGCTGTTTGCATGCCCTGTGCCGCGAACTCAACACGCGCGCAATGCGCCAACGTTGAGGGCGCTCTCTCTTTTAAATGCATTTGTCCACGAGTTCCAACATGTCGACATTTTCAATGATTATTTAGGTACTATTGAACTTTCTGTAAAATTATATTTAAGTCATAAATTAAGATAGTAAGCGTTTTGGCGTATGCTGTAAGAATACTATTATAACTGAATTGTAAATAAATAAATAAATAAATGGCGAGTATATCACTCACCTTCGATTTGCCGATGACATCGTAGTCATGGCAGAATCGCTGCAAGAGCTCAGCACAATGCTCGATGATCTCAACAGAGTTTCCCAACAGGTGGGCCTTAAAATGAACATGGGCAAGACAAAAGTCATGTCAAATGTCCATGTCGTGCCCACCCCAATATCCGTTGGGAGCTCTGTTCTCGAAGTTGTTGACGAGTATGTCTACCTAGGACAAACTGTCCAGTTAGGTAGGTCCAACTTCGAGAAAGAGGTCAATCGTCGAATCCGACTCGGCTGGGCAGCGTTCGGGAAACTTCGCAACGTCTTTTCGTCAACAATACCGCAATGCCTCAAGACGCAAGTCTTTAACCAGTGTGTGTTACCAGTGATGACATATGGAACAGAGACGTGGTCACTCACAATGGGCCTCATAAGAAAGCTCAAGGTCACTCAGCGAGCTATGGAGAGAGCTATGCTTGGTATTTCTCTACGAGATCGAATCAGAAATGAGGAGATCCGTAGAAGAACTAAAGTTGTCGACATAGCTGAAAGGATTAGTAAACTGAAGTGGCAATGGGCAGGGCACATTGCTCGTAGAACTGATGGCCGTTGGGGCACAAAGGTTCTCGAATGGAGACCGCGCACCGGAAAACGCAGCGTGGGACGACCTCCAACGAGGTGGACAGACGATCTGGTGAAGGTCGCTGGGAGTCGTTGGATGAGAGCGGCATGTGACCGCTCGTTGTGGAAATCTAAGGGGGAAGCCTTTGTTCAGCAGTGGACGTCCTGTGGCTGATATGATGATGATGATGAATAAACAATTTTTACTATAGGTGTACTGACGAGAACTTTGACAGACTAGACAACTACACGACTATTCAGCTTCTAAACGGCCGACTAGCCCGTGAATAGATAGACGGCTTATTTGTTAATTAATAAAAAGCGCGGTAATACTTTCAATCCTCTTTGAAAATATGAATTATTTCAGCCAGCTATCGCACTTACACTTCCGGCTACTTCCTACCTGAAATCGTAGCTGGGGTATACGATTTGGCGGGCAAGATGCAACATGGCCTATAGTTAAGTACACATACCATTTAATAAGCTATGTTTCATCTCGCTCAACTATTCAACACTGCATTATTAGGATGTTAACATTTGTCGAGTCCAGCGCATTTCTTAACGAGATTCTCTATTACCCCTCTACGCAGTTGTTTTATTTTGGTCTTGAGCGGCCATGGTAGCAGCTTCATACAGCCATATTATTATAAGTCAATGCGACATCGCTACAGAACATCCAAAACTACCCGAATTTCGATGGTGTGCATTGCTTTTTCGTAGTCCACAAACGCCATACTCAGCAGCTGACTGTACGGTTTGGTCTTGTATACAATTTTTTTAACTGCTTTATTTTTATTTTATTTTATTTTATAGTAAAACGTAGATAGCATAAAGCCTGTAGATTCATGTATCATGCATGAATCAATCAATGTTCCTGTCCAGAGAACGAGCTGGATTTGTAAGGGGATGAGAACGTCCCCAGGTATCAGTGGCGACGGGGTGGATATTTGCAGAAGGTAAGCAGTTCCGAAAAAAGCTCTCACTAATAATGTTTCAAGACACAAAATGCATTTCTCGTCAAAAAAAAGAAATCCTCCAGAAATGAATATTATCATATCATATTTTTGTCAAACCAAATTAAACTCAAACTTACAAGCTCTTACAGCCACTTAGGGTGAGATTCAGAGACATGAACGTAAGACGGGCTAAGAACGCTCTAAGCCAAGTAGTGGCTAAGCGTATCGTCAAAATTCGTATTCAGAGACACAGCCTCTCTCAAACTTACGTCAGTCTTGGCTAAGTTTGAACTATTTTCTCTATGGCCATTTTTAATATGAGAATGTTTATTGGTGAGATACAATTTTTGGAAAATATTGTAGTCAGACATAAATAACAATAAAAAAGGATAGCAATATATACAAAATGCTATTGGAGTGGGCGAAACAAAATACCTGACACATACCTATATAATTATGTTGTAACATCTTTCTAAACCGCAGGAATATATGAACATTTTACGAGTGAAAATGACTACTCGAAATGCCTCTTTTTCAGTGTTTGAAAAAGAATTCCTCAAATTATTAATTACTCCACATCCACCATACTAGAAATGAAAACAAGACGCAGACTTCAATAAAAATAAATTTGGGGATGTGGACTGAAATAACAAGGTCATATAATCAGATAAGTTTATTATTCTATACATAATTAATTAATTATTCTTACATGCTCTATTACTGCAAGTAAGGACGATATTTTGTTAAATAGTTGAACATATTGGACTAATGTACCCTCCATAGTGCAAAGCTCATTAGAATTATGACAATCAAAGTATAGAACTTTCTCATATTGACGGCACGGTTGGTGCAGAGGGTGATAGATTCGGCTGCTGCGCTCCGGGTCGTGGGTTCGATTCCCGCACGGAACAAATATTTGTATGATCTGCAGGTAGTTGTTCCGGGTCTGGGTGTATTGTATGTGGAATTCATGTCTGTAAAACGCACCCACGATACAGGAGATATCATAGTGCTCCTACTTTGCCTCACAAAATAAAAAAAAAACATTATTCTTAGTTCCTGTTGCAAGCACACCTTTTGCCGGCTTAGTGGCGTTGGATTCACCCAAAGTAGTCGATTTTCACTACTTGGCTTAGCCTAGTTTGCGCTAAGCTTAAGTCGTGTTCCGATCGTCTGTGAATACAATTATGAGCGTAAGCAGTGCATTTTATATTCTAATCAGTATTATTATAATCATAATCTGTAATTTAATTGACTTTTAATATCAACGCGACTCAAGGATTCATCTACTTTGTGGTTAATAAATTAATAAAAATGGACCATAGATGGTTGGGAACGGTCATCTATAAGTCCTGTGAGTCCAAATAAATGTAACGTGTTTTTATTTGGTTCCAAAGATCCAAGCGTTCCAAAAACACTGACCGATACAAGTAGATATCGATACTGTTTGATCGAGCAACAATCAAGTATAGATACATTCTTTCGGTAGAACTAACGATTAAAAGTATCGATACCTTGGCAGTATCACACATCCCTAAATGTCTCTTACCGTCATGTTGGATTTTTACGTCGTGTGTTGCAATTCTAAGTGAAAATTCTAGTTTTGTACCAGATAAGAAAGTCATTTTGTCAAAAATGAATAGCAGAAATCCGTTTTATGTTTATAGAGCAATTTTATGTATAGTGTACAAGGATCTGGATGGGTACTGCTTCATTCGGGAACAACTCCTTTACAGGTGTTTGCTGCATAGTAGGTACATACACAAAGGTTAGGTACGCCTTTTTATTATTTTTAGGTTTTAATACCGTATCTCAGTAGGTAGGTCTAGACACTGGGAAGTTTTCACGCGTTTAGAATAGATCCTCTGGATCTGAAGGTCTGAGATCGACAACACGCAGTAAGCAAGGTAGGTCCTTCTCTGCATAAAAATATTTTCTTTGCGGTGGGACAGTAGCAGGCACATTCCCTCTAACTTCAAAATAGTCACCTATTTTGGTCGACTAGTCGCAAACTACAAATATGGCTGAATAACCGACTAACCGGTACCTCTCTACCCCCAGGTAGTGAAACTACATGACTGTAAAAACATTACTGGCGACTGGCGTTGTCACCTTCCTCCTAGCTGCAAGTAACAGCACCAAGTTATATATTAAATAAACAGTAAAATATGAAGGTCATTTTAAGAACCGGTAATGTTATAACAGGAATATTTTTTTACCGATGCGATGTTCAGTTGAACTGTGGCGCCGCTCGTAAAAACAATAAACACTGGACGTTACTTTTAAAAACTGGATCACGATTTTTTGTGAGAGGAGGTACTGACACATTGCTAATGGTAACGGCACGGTGGCACGGTTAATGTTGAAATATGATATCTGATAACAACGAAGTAGTTAATGTCTTTTGTTACTTTTATTAGGTTGCTTGGTTTTGCCATGAAAATAGTATCAAATAAACATGTGAGGTATATGGTTCTGCGTAAACCAAATTAGCTTGACTTCTTATTGAGGACAAAGTACAGTAACACTAAGTGTTCAAGTTTTGTATGAAACTTGAATACTTAGGCGCAGACGCTCTTTTTCAGCTCATTTACTTAATTACGTTACTTAAAAAACTCATGTAGGTAATTGTAATCCTGAGTAGTTTTAACCGGAACTGATGCCTGATAAGTGATAACATTGAAATACCTTGTTATTTTCTTAAACGTTTCAATTGATAATTAGCTATTCATTATTTAGACACATTTATTATATTAATCATTTCAGCTGTCATCATTCTGGATATCTAATAAGACATACTTTATTATGCATATAGGTAACTTACTTTTAAAACTAAATTAGACATAGCAAATGCCCAATACCTTCAATGAAAACATTCTTAAACGAGAATCGGAAGAGCAAATAAGTTTACTTACTAGTGATGAAACAAATACTACTCTTACTTACTTATATTAGTCAAATGTTATTAAGTATGCTAATCAATATAAATACTTTATTAATCAAAAGTAACTCCTGGTGAATTTTTACCCAACAGAAACTTGGTAAAAAGCACAACTATTGCAATCTTTTCTGGCGACAGACATTTTCTTTTCGCAGTTTGTATATTACCTACCAGCTGTTAAAAATAGCCTTTCGCCTTAGGCTTCTCCACAGTGGATATGTGTTTGTTAACTGGTTTGAGGTTAATCTCCGAATAATCAAACCAAAAAGGCCAACAAAATATGTTCGGATACATGAATCGTAGCTCAGCGTAAACTGATTTTGTATAGCTTGATGTGTAGCCGTGTGTACGAGAGCGTTCCGTTTTACTCCAATAACAAATGTCATCTTATATTTGACGAATAGGAATATTTTGTAATTACCACATTACCTACCTAATATGCTTCAATAAGGGCGTTTACAATGGCGACTTTGCAGCGATACCAAGGCATCGCGACGTTAGCGATTTGTAGGCGTCTGTATCGATTCAAACGCGCGACGGTATCGATAGAGTAGCTCTTATGAATTAATAGAAACCTGCAGTTGTATCGATGCAAACGCGCGGTTGAATCGATGCAAACGCTCGGTTGATTCGATGTAAATGCGCGATAGAATCAGTGCAAAAGCGCGGGTGACGATGCATACGCACGTTTGTATCCATGCAGACACGAGTGTGCATCAATACAGGCGTGCGTATGCATTGCGACAAAATGGCACAGCGGGCGGGCGAAGGAAGAATAAACAAGTGACGCCACGCGTTACCATCACTCACACTTCACAGAGGATATAATAATCACTAGGTTTTATCATCACGCGCCGACCGTTCGCTACGTATCAACTTCGATAGAATTCGTCGCGATGTGGATGTCAACAGATAACTGACCAAATATTTGAAAGCTCCTGCGTCGTGGCTGTATCACGTTTGCGTCGATACCATATCGCGTTTGCATCGATACCGTATCGCGTTTGCATCGATACCGTATCGCGTTTGCATCGATACCGTATCGCGTTCGAATCGATACAGTATCGCGTTCGATCACGATCGTAATTCGTAGCACTACAACTGCCGTGAGAGATCAGCGGCTGTATCGCGACTGAATCGCTGCAAAAAGTCGCAGTGTGAAACCGCTCTAAAGCTTACTCATATACCTTGAAGTGAAAACGATGAATACTGTTACGAATCGAACGACGACCATTGGTGCTCCGAGGTGTCGCCAATCAAACATCGGATTTAGTACCGGTGAAACTCGCCAACAACTAGGTAGGTAGGTAGGTATATCATCGCATGAGAAAAAGTACTAAACAATAAAACTTGAATACAAAACTTAAATATTATAACTTTCAGCCGCAGCGTTCAATATTTAATAATCTCCTGTTTTTTATTCGTATACATTGAAAACACGAGTTCAGTAGGTAATTTATACAATTTCATAACTACTTAATTTGAAATTGATAGATGATTAGTCGATCTATGAGCGCAACGGACGGTAAACAACAATTTAGAAAAACTTGTTTCGAATCATTTTGCTCAAGGTCATATATTTTCAATGTGTCTTCGTGATCAACCGATGATACTGGTACAACGGAGGCTATTTTGCATCTCATCGATATATTAAGCGACGATGACCTAACGCAATAATTATTATTGTTCGAGAAAACGTCGTATCGTGTACTTTTCTTATCATCCATTCCTATATTTTGTATTACTTCATAATACTATTAGTCTGATAATACTACCTATGCTATTGATAAGGTAGTATGTAGGTAGAATCAATGGATAAGATAATAATAAAAGTTAGAACTTATCTTTATGGACGATATTATCCCTGTAAACAAATGGCAAACCCATGTCAGACTTTCCCGAATAAATGGAGATCATTAGTAGTCATACGATTTAGGACGAGTGACCAACTGACCACTTCGTGATTTCTTTCTTTGAAGTAAAACGAAACAAGGCGTAGTCACAGATTATTACTCTGTGGTACAGTTACAGATCAGAGATTTAAAAAATTAGAGCGTAAACTTGAGAGCACCATAAAATCGGAGCGATACCTTTTTTATGTTTGTTTTTGTATTATATGAGACATATTCCGGTCCGATCTACCAAAACTAGACACCTGGGATCGGATCGGATATAAATCTTCTCTTTTTTTTAACCCGGCCAGTAGGTACCTTACTAGTGGATTGGCTTCCAAATAGCCGTTTTGGTTAGGCTGAAACCCTGATTGAATTCATCAAACTGCTTTTCTATATGGGTCCGCCCTTGATTATCAGCTTATCTACCTTTATACCGACTATGACAGGATACAGCATTTGTCATATTTTTTTATACTGGTGCGGTCCCTTCCTGTTGGATTAGCTTCCGTTATAGTCGGCCGCTATTCGGCTATGTATAATATACACATAGCCGAATAGCGGTTAGTCGGAAAAGCTGATTCATTTCGTCGATTTCATCGTTCATCAAATTACTTTCTATATAGGTTCGCCCTTGATTATCAGCTTATCTTTATATCAAAGACGGGATGCAGCTTGATAAGTATTTTACACGGGGCTACTTCTCAGGTTAGACTATAAGATCGATAACACTAAGCAATTATTTTATAATCAGTTCCTGATCATACATAACAGTACCTATACTATGTACCTATCTTCTTTTTTGGGCAATTACAAAAAAGTGGAAGGCTGCTGCATAACGTGAAATTCGACAGCAACTTCTCTTCGTCGTGACCGAAGATACTCGTCCATTCTGCTCTTCCATTTACAATGATAGAACCGTTAGCAATATGGTGAGCACTGTGGTGGGTAGGAGAACCTGCTATCATCACTCTTTAGCTCATTGATGCCTAGCAAGCACTTACTATAATAGGAAATTTATATTAAAATACCTTGCCACATGAAAGCAATAAATGCGCCTCATTTTGTTCCTAGTACTGTTACGATTGACGCCATCCATGAAAATGTCGTAAGTTTTCGTAATTTTTGGTCAATATACGGCCGAATACTGAAAAACGCCATTTAATATTAAGTCCTGCTTTAACTATTCGAGAAATCGGTTTTTGGTAGGAAATCGGGCCGCTCAAATGGTTAAAGTGAGGACTTTATATTAAATGGCATTTCAGTATTCGGCCGCTAACCATCTAAAAGTACCGTAAGATCGTTCTTTAAATATTTGTTAAAATTTTCGTCACGTAAATGAAATGTCGATATCGTAACGCTACTGTAAGGCGACAATGATTAGGGCTATGTAGAACGAAATGATACCCTTTTATTATTCAGTTATTGGTTGAAAAAGATCTGGACAAGAAATGGAAAATGATTAACAGCTCAGTCCAAATAAGATCTTCCAGGTTATATCCTCATGTAATTAGAATGTGACTATCACGGGTTGCTTGCACCACCTCATCTGTCAAGTTAATTATAATCTAAAGCTCCACCTCTGGCAATTTTTTTGATTTTGTTACTGCATAGGTAGCTTGCACTGGAAGTGATCATAAATTTTGTGTGAAATGATTTTAGAAAAGTAATGGATGAAAGTCATAAATTTGTATTTTGTACTCTACAATAACTTACGCCTTAAGTGAACACACCAAGTTTTATCTTGAAACATAAAAAAGATGGTATATCTGTGATATTTTCATACATATTTACTTTAGTATGTTTTCCACAAAGGTTAGTGTATAATAACTCAATAATAATCTACCCATGCTCACATCATACTGCATTATATTATCATGATATGCATCTGCAGTAACTGGGGCAGGCACATTGCAACATGAATAGCTAAGTAAGCATTGGAACCACTTCATCAATAATGAATACTTTTACAATACTACTACACACTACTACAATACTTTTAACTTCTATTGATTAATTCAGATTAATAATTATTATTACTCAAACGAGATAGTATACATGTAAAAATGGCAACCATGATGATTTTAATTTTTTAAAGATAAAATGCATTGAGTAATTGTTAAATGTCCATTAAAGCACCAATTTTTTGGTGACATTAAATTAACACTGGCATGATGTGGTGGCTGGCATTTGGGGTGGTGTTTTATATATTATCTCATTAACTGTCACAATACCAGACATAATTAAAAATCTATTGTGTCTTTGCACCCCACGGTTGTTGACAGGTGAGAGGACAGTATTTATACAACTGTAAAGCCGAAATAAATTAGTGAGTTACAAACAGGATACAAGAACATTATCATTAAATTAGCCATTCTCCAGTGGCCTTGTGTCTCTCTTAAACATTATTAGATGTAATAGGATTTGTCAGTCCAATACCTAAAATTATAATTGACAGCTCATTAAATGATTACTATAAAACTCTGCCTTTTAGTTAATGATAATCAAACATTAAGCATTGCTTAAATACAGAAAGTAAATTTAGCAAAAGGCATTTACCATTATGGTAAAAAAATACTTATATTAATGCCAGGAACAGAAATATTGTCAATTGCAGTTTGTAATTAAAGCATAACAATGTGCTTATTGTGTCTAGCATCAATAATCACTAAATGTTGTCACTGGCTGTAATAACATTGTAGTTGGGTAAGACAAAAATGTCACTATTATATTAAGAAGAGATACATTTTGGTGAAGAAATAATATGTTGTAAGGAGTTGTTAATAAACACTCACCAGTTCTGGGAGAGATGGGCACTGCCGGTTTGGGTGTAGAGTTGGAGCAGAGCCGACCAATCTTGGAAGGCAGCTTCAAGCCGGATGGTTTGGGCAAAGATGATGGTCTTGTGGAGTCAGCTGGCTTGGTTACAGTGGAAGTTGCTGCGCTGGCAATTGAAGCATTTTCTGAAGACGTGGATGATGGAGGTGCAGGGGGAGTAGGTGCTGCGTCCGGCAGAAGGGTCTCTTGGACATCACTCATTTTTTAATCACTTTGTAACACTTAAAACGGGCACTTTTTAAAGTCAAGATACATTATATTCCTGAAAAACCGTTTGCTTTTTATAGTAATGTTAGTTACACGACGCATGTTAAATCATCGTGCGACTAATATACTAAAAATATCGTGAGTTCCCGCGCAATAAGACGACACGTAATCTGGATCACGGCCAGAGCGTTGTTGTAAATAAAGATAAACAAAATTTCGCGATTTCGTACGTACAGCCCCTTATCGTTAAAATTATAAAAAAAGCACCGTGGTTAACACGTGAAATAATAACACACTATTTGAAAATATACAATATATGTGTTATTACTTTACTACTCCACAAAGAGTACATAAGAAAGTGTGTTATCTAAAAAAATATAACGGCATACCTTGATGAAATGGAGCACGAAAAGTGCTACCTGTAAGGCAAAGAAAAACTCGCGAGATTTTTACCGCTCGTCGGGACCAGCTGAGCTTGACCGTTGACGTTATCACTGCCACTACACACACAATAGGTATCTATTTGTATCTAATGGACGAATGTCATAGTTTAAATATTGAAACACCAATTTTTATAATAATAACACTGTGTATACCACATAAATTGAAACAACCTGCAGCCAACTTAAAACAAAATCGTAGCAATCAGTAGCAATGCTAAATCCAACACATCTCAAGCTCCGTCCTCCCTTTCCGACTCAAAAGTCAAAACTTCAAAGTTGCGTTTAGTTCGTTTGTTATCATTTTCTTTTGATTTGCAATGATAGTAGCGTGTGAAGTGGTGAAGGGTATATTATCTTATTTTTGGCAAACATATTCAAATTATTTTTCAATCAAAAATAATTTTATCATTTAGTTTTACTATAAATTATTGTTTACTTAGAAAATATGTAACCCTAACTCTACCATAAAATTTTAAGTCAATGTCCAGCAGGCGAATCAATATATATATTTATATTTTCACCATCATCATCATAGCAGCCAAAGGATATCCACTGAACAAAGGCCTCCCCCTTAGATTTCCACAAGGAGTGGTTACATGCCACCCTCATCCAACGACTCCCAGCGACCCCCACCAGGTCATCTGTCCACCTCGTTGGAGGTCGGCACACGCTGCGCTTTTCGGTGCACGGTGTCCGCTTAACAACCTTTTTGCCCCAATGGCCATCAGTTCTACGAGCAATGTGCCCTGCCCATTGCCACTTCGGTCTACTAATCCTTTCAGCTATAATAAATAAGTAAATAAACTGTTTAATTCAGACAAAACATCCATATTATTGTTTGTGAAGGGTTAAAATATGCATGCATGCATATGCATATGCAAAAATAAATACTATACAAAACAAAAGTCAAATCACGCCAGCTATGCCAAGTGAGAAGGTGTTATCGCTTTTCTCACTTGCCATATCTGGCAAAACCAATCAATTGTTTCACCCAGAACGTTTGGATCGGACAATCCTATTTATCAGCAACTACTTTCAAAATGCTGTTCTTGCTACATCTAAGACGATCTAGTAAGTTAATAATTTGTTTCCGCATAATTGCGTGAAAACCGTCCGTACGTGCTTCGGCAAACATTCCAGAGACACTACAGCGACCCTGAAGCCCCAACAGTATCCTGAAAGCATTGTTATATTGTACCCGCAGGCTCGTTTCGTATACCTCACCCACAGGCTGCTCGTGTAGAAAGATTGGCAGTATGCTTTAAAAAGCGTAATCTTTACCTCGTTTGTACATCGAGCGAGCCTGCGAAGCCGCCCTGCGCTCCCTCTCTATATCAGAGTCATCGAGCAAATCTTCTGTTACAATATGCCCCAGATATTTAAAGCTGTTTACTTCCTTAAGTCTACTACCCTCAAGCACAACTCGAGGCACGTTTTCTGGTCTGTAATTCCCTGATTTGATAATCAACACCTCACTCTTTTTACAGTTGTACCTGAGCCCATGTGTTACAGCATAACCTTCACACACGAGTATAAGTTTTCGGAGTGCACTGATCGCCGGGCTCAGCAGCACCATGTCATCTGCATAACTAATGTTATTGATACATGTACCATCTATGTTACATCCAGCATTCATGCTGCTGAGTTCGACGATCAGCTGGTTCATGTAAAGGTTAAACAGTTTAGGAGAGGTTAGCCCACCCTGCCTCACCCCGCACTCCAACCTATACTCTTCCGATAGTACACTGGCCCACCTTACCTGGTTTATTTGATTGCTATACCAGTATTTGAATAGACCAATGCAATCAGCTGGAACATGCATACCGCCAAGCTTATCCCACAGCAGGTTATATGCAACTAGGTCAAATGCTTTCGACAGGTCCAGAAAGTAAGCGATATAGGCGTTTTCCTATCAGTATAGTACCTGACAGTATGCTTCAAGCTCAAGATGGCACTTTCAGTTGATAGTCCAGCCCTGAAACCAAACTGCGAATCGTGCAGCTGTACGTACTTGTCCAGCCTGGTATCAAGCACACTGTCAAATATCTTTGCTATTATGGTAGCCAGTGAACTGGGCCTGTAATTGGACCTATCGGATACATCGCCTGTCCTATTTTTAATAACTGGTACAACTATTGTTCTCATAAGAGGTTCAGGTAGGTATGAATGTCTCAGGCAAAAGTTAAAGAGCATCATCAGCACCCTAAGCAAGTGAGTGCCCGCATACTGTAGGTGTTCAATACCGAGGCCATCATGCCCCGGCGATTTACCTTTTCGCATACTGTTTATGGCCTTAGTAATCTCCTTGGTAGTACAGCTCTCGTTGCGTTCTGGCATGATGGTCTCAGTACCGCCCACGGTATTTGACAACGGTCGCAATACAGACTTGATAGAAAAATGTTCTTTGAAAAGAATTGACTTCGTTGCCTTATACTTGACATTGGCGAAATTGTGGAAGATACTCTACAGAAGCCATAATCTAAGAGAAGAAGAAGAATTGACTTGGGGTTATCAGCACCGCCGACGCTGAGAGGCAGGTCAGGCCTTATGTTCATATTGCTGGTTGTCTTCCAAAAGGTTTCAAAATGCTTACCTGCATGGACCGTGGCAAGGTTATCCATTTTTATTTGTTCTTGCTGGTCCTGGCACCAATTTAATTTCGCTTTAAAAACCTTCCTACTCTCTGCATTTCTTCATGCAGTTTACCACTTAATGGCTTACCCGTAACAACCCACAACTTAAACCTAAGCCTAGCCTCACCATGAGCGGCGGCTACGTGTTTGTTCTAATCCACGATGTAATTGTAGTTTTGTAAATTTTCTAGGCTTTTTTCGACTTTGACTACAAATAGATATATCGGCAAACTTTAGTTCTTCTACGGATCTCTTAATTTCATTTATTAAATTAAATTTAGTTTTTATTTTTAGCATAATCAAACCAGATCAGTTTCGGAGCAGTTTTCTATCAAGTTCTATATTACAGCTACATATTATTAGGGTTTTTCTTTAGAATACATTTTCTTATTCTTCTCCTAGAATTTGGCTTCTGTAGAGATCTTCCACAATTTCGCTAATGTCAAGTCTAAGGCAACGTTGTACTATATTTAGATTACATCTTTACATATTCATAAAAAAATTCTCGAATTATAAAAAAACTTAATAATAAAATGCCGTCTCATGTTTTGTTTCATTAGCTTAATTCTGGCAAGAAATGCTGAAATTATGTTTTGATCAAATTTCGGATGTCACCTTGAATTACAAGTTAACCTGATGATATTGACTGAATAAATCTGTTAAATAGGCATTGTCTAACTTGCACCTGATTAAATTTTGTTTTAAAATTGGATCTTTAGCATCCAAAAACTCCAAAACAGTGTCAAAAAGTGCAATGAATCTTGTAAAACATAACAACTCCAGTGTGAAGAAGCAATGATGAATGTGTGAGAGCAACATGACATGTGTGAATTGAAATCACTGAAAGCTCTGATACGGAACTGTGCGTACACGGTGATGGTACTGTGTCGTCACCAAGGAATGTAATACCCAGGGTAGTCGTCACTGAAATATGTAAATCGTAGATAGAGTATTTTATAGATGACACATAAAATCCAGAATTACAAGGAAAAGAGATGCTTCTATACAAATAGATGTAGGAGTGTAAGGGGGACAGCATCATGATGTTTTATCTCTTTCGGCGTATACCATTATTTTAGTGCTGGGGATTGTTTAGCTCCAACGAACTTGTGCTATACAATTTAGTGAAATATCTTGGTCAATTGTATTTTACTGCGATATTTTAGGCTGTCAAAGTGACAATGGACGAAAAGAGGAAAGCCTAACCTTTCACCCATTCATTATAGAAAGTAACAATCATCAATAACGTCACCTTATTTTAATATAATTTTAGTGCATATCAAAATTTTCCCATTTTATTATTTATTTAATCTATTACATTAAGCTAATCTAATTAAACTAATCTAAAATATTTAAACCTAAGTTACATTAAGCGAATGCAAGCTCTGAGTATAATAAATGAATATGACTCGAGTGGCTACAGATTTTTTATTCACATCCCTACACAGAGTATTTTATTTTGACAATTGTCAAATTTGCCCGTTTTGAAAAACATAAAAGTAAAACGTCGTCATTATACTAGATTCAAACAGTTTTCATATATATATTGTACTCTGTGGTTTTCAGTTTTTCTCCGAATAAAGAAAATTCTTGTCTTTCATTCTGAAGAATGTTTGTGAATAAATATTGGAAGTGTAATCTTCACTTTTAGGAACAGAGAAGATGAAGCTCGTTCATAAAAATATTGAAAGAGATGGCTGCGGGTAAGGTTCATCCCGATCTTTTAATTTTCTGTTATTCGTTTTATGTTAGGAGCATGCACATGTATCCACAGGATTACGCAGAATCGAAAATAGTATAAATCGAATGTCTATCTACATTAATTACGCTTTTATTATTCTATGATTTATACTTAATCTAACCTAAAGCGTTCTCTATTATAATATTGACAAATACTTTATGATTATAATTTGGTTTATAGGAGTATTGGCCTCATACCCGAGGAGCCAGAAGATATGTGGCATGCATACAACCTTGTTGCGGTGGGTGATGCAGTGTCAGCATCCACAGTGCGCAAAGTGCAAACAGAGTCTTCCACAGGCTCTTCATCCAGTAGCAGAGTGAGGACTACACTCACTATCACTGTGGAAACTATTGATTTTGATACACAAGCATGTGTTCTGAGGCTTAAAGGTCGAAATATTGTGGAGAACCAGTATGTAAAGGTAATTTGTCATTAATTTACATCCTATTTTAGGACATGTGCTAAGGCACCTAAGGGCACATTCTTTTAACAATATAAGTATTTTTTAAACATTTCACACCTATACTCACCCAAATAAAACAGATTTTTTCAATTATAAAAATAACTAATATAATAATTAGGACATATAGAGTTTGTTCCTGTAACTGATAGTTAATTTGCTGTTTATCCCTAATTCATAAGATATTGGTGATCAAAGATAAAAAAGAACCTTTTTAGTCAGCGGCCAATGTCTCAGTGTAAATACCAAGTCCAACAAAAATCCAAATTAAATCTAAATGATTGGGCTCAATGACCTTGACATTGATTTAGTTGAATAAATAAAAATTGAGCATAGAAACACCAAGTAAGAAGAAAATGATTTATTTTGGTTTATTGATATTTATTTTGATTGTGCAGTATGTAATAATAATAATTACCTTTATTTCAGACATTTACAAAATCGCTTAGTGTAAACTGCTTATGAAATATATTAATTTTGTCCCATTGCCCATTTGTCCCGCAACAACGGCCCCCTCTAAGTGCAATAAGTGTTTCACAAAAGCAATTTTCATCAAATAATTTCAAAACTAGAAACATCTATACCTCTCCTTCTTATTTCTTTCATGCATCTACCTTGTTGTCTCTGTATCAAGGTCATCTAGCAGAAAATGCCTATGGCATTAAGACTACCTTTGTACACTATTGTACATTAGGAATAAATAAACTTAATGAAAAAGCAAACTGCCCCCATAATTTTTTGTATGAGTGTTGCGTGTGTATCTTCTTCTTAGTATGAGTGTGTTTTGTATATATCTTCTTTCTTTAGTTTGACAATAAAGAATAAATATATTATATGCATATATTCAACTGCTTCTGAATATCAAATTATTTATTCCAGATGGGTGCCTATCACACACTAGACTTAGAACTAAATAGAAAGTTTGTCCTACAAAAAGTGCTATGGGATTCTGTAGCTCTGGAGAGGGTGGATATGGCATGCGATCCAGCTGCAAATGCTGATGTTGCTGCAGTTGTGATGCAGGAAGGTTTAGCACATGTCTGTCTGATCACACCATCTATGACATTAGTAAGATCCAAAATTGACATCACAATTCCTAGAAAACGAAAAGGATTTGTACAACAACATGAAAAGGTTTATTTTGAATTATTGAATATTAATAACTATTCCTTGTAGTCCGCATAGTTTTTTTCTTATGTCATGGGGAAATGCTCATAGACTTTCATCTTGGGAGGGGCAGAGGGAACGCTGGACCCTTACCAGGTAGAACCCCGCAGTGTTCCTTCCATTTACCTATGGCCGGGGGTTGGGTGTTCACCAGGTATAGTGTCGTGGCTGACCGAACCTACATCTGAAGAGGTGGGCACTGAATACAACGTGTCAAAAGCAGTGCTCACCTGTAAACCTGGGCTTTTGCTGTATTTTTATTTTGTATTTCATTGTACATTGTATCATGATACACAGCACTGCCATTTGTTGATTTTTATATGTACTATCCTAAAATCTATTACTTAAAATCACTGAGGAGTATAATCTGCCACTATGCTTAAGGTATGTGGACTATGAGTAAGCCTATGATTCGTTCGAAACATGGGCAGTGCTGCATTCTCTGGAGTGTTGCTACATCACAGTAAGAGTTGTTTGTTTATACAATAACGTCACTATGTCGGTCGAATACATATCTCAGTTTTAGCATAGAATTTAGCATTTGTAAACATTTCCATAGCACACTGTAGTTGGTCATTTAAACGACAAAATATGCAACTTACTTACTTTTTTTTTTTTTCCTCTGTTCTTCCATTGTCGCTCTTACAGCCTAAAATAATGCAGTGCACTATGCTTTAAGGGTTCAATAATATTCACAACACACCACTTATTAGGCTGAAATACAATTCACCAAGATGCCAAATGGAGAACACCTTCAAGCAGTAGCTTCAGTAGGAGTGGAAAGTATTTGGTATTAACATCAATGGTCACTCACCTTCGATTTGTCGACGAGGTCGTAATCATGGCAGAATCGCTGCAAGAATTCAGGCACAATGCTCGATAATCTCAACAAAGTTTCCCAACAGTAGCATGCACAAGATTAAATTCGTATAAAAACCCATGTCGTGCCCATTCCAATATCTCTTGAGAATCAAATAATTCTTTTTTTTTTGTTAAATTAGCCAATTTTATCACAGTTTTTTTTTACTATTACTCCAAACAGAAAAATATGTTTTACGTTCAAAACAAATATGTTAATATACTAGCTGAAAGTTGAGCTTTACAGGAATTTACGTAAATTTCATTATGAATATTAAAAGTAACTCGTTCTTTTGTATACCTATTTTACTGGACTCATCATATCAGCCAAAGGACGTCCACTGCTGAACAGAAGCCTCCTCCTTAGATTTCTCCTTTCTCTCTCTCATCCAACGACTCCCTCAACTCAACGATCTTCACCACTCGTCTGTCCACCTCGTTCGAGGTCGTCTCATGCTGCGTTTTATGGTACGCGGTTAATGGACTCGTTTGCTCGTTGCTAGTTTTATATTCCCCCATATATTATTTTATTTATAAATCTCGTATAATTTTGTATGTTACAGGGTCTGAATAAATTCTATGAAGCTGTAATGCAAAGCATCCAAAGACATGTAGTTTTTAACATTGTCAAGTGTGTGATCATTGCGTCACCAGGATTTGTCAAAGACCAGTTCTTTGAGTATATGATGCAACAGGCGATTAAATCTGATATTAAGCTACTTATTGATAATAGAAGCAAGTTCTTATTGGTGAAAGCGTCATCAGGATTCAAACATTCTTTAAAAGGTAAGTTGTTTTAATTATGGGGGTTGATTAGTTCACGGAAATAATGGGTAGGAAGGGGGCGGGGAGCTACATAGTAGTGATGGGAAAAGGCAATTCGACTGTTATTTGGCTAGAATGAAAACTTTGATAATCAATTAAACAATTAGATAATTTAATCTATTGTTTTTTTAGTGATCATTGTCCACTGCTACTACATTACATAGCACTAATGTGGCACTAATTACGATGAGACATTGTTGTATTTTGCTTATTGATTCAAAAGAAAAAGATGTGCCAACAACAGGAAAGTTTTACATAAATAAAAATATTCATTATCTTATCTATGATTTCAGAGGTGTTACAAGAGCCAGCTGTTATTGCAAAAATATCAGACACTAAAGCTGCCAGTGAGGTGAAGCTCCTGGAGAGTTTCTACACAATGCTGCAGCTGGAACCGGCTAAAGCATTTTATGGGAAGAAACATGTGGAGCGTGCGAACGAGGCCCTTGCTATCGAGACACTGATGATTTCGGATAAATTATTTAGGTAATTTATTTATATTTAAAAATATTTATATATACACTGTATATTTATATATACAACGTCTTTTCGTCAACAATACCGCAATGCCTCAAGACGAAAGTCTTTAACCAGTGATGACATATGGAACAGAGACGTGGTCACTCACAATGGGCCTCATAAGAAAGCTCAAGGTCATTCAGCGAGCTATGGAGAGAGCTATGCTTGGTATTTCTCTACGAGATCGAATCAGAAATGAGGAGATCCGTAGAAGAACTAAAGTTATCGACATAGCTGCAAGGATTAGTAAACTGAAGTGGCAAATGGGCAGGGCACATTGCTCGTAGAACTGATGGCCGTTGGGGCAAAAAGGTTCTCGAATGGAGACCGCGCACCGGAAAACGCAGCGTGGGACGACCTCCAACGAGGTGGACAGACGACCTGGTGAGGGTCGCTGGGAGTCGTTGGATGAGAGCGGCATGTGACCGTTCGTTGTGGAGATCTAAGGGGAGGCCTTTGTTCAGCAGTGGACGACCTGTGGTTGATATGATATATACACTGCTCCATTGGTTATATATATACACTATATACACTTTATTGTACACCATATAATAAAAAATAAGGAAAAAAAAGAAGAAAAACAATAGTCAATGTACAATTGGCGGTCTTATCGCATATAGCGATCTCTTCCAGACAACCTTTGGATGGATTTGGGAAATAAGAAGAAGATACCGAGCAGTCTAGGTGTATATGTACAATTAATTACACATGTAAATAATTAAAATACATACTAGTACAATAAAAATAAATAAATGCTATATAAAAAATATATATACACAGCTTTCGAGCGTAAGCGTTTACACTCTACTCACGTCCACGACAGTGAGTAGGACTGTAGAGGAGTAGACAGTAGTCTGTTAACAAATACATGTTTAGTTTGAGGCTTAGTGCAGACTAAGTCTTTCCTTCTCTTGTCTGAAGGTACTGGGTTAAAAGGAAGATCAGTGTGCTGTTTTAGTAAAAAGTGCAGTGTAAGTAAATAACGAACTGTTAGTACCTTACCGTGTAAAACTGATGTGTAGGAAATAAAAAAGAGCGAGAGGTGGCTACCTTTAGAATTGCTCTTTGAGCCCGTAGTAGAAGGGGTAAGATTAATTTTGCAGCACCACCTCAAGCAGTTATGCAATAGTTGAGTATGGATCGACACTAAGCTTAATAAAGCTGTTTAATTAATTTATAGTCAGCTATACTACGTATTTTTTTTAATATGTATATTAATTTTCGCATTATAGTGCATAACATATCGATGTGATCGCGAAAATTTAGGTTTGAGTCAAATGTGATATCTAAATATTTTATGTTGTCAGCCAATGACTATAAAACCACTTGACGGCGCGTACAAGGAACAAACGCACGCCAAGCATATGCGTTATAGAACTTATAAAAGACAGCGGTACGTGTTCATCACTGCTAGCACTAGCTGCTTGTGTAGTGTTTTTTCCGCAATCCGTCCCGTTACGTGCTGCCTTTTTCAAGGTGACTACTGATCTCGCGTATGGTGCCCCTTCAGGGAAAACCCACTATTTGGTGGTCCTCGGCCGATACCTTACAGTGCCAACGAAGCCGAGTGGGGTGCCCGCCTGGTGCGCCGCCTAGCCCCGTGAAGGGCAAAGCATTAGACGGCAGCGGACTAGGTCCACCGGTCTTGGGGGCTACCTTAGTTGACCCTAGTTTGAGTTTCCCTTACAGAGAATAGTCTCTTGCAGGCGATACCTTATCGCCCCTTGCAAAAGAGCTGTCAGGGACCCGTTTGCCCAATAAGACTAGCCTCGGATAGTACTAGTTTAGGGCTCACCTTAGGAGGTTATGCAATCTTCTTCCAACTGCCACCAAAACTGCGCTTGTTCAGTCCCTTCTTCTACCCATCCTTGACTATGCTGATGCCAGTTATCTTGATCACACAGAGGCACAACTAGATAAGCTTGAGCGAGTTCAAAACTTTTGTATCAGATTCGTTTGCGCAAATCCCAGAATTTCACAATAAGCTCAAGTGGCTTCCAATACGACTTCGTCGGAATACTCGTATTCTATTTTTGCTTTACAGCATTTTATTTAATCCCACAACACCCCCTTATCTTAAAGAACGTTTGAAGTTCCTTCATGACACACACACGAGATACTTAAGATCATCGGAGAACTAGAGACTTCAGATGCCAATGCATTCCACCAAATTCTTCGATAAATCTTTTACAGTTCAGCCTATACGGTTGTGGAATGCATTGCCAGTGTCAGCTGCCAAATCATTACCCTCCTTTAAAAACGTAGTAAAAGAACATTATCTGTCCTCTTAAATAAGTAATTTGTCTATGCTATTTCATTGTTGTCACATTGCGTTTTATTTTACTATATCACTTTTTTTTTTTTTTTTTTTGTTAAAAGCATTGCCCCACACTAGGATTTCTCCTGTGTCGTGGGTGCGTTTACAGACATGAATTCCACACACAATACACCCAGACCCGGAACAACTATCTGCAGATCGTACAAATATTTGTTCCGTGCGGGAATCGAACCCACGACCCGGAGCGCAGCAGTCGACTGCATCAACCACTGCACCAACCGTGCCGTCAATATTATATTGAGATTTGTTTTAAATATTTAGTACTATCATCTACTTATCCGTACACCATGGACTACCCCATTATTATTTTTCGTGACTTTCTTGTCCATCCTAAGGTTGTCTAGAACAGATCGCTTTTAGCGATAATACCGCCCATAGTACATTGTAATAATATTTAAGTTTTCTTTTTAAGATCCAAATGGTGTACAATAAAGTATATTCTATTCTACACTCACCTCCCTGCCTTGACCCGGCAAAGAGGGTTTTGTTACACACCCCCGGGCCCATCCAATCAGGGAGGATAGGAACATTGCGTAAATCGGAATTTCTTCTACGCATTTAGCGTATATCTTAGCATTTTGTTTTGGAAAAACGACGCTGCTTCTCTCGCGGAAATTATCAGAGAGGTCCTCTTAAAGGGCCCCTACATCATCGCCATTTAGGGTAAATTGTTTTCCTCCGCACCCATGAATGCCCTACCTGCATCCCGAGGTCCTAAACCTAAGCCCGTGTGCACCCTCCTCCCCAACTTCAACAAGGACTTCTCCCTGCCCCCGATGCAGCCATGGCCGTGCATTCGGACATGTCCGAAGTCTCCTCAGCCTCTGAGACAGAGGACACTAGGGAGGGGCCTTCACCCTCAACCAAGCTCCTCTGACGAATTTCAATTCGTCAGCGGCAACAGGAAAAAGCGGGCCCGTATGGCCCAGTCCTCCGCCAAAGCCGCCCCCGCAGACGGAGCCTCGTCTTTCGCTCCGCTCTGTCCCTGCCCCTGTCCTTATGACTACCTCCTTACAGGTCAGTCGTCCCCAAATGCGAGAAGATTGCCGGTAAGGTCTACAACCTTAAGACCGTGTGTCATTTCTCTGGCATTAAAATAGAGCCCCCGCATAAATATGGTCCTCCCGGGCATACAGTGTAAACGAGGTATAAATTTCCGTGTTAGATGTTGAGTCAGTTTTATGTAGCACAAAACATTATTTTACATGGGACTTAATTATTTTTATCAGTGAACTGTGGGTGTATTAGAGTAAACCTCTGCTTAACCCTTGAGGTGATTACCGGTGGGAAAACCTGGTAATAAGGAATGCATCATAATTATATGTGAGATTCATTCATCATACTCGGCAAGCATGTAAGTGGCCTCACCACCACCCTTTCGGAGTTGACACTGCTGATGTAAACCTGAGGTCCATTGTCAGTCAAGTTTGATTATCTGGCCATCTATTTGTTGCCACAGCCTTATCATTCCACACATCATTATCCTTTTTCTAGTCAAGTTGATGTATGGGTATGCTGTTTATACTGTTAAAGTAAAAGATAAAAGTAATATTATTATGTTATTTAGTACCTATACTTTGCCTTTTGCCTGGTAGTAGCGGTCTGTCATGCTCACTAAAATGTCTTGCTGGCGGTGGCGTTGTGTATCGGATCGTTCGGTTCCCTACAATATGGTTGAGCTAAGCGATGCTGATGCATGCGTCGTGCTCGTGAACGGGTGCCGTCTGTTGGGACTGGTCAGCCATTAACTGCCATGGCGAATAATAGTTATATTGCATTAGTATGTAATTTTAATTTTTATATATACATTTGCCTACATCATGCTCGTTATATGTTTTACCATAATTTGTATCAATCAACATTGTAATCTCAATTATTTTAAAAGAGTATCTATGGAGTTTCTTGCCGGCTCTTCTCCATAGATCAACTATTTGGAACCGTGCAACTTAGATTCTGACGTTTCATAAGTGCCAATATTTGGTTTATTTGAAATAAAAATATTTGACTTTGACTTTGAATAAAAGATTTATCTGTTTTTATCAGATGTCAAGATATACAACAAAGGAAGGAGTATGTGGCCATAGTTGATTCAGTTCGAGATAATGGCGGAGATGTGAGAATTTTCTCTAGCATGCATGTGTCTGGGGAACGTAAGTAAATACGCGAAACGGTTTATGTTTTAGTAATGTAACAATTATCATTACCTTTTTTTGCTGACACACACTGGGCTAATGCCCCTAAACATCCACTGCTGAACATAGGTATATCAATTACTGGTCATAATATAGAGGGCGTTTGGAAGATGGGTGCGAAGCCTGAAGGGGATGATATCTTAGACCATTTAGAACATATTAAGCTAAACTTGTCTTAGACAAAGTTTGTAGCCTTTTTTATTTTTGAAACTAAGGTTTTTTTTTATAATCCCCATTTTTTCAATTAATTGCTAACTATTAGCAGTCCAGTAAAAGTTGTTATGTTATTATTTTATATTTATGTAATTACTAAAACAAAATAATTTCCAAGCATCTATATTACCAGAGAAACAATCTACGCATATTCAAGATTACTAAACTTTAAAAAAATTAAAATAATGTTTTGTTACGCCATAATAATAAATAAAATAGTCTCAGTTGTTTAAATCAGGTGATCGAGATAGTCCAGGGTATATGGGCTCGTTTCTGCCGATCCAGCTCTCTGGGAAACAATTATTAAAATGTTCTCTCACGATAAGAGTCCAATGCGCTGGTCCAATCTTACTGAAAAATCATTGGTCTTCTCATTGCCAATATTGGTATTTCGGCATCATCCAAAAGCTCTGGGAGATCATGTTGGAGGAATTCTAAGTAATTGTCTCCATTTAAATTATCTGGTAGGAAGTGGGGACAAATCAACGTTCGGCAGATTACTCCTGGCCCACACATTAACTGAAAATTTCCTTTGGAACGACACTTGTTTCTTCCATTTGGATTGCTGTCCTTTGCGGTCGATAGAGGTTATGAAAATTTGAAATTCCCTCTATTGAAAACTTTTACTCATTGGTCCACAAGATGGATTTTAAAAACCATGCATCTTCAGTGTCTCTATTAAGTGAGAAGCGACAGAACTGAATCATTCGTGGAGGATTTTCATTTTCAAATCTTGTACACCCGTGCCGTGGAAAGGATATTTGTTTTCTCGGTGCATCGTATTCCCAGCCTTCCGAAATATTAAGGTTTCGAGTTACTAATCTGATGCTCGTAGAAGGATCTGCATCAAAAGCTGCAATAATGTCTTCCTCGACACTTGGGTCATGTCTTCCCGGGTTTATTTCAGGTTCCGTGTGATGGATTCCAACTTCAGAAAGCCGACGAAATGTGTTGTAAAACACTGACATTTGGTAATCTGCGATTCGGATAACTCTCTTGACTCATCAGTCGTGCCAAAGATCCATTACTGTCAGTTCTGCCATACATGAAGACGATATCCGCATTAACAGCCATAGTCGATTGATCACACAAATATATGGCATTTTGTTGTGGGGAAATGCTGCTGACATCGAAACTATATTCGGGCTGCAGAAGAGAGCTATTCGAGCAATTAATAATTTAAGTATCAGGCAATCACTAAAAGTTAAATTTAGAGAAATAAATATAATGACGGTCGCATCACATTATATATACGAAAACTTGATTCATGTTAAAAAGAATATTAATCTTTTCTCTAAGTACTGTGATATCCATCCATCAGCATATCATCATATCCAGTGCACGGCTCCAAGAAGTTGGTCCTATGGAGAAGAACCGGCAAGAAACTCCATAGTCACACTTTTAAAATAATTTTAAAATTTTACATACTTTGCAATATAGTAGCATAAAGTTATGTGAGAATATGTACTGCCAGTGTGAAATAGATGAAGTAAAACAATAATAAAACTGGTGAAGTAAAATCATTTCATTAAACAAGATTACATGGCAGTAAGGACTGACCAGTCCCAGATGACGGGACCCGTTCACGAGCTTGACGCATGCATCGGCGTCGCTCAGGTCAACCATATTGCAGGGAACTTAACGGCCCGATACACGACGCCACCATCAGCAAGACATTTTAGTGAGTATGACAGACTCATACTGCCAAACAACAGGCAGTTATAATTCATAGATGAAGGCTACATGATAATCACATTTGCCGTATAAAATATTAATGTCACAGAACTATACACATTTTAAGAATGTCAAACAATTATTGTATTTAGTTGTCAACATAGGTACATGTCATTTAAAATGTCAATTACATTAGGTCATAGATCAATGATCTGTGGTCATTTTAGCTTATGTGGATTCAAATTATGTTAGAGTTGCTCAATCCCAAGCATTATTGTCCTCCATGTAATCTGCGACTTTGTAGTAACCTTTTTTACATAGTTTCTGCTTAATTATAGATTTGAACTTATTCAGACTTAGAGTTTGCATAGTGCTCGGGATCTTGTTGTAAAAACGTACAGATTGGCACCTGAATGAATTACTTATTTTCTGGAGCCTGGTCGTCGGCAGTACAAGTTTATTATTTTTTCTAGTGTTAATGCCATGGATATCACAGTACTTAGAGAAAAGACTATTCATAAGCGCCCGTAAATGGTTTATATGAATAAAAATCTTTTGAATTAGAATTTGAAATAAAAGTCCAAAATCAGTGAAGGAGTACCCAGCTTGATTGAGCCTAGCCTCAACACAATAAAAAACTCCGAATTAACCCGTGAAGGAGCGCAGAAACTCACGGCAAGTAGTTTCTTGACTAAGTACTAACGGACGGTCCGAAGATGTAACGAACCCGCCCGACTACTCGGATTCTGACTAGTGTGAATAAATAACAACTTTATGTCCTCACTAGCTAAGCTCATTTTTCTATTGAATAAAACTCACTAGGACTCACCTGTACTTGAGATTCGAAAAAAGGCCAAGATATTTACCGTCGCGCGCTTTTGTTATGCGGATTCCCGGAATTTGATTCGTGCACGTGCATCAACATTCTAAGACTTAATCAGTTATCAGTTCTAACAAAAACAATAGTGCATTAGCAAAATTGTTGCATTATTTTGGTCTGTTTAAATATTAAAAATATTTGTCCTCAATTTGCTTTGTACACCCTAATTCTAAGAGTTGATGAGACATATGCGTAAATAATACCTCAAAAGAAAGGCCAATACCAAGCATGTTTTTAAAAAGGTTTGTACAACTGAGACTATTTTATTTTTTATTATGTCGTAACCAAAACATAATCTTAATTTTTTGAAAGTTTCTTTAACTTGTATGTGCGTAAATTGTTTCTCTGATTATACAAATCTTGGAAATTATTCTGTTTGAGTAATCACACATTATATTTAGCAATTAATAGAAAAATATGGGATTTATGTTCTAAATGTAAAGTTGGGCGTTATAACACATTAAATATTCAAATATATTTTTATAGCAGTGTAACAAATTATTAGAAATCTAACAATATATATTATAGCCATCGTTTTAATTTGTTCGATATTTTGGTTACAGCGCCATCTAGCTTCGTTTAGGTCACAGTACATGTACGTACAATATTGAAGAACTAAGTAATTCAATCTAACTTATAATAGATGGCGTTTGTTTTACTTATTCAAGGCTAAATGAGCACTCTTTCGCAGTAAAGTGCGAAAGTCTTTGACCAGTGTGTGCCTGAGGTAAATTATGACACTGAGATGTGGTCGCTCACCATGGGCTTCACAGAAGAAGGCTCTAGGTCGTGCAAAGGGCTACGCTCGAAGTTTTCCTGCGAGATCGAATAAAAAGAATAAGGCGATCTGCAAAAGAACCCAGATAATAGCCCAAAGAATTGATAACTTGCAGTGGGCGGGGCACGTTGCTCGTATGAAGGGGCCGAAAAGTTCTCAAGTGGCGACCGCATACCGGAAGACGCAGTGCGGGCAGACTATACAAAGTGGATCCATGACCTGGTGAAGGTTGCGGTAACCCACTGGATGCGAGTAGCGCAGGACCGGCCGTTATAGCGATATTTTGGGGAGGCTTCTGTCCAGCAGTGGACGTCTTTCGGCTGTAATTATGATGATGAGATTTATAGAGTTTTATTAATAAATCGCAATTTGTATGAATAATTGTTTCTATGAAATTGAAATGATCATAATGAGAATGAATTATTTCACAGAATTGGATCAGCTGACCGGGATAGCAGCGATCTTGCGTTTCCCTATGCCTGAGCTTGAGGACAGCGATGCTGAAGAAGACGGCGGCAATGATTCTGATTAGAATGTTACTAATTTATTTATATTGATTCATGCACGTTATAGTGCTGATTTTCACTAAGTATATTGTTTCGTTCGAATATAATATACTTTAAGGTGTACAAAATAATATTGCACAAGCATCTATACATGCTAGTTTTTTAAATGAAAGCCGTTGAATTCGTTAATAAATAACTGTTTGTACTCTTCTATTATTACAGACAAATCGAACATTTACCTTAGTATAAGAACTTGGGATTAATAAAACAACATTAATGTTTATTATGTTACCAATAATAATTATTGGTCAAATTGTTATTTGCTGCATATAACAGTTTTATACGACGATGATAATATAGAAAGCATATTCGATTCTATAAACAAATAAGGCTCTATTCACACCGAGATTGCGGATGGCACGGCAGGGATCGACACCCAAGGAGAGAGTAGTGGAGGTCAGAGGCGGCCGCTTTGATCAGTGGCTTTTGGCTGCTAGACTGCCGACGGCGCCGGGGATGGCCATGCGGCCCTTTCAAACATTTATATGAATATAAATAAAAGTGTAATAAATAAAGGATAGTTTAAAATGTAATCCCTACTAATATTATAAATGTGAATGTAAGTTTTTTAAAGTGTAATAACTAAAGAATAGTTTAAAATGTAAAACTAATCCCTACTTATATTATAAATGTGAATGTAAGTTTGTATGTTGCGCTTTCATGCGAAAACTACTTAACCGATCATCATGAAACTTAGCGCATATACTTACACATATTCTTGGAGGTATTAGAAGTAACATAGCATACTTTTCATAGAAAAAAAAAATTACGGATTGCACTCCGGGAATGCCGACAGAAGTGAAAACTTATTTTGGCGCGTTAGGAGATTTATTCTCATCTAAAAAAATGCGTACTGCGCTAAAAGAAATTTTCACTTAGAAAAAAAATGTTTTACGAAAGATAAATACAATGCGAGCGAAGCCGCGGGTAAAAGCTAGTAAGTAATAAGCTTCGCTGCCATCTCGGTGTAAATTGAGGCTAAAATGAGTTTTCCGATATATAGAGCAATATTAACTTATAAGACGAGCGTACCCCAGTGAATCAAAATGTGCTAGTAGAAGCTCCCTTTTTCTGGTCTTATTAAAATTGAATGTTTCGGTAGGTATACATCGGCATACCCCTTCGTCCTTTACCGGGGCGAAGGAAGTTCATGTAGAATTTCCACAGGAAACCAATAAAGAAAAAGTGTACCGGAAAAAAGGGTTATTTCTTCGTATCCACTATTTCTTATAAGAGTATACTTCTGGACCTAATAGTTATGTCGATGCTCCTTCACTGTTATACATTTTATATTGACGGTTCGATGTTTGAAGATGAAAAGCTCATTCATCATTATCAAAATGATCAGCCCCTGTGCACATACTGATGGGTATAGGCCTCGTCCTTTCCTATCTGGTGATCCTCATCCATTTTTTAGACCTCGTGGCGGGTAGTCTGCCTGTTAAAAATCTAGCTGCCGTCAGTAGCCGAAGCTAGACGGCAGTTCAGTATCGACTGATAAAAATATGCTTTGATTATAATAATAAAGCTAAGACAAGTATGGACCAACAGTCAATGTAAATTATATTTATTCCTCCGTTATTGAGTCCACAACAACTTTGATCTGATCAAGGTCCTGTCTTAAACTAGCATGTTTAACTGGGAATCAGTTATAAAGCTATTTTTTTTGTGTGTACTTGGTACTTCAATATCAATAATGGTACTTTATTTATGTAAGCTAAGTAATTTTGTTGCTCTTAAATGACGAATGTTACTGTTATTCTCTTCTTTCATTGTTATATTGTAATGTACATATTATACTATATAATAATAGAAATAAAAAAATAATTATATTCCTATACTTTTTTTTATTATCATTTATGCAGAAACATTCAATGCTTGGATTTTTTTATTACGTTTTTCTGCTTTCTTGTCTTCCTTAGATTTTTCGTCGTGAAGACGTCTCTTTTTCCTCAGCAACCATATTTCCTTCTTGCGTTTTTCCTGGCCAGCTTTCATACTCTTGTAAAGATTTCTATGTTTCTTGCGAACAAGCTTCTCTCTCAACCTGAATGCCTGTTTGTCTTCAATTTCCTTTTGATAGGGATGTTCTTTATCAGTCACTCCAGCAGTAACCGCCATTGCTTTTTTCTGCAATAAAGGGGAAATAAAAACATGATGTTTTAATGTTTGAAAAATGATGTAATTTACTAAGGATGGTGGGTGTCATACACCGGATTCGGTGTGCTGCGGCGTGGCTTTACCGCGAGGAATCATTCTGCCTATGCCTAGTACAGAATGGATGCAAAAGTGACGTGCTAAATTTATTTACATAGTTCTTTGTGCAGTAAGTATTGGGCATATCCCATAAGCAAGAAAAGCACCACTGTTGTTACATTTAATATAAATGTGTCGCATACTAAAATAAGTAGATATGTTACATGCGCGCCAAAAGTAAGAACCAAAATTGTAGCACCTCGCAATCAGTTCGCCCAAGACAGGGCAACGAGCACACACTGTCACAATCTGAATTGTTTTATTAATTAACAATGCCGTCGTGCGTACAGAACAAACACAACCTATCAAGCAAAAATAAATAAAGAACAAGGGATGTCATACCACACGTGAATAACAAACTATATAAAATATTTTAATAAAAATACTATTCAAATTATCTATAGATTAATATTCTCGAACAAAACACAGGCCAAGCAAAGAAAAAGACATCACGTATATTCTATCACAGGTGCGACAAAGACAATAAGTACTCGTGTTGTCATTTTAGATAGCTATCTCTTTTACTCTCGTAGTTTTTGCATTTTCTTTCTCACAGCATAGGTTTTTTACTTTAGTTTTATAGCCTTATACCTACATACAGCGAGACTGAGTTTTGCGCGCCATTTAATATGGATGTAACATATCTATGGAATAATATCATTGGTCACAGCTTTTTGCTAGAGAAAGTGTGAAGAGTCGGTCGCGCAAAACGCAGCGTGGGACAGCCTCGCAACAAGATGGATAGAACTTGCTAAAGGTACCTGCTTGGAGGTGTTAAATGCGGGCGGCATGTAACCGGTTGTTGTGGAAATCTTTGAGGGGAGGCCTTTATTCTGCAGTGTAGTCCTTTGGCTGATTAGATTATGGTGCGAGTTATTTTGAATACTTGGCTCAACACCAAATCTTACATGTTTCAGAAATAGCAAAACAAGTGAAAACCTTTCTTTATTTCGTGTCACTTCAGGCATTTACAACAAGGCTGGAGCAGCACTCGGCCAATTGAAACAGACCAATCAGCCTCTCTTACAATATTGCTAGCTCATTATTAATATACATACTTTATTTATTATTTTTGTAAATGTACGTTGTAACTATTTAAAATACACACCTATTTAGTAGTGGCCTGTCAATTATAGATTGCCTTTATCTGCACCATGAAATCAATGTATTCAACAATATTGTTAAAATACAAACTTTAAAAAAGACCAGGGTTGCAATTCCTTAAGCTCAAACATCTACACATCTTTAAATACAGAATCGAAATAACAGTATAAAAACAATTCGGTATTCGCTAAGACATGATTGAAGATATTCAAGGACACATTGCAGAAGGTAAGCCATGAAGACCAGTCTTAGCGAATACCGAATTGGGTTATCACTGTTATTTCAATTCTGTATTCAAGGATGTATGGATGTTTAAGCTTAGAGAATTGCACCCCTGATATCATCATTTCAATATGACGTAGAAGTGCCTCATCATCGCCATAACGAACATACAACATCCACTACCGAACGAAGGCCTCCCCAACTATTTCCATAATTGTGTCATCATATTGGGGGAATTTGCCAGCACTCACCACGCTTGGCAGGCAGGTTGGTGAGTGCAGAATGGATACTGTTCCACAGAAGGGATGGTGCAGCCCATCTCTCTGGTTTAGAGTTCCTTAGTCGCCTTTTACGACATTCAAGTGAGGAGATGGAGTGGCACTATATTATTAATCGGGACACCACACGGAGAAAAAGTCTCTGTTAGAACCTAATTACTGAATAAACAATTATATTTTATACTAATTCAATACCCTTTATAAAAACATTGCATAACAATTTCTCCAAGATAGCAATATTAAAATAACCAATAACCGAGAATTGCTCAAAATATAAGATTTTGACATGGTAACTGAAATAAAAAAAAAATGGTTTTGTTCAACAAATTTCAGTTCAATTACCCAGTTATTTCTAACTTACCTTTTCTTTAGCTAGTTTCTTCTTCTCTGGGTCCATATTGTCATCATCATCAGAAGTGGAGTCTTCCTCTACTTCTTGTTGGTATTGTTTGGCTAATGCTGTTTCAGCATCATCTTCCTCTTCAGAATCCACTTCTTCCTCATCTTCCTTGTCTTCATCACTGGCTTCTTCAACATCTGTACCAGATTGGTCATCACCTAGACAAATAGTGAATGTTCATAAAAAATAAACTTATATGGGATACCGATATCAAAATTAAGCTACTAAACCAATTTCCAAGTAGCTGCTGTGCTTCTAGATCTAAGCAAAGTCCTTGGCTTCAATTGAAACATTATTGGGATTTATATTAAAAAGTAAGTATAGTGATTGTGTGGTAAATGGCAAAAGGTGCACCACCTATTGATAGGGATAAGGGATGCATTCAAATATACTCTTCTACCTAACTTTCTGCTAATATAGCCATGTTATCAAAATTTATTCTAATTTTAACTTATATAATAGTTGTCTGAAAGAAATCACATATGCCATAAGGCTACCCATTGTAATCTATATACTATGCCCTACTGTTTTTGTATCTTTTACTAACTGGTGCGCGACAGAGTAAAATAAATATTAAAACTTACCTAGAGGTTTAAAGTTAGGATCATTGAGAGCTTTCTCTTCTGGAGGTATATAAACTTGATCTTTAATTTTATCAACAAATGGCGAAAGATGAGGCGGCAGGACAGCACCCATTAAATATTTATTGATAGGCAGCAGGCATCTTGTATTGACACTGTCAAACACCCATTGAGGTTGCACATAGTAACGGGACAGATACTGTTTGTCCATAGTAGGCCTGTCGACAATCTGGTATGCAATACTCTCATCTGATTCATCAAATGAAGCACCCACAAAGTGGTCCTTGTCCCAAGATACTTCACCTCCAAAGCATCGGATTATGAAAACTAATGGTTCCCTGGGTACCTCCCTGTTTATGAAGAATTTTAAGCCTTTGAACATTGTCTTCAATTTTTTGACTTTCTCTGCTTCAAGTTTGGCTTCTTCCAATTTCTGGGGATCCTCATCCTCCGTATTGAAGATGTCCATCTCAGGCAACTCTTCAGCTTCATTAGCACCAGCAACCCTGGTCAAAGACAAGTTCATAGCTGCTATCCTCTCTGATACATAAGTATGTTCATCTATAAGGTCTTTGTCTGTGTCTGCTGAGAAGGCTGCTGTCAATTTTGGTGGGTAGACCAAGTTCAGAGAATGATAAAGCTTGAAATTGACAAATCCAAGCATCATTGTGTAGAATTCCACAAATGTTGACATGATTTTGAAATCAACTTCATCCTTGTTTTGAGGCTATAAAAACAAATAATTTAAATGCAAAAATTAAACCTTTTAAATATCCAGTAAGTAGAAAATACAGATAAGGTTTCCTGGAAGAAATCACTCGTGTGATAAGGCCACCAATGGTATTCTATATACTAGGTGCTACTATTTTGTATCTTTTAGTAATTGGTGTACAATAAACGGTACAATAAAAATAAATAAATAAGAGAATGTTAACCTGGAATGAGAAATGATGTGGTACAATCCATGTTATAGTCTGGCCTTCAAGTTCAACTTGATAATAGTAGCCTTTCACAGACACAAATACTTTCCGGAGTGCTTTAGCAGAAATTACTGCATGCATGAATTCAACTGTCAGTCTTCTGCAAAGCATAGACTGGTCCCTAGGTACTTTTTTAAGGGAAGGGAAAGTGCTGAACAGGAAACACAATGTGAGGCAATCGTCCAAGTCTCTCAATGCATCTACAAATGTAGGATATCTTTCTTTGACAATGTGATCAATGTTTATCTCTGGGTAATCACGCAAAAACTTCTTCATCTGTTTGTATTCTCTCATTGCTCTTGCCCGACGTATCTTTTGTTGATAAACCTAGAATAAAAACATCATATTTATATGTTAAGGGAAGTAACAATTTATGTTGATTCAATAAAATTATAACCAATTTAATACCTGAACATAAAATATGAAAATACTTACTTTTAACTCTCGTAGCTTCCATATTATAGGTTCGTGTAGTAAGAACTTGATGTCCTTAGTATGATACAATGTTTTGATACCGCCAGCGCCTTTCTGAGCCCTCTTACGATTTCGAGGTTCTCGGGGGTAAATACCTTTCAATATGCAAATACGTCTGAAATCTTTGAGAGATAGCTGTAGTTTCTTTAGAGCGGCTTTTCTAGTCATGAACTGTGCTCCTTCTCCAGTTGAATACTATAAGAAAGCAATTTTTTGTTGGTTATTAAATAATAAAAACACGTGTTATCCCAGTGTGAAATATGTTTACGTACCTTCTTCTTTTTCTTAGAAACCATTTTGTTTTATTTGTATATTCTTGTTTTATAACAAAGTATCACTTTTATATCTATTTATTTTGTTTCTAATGAACTTTATTATATTTTGTAGTTCTAAGTTACAAAACCATGTTGCACGTTTGTCATTCTGACACTTTTAGAAAGTGTTACCAGAGACAGACAGACTACAGACGGTTACTAGCAGAGAATAAAGATGGCGAATCTAGCGATGTGATGTGACTCAATTTTGACTTTGCAATTTTATGATATTACATCCACCCAGAACACCGTGGTTTATTGCGAATATATTCTGTCTCTACCTTATTGTCGTCGATAAAGAGAAAGTTCTTCAGAAGCAAATCAGTTCTGTCTTACTCGAGGGCACAACGCCGGAAGCATGGATACATGGAACAGAGACGAGCTGGTGCTCTTCTTCAAAAAGGGTGACAGCACCTGTTGAAGAATTATAGGCCCATTTCGCGTCTGAGCCATGTTTATAAGCTGTTTTCAAGGATCATCACGAGTTGTGTCGAACGCAGGTTTGATGACTTCCAGCGCTGCAATGGAGGATGCCTACAAGCTACTAGATTGGAAAGGATTCGGCATTAACATCAATGGAGTATATCACTAACCTTCGATTTGCCGACGACATCGTAGTCATGGCAGAATCGCTGTAAGAGCTCAGCACATTGCTCGATGATCTCAACAGAGGTTCCCAACAGGTGGGCCTTATAATGAACATGGGTATGATGTCGTACGTGCCCATCCAAGCATCCGCTGGGAGCTCTGTTCTCGAAGTTGTTGACAAGTATGTCTACCTGGGACAAACACTCCAGTTACCTAACTGGGTAGGTAGGTGTAGGTCCAACTTCAAGGAAGATGTCAATCGTCGAATCCGGCTCGGCTGGGCAGCGTTCGGGAAACTTCGAAACGTCTTTCTGCAACAATACCGCAATGCCTCAAGGCGAAAGTCTTTAACACATACTATAACATATACTATGTTATCAGTGATGACATATGGAACAGAGACGTGGTCTCTCACTACACTATGGACCTCATAAGGAAGCTCAAGGTCACTCAGCGAGCTATGGATAGAAATAGTTGGCATTTCTCTACGAGATCGAATCAAAAATGAGGAGATCCGTAGAAGAACTAAAGTTCCCGATATAGGTAGCTGAAAGGATTAGTAAACTGAAGTGGCAATGGGCGGGGTATATTGCTCGTCGGATGAGGGCGGCATGTAACCAATCGTTGTGGAAATCTATGAGGGAGGCCTTTGTTCATCACTGGACATATTTTGGCTGATATGTTGGCCGATGATGAGGATGAAATTGTTGCTTTTCATCTTTCATTTTTCGGCTTCGCACGCGTGGAATTAAGAAATGGTTATCATGCTATTGAAAACATGCAATAATGGCCTGAGCTTTTATTAGGAACTTGTAACAGGTGTAGAGGGATCATGATATATTTCCGAATGACACGACCCGTAGGTCTGCCGCATATTGCATCCAGCCCAGCCAGCCAAGTGCCAAACCATGCGCCTGTCTTTTGTTTGGAAACGTTTCCCACATGGCACTGGGTGTCGTAATCAATAACTTTCATAAAATGTAGCTTGCCCTTTTCTGCCCAGTATTAACAGTCCAATCAATCATTGGTTTTTTTTAAAATGAAAAACTTATTTTAGCGCCGTACGCATATTTTTAGATGAGATAAAATCTCTTAACGCGCCAAAGAAAGTTTTCACTTCTGTCGGCACTTTTATTTGCATATTTATAAACACCCAGTCCCGGAACCACAACCTGCAGATCATACAAATATAGCTATACCGCTCATTTTGTCATTAAAATACTTTTATAATATCAAGGTACATTTCGCGAGTGCGCTCACAACTGCCATGCTCCCATCCCACATACAGCGTATAGACCGAGTGAGCAGATCGCGCGCTTCAAGCGAACATACAGCGTGCCGATTGCGAGCGATCTGCTTGACACCACCACTGCCGCCCATTATACAGACACGCGTTTGAGATCACTCACTATAATGTGCGCTGAGTCAACAGCAATAAGTCGAACCCTGACCGTCGGTGCTTAGAAGACCAACATGATGGCGAATAAATGTCGTAGACGACTGGGCCTGTCGCTGGCCTCCTCGAGTGTATCGTCCCAGTGTTTATCACCGTCAAGTAGATGGAGCGCTCTGTAGTCTGGGTGATATTTGGGAAATTTAACGGCATCAAAAGCACCATGTGTAGTAAAATGCGCAAAAAATTGGACTTGCCATTATTTGGATGCACAGTGTAGACCTTACCCAATGCAGCGTCTTTCATAACTCCCGAGAAACCATATTCTGTACGCCCACGTTGACGTCGATCAAACACACCTCTTTGCTTCTCGTACGTATAGTATGACGGCATCTTGCCATTCATTCGCGATTTGGCGAACGAAGAGGATCCTCTTAGCACAGTTAAAAAATACGAAAACCGTAGTTAGACGCGGATTTTCCAAGCGCTCTATGACATTTTCAGAATTTAAATAAATCCGCTAGCCATTTTCTAAATGGACGGTCACATGCATGACCGTTGGATGTCGATCATGTATAGAGACGTCGCAGTGTAGATACTCTGCGAACTCGATTGAAATTCACACTGGGTGTAAGTCTCTGGGGCTCTCGATGCAGCATGGCGCTTCCGATCGCTTGCGAGACGTGATTCATGTCCTTCATTACTATCTTGTAATCGAAAGGCACCAATTACAACTCATTGGGTACCTAACCGCGACTGGCGCTGCGTGCTGCTTTCTGCAGTTAAAGAGGACTATCTTTCAAAGCTCATGGGCTTTTAAGATGCAAAGGCTAGCTCGATCTCTCAAAACTGCAGTTGATCGTGAGGCTCAGTCAGCTACTAAACGTGCACAGAGCACAGAGCATTGCACTGGAGCTTCGAAAGATATTCGTCTTCTTTCTAGGAGGCATGTAAAATTCCCGTTTGAATCCGATATCAATAACAACCAAATCAAACAAAATTAATCAACACTGGTCCGTAAGAATCGGCAATTGTTCAAATATTTCAGATATAAATAAAATATCGTAGGTAAGGTTAGTAAGTTGTTTATAAAAGTTTAATAACAACTAAGTCACGGACGGAAGTCACGGTCACTGACGGCACGGTTGGTGCAGTGGCTGATACAGTCGGCTGCTGCGTTTAAGGTTGCGGGTTCGATTCTCGCTCGGAACAAATATTTGTATGATCTGCAGGTAGTTGTTCCGGGTCTGGGTGTGTTGTGTGTGAATTTGTGTCTGTAAACGCACCCACGACACAGGAGAAACCCTACTGTAGGGCATCGTTTTTAAAAAGAATATAAGAATATGTATAAGTCAACATATGTAGGTAACGCTTTGCGTGGATATCGCGACAACCGACATCGGTAACCCTTTGGCGCAGATTAGGAAAAATAACACGTTTAATCTGAGCTGACCCTTACCCTTGACCCGTTTTGCCAACGAAGCCATACCGTGATGTAATTCGACAGTAACGCTATCTAGTTGGAAGAAAAAACATTGTATTTCAACTTTATAAATTTAATCATTAAAAAACTAAGTAACCCAGAAACGTCGTAATAAATAGCACAAGAACCATTTTATCATGCTTTTTTGCTTGGACACAGCAGTTACGAAAATGCACAATGAGTCGTTCAAAAGAACTTTTGGCACCAAAGTCAATCGTTTTTGTCTAATAAATATACAAACAAATACTTTATTAAACTAAGTCCATTTCATGATGACAATTTATGCGAAATATAAATGTAAACTTATGACTTAGTCCAAAGGAAAGAACTGCTAGCGACAACTGTTGCCTTGAACCCGTGACTTCGTCTCATAATAACATATAATGAAATATCAACTACAGACCAAACAGAATATTTAATATAGAAATTGCTTATCAAGAGAATAAAATTAATACAAATCAAAATCCAAAAAGTAAGATTTAAGAGGTAGGTTTGATCCCGAACAGGCTGAGGCGGCTGGCTCGGCGACGCGCACTTGTAAAGTGGCGTCGCCGCATGCGGATGCAATTTGCGACCTAGCGCGTAGTCGAGTCCGTCCTGCCGCTCTTCGGAGCCTGGCTCAGAAGGAGCGAGCGCGTCTCCTATCGCCTGACGCAGGTGCTCACCGGGCATGGTTGTTTCGGTGCGTACCTGCACAGGATAGCACGCGAGGCCACGGCACAATGCCACCATTGTGATAGCGACCAGGACACAGCACAGCACACTGGTCGATCGGATCGGGCAAGATCTCTCTCTGCCAGCAATAGTGTCGGCTATGTTGGCAGAGCACGAAAACTGGAATGCAGTGGTCTCCTTCTGTGAGAGCGTCATGCTCCAGAAGGAGACCGCAGAGCGGGATCGGGAGAGGGCCGATCCCGCTCGAAGAAGAAGGAGACGGCGCCGGGGTAACAACCGCCCTGGCGCCTAATTTCGGTACGCCTGAAAACCCCTGCCGTTGTTATAAGGTGGGGGACCTTTGGGTTCGCGGGTGCGTAGATTGCGGAATCTGCGTGTTCACACCAAGCGACCCAAGAGAGGACGGTAGCACGCATGTGGTCACGTGCTGCCGTGGGACGCTTTGGGGGATCCTTTACAATCCCCCTGGGGGGGTGACCGCTTTACAGTCACCCTCTCCGAGATGTACCAATAGGCGTGGCACCAGTGGGCGGCTCTAGTGTGATTATACGAGGACCTGGAGCCTCCCTTAGGTGCCGAAGATGACCGCTCCAGTGGTTTTAGCCGGTAGGAGTCCGGCATACCCCTTCGTCCTTCCCCGGGGCGAAGGAAGTTCATGAAGAATTTCTACTGGGCACCAATAAAAAAAAAAACGTTTGATCCCGAGAATAAAGCAATGACAACCCGCGTGTTAGTTTAGCAGGCTACGTAACAAGTTGCGAAAAGTTTCGATATAAGCTTTCTCATTCCTAAAATCTGTCGCTTAGCTCCCTTTAGATATAGCGTGATGATAATGTTTTTTTTGATAATTCTTATGACGTACTGATAACGAATGTGTTCACTTGTGTGATTGTTAAATAATATTCGCTGTAAAACAACACTTTGTAGACATATTGTTATACAACTCACCTCCCATGTACAAAAGCGTGATGATTTGTATTCCAGAGCCATCTTTGGACAGTAACGGATATTTTTGCCAAATTTCAACGAATTCTATAATGTAGTTTTAGCGGTAATATCCAACATAGAAACATACAAACAGACAGAAATTCTAAAAATTGCAGTTTTGGCATCAGTCTCGTTCCTGGAGTACGCGGCAGTTTTTGTGTCTCTACGATTTTATTATAGTATATCTATATAGTATTAATATATTACTCTTGATGTTAAAAAACCGGCGCACACGCCAATTACTAATTTAAGACGTCCAGCCGTACACGGGCATACTATCCAAAAGGCTAAGCCAAAAGTATACAAAAACAGATTGCGTTTTCTAAATGGTTGCAAGAGAAAATATCTTGTGCGTACGGTTACAAACCATATGCGTGCTACCGCTGAGTGTGTTCGCTCTTAGGTTTAATTTGATTATAACTACATTTATTTTATAATGTATGTGAAAACAGCCGTGTGGTGCCGGCTCAGAATGCCACCACCCGATCTCCTCCTATGGGTGTCGTAAAAGTCGACTAAGGGATTAGCCGGAGGATGGGCAGCAGCGTTCTTCGAGTACATTAATAACTCAACTGCGATCGCCAACCCGCCTGCCAAGCGTGGCGATTATGGCAAAACCCCCCAATGAGCCCACAACACATCCATATCGGTGGTTGTGGTGATTTTTGGGGGAGGCCTGTGTCTAGCAGTGGACTTCATTCGGCCGAAATGATGAAAACAGAAATGTTTGTGGTAATGTACTAAAATGAAAACAACTCTTATTTATTGTATAACCGGTCATCATAGTAAATGGACTCCGCCCTCAGATAATAATAAACATGTGCGAGAATATATCAAATTATCAATTACTAGTTTCAATATTTTATTATTATAAAAAATAAATAGCTATGTTACTCATTTATATTAATAGTCGAACTCTCAACCTTGTGTATTTTCCTCCGATGGTGTATTAGATGATGATGCTGGCGTTGAAGATGCAGTTGCGGCTTGGTTCTGGTTCCATGTATTAGGGTCTACCATCATATACATAGGATATGCGTAGGAGGAGGTAGAGGGCCAAGTTGGAGAAGCCTGGGTCATCACGGAACTTGCTGACTCTTCACTTAGTCCAGTATCCTTTAGAATATTCATTGCGTTGGTGTAAGCAGACATCATCTGTGGATAGAAAAACTGAAAGGGAAATTGATAGGGGTACTGTGAAACAGTGGCCGGATGATCACATTTAGGAGCTGAACTTTCGGTTGGAATTGAAGGGATCGGATACATGTATGGGTATGAAGCTATTGCAGTATTTTCAGCTGACGTGCCGGAAGGCACAGGCAAAGCGTAGGCGTACTGAACGGGTGCACTTGGAATCGGGCTGGGCATCACAGCACGCTTTTGAGTTGCGCTCTCATCGTGTTGTGTTGAGTAACTTGCAGGATAGGGCATTGGAATCCCGGTAGCATGAGATTGAGTAGCGGTTGCGACCGGTAAAAAGTTAATCGGCTGGTCGACAACCCACTGTGACTTTACTCCACTGTCTTCCGTGGCGGCAACGAATAAGTCTCCTGTAGTCCCGTCAGTTGAAGGTTTTATATAGAGTCCGTGTACAGGATTAAGCTGATTGTTATTCCACAAATTGGAATAGCCACTTGCACAGGTAACGGCTAATGTAATAACGAGTACCGAACTTGACACGTACATTATTAGAGCAAATTAAGTATTTTTAAACTGTATGGTCCTGTGTTTTTGTGTTTTGAATGATGATATGGTGGTTGAGGACTTATTATATAGTTAACAGAACTTTAATTGGAGATAAGTGGTGGAACAATTGTCATGTCGGGGGGGATAGCGTAAATTTAGCATAAAGCACGTACATTCTCATAATTCGAGATATTAGATATCTTTTCTGATATCGGTAAATGATAAGGATTGTTCGGAGATGCTCTATCTTTCTTGTAGATAAAATAGATAATTTCTAAGGGTAAATGTAATATTTACCTTTTTTTTATTGGTGCCCAGTGGAAATTCTTCATGAAATTCCTTCGCCCCGGGGAAGAGCTACCGGCTAAAACCGCTGGGGCGGTCATCTTCGGCACCTAAGGGAGGAATATAATATTTACCTAGCTATCTTTAAAATGTAAGAATCGTTGTTCCTTTTTAACTAGGCACTGAAAATAAGCTTTGCTCTTAGATTCGCTCTCATCATATCAGCCGAAGGACGACTGCTGAACAAAGGCCTCCCCCATAGATTTCCACAACAACAGTCATTTTGGGGGGAATTTTTGTTACTCACCAAGCAGGCGTGTTGGTGAGCACAGAATGGCTGATGTTCCATAGAATGGACGCTGCTGCCCATCCCTCTGGCTAGAGTCACTTAGTCGCCTTTTACGACATCCACCGGAGGAGATGGAGTGGTGCTATGTTCATAGCGGACACCACAAGTCCACACGGAATAGATCCGCTCTAAATTTCTAAAATAGCGAATTGTGTGAAAGGCATTCTATCAAAGCCTTCTTAGTAGGTTTAGCGGGAGTCGTTAAGTATACGCTGATATTTTACTCATGACATTTCCACTAGCCATGTATATGCTCTTTCCATTCCTTATGTTTCGAAATTGACAACGATAAAACTATGTTAGCATCCTTTGCACTAACAATAACCTGCTACTTACGATGAAATATTCGTTTGCCAACCGTGGTGATAGTTTTTTTTAATATAACACCACGATATAGCATTTCTACTGTGTCGTGGGTACAGTTTACAGACAAATTTCACATGCACAACCACCCAGGCCCGGTAAAACTCCCTGTGGAATTCAGCCCGCGACCTGAAGCATACAAAGCCAATCGCATAACTACTTCCCAAACGGAGTCGTCAAAATTAAATCAGCTTGATTTATATAGTATATTAAATAATGACCAATTACCTACGGGTTGACATGAAACGATTATAAGCATTATCCTCTAGCCTAAGTATGTTGAACTTTACTTACAGTCGAACCAGAAGCTGATGGATATGACTATTCTAGGGAACAACTGCATGGTTCAGACCTTTGTAATCGAACGAGTAGAGAATATCTCGTACCGGTATCTTAATACCGTAATATCCAACGATATACTTCGTAAGATATCTGATTGGTTTTCGGCGAATAATCTTCTATTAAACGCAAATAAAACTAAATGTCTAAGATTCTCCACAGCAAATGTGACCCACGTAAGGTCACAAGTAAAACTTGACGGAAAAGAATTAGATCTAGTCTCCTCAACTGTGTTTTTGGGTGTTACTTTAGACTCAAAATTGCAATGGGGACCCCATATAAAGGCACTTTCAGGCAAGCTAAGCTCTGCTGCATTTGCCGTTAGGAAAATTAGACAGGTTACGGATGTGGCTACAGCTAGGTTAGTATATTTTGCGTACTTTCACAGTATTATGTCTTATGGGATTTTACTGTGGGGCTCGGCTGCTGATGTAGAGTCTATTTTTATATTACAGAAAAGAGCAGTGCGAGCTATCTATAACCTGGACTCTCGTGAGTCACTACGGGAACTATTTAAGGAAACAAACATTCTTACTCTACCATCCTTATATATTTTCCAAAACATTATGTATACCCGCAAACATATAGCTAATTTTAGTAAGAAAAGTGACGTGCACAGCTTAAATACTCGCAACAAGAACAAGTTGGTTGTACCGGGCTTTAGACTTAGTAGAACCAGCAAGTCGTTTATGGGAAACAGTATTAGATTCTATAACAAAATTCCTTGTAGTATTACCGACTTACCAGAAATAAGATTCAAATCGTTGATTAAGCGCATTTTAATTTCGAAAGCCTACTATAATATAAATCATTACATCGACGATAGCGATGTCTGGCAAACGTTTCCCTCCTGCACACTGCGACCCTCTGGCGCTTTATAATATATTTTATAATTTTCGCATTAATGACGTGTTGTTACTCCCAATCAATGCTTTACCGTTTACAAAGAAATTGTAGTGAATTTTTTTGTTGACATCCTGACATTTTACTTGACTTATTATTTATCTTTTTATTGACATCTTGACATTTAATTTGACTTATTTAAAATTGTATTCTATAATTATGATATAAATTATTTGCCTATGTTTAATATAATAGCCATTATAGCAATTTACATTCTAATATTTTCTTAATATTTTGACATTATTAAATTAATTATTCATACATTGTAAATGTGCGAGCATCAAGTAGCCGTTACTGTTAGCATCATGTTGCCGTTAATGTTATATATTTAGTACCTATACTTTGCCTTTTGCCTGGTAGTAGCGGTCTGTCATGCTCACTAAAATGTCTTGCTGGCGGTGGCGTTGTGTATCGGATCGTTCGGTTCCCTACAATATGGTTGAGCTAAGCGATGCTGATGCATGCGTCGTGCTCGTGAACGGGTGCCGTCTGTTGGGACTGGTCAGCCATTAACTGCCATGGCGAATAATAGTTATATTGCATTAGTATGTATTTTTAATTTTTATATATACATTTGCCTACATCATGCTCGTTATATGTTTTACCATAATTTGTATCAATCAACATTGTAATCTCAATTATTTTAAAAGAGTATCTATGGAGTTTCTTGCCGGCTCTTCTCCATAGATCAACTATTTGGAACCGTGCAACTTAGATTCTGACGTTTCATAAGTGCCAATATTTGGTTTATTTGAAATAAAAAAAATATTTGACTTTGACTTTGAATGTTTCAAAACTCTCAGGGTACTGACTACATATAAGGAATGTTATAGCCAATGGCAACCGGGATGGGCATAAAATTACCCTTTGTTTTAACCAATCCATCGATCAGTGCAGTCCATTTAGGTATGAAACAATATTTTTTGGATATCTGCCAAGATATTATTAAAGGTTCAGCCGATGTGCATTAATCATTCTAAGGATAATAGAAAACACGTTTAGTTTATTCGAATAAATTGTTCATTTATAAAATGTAGGCGAAGTTTGCGGTTGAGAAATTTTTCATTAAACAATGATGACAAAACATTCTGAGTAAATGCGGACATCTTAAGTAATTTCGTAATGTCACGTACTTCGCCGATCGTACGTCAAGGTTATTAGAGTACCTAATGTTTAAAATATATGATATTATTTATGTTTTCACGCTCGATTTCTATTGTGGAGTAAATAGGATGACAAATCGAACTACTAAGCATAAATAAATTCATCATATTAAGCAAAATGTAGGGTCGGCCAACCATCTAAATCTTCGCCTTCTGTGCCAATGGTTGTGAGGTTCAATTCCCGCATTGTGACTTTGTATGATCAGTTCTGAATTTGAATGTTGATGCCCTTTGTGTATGCAGATACGTTATGAATGTAAACCACAGTCCACAACCCTGTAAAATGAAGGATCAGGTGCCGGATACGAAAATGTAACCCTGGTCAACTTATATCTAATTATAACCAATAAAATTATAATAAAAACACCTTTTTTAAACAAGCTTTTACCTAACTCTACTAAAATGAAATACATAAAATCGTATTTCAAACATATATCATCATTATTATCTTAATATCAGCCATTTAAACATCCGCTGCTGAACAAAGGCCTCCCCCATAGATTTTCAAAATTGTGTCCTCATCCCTCTGGTTTAGAGTCCCTTAGTCGCCTTTTACGACGTTCAATGGGAGGAGATGGAGTAGTGCTATATTCTTAACCCGGAAACCACATTGAACACCACACGGATAAACTATGTTTTCTAAGGCGCTACATACTGTAGATCTTCATAAAAGAACCAGAATGACATGTAACAAATGCATACTCCTGATATTTTTATTGCAAATAACAATAATATAAAATCAATAAATGGTGATAACGCGTAACTTGTTTGCTGATAAAATGCAACTGCCAATGTTAACGACATGCATGGTCTTCCTTCTTTGTACGAGAAGTGCAATTTTATTCAGAACGTCCACATGCTTGCGTGACCATGAGGAGTATTCCCTGTGCGGATGGAGGTGTCCTCCTACTTGTGTGAATTTGCGGTTGTTAGCCACAGGTAATGGAAACTTTTCTTATTACTTTATGTTCTTTGGTCTCGTATGTTCCGTGTGGTTCCCGGAAAAGAATAGATCACCCATCTCCACCCATGAATGTCGTAAAAGGCGACTGAGGGTGGATATCAAGAGGATGGGCAGCAGCCTCCTTCTGTGTGCTAATAACAACATACTGGAATCCCCAGTTCGCCTGCCAACCTTGGTGATTATGGCAGTATCTGACCGGTCATTGTAGATTGGGAGGCCAGTGTACAGCAGTGGACGTTTACGTAACTTTTTTCGTAACCTACTGTAAGAGGAGAATAATGGTTATCGATATCAGGAAACTTGAGATCGCAACCTATTAATCATACTGCGAAAGTTATTCATATGTCAGGTGTTAAAATATCCTCCTTTCGTCGATCGGTCCACAGATAGCAAAATGTAAAATTTTCAATTGCGTTCGTATCCAACATAAAAAAATGGGGATTACTATGGTTGCTGCAGCATTTCGACACTTAAACATCTGGGTACCTCTACCATATGGTGAAAAACGTACTTTCTGTTGTCTTTCAATCAGTGAGAAGAAAACCTATGTATGAATCATGGCAAATAGATGATACGCATTACATGCAAGACTTGGGGGGATCCTTTATAAACCTCCCCGAGAAGTGCCTGGGGGGCGGCCTTTTTACAGCCACCTGCCCTCCGCTAGAGGGAGTGACCGGCTTACAGTCATCCTCTCCGAGATGTGCCTAAAGGCGTGGAACCAATGGGCGGCTCTAGTGTGATCTTACGAGGACCTGGAGCCTTCCTTCGGTGCTTTAAATGACCGCTTTAGTGGTTTTAGCCGATAGGAGTCCGACATACCCCTTCGCCCTTCTTAGGGGCGAAAGAACTTCATATAGAATTTCCACTGGACACCAATAAAAAAAGGCATTACATGCAATCTTGTTTACAGAAGTATAGAAAAATACATAGATTATTCTTTGTCTCTACTAGATATATGCCCGTCGACATGGGACTGTCGTGTCGGATGCCGATGTTCGCCGGGCTTCATAAGGGACGAGTACTCCAAGGAGTGCATCTTAGTCCAGAACTGTCCAGGTGAAATTAAACCTGAATAAATTCGTGATAGTTAGAGTAAGATCCACTGTAGCTTAACATGACGTGGTCACTTATCAGATCAGCTCGCAGATATCCACGACGGAGCACGTGTGTCTTAATTGGAAGTTACAATTTATCGTTGTGGGTAAGATTACCAAAATAATGACGATTTTTTTTAAATGACGTCGTTTCTACCGATTTTCCTGTTGTGGGTATAGTTAGCTGACATATATTTACATTCCATGTGCACAAACACCCAGACCAGCACCCTGATTAGCTAAAAACAGCGACAGCAGACACGAGAGCAGCTATCGCGCAGACAAGGATACACCGGTGGCAAATTGCCTAAAATTGAAGATGCAATATTTAGTTCATTGGGCGTCCGAGAGAGATCTTCGCCTTTTTTATCGCTATCGGAAAATACGTAGTACCAAAATGATGTTTGAAAAAACTGTCTACGACATACGTAATCAACCCGTCGGAACGACTACCTGTAGGCCATGTAAATATACTCCATGCGGGAGTCGAGTTCGGGACCCGTAGCGTAGAAAGCAAATCGTTTAGCCACTGCGCCAACCACGCCGTCAAAGGGATTTATTAATTTATTATTAATTATTAGGATTAATGTTTGTAGTATAGGTATTACATTAGATCACATTATAATTATAATGTTTAACCTGTGGTGTAACCTGTCTACCTAATGAGATTCCTTTTCATCTCTTATGACAGTTCCGGAAAGTGATGGTGTTGTTAACCAGAGTTTGGTTTCAATTTCAGTTATATGCGAACACATTTAAAATGGCGGCACAACTCTGCTGAATTGCTTCATATTCAAGTAAAATGTTGTGCATCTAAGTAATTATGCCAATACATGAACAACGCTTGCCTGGTGACCAAGATAGGACTGTATCTGCTTATGCTTAGTCATCATCATCATACCAGTCAAAAGACGTCCCACTGCTGAACAAAGTCCACTGCTGAACATAGTCCACAGCCGAAATAAGGGCTCCCCCGTAGATTTCCACAACGACCGGATACATGTCGCCCGCATCTAATGAATCCCAGCGAATTTCCCGTCCCCCGCTGCGTTTTCTGGAGCGCGGTCTCCACTCGGGAACCTTTTTCCTCCAACGGCCATCAGTACGGACAGCAATGTGCCCCGCCCATTGCCTTCTTCAGTTTCGGCAACTTTAGTTCTTCTACGGATCTCCTCATTTCGTAGAGAAATACCAAGCACAGGTCTCTCCATAGATTAATAATTCTGTTTACCACGTAGGAAAAAACGAAGCGTGAAAATGTTAGACACATATTTTATTTCTGGTATCCTTAAAATGTAGGTCGAGTACGGAAACATTATTTTATTATAAGTTGCATTTGGCTCATAACACAGTACTTATGTTCTTATTGTTGACGCTGCAACATTTGATGCCGCGAACGTTAAACGAGGTTATGAAACAATACTACGTACATATGTACGTTGACTGTTCTTGAGCAATATGGAATTTGTACATTGGACTTTTTATACCTTCTTATATATATTTTGTCTGTAACATAGCACAACACTTTTAATTTAGAATGTAGATTATTTATTTTAGATATAAGCGTATCTATCATTATCATAGTCCGTGTGGTGCCTGCATTAAGAATATAGCACCACTCCATCTCCTCCCGTGGATGTCGATAAAGGCCACTCAGGGCTCTAAACCAAAGGGATGGACAGCAGCGTCCCTTCTGTGGAACACCATCATTCTGCGTTCATCAACCCACCACCCAAGCCTGGTGTGTATTGGCAAATCCCCCCAAAATGATGATACATTTGTGGAATTCTTTTGGGGGTGCCTTTGTTCAGTAGTCCCCCTTTGGCCGATATGATAATGATGATGATATCTGTCATTAAATGGTTAAGCAGAATAGGGTGTTAGACTATATTTTTTATTAGAAACTTGTAACCTTTATGTAAAACTTCATTAATGGGGAAAAAGTGCTTCCCCCTATAATATATAAAAACTTCCGAAATGTTGGAAGGGGCTGAATACCCATATATTAAATAAGAAGTTAAATTGGGTCTAGAAGGGAAAGCGTAGTAATAAGTCTAATAACATTATTAGTAGTATGTACCCATCATAACGAACAAATTTGACAGTGGGAGCAACCCTGAAATCGCGAAAAAAATAACATTTTGTCGAGCGACATCGATGACTTCCTCGTAAAAGGTCCTGTCCTCTGCTAATAATGTTATACGTTGCATGTTAGAATTGCTAAATGATACAATTTAATACTAGATAATAAATATATAACAAGAAAAACTATAACTGACATAGTACAATTAGAAGAATTGTAATATAATGTATGTATAAAAGCAACTACTAACACCGGTTATTTAATTTCAAAATCGGCAGTTTATGGTTTAGAAATATTTATATACTATTAAATAACAATTTGGACAAAACCCCCCAATGAGCCCACAACACATTCATATCGGTCGTTGTGGTGATCTTTGGGGGAGGCCTGTGTCCAGCAGTGGACTTAATTCGGCCGAAATGATGAATGAATGATGACGTCTTAGGACGTTTGCGTGTTTTTTATATCTCTGGATATCCCTAGAAATCAAGTACAATAAAGGTTATCTGGTTCCACGTCAGCTGTTGGTTGCAAGCGGCCTTGAACGTTTGTTGTGTAAATTAATAGAGGAAACCGATTACCAATAGAACCAGTCTTCCAGCTGCTGTGATGATGAAAGAAAATGTCAACGGGCTAATACGTACTGTTTACTTGTTAAGCCGTTTTGGACTGTATTAGTATAAATTGAAGAGAGAAAATACCGGATCGCGAAATATTTCCGTACACTTGTTATAGGTTTCCGGGGGTTCGTAATAAATAATGCGTGTCTAAATCTTGTATTGGTGGATGAAATCAAGCATTCATTCATACTCATAAAATAATTCGGTAATTAGAATTGAGTGACCTAATTCGCTGTAGGTACTTTCGAGATCAAACATTGAGTTCGCAGAAATTTCTCGGTCAAGTATTTGTTTGGTATACTTTTGTAGATTGCAACCTAAGTAGTTACCTCCAATTAAAGGCCAATCGCGTAAATTGTATAAATATTAGTGTCTCATTAGCCATGGAACAATACACAGTTGCAATGAAGACTATACTTTTGTCCGGTATATTCGCGGTCGTCACCCTGACAGTTGCGGGGGCTCCCACTTATACAGAGGGTGAAGTACCACAATATGTGAACCAGCAACAAATGGAAGACTTCTTGCGGGAGAGACGTTCTCAATACGGCCCTCAGTACGTGTCACCATGTGCCGCTGCCAGCTCCGTACAAGTCCCCACCTTCGCAGCGCCGCCATACCATGGATATGCTGTCCCGCAATACGGATACGCCGTGCCGCACTACCGCTCCGTGGACGAACAGGCCGAGCATGAGTTGTTGGGCTTTTCCGACACGGACCACTTCATGCAGGAACATGTACCGATGGCTAGAATGGGCGGATATGGAGGTGCTCCTGTTGCGGCGGTGGCTCCTGCTCTCACTACTATAGGTGGAAAGGTACTTACTCAGGCGACGACTGGCACGGCATACGGAATGTTCCCCAACGCTAATGTCAGAGGGTGTAGCGTTCCACTGCTTTTTAGTTGCTCGCCGACAATAGTACCGGGACATATCGTGGAGTCTCATGCTCATGTAATCCCTACGTCTGCTGGTGTTGCAGACTCTTATAGACTGGTAGAACAGCCAGTGCACCGCGAGGCCCAAGATCAACACGAGGAGATGTTAACCCACGAGCAATTGAATTTGAACCCTGAACCCAGTCACGTCGCGCATCAATAATTAGTTAGCTTTACAGTGTCATAGATTAAGATAGTCTTAAAATTGTATGTAATATTGTTTCAATAAAAGTTATACCTATTATTTTGTTTTCGTCAAATAAACTTCATATTATAAAGTTTCATTTATGAAATACTACGTGAATACTAGAGGGGGAGGAGGGGGTCTTGGCATGTATATACTAAGGGGGGAAGGAGGGTAAAATTGTAAAAAATGGGTCACGTAGTATGGGTACATTCCCTAATGCCAACGTATTCAAAGCCACTGATGTGAAGTTTAGATTCTGGTTAATTGGTAATAGTATTATTGCATACATATACGTATTACGTATTGTGTTATTTTATTAGTAGTTATTGCAATTATTTTTTGCACGTTTAAAAAATATTCTTAATTGCATCGAGTGTTGTGGCGCAGCTTTGGAGAGTCTTATGTATGATTTAATGGTTCAGTATGATTTAATGAATCATACCAAGCCATTAAATATCATAATATAATGCATATAATCAAAGTTGTATTCAACTTAAGGGATAGGCAGAATTTTACTTTTTACACTTATGTTATGGCAAGCCGATTGCAAAATTTACTCATATTTTATGTATATTTCGAAGCATTTATGTTGAAAGGTACAGTTTCGGTCCGATCTGTGATGTTAAAGAAAAAGTACTTTTTGCGCTACTTTGGGACCAAACCAGGACTTAAAGATGCACAGTTGTACTTGTGCAAATCATAATACACATTTACTGCAATAAGAATGTAAATACTCCACAAAGCACGCGTAAGATCACTATAAATTTGCGCGCTGTCATTGTATTATATCAATAGCTTGTCACTATAGTTCAATCATAATGAAAATTACGTTTATATTAATTATTGCTATCGGTCCGGTGTTCTCAGTACCGACAAATGATAAATGGGGCATCAAGAAAATCACTTTAAACAAAAACCAAGATCTCACCAAACGACACTTAAAAAGGATCAATACTGAAGACATAACGAAAACAGCATTGTATGAAGATGAGTTCTCCAACTCTGTCAAAAGGACGAATAACAAATTTTCCCTTTCTTCGGTGGCAGAAAATAATGATCCGGTGTACATAAACAGCGAAAACCACGGACTTTTGGAACGCACCTTTAATTCCTCCCTATATAAGCTGGATACTACGACCAACATGTACTTGAAACCACGCGCATCTGTTTATGAGGATCGTTTTCCACATAGTCCCTTGGATATAGTTTCAGGATATATGACTCCGCAACAATCTGAAGCTGCTCATAGCCAAAGCGATTTCAGGAACAGGAGAGACACATTTTGGATAGATACAGAAAGAGCTGTTAGCCACTATAAGGTGTCTGAAGATTACCCGGAGCAGCATCAGGGCAATCGTCATGTAGTTTCCAAGGATTATCCCATGCCTAATTTAGTACGTGTGACACTTCTAGCGGACACTATGAAATATATGAATTAAAATAAAATGAAAGATTTAAAAAAGTAAAATTAAAATTTATGTCTGTTAGACTTTGTGTTACTAAAATTATCGTTAATTTATAGTGTTATTGTTATAAATTATCTGTTGATAATTTTATATTTAGATTAGGTTTATTTCACACTAGCTCTACTTCCTAATAAACTAGTAAAGTCGCATGAAATTATAATTTAATCAGTTATGTAGTAAAATAATAAGGTTACATTTATTATTATTTAAAAAAACATATTGATGAGTTATAAATAAATAAGTAGTACTATAGTTATAAATTATAATATTGTTTATTTTTTGTTATACCTACATAATTTAGTTTAAATCATTGACCTGAAGGGTAAACCTATGCTTAGGGTAATTTTTCAAATCTTCTTTGGGATGGGACCCGTATGATCTATGGAATTTAATATTTCATCGAAAGTTCGGGTTTCGGCGCTTGTACGCTGGTACCCTAAATATTCACAATATGGTGTAAACGCAGATCCTAATAGATAAAACTCCTAGATTTCCATAAGAAAGACTTAATTACTACTACTTACGTCTTATATTTTTATCATTATATATGTATTACGTATACATAACATTACACAAATTTACATTAAACCTCAATGCAATACGACACGCCGAATAAAAATGTTTCAGTAAAATCCATAAACAAGTCAAATCGAGTGGTTGTTAACTATGAAAATACCTTTTTGATATAATTGGAAATCGAGAAAGAACAAACCAGACCGGCAAATAAATGTCACCTGTAGGGTTCAAGTTGGTGGTGGTGCGGCTGCTGACGGCAGTTTTGAACGCCCATACAAAGCAACATACGGCATCTCTTGATTTGGGTTAATGTGATCGACAATCGCTAAATATCTTGATTGCTTAAACTAAAAAAACAAATACAAACTGGTTGTTTCTGCTACCAGGCTTCAGAAGATAAGCAAATCATTTAAATGCCAATGTGTACGTTTTTACAATAAAATCCCAAGTGACATTCAGAAATTAAGTCTTAATAAATTCAAGTCCATTATAAAGCAGAAGTTGTGTAGAAAGGGTTTTTATAAAGTTACAGAGTATATGGACGACATATGGGTACGAGTATATGGGATTGAGCTGCTCCAATGTTCAAAGGCCGATATTGACATTATTGGGATTGATGTATCAAATACCATTGCCATTAGTTTTTATTTATTTTGACATTCTTTTATAATGGATTTGCCGTGTGGTGCCTCTGCTCAGAATGCCACCACCCCATTTCATCCCGTGGGTGTCGTAAAAGTCGACTAAGGGATTAACCGGAGGATGGGCAGCAGCGTCCTTCGAGTGCATTAACAACTCAACTGCGATCGCGAACCCGTCTGCCAAGCGTGGCACACAACACACCATATCGGTCGTTGTGGTGATCTTTGGGGGAGGCCTGTGTCCAGCAGTGGATTTCATTCGGCCGAAATGATGATGAATGGATTATATTAATTCATTTAATGACATTTGATCATCCTCCATCCTCAATTTGTTTAAATGACACCAATTACTTGGTTGTTTTTTTTAATATATTCACTTCATTTATATTTGAAACTGTAAGTGCGAGGACCATGTGGATTATTTATTTATTTTGTTTCATTGACGTAATAGTTGTCTGGCAGTTTAGGTATGTCATGCTCACTCAAGTGAACAAGCTGATGGTGGCGTCGTGTATAGGGTCGCTTATTTGCCCTACAATATGGTTGAGCTGAGCGACGCTGATGCATGCGTCATACTCGTGAACGAGTGCTGTCTGTTGGATTGGTCAGCTTAATACTGCCATGACAATTTAATCATAAGTTTTTCTAAATATCAGGCTTGTTTAGTGTGGACTTTTTAAGAAGTTTACTTTTTTCTGCTACATTGTCCTCACATTATTTATTTTGAGAACAATGTTATAAAAAGTACTGTAACAATTATTATGATTTAAAAAGAGTAACCATGGAGTTTCATGCCCATTCTTCTCCATAGGAAATCAACATCTTGGAACGCAGCAACTAAAGTCTTGACTAATCATAAGTGCCTGCATATGGTTTTACATGAATAAAAATATTTTTATCTTTATCTAAATGCTTCACTTTGGTCACTGGGCAAAAATGCTTTAAAAGTTGCCGTCGTTTGACCTAAATTATTTGTCTTACTGCCACTAAAAGGTAGCAAAACCTGGCATGGTGGCTGATCTTGGTAAAAAAGGGTAACGCTCTCGCATTCGTCAAATAGCACCGATGGTGGTGTTATAGTACTAACCGTGTGCCCGATTTTACGCCCTATTTTAACGCACTTATGAATTTGTGAAAATCCTTTCTTAGTAGTCACCTACTTTATATAAGGAACATCTGTGGAAAAGTTCACGCTTCTAGACCTACCGGCTTAAGCTGTACGTGGTCTCTTAGTCAGATACTTTTATTCAGTAGATGTAGATGTCTTAGGACTTAGTATTAGGTATCCATGCATCGGGATGTGTTAGTTGGCTGTGGCAAATTATGGGTAATATTTATTTATATTAATAAATACACTACTGTATACCAAATAACGAAAACAAGGAATAAATGTGTTACGATAGCTAATGCACAATGTTCTTCTCGCTTACAGCAATCCCTTCCAGACACCCTTTGGATATATATGCGATATCGGAATGATAATGGGCAGTGGTAGGTGTATATGTAAAATATTGTATATTAAAAAGATAATGATGATATATAGGTTTAGATCGTTAACTTATAAAATCAAGTTTGTTACGGTCGTCTCCCAGACAGACGAGCATAAGATAGCTTTAGTTTTAACTTTCAATAACAGCAAATACCGTTCAATTGATAAATAATATTACATCATCTTCATAATATATGACGTAATTATTTGTGTCTTACGTTATAATAAGCAATGAGACGACTATTTTAAAAGTGCATATTAACTGGTGCATTGCATAGAGACTGCACAGAAGTGCAGCATAAGGTATACTGTTAATGTACCTATTTCAAAAGTGTGTAATTGTGTTTGTCCATAATAATTAAAACGATTAACCAATTAAAACACAAATGCCAATTTGTTTGTATTTCTAGACGAGTTGGTATTCTGCAAAGGGATATTAATGACCTTATTGGTGCAGTGGCTAAGCTTGCCAAGGGTTTCAGGTTCCATCACCACATGAAACTAAGATTTCCATGGTGATATTTCTTCAGGGTAAATCGCAGAGAAATTAGAGTGTGCACAACGTTTCATTTAGTCCAATCTTTAATACAGTATAACGACTTTATCTATGTTCTTTTGTTAGGGTTCCGAACGACCGAAGGAAAAAACAGCGGCACCCTTATAGGTCACTCGTGTGTCTGTTCGTGTGTCACAGCCAATTTGCTCCGAATCTACTGGACCGATTAAGTTGAAATTTGGTTCACGCATGGATTTCTGCGACCCTAACACGTATGTGTAATGTAAATAAATGAATGAAATGTTTTTTTTAATATGGTGGTCATTTTTGGGGCTCAAAAGTGTTTATTTTATAGTTTTAAAATAAATCATTTTAAAGTTATTTAAGAAAATAGACGAAAACTGACCATTTTGACCTTATCTCCGAAACTACTGAACCTAAAATATTGATAATAGCTCTTTACCTATAGATAACAGGAAAACCTATAATAAGTCTATGGTCTTAAAATAACATGGTAAATCTTTAAATATTGTGCATACAAACTTACGTTTGCGGTTGGAATGTATCGGAAAACATGTTTTTCAACTACAATGTTAAGTTTATTCTTGAGATAAGTTATTAGTACAAGACCAAGACAAAATATTCAGCAATTTCAGAACCCTCTCCACGCGAGTTCAACTCGCACTTGTCTTGTTTTTTTTTATTTGTTCAGACTTCGAACAAATATCTGTAGATCATACAAATATTTGTTCCGTGCGGGATTGAATCCGCTACACGTAGCGCAGAAAGCCAATCCTTGAGTAACTGCGCCTAACATACCGCCTTTGGCGACACCTATATCGCCACCATACAACTACAACTTGCAGCGACATTTACTTGAACATTAATTGCAACTCTCCGATGACGCTAAATAATCCTGAATCACACATGTGAAATATTCGCACAACGCTGCATATATACGCCAGGTATAACACCCACCTGGTTGGAGGATCCTCCCTTTTCTATGGAGGAACACCACACCTTGTTTGCTAATACCACCCATTTCTCTATGATAGGTCAAGGCAAGGTCATGATTATGAAATTATAATTTTTATTAATAAGACTATGAACTGTTCTCTCTTCGCGAGTTAACATCTTCTGCAAGGAGGACCACAGTATTTTTATAAGCTAACGCAGGGACACCGGTCCAAATCAACACGCATAGGCCCTTTAGAGAATTTTATTCTAAAATATAGTGAGCCATGAACGGCCGAAATTATTAATCAATCTAATCCAAAACTTCACATTCATCATTTGTGTTAAGACCAAATTTAACAAAAAAAATTTTTGTTAAATGTGTTCTTAATACAAAAACAGATCAAATTCAAAATTTAAATATAAAGATTTTGGATTAGATTGATCATTAATTTCGGCAGTTAGTCATCGCGAGTAAAGTTGCGGGAAAGTGTTAGTCTGGTAAACATTTTGCTGACTATGTCATACGTGAATACGGTTGTTTGATGTTATTTCTTATTGTCGCAATGCGGAAAATGATATTTTTTGCAAATCGACCAAAATATCCGCGTATTATGATTGTATTGAGGTCGTGGTGGTTTGGAAGTTTACGGACTCGCTTCTTATTGATTAGGTAGCAAGTTCAAATTCTGGGAAGTACTAATGTGACTTATATGATGTCATAATTATGTGATTTCTAATAAAATATAAGAAAATTGTGAGGAAACCTGAATCTAATTGTGTGAAATCGTCGAAACGTAGTGGATAAGCGTTGTCAGGTGTCCCGATTTGCGCGGGACATCCCGATTTTTAGAGGCCTGTGGACACGGAAAGTTTATCCGGAACTCCAAATGTGCAGATTTTCATGCATTGTATACTCAAAAAGACAACACTTTAACTTATTTATTACTTACGCATAAAACATATCAATGTTACTGAAGACTTAAGTCAATTATTGAAAACAACTAATACCAGTACAGAGATCTGACAGTTTAATTCAAAAGTCTCCTAAATCTCTAAAAAAAATTTTAATCCATAGGCTATAATAACCGTGTCAAATACTGGGATATCTTCTTAATCAAAATGTGTTTAAAATAAACAAAACTTATAAAAGCCTAGCCTATTTTTAGCTGTCTCGATTTGAAAGACAAAGTCACGAGTTTTTTAACCTTCTGCTTTGATATTTGTCTTGCTAGACCTGGCAACACTAGTGGTGACCAATGCTCGTTCCTTCTCTGTAAGAGATGAGGCCTTTGGTCTGTAGTCGGACAGTTTCAAGCTGATATTTATTTATTTATTACACTCGGCGATTTCTTCCAGGCAACCTTAGGATGGAAAGAAACTAAATTGGATGATATATGCGACAGTCAATACTTCACACAGATACATAATGATATAACTAAATTACGTATACTCTCCTAAATATATAAATAATGAAGATTATACACAAATAGTATAGATATATAAATACCTAAACATTTATATATACACATATACAAATAGGAAACTTTAAACAAAAATAATTCATTATTGATGAAGATGTAAAACGTGTATGGATATTTTTAAATCATAGATTATAGTAGGTACTGATCTAAGCAAATGTACATATTTTAGTTTGAAGTAATAGTAATAATATAAGTAGATAATGTTTACGGAATCTCAGACTCGGTAGTTTTTAAAAATACTGTTAATGTAGCTCATTAGAAGTAATAAAACAAACTTGAAATAAATGACTCATTGGTCCGGTTGTCGCAAGCGCACGTGCCGAGCGTGGGATATTAGGTTCGATTCCCATGTCGGGCAGTGTTATAAGGTGTTTCTGTTAGGTAATTCTCAGTTGCCACTTAGTTTAGAACTTTGCCCAGTAAATCACAGTAGGTTCGACCCCGAATTCTGCTATTGGCGAAATTTTAGTTAAAGCTTTTATATTTATCTAAATCTTTAGGAAATACCGACGCACCTACCGACGACCTTCAGGGGGTGTGATAAATGCGTGAACAAACCTCGCACCCCCGGTGTAAGGTCGAAGATAAGAGTGAGGCACGCCCCTCCGCCTTCCTTAGGGCGGAGGATGGATTATTTTAAGAGAGTATCTATGGAGTTTCTTGCAGGCTCTTCTCTGTACCAACCCATGAAATCTAAATTCTGATGTTCAATACGTGCAAGTAATTTGTTTATTCTGCCAAATAAAGTCCACTGCTGAACACAAGCCTCCCCAAAAGATGGCCACACCGAGCTGTCTGGGTACCCACCCATCTCATCCCGTGGCTGTCGTAAAAGACGACTATGAGATTAGTCTAAAGATGGGCAGCAGCGTCCTTCGAGTACATTTGTAACTCAACTGCGATCGCCAACCCGTCTGCCAAGCGTGGCGATTATAGAATAAGACTTAATAACGAAAGAAGGCGAGTTAGACAGAATTGGAAGCGCCAAAGGGTCAGGATATCAAAAATATCTCGACAGGAATCCAATTTTGCAGAAGTTATACGATGATAGGCTAGTGGCATTTACATCATCCTAGTCTTTTTACCAGACGGCTAGTGCATAGCCGGGCCTGTAATAAAAACACGAAGTTCGATCGAAAAAACTATTTTTAGTTTTTTTGTCTATCTGTCTGTCTGTTTGTTCCCGATAACGGCTGAATTGATTTCTACGGGACTTTCACTGGCAGATAGCTGATGTTATAAGAAATAACTATAAGGCTACTTTTATTTTAGAAAAATAATTAGGGTTCCGAGCAAGAAAATGTAAACCCTTCATCTATACAAATAAATAAAATTGAAGTGTCTGTTTGTAATGTCAAAATAACAGCTTTTTACTAAATGCACATGAAAGTATATACGATACCTACAACAAAAAAACAATTTTTATTTTTTTTGTCTGTCTGTCTGTCTGTTTGTTCCGGGTAATCTCCGAAACGGCTGGACCGATTTTGACGGGACTTTCACTGGCAGATAGCTGATGTTATAAGGAATAACTTAGACTACTTTTATTTTAGAAAAATAATTAGGGTTCCGCGCAAAAATAATAAAGCCCTTGAAATCCAATATACAGGGTGTCCAGTAAGATTATATAAATCCGTAAGATTTTGCTGAACATATATTGTTTTTTTGGTAGGTATTGACCCAAGCTCTCACCCCCTGCAGTATGTCGTGCTATTTACTGGACAACTTGTGTATATTATATGTCGAAGACCTCTAAATTTCTTTAAATTAAACGCGGGTGAAACCGCGGTTCCCAGCTAGTCCAATATAAATATACTTACATAGGTACTCTATGTCAAGTGTTTATGCCGAAGTACTCTAAACTATATGTTATTATATATAAATAATCAAATTTATTTTAAATTAAATGGCGGGTGAAACCGCGGGTCCCAGCTAGTATGTAATATAATTACACAGGTGTCCATATGATCGGACCTGATGCTTACAAACGCACGGAGGATGGGCCTAGAGTGGTAGTGGTTGTTCCGTTGATGTAATAACTGAGACATGAGTACCAATATGGAGTTTCATTATGGAGTTTCTTGCCCGTTCTTCTCCATAGGAAATCTACGCCTTGGAACGAGCTAAAGTCTTGACTATTCATTAAGTGCCTATAAATGGTTTTACATGAATAAAAATATGTTTGGTCTTTTTATCTGTATCTTTAATACTTTCATGAATGGAACTATATAATGGTACATGTTGTACCCTTTTTTTAACGTGGGGAAATCCTCTTGGACTTCCTCCGCTTTGGGAAGGGTGGAGGGGCATGCCGGGTGAGGTGTACGCTTTATCTGCATTAGACCGCGCATATGCTGTACCCTGGATCGATGTGTAAAGAGTGGTCACCGCCCAAGTAGTCACCGCAGCAAGTGCTACTATACCTCGCAGATTGATAGATCTGAGAACGTGAAGACCATAACTCTAGTAATATTATAGAAAACTAGCTTTTGCCCGCGGCTTCACACGCGTGGAATTTGAAAAAAATCTACATCATGGATATTGTTCATACAAATGTACTAAATCCGCGATAAAAAAATGGGGGGTGGGGGTAGGAGGAAAAAATACACGACGACCTATTCTCATATCTACCAAACATACAAAAAATAAAACATTAAAATCGGTCGAGCCTTTTCGAAGGAGTGTGACCACAAACACCGTTACAAGATATTTATTTCATAGATAAATAATTTTATAATAAATAGTCGTGGTAGCCGGAGGGCTACAGACTTGCTTCTTAAGCGCTGGGTAGCGGGTTCAAAATTTGGCAAGTACCAATATGACTTTTTCAATCTCATATGTACATTCTTAGGTAATATTTTGGCTTCTTGCCCGTTCTTCTCCATAGGAAATCTTCAACCTGCGGCAACTAAAGTCTCGACTATTCATAAGTGCCTGTACATTTTTTTAATAAATAAAAATCTTTTTCATTGTTTAACGGTGAAGGAAAGCACTGACAGGAAATCGGTTTCTAGTGGTCTGAAATCGTTAATACGCAGTGAGCACGTGTGGTGTTTCATGGTCATTGGATCTCTGTATGGCCTTTGCCCGGAAGTGGGGCAGTTACAGGCTGATATTATTATGTATAATAAATCATCATCATCATTATTTCGGCCGCATAAAGTCCAATGCTGAACCTGTGCTCATTGGGGGGTTTTTCCATAAGCGTGGAGCGCTTGGCAGGCTGGTTGGCGATCGCAGTTGAGTTGTTAATGTACTCGAAGGACGCTACTGCCCGTCCTCCGGCTAATTCCTACGTAGACTTTTACGATACCCACAGGAGGAAATGGGGTGGTGGCATTCTGAGCCGGCACCACACGGCAGGTCTTAATTATCAGACAAAAATTCCCTTTGCCTTTCAAGCGTGTATTTCTTGAACGGTTGGGCAGAGATGTATTGGGCTGAAGGAGGAATAATCCCCTCCCTCCTCCAACAAGACTGGATTCAGGAGGACCAGGACAACCTTCCATGTCTCCGGTGCAACGTGCATGGAGGAACGCTGCGTGGTTTTAGCCGGTAAGAGTCCGGCATGTCCCTATGCCCTCAACAGGGCCCAGGAAGTGCGTAAGGATATCCCCACGTACAAAAAAGCCCGAGATGTACCTGTATATATCCACAGTTCGCAGATGACATAAGTCCTTTGTAGGGCTGAGGCTATCGCCATTAATCGGGCGCAATTCCAAACTCTGGGTTCCTGCTGAGATATTCTATTGTAACAGTAAATTTCAATAACACTGCCCAACAGGAGAATTAAACCCAGGTAGACACGCCCTGCAACCACGCTTGTGACTACTAACTAGCTCAGTGAGGTAGTCAATAGTGTGTAATGTGAATTGTTTAGGAAGTGAACATAATTTTTTGAAATTTTTTAGGTAAAACTTGTGATTGTATTTTCTATAATGTGAAATAATAAATTTATAAATATGTGAGTGATATTATTTGCAATCATATTCTCTGAAATTTAACTGTACAGCGTTAATATTACGTATTGGAAGGTGTCGTCTCAGCGTTTGTGAGTGACTACTTTTAAGCACGTTTTGTTTTCATTTACGATTGATAGAGCAAATCTTTTGACGCTAATTTAGTATAAATTCCCTATACGGGTTAATCCCAGCATCAAACTTGTCATCACACACGATGAAGACACTTGTAGTGCTATCTGCTCTGGTGTCTCTCGGCATCGCCGCCCCTGCGCTACCTGAAGAAGGCTTAGCAGATACAGATCGTTCTCAAGACTGGCCCATTCAAGCACAATCAAGTTTGCCAGAAGTCGTGAAGCGGGAAAAGAAGTCTCCATCGGAGATTGCCACTAGTTCAGTTTTAAATCCTGGAACGTTAAACATTGAAGTTCAAAATGCTAACCAGAACGACGGAACTTTAATGCCCATCGGAAGGAGTTTTTCTTTGAACAAGCCACTGATTGTTAAGAAGAAACATGGATACCGCTTATATCGTGATTCTGAAGAAGAAAAAGCCCACGCCGATTCCAACGAAACATGCGGCAGACAAGTGAAAGTCAAATTGTGTGATGAAGATGGAAAATTCAAAAATACGATGAAAGAGTCTGAACATGAGAAGAATAACATGCAAATGTCAGAAGATGATGTAAAAAATAGCATCAAGATGGCCAAGGAGGCCGTAGAGAATCTACAACGAAATTTTAAGAATATGGAACAGAATACTGCCTTGAAAATGGCTCATGAATCGGAATCTGACACTGAGCTACATGAAGATATTGAAGTAGCTAGACAAGCTCTCGCACACATCCATGAAAATTTTGGAAACTTAGAATCAATGAGTTTACACGCTACAACAACAAGAGACTCTGAAGCTATACACGATGTCCACGTTACTATAGCAAAAACCGAAGAAGAAAGAATGGCTCAGTGGAAGGAAGCAATCGAAACCATTCAGAAAAACGTCGAAATTGCTAGAAATATCGAAGATAGTTTCAAAGCTGCCAGTCACCAAGGGTCTTTGGTATCCTTGGATCAATCAGAATCTGCCGCTACAAAAAGTGAAAATAGATTAGAAGAAAAAAATGATTCACATGCCTCTAATATTGGAGACAGCCATATGCGCGCTGCAGAACATGTCGATCTGGAAATGCATCATATAGAAAAAGAAGGTAGTGAAGGCACATTCTTGAACAAAGCAACAAATGAAAATCATGACGTACACATCGCAAGAGACGAACAAAACACTGAAGATGATATGAATACCGCTGCTTCTGAGGTTATTGAAACGCATTTAGACAAGATTATGAGTCCAGAGTCTTTAAGGATCGAGGGGGAACATCATGAACATGAAAAAAGTGCTGAAGGGAAATTAGAACAACTTCTTCATGCCCATACCAAAAACAAAGATTTAGAAGATAAAGAAAACAGTCTTGATCAGCATAATCATCATGAAAAAAGCTCTGATCTTAACGTAGATATGTTAACAGACCAATCCGAACATCACATATCACAGTTACCCTTCATGAAAACAGTTAAAGAAGAATTAGAAACAAAATCAGACATGGAAAACGAAGCTATCTTCAAAAATTCAGAAATTATTTCTGATGCTCACATTACTTCAACCAATGGTTTAAAGTCCTTAAGTGACCCTTTTAGTGTACATAATAAAAATACAGAAGAGAAAGAGCCTAGTAACATAAACAATCATCATGTGAATCAGGAAAAAAGTTCCAATGATATGACTACTACTGACGATATGATCGATTTCCTTGCAAAGTCCGCAAATCATTTGGATCTTGAGAAAAATGAGAATGAAAATACACACGAAGAAATGAAACAACTTGTGGAACTCAAGAAAATGTCTGAAAACTTAAGACCTGAGCATGAAGTACATCATACTAAAAATAGGCATATTGAATCAAAAAAGGCCATTCACAGTCCACTTATTGAAACCAGAGATGAGAAAAGCAATGACCACGTCCTGAAATCTGCAGAGCAATTAGATCTCATGAACTCGCAAAGTATTTTTGGACAAAATGAAAATTTTATGATGGCAAAATCTACTGACCAAGCTACTCTCCAAGACCAGCAAATGATTGAACCTGATGAAATATCACACATTGAATCCCTACCAGAGATGAAAGCAGCAGAAGAACATTTGAATCATTTAAAAAATATGCACAATGCACACTGGGCTCATGAAAACAGACATATGGATCATTTGTCTTCAATGAAAGCTGCTGAAGAATTAAAGAAAGACTTTGAGTTATCTCATGTACATGGACATGGAGTAGTATCAGAGAATACCATGCATAATTTAAGAAACTCGCACATGGCCGAACATATTCAAATGCCAAGCAAAATAGGCGTCACACACGACTTTGAGTTATCAAGTCTCGTTCAACCTCACACTCACCACCCTGCAAAACATCACAACTCCATGACGCACTCACAAATGGGTGGTGCTATGCACACGAATTTCCATCCAAGCATGAGAGACGCGATGGAAGGTTTTGGATCTGAGCATATGCTCCGCTGGAAGCCTTCACACGAACCTACCCGACGGGAATGGTCGGGGTCTACATACGGGTCTAGCTCTACATACGGGTCTGGCTCTACATACGGGTCTGGCTCGTCAAGTTCCACAGGGTCGACGGGAGCTGTTGGCGTATTCCCCCATGCAAATACAGGAGGCTGTGCTATCCCCTTACTGCTCAGTTGCTCTCCATCCGTGGTGTCGGGCAGCTTGGCTAAAGCTCACTCGGCTTCATACGGAGCGCCTGCCTACAGAACCGAAGACGACTTCGGCTTTCACAACAAACGCGACATAAAGACGACAAACGATATTAGAGCCACCAACACACTGCAAACACCCACCATTGTAAAGCAGAAAAGTCCAATCCTTCTTGAAAATAAATTATAAGGTGGCTGGAACAGTATTGGCTAATGGCTAGCGATAATAACGGACCTCTAATATTTATTTATTACAATTTTTTACTTATGTGTGTAAAACATCACAAAAATAATAAAGAATTTTCTTAAATATTCTTGTATAATTTTATCACGAAGTGACCATGGCTTAAGTTCTGATCAACTCCTTAAAAACGCGTATTAATATTATAAGCATACATTAATATATTAATTAATTTATAAAAAGAAACAATCTATGTTATGTAACTGTACAATAAATATTTTAAAGTCTTGTCCGGATTAAGAATATAGCACCACTCCATCTCCTCCCGTGGATGTCGTAAAAGGCGACTAAGGGAATCTAAACCAGAGGGATGGGCAGCAGCATCCCTTCTGTGAAACGGTAGCCATACTGCGCTCACCAACCCGCCTGCCAAGCGTGGTGAGTATTGGCAAATACCCCCCAAAATGATGACACAGTTGTGAAAATCTATGGGGGAGGTCTTTGTTCAGCAGTGGACGTATAAATGGCCGATATGATGACACTTAGGTCAACTAGTAACTAAGTATTTAAATTACATGCATAAACTACATCACAAAATGAAACTTAGTGAGATAGGCAGAGTTACATTTGTACAAAATAAACAACAAATTAAACTTCCTACAGGAAACACTACATAAGTGAAGATGGCTTTATGTGATCTACTTACCTATGCTAAGAAGCTTTCAGTATCCCAAATGTATCAAGACAAGAGTAGTTAGAAAACAAGTTTTTGATAAATGAATAAAATGTATCAAGACAAGAGTCGTTAGAAAACAACTTGTAGATAAATGATTAAATTTAATTATGACATAACTTATTAATAAAGACGGTTATCAATCGAGACGTCTTAGTCAATTCGTAAACTCAATACAAATATTTCTTAAGACTATTCCAGTCATTAGCATACCATTAGGAAGAAGGGGAGGGCCTTTTTTGCCGTGGGAATATCCTCATGGACTTCCTCTGCCTTGGGAAGGGCAGAGAGGCAAACTCTGGGGCTGCAAGATGCACTGACACTGCACTGACTCCGCAGGCCGCTCCTGATGGTGGCCGGAGATCGTTCAGCGCCCTCTTCCGGCGCGCCGAGTGCATCGTTACATGGGGTACGGTATTAAGTGCAATTCTTACGTGCCAACTTAATTTAGCGGTTTCATGAGCAAATAATACACATATAATTAGAATTAATTTTCCTTTACTTGTGCCAATGCCACCACCCCATCTCCTCCCACGGGTGTCGTAAAAGTCGACTAAGGGATTAGCCGGAGGATGGGCAGCAGCGTCCTTCGAGTACATTAACAACTCAACTGCGATCGCCAACCCGCCTGCCAAGCGTGGCGATTATGGCAAAACCCCCCAATGAGCCCACAACACATCCATATTGGTGGTTGTGGTGATCTTTGGGGGAGGCCTGTGTCCAGCAGTGGACTTCATTCGGCCGAAATGATGAATGATTACTTGTGCTATGGTCTCATGGCGCAACTAAAGGAAAATAATGGTCTCATAGCATAAGTAAGTAGGTACACATTATTTCGGTGGAAGTTTCAAGATTCTCCGGGTCAAGGGCAAGTACCCACCCCATAAGTTTTGATGTTGAACCAGTGAGTTAGCCTGACAGTCTAAAAGTACAATTTGAACGGCCATTTTTTATATTAAGAAAGAATCGTGAATTTTTTAGAGGCCTATGAAGCTGTATATTTTCGTATTTGGTATTAATTTCAACTTTTAAACTAGCTTTAGCTATTCCTGAGAGAAAGTGTTTGATACAAACAGACAGAAAAAAATCATCATATCAGCCACAGGACGTCCACTGCTGAACAAAAAATTACAATATATATATATATATATATGTCAATATATATATATATCATATTAGCGATTCCGACTTTTTTCATTCGGGGCATGTAACCCTAAAATCATAAATTCTATTCTTGCTTTTACGGTTATCGAAGTCCGAGAGTATATCTACATCACGCTACGTTCGTATGGCAAATATTGCAGCACAACAATAATATTATTTAATTACACTGGAAATTGTAACATGAACCGTACATCCAATTGTCAATGACTTCAAAATTTTGCTGAATTTAGTAATGTGACGGTTCATCGTGCTGAAGTATTTAAACACATTCTTAATACTAGTTTATTCAAAGAATAGCGGCTACTTAGTTACGATGTTTAGTGTGTGTGTTGTGATTAGTGTAATCTTCGGTTTAATTCAGACTGCTCCGCTAAATTACAAAGATCCGTTCTTTGCGAACTATGATAATCTCGATTACAATGAAATGATTAGGGCAAGCCGCAATTTAAGCCCAAAAGCTAGTCCTGAGCCTCTGTTCCTGAAATCTTTAGGAGTCAACAGTAATTCGGATGATACAAGTGTACACCGAGAAGATAACTTCATAAAATTGCCCACTTTAGCTTCAGGTGACTTGGTTATACTAGATCCTTTACCAAAAAGTTCTTACTTTGAACATGGGATTCAAGAAATATTACCTCTAGATTACAATTTGATCTCCCATAATTTGCCGATTGTGTGGAATGGTAAATATTTACAATCGCTTTATGAACAAAATCAAGATACTTATGAAGCAGATCAAGCAATTAATGCAGGTGCATTTAACGTGGAAATGGATCCCTATGAGGTCGATTTGTATCCCTTTGTACACACTAGTTTAACCGCAGCATTGAACCCTGTACCACCTGTACATACTTTGCCTCCAGTTTATGCCACGCATATCCATGATACTATGCCATCACTGGAGGCTCATACTGATTACGATATCGATGTTTTGAACCCTGAAAACACAGAACTTATGCCGCCAAACTTGCGAATTACTCGGTCGAGAAGAGGAGATTTTCTGGATGACTTAGCTCATGGGGCGATGATGAATAACATCCTGCCAACAATGCCTATACCTTTTACCCGCGATGCTGAAAGCTCTCTGCCTTATCAAGAACCAAAATTAATGCCGTCTATTGGTCAGGAACGGGTGATGGCTGTTTATCCGGCTAGTGCGTCAAACGACTGTGCTATACCAATTCTTCTAGGCTGTTCCCCAAACATTATTCGAGGTACAGTGTCGAACTCATACGCTGAACACGACGTACCGCATGAGGTATCGTTGGCGGCTTACAAAGAAGCGGAACAGATAAATCAAAATTCATTAAATAACGATGTCAAACCATAAATGTATTTTTATTTTTAAAATTGAGACACTTTTGGCTGCTCTTATTTTTATTTAGTAGGTAATTCACGTGTATAATATTATAAATATAATAAATCTAAATCGAATAGTTTAATTTCCTCGTCCCTGAAATAACTAATTTTACTACTTAATGTGCGGCCGCTAAGAGAATGCGTTCCTAAAATCTGTTAGTTGGTCCAGTTTTTGTAATAATTATTATTTAATTTAGCGCTAAACTGTTTACGTTTCTTGTAGGATGACGTTACGACTTAAAAATAATACTACCTTTTTGTCTTTAATATAAAAGAAACCAGTCCAACTAACCTTTAGTTCATAGTCCATTCTCCCGGCGGTCGCACAGTAGTTATTAGCATAGGTATTGGTAAGGGGTATCTATTTGATACAGGCTGTCCAGATTCGTTCGTTGTGATAATTTAAGGGTAATGCGCTAATATTATGATGGTGTTTAAACCCATTGCAGACCATAAGGTTTAAATGGCATCCTATCATCGAAGTTAGTAACCACTACTTCTAGATGTTACCACATACATATCCATACATTGCTAATCTGCAGAAGTACGAGGAACGAATTCGGGCACCATCCGAAAACCGGGCGGCTCATCCACACGGTAGGCCACACTGGACTCCATCCTTCTTAGTCTGATCTCTCCAAAAAGACAAAAAGGATAAAATTCGACAATGGCAGACTAATGACGATGATTTTCTAGCGATTCCATTACCATCCGGCTGTTCATTGACTGGTTACGCAGACGACGGCCTTCTGCTTATTCAGTCAAGTACAAGGGCGAGCCTTGAAAAATTGGCGGATACTTGTTTACGTTTAATCTCTAGTTGGGGCGAACGAAACCGCTTAATGTTTGCACCACAAAAAACCTTTCAACTAATTTTAAAAGGCAATCTTAAGACATCACCGAGCATTAAATTCAATAATGTTACCGTAAAAAGAAAGGAGTCCGTGTGCTACCTTGGTCTTGTATTGGAGAGAAATTTTTCATTCGTTGAACACATAAAATCTGTAGGTGAAAAAGCTAAAAGGAACTTTTATGCCCTGACAAGGATATCAACAGCTACATGGGGTCTTTCATTTTATACTTTGAAAACTATTTACGGCGCTACCTACTTAGGTTGTATTTGCTATGGTTCACCTGTATGGGCCGATAGGGCTACTATCGGCGCGGCAAGACGTAAACTGCTCCAAAGCCAGCGCTTAGCGTTGATATTCTTGTGCAAGGCATATAGGACAGTAAGTACTGAAGCTCTGCCTGTGCTAGCAGGTGTTTTGCCAGTCGATCTTGAGATACAGCGACGTGCTGCAATGTACTACTCAACTAGAGAAAACATGGACGCGGAATTTCTGCTACAACGCGATCGTGTTAGGATCTGCAGATTGTTTAGACCACAGACTGGTGTTTGGGAGGAACTCTTGGCCGAATGGCAATGCAGGTGGGACACGTCTATTAAGGGCCGTCACCTATACCAGTACTTTCCATCCATTCGTGAGCGGTTGGCAAGTGCATGGTTGGAAGTTGATCATTGCGTGGCTCAATTTCTCACCGGCCATGGTAACTTTAAGAGTAAATTGTTTAGCTTCAAGCTTGTCACCTCACCATTCTGCAAATGTTCAACACCGGACTGTGAATATGAACAGTCTGCACATCATATCCTGTGGGAGTGTATTCTTTGGCAAGATGAACGCAATATTATGTTTGACAGCATGCAAGTTACATCCGGGGTTGTTTACTATACAGATCTTGTTGCGACTAGGACGAATTTCCGTGCGTTCAAGTGTTTTTGCCATACCTACTATTGGAATCAGTCACAATAGCTCACAACATAGGACCCGTAAATAAAAAAATTGTACCCGTGGTGCTTGGCAACTGGGCTTAACCCTGTTGTAAACTCCCATTTATTGTGCCTATGGCCTATCGTTTTTCTCTGTCTCCTGCTTGCAACGGAGGGAAGTGGAACGTATATTCTTTCATACTCCTCCTTTATCCTTTCTGATTAATTTCGGTGCGGGTTCCAAGACAGTTATTCATTTCTCTGGGACACACCGAGCTTCATTGATCGGTGTTCTTTTCGGTGGTCGCCATTGTAGATCCTGGCTTACAGGAGTTGCAGTGGTTGGGAATGTGTGGCGGGCTTGTCCCATTAAAAAAAAAAAAAATGGCAGACTAACTAAATGCCTAAATCTACGCACTTTATACATAATAACTAAACGCTTAAATCTGTTATGGGTATTATTTTTGTACTGATTGGTAGAGACTCGTGGACTAATTCACCTACTAAAACGTTAGGTACGTGTGATTAAAAATGTTTATACTAATAAAAATACGAAAGCTTTTGTCAACAGATTCATCGAGGTGCCCTCCAGGTGAGGTCTTGGGTTCCAACCTGCAGTGCATCATGCGCAAACATGTCGCCAGCACCAACGAGTCATATTGGCACGATTATGAAAATGCATAGGACCGTTATAAAGTTCAAATGTATTTTATGATAAGTACATTAAACAATACTTATTATGAGTGTATCTTCAAATTCTTCATTGAACATCTAGTAAGCTTAGAATTTTATAAATCAACTAGTCAATGTCCAATTCTGAACATAGAACGCCCACTTATAGACTGCAAGAATTATTTCGGCCGAATGACGTCCACTGCTGGCTGGACACAGGCCTCCGCCAAAGATCACCACAACCACCGATATGGATGTGCTGTGTGCTCATTGGGGGGTTTTGCCATAATCGCCACGCTTGGCACGCGGGTTGGCGATCGCAGTTGAGTTGTTAATGTACTCGAAGGACGCTGCTGCCCATCCTCCGGCTAATCCCTTAGTCGACTTTTACGACACCCATGGGAGGAGATGGGGTGGTGGCATTCTGAGCCGGAACCACACGGCTACTGCAAGAATGGCCTAGTGGAATATTGCCAATTGCTGGTTCGCATGTTAGTGAGCGCAGTATGGCTACTGTTCCACAGAAGGGACGCTGCTGCCCATCCCTCTGGTTTAGAGTCCCTTACGGTCGAAAAATCAACCTAAAGTTTTTGGATTTGGGATTGAATATCATAAATCTATTTTTAAACATTGATTATTAATTTCGGCCTTTTACAACATCCACGGGAGGATGTGGTTTTTACTGGTGGTAGGTATTTTATAGCAAGAGGCCGGATAGGTATGTACCACCGCAGTGCCAGATATTCATCGCTAAGCAGATGTGTTTAAACTTCTCACATTACTGTGCTCCGGTTTGAAGGGCACTGTAGCTGGTGAAATTACTGGGCATAAAAGACTAAATAACTAACGTCCTGAGATGACGAGCGCAGTGTCCGCTGTGGTGCGTACACGGCGCCACATGAGCACATGCGCGCCACCGTCTTTCCGGGGCTCACTTGGTATGAACACGCAGAATCCCTAATCAGAGCATCCGCGACACCTAAGGCCCCCTGCCTTATAACGACGGCGGGGCGGACGTCTTAGACTTGGGCACTGAGGCGGTTGTTTAGCCGGCACCGTCTCTTTCTTCTCCTGATATCACTCTGCAGTCTCCTTCTGCAGCATGACGCTCTCACAGAAGGAGGCTACTGCACTCAATTTTTTATGCTTTCCTAACATAGCTGATACTACTGCTGGCAGAGAGAGATCTAGCCCAATCCCATCGACCAGAATCCGCCGCTTAGTAGCCCACGCTGGGTACTCCTCGAGCATGTGCTGTGCTCTTCTTGTGCGCTTCCGCAATGGCGGCGCTGTGCCGTGACCTCACGTTCTATTCTTCATTCTATGCAGGTAAGCACCGAAACAACCGTGATCGGTGAACACAGGCGTCAGGTGGAGCTCTAAACTCCTTCTGAGCCTGGCTCTGAAGAACGGCAGGATGGCTTCGACGACGCGCTTCGTCAGGAACTGCTACTATAGGTGATGTCACCACATCTCAAGTGCGCACCGTCAAGCCAGCCGCCGCACCCTAGACCCACGCATCCGTCTTCGCCAGGTTATCGAAAGACGGTAAGCGCGCCAGGGGAGTTGCCACCTCAAAGTATAGCGTTCGGTATCCTCGTGCGATCAGTATAGCCGCTCTACGCTGCAGACCATGAATCTTTGTTCTGCAGCGCTAGACGCCCGAGAGTCGAGATGACCAAACCGCACGATTCCCCCGTAGAGGCTGCGAACTTCTTCCCTTGGTCCTCCAACATTAGGCAGTAGCCGGTGCAAGGCACCCACTATCCTTTCGATCCGGGGGACAAGAAGTGTTCTTCGAATCTCCAGCGACTGTCCAGGTTGAGCCCCAGGTACTTCACGTACTGGCCCACACGGATTGGCATGTCACCAACGCGTATCCACGAACTGGGAGGCTCCCTGGTCCGTGGCAGTTTGTGGAACCATAGCGCCATGGTTTTGTGAGGTGCTATCCGCAAACCCAGAGCGTGGATTTCGGCCACGACGATTGTGAACGCTTGCTCGGCAAGCTGGATGGTTCCCTCGAAGGACTCCCCCCTGGCTAACACAAGAGTATCTATCATCAGCGTAACAGACTAAGCTGACGCCAGCGGGGAGAACGACACGCCGGTCGGTATCGTAGGCGAGGTTCCATAATAGGGGGCCGAGAACTGACCCCTGCGAGACCCCGCACGTAATCTTCCTCCGCTTTACGCTACCGTCCCTACCCACGTAGCGAACATGCTTGTCGCGCAGACATGCCTCTATGATACCCTGCACATAGGAAGGGCACTGATGGTGGACTAGCGCCTCCCTAATCCCGCCCCACGGGACAGAGTTAAAGTAGTTGACTATGTCAAGGCTGACAGCCATCGCCACGCCACCCCGCCAGGACACTGCCTGTTCTGACAGCGAGCAGATGCGAAGGATCGCGTCGATAGTCGACCGACGCTGCCGGCTCGTCGATCAGGCAAATAGGGAGGTACGCAGAAGGAGACTCCGCGGGCCTCCTTCCAGCCCAACGGGAACATGCAGTGACGAGGAGGATGAGGAGGACGCAGCTGGAGAACAGCCCTCTAAAATGAGCGAAAATGCGCGGTTCGGAATGCCGTCCGGACCCAGTACAGTGCAGCGAGCCTTCAGGCGGCCAATGGCTCGGCCAAAATCCCCTTCCGAAACCTCCAACTCCTCAGCCCAGTCTGAGGCAGTCGGGGGTGGCGCCGATCCGGGTGGTAACCGACCACTGGAAAGAGCGTTAAAAGTACTCCCGACAGCAAATCCGAGGCCTCAATCGGGCCGGTTACTGGGGGGACCCACTGGCGCAATTACGCAGGACTAGTCCTGGGTGGCATTGCAATTGTTATGGAAAGACATGACGCTTACCACCAGGCAGACTTGCAAGTCTGGTTACCATGTTGTACAAAAGAAAAGATGGAGTGGTGCTATATTCCTAATCCGAATACACAACATAAAATCTAACTTATTAACCTAATTATATAAAGAAAACAACTTAAATCCTTTTCTCGTACTGTTGACTCAAGAGACAGAATATAAAACGTATTTATACGTACGCACACGAAAAGTTTCCTTTATTTACTTTGAGGCGAGGTTAGTAACACATTGAAATGGCGCGACAGAAATTCTTAGAACAATTCGTACGAAAATAAATAGAACGTAGCTGCCTTCCTCAATGATTTCCTATAATATTCAACGAATTCGCATACGTTTATAAAATGTCATGTTATAATGCGCAATATCTCTGATTAGATACGCGTGTTTTGATATAGGAAGAGCTTGTTATAGTCTGAATTAAGTAATACTATTATGTATCCTTTCAGTACTTTTCCAAATGGTTTGATATTAATTACATAAGTTAGAGACATTATCTGTCTTTTCTATAATCAAGTACATGCGTCATTAGGGAGTTTTTAGCTGCTACTCTTTAATGCGTTGATAAAGCATAAAATTTTCTCATTAAAGTTTATTATTATTTTCTACTTATTAATAGATTGAAATTATATCAAGCAAGCAAGCCTTATGCAAATTTCCGTATGTCCGTTAACCTACTCGAGTATGTAATATACAAATTCTATAGTTTTACAACCTATACTTTTACACCTACACTCTTGAAAACTATGTACATTTTTAAGATTATCCATATACATACACACATACCTGTAAATGTCCACTGCTGAAGACAGGCCTCCCAATAATGACTACAATTAGAGGTCATGGGGGATATTTCTATTATCACCACCCTTGGTAGGCTGGATTGGTGATCGTAGTATGTTTTTATTAGTACAAGAGAGGATTCTGTTCCTAATCCTCTTGATATTAAGTCCTAGTCCTTTACGGCAACCAAATATATCCTCCTTCTATTAAGGAGGATCTCTCTACTCTATATTTAATCTCTACTCTCTCTACTCTAATCTACCTTCTGTACATTTGGCTAATGGCCAGGGTTATTATTTGTACTATAGTTAAAGGGCGTCTACTGCTGAACACAACAAACGCCTCGCTTCTTAAAGGGAGGGATTTATATTATAGATTTTCACAATAAATTTTCATGGCTGGTTGGTGAGCGCAGTATTTCTGCTCCACAGAAGTAATTTTCCTGGCCATTCCTCTGATTTGGAGTCCCTTATTCACCTTTTACGACATCCACGTGAGGAGATGGAATGGTGCTTTATTCTTAATCCGGACACCACACACTGCAGCTAAGCTATACCAAATAATAACAACTAATGAAATTGAAAAATTCATCATTTCGGCCGAATGAAGTCCACTGCTGGACACAGGCCTCCCCCAAAGATCACCACAACCACCGATATGGATGTGTTGTGAGCACATTGGGGGGGTTTTGCCATAATCGCCACGCTTGGCAGGCGAGTTGGCGATCGCAGTTGAGTTGTTAATGTACTCGAAGGACGCTGCTGCCCATCCTCCGGCTAATCCCTTAGTCGACTTTTACGACACCCATGGGAGGAGATGGGGTGGTGGCATTCTGAGCCGGCACCACACGGCATATTGAAAAATTACATTTCAACTAATAATATGTCGTAATATTATAATTCTTCTGATCGCAATCCAATGGTTTTGCGGAAGAACTCAAGAATAACTTTGACTTAAGTATTTAACTATTACGTATTACGTAAACAAATCGTCTTACTGTAAACGAGAATAGGGGGACTGACGGTTTACTCTTGACGTCAAGTCTGTACAAACAACGGGCCAGTCAGCTTGACTCTTGCGAATCTGTGACGTAAAACGACGAGTCCAAAGATAACAAACAATACAACGTTTAAAAGGCAGCAAAACTATAGCGAGCTTCAAACAAAATTCAGAACGTTTGATAGCAACACACGTCGCAACCATACAAAAACAACTGTTTTAAACATCAACAATGACGAAGCTTCTGTTATTAATAGCGTTATCTGCTGTCTGTGCTAGGGGCTACGCTAAACATGTACACCCTAGGAGTATAATACACATGGAGGAGGACCCTGCTAATAGTGATAGTAATCCATTTTCTACTGACATTGATGGCATGCCAATTGTGAGTAAAATTTTCGTTTTTATGTATAAGGTACTGTTGAGTGAGTGGTTTTGGAGGTTGGAGATGGTTTTCAAAGTCTACGTTTAACAGATATGTAAGTCAGTGAAAGTTATGATTAAGTCTATCCTTCCGATTTTGTAATCCCTCAATTTGAAGTCAAGACCACACAGCAATATGAATCTTTAATTACCTGTCATTGAAATAGAAGGGTGCTGTGTGATCCCTATTTCGCCATTGACAGTATGCATGCCCTTAGCCCTATTCAACAAGGGATGTCCGAGCTTTACTTTTATTAACAAGACTCATTCCAAACATAAAATAAAACAACAGTTAATCAGAGATACACCGTACGCGACCTGAGAATCGAACCCGTTACGTTCGGCAGCGCCATTTTCGTCCACTAGATCAATAAGGCATTGATATATTGTTGCCTATAAATCTATTCAGGTCTTTTTTTTTACCAATTCTGCCAATTTCAACGTATTTATTTGTTTAGATATACAGAACAATATACACTTTGTTTTGTAGTATGTCATTCGCACATTTATCTTGTAAATTATCTACAATCAATTCCTTGAATGATAGGTGCCACTTGAAAGCGTTATTTTCCATTTATGTTGTTTTTAGTCGTATCAACCACCTTGTTTATACGTTTGCTTCTGCACAGTAACGCCAATACTTGTCTTCTTGTTTATCATATCAATGATAAACCTAATCCACCCTAATTCATAAAAATCTTGTCATAAACTCTCAATATCTATGATAATATACCTTACCTGTCGTTCTTTTTTTTTATAACGAAATGATATGAATACTCGCGACTTCATCCGCAAGGGAACTAACTGATGGAGAACGATATTAAACGTCTCTGAAATCCTTTACCAAAATTCATTTATTTCCGTACAGACGTTTGGACGTGTACAAACTGTCACATGTATAATATGGCTTGTATTTAAACGTTTACCAGAAACTTACCAACTGTACTACCAAAAAAAAACATATCCTTGCACTAACAGATAAATGCTCACCAACTTGCGTTGATAAAGTATCTAATAATTGTTAACTATTATATTTTTACCCTAAGGGCTACCTCGGCCGCACCTTAATCCTTTTTTTCACCTGGTTGAAATACACAATGTACTAACTTCGTCCTCGGGAAGGTCGTAGGGGCATGCCGGATTCATTCTGGCTAAAACCACCGGAGTGGTCATCGTCGGCAGCAGATTCCTTAGCTACAGCAACATGATAACAATCTTACTTGAACCACCCCTTGGTGCGCTTTTAGCTATATCTCGTAGGTGACGACTGTAAAGCGGCCCCTTTAGCGCAGTAGAGTCGACTATAAGGAGGCCGTCCCAAAGGTTCATCTTAAGGGGGATTAAGGAATCCCCGAAGCCTCGCTGTGCGCTGTGCTGCAGCACGGCACGTGAAGTTCGAGCGTCGATCTTCCCGGTCGCTGGGTATGAGCACGCAGATTCCCCAACATGCGCGCCTGCCGCGGGAGGGGGACCTCAGAGGTAGTCCTCTGAGGTGCCCCTCCCTTAAATAATGGCATAGGGCTCAGACATGTTGGATATTGGCGCCGGGGCGGTTGTTACCCCGGCGCCCTGTCCTTCTTCTCCGAGCGGGATTAACTATATCCCGATCCTGCTCTGCCGTCTACTTTTGGAGCATGATGCTCTTGAAGCAGAATCTGACGCGCCACAAATCCAGAGCGTGGATTTCAGCCACGACTATTGCCACGGTTTGCTCGGCAAGCAATATGGTTCGCTCGAAGAACTCCCCACTTGCCAAAATAACACTGTCGTCAACGTAAGAGACCAAGATGACGCCAGTTCCCTACTGGCGTCAGCTTGGTCTGTTACGACACGCAGGACCACTTCGTAGGCGAGGTTTCATAAGAGGTGACCGAGAACCGACTATGGAACCCTGCACTAATCTCCTTCTTCTGTATGGTACCGTTTCTGCCTACGCAGCAACGTCCTTTACGCGCAGATAGGCCTCGACGATGCCTTGCAGGCAAGTGGGCACTGATGGTTCACTTGAACACACTGGATGGAGTTGAGGACGTAGACTATACCAATGCAGACAGCCAGCGCCACCCCACCCCGCAGCCGCACCTCTTATTGTGACAATATTTGAAGCAACGTAATTTGACGTGCAATCTGTATTTTGATTTGCAGTTTGTATTTTAGTAAAACAATACTTGGTGAGCATAAATTGCTTTCCAAAATGAATATTTGTCTAAAACGCACAATTATTCTAATTCAAGCATATTGATTTTAGGCTTTAATGAATTATGTTAAGAGGACTTTATGTTAGAACCAATTTAATTTCTGAGTCAATTTACTAAATTAAAAAGTTACTTGGAGCTTAATACTTATTTTGGTGAAGGCTTACATTGGAATAATTGCAAAAATCCCCTGCGAAGGGTATTTTTGATTATTTAACCAGTAACCTCCTTTGCGTCCCTTTTGAGTCAAAGGGATTATTTAGACAATAACTCTAGAAATCCCCTTGAAAAAAAAGCCATCTCAGTCAATCTCCTTGGCATGGGGTTTGTCAAATATAAATATATAGTTATAGTAATATGAATACTGGAATAAGCTTTAAATTGTACCCTTATAATATAAGTGAGATTGTTAGTACCTATGAAAGTAAGTTACATTTACGGGTCCTGTTCAATCATTGGTCACGAAAGACGTATTCTTTTATTTCAGAAGATAACTTCAAGGTATTTTATTGCTAAACAGAATAACATTTACTGTTAACATTGTAATAACAATATTTTACGTTTCAGGAATTCATTCGTCACATAAAACCAAGTCTGTACGTGCCAGCCAACAACTTTTTGTTCTTCACGAGTTATCCGCCTTGCGAGGAGGGCTTTGATAGAGATATGCTCGGCGTATGTAGGGAAGTCTGGGAGTAACTACACATTTATTGTACAGAGTGGACACTCAAATAACCAAGAAATGTGTAAACAAACAGCATAGTCTTCTTGTGATATTAGTAAGTAATAAGTTGATATTGGATTTGATCTAATTTTAGAACTGATAAGATAGATTAAGTAATTCTATAAATAATTATGTATATAAATAAAACTAATACTCCTTTCACATCGAGTATTATTTTGATTTATGAATGCAAATAGAATGATATAAAGAAGTCAACTATTGGAATGAGTCTAATAACATTTTATTAAAACACAAAAGGATTGCACGTACAATTAAAATTAATAATTTAACGAGTACATAAATTTATCTCAGTCAACATTCACAATGACAATCACGATTTATTTAACTTAATACACTTCACGTCACAATTAACAAACAATTTTACTTTTATCACATTCTTCGTTACAAGCTACGGTTACAGTGCACTTAAGGTATCCCTAAATTGTCCACGGCGAACATTACTCACGCCATTATGTAAATGAATTTGATCTCGTCCAGCAAGGGATAAGGCTGACGAGGATGTCCACCTGGTAGAGAAAGATATTGATGTTGGTTTACGGCTAAAATATCTCTAGAAAGATCCAGAACCAAAGTGCTGTTATGTTTCTACACACCTGACCAGAAGTGTGAAGAAATACAATAGAATTGAGTTAGTTATATTAATGATTGCACTTCAAAGTAATCAAGTCGCTAAAAGTTCATTATCCTCTCTAACTTTTGCATCATAATAGCTCTTCACTGATGATCTCTAAACCCTCTTAGTTGTAGTTTGTTTAGATCCCATACAGCCCCCGCCTTGAATGCAGGATAGACATAAAACCGTTGATTATGTGCAAAAATATATAAGACAATTATTCCCTATATGCTTAAATTTATCCCAAGAGAAAATCTAAGATTTTAATTAATTTCTAAATATCACCAACTTTCATGCAGCGAAACGACTCAACTTTGTTCAGTAAAAAGTACTCACTAGCATATATTGATATGATAGCATCAGCGAGGCGGGCGGGGCAGCAACGTATTCCAGCGAAGGCGCTCGCACACTCTCGACTCCACATTATTCAGTACATTAAGACAGCTCACCGATGTATAATGGTTTGGTCACATAAGTGAGGCGGGCGGCAGCGTGACAGCGCCATGTCCTGATAGAGGTGAGGGCAGCGTGGCCACGCCGCGGATCCACGCACCACGCTCGCAGCAGAACGACTCTACGTTGTTCAACGCTCTCATGTAGATCGTTGTCACACCACCTGACACATGACCATTTTCGTTAACAAACAATTGTGAGTTACAGGGCTTTAGAAGGCCTGAAAAATCCATGGGCATACAACCATGCCACCACCTGCAAAGCATCCCGATACCACTTGCTTGCTTGCTTGCTATGCTTGAAGAGCTCGCCGTATAAACCTCCAACGTATCCTGAATATTCTAGACAGGTGACGGTCAGTAGCGTCTGCGTTCTGAGGTCAGCTCAGTGACAATGGCAAGACCTCTACGTAGGGAGAGTGGAGCTGTATACTGATAGGTTTTTGATGATTGAATATATACCTATACAGCATTTCCCACCACAGAAAACATACATTTATATTACCATAATCGTCACGTTTACTAGTATGTATATATACGGCTATACTTGTAAGGATATTTCAGTCGTTTTCAGTATAAAAAAAAAAAGTGAGTCTTTGCCAAAAAAAAAGAAAGCATACGTAAACTTGAATGGAAGTAATCTTAATTAAAAAATAAACTTTAGCTGGCGAGTGAGTTGGTTACCGCATGCAGCGAAATTATATACAGTTTTTCTAAACGTTACCGTAATATCTGCCACTGATGTAGGCTCTGCACTCGACTATCCACCTACTTGCGTGGGGTAATCATCCAAACCGATCAGCCCAAACCTAAGGCCAGGTGAATGGTTGCCCAGAGTGGTGACTATGGATTAGCCATAGGCAATTATTACAGAAAGAAACGAATTTTTCGATTGTTCCGTTTATTCGATTACAATTCAATATCTAGACACTAACTTCATTCTCACTGTGCGCAATAATTATTGTAATCGATTGTTAATTTAGATTCAATTGACATTTGGTGACGACAACTAAATCGACAGTCGAATGCGCGATTGTACAATTGTAGACTGATTCGATTGATTTTCCAGTAACATTCACGTATGTCAACTATGGGTATCACCTTATTCTATTGGTAAAACGACATCAAGCAGTAAACTCAGTTATAGTGACATAGCTATAGTAAGAATCCGCCAACAGTCACGACATATTCTTGTTCTTCAAAACAACAACAATAACAACTTTACAATCTTGAAACGTTGCTGCGATATATTGGACGCGGAAGGCGGACCGCTGGGTGTTGTGGCGCAGCTTGGGACAGGCATATGTCCAGCAGTAGACTGTGATAGGCTAAATTGATTCATTAATTGCAATCAAAACGTGGTTTCAATGTATACAAAAATCATAACAAATACCACTTGCACTTGTTTTCGAAATAAGCTTGAATGTAGAGATAGACCGCCGCTTTTATACTTTACTCAGATTGTTTACGGTAAAACTATTTTCAATCTGCAATATTGTTTTGCTGAAAGAGTATTTGCAATGCAAAGGAATGTAATGAAAATTTACAGTGCGTACAAAATATTCCCAACTGAGTTTAAGTTTATTTAAAGCTCTCAATCTCTCTATAGCTCACCTATGTTTTAAGCTCTACCAGACGCTATTTCAACGAAGTATTTTGGAAACGTGGTTGATATATTTCGTGACAAATATTCTAAACAGAAAAATATTGTGTAATTAAATATTTGTATTTGTTCTGTAACTCCAGGACCAGAACATCGTTCTGCTTAACAATCAATATAAATTGTCTTGATAGATTAAAACATCGATAGATAGTCTACTTTCTGTTAATTTGTAAATACAGGTGCTCATATGCGCTACCGCGTAATATATACACAAAGGTTCTGAAAGTAGTAAGTAATTTAAATACCATAGTAATACCTCATAAGTAGATTTTGTTTCAGTAACATCGAGTTGTAGTTGGGTACTGCACTAAATAGGTTTTGCTTGTAGAGTGCATGGGGCAGGGTTCTAACTCAGGACCCAGCGATGACCACTCTAAATGAATGTTCTGCCGGCCAGATTAGCTGTCTTGTTATTTCCAGTGGGTTGTTGGCAGATAAATAATTTGAAGTATTTCCCAATCAGATTGTCAGCAGTTATCATTTGGGTCCAAGGATTCCGATTCATTTGCGATGACAGTTTTTATGCCTATCTCCATAGAACGATAAAGATATCTAACAATATATTTTTCTGTTAAGACCAGCTTTTGGATAAGGCCTCGAATTATGACATAACGTATCACTCAGTAATTTCACCTTGAATTAGATACGTGGTAAAATGTTGGGGCAAAAAAGTGTCCCTTTTTATTTATAATAAGTACCTATCTTTGTAGACAAGTTCTCGACACGGAAAGTTTTCACGCGTTTAGAATAGCTCTACCAAAGATATTGGAAGAAAGGAGATATGCCATGTAGATCAAAATGTATGCGAGCCTAGAAATCCATTTTCCCATTTTTGATAAAAGCACACTAATGCACACAGTAACAAGGTCTCATCCAATAAACTGAATAAATACAACATTATAATTGGCTTCCCATAGTAAAACACACTCACGACTTTGTAGGTAGCCAATCACACAACGCGTACAGACCACAAACGATAGCCGCACCACGCAACGTTGTCTGTCGATCTCGTTGGAGGCCGTCGCATCCTGCGTTTGCCAGTGCAGTGTCTCCGCTTAAGAACATTTCTGTCCCAACGGTCATCAGTTTGTGCCCCGCTCCTTGCCTCTTCAGCTTACTAATTCTTTGAGCTATGCCGGCAACTTTAGTTTAACTGAGCTCTTCATTTTTGATTCCATCTCGTAGAGAGATACTAAGAATAGCTCTTTCCATAACTTACAGAGTGACCTTGAGTTTTTTTATGAGGCCCATAGGGAGTGACCACTCTCGTCTCTTGTACCATATGACATCATACCGGATCTCGATTTAGTCAGTCTGGTTGTGATACTTACCCTCGGGAAGATGGTATAAAGCCTTCGTGTTGGGCTAGGGTTGGTTGGGTTGGGTGTGTTATCCGAGTGATGTCCAGATTATTACTACAGCACCACTGCACGACATCCATGGGAGGATATCCCATGGAAGTCGTACAAGCCGACAAAGGAACTCGTGAGGAATGGGCAATAGCATCCCTTTTGATGAACAGTAGCCATTTTGACGGCACGGTTGGTGCAGTGGCTGATACAGTCGGCTGCTGCGCACCGGGTTTGATTCCCGCAAATCTGCATGTCTAGCTATAAGGAGCAAAATATGACGGACTGAAGGATGACGTCCAGCTAAAAAGTACTTAGCAAGACAGCCATTGCGAATGTTGATCCGCCTTGGCACAAGAACCAGAGACGAACGTGGAAAGAGGGACCTGCAGGACATGTTCTGAGTTTTTGAGAAGACGCAAGGTACGTGGCGCTAGACCTGCATAATACGAGCTGCCACCGGTGATGTTTGAGCGTGTAGATGGCTGTATGGTTACTAAAAGACATATGTTTGTAGAATAAATTCGCAGTTGTGCACAAGACGCTAGAGGCTGCAGAATGTACCGCTGCCGAATTAAGGGAAGAAGTTTCGTCGATGCGCAATGGTATCGCTGCATCAACAATTCCGTCAAACCCATCGCGTAATATAAATATGCGAAGAAACGGCGCAGTTCAGTTTTCGCGAAAATGAAGCCACTACGAACAACAAGCAGGAAGGTGTCATCCGTGATTGACCTAATTAAGTCACAGCCTGCGAAGATAACACTTCACGCCACTACACAATAATTAAGGCAATTAAATCAAATCAAGCTACTGAAGCCGGTAAAGTGGGTTATAACAGCTTTACTGGCTGGTGAAAGATAATAAAAGTCGGGCTCGACGTAACCGGCACAAACACGGCACAGATCCTGCAAGCGAGGAGATGAAAGCTGCAGTGCCCATTATGCTCCTGTATATCTATGTGTCTGACACACAGGCATCGGCAGTAAGCTCCTTCAGTAAGTCATCAGGAGGAGTCAAAATCGAATTGGTGCCACAAGAACAGCGATACTGAAGCTGTCACGGGTGAAGTCTAGTAGGACTACAAATTTTAAGTCCAACCATCCAGCAGATTCCCGCAATGTACGAAGTCTGTATTTCTCAGTGCTGACTTTTGGCCGAAAGAACGACCGAAACTCCCAGTGTCCAAATTTAGTTTTATAGTATATTGTTACATGTATATTAATCTATAGGGTATTCATTAGGGTCTATGTTAACTGGAATTAATTAATAAATATTATATTATTAACTATTGGTTAGCTTGTCCACATGAAGCTGAATGTTATGCACTCCCCATGCAAAAAATCCTTTGTGAAAATATTCACTCATATGTCACTTATTGCATTAGATATAGATTGAATGCAATGAGTGACACAATTGGCACAGTGGTCAAGCTATTGGCTTTCTGGTTTACGGGTCACAGAATCGGTGCCCACCCGTAACAATGTTTTTCATGGCCTACACATATTTGTTTCGTGTTTATGTGCATGTGAGTTTTATGGACGTACGTTATACCCACTATACAGGTAGAACTATAGTGTGGGTCATCGTTTAAAAAAATAAGCTGCTGATGTCAAGGACTTGTATACATACCACTATATGCTATGTGTTGAGGGAGAATCGCTTGCATGGACACGTATAATCGTCTATATGTATCAACATTTTAGTTTTTCAGTCTGCTAGAGTGCAATTCCCAAAGCTCGGATATCCATGAATACAGAATTGAAATAACGGTGACACCCTAATTTGGTCTTCGCTAAGACTCGTCCTCATGGCTCACCGTCTGCAACGTGTCGTTCGTGTCTCGGCATCAACATCTTCGTCTGCTGTTTGATAATGAGTGCACCTATTGATATCACAAGGTGTGTATGTTTTGATGATGTTGATCTGTTTGCCTAGTTAGTCTCACTTATATGTTCGTGTGTCAGCATCGACATCTCCTTTTGCTGTTTGATAATGAAATTACGTATTGACATTACGAAGTGTGTACGTACCTATGGTGATGTTGACCTATGCGCCTAGTCTGGCTCACCGACATGTTCGAGTCTCGGCATCAAAATCTTCGCTTGCTGTTTCATAATGAGTGCACGTATTGATATTACGAAGTGTGTACCTACCGATTATGATGAGCTGCGTGCCAAGATAGGCCAGTGCATGCCCATGTCTCGGCATGGACATCTCAGTTTCTTGTTTCCATTCGCGTTGTTTCCAGTCCCACAAATCTATCGCACCCACGCTGCTTGCCGTTTTGTCCTGCAAATCGAAAATATTTACTTTTATTTTATTATAACGCTTTACAGCTCGCTAGGATACCTTTGCTTTGCTGCCAAATCTCGGAGGACCATGTGAGGAAGTTCGCCGTCTCTACGGGGTAATAACCGCCCTGGTGCCTTATTCCTATACGCCTGAAACCCCCTGCCGTAGCTATAAGGCGGGGGACCTCTGGGTTCGCGGGTTGGGGCAACATTGCAGCAGCAGATTGGGGAATCTGCGTGCTCACACCAAGCGACCCAAGAGAAGACGGTAGCACGCATGTGGTCACGCGCTGCCGTGGGACGCTTTGGGGGATCCTTTACAATCGTCCACATCCGTTGGTGGTCCGTCGACCGCTTTACAGTCACCCTCTCCGAGATGTGCGTATAGGCGTGGCATCAGTGGGCCTTCCCCGGAGCGAAGGAAGTTCATGAAGAATTTCCACTGGGAACCAATAAAAAAAAGAGGATACCTTTGCTTATATAATTAGTAACTAATAACTACGTGGTCTGGACCTCTTAAGGCAAGTAGGATAACGCAGTATGATTTTTCTGCAATAATCCCTTCAAGAGTTATGGTGATGATGGCATGTTTTATAATCATCATTATATTTTTTTGGGTTTAGCTTTCTGTGTAACCAGATGGGACAAAAAATATCACTTATTAGAATAGTTATAGTATTATTATAATTCGTTCAGAATGAAAAACTGACCTTGTCAGAGATCTTGCCAGCGCCACCAACGATGTACAATTTATCGTTCATAGCGAACATCGTGGAGAAACATCTGGGAAACCGCAGACTGTGTATTTCTGTCCATCTGCATTTATGCACATTAGTATAGTCATGCAACAAAAGTTAAATTATTTCGTCTGTCGGCTTCGAACCAACATAACTACAAGGTATTAAGAGTAAGATAATGGTAAGCTCACATAGACTCACAACTTACAGCTAACAGTATTATATCCTATGGCCGTTTACAGCCGACCATCTGCATCGCTGAGCGAAAGTAGAAATGTTGTGATATTTTTTATTATCCAATAATAACTCCTATATACTATTGCATGACGTAATCTAGGTAGATTCTATTCTGTTTCATATGTTAGAGAATCGATAAAGAGTCCGTTCAGCCGTTTGAGATTGATGGTGTCGCGAATGTTCAAATGTACATATACAACTTTCTTATTTATAATATAGTAGGATTATTGGTTTAAAACATATCATTATTATTGGAAGTTGGATAATTCTTTCGCTTTAGGCATAAACCACGTGTGGGATAAACTGTAAGGTTTATTGATTTAACTTGATATGAATGATAGATTAATTAAAGCGTGTCGAGCAATCGTAAGCCATGGATTTTCAGCATTTCCATGATATTGCCAGCAATTTCATTCCTTAATAAATCTAGATGATGCCAGCATTTCCTACTGAGTGCCTCTGAAAACAAATGCCGTAACAAACTCTTCACTAAAACTTCTTTGCTAAAGAGAACACATATTTAATGCTACAATATGAAGTGAGAAACAATATGTCGTGTAAAGGCTGGAATGGCCTTTATGAAAAAGATTCATAGCCGTTTGTCCTGTCCTGACAGACGACAAGCATGAATCAGTCATCGAATAGCTTGACCCTGTACTAGGCGGCTCAAAGATCCGCCGCACAACAATACGACGACACGACACGGTTGGTGCAGTGGTTGATGCAGTCGACTGCTGCGCTCCGGGTCGCGGGTTCGATTCCCGCACGGAACAAATATTTGTGTGATCTGCAAGTAGTTGTTCCGGGTCTGGGTGTATCATGTATGAAATGTATGTCTGTAAACGCACACAGGAGAAATCCTAGAGTGGGGCAACGTTTTTAAAAAAAGAAAACAGATTCAGAAATACTATGGGCAGGACATATGTGTGGGCACGCTGATATGAAGTCTATGTTACACACACGTAGACGTCATATCTGTCTGTACTAGCCTACATAGTGCTTCAAAATAGTTTTCTGTTCTGATGTGGTCACATGCACAATTTTTTGTCATACCAGATTAATGTCATAACATTGAGATTAGTGCAGTGGTTGATACAGTCGGCTGCTGCGCTCCGGGTCGTGGGTTCGATTGCCGCACGGAACAAATATTTGTATGATCTGCAGGTAGTTGTTCCGGGTCTGGGTGTATTGTGTGTGGAATTTGTGTATGTAAACGCACCCACGACACAGGAGAAATCCTAGTGTGGGGCAAGGTTTTTTTAACAAAAAAATAATAATTAAAATGACAGTTTTTTATTTATAAAAATTTCATTAAATATATATTTAAGTGTCTAAATTTAATGGAATATGAAAGACCAAATAATCATTATAAACGTTAAAAGCAGCTCTATCTATTTTTGTCTTCAATATGATGTCTAACTTTATAGAAATCCATTTTGCGATCCTTCTACTTTATACAGGACTTGAATTTATTGAGACTTCATTTCAGCCGAATAAGGTCCACTACTAGACACAAGCCTCTCCCAAAAATCGACACACGACCGGTCTGGGTGTGTAATGTGCTCAAAGGGGGTTTTGCCATAATCGCCACGCTTGGTAGGCGGGTTGGCGATCACTGTTGAGCTGTTAATGTACTCGAAGGAAGCTACTGCCCATCATCTGGCTAATCCCATAGTCGCCTTTTATGACACCCACGGGGTGAGATAGGTTGGTGCTATTCGTTGCCGGTACCACACGGCAAGACTTAAATGTTCAATATTACTTAGGATTTAGTTGCAGACTCGTATGGTGTGCACTTAACTGATTTTCTGATACTGTGCATTGACAATCTGTTCGAGAGCTATCAGTAGGGTATTAGACTCTTGTATGTCGTATCGTATTCCCTTTGATGCTGCTCAATAACCCCTAACAACGAGCCTGGATAATGCTAGAAAGATTAGTGTTAAGAATAAAACTCACTCGTTTGTCTTGGAGTTGTAACACTCTACAATTTTGCAGACTGGTTTCTTCTTCTCCCCGGTCATACCACCCGCCACCCAAATGTACTCGCGGTACTTCGCACATGCCACAGCCATGCGCGACACGCTCAACGAACTCACTTCACTCCATGTACCCGTCTTAGGATCAAACTTTTCCACTGAGCGGAGGACTCTAGAATGCCCTCAAATAAGTAAATGTTAGACTTAGATAATTATAGATTACGGTTACGGTTACGGTACGGTACAAAGACTTTATCTTCGTAATACTGATAACTGAAACTCAAAGCTACAGAGCTTTAAGTTTCAGTCATCTGGGAGCTTACTATCATCTCTTAAAGCAGTATTATTTTAATCTTACTTTGTCTTTTGGTACCACAACGTCCATAAAACAAGTTTAATTGTTTGTTTGAAACAATGTCATTTTCTTGGCAGTTTTGGTGACGTCACCTCTAAATCATTCATTCAATTCGTACCACAACGTGATTTTTGGCTACTAGCATTATTGTTTTAAGGCAAATTTAACAATCATAGAAAAGTTACTCGAACCCGACTTGAATATTAATTAATATTATAAAAAACCCTTGTCGTGTCATATAAAGTAAGTAAAACATATTTATTTGATCTGAAATTGGAGAATGGGTTGTGTAACTAGTGATTTTAGTACCTGGATAATTAATTTCTTGTTTGTCTAGATGGCGAATGATGTACTCATCTACATTGGTGGTGCGACCTGAACGCGTAGGATTCTTAGTACTTAGAGGTTTATTCACATAAGGTCACTGAGTCAGATGTGACATCAACTCCTGAATATAAGTTGTCATTTCTTTGAGTTTTACTTCCTACTTGTTATATTTCGATCTCATTGAGGTAGGTATTTATTGTAAAACATTTTACAATCTCTAGATTTACCTTAGATTTCAGCTTCTTTACGTACCTGCCCTTTTTATCTTGTCCACCGATGGCATACATGGCCATGCGGTGCACAACAAGCCCGAAGTTCTTCCTAGGCGTCATGAGTCCGTTCTCGCTGTACCAAGAGCGAGACACTGGCTCGAAGCTCCACACCGTTGAGACAACCACAGACTTGCCACGGATGTCATCATCACGGGGATCCGCACCGCCTTACAAACAGTTTAATTCTAAATACAATCATTGGTTTGGAGGACGATAATTGATGTGAATTACTCAGGACCGACAATAGTGATAAAAATGCAAAAGCCCTCCTTTCTTTTAGCAATAGGGTCAAAAGCAAGAGCTCTGTTTCACCAGCATTGGAGATGTAAGCAGAAAGTAGCTTACTCTCTCTCTTATCTTATCGATATTTACCCACTGCTGGGAAGGAACGCAGAAGATGGTTTCAAATTTGACCTTAAATAAATTGTAATAAATTATTTCCAATCTCCAGCACCTCCTATGCGATCTTGATCGCATACTGCGGTGGTACCTATATCACCGCCGTATCAGAAATTTTGCAGTCATTAATTGCAGGCCTAACTCCATCAGCTTGGTCTGAACGCGTCAATTGTTCTGTTCTGTTCCCCGGATCGAGGCCTAATCCCCCATACAAGGTCTATAGAATATAAGAGTAGATTAAATACTAACCGACCAAGTACACCCGTCCCCTCAAGAAGGCGACTGAATGGTGATGTCTTGGCTCTGGCAGGTCTCCTACATAGTCCCAAACGTTGGTCATTGGGTCGAATCTAAAATGATATTATGTTCCAATTGTAAATCGGGTAAAGATATGGCTCAGCATTGTGAAAATAAGAACAAAAATCCAAACTCAACTTGTGTGCAACAGGTGTGATCGAAGTAGATCGAATATATACGGTGAGGATGGGTCATTTTACTGGCAAATAGACTGTTGATCGACATGTCGATCGACAAATTGATTAATTGCATAGAGAAAGTCTGCAGGCACCTTTAGGTTTGTCCTGCACAAGAGGTAGTTAATGAAAAGGTAAGGTTAAACTTTAACTACAGGCGTTGGAAAAGATGACAATTAACCGACACACAATAAAATGTCATACAGCAAAAGATTTTGTAATGAAATCGAAAGTTTATCTTTACGTCAGACACTCACCACAGAATGACCTGGTTGCACCAGTAAATAAATAAGGAGTTTCAGTAACGCCTTATATCCGATCTTACCGATAAATATATTTTCCAGTATTTCCTCCAAATCCATATGGAGTGTGGGGATCTATTCCACCAAATACTAAGACAGTTTCTCTGACCCAGTTGAATAGGGACCCTTCTGAAATGTAGTTCTTATTTGAAGGGCCAAGTATTGACGTAGATAACTTGTTCCTGCAAGAAAACACAAGCAATAAAGTAAACATACTCAATTACGCTAGTAAGAAACAGAAAATATCTAATTTTATATATTTGTTTGTTAGTCCTAACGCAGTTATGGATCCCGTGGAATGTGCGCTTACATGTTAGCGTTTCCGGAATAAATACTACTTCTAGTGTAGCGTTATATTTTATACTACTGGATACAAAATAAACAAAAAGATTCCAATCTTCAAAATCAATATTGGAAAAAGATAGGCGATCAATTTGCCCACGAAGATACCGTACGGTGTCTATTGAGGCGACCACTGTCGTGGCCCGCTCTCCGCCATTGGACATACTGGCGATATGGACGCGAGATTTTTCGAGCAGCGGGAGCTCACCCACAAGGACGATAAAAGTGCTGAAGGGACAGGAGAAACGACACGCGCTCGTGGGGTGGCGTGAGCAGTGAGAGGGGTTACACATCCTGCCGTGCTTTAAGGCTTGGCTGAGGAAGAATGAGCGCATCACCTACCGGCTCACTTACTCAGTTGTTCACTAGGCACGAAACCACGAAAGTTAGTACATCATCCGGGTCGGTTTCCTTGAGCAACATGTTATATATTGGAGACTTATCTCCCATTTTTCGTTTAAAGGAGAGAAATCCGATCCTGTTCTTAAACGGAGATCCCGAGGGGGCAACAGCCTGCCTCGGAACAAAGCCCAGCCCATAGCCAGAATCTAAGAAATAATCTAAGCTTAATACTCCTGCCTTGCTAGCCATTGCGGTCGCCCAGAGTGAGGACTTTAGTCATCCGTCGAGTGATCTTAGATATGACGGTAGCGTTGTGGCGTTTTAGCTGGTAAGAGTCCATGAGGATTTCACCAAGTATAAAAAATAAGAAAGATAATCAACTCAGTAGGGGAGCAGTCTATGGACCGAACGCAATTCTTTAACATCTGTGACGTGTGAAAGTATGCTCACATATTAGTTTTTGCAAGAGATTCCTTGGATTGGTTGAAGAGTGATATCTGCGGGCTTCCGATGTTGTTTTGTGTGGGCGGGTTGGGCCTCGCCGCCGGCTCTGACCGCAACGCATTTGTCGTCGTCTGAGGACGCGTGCCGGACGTCGGGCTGTGGGGTTACCTACTCTTGTAAATCGAACAGGTATAAAATGGAGGAACATTTTTCAGTTGGACTTCACCTCTATGCAAGTGTTTAACATAATGTTTTCAGAGCTACGATGGTAACCGGTGCCTAATGATATCACATAAAAAGATCCATGAGTAAAAATAATTGACACTTGCCTCCTAGATCCTGCCAAAGCTGCAGTGGCAGCGGCCAAGTACGAGGCTGCCACACTATGCCTCTTTTCGGATCGTCTGATTACATATTGGTTCTGCGAAAATCATTAAATTATTTTACGTAAATTATGTAAAATAATTACGTTTATGTAAAGTTCCACACTAAGTTTATTTGCACGCAATTTTTTAACTAGTTAGGATTCGTGGGATGACGATAATGCAAAACAGATTTTATTTCTAATCATGAATTTGAAATCTCGTAGAAACAAGGAAAGAATAAAATTTTCTTCAATATTTGTTTTATTTTCTTTTTGAACTTTCAGCGTCATTCATCCATATATTCGTACGTATCCTATTGGAGGCGATTCTACCAGACGATTGGTTCATGGTTAAGACAGTCGTAGGTTGATATAATAATGCCTAGGCCTGCTCGAAGAGATTTCTTAAAGATATAAGCTCTGCCTTAGTACTCTACTTTCCTACGTAATGATATATTATTTATTTGTAAATAAACAATCTTCTATGCCAAGAGAAGAGAATCATCAGCCACACTCCATCCCTGACTGCTTGCTGATATGACGGTGCGGGACTGTATTGTTCGGTTTACTCAGGACTGATTCATTACCGAAAAAAAATATTTTTAATTAAATACTCATTACTTGAACAAGATAGTAAGGTTTAGTTTAAACAAAGGGAAACTGCATCGCTATAGAAACAATCAGTTGCAGGCTGCCAGGTGCAGAAAGGTATCGCCACGTGAGCATATGACGGATGAAGGCATGCAATAAAGAATTGAGTTGAAGGCGGAACCGGTATCAGCTTGGTAAAGCTACTAAGCTAAACACTTAGCGCAGATATTGCACAGATCAATGAAATATAGAGGACTAAGGATCATTCTAGAGGATGAGATGAGAGAGGATGGATACTTCTGCTTATCAACTTATAAAACCGTGTGTCGCCGCTGACGGGCTGGCTTAGCAAAATATTTTTTTTGTTCAAGTCATCTTTGGTCACTTACCTTTTCAGTCATGCTAGTCTCGACAGTACCACTGCTAGTTTCACTGTTGGTTGTGTTCACATCCTCAGAGTCCTTCTCGGGAGGGTCGTATAATCCCTCATTCTTGGTTGAAGTTTGCTAAATATGTTATAGAAATGCTTTATAAATCAGTTGTTTATAAACGAGAGTCGCTTGTCGCGTTGTTAATTAATCTTCTCTTCTAAAACCATTGGATTCAATGTGATTTCCACTTTTGGATAGCGTGACGCTTCCGCATGCTTTATTATATTAAGGCTACATTTTACTTCGGGCAAATACCGTGACAAATGAGCTTTATATACGTACCTACCCGTGCAAAGCCGAGACAGGTGTACGGCAAAGTTTAACAATCGTTACTCTTATAAAATGACGTTACGTTTTGTAAAATACATAACTAATTTTCAAATGTTGGCATGCAATACGAATAAGCTAAAAACCGCCCTCCGCAAATTGAGATGGCATCTTTAAGAACTTCTTCGTCATGATGTTCATCATTTCGGCCGAATGAAGTCCACTGCTGGACACAGGCCTCCCCCAAAGATGTCCACAACGACTGATATGGATGTGTTGTGGGCTCGAAGGACGCTGCTGCCCATCCTCCGGCTAATTCCTTAGTCGACTTTTACAACACCCACGGGAGGAGATGGGGTGGTGGCATTCTGAGCCAGCACCACACGGCAAAATGATGATACGGAAGTGGAAATCTATTGGAAAAGTCTTTGTTCAGAACGTTTTTTTGGCTGATATGATGAATAAACTGAATAATTAAAAATAAATGTGAAGTTACATTATTTTGTTCAACGGTGCACATGTGAATCTGTTGGATTTGTTTACGGCGTTGTTGCTGAGCCAATTGTATGTGCTGCTTCTGTTGTTCCAGTTGTTTTCTTTGTTCCTATAATTTTTAGTAGAGCAAAAAAGTAATAAATGTCGACGGAATATCAATAAATCGCCTTTCTTTTTCTATCAAAAGGTACCTCGAATTGCTTTTGATGTTTGCAAGATAGATCAGGACTTCTCATTCTAGATTCCGCCACTACGGGCATATGCATCTGCATTTCAACTTCTACCGATTGCGGCGATCTGTTCGATGGTGAAACCGATTGTTGACCTTCTTGAGTCTGAAATAGCACCCGAAAACTTATTCCAGATTATGAAATAGTGAAAATGACTAACTTCTTAGGTATTTGTTGCATAAATCCTTAACAGTCTCCTAATTAATGAAAATTGATTTCAATATGTAAGAATTATCTTTGTGACATAATGCCATTACAGGTGCAAGTACATCAATTAATAGATATCTTAACCAACTTATATTAAACTGAATTAATGTTGATCAAATTCTCGCTTTATCAATTTAAAATTATTTTATTTATTGCTTTCGTTTGGTTAGAGGTCAAACTTCATCATATCGGCCATACAACGTCCACTACTGAACAAAGGCCTACCCCATAGATTTCCACAATTGTGTCATCATATTGGGGGGAAGTTGCCAGTACTCACCAGGCTTGGCAGGCGGGTTGGTGAGCGCAGAATGGCTAATGTTCCACAGAAAGGATGCTGCTGCCCATCCCTCTGGTTTAGAGTCCCTTAGTCGCCTTTTACGACTTCCACGGGAAGACATGGAGTGGTGCTATATTCTTAATCCGGACACCACACGGATTCCGGACACCAGCACCTTGTGTCAGAATTATTCAAACCGTCCAAAGGCCTCCGACTTGGCTTAACGACTGTCGTCTAATGACAGCAATGGCAACCAACGATTTATTTACGTGACCTCTGAAGCACGGAGACGCTCAGTTCACATACCACTACGGTCACCCATCCATAGACTGACCTCGCCAAACGTTGCTTCACCTCACCGATGGTTTATCGGTCAGTGAGGGCAATTGCATATGAACGCCTCGAAAATCTTACTATATTGTTTGTTCTCCTGTTATATTCACAAAACAAGAGCATTCATAAATGGTTACTTAATAAGTTTCATATACTGCAAGTATTTGCAGTGTGGGGCCGACTAAAAATACCACCACCCTACGAATAGCACCAATCCATCTCATCTCGTCGGTGTTGTAAAAGTCGACTATGGGAGTGTCCGGAGGATGGGCAGCAGCGTCCTTCACGTACCCTTCCAACTCAACTGCGATCGCCAACCCGTCTGCCAAGCGTGGCGATTATGACAAAACGATACCGGTGGTTGTGGAAATTTTTGGGGGAGGTTTCAGCCCAGCAGTGGAAGTTCTTCGGCTCAAATGATATGTAAGTATAGAAATTTAAAAAATATTATTTTGTTTAAATATGAGAGGGAATGGCTTCGTCACTTCCCTTGTTTTATTGCTACAGAATATTTTTTTATTTTGAAAATTCATGTCTTTTTACGTAATATAAATTCAAATACCTTTCTTCTATTTTCGAAAAATTCACTCATAGTCGGGAAGGATTTATCCTTGTCGCAGGCAAGTCCTTTTAGTGTCGCTGGCAGTGGAAAGTCCATTTTAGGTCTCCGCATATCCATTTTTTCATTTTCCATGCCTCGCATACTGCCTGATGATACATAAATACTTATATCAAGTCTATGTTTACTTGCCAATATATGTACTGTAGGCGACTTTTTAAAAGAGTGTCTTAAATCTTTCATATATTCGTGAAAATAAATTATGGGAAGTTTCAAAACCTATTAGTTGCTCGTTCTATTTATGAAAGTATTACCAGGTGTAAGATCTATTTTCAATACAAACACAATAATAAATGGAATGATGTACATAGACGTAACAATATTATTACACATTACAATATTATTGGTCTGTATGCGTGATTTGTATTTTGCATTGTGATTTCATTTTTATCTTAGCAATTTACGATATACAAAATCACCGTAACGAATTTGCCAGGCTATTTACACGTTCATTGTCAGATGTGCATTAATGCATCAGTGGTGGATTCTGCGTTGTATAAAGTCAATAATACACCCAAAAACATAATATTCTGGATGCTTCGTGGGTTCTGTACAAATAATTGACCTGTATTACAAAATATACGTGGATCCGCTCAAGAAAAAGAAATATTTCGTTGATGGTGAACGGGCCTGTACCTGGTATATTATCATCATTCCTTCTAGGCGGCTGCATCATGGCCATCTGCTGGTACATCTGGTCCTTGGGGACCGTGAACTGTTCCAAATATACCAGGAAGTCCTTGTACGTTACATGATGCTAAAAAGTTAAGGACATTTATTAATGCATTGTTTGCTTATTATAGGAAGCTAAGTTGAGGTGTTTACTGTGGTAAATAGAGTTATAATAATAAAACACTCTTAAACGGATTACATCGCGTTTATTATAGATTTTTATATTTTCTAACATTTCGAACGGTTTCTATGGTTCGTAGTAAGTTATTAATTGGTGTTTGATGTTAACATTTACGCCAATGCTGATGAAAGACTCGGCTATCCTCAGCCGATTCATTGAGCCGATTCATTGATTTGTATGTGAGAGGTGCGCCTTATTTAATTCAAACCTAAGATAGAATTGTACTAAAAATTGTTTTGTTCTTGTGTTCCGAAGCGCTTGCGTCGTTTTATGTGATTAGTCGTTATTTTACCTTTTCTTCACCGATCCAGTTTCTTTCGGCAGGCTCTGTTAGCCCGAGCACATCGATCCAGTGGTAGTAGTTCTTAGAATTGTTGCCATACCAATATTTAATTATTACGTAACTGTAAATAAAAAAATTATATGTATATATTTTTTATAATCATCTAACCTATTACGGCTCTAATTGTTTTAGTTATAAAGCATTTAAAAAACTCACGCTAGTCCATCATCGACCATCTGCTGTACTTCAGGTTCATTAACAAGTTCCAATATCTCGGCGTTGTCAGGGTTGCGTTTGATGTCGACGAGCTGCCACGGCGAGATGAGGCCGAAACGCACGCAACGCATAACTTCCACCGCAAACCGGCGACGTGTTGACCAATCGCCATACAGCCATCGCACGCCGGCCATAAGGACCTCAATTTCGCTAGAAAGTAAAACAGCCGAATGTATCAAAAACATTTATTATTAAATCTTATGGTTAATATAATAAACATTTATGACCATAATTAGGTAGTAATAATCTAACTTATAAAACTATGTTAATACATATAGCTGTATACTTATGGTATAACGATCATTTAAATTAATGTTGTAATATTTTGTTGTTATGATAAAATATTTTTATGTATGTTATATGCGTCTGTAGTAGCGAGTCTGTAACGCTTGATCTGCACGATGTAGTTTTACAATGTTATTATGTCTAATATATTTGCCGTGTGGTGCCGGCTCAGAATACCACCACTCCATCGCCTCCCGTGGGTGTCGTAAAAGTCGACTAAGAGATTAGCTGGAGGATGGGCAACAGCGTCCTTCGAGTACATTAACAACTCAACTGCGATCGCCAACCCGCCTGCCAAGCGTGGCGATTATGGCAAAACCCCCCCAATGAGTCCACAACACACCCATATCGGTCATTGTGGTGATCATAGGCCTCCCCATGCTCAGCAGTGGACTTCATTCGGCCGAAATGATGATGTCTAATATATCATATGAATAATGTAGTTGGTTATGCATTTGTATTAGCTTGTTGGTTATCTATACAAATAAATAAAATTGAAGTATCTGTTTGTAATGTCAAAATAACAAGCCTTTTACTTAATGCATATGAAAGTATATACGGTACATATAACAAGTGCACTCTTTTTAATTTTTTTGTGATTCTATCTGTCTGTTTGTTCCGGGTAATCTCCGAAACGGCTGGACCGATTTTGACGGGACTTTCACTAGCAGATAGCTGATGTTATAAGTATTAACTTAGGATACTTATATTTTAGAAAAATAATTTGAATTCTGCGCATAAAAATTAAAACCCATGACATCCATATTATAACATTTATGGCGCATGCATTTATGTTCCACTATACAAAGGTGTTGCTTAATTGTGTATTGCACGTATGATTATTTCACGTATTATTATGAGCAAGTGTGAGTATGTAGGGTAGAACAATATAATATATAATATTGTTTTATTACAATAATCTCGATTATTTTAAACGAGTATTCATTGAGTTTCTTGCCGGCTGTTCTCCATAGGATCAACTAATTGGAACCGTGCAACCTAAATTCTGTCGTTTCATAAGTGCCAGTAATTGGTTTATATGAAACAAAAAGATTTGACTTTCACTTTATGTTTGATTTAAGTTCTTATTAGGATTCTGCTGCCCATCCTCTTCTTATCAAACCAGAGTTGCTTTTTACAATACCCATGGTTGGAGAGGGGTGGCCCATTCTTTGCCAGGAATCACACGGAACTTGTGGTTTACTATTTGTTATCATCATATAAATTGGTATCACAGCTTCAAGGAAATTATTCTTATAAAAGCCAGTTGTCCAAGTAGACTCGTTGTTAAAAGTACCAATTTGTCATGGTAAGTGCATTACTTGAAATTTGGAAGTAATCGGAATGACCTTTGGTCGTGCAATCTTTTGCGGAATGTTCAAGGCTAAACTGGTAAAGAGTTCATCCAATATGGGCAGGACCGCTGTCTCATTACAGATCTGGTTTCACGTCATAAAAAAGTGGTATCTATTGCGGGTGAAACTGTAAACATTGAAAGCCCTGGATTGAATGGGTATTTCATTACATAATAAATGCGTACGTATGCATATATTATGTAATGAAATACCCACGTGTTGCACAAGTCTATAAAAACTTGACCCTGAGTGTTATGTAAAGTCAAGTGCTATATCAAGTCTTGGTGATGTATAAAACCTACTTCAGTTAAAGAAATATAACAGCAAATTACCACACAACATAAAACGTTATTTACATGCAACTCAAGTTAGACTATACTCTAAAGTTGCAGCCAACGATTATCTTCAGTGCTAATCATGTTTATTTATTTAATGCTCTAATCTAATAATTAGTTCGATAGTGATATAGCTATCAAGCAAGTTAAATTTTTAATTAATTTAATAATCAGGCGTAACAGTCGGTGATTTATATAGATTACACATTGGAATACTTTCGATGCGTGTAAGTCATGCAGTGAACAATTATGCATTCCAGGCCGCATGACATCATTAATGATATTAGAAAATCCCGTCCCCCAATCTTAACATTCATCGTGCTCATAACGTAGGTACTTATTATGATAAAATTTTGTCGTATTTAACGTAAAATATGAACAACTAAAAGGATTTAAGACTCAGAGGTGACATACAGTAGCTTGACTGCATGAAATATTTTGGAAAAGGATGATATGTACCTTGTTACAGATATGTAGTTTGATTTTAGAAATATCATTAATTCTTCTATTTCCAGATTGATAAAATCTCTTGATGCAACTAAAGGTAGGAAAAATCGCATCACACGAGGCACCTACGAAGAATAGAAAAGTTTAACAGAATTCTTTACTTCTGCTACAGTAAATAATTTTCAAATTTATTTACCATTAAATCCATCACAGGCGCCATTCCCTTTTTCTTTGCTTCCCTGAATAGAGCAAATGCTGTGTCTTCAGAAAAAAGATTCTCATTTACGATAAAAGACCAACATTGGTCTTCAAGATCTGTTGAAGAATTACTTTCATCTGCATTTTTATCTAGTTATATGATTGAAATGATTAAATGGTAACTATATAATAATACCTTTAATAGCAAGATACTGGGCAGCACAAAATAAATCTAAAATATTATCCCTCTTTAGGAGTTTGTTACTTTCAACACCGTTAAAAATCATCCATTCATAAATTGTTTGGAAAGCCTCGGGCGATACATTTCCCTGCAAATTTATTACAATAATGAGCTTTTTCCAAAACAATTTTGTTATTATGACAAAGTATTTATTTTTCCTTACGATAGGCAACTCGATTTCTTTATGCGGGTTCATGTCAAAGAAAGAGGAGTAAACTTGCAACACTATGTAGTGACAGTGAAACTCTTCATCGCCGATATGTATAACAGTGTCGGTGTTTCTGTAATATTATATTCTTCGTTAAAGCAATCTGGGCGGGTGCTTTGTTTATACAGGAAAATCAATGTTAGATATACATGACAAATTGCTTTATCTGATTAAATATCTATACAAACACAATACGGAATTTTGTATACACTGCTGCGTTAAAACGTCATCTATAAATATTATTTTATCACCTATAGATATTGATCAAATATTTGGCTATTGATAGCATTTATATTCAGTGCAATAAACACATCGACGGAAGTTCCTTAGACTCAATTTATTTTTAAAATATATGTGTATTTAGTATTGATGTTGTCATTATAATTAGATAAACGTGACCTCGCAAGGATAAAATAAAATAACTTTTTAATCTGTAACGAAACCTGTCACCTTAATCATCTTGCGACCACGAATAGTGTAAAGTGTTCGAAACGTCAGGAAAAATAAAAATCTAAAATATACGCGATAGAATCAGTTTCGATGGAATCGACTAAGGAATCGACTAAGGGATTAGCCTGAGGATGGGCAGCAGCGTCCTTCGAGTACATTTACAACTCAACTGCGATCACCAACCCGTCTGCCAAGCGTGGCAATTATGGCAAAACCCCCCAATGATCCCACAACACACCCATATCGGTCGTTGTGGTGATCTTTTCGGGTGGCCTATATCCAGCAGTGGACTTCATTCGGCCGAAATGAGTGCATCCGTATGAACAGATTGATGATAATGTTTATACAGATTTCCTGTTTTTTTTTTTACAAAATTTTGGTTGTTTTCTGTTACACAAGTAAGGTTTAATTAAGTCAAGTACATTACCCCTGATGCCATAGACTTTATTTGGCTGAAATGATGATGATGAATGATGTTAGTATTATTATGTACCTTTTTATTAACTCTTAAATTTATGTCACAAGTAGTTACGACTTATGTCAAGATATAGGGCACACTTCTGTTCTGTCACGTGTGCGCTAACACATGACGTGCTGTGTCATCCCCGCCACGTCTGGCACCCCGCAGGATGGTCACGCACGAACTTGTCTAACTATATATTGGTGGCGTCTTACATATAATTATGTATTCTGCGATAAAACTCTTGAAATAAATCTTGTTTCTTCGGAAGCTGCACTCGCATCCAGTCTATGGGCTCTTCAACTCCGTACCCAAGACTACCCAAGTCTTTACCCTTATCTTCTCTTACACCTGGTGCTTTCGATTTGCCGATTCGATCACCTGTTAGAGTATTTTTTGCTTGCACATTCGCATTAAGAGTTTCTCTAGTTCCGAATGGTAGTTGTGGTTCAGAATCTAATTCTTGCTCCTTGATACCAAAGAAAGCAATAGGTTATGTAGCTGTACATGATTCTAAATCTCAATAACTGAATTAAAAGAAAAAAATGTACTAACAAAGTTTTGTGATAAATCATCGTCAGGTTCGCCTCCTGCTTTACCTTCAAATTTAACCTTTACCTTTGCTTGAGTCGGATCTGCTAATAATACACCTACTGTGGACGATTGAAATACTACCTATGAAAAGTAATATACAAATTAAATATCTTACAAAATAATGAAGGACATGCAAAATTAAATAAAAGAAATTTACCTGATTCGACTGAACTTTCAAGTTGCCGCTAGGGGTTGACTTAAAAGGGAAAACAGCTCCTTTTTGCATACCCATTTGATCTGTGCTATCATTACTGAAAAACATGTATCTTTTATTTAATTAGAATAAATACATGTCAATTTGGATCGATTATTTAGAGTGCTGTTGTTTATAAATATATTCCCTAACATTGTTTACCTGGAATTATCTGCGCAAGATGATGCGCTCGGGTCTCGTTCTTCTCTCTCCCTTTGAAAATTGTTTACATAGTCGACGGCAAATTTGGAGGCGTAAGAGTCTGGTGACATGTCGGATTTCTTCTTTGGCTTTCTATTGACAATTTTGATTAGGAAACAAATAAACGTCTTTTGTACGGATTTTAAAGATAAGTGCAACATGTTCAAAATTACTTTTGATCTCTAAAGGCTCCTTTATACATATAAAACCAAGGGTTTAACTTGATTTTAACTTAACTGTTTACAATTGGTACGTGTAAACGCTCTGTTACGTAGTAAATCACAAGATAACACTTTTTACTAACAGCAATTAGTATAATAGGATTGAGTAAAACATTTCAATTTAGTGGTGAGCGTGATCTTGTTGCTTGAGCGAAGCACATTATACACTCTATAATCGGGGGGCCTTATGTCAGCTCTAACTGCTACTCAGTTACCAGTGGCAAACTAATTTTGTGTGAAAATTACAGTTCACGACTGGAATCTGCATAGCATTTAGAACTCATATTTAGACTTCTGGTTTTTCTTCACAGCCTCGACAGACAACAAAAGCTACATTTTGTTTAAAAAAATTGCGTGTTCATTGTTTGAGAAGATCTGTAAACCCGATAAAGTTAATTCAATAGTCTTTTTAATTTCAATTGGTAAAGACGTGTTGCTGCAAACTTATTCCAGTCAAAATTAATTAAATTAAAGGCAAATCGAGGCGCGCTTCGAGACAAGTTGTTTGTAGCTATCGAGACTAATCCGTGAAATCCCATTTACAACGTGGCTAGGTTTCGTGTTCCGTTTCCGCTCCGACGACGTAGCGCCCAAATCAAACTTATCCAACACTAAACACTCGACTCCTTAAAATTTACAAAACGAAACTGAATAACTATATTTATCTTTAGTCAATGTGAACCCACATATATTTTGTAAGATATTTAAAATGTGCAAGAATTTTAAGTTTACTTACTTTCCTTTAAAGTTCCACGACATTAATGTATCTGTATGTTTTTTGCAATATTTCGTAACAGCGTCGCCAGCACTGTTGTAATATGATTCTTTACGTTTATTTTCCGCTATGACCCTATTCCTGAAGTAGTCTAACGCTGGAAGTTAAAGTTTTATGCGTTAATGTTTTTTCGTAAGACTTAAATAATTCAATACAATACAATATTGTATGTGCAAATTGCGGAACTATGTATAGATTCGGAAGACACCTTATAGATTTTATGAATTTATTCAAAGTATACTCTAAAGATCGTTCTATATTCCTCGGACCATGCTGGGCTTTATCTTCGGTGTTAGATTAAAATATCAAGACAGTAATTTTTATTTTCTAACGGCCGAAATTAAATAATCGGATCTATACTTATCTTTAGATTCAATGATATTATACCATAGATATGTTACATCCATATTAAATGGCGCGCAAAATTTAGTCTCGCTGTATGTATAAACCTTTTTTTTTTTTTATTGATGTCCAGTGGAAATTCTACATGGAACTTCCTTCACCCCGGGGAAGGGCGAAGGGGTATGCCGGACTCCTACCGGCTAAAACCACTGGAGCGGTCATCTTCGGCACCGAAGGGGGGGCTCCAGGTCCTCGTAAGATCACACTAGATATGTATAAACCTACAAAACTGCACATCTACCTATGCTTTAAGAAAGAAGATACAAAAACTACAAGAATGAAAGAGATAGCTATCTAAAATGACAACACTCGTACTCGATGTCTTTGTCGCACCTGAGAAAGAATATAAGTGTTGTCTCTTTTCTTTGCTTGACCTGGGTTTTCTTGAAGAATATTATTCTATAAGTAATTTGAATAGTAGTTTTATTCAAATATATTTTATTTTATTTGTTACCCACGTGTGGTATGATATCCCTAGTTCCTTATTCATGTTTGCTTGATAGATTGTGCATTTTCTATATACGCACGACGGCGTTGTAATCACTTATTTAATAAAAAAAAGAGATTAAGATAGCGTGTGCTCGTTGTTCTGTTTTGGGCGAACTGATTGCAAAGTGCTACAATTGGGGGAGTTTTGGTACTTACTTTTGGCGCGTATGTAACATATATACCTCTTTTAATATATAATATCATTGTTTAGATTATAAATTATTTTATAACTGTTGAACACTGGGCCTCTTAATAATCACTACGATAAGCGTCTTATATTGCCATAATTATCACTCTTGGCAGACGGATTGTCAATCGCAGTATGTTAATATAAACATACGAGAAAGATCATCATCATCATGTCAGCCATATAACGTCTACTGCTGAAAGCCTCTCCAAGTATTTCCGCAATTGTGTCGTCGTTTTGGCGGGAATATGCCAGTACTCACCACGCTTGGCAGGCGGGTTAGTGAGCGCAGTATGATTACTGTTCCACCGAAGAGACGCTGCTGCCCATCCCTCTGGTTTAGGGTCCCTTAGTCGCCTTTTACGACATCCACGGGAGGAGATGGAGTGGTGCTACATTCATAATGCGGATACCACACGGAATCGAGAAAGATAGAATTATGTAATTACACGTAATTGTCTTGTAAATTATGAACTCAATACAAAATAGAGCAACGATGTCGTTATTTAAAAACAAAACCTGTTATAGGTGTCGCCTATCTAGATTAATAATCTCAAAGAATTCAATACTAACGAATGGGTCACTCACTGAAATCACTTGAATGCGTGGTCAGGTCTGACAGAGAACTGCTCCTATATAATTTCGGCTTAATAGTTATACAATATTGTTCAAATATGCTGCCTGCTGGTCTGAATCTTCTTCTTTGATGCAAATGAATGCTGAAAAAGTAACAGATTTTATAGTTGTGATATATTTACACACACACACATCAACTCGTAAACGTCCACTGCTGAACATGGGCCAACCTAGACTACAATGAGTGATTATAGAATATATTGCCATAATCACTACGCTGGGTAGAAGGATTATGATGTTATTATTATATAGGGCTTTACTTTAATAATGGAAAATATTTTAAGGCTAGGCTCTATGAATGGTATAGAATTCATTTCAAATACCAAGTATCGGTTTTTATCATTTTAGCCGAAAACATCCACTGCTGGACAGAAGCCTCCCCAAAAGATGCCACATCGACCGGGTTGGGTGTGGAACCCATAGGTTTGTGTTGTGTGCTCATTGGAGGGTTTTGCCATAATCGCCACGCTTGGCAGACGGGTTGGCGATCGCAGTTGTAAATATACTCGAAGGACGCTGCTGCCAATCCTCCGGATAGTCCCATAGTGGTGGTGGTATTCTTAGCCAGCACCACACGGCCACTGTACCGGTATCGGTTTTAATGACAATAAATAAAATATGTAAATACTCGACTAGCGAAAGATTTACTGACTCTGTATTGTTTAATAAAATAAAGGTTGATGATATGTTTATTTTTGCTAAAACGCATAATTGCAACCTTTAGATTTACCTCTTAAAATATTTTCCATTATTGAAGTAAGACCCTATATATACGCAGTATCTTGTTATTAGCACACAGGACAATTCTGCTACCCATCCTCTTGATATCGACCTTCAGTTGCCTTTACGACACCCGATGATGATGATGTGATTAAATTTATTAAAACCTTTTGATTTAGGTACCAGTATCTGAAGCTCACCATGTACTAAAGAGTGGATAATAATTCCGTTGACTTTCCACATTAAATATAACATATTATGCTATTCACATTAGAGTTGATGTTTAATTTAGTTAGACAATAGATACTTACTCAGGTGAGTTATATCTGAGTGCAGTATTTCTTGCATTTGACACCACTTCTGTACCATTTATCTGTAGCAGTACAAACGTAAAACACTTCAAAGAAAAATCTAAAATCGACCAAGATGGTAGGTCTGAAGTTCGTCTGTGTTACCGTAATTTTATTGATTGTAGCTGTAAGTATAGATCTCATTACTTTTACTTACTTTTTCCAAACTAATACTTCTTTGCATTTCAAAATTACTAAACGAGTAATACAGGAACATGAACCATATTGTAGATATTAATGTTTTTAAGTTTATTATAAATTCCCAAAACTCCTTTAAAATTTTTGACAGTTGATTGCATGTCGTTCAAGCTTAAAATATTCCAAACATTCACATGACAACGTAAAGCGTCACCAAAGAGAATGTAACCTCTATTATTTAATTGTCACCGTGTTCATTAATTACCCGCGCTCTTATGCCCGCGCTGACCCAATCGCGCCAAAATGTTGTCGACTATGGACGCTCAGTATCAGTACCTAAGTATACACCGAACTTTAAGCTTATTTTCCCATCGGGCAGTACATTTCATTTTTTTATTATTTACTGCTACTTTCCACAATCATGTAATTTTTACACATGCGCGTTGGCTTCGGTATTTCAGGCATATCTCCCATTTCTGTATCTGTTTTAATAATAAATACTACGACCATCAATGCGTATCTCTGCGACCGTGTATTTTATAACCGTCTTAAGATCAGCAGTGGGCGTTTACAGGCTGGTTTGATGAATAGATTTTGGCAAGGGACGTTAGCGGATTTATATGATTATGGATTATTAATCAATTTGCATTGGCAGACGATATTTATCAATCGATTGCGATATGTAGATTGTCTTTTTTTCTTTTAACATACATCATCACCATTTCATCTAAAAAACGTCCGCTGCTGGACAGAAACCCAAATATTGCCACAACGACCGGTATCGGCTTGTGTTGTGTGCTCATTTGGGGGTTTTGCCTTCATTGCTACGCTTGGACGGGTTGGCGATCACAATTAGGTCATAAATGTACTCGAAGGACGCTGCCGCCCATACTCCGTCTAATCCCATAGTCACTTTTTACGACACCCACATGATGAGATGGGGTGGTTGTATTCTTAGCTGGCATTACATGGCGAATACACAACATTTAGACTTACTACTACTTACTAGTCCTGGTACTTAAGCACGCTCTTAAAACGTCTTATAATATGTTTTTCGTCGATCTTGGTCTCTACGTCTACAACTATTATATTGATCGAATTGAAAATAGTTTACGGAAATATATCGCGTTTAATTAATTCATTCTATATACTCAGTCTGCTCGTGACCACGGACGCTGCAAAGTGTTCGAAACGTCGAGCATATCAACATTAGTATTTTATTTTATATATTTATGGTGCATGCATTTATGTTCCACTATACAAAGGTGTCGCTTAATTGTGTATTGCACGTATGATTATTTCAGGTATTATTATGAGCAAGTTGGCTGCACGTTGCATGTATAGATGCTGTACGTAAGTATATAGAATGAATTAATTAAACGCGATATATTTCCGTAAACTATTTTCAATTCGATGGATGTTATTCGCGTAAACTTCAGAAAATATTATATTGATTTGAAGGAACTGTTAGTCAGCGGATTTTTCATTACTTTCAGAGCTGTGTTATATCACATCCACAACATAGCAACACTACAGGGGTTGTGCCAGTAGTTGCCACACTTGGTTCAACAAATGTCACCGGCCAACCACCGAACTCTACCAAGATATCAGGAATGCAGAACGTTGTAGTGGTCCCAACCAACTGTCCAGACGATCAGAAAATGGCAGCCGATGGAGTGTGCCGTGAAGTTACGAATGAATAAAGCAAGATTTCACAATTTTGTCTAATATTACGTAATAGTATTTCTTGGAGAAATAAGCACTGCCTACTACTCTTGTTTCCCATGTTATTATATTTTAATTCTTTCTGTTCGTACATCAATAAATAAAGAAATGGTAAAATATCCAATCAAATACCTTTTAATAAAAATGTATAATATTATAAAGACAAATATATTGTCATGCTACTTACAATATTAGGTGCTTTGCAGTACAATTTGTATTTACAATATATGTATCTATTAATTTACTAACTACGCCTTAAATAGCTTTTCAGGGAAACAAATATTTAATTAATGTTATTAAGATCTACTTGTATCTAAATGTTTATTATGATTAGTTATTTGACACTATTAATATATATCACTGTAGTGGTTTATCTATTGTCAATAGTAACATATATACATCAATGTTGTTATCAATATTGTACAAAGTACTGTATAATATTTACATCCTTCCTTCCTGAAGTGTGGAAAATACGTGTGAAGATAATATACGATTACGCTGAATTATGGGACTTCCTTGTATCAGTATCTTTTATCTATTTCAAAAAGTATTGGGTGCGTTTTACGTAAGTTACCAACTAAGAATAATTTACGAAAATAATAACTATATAGATAAGTGAGATGTCTCGTAATTAATCAATTCATAAGTTATATGTAATATCTACTTATTATAAATAACTATATTAATGGTAACACATTCGTCATCCAAATGTCATGTAAATTCCTTTTTCAGTTACTATAGACGACCAGTTATACACACACCATAATATTACATTTTTCTCATTTATTGTTACATGGCTTAGAAATATAATATTACAATACCTAGATTTAGTAGGTTTTGGCGTTCTAGCTCTACATAGTGAAGTATAAAAAAACCCTATGTTTGTTACCGACTTAATAAGGAATTCTTGATTTATGTTAGATACCTGGCGGTTATTTTATTTGAAGGAGGTATCCAGGGCGGTCCCATATACCTGAACTGGTCAAGGTCTGATGAAGTGCCACGCAGATATAAGATGGAACTCACCTGAAATTAGGAGTATATGACAAATAATTATTTCATTTGAATAGCTTTCCTGGGGCTGAACGATGAGAAAATGTTAAGAATAAAAAGGTTTATGAATACAACTCGTCAAAGGGTGTAAGCAGACGGGTTGTGGTTAAAATAATCATTTTCATATATCTATCTACTTCTATTTTCTCAGAAGAGTAGGGCCAACAATCAAGGCCAAGTAATATTTATTTAAACGTTTATTATGGAATACAAATAAATACAATTCACAGTTTATGAAGTAGGTGCCAATTTGTCAAGTCACATTGAAATGTAGAGTTGAGATTGATAAGATATCGTTAACTAGCTTGGCATAGACATAGGACAATTCCTTGTTGTGTCCGGATTAAGAATATAACACCACCCCATCCCCTCCCGTGGGCGTCGTAAAAGGCTACTTACGGCTGAATACTGAATCGCCACTTCATATTGAGTCCCGCTTCTACTATTTAAGCCACATAATTTCCTATCGAAAACGGGTTTCTCGAATAGTTAAAGCGGGACTTAATATTAAGTAGCGTTTCTGTATTCGGCCGTAAGTGACTTTAAATCACGGGCAACAGCGTCCCTTCTGTAAGACAGAAGCCTTACTACGCTCACGAATCCGCCTGCCAAGCGTGGTGAGTATTGGTAAATGTCCCCCTAAAATGTTGACACATTTGCTGAAATCTATGGGGGAGGCCTTTGTTCAGCAGGGGACGTCCTCGACGTCCTCTGGCTGATATGATGATGATTGATTTTGATAGATTTGATTATATCCTTCTATTTGTTTTAGTATAATATTATGTACATAATGCAAGCAATTAATGAATTTAAGTACACATGCCGTGTGGTGCCGGCTCAGAATACCACCACCCCATCTCCTCCCGTGGGTGTCGTAAAAGTCGACTAAGGGATTAGCCGGAGGATGGGCAGCAGTGTCCTTCGAGTACATTAACAACTCAACTGCGATCGCCAACCCGTCTGCCAAGTGTGGCGATTATGGCAAAACCCCCAATGAGCCCACAACACACTCATACCGGTCGTTGTGGTGATCTTTGGGGGAGATCTGTGTCCAGCAGTGGACTTCGTTCACATTGGACTCGTAAGTACACATGTAATCTAAAAATCTAGATTGGGTTAGTAATTTTTATTAAGCTTATAAAAAGTGATGGAGAGTATAATTAGTTCAGATGTCGTATTTTTTCTGAATAGTCATATTTTACCATAATCTTTACAAAGTTTTTTTTGTTTTTTTATTTTCCGCCTCCCTGTCAGAGAGACCTGGTACTGTATATTTTTATGGAGATATGGTCGTTTAAGGGGTTTAGTTCTCAAATTGATTTAGAATATTGCAAAAAATCCATCGTTTATTGCACAAGAATACGTTGTTTCAACAAATACAATTGTTTAATCAATAGATAATCCGTGTGATCCGTTAAGAATATAGCACCACTCCATCTCCCGTGGATGTCCTAAAAGGCGACTAAGGGAAGGGCAGCAGTGTCACTTCTGTGGAACAGTAGCCATTCTGGGCTCACCAACCCGCCTACCAAGCATCTGTCATGCTTGCAATACTGGCAATATCCTCCCATAATGACGACAACATGTACCCGGTCGTTATGAGGGGGCCTTTGTTCAGCAGTGGACGTATTTTGGCTGATATTGATGAATCAATGGATTATTTTCTCATTTATAGCTGGGTACATGAATATCTACGAATTATGTTTAAACTACACATATAATAGTAAGCAAAGCCCCGCTTACAGCTTGTTGTTAATCAAATAAGTGCTAAGAAAAGCGATTCTTTAGAACGATGAGTGATCGTTCTAAAGAATTGCTTTTATTATCAATTAGATCCTAGTACGTAAATATAAGGTGAAAATTACACGTAAGTATTATGTAATAAGACGTTGGAGGAATTCCAAGTACGTCACCGACTTATCATATTATGCACATTCCATTTAATTATACCGGATTTATTATGTTAGAATATCCTTTTAAGTTTAATCAAGTAACCTCTTAACATATTGCGATTCAAAGTTTATCACTGTACAAGCAACCATAGTTCAACAAATTCTTTGATTTGTTATCAACATTCCAAATGGGTGGTATCAACTATCGGCGCATTTACCCTAACCGTACTGTCTGCTACTGTTTACATTAGCTGTGTTTGCAGAAATATGAGCCTATCGAAATATCCCCCTATACCGAGAATTCCGTCTTAAAATACGGCAAACACATTATTTTGGAACAGGGAACGCCCGTATGGAGTAGATAGAACCGGAGTAAACTCATAAAATATATGTATTTGTTTGAAAGGCGGTTATGTATGTACCTGTACCCATGTTTAATTAAAATCAAACAACAATAAACCTGCTCTAGGTATTATCATTGAGATTGGCAAAGCTGGGTAAGCTTTCTACAGTAGCTTTCTTCAACAGACTTTCTAGATTAAACTTTTATAATAAACCGTTGATAGAGAATCTTATTCAATGTAATAGAATTGCATTGTAGTTTATGATTCCATCGCAGCGAAGTAAATTACTTTGAAGTCCTTTGTGTAAAAAATCTGTTGTAATATGTAACTAATTCTTAATTTTCCGGAATTAAAGTAAACAACTTACAAATCCAGGACATGTTCTACCTGGGCACGCCGCGGAAGCGGCGGTAACACCAGTGAGGGAAGAATGGCTGGAGAGGCGGCATGGGCCCTCACCTACCGGATGACACAGGTACTCTCGAACCATGGGTGTTTCGGGAAGTACCTGCATTGAATAGGAATTTCCGGTGCCTATCTATCCGGCTGCGGCTTCGACAAGGCCGCGTGAGAAGCTGGTGCTCCCGCGCCCGGCTGCACCAGTTAGTAGCGGGATGGTGAGCGATGGCGGTAAGTCTGACTGCTCCCAAATATCACTCACCTCCAAGACGCTGACGACGTCGGCGGCGATCCGCGCGGCGCGTAAACGGACCCGACCTACTAAGACTGGAGAGCTGCCAAGGCCGCAACGAATGATGGTCCAGAGCGGACCATCTAACATCGCTGTGGAAGAAGCAGACCCGGAGCTGCTGGGGCTTCCACCCAGCGCTCGGGCTGGCCAGGAGTTGCCTCAGTCGGAGGACCTCGCGAAGGAGATGCAGGCACGGCCAACGGCCGAAGTTGGTGCCTATATTAAAGAACAGCTAGAGGCCGTGGAAAACGTTGCGGATAAGTCCCGCAACCTCAAAGGGGCATTTGCCCGCAGCCTCCGAATGGCCACGCGGACGGTGCAGGCTGCAGTAGATGAAGTGGCCCAGCGCACCGCTACAGGGGCAAATATTGAAAGGCTGGAGAGAGAGAACGCAGATCTGCGTTCTAAACTCTTAAGCCTCTCATCCCAGGTTCTCATCTCATCCCATCTTCTTTGCATGGTATCGGGCTGGAAGGTGGCGGAGGAGGTGGTCACGGTGTCGGACCACCAACACATAGTATTCGATGTGGCCCTACTGGCCTGGCTGCCAACGTCATAGCGTGGTCAGAGGTCAACCAAGGGATCTTGCACGATCCAGAAGAGGAAGTGTCCTGGTTTCGGGAGGCGATGACGTCGATTTGCGACGCCTCTATGCCGCGAGCCAGGCGCTCCCGGCGTACGACAGTGTACTGGTGGTTGGAGGAGATCGCGCGACTGCACGCGATCTGCCTGGAATCCCGCCGTCAGTACACCAGAAGCCGGCGCCGGCGAAGTGCTACAGCTGGAGAGACTGCCGAGGCCTATCGGAGCTACCGGGCAGCCACTATGACGCTCCAAAGCGCCATTCGCGATGCGAAGGCTCGGTCCTGGAGAGAGCTCCTGGAGGTACTGGACAGGGATCCGTGGGGGAGACACTACCGCATGGTAGTGGGCAAGTTGCCCGTGGGTCCCCCCGGTGACCGAGACAATGGCCCCGGATTTGTTGGAGGGAGTGCTTTCTACGCTCTTTCCGGTGGTCCGGGACTATCCCGGTCCTTCTGTACCGCCGTTTGCCTTGGAATGGGATGAGGAATTGGCGGTTTTGGAAGGAGAGTTGGACCGAGCCGTTGGCCGCCTGAAGGCTCGCAACACCGCACCCGGCCCGGATGGCATTCCGGGTCGTGCGTGGGTGTATGCATTGCAGTCTCTTGGGGACCACTTGAGACGGCTGTTCACCAGCTGCCTCCACCAAAGCGTGTTCCCGTCCGGCTGGAAGGAAGCCGGATTGGTTCTCTTGAAGAAGAAAGGAAGGGCCGCGCCGCGGACTCTCCCTCTGCGTAGCCGTCCCATTTACCTGCTCCACGAGGCTTCAAAGCTATTCGAAAGAATAATTGTCCAAAGACTCGTTGAGCACTTGTCGCGTGTTGGCCCCAAACTGGCCGACAGCCAGTATGGCTTCCGGCAGCGGCGGTCCACTATCGACGCATTTCCTCGCGTCCGCTCACATCGACCCCTATTAATTATCACAAGTTCTTATTTGAAACTTTCAAGGTACTTTATAAGCTGTGTGAAAAAAACTAGAGATAGGATTTTTAAAGTAATTTGGCTATGGGAGTCTGAGGTTCAATTCATTTTGGAAAATGTGCTTGCCAAGAATAGTTTGGGAATCACTGGTCTAAAGGCTACCCTCGCAAAAACGGTGAAATTAAAATATTCTCTAAATAGTGTAGAATGGTGTAAACCCCCATGTGTTACTTCATAATATATTGTCTCTTCGGACGAAGCCTTCGTTTAATTTGGACTTTATTTCAGTAACTAGTAAGTTCGTTTAATTTCAAATTTTACATAGATTACTGGTGAAATGAGTCATTCAAAACAAATAAACATATACTTATTACTTAGTTTATTGGGGTGTGTCTGGAGTATAAAGATACGCATTGATAAGATGTTGTCATCGAAAGTTGCTGGAAAAACATTGATAACGGAGTATTTCGAAGAAGTCAACGATATTTTGCGATCCTACCTTATAATCAGTGAATCATGCCAGCGTCATGCACTGAGCCCTATTGAATAGTATGTATAAAACAGCTCGCTGGCCTGTTGTCCGCCACAGTCCTCTTCTGCATCTCGTCGCGAGCGTGTTTGTGAAATACAAATTATTACCCTTCCAATTTTTCTTCAACCATTCATACCAGCTTAATACAATGTGAGTACGAGTTGCATTTACTTGAAATTTTAGATTATCATTGTTACAAAATAATATCAGTACCTATTTAAGTAGGCTCAGGATTTATTTTAATCATAGTGCGTTTTTCGAAGTTGACATTGGGCTTTGTGATCAATCAAACACTTAACTACATATGTTATGTTTTAAGTTCACATTAATATACATGTATATCACCAAAGTATTTATTTAATTTTACATTCAGATTTAGTGCACTATTTATAAACAGTGTCAATTAATTTAAGGAAAATGTCATACATCTCAATAATTATATTTACGAATATTCCATACTCAGTTATCTGTTAGCGTTTTGGTTCTGGCCCGGCTTGGCCTTCGTGTGTCGTGACGATACGTTTTTGCTCAACCGGGGTAATGTTCCATTGGCATTCGAGCATAAAGTCAAACCAGTAACGTAACTTAAATACCTGACATATAAAATAAATACGAAGTGGAGTAAGAGAAAAAACAGAATTGCACATATACATTATTGTGTCGAACATCTTTGAACAAACTTTCTTATACAGTACCTATAAGTAGTGAAAGATTTTAAGACATTTTTTATCATAACTTGGCATCTAAAAGTAATGAATCTCCTTAAAGCACAGATGCAAATTAAATAAACAACCTGCTTGTTTATGCAATAAGCAAACGCAGTATTGTAATTATATTAAGTCCTGGGTATTTTGGTATGAATGACGCATCTTTTGCAATAATACGATCCTATTAGTATGAAACAAACAAGCCATTTTCATGTACCTAGTCATTTTCATCTATTGCAATGGTCGTGATTATGTTTTTCAATGACGTTTACAAACTACAGACTATTTACAAAGATAAATCTCACATACACAAACTCGCGAGTCGCCGTCCCAGAACAAATATTTTGGCCTACCGTACGGTCATCGGACCTGCGCAGTAACGCAGAATGCTAAACGCCACTGCGTCAAACGAGCCGTTGAAATTATGTTTTGTTTAGCGTCTGCAGTTTAACTGGTCACTTACAATGGGCCTCATAAAAAAGCTCAAGTTCAATCAGTGAGCTATGTAGAGAGCTATGCTTGGTATTTTTTCTATGAGATGGAATCAGAAATGTGAAGATCCATGGAAGAACAAAGCCGACATAGCCGAAAGAAGTTTAGTAAACTAAAGTGGCGGGGCACATTGCTCGTAGAACTGATGGCTGTTGGGGCAAATACGTTCTCGAGTGGAGACCGCGCACCGGCAAACGCAGCGTGGGACGACGTCCCACGAGGTGGACAGACGATCTGGTAGAGGTCGCTGGGGATCGTTCAGCAGTGGTTCAACCTTTGGCAGATATGATGATGATGCAGTTTAAACTTTTTAAACATAATTTGCATCGCTTGAAATTCAGAGATATAGTTATATGAATTTTGTTTTTGCAGAATGGCTGATTCAGACCGCATCGTATTCCCCGACGAAGTGTGCGAGATCAAAGCCGAAGCGGCTGCAGCATCTGAGGACAAGACCTCTGGTGGTGACTCCAACACCCTAGACGCAGCGCCCGTAGAAGTCAGCATCGCACAGAGAAATGTTATAACAGCCCCGAACAACTGTCCTCCTGGCTATCAAATGGGTGCTGATGGCGTGTGCCGCGAAGTATTTTAGTGGCATCTAGTGTTATTATTGTTATATGGACCGTTTATTTGCGTCTTATAGTTCGTTCTACGTTTGTGAAGTCTCATTTAAATAAAACTTTGTTAGGATTACTATTAAAATTATGTTGTAGCAGTATTATCTAATGAGTTCAAATCGAATCGGTGATGTATTTATAATGTTTACCTGAACCTTCCAAGTGTTGTTTTTGTAGTCTTCGATGTTGTTTGTAGACAATAAAATTCACAAGTTATGTAAACACTTATTAACTGGTTTTAATTTAATTTTTTAATTTTTTATTAATTGCATATTAATAGCCAACCAAGACAAGATCGAATCCACGTATAATACTAGCCAGTAGCGGATCCAGGGGGGGCTAAGGGGCTCAGGCCACCCCAAAAGCTTCTGGGTCCACCCCTGACAAATCTTAAATTAAACTGAATATTATCTTACCTTCTTCTAGTTATTATCTTTATTCTTCTTCTTATCATAGTATAGTACAACAGTATAATTTTCATCACTTGTTTACATCCTTATTTAATCCATTTAAATAGGGTTTTTGAACACATACTAAATTTAAAAAATTATAAGATGTTTATGTGGCGAGTTTTTAATCCACGCACTAGAATAGAAGAATCCGTGCTATTGTTCACGGTATACACCAGCGACATCCACAAACGACCCGTAAATTCGTCCATGTTGGCACTCTTCGCCGACGATACGGTCATATACTACTCCGGCTTCAGCCCCGATATATATTATACTAAGATCGTTCACGACCACAGCCAACTATAGCGCATGAATCAGTAAATAGAGAGTGCACCTTAATTTTTGACTTTACTTGAGTGCCTATTAGGGCCTATATAAAATAAAACTGAGTTTGAGGGGATCGAAGTAAATTCCACCAAAAGCAAAGTCGCATAATTTGCAAGCTCGCTTCAGATAGATCTCGATGTTGGGCCGATCGATTCGTTAAGAATAGTATGCCCAATATCTTGGTATTTCGACGAAAATCTGTCCTTCAGAGAGTACACAAAGACAGTGCGCGCCCGCACCGCCTTTGCACTCGGACGCCTCTACGGCCTTGCTAAATGCTCGTAGTAAATTACCCCTTAGAAATAGGGTGAGAATTTTACCACGTGCAATGGCCAATCGTGACCCATGTCAGTGATGCGTTTGCACACGCAGAATCCACTCTGTAGAGTTCAAGTTCTCCAAAATCGTTCAAAAATCTCCAAATTCAGCTAGCTCATACGCAATGAACGTATCGATTTTAATTTAAAGACCAGTAGGCAATTCATGAAAAAAACATCTAAACGCTTCTTCGGTTTGCCCTGATTCACTCAAATCCTCTCACGGCAGGTATCCGCCACCCGGCTCTAGTGTGATCGTACGAGGACCTTCCGGAGGAGCACCAGTGGTTTTAGCCGGTAGGAGACCGGCATACCCCTTCGCCCTTCCTCGGGGGGAAGGAAGGAATGTAGAATTTGCACTGGACACCAATAAAAAATAAAACGTATCTGCCACCCAATACCGACCCTCGCTCATCAGTAGCGTACGCCACCCGAGGCATGTACTGATCGACTCATAAGACGAAATAACCGTAGAGCACATGAAGAGACTCGCGCAGTCTCGTTCACTCAATAGAGTCCCCAAAACATAAAAAAAATACCGATACACCATTTTTAAGCCTGGCTGGAGGCCTCTTTAGCCTTCGGCAGTAATCGTCTGGATAAGCAACCACATTTCTCGAAAATGTCTGCGAGCAGCCTAACAAAAATATGATTGAAAATGTCTGAGATTTACAAATAGGCTTTTGAAGCATGGTTTGCTGAATTGAACTTAGTAAACAGACTATTCAAGTCTGTTTGATTTATCTGTGCGCGAAATTTCCCGAAATCATACTCTAACATATGAGTGAAATTCGCTATAGTTTAAAAACTTACACTATTCAAGTGATTTTCACTGTTATCGAGGCGTGCTTTTTATTTAATATTTTGGAAAAAAACCATCGATACGAGAACAAGGTTTCGTTTGTATATTTTACTGAAAAAACAGGGAGAGTCGAGCGTAAATGAACGAAAATTACCTCGAAACAACTTCGGCAATTTCCGGGCCAGGCTAGCTCGCGACAACGCGCTATGGCAACATGCTGCCTGTAGCGCAGCCCGCAGGCGAGCTCGCCTGTGATGGCGAGTACTGCAGTGCAATTCCCTAAGCTCAAACATCCATACATCCTTGAAAACAGAATTGAAATAACGGTGACAACCCAATTTTGTGTTCGCTAAAAACCATCCTCATGGCTCACCGTCTGCAACGTGTCCGTATATAGCTTCAATCATGTCTTAGCGTATTCAAAACTGGTTTTTCACCTTTATTTCAATTTTGTACCCAAGGATGTACGGATGTATGAGCTTCGAGAATTGTACTGCTGGTTTGTAAACAGACACGAAGCAGCGCGGCTCCCGTGGTATGGTCCGTGTGGGAAGTTACCATAATACTTTTAAATCACTACTCTAAACTACTAACGAATACATGCAATTAATAATTAACTTCAAGTTACAATTATAGTAAGAATCCGCCTTCCTATGCTTACGTGACCGTTTGGTAACTTTTGTCATCCAAATCCTTGGAATTCGTAGATTGTCATGTCTTAGGGGCTTGTTACAGAAGTCACAAATTGTATCATATCTGTGAGTGTTACAGACGTTGCGGTTGTAGATTTGTGAGACATAGTAGAATGTTGATGGTATTCGATCATTAGCTAAATGTTTCCCAAGTCAGATACAGCCAAATCAGTATTTTACTTGAATCACCTGCTTTCCCTCTTATGTATCCCGAGTACGATTTCTACAGGTAGTTAACGCTACTAACGTTACAGAAAGGCAACTGTATTAATAGCACCACAAAGCTTATACTGAGGGTACTGACCTCTACAAAGTTAAGAGTCGGCCCGTCGGTTCCAATTTGGAACCGGCCAACGCCGTTTATCGTGGTCTCAACCGTATTAGCAGCGGTCACCCTTCAGAGGCTTGACCGCAGTAAAAATTGAGCGGCAGCCAGCGTCCAGGTACGTACGCACTTAGATAGCAAAACAAGATAAGAGTTGACGTTGTTGGGTATCGATAACAAGGACGTTGTAGATATAAAATCCTACAAAAAACAATGCGGAACTTTGTCGTCAATTTGACATTAGGTATTGATAATATTAAGTTTGATTGAGAGGTCTATTTGTTGCGTGGGAATTTTATTCACGTATGCATGGACGTATAAAAAACCATGCATGTATGATATAGGGTTCAAAACGCTAAAGTATGAAGCGTTATCCCTTAGGATAAGATCTTAAAATGGTATCCTAGCTGTTTTGCCTGCAAATATGTGTACCTAAAGCGTAGCATGAAATTACGAAACAACGCGGCGCGGCACTACCTGTTTTTATAGTTATCTAGCTAAGTCTCCCGCAAGCTATTGCTAGATTAGATTGTTTAGGATCGACGTGTATACACGCTCCAGGAATGCCCTGCGTGGGCGGCCGAGCCGCGGGTCCTGGTCGATTGGATCGGGCAAGATCTCTCTCTGCCGGCAGTAGTGTCGGCTATGTTGGCAGAGCATGAAAATTGGAGTGCAGTGGTCTCCTTCTGCGAGAGCGTCATGCTCCAGAAGGAGACTGTAGAGCGGTATCGGGAGAGGGCCGATCTCGCACGGAGAAGGACGAGACGGCGCCGAGGTAACAACCGCCCCTGTGCCCAGGTCCAACACGCTTGAACCCCCTGCCGTCAGTTCATGGTGGGGGGCCTCGGGGCTCACGAGCGCACAGATTGGGAAGTCTGTGTGCTCATACCCAGTGACCCCCGGGAAGACGGTGGCGTGCACGTGGCTACGTGCGCAGCACAGCGCACAGCGAGACTTGGGGGGATCCTTTACAATCCTCCCCGATAAGTGCCTGGGTAGTGGTCTTTTTACAGCCGCCTGCCCTCCGCTAGAGGGGGTGGCCGCTTTACAGTCATCTCCTCCGATATGTGCCTAAAGGCGTAGCAACAACGGGCGGCTCCAGTGTGATCTTACGAGGACCTCGAGCCCACCTTCGGTGCCGAAGATGACCGCTCCAGAGGTTTTAGCCGGTAGGTGTGTAGGTGTATACCCCTTCGCCCTTCCCCGTGGTGAAGGAAGTTCCATGTAGAATTTCCACCGGACACCAAAAAAAAGGATCGGCGTGAATACAAGCATATACAATACATATAAATAAACCATATTACACTTCTATCGCTAACCATCACCAACGCGTGGTAATGATGGCTAAGTTCTCTATTGTAATCGTTCATTATAGTGTCAGTAGATAGTGAATCAGTTTAGAATTTTACCTTTGATTTTTAAAATTAAAGTATCTAATTTTTTTATATATCTGGAGCATATTTTATCCTGAGACAAGGAACCATATCAAGGACATCTCCAGAAGAATACGGCTCGCGTGGCCCGCATTTGGTAAGCTAGAAGACGTCATGCGGTCAAAGAAGGGTTCTCAATGCCTAAAAACTCGCCTTTACAACGGCAAACTATGACATACGGTGCCGAGACACGGACGCTCACTAAGGAGACTATGCACCGAATTGGACTTGCCCAACCAGCTATGGAGTGAGCCATGCTCGGTAACAACCTTCTCGACCGGGTCTGCTACTCTGAAATTCGTCGCGAGCGAAAGTTTATATCATCGGCGACAGGGCAACAAATCTGTCTGAAGTGGAGTTGGGCAGGATATCTGGCTAGAAGTCATGGTCAAAAGAGCAAATTTTTTACTGAGTGGTAACGGACATCAAGAAGAAATCCGGGACGTCCTAAAGTACGTTGGGTTGACGACATCGACAAAGTCGCGGGAGACACCGGAATGAGAGACGCACAGGACAAAGGAGATTGGCGAAAGAAAAAGAAGCCCTATACCCCGCATTGGATGATTCCGGGCTAGAATGATGATTATAATTTAAATTTGTATGGATATCAATATCAATAGGACACGTGTAGAGCACTCGAGACTTGTGGGACTTGGCTACCACGCAGATTGATCTATGAGGTAAAGCTACGGTACTGCGTCCATATACTAAACTAGTGGTGCCCCGCGGTTTCATCCGCCGTTTAATTTAAAAGAAATCGGACTATTTATAAATAATTTAGAGTACTTCAGCACAGACAATTAACACAGAGTAAATATATTAGATTTCACGTTATTTTTGCGCGGAGTCATCAACCTGGCTGCCAAGCGTGGTGGGTACTGGCAAATTCCCCCTAAAACGACGGCAAACGGCATGAAACCGGTCGTCTTACGGGGGAGGCTTTTATTCGGCACTGGACGTTTTTTGGCTGATATGAATGAAAATATAGTGCGGTCGAGGGACACCGTCTGGAACGAACTTCTTTACGTGCAATAATGACACAATATAAATAGCGAATGAATTACAACAAAAACATTGTTTAAATAATATTTACACGTGTTTAGAGTTGAGGTTATATAGCTGACCGCGCACAATGCTTGCTGTTTGAATCTCGATAATCGCACGCACAAGTACACATACAACCGTTTATAATAGAAAGAGACAGAGAGGGAAAGGTCGCCTGCAGGCGGCATAACGCTTTTCCCTTATGTGACGATTTCTGCTAGTTCACTCTACTGTAATCCACGTAAAGAACTTTGTTCTAAAAATGGATGGAGGAAACAATAAAGTCAGAGTTATAACAAAAATCAACTCAGGAATTAATCAAAAACCATTATTTAAAAAAATATCCAACCCAGTGACGAAACGATCAAATCGTTCGTCTGATGGTAAGCGTCTCGCCTGACTATAGCTACCCAGAACAAGTCCGGCGTGGCACCACGCTGCCCTCGTCACCTCATGACATTGAGTACTTAGTTATTCAGTCTCTTATACACAGTAAAACTAGAATATCTGTCAAGCCGGAACACAGTTATATCTATAGTTTAAATAGTTTAACCCACACGGAACAAATATTTGTACGGTCTGCAGGTAGTTGTTCCAGGTCTGGGTGTATTGTGAGTGGAATTTGTGTTTGTAAACGCACCCACGACACAGGAGAAATCCTAGTGTAAGGCAAAGTCTTTAAAAAAAAAAATTTTAGGCGCTGGTACCTTTTTTATATTTGGCCAGTGGAAATTCTTCATAAACTTCCTTCGCCCCGGGAAAGGACGAAAGGGACTCCTACCGGCTAAAACCACTGGGGCGGTCGAAGATGACCGGAGAAAAAATGCTCTTATGGATCCGTAAAGGTTGTGAGGAAATATTTACCACAATATAAACGGACGGACTGGAAATAGTACCTACTGTACTGTGTTATCAGCTCATAGGAGAATGCTGCGGGTCATCCTCTTGTGATTATCCCTTAGTTTCCTTTTGAGGCACCCACAAAAGATATAAAAGCCCACTCTTGCACACGTTATAATCATAATAATCTTACTAAATTTAAAATCAGCTATACAAAACCTTAGCGTATGATATATCGGCATTTGGTTACAGACACTGCTGACACAGATCACAAGCTAAAGGTGGTCGACGTGGTAGCCACAGGGAAAACTGCAGGTGGTGACTGTGTGGGTCAAGAAGGCGGCAGTTGCGTGGCTGTGGCCGCAGGCGCACTGAAGTGTATCAGCATTGATAGTCTACCGCCAATTTTGGAAGAATGAACTAATAACCAATCTTGTGAATTTTGATGTGTTTATAATTCCTAAAAAGATTATTTATTGAGTTATGAGTATTCCGTTACATGGGATAACTATATTTTACATTGTACCTACTTGTACTTACAGATTCTATGTAAAAGAAAGCTGTTACGTCAAATAAAACCCACTGTTTTACTAATAATTAACGATCATTTACTTTAAAATATTCATATAATTACATAATAATGATCTAACTCTGTGATAATTAAAACATAGGGTCTAAGATATGAAATTAAACATTATTTCTTTCTATAACCCTGACATCATAAAATATTAATGATGTTCGCCTACAAAATTATAAATAACCGAGCGTTGCGTAAGTCTTAACAAATGGAGCATCACTCTCACAGGAATTCCTGAAAGAGAGAAAAGGAACAGCGTGAGTACTTAGGTAGAACTGACAGAGTAAGTACCAAATATATATAAGCGGATATAGCAAAGGCCGTACACGTTCAGGTGATCTGACAGACCACCTGTTAAGGTTATCTGAACTGGGGCCTTTTATGAGCTCTAAAATCGAAGTCGCAAATAACAACTGACTGACAATAAGAGCTCATAGAAAAACCCAGGTAGGTTCCACCGAGAGTTTTAAGGTTTTTGGAAAGCTTACCTTCAAATTTTGTGTACAAACGACCCTTAACAGGAGTATACCTATCCGATATGCCTGATCGTATACTTTTAGATATGTGTACCATACATAAATAAGTGACCTTACCGTTTCAGATAATATCTATGGATTGTACAAAACAATGAAATAATAATGTCTGCAAGCCTTCAACTGGTCAGCCGTTCTCTATTCATAGTTAAAAGGTAATTCAGTTTTTTTCTGGACGTAAACTGTGGCAATAACCCTTTCAGTTCATGGTAAATTGACTCTGGGTAATGTGTAATTTGAGCTTTGTTTTATAGATTTCAGTTACAGCCGAGTGCTTTTGGAATTCTGTCCAATAAATTATGCAAGTGTGGGACGGCCTTTATCCCATAGGCTCCATTATAATTACATGAAAGTGTACTTTGGATGTACGTCTGCACGCCCTACCGATGTCAGTTAAGTATAAGTTTAATTACTAAATTTGTTTTATTTTTTTATTCCAAAATGATCATAGGTAATGTTTTGTATGTAGGAATTATATAATATATTAAGGCATACAACCTATTATTTTTCTGCAATTTCTAGGGCATATAATTGTCTGAGATTAAAACTGTGCCCAACCATATCAACATGAATTTGAGCCCGTCCATCCAGGCCATGAAAATATAAAGTTGCATTAAAAATGCTGCAAGGTATTGAAAAGTGCCAAATAGTATCTAAGAAAAAAATACAAACTAAAATGATAGTGGACATAAAAAATATTTTATTTTATTTTTATATCTACATACTTTCACTATATACAAAAAAATAAAATAAACCAAAAATAACAGACATAAAGCAACCAAAATTATGATACAGTAACACAAGTTACTTAAAATAGTTATTATATTGTGCGTGAATGGAAATAATTTCAATTATAAGAACATAAATTTTATAATTTTGTAAAATAGTCATGCACTAATACTAACCTACATCATGCTGAAACAAGTCTATGCGAGCTACTCCTTATTCAAATCCTTCCCAATTAAGAATCAGTTTACTTGAGAAGAGCAGGATATCCATATATTTTATCGTCCATCATTAGCATCAAAATTACCGTAGATGAATAGCGTACATTCATGGGATGCATACCGTACATACATGGGATGCATGCCGTACATACATGGGATGCATACCGTACATACATGGGATGTATACCGTACATACATGGGTTGTCTATCGAGCTAAACTCGTCTCATCAAACGGAACATCATACAATATACTACCGCGAAACGATGCACAAACTAAACTCACGAGTACTTACTCGTCCTCCCATGGACATATGTCGTTCCGCTGCTTACGCTCGCTGATACCGCTTTTATTATCACGCTTAACAATATTTGTTTCAGATACCGACGTCAGTTCGTCTTTATGAGCAAATAATTTCGTCGCGTCCGCGTCGGACACCGCCCTAGAATCTCCCAAGACCCTTTGCAGTGGCGCCGAAGGCACTTTGTCTACGTGGTCGTCGTCAACCCCGATGTCTTCGCAGACGGCGAGCGGCGCTACTGGCGGCCGAGGCACTACGCTCTCCGCGCACGTCACCAGCACAGCGGGTGGCTGCGCATGCGCCGAACAGGAAGGGTCCGGACTCACTGGTATGGTCGACGCAAAACTCTCTGGTGCCTGGGACGGCTCTGACTCCTTTAGACTCGTCAGTTCACCCACTCGGACCGAGCTCGTCGCAGCATCATCAATCTCGTACGCGCTCCCCGCAAGATCGCCGATTTTACTACTCGTATCTTTACTTGAGGCCGGACTTATTTCTTTAATCATTGATGATTCACGGGACAATACGCATCGCACCGAAACGACGTCATCTTCGGATGATCTTGTCCTGTCAGAATCCTTCGAGTCAGACACGGCAACAGAGGCGGACGATTCATCATAAGACTCTACCGAGGGCGCCCCAATAATAGATTCCAGCACAGATCGAATTCCAGCGCTTTCTTGCGGAGCCTCGCCTTGGGAGCTATCGCAGCCTATGTCGGGTAGAGGTGCAGGCCTTTCGGCGGTGAGTGTAGGCCGCTCCTCGCTAATCTTGAACACGGGGCGCACCGGCTCAGTTGGCGTCGCGTCCGCCGACGCAAACACCGAAGAAGGTTCATCAGAGTGCGCGATGGATCGCGGCTCCTCAGGCGAACCGGTGCCCGGTGGTGATTCGGCAGACTCGTCATCGGGCGCGGAGCTGACGCTGATGGTGGGCGTGGGGTGCGGCGGCGTCACGTGCGCGAGGGGGGTGGGCGCGGGCACGGGGCGTGGTGGGCGCGGCGAGTGCGGTGGGGAGGCCAGCGGCGCGAGGTGGCGCGGCTCCACGGCGGAGAGGCGGCGCAGCGGTGGCGGTGCGCCCCGCAGCCCACCGTCCAGCGTGCTCTGCTGAGGCAGGCGCCGCGTGCGCTCACCCACAGCCACGGCGGCGCTCACGTCAGACGACGAGCTGCCCGAGTCTGCGGCTGAGTCCTGGCGTCGCCTACTGGCACTACCATATACACCCTCGCGGGACGAACACTCCCATGGTAGTACGTCGGCAGTGTCGTCGTCCAGAGGGTCCCTGAAATATTGAAAACGTAAAAAGATAAATATCATCACTTCGGCCGAATGACGTCCACTGCTGGCTGGACACAGGCCTCCCCCAAAGATCACCACAACGACTGATATGAGTGTGTTGTGGGCTCATTGGGGGGTTTTGCCATAATAGCCACGCTTGGCAGACGGGTTGGCGATCGCAGTTGAGTTGTTAAAGTACTCGAAGGATGCTGCTGCCCATCCTTCGGCTAATCCCTTAGTCGAGTTTACGACACCCATGGGACGAGATGGGGTGGTGGTATTCTGAGCCGGCACCACACGGAGAAATAAACTTTTGGATTACAAAAATCAAATCAATTCATAAAAGTCCACTGCTGTACATGGGTCTTCCAATGATCACTACAATAAGTGGTTACATAATCGCCATGCTTGATAGGCGGATTGGTAATCGCAGTATTTTGTAATCAGCAGACTGGAGGATTCCGAAGCCCTCCGTTGTTTCCATATGACGCGTTAAAGTATTTGTTAGGACCTAATTCTTGAATAAATCTTTCAATTGATTTTACTGCCCATCCTGCCGACATCAACTCTTAGTTACCTTTTTCTACACCCGACAACATGGTCTAAAACGAAAAGAAAGTACCAATGAATATAAAAAAATGAATGCAGTAACCTTACCTGAACGGTATGTCACAGAGGTTGGACTGCGAGTGGCTGTGGCTGGGCTGGTCGGGCGGGCGCGGCGGCTGCGCAGCGCACACGGCGAGCTCGTGCGCCGAGCCCGACAGCGAGCGGTCGGAGCCGCGCCGCCGCGACAAGGCAACACCGCCGCCGCCGCTCGTCGAGCCCGGCTTCTTCTTCACTTGACCACCGAAGTTGAAAAACCTATTTACCAGATATTACTTACCCTAAAGCTTTAAGGTTAACTAGCGTAAAGTGAAAGAACCGATTCGAAAGACCAGTTAAAAAAAATCACCTAAAGGAAATATTCGGTCGAATGAGTTCTTATTCCTTCGTTCTATTTTCGTGTTGCATCTCTGTATGTTACAAATATCAACTACAAATAGTTGTTCCGGGTCAAGCACAGGAGTAGCAAGTGGAGATGGGACCCATCTGCTCTTGCCTAGAATCCTTCTGGCACCACAGAATTATATTTATTTATTATAATTGTGTTGAATCACTTATGAAAAAAAGGATACAGTAACCTTTTTTTCCTTGAAATAATTACACCTTAGGGTGGTCTGCAGTAGTGGTTTCGATCTGGCCCCTCCCAGAAAAAAGAACAACTTTGGGGTCTATGTGTTTGTGATATTTTATTATTCTTAGGAAAATATTGTTATAACCTTATTCAATGTTGTAAATTACGAGACAGTAGTTATTAAGGATACCAACTAGTCTACAGGTTTGTTTTATTTTAGAATAATGGGTATATCTGTCTTAAATATTGTCTTGATCACTGAGTGGGTGACGATATGCGGTTGCATTGATTCATGGTTATGAATCGAGGCGGAACATATAAAAGATCTATTGCCCTGTCTTTGCAACATAAAAAAGGAAACTAACTTAGCCTTCTTCTGATGCACGTTCTTCCCTTCAGTCAGCAGTCGTTGGAAATGATCAGAGCGAACGAAGCGCGGGTAGCAATCTTTCTTGAGCAGCAGTCCGTAGACGTGGTCAGCCGCATGGTCCAGCGCGTAACGGGAGCCACTCCTAAGGCCCTCCGTCACACGCTCCGCTGTCGCGCCGTCTATGTTAATCTCGCAAGGCGCGCCCGGCTTCAGAAACTCCCTGATAATCGTAATAGTACCAAATTAGGTTCCGGGTTGGGTAGATAGCTGAGGTGTGGAGCGTTCATTCTCGAGATCCCAGAGCCCCCTTCGATAACGTAGATTGCGTTGGGCCATGCATGAGCATTTAACCGCGGCCAAAAAATGTAGAGAACTGATGTGCACCAGGCGATGAACGCAATATTAGTGTATAATCTTTTGATGAACGAACATGCTACAGCGTATTTCGAGGAGTTCTAATGTAAACATCTTAAACCTTTCCCCGTTAAATATCACCTTATTTATAATTATATAGCATAATATAGGAACGTACTCGTAGATATCCTCAAGTTTCTTCGGTATCTGCTTGGTACTGCTGCGTCGCAGATCCATGACGGCGAGCCAGAATCTAATGTTTTCATGCGAGTATTCCTTGCGCAGGAAACTGGTAAACTCCTGCAGGCCAGTGGGATCCGAAACCAGTTCGTCTATGGAAAGCGCCCATCGCTGGACGCGCTTTTCACTTGGTACCTCCACACTAGTCGTAACATAGAAGACAATTAAATAGTTTTAAGTCTTTCATGTGGCATTTTAGTTAAAACGGAATTTCCGGATATCTGTCTTTAATGTTAGTAAACAAACTATAGAAGTTTTAGATAGTAATATACTGAAATCTAAGGAGAGCATATCAGAAAGCATACGTCAGGTGTATCTACTTTGTACAGGAGTAGTACTGAACTCACAGAGGGCTGTTAATTTGCCAGAATAGGGTGTCGTCGCTGACCCAAGGGTTGGAGGGCTGCGGCGGGGTGAGCCAGGGATCGTAGGGAGCGAAGGTCTCCGAGTAGGCCACGAGGGCCTCTAGGGCAATTGAAGTCTTCACTCTCGTACGGTCCAGGCTCGCTTTTAGATGCTCAATCTAAAAGAATTAGAAGTAGAAAAAGTTAAAAAGAAGATTTTTGTACTACTTATTATTCGAAGAATGGATACCATCTACTAAGTAAAAGTGTTGAAGAAAACTATATGTATAACAAACCAAGTTCTAAAAAGTTAGACCTAAGGAAACCTACAGAAATATATAGAATTATACAAAATAAAACTACAGTTGGAACAAAACTTACTTTGCAAAAATATCTAAGCGCCAAGCGGTAGTACTAACTGGGTTAGAACAGTCAATAAAAGGGGAAGTGAAGGATGAATTCAAGGTCTAAATTATATTTTCACCGGCCGCCACCTGCTATTGTATTAGTGCCGTACCTCCCTGGTGACCTGGTGTATGGTGCGCTTCTTGACGCGGTGGTGACGCGCGCGCACGGGCACGGGGCAGGGCTCGAGCGCACTGGCCACGCCGGGAGGGGGCCGAGCTACGCGCCAGTACGCGCGCTCCTGGCTGTCACTCACTATCTTGTCGCCTTTCTTCCTCTCTTTTGCGAGTCGAACCTGCAGGAATTGAAACATCGTTGGTTTAGTTCTATAGTTGTTGTTAATATAGAACCACTTCATCTCCTCCCGTAGGTGTGGTAGTCGGAACAGTAGCCATACTGCGCTCACCAAACCGTCTGTCAAGCGTGGTGAGTACTAACAATTTCCGCCCGATATGACAACACAATGGAAATCTATGGGTGAGCCTGTGTTCGGCAGTGGAACGTCCACTTTGGGAGATATGATTGGGGTTTTTTGCTCCCAGATTCTCTCAAAGTGAAGAGCGAGTACAATGGATACGTATTTATTTATATATAATCATTCAATCAAGTATGAGCAGCCTCGGAGTATTGTATCACCAATAATTAGGATGGGCATAAAGATCCTACTGTATGCCATTAACAACATCCTTAACTCGTTGGTATTGGTAATTTTATTGATGTTGTCATATGTTGCGCTCGTTAGGGGCTATAAATAATAGTCAGCTTTAAGTGTAATACTGAGTGTGTTTTAATGTTATAAGTACAACAATCTTTAACGTCTTAGGTTTTTTTTTAGACTCCTGATTTATATTGTTTTAAGGCATAGTTCGGCTACAAAACAGCAGGCAGGTTGAAAACTGTGTCGCGAGCGCGCTTATTGGGAAATCTGCGTGCTCATACCGAGCGACCCCCGGGAAGACAGCGGTGCGCATGTGGTCACGTACCGCTGTGTGCGCAGCACAGCGCATAGTGAGGCCTCGGGGGAATCTTTTACAATCCCCTCGAGAGATGCCTGGGGGGGTGGCCTCTTTACAGTCGCCTTCCCTCCACTAGAGGGGATGACCACTTTACAGTCATCCCCTCCGAGATGAGCCTAAAGGCGTGGCACCAACGGGTGGCTCTAGATGGAGATTATTCGAGTTCCTGGAGCCTCCCTTCGGTGCCGAAGATGATCACTCCGGTGGTTTTAGCCGGTAGGAGTCCGGCATGCCCCTTCGCCCTTTCCCGGGGCGAAGGAAGTACATGAGGTATTTCCACCGGATCGATAAAAAAAAAATTTAAAAAAAAAGGTGTTCGCAATAATTACTCATTATAAGAAACACTTTTAAACGAATCACATCTTTTATCATTTTTATTTAGAATAGATGCTCCACAAAGTCTGCTGTGCGAACACGCCTTAGACAAACCTAACCATTTCTTCGTTTTAATCGACCTCGTATCTTCGCGAAAGAGAACCGATATGAACGAAAATTGTTTCGTGAGTCTTTACGGAGGCGTCGTGTGGTCCGTGGCCCCCTACGGGGCGCCTGTATGATCATCTCGGTTGTCAGGCATCCAGCGCTGCAGAAACAAACTTCACTGTCTGCAGCGCAGAGTGGCTATACGGATCGCACGGGGATACAGGACAGTGTCCCACGAGGCGGCAATTCTCCTGGCGCGCTTTCTGCCTTTCAACATCCAGGCGGAGACGGATGTGTAGGTCTATGATCAGACACGCTCCCTCCGCCAAAGTGGCAAAAGCGTGCCTTCCGGAGCGTACGACAGACTGAGGCGGCTAGCTCAACGACGCGCATTCGAGATGTGGCGACATCGCCTACGGTTGCAGTTCACGACCAAGCGCGTCGTCGAGGCCATCCTGCCGGTCACGGTTGTTTCAATGCGTACCTGCACAGAATAGGATATGAGGTTACGGCACAGCGCCACCATTGTGGAAGCAGCCAGGATACCGCACAGCACACGATTGAGGAGTGCCCTGCGTGGACTGCCAAACGGCGGATCCTGATCGATCGCATCGGGCCAGATCTCTCTCTGCCGGCAGTAGTGTCGGCTATGTTGGCAGAGCAGAGAAAATTGGAGTGCAGTGGTCTCCTTCTGCGAGAGCATCATGATCCAGAAGGAGACTGCAGAGCTTCATGCTCCAGAAGGAGACTGCAGAGCGGGATCGGAAGAGGGCCGATCCCGCACGGAGAAGAGAACGAGACGGCGCTGGAGTAACAACCGCACTGGCGCCCAGGTCCAACATGACTGAGCCCCCTGCCGTTGCTACATGGTGGGTCCTTGGGGGTCGCGGGTGCGCTGAGTCTGCGTGCTCACACCGAGCGACCCCCGGGAAGACGGCGGCGAACACGTGCCACTGTGTACGTAGCATAGCGCACAGCGAGGCATGGCGGATCCTTTACAATCCTTCCCGAGAAGTGCCTGGACCTCCACTGGAGACCAATAAAAAAGGAAAAGTAGATATCACCCCGGTGCCAGATATTACTGTGCTACGATTAGAAGGGCACTGTAGCTAGTGAGTGACTAACTGGGCATAACAGACCTAATAACTTTACGTCTCGATGTGACAAGCGCAGTGTGATGCCTCGCAGGACTAGTCTTGGGTAGCATTCTAATTGTTATGGGCAGGCATGTCGCTTACCACCACCCACCAATTACTTGTTCGTCTCGTCACCATGTAGCACAAAAAAAAACAAAAATACTTTCTGTCTTGTTGTTATAGGTAAAATATGGAGAACCAGAAATTCTGTGCAGATAAGCACAAGCGTATAAACGCGATAATAAAATGTGGTTTGGCCTATTAGGTATATATAGTTTGGTGGCTGTTTACTTACGTTATTGTAAAGAAATTACCGTTGTTTGGCTATACTAGCTTAGACTTAGTTGCCACGCTACACACGTGGTAACGAAGACGTGGCCTAACCTAATACAGGTTTGTATATACATATATCTTTACATGAGAGGTATATACATATTTCCCTCCCATTGTGCCACGCTAACTATTGTAAATAATCGTTCATATTATTTTGGTGTAAAATAAAGTTATATTCTATTCTATACTCGTATGTACAACAAACGAGTCTATAATAATTAGTCTTAGCTAGAGCCTTTTTCATCCGGTGGAAATACCTCGTGTACTTCCTGCGCCCCAGCGAAGGGCGGAAGGGTAGGTATGTCGGATTCCTACCGGTTAAAACCACAAGAGATCGTGAGCGAAGAAGACCGTTCGGCATCGAAGGGGGCTCCAGGTCCACCATGCAATCGCACTAGAGCCGCCCATTGGTGCCACGCCTTAAGGCACATCTCGGAGGGGATGAACGTAATGCGGTCACCCCATCTAGCAGAGGACGACTATATAAAAGACCGCCACCCCGAGGCACATGGGGGATTGTAAATGCTCCCCGGAAGCCTCGCTCTACGCTGTGCTGCGCACTCGGTGCCACGGAACATCGTACGCACCACCGTCTTCCCACCCGCTACCTCTGAAGCCCCCCGCTGTATAACTCAGGCGTATTGGAACTGGGCGCTAGGGCAGTTGTTACCCCGGCGCTATCTCGCCCTCTTCCGTGCGGGATCGGCCCGCCCACGAATGTGTAGCAAATCTAAGGCAAGTTGGAACGCGTTTTGTTCCGGTAAATTCACTAGCTGTTCCTATCCTTCACAAGGAACACAATACAACGAAATAGGTAGGACTGCAGTATCGCCTCAGTCTAATTCTTCACATAGATCTCTACTACCACTTAATTTGGTAGTCAGTACCTTATTCATGTTTTATCTTTATCTTTATCATGATCATATCATCCGAAGGATGCCCACTGCTGAACAAAGACCTCCCCTGTAGACATCTTCAACTACCGGTTAAATGCCGCATGGATTCATTTGCACAATTTTCTAATTAGGCCATGATACGAATAGCACCAACTTAACTCATTCCGTGGGTGTCATAAAATGCACCTGTGGGATAAGCCGGAGGATGGGTAGCAGCGTCCTTCGAATACATTAACAACTAAACTGCGATCGCCGACCCACCTGCCAAGCGTGGCGATTACGGCAAAACCCCCCAATGAGCACATATCATAGTCAGACCGCTCGTTGTAGCGATCTTAGGAGGAGGCCTGTGTCTAACAGTGGACTTTATTCAGCTGAAAAGTTGATGATACATATTCAAATTTACCTGTTCCTCCGCCTGCATAGTAATGAAGTCCCATTTGGCGGCGAGGTTCTTCTTGAGGTTAGTGAGAGCCTCCTGCTCGTACTCTTCGAGCCCATGACGTTGCTTGTTGCGTAGTGTTCGCTTCACCAGGTAGATGGAGTACTCCACGTTGTCAGGGCCGAGCGTCGGCGCGCTCGACCCGCCGGCCACGCGTGGAGCTTGCCATGGCCAGTAGTATGGACTCTGGGGTAGAGAAACACTTTAAGGTAAATAAAATGAAATGCTACGTGGCTTAGCTATAGTTAGGTTAGAACAATTGAAGGGTTGACGGATGGCGCAGTGGCCTAGCTTTGGCTTGGCTTTCTGCACTACGTCTCAAGGGTTCGAACCCCGCACGGAAAAAAGATTTGTATGATCTGCAGAATGATAGCTGCTTCGAAACTGGCTGTTGTGTGTGTGCATGTGAGATTTACAGTTTACAGAACTGTACCACGAGATTGGAGAAATCTTAGTGTGAGCCAACCTTTTTAAAAAGAAATAAATAAAAACTATTATTACAAAGTCGTAAGCTGTCGAACCAACAAACCAAAGTAGTAACACGATCACGATTTCTGAATACTCACTTGAAATCTATAAAGAGAAGAGTCATCCTTTAACACAAGGTTTTTCAAATCGTTAACAGGAAAGAAGTAACCATATTGGCAGAGTTGATTGGCTAAATTTATTGCTTCAACTGGAAAATAAAGAAGATTAAGTTATTAACTTGATTGATGTGTAAAATATATATATATTTCATTCATTAAAAAACATCAAAGGCTCGTGATTATACAGCACGAAAAGTAGAAATATAGCAAACAATATACAGAATCCTTCCAAATTCGTAAACCTTATTTTAAGGCGACAATCAGTAGGTTATAGGAACAGCATTTATAAAAAATATATTTTATTTCTATTTTTTTGCAAATACTACTACTTGGTGTTATAAGTTTTTTTGTGTTATTTGAGCACTAATAATCGGACAAGTGCGAGATGAACTCGCGTGGAGAGGGTTCCGTATGAATATGTAATCTACCACGTTTTTTAAATCCGACCCAATTTTGTTTGTGGTAACTAAAAATTGTATGTATGGTACCGGATTGTAGGGGAAAATTGCTGGTTATGTTGTCTATTGTTGACTTCTGTCTTTTAGTAATAGTTTATCCCAAGAACAAACTTAACATTGCAGTTGATATTCTCCCATACATTCCAAGTGCAAATGTACGCATGATATTGAAAGATTTACCATGTTATTTTAAGACCATAGACTTCTTTTAGGTTTTCCTGTAAATAAAGAACTATATTTTGTTCTTTTTTTCAAAATGTTAGGCTCAGTTGTTTCGGAGATAAGGAATCATGAATTTTCTTAAATAACTTATAACTATTTACTTTAAAATTATAAAAAAATCTCTCACAAAAACCAATTGCTATGTTTCACGGAACAGTAGGCAAAACTTTAAAACACAAATATTTTGCCCATAATTAACTAAATTCATTTATGTACGTTACACTCTGTGTTTGGCTCGCAGAATTTCATGTGTACAAAATATCAATCGGTTCAGTAGATTCGGACCAAATTGGCTGTGACAGGCGGACAGACAGACACACGAGTGATCCTATAAAGGTTCCGCGGTTTTTGTATTTGGACGTATGGAACCCTAATAAAAAGTATGCACCATTTTATTTCGAAAGCGCATACCGTCACAGAACATGGGCCGCTACGCGTCGTAATAAAAAAGAAAAAATGTTTATATTTTAGGTACTCGAATGGCAACTTTACACATCAATTATTGCAATTTAAAAATGGAATTAAAACTTGTTTTTTATTGATCCCTATAACCTAATTATTGTCCCGTTAAAATAAAGTTCCATATTTTTGTAGGAACCTATATATGTAGTAACAGTTTTACGAACATCGGCAGAAAGACACATACATGCGGACGAGTGTGATTCTCTACCTACATATCAACACCTGAGGATACGACTTGGGCCTCTCGCTATAGCTAGAGTCTACGGGGTTGCGGCGACGAGACCATGCCCACGGCCCGAAACCGCTTACGTAACACTCACCATTGCTAGTTTCATCAAGATTAAACCGTTCCATAAGCCATTCGACAAGGTCATAACCTGAAATGTAATCAGTATACGTATTGTTAAATATACTACAGAGATATCAATGTACCTATCGGCCAGTAAAGGACAGGATTATCACATGTAACAATTAAAATTAATTAATCAACATCGTAAGGATTGGAATGGACACTCTGCAGGCCTAGCATTGCAAAATAAGATTTTGAAGTAATACTTCTATAGGCGCGTTTATTGAGAGTAAACGACATTATAAATTTGGCCGTCTAAGATGTTCTTCTTCTATTATATTATGGCTGTTGTAGAGTATCTTCCACAATTTTGCGAATGTCATGTATAAGGCAACGTTGTACGGTGTTCATATTAATCAATCTTTACATATTCATAAAATATATTATAATAATTTAAAAGACTAAGAATTGATTTTAAATATGTTTGACACATTTATATGAAAATATATATTTTAATATATTTGTAAAGGCATAAAAAATTAACAAATGTTTGGTAAAATATGTGATTTCGTGTGCAGTAAAGAATTAAACATAATTTTTATATCCATAAGTGCTTTAATCAAACCTTAAAAAAACGGAAACAAGTGACATACGGCAAAAAAACATTTTTTTAGTTAGCTTCCCCAAAGAAGTATATTTTCTAACGCGCGGATGTAAGTACACCGACTGTATTCTTTTTATTTTATTACTCTGTTTGGTTCATAGCTGTTCAACGCTATAGCGTTAGTGCAGTCTGGCAGCCCAGAGCCATTAGACCAAATATTTATATGACAAAAAAATCATAGATCTTATCTGAAAGTATAATATATGTAATATGTACCTCCAGCACAGCCCTTTTACCGGCTTTCTTTCACTCGTAGTTATTGGTAAATATATCGATTTTAATTGAAATCAAAGAAAATTTAGCTTTTATTGAATTGAAAGAGCTATGCCCGGACCAATCCACTAAATAATGTATTCACAAAAAAAATGCTCACCCATAAAAGCTGATGGAATAATGCTAAGAAAAAGTTTTTGACTTCTTACTGGTACACCCGTTTCTGGATCTTGCATTTCTTTTATCAAACTTTCCATCTGTAATACACAATATTTATTAGTATACTCGATAATAGCACTATACAAATATGACACACAAAATGTTTTAAAAAATCATATCCATACGTACGGTCGCATTCCATTAATTGTATTACAAGAATCTATACTAAGTAACTTTGCCATTATCAACATATCAACGTATTAACATTAGTGTTTAAGAAATTCGCAATCCTAAAATACGCCTAGAAGTGCTGCATAAAAAAAGAAAGGTTTGGTGTCAGACCACAAATTAAAATGGTACAAGGTTCAGCATTTGTATCATTTGATGCAAGTCATACCAACTGTTTCTTAGTAGTATATTTATCCATTTAATTATATATTTGCGTGTACAATGGTGGTATATAAGGCGGACTTATTTACTAGTTACAACTTAAGTATTAATTTTATTCGCAACCATTATATTTTAATTTGATCCTAACTAATTACATTATCTGTCAATCACTTATACCGATGAAGAGCTTAAATATTGACGTCTACTAATAAAATTGATTATGCAACCAAAGCTAAATCTGTAGCAAGATTTAAAGCAGCGCTCGTTCATGACGTCATTCGCGTCCTTTTAGGTCAACGTGCACTTCAGCTGGTCTGTAGTGGTGTCGAGGGCTATCCACCGAGGCAAGTGGCTGACCCTGCGGTGAATGCCAGCCGAGAGGCGCCAAGAGCCCTCAAGGGGCTGCCTCCAACGGGGACAAAGCCTATGCAGCCACGCTTAACTCAATTTAATACGATCAAGAGAGCTTATTGCCTACAGAGATTGATTTTATGTTCTCATAATTTTGTAACAGCGAATAGAAATATGTGTACGATTTAAAAATGCTAATGTTTACGTAGGAACTATAAAATGTCGTCTTTATACTGAAATTCGTGACTTGCCAATTCGAATATTAAACATGGCTGGAAATTCAATTTGGTTGTAGCTATTTTCGATCCGGGTTGACGAAATTTTCCTTGTTTTTATTTATTTATTAATAAAATGGAAGTGCTAGGTTATTTAGGCAACCATATCACAGGTAGAGATCTACGAAGTACGTATGTAATGTCAAAGGTATAATTTTACAGCCTTCAAATTCGGGTACGCGGAATGCAGGTAAATACAATAAGAAGATACTATTCATCTTGCTATCCTTTGCTATTTCATTAGTAAAAATATGTGAATAGGGATCATCTCGGTGAAGGATATAGGCAATCAGTTGGTAAAATATTTGTCATGCAGCACAATATGAAGGGGGTGGACGTTCATTCGTCCTCGAAGATGGAGCTGGAAGGCTAAGTGGGTGACGTCACGGGTGCGATCGATTTGCCAGCGCGGCGGTGAGGTGCGGGGGGTGGTCTACATCTCACGATCCGAGCGTCTTCGGCGGCACTTCGGCAGTTCGGCCACCTTCGCAGCTGCGCAACGATTTTACGATTCATTACACCTACGAATTGCTTGCTGCGTATGAAATCTCTACTTTTAAAACGTTTGCGTGTCCTTGGTACCTTCGTAAACATTTTGGATTTCAGATTATTTATTGTTATTAAGAGTTCCGTCGATTATTTTAGTTAACAAGCGATAAAGCTTAAACCTTAAAATATTCAAAGGCTTAAACATAATTGCCGTTAGTTTTGTTGCATTAACCTAAACGATAACAAATATTTAAAACCTTATAATTGTTATTTTACTACTCTGCCTTAAATTAATTTTGCATACATTCCAAATTATATAACGTATAAGAGCAAATTTTGTTTTATATTGCTATTGCAAAAATAAATCGCAATGCATTAGGGATTAACGCAACGTATAGCGCTTTCGGGCGCGTGGGCGGGCGGTAGCTAGATTATTTTTTGCATTGTCGCCGAGTCTTACACAATTCATGAAAATAATTTCAGCATATACCTACATAAAATTCCTAATAAGACGAACACTTATCTTAAGTGGAGAGTCGAACACAAGATCACCGTTCAAAAACATTATTGAACCAGTAGGTTATTATTGTATTCAAATCATTTCGTAATATGTTTTTGATTTGTAGTAAGCAGTAAGTGCCGGATACGAATAGCACCAACCTATCTCATCCCATGGGTGTCGTAAAAGGCTACTATGGGATTAGCTGGAGGATGAGCAACGACGTTCTTCGACTACATTAAACAACTCAACTGCGATCGCTAACCCGCTTGCCAACCGTGGCGATTATGGCAAAAACTCTCAAATGAGCATATAACAAACAAGAAACACAACAAATTTGGAGAACACCTGTACCACCAGCAGTGGACTTTATTGGGCTGGAATGATTGCAGTAGGTACAAGATGTCTTAAATCAAATTTGTTTATTTAACTTATTAACTTTGTCTTTAATTGCTGGTCAAAGAATTATTCCTAGTTTTTCTAATGGTGTACAATAAAGAATATTCTATTCTATTGAAGGTAACCTTATTTTTTTAAACATTATCACAGTTTAATGCAGTACACACGGCTACATATAAAAGCTAAATATCCAGTTTACGCTGATCTCTCATCGTACCGAAAGCCTATACAATGCGAGAACAGCTTATACTGGGATATTTAGCTTGATATGTAGCCGTGCGTGCAATGTTAAAGTTATGAAAATATATTGCTAGAATTGATTTAAGTAAAGCGACGATACAATGCAATGAGAATGAGATTCTTAGAATCAGATGTATTGTGTTTATTATCCAACCCTTTATCGTAAGTGGCGCGTCTTACACGGAATGACAAAGAGGAATAGCGCGTATACGGTTCTATTACAGTGCTCTAATGTGATCATACGAGAGATCTTAGAGCCCCCCTTAAAAGGCGAAGATGCCCGCCCTAGTCGGTAAGAGTCTGGCATGACCCTTCGACCTTCCCTGGGGCGGAAGTTCATGATGAATTTCCACTGAGACCAATAAACAAAAAAAGGTTCGATTACGAATTCAATAAACGTATTTAGCTTGTAGATCAAAGTCATCAACGCTAATAATTACTATTGTTGAAATATTAAGTGTTCCCTACTTTGTTCAACTTTGCAGTTTTAGATCTCAATGAGACTTTTTTCAGTTTCTGCTCTTGATGCGTTTCAATACTCCATGTAGAAATATTTGTTGATAATATCTCAATTTTGCACTAAAATTGGAACTTATTCATGGAATGTTTCATCTCAACATTCTGTGATATCTTATGTATTTTCCATTATGAGCGGATATAAAGCCATCATCTGTATATTGCCGAAAGTACTTACAGCACCTTGGTGTTTGTAAATATTGCACGTCCGTGCTTTGATGCTTTTGCTCTGTTGATCTAATATTAAGTATTTTTAGTGCTGGAGAGTCCTTTTTTATACCCACTGTTATTATTATTATGTAAGCTACTATATTCTGATTCACACAAACACATCGGCTCGTGAACTTCCACTGCTGAACATTGGATGGTAGGCGCAGTGTGCAATTAGCTTTCTGAGCTATGTGTCGCGGGTTTGATCCCCGCGCGGTACAATTATTTCTATGATCTACAGATAGTTATTTCGGGTCCGGGTGTTTGTGCATGTGAGATTTATCTCTGTAAACTGTGCCAATGACACAAGAAAAAATATAGTGTGGGACATCGATTATAATTAAAAACCTGACACTACAATGAGCCGTCGTAGGGGATATTACCATCACCAAGCTCGGCAGGAGGATTAGTGATCGCAGCATGTTGTTGTTAGGACACGGGAGGATGCTGCTGATTTCAACATCTTCTTGATATCAACCCTTGACTAAGGTCACGACACATGTGTTATCAGTGATGACATATGGAACAGAGAAAGCTCAAGGTCACTCAGCGAGCTATGGAGAGAACTATGCTTGTTTATGTCTGCTATTATTTCTCTACGAGATAGAATCAGTAATGAGACGATTCGTGGCTGAACTAAAGTTGCCGACATAGCTGAAAGCATTAGTAAACTGAAGTAACAATGGGCGGGGCACATGGCATGACATTTGACCGCTAGTGTGGAAATCTATGGAGGAGGCATATGTTCAGCAGTGGACGTCCTTTGGCTGATATGATGATGATGATGAATGGAGAATGGTGGTCTATTCTTAGGCGGGAAACGTGCGGATCTTTATAATAACATTTAATGACTGATTTTTTCGTTTAATTCATAATTACTATCGTTAGTGTCGGACCTAGTGACTATAACTAGCTTAGTTAAAATAACATATAATAAACAAAATCCCATATCAGAATACCATTGAAAACAATAAATTGCTGAAGTACTTATTCAATATAAACAAATAAAATCCACAGTTCCTGTAGTTGGTGCCAAGCTACTAAACGACATTTTATTGATTTCTAATCTTCATTTTCCATGTTGACTTAGCATTGACTTCAGGAACTACGACTTATATGTAATTTAATGTTTACTTCTTTTGAAGTTCATCAAATTATTGCATTTTGAAAGCACTTAATAATTGCAGATATATACTGCGAAGTGCTTCATTAGATTTTGATCTAATATATAGGAGGACCCTGGGGATATATATAGGTACCCTTCAACATGCAATCGTTTAAGAAATGCCAGAGATATGAAACGATACACACAATTATTTGGCAATCAAATCGATATAAACCTCTATTATTTATTCTTTATTTACACAAGTATTTTAATTTAAACAATAAATACAAACTTTTATGTACAAAGGCGAGCTTAACTCAGAATTGAGTTATCTACCAGCAAAACCTTTGAGTGAACCTCTTCGTTTTTGGATACGGATAAAAATGTATAGCGTGGCTCGTAAGCGACAAGCTTCGAGCAGCGTCGTCGGAGGTAAACCTTATCGATTTTCAGAGACCAGCAGAAGGTTTGGCGTCGACGATTGTGTTAAAAATAAACCGGACTAAAGACCTGCCTACCACCTCCACGCTGCATAATGTAGAACTGTTTTATTACACTTCGTACATATTATGTAACTCCCGATATTTCTATATTGCTTCGGTATATTGCGGCGAATTTCTGGCTTTTTAAAGAATGTGAGTGTAAAGTTATTTAGCTAAAAACTACAAAGTTTTTTTGTTATGATTCTATAAAGTCGATACTAACCTTATCGAAGGCGAAGGGTCGGTGTCGAGGCACGTCAGCGAGTTCCATGGCTTCGGCGGGGCGGGGCAGGGGGAGCGGGCGCGGGGGCTGCGCGCGCGCCGCTAGCCGACCTCCATGGGCGTCTGCCGTCGGGGCCGCATGCCGCTCGCGCCCGCGCTGCGCCCCCGACACCTGACCAACACACGACAGCCACCACTACACGTTAGATACACAACCAGTGACTAGCGATCACTTAGCCAGGAAGACAAGCACAACTCGTAGCCAAATGAAACTAGCTTTCTCCACGCGGACGTGAACGAACAGTCCGCTACGTTCGATTGATGAGATCAGCCCGTTAAAATGTATAAATGCATCGATAACTTGCATTTAATTATGCGCGAGCGCTCGTTAGTCGCGGCTCTCAGAACTGCTACAGATGTATAGCCGTATGACAACAACGGTCATACCAATCATGATGAGACTAGTGGCATTACATAAGCAATTAATCGAAACCTTGGGTTCACTTCCACATTATATTTTACTTTCTAAACAGGCAGTCTATCTGCTACTTAAATATTACACTGTGAAAAGTTGAATAAAAAAATGTAGAGTTAATAATTTAACAGCACAGAATTTAAGATAAAAGATTTTTAATTTTTATCCGCGTCATTAACTACTGTGCATATTTTAATAGCGGTGATTTAACATACATTGCTACCATTTTAGGATGACAAAGTAGAAAGCACACTATTACACTATGTATAAACAGCATTAGGAGATTCGGCATTGAGGAATTTTCTACCAAGGTCGAGGGTAAAGCAGCAGACAAAGTAAATAGAAAAGTAAATTGATGTCCTTATTAGTATTTCAAATGCACTTTAGTATGACAAACGGTTGACACATTCGGCACACTCAACGTTTAGGGATATGGTCTTCAAAAGACGACAGCGACTGAGTTGTCCTATGTACTCCTTCCTCTACACAATTTTCCTGCATTCCTTCACCGTCCATACCTCACTCCTATAATTAAACTAGTGTTTATTTAACAGTAGGCACATACCTACACATGACGAGCATGTCGGAATGTGACCAAATTAGATTTGTACCTAATACACGCGGAAAAATGATAAGCCATGGCCAAGCGTATGTTTATGACACTGGCTAAACTTAGCTTACGGACACAACAATCATGTTTGCGTGCTTCAAGCGTTTGAATTGTTCTCAACCACATTAGTGCCTACAGACATAAAACTAATGAATGACTCAACGTTCCAAATAGTATCCAACAGTTAGGATGCGTGGCGGACAGTTTGATTCCGTTATGTAGGAATTCCTAGGAGCTTCCTTGTTTTTGGACACAAAATTTAATGTTTGTAATATTAACTCTTTATATACCGTGAAGGCAAAAACTGGCTGATACCTTGCTGACCTGAGGCTTAAGAAGAAATGCCTTGTATTCTTGTAAATTCGTTAGTTATTCCTACCCGTCACTCGGAACACCGGAGGATGGGCAGCAGCGTCCTTCGAGTAAATATCTCAACTTCGATTGCCAACCCGGCTGCAAAGCGTGGCGATTATAGTAAAATGCTCATTGGGGGCAATGAGCACACAACATACCGTTGTGGCGATTTTTGGAGAACTCTGTCTAGCAGTGGACTTTACTCGGCAGAAATAATGACCTCCGGGTCATTACACAACTACGCAAGGCTGTTTTAGCAGGTGAAATACGTAGGTAGGCCTGTAGTACAGTCCTAGACGAGATCTTCACATAGAACTCTACTATAATCGTGTACGCGTTAGATACTTTTTTAGTTAATTATAGTTGGTGGTAATTTTGGGGCTATCTTCATATTATTGCTGAGTTTCATGTCCTTCAGATTAGATTCTATGACTTATCTATTTTATTTTGTATAATATGGTGCTTCTAATTCGCCCGGGTAACGTATCCTGAACTGACACAGATTATCAAGATGCGTACATTTGTTTTTGCATTAAATTGATCGGTTTGCCGTATTTACTCGGATTATCTTACAAATACTGCACCTACCTGATGCACTGAACACTGATAATTAGCCGATATGGACAAGAACTTAGTACTGTACCTTGACAAGCCATGCCGGTGAATTCACGAACTCGTCTAATGACGTCATTTGTTACGCGTATTGTTATTCTGAAAATTTATATCGGCATTGTTTTAAAAATTGCTAGGGTGATCTGTAACGCGATATTTACATTAAACAAAATTCTCTTAGTCAGCTGTTAGATAATTCCAGCGATATAGGTTTATAGGTACCGCTAAAACAGGCGCCGTAAACTCAAATGTATGGTATCGTTCATAATTATCATCATCATATCAGCCAAAGGACGTCCACAGCTGAACAAAGGCCTAATAACTATGCATTGAATATATTCAAACTACATAATCTGATTGTGTAACTCGTTTACAAACATACACATTCATGTTTATTGAATTATATACAGAAATATATCACTAACCTCATCCAACAATTGAGATCATTAATATCTGGCGCATCGTGCGTCACCGTGATAGAGCCCATTGATCCGATCTAAACACACGTGCCCACAAATCCACGGGACCATGGCCATGTTATAAACATGTGCACTGGCTGTTTATACACGTTCGAGTTAAACGTTTTACATAAATATAGATTTCCAGCGGCTCAGTGTGCACTACTCGCACTGTTCGACAAGTCGCTATTGTTTGGCAACCGACAGACGCCGACTGACTCACAATATCTTCTGATAAAACAGATAACGCTGCGTCCGTTAAATCTCTCAACTCGTAAATTTTAGAGTCAAGGGGGAATTTCGGGAGGCTTAAGCACCTTAAGATAGGTAAGATAAGTACATGACGTCGTACATGAGAGTCACCCTGCATAAATAAAAAATACAGCAGTTTTTCCACGTTGTTTCGTAACAACAACACGACAAATCATGGCAATATCGATTATTTGTCATTTTTTTACGACGAACCCATTCTGTTCCGTATTACAGCTATTACTGAGTTATTTAAAGGCAAAATCGAACTGATTACGCGTAGACTCATTAAAAGTTTTGAAGTTACATGCTGCGAATTTATGATGTGATTTTCCTTTGACCCTATCTGGTTGGCTGCTAGATTTTCTTCTTTCATTATCGATGATTCTAATCGAGCCTAATGTAAAACAAATTATATAAACCATTTACAGTCCTGAATATGCACCTGAATATTCAGAATGTAAGTAGTTGGATGGTTTCAAGTTGTTAGTCCTATGGAGAAGAATGATGAACTTGGTGTTCACAGTAGATACATTATATTATATATTATTGTTTTATGGGTTCAAAACTAATAGAGCAATACAATCGCGTACTTATTACGAATATGGTCAGGAAATAGTAAACAAAGCACATTAAATAAACCCTGTCTCATATGGACATGTAACAGGTGCGGTAGTCATAGATCTCTAGCTTTTAAGGAACAAAAAGATTCATTGTGTATGTATTTTACTAGCTGTAGCCCGCGGTTTCACCCGTTATCTTACAAGATTCGTACGTTTGTAAAGGATAATTATGATAAGCATGTGTATATTTGGGATTTACTCTTGAAATATAAGTATATGCAGTCTGAGCAATAGCGTGTTATGTCATGTGTCAGTGTACATATATATGTAGTTTTAATAACGGCACAGCATTCTAACTTAAAGAAGTTTTGAGGGTAATTTGTAGTTTTTTTTTTCTAACTGAATAACATTTCACTTAGTCGGTCCAGGGACTCTGCTATCATAACATCAACTTATAGAGATAGCATCATCAATATAGAGGGCAAGACGTTACTAAAACATTCTGCTCCGTGTGTAACTGTGTATCAATGGTATATTTTCAGGTTTATAACAAGGACACGTGTTTGGACGATCTATGCAAGGGTTAAAACGAACAGAATTTGGCAAGTTAAAAGACATCAAGTTTTCGAATAGCAAACTACTAGTTGAAATTATAACTTGGTTGACCTCAAGTTGTGATGGTTGGTAATGGTAATGGTATGGTTCAAAAATGATTACAAACCATATTTAAGCTTATGCTAAAACTAAATACCAAGTACTATGTACATACGTTCCATTCTAAAAGTTTATAAAAAGAAAATGTAAGTGGAATCTCACACTCGAATTAAATATTCCGTGTGACTAAATCAGGATACTTTCATTAGAAAACGGCAAAATTCAACCTAGCAATGACGAGTTTATAAAAAAAATACCATTACTGTAAGGGAAGAGAATATCAGCAACAGAAAACAACACAACCAACAGAATAAAATTAATATACTAAGCTCAAATGCTGCTTGATGTTATACCGTGGAAATAAATAACTGGTTAATAATGTAGAAACGAAACAATTTTTTTTAATAATGAACAACTTTCTCGTAATGACGAAAAATTATTAATATCTAATACTAGAGAACGAGTGCAAAATTTTAAACAACAAATATCGTACTTTGAGTTCTTACATACAGGCAAATGGAACTCCAGTTAATTAAAAAAAATTGTAGGGTGTCGAAAAAATAATCATATTTATGGCCCTTTATGATTTTACAAATAATGCTATGATATATGTTGACCCAAAAATAATAACAATAAATATTGTCGTCTTGCTATCGGTGTGCCCTTGCACAGGCATAATCAAATGGCCAGGATAATCCAGCAACTTGCCCTCCAACACAACTTGTGGCTTCAGAAGTACCATACTACAAGTATGTGCCCGGCCCTGTTCTCGAGAATGACCATGTCATGTTGTACTGGGATTAATCTATCATCACTGACAGGACTATTGTAGCCAATAAGCCTGATTATAGTGGTGATAGATCGAAGAGCGCCGCACAATGATTGTTGATATTACTATCCCGCAAGACGTGAATCTCGTGAAAGCCGAGAAAGATTAAGTATCTTGACTTGGCATACGAGATTGTCGATATGTGGCAGGACTCTGAAATCATTGTGCCGATAGTTGTTACGGCCAGCTGTACGGTCTTGATGCAGAAAGCGGTACTCCCAGACACAGTTCGTATTCTTAGGAGCTTCCTCTTTCTGGAGCCCTGAGCACCGGTAGCCTTGTTCCTGATGCCGGTGGGCTACTATGTTTTTTATTTTAAAATATATATTGTTGCAAAAAAAGCTTTTTAACCCTTTGAGGCAGTCGTTATACCTCAATGGGTCAGACGCATTTCTGGAGCGCAGACCAAACCAGCTTCCTCACCCTTTTGATACAAAAAAAGTAAAAGCACTACTAATACAACATTTTACAAACCCCAAGGGCAGCTTGTGGCTAGCTGAATGTGAATAGCGACAATCCGTACCCAAATATCCGATATAAGAGTCAGTCAAAGCCTCGTCTCCAGCCTGTCTTTAGTAGTTTTGGCTGGAGTGGAACCCCATGAGTGCCCGCAGGACTCTTACAGTGGCTTGCCTTAGTTGGCCAGTCAGAGGAGGGCCGCCAAAGCTATATGCTCAGGGGTGGAAGTGTCTAACAGCGTAATGATACAGCCTGCCTCCTTTCCCCCCTTCTCCTCTATTTTTATTAATGCCATCACTATAGTAATAGTTTCAGATTACCATCTTTATGCAGAAGAGTTGCAACTTTATCAGCATTTAAAATTTGACAAACTTCCAGAAAGAAGCTGTGATGCCATTAATAATGATCTGCTGAACATTAACCTGTGGGCTAAACTGATTTGGCTCATTATTGATAGTAGGTCTATTGGATCACCGGTCATTTAAACCAGTGTTATACAACTCTGTCTCCATAGCCTACTGCCTAGAAGTGCAAGAATTTGGATATCTTAGTAAACTGTCACTTGTCTTAGAATGTCTACATTGCAGTGGTTAGCAGGTTTAGAGCACACCATGATAGCGGCGGTAAGGCCCGTCATGGAGGAATGGCTGGAGAGGCGGCATGGCGCCCTCACCTACCGGATGACGCAGGTACTCTCGAAACATGGGTGTTTCGGGAAGTATCTGCGCCGAATAGGCGGAGAAAGGACGCCCGGTTGTCATCATTGTGGAGACTGCCGGAGGGCACGGCGCAGCACACGTTGCAAGACTGCCCAGCTTGGGCAACACAGCGCCGTGACCTCGTCGCGGCGGCCGAAAGTGGTGACGTCTCCCTTCCGGTTCAGTCCATTGTCCAGAGTGAGAGCGCGTGGGATACCGTCGCCTCCTTTTGCGAGGAAGTGATGCAAGCAAAGGAGGTGGCAGAGTGGGGACGGGAGGAAACCACCTCTGATCCCCGCCACAGAAAACGCACCGGGCGTGGGCGCCGGAGGAGGGTGCTGAACGATCTCCGGCCACCATGAGGACCGGCCTGCGGACGACGAACCAGGGGTGGCCCGTCACCCGAACAGAAACAGGCCCGAGATGGCAGCGCGCGTGTACCGCGCGCGCCTCTCTGAAGGATAGGTGCGGCTAACAAGGTCACACAGAGAAAGGGCCCGTCAAACTGTAACGGGCCGATACCTGCCAGGGGCACGGCCCAATGTAAATAAAGCGTACACCTCACCCCCGGCTAGAAGTAAGAAGAAGGACACCGTGCGATTTTAGCCGGTTTGCGCCCGGCATGCCCCTCCGCCCTTTCCAAGGCGGAGGAAGTCCAAGAGGATTACCCCACGTTAACAAAAGGGTGTATTGTTCATTCCAGCCACTCAACCATCTCCAGAAGTTCCTGCCATTATAAATTGAAATTACTCTTGCCCGATCTTTTCTTCTACCACTTCTAGACTATGTCTGCATTCTTGATGCAACGGAGAACCTTCTAAATAAACTCAAACGTTTGCTGAATTTGCGTATCCGATTTGTTTTCGCCCTTTGGAAGTACGACCACGTCTCCAAATTCTGGACGAGATTGAAGTAGTTACTAATTCGGCAGTGATGTCGAGATACTCACGTTCTTGCTTTTCTTTTTCCTGCTGTTCACTATCCAAATTCACTTAATTATCTTCGGGATCGCTTTGAGTACGTTTTTTTCAGAGGGAAACCTTGCCACACGGACGCTTTTCTTCTCCTCCGTAATCCTCGCCACAATTACGACACGATGATTCGTTCACTTTACGTGCATTACGCCTTTGGAATTCACTTCCTCCTTTTTTGCGTGATAGCCTTTCTTTGAATGATTTCAAAAGAAGAATTAAGGAGCATTTCCTCTCAGCATGACTTTATAGTATGTATATATATATATATATGTATTATTATTAATATATATAGTTTTTAAATTATGGTCGTATTATTTTGTTTTGTATGTTTACATTTTATATAAATATATGTCATTATTTCTATATACCTAATATGTTTTAACTGTAGTTTTATATTTATTTATATTTAGTCACGCTTCATTCTTGTTGTACACCTAATTCGGTCATCATATAACACTTTGTTCTATCACTCAAAGGTTTGCTGTAAGAGAACTCAATATTGAGTTAAGTTCGCCTATGTTCATCAACGTTTTCTTTATTTATTATAATCTGTAAATATTGTGTGCAATTAAGAATTAGAAGACTAAGGTACAAAAACTTCATGTAGCATGTGAAACAGAGACAAATGCAACCTCGATATCTGTACTAATGTAATACATTGTATCACAGGTACAGTAAAGGACTAAAGCGATTCGTTTCCATTTCAATTATGTTAATTATGATGTACATATTATAAAAAATTGGAGGTTTACAGTTAAAGGAAACTTTATGAATATTAAGGAAATTTATAGAAAAAAATGAAATCGAGATTGCGAGCTTAAAATATTAATACAATAAAGAAAAACTATACAAGTTCATCAAACGCACGTTTAAGTACGGTGTACCACCTATTAATTATTTATTTATAAAAATATGTTTCTTCAAAATAACAAACGTTACGACAAAGGTTTCTCTAGGGATCATAAAATATGTTTACTTAATCACAATATAAGTTGCATGCCATAAGATAGAATTTTCTGGGGCTATTATGTTTTCAGTGAAAATTCAATGCAAATAAAAGATTTCTGATTCTGAAAACCAATCAGAATTTTGTTTAATCGAATCTTAGACGTATATACCTTCAATGAAAATGAAAATACAATGCAAATAAAAGATTTCTGATTCTGAAAACCAATCCGAATTTTGTTTAATCGAATCTTAGACGTAGATCATAAATTTGACTTGCAACTGATAAATTATGTATATGAAAATCAAATTTTTAAGCATTTTTATTTGTTATAGCCCTATAACAAATAAAAATGCTATTTTGCGTGGCACCAAGTGTACAAAATCATTCACTACTATATACTAAAGCCAACTAAATGAATACTATGTTTTTTTCACGATATTTATAACTTAACCAAGGCCTTGACTTACATCAGTTCAATTTTACATATCTGATACATTATTACTATCATTATGACATTTCTTGCTTTATTCTCATTTCGTGAAATAAGTAGGATATATTTATATTTTTATTTAATTTTAAGCTATGATCATTTTGTATTTGTCGAGAAATGTAAAAGCTTAATATTATATTTGGATAAATGCCATTATTGAGGCTTCTATCTTTAAACGTTGTCTAATGTATTATAAGATCAATTGGCGAACACAAACGAATGACAACGTGCGGTTGCTTAATAAATCAACTCTTAATTATTTAATTACCTATTGGTATTTAACTGTTTTAACGATAAAAATTTATTACACCCAGACGGCGAGCGCTTTCTAACATTTTTGTACGCCATCTATGGTAAGACGTTGTATAAAATATCAACTACAGACACGCATATCAAGCATCACTGTTCACTCGTGCTAAACGAAATAAATAATCTTATAACGATTTCATAGGTAATAACGAGGTATAATTCCCATTCGCAAAGATGCTCCGTCAGGCTCACTTCCGTGTCTTCAAGAGAAACACAAGATATTGCTTCTAACTGTCCCATCTGCCTTCACACTTGGATAAGTTTCGTCTCATGCCTCTGAATTTTAAGAGTCAGCGTACAGATACGATCATATCTCTTCATTACTCTAGGCAGGACGCTAACGATGGAGCCAAAAGCGATTCACGTAGTCCACGAATGTCATATACAGCGGCTTCTTGTACTCTCTGGTCTTTCGTTCAATTTGCCTAACAGTGTGAATGTGTCAGTTTACTGTGCCGTGGCCTTTTCCAAATACGGCTTGTTCTCGCGGCTGGGTGCTAGAAAAATCAGTGTTTAAAATGTTGCAGTACCCCTTGCAGTCTTTTGGCAGGATAACGGAAGTAAAAGAAAACCGAGTTGGCTCAGTCATTGGGGTTTTAAGTTAGGTCGGGTTAAGGGTTGTTCACTTTATTTTGAATAATAATGCTACTTACTACATTTCTGATCACCTCTGGTGGCGTGCCTCATATGACAGAATTAAACGAATAACTAGCTCTTTAAGGATAGTATTCCTAGCTTTTAGGAGCTCCATAGTAACACCGTCATCACTTGAATATAGTATAGTAAGTCAGCTATGTGCGAAATACATAGGTACACACCAAAACTTGCACATGGTTTTTCACCAGACTCCTTGAGGTTTTGTGGTAGAGAGCTTAAGGAGAAAGGTGTGCCTGGAAAGGATGTGTGGTTGATCCGAGCGATGTAAAGTCGAAGCAGTACCTAAATCCGGTCCACTGTGGGCAATACTGCCTGCTTCAATTTGCCTGTAAGCTTGTACCAGGGTCGGCTCTCAACCTTTACCTTTTCCAGGTAATAATGGACGCTCTTACGGTGGTCATACAGAAAGGAGGCACCCTGTTCACCGATGACATCATTTTCTTTGAGAGAGAGTGTGGTGACGAGAGTAGCCTACAGATCCAGATTGGAGGAAGGAGGAGAATGTTGTCTTGAAAATGAGCAGAAAGAAAACGCAATACATGTTTTGTGATTTCTACGGTCTCTCCAATTCTGTGCCCATAACTCTCGCTGGTGTGTTCTTACCGTCTAAGGGATTGGTGAAATTGACCGCGATTTTACACACCAGATCAACTCAGGTTGGATGAAATGGAGACATTTCACAGGAGCAACATGGATCACAGATCCATGGTGGCCCCTTATAGTAAAGGGAAAAATCTACGATATAATACCTGTCGTACTATATGATTCGGAATGTAGGGCCGTAAAGAAGATGGATTCATCCATATCCGTGTGGTGTCCGGATTAAGAATACAGCACCACTCCATCTCTTCCCGTGCACGTCGTAAAAGGCGACTAACGGATTCTATACCAGAGGGATGGGCAGCAGCGTCCTGTCTTTGGAACATTAGCCATACTGCGCTCACCAAGCCACCTGCCACGCGTGGTGAGTACTGGCAAATGCCCCCTAAAATTATGACACAATTATTGAAATCTATGGCGGAGGCCTTTGTTCAGCAGTGGATGTCTTATGGCTTATATGATGACGATGATGATAAAGAAGATGGATGATAGAAAAATTGCATATTGCTGAGATGAGAATGTTGAGATGGATATGCGGCGTGACACGAAGAAATAAGTATATTAGATAGAGTTTGAAAGAGACGCCAGTGACTGAAAAGTTGAAAGGAAATTAAGTTTGTCTTGGTATGGGCATGTAATGAAGACGAATGAAGCGCACGTGACTTAAAGAGTGATAAATATGAATGATAATGGAGGGAGGGGGGAGAAAAGGGTAAAAATGACGATATGACGACTGACAGGGAAGAAAAGAAGAGAAAAACATATTATTAGACTCCAAGTAACTTGGGACCAGGGCGGGAAGATGACTACTTTTAATATTGCACTAGGTATAATAATATGTTCAACGACACGCTCCCTCCGCCAGAACAGCGAAGGCACGCCTCCAGGGGCGTTGGACAGGCTGAGGTGGCTAGCTCGGCGGCGCGCACTTGGAAAGTGGCGTCACCGCCTGCGGATGCGGATCTTTAACCAGTGTATGTTACCAGTGATGACATATGGAACAGAGACGTGGTCACTCACAATGGGTCTCATAATAAAGCTCTAGGTCACTCAGCGAGCTATGGAGAGAACTATGCTTGGTATTTCTTTACGAGACCGAATCAGAAATATGGATATCGATTTCGAGACCGCACACCGGAAAACTCAGCATACCCCAAACGAGGTCAACAGACGACATGGTGAAGGTGCTGGGAGCCATTGGATGCGGGCGGTATGTGACCGCTCGTTGTAGAAATCTAAGGACTTTATTCAGCAGTGGACATATTTTAGCTGATATGATGATGATGAATAAAAAAGAAGGTATAATAATATGTCATACATACAATCTCATGTTAATATTGTTAATATGGACATAACTATCTCAACCATATAGTATTTAAATCAACTTTTTGCTGCCCATTTCCATCAATAGGATAAACAAGATTATTCTAAAATAAGGGTTACAGATTAAAGTTATGTGCTCAACGCAGTCAAAATCAGAAATGCCATTAGAACCTGAGAGTCCTTCCAGGATTCTAAAATGAGAGTAGCAAGTTTCACTCCTGTGTACTGACGCACGAAAATCATGTCTGCTACATGACTTACATGGCACACATGATTTTTGTGAAACTGAGCTGTGGATTGTGTAACATTCTGTTTGTCGCGGAGTGCCACCCTCCGTGTTTCCTTAGCGGTTAGCTCAACTAGGAGGCTGTCTCCACGGCAGCAAGTAACGGAGTTCCGTTTTTGGTTCAGTTTATCTAAATGAATGAAAATGCCGTGTGGTGCCGGCTCAGAATACCACCACCCCATTTCCTCCCGTGGGTGTCGTAAAAGTCGACTAAGGGATTAGCCGGAGGATGGGCAGCAGCGTCATTCGAGTACATTAACAACACAACTGCGATCGCCAACTCGTCTGCCAAGCGTGGAGATTATGGCAAAACCCCCCAATAAGCCCACAACATACCCATATCGGTCGTTGTGGTGATCTTTGGGGGAGGCCTGTGTCCAGCAGTGGACTTCATTCGGCCGAATTGAGAAATGAATGAAACGTATATAATGTATATATATTGTTATATTATACATTGTTATTTACAAGTTCAATTATCATGCTGATGTTTATATTTTTTAAATATAGCTTAATATTGTAATTATTTAAGGTAGTAAAAAAAAAAAAGTAATATTGCAGACAGCTGTGTCGTGTGTCGACTGTCGAACCACTAGCGTTAAGCGTTTTCGATTGGAATCAGATGATCAAAATATAAAGAACGAATGGACAACGCATACTTAATTCTAATTTTGATTTGAATAAAGAATGAATCATGAGGTGGACAGTGATGGAGATAAAAGATATGAAATCATGAAAGAGGTTGAATTGAAATGAAGATGAAGGATGACTTCGTCACAAGTTTATGTAGACTTAAAACATGTCATGAGTTGACATAATATTTTCACATATTTTACTTAGTGCTGGAAGCATATCAGACCGACAACGTCCATTGCTAAATATGGCCTCTCCAACAAGGCCTCCCAATGATCACTACAATAATCCGCCACGGTCACCCATGACCATAATCACGATGCTTGGCAGGCGGATTGATGATCGCAGTATGTTGTTTTGAGCACACAGGAGGATGCTGTTGCATATACTCTTGATATTAACCATTAGTCGCCTTTAATTATACCCATGGGGGATAGGGGTGGTCTTATTTTTGCCGGTAACTACACGAAAGCATAAAAATAGATAGATATATAATTTGAGGAGGAGCACCGTGTAGTGCCGGCTACGAATAGCACCAACCCATGTCATCCTATGGGTGTCGTAAAAGGCGACTATGGGATTACTCGGAGGATGGGCAGCAGCGTCCTTCGAGTACATTAACAACTCAACTGCGATTTCATCATCATCATTTCGGCCGAATGAAGTCCACTGCTGGACATAGGCCTCCCCCAAACATGTCCACAACGACCGATATGGATATGTTGTGGGCTCATTGGGGGGTTTTGCCATAATCGCCACGCTTGGCAGACGGGTTGGCGATCGCAGTTGAGTTGTTAATGTACTCGAAGGACGCTGCTGCCCATCCTCCGGCTAATCCCTTAGTCGACTTTTACGACACCCATGGGAGGAGATGGGGTGGTGGCATTCTGAGCCGGCACCACACTGCGATTTAAGATTTTGAAATTAATTCATTGTTGTGTTACGATCACATTGAACACACAAAAAACAGACATATCCTTAATCCGAAATACAAAGATTTTGGATTATTAATTTCAGTCGTATGCCAATACTGGGGGGTATGAGCACATAACACACCCAGACTGGTCGTTGTGGCGATCTTTGGGCGAGGCCTGTGTCCAGCAGTGGACTTTATTCAGGTGAAATGACGATGATTACTTGAGGCATTACTCTTAAAACCACATGTCTAAAGGTGTACCTTACTATGTTTCGTTATATTGCGAAAAGAACCGCGAACTAGACATTGTAAATAAAAAATGTAAGTACCTATAAGGACAATGGTGTCAATCCCAACAAGAACTCTAACAGAGATGCTCCAAAAGCATTCAGTGTTTCTGTGACTTTTAAAAGCATTTTAAATTGAGTCAATAGAAATATGATTAAATTCGAAGTTATATCCTTGCGAAAATTCTATAAGACGAAATAAACTAATATAGAAGACGAGATAAGGGTTTCTGTAACCTAGTTTGAGTAGTCGCAAAAAGTTCTAGGGTCTTAGTGACTTTCACATATAATGTATTTGCTTCAGCAAAAAAACAATTATTTTTGTTTGACATATTTTTGATATCAGTAATGTACTTTAAGCAATAAAACTGAAATGAAAATATGCTCCCTTGTCACTGAAATTATTGTACGTGTACGTTCATCTCAATAATTTTAATGCTAGCTTGTTATATTTGTGTAATTTCGAACCACTGCTCTCAGTTTCTAAGGTTCTAGCTCTGAAACCAATCAAGCGCCGATTCTCTCTTTCCATACGTTCGAGCCTTGTTGTTATTCACCTGCTCGAGAGATAGGTTAAACAAGAACATCAATTTTTATCAGCTCAGCTCCTATACGAGCTGGTCATTGGCCTTATAGTAATCGTCACGGCTACCCTTAACAATGGTAGTAAATGCTATCTAGAAATAGTCCTTTTTTTATTGGTGTCCAGTGGAGATTCTACATGGAACTTCCTTCACCCCGGGGAAGGGCGAAGGGGTATGCGGGACTCTTACCGGCTAAAACCACTGGAGCGGTCATCTTCAGCACAAAAGGGGGGCTCCAGGTCCTCGTAAGATCACACTAGAGCCGCCCATTGGTGCCACGCCTTTAGGCACATCTCGGAGGGAATGACTGTAAAGCGGTCACCCCCTCTAGCGGAGGGCAGGCGGCTGTAAAACGGCCGCCCCCCTGGCACTTCTCGGGGAGGATTGTAAAGGATCCCCCGAGACACCTAGAACTGCGGCGTCACATTGCGCTCGAACACAGTAATGTCAAAGTTTAAACATTATTGCTTGGCTGCGAATATCTGGCACTGCGGAGGTAGTTAGGTTCCAACTAGATAGTTGGAATCTTGCAATAAGAGACCAAATAAATATTAAATTAAAGTAAATATTAATATTGCCCTATTTAAAATTGTTTTTTGTTCAATATCGTGTTAAGCATTATTCGATAAATCTTGCTAGGAAACAAATTTCTGTTGAAGAGAAGAATCGAGAATTGATCCTAATAACACCTGCTCAGTCAGCACGGTAAGAATGGTCTTGGACAACGGAGGATCCGTTTCTATGTCCAGCTGTGGGACTGCCACAGGGTTAATGCCATGTTGTATTTAGTGCTTGCAACAACAATTTATTTTTATGTAGATTGTATATAAAAAGTGAGAGACCATTTACGCCTCAGTAGATATAGACTACCAGAAGAATAATTAAGATGTAATATATTATCGCGATCTTACGAATTCCAAAGGTTTCTGTAATACTTGTTGTCTTAAGGGCTTCCCATTCTGAGACTCAGGTGGAAGAAGACTAGTGAAGGCATCATCATTATTATTTCAGCCAAAAACGCCAACTGCTGGACACGGGCATTCCCCCAAAATTCGCCACTGATTCGGGTTTATGTCGTGTGCTTGCTAGGCATAGTTATATTATATTTATTCTGCCAAATGCACATTACTACATATTATGATTAATGAGTAGGTAGATATAGTATGTATACCTATGACGGTACGGTTGGTGCAGTGGCCAAGCGACAGGCATTCTGTGCAGCGGATTCGATGCTTGCATGGTACAAATTTTTGTATGGCCCATAAATAGTTGTTCTGGTACACACAACACAAGTATCCAGTGTTTGTGAGATTTGTCTGTAAGCCGTACCCACGATACAAGAGGATTGCTCTTGCTTGCTTGCTCCATTTTTATTTATCCCAGTGGAAATTCATCATGTACTTTCTCCGCCCCGGGGAAAGGCGAAGGGGCATGTCAGACATGCCTACCGGCTAAAACCACTGCGCGGGATCACACTAGAGCCACTCGGTGGTACCACACCTCGGAAATCTCGTAGAGGGTGGCTGTAAAGCGGTCTCCCACCCCGGGGATATTGTGAGGATCCCCGCAAAGCCAATGTGCTATGCTGCGCTCACGGCAGCGCGTGACCACATGCGCGCCACTGTCTTACAAGAGCAATCCTAGTGAGCGGTCAACGTTTTTTTGAAGATAGTAAAGAAAAGCGAGAGATTATGTTACTATGGTGATTGCTGACAGAATACTAATAAAAAATTACATTCTGTTGATAACTGTAATATTTAATATTCATAAGAATAAAAAAAAGATAACATAAAACCAAATGGCGTAAAGTTTAAATGCTTCTGTTCGCTAATCACCGGAAATCCTAAGTGAGAGTCATAAAAAGTGTATGTTATTAACCAGATAATAAAATGTTTACCTATTTGCAGAATACATTGCGTTCGATGGTGGTTACTGGCAACACTCAAATGTTTATTCACCAAATGTTTACATATGGATAAATCAGGATTCAGGCATACAAGTGTTACTGGGAAAATCGTAAATAATCTGAATGAACACTTTCTTTTAACTGCTAACGTATGCAGATTCAACTGAATGTAAGATAAATAAAACTCTGAAAACATGGATGAAACCATGAGTGAAACTCTTAAGATTGTTCTAGAATTAAATGAAATTAAATGAATCTTATACATTTTCTTGGAGAAAATTAGAGTTTTATGTTGTTGGCAAAACACCGTCAGTGTTGCATAATGAGTTCTTACTCTTCCCAATCTACACAGAAGGAACTGGATAACTTGTCAATAATAACTTAATAAGATTATTGGCATTGCATAGAAAGCACACGTAAACAAATGAGTAAGTATTGTTAACATGTAAACCTACCTTTCCATTAATTGTTTCCGATTAACATAAAGTTTCACTTAGCGACATTTATACTACCTATATGTAGAGTCGAAAAAAAGATTAATGTTATAGATAGTTTCTACTCGTGGTTTTGGTAATCCTCGCTCAGAAGGCACTTAGGTATATACAACATGTCTAACAATCTGTTCCAATGCACATTAAACATCAAGTGATTGATAATGCAAAATAAATATTTGCGTGTACTTCAATAAAAAAACATTCATACATCTGATGACACAGAACACTGAAGCAGTACGAGTGTCATAGTCAACGAAGAAAGAAACAATAGCACGCACAATTCATAGTAAAATGTAGTAAGTACCTCGCATCTGGGAGGGGTTCCAACGATCCCGCACAGCGACACGCGCCGGACGAGAGGGACGTCTCTTCCCATGGACACTTTCGCACATCTCTACACCCGGCCCCGGGCGACTCGTTACGACTCAATTAACACTGATTACCGCTAACTCGACCTCTGTGTGTCTCCATTGTTTGCATCTCTTCGACCGCCTTTAGGAATAATAAGCAGCTGTATCTCTGATCTCTATGACTATCTTAGCTTCTAGGATAAAATCGATAAGAAATCTATTTGATCCAGAATCTATTTTGTTACCTAAAAACCTGCAACTTGACTTCGCGAGGATAAAGCTAGTTTCATTTATGTATCAAGCATAAAAAAAGTTTTGGTAACATTACAATACATTACAAGTCTTAAAAACAATGGCAGCGAATCAGTGTGAGGTCAATTACATTGTTCCGTAACAGTTTCTTGGCCGTAAAGTAGTGGCTGGGTAACGCGCTCGCTCGATGAGATCGACCGATATTCCGTTATGTAACACCCATCTAAGGTTTGCAATTTAAACACTAACTTAAAAACTTAACTAGTAACTTTAATGAGTGTTTATGATAAAGGATGTTAGAAGCAAAGCTTTATTATAAAATTATGAAATAAACTAACCGACAGAACATTGGAGCAGTCGACTGCGCAACACACGACCGTCGGTTACGGGTGCACACCGGGGCTTAAATACGGCAGGTAGAGTCCAGATAGCAGAGGATATTGTAACGCCGTGAGATAGAGCCCGTAAGGATTTTATATAACAACTGTCTTTGTAATCGGTAACGTTACCTACGCATCGTCATGAAACGGGTGGAGAGCGACTGACGCGCGGGGCGCGAGGCGAGGCGCGCGCGGCGCCCGAGCCCGGCGCCGACACCGTAGTACAAAGCGCGGCCCAGCACAACGGGTGAGGCTAGCTAAGAGAGACGGCGGCCGCGGGTCGTCACTCGACGGTGACGGATACTTTACCTAGCGGCGGCGTAGCAAGGTGTGGGCGCGGAGGGTCGTCGCGGAGCGCTCGCAAGCGTCGGGCGCGGTCTGTCGCTACGGTCAGCGGTCGCGGCGCGGCGCGGCCATGGCGGCGGCGCGGCAGGCGGCGACGACTCGCGCACTGCCGCCACCGGGCCGCGCCCGCCGCCACCGTCCGGGACCGCGCACGCGCCCGAGCGTCGCCCCCGCCCGCCCAGCTAAGCCAAATTGATCAGCCGGATTCGCTATTGCATTGAAATTTATGACAGGTCGTGGATCTATTATCGACGTGATACCGGCCAAGCTGCGGTTAATAAATTGGAACCAGTACGATAAACGCACAGATTTTGTGATCGGAAGTGGATTACGTCCGGCCCGGAACAAATTATCTAATTGACATTTTAATACAAGGAGATATCTCCTGACATGTAGATATTTAAGAAATATTATTACTGTGTTCTTCCTGTATTTACAAAAAATACTTTAATGCGTATGTGAATTAAAAACTTGAAATATATATTTCTATACTTAGTTAATGTTTTCGAAAACCGTAACACTTTACTCATCCATTATATACCTACTAGTTAGTGGTGTCTAGTACTTAATCGTGCATACAACACAGGAACAGACATCCAATTATTAGTCTCTCGTTTAAGCTTTTCTATTTGACAGCAGGCGGGCAAAAAAGGTCAGCACCTTAATTGCTACTGTAAATATTGTAAAAGTAGCGATATTAGAAACAACAATTATAGATTCTGCTACAATTATTATTTATCACCCTAAGTTACGGATGCCAAAAAATTCAATGTTAGGCCGGCTCAGAATACCACCACTCCATCTCCTCTCGTGGGTTTCGTACAAGTCGACTAAGGGATTAGCCAGAGGATGGGCAGCAGCGTCCTTCGAGTACATTAACAACTCAACTGCGATCGCCAACCCGTCTGCCAAGCGTGGCGATTATGGCAAAACCCCCCAATGAGCCCACAACACACCCATATCGGTCGTTGTGGTGATCTTTGCAGGAGGCCTGCGTCCAGCAGTGGACTTCATTCGGCCGAAATGATACCCTATTTCTAATCCAAATGTCCCGGTTAGAATCCTAACATTTATGAAAGCCCTACCCTAAGCTAAAGAGAATATTGCGCTATTCTTAGGATACCAGTAAGTCTATATTGTTTTACAAATCAGAATAGTCTTCCAAAAAATGTATGAGCCCTAAATTCCTTACTAAGAAGCGTCCTTTTTGTTTGATCGATGCGCAACAGGGTCCGTATGTCCATTGATTTCTAGCATTGCACGTTTCCAGGCATGAATAGTATGGACACTGTATGAGTAGAGCAATAGAAAGCCAATCCTGGGACATGTTACTCGAGAAAGTCTGTGTTGGTCAATTCAAGGCTGCCACAACTAATGTTGGATTTAACATAGGCTTAGTTAGTTCAACTCTATATTATATTATTATTATTATATTATATATTGTAGTAGTATTATATTGTAGTACTTACGTTGCACGTTTGATGCAAGGTTTCACATTTCACATTTATTTATTTGTTTATTTCTCACCACAATAAAAGTTACAGTATTATTCAAATTTACTGTGGGAGACTGGTGCCTAAGCTAGGCTGAAGCCTGTATCTCAGGTCACCAGGCCTCACCCCAGAAGTCCAATTTTCCTCTTTCATGAACTGTACCAAACGATTTTTTTCCATTTGCTTGTACTTTCCATCAAGTTGTTTCCTCTTGTTAAAGTTCTGTTGAATACTCTCCAATAGGTTGAATATAACTTTATCAGGCCCCGATACTGTCCTTTATAATCCAGTTATCATCTTGCATCCAAAGATTTAAATCTCTTTACTTGCATCCCATGAATGCGCATTTTCGCTGCAGACACCATCTTGATATCTATAAACTCGTTGTTCTAATAAAATGTGTATATTATGACTTTGATATACTCAATAATTCAATCAACCATCTCCTCCCATGGGTGTCGTAAAAGTCGACTAAGGGATTAGTTGGAGGATGGGCAGCAGCGTCCTTCGAGTACATTAACAACTCAACTGCGATCGCCAACCCGCCTGCCAAGCGTGGCGATTATGGCAAAACCCCTCAATGAGCTCAATACACATCCATATCGGTGGTTGCGATGATCTTTGGGGGAGGCCTGTGTCCAACAGTGGACTTCATTAGGCCGAAATGATACTCAATAATTTAATAAATTATTTTAAAATTTTCATTGCTTGTTTCACTTGACACTTGACAATTTTATTTTATATAACGCTTGCTAACACATAACGTTTGTTGTAAATCATTGTATAAAAAAATATTGGAAAAACTTTATTACTATTTATTTTAAAATAGTTATTGTGATATTCTTACCAGTTACCAGGAATAAGATTTGGATATGCGAATTAAAACAGTCAAAAGTGTATATAAACTGGTTAGTCTAACTAAATAAACAAGCTATCCTAGGTACTGGAGTGCACTCCCGGAAAGACGGCGGCGTGCACGTGAACACGTGCCGTCGTGTGCGCAGCACAGCGCACAGCGAGCATTTTCCTCTACAATCCCCCCGAGATGGGACTGGGGGGCGGCCTTTTACAGTCACCTTCCTTCCGCTAGAGGGAGTGACCACTTTACAATCATCCTCACCGAGAGGTGCCTACAAGCGTGGCACCACTGGGCGGCTCTAGTGTGATCTTACGAGGACCGAGGACCGAAGGGGCTCCCCTTCGGTGCCGAAGATGACAGCTTCAGTGGTTTTATTCGGTAGGAGTCCCTTCATCCTTCTCCGGGGTGGAGCAAGTTCATGATGAATTTCCACTGGAGCTCAATAAAAAAAGGCAGTGCATAAAAATGCAGTACCTAAGTACGTCCGGTCCCTTACAGTCAACTCTGTTACCAACTTTGCTAGCTAATCCTTCACAACAGCATGAGCTAAATTCTAATATTGAAATCTATAGTTCCCAATATAATAAAATTGAATTATTATATAATGAAAATTATTTAAAATTTTACAAGTACCATTCAATTAAGATGTAAACCTGAAGTGGAAAATATTATCATAGCTTTTATGTTTACTTTTAATTGTCCCTCCGTGTACTGTATCCTACGACAGTTGGAACAGGCATCAAACTATATAATCATGTAATATTAAATAAATATGGGTATAAATAAAATAGCCGAAGTCAGTCAGTTTTCCAGTCTTGTTATTACTTCGTAATTGTCATACAATGCAAGTCGCTTTCCTACGTTATAAATTATATAGTCCGACAGTTTTCTTAAGGCGCGGACGGAAACAATAATAATTACGGTAAGGGACACGATTCTGCAAGTAATGCAATAGCTGCCAAGTCTTGTGGACGGAAAAACTCATATTCCACCCACCACTTTTAGAGCCATTTGTAACTTTTAGGTACTCCAGCGATAGCATATTATTGTATGCAGCAATGATTTTCAACATGTGGGTCGCGGTCCCCAGGGAGGTTGCAACGACTTGTTCAGGCGGTCGTGATTGGCCCCTCTCAAAAATCGCCGCAACGACCAGTCCGTGTTTATGTTGTGCTCATTAGGGGGTTTGCCATAATCGCGACGCTTAGCAGGCAGGTTGGCGATGGCAGTTGGATCGTTCCTTGGAAAAAGGTTTTCCAAACGCTGCCCAACCTAGTCAAGTTCAAATCCAGCAAGCAAGTCGACTTCAAATCAAACGTGAGTGATATCCTCGCCATTGATGTTAATACCGAATCCTTTCCACTCCAGTGCTTGAAGGCATGCTCCATTGCAGCGGTGAACAGTGAAAAGTTGCAGGAAAATAACCACCCCTTCCTCACACCTCTATGGGATTGCCCCCCCTGCACTATTTCTGTACTAGGACCGACAAGGTAGCGTTTTTGTATCTACACTAATATTTTCACAAAGGATAAAATAATGTAACCTGTCGTTGTGGAAAGCTATGCGGGAGGCCTTTGTTCATCCTTCGGCTGATATGATAATGATGATTGTTTTATAAGATCTTACATTAATAGTCCATGATATTTTGCGTGGCGCCTCAGTGAATGCTGAAGATGATTGACATGATGATGATGATGACAAAAAATTAATTCATTTATGTAGTATGATTTAATAGTTTTTTAGTGCATCATATATAAACGGTATATCAATCATTGCATTAACTTCTGGTTCTTTTAATTGTAATAATATTCACACACTAGCTAAAAAAAAATTGTGGACGTGGCTTCAAACAACAAGAGGAAGAAACTAATTTTTACGATCATATTTTTTTGTGGTAGGTACATCCTATTTTCCCTGGGAAGACGGTGGCGCGGACGAGGTCACGTGCTGCTATGTGCTTAGCACAGCGCATAGCGAGGCTTGGAGGGATTCGTTACAATCCTCCCTGAGAAGTGCCGGGGGGGCGAACTTTTTACAGTTGCCTTCCCTATGCTAGAAGGGCCTAAAGGCGTGGCACCAGCGGGGGTTCTAGTGTTATCTTGCGAGGACCTGGAGCCTCCCTCCGGTGCCGAAGGTAACCACTCCAGTGGTTTTAGCCGGTAGAAGGCATGCCCCGTCGCAATTCCCCGGGGCGAAGGAAGTTCATGATGAATTTCCACTGGGGACCAATAAAAAAACAAACATAAGGCACATCTCCTTTAGCATTTACTAATGCGCCATGCAAAATATCGTGGATTATTAAAATAAGACCATATGTATTGGCGTGCACCGTCGGCTGCCTTACATCTTGTCCAGTTCAGTTTTTCCCATGCTAAGGTTGTCTGATAAGCTACACTTAATATTCAAATCCCGCTTAACTTTTGATACGCCCATTTTCAGTAGGAAGTCAGGCGTCTCAAATCATTAAGTAGGATTTTAATATGAAGGGGTGTTTCAGTATTTTCTGCTATAAAACAATTAAAAACATACTTGCAGAAATGAAAATCAATTAAAATCGTGAGGAGTGCGCTATAATAAAATGCTAGTATTTTATTTTGCTCTTTAATGGACTGTCTCACATATAAGAGGTGGCAAGCCTTCGCTTCATACCGGGTAGTATTCCAAATCCAAATATATCACAGATAAATCTGATTATAATAGTCTCACCTGGGTTTGACCCCAGGACCTTAGCGGTAGATATAGATACATGATATTCGCAATCAAAATATTACAATTTCGAAAGACACATTTTCCGTCCGGTTTTGTTACCGGTAAGGCAGAATCTACCCTCTACCTATAAGATACCGTCATAGGATACCATAGGCACGGCTCTCTAGCACTGTTTATAGTTTTGATCGTGATAGGTATTTTCCCGCTTATTCTGGGCCGGTTCGCTGAGAATATGCGTCGTAATAGGGTAAGAAAGGGCTCCGTAGTCATAGAATTCCTTTTATAGATGAGGTGGAGGAGGACGTACCGGTTTTCTTAAGGCGCGAAGATAACCTTTTCCCCATTTACGACAAATAATTCACCATAATCATCGATTGAAATATTCATAAGTATTAGTACATATTCCTAACCCCGATTCTTCCTGAATAGAAAGAGCATGTGATGGGCATGGTGCTAGGAAGAATTGAGCGCATCGGATATGTCGGAATCATCGTCTTCCAGCCCTGGTGCCAAGTAAGTTGGGCTCGGCGCAATACGTTTTGCTCTCCCGTTCGTCTGTCACCCGTCATCTCAGTTTTCTTACTTAGTCATTATTTCTTACTTTATCCATTCGTGTCACCCCGCACATCCATCTCAACATTCTAATTTCCGCAACTCGCAATTTTTTCTCACCCGTCTTCTTTACGGCTCAACATTCCGAACCATATAGATCGACAGATCTTATAATAATGGATTTGTAGTACTTTGAGAGGCATCTGGTGGTGACATGTTGTTCTTGTGACCTGACACAATATATATAAATATAAATAAAATATGGCTTACGGACTCCTCGCACGGCCCCGACGTCACGCGATTCCGCAGTTTCGCAACTATACGAGCTATTTGATCGATACGGTCAAGTCATTTGGTGCGCTAACCGCTTACCGCGATTCACTCCACGATTTATCTAGGCGTTTATCGCGAAGTAGCAAGTAACACGCAAATCTACTTTTAGACTGGACACCACCCTATAATTATCATAATAACGTTGGCGATAAGATTCTTAGTTAAGACCGTGTTTTGTACGATTCTAGAAATAAATTCGGACGTTTGCATTTTGGACAGAACTATACTGGCTAAGGTTCGGCTATAGTTCAACCTCAGCCTAACACTACTGCTACAGGACAGCCTTTCCAAGTGGGAGCTCTAGTAAGAGTGAATATCCTAGGTAATTATGCTGTTCCACTTAAGCTGAGAATGTGGAAGGTTTTCTCGTCGTGAACTGGCGTTTGAAGGAGCTAGTTGTGCGCTTATAGTTTTTATCACTGCGGTGGAAATCCTCATAGCCTTCATCTACCCCGAGAGAGCTGAGAGCATGCCGGGACTCTTACCAGTTAGAACCACCTGACCGGTAATCGGCACAGAAGTGGATCTTGAGAACGAATCACTCCGAAGCTCCGGAGCCGTCCATTGGTGCAATGCCTATAGGAACATCTCGGAGAGGGCGACTGTAGAGATATCACCCTCTCTAGGGGAGGGCAGGCGACTGTAAAGAGGTCGCGCGCTTCTGGGGGCTATAAGGGACCTCCTAAAGCCACGTTGTACTTGTATTGCACGGCACACAGGACTCTGTCCACATGCGAGCCACCGTCTTCCCGGGGGTGTGCTTCTTCCTTCTAATCTGCAACTTTGGCTACGTTCCTTTATGCACTTTCTTTTGATATTTACCTTCATTCGTTGTAGCAAATGTTTTGTAGCCCGAAAGTATAAATGGTTGAGTAGATAAAACGTTGCAGTAGGTAATACATAGGCTGCACTAAAAGTATCGGGAATGGAATATTTCCACTGTTCCTGTCATATTAAAATCTTTTTAATTGAAAACTCCTTGGTTTTACAAATCGAATACCATTTATTTATTTTAAAAAAGATTCACGGTCTTGTCACAAGGTTTTGTCAAACTTGTTTAGTCGTTGAGAAAATGGAGGAAACAATTGAACCGTACGACGTTGCCGACATATTTTCTAGAATTTTTTTCATTTTTGAGAAATATTTTATGAATATGTAAAGATTTATTCATCTAAATACCGTACGACGTTGCCTTAAACTTGACATTGGCGAAATTGTGGAAGATAACCTACAGAAGCCATAATCTAAGAGAAGAAGAAGAAGAGAAAATGGAATTGACTCCGATATAAAAATCAAATTGAACCGTACGACATTGCTGACATATTTTTTAGAATTATTTTCATTTTTGATAAATGTTTTATGAATATGTAACGATTTAATAATCTAAACACCGTACAACGTTGCCTTATACTTGACATTGGCGAAATTGTGGAAGATACAGAAGCCATAATCTAAGAGAAGAAGAAGAAGAATTGACTCGAGAAAATTCAAGAGCGATGATTTATTATGACTTTCGAAGTGGTTTAACACAAAAACAGTGTGTTGACCGGATGATTTCTGCATTTGGTGATGAAGCCCCATCCAAAACCACAATTTATCGCTGGTTTGCTGAATTTCAACGTGGACGTGTCAAGCTCAGTGATGATCCTCGTCAAGGTCGTCCAAAAACTGCAGTCACCCAAGAAAACGTTGATGCTGTGCGGAAGCTGATTGAGGAAGATCGACATGTGACATACCGCGAAATTCAGGCAACTTTAGACATTGGCATGAGTCAAATACAAATAATCTTGCATGAACAATTAGGTGTAAAAAAGTTGTTTTCCCGATGGATACCGCATTTGCTATATGAAGAGCAAAAAGCGGCTCGCGTTACTTGGTGTGTCAGAACTCTCGAAAGATTCCACGCAGGATCCTCAAATGCTGTATACAACATCGTATCAGGTGACGAATCCTGGATATATGCGTACGAACCCGAAACAAAAAACCAGTCACGAGTTTGGGTGTTCGAAAATGAGTTAAAGCCAACAAAAATTGTTCGTTCACGGAGTGTTGCAAAAAAAATGGTGGCCACGTTTGTCTCCAAAACCGGCCATGTTACGACTATTCCTCTTGAGGGACAAAGAACGGTTAATGCAGAATGGTATGCTAGCATTTGTTTGCCACAGGTCGTTTCTGAACTCCGTAGAGAGAACTGCAACCGCCGCATCATCCTCCATCACGACAATGCGAGTTCTCACACCGCGCACAGAACAAAAGAGTTTTTAGAGCAAGAAATCATAGAATTATTAGACCATCCGCCGTACAGCCCCGACCTAAGCCCTAATGATTTCTATACTTTCCCTAAAATAAAGAATAAATTGCGTGGACAGAGATTTTCATCACCTAAAGAAGCTGTGGACGCCTACAAAACGGCCATTTTGGAGACCCCAACTTCCGAATGGAATGGTGGCTTCAATGATTGGTTCCATCGTATGGAAAAATGTGTCAAATTTCGCGGAGATTACTTCGAAAAGCAATAAATACATTTTTAAATAGTAATGTTGTGTCACTTCCTTGATTCCCGAAATTTTCAGTGCCGCCCTCGTAGTGGCGCCACTGTATAACCTTTAATCGCCTTTTACGACACCCATATGTGGAGAGGGGTGGTCTATTCTTTGCCGGAACCGCATGGAACTTCAGTGTGGGTGCGTGATTTTACTTGTCATTCACATTGATGCCTTGTTTCACATTAATGCTGTTTCACATTTATGCCCTGCTGAATCCGTACCAGTCCAGAAGACATCATTATCTTGAAGTTATTAATAAAAACTAAATGGTCCGTATTATCGCTTTCGTCTACCTATTACAGGCAACTACGTATTACCTATTACCTTTTTTTATTTGTCCCTGTGGAATTTTTTCATGAACTTTCTCCGCCCTGGGCGTGGGTGAAGTGGGCAACCCCCCAGGGCCTATCCTCAGGGGATGTCGCGAGAAGCCAAGGCACATCACCATAAACTACGTTAAGTTTAGTACTCATTTCTCACTGTTTCGATTGCACGGTTAGTGTTAATAAACAGAAAAATGCCAACACAATAATAAATTAAACATCATTTTTTAAAGTGTTAAATTTTAACACAATTAACTCCAAATTTAATAGAGCAGGAAGTTATATTAGACAGTATATTTTCATGCTTGAGAACTTCTCATTGACGTCCTTTGTCCTGGGGAGGGAAGATGGGGCGCGCCAGACATTTACGGGCTGAAACCCCGCGGTGTTCCTGACTTACCTGTCACGGGGGGGTGTGGATTCACGCATTCGAGCAATGAACATATTTTTTTATAGAAATGCTGCGAGGCGTTTTGAATAAATGTATATGCGTGTGTGCGCACCCCGCGCCCACCATGCTCTGTTAAATAGAGATAGCTATACTTAGGTAATAATTTTGCACTCGTTTCGAATCGTAGGCTACTGCCAAGCCTTCGCCGGACTCTTAAGATCACACTTAACACTAAAACAGACAAATCCTCAATCCCAAGATTTTGGATTAGATTGGTAATAAATTACAGCCCTAAATGGACGTCCAAATGCATGACCGTTGGATGTCGATCATGTATAGAGACGTCATAGTGCGGATACTCTGCGAGTGAAATCGCGGTGCGTGTAAGTTTGTGAGGCATATGATGCAGCATGACGCTTCTGATCGCTTGCGAGACGTGCTTCACGTCCTTCGTTACTTCCTTGTGATCGAGAGGCAGCAGTGAGAACTCATTGGAAACCTTTTTTTTATTGATGTCCAGTGGCAATTCTACACGGAACTTCCTTCGCCCTGGGGAAGGGCGAAGGGGTATGCCGGACTCCTACCGGCTAAAATCAGTGTAGCGGTCATCTTCGGCACCGAAGGAGGGCTCCAGGTCCTCCTAGGATCACACCAGAGCTCATTGGAAACCTAACCGCGATTCGCACTACATGCTGCTTTCTGCAGCACATCAATAGTTTTGAGCAATAACATACTGCAATCACCAATCCGCCTTCCAAGAGTGGTGATTATGACAATATGGCCTATGACCGCTCATTGTAGTGATCATTGGGAGGTCCATGTTCAGCAATGGACGTTTATGAGCTGATGTGATGATGACGATGCTGACATATGGTAAGTAAGTGGTGAAAAACGGGAAACGGGTGTGAGTGACATCGTAATGAAAATTGATATTAAGGATTCAATATAATTCTAAAACTCTCAGCGTATTGCGTCAGGCTTTTCGTGAATGTTTTTTCTAGTTTATAGAACTGATTTCAGTATAAAATAATTGTTTTCGTCTCATCATCATCATATCAGCCTTATACTTACAAAATTGTGTCGTTATTTTGGGGGGAGTTTGCCAGTACTTACCACGCTTGGCATGCGGGTTGGTTAGCGGAGTATGGCTAATGTTTCACAAAAGGGACGCTTCTGCAATCTGTAGGTGGAGTGATGCTATATTTTTTTTCCGGTCACCACACGAATTGTTTTTCTAATCTAATTTCTTTCTAATCTATCTTAACGCTATTTTGAACTGCAAGGTAAATAAAAACTAAACGGCTGTTGTTTCGCTACAGTTCACGGATGAGGTTATCGGTCGCAGTAGTATAATAATATTATGATCATCATTTCGGCCAAATGAAGTCCACTGCTGGACGCCTCCCTCAAAGATCACCACAACGACCGATATCGGTGTGTTGTGTGCTAATTGGGGGGTTTTGCCATAATCGCCACGCTTGGCAGGCGGGTTGGCGATCGCAGTTGAATTGTTAATGTATTCGAAGGACGCTGCTGCCCATCCTCCTCCTCATCCTCCGTCTAATCCCTTAGTCGGCTTTTACGACACCCACGGGATGAAATGGGTTTTGGTCGCATTAGTGTAATAATATTATGATCATATCATATCATAGCATAATAATCACGTAGCGTTTTGTTCACGTTGTTTACGATACATTGCGTGCTCAAAAATTACAATTACCTATTATTTTCGAGATTAATGGCTTTCCTATTTTTATTATGGGCCTAAGTATAAGTAATTATTCCCACCATTCTCCACACAGTTTTCACTAAGTTGTCACTTGCTTCTACAGTTAGAACAGGTTATTCTGTCACTAATAGCAGTAGAAGAATCTGATTGAAAGATCGGTACAGTTTAGAAAAGTTCAAAGTAGTGACTGACGCTGAGTAATTTCGTCTTATTTTTATTTGATTAAATTTTATTACATAATTTTGTTATGGAAATAAAACATTCACATAAATTCAATAGCAATGAATTTATCTTTTTATTTGATACATTTAAAAAAATACTATTTTTGTTTCTTGTAATTCCGCCAAATGAGTCTATCAGAAATAAATGTTATCAATAATACTGGTTCTAGTTCTCTTATTGCAAGAGTCCAGCTAGGTACAACCGCAGGGCCCGACATTCTGCCACCAATCAGCAGTGTTTGAACTTTAAACATTATTGTATTCCGGTTAGAAAGGCACTGTAGCTAGTGACATTACTGGGCATAAGAGCCTAAATGTCACGAGGTGACGAACGTAGTGTGGAGCCCACGCAGGATTCCCATGTAGCATTACAATTGTTATGGGCAGGCGCGGCGCTTCATCATATCAGCCAAAGTACGTCCACTGCTGAAAAAAGGCCTCCCCCATAGATTTCCACAACGCCCGGTTACATGCCGCCCGTATCCAAAGACTCCCAGCGACCTTCACCATTCGGCCATCTAGTTCTACGAGAAATGTGCTCCGCCTATTGCCTCCTCTCCTATCCTCACCTATCGCTTACGCAAATGTGACATGCTCGTATCGCCAATAAGTTGCATAAAAATATCCAAGTTGAGCACTATCCCAAAGATGTTTAAAAAGATGATTTACGATACTATTGTTAAGTCTTTAAGATCTGTAATTGCAGATCAGCAGCATGGTTTTATTAATAACAGAAGTACTGAGTCTAATCTTTGTGAATACATGCATTTTATACTCAACGCAATGGATCAGGGACACCAGGTAGACGCTGTGTATACAGATTATTCCAAGGCCTTTGATAAAATATCTCATAATGTTCTTTTGCACAAATTATGTAATCTTGGTGTGCATGGTGATCTTCTAAGATGGTTGACATCTTATTTACGGGATCGCAGCCAAGCTGTAACAGTAAAAGGATATTGCTCCACATTTCTTCCAGTCACCTCTGGGTGCCCCAGGGATCTCATCTCGGTCCCTTACTTTTTAATATTTATATAAATGATGTTATTCAAGAATTTCAACACTCAAATACTCTTCTATACGCAGATGATAAAAAAATATTTAAAGTTATTAAACATGAAAGTGACTGTGTACTATTACAAAATGACCTGGACAGATTACAGGCCTATTGTCGTAATAATTTCATACAACTCAACTCTAAGAAGTGTGCAGTTATAACGTTTACTCGCAAAAAGAAAATGATCAAATACAATTATTGTCTTCATAACGATGTGTTAAATCGAGTGACCCAGCTGAGAGACCTGGGTGTGCAAATAGATGAAAAGCTATTATTTAAATCCCATATAACCAAAATTGCAGAAAAGGCTTACCAAATGCTTGGCTTTGTGCTGCGAGTCTGTCGAGATTTTAAAGATTCAAATACATTACTTGTCCTTTACAACTCTCTGATACGATCAGGTCTGGAATAACAGCTCAACAGTGTGGAACCCACAGTACTCTGTCTACATTGACGCTATAGAAAGAATCCAAAATAAATTTATAAAACATCTTAAATATAGATCAAGTGAGTTCAAGTTCAACATTTTAATTAAAAAGTTGTTTAGTCTCGAACAACGCCGCAAAGACAGAGACCAACTACTCTTATATAAGATTCTACATAATCATATTGATTCCCCTTATTTATTAAGCAAAATTCAGTTCAGATGTCAACGTACAAATATAAGAAAGAGATTTATTTTCCATTTTCCCTTTACAAATTTTAGGTATTGCTCTAACCTATTCATAAATAGATCTTGTAAAATTTATGATAGAGACTATAGTCATATTGATATTTTTCATGAAAGTTTAACAATGTTTAGGAGTAACCTGTCGAAATAGTGTTACTTTATGTATCTGCAGTCTTTATTATTTATTCTTAATTATTTATTTTCCCATGTTTTCCTCCTGTTTTAACAGGCTTGTTTTGGTGGTATTGGCATAATAATATTCTATGCTTGACGCTAATTGTTTCCTTAAGCGTAATTTCAAACTTTGGACCTTGAGTCTTAGCAGGTTCCGTTATAGTGTCTACAGTTGGTGATATCACTTATATTACATTGTAAATTTGTGGAAACTTTTTTGGTTTAAGTATTGTGTGTATGTATTTCTAATTCATATTGTAAAACTGTATGTTTCCCTCGAAAAAAAAAATGCCTTGACAATTAACTTATTTTTTTTTACGCCTAGAGCAGAACAGTGTACAAAGGTGGTCTTAATACGCAATAAGACAAAAAAATCCGTTATCATTTTAAAGATCGTGTGATGTGGTGCAGCTTGGAGGCTTATCATCAGCACTAGACGTAGACGGAGATGTCATTTGATTAATTCAAAATAAAAAATTCTTTCACTAGAAGAACAAGACAAGGACGGCAAAAATATGCGTAGAATCAATATTTAAAATATATGTTTTTTTACAATTATTATTATAAATGCCAGCGTGTCAGCTTCTTGGACAAAAAAGTTATTTACCACTTTTGAAATTTTTTAATTTGTAATCAAAATGGATAATGTTGATTATGGCATATCTGTAATAGCAAATTTCAAACCAATATAGCTCTCACCGTTCTATTACATGCAAAGCTAATGTAACGCAAGACTGGTAACCCATTATTTTGGCGACTGTACATATGTAACAGTAACATTAATAGTCCCCGTATGAAATGTACTTTTATGTATTATGTCCCAAATTTGCATGCGAACGGTAAAAGTTCCTGAAGGATATTGATTCAAGATAAAACAAAAAAATCTTTTGTTCATCACTGCAGCCAAAAGACGTCCATGTTCATTAATGGGTTAGGGGCCATAACCGCAATGCTTCGTAGGATGCTGCTCTGCCTAATCCCACTGTAGCCTTTTACGACACCCACGGAATGATATGGGTTGGTCTTAGCCAGCGTCTTTTGTTCAGTTCTCAATTAAAGAATGTCGACGTTATTTCGCACTACTCAAAGGAATTTACGACATTCCAGGCCTTCAATAAATTATAACAACTACTATTTGTGAATCATATTATATATTCTTATTTACTTTCTTAACATATCACTATGTGCTTCAGCACAACAATAGCTAGTAAACATACAAATTAATATACCATAAACATATTAGTTTACAACGATTTTTAACTAACCATTAAATAATATAATGCCACTTTAAAAATGGCATGGAATGTTAAACTATTCAGGAGCTGAATAAAGACAAACTTATCTCAATTAAGTGGCAATTTACAAAATACTAGCCACTGCATTATGATCTTTAAATTTACTTATAAGGCTTATTATTTATTGTAACAAATAGTTTAGCTAGGTAGTGTTAGTACCTATAGCCATAAATTGTATGAAACAAATATACTTTGTATAATAATTCTATATAATATATATGCAGATCAACCAGGGAGAGTACATCTGGCATACATAGTATACATAAAATTTATCAAATCGTATTATTGCGACGCGATGCGTGAAATGCCTTAAACCTTGTAATAATAAAAACAAGTAAAGTACCCTTGCCCAATAGCTAAGAAATCTAAATGTTACGAACGCTTACGCTCGGGACTTGTCTGATTTGATGAACTTATCGAGGTCGGCGTCACTGGCAGGGTCGACCTGGGACAGTTGTCGAAAGCTTTCGTCGTCCACGAAGCAGATCTCATGACCATCAGGGTCGGCTACAATGATGACTCTGACTGTAGCCTTGCCTGGTGTGTCCAGCGATATCAAAGGAGTCAGGATGGTGCCCTTCGCCGCTTGGATCTTCTGGTCGATGATCGGCTGCTCGTCGAAAGGGCACGAGAACGCAATGCGACCGTATGCCTTAGCGTGGTTCACTTGCTCACCTAGAAAAGCATTATATTAAACATTATTATACAGCATATTTTTAATATATACTAAACTTGAACGTAGTTTACTCGTAATAGAATACTTTGCACTAATATTTCGCCCATCTTTTATTTGTCCCAATAATAATAAGTTTAAAAGTTAATTTTAATAAGTTTATAATGTTTTATGTTGGACATATTACGCAAATCAGCGCCGGCGACACCGCATCGGTAGATTAAACATTTTGTTACCTCTCGCGCTACCCTCCAACCGTCGGCATGATTGGTGCAGTGGCTGATACAGTCGACTGCTGCGCCCCGGGTCGCGGGTGCAATGCAATGCAAAATATTTGTATAATCTGCAGGTAATTGTTCCGGGTCTGGGTGTATTGTGTGTGAAATGTATGTCTGTAAACGCACTCACGACACAGGAGAAAGACTAGAGTGGGGCAACGTTTTAAAAAAAAAAAATATGCGCTGACAACGGGGCATCGTAACAAGCCTATTGTGATTTGTGAGTTTACATTTTTTCAGTTTTGATTATACAATTTGTGAGTTTTGATTATATTTCTTTGATTTCATTACAAGCTCTTTTAATTCAAACGTTATGATACTTAAAGTAACGTTGTACATTATAACATTATAAATATCGATTGCTTTTACCTATACTGTTCTCACACATAGATTGTCATAAAAACAATGCAGGTACTTAACAATTTTGTTAAAATGTATACCATATTCTAAAAGATGTAACCCATGTTTATATCAGAGGATACATGAAGTGAAATGGGTGAAGGGAGAGACCCTCGTTTCAATATGACGTATAAAAGTGTCTATTAGGATCTTATAACTGAATAAAATGATTCTATTTCATTATGTGCCGTGTGCCGGCTTAGAATACCACCACCCCATCTCCTCCCATGGGTGTCGTAAAAGTCGACAAAGGGATTAGCCGGAGGATGGGCAGCAGCGTCCTTCGAGTACATTAACAACTCAACTGCGATCGCCAACCCGTCTGCCAAGCGTGGCGATTATGGCAAAATCCCCCAATGAGCCCACAACACATCCATATTGGTCATTGTGGTGATCTTTGGGGGAGGCCTGTGAAAGTGCCAGCAATGGATTTCATTCGGCCGAAATGATGATTTAATTATATCTATATATATAAAAATGTAATGTTCGTTTGTTCAAAATCTCAAATCTAAAGTTCTTCACCGATCGTTTTGAAATTTTCACACATCGCTGTATTCATAGACGCGCATGTCTTTATTATATCAGGAGACTCATAATCTATACATATAACATTTTTATGTTCGTTTGTTCAAAATCACAAATCTCCCTAAAGTTCTTTACCGATCGTTTTGAAATTTTCACACTTCGTTGTATTCATATACGCGCATGTCTTTATTATATCAGGAGACTCATAATCAATAGATATATATAAATTTAATGTTCGTTTGTTCGAAATCGCAAATCTCCTAAACTTCTTTACAGATCGTTTTGAAACTTTTACATATTGTTGTATTCATATTCGCGCATGTTTTTATTAAACCAACCAAGACCCATCGTAGTTTTGTTTCATTCATAATCAAAATCATGTTGTAATTAGCCACAGCAATGCGTGGCAGGGTAAAACTTGTTCTATTATAAAACTGTAAATAAGATATATTCACGAACATCTGCCCGAGACACTATTATAAAGGCGAAAACAGAAGAACCTAAAAATTACTATTATTAGAGTATAATTAGAACTTAACGAACAGATAAAGTTTATCCGTGAACAGGCTTGCAACAGTGTCGAAATATCAGTGGGCCAATTCTCATAATTTAAAAATGTTTAAAATATAATTCCGATCTAGTCTTAATGTCGTAAATGTCACAAATAGTATTCTACTAAACTAACAATAACTCTATTTTAACTATAACTCTATTCTACTAAACTAAGAATACTCTTTTTTTGTAAATTCATAATTTAATCTCAGTTCGGTCAACTTTCTGTCATAGTGTAAATTTATTACGGGAATGGGTCCTCTGAAACTAAATAAATATTTTCTATATTACTTGGTCTCTTATCGCAAAATTCCGGCTAGGAAGGTACCTCAGCAATGACAGATATTCTGTTACGAAGCAGTAGTGTTTGAACTTTAAACATTCCAGCTTAAAGGGCACTGTGACTATCATCATTTCGGCCGAATGAAGTCCACTGCTGGACACAGGCCTCCCCCAAAGATGACCACAACCACCGATATGGATGTGTTGTGGGCTCATTGGGGGGTTTTGCCATAATCGCAACGCTTGGCAGGCGGGTTGGCGATCGCAGTTGAGTTGTTAATGTACTCGAAGGACGCTGCTGCCCATCCTCCGGCTAATCCCTTAGTCGACTTTTACGACACCCATGGGAGGACATGGGGTGGTGGCATTCTGAGCCGGCACCACACGGCAAAGCCGGCACCACACTGTGACTATAGCCTGATCAATACCGCTGGACCGCGCCTTAGGTATGCGCGGGGAGGTGGGGAGTAGGAAGGAAAGAGCACGAACTATGGAGCGGTTGCTCGGCCCCCCGCCTGGCTGCTCGCATACCTAAGGCGCGGTACAGCGGTATTGGTCAGGCTATAGTGAAATTACTGGGCATAAGAGACTAAATAACGAATGTAAATACAATTTGTTGGAATTGACGAAATATTGTTTTTGTATGTAGACGTATATTGATCTTGACATGGGAAGTAGTTCATCATATCGGCCATTTATACGTCCACTGCTGAGCAAAGGCCTCCCCCATAGATTTTCACAACTGTGTCATCATTTTGGGGGGTATTTGCCAATACTCACCACGCTTGGCAGGCGGGTTGGTGAGCGCAGTATGGCTACCGTTTCACAGAAGGGACGCTGCTGCCCATCCCTCTGGTTTAGATTCACTTAGTCGCATTTTACGACATCCACGGGAGGAGATGAAGTGGTGCTATATTCTTAATCCGGACACCACACGGGAAGTAGTTAATTTTACGATATTTATTTTCATCAATTTCATTTCAAAGACAGCGTTACATTTTATCATTGTAACATGTTATTTAAATCGGTTAAAATCGGTAACTACAATGTGTAAAGCGATATTGATGCGTACAAAACATTGGAAACGTATCTGTAGTACGTACTTAGTAGTCAAGATTGTTACAATGTTACCTAAGTACTTGAATAAGTTTTTCATGTGAATCAGGGTTTCTAGTACAATTGTACCAAATTAACTTATCTTTGTTTGTGAAGTGTGGATAGGCAAAATATTGTCACATGTCTACCACGCTTCGTGAAAGTGATATAAGGTGCATCATGTTAAATACTGTTTGTTTTATTGACACTTATTTATGTTGGCGTTCTACTAAGTTTCATCTGATAAAATGTATGAAGATAGTGTCAAAAGGAACACGCGTCAGTTTAGTCACGATAATTCTCCAAGTCATTAAACGTAACAATTTGTATTATTGCTTGTCGAAAATGTTTGAAAAGAACCTTCAACCATTTTATAAGTAAACATCTGATACAATACTCAGTAATTTTTCAGAAATAATTTTAAGTAATAAGAAGTAATAAGTCCGTGTGGTCCGGATTAAGAATATAGCACCAACCCATCTCCTCCCGTGGATGTCGTAAAGTAAGTAGATAAGAAATTAATAACCAATCTTATTCAAAACCTTTGGATTTACGGATATGTCTGTTTTTGTGTTAAATGTGATTGTAACACAACAGCTAAAATTCAAAATATAAAATCTGAAGATTTTGGATTAGTTTGATTAATAATTTCCGCCGTAAGGGAATCTAAACCAGAGGGATGGGCAGCAGCGCCCTTTTTTTTTTAAACATAGTCCCACACTAGGATTTCTCCTGTGTCGTGGGTGCGTTTACATACATGAATTCCACATACAATACACCCAGACCCGGAACAACTACCTGCAGATCGTACAAATATTTGTTCCGTGCGGGAATCGAACCCACGACCCGGAGCGCAGCAGTCAACTGTATCAACCACTGCACCAACCGTGCCGTCAAGAATTCAATATGGGAGGCCTTTGTTTCAGCAGTGGACGTCTTACGGTTGATATGATGAATTATAAAGAATAGCCGTTCAGGGTGGAGGTAGGTATTAAAAAGCATCTTAATTTTTTAGAGGTGTAAGTAACAATTATTGATTTCACCGATGCGATAGCGATTACAATTATCAGCCGCAATAATCGGCGACAACGATGTCGATTACGAATTTGGAATTTTATCACTGAAATTTTGTAAGTAATCATTACACAAACGGTAGTAATTTTTTAATAATTAGTTACATGAACTCTTATTAATTTTAAATCTCAGTAAATTATTATTCACTAAACACTTGAGGACGCGTTTGGCTCACAATTTCTTGTGAATAATAATTTTCTGAGATTTCGTTTTATTAACCCTATATTTTTATTATTCGGTATTAATTAGGGATTACGATGCATCAAAAACCCTTTAATAATAATCATCTACGAATAGTAATCATATTAATACTCATACCAATGGATTTTATGCGTCACTTCATACATACGACAGCGACATAAGTCGCTGAACAATTAAAATAAATCTAATCGCTTGCACCCGCTCGTTTTGCATCAATTTATCTTAATCAAAACAATATTTAAATATGTTGCTATTGTCTGGTTTTGAGAATATTCACCAACGTTTTTAAAATCTACTCAGGTGTTACCGACTTGAAAGAAAATATTGTTTAGCTACTTATGTCGCTGACTGTACAAAAAATGCAAGATTTCAATAATTATATTTTTCACGCTAATGTTTTTCAAAATAATCGTTCGTTCCAACACGTTGTTATTTAAATAATATCACGTAGCAACGGAAGATAACACTTATTTTCTAAAGAAATAGGTGCATGAATAATATACAAGTACTCACCAATGTCAACCAATTCAAGTTTAGCTTGGTTATCGCCGAAACCGAGAAGAGCTGACTTAGTTGATTTCTCGAAGATTTTTAGGCTGAGAAGACCGTTCCAGTAGGCGATGGATTTCTCCAAATTCGAGCTGGCAAGCGACACCTTTATTACTGGATCTGTAAAGAATATCAATATACATTTTATTTTAAGGGTAAGAAAAACCAATTGCCTTTCTCGTTGTTGTCCTGATTTTAAGGGTTCCGAACGTCCGAATGAAAGAAACGGCGGTACCCATATAGGTGCACTCGTGTGTCTGTCTGTGCGTCAGTCACAGCCAATTTGGTCCGAATCTACTGGATCAATTAGGTTGAAATTTGGTAAACATATTTATTTATACTTTTATGCACAACGGAGGTACACAAGGCGAACTTATATATATACATACTATCTGCCCGCCCCAGCTTCGCACAGGCGCCACCTACCTGGTCCAATTGTGAATCTAAACCATCCAGGGACCCTCAAACATACACACAAAATTTCATCAAAATCGGTCCAGCGGTTTAGGAGGAGTTCAGTGACATACGCACGTACAGAAGAATTATATATATAAAGAAGATAATATAATAAGATAAACATACACACAATTGACATACTATAGGGACGCTAAAATACATATATTAAAGTATACTACATACAGTACATAAATATTCTACCCCAATACATGCATATACACTCATGAAAAGGATGCCCATAATTTTACTGTAGATTAGGATTACAGTGATTTCAACTAGTATTCCCGAACTTTGCGTTTATATGAATACTTAGAAAGGTTTTTTTAAACTGATATGACGACCAGACCTCCGTTTGTGACAGAATGGTGAGGAGAATATCGTGGTCAACGGTATTAATGGCATTGGAAAAGTCTATATTAATTAGAACCGTAAGTTTCGAATTCTCCATGCCGCACCTAATGTCTTCTGTAACTTTAAGTATTGCAGTAGTTGTGCTGTGACCAGGCTGAAATCCGGATTGGTATTAGGATAACAAGTTATTCTTGAAAATGTAGGAGGAGATTTGTTTGTGAATTACCACTTCTAGGACCTTGGATTGTCCCTTTGAGTATGGATATCGGCCTGAAATGATTAGCTAACTGAGGCTGCAATTTTTGGATGAGGGATTATGAAAGCCTTACGCCAGATCAAAGGATACACCCCAGTCTACAGAGAAAAATTCATGATGTGTGAAAATAGGAATGATCCTTTCAAGAAATAGCCATATCATCGTCCCGCTAACTCCGTCACAGCCGACAGCTTTGGACTTCATGGAGGTTACGGATCTCGAGGTCAGTCACAGGGGAAAATGAGAATGAATCGGGAGGTAATATCGGCATATAACTGATATCAAATATTCATATCATCTGTGAGAGTAGCCGATTCTGAAAAATGCCTATTTAGGTAATCTAGGGACAAGTTCGAAGGTAAGATATTTGATGGAGTTTTCGAAATGCCAAGTGATTCGAGAAATTTCCTAATATCAGCCGGTGTAGAATTGAGAACATTTTCACAAATGTATCAGCGCTTAGAGACTCTTACCATCTGGTTGCAACAGTTTCTCGCCAACTTGTATAGGCACCAGCTCTCCTCACTACGATCTCATCTATGCCTCCAGAAAGCCCCATATGAATATATGAATTTCTGCGACCCAAACACGGACGTCTATCGTAAATAAGTAAATGTTGAATATAGAGGTGTCAATTTTGGGGGGTAAATTAGAAAATTAATAAAAATTGTTTTGCAAATTGTACCGTGTAATAATTCAAAGGAATGGGCCTATTGTGAGGGTCTCATTTTTTCTGTCTGAGAAGAGACTTTACCTCCTTGTGTTGGTTCTACCGCTTGTACAATGGTCAGTGTTCTGAGAAATTGTTCCATATGATGCCAAAGGATACTTTCTGCCATCGCACCTCCCGCCATCGGCAGGGAGTTCATCCACATACCCTAGAGCCAAAATGGTCTCGTACCGTATAGTTATCAGAGGAACTTCCTCCCGCGCACACTCAGTTTGTGGGATCAGCCTACCGAGGTTTTCCCAAGAGATTCCAGGCTATGATAACCATTTACCGTACCGTATGCTTGTATGCCACCTTAGTGATTTAAAAAGAGTCAGCTACATGGCAGCCTATGTCCACACGCCCCACACGTTTTATATTTCTTATTATTATATTTTTCGCATCGCCGCGCCGGCTTACTCCGGGCGACGAGAGCGCAACGACGACGCAATCACAGTAGACATAATATTATCTACACAGTAAACCAACTACGTACTTACGGTCCAAATTCGAAGTACTTACACAGACCCGCGCTCAATGAGGCCTCTAAGCTAGTTACAGCCTACAGTTAGTCGCGGCGCAGCCATCACACCCACTATTCGCTATTTTAATATAGGCTTTTTAAATAATTAATTAATTGTTACATTGAAGACGACCACGAATCCTGCAAAGTATTCGAAACGTCAGGAAAAACAAAAATCTAAAATATACGCGATAGAATCCGTTTAAAGTGTTTTATTATAATGTGTAATACTCGCGAAAACCTAAGACATTATTACATTGAAGAACTTTAAAAAAATATTGTTTCCTAACATAAAAGAATGAAATAAATACATACATGGAAAAACATATCCGGGGACCTGTGTTTTTCTTTATACATGCCGCTGCGTTGAGCGTGCGTCTGAAACTAGCTTACAGGCCCCATTGAGCATATGCACGCAGTTGGTTTACTGTAGATAATATGTCTGCGGTAGTTGTGACTGTGACACTACTTAATTGATATAAAGGTATACAAACATATATATCATAGCAAGCCTTTTTCCCATGGGGTAAAGCAGAAACTACAGAACGTATATACTACGATCCTCATCCGCCTTATACTCATGTTGGGACAACAGTTACATATTGTATCCTAACTTATTTAATATTTACAAACAACAATTCAAATGTGCATATAATAGTGAATATTTGGCTACAATTAATGGACAACTTTTAGAAATAATTACTACACATTGTAAAAGTGTTGTTCCGATAGGAAAAAACTGGGATTATTTATTACTTATTTATGATTTCATTAAATAAATTCATACGATGTCCCACACTGGGAATTCTCCCACATCGTGGGTAGTTTAAGGCCCGTATTACATCTCGAGAATCAAAACTCAAGTAGAACTTGAATCGAGATTCCGTCAATCAAATATAAACCCTATGTAACCATGCCTACGGTCCAGGATTTGTATTTAATTGATGCAATCTCAACTGAAATTCTATTTGAGTTTTGATTCTCGATCTGTAATAAATGCCTAAGAGTGATAAATCTCACATACTGTACAACCATCCAGACCCAGCACAACTATTTGTTCCGAGCGAAACTCGAACCTGCGACACATAGTGAAGGAAGCTAATCGTTTAGCCACTGCGCCAGTCGTGCTGTCAAATGATTACACCAAGGATAGTAATATGTCCACTGTGACTAAGGTGTAATGTATATACATACATTACTTCATGCGTCCGCATGAAGCATTATATTTGTCAAAAAATATCTTATGGAATCAGTCGACCATCACATGATACGCACACGTAAAAACCTATTTCCTGACAGTACCCAGTTTATCGACAAAACAATCATACCCAACGCATGATAAAAACATCTCAGAGTGTGATGCCTTAACAGATAGAATATCTTATCATTTCACAATTATTATTATTGATGATAATCATTCCGCCCTGTTAAAATGTTTAGCTGAATCAGATGTGATTTTTATCTACTAGGATATATTATTTTGTGTCAAAATTCAGTTTAGTAGGTGCCAATGATTTGATACTTATTGGAACTGGTTATTTATCACCATTGTCCTGCTAGCCCCAAATCAATCTAGTTGCTAATAATAACTTTTGTTCAGCAGTCGGTACCATCCATACTGTATGTAACTACATATTTATTGAAAAACTTACCCCTGTCAACAGGCTGAGGTTTGTCAACTATGAAGAATTTATAACCCCCAGGAGCTTCAACATATTTCTGGCCATTTAATTCTTTCACTGGCCAGTTGTTGGCAGCAGCCCTCTTCAGACTCTCACTGGACTGTACTGTGAGGCCAATGAAGTCATTGCCCTGTTCGTAGTGTGTGATACCATAGTTGTATGTAAGCTCTACTACAAAGTGTGAGTCTTCTGGTCCATAGCCAACCATTGTTTTACTCCATCTGTTTGCATATGGCCTGGAACAACACAATTTATCATTACAATTATAGTTTTAACATTTAATTTGGCTAGAGTAATAAATAAATCCTATTAAATCTTCAAACCCCTTTAAAAATAACATGCCCAGAAAAATTAAAATAAATAGTTTTTCAGTGGCATCTCCAGCCACATTAAAAATTTGCAACATTAGGGGACTTCACACCAATATCAATGCAGGTCACCAGAACTTGGAAACTGCACAGCCGACCCTTCAATTTCTTAGGAAGACGCAAATTTATGCATGGATCATGGTGGTCACACCAGCATCTATGCGTGCCTTTACAGGTCTCATAGTGGTGACACGGACACAAAACGACTTTTTGAGCATCTGCAATCATCTGCTGACAAAGTACTTGAGCAGTATTCTTCTGCGGAGCTAGTGGTCCTTGGAGACTTAATGCCCACCATGTGAAGTGGCTTTGCTCTCGCTCAACTGACTGAGTGGGGAGGGCTACTCACAACTTTGCTCTGGTCTATGGCTTCTCACAACTTGTGCATTCTCCAACAAGAATACCAGATTACATGATATGGAGAGCCATAGAGCTCCTTATTAGACCTTCTGCTGACCACATGGATATACCATCTCAGTGGATGAGCCAAGTGGCGCACTGCCACCATCACTGCCTCATCCGGTAACAAGTGTCACACCGGCCAGCCGAGTGGCGTCACGTATATAACTACAAATCAGCAGACTGGGATGGATTGCGTGAGTTCTACGCCATCGTACCCGTGGAGGCAGCTTTGCTTCTCTTCAGACGGCCTCGAAACTTGCGCGGCCGCCGTCTCTGAAGCGATCCTGGAGGATATGGAATGTTATATTCTTAACCCTCTGGTGGCTTCAGGGGTGAGGAGGAGACCCTGGTTTAATCGGCCTTGCCAGAAAGCTAGGCTTAACAAGCAAGCTCCGTATCTGGCTGGCGAGCTATCCCTCCGGGAGTCGCGTTTTCAGGTCGCTCGCCAAGGAAACTTCGCGAGGGAAACTTTTGTCAGTCATCCTTGCCACTGCGTGATGCCGATGGTATTCTGGCCAATAGTGCCAAGGAGAAAGTCACACTTTTAGGGCTCCCTCTTCGCCTCGAACTCGACCTTGAACGACGGAGACGCTGTACCACCTATGCCGTGGTGCGGCAAATCCATGCCGGAAATCCAAATAACGCAACGGCAGGTCCGGCGGCTTTCCCTGGACATTCATAAGTCAAGTGGGCCAGACGGCATACCCGCAATGGTCAGTGTGCTCCTGAGCTGTATCCTGTATTGACACGCCTTTTTGCGCTTTCATATTCCACTAAGATGGTTCCGTCTTCGCGGAAGATGGCCCAAGTGCATCCAGTAGCCAAAAAGGGTGATAAATCAGACCCATAGAATTACAAGCCTATCGCTATTACCTCCTTGATCTCTAAGGTGATGGAGCAGGTAATAAATAAACATCTTTTGGGATACCTTTTTTTTTATTGGTGTCCAGTGGAAATTCTACATGGAACTTCCTTCACCCCGGGGAAGGGCGAAGGGGTATGCCGGACTCCTACCGGCTAAAACCACTGGAGCGGTCATCTTCAGCACCGAAGGGAGGCTCCAGGTCCTCGTAAGATCAAACTAGAGCCGCCCATTGGTGCCACGCCTTTAGGCACATCACGGAGGGGATGACTGTAAAGCGGTCACCCCCTCTAGCGGAGGGAAGGCGACTATAAAAAGGTCGCCCCCTCAGGCACTTCTCGGGGAGGATTGCAAAGGATCCCCCCAAGCCTCGCTTTGCGCTGTACTGCGCACACGGCAGCACTTGACCACGTGCGCGCCACCGTCTTTCCGGGGAATCTTTTGGGATACCTAGAGGATCACAATCTGATAAGCGACCGCCAAGATGTCTTTCATTATAATCGGTCAGGTGGTGACCTTCTAGTGTATAGCCATCGGCAGGGAGTTCATCCACATACCCAGGAGCCAAAATGGTCTCGTACCGCGCATGCTCAGATTGTGGATTCAGCTCCCTATGGAGGTTTTCCCAAGAGACTACGGCACGGGGCTCTTCACAAAAGGCATGAAAAGATTTTTACAGGGTTGGCCACATGCGAGTGATACCTCTAGTTTTGCAAGTGTTCATCGGTTACGGTAACTGCTTACCATCAGGTGGGCCGTATGCTTGTTTGCCACCTTAGTGTTATAAAAATAAATTGATATTTTAAATCTCTCAAAAACTACTTTTGAGGATTATGATTTCATATGGAACTGGAGTCAAACAAATCCAAGGTGGATTTAACTGAACTTGAATGGGACTAAAAAGTTCCTTACTTTTTACAGCACAACACAAAGTAACTACAATTAATAAAAAACAGTTAGAATATCTCCATGAATAGTTACAAACCCATTGCAAGTCGCTTCACAGCCCTCACTGAATTCTTCATGGCGCAGGACCTTAAAAACAGATGAATAATTATTTTAGAACCTAACCTTTAAGCATTAACATTATGTTTCTTTTTATCAGCCTTTATTTAACTTGCCTACTATTTTTTGATTGATTCAATAATCAATGATAAATATAGGAAACAGTTAAAATGTTAATTCATAGAAATTCTAATTTGATAAATAAAGAAGACAATAAAATTACTATTCATAGATAGCACCTAAAAACAATGTGTGATAACAAGCAGAATGCTAAAAAGAGGAGAGTATTTATTAATGAGGTTACATTATTATTTTGTGAAGGCTGTAGCACCTGGGAGATGTCCACCCCCTTACAGGTAGCCAACATTCTGGTAGGAAATCTAACAACCCATCATTCTAAAATGATAAATAAAATTTATGGATGGAATTGTAATGTTTCTAGTGTAATGCTTAGGGATTTTGTTAACAAGTCATATTTGTTCGAAATGGTCCATCTGTATGAACAGTTATTTCAAAAGTGGTTAAAACAAATTATATAAATTGCTAATAGTTTGCTAATGATGCTGTACAATAATTGAGAATAATTCAAGTCATTAGTCACACGAGGGCACATTGCTCGTGGAACTGATGGCCGCTGGGGCACAAAGGTTCTAGAATGGAGACCGCGCACCGGAAAACGCAGCGTGGGACGACCTCCAACGAGGTGGACAGACGACCTGGTGAAGGTCGCTGGGAGTCGTTGGATGAGGGCGGCATGTAACCGCTCATTGTGGAAATCTAAGGGGGAGGCTTTTGTTCAGCAGTGGACGTCCTGTGGCTGATATGATGAGTCACACAAAGTTTCTCGTTCCAGTTTACAGCATATACGGATACCTAATTACTGTTAAAACTTCCGGCTATGACACAGACAGAACCAGCACGACCTTGGCAGCACTTTTTATTGCGAAACTACTATTTAATAACGCTAGATTTTTCACGTTTCTAAGCCAACACGAACAGCATAAATAAAAAATGTATTACCTTCATTCCTAAGATTTCCCTGTAGAATTTTGCCGTCAGTGTCCTGTCGGCTACTTTGAACACGAAATGCAAAGCACGGCCGCTTACCATCTTGATTTCTTAAAAAGTACTGAGATTGCTGGAGAAATAAATATTATTTAAAGCTGTAGAACTATCTTAATTTTCTTGTAGAATTAAATAATATAGTAAAATGCGGTAAATTAAAATTAAATTGCGGAACGAAATGTAATACAGAACACCAGAACACTGTCTCGTCTACACCTACAGTAGTACTTAAGTAGTGTCTAGGGATGATCGATATTCATCGATGTTCGATAAACATCGATGTTAAGCGGAAATATCGCTGTTTCTAGGGGATTAAAATCGTGTCGACAACCACACCTGGAGAGTTTGTGTGGATTAGTATTGAAACTGAAAATTGAGGTAGTAAAATCATAATTTTTATATATTCGGCGTTTATTTACCTCCACCAGTGACCTATGATACCATGCAAATATTCTTGGATTCTGCTCAGGGTGCTCTTGATCGCAGCAAACACACGCTCATTTTAGGGGACTTTAACCTCAGTAACATAATTTGGAAAATTGACAACCAGCGCACAGGTTATACACTCCCTTATCCCGGCAATAATAACGATGTGATTAAATTTTTCTTAGATTTTACTGCTTTGAATGACTTCGGACAATTTAATCACTGACAAAATATTAAATCAAAAACATTAGATCTAGCCCTTTGTAACACTTTCTTACTTAACCTGAGCCATTGCACCTGGCACCTTGTCTTAGAGGATCCTTTGCACCCACCATTTGAATTATTCATTCCCGCAATCGTCAACTCAAACTATCTTCAAGAACCAGACTTCTTTAGGGCTGACTACGATGACATCATGATGACATTGAATTCCGTAGACTAGGAAAAGAACTGGAAGGTAGCCTCACAACTAACGATGTAATTGATATATTTTACAGAATATTACATGATGTTATCAAAACAAAATGTTCCGTTGAAAAAGATATTGGGCAGCAAATATCCAAAATGGTACACTCAAAATCGTCTTATCAAAGAAAAAATAAATATCGCATTAAAGTAAAGAAGTATAAAAATCCTCTAGATATCTTATCATATGAGACTTTGCGTGGAAAATGTAGTTGGCTAAGAGAAGTCTGTTACAGGGATTATGTAGCTAGGGTCGAAGAATCACTTATAAAGGATCCAAAAATGTTCTGGACGTTCATTAAAAATAAGAAAAAAATAGTAGTATACACCCCGCCGAAATGTGCCATAAGAACAAAACGGCATCAAACGGGTGCGATATTTGTAACTTTGCCGAGAACTTTGCACAAGTCTACAATACCTCGTCCGCGGTGTATTTGTCAAACCTGATTGATAGTTATCATGTTCTATCGGACATGTGTAGACTTGAATTTACTACTGAGGAAATATTCCTGACGTTAAAATCTTTAGACGAACGTAAAGGAGCTGGAAGTGATGGTATTCCACCCGTATTCATCAAAAGATATGCGAAGGCTCTAACTTTACCGCTTAAACTTATTTTTAATATAATATATGACAATAATATCGGAACATCGATATTTTCATGTTCTACTACAGTCGAATTCCAACAAGTACTCACCCAATGAGTAGCCGCTTCCCCTAAGTTTTCCCCTCCACTATGAGCTACGCTGTCACTCATCGAATGCTAAACATTTATATTTTCATACGTGTGTACACATCCTTTATTCATGTGTATGTAACAGCGCATGCTTTATATAAAGCTTACTATTCAAAGGAGAAGGGTCGTTTTGTAAGCGAGTACTAGTTGGAATTCGCCTAAATCTAACTCATAAAAATGTTGGAAGAAATTAATATCATACATTTGTGCTCTGTATTGACTTCGACAGCTTTGGAAAGGTTTTTGTCTATAGCTGGTCAACAGCTGTATCAACAAAGGAACAGTAAAAAAGTAAAACTACTGCAAAGATTTTTTTTCGCAGTGTGCCAAAAACATTGATAAACATGTTAACATCAATGTCAACATCGATGTTTTTCTAATATGGAACATCCCTAGTAGTGTCAATTTGTCAATTAATAAAGTTGACAGTCATGTCAACAAGTGACTTTCAGAATCGTAAACTGAGTATTCTATAGACTCGTGATATCCGTGTCACTTATGGGACAACAAATAAAGTACATCCATTATTTAGGGTTACCAAGTAAGGAAAATGTAACCCATAATTTATCTATAAATAAGAGAAAATATTGATAACATTTTATTTTTAAATGATGATTCAAGATCCATAACGAATAACAAAAAACATGAGCAATGATGCAAGAGAAATGTTTTTTGTTTATAAATTAAACAAACGTAAAAAGAAATGTCCTTGAAAAAGCACTAATTTATCATGAATGTTTCTCACTCTCAATTTAGGTACAAAATATTGTTTGGTAGCATGGTGAATTCGTGTTTCAAAGCAATACATGGCAATTGCCTTAATGAGCAGTATTCTGTGATTCCTCATAAAAGGTTGACGGTCGAAATGGTCATTGACAAAAATATTAACATTTGTAAGTGTACATTGCTTACTCTGTCTACGTTCAGAATCGAATCGGAAATTAGAATTATCGATCTAAAATAAAAAAAATTAATCCATCAGATCGAATTTGTGGTAGGTGTTTATTCTATTCTAAACAACTACATCGTTATTACATTTCACAAGTAAAATATTTTTCATTATAGCTTCAAAACATTTGGTCACAGCACTTCCCACTGCCAGATAATAAACCATTGCCATTTGCGAATTATGGTTACGCAAATTCATGTTGTTCTGGAAACACTTTAAAACAGATTATATAGCGTATGTCAAATTTCTTGTACATGTTTCTTTTTCTTTTTTTCTTTTTATTAATAAAAACGTTGCCCCCACTAGGATTTCTTCTGTGTCGTGGGTGCGTTTACAGACATGAATTCCACACACAATATACCCAGACCCGGAACAACTATCTGCAGATCATACAAATATTTGTTCTGTGCGGGAATCGAACCCACGACCTGGTGCGCAGCAGCCGTACTGTATCAGCCACTGCACCGCAGCCTGAGGTCGCAGTACGTGACCAAGTGCTTCGCTGAGGGTGTATTGCCACTCTTCGGAGCCTGGCTCAAGAAGACCGGACGCGCCAGTTACCTCCTGACACAGGAATTTACCGGTCACGGTTGTTTATTTATTTATTTATTTATTATTATGGACTTCCAACAGAGGGTACACAAATACATGGGCTATTACGAATTAGTATATAAGTTTGTGTTTGGTGTGCACCTCCAATTATAGGAAGCCACAGCGTGCTCTTGTATAGCTAGGTGAACCAAAATAGAAAAATTAACAATATTTAAATTAAATTGAAATAGCAGAATTTTTACATTAAAATATAAATACTTAATATTCAAACAAAACTAAATAAACATGCAATAATTTGATTAGGAACATTTTCAAAACACTTCCAAAGAAAACAAAACTAGAATATAATAAATTAACAGAAAAAAGATTAACAACACCACAATAATTAATACAGTCAAATAATATTAGAAGCGTTGACGAAGACGTTGAAGATACATCTAAATGTCACTGGAAAGTATGATGTTTAACTCCCTCTTGTACTTTGAAAATGGGAGGGCTATATCCAAATTACAACGCTTAGATAAATCATTGAATTGCCTGCAAAGTCTTGGCAGTGCGGCAAAATGCCCAAGGTTTGTTCTGGATCGCGGGATATTTAACAGGCTATAGCTATTTATTCTTGGCAAACGAGATGGCACATTTATTTGCAACTTTCCAACTAGTTCACTGCAGTCCAAAACTCCATTAAATAGTTTGTGCAAGAATATGAGATCAGCGGATTTTCTTCTGTGTTTTAATGAAGTCATACGGTAGTGTCTTAGTCTATCTTTGTAGCTGATAATTTTTTTAGCTATGTTTCGCGACGTTGACGCGAAGTCACGGCTCGCTGCCACCACTATGATAGTGACCAGGATACCGCACAGTACACGCTCGACGAGTACCCTGTCTGGGCTGCCAAGCGGAGAATTCTTTGTCGATTGTCTTCGCCAGCAGTAATGTCGGATGTGTTGGCAAATCATGAAAAATAGAGTGAGAACACTGGTCTCCTTCTGAGAGAGCGTCATGCTCCAGAGGCATGCTTCTGGGCACGACGGTTTGTTTGCAGTGACACGGTGCGACACTATCAAACACGACGCAGTGATGACACCTTGATTCAAGCCCCCTGCCGATGTGTCTCAGGAAACAAGAAGAATAAGCTTTTCATACTACCCTGTAATGTCACCGATTTTTCTAGTACTTACTGCATAATACATTCAGTCAAAAAAGTATCGGGAATGGATGATTTGTTTATGGTTCCAAATTAATTTTTTTGTATTTATTGTTGTTGTTAGATTGGCACAACTGTTTTCCATTTTGGCGCGAAGTTTGAGTTGCATCTGTTATTTATATTTAATACAGTGCTGTTTTTAATTATATCATATCTAGTGTGTATAGCAAATTTCACTATGGACAAAAACACCGAACAAAGAGTTTGTCTTAAATTTTGCATCGCCAATGGAATTTCGTGTTCAGAGTCTTTGAAAATGTTACAGAAGGCTTACGGTGAATCGACTTTATCAAAAACACGTGCTTATGAGTGGTAAAAAGCGTTCAAAAGCGGTCGAGATGTGATGGAAGATTTACCTCGCTCTGGTAGGCCATCAACGTCTGCAACTAAAGTTAACATCGCAAAAGTGACGGAAATAGTGACTGAAAATCGTCATTCAACTTTGAGAGAGATAGCCGCCGAACTTTCTGTATCTCACGAGTCGATCCGTACCATTTTAACTAATCATTTGGGTATGAAACATGTTGCCGCTCGGCTAATCCCAAAAGACCTTTCTTCAAAAACTCAATCGCATGAGAGTCGCTGAGGACATGCTAGAACGAGTCAATTCCGACCCAACATTCATGAAACGCATTGCTACTGGTGGCGAGACGTGGGTTTACGAGTTTGACATGCAAACTAGTCAACAAGCTTCGGAGTGGCGCCTTCCAACTGAACCGAAACCGAAAAAACCACGCCAAAGTCGATCAAAAGTCAAAGTCATGTTGACTGTTTTCTTTGACTATCGCGGTGTTGTGCACTCGGAATTCTTGCCGGAAGGTCAAACGGTAAATAAAGAATATTATTTAAGCGTTATGCGGCATTTAAGAGAGCAAATTCGAAGAAAAAGGCCAGATTTGTGGAAAGAAAATTCTTGGATTTTGCACCACGATAATGCGCCTTCACACACGGCCATCATTGTGAACGAATTTTTGACCAAACACTCAACAAATACCATCGAGCAACCACCATATTCGCCAGATATGGCTCCAGCCGACTTCTTTCTTTTTCCTAAACTCAAATTACCACTTCGTGGCACCCGTTTTCAATCGGTAGAAGTCATAAATGAGAATTTGCGATGAGAACAGAACTCAATTCCGGAAACAGCGTTTAAAAAATGTTTTGATGATTGGATTATTCGTTGGCGTAAGTGTATCGTTTCTGAAGGAGCATACTTTGAAGGTGATAAAATAAATTTGGATGAGTAACAAACATTTTGTGTATTATTGGTCTTTTCCCGTTACTTTCTTGACAGAGTAGTATATATTTTAGTTTTATTTACTATTATGAGATTATTATTACAATTACGTCATTATTTCAAATAAACATGTCTAAATGTGCTGTGTAGTTTTGGTTTGATTCTTTTATATCGGTACCTACTAAGAAATTACATGAACAAATTCCCACTGTTCTATTATTGGATCCAATTCAAAAGGCCATTAGCCAATTTTTTTATTATTTCGTTTTGTTACTTTGACCAGCATTATAATCATTTACGTATAATAAAAACCTTACATTATAAATTATGTTGGGAACATACGGGTTATCGCTGCTAGGGCTATCAAGTGTTGAAATCTAACTATTGGTTCGCCAAGTTCAAAAGCAGTTTCCATACATCATAATATTTAGTATTTATTATTAGTGTTAACAAAGTTATTTCTGCAGCGAACAGATGATTCATTTTTAATTACTTATAATTCATTATTTATGTATTTCTGGGTAACAATAAGGTTGCCTGAGAAAATAAGCACCGGACAGGTAACATTATTTTTTAACAATAAATAGAATGCGATTATGGCTGGAAAAAGAAGCCCGCGCACCGGAAAACGCATCGTGGGATGACCTCCAACGAGGTGGACAGACGACCTGGTGAAGGTCGCTGGGAGTTGTTGGATGCGGGCGGCATGTAACCGCTAGTTGTGTAAATATAAACGGGAGGCCTTTGTTCAGCAGTGGACTTCCTGTGGCTGATATGATGATGACGATGACGACTTCTTCTGAAATACTGTATTTCTCGTAGCGACAACGCTTTACACTCGTAGGGCGGAGCGATGGCGAAGATTTTGTGAAGGTGATAATGGTGTGTGTCATTGAGTCATACCATGGGCATGTAGGTATTTGTTCATAATTGTTGTAATTCGATTTTACAGTTTAATCTAAAGTAAATAAATAAACAATAAAGTAAGTATGGATATTTGTTGAAACTGATAGACAAATTAGTTATATCGCGGATACAACGCCAAAAAACACTATTGATATCTTTTTCATTTCATTTTAATCTGTTTTTCTCTCGTGGGCGCGGTCCCTAACGACCGAAATTAATAATTCATCTAATCCAAAATCTTGGAATTTCTAACCTAACCAAACCTAATTAGATAGATAGATAGATATTTATTTCTCACCACAATAACGAAAAAGTTACACTACCTGTTATAGAAATTTACTGTGGGAGACTGGTGCCTAAACTTGGTTGAAGCCTGTTTTTCAGCCCAATCACCAATTTCATAGTCCTTTCATAAACTGTGCCAAGTGAAAATTTTCCATTTTCTTGTTCTTCTTGTATCTGATTCTATCAAGTTGTTGTTTCTTGTCAGGGTTCTCTTGATGAATACTCTCCAATACGTTACTATAACTTTATCTTTATCAGGCCCCGATACTGGTTTATTTTGTCCTTTATACCCAGATATCATCTTGCACCCCATGAATTGCTTTCTTGCACTTTCACTGCAGACAACATTTTGATATAACAATAAACTCGCTGTTTTAATAAAATGTGTAAATTATGGCTTTGATACACCCATTATTGACATAATGATCCATCTAATCCAAAATCTTGGGATTTCAGATTATAGCCTGGCCAATACCGCTGTAACGCGCCTTAGGTATGCGCGGGGGAGGTGGGGAGTAGAAAGGAAAGTGACAAAACGGAGCGGCTGCTCGGCGCGCTACAGCGGTATTGGTCAGGCTATTGATTGATTATTAATTTCGGCCGTAAATCGTTTGCCCTTATAACTCCACTGCAGGCAGCAGTGTCATACTGTACTGTGTAATATCATGAGTGCCCTTGTCGTCCTAGTAGTAGTCGTGTGGACAGAGGCAGGTGGACGGTGGTTCGAAAGGATATTTAGGAAATTAGGATACTTCTATCTTAATCCCTAAATCAATTTAATCAAAATCCATTATTCAATCATTCACATAAAAACTACATATAATTTCATACAGAAATACGGTTAAATATATTTTCTCTTATATCTAATACTACATCAATATTTTGTGGGTAGTTTTTTTTACATTTTCCACATAATTTGCAATAAATATATCTTATATAAATTTCATATATAACACGTATTAGTATGTCTACAGTTTTTGCTACATTCCGTAAATATTTTATTTTGATTAATTAATCTGATTAAAATTTTCAGGTATTCCGTTTATTCAAGATATGATTTGGAAACACATAGAGCTCATTTTGTTGTTACAAATACTAGGTATATAAGTTGCAAAATGTAGATCTATATAACAATATACTTACAATAATTACTAAGACTTTTAAAGACACGATTATTTAACGGAAAGCAATTAATTACGTCAAAATACTTTAGCTATGGTCAGTGCCTATCACTACTACTGTTAGTAATAACAACTGAAATAGTTTTAAAATAACGCTACATATTTTATATAAATCGGCATCTGAGCACAGCTAAAATAAATAATTTCAATCAAATACTAATCCAACTAATACAAATAAATATTTACTACATTAAAATCCAACCAACTGCACATTGGCTTAATATAAGTGACTAGATCAATTCACAAGATACGCATTGTATGCATTACAGTAACATACGAACAAAAAGCGTTAATGACATTTAAATAACACTGTTGAAAAAGATAATACATAGCTTATATTAGAACACTATTCATTTAAATCAGCTATTTCATTAATTAGGTGTCATAATAATCATAATTATAGTAAAAACTAAAGTATGCGAAACACAAATTAAACCCTTTAGTACCGATACTCTAGCAATTGACTATGTCTCCAACACTCCCAATAACAAGTTAACATAAATCCTATTACAAAATAACTTAATAGTTTGTGTTCTTTAATTTTCTAAATAATATATGTATTCAAAAATATTTATAAAAATAAATGTCGTTATTTACGGCACACTTCATGTAGACACAGTGACTGTAACGAATTTCAGTCCCAGTGGTCGATAAAATTACAAAAATCCGCGTATAGCTAAGACAATTAGAAGGCAAGAATTTTTAATTTAAGTAGTAATTAAATAAGTAGTAAATAAAGTTTTTGCAGTCCTGAAAATTTCTTGCTGGGGTTTATTTTACAGTCAAAAGTTACAACAAGGAAACCAAAAATTAAATGACGTTCCTAGATATCAATAATAGTTTTTTTTTTTGCGTAACGATTTTTTTACCTCGTATTTAATTGAAATACATTTATTTCACAATAATAGAATACTAAATATGTGTTTAATATTATAACATAACGTTTTCCTATGGAGTGCACGGTTCAGTTAGCCTTCTCCTTTTCCTTGTCACTGCCGTCTTTGTCTTTTTCCTTTTCCTTATCCTTGTCTTTTTTCTCTTGCAGCTGTTGTAGGTGCGCCGGTAAAGCTTTCAGTATAGCATGGACCTGATAGTTATAAAAAAGGAATCATTTTAATGTATATAAACAGTTTCAGCTTTGGCAATATTTTTGACTCCCCTGGTAGAAATAATTTTTAAGCGCCATCAAAATTACATCATAAAGGCGGTGGGTAAAGGTCGGCCTTATTTCGCCTAAGATAATCGTGAAAACTAGAGCTTCTTATTTAATCATCATCGTCATAACCAACCGAAGGAATTCCACTACTGAACAAAGGCATCCCCCCTAGATTCTTACAATGACCGGTTACATACACACTACGCTTGGCTTGGGTTGGTGAGCGCAGAATGGCTGTTATTCCTCAGAATGAACGCTACCTATCCCTCTAGTTCAGGGTCCATTAGTTACCTCTTACGTCATCCCGGGAGAAGATAGAATGGTGTTAATTCTTAATCCGGGTACCACATGGAAGTCATATACACTAAACATATTTAAAAAATATTAAAGCTGCATAAAAAACCTGCCCGTCAACCCGTCGCCTACATACAAGCATGGTAAATGTACCATGCTTGTATGTAGGCACTTTGCAACTTTTGGCGCTTTTTCAAACTTTCAGTGGCTATGTTCTATTGAGGCATCGCATGAACTACAGTAATTACTGTTTTTCCAGAATAGTAGAGTCTACATACTTACTTGTTATTAAAGTTATATTATTTATTTTGGACATGGAGCGCATCATTAGCACACCATTAACATAATATTGACAGTAAGTTCGAAAAAGCGTAAAATATCAGAAAATCTACAAACACACCATGTTTATTTATTGGGGTGTTTTGCAACTTGCTGTAATAATTTTTTAAATATTTATTTTATGTATTATGTTAAATACTAGAACTTGAGATGAATACAAAGTAATTGCTGAAATTAAAACTTACAATTTTCACTGTAATCTTAGGTGGAGAAAGGTTGATCTTTAACCTAAATAACTAACCAACTCTGCGTTTCTTTTCATCATTATCGTTCTCTTTTACAAATCGATTAGTTGACAAAGTTTGCATGTCAGTCATTTTAACCAACACAAACGAAATAAAATTACTTAATTAATTATGCAATTATCTTTTTATAACTGCATGGTTGGCGTAGTGGCTAAGCGATTGCGTGTCGCAGGTTCGATCCCTGCACGGTACAATGATTTATATGATCTAGATAGTTGTTTCATGTCTCGGTGTTTGTGCAATTGATTTACATCTGTAAACTCTACCTGCGATACGGAGACATTTTGGTATGGGGCAACTTTTTATAAAACAAATATAATAAAAGTAATTAATAAATTGTTATACGTTTCATTTTCCAGGGAAGCCAGGCACTTACGAAATTCATTACCTGTACGTGTTTGACAAACGGTAATCAAAAATACACTTTAATTCTTTTCTGCAAATAGGCTTTTATTATAGAGCGTATATTTTAGACCTGCTAGTAACATGCTAATTTATTGATTTTACTTCATAGTTATACACAAAATTATCTAACCATCCAGATAATATGTATGATAAGCTACTTTACATTAACATGTTCAATTCCGTCATCTCTATTTTTTATTTTATAATAAGGATAGTCAAATAAAATGGGATTATTCTGTGATCGTATAGGGAAATTATAGTTTGATCTTAACTAATAGTAAAGGGTCCAGGCTAGAGCCTTGGGGCACGCCTATTTTCACCATTATGCTATGACACAACCTTGAAATTCTTTTATCAAATATTGTAATGATATAATAATCTTAAAAGCTCGTACTCTAATCGGCCAATTCAACAAAGCATTCTTAAAAGTCTTTATTTTACGAGCTCTATATATTGTCGCTTAAAATTAATGCTACATTTTATGGTTCCTATTAATTAATAAGTATGCATTAACTTATTTAACAATGATGTTCTCGGAAAATGCAACCGACTATGAAACACAGTTTATTAACAAGCCTTCTAATCGTTATGGGCAATTTCTCATACATTCCCGTTGTTACATAACGTTAAGGTTTATCATTTTTTTATTAATTAATCGTTAACTGTATTTTAGACATACCTCCTCAGCAACAGCCATAAGAACGAATTCAAACTGCTGCTTAGTGGCGACGGTGCGCGTGCGCTGGTCTCGGATATGCTCTAACGTAGCTGCGATGTCGATCTCCTTAGCGCCCTTTGCCATGCGATTCAGTACCATATCAATCAGGCAGTATGTGCCACTGCGACCGGCTCCATCACTGTAACATGTAGGTTTTTAGATTTAGTTTTAACAGACTGGCACGAGATCATCTAATGTGGTGTCGCGACTATACCGTAATTTTGGCTACTAATCCCAATGGTAATTCTTCTGTAGCTTAAAATATTAAGCCCTTTTACTCAGTGTTCTCATAATACGCCAAACTTTCCGACAATATCGCAAACAGATCGAGCCCAGAACTCTATTCCATGAGAATGTTGAGCGCGTCGTACATGGCTGGTCGTGGCTCCGCAAATAAATTACGCCGCATCGGTTGGGTTATCGGGTAAAAAAAGATTACACAGTTCCTCGTACAAACTAGGCGCGTCAATGGCTCCGTGTATAATTTTGCAAGCAGTTACGAAGTTGGTCGAAGCTCCTTCTGACTTTAAGTGAATTAAAACCCAAACAACCTTTTTTTACGGATTCGGTGCAAATACATCATGTAATTTCTCCGCTCCGAGGAAGTGCGGAGGGGTATTAGCGGTAGTTTTAGTCGGACTCCTACCGGCTAGAACTACCGAAGGGAGGCTCCAGGAACTCGAATAATCTCCATATAGAGCCGCCTATTGGTGCCACGCCTGTAAGCACATCTCGGAGAATATGTATGTAAAGCGGTCACCCCCTCTAGTAGAGCCCTTCTTGTGTAATTTTGGATTATAAGAAATAACAGAGGTCCTAATATGGTTCCCTGACTTACTCCTGAACGCGTTTCATATGATCGGGAATTTTCCAAGCCTAGTCGCATAATTATACTGCTGACAGTCACGAAGGTAGTCCGACATCAACAAAAGTAGACCGAGAGCAATACCTTTTGCACTTAACTTGAGTAACAATATGTCTTTAAGGTTCTATCTAACGGTTATTGAAAATCCAAATACAAGGCGTTCACTTGAAGGTCTCGGTCCGTAATAGTAGAAATACAATCAGCTAAGGTTATCAGATTAGTATTAACAGAACTTTTGACGCGAAACCCATTTTGTTTGGTACTTAGAGAATTTAGCATTGTGATAAAACACTTTTAAACGGATTCTATCGCGTATATTTTAGATTTTAGTTTTTCCTGACGTTTCGTACACTTTGCAGGGTTCGTGGTCGCAGGATTACTAAGGTGACAGGCGTCGTTACAGATTTTAAAAAGTTATTTTATTTTATATACCGTACAATTATAATCAAAAATTATTTCAATGTACGCAGTAATCACTCACAGTGTCTTGATGTTGTTAGTGTGGTATTTGGTTTAGGACTTTATTATTTTAATAACAGGATTCCAAACTGGTGGTACCTGCCAGCCATATTCTCTATTAAAATTACGATGTTAGCCTGCAGTGTGCGAACATGCCATAGACAAACCCAACCATTTTCTTCGTTTCGAGCAACCTCAAGTCCTCGCGAAAGAGAACCGATATGTACCAAGAATGTTTCGTGAGGCTATTGAAATTTAAAAAATCCTAATTTTAATTTCTGTACAAGTACTTCAACACTTCAATGTACCGATAGTCAATCTGGCACCGCTGCAGAGATTGCAGCACTGCCCAGGTTTCGATCGAATCGAAGGCTTTCTCATAGTTCACAAACGCCGAGCATAGTGACAGATTATACTCCTCGGTCTCCTGTATAACCTGTCGCAGCGTATGAATGTGGTCTATGGTACTGAAACCTTTTCGGAAACCGGCTTGTTCGGGAGGCTGGAAGTCAGCAAACCTGCGCTCGAGACAATTCGTGATGATCCTTGAAAACAGCTGATAAACATGACTCAGAAACGAAATGGGTCTGTAATTCTTCAATAGGGTGTTATCACCCTTTTTGAAGAAGAGCACCACCTCACCTCTGTTCCACGCTTCCGGCGTTGTAACCTCGAGTAAGACGGAATTGAATAGCTTCTGAAGGACTTTAAGTACCAGTGTGCCACCCGCTTTCAGTAGCTTTCGTAATTCCATCCCCACCCGGCGCCTTGTTATTTTTATGCTGTTTCTAAGGCCATCCTAATCTCGTACAGGCCGATGTCCGGGTTATACTCGACAAAGTGTCGGGTTTGTTTGCCTCGCGGGTCTATGTCAGAGCCAATGGTAGGTTAAGTTAAACTATGATAGGCTGGAGATATTTTCGGACGGATGGACAAATTCTTTAAATACCGAAATAAAGATGTAAAAAATGCCACAAATAAATAGAAATTTAAAATACAAGTACATCATCATATATCATATCGGCCATTTATACGTCCACTGCTGAACAAAGGCCTCCCCCATATCTTTTCACAACTGTGTCATCATTTTGGGGGGAATTTGCCAGTACTCACCACGCTTGGTAGGCGGGTTGGTGAGCGCAGTATGGTTACCGTTTCACAGAAAGGACGCTGCTGCCCATCCCTCTGGCTTAGAGTCCCCTAGTCGCCTTTTACGACATCCACGGGAGGAGATGGAGTGGTGCTATATTCTTAATCCGGACACCACACGGAACAAGTACATACTTAATCAAAATCGTGAAATTGCCTAAACTTTCGATATCATATCCATCGAAATCGCTATCAGCCTAACTCTTAATGCGACTGACATCTAGAATCATTTTTGTATTCTTATCGTGACACAAAAAATTATTATTATTCAAATAGATTTGAATAAGAACGTAGATATAAACCGACTTAAGTAATTATTATAGGATTCAATTGTTTTACTTTTCGTTTTAATATTATCTATCTATATATTAATACGTGAAGGAAGAACTTTGTACCCCTTTTTAAGCACATTGCGTGCACGGCGGAGTGTGAGATTTGGCATAGTTAAAGTTCATATGTAGGAGTGCAGAAAGTTAAAATTTATGTATAATACTAATATATAAAATCAAATATATATTTTTAATGAATCACGGTCTTATTTCTACCCCTGGGCGACCCGGGGCGAACACAGTATTAACAAAAGGATTACCTGCAGTGGACCACGATGGGGCATGATCTTCCTCTATATGATTTGTTGACTTTTCTGAAAACAAAACATACAGCCATTTTAAAAATAGTCTTATTTGTTATTCTTGCCGCTAAATATCTACTATCTACTTTTTTTTATCAACATTTATCTAAAACCAGGCTCTTATCTCTATCAACCCCCCCAATGGGCCCACAACACAAAACCATACCGATCGGTGTGGCAATCTTTGGGGGAGGCTTCTGTCCAGCGGTGGACATTTATCGGTTGAAATGATGAAGCTCTTATTTAGTGCGATGTTTCAATCATCGCCAACTTAGCCTTTTCCAACTACGTTGGGGTTGGTGTTTTCTGAATCTCCATGCGACTGCTATCTGATCCAGGCAACCCAATAATTGGGGGGATTCGATATTGTAATACCTTATGATGCGCGCGTAGCGCATAATGTGAAACGTTTTGGCTAACCTTCTGAACTCGAGCAGAGCCTTGGTGGATGATGGCACACCGTTCTCGGGCCAGGAGAGGAAGTGGAACTGGGTGACAGTTCGAGTCTCGCCGGTACGCTGGTTCTTCAGGTAGAAGCTTCGCACGAGGTAGTCATCGCACCATATGTGCTCGCTTACCAGGTGGACCTGTAGATAATTTTATTCTTGTGATACATGAGTCACACAACCAGAATAACTACTCTCTGAAATTTAACAGGCTAGATGAAGGTCAAGATCGGACCCTAAAGCACAATTTTTTTGTTGAATCCTGTAACCTATGACCTTTATAATAATGCTTATATATGAAATAAACTAACGTGTGTTAGAATTCGTCATTATATCAATCCGCTTCTATCCCATTCTGACATTACATAACTTAAATCGAACATCTTAGCAGTGAACTTCTGTCACCACAACGAAATCTCTTGTAGATATCTGTAGTGCAATTCTCTAAGCTCAAACATCCAGACATCCTTGAAAAGAGAATTGAAATAAAACGAAAACCCAATTTGGTATTCGCTAAGACTCGTCCTCGTGGCTCAACAAACAATAATGATGTCGTTCTGCTCCATCAATCCAAATGTAACATAATAAAGAAAACAATAATTGTGGAATTTATGTCTGTAAACGCACCCACGACACAGGAGAAATCCTAGTGTGGGGCAACGTTTAAAAAAAAAAAAAAAATTTATAGACAAATACAAGAAAATTCTTTCACTTGCATATGGTATATGATTCCTTCCTTGATAAAGTTATTATTTTAGCTTCGATTTTTGCATATTATACCCGAACAACACGACACTTTAACAAAGTTTCACTTAGGCGATCGAATCTCAACTGATGTTATAAATCATGAATTTTTTTGCGAATGGCCCGTTTTGTGCATGTCGTGGTGGCCAGATACGCCCCCGTACCACTTCTTCTTATTTCCTATTTCTGTGATTGCACTACTGAAGTTTAGCGACGTGACGAACCTCATAGATATGATATAGTTCAGATCCCTCTTCCGGCCAGTAGCGGTGGCAAAGTTGTTGTCCGTTTTCTGTGAGGCGTGTGAGCATGACCATGACGACACTGCCCTGCTCCCATACCATCTGCCAGAAGTCGGGAGCCGTGTGCGCCATAGGCCCGGCTGCCGCAATGTATGCAGGGTTGCGAGGATCATGGTCCGTCTGGCAAAGATAAACGTGAAGATCAGAACCAACTTTATTAATTTGACGGCAGAATTTATTATGATGACGGCACGGTTGGTGCAGTGGCTGATACAGTCGGCTGCTGCGCACGATTCGATTCCCGCACGGAACAAATATTTGTACGATCTGCAGGTAGTTGTTCCGTGTCTTTCACGGGGGTTGCCAATACTCACCACGCTTGGCAAGCGGGTTGGTGAGTGCAGAATGAAGCTGTTCCACAGAAGGGACGCTGCTGTCCATCCCTTTGGTCTAGAGTCCCTTAGTCGCCCGTTACGACATCCACGGCGATATATTCTTAATCCGGACACCACACGGACATCGTCTGGTAAATGAGAGGTTAATTGCAGTTATATAAGTACTCGACAGAGGTATATGCTGGGATAACAGTGACACAAATTCTGCTCACGAACGTATAATCGACGAGTTTTAAAACTGATTAGACTCCTACGTACAATAGTCGAAGCATTAATGTAGTCCGAGCCAAGGTGGTTGGAGAGTGTGTTGAGCGTGACCCTGGAGTGGTCGTAGGGTAATACGTCAGCATAGCGGTTCTTGCCGGTGTTCTCCTGCTTCAGGGCCGCAGTGGTAGCGCAGGGCTCCGCCTCGTATGCGCACAAAGCTCGCCATTCTTGCTCCAGACGATCTTTGTTGTGGAGGTGGTCTTCCATGTAGGCCTGATATAAATTAACAGATGAGAAATAAAATCACATTGTTCTTGATAGTTTCTTGAAGAAACAGTAATCCATACGTATTTTTAAAAGATGTCTACATGTTTTACAAAGTTTTAATTATTTTTACTGATAATATGATTTCAGTATTTATTTCAATTTACTTACCAAGACGATGTGTCCTGTAGAAATGTCCATATTAGTTAGAGCCGGTTCCTCACTCCTGCACAAAACATATTTAGTAGTACCGATAGTTCGATTAATACTAGCATTATGCACAAGACGATGTAGAATATGCTAGAATAATATAAAGAGTCCAAAGGAATTAATTGATTTACTTACCATGAAGAAGTGCTGGATCTAGTTGAAGGTGAGTTGCCGTCAGGTTCCTTAGAGAGCGAGGTAATGCGCTGCGGTGGCTCGGCTGGGTGCGGTGGAGTGGCAGTTGTCTGCTGTCCTGACCACTTGCCGGACATGCGTGCTCGGCACAGTTCCTGGATTGTGAGGAGTATAGAAAATATTATCAAGTAAAAAAACCACTGGGTATTAAAGTTCAAGAAGGGAAGGGTAAGTCAAAAAAGGGTCTTGCATAGCACAGACTAACATAAGTAAACCAAGTAGCTGCGTTTTTAATTTTACCTGGTAGTCTCTAGTAGCTTCAGCGTCGATATCAGCTGCTGAAGAGAGGCCTTGCACCTTCCTCTTGGCACTCATGTCTCGCTTCAAGAGCACAGCGAAGACCACAACTCCTATCACCAATACAGACAGACTCCCCACGAGAGCCATCAGTACAGGTAGATCCAGACCAAATAAATATGGATCAGACGAGTCCATGTGACGACTCACTGGACGCTTACTCTACGATAACAGAATTAATATGAGGTAAGACAATTAATTACGTATTAAGTCTGGCAACTATGTTCCCCCGTTTTTTGGAAAATGGAAATTATGACCTCAAAGACGCACCTCGTTCTGACAGTGTAGTTGAGTTCGATGCAGAGCGATTAAACCAAATTTTAAATGCGCAAAAAGGGTACCGACAGATAAAATTAAATTCTCCCATACTGCCCTAGAAAAATAAAATAAGAAAACGGCAGAAACTTAGTTGCCAATTCAATAACACAGCAGATGCTTGAAGCTAAATACTGTTAAAGTACGAGTACTTACTCGGTCACCGATACCAGTAGAAAGTATTTGCGCTCCAGTCTCGCGTCTTAAATCATCTTTAATATCATCTGAAATTAAAATATATATAAGTATATATATATATATATATATATATATATATATATATATATGCGGAATGAAAGTTTATCAGATCTTCGATAATCTTACCAACACGACGGGCCACATCAACAGCTTCATACCCTTTACTGTTTTTCTCGACTTTGAATGTTACTTCACTTGGATCAACACTGAAACAATATTAGTTATATTGTTCTTATATTATAAGTTCAACAAGAAACTAAATTAATAAATCAGATAATCATAACATATAGATTTCATATAGACTATAATAAAGTTACCGAGGGTTTGTAAAAGTGTTTTTCTCTAAACCAAGCATTTCTTCTAGTCTTGAAATAAACGAGATGCCTTTCTCCCAGTCAGTTAGGAACCTGAGGCAAACCGATAATAAAGTCAATGGGAAAGTAACTTTACTAAGTTTATTCCTTTCTCGCAACTTTTGAAATTTGTAAATTCTTACCTGTTTTTAAACAAGACGTACGCGTATGATGGATCATAGTCGTAATCGTTATGATTGTGATCGCCGGTTTGTGCGTTATTTTCTGCGTGCTGTATTCCATGTGCTAGGAAATAAAATCAAATCAAAGTTGTAGACAGCATGTAATACATCATAGATTTTCATACAACACCGATATAAAACTCGAAGCATGCATAGTTTTGCTAAGTGACGATTTATTTTGAGTCAATATAATATGTGAACTACCTGCCAATATAGCAACTTGAATTCTGGAAAGTAAATATGGAGATTTGAGCAGGTATTGCTTTTAAAGATTTTAAATAAATAATGAAGCGCATAATAACCAAATAAGGAAGTTATGAAAATACTTAAAACGCATAAATATGATATAAAAACATATATTTATAAACACCAAAGCAGACATAATGACCACACAAAACTGTATACGATGGGCTATTGGAAAAATAACCCGGAATCAACACATCGAAGAACACAAAAGAAACGCCATAAAACTAAAACATTTAGACTTCATCACACATAGGCATGTGCTTAGTTAAGGAAACACTTAGTGCGGTGTTTTATACAAGACATGGAAGTGCATTTAATAAAAAAATGTACTTTAATTCAGATGCAGCACTAGGTTATAGCCTGACACTATTCGAGGGAACATCGACTATCTAAAACAGTTATCTCAGGCCGCCCTGACACTAACCTGTCACTGATTTATTGTGGTATAAAATCTTTAATGTTTTTGCGTCCAGGCGCGGCCCAGGTTTTTTAACATCGTCTCTTTCCCTACGCTTAAAGCCCCATTCGTTATTAAGCAAATCTTGAATGTCTTCGGTATAAAATTTGGAACTTTCACCTGAAAAATTGTCGGTATATGTAACACCCTCATTCTGGTTTGGATCACTTTTACGGGCCGGAGTTCTTGATTTCAATGGGTCTATGTAAAATAAAACAAAACAAACTAAAAATAAGATAACACATTGTTAAACTGAGAAATCCAAATAAGGGAAAATAATTGTAAAAAAAAATGTTAGTACGTCAATACTTTAACAGAATGAGTGAAATAATATCGCCGTTGAACCTAACAGTGCAAACGAAACAAGAAGCAACACAAATTGCCTTCTTTACAAACAGGTAACGCTTGATTTACAAGTAGAACTATGCATTCACTCACCTTGAAAGTCTTCTGCTTTGAGAGGACCTCCTTCAGCGTAAAGTGCGCCTTGTGGCTTTTGTTTAGACTCAATTACATCACGCCAGTAGTTCATGAAATATTCCATTTGTTTTGAATGTTTAGCGTCTTGTGTCGGCGAATCATCTGTAATATTATAATATAAACAGATAATATGTATAACCGAACAAAACCTTAGGAACCGAAGCATATATTTTATGTACACATTTGTATTACCTTTATTATAAAAATTATCTAGGTCCCCACTGCCCGCATCAATGGGAAACTCTTCAAGTCCGTCCTCATCTATATAGACCCTTTGTTCAGGAATGTCACCAGGATTCTCGTACTCGAAAGGAAAATGTTTCTCAGCAAAACTCTGTTTATAATTCTTCCAGGCACTGGAAAGAACTCCTTCGTCTAAAGGAGTAAATCTATTGCTCGTGATATATTCAGCAGTGAAAGGCGAAGCCTTAGTTTTAAACTTGCGAAAATGAGCTCCTAAACGTTCTTCGTCAGCAAATCCCATGTTGGGTTCATTTTCACCAAGGATATCGGGTATGGATTTTTTCTCTTTGTCGATAATAACACTGGGTACAGAGTGTTCGTTGTTTACTTCTTTTGCCTCTTTTTCAGCTTGAATACGTTCTCTAAATCCTGAAAATGGCAATATAACAGGAGACTCTTCGTTGCCACCCATAAGCATCAAATTACGTATTTTGTCACTGGGCGTTTCGCCATCGAATTGATCGTCGTCCTCTGTAAGGATTAAAAATATCTTATTACCTTATGGTTAAAGAGTGTTATTTTTATAGAACTTCAGAAAATGTATTTTACCTTTGGTTAGGTATGGAGTAGCGTCGTCATCTGGTGTAAATGGAGGATTGTACACCTCGTTTGCAAAGTCTGAATCTTTGAGTGGCGAGTTAGGTGTGAAACGAATATAAGCCGTCTCATCTGGGTCTATCTGTTTAACATATATATTTGCTTAGAACATAATCATTAACAACAGCATGTCACTATCAAAATTAGTCACAACTTACTTCTACAGTTCCGTCATAATTTCCCTCAGTTTCGGTACTTAATTTAGGGTCGGCAAAATGTTCACATATCTTTGGATTGACAGTTGCTGGATCGCTATAATAGCAACATCAAGAATATCAATAGAGTGTAAGTACAAAATAGCAGGAATTCTTTTAGGATTGATTAATAGAATAATTGAAAAAACTGCATATAAACGCGACTTATTTACCAATTAAATTGCGAAAACCATCAATTATCTATTACTGAATTAATAATAAACTAGTACTCAGTACAGTTATCATAATTGGAAAATAAAGTATTTTGGTGTTACGCTATCCCTCGCATAACTATGTAGCAAGTCATTGCTTAGCTAGTTGGCTCGCTCGTCTAACTATTGCAAGTGAAGACACTTCACTCAATCCATTAACTCAGCTTAACTAAAGGTGGATATCGATCGGGAGCATTCAATTGTAATGTAGGTATTTGGATTCAAGCATTACATCGGTGATTTCGTCAAAACGAGCTTTACCTTCGAACATTGCAGTAGTGTGAGTACGAAGCCAAATATTACAGCGCATCAACACGATACTATACGCAGTAATATCACTTACGACAGTGACGCGAGCGCACGTGCTTTCCATACTTTTGGGTCGAAATATATTAGGTATCGAAATCGAATATAAAAATAACCTGGGAAAATAATTTCAAAATGATCCATTCCGTCCAACATTTCCAAAATAAAAGTAAAACAATGTAATACATTTGTTTACTGATTGTATTAAGTTCATCGCTCGACGTCAATCGGTTACAAAAGCGAATGCTTCTCGGTAAGTGCGTGGAGATGACGCTCTTTGGTAAAATGTTTAAAATCGAACACCAAATTGACGCGAATGTTCCCCCGACCTTTATTTATTTAGGCCATTAGAAGGCATAACCCTCTTCCAATTCCATAGTTGAAGTTACTGAACGGTTTTACAGACCAGAGGCAAAACATCGGTTAGTGGTAGACGTAGTGACATCAACTGCTGTTTTGTTTTTGATCTTGCAGCAGTAGCTTCCGATAACAGATCATATACATAGTAAAATATAGTTATATTATATTATATTCTTAAACATTCGCGAATTGAATTCATGATTTTACGATAATATCGGGTCTATTCGCGCACAGATTTATCTTTGTGTATACATGCCGATACTGTCAGTAGTGTCAGGTGCACTGCAAGACCAACTGCGGGTAGTTGGTAACAACTACCACCCATCTCGATGCTGACACCCACTGCTCCAGTCTACTCGTGACCACGGTCAATGCAACTTGATCGAAACGTTGAGGTTAGTTAAAACTTAAAATATTATTTCGATATTAATCTGTGCGCGAATAGTCCCGATATTATCTTAAAATTATCGTAAAATATATTCTTTATGAAAACTAACAGGTTCTGGCGCAGGGTGTAGAGCATGGCTTGCAGCACACACTGCGTGTAGGCGTGTTCCCAGCGATAACCACGTGATGCCAGCCGCTGCAGTTCGCCCTCGAACCACTGCAGCTGCTCCGAGCTCATGTCATATCTACACACACAAAAAATATAAAAATCATAGTAATAGACATTAGGATTTTGTACCTTTTTCATGTACAGGCTGTTATCATGCAAGACATTAAATTCAATGAGTTACACGTCTACTTTTCCTATCACCTGCACGCGCCGCGAGCTCTCTTATTTCTAATTCACTTTGTTCAAAAATGCTGTCGGTTCAGCTTTAGTCACGGGATTATCTACGCGCCCCAAGGGGCGCGAGGAACAGAACATCGACTTTGTAGTCCCCCTCTGGGAATCATTTGCGGTTGCCTCAATGGACAACCGGTTGTTATGTGCGCCTGGTAGTGGGCATGTTGGCCTATGGCAATATTGCGATTGGTTATCGCGTGCGGCGAGATATAATAACTCGCCGCACAGCGATGAGTGTCTGTAGTTATGTTCATAGTAGGGGCGTCCGAAGCTTTTCACGACAAACCGGGCGATCAGGCCCTACCAGGTGGAACCCAAAAGTCACCCAAGTGAAGCCTGGCGGAGACTCAGCGACCGGTTGTCGGCTTGATGTGACGCCCCCTACCGTAAAATTTTGACTGTACTAGCCAAACGCGCCGCAAGTAGTGAGACGTGTGTGTGGGGCGACTTGACTTGTGAGTAACATCGCCCCATGATTACGTTTCACAGGCGCATCTAATGGTGCTGCCTGTGGGCACGGGTGGGTATATGCGCTTGTGGAGTCATGAATGTGCAGCTTACTCGCTCCGTCTTCTCCAGTTTCACTAGGTAACGTTGTACCGTGCGAAATTCATTTCCGGCTGTGGGACTAAATCTCACTCCTTTCCCGTACGGTCGGGAGTTGGGGGTGTGTCCCAATGAGGTCTTCAGGGCGTTAAAATGACTCGCCCACTCGGGTAAATACTCCACCACCAGCAGTGAGAAGCGAAGCCTGCGCCCCTTGGCTCTCTCTTTGGATCCCGCACCGTTGGAGGCGTTTTCGGTGCGGGCAGCCTTCTGATTGGCCCCGCTCGTTTGTGAGCGTGGTGGAGGCCTCGTCCTCGTTGCTTTGGCAAATGAGCGAGGTGCGGCGGTGGCGCCGTCTGGCGTGATCTCCGGCAATTTTGCGGCTGTGGATGTGGATTTCAGAGGGTTGACGCAGGTCGTTTCGCCTCCTCTAAGGCTGCTTCCGGGCTACTCTTCCTTCTGGCCGCTCGCATTTCCGGTTCCGTGTCGGGGCCGTGGTCGGCCGACATCGGCGACACCATTTCCGGAAGCGAGCGGGTCAGAGAGGCAGTGTCCGTGCGGGTCGGAGAGGTACCTATCAGCGTATCGCGAGACACGCCGGCGCGACCGGAAACCGGCCCCACGGCTGAGTCACCCGACGAGTATACGTAATAGCCCTGTGCTCTCAGGGCTGCACGCCGTTCCTGTTCGCTGTCCTCCTTGGGCGGGGCTGGTGACGCGACTCCCTCCTGTGGGGTTGTCAGTCGTCCGCGCGTCGGTCCGTGGTACAGCTGGCATACAATCTGTGGGGTTGGTGGTGTCGGTGTGGGTGTCCGCGTTCTCCATGCGGAACGAAAATCCTCGTTTCCACGGTCTGACTAGCGGGCGTGCGAGGGCGCACAGCGGGCTTCTTCGTCAGCGTTTCCGGCGTGTCCAGCGTGGATTCCGGGGCGGTTTGAGCACTCAGGGTGGTTGGCGGTGAACGCGCGGGGGGCATGAGCATCCGTGTGAACGCGGTGGAGGTACGCACAGCACCGGCGGAAGACGACGGCGCGCGGGCTCTTATCGAGTGCGGATCCACATACGGAGGCAGCGGTAATGTGGGTTGAGAGCGAAGTGCGGACTGGCGGATGGCCGCGGCGTGCTTCCGCGCCTCCTGAGCTGCTACCGAGGCAGACGGCACGGTAATCGAAACATCAAGTGGCTTGGGCGAGAGGAACTCATGATTGGAGCGGCGGCAATTCCCGGCTGTGTGGCCCCTTCCGCGGGAGATGAACGTCCTGTTCGGCGGATATGCGGCACGGATAGGGTTCGGCAGCGCTTGGTGGGTCCAAGCTTTTCCTTTGTGGTAGGCGAGAATCTTGCGGTTGGCGAGGTTGGCCTTGAGAAAAGCCTATGGTTTGACCCTGAAAAGGGCCTTTAGGTTAGGCGCCCGTGCCCTTCGCGGCGCCACAGGTGCCAGTGGAAGACATCCCAAGATGCGGAGAGGGCGTCGGAGGGTAATAAAAATTAGATGGTCGACCCCGAATGCGACCATGCACGAGTAACTGTGGCGATCCTCCGCTTCCGCATGCGGATAGTACCTAGATATAGTTTTATGAGAATCAATACAAAACAAAATAGTTTGTTTTTGCTGTAACTGATGTTACCGACCAAATTAAACTATGTATGTCAATATTGTAAGGGCGGAATTCGAACTCGAGTCCTTGCGTTCGACACTCCGAAGGCTGAGCCGTTCTATTGCTACTTACATTTAGATTTAAAAACATACGTCACACGGCACGGTTGGCGCAGTGATTAAGCGATTGGCATTCTGCGATACGTGTCGCGGATTCGATTTTCGCACGGATCTAATATGAAGGGTGCAGGACAAGAAGGGCCTCATCAACAGAACCAATAACCAGAGCTAATCAAACATTTAAGATTTAATGTAAAGTATGACAGATTGTACAAAATAAACGCGCAATGGACGCGTTCTTGAATAGAATAAAGGCAATGAGATCCATCTTCACCGATTTTGCATGCAATGTGCAACTTTTATTCAGGTTAGAGCTGCAATTGGCTCCTTTTAGTAATAGATGGATTTTCTGTAAAACGTGCCGTTTATAGACAGTTTTAAATGAAGCAAACAAAAGGCCCATTAAAAATAATATAATAAAGTTAGGGATTTACGAAAATGACGAGCAGGCCCTTTTGTTCCCATACGCTTCTTAAGTATTTGTATGGCCTACAGATAGATTGTTTTGTTTCAGATTTGGGTATTTGTTGTGCATATTACATATCGCACCTTTAGAATTATAGAGACCTATTCCGAAAATTTTAGATTTTGACTTTGAGTCTTAAAATGACCACTTTATGACTCCAAATCAAAATCTAGGGTGCAATATATGTCTGTAAACTGTACCCACGGTGCACAGGAGAAATCCTTGAGATCCAATTTAAAGAAAAACTCACCAACAATCAAAGTTTACTTACTGATGTAGTGATCCATCCTCGACCTCCTTATCGTACACCGGTATACATTTACCGAAGGCGAAATCTGAATTTAAAAAAGGAGATGAAGTAAATCAGTAGGCATATAACTCGCTGACTGGCTAATAATTCCACCACGGTGTGAGCTATTTCTATGTCATACAGCTTGTACCAACACTAAGAAGAAGAAGACCAACGATTTAGACATCACGCATGGATACCCTAAGGGGAAATGCAGAGATGTAATATCCACAGTACACCAGTGAAGCATTAGGTCCCATTAGGAGCGAGGTTTTTGGATTTATCCGGGCACAATTACAAATTCCGGTCTGCTACAAGAATTAATCAAAAATTCTAATAAACTTTGCTTAACCTGGGCATAAAACCTAGGACCGCTAATTTGGCAAGACCACAGAGGTAGTCTAGTTCTGATACGGCTATTTAATTTACTTCTTCATGTCGAATACAATACGGTCATCACAGAGTAAGTTTTACAATATGGTTTACTATTATTTTGAAAAGTTTTTATATTATTAGTTTTTACTCACCGTCGTAACACCACTCCACCCCCTCCACGCATAATGTTGCACTGAATAAGCAACCTGTAAATGAACTTGGGGTAAATATTCACGTTTAACATAAAAAAGAAACTAGTAGACTGTCTCTTTCATCATTTTTTATTGTATAGGAGGGCAACTGAGAATTTTACGCTTCGCCTAACCCGGCCATAACATCAACAATACCAGACAAATTGCTGATGTGTTACCAACCTTTGGGGCAGATCTGTCTACATCTTATCGGCCATTTACACGTCCACTGCTGAACAAAGGCCTCTCCTATAAATTTTCACAACTGTGTCTTCATTTTGGGGGGTATTTGCCAATACTCACCACTCTTGGCAGGCGGGTTGGTGAGCACAGTATGGCTACCGTTTCACAGAAGAGATGCTGCTGCCCATCCCTCTGGTTTAGATTCCCTTAGTCGCCTTTTACGACATCCATGGGAGGAGATGGAGTGGTGCTATATTCTCAATCACACCACACGGATCTCTGTCTACATATACCGTAAAAATTTATAAAATAAAAAATACAAGCCGTGTGCCCGACTTAACCCCAATTTTAACCCGTTTAGGGGCAGAATTTTCAAAAATCCTTTCTTAATGCTCACATACGTTTTTTAAGGACATTCTGTGCGAAATTTCATGGTTCTAGACCCACCGGTTTAAGCTGCGCGTTGTCTGTTTGTCGGTCAGTCACAGTTAAAGTTTTATTAAATAGATACATATATGTGTACTCGCGTTTATTTCCTGATCCCTAGATTCCTTGTTCACTTCACTACACTACAAAACAATTATGGACGTTGTTATTATTGAGCCTTTTAAATGGCTACTTTGTTTTCTGTAATTATGTCTGTGAGCACAAATAAATTTTTGTCTTGCGTTCTGTGATAATCAGTTTTGATAATTATATTTTTGTCTCTTTTGTATTCACTATACATATTACCTTTCGTTATGTGCCTGTAATTGTATAGAAATTTGATATAATAGTTGTATACACTATACATGAAAAACTAGACTGTAGGTACTCATATGGAAGTGAAAAACCAATAATGCCGAGAAATATTGTTTATAATTAAGTTTTAACATTTTCTAACGTTTAACGTTTTCTATACGAATATAGTAAAATAAATAGATTTTGAATAAACTCTATTTTCAAATACACTGCCAATATCAGCGTAGTAGGTACGGTGTTGGAAATCAGTACGGATAAGACTAAAAACTACAAGTGTTGCTTCTCTTTTGTGTGAAAATCCCAGCGATCTGTCCATTCAAAGCGATCCGTTACAGTTTCTATGACTGTTTCCACAAGAGAAATTTTCAATGAGCTTATATATCCAAAGTTCAAAGAAAAAGTGCGTACCGATTTATTATAAGCTGCGTCATGGTTTCAATAGGCGAGAATTCATTATAAATCCTAATTCTTTCGTGCCTCAGAGAGTAAACGTTTGACAACCGACCTAACCTTGGAGTATTCCCGGCTGTATGTCAGTCTGTCTTTCTTTATTATCTCGTGGTTAGAGTCCAGCTAGATATTATATATTATCCAGTCAGTTAGAATAGAATAGAATATTCTTTATTGTACACCATTTTAAAAACAACTACCTACTAGGAATAATTTAATGAACAGTAATTGTACAATGGGCGGTCTTATCGCTATTAGCGATTTCTTACAGACAACCTTTGGATAGACAAGAAAAGATGGGAAAAGACAAAGGGGTATTCCGTGGTGTACTTATTATATTAATATAATCAAATAGTGAATCTATAAAATATAATACAATTCCATAAATTACTTAAATAATATGCACACATATACAACAATATATAATACTTTATAAATAATCCATATATACAACCATATACTATACTTTATCCAATACAATATAAATAATCCATAAGAATATTGGATGCATACATAAACATAATAAATATATGGTTAATACACAATCAGAAGAAAGTACTATATTGGTAAATACAACAAACAATTAAACAGACAAGTAATATTCTGTTACTAGTTTTTAAAAAGTAACCAATGACTGGACACGTTTGATTGAGACAGGCAGTGCATTCCATAATCGGACAGCCTGAATGGTGAAGGATTAATCACAAAATTTGGTAGAATGCATTGGCATCTTAAGTCTCAGATTCTCCGACGATCTCAAGAATCTCGAATGTGCGTCATTAAGGAACTTAAAACGTTCTTTAAGGTAAAAAGGGGTTTTAGGATTAAACAGAATACTATAAAGCAAGGAAAGTATATGAGAATTCCGGCGAAGACGTATTGGAAGCCACTTGAGTTTTGTACGAAATTAGGTATAGGAAGGAGAAGGGATTGAGCGAGCGCAGTTTTAGGAGCAGTTGGGAGAAAGTTGCGTATTCTCCTCAGGGAGCTTGCTGATGCAAATAATTTTCGACTTACTTCTTGTAACTGCGGACCCCAAGAAAGATTTCTATCAATATATATCCCCAGGTTCTTAACCGTATCACTTATAGGTACCATAGTGCCGTCAAAAATTACCTGTGGAAACTGCGACCAATTAATTCTAGAGATAAGCCTATAACTAACACTTGGGTTTTCGAAGGATTAACTTTTACCCCATATGCCTTACTCCATTTGCATATATGCGCTAAGTCTTTGTTTACAGTGTTTATGACTTCCGCCAACTCTCCTAAGGGACCTTGTGAATACATTTGTAGAACATCTGCATAAAGGTGGTTAGATACCAGTGATGACATATGGAACAGAGACCAGGTCTCTCGCAATGGGCCTCATAAGAAAGCTTAAGGTCACTCAGCGAGCTATGGAGAGAGTTATGCTTGGTATTTCTCTACGAAATCGAATCAGAAATGAGGAGATCCGTAGAAGAACTAAAGTTGTCGACATTGCTGAAGGAATTAGTAATCTGAAGTAGCAATGGGCGGGGCACATTGCTCGTAAAACTGATGGCCGTTCTGGTAAAAAGGTTCTCGAGTGGAGACCGCATACCGGAAAACGTAGCGTGGGATGACCTCCAACGAGGTGGACAGACGACCTGGTGAACGTCGCTGGGAGCCATTGGATGCGGGTAGCATGTAACCGCTCATTGTGGAAATCTGTGGAAGTCTGATGTCTTTTGGCTGATATGATGATGATGATGATATATGATAGAGTCCAGCTCTGCATAACATACTACACAGACCGGCAAATTTTGCCGCACATAAAAGAAAGGTCGACAAATTTGTGTGTAATATAACATTAATGACTGGTTTTGAATTTTTTTGTTTTATAAATTATTTTGATTTAATTTGAATTCGAACTTACATCATTTCGAGCAAACTTCCTTTAGTTATATTTTTTATGGGTTTGGTTAAAACAACGTAAAGTTTTCATTAAAATACAGATGTATTTGTATTTTTCTAATTTTAAATCTTTTTAAAAGATCATAACTACGACTTGACCCCAACTGAGATTGCCTTGAGATTATCAAACTTACAGAGTGATGTCAAGGATTCTTCAGCGACCTGTTTCAACAATATGTCGCAGTATCCAACGATTCAGGGAGACTAATGCCTTTTGCCGTGTGGTGCCGGCTCAGAATGCCACCACCCCATTTCATCCCGTGGGTGTCGTAAAAGTCGACTAAGGGATTAACCGGAGGATGGGCAGCAGTGTCCTTCGAGTACATTAACAACTCAACTGCGATCGCCAACCCGTCTGCCAAACGTGGCGATTATGGCAAGACCCCCCAATGAGCACACAACATACCCATATCGGTCTTTATGGTGATCTTTGGGGAGGCCTGTGTCCAGCAGTGGACTCCATTCGGCCGAAATTATGAATGTTTTTGTGAGAAGACCGGGTCAAGGTATGAAAAGACGTACTTCGAGCAGGGATGACCGTTTCATTCGACTTCGCGAACGTGGGAATCCACGCCTTATGGCCGTCCAAGCCAGAAATGAGCTAAGGACATTAAATGAGCATACAATACGAAGAAGATTCAAAGAAGCTGGTTTGGGTTCATTCGTATCCGCCAAGACTGCAGAATTATTATTAATCAAGGACAGTTTAAAATGTTGATTAAAATACAAATTGATATCGCGTGTTTCTCCACGTGCTCTTATTAAAGTTTCCGCCCGCCTAGACATGCTGTGAATGATGTTATCTATTGTCTCCTGTGATAGTCTCTGCCATTCCTCAACTACGGCAATTCATATACCACGTTAACAGGAGTTCGCATTCTGGATTTTACAATTCGTTTCAGCAGAATTCTATCGGATTCATATCCGGTGATCTCGCCGGCCACTCCGTAACTGTGATATTCTCGTTATTAAGATATACTTGAATTGAACGAGCAGTATGCGTCCGATAACGGGGGCAAACGATACCATATTTTCTTCAAAAGTGTTTCTTACTTATATCCGCAGTCAGCCTTTCTCCATCGATTAGCACCGAATTCGTACGAGCTCTCAAATCATTATTGCACAAATCTCCATGCAAAATCCTCATAGTAATTTCTTAGGATTTTGCGATTATTACTCATTATACTCGTAATAAAATACTTTTAAATGGATTACATCACATATACGGTAGATAGAATAAAATAACATTTTAATATCTGTAACGACGCCTGTCACCTTAAAGGGGCCTACTCAAAGCCCTTCCTGCAGGGCCCTACATGCATGTGTCTCTGCCGGATTGTACAGTGTGAATTTGCGGTTTGCAGAGCCGATATTTATCTGATTTTACACAATGATAATGCACCATCGCATAGAGCAGCATTCGTGACCGAATATAAGGCCAAAACGTGGCAAATGCCATCGATTAACCACTATATTCATATATTCACGTCAGACTTATTTATGATCCCAAAACTTAAATTGCTACTCCAGGGTACCCGTTCTGATTGATGTGTTCCGAAGACTCGAAAAATAGCTGGCATATGTGTGTTACGTCAAAGGGTAGCCCCCTTAGTTTAAAAGTGACAAAATAAATTTTAATGTTTGAACGAAAATTCCCGGTACTTTTTTGGCAGAGCAGTATATTAAATATAAATTTACATTATGATTATTTATGATAGAACGACTCTGGATAGCCGTTACTTAGATTGCAATCGAAGTTATGAGCTTTTGTAACAGATAACATGAACAAGTTCTGTGCCGAATTCCGTTGTCTATGATCAATTGATCATACACCGGTTTATAGATAGATTATATCGCAAACTACCTACAAGTAACGTTCACAAAATAATCGGCAAAGAAAATTGTACATCACAGCGGCGGTCAAGGGAAGAGTTTAATTGAGTGTTGACGTTAATACGTATGATTATGATATTCAATACTGAGTATTTTAATAGTAAATTGCTTACCTATGTTTCCATCGGCATGCGAGGGCGCCAGCATGCATAGCAGCGCCAGCGCCCAAAAAGCCTGCCGTATTGACAGGCGGTACATTACATCTGCGAATATAGAGCAAGATCCGATAATACGAGTATGTCTGTATGAATATCATTCCAAATTAGAAAAAACAGGCAGAGTTTGGACCGTAACAAACTGTGTGTGTGTGTCTAACGTATATCTATTTGATTAAAGCCCATGGTGTAGTGTTTTTTATAGGCATCTTGTCTGACACCTAATGGTAAGTAATTAGCGCCGCAGAGTGGTGAAATCGTATTTTATGGACATCCGGCTATCTCCGAAAATAATGAGGATATTTAAACAATATTTTTTATGTTGTTTATCTGAGAGTCTTGCTATGCAATAGAAAATAAAGTTTAATTAATATTCTATTAACTAGTGCAATAGAATAAAGGTTTTTGCTAAGTGCATTTATTCGGTATTATTTTTCTTATTAACAGTACGATTTTATTAGCTTCACTTAACTTACTATGTCAACAAATTTGGGAAATCGATTTTAACCTACTTCTAATATTGTCGTATCGGTATGCTCTAAGGCGTATTCTTTTAATATATTCCAGATATCCCCTTACACAACAACTGGAACCTACAATTTGAATCCCGTTGAACTGATCTCATGATGGACCCAGAAGGTGGAAAATGAAACTCTTCAAAAACTACTAGTAAACCCCTCGAACTTGGGCTAATTTGGTTTATTTTCACGTGTTCCATACATTACAATTCACGCATTAGATTAGCTTTCCTGGTATGTATATATGTAACTATATACTTTGAATGTAATGGAATCTTGAAATTCAATTTACACCCACCCTTTGACGACCGATTGACTTGATTTTTTGCAGACGTATAAAAAATCAATGACATTACAATAGTTTGACATGACTATGACCTGCTGCTGTCAGCAGGACAGATTACGCCGATGCCGGGGGTGTTCGCACCGATGCAATAGGACCCTCGGTTTTACATCTACCACGTATTAACCATGCGGTATCGCCAGATTAAAATATCACATTCACAACTGTCAATATCGCATGCCATTTTAACTAAAACAATAAACATATATACCCTATATATACCACTATAACTTCTTTGTATTTTTTTCCAAAACGAAAATCGAGCCTTTGTCGAAAAAAATTAATAAATGTTGTAAAAAATCGCCTCGTCATCAGCGTTCTAATAATGCATAATAGACAGAAACGACACTACTTGTATATGACGTCAAATATATAAAGGTAGTAGAAACTCCATACAAGCTCATGTGCGGGAAAGGATAGAAAATTATAATAAAATTACCAAATTTTCCACAAAAGGCAATCAATGAAGAATATGCTCTACCTACGAGTATATTCACAAGGTACAAATATAGGTTTACCGTCGCCCTTCCATAGGATAGTCAATAAATACCACAATTCAGCCACACGTGTGTATGATTTGGGCGTGGTCGATGATAAACTTAGTTTAACAAGTACTTACAATTGGCTTTCTTTGAATTGTTTGTTTCTATTTTTAATTCGCTGTATAACTTGATATAAATGTAAATTTGTTTAGCATTTTCACTTTTATCTTTTAGAATTAAACGCTACAATTTTTTTTACTCGCATAGGTAACTTTATCTCTCTTCATGGATTTATATCCCCAGCAAGGGGGAACCCAATCTTTTGATAGGCTTACTTGGGAACATAGATCCAACACGTAGACACCATTTAGATAATTTTAATCTGAATGTAAAGTGACACTAGCATATAGCTCTGAGCCGGCTTATCGTCATAGGTATACATGCGAGAAAATACTGTTTAATTCTGTGTAGTGATTGATAACTTTAATCATATACTTCAATTATTAAATACTAACAAGGTATCAGAAAATACATATTATGCAAGTTTACCATCGTTATACTTTGTAGTGTGTACAAGTAGAGTACATAGTATAAAAGTTCGAACGGTACCAACACTATAGATGTAGATAATATATGTGCTACACACGTTGATATAACTTGGAGTCACGTACGTCTATATTGGACTTGAAGATTGCAATATCGCAGTGTAGTTGCCACCGTGTATATTGCTAGCTTATAAACTTGTCACTTTCATAAAATGTCTATTTATAATATATTTGTTTTTTTATGATTGTTCGTACCTTTGTGGAACAAATTTGCATATGCACAACAATGTTACACGGCCTAGGATTAGCAAACTAGTAGGAAACTAATATATATATATATCTATCTATACAAATAAATAAAATTGAAGTATCTGTTTGTAATGTCAAAATAACAGCTATTTACTAAATGCATATGAAAGTATGTACGTTACATATAACAAAATAACTACATTAATTTTTTTTGTCTGTCTGTCTGTCTGTCCGTCTGTCTATCTGTCTGTCTGTCTGTTTGTTCCGGGTAATCTCCGAAACGGCTGGACCGATTTTGACGGGACTTTCACTGGCAGATAGCTGATGTTATAAGGAATAACTTAGGCTACTTTTATTTTTGAAAAATAAATAAGGTTCCGCACAAAAAAAACCCTTGAAATCCAATATACGTATAAATTCTATGTCAAGTGTATGTCGAAGTACTCTAAATTTCTTTTAAATTAAACGCGGGTGAAACTTCTTAACCGATCATCATGAAACTTTGTACACATATTCTTGGAGGTATTAGAAGTAACATAGAATATATTTAATAGATTTTTTTTTTCTACTAGAGATAAAAACAACGCGAGCGTTAAAGGTACTAGAAAATAAAGACAAACGTGTTTCAGTGTTTTAGAAAATTCATCCCATAAGAGGGTAAAACGTTTGTGTTAAAATCTGTCAGTTGTTATTTCTATGAAAAATGTTATTTGGCTTTTTGGTTGAAAATAAAGAAATATGTATTTTTGTAAATTCAACCCTTAAAACAGGGGGTAAAAGTTTGTATGAAAAATTTGACAGTGTTGAAAGTAGAAAAATTGTATTCACCTTCTCAGTAAAAAATATGGGATGACGTATTTCAGAGTTTTAGAAAAATCTACATTAAGAGGGTAAAATACGGGATAAAAGTTTTTACAAAAATTCGCCTGGTTTGATGTTATCTATTATAAATTATAAAAATTAATATTAAACTTTTTGATTAAAAATGAAGAAATATATTACAGTGTTATTGGAAATCAACGCTTATGGGATATAACAAGGGGTGTTTTGGAAACCAGTATTATTATAAAATAATTCCATAACAAATGTATTAAGTACATATAAAAAAATAACTAGCCCTGTGGCGCCGACCAAGAATAGCACCAACCCGCCTCATCCCATGAGTGTGTTAAAAGGCGAATATGGCATTAACCGAAAGATGGGCAACAACGTCCTTCCAGTACATTCAGAACTCAACTGCGGTTGCTAACCCGCCTGCCAAGCATGATGATGATGGCAAAACCCCCCAACGAGCACACAACACAAACCCTAAGCGTTCGTTGATAACGATCAACAGAACGCTGTGAAATTTCACAATTTGGTCTATCTATTCTATTTTGTGTGGTCAGTGGCCAACCTTGTGTCAGAGTTGTTCAAGCCGCCCAAAGGCTTCTGACTTGGCTTAACGACTGCTGTCTAATGACAACAATCGGGACCAACGATTTAACGTGCCCTCCGAAGCACGGAGACGCTTAGCTAAAATACCACTATGCGGTCACCCATCCAGAGACTGACCGCACCAAGCGTTGCTTAACCTCGTCGATCGTTTACTGATTATAGTTATATTTATGTATATGTACGTCGAGTCCCATTTAACAATCTTAGTATTGGGAACCCCACGTATTTTTCGCTGATGCCGTAATCCGTATCATGCAATAGGGAGCATACTAATTTAATATAGACACTTCTAAATTCCGGGCTGTTACTAATCATTTTCTTACAGAAACCCGTCTTATGGCTACCCGACCAGTGAATTGAACCCCAGATCTCACGTTGAGCAGTTGTACTGTATTGTAGGATTTGCTTATCTATACTAAAATTAAGAGGTTTTTTTTGTTTGTATGTATGGGGAAATATCTTGAACTACTGAAATTATTCTAAAATTTATTTCGCTAATAGAAAGCTATCTTTGAGTGATATAGGCTATATTTGTATTTATATTGATAAAAATAAACGTGCAGGTGGAACTGCGGGCAACAGCTAGTTCAATATAAATAGAAAGACGAAGGGGGTATCCCCACCCTCTCAGCAGAAATATAAATAACCTTTCCAAGTTATAGCTTCAAGTAACAAAGACAAGATATGAGGTCGAATTCACAATCAGAGTAAATAAAGTCCTTGAGCCATCCATCTCTATGTCCTGCTTATTCGACCCACATCCCTCACCTCAACCTAGCAAATTAATTCTAAAAGGGCGAATCGCTGGAGCGTAGGCGTCTTTAAGTTCAAATTTTAACCACAGATGGCCACTTTGAGGTCTTGTTTAGGATATAATTACTTATTCGGGAGTAAAACTTTGAAAATATAGGATTAGATAGAAATGTGAAACACCAAGATTTTAGCGAAAAGTTCCGATCCATAAACATAATAAAGATCGACATGATATTTTTAAGGTATACATTGAAATTGATGAAACCTATATAGCATAGTGATGTAAAATTATATCTATTTAAAGCCTACTGCCAAACTTTTTATACGTGCAGCCTGTGGGTGAAGTATACGCAGAAGGCTTACAACGCCCTACGTGTTCAATATAACAATGGTTTCAGGATGCTGCTGGGGCTTCCACGGTTTTGTAGCGCGTCACAGATGTTTGCTGACGCGCGCGTCGATGACTTCTATGCCATCATTAGAAGGAGAGTGGCATCGATGTTAATCAGAACGCGTGGAAGCGCTAACGGCATCCTGGCAACATTAGTCGAAAAACATGATAGTCCTTTTCTTAGGCATTGGTTAGATACTCACTTGTATACTAGATGCCAAGGACAGATTTCATTTTCTAAATAAATCTACAAGTAACTTACTTAAAATCATTGTACTTACATAGTTAAAAGAAATTGAAATACTAACACTATGTATCCCATTTTAATATCCGCAATAAAGTTATTATTATTCTTCTCTTTATTTTACTTATAAACATATTATTACTATAGTAAGTAGGACACAAAGCTCATAGAACTGATGGGGCAGAAAGGTTCGAGAGTACAGAACACGCAACAGAAAACGCAGCCTGGGGCGGACTCCACCGAGATGGACAGACGGACCTGGTAAAGATAGCTGAGATTCATTTGTTGTAGGCTGCATATAACCGATCGTTGTGGAAATCTACGGGGGCGGCGTTAGTTCAGCAGTGGAGCTGACCTTCGGCGGATATGATGTTGATAATATATCATACATATATCAACACAAAATTACAACAAAATGATTTATAAACTTAGCTTTTAACTAGTTAATCTAGTACGGAAATAAAGATGATCAAGCAATATACAATAACATAAAATATATACAGTAACATATTTACTTATCCGTGTACTGTCCGGATTAAAAATATAGCACCACTCCATCTTCTCCCGTGGAGGTCATAAAAGGCGACTAACGGCCGAAATTAATAATCCATCTGATCCTTAGACCATTGGTCTAACATCTGATCCAAAATCTTCGTATTTGTCAGTTTTGTGTTAATTGTGATCCTAACACCCAAAAGGATACATTTCAAAATCTTAAATCTATAAAAAAAAATTGGATTGTTTATCAATTTTGGCCGTAAGGGACTCTAAATCAGCGGGATAGGCAGCAGCGTCCTTTCTATAGGACAGCGGATATTCTGCGCTCACCAACTGACCTGTCAAGCTTGGCGAGTGCTGGTAAATTCTCCCCAAAATTACGACACTCGACATTTAACCGGTCGTTTATAATAATAATAACATTACATAGTTGCTGGTATAAAAATATCCTATTCACCCACACACTATTACTCAAACACAACGTGTTTATCCACTCCCTAGATACAATGCCACTCTACAACACAGGGTCCGGGTCAGGGGTAAAATACATGCTACCGAATGATTTAACAATTATGGTGAACCCTGCTAAATATCGTTCAATCATGTTTTAGCAGAGGAACAGAAAAGCTTCTGAAGCATAGCCAGGGGTGTAGAGAACAGCCGCTGTAGCTTCAAAACAAGCGCTTAGCCAATAACGCATTATCCATACTATATACATAGACTACAAAAGCGTTCCATTGTGTACCATACTCTTAGTTAATTTTTATTTTAAATATTATCTAATTCATCCTGCAATAACCTGTTTTTTAGAAACTGGACCACTAAAGGTATGTAATTCTGACACAACGCATTGAAACTGATTTCATTCCGATAAATAGAGGTATATTCCAAGGTGAAGCTTTAAGTCCCCTTTGATTTTGCCTTGCGCGTAATCCACTTTACAACATGCTTAATAAAACTGACATAGAGCTTAAAATTACCATGACGCACATCAAACAACTCTCTCTCATTTCATGTATGTATGACATCAACCTCTTTGGAAGCACGCTTAACGAATATACTTGCCGACGTCACTCAAATATTTTCAAACAATATCCGCATGGAATAAACAAATACAAAATCCAACCCTCGCAGAATAATAGCTTCTCATAATGAAAAATTTTATTGGTAAAATTTACATATTGTACAGTTTGTTGTTGCCCAAGGGCCACTCCAATACCGACAACATTTTGTACGCACACACGAAATAATTTAGAACACACCTTACTCAAGTTTTCTAGTCGCTCACTTAGTACTTTAGTAACAAATTTTCAGTACTTCTGACATCTTTAATGTGAATTTACAGTCACTTGTTTAAAACAGCACTTTTTTGTAAAAGCCATTTGATTTTATTACTTTATCAAACTCATAGGTTTAGTCAGTCTTGGTATAGTTACTATAAAATTTCCATTACTTCACCAAAATGAGAAATTACCCCATGATTATAGAAGTAAAGTCCTTAATTTAGTTCTACATATAATCAATACAAGTTCTAAGTCCAATTGGGGCATTCCGTATTTTATGCATTGCATTGTTTGTATAAAATAGCTGCAAATTGTTTTGCAATGTAGCTACACAAAACTGTTCTAATTAAAAAATAAAAATGTCATGTTTAAAAAAAGGAACAACAATCAAAAAATCCTAACTCTTAGTTTCATTTATAGTTTCCTGTCAGAGGTTAAGTATCATAAAGTGAAATGCATTCGAAATGCCCTTGTTGTGGGCTTGTAACAAAAGTATGACGAATACAAGTGTGATGATAATGATTAATTATTTCAGGTAACTTAAAATAATAGTGAACATTATTTATTTATATAGGATGTATTAAAAACCAAGTTGTGATTTCTATTACAATTTCTTTGCAATAATATTTTATAGTATGAAGTTGCTTCGGTCTTGAATTCGAGCACAAAAAAGACATCTTTTAGACATTTTTATTACGTAAACGTAGGGTGAGTGAGCAAATCCCCCTAAAATCACTATAACTATTGTTTAAATCTATGGAGGAGGCCTTTGTTCAGCAGTGGACGTTCTGTGGCTGATATGATGATGATGATTACGTAAACGCATTCAAATAAATAATTGGTGCAGTGGCTGATACAGTCGGCTGCTGCGCTCCGGGTCTTGGGTTCGAATCCCACACGGAGCAAATATTTGTATGATCTGCAGGTATTTGTTCCGGGTCTGGGTGTATTGTATGTGGGATTTATGTCTGTAAAACGCACGCATCCTAGTGTGGGGCAACGTTTTTATAAAAAAAAAAACACGCGCAACTGAAATAAATGATGAAAAAATAGTTTATGTGCTCTCATAACAACATTACTTTTTATTAATTGCGCAAAACTGGAAATTTAACTGTATCCCTGATTATCCCCTTATACATTGGCAAGCATCTTTATTTGAATACATTTGTCGATTCTACTATTGACATTAAAGAGTAGTGGGCGTATTAGTAGCTTGAGTACAAGATGAGTGGGTGTATTGGTAGCTTCAGGCGTACGTAAGTAGGCGTGAAGTGAAACCACAAGAGATTAAGAGCATCTTCGCCCAAAAGTCACTAACTCAATTATATATTAGACAAGATTGAAATAATGTTTCAATTTGTCTTCCTACTATCTTATTTTTCGTTGATTATTATGGATAAGAGATATATAAAGTAAGTAGTAGTAGTAAGTAAGTCAGCTAGCTTTTGAATAATTAATAAGGGTATTGCTGGAAAGTTAATTGCGAATTGCAATCGTAGAGTGCTCTGGCATTCACTGAACGCTGCATTTATAATTAAAGAGGGTGGGCGTAATGTGGTTGACAACCGTACCTGCAGGTAACTAATTACATGCAGGTAGCACAATGTACCTACATCTAACCTGGTAGTTTCCAGGTAAGTACAAAAGAATTATATATGAGTCTATAAGTGAGATCAAGTAAATCCTAATTTATTTTAATTAAATAAATGCTAAGTTGTCGCAAGTCCTAATGAGAAAATTAAGTTATTTAAATTCTTCCAAAGAAAGTTAAATTGAACTTATTACAGCAACAAATAATTATGCAAAGTATTGAAAACTTTTCGATATAGAAAAAAAAATACACATTTTACGCATAAAATTTATACTGGTAGCAGGTCACTTATTGCGTCGGGAGAGGGCTGATCTCGCACGGAGAAGGACATGGTGCCTGGGTAACAACCGCCCTGGCACCCATGTTCTACACGCCTGAGACCGGGGATTTTCGTTATATGGTGGGAGGCCTGGAGTTTCGCGAGCATGCAGATTGGGACATCTGTGTGCTCATACTGAGTGATCCCGGGGGGTCACATCACCACGTACCGCTGTGTGCGCAGCACAGCGCACAGCGAGGCCTCAGGTGGAACCTTTACAGTCCTCTCGCGATGTGCCTTCTGTTTACAGTCACCTCCTCCACTGCTAGAGAGGGTGACCGCTTTACAGTCATCCCCTCCGACATGTGCCTAAAGGCGTGGCACCAATGGGCGACTCTAGTGTGATTGTATTGAAGACCAGGACCACTGAAGGGGTTCAGTGCCAAAGATTTTCACCGGGTGAAATAAAAATCAAGGTACCACCACAGTTCCAAAAACTCTCCGCCAAGCAGCAGTGTTTAAACTTGAAACATTATTGTGTTCCGGTTAGAAAGGCACTGTAGCTAGTGAAATTACTGGCCATAATTACAAGGCTAAATAACTAATGTCTCGATGGGACGAGCATAGTGTGGTGCCACGCAGGACTACTGCTGATGGGGGCGGCTCTAGTGTGATCATACGAGGACTTGGAGCCCCCCTTAGGTGCTGAAGATGACCGCCCCAGTGGTTTTAACCGGTAGGAGGTCGGCATGATCTTTCGTCCTTCCCCGGGGCGGAGGAAGTTCATGTAGAATATCCACTGGGTTCCCCAAAAAAAATAAGGACCACTTCTAAGTTGCATTACAATGCAGGCAACCAGGCATGACGTTTACCTCCAGGCGAATACTAATATGCAGTAAACAGCAACATTTTGTTTATTAAACTCCCTTTAGTGATGTACGATATGTAAATGCAATTTCACTGCTTCGGCTAATATTACCTAAAGCCCGTACATCCACAGTATATTGCTATAGGCGTGAACTATCGGAAAACACCAAATGCAATATATACTGAGTGCTAGCATCCGCCCTTACCGCTTCTATTTATTTATAGACGGCTATACTTACTTTCTCTGAAAGGGATATAAGCGTTATGAAGTAATCACATTAATAGTGGTCCTCTTATAGGTTTAGTAATAACGAATATGGTTTGAAGCTACGAAGCACCCAACCTGCTAAGTGGTTTTATTTTTGGAAAATTTCGATATTTTTATTATTATGTGGTGCCGGCTCAGAATGCCACCACCCCATCTCCTCCCATGGGTGTCGTAAAAGTCGACTAAGGGATTAGCCGGAGGATGGGCAGCGGCGTCCTTCGAGTACATTAACAACTCAACTGCGATCGCCAACCCGCTTGCCAAGCGTGGCGATTATGGCAAAACCCCCCAATGAGCCCGCAACACATCCATATCGGTGGCTGTGGTGATCTTTGGGGGAGGCCTGTGTCCAGCAGTGGACTTCATTCGGCCGAAATGATTATTATATTGTTTGGTTAGCGACCCACCTTGAATTAGAGTTGTCGAAGCAATATTTTATTTGTTGTGGGGAAATCCTCATGGACTTCCTCCGCCTTGGGTAGGGCAGAGGGGCTTGCCGGACTCTTACCGGCTAAATCCCCACAGTGTCCTTACACTTCCTCTGGCTGGAGGTGAGATGCACGCTTTCTCAACATTAGATCGCACCCCCGGGAAGTATCGGCCCGTCACTATTTGAAGGGCTCCGTCTCTGTGCGACCTGGCTGGCCGTACCTATCTTCAGAAAGGCGCGCGCAGAACATACGCGCCATCTCGAGCCTATTTCTGTTCGGACAACGGACTGCCCTTAGTTCGTCGCCCGCAGGCCGCCACTCACGGCAGCCGGAGATCGTTCAGCGCTCTCCACCGGCACCCGCGCCCAGTGCACTTTGTGCGGCGGGGATTAGAGGTAGTCTCCTCCCATCCCCGCTCTGCCTCCTTTGCTTGCATCACGTCTTTGCAAATGGAGGCGACGGTATCCCACACGCTCTCGCTCTGGATGATAGAGTGAACCACGGCCGGAAGTGAGACGTCACCCCCTTCGACCGCCGCGATGAGATCACGGCGTTGCTTTGCCCAACCTGGGCACTCCTCCAACGTGGGCTGCGCCGTGTTCTCCGGGCAATCTGCGCAGTGATGACAACCCGCGAAAGATACGCCCGTATCTTCTCGGCCTATTCGACACAGGTACTTCCCGAAACACCCATGGTTCGAGAGTACTGCGTCATCCGGAAGGTGAGGCCGCCATGCTGCCTCTCCAGGCATACATACATTTTAACTTTCTGCACTCCATATGAACTTTAACTATGCCAAATCACACACTCCATCATGTACCAAATTTACTAGCAGATTATGTGGGAATTAATCAATATTATTCATGTTATATGTGTATCTTACTTTATGTTAACGATTTGATTGATTCTACTTCAGACAAGTTTCAGCCCTTCATAAAAGTAATAACGACTTAATAAAAGGTTTAACGACATAATACTCGTACATGCAGAACAATTATATTAACTCTCAATGATTCTACTACCTAGAGATCAATGCAGCAGGAGCCATATAACCGTACCGACTTACCACGCGTAAATACACATATACTACATATGTATCGAGGCAATCAAGGTGGATTGGATTGAATTCAATTGTAATGGAAAAGGTCATGCGTGAGCCGCCTGAATACGTTATATGACTGGTTACTCCTGAAAACTTTACTAATCCTATGATACCAGACAAAAAGGTTTTACGTGAATATTTCATTACTACGTGGATCGAAAATACGAAGATAAAAATGAAAAGAGATTCCTACAGCCCTGTTATTTATTCTTTATTCAACTGCAGGGCGTAAGAAACAATAGATTTTTGCTCACCATCTTTCACCGTCTATCAACCGTTTGCTACCTAGTAACACTGATGCTTAATTTTCTGGTGTCTGTAAACGCACCCACGATACAGGAGAATCCCTATAGCGGGGCAACGTTTTTGAAAAACAAAAAATGCATTTTGGTATGGCCTGAGCAATACCGCCGTACCGTGCCTGAGGTACGCGAGGGGTGGGAAGGAAAGAGCAAGAACGACAGCGGAATGACAAAACGGAGCGGCTTCTCGGTTCCCCTGCCTCGCTGCTCACATACCTACGGCGCGGTACAGCGGTATTGGTCAGGCTATATCAATTACTTCGTACGGATAGTTTCTTGTGCGGCGCTGCATATTATTTTGTATTTTTTAAATGTGGCTTGCAACTGTCTGTTATTTTAAGTTTCAACATTGACCTTTTTGACCCGTACATAACTTCACGTTATTCCGACTTCTTCTCACTTAGCTGTCTTGCTAATTTTACAAATTTCTGTAATTCGTTTACGATTATGAAGGACTGATTTAATTAGTTCCATTATGTTACCTCTAAAACCATAAGCTTCAAGATTTTCTGTTAGAGTATCGTAATGGACGCAGTCAAAAGCCTGCGTCATATCGCAGAATATGGCACAAACTGGCATTCTCTTATCTACATTTAATTTTCACAATCTTACATCATAACCGTATGTGAAAACTCATATATATAATAGTCAAATTAATACTTTTATTTTTTCGAAATCGCTTCTGTTCGTCAGTTAAAATTTGATATTTTTCCAGATATTCATTTCTCAAATACCTTAGACATTACTGATGCGCGATAAGTCTGTAATTAAAAATAAGCTCGCGGTCATCTTTTTTGAATAACCGTTTGATTATGGATTTTTTCAAAGCATCTGGAAACCTACCTGCACCTATAGTTAGATTTATAATGTGACTTAGATGAGTATATATTGGGGTTGCAGCTGATTTGAAAAAAATTGTGTTGGTACCGTCGTAGCCAACACTGTTCGTGTTTTTTAGGCTCATTATAATATTAAAAATATCTAATGACGTACGCGGAGCCATAAACATAGAATTTGCTCTGCTAAATATAAGTATCGTCGAATTGGTACCTGAGCTACCTGTTAGGTCAACTTTATCTATAAAATAATTGTTAAATGTGGTAGCTATGTCTTTTGGATGCGTAATGTTCATAATTTCAGTCTTAATTCAAGAAATGTAATTATTTGGGACATTAAATTTTGATTTATTAATGATTTTCCATGTGGTTTAACATTTATTATTAGAGGTTTTTGTATTGTAATCGTTTTCAACTTCTTTTTCTTTTTTAATAATGTAGGATACCTTTTAAACATGTTTTTGTGTGTTTGACTTGGTTTTTGTCTATATTGCCACAACAGCTTCCTTTTATTTTTACTGCAGATTTTTATCCCTCGAGATATGAATGTGGGCTTTTTATCCAATTTACAGTACTAATTTTCTCAGGAAAGCTAACTCGTAAAATAGTTGAAAAGTATTAATTCAACAATTGTAGACGACATTACGCTCATTTGTTTCGTAAATATCTGAGAATGATAAACTTCTTAGACATGTTTAAAAAAAATCTATATATTCTTGCCTGTAATTACGTTTAATTTGACGGCTTAATTGTTCTTAATGGTTTTTTTTTTGACAGGACACTTTAGCTGTTGCGCTGTGTGCTAGTGTTCTAGTGTGTGTGTGATAGTGCGAACTCCAACACTTTTGCAATGCTTATTCAAATTATGCGCAAAATTATCTATGTATGTTTGGCTCACAACACGACTGGGTTGTCTTAATGCTAACTGTAGATTAAAGTTTAGTAGAATACGCTCAAATTTAATTTAAGGTTTATTTGTTACTAAATTGTCAATGTAGTAATCACCAGCTATAAGTGCGTTTACAGATACAAATTTCACACATAATACACCCAGACCCGGAACAACTACCCGAAGATCGTACAAATATTTGTTCCGTGCGGGAATCGAACCCACGACCCGGAGCGCAGCAGTCGACTGTATCAGCCACTGCACCAACCGTGCCGTCAATTAATCAATTCTACTACACAGCACTCGAATATGCTGTTCTAGGACATTTTTGCTATGTTGGTCAATTCTTCCCATTGAAAACCATGCCTAATGTAGTGAAGGTGAAGTGGGGCCGGTGCCCCACTTCAATACATAACTGAACATATAAATACATACTTATAAGTAATATTGAGAGATACTGTTTTTTATTCCTTTCTTGTAAACGTACAGAGAAGAGCTGATGCATAGTAAGTGAGGGAACGAATTCTAGAGTCGCACTCTACGTATTGTAACATAAGTAAATGATCCGTTATAACGGTTAGAGTTGTGATGGGGAGTACCAAGGAGAAGAGAAGAATACGCATGACCAGCTGGACATACAAAGATAAACAGGATACTTAGTATTATAAAGAATAGACAGTGTATAGAAAGAAAGTGAGAATCTCGACGTTTCCAAATAGGTAGCCTTAATTACCCCCTTAACCTTAGTTTCACTCGAAATTACGACACGGGTCGTATTTCTGAAAGCCGAAAATGAAGCGGATAAGCAGATTCTGCAAACGTTCCAGTAAAACGAACGATATACCCCTCTTGCTAACTTCTGCAATGAGCATTCTAAGACAGGTAGAAACCAAGAAAAGCCTAGATTGTTAGCTCTCCTGGAGAAGGCTAAATGGGCACTGACATACACCACTAGAGAAAGAGACCTCTGATCCAAGAGATCGAACATGTACACGTAGCGCCTCCCAGCGTGTGCCAAAACAAGATTGAACATGTATTTGCCACAAATTATGAGATCAGGATCTAGTATATTTAGGCCATGGCAGGTATTCCCAAATTTTATTAATGCTGGCACCATCGCTTCTGGTCACTTTCCGACTTGGCACCAACGACAAAGCTTCAAGTCAACTATTATATCGATAGTAAGAAGTTTAGTAATACCGGTAATCAAAACAAGGAAGAAAAGATTAGAGAGAGAGAGCGCCCCCTGGGGGACACCCACAGCGAAATCAAACCAATCAGAGGAACATGCCGATTGCGAGCGACCCCGAATATACGTGCTGAACCAGGCAATCATGGAACAAGGTTGTTTAGAGAAGATATGATTCCTAGGAGGATGATCAACTGAATCAAAGGCACTGCTAAAGTCCCGTAGTACCAGAACTGTCAAAAGTTTATTTTCTATGGATAGTCGGATGTCATCTGTAATTTTAACTAAGGCTGTTACAGAACTATAGCCAGGACGAACACCAGATTGGCAAGCTGTTGGATGAGAGATAATAAGATAGTTAATCGTAAACAACACTCGAGACTTTGGAAAGGAGAGGGAGAATAGATAATGTGTTTCTATGTTTAATAATAATATTAATTCGTTTTAGTTCTAAAGAGTTTTCTTTTAATGTCATACAAATGTAAAAAGGACAGCCTTTAATAAGTATTGTTATAACTTTAGTCTAAGATTCGTTGCACTTAGATTTGTAAATGAGCCTTCGTGATCCATATCATTGTTAAACCAAAATGACTGGCTTATAAAACACAAGTGTGATTCTTCTTCTTCTTCTGTTAGATTATGGCTTCTGTAGAGTATCTTCCACAATTTCGCCGATGTCAAGTATAAGGCAACGTCGTACGGTTTAGATTAATAAATATTTACATATTGATAAAATATTTCTCAAAAATGAAAATATTCTATAAAATATCAAATGTGATTCAAGCTACATGAACTTTGACAGAACCGATTCTGCGCTTAAACAAAAACAAAACTAGAAGAAAATAATACTTCGTAAACCATAACAGTTTGCATGGAGGTCAGCGTGGTACATTAACTTAATATACTAACGTAAAGTATAATATGTTTATGGTGTGGTAAATATGGATCTGATAGACCTTAATTATCTTCTGTTAACATGCCTATTCGCACCCACCACACAACCCGTAGTACAGTAATGTAGTATTATATACAGACGTGTTCCAATAATATTAATTCTGCTTTTAACCTTCGCTTTATTTACACGACTAAAATTCTGTTAATTTCTTCCATCTGGTTATAATGGATACAATGATGAATACGTTCATGATATAAATCATGACTTAAATCGACATTAAGGTTTCCAGGCGACTTAAGTTTGTTTTGAAGGTCGTTAAGTGATTTGGGACATACACACGATTGAAAGAGTTACTGAAAATCGAAAACGGATTGGAACTCTAATTTTAAATGCTCATTCATAATGTCATTGTTACATTAATTCGTCCATTTTTGATTAAGTGCACTCAGTGTCGTGTCGAATCAACTTTAATTACAATTTATCCTCCTTTTTAAACCTAAATCAACTTCGACGCATTTTATCCCCAACTAATTCAAAAGTCTAACTGAACGTTACTCTGCAAAATCGTTTATGCAATTTAATAACAAGATACAAGGGTATTATTTGCTTTCGTTTCTATTTCAAGTAGTTAAGAATCGTAGCTTTGATTATATTTATAATAATATTGATAAAATTAAATAAACATGAATTAACAAGAATATTCTTACCAATTTTATTTATTTTTTACTGCTGGGTCCACGATTTGATAATATGATGATTAATAATTCCTATGAAGTACATGCCAAAAAATGTATTCAATGTTTACCACAAATTATCGTTACTTTTTGGGATGTAGTTCTAAAACTACAGAGTGGTTGTAGGATATCAAACTTTCGTACATAGAAATAAAAGCTAAAATCGCATTGAACCTGGGTACAGCGTTCTATAGTTTGTTGTGTCGAATTCACTGACGCAGGCACTCATGCCCTTTGCCTCCCACGCTTACTGTATCTTAATACCATTTTTATAACGTGGATAAAAATTTATGGGATATAAACTACAATATTATTGTTATTAGATAGCTCCGTAATAAATATTTCTGCATAGTGAATATATTTAATTAATTAGCGGACGACCGACACTGTGCGCAAGGGGCTGCCTCGGTTGAAATGACAAGATATCGATTGCGGTAGCTAAAATTAGACACGTTGGAGGAATAATAGTAATTGCAGAGACCATAAAAAAATCACAAAAGCCTTTAGTTTATAAACAAACACTAACAGTCCTAATCAACTGTTATGTGACATCGTGTAACAGGTTTCCCGTTAATATGCAGATATGGCGACGTCAAAGGAAAACATCGAAAAGATGAGGGCGGGTTGTGAGCTATGCTTAATTATTGTTTTACGTACCGTCTAAAGCCGCCTGTAACACTGGAACATATTCAAGATACAGCTGATACACTTAGCTCCCTCACTGTGAACACTGAGGCACAGGTTGAAACGAGTTGCTCGCGGTTGCGAAGCCGCCATCTGTGTACCGGCGAGCCTGCGCACTCGGCTCTATCGATCCCAAGCCCGTCCATTCACGTGCTGCCACTTCGCCGCCTACATAACGACGCACCGACTCGATGTTACACACCAATCATCATTAGATAATGTGATATTAGCACTGGTCTCTCGAAGCCTCTACATTTGAGGCACTTCACTCGGACACCAATTAAGTTTATATCGACGAAGTTTTCATGAAAAAAGCTAGCGCTTCCGAACTCACATAACGGTATTGATTCAAGAATCTTAGAATGTGCACTTAGAGTTACGTATGTTTTAATAGATCACGTTTGAGTAAACACGAAACATGTCGGGTAAAGTCGGCGGCGCCCACGCTAAGTTATCGCGCGCTCCACCCTGCATGTAAATGACGTTATTACGATAACACGGCTTCGCAGCGGCACCAATGTCACTCCTAGCTCCTACTATACTACAAAAGCCACTAACAACTATAATAATTATAGTTGTGCAAATAAAATAATACGTTAATTATTATTGTTCTAACTCTGCCTAGCCATTGCCCCACTACTTATGTTCTATCTAATTTTATGAAGAACATCGGCTGCTTTATGGACTGAAAGTTATACTTTAATAGATTTTTGTTTTCTCTAAATCACGCCATAACTTTGTAAAAAGTCTCTACCCTGGACTGACTCTCCCTTACCTTATGGTTTTATGGACACCAACTTAAAATGACGGCACGGTTGGTGCAGTGGCCGATACAGTCGGCTGCTGCGCAACGGGTCGTGGGTTCGATTCCCGCACGGAACAAATATTTGTATGATCTGCAGATAGTTGTTCCGGGTCTGGGTGTATTGTGTGTGGAATTCATGTCTGTAAACGCACCCACGACACAGTTAAAAAAAAAACCCTCTGATTTAAGAATAATCCTATAACTCTATTATCGTTACTAATATATTTATACTAGCATACCTAATAACATTAATGTCATTCGGAAAATAGAAAAGAAAAATGTCCCCTGGCATTTTACAGTCCCTTATTATTATTTAAATACTGTCTTTGCGAATGTAAACAAGTGAAGGGCCGTCACTGATGTGGAGTAAGTAATGAACGACTTGTTTGTTAGCCGGTCACGCCGCCGCCTGTGATAAGTATGTGTAAACGGTAATCGCGGTCTCTCCTCTGGCAAGTCTTTTTTATGTATGTGTGTATATTTACTGTAAAACGTGTAATTATTCTCATGTTTCGTTGTTAATTGCATAAATAGCAGGTTTTCGAAGGTATTACTGTTTTTCCTTGAAAACGTCTCTCTCCTGCCGTATTTCCGCTGGCACGTCAACCACTTGGTTAGAGAACTGGTGACCAGGGGAGATAAATAGAAGAAGTTGCAATGTGGAAATCCCATAATTCAGTGAAATTATAGTTGAGTTAAAAGTATTTGTCTAAGAAAAATATTCTAATATATTTTATATATTAATGTCGCTTCCCTGTTCATATTGTACAGGGGAAATACTCAAGTGGCTAACAGGGTCGGCCTGTAAGTCATTTGAGTATTTCCCTTGGCCAAAAAATAAGAAATAATTAATCAAATGAGTAATCGGCTCACAGATATACCCAAAAAGAACTGTTTATTTACAATACTAGGAAAATTAAGTCAAAAATCTAATATTTGTGTTATAACGCCAGTACTAACATCTGATGTCCTCTTAACGTAGAATCACCCTACTATTAACAAACTAGCTTAAACGTTGATTAGACAGTATAATAAAACACTTTTAAACAGACTATAATATCCGTTTCATTTCGGCCGAACGAAGTCCACTGCTGGACACAGGCCTCCCCCAAAGATCACCACAACCACCGATACGGATGTGTTGTGGGCTCATTGGGGGGTTTTGCCATAATCGCCACGCTTGGCAGGCGGGTTGGCGATCGCAGTTGAGTTGTTAATGTACTCGAAGGACGCTGCTGCCCATCCTCCGGCTAATCCCTTAGTCGACTTTTACGACACCCATGGGAGGAGATGGGGTGGTGGCATTCTGAGCCGGCACCACACGGCAAATATCCGTTTAAATGTATCTATTATAATGTAAATATAAAATATTTAAAAAAATATAAACGTGAAAACCTAAGACACTGATCAGACATCTCCATGTTGAGAAATTATTCCAACTTAAAAGTTAGTTTTTCGAGATGAAAATCTCGAATGTGCTATGCAACCATTTTACTATACACGCACATAGACACACACGCGCAGACACTTACATACAACATACATCAGCTGCTAAACTTTCACTGTTCAACGTGGACTTCCCATTGATCACTACAATGAGCGATCACAGGGGATATTGTAATAATCACCACGCTTGGTAGGCGGATCGGTGATTGCAATATGTTATTATTAGCATACGGGATGCTGCTGCCCATGTTCCTGTATCAACCCTTAGTCGCCTTTTAACACACCCAGGAGTGGTCCATTATTTGCTGGAAACCACACGGAACACTACTTTTTTTACAATCACGTACTTATTACACTTGTAGATTAGGGATGGGAGAGCAAATTATATCTTAGTAATTTTTATTGATTTCTATATTCATTCAGCATATTAAAACCAGTCTTATGGCCGACTGCGTTTCAGTATTAGGCCGTTAGCGTCTGGATTCCTTATCACAGTTATATAGTATAGAAGCAGACGCACATTCGTAAGTAATTAAGAAGCGTATAAAATAGTGTCTGGATTTCCTCTACAAATTAATCAGTTTATCGTATTAGAGCCTTGGGATTCCTGAAGTTATATTATGCGCATTACATTAGCATTTTATTACTGCGATGTTAGAGGAATGAAAAATTAGATTTCAGCCATAACGAATTTACTAGCGATGCATATAGATTCATTCGCATTATTAATGTTGGAATGAAAGTAATGGTAACTCGCGTCTTTCATCATCCCCGAATGTCTACAGGGTTGTGTGAATAGATTTTTCAAATATTTTTAATTGATTAGTTAGTATCACTTCTAACTAACTAGATAAACATGAATTTGTAAAAACTAACATCTCTATTTCTATCCACTTTTTAATGGCATTGTAACTTAACCGTGGCGATTATGGCAAAACCTCCCAATGAGCCCACAACACACCCATATCGGTCGTTGTGGTCATCGTTGGGGGAGGCCTGTGTCCAGCAGTGGACTTTATTCGGCCGTAATGATGAACTTAAAACTTTGCAGGCTTATGAAAATCCAGTAACAACATAACGTCGTTTGTCTTAGAAGACTCCTTAATGTAGAAGCAGAAAGAACTCTGTCGAGACGAGAAAAAAAAACATCAGCTGGTACACTTCTGTACTCGTTTCGTACTCAGTGTCAGTCAAAGATGAAGTATCTCGTCCTTGACAGTTGCTGGAAATTTGGATCACCTTTCCAGCGGTTGACTCCCAAATTATTGGGCGCCGCGGCCACGGTTGATAAGGAGATACCGTACGGTCTCCTTCGAGGCTGAGAGCCTCATTGAAGGATCACAACCCTGGGATCTGGAAGCGAGGGCCTTCGCTTCAATGTGTCGGTGGCGCAAGGAGGCGTTGAGCCAAAATAAACGTTTAGTGCCTCGACAGGTCGAGGTTCAACGGTCCAAGATCCGGTGGATCCCGATGAGGGAATGGAAAGAGTGACTTGTTTACCCCAGTGCAGAGTCCGCCCCGATAGCGGCACTAAGGCCCGTCATGTCGCCATGTCATGGCACCATCACTTTCGGGCTTATGCAGCGGTCTGACAAATGCCTGGGGTGAGGTGAATGGGCTAGCAAACCCTTCCGCCTTCCCCAGAGCGGAGGATGTTCATGAGGAATTCTACATTACAAAAAGGAAAAAATAATTATTGTCCACTATCCGAAGGCCTGTATATACATATGCCTGTATATACGGTGGGATTATTATAACAAGTAGTCCTCGTAATCTGTCAACCTTGTCAGTTACATAAGAAGGAAATAGGTAGTTAATACGACGAAACAAAATTCACAATTCAGTTATCCAGTTTCAAATGTCCGTAAACATACATACCTTTTTTTATTGGTGTCCAGTGGACATACATGAACTTCCTTTGCCCCGGTGAAGGGCGAGGGGGTTTGCCGGGCTCCTACTACTCCAGTGGGCGGTCATCTTCGGCACCGAAGGACTCCAGGTCCTCGTAAAATTACACTAGAGCCGCCAATTGGTGCCACGCCTTTAGGCACATCTCGGAGAGTCAAGAGGTCACCCCTCACCCCCCGCCACCATCTTCCCGGGGGACTCGGTGTGAACTCGCAGACTCCCCAATCTGCGCGCCCGCGACACCCGAGGCCCCACCATGTAACGATGGCAGGGAGCTCAGGCGTGTTGGACCTGGGCGCCGGGGCGTTTGTTACTCCGGCGCCGTCTTGTCCTTTTCCGTGCGGAATCGGCCACTTAAGTAAGTCACTTTACTCGTCCTCTTCATTAGCCAAGTCATTGCTAATAAAACAATAATGTTATAAAGATATTCCAGCTTAAAATTTGGACATGCGAGGCTATTTATAATTAAAAATCATTATTATCTCATTAACCGCAAGCCGAGACAATTAAAAATCTATTGTGTCTACACGGCTGCCGGAAATCGCCATGCAAGAGGTTACATAATAAACGCCAATAAATCATTCTTAGGTAACTGGGTTCAATTTTATAAGAATATACCTATAACAAGATTGTCCCTGTAGTCTCCGGATTACGAATCTAGCACCACTCCATCTCCTCCGTAAAAGGCAACTAAGGGACTCTAAACCAGAGGGATAGGCAACGGCGTCCCTTCTGTGGAACAGCAACCATGCGCTTACCAACTCGTCTGCCGTCTGGCAAAATCCCTCCGAAATGGCAACACATATTATCGGTCGTTTATGGAGGAAGCCTTTGTTCAGCAGTGGCCGTCTTTTGGCTGATATGATGATGATAATAATGACTGCATTACTGATCCCACAGTTAGGAAGAACTCACATGTTTAACCAATTTTCTTTAAAAAGCTTACTATAGGACTATAGACTACGCCGCCGACATACGACATTTATGGTGTTAGTTCTGCACATGTGGCTATATATATAGGATTGGCCCAAATATATAGGAAGTAATATTTGTATATTTCAGTTTTATCTTGAAATGCCTTGTAAAGAACAGATTTGTAAAAGACATAAAAAATCGGACAAGTGCAAGTTAAACTCGCGTGGAGAGGGTTCCGTACGATGATTATGTTATATACCTACCATGTCTGTTTTAAAATATTACATAAACTTGGTTGTGGTGACTCAAAAAATTATGAATGGTACAGGACTGTGGAGGGAAATTGTTGAATATATTGTCTATTGTTGAATTCTGTCTTGTACCAATAATGTATCCGAAGAACAAACTTAAGATTGTAGTTCAAAAACACGTTCTCCCATATATTCCAACAGCAAAATTTAAGTTTGTACGCACAATATTGAAATATTTACCATGTTATTTTAAGACCATAGACTTCTTTAGGTTTTCCTATATTATATAGGTAAAGAAAGAGTTATTTTTTTCAAAATTTTAGGCTGTTGTTTTTGAGGTTAGGGCGGGGTCGGGTCAGGGCGGGAATGGTCAAATTTTCATCTGTTTTCTTAAAAATCTTCACAAATATTTATTTTAAAATTATAAAGTAAATATATTTTAGAACTTCACAATAAGCCCTTCCATTTCATATGTTACATGGTACAATTTAAATTTATTAATTTGCCCCCTAAAAGTGACCCCTATATTCAAAATTCCACCAAATTTCAACTTAACCGATCCAGTAGATTTGGAGCAAATTACCCGTGACAGACAAACAGACACACGAGTGATCCTATAAGGGTCGCGACGTTCGGAACCCTAAAAAGAACGAATAATTACTAAAACAGACCTAGGTAACCCTGATTTCTTACGGCATTTCTTCTCAGTGGTTGTCATGTAGCGAAATGCCCCCGGTGTATCAATATGACGTGTAAAGGTATCTGTTAGGATCTAATAACTGAGTAAATAATTCTATCTTATTCTATTCCAAGAACTCTTGAAATGTCGATATTGCTCCGAATCTGCCGTTTAAATGGCATAAAACCATTCTAAAAATGACTAAAAATTTTCATTACGACGTCTCGGCCTCACATTTATTATATAGGGTCTTACTTTAATAATGGAAAATATTTTAGGAGGTAAATCTATAGGTTGCAATGATGCGTTTTAGCAATAAAAATAAACATAACATCCACCTTTATTTTATAAGATAATACTGAGTCAGTACATCTTTCGCTAGTCGAGTCTTTGAATATGAATGAAATTATTATCGGTAAAACCGATACTTGATATTTGAAATGAACTCTACATTCATAGAGCCTAGCCTTAAAATATTTTCCATTATTAAAGTAAGACCCTATATAGGTACCCCGACACTGCAATAAAGTAGTATTGCACCTTCTCCCATAATAAATCATAGCTTTCGTATTTAAAAAAAATATGATATTGCAATATAAAATTCATATCACTTGTGTTTGCATTCATATTTCATCGCGGCTTTTTGTTTGAAACTGTGCCTTGCACGTTTACAAATTTTATTTTGTAATATTTTCTGATGTTTACGCGAATAGCATCGAAAATAAATGAAAATAAATGTTGAAAATAGCTTACGGAAATTTATAGCGTTTAATTCATTCATTCTATATACTTACGTACAGCATCTATACGTGCAACGTGCAGCCCTAGCACATACAATTATTGTATTATTAATATACAAATATATGAAATACAAAATAAAACAATATTATATTGATCTACCCTACACACTCACACTTGCTCATAATACCTGAAAAAATCATACGTGCAATACACAATTAAGCAACACCTTTGTATAGTGGAACATAAATGCATGCACCATAAATATATAAAATAAAATACTAATGTTGACGTTTCGAACACTGCAGCGTCCGTGGTCACGAGCAGACTTTTATTTTGTTTCAAGGCTTAATTTCTATAAGAATTGTAATGGCGAGAAACAATTTTGGGCTTCGTCATCAGACCCGCTCTATTCTCCATATTAGACTTGGGAAAGTGCGGTACATTCTATAACGACTAAAATTAACCATAACGAATACGATTATGAAGGATAAGGCACGGCCGGCGCTATGGGAATTTAGGTTATTTCGCCAGTAACTTAAGTTTACGACGCTTCTCTTCAAGGCTAAAAGATAAAAATAATAGGTATAATTATTTTTAAATTATCTTAACCATCTCTTTCATGTTTTTGTTTATACGTATGTAGTAACCCTTCAATATATCAGGTTCGGGTGTTTGTGAAATTTTGATATATATGTCTGTAAACTTTACCTACGACATAGAAGGTGTGGGGCATAATAAAAATAAAACTAGATTATTATGAAATAAAACAAATAGGTATTTGAGATGCCAACAAAATCTTTTATTAGTGCCATCCATTAAGACTGCGATTAGGCTGAAGCTTATTTATACAAGATCTGTACATTTATACATGTTCTAAACACTCCGAGGGATTAATATTAGATAAAATTATTTACTACACACGGTCTTAATCAGATCAGATTGCACAGAATATTTTTTTACAGTATCTTGTTCTTGATACGGACGTTTTGACGAAGACTACTTATATAATAAACGGAAGTTTTTATTCACACATGTACACAAATATCGAGTGCTAAACGCCAACTGAAGTGCGAAATAGAAAAATGCCTGCTCTTGACTAAAATTAAATTCCACATTTTTATCGACATTGTATAATTAATTACTAACGACTGCTTGACGTTGAAGAACTTGTAAATTTTTTGTAAAGTCGTTAACAAAGATATTATTACTTAGTCATACTAGTCTTTAGTTTAATCAAACACCGCGAGGTATTATCACATAAATAGAAAATAAAACATAAAAGCAATGCTGCCTAAAGTCCTTAAAAATATATTACTAGGATATTGCTCGGGTTATTTAAAAACATTCTCCAACAAGTTCACATAAACTGGTATATCGGAAAAATTGCATTAAATGTTGTCTTCATATTTTGGTATATTAAATGTACATGCATTTGTGGCAAATTATGCTAATAACGATATTTCTGCATAGAAAAATTACCTATCTCTCGATCCAGCAATAACGAGGCAAGCTTAAATCACTAAAAATATGACGAATAAATAGTTACAAAAATGACTTATTAAAGATGCCAGTGACGCAGTGTAACTTAGTTCTTGTCCAACTAACTAAACTAGCAGGTACTTATTGGTGAGGCACCATGTGATGTTATCCGACTATCAACTAACTAAATAAATAGCCATTAAGGTATAATGTACTACGTACTAGAGTAGCTATTACAAACGAATAATAGCGCGTAACTTCATGACCACGGGGCATGCGCTATATTGTCATAGAAACATGGAAACGAAATATGGCCGTCACCGTGGTAACGCGTTGCCACGCGTGACATATTGATAGTATTTTAATTTAACTAGGCATGTTTTAAAGGTAATATTTTGAACTAACTGATGAAAAGTTACTCCTTGACAGTTACATATGTTTGTCGAGATTAAAACAATATCTCACTGCACATGACGGCATATCTAAGTAGTAAAACTTAGGACTCAACACGTCACGTTGCGGCTAGCGGCTTGGTACAGACTAAGTAAGGTAGAGTGTATGCACTCTAACACATGTGACAAAGAATCCAGTTGAGGCGTCTTCTCTAGTACCTACGAAGTACATTATACCATAATATAAATAGCACACTAAATGTTATAACTAATAAAATGAGTAAAAAATTTAATTACACATAAAGTATGTAATTGTTCCAGTACTCGCAATATTCAAACTATTATGTTTTAAACTAGGCTGAATGGCCATTACATTACAAAAAACGATAAGCTGTCAATATTAACTTGGAAACACATATCACGCATAAAATAAAGCATTCAAATAAAAGTAACTACATTTCGTTACTTCGTCAACGAAGTAAAGGTCTAAAAAAGGTCAACCTTTTTTTATTGGTTACTTCGTTGACTTAGCTACCATGCTTTGTAAAAATTACTATAAGGCGTCTGGTGCCGTACACACATGATAAAAAGAAAACATGTAGCGTGGACTGGCCGTGGATGAAGTATTATTATTATTATAGTGTTGTGTGAAAATAGGAACGTAATTTATATTGCAAATTTCCTTGTTTTTCTTGCGTCGTCCACTAATGGGCCTTATCAATATTTGATAAAACAAGTTATAAAAATAACACTCCACAGTTAAATAGCTTTGAGATTACATACATACAAATAGTAAATAATATCAATATTCGAGTTAGATGAACAAATAATATAGTAATGTTAATATCGAAGAGTAATTACCTAAATAATTGTTTAATCTACATTGATTTGTTGATATTTATGCCAATTATAATATTACCTGAAATAAGTTTACGGATTTTATAACATTATAAAAAAGAATACGCAATAATTATAGATATTGCATGAAAGCGTGTGCACGTATGCATTAGCTGCACATTTTGAATTTGGGTTCATACATCATAAATAACTAGACAAGATCCGTAAGAATATTTCCGGTATCAAACATATTTTACCACACGTTCATTAACTAGGACATGACAATCGCCTCTCAATTATATTGAAGAGCGGCTGCGCACCGTCTTCTTCCTACCACTTTCGCGAGATCACACACATAGATGCATCGCTAATGTCGATGCGAAGGCAGTATAAAGTGAAGAATGTATTACATTTTAACCAGATATGATCAATCATAATAGTCACTAAACTGTAAATGGAACTAGGTTTACTAAAAAAACAACTTATGCTAACTAAAATGACATTATGTTCGAAAGGGCAGATCGTCTTACGATATTCTTGGGGTAGATTTTGATGCCGTCAGTCTTATATAAATTGACATTTCAAAATACTATACTGTACCATTATTTACATTCAATTATAAAACCTTGATGATATGCATACATATTTATGTATCAATATTAAGATCTGAAGCACTATTATGAAACCAATATTAAATAATATGATAACGTTAACTTCTAAATAAGTCTTTTGAAATGTCAACCTGTTAATCAGTCAACTTTCTGTTTTATGAATTAAAAAGGCACGAAGATAATATCTCATAGCTTGGTAACTTAACAGTATTTTGCCGACTTTTGTCTAAACTACAATGAACTCATTTGTGGGGAATTATATTATTTAGGTTTCGAAGGACAAGGGGGAGCGGGGCGATGAGGGCGGGGCACTGAATCTTCATACACTTCGTCATACAGATTGGCGTTTGAGTAGACGGGCTGTGTCGCATACACGCTTTGCGCGGCCGCCTCGCCGATCTCACTGTAGAAATTACTCGCCGTGTCGTTCACCTCGTCGTAATATACTTCCCCGCGAGATGTAGAAGCTGTGTTCGTACCATAACTACTGGCATAATTCGAATAATGACCGAAATCAATGTTCTGATACTTGTACGCGGAGTAATTCTTAGAGTTCTCGACACAATCGCTGAAATTCCGTAACTTTTCCCCTTCTTCCTCGTACTTGGGCACGTAGATGTTCTTTTCGTAATCATTACTAGTGTTCGGTATGGATAGTGTGGATAATTTCGTGTAATAGTCCTTTGTTTCCAATATAAACTGTTGTTGAGCTGGATTTGTGTCGTAATTCTTGTAAAGAGGAATGTCGTTATATCTGCTACCGTCGTGAACTTTACCCACAGCTGCAGATGAGGACGAGGGCGTATTGTACGTGGTATCCGCGTATAGATAATCACTGTTGTTACTTTTAGATCTGAGATTAAGGGATTCTGAAATTCTGTCGTCCAGCGACATTTCTGCTAGCGATGTTGATACATTTACATTTCTTTCTACTAAGAGAGCGTTATTCATCGCATGGGATGTCGGCACTGTTGCGTACGGCGAGTTATTGGCGTTTGAAGCACTGCTTATTAATGGCGTGTTATTATAAATATGTGATATGTCTGCGCTAGTAGACGCTGTGTGATTGTTAGTTGAGTATCTCTGAGATTCTTGATGAGTTTGACTAATATTAGATTCTAAAATATCATAATTTGGTCTGGGCCCAGTCTGTGAGCTGCTGGGCCACAACTGCGAGGTATCGAAAGGGTCGGGTTGTGTTGCGGCTGCCTGCGAACAATTCATGTGTAAGGGACTTGATAGATTATCTAGAGACTTAGCACCGTAAAGATTTGAGTAGTTTTGAGTGCTGTACGAGTTTGCAGACAGTCCAGGTAAACTTTCTACGCTTTGTTCACCCCAATCGCTGTCAAGTCCTGCAAGTAAACAAATAAAACTTTATATGTAAGAGGACACTAGTGCGGGGCACCGTTAAAAAAGATGATGGGAACCAGCCGCAATAAATGGAACACCAACAACAAATATTACCCTCGTGACACATATTCCAAACTTACCGATCTCTGGTACATCTATCGGCTCATCAAGTATAGACACAGCATTTTGACAGTTCGTCTTTTTGCATGGCGTACTCAGTCTTGATGAGGGCGGGAGATCAAGATCAATCAATATATCTTCCTTAACTGAAATAAAACACAAACGGTTAATTAACCTTATTTGGGCCGCTCTATGTTTCCGGTACGCTTCATTATAGCAAAACGAAAAATAAGCTAATCAATACGTATATAACGTGGATATGGTAGCCAATGTAACCATTCGGGGGAGCATGCGGTCAGGAAGGGGCGGTTACTCGCACCTAGATTAGATACCCAACTGTATTCCTGAGTGAACATCGAAAACTTGTCGGTTGAATATCGACCTACAACTAATGACTGATAACACACTTTTCTGTCTTATGTACTGCATGACTTACACTTACTACAGCCACATTAAACTGCTTACGGCAAACGATAGTCCACTTGAAACGCTGACCGGTCGACAAATACACGACACGGTGTTACGTCAGTATTATCGTATCCGCTGTACGACATGATACCACTACGTTGACCATAAGAGTTTACGCTGTTCTAACGTATTTATATACCTTTCTGGAGGGGCCGTGTGATCGCAAGCCCGGCTGCAGCGCTGTTCTGGGTTATTTATTTTGCCAGTTCAGCCTGGTAAAGGGCAATAGGCTCGGCTCCTATAATGTGAGATCTGATACCTCGAATCATTTAGCGCCACTACGGTAGAGAGCCGAAACCTCAAACTTCGCGTTAGTGAAACTAAATGCCATAAAAGGGCATACTAAATATGTGTGTATACGAGTGTTTTATGAATTTTATATGTGGCCCCTGATCTGCTGTAGGGAGTGCTTTCTACGCTCTTTTTGTCCGTTCCGGTCACTCGCCATACCCAATTGCCACGGACTCGGCTGAAGAATTGAGGTAAGAAAGAAAGAATCGACGCGAGTCCAATCCAATAAGGACCCCGCTGAAATCCAATAAGGCTTCCAGCAGCAGCGATCGACTATCGACGCGATTCTTCGCGTCCGGTCGGTATCGGACCAGGCCGTGTCCCGGCAGGTGGGGGTGACGTTGGCTGTCACCCTTGACATAGTTATCGCCTTCAACTCCATCTCGTAGGCCACGATAAGGGGGGGCTCTGATTCATCACCCGTGCCCCCGTGCAGATGCAAGGTATCCCCGGGGGCGTCCCGTGCGATAGGCACGTTCGCTTTGTGGCAGAGACGGTAGCGCTAACTGGAGGGAGATTACGGGTAGGGTTCCGCATGGGTCGGTTCTCGACGCCTTCTTATGCAACCTAGCCTTTTTTCGTGCGGAAATCCTCATGGACTTTCTCCGCTTTGGGAGGGGCAAAGGGGCACGCCGGAATTTTACCGACTTAATCCTTAAATTACCTATGGAAGGGGGTGGGATGTTCGTCGTGTAAGCATTGTACTACACCCTTATGGAACCTGACCTACGAAGCGGTCCTTCGTGTCGTTCGTCGTTCTCCCCACTGGCGGCAGCATTGTTATGCTGACAACACTCTTGTGTTGGTCAAGGTCGTGGCCGAAATACCGCTCTGAGTCTACGGAGCCACGTGTTAGCCGCCCAGTTCGTGGATACGCGTTGTTCATGCTCAAATCAGGGTGCTGTGATACATGTAGTAACCCCAGGTGGGTTAAGCCTGGGCAGTTCTGGGGCTTCGAAAATCACTCACTTCGAGCCCCTCGTCCCCCGAATCAAGAGGGTGGGTGACTTGCCCCGCATTGTTAGCATACTGGCAGAGATGAATGTGTGGATCTATGATAAGACACGCTTCTTTCACCAGAGCGGTAAAAGTTAGCCCCCAGCGGTGTTCGATAGGCTGAGGCAGCAAGCTCGACGGCGCGCACTCAACAATTGGCGCGAGTGGTGCGGTTGCAGTTTGCGACTAAGCGCGTCCCGGCTCAAGAGGAGCGAGCGCGTGTTTCGGTGCGTACCTGCATAAGATAGGTCTCAATGTCACGGTGCAGTGCACCACTGTGGAAGCGACCAGGACACCGCACAGCACATGTTAGGAAGTTGCCTGCGTGAGCTAGCAAACGGCGGATCCTAGTCGATCGAATCGGGAAAAAGATTTTTCTTTACCGTCAGTATAGTCGGCTATAATTTCGGAAAATTTGAGTGCAGTGGTCTCCTTTTGTGTGACCGCTACGCAGGTGAGGATCATTTTATGGTGGTGTGGTGATCGCGAACGCGAAAGTTGGGGAATCTGCGAGCTCAAACCAAGCAACAAAGCAATCAAGCAAAATGCTGTCAGATCCTTTAAAATCCCCCAGGATGTGCCTGGGGCGGCCTCTTTACAATCTCCTCCCCTCCGTTAGAGGGAGTGATCGCTTTTCTGTCACCCGGGTGCAACAGTACACCTCTGCCATCAGGAAACAGATGCAGGCATATCATTGTATATTCAATATTATAATCCTTACCTTGATTTAAACTCTTAGAATGCGCCTCCCTCTTGCCCCTGGCCGCTCTTTCCTGATTGAGTGTTGCGACTCTGTCGTTGATCAGCTTGTTGTAGTTGAAGTGTTTGCTGCCAGTGTTGCCCCCGCGCGTCGTGGGCGGCTGAGTCGACTCGATAGTACGGCGTTTACGCAGCACCACCGCGAGGTCGTCCGACACGCCGTTAGACTCAAGTGAAGTGTTGGGCGATGCTTGAACTGAAATATTGGACGGTATAAGGTTAAAGATGAAGGACTTTTTTTTATGTATTTGGTTAAAACACGCTGATTTGATGTATATCCTTACCAATGGGTAAGGATATTTTTTTGGGGTCTTACTGCAGACTAAGTTAAAATAGTTTTATAAAGTTCCAGTGGCAAATAGAAGGTAATAGTATTTTTTTCTAAATATTATAACATCAGGAGTTCTTAATCATATCTTAGCAATTTTACTGGTCAAAGAGAGCCATTTTTTATTGCAGGTGCGTCCAATGACGACATATTTATATAGAGTTTCAGAGAGTAGAGAATTCAAAATGAGACTTACTTGTCGACTCCAAACAAGTAAAGTAAATTAGATACGAAACATACTTGTTTACACGTTTTAACAATCGATATTCATAAACCAACCCACATTATACATCCAGGTGTGACACGTTTGTGCAAACCATTTTAAGTCTCATTACTCACAGGTGATAAAACATTCGCTTAGTCATAGATTAGCGATTTTCAATGCTAAGTGCATCTTACGCGTCAGTTTTACGTCGCAATGTTCATGATTATGCTCCTATAACATGCAAAATATAATCTAACGGCCGAATGAAGTCCACTGCTGGACACAGGCCTCCCCAAAGATCACCACAACGACCGATATGGATGTGATGTGGGCTCATTGGGGGGTTTTGCCATAATCGCCACGCTTGGCAGGCGGGTTGGCGATCGCAGTTGAGTTGTTAATGTATTCGAAGGACGCTGCTGCCCATCCGCCGGCTAATCCCTTAGTCTCCTTTTACAACACCCACGGAATGAAATGAGTTTGTGCTATTCGTAGCCACCACATTCGGCACCACACGGATCGATTTGTCGATACGCGATATAATAAAATACTATTATGTTAGCGACAATAACAATACGTAATTAAGTCATGACGTACGTTCCGTGGACTACGTAATAGTTTTACTTTCCTCTGCAAAAGTAAAAGTATATGAACGCTTCATTTACACGCACGCAACATAAAAGTTAACGTTTTTATTAATATGGCTAATGAAGACATCCAAATATGAAAGATGCTATCATTGTTAGGGTTTACATTTTAGAGTGTGTAAAAATGGAATGATTATGCGAACAGGACACGCACGCAGTGGTCATTTACATCAAAAATACATATTACAATAATTAATAATTAATAAATATTAAATTAATAATACATCCCTCTCTTGAAATACATTAAGTTGGGCCAGTCTGTCATACGATTAGGCAAGCCTCAATCAACTCCTGTAAGCTAGGATATACAATGGCGACCACTGCAAAAACATCGATAGAGGTGCTCGGTGTATCCTATGGAAATGAATATCTGTCTTGGAACCCACAACGAAATTAATCAGAAAGAAAAAGGAGTAGAAAAGAGGATATGTTCCACTTAATATAACTAGTAATTAAGTGAGGTCAGATGGCAGTTATCCCATGTATATTACCAATATTGAGCCGCACCTATGAAAGCTGGAAGCAGACTGTATAATCGTAGTAGGGCAAAGACGGCCTATTCACAATGAAGATCTAAACAATCAACTCCGTGTCACAGTCCACTGCTGCCCAAAAAGAGAGCTTTGAGAATTTGTTGATCATGAATATTTCGATGTAAAGCAAATTACCACTAGTTTTGTTCATGGGTGTTGTTAAAGGCGACAATAGTACGAGGGCAGGTCAAAAAGCCCGCGGAACGAAAAGGAAGGGGGGAGAAATTCAACATGAAATGATTTCCCTTAAATCAAATACACTTTCAGCCCTTTCAAATAATTTTAATTACCTTCGAATAAAAACTTGTCAAGGACTTCCAAATAAGCAAAAATTTCACTTCTTCATCATCAGTAAATTTCTTTCATGTTTGGGATCAAATAATAATCTAACGGTGCCAAATCTGGACGATAAGAAGGGTAGTTTAAAGTTTCGAAGCAAGTGCTGCTTGTGTGTAAGCTTGGTATTTATAGTTGTATTGAGTCACCAGGTTAAGACAGGTAAAAAAAGCCCCCTTCGCTCTACAATGTCGTACTAACTGTGAGCCCCTTAAAACTATATCCTGGCCTATAAGTCATCTGGCATTAATTAGAAAAAGAAATACAATTAAATCATCATCATCAATGTCCTAATACACACTAACAATTACAAAATACACATACCGTGTTGTACTGGTGACAATGTCTGCGATTTCTTGACTGCCTGATTGTTTTTACTTTTTAATCCAGTTGGTACCAGCGTACTGAAAATAATATATGCAAAATTCAAAATCATTCAATGAAGCAGAATTGATATTTATTATGATTATATTTAGTTCACCTTGGAAACAGTCCTACTTCTAAAGTGCGTTGATTCTGTCCCTTCCACCAGTGCAGCTCAGGCCGTTTGTCAATCAATATGATAGCATCTCCAGCATCTATGGTCATCTTACTCGGTCGCCGGTAACTGTTAAGAGAAAGTGATGTTTATAAACAATAATACAAATAGTATTATTGGGGTGTGTTTATTTGTGAGAGTCAATAACAATGACATGTCGAGACTATTATGACTTGTTATTGTAACAATTTAACTCTCATAAATACACATACAATTACTTTTTTGGGAAGATCAAATTCTATACTAGTTATTTTAATAAAAATAAATAAATAATTTCGGTAAATAATTAAGGAACTAGCAGGAAGATTGAAGTATACCAATGACTGATAATCTAAGAGCTTGGCACAATCAAATTCTATATTAGTTATTTCAATTAAAAAGATTAAACCAATTCAGAATATAATTAAGGAGCTAGCATGAAGATTTAAGTAGTTACCAATGATTGATTACCTAAGAGCAGCAATAGCAGTTTCGAATTTGTTGGTCTCAATGTATCGCTGAATGCCGGCAAATGTTGGCCGTTCCTTAGGATTTAGGTCCCAGCATTGCATCATTAGCATGTACACGTCAGGAGGACACGCATTTGGTGCTGGCAGCCGCTGACCTTCGCGCATTATTAGCCGTAGTATCTCTGAACCATTTAAGCCTGAAGACGGTCAACTAGTTACTACTGAATATTATTAAAAGGGAACTAATAAATTTGGCTGCAAACCAAATAAGAAAGTTTGATTGTCTAACTAGTGACACTAAGCTTAAAAAAGTTAAATTGTTTAGAAAAACAGCACAATTGTTTATCAACAGCAAAATTTTTTTTTTTTTTTTTAATATTTTATATATTTTTTAATTAATATTAATTATTAAGAAAAATAAAATATGATAATGATGTGCTACCTACCTATCCAAGGTTCTTCTCCAAATGTGTACATTTCCCAGAGCGCGACGGCAAACATCCACACGTCGGAAGCATGTGAAAACTGTCGACTGCGCAGGGACTCAGGCGCACACCACGGGAATGGCACGCGCCGACCTTCGCTCATCACGTAGCAGTCGTCTGCGTCCGGCAGTGCTCGCATTAAACCAAAATCGCCTATTTTTACCTAATATGTAAGAATGCATAACAGGTTCAATTATATTTCATTATAATGTTCACTTTTCACACAGCAAAATTGATTGTAAAGCAGATTTTAGTTAATCATAAACCTATAAATATTCAGTTAAATGTGATCTAAGTCAAGTTGAAGTGAAATATATATAGCAAAGCCCCCATCGAACTTAACTGTATATTTTAAGATATTTACTCACCAATTCTAAAGAAGACAGTAAAATATTCCTGCATGCTAGATCTCTGTGTAAGAACCTATGTTTTTCCAAGTGTGCCATTCCAGAAGCCACTTGCTCTGACCACTTGTATATGTAGTTTAATGACATTTTGCCATTTTGTGCTATAATGTAATCCAGTAAAGCACCCATCGCTGCCAGCTCACACACCATCATCAATGGATGGAACACTACACCATGGAGTTTTATAAGATTTGGGTGTTTTAAACTGTGCATAGCCTCCACTTCTCTTCTAAAGTCATCATAGATACCCGGTTGTGAAAAAGCATCAGCCTTTAACACCTTAACTGCTACAGGAACTGTTTGAGATGGGTGATCTGACACCCTCCATTCTCCACGTTTAACAACTCCAAAAGAGCCATTCCCTAACTCATTGTGTAATCTGTGAATAAGTATTTTTATCATGTATATCTTTGTCATTTGACCACTTACAGTAAAAAAGCTATTCAGGCTGCCGGTTCTGAGCTACACATAACATCAACCACTGTATCATTGCATATGTAATTTTGAATCAGAATCATTTGCATTCTGTCAAGTTAAACATATTTATTGTGCAAAATGTTCTAGAATTATCTCCTAGCCTACTGGATGAAACAATGAACTTAATTGAATTGTCTAAATACAACCAATGGAATTAGGGATTGAATCCATTAAAAAGTTAATAGATCTGTTTTAAAACAAACAGGGGAAGTGTATACGTCTAGGCCTATTCTTATACTGACGCTTTGATAGTACTGATACTGTTTCAAGCAAAATAATATAGGACTAATTAATAGAAGAACTCACTGGTCACAATCAGTAAGCAAATTGTGATGAAGTTTCTCTAAATATTGAAATGCTGTACATGCTTGTGCTGGAGATTTATATGACTGATACTTACATAATATCCTTCTCTAATATAATACAAGTAGTTCTTGATTCTGACTGTGGTGTTCTCACTGCTAATTCAGTTTTCTCTTTGGAAACTGAGCCAGATGATGAGCCAAATAATTTATTCCAAAACTTTCTATTCCATAGTTGCAACTTCTTTTTCCTGACAGCATCCAATAACCTGCGAACACCAGGCTTACTGATGCCTATCTTTTCAAGGTCTTCAGCATGTACATAATCAAAATGTGCTAATCTTGTAATCTAAAACATAACCAATGAATATAAGTATTTTTATTTGAAAACAACAAGCCATAATAGAATAGAATAGAATAGAATAATAGTTTATTTGCTAGAAAGTAGGTACATAAAATAAAAGGTGTTTACATCGATTTGTGGTCCTTGTACAATCTACCTAGAATTAGGCATGCAAATAATATTAGGTTATAATGATCCTCAGAAATGTCACAAATTATTATTATCAATGTCTTAATCAATGTCAAAATTATCTATCTATCTAAACATGTCAACATAATATGTCAAATCAAGATAAGTTATGTTAGAATTTATCATTAAAAAAATCATTAATTGAATAATAACATTTTTCTATTAAAAGAGTAGTCAGTTTCTGTATAAAATAATATTTTGTGTCATTTTTTATGGTATCTGGTATTTTATTGTAAATAATAGGGCCCATTCTAGTAACATTTTTTCGAATCAAAGCAGTATTATATCCACCCACATGTAGAAGATTTTTATATTGACTTCTTATAGGTCCCTTTCTTGTTTCTGACACTGTGCTAAACAGAGTTATATTTGCTTTTACAAAAATAGCCATTTCTAAAATGTATAATGACGGAAACGTTAACACTTTTAGAGACTTAAACAAATCTATGCAACTATCTGTCATTTTCATGCCACACATTGCTCTTATGCAACGTTTTTGGGCCTTAAACACCTGTTCCCTCAGAGTACAATTGCCCCAGAAAATTACTCCGTATCTCAAAATCGAAGCAACCAGACCATGATATGCTACTAATTTTGTTTTGATGTTAACTTTGTTGGATAGATTAAAGAGGGCATATGCAGATATGCTCAGTTTTTTACACACCTCGTCTGCTTGAGGTTTCCACGTTAATTTACTGTCAATCAATATACCTAGAAATTTTACAACTTGTACTTGATCTAATTTATGACCGTTGTATTCTATATTTAAATGTTGTGCAGATATGCATTGATGAAAATGCATTATATTGGTCTTAAGTAGGTTTATTACCAAATTATTTTTGTCAAGCCAGTGTACTATGTCCTTTAGTGTATTATATACACATATCAATCATTATTTCAGCTTAATGAAGTCCACTGGTACTGGACTCAGGCCTCTCCCAAACCACAACGACAAAGAGATATCTGAAAATGACCAGTCTGGGTGCCAGTTTTGCCATAATCTCCACACTTGGCAGGCAGGCTGGCGATTGCAGTTGAGTTGTTAATGTACTTGAAGGATGCTGCTGCCACCCATCCTCCAGCTAATCCTTATCTTTAAAGCTTTTACGACACCCACGAGATGAGATGGGTTAGAACTATTCATAGCCGTCACCACATGGCTAAATATAACACACTTAAACCTACTAAGACTATAATTAATAATTAATACAACAAGCTGAGAGGTTATACTATAACATGAAGATGTAAATATGTAACTATTATAATTTATGTAAATAAATTGTTGTTTACCTGCAACTGATCTCTGATTGGTAAATAAAATTGTTCAAGTTGAACATTCTGCAGGATTTCACAAAGCCAATCTGTCCCCGAATCCATTTTAAATTATTCTTGAATAAAGATAAAATAAACGCATCTCGAGCAGGAAGTAGTTGCGCAGGATGTGTCTGAATGGCTGTTACTTACAGAAACCTGACTTATGGTTACAACTTATTATGGCAGGTCCAAGTATATTTGTATATTAATATTACTAACTAGTTACAGTTATTGCAAAGGGAAGAATACTGCCATACTTAGGAATACTAATTATAATTCCTTTTTATTACGCTAAATTCACATTCACAAGCCAAACGCCAATAAAAAACTGAGGCAACTGTTATTTCTTTATTTATCCGTAAATGACAGATATTTTCAGTGTTACCTCTTCGAAAAATTGAAGTGAAACTTCTACTTCTTTTTATTAATTTCTTGACCATGGTTACAATGTCCTTCAATTGCATACATAGATAACTAAAATACTCTTATAGATGGTACACAACAGATATTCGACTATACATTATTACAATCAAATAAAAATAGAGAAGAAAATAAACATAAAAAAAAAAAAAAATGAAAAACCAGTCAATCGTCTAACACTGTAGGTACTTGATTTATAGTACTGAAATTTTCTTAATAGTATCACTTATATAATTATACCATGCCCTAAAACATTCTGGGTTAGCTAGTATATCTTCAACGCGGCGGGGTACACTTCCGAGTCCAACACTATTACTAGTAGCACTTTGGTTACAAATGTCACTCAATTCCCTTACTAATAAGTAATAAAATAACAAACGGTCAATTTTGAATGCAGGATATTGAAGCACAATCTATACATCTATACATATAAATAAAATTGAAGTGTCTGTTTGTAATGTCAAAAGAACAGCTTTTTACTGAATGTTTAAGAAAGTATATACGGTACCTATAACAAAAAAAACATTTTTTTATTTTTTCTGTGTGTCTGTTTGTTCCGGGTAATCTCTGAAACGGCTGGACCGATTTTGACGGGACTTTCACTGGCAGATAGCTGATGTTATAAGGAATAAATTAGGCAACTTTAATTTTTGAAAAATAATTAAGGTTCCGCACAATAAAAATTAAACCCTAAAAATCCAATATATATATATATATATTCTATGACAAGTGTCTATGTCGAAGTACTATAAATTTCTTTTTAATTAAACGCGGGTGAAACCGCGGGACCCAGCTAGTATGATTTAAATCGGTATCACCTTGACTACAATGAGAATATCTGCTGTCTGCAATTATATGTAATATGTAGCCCATTCAGGTGAGCTGGAGTTATGTAGTGTCCCAGCCGCATGCGTGATATTAATGATATTATAGTTATGCATTTTCTATTTATATGCTTATATTTAAAGAACCAAGGTTTCGTTAGCAAGTCCTTTTGTATCAGTTTATACCACTTGCCCTTATTTTCTTAAAATTACATCCCAGTAGAAACTTTTACTACATACTTAGTCTAGTCTAGTATAAAAAGGCCAGATTTCAGGAGGAAAAACAATATCATCCGCTAGAAGTCGCTAAGCAATACTTTAAGATTTGAATAGAAACCAGGTCTAATAAAAAAAATCATAATGTGCTATATCATCTTTATATATATAATTCTTCTGTACGTGTGTATGTCACTGAACTCCACCTAAATGGCTGGACCGATTTTGATGAAATTTTGTGTATACATTTGAGTGGGTCCCTGGATGGCTTAGATTCACAATTGGACCCTTGGCACCTGTGCGAAGCTGGAGCGGGCAGCTAGTATATATATATATATATACATATATATATATATATTTATACAGCATTGTCTGCTTTAAAAAGTACATACATCCATTTCGATAATCTCGATTTACGAAATAAACCAATTATTTTCTGCGGTCAATGAAATTAAGGAATGAATTAAAATAAATCTTGGCATATATAAAGCGAAATGCATATGCAATGTATCACAAGAGCAGTGAAGTCATAGTGGCTAAAAGTTTCACTTTCATACTGGAGAGTTTGAGTTAGATTCCCGGCCGCACCTCTGACTTTTCGGATTCATGTCAGATCAGATTGATTATCACTTGCGTTAACGCTGAAGGAAAACATCGTTAGGAAACCTGCACACTCGAGGCCAAGGTCAAGCCTAACCTTTCTCATGGTGAGAAAATGCCCGTGCCCAGCGGTGGGACAGTAATGGGCTGATTATGTATACTATAACAGACTATAAAATTAACATAACCTATGTGTGTTACCTTTTTTTTATTTTATTGATCCGGTTCTGGGAAAGGGTGAAAGGGCATGCCGGACTCCTACCGGCTAAAACCACCGGAGTGATCATCGTCGGCACCGAAGGGAGGCTCCAGGAACTCGAAAGATCTCCATCTAGAGCCACCCATTGGTGCCACGCCTTTAGGCACATCTCAGAGGGGATGACTGTAAAGCGGTCATTCCCTCTAGTGGAGGGAAGGCGACTGTAAAGAGGCCACCCCCCCCAGGCATCTCTCGAGGGGATTGTAAGATTCCCCCGAAGCCACACTATGCACTGTTCTGCGCACACAGCGGTACGTGACCACACGCACACCACTGTCTCCCCGGAGGTCGCTCGGTATGAGCGTGAAAATTTCCCAATAAGGACTCGCGACCCCCAAGGCCATATAAAGACGGCAGGGGGCTCAGGCGTGTTGGACACGGGCACCGCGGTGGTTGTTATCCCGGGTCCGTGTCCTCCTCCTCCGAGCGGGATCGGCCCTCTCCCGATCCCGCTCTGAGACCTCCTTCTGGAGCATTACGCTCTCACAGAAGGAGACCACAGCACTCCAATTTTCATGCTCTGCCAGCATAGCCGACACTACTGCTGGCAAAGAGAGATCTTGCCCGATCCGACCGACCAGGATCCGCCGCTCGGCAGTCCACGCAGGGAACTCTCCGAGCGTGTGCTGTGCGGTATCCTGATCGTCTCCACAGTGGTGGCACTGTGCCGTGACCTCGCGTCCTATCCTGTGCAAGTACGCACCGAAACAACCGTGTCCGGTGAATACCTGCGTCAGGCGGAATGTGACGCGCTCGCTCTTTTGGAGCCAGGCTACGAAGAGTGGCAAGATAGCCTCGACGACGCACTTTTGCGCGTACTGTGGCAACATGAGCCGCTCGCGCCATAGCTCGAGTGCACGCCGCCGAGCCTGCCGCCTCAAAATTTCGAGCGCCCCTGAAGGCACGCCTTCACCGCTCTGGCGGAGGGAGCGTGTTTGGTGATACACCCACGCATCCATCTCCGCCAAGATATCAAAAGGCGGAAAGCGCGCCAACAGAGTTGCCGCCTCAAAGGACACCGTTCGGTATCCTCGTGCGATCCGTATAGCCACTCTACGCTGCAGACCATGGATCTTGGTTTTGCAGCGCTGGACGCCCGAAAGTCGAGATGACCAAACACGCGCCCCGTAAAGGGCCACGGACCGCACGACTCCCCCGTACAGGCGGCGAACTTCGTTACCTACATCGGGGTTCAACAATAGTAACAGATATGAAAATTGACAAGATAAATAAAATAAAAATTATTTAGCAATTAGATCAATAAATTTATGACTTCGAGATTCACAAACTGCATTCTAGGCTATAACAGCCAAAGCAAGCGTTTATATGAATATGAACATTATCTTCATACAAATAATGTTCATATTCTTAAGAAATGTGCGGCTGTGTGCGTAAGCGCAAAGCATGATTGGCCGATGCCACGATATGAGCTCTCTATCCAACGATTTTGTGTATCGCATATAGCGTAGTTATGGTTAAATAGGGTGTCGAGCTTGACGTGTAGCCGTGTGTACTATTTGGTAATTTGGCACTATTTAAATATACTCTTTGGACGTATGAAATATGTGTAATAAGAAAAGTGACGAGCACTTCATGGGTATGCTCCACAGAAAATAGCGGGAAATTTAAAATTAAAAGAAATAAAATAATTGTGACGTCTCACGTCGGTTTACACACAGAGTACTTTATAATTTAACATAGAGTACGTCACTCGTCAGGTGACCACTCCGTTTTAAGTTTACATAGAAGCGAAATGAACCACGAACCCTTGCACTTTATTTCATATTAAAATATAATTTTCCAGTGATGGCAACGCAATGCAATCCTGTGAAGGAGAACTTTTCTGATGAAAGTGTATCTGAGGTAAAAGTAGTAGATTTTGGTAGCGTTCCTGTGGACACCGCTATCGAAAGATGCATTACAGTTGAAAACACTAATACAGTAAGTTATTTTATAGTTTGTGAAACACTTAATAATTACAATTAGCGATTAATATAACTGATGCTGCAAGTGCGACATTATGAATCCTGCTGCAGGTAAATCATAACTTGGCGCATTGCACATTCACGTATATTCACATTATATCTAAAAACACCATCAACCGACCGAGACCGAGTTTAGTTGCATAGCTAATAGGCATAAGGATTGCGAGTGTGCATATTTCAAGTAAATATGTTTATTCCCGACCTCATAATCAGTTGGTTAGATAGATTTTGATATAATTTTTTTATGCTCCAGGAGAGTAATTAGTGTCAAAGGCAAGCTATTTATTAATCAATTGGGCATATTACCTTGCATTCACCATAAAATTCAATAAAACGTAGCAAATATTAAAATCTGCTACAGGATAAACCATTTAGTTTGTAAATGTATACACCTATGCGATTTATTTTATGATTGTCTGATCATATCCGAAACAACAAACCCAATAGCTTCAGGCTTTTTGAAATGCACTATCTTGCTTGTTTCCGACTCGGTTGGATTGCATGTACGTGGCATGATGGTAAAAGCCTATAGACATATTTACTACTAGCTGGGACCCGCGGTTTCACCCGCGTTTAATTTAAAAGAAATTTAGAGTACTTCGACATAGACTCTTGACGTAGAATATATATATTGGATTTCAAGGTTTTTATTTTTTTGCGCGGTATCCTCATTATTTTTCCAAAATAAAAGTAGCCTAAGTTATTCCTTATAACATCAGCTATCTGCCATTGAAAGTCCCGTCAAAATCGGTTTAGCCGTTTCGGAGATTACCCGGAACAAACAAACAGCAAGACAGACAGAAAAATAAAATAAAAATAGTTTTTTTTGTTAAATGTACCGTATATACTTTCATATTAAATATTATAATTATTATATATATATATATAGAATATTTCATTTCATATAGTAAAACGCTGTTATTTTGACATTACAAACAGACACTTCAATTTTATTTATTTGTATAGATTCATATTATTATTTCAGAAAAACCTAACATACCGGGTGTCTAACATTTATATTCTAAATAATGTGGATCGCGTGTTTAATCTGGAAATCACATCAAATTATGTTATACCCGGCGACTCCGCCTGTATCAAGATAGTTTTCAAGCCCAACATTGTCGGACAATCTTTTACTGAATATTTTCTCATAGATGACACCGGCGGAAACACTTATAGACTCACTGTTACTGGGAAATGCTACGGTTGGTTTTGACTTGTTTTCTAATAAAATGTATAGTCATTGTTTATATTTATACTTATTACTACAGCTTATTTTATATTGTATGTAATTTACGCATAGCTGGCATAGCGATGCACTTCACCTACGAAATTGACGTTCATTGGACGGTGTCATGGCAAATTTGACCCGTTTTTATAAAATGTTATTTATATATGTTTGTCTAAATATCACTTCTTGCTCTCATAATATTTGCATGGTATAAATCTTCCCTCTAGTCCCGTAACTCATCATCATTAACGTCATATGATTCTTTGAACACAAAAGCTCTCCTAAAACCGGCTACAATGAACGAAGGGCTACAACGAAGGGAGGCTAACGATCATGTTTCAGGAAGTGTCTGTGTTATATAAGCCAGTAGCTTACGCCCGGTTGTCTTCATTGCGAAGACACGCTGGAGGAGTGCCCCCCAGCATTGATGTCGCAAGATCGTAACACCGCAACTTCACCCAGGTTAAGATCGGAGTTAGTGACCCCTCACTCCCAGCTGTAGCTCTGTGCGCGGCGCAGAGTGAAAATACTTAGAAAGCCGTCGCCTTCGTTTGCGATGTGGTGATCTACGATAAAAAAATAGGGTATACCTAGTGATCACAGAAATAGGAAATAAGGAGAAGTGGTACGTGGGCGTAACCGCGCCACCGCGACATGCACAATCCGGGCCATCCGTAAAAATAGCGGTATAACATCAGTTGAAATTCGATCGCGTAAGTGAAACTATGTTAAAGCGTCGTGTTGTTCGGGGATAACATGCAAAAACCGAAGCGAAAATAATAACTTTATCAATGAAGGAATCATATATAATATGCAAGTGATAGAATTTTCTTATATTTGTCTACAAAAATAATAAACTATTGTTTTCTTTATTACATTTGGATTGATGGAGCAGAACGGCATTATTATTTTTGTACAAAATACAATGCTTCTTATCTACCACTTTTAACTAGCGATCGGTGAACAACAAACGCAGTGAATCGAACAGCGAATGGTACTCCCAGTAAACTTACGCGTTGCGTGGTACGGCTACCGTGTACGGTTCGGAAGCTCGGCATGATTGGCTACCTACAAAGTCGTAGGTGTGTTCTAGTATGAGTAGCCAATTATAATGTTGTGTTTATTCAGTTCATTGGACTTGTAACTCTGTGCATTAATGTGTTTTTATGAATAATGGTAGGGGAAATCTGGATTTGTACCCCCATTTGGACCCCCTTTCCCTCTCCATTGGTTCATTTGCGTACATTGCCTCGTCACAAAAAGAGGCGACGACAGCACAAAGAATGGATAATTTACCCCTTATGTTATGTCAAATACTCACATTATCTCTTATGAAACTAAAGAGAAGAGTAACCAACTTGACTAAACTATTATTCACACAGGGAAGCATAATTATAGAAAGAAATAAAGAAAGAAGAAAGAAAATAAAATGATTTGTCAGAGACTATGTGGTACGTACACATAATTAGAAAAAAAAACCATTAAAAATAAAAACACAAGGATATCATTTTTGTGTGCTCCGCTACAGCTACGCCAAACAACTTTTTATTTTCAGGACCACAAGTATCTCTAGACAAAAAGAAAATAATGTTTAGAATATGCAAAAATATAACGGAGCAAAGAAAAGAAGTCATAAACATAGTGAATAAGTCATCCGTTGACACCACCTACCAATGGTATATGCCAGTATGCGGTCAAGGATATTTCCAAGTATGACACTTCTTATGGCCCAAATTTTTATTTATAAAACGTAGGTATATTTTCAAAATAAAATAGAATTAATTTGTGAATAAAAACATGCCTACAGATTTCGACAGGTAACTGCGGTCTCATCAGGGCATTCGAAACTATTACCACCACGGTAGTTTTCACTGGAACTGCTCTTGGAATATACACTGCGGAATTAGTTTGTTTGGTTGTTAATCAGGTGAAGTACGTTCAAATTTACTTCAATGCTACTAAACACACGCTACTTTCTATCATACAAAAGTTTCCCCAAGCGTTGCAATATTGTATTAGCAGTTCAAGATTAAACTACTTTTGCTATATAAAACACACCGGGGTAATTGTGAGCGACAAGTCACTTGTAAAAATAAACGGTGCAATTTCCTCGTCTATTGTCACGGGCCCATTTTGTGCTTATTATTGTATCATCAATGCAGTTAACGTCGGTATTCCAGGAACCTGTATTCTTGAACGTGTTTGCGATAGTAATACTGCCAGGAAATCCATTATTCACGATTCAAGAGCACGTTTTCGCAAAGAAACGCCAAAGAATGTCTCGTTTCGTTCATTTGATGGAAAACAGTCTTAATCGTCTGAGTTATATACCATCAGCTTCTGTATTTGAGAGATATCTTGACTTCGGCACAGGAAGTGTTGCAGACGTCACAAGGAACATATCGCAAACAATTTGTGTTACTAATCATGAACCAGAAGAAGGCTATATACAATGGATGCCAGGTCTAACTAGTTTACTTTATAATTCTAAAACTTTTTGTGTATTTAGGCTATTGAGTACCTTCACTACTTGTTGACGATGAGTTAGAATGCAGTGAAACCACACATGACATTACAAAATACCACGGCCACGCGGCTACAATTATAACTGAAAGAAGTGTGCGGTGTGCACAGGCGCTTACACGATAAAAGAGCTAGTCCCGTAGGATACAGCGCCAGCTACTGTTTGCAAACGTTGACACAAATTGATGCGAAAATATCTAAACGCATTAGGTCATGTACATAGGTGCTATACTGACAATGTCAGCGTATCGTGATCTTGGTTTGTCTTATTCTCATCGTATCACATTAGTTTTGTCTCCGCCAAGAACATGTTATAAGAAAGTAAAAATATGAAAGAAGTAAATGCCTATGGCATTATGACCGCCTTTGTACACTGTTGTACATTAAGAATAAATAACTAATTATGTTGCCACCTGCAGCACTGTGGATAGTTTCTAGAGCAGGAGTACGAAAACTTCGTACACGGGAAAATGAAGTTTATTTGCAACAGAATTCCTACAATCAAGTAGGTACACTTCATAGTCGCAGCGGCTTTGAGAGGAGTTGATTAAAAACCCATTTGCCGTGCAGTATCTGTATGGCACAAACTTGAATACGTTTGGCATTTATGTCAATAACATCCTCGAAGGCTAAGTTTGTAGCTAGTATAATAAACAAAATAAATTATGGTATATGGAAAAATTTCAGATCCTGATTTCGTATTTTTAGTCGATCCTATCGCTTCTGTGATCCCTCCTAATGAATCAAGGTTATTTACAGTTAGATTCAGGTAAGAATTTTACTAGAAAAGAACTTTACGTCTGTATTATAAAACATGTTTTTAATAACTTCATGAAATTAACAGATAAAATGTTAATAGGCCTAAAATTGAGAACGACGTGTACGGCTACCTAATGTGCGGGGACTATCAACACAAACATTTCAGCGATACTGATGAGCTCAAGGTCAAACACACCTGGTTTCGTATACCATGTACTGGTAACACATGGTCGCCCTGCACGGAATGGATGACTGAGTGGGATTCTCCTACTGAGGTGAAAAGCAATTGCTAGTAATGTTCTTGTTGTTCATAATATGCTAAATACTTGATACAAATCGGTATGTGTTTTATATCATCAACAAAGATGTACCAGCATATATAGGCTTCTCTAACAAATGTGCTGTTAATGGTCTATTTCAGGATTGGTACTGCGTCTAACATTAATTGTGATTTGAATTATCCAGGTAATTCTACCACCAACAGTGCCAACGAGAACAACGTTCGCAAATTTCATGCTGTCGAACAAATTTGAAGTTCCCATGCATTTCAAGTTTGACCCACCTTATGGAACGTAAGTATTTTTATCGATTCTCATAAGGTACGTTAAGTTTAGTGCATTGCTACATGCCGTCGTTCCTGATAGCCGCATTTTAGTGCACTACACTCGCTGGGTGGTAACCGTAGAATGTGTCGTTCTCCCCACTGGCTTCAGCTTAGTTTGTAAGCTAGCGATGGCAGTTTTCGTGGCTGAAATCCACGCTCTGGGTCTGCGTATAGCGCCTTACAAACCAGAAGCGCTATGGTTCCGCACACTGCCGCGGATCAGAGAACTACCCAGTGCGTGGATATGCGTTGGTAACGTGCAAATCAGGGTGGGCCGGTATATGAAGTCACTGGGGCTCACCCTGGCCAGTCACTGGGGCTCACCCTGAACGGTCACTGGGGCTTTAAAGAGCACTTTGAGCGTCTTGTCCCCCAGATCGACAGGGTAGCGGGGTGCGTTGCACCGGCTACTGTCCAATCTCGGGGGACCAATTTAGAAAGTTCACCACGTCTATGGGGAGTCGTGCGGTCCGTGGCCCTCTACGGGGCGCCAAAAAGCCAAACTTCACGGTCTGCAGCGCAGAGTGGTTATAGGGATCGCACGAGGATACCGAATGGTATCCTACGAGGTGGCAATGGTGCACTTTCCGCCTTTGGACATCCTGTCTCCGCCAGAACGGTGGAAGCGCGCTCCCACGGGCGTTTGATAGATTGAAGCGCACTCGAGAAGTAGCAAGAGCGCCTTCGGTTGCAGTTCACGACCAAGAGCGTCGTCGTGGCCGCCCTGCTATTCTTCGGAGCCTGGCTCGAGTAGCGAGCGCGTTACCTACCGCCTGAAGACTTTGCCTTGCCGTATGCGCAGCATAGCACACAATGAACCTTCGGGAGGATCCTTTACAGTCACCCCGAGATGTGCCTCGGGGCCGGTCTTTCTACTCTTCCCTACCCTTCGCTAAAGGGGGTGACCACTTTACAGTCATCCCCTCTGTGATGTGCCTAAAGCCATGGCACCAATGGGTGGCTTTAATGTGATCGTTTCGAGGATTTGGAGCCAACCTTCTGTGCCAAAGATATCCACTCCGGTGGTTTTAGCCGGGTGAAATGAAAAATAAAAATATATAAGTATCTACCTATAATATGAATACATTAGCTCTCGAGACCTTCGCGAGTGTGCGCCGCCGAGTCAATTGGTCAGCCTATCGAATGCCACTGGAGACGGGCCTTCGCTGCTCTGACGGAGGGAGCGTGTCTGATCATAGACCCACGCGTGCGTGTCTGCCGGGATATCAAAAGGCGGAAAGCGCGCCAACAGAGTTGCCGCCTCGTGGGATACTGTTTGGTATCCTCGTGCGATCCGTATAGCAAGCCATCATTATCTAGGGACTTGCCTTTTGCTCTACTAATACTTACCTTGAAATATTGTAGTGTAAAGTGACATAATTATCTAAGTCAGCATTTTATGATAATAACAATTCACAGTACGTACCTATTCACTGCAGATGGGGGGGTAGTGCCGGGTTTAATATAGGTCTATTGGCCATTAAATTTGCAATTTTCATTTTAGGAATTTTGTAGTTATGCCTGTCTGTGGAATTGTTCAAAGCCGAGGATGGCAGATAATATCGGTGGCCTTAGAACCGAAGTGTTTTGGAGATTATTGTGAAGCTTGGGATCTCATAATAAATAAAGTTCACAAAGTAAGTTGAATTGATTTCCTAATGGGGTTATTTTAGGTGCAGTAGGTACACGGTTTGTATCTTACAGTGTCGTGTCATAAGCAGCCAACACCATCGGGTTGCTGAACGACGTGAAGTCTTGTGTTATCAAAGACATCCCGACATGAACTCGTTCTCGAGCATGACGCATGCATCAGCGTCGCTCAGCTCAACCATATTGTAGGGCAACTAAGCGACCCGATACACGACCCCACCATCAGCAGGACACTTGAGTGAGCATTACATAACTAAACTACCAGACAACTATTACGTCAATTAAGCAAAATAAATTAATAATCTAGGTCTAGGTCTTCGAACTTCCAGTTTCAAATATAAATGAAGTGTTTATATATAAAAAAAGCAAATAAGTAATTGATGTCATTTAAATTAATTAAATTAATATAATCTATTACGTATAAAAAAATTACAAAATAAAAGTAATGTCAATCGTATTTGATACATCAAATCCAATAATATGTCAATATCAGCCTCTAAACATTAGAGCAGCTCAATCCCAAGCATTTTTGTCGTCCATATTGTTAGCAACCCAGTATTTCGGTTGACAACACTGCCGCCATGGCGTGGCATTCGAGTGACAGCGAGCAAGGGACGAGCTGTAGCGGCCGGCGCCAATTCATTCCAAGAAGACAAGTGTACGATTAGTACAGTGTTGATGGGTCAGGGGTGACTTTAAGGGGTGGTTGGAGGTCACTAGGGCGTTTGCCCCAATATTTTTATATAGAATAACCTAATGTGTTAATAATATACTCTGTAACTTTATAGTAGCCCTTTCGGCACAGTTTAAAGCATAGGCTAAAGCATAATGGACTTGAATAAAGCATAATGGCACGGTTGGTGCAGTGGCTGATACAGTCGGCTGCTGCGCACCGGGTCGTGGGTTCGATTCCCGCACGAAACTAATATTTGTACGATCCGCAGGTATTTGTTTCGGGTCTGGGTGTATTGTGTGTAAGTCAAGCCTGAGTTGTAATTAGCCACAGAATAAAGCTTTATAATTGCAATGTAATTTCGTTACAATACACGTTCGTTCATTTCTTTCCCGAAAATTCGGTTCCTTGCGTGTCACGGCCCGCGCCACAACTACTTACATGCCGAAGCATAATGCTTCAGCGTCCACTGGCTCGGCATCGGAGCGTACGGAGCGTTTGGATTTTCTTAGTTTGTATTGATACTTATGGAATTCCGTTCACTAGACCGGCAAATCGCACCGGACGTCGGCATTTTTACTAAGCGAAAGTGACGATGCTCCGATCCCGATGCTCCATACACTCCGACGCCGAGCCAGCGGACGTGCAGCTTAAACTAAATGCCACAGAGAACCTAACTGCAGCGGGTGGGTCGTACATCGGTGGCGCCAGAGGAGGTGGGTGTGACCTTCGCAATTTTAGGCGTTTACCTGTTTCGATTGTGTGTCCGATTTTGATTTAATTACTAGTTAATCTCATAGAAAATTGTGATGCTATCATATCCTATACCTATATATATATATATATTTGTTCCATTATTATAAAAACAGTTTTATATATTCTTGCTAACCTACATAGGCTGCACTAAAAGTATCGGGAATGGAATATTTCCACTGTTCCTGTCATATTAAAATATTTTTAATTGAAAGTCCTTGGTTTTACAAATCGAATACCATTTATTTATTTAAAAAAAGATTCACGGTCTTGTCACAAGGTTTTGTCAAACTTGTTTAGTCGTTGAGAAAATGGAATTGACTCGAGAAAATTCAAGAGCGATGATTTATTATGACTTTCGAAGTGGTTTAACACAAAAACAGTGTGTTGACCGGATGATTTCTGCATTTGGTGATGAAGCCCCATCCAAAACCACAATTTATCGCTGGTTTGCTGAATTTCAACGTGGACGTGTCAAGCTCAGTGATGATCCTCGTCAAGGTCGTCCAAAAACTGCAGTCACCCAAGAAAACGTTGATGCTGTGCGTAAGCTGATTGAGGAAGATCGACATGTGACATACCGCGAAATTCAGGCAACTTTAGACATTGGCATGAGTCAAATACAAATAATCTTGCATGAACAATTAGGTGTAAAAAAGTTGTTTTCCCGATGGATACCGCATGTGCTATGTGAAGAGCAAAAAGCGGCTCGCGTTACTTGGTGCGTCAGAACTCTCGAAAGATTCCACGCAGGATCCTCAAATGCTGTATACAACATCGTATCAGGTGACGAATCCTGGATATATGCGTACGAACCCGAAACAAAAAACCAGTCACGAGTTTGGGTGTTCGAAAATGAGTTAAAGCCAACAAAAATTGTTCGTTCACGGAGTGTTGCAAAAAAAATGGTGGCCACGTTTGTCTCCAAAACCGGCCATGTTACGACTATTCCTCTTGAGGGACAAAGAACGGTTAATGCAGGCTTCTCGGAGTAATCCCAAGGGGGATATATCTGCTTAACCGGGCAAAAACTTAACCGGGCAAAGACCTAAGCCCTAATGATTTCTATACTTTCCCTAAAATAAAGAATAAATTACGTGGACAGAGATTTTCATCACCTAAAGAAGCTGAAGCACCTACAAAACGGCCATTTTGGAGACCCCAACTTCCGAATGGAATGGTTGCTTCAATGATTGGTTCCATCGTATGGAAAAATGTGTCAAATTTCGCGGAGAATACTTCGAAAAGCAATAAATACATTTTTAAATAGTAATGTTGTGTCACTTCCTTGATTCCCGAAATTTTCAGTGCCGCCCTCGTAGGAATTAGAAGTGACGGGAGAGAGCACTTTTTCCACTCTCAGAAGGATCAAAACTTGGATTACCTAGTTCGTCAATGGCAGGCAACCACCTAACTAGACTAGCACATCTCCACGTTCACAAAGACGTACCCATTAAAGCGGGGGAAGTCATAATAATCGATTCGCTAGAAGACAAAAGACAAAAGTTGTTTTGCAATGCTTATATAGTTCCGTGCGGGCCGTGTGGTGCCGGCTCAGAATGCCACCACCCTATCTCCTCCCATGGGTGTCGTAAAAGTCGACTAAGGGATTAGCCGGAGGATGGGCAGCAGCGTCCTTCGAGTACATTAACAACTCAACTGCGATCGCCAACCCGCCTGCCAAGCGTGGCGATTATGGCAAAACCCGCCAATTAGCCCACAACACATCCATGTCATTGGTTGTGGTGATCTTTGGGGGAGGCCTGTGTCTAGCAGTGGACTTCATTCGGCCGAAATGATGATATAGTTAAAAAAATATTACTTTCTTTAGATTTTTTTGTTCTAATATTTTAAGCCAGTCCTGGCTGGTCTTTGAATATATGACCCCCTCTGATTCGAAAGCTGGATCCGCTGTTGTGGGTGTTATTGTAGACGTAACGTGTTCAATGACACCTAGTTCGTCGATCGCGCGTGTACCTACCTGCTAACCGTTTTTCAGACACGCGTTTCTTTCACGGGTAACGCGGAGATGAGCCAAGTAGAGGTCATGTCCCACGGCTACCATCCAAAAACGCACGCCATGCTCGAGTTCCCACCCACCATTACAGGATGCACCAATTACTGCACTTCCTACCTTCACAACCTCACCCGGATGGAGATACAGTACGGTGATATTAATAAGCCTCTTTATAAATAGACCCCAAAATACGTTGTCGCAGGGTTTCTTTGAATCAGATTTAAAAAGATAACATACCCCACCCCTCACTGTTGATAGATATATCCTATATAAGTAGAGACTTGTAAAGTCTTTGAAATATAGTAGAGCATCGTACAAATACAAAATTCGAATGCACATAAGCGCTATAATTAAGCCAAGGCATGATATTGTCAAGTGCGGCCTTACTTCGAAGAATCTTTGAATAACAACAAAATATAAATACTGAACTTATAAATACTTGAATTCCAGCATACGAGTGCTAAGCAGCGCCCCATGGTTGGGTGCAGATGAGTGCGGGTCCATAGTAATACCGCCAAAAGAGATCATTCATTATCATTGGTGGTTCTTTCCAAAAATCCCTGATAAAGTCTATGAGACTACCATAACGTGTTCTTGTGTGTGCTTGATAAATGGCAGGTGAGTACATATTAAAGTTTTATTGCGATCGGGACGAATAATCTATGTTTAGATAACATTTTGATAAAATAAATGCTTTCAGGCCAGTTGGCGAACCAACAGAAGTATATATTGCTATTTCGGGATTTTCGGAATTGCCCGATTTGAGGGTAAAATGTTAATTTAAAAAACTGTAGTTAGCTAAACGTCAATAAAAAAAAGTTAACATTATTAATACAAATTTTTTCTTGACGTATTTATCCAGTCTTAATTATTCATACATTGAAGGTGTTGCCGAAACTGAATAATCTTCACGACGTTGTTGTTGGTGAAAGCTTGACGTTCTCTGTCACTCTGTACAACTATGGCTCTTGCTTCTTCACGTCTAAGTTGTACCACCTCATCGATGGCATGGGAGATGACTTCAGCGGTGACAGACTTGAAATTGATGCTTCAGTTGTGAGTTACATTTTCGTGTGGAAATTCTTGCACTTTCTCTTCTAAGCGACGTATAACTTACTTAAGACTGATATAAGTATTCGGGAGTGTTCCGAGTTTCGGAGATACTGTGTAAATGAATAGTGGTCAAGATCACATACAGATTTTTTTTTAAATCTCTTTGTGCGAAAACATATCCAGGATTAGCTACAAGGGTGGCCAAGCAAGGAAACTGGATATGAATATAATTATATACGAGTGGGTATTTTTTTTGTGGCAGAGTTGTAATAATAATGGTTTATTTGATAAAAAAAACCCTTTACTATTCAATTTCATATTCATTCTGTTCATTCAATTTGTTGAGTGACAATTTGCGCGGTGAAGAGGCTTGTGGACGTCTTACTTTAAATATGTTGAATGTCGAGTCGACCATCCTAGCAATCAACGTATTGAATGCGTGCTGGATGGTGAATAGAGCGGTTGATTCAATTTGCTGTCAGTTGCGCTCGGGACGCGTTGCTTCATAAACAAGAATAAGTACTAAAGTACTTGCTTGTCGTATGTTTGTTGGGGCTACGCTATGTCGTGGTGTCGTCGTCGTTAAACCTACTCAAAAATGCACAAAGTTATCTATACAAATAAATAAAATTGAAGTGTCTGTTTGTAATATCAAAATAACAGCTTTTTAATAAATGCATATGAAAGTATATACGGTACATATAACAAACAATCAATTTTTTTTTTTTTTGTCTGTCTGTCTGTCTGTTTGTTCCGGGTAATCTCCGAAACGGCTGGACCGATTTTGACGGGACTTTCACTGGCAGATAGCTGATGTTATAAGGAATAACTTAGGCTACTTTTATTTTGGAAAAATAATTAGGGTTCCGCGCAAAAAAATAAAACCCTTGAAATCCAATATATATATTCTATGTCAAGTATCTATGTCGAAGTACTCTAAATTTCATTAAATTAATCGCGGGTGAATCCGCGGGTTCCAGCTAGTATGAAAATAAAAATCATATGAGATTGTGTTCCCTGACAACAACTACTTTTTCATATAATATCGTTTTATTCTTTTTTGTGTATTTGATGCAGATGAATACTAAAACGGTTCTAGCTTTTTGGTATTTCAAAATAATCATGGTTTTCTCAACGAGTGCTTGCACTGCAGCTAACGTTGCCAAAATTTAATTACGAGAACTCCATGCATGTTATTCAGCGGATAACATTGGATATTTAATTAAGGCAAAACCACATTTTTCAGAAATGATGGAAAAATAAAAAGCTTCTCCCTATATCATCATACCATATCAGCCAAAGTACGTCCACTGCTGGGCAAAGGCCGCCGCCTCCATAGATTTCCACAACGAGCGGTTACATGCTGCCCGCATCCGATGACTCGCAACGACCTTCCCTAGTACGAGTTTCTTTTTGCAATCGAAACGTAATAGTAAACTACACGATTACTGCGTTCGGCGCTCCGATTGGTTGAAGAGTTTGGTGCGGGCCTATCGCAGCGCCGAACGCGGTAACTATGTAGTTTACTATTAAGTTTCCATCGTGAAAAGAAACCCGTACTAGGGGTACTGGTCGTCTGTTCACCTCGTTGGAGGTCGTCCCACACTGCGTTTGTGCGCGTTGCGCGGTCTCCACTTCAGAACCTTTTTACACCAACGGCCATCAGTTCAACGAACAATGTGCCGCACTCATTACCACTTCAGTTTACTAATTCTTTCAGCTATGTCGGCAATTTTAGTTCTTCTACGCATATCCTCATTTCTGATTCGATCTCGTAGACAAATACCGAGCATAGCTCTCTCCATAGCTCGCTGAGTGACCTTGAGTATATATGAACATTTTACGAGTAAAAATGACTATTCGAAACTCCACATCCACCATACTAGAAATAACAATACTGACGCAGACGTCTGCGTCAGTAGACTTGAATAAAAATAAATTTGGGGATGTTGAATGAAATAACAAGATCATATAATAATCAGATAAGTTTATTATTCTATACTATTATCGACCAGGAGTGAAATTAAAATAAAAAGTACAGACTAAACACAAAACTTATATTCCGAGTCCTCTACAAAATTAATGCATTTAAAGAATTAATATTAACAATAACTAGTCCCTAGCACGTCCGCACGCTCCGACCGTCCAAGCAAAAGTGTCTGCACGATAGTGATCGGCTCCCCGCCTGAATGCTCGCACAACTCGGTGGTGTGATCGTTGGCCACGCCCTCTGCTTAGTAGTCATCATGTTACAATACATTTTCTTTTTTGAAGTAAAAACTTATTTCAGTGCGGTACGCATATTTTTAGATGAGATAAAATCTCTGAACTCGCGACACCGTTACGAGACGCAGCTATAGTGTGTGCATATATGCATGTACATATAGCAGACCGCGAACGCGTTTAGATAAATAAAAATAAAACCTTTTATTGCTATAAAATTTTCACTTCTGTCGGCACTCCCGGAGTGCAACCCGTATTTTTTTTTAAACGTGCCCCACTCTATTATTTCTCCTGTGTCGTGGGTGCGTTTACAGACATGAATTCCACATACAATACACCCAAATTTCGGTGGACACCCGACTTTAGTATTATCATGATTTAATGGAGAATAGGAGTATGCTATGCTGCCACTTGCTCGCTTTAGCGATGCCGGGAAGAGCCGCTCCGAACGAGGATGGCCAATTCTTTACCCGGAATAGTGCCTTCTAATTGTATTTTACCTGACTTTTATATTACTATCCAGAACAGCCTAAAACCATCTAATCACTGTCAAGTAAGATTGACGGTAACGCCGGACGGGGCTGGATCTCGACAGCTACACATCATGTACACAGTGCTCTTCCGCACAGAGTATGACGAAATTGAAGAAATACAGCCGATACACAAGAAAATTTGTATTATATGGTACGATGGGATTTATCCCACTATCAAGGTACGATTATGTATTATGCCCGTTGTCGACGATGCCAAGTAGCTTGCGCGAGTGCTATTACTGTGCATGTGCACCAAAGAGAATAAAACCACTTGAGAGCCGATGAGCTGATTTCTTCTAGGCACACGACTCACTACAGTGGGGGGGGGATAGGTATGTTTACATTATTGGATATCATTGTTAGAAACTATGACGAAATCTAATTTTCAATATTAAACAAGAGTGCCGTATGTAACCACAAACTAAATAATGTGTATGTCAATGATAATAACTCACAGAAAGAACAGAACAGAAGTTTTGTAATAAGATCGGCTTGCGTCCATCTCATCTGTGGTCAAGACCTTTTTTCTCAAGAACGGACATAGGTATTATGTTATAAGCGGAATTGAATGTCAAATACTAAGGTCTACGGTCTCTTGGAGGTGTAGAAAATTCCAATTCAGTATCTGTTAAGTCAACGCAATCAAAAGTTACCGCCATTTTTGTCAAATATGTAGATACTCGCAAACTTACTTATCAAAATCTATAGTGTAGGTACTTTCCGTTGACCTACAATGATTAAATTTGGCAAGGAGCAAGGTCTCGCAACACAAGTAAAGCACAAATCCGAAAGTTGATTATTTGTAGTAATATCATATTTAAAAACACATTAACTGGTAGAGCATCGACAGTGATGTATGACCGATGTATGGGAGAACTTTTTTCTGCTACAAAGTTAAGTTTGTCCTTCAATCCGACTTACTTTTTCATTGGAGCAATAAATCGAATAGATATGTAGCTCAATCGATTAGTGAATACTGCATCAAAGTACACACGGCTACACGTCAAGCTCGACACATATAACCATAAGTATGCTTTATGCGATGCACAAAATCGTACGAAAGGGAGCTCGTATCGTGGCGTCGGCCAATCACAGTATTTGTTGCTTTACACACACAGACGCACTTTTTTGAAGATTTTTTTCTCACGATGAGAAAGGTCCTTAGTCCACGCTGGCGATGACGATGTTTTCCTTGACCGTTAACGTAAGTGATAATCAATCTAATCCCACATTAACCCGAAAAGTCAGAGGTGCGGCCTGGGATCGAACTCACTCTCTAATATGGAATATAAGTGAAATGTTCAACCATGCCAATGCCAATGCCATCACTGCTCTTGTTATATTGTATTATTTTGATGTTAATACTTAACAATTTTTTAAAGTTGATTCAGCTTACGGTCTGACTTTGGAAGTCATAAATACAATTATTTAACTAACGACCGAATACTGAAACGCCACTTAATATCAAGTCCCGCTTTAACTTGAGCCGCCCGGTTTCCTACCGAAACGGGTTTCTCGAATAGTTAAAGCGGGACTTAGTAGCGTTTCACTATTCGGCCGTATATTACACAAAAGCGTGAAGATATTTCTCATACGTATTAGTAGTCAAGTTTTATTTGCCTTATTTGATTTTATAAAGGGTGCCATTAGATGAATATGATTTTTATATTGTAATTTTTTAATGCTCACATTAATTTCAACTGTGTATTATTATGTTCATTGTTGATTTAGATTTTTAATTATGATTGGCTCCTAAGCTAAACATGTAGGTGTTTTTAGGTTTTGTTAGTTATTCTATCTTAACATTTCAAGCGTTAAATAATGAGACAATTTTCTATACTTACGTGGCTAGCGCGGTCCCCGTGTGGCTTTGTGAATTAAACTATTTTGGATAGTTAATTCAATTTAGACTTTCATCGACTGATTCCATTTCCTATCAGGTAATTTCGAAGACAGATTTATAAATGTAACGTGTGACTAGCTTGGGCAACATGCATAAAGGACTATTTAGATATTAGCGATCTTCGACGATACCGCTGTGGATAGTGAAATTGACTGCATATTAGTATATAACTTTGAGGCTTCTCAACGGGATTAACTTTGAAATTGAATTCACACATTATCTTTTTATATACATACTGGTGACGAGACGAACAAGTCATTCGCCTGGAGATAAACGTCATGCCTGGCCACGACAATTGTAATGCAACTCAGAAGTAGTCCTTATTTTTTTTGGGAGCCCAGTGGAAATTCTACATGAACTTCCTTCGCCCCGGGGAAGGGCGAAGGGGTATGCCGGACTCCTACCGGCTAAAACCACTGGAGCGGTCATCTTCGGTACCGAAAGGGGGCTCCAGGTCCTCGTAAGATCACACTATAACCACCTATTGGTGCCACGCTAAAGGCACATCTCGGAGGGGATGACTGTAAAGCGGTCACCACCTCTAGTGGAGGGCAGGCGGCTGTAAAAATGCCGCCCCCCAGGCATTTCTCGGGGAGGTTCTCTTGTTTTATAATTTAGTGTGGTTTAGAAGCAATAACAATATCATAATTCTTATTCTTGTCGTGTGGTGCCGGCTTAGAATACCACCACCCCATCTCCTCCCGTGGGTGTCGTAAAAGTCGACTAAGGGATTAGCCGGAGGATGGGCAGCAGCGTCCTTCGAGTACATTAACAACTCAACTGCGATCGCCAACCCGTTTGCCAAGCGTGGCGATTATGGCAAAACCCCCCAATGAGCCCACAACACATCCATACCGGTCGTTGTGGTGATCATTGGGGGAGGCCTGTGTCCAGCAGTGGACTTCATTCGGCCGAAATGATGAATTCTTATTCCAACAAAAATACAATGTTTTCAAACTTACCACCATTGACGTATATATGTTACTATGTTGTTAAACTCAATGCTTACCACACAAATTCTTTTTATGACGTAAGTGTATACTACCTTTTTTTTTCCTAATTCATTGAAATATCAGAGCAGGTGGAAACAGTGTCGGCATTGCCGAACTAAATAAACGGCGTCGGATATTCAAAGTAATCACAACAAACAACGCTGTATGTTGTTGGAAACCAATTTTTCCTGTGAACCGCAAAAGTCTACTTTTTTATAGTTCTCGGATCTTTGAAAATCTTAAATAAGAATTATGTTCTCTATTTATAAAACATTATTATAGATGAATATGTCGATATCCACCTTCGTTTATAAGTGCACCTTTACTGCTTTAAACAGAAAGACAGAGAAGTATTGACGACTATCTAATAAGAGAAAGGGACATAGGTACATGAGTAGGCGGGCCGATATGTTTGCCTCACCCACCAGTTTTACTTGAGCCCTGCAATCTCATAATATTTTTCATAATCATTCCATCATTACGAATTTTTCGTAATTACGGATGAAAAATTATACCACCTTTTTTATAGTAGTAGTATTAGATAATTCGCCGTGTGGTGCCGGCTCAGAATACCGCCACCCCATCTCTTCCCGTGGGTGTCGTAAAAGTCGACTAAGGGATTAGCCGGAGGATGGGCAGCAGCGTCCTTCGAGTACATTAACAACTCAACTGCGATCGCCAACCCGCCTGCCAAGCGTGGCGATTATGGCAAAACCCCCTAATGAGCCCACAACACACCTATATCGGTCATTGTGGTGGAGGGTTTAGGGGAGGCCTGTGTCCAGCAGTGGACTTCATTCGGCCGACATGATGATTAGATAATTTCCCACACCATCGAAAAAAAAGGCATTTTGGCGAGTTATTTGCTTAAAAATGTTTTAAAACCTGAAGGCCAATTCTCGTACACGGGTTACAAGAAATAAAAAAATGCATCTTTAACATTTATTTAATATTTTTTACATATTCTGCTCAAATTGTTGGCCTCTATTGCATTCGCAGGCCCGACATCTATTTCGTATTTCCACTGTTGTGGTACGAAGTCGCATTTCCTCCTTAGTTGTATTGAACGCCGTTTCAATGCGTTGTAGTAATACCACCCTAGTCGGAACCTCCGTGGCGTATACCAGCTCTTTGGCACGTCCCCAGACATAAAAGTCTAGCGGAGTTAGGTCTGGGGAACGTGCCGGCCATGCAATAGGGCCATCGCGACCAATCAACGCATTGGGGAACACATCGTCGAAATATTCCCTCACAGTCCAACGCCAATGCGCGGGACAGCCGTCATGCTGGAATACCTTGGGTACATTTTCATTAAATACAGGTACCTCGGACACTAATTCGGGCAGGTCATTTTGAAGGAACTCCAAATAGTGCGGTCCTACTACCTGATTCCCAATCACTCCTGCCCAAACGTTTACATTAAACCTCCTTTGAAAAGGTTTCTGTCTTTTAACACGTGGGTTTTCCATTTTGTTTGTCCAGTGGTGCAGATTGTGAAGATTGAGTATCCCTTCTTTGGTAAATTTGGATTCATCCGTCCACAGTATTCTTTTATAAAAATTAGGATCATCCACATCCGTGTGTAACATAAACCGACAGAATTCCACTCGTCTGTCAAAGTTGCCACCCTCAAGACCTACAAGCAAAGAACTCTTTTCAATTCCTGTTGAGCAGTAAATAATTGCACAATAAAAATTTTATGGACCGGCGGACCGCCTGTATGGGCTAACTGATTCACTACCTGGAAGTGACGTCATACCATACCCATTATCTGCTATACAAAGGCATCGTCAAACAAAGCGTGTACGGGTTTAAAGTTGTTTAAAATTACGTACCTTGCACCGGAGTGTAGTGGAATGGATGCTTTTCGTTTTGCTGAAGAACGGAAAGTTAAAGCGAAAAAAAGAAAGAAAGGAAAGCACTTTCCATATTGAAATATCAAGATGTGCTGCCACATTCCTAATGCTTCTTGTAGGGTCTTCCTCAAAAAGTGCCAGTATTCTGTCGTCCACTTCAACATTATGTCGCACAATATGGCCCCTTGGTTCATGAAAAGTGACACTGCCAGTCTCGCGTATGCGTCGGTATGTCTCTTGGAAGACTGCGGCCAGGTAATCGTCTACCAGGAAAGCGTTCCTGGTAAAGTCGTTGCGCAGCACGAGCGACACCATGGGCGGCTCCATAAGCCATCATGATGTCAGCATATTCTTCGTTAGAGAACGTCGCCATTGCAACAACAAAAAAGTCAACAAAGTTTAACAATAACACCAAAAGTTAAAACGTAACAAAAACCAACAAAACTCAACAACAAGTAACAAAATGAAAAAATCGCGGAGTACGATGAACTAGCACACACGTCAGGTAGCAGAGGCAGTGATGTCTCGATAAGAGGTATATTCATCTATGGTCTCGACTAAAATAATGACGGATTGACGGCGTCGTCGGCAGCAGTTCGTTTGTTCACACTAGTTTACGCTATGCAAGAAAGAGATAGAAGATAGATTTTACTTCGCGAGACTAAGAAAACAAATTTTACCTGTTTCTCAAATAACAATTACGCAAAAAGACTTTTTTCTTTAGAATTTGGAATTTTGTGGCTCGATTTACAATTCTAGCTAATTCACAAAGTTGTAAAAAGCTTTTTATGGCATGTGACACATCACTAGCAAGAGGATAGACTAGAGAATTTTTGAGAGAGTTGGAAGATCCCGGTCGCTTTTGGTTTTTTTTTATAGCCATGTAAATAGCTGTTACATGGAGAGCTTTAATTTAAGTCCGAAACTTTGCGAGTAAATTAAAAAAGAACTAGATGGCTAATGTCACTAATTTTAAATTTAAAAGCACTGTAATACAATATACATCTAAATAAAATTAAAATTCAGAGTATACGACTTATACTTTTTTAAAATTTGTATTTGAATGTAAAATTTGGGTATTTTTTTAATAATACAATAAAAAGTCGATGAAAAAAAATCCACAGGGCATGAGAAATGTTTAGGGGTCTGAAAGGATAGCAGATGACCCCCCCAGTCGACCATTTCAATTTGGCACACGATGCACCAAACAACCTGTATATCGCGGTCTATTATAGGCTCCCAAGCCTTGTACGCGCAGTCAAGTGGTTTTATTGTCATTGCTCTGCACCAAACTTATCATGTCAATGCTTGTAAATTAAAAAATATTGAAGTCCCATAACTTGGAAACTGTGCCTCAGACGACAAAACTTCTGGTGCAAAATTGTTCTTTTCGGCGTTATCTATGCGATTCAGCAAAAACAAACACTGAATTGAGAAAAAACGTAAAAGTACTCATTACATACGTAAAGGTACATCGCATCGTCTGTAACGGGCTAATACGGCATTTTTTACGTTATAACCAATTATGTATGGAATCTATACAAATAAATAAAATTGAAGTGTCTGTTTGTAATGTCAAAATAACAGTTTTTTACTAAATGCATATGAAAGTATATACGGGACATATAACAAAAAACAAATTTTTATATTTTTTGTCTGTCTGTCTGTTTGTTCCGGGTAATCTCCGAAACGGCTGGACCGATTTTGACGGGACTTTCACTGGCAAATAGCTGATGTTATAAGGAATAACTTAGGCTACTTTAAGAAAAATAATTAGTGTTCCGCACAAAAAAATAAAATCCCTTGAAATCCAATATATTTATATGTATTCTATGTCAAGGGTCTATGTTGAAGTACTCTAAATTCCTTTTAAATTAAACGCGGGTGAAACCGTGGGTCCCAGCTAGTTGTAAAATATTTTAATACATTCTTCAAGTAGGTAGATCGAATCTAATCTATTGTCAGCTATAATTATGTCGGGCTCAGCTGTCGCCTATATGTCGAGCGCTGTCGCGGAACGCACCTCGACCCTTGTGAATCTTTTGTGCTAACCTTACTTAATAGAGAGTAAGGGTGAGATTTAAGCAAAATTATGAGCGTAAGTACTGCGTTTTGACAGATGGAAGCGTAAGTTCACGCTTAGACTCGTTTCTGAATCTCACCCTTAGTTTATTAAGTAGATATTATATATTTTGAATTATTTTCTAACTCCTATTATACGAATCGAGTAAACTGCTAATATGACGATGAGCTATACTGCCAAAATCGTCTTATTAATGTAAACATATTCTGCTAAATCCATAAGCGTAAAATAATTATCAATTAGACCAATCATTCAAGACATTTATTTTCAGGTGAAGCGTACAATATCAGTAGTATGTCCGGTTATTCTGAGCAATCACTGCGTTTGGAATATCGTCAACATAGAAGAGTATGTAAGATTTCACCGTTAATAAAACCTACACCTGACCGGTAATAAGAAATGTGTATAATTTCCAGACTAAATAAGGCCTTCGTGGACTGTAGACCAAACACACCCCTTAGTGTAAACATTTACGCTCCTGATTTGTGTGTGCGCGCTGGTCTTGTTGAGCTTATCTTCGTAATGGGCTGCGTATATCAGGTCCCGGTGCCTTGGAATATTCGAAGAGAAAAGATTTGCGACTGCGATATGATAGAGGTGAAAGTCGGAACCTCCCGGTATGAAATGAAACATACCTGTGTACACAGACATTTCGTGGAACTTTACCCTCTTAGTGGAATTGTTTCGGTAAACATCTATATACCTATTCTATGTTGTAAAAATTTTACTAGTGTGAACTATAATTGCTGAAAAATTGTTTCACAGCCAGAAAATCCAAACCTACTGTTTCTTAAGTTTAACTATTCCGCTGAAGGGACAAATACATTATGCTATGTGATGACAATGCCAAACCAGAGAACGATTTACATATATGTGAATATTGTTGCTTACTTGAATACAAGGGGTACTCTGACACCATTGCGCCGTCCCTCGGAAAAGATAGAAAACTATTTGGCGATACTAGACTGTGGCAGGGTGCCTATTAATAATTTGGATGCAGTCATAAGAGTGAGTTAAATAATTAGAATATTACCCATGAGTATAGTTTACATTCACTATTATGAAATTAAATGTACACATTCCCAAAATTAAAGGTATTGCCGCAGTACCTACCCATTATCGGATAGTGCTAGTGTAAATTCTATCAGATTTTGATGTGTAGGGTAGAAAAGGGTAATCGAGGTTTCTAATAAAAGCTCATTTCAAAATAAAATCTTTATTGAAACTATAACAATACTTTACTTATTTATCTACTAATTGAGATCATTTTTAATTAAGATTATTAGATTTGACTTCAATTGCACTTACCTCAGTGTAATGGTGGTCAGTCTGTAGGAAATCAGAGTCAAACAATCTAACACATATCGCAGACATAACCTTCGGCTGAATCCCACACACTACATTCAGCGTGAGCCTACAAGGCACGTACATCTGTACCATATCTCATTATTTCTTCCGAATTTATCTCTTTATTTATTATACATCTATTTCCTGCATCCTCTGCATCATCATTCTCATCATCCTGGGCGGATTTTATAGAACTTACACCGTTTGGACAGTTTCAACAAACCTACCAATTAAATCGTCCACAGATACGCAATGTTCTAGAATTCATTAATCTATAAGAATAAAGTGAATAATACACGATATTATATTCCAGATCGTTTGGGTATACAATCCCACAGATGTATTCACAACTTGGCGATTACTACGGGGAAACAATGTCACCCCCGATTCCGCTATTCGCTGTTTATTGTACTTCGCCGAAGTACCGCCACTCGGAAAGTTGGCCATACCTTTTGCATTCTTGCCTACAGAAATGATTGACTATGAGGTAAAATGGATACTCACCAAAGGTATATTTTGTAGCTATTACCCACACTTAGCTACTAAAGACGAAGATACAGGTACGTGAAAAAAATCTGCGATTATAACTTTTATGCGCCACACACACAAACACTAACGGTTTATAGAAAACTAAATATGAAATGTCACACTAAAGGTTTTTAGAAAATTAAAAATGGAATGATGTGAGAAACCTGCTAATATTTTTATTGTTTTTCGAGGTAATCTATGTTCCTCTCTAAGCACCGCCGCTGCTAATATTTTTATTGTTTTTCGAGGTAATCTATGTTCCTCTCTAAGCACCGTCGCATGCGAAGGAACCATTGACTAAAGCAGTGAGCCCAATCTTTAGGGATCTCTTCCACGCTTTTTTCGAACCCAGCCACGGCATCGTCGGGGTTCATAAAGCGAATTCCTCTAAGTTTATCTTTTATTTTAGGGAATTAATAAAAGTCGCAAGGTGCGCAAGGTCGGGGCTGTCAGGAGGATGACTCACTAATTCCACACTTCCCTTATATTATCTCCATGCGCACAATCGAATATAGAGTGAGCCAGGAGCATTGTCGTGATGGAGGAGGACCCTGCTTCTTGGGCGCTGTTGTCGAACATTTTTCAAAACAATCGTAATCAATGACTAACATACCAATCTGCAGTAACAGTATTTTCATCCTCTAGCGCAATTGTTACGAAATTACCCGTCCTTCCAAACAATAAGAAAATCATCTTTTTCCCTCGACTTCTCTCTCTTTCTTTACTCTTGTTGGCAAATCTTCCATTGGAAACATCCATTGGTCAGATTGTCTTCTGGTTTCGGGCTCGTAACAATACATCTAGCTTTCATAACCTGTGACGATGTCAAACATAACATTCGAGTCACATTTGTTATACTTTTCAAGCATTTCGAGGCACCAATCCAAACGACGGCGTTTTTATCTTCCGTCAAATTATGAGGTGTCCATCTAGTGCAAAGCTTTCTGACGCCTAATTGTTTTCAAAAGACTTTTTGCACTTGACTCATACCAATTGCTGCTCGGATCTGTTGGTAAGTCACTCTTTTATCAGCACTTTTTAGTCGCACAGCACTCACCGTAGAAAGACGTCGTTCGGACAGATCATCAGTAAGATTGCTTGGATCATGTTTTAACTTATTAACCAGTTATAAACAGTGGCACTAGATGGGGCTTCATCACGAAATGCCAATCCAAGTCTATCATAACATAGTTGTTGATTAAGACCGCAACGAAAGTCGTAATCATGGAGCGAAAATTTTCTCTAAACAAATAAATTTCGCCGCACGACACGCACTTTTTAAATTGCTACTAATTTGTAAATAACAATTGACATATGATTTCAATGTACATCTACAGCTTCCCAAAGAGTTCTTTATTCGAAATTTTCATAAATTTTTCATCGGCAACTTCTTTTACTGACCAGTTCTAAAAACATTAGTGTGACCCTCATATGTATATTGCTAGAGGTAAGCTGTGGTCTGCCGATATCATCCAATAAGCGTGACATTGGCTGCGTATCGACTGGATCAACCGCAAAATTGGTGCACGGTTGGTGCAGTTGCTGATGCAGTCGGCTGCTGCGCTCCGGGTCATGGGTTTAATTCCCGCACGGAACAAATATTTGTATGATCTGCAGGTAGTTGTTCCGAGTCTGGGTGTATTGTATGTGGAATTCATGTCTGTTAACGCACCCACGACACAGGAAAAATCCTAGGGTGGGGCAACATTTTCAAAAGAAAAAAAATACGGGTTGCACTCCGGGAGTGCCGACAGAAGTGAAAACTTATTTTGGCGCGTTAGACATTTTTTAATGGGTACTAGGGTTAATGCGATCCCGACGGCGAAACGCCAAACTAAACGTCTCGTAACGGTGTCGCGAGTCCAGAGATTTTATCTCATCAAAAAATATGCATACCGCACTAAAAGAAGTTTTCACTACAAAAAAACAACTTTGCAAAGATTAAATAGAAGGCCTTTGTCAAAACCGAGATTGCATGTTTGTACTTATGTACTACAATTTTGTGACTCGAACTGAGTAAACAAACGTCGAGCTTTTAAAACTTAGTAACCATAGACAATATTCAAGCCCTAAAGAAGATAAAGTGATACTAAGTTTTTATTACCTAGGTGGTCTTCCTATCCTCATACGGATATGGGACTGTCAAGATCTTAGTGAAAGGACAAGGAGGTCTGCCGAACTGTGTCGAGACGAGACTTGATATTCCATACTACATCGAGAGGGTCATCAGAGAAGCTTACAGAAGAGAAGTGGTATGATACTGATTTTTAGTCTTTGTTCAGCTTTGGAACAGCTTGCGTAAGGATCGCTAAATATGCTCCATCCCCATCATACCAGCCAAAGGTCATCCGAAAGCCACAGGCAACTGCTAGACAAAAGTCTTCGTCATAGATTTCCACAATTGTGTGACCATTTTGGGGAATTTGATAGTGCACGCTTGGCAGGCGATTTGGTAAGCTCAAGATATCTACTGTTCCACAGATGGGATACTGCTGCCCATCCCACTGGTTTAGAATCGGTCAGTCGCCCTTTACGACATCCATGGATTGGTGCTATATTCTTAATCCGGACACCACTCGGAAAACGTTTATCGACCCCTAGATACCCCTATAGACCCCTAGATACATTTATGCAACTAAACAAGTACCTAAACACAATTAGGCTTGCATAACGAACTGTTTTAATTTAATTTAGTAAAACAAGTTTAGCTGCCTAAAAATGATTAGCCTTTTTAGGGTACCGTACGAACGAATATAAAAATGGCGTAACCCTTATAGGATAACTCGTGGGTCCGTCTGTCACAGCCTATTTGCTCCGAATCTACTGGACCGATTAAGCTGAAATTTAGTACACATGCATTTTTGCGATCCAAACACGGACGTGTGACGTATTATAAATGATTATTAAAACATTTTGAATATGGGTGTCACTTTTGGGGAGATAGAAATTAAAAATTAAGTATTTCTATCTATAGTCTGTACCGTGTGACATACCAAAAAGAAGGGCTTCTTGTGTTTCAAATAAAAAATTTAAAATGTTTTTAAAGATATTCAAGAAATTAGATGCAAATTTACCGCTCTTTGAAGCGCCATCGACTGTCCAGGGTGAGCCCAAATGTGATTAAGATTGTCTTTGCATGAGATTTTTTCTGATTAGTTTAACATTTTTAGCGCAACGGTAAAACAGTTTCATGCCTTACGTTTCCCATCTTGTAAACTCTCGTGAAAACTACATTGCTTAATTGCAATTAGACTTGCGTAATATGAAAAAAAAAGCTGTCGGCAGTGTCAAAACATGGACTGATATTTTGGGATTTTAAAGAACACGCTTATTGCGTATCCTATTGTAATTGGTTACGTGGCCTGCTAAACTGACACGCGAGTTGTGATCGTTTTGTTCTCGAGATCGAATCCACACAAATCTTACTTTTTGAATTAGTTTTATGCTCTTGAAAAGCAAATTCTGTATTAAATATTGTCTGGTGTAGGTAGTTAATATTTCTATTTTATTAAATATTTAATATGTTATTGTTTATTTTGAGACGGCTGCAAACAATAAGTCACAGCGTCACGGGTTCAAGTCAATTACAATAATAAAAAGCAGCAGATGCCGCTAGCAGTTCTTTCCTTTGGACTGTCATAAGTTTTCATTTGTATTCATTGTCATCATAAAACATACGTGGTTTAATAAAGTATTTGTTTGTTGAGGAGTGTTATTTTTAACAGTGAAAAACTATTTGACTTCGGTGCCAAAAGTTCATTTTAACGACTTATTGTATTGACTTATTTAAAAATAAATATAAGAGAAAAATTACTGACACCAGGTGCAAAAGTTTAAGAAGCACAACATAATTCCCAGGTTTACTTGTCCACGGAACACTTGACCATACCGGTGATGACCACGCATTCGTTGTCCAGAGACATAATAAGCATCTGCAACGATACTGACCATGTCATGAGGTTCATTTGGTTGCCGTAAGTTGCATACGAGATCTTTTGTGCAATACCTACTTAGCTAAATATATGCACTCATTGAAGGCACGATGGTCGATTTCCCAAACAATGACTCCACTTGACCAATCGTAGTTTTCCTTTGCATAAGTCTGTGTAACTGGCGCTACGACACCCAATTCTTCCCTCATGCCTTCTGCATACCTCGGCTATCTAAATATTACGTAAACAATTTTCTACACGAATTCTAAAATTTCAGGGAAAGAATAGCTAATATTTTAAATATTGTGATGACTCCATGTTGGGGGATAATTCAGCCGAAAAGCGCGGAATGGATAACGATGACTGTTTATTCGCTGCAAGAGCCTGCGACTTTTACGTAAGACGTTGTCTTTATATGTCTATTTTTAGACTTGTTATAATTGCCATAACTAAGAAATTTTCGGGCTAAGAAACACGGGAAATGTGGGAAGAAAGAAAGAAACAACCGTTTCTCACATAAACATTACAATAAAACCATCACCAAAAACTGCATAAAACATGATAACAAAAGAAAACACTGTAAAATATAAAATAAAGCAGGAAACGGTTTTTTTTATATTTGACATAGTAGATCATCCAATTTCAGGATACCAGCGTCCTACGAGGCGGCAACTCTGGCACGCTTTCCACCTTTCGACATTCTGGCGGAGATGGATGCATGGGTCTATGATAAGACACGCTCCCTCCGCCAAAGTGGCGAAAGCGTGCCTGCAGCTACCGAGCGGCGGATCTTGATCGATTGGATCGGGCAAGATCACTCTCTGCCAGCAGTGGTGTCGGTTATGGGACGATCCCGCACGGATAAAGACGAAACGACGCCGTGGTAACAACCGCCCCGGCGCCCACGTCCAACACGCCTGAGCCCCCTGGCGTTGCTATTGGTCGGGGCTATAGGGGTCGCGGGCACGCAGATTGTGGAGTCCGCGTACTCATAACAAGCGGCTCCTGGGATGACGGCAGAGCGCAAGTGGTCACGTGCCGCCCAGCGTGGCTTGGGATCCTTTACAATCCTTCCCGAGAAGTGCCTGGAGGGTGGCCTTTTTACAGTCGCCTTCCCTCTGCTAGAGGGGGTGACCGCTTTACAGTCATCCCCTCCGAGATTTGCCTACAGGCGTGGCACTAATGGGCGGCTCTAGTGTGACCTTACGAGGACCTGGAGCTAATTCCATAGATACTATTGAACATTTTATTCGTAAACATAATATTGAGCATCTTGACGTCTTACATACTATTGCAAACTGTGTTGCTAAGATATATTGACCACTTTGGATGCTTACAACAATAAGCTTATTCTGACTGCGTAAATACTCATGAATTTATTATGCATATCAGATATTTTTGAGTACCTTGAACGCTCACATGAATTTGATGCTGACTGTACACACGGCTACATATCAAGCTATACATATCCAGTATAAGCTGATCTGGCATTGAATAAGCTTTCGGTACGATGAGAGATCAGCGTAAACTGGATATGAAGAGCTTGATGTGTAGCCATGTGTACCAGCAAATGTTTATAATATTTATGTTAACATTGTTATTTGCTAAAATAAATTATTATTATCCTTTATTTAAAATAAATACATATAAATTACATTATATTCATAAATATACATTTAAAAATATAAAAAATAGTAGCCCACCGGCATCAGGAGCAAGGTCCAAGATACCGGTGGTTAGGGCTCCTGAAAGAGGGATCTCCTAACGATACGAGCCGTGTCCAAAAGTACCGCTTTCTGTATCAAGCTCTTGATCCAGCTGCCCAACGAGAGCCTCTTAATTATGGAAATGCGTCCTGTGTCCGAGTCATATATGGTTGTTATCGTATATATTTTAATTAATAAAACATTTTTATTAGGACGTCAGTGGCGTGCGAAATTTTGGATTTAACTCATCGAAAACTCTATCAACATAATGAGCTTCTAAGACGGACTAAAATTGAAAAATGTAACCAGGAATTTATTATAACCGAAGCAGGATTGTCTCACCCGGTAAGTTAATACAGTACAGAGTGGTACTTTTATAGGAATACAATAATTGTCGACTTTTACAGGAGATCAACGATTCACCGCCTTATGTGGAAGAAATAGAAATACCACAACCTTCATATTTAGCTATGACTGTGTCTATATCATCCAAAGGACAGCGTGACGGATATCCTAGAATGCTATTGAGACAAATGTGGGATCAGGTAAGAACTTATAAAAACACTAGGCATTATTAGAAATAGAGGGCTGACCGCTTTACAGTCATCTAAAGGCATGGGTTCAATGGGGTCTAGTGTCATCTTACGAGGGCCTGGAGCCCCCCTTCGGGGCCGAAGATGACTACTCGTGGTTTTAGCCGGTAGGAGTCCGCCGATGCCCCTTCACCCTTCCCCGGGCGGAGGAAGTTCATGTAGAATTTCCAGTAGAGATCAATAAAAATGTATTACTAGAAAAATCCTAAAATAAAACCATGTTATTATTTGCAGCCTCCGCCATACGACTTATTCTCACCTGATTTAAACGAACATATTTCTGAACGGACTACGAGTGGAAACAACATGACTGCGCCGGATATAATTAGAATTATAGATGAAATATTATGGTATGATTTTATTTGTTGGAATACACTATAACGTAGCACGATTTAATAATGAGGAAGGCAGGGGTGGCAAAAATCAAAGAAGCAGGGCCTTATTTCAGTTTGAGTCGACACTAGGCTGATATACTCAGAGGTCGCGGGCGCGTAGATTGGGGAGTCTGCGTGCTCATGCGCAGCACAGCGCGTCTTGAGGAGATTCCTTACAATCCTCCCCGAGAAGTGCCTGGGGGGCGACCTTTATAGACGGTAGGAGTCCGGCATACCTCTTCACCCTTCCCCGGAAAAAAGGCTGATATAACAGGAGCGCAACGAAGTGATTTTCATCATCATTATCGAAAAAAATCGAGCCCTAACATTTATTTTACATTATAATTGAAGCGGCGACAAGATTCATCGGAAAACAGAAAATCCAGGCTAATAGACGTGCCGATTACCCCCGGGACGAGCTGCGGCATTGAAAAGTTTGCCAAAAACAAATTTTAAATGCTATTGAGATGCTTTTTAATAAAATTTATATCGAGTCCTAACCGCCGACTTACCGTAAGCGACAATTTCTTGGACTTGAAATTTGTATCGTAAGCTTTGGGGCTTACGATAAAAAAAAGAATCTTGTCGCCCCTTCAGTAGCTAGCGCCACCGGACTCTAAGCTAGGCTTTGCTAAGGATGCTAAAATCTCGCTGCGTACTAATTATTTTTAAAGACCATTATATTTTGTTTGCTAAATGAAAATATTTCAAATTGTTTCGAAAATAGGCGCTTTTCATTTGTTGATTCTTATAAAAATCTATTAAAACGTAAATAGGGGGTGAGAATATCGTTTAGCATCAGCTTAAGAGTTGTCACGCGGATTGTCGGCCGTTCAGCGAACGAGAATCATCCCTTTCCATAGAAATGAAGGCGATACAACAAGGGAGATAGCAGGCAGAGCATCTGTAGCTGAAAATTGCGTCGTCAACATACTAAAGAGCTACCAAACTACATGAAGCTTAGAAAGTCGACCTCGAAGAATACATGCCCCAATACCCTAACAGCCATTCGAAAACGTTACCTATGCAAGTTTACTAGTTGTTTGGCATTCTACAATCACCGGGAGCAAAATCTGAGACTTGTTGGTCGCTACTGGACGTCAGATCAGCATCCAAACTAACAGAAATTTCTTGCACCAGTGCGGATTTCGAGCAAAACTATGGCATACAACTTTGAAGATGATGACTAACTAGGGAACTCACACACTTGGCAGGATTTTAGTTAATACATAATATATTGAACACACTTCAAACTGTAGGTAACAAGATAGAGAATTACTCTTAATTATTAAACACTTTTTCAATAAGTTATGAGATTGGTTTATTCGGCTTGATCCGCGATTTCTTGGTATCCATTTAAATTTCACGAAATGCCTGGTCTCATCACTTCCCTGAAACTTATTATACTTATTAAAGTTATTACTTATTTTAGCGATATCATTTCAGGGATGCAATGCACAGCAAAATGTTCCGAAACCAAATAGATTTTTATTCCAAAGAGGAAATTCCTACATATGCTCAGGTCATGAAAGTGCTTAATCGTAAAGCAAGACTACAGCTAAGCCGAAGGTGAGATAAATGAATATGTAATTTAAATTATCTAGATCTAGGGGTTTATCTTTCATCCACTTATTGTCAAAGCAATTATATTATTTTAGGGGGCGGGTTGGTGAGCTCAGTATGACTACTGTTCCATAGGAAGGGTGCTGCCCATTCCTCTGGTTTAGAGTCCCGTAGTCGCCTTCTACGACCTCCAGGGTAGGAAGCGAAGTGTGATACATTCTTGATACGGAAAATTAATTATATCTATCGAATGATGGCGGCGGCGGCGGCGGCTGACGGCACGGTTGGTGCAGTGGCTGATACAGTAGGCTGCTGCGCTCAGGGTCGTGGGTTCGATTTCCGCACGGAACAAATATTTGTATGATCTGCAGGTAGTTGTTCCGGGTCTGGGTGTATTGTGTGTGGAATATATGTTTGTAAACGCACCCACATTACAGGAGAAATCTTAGTACGGGGCAACGTTTTTTTAAATTTAAAAAAGAATCCTTTTATAGTACATTTTTAGTCCAGAGTTTTAGTTCTACGATCTAATTTGAGTCATTATTGTACTACTACTACTACTACTACAGATCTAGTGAGACATTTCCAACTATTAATCCCATTAGTTATATTCTTCGGATCAGGCTGTGGTAATAGAACTAGTGAAATAAAAATCTCACCAGTTCCATCATAGAACTCCTGGGAATAGTACTGTGTAACATTTGACGCGTTCACTGCTCTTGTTAATTGAAACAACAATACTATCATCTAGTAAACTTGCTATAAATATTTCAGGGTCACCTCTGGGATTTGTGACGCCATAGTCAATAAAGCAGTTTTCCACAATTACGCTCTCAATCCTAATAAACAAACTGGTATAATTGAGGCAGAATAATTTTAGTTCCTGATTATTAGGTTTCTATATTAATAAAATACTCTTTTAGGATATTATTTGTTTATTAATAATTATCAAAAATTGTATGCTTATTCTATGTCACGCACATAAAGATATTATATACCTACTGTAATCAGTCTATAATTTTGTCCAATCTTAATTGGATTTTCTTCGGTTTTGGCGATGAAATCACGGTTACAGCGACTCTATCACCCAACTTAGGCGTCTGATTGCCTCCTAAATTACTTCTATGAATAAGACCGTTGTCTCCTACACCGCAGTCGACGAAACAGCCGAAGGGAACCACGTTGCGGACAACACCTAGAAGATTATAGACAATGTATTATTTTATTATTGTTGTAAACCTTTAGATAGACAGATTATATGGACCTTTTATTTTGAAAGTGGTGTAAGTCCATTTTCTTTTGTTTCGAGAAAATTAAAGGTATATATGTCTGGCATTGTTTCTATTGTTTTATCAACATTTAATTTGTTTATATAAATTTGTTTTTGGCTAATTAGACTACGATAACACATATTATTTATGTGCTGTAAATGGACTACACCACTTTCAAAATTAGACAATTGTAAAAATCGTTTAATTTAAATTTTGAAAAATCAAATATCGCTTAAAATATACTTCATTTTAATATAATTTTGTTTACAAATACGCATAACAACACATAAAATTTTATTTTAGACGGCATATACATTGTCATTACAAGATACTGATTACAAGAATTTACTTATTCTCTGCATGTGGTAGTGTTTCAAAATATGCATGATGCACCGGAGGTATATAGGGTGGTAGCTGCTTCATGTCTTTATATTTTTCGTACGTAATAGGTCTGGCATTTTGGTACAATTATTAATTAAATTAATTATTACGGCGATTTTTTTCAAATTTTAACGGTCTTCCAGGACGTAGAGGTAAGAATTTGATAATATTAAATTCGGCGTCCGTCATCGTTGTTTTATAAAAAATGGTATATGGTGCAATTTTGAGGAACCTCAACCAACATATTTGCAACCAATTGACCTGTTCCCCATTAGTATATTTTTTTATCTGTTTTTTAATTGCTATTTGGAGATTTTTTGTTGAAATGAAATTCGCCAGTTTATTTCATATAAAATGAATTTATCCTGTTTTCTGCATTGCGCTATTACATTTTAGTAATCTTGTGGTGTGTACACAAAATTCATTTTTCTCAATGCCATTTCTATGATGCCAAAATCAAAACACTGATCGGCATCCATCTGCTGTACCACCTACCTCTGCCAATTGGACTTATACCACTTTCATAATCGATGATTCTGCAATTTCATTTACCGACCGATTTTAAGTTGTACAAAACATGGGATTTTTTTGAGAAATTAAACACAGACTAGTTATATATAAAAAAATTACATTAAATTAAGCATGAATTACGTGATAGCTCATTTTTCTCAAAAATGGACTTACACCACTTTCAAAATAAACGGTCCATATATCAATCACACTTGCTTTTTGTGAATGCACGCGTAAGGCCGCTATATGGAACGCTAACAATAAACGAGACACAATATACGGCGCTAATGCAATGTTGGTGCAGAGATCCGATGCCTATAATCAAGATGCAACGCAAAATCCCACGATAACGAGAGGCTTTAGAATTTTCTTTTACCTGTCAATGTAGTTCCCTCCTTAAGTTGTTCCATATTTTGTACAGCTACAGAATAAACTGGTTTACAAAATGTAATGACGTTGTCTTCATATTTCTTTTGCTTGAATGCGTTTATTATCAGTTCCAGGGTACAAACATCGGTATCTAATTCTTTACTGGCTTCATTTATATTAATTGTTAATATTTTGCTTTCCACTAATTGAGGAAAATGCGGTTTAGTGAGTTCTTTTATATTTACACCAATTTTCTTCGCAAATCTAGAAGCAAGATACTGTTAGCTCGAGGAGGAATACTGAATATCAAAGATTGTAAAAAGTTATTGAACTTACAATTTCGCTATTTTATAACTCTCTGGGTGTATAATGGTGGTATCCAAGGGCTCAGAACTTCCCAAAACTGTTAAAAACCCGGCGCATTGTTGATATGTTATTTTACCTATTCCTGCAACTTTCAAGATCTCGGCCCTTGTTTCGAAACCACTGTTTACTTGGCGATATTCTATGATTTTTCTAGCTCTTCCTTCATTTAGGCCTGATATCCGCCTAAAAATATAAATATCACAGATACAGCGACAGGAATGGATCTTGAGCGTTCAGTGGAAGAGTGGGGATCGGTTTTGTGATCTTCCAAAATTCCCATTTAAATCATACATTTATTCCTAAATACATTTCTGTTCAGTTTTTTGTATAACATATAGGTATGAATAAGGTATGCTATTTCCATTGCTGGCTGAGCAGCGGGTGTCTAAACTCATTAAGGCATAATGTCCAATAAATCGGCTATCACATAATTATAAGACATGGCGGACAAAAATACCAGTTTTTTTCTTTGTTTGCTTTCGAACCCAAACAAAAGAAAACAAATTTCCTTATGAAAGTCTACCTCTACACAAAATCGAAGTGAAAATCAAAAATGCAAATAAAAATGGTTCGGAATGTTTTTCGTGGGCGTAGTGTCATCGAGACTGAAGTACACAGAACAGAGAAAGTATCACGTAATAGGATCATCGGGGGACTCGTAATTAAAATAGTGCACCCCACACTCGAGCGTCACTTCATACCACCACACAGACCGAATAATATACTTCTGCGCAGGTGAACGGCAGCGCTCAAGATCGGTGCCGTTAATTATAAGAGATTATAAACCTATTTGAGACATACACACAAGAACATACGCGTTCAGAAAACTGTCTCCATTGTCTTACCTTTGACTGTTGGTCAAGTGGCTTGCGTAAACAAAATTACAATAATTACTTACTATAAAGCAACATACCTTAACATTGCTTGAGATGCAGTATTAATGTCAACACCAACTAAACTGACTACTTTCTCGACGGCACAATCTAAGGCCGATTCGAGCATTTTAGGGGGAATATCATGCTGATACAAGCCAACTCCCAGATTTTTGGGGTCCACCTAAACAAAACATGTTTCTATTGTAGATAAATATACAACATTTACTGATTAATTTATTTACATTTAAAGGTAACTAACTGGTAGATGATGACACCTGGCATTGAGTTTGTTATATACCACCAATGTGACGATACGAGCAAGTCATTCGCCTGGTGGTAAGCGACATGCCTACCCATAACAATTAAAATGGACTAGTCCTGCGAGGCACCACACTGCGCTCGTCAACTCGAGACGTAAAAGATGTTTAGTCTCTTTTTTTCCAGTAATTTCCCTAGCTACAATAGCCCTTCGAACTGGAGCACAGTAATGTCTAAAGTTTAAACATTGCTTAGCGCGTATATCTGGGCACTGGGGTGGTGGTACCTACCTAGCCGGCATCTTGCTATAAGAAACCTACCACCAGTAAATGAACCAGTACATAAAAGTATAAATAAATAACGTTTGGTAAGTCACTCACTTTTATAAGCTCACCTAAAGGGTCCAGTACTCTTCTCGCTATAGATAAAGCTGATATCAAGTTTGGGTCCATATTTGGGTGTTCCTGTATTATGAATTATAAGAATATTCGCATATAATTGGCATATTTTTCCATAAGCCTATTTATAATTAATGACTAACTAAAGTTATATAATTAACGACAAAGTTGCCTTTTTCAAAATGTTGTTCAATGTGAAGGAAAAAACTTTCTGAGATATTTTAGCTCAATTTACAGAGTGATAAAAAGTGAAAATAAGGCTGATCGTTAGCGCAGCCAGCAGGCAAATGGTCAACGCTGACCTTATCGCAATCACATTAAAAACGCAACCTATGATAAGTCAAAGCCTAGGATGGCACTCTCATCCTTTTTATAGAAATCATCCAGCAGATCCTGTCACTTAATGTACTAATCTTATCGAAGATGATCGCGCTCGTGAAACTCTGTGTAACGCTCAATAAAGCTAAGCTGCCTAAGTGTAGAGAATCGACGCTGACTAGCAGTGACGCAATTAAGAAATGATAGTCACTCTACGACGGTTACTGATACGGCGTTCATAATCAGCCTTATCTCGTCTCAATTGTTTATGTGGAAGTGGTCAATTATCGAATACATTAATCTTCAATTTTACCTCAACATACCTTTTGAGCCTCTTTGCTTACGGAATAAATAGAAGCGCCTTGTTCTGGTACTATAATAATTGGGGCATCATTACAAATATTATTACTTTTCAACCATAATTCTGTTTCACGACAGGCTGTTCCATTGCCTAGGCCAATTAATTCCACACTGTAATGACAACGCATTAGATTAGTGTACATAATATTTTAAAATAGTTGGAAAATCCAAAAGTGCACGCCTCATAATCTTTAATTTAGTAAATAATAATTAAACTACATCGAATTATACCGTGAAAAGTAATAGGCTTCTATTCCTCAAAATACTGAAGCCAATAAAAAAAAAACCAACTCGATAAGTGAAGTATTTCGCTCGTTATCGTGACCACAAGATACGGGATCCGCACATACAGACACACGGACGTCCAAAACAGAACTTTTTTAAACAATTTTTTAATTAGTTTTAATAATAAAAGGAGATTTAAAAATATCATGAGTGTTAAAAATTGTGTTTTTTCTCAACATTTGTCTATTTATATTCACTTATAAAAGCAATAAAGAATAAAAAAAGTGACATTTTAAGTTGGAGAATCACTCGGTGTGCGTAAACTGACAGTAATACCCACCTCAACGCTTCGCTTATGAGGCGTGCAAAAGAATATATACTAGGTGTCGATTTGATCCCCTAATAGCCTAGTACCCTACCACCTTTTATGAGTCGACACGAATCAGTGAAAAAATAAAACCCTTAATTTTTACCTAAATATACACTTATTTTCTAATGGAGTTTATTCAAAACAGCTATCATCATCATCATATCGGCCATTTATACGTCCACAGCTGAACAAAGGCCTCCCCCATAGATTTTCACAACTGTGTCATCATTTTGGGGGGTATTTGCCAATACTCACCACGCTTGGCAGGCGGGTTGGTGAGCGCAGTATGGCTACCGTTTCACAGAAGGGACGCTGCTGCCCATCCCTCTGGTTTAGATTCCCTTTAGTTGCCTTTTATGACATCCAGGGGTGGAGATGGAGTGGTGCTATATTCTTAATCCGGACACCACACGGAAACGGACACAACACAGCTAGCGGTCAATAATCTCATTTGTATACCTACGCAGTGCCACCCTCGCGCTCGGTCATTGTACGAGACGGGTGCATAAGTAAGCTGCAACTGTTTTGGTTGAATACTAATTGTAATTATATTATCGCGTGTCGTTTATTAGTATGAGTTTGAAATCATTTTATCATTAGTATCAGTGTTCTACCGCACAGGAATGTTGAAGGTGACCTAAATCGGCACGCATTATAATGTGTATTGTGTTTGTGTGATTTACCCATATTCTTTCATTAAGTCCTTCAATTGTTTAGCTGCTGGATCATATGATTTAATCTGTCGTAAATCCGGGTAGATAGTACAAGCATCTTGTTTTTCCCCATTAGAATTTATAATACCAACCTGTAATCAATATTCAAAGCGTTATAAACAATCCCTAATCAGTGAAATAAGTTTAAAAATATTGGGCAATGTACATCACCTTGCAACCAGCTCTAAAACCTGGATCTAAGCCTACTATTGTTCTATTTTTGATTGGTTCTGTCAAGAGATACTTCTCTAGATTTGTAGTAAATGTTTTCACGGCTTCCTTTTGGGCAGTGGCTGTGAGGCCGGCTCTGACGTTTCTCGACAGCCAGGGCTTAATGAGGCGATTGTAAGCATCTCCTAGACCTTTGCGAACCCAATAACTGCTTTTCCATAAAGAAAGACAGTACCTTTAAAATAAATTGCCTTGATTAAAGAATAAATAATAATATTTCTAAAAACGACTGAGTTCGTCTATGCGCATGCCAAGCGTGGCGATTATACATACAACACACACAGACCGGCAGGCTGATTACCTAAGTCGCAGACACTTTGCAACACTCGTAAATTGCTCCAACGCCGCTGTTAAACGTTAATTTGGAATACCAAATTGCCGATACCACCTTTAAGGACAAACCTATTTGCCGATAGCGACTAAACAGGCGAAGATCTCTGATGCGCCTCTGTCGGACAATCAATGAACTAAAAACGTTCATTCTTTTTAGTTCCACTGGTGACTACTGGCACTAGTAACTATGCATCTTCCACAATAGCGACAGGTGGGCGATGCCTTACGTAATACCAATTTTTTGACGCTTTGCCACCGGTGGATCCTTTGCTGGGCGATAGCTGCCATCGCGTCTGCTGTTGCTGTTATTAGCTAATCAGCCCGCGGTTGTTGTGGCGATCTTTGGCGTCCAGCAGTAGATTTCATTCAGAAATAAAGATTACGGATTTTTTGTGGTAACATTATGTAGTTTTCAGCTCTCAGGGCGCAACTGCTACCCATCCTATTGTAACAGTCCCTTTATCGCCTTCTACGATACCCATCAGTGGGTTGGGGTGACTGTTTCATGTAGATAGATTTTTTTTAGAGCACTGAGTTGTCATAGTTTGTTTACCTTTCAAGTTTATTATAAAACCAGTCAGGAACAACTACTTTAACTGAGAGTATTTTCTCATCTTCTCCTCTATTTAATGCTAAAGTCTGGTGAGGTTTCACAAACTGAATAGGACATTTCCAGTCAAAATACAATTTATAAGTCTCAGGATCTGATTTATTATCCACTTTCTTCTTAACATCTACCTTTTCTTTTGTGGAACTCTTTGTTCTACTGCTTTGTATAGTAAATCTGGTTTCTTCTTTTCTGAAAAATATATAAATTTAGTAACTGGTGAAACCTTTAATAATTTAATTTACAAGCCAGATCTACTTACAGAGTTCTCATTTGTTCTAAAACCCTTGTGTCTTTGTATATTATATCAGCTACTATATGAGTAATATGAGATTCCACTTTATCAATTGATTCAAGTTCATCATTATTCTTACAAAGCATTTGCATGTCAATATATTCTCCGTTTAATGCTTGTATTGCATGTTGCTCCAAGCCAAGATTACGAGCCCTTTCAGCAAGGGATAATGAATGTGATTTAAGGGGTGCATACTAAAACAGAATGCCAACATTATATATAGTATCATTCATTATAGAAATTGAGCATTTATCCTTATCCTACGGATTTCTAATGTCAACCAAAGTTACACTTTTAAAAGTCAAATTTTTTAGTTAAGTTATTTCATATATTATAATATGCAGCAGAGTAGGAAGCTGCTATCCAACATCCGAACGATCTACTAGCAAATGAGGAATGTACTCTTGGTCTGTCCCATTTCAGTGTTCTGTGTGAGGTGCGAGCTAGATCTATTGCCTATTTGTGAAACCTTAATAGTGTTGATGCATGGACATACATGGACAAACACTATGCTAAAGGACAGAATTATCCAAGCCAACTTACTGGGAGACAGGCTAGTTGAAAAAGCAACTGAAAGTTGCCCACAAGGAGGGGGTTTTATCCCCAATACTATGGAGCCTTGTGGTAGACTAGACTTTGCTGCAACTGAACATAGGACCATTCCATACAGTAGGGTATGGTGATGATATAGTCATACAAGTAAATGGCAAGTTCCTAAACACTGTGTCGGGCCTGCTTCAAGATGCTTTAAACAAAGCATAAGGATGGTGTGATAGGAACAACCTATCCATAATTCCAAGCAAATCCAATTTTAGTGCCGGTCACAAGTAAAAAGACCTGAGTGGACTCAAGGGAGTTAAAAATGTGGGGCACTTAACTTAAACAGGCCATGGAAGTAAAGTATCTAGGTGTAACACTGGATAAGAAACTAATGTGGCATACTCATGTTGGGAATACAACAAAAAAGGCCCTAAGGGTGAGACTCAGAAACGAGTCTAAGCGTAAACTTACGTTTCCATCTGTCAAAACGCAATACTTACGCTCATCATTTTGACAGATGGAAGCGTAAGTTCACGCTTAGACTCGTTTCTGAATCTCACCCTAAGAGTCTTCAAAATGTGCCATTCTGCCTATAGCAAGATGTTGGTACTCAAACCTACAGTCATTTACTGGATATACAAACCAATGGTGAGGCCAAATTAAAATCCTGCAAAGACACCTTAAGGAAGGTACAAAGGGCAACCTGCATCAGCTTTACTGGAGCCTTTAAAACTACGCCTACAATGGCACTCGAGTAGATTTTGAATATTAAACCATAAACATACACACAGAGGCAAGAAAATCTCTCTACAGACTTGCAAAGGCAGGTGTATGGAATTGCCCTGCACAAAACACACATCAATTGATCCTGTGAAGGAACTGGACGACTTAATGAACATGACATGCAATGCTGACAATCGAGTCTATATGTTCCATAGGAGATACAGTGTAAGCAGTGTCGCCACTCACATTCAGCTCACCACAAACTGCTCTGCGTTCTGTAAGCTACTTAATATACTTTTTTTTTCTAATGATATACTTTTTTTTATCATAAGGTAGGAAGAAATCAAGCAGCTACTTTAATCTGCCCTCCAGGATTACCTTATCCCATGGTGAGATAACGACTGCCCAGAGGGTTTTATTATTATTATTACTATTTCTAATTTATAAATTGAGGCTCTTTTTTAACATAATACAAATCACTTTTTTTCTTGTATATTATAAATGTAAATTAAGTATGTTTTATTATTAAAACATAAATATCAGGTGCCTACTAAAAATAATCTTTGAGGTATAGTCGCAATACTATCAAAATCTATCTTCAGATACAGACAAGTAATCCAGTCTTATTACTAAGATATGAGAGTGAAGATGTGAAGACTTCAATTTCATCAAAGAACACCCAAACTTATTACTATCTTTTTTGCACACTCCTCTCATTTATGCTAATGGCCTACACTTTGTAGAGTGACTTCACCTATTGAAATACAAAATCTTACCAAAAGACTTCAATTTCATCAAAGAACACCCAAACTTACTACCATCTTTTTTGCACACTAATCTCATTTATACTAATGGCCCACACTTTGATTTCTCCTGTGTAGTGGGTACAGTTTCCACATGCACATCTCTAGTTGATACTTCTAGTATCACATGATTCATACAAAACCAGTATATTTGGACTGGAGAAGACTGAAAGCTGGGCTTTGGCAACAGTCCATATCAACCAACAGGAAAAAGATATACTTACTATTAAATCAAGTTCAGACAGGTTTCGGGCATTCAATATACCTTTCTCAATTTCATGTGTCAACTTCTTTGATTTTTTAAGAGTTCCAATAACAGACTTTACTTTCTTCTTTAGCTGTGTTATGTTTTCATAGCTTTCATGTAGCTCCTGAAGTCTAAGAAATAGAACTGATGACTAATTAATTTGTATTACCTTCAGCATTCCTGTTATTTTTATTATTCATATAAAATGAAAACATTTAATTTTTGTATATTCATTTAAAATTTGATTTGGTATCAGTAAATATTACACCTTTATAATAATTTAACTTAATTAACATCCACATAGATGAGTTTAGGAAACAACTAGAAACAAATTTGTATTTACCGATCTGGCATCAGATTATCTACAGCAGTTTTCCTATATCTCGCTATAAATGGCAAGGTACAACCTTCTATGAGCAATCCAATTAAATTTTGGGCCAATTTGATTGGGATTTTCTCTACCTGTGATAACATTTCTGCCTCATTCCAAACATCAGGTATATTTTCATCATCATCAAAGGAACAAAAATCTTCATCTTTTTCTTTTGGTGCTTTGGTAATTTTAGTCCTCGATACCTTTGTGATACTATCAAGATTTTTACTACTTTTCGAACTAGGCCCTGCTTTAGCTCTTGTAGTTTTGGCAGTAGTCTTAGGTTTTTTCTTAGGAGAAACAGTAACATCCTCTTCAGTACAGTATTGCACAGCTTTCCGTTTCCTAAGGTTAGGTGCAGCTGTTTCCATGTTCAGTCTTACTCACAGACGAGACAGAGAGATAGGTACTTCGTAAATCGTATGTATTCAAAATTACTTCTTCTTCTTCTCATAAATTACGGCTTCTGTAGAGTGTAGAGTATCTTCCACAATTTCGCCAATGTCAAGTATAAGGCAACGTCATACGGTGTTTAGATTATTAAATCTTTACATATTAATAGAATATTATTCATTCATGAAAAAATATGTCCACTATGTCGAACGGTTTTCAATTGCTCTTTAAAATTAAAAAAATCTGTAAAATTTAAAAATTTAAACTGACGGCACAGTTTGTACTGGTTTGTACTTTGTTTGTTGAGAAGTCTTTTTTTCTTGTTATTATTGTAGCCTGGAGTCCAAGTCCTTTGGCCAGTACTTTTTCTATCTTCTCATTTAATTCTTTTGATCTTATAATTTAATTCTGAGATTTAAATCTTTCGATTTTGTGATTTCTTTGCTTATTTTGCTGTTTGCTCAAATATTAGACATCTTAAGATTTTTACGCAAACGGATACTGATTTTAGATTTTGAAACCGGCTTACAATTCCGTTTTTAAAATCGGTTTCAGTACCCAGTTTGTCATAAACTTCGATTGTTTAATTAGAAAATGACAAACGCAAACGAATGTATTTAATAAATAAGTAATTTTTCGATGTGTAACATCAACATTATTAAGCAAATGAAGGTTCTTGCTTAACTAAGGATTAGGCATATTTTCCTTAATTCTTTGCTTTACCTAAGCTTAGGACTAACAGAAAACTTTTGTACAAAACTTTCTGGCGCATTTAAAATCGTCGTATTTACAGTGACTCAAATATATTTTATATTTCTTTTTTTGAAGACTGTAGTTTGGGCGTATGGTGTTGTGTGCTTATTGTGTAAGAATTATTTATTTTGTTGGGTTAACGAATATTAAAATCGCAGTGGATATTATTCTTTTCTTTTATTTAATACGTGTCACAAAACAATTACGTACATTTTTAGTTCAGTGAAGAGACAGAGAGAAGAAGGAAGTATACATAGTTAATATTTAACTACATATCTTTTTATTGTAGCAAATACGTTCTCCTTTTGTAAGTTCCATTATATTAAACCACGAGAAGGTATTGAGGTACAAGGAAATAAAATATTAAAGCTAAACAAGGGACTATACGGATTAAGAGAACGTCCTAGATTTTGAAAGATTTGATGACAACATATATACCATAGGATTCGAAAGATCACAAAACGATTTTTGTCTATACATCGGAAAAGAAATTAATGTTTGGCTGATAATTTATGTGGATTACATACTATTAATTGGCAACAATGAAAATCTGGAAAATATAGTAAATGTCTTGAAAAGAGAATTTACTGTGAAAGATTTTGGAAAAATAAAAAATGGTACATTTTAGGGATGGAAATAGTTAGAAAAAATGAAACCTTGAACATAACACGAGGAAAACAAATTATGAAAATGTACACCACTAACCACAGGATTCCAAGCAAACTCGCATGAAGAAATTGAAGATGTCCCATACAGACAAATAATGGGAGGTTTGATGTTTATATCAACTGTATCGCGACCAGACATAGCGTTTGCTACATCTTACCTGAGTCAATATCTTGACAAACCGAGTGAAAGTCTATGGATACAAGCTAAACGAGTGTTAACATACTTATGGCCGGTTTCTGAGGTACTTTTGTCGGCGGTTTATCTATTCATTAGCGCTATTGGTTCGATAACTTAAGAAAATGTGTTTCTGAACAACGCAGTGTAAGATAAACTCCGTTTAAACTTAGCTTAACTTAACTGACCAATGTGCGCCGTTTATCTGTTCGATAACTTTATAGGATGTTACGTTTTCTAGCAAACTACATCAAATTTTAGGCCAAATATTACAATAATTCAAAGGGTATATTCAATAATCATAATGAGTACCTACCTATAAGCAGTTCATGAATAGTATTTGAAAATACTGGAGTTTACTTCCAATGAATCAGTACCTACACAAAAACTTAGACGTGGAGATATCCTTTTGAAATGTTTACAGATGCAAAATTTAAATTGAGATATCATTTTGATAAGTTGACTGTGATACACCTAAGTGATACCATCAGCCCTATTCTGGCTCCCGTTATGCATCAAAAGTATACATTGCTACTTCGATAAGAAGCATCTTCTCTTTTTCAATAAATGATTTACTTCGCTTTCTAGATTCCATCATTGCTATTTTACTAAAGCATGAATTAAGCACAAACGATAGCAAATACCACTAAACTTAAAATCAAACTGCAAGTAAAGCACAATAAATAATACCACGACGCACGAAATGACGAAGCAGCAATAAAGAGTTTGAGGACTTAAAAAAAGACTACGAGCACGACATCTGGTCGTTCATAGATCCGCTGATAAACGACGAATTATCATAATTATGAACAAAACGATTGCTAGGCTACTTATACACTCTCGAAAAAAATATTATTGTAAAGAAAGCTAGTATTTGGTGATTAAATTAAATAATAAAATCAATTTTAAACTCGATATCTCAAACAGACCCATCTAGCGGCAGATTTAGAAACTGGTTATTGGTTTCATAGTTATGGAAAGGTTCGTTGTGTATTCAGAAACGCAGTGACAGTTAACCTACGTTTATCTTATACATAGGCTGCACTAAAAGTATCGGGAATGGAATATTTCCACTGTTCCTGTCATATTAAAATCTTTTTAATTGAAAACTCCTTGGTTTTACAAATCGAATACCATTTATTTATTTAAAAAAAGATTCACGGTCTTGTCACAAAGTTTTGTCAAACTTGTTTAGTCGTTGAGAAAATGGAAGAAGAAAAAACAATTGAACCGTACGACGTTGCCGACATATTTTATAGATTTTTTCATTTTTGAGAAATATTTTATTGAATATGTAAAGATTAATTAATCTAAACACCGTACAACGTTGCCTTATACTTGACATTGGCGAAATTGTGGAAGATAATCTACAGAAGCCATAATCTAAGAGAAGAAGAAGAGAAAATGGAATTGACTCGAGAAAATTCAAGAGCGATGATTTATTATGACTTTCGAAGTGGTTTAACACAAAAACAGCGTGTTGACCGGATGATTTCTGCATTTGGTGATGAAGCCCCATCCAAGACCACAATTTATCGCTGGTTTGCTGAATTTCAACGTGGACGTGTCAAGCTCAGTGATGATCCTCGTCAAGGTCGTCCAAAAACTGCAGTCACCCAAGAAAACGTTGATGCTGTGCGTAAGCTGATTGAGGAAGATCGACATGTGACATACCGCGAAATTCAGGCAACTTTAGACATTGGCATGAGTCAAATACAAATAATCTTGCATGAACAATTAGGTGTAAAAAAGTTGTTTTCCCGATGGATACCGCATTTGCTATGTGAAGAGCAAAAAGCGGCTCGCGTTACTTGGTGCGTCAGAACTCTCGAAAGATTCCACGCAGGATCCTCAAATGCTGTATACAACATCGTATCAGGTGACGAATCCTGGATATATGCGTATGAACCCGAAACAAAAAACCAGTCACGAGTTTGGGTGTTCGAAAATGAGTTAAAGCCAACAAAAATTGTTCGTTCACGGAGTGTTGCAAAAAAAATGGTGGCCACGTTTGTCTCCAAAACCGGCCATGTTACGACTATTCCTCTTGAGGGACAAAGAACGGTTAATGCAGAATGGTATGCTAGCATTTGTTTGCCACAGGTCGTTTCTGAACTCCGTAGAGAGAACTGCAACCGCCGCATCATCCTCCATCACGACAATGCGAGTTCTCACACCGCGCACAGAACAAAAGAGTTTTTAGAGCAAGAAAACATAGAATTATTAGACCATCCGCCGTACAGCCCCGACCTAACCCCTAATGATTTCTATACTTTCCCTAAAATAAAGAATAAATTGCGTGGACAGAGATTTTCATCACCTAAAGAAGCTGTGGACGCCTACAAAACGGCCATTTTGGAGACCCCAACTTCCGAATGGAATGGTTGCTTCAATGATTGGTTCCATCGTATGGAAAAATGTGTCAAATTTCGGGGAGAATACTTCGAAAAGCAATAAATACATTTTTAAATAGTAATATTGTGTAACTTCCTTGATTCCCGAAATTTTCAGTGCCGCCCTCGTACATAGCTTTATTAAATCAATAGCTAGTGGGAATTTAACTGGGAACTTCAGAAACCGGGCATTAAAGATGTTGGACTATTGTACGAGAAACGTGAAGGAAAATTCAATTTGGTAGAGACATATTGAGGTGCTGACTGGGCAGGTAACCATACAGATAGGAAAAGTGTAAAAGGGTCTATTACTCTTTACAACAGAAATGTTGTCGCTTGATTATCCAGGAAACAGGGTTGTGTTTCACTTTCAACTGCTGAGGCTGAATACATAGCAGCTGCGACAAGTGCGTGTGATCTTTTGTACGTAAAAGGATTGTTCTGTGATTTTAGTACGAGAGAGAGAGTATGAAAGAGAGAGATTTAAAGCGTGTGTTGTATATGGATAATAGAGGAGCTATTGAGTTAACAAAATCTTTTGAAAATAGCAAGAGAGCAAAACACATCGATATTAAAACTCATTTTATAAAAAGACCTAGTATTAAAGAAAGTTATAAAAGTTGAATTCACTAGTTCTGACAACAATTTATCTGATTTATTGACCAAACCAAGTGGTTTGAATGAAAAATTTTATTTACTGAAATCAAGTTGAATATTGAGTTAGAGTATATGTTTGATATTGTAAATTGTAATGTTAACAATTTAAATTCTGAAGAAGTTCAAATCGAGGTAGGATTTAGATACTTTATTTTATTTTATTTTATTTTATTTATTAGGGAAAACAAACATTTACACACTTTACATAATTAGATGAAAGTAATTACATAAGAATGCATCAGCGTGCAACTAACTACGTAATCCACATCTTATTTTACTAAAAGATTCATTCACGAGTATAATTTAACAATTAAACTATTAAAGAAAATGGAAAATAGCTTCAAATACCTATGTTCACTATAGCTTTATCCGAGGTACTATAAAACACAATTTGTTTGTTAAATCTGAACAGTCGTATTTGTTATTACACAAATTATAAAGAAACATTGTTTCCAGAAAGATCCACCTAGTTTTTAAAGAAGAATGTTTATAATGGTTCAGTAAATTTTCATAGGAGGTAGTTTTACGAAAGCAACGGTAATGTGTGGCTTTGAGAAATTTATGTTGTATAGTTTCAAGGCTCTTTATGTATTTTTTATAGAAAGGGTTCCATATTAGCACAGCATACTCTAATTGTGATCTTACTAATGATTTAAATAAATGAATGTAAGTATTACTACGTTTGAAATTGGTCATACATCTCATTACAAATCCATACATTCGAAATGCGTTACCAATAATTTTATCAATGTGTAAGTCAAGATGAAGCTTGCTATCTAGCAACACTCCAAGGTCCCTAATTGAACTCACTTTCTTTAAATAGACGTTGTTCAAATTATATGTTCTATACATTATATTTATATATATATATATATATATATATATATATATATATATACTTACAAAAGGAGAACGTATTTGCTACAGTAAAAAGATACTTAAATGTTATCTATGTAAACTTCCTTATTTTCTCTGTCTCTTCACTGAACTGAAAATATACGCAATTTTGTGACACGTAATAAATAAAAGAAATAAATAATATCCACTGCGATTTTAATATTCGTTAACCCAACAAAATCAATAATTCTAACATGTTGGGGGGTTTTGCCATAATCACCACGCTTGGCAGGTGGGTTGGCGATCACAGTTGAGTTGTTACAATTTAATTAATTAAGTATTTATTCTATAACAAGCCCTTTGTCCGCGATTTCACTTAAAATTAAGAATTTCCCAGACACACTTCAACACCCCATTTAAACTCTTTAGGGATCATTATTATGCCTATCTCCTACCCCAAGGTTCAAGCTATCTCACACAAAATGCATCAAAATCGGTTCAGGGCTTTAGCCGTGACAACGTAGCAAACAGACAGAAACACTTTCGCATTTCGACGGTTAACTACCAAGACCTCCTAACTGACCTTTTTGACAAAATGCTTTTTTTACGGATTCTCAACGTAAACATTCTATCTTACCTAATAGAAAAATCTATATAATACAGAATTCGCAGTATTTCGAGTATTTTTACAATCGTAGCAATATCTACTAAATATGCGAATGCAAAATTTGGCGGCAATTACTGCTAACTTCAGCGTGTGCGTTGCAACTTGTATGAACTAGTGGCGTCTTTCGCGCCCTCTCCGCTTTCAAAGTAAGTTTTACTGATTTTTTCTTACATTGTACCAATATCTTGTTGTTAGAAGTATTTATTAGTAAAATTCTAACATTTTTTGTGTAATGGTGATTGTTTATTATGAATAAATTTGCCGTAAACAAGATATCTGTAGATAGAAGTTATCAGTTGTAACAGTTTTTGCGCGATGACTCACAATACGAACTCAGTGTAATAGCACTTAGGAGTTATTATACTCTAATATATAGTTGGTGTTTTATTAATCTCATAATTAGTTCTCATAGATCAAGAAACTTGATCCAGCTCTGTTTGAAGCCTGAAAAACAAAATGCTGACACAGAACAAAATGAAAGCCACAAATCACCTGTACAAGATCGCAGCGCACCACCACCCACTGCTCCTCCAATTTCTATGCAGATATAGTTTTTAGACCAACACTTCTGATTCACTACAGATCTTTAGCATTGAGAATTCAGTCATCAACAGCATGTCTTGAATTGATTCTTCACAAATACACGCAGTCTTCCAAGAAATTTTAGAATTTAGTTTTCTCCTATAAAAAAAAACATTGCAATACACAAATAAAAAAAAGACTTGTGACACCTGTTTGACCGATCAGAAAGGAACTTTTAATGAAGATGATTAGCAGCAGCATATTTCGAGAAAAATAACGCTAGGTAACAAAATAAAACGACAAGAAGGATGCATCTGGACGAAAATGTATAGTTTTAAATGTTGATCTGCAAGCTGTAAAAGTTTGTCCGTTTTTGACTGCCAGTACAATATATTATAAAACCAAATTGGCTCTGCAAAATTATAATGTGGAAATTCACTTTGCTACATTATTTCGGAAAATATTCCCTCTCATGGTTGTGCCACATAAAACCGGAACAATAACAATTTTTTTATACGCCATAACGTAGGTGTCTATCAAAAGTTCTTGGAAGTAGGCCATACCCAATATTGGGAGAGACCTTAAAAATAGGACAATAAATTTACCAAACGACTATGCCACACCACAGCTATCAAATAGGCAAGTATTAAACCTTTTCCCTATGAGACAGTTAAGCTACATTTTTTTCTTATAATGCCGATCCGCTAACTTGGCGATACTCTTCGATAAAACCCGGTAGAAAAACTGTCAACCCTGAAATTACCAATGTAAAATTGTTTACCTACCAGATGGATTGATATGAGTAAACTTGACTATAACTCTGAATCGATTGACCTTCCTCAGAGACCAAAAAGACTTTCTGTCATAGAACATTATGTATCCTTACATACCAATTCCTGATGCTAAACTTAAATATCTTCAAGAATTGAAATCTTTACTGCCGGAAGATTATCAGCCATTATGATTCTTTACCTCGTATTTTAGTTGTATTAAGCTCTAAAGTTAATATAACAAAATAAAACCTAGGATCTCAATTAAATACTAGGTACTAGACTGATTATACTAGCCATACTATAGGAAAGAGTGGTGTCCGGATTAAGAATATAGCACCACTCCATTTCCTCCCGTGGATGTCGTAAAAGGCGATTAAGGGCGTATTCTATCCGATACGATGACGATGACTAAGGGAAGCATTAAGTAATGATTGCATTGTGATTTATCTGAAATTTTAATAATTAATATTATTATTTTCCATTTTTTTTCTTTTTATTATTATACCACTTGTTGAATTATTGTAAAATCCACATCAATGTTGGGACTAATTCCTCCCAAATGAAATAACAAATACTCCTATCTAGATATTCTGTCGTAAAAAAGTGTGAAAATTTCTTCTATCTTACCTACATTAATTTATTGAAACAAAATAATAACTTTGTCCTAATATTGTAAATAGTTATGTTTTAAACCAAATATATTTTTATTATATTTGCACTCACATCAAAGGCAGAAGATTTTTTGTGGCTACTGCAAACTTTTAATATATTGAGTTAGGTTAGGTTAGGTCTTGATGTTTAACCGTCGATTTATAATATTTAATTTATTTAGCAGTGATAGCCCAGTAGTTGAACGCTTGCCTTCCACAGAGGAGGGTCGAAGTTCGATCCCAAGCCGCCTTTGACTTTTTGGATTCATGTACGGATCAGAATTTGATTATCACTTGCGTTAACGGTAATGGAAACCATTGTGAGGAAACCTGACTACATGAGAGGGCTCCAATGTTTTCAATGGTGTATATAGTCTGCCAACCCACACTAAGCCAGCGTGGTGGACTAAGACGTATCCTTTATAATCCTGAGAATAGGCCCGTGCCCAGAAGTGGGACAGTAATAGGCTGTCTTTTAAAATTAAATTCTAAATCCGTTACATTATACTTTTACTCCTATAGACTTTAGCGACATTTCGTTAATAGTCATCGTTGTTGCTAATTCTATAAAATAATCATTCACATCCGTTAACTGTCACATAGCCAGACATAGTTAAAAACCTATTGTGACTCGCGGCTGCCGGCAATAAACAGGTAGAGGTGTAATAATACATGTACAGGTGCTCAGGCGCAGCGCAAATCAAAAACAGTGTATTACGAGACTAGCTTACAAAATAAATACGTATATGATATGTATCTATATGTATATTATGGATAGAGCATCGTGTGGTGGAGTGAGCCGCGCACTCAAAATGAACAGGTTTTGTATAGCTTTGTATGTGTACCCGAATTTCGAGTATTTAAAAGAGTGCGACGGAACGAAAAAAAGTACTACACCCGCTCCCACAATTCGCAACGTTCAACTTCTGATACTTCAAAGTCCAAAGAGTCTAGGTTAATGCGTAGCCATGTGTATATGACTACGAATATTTGATTAGAAATAGTAAAACATTAATTACGTAGAAACTCTTAAACATCGCAAAGATCGAAAACTTATTAGTGAAAGGCCAATCAGGAAATCTTCACCATTCTAATATTTTTACAGTTCATTACACTGCACCTTACCATTTGGCATAGTTGCGCAAATGTATTATAAAAAATGACTGAATTGAGCACGTAAATGTAATTAATAAATCTGACGACAATCTGCAACCTCCATAAATATCAAAGTTGTTGGGCACAATGATGTGCCAAGCCGACACGCGATATGGGACAGAAATATTGTATGTCTATCTCTTTTCTTTGCAAGTGTCAATAATATTTTTCTTGTGCAAATGCAATGGAAGATATCCAGCAGTCTATTGTTTACTCTGTCTGTCAGAAAATACGATCTATAATGTGCTCAACTCGATAATATTTTATTTGCGCAACTGCAAAATGGTAATGTGCAGTGTAATGAGCTGTAAAAGTGTAAGGTCCGTATTACAGAACGAAACTCAAGCATTGATCTCAGTTTAAAACTAGTTTTGAGTTGAGCATTAATTTTAAAACGTCCCTCAACCATAGATTTATTGAACGTAGTTCAACTGAGTCGTGGCTTTATTCTAAATCGTCACTCAGTTATAGGTCTGTACTTGAGCAGAGATTTGAACTGTGATCACGTGAGTGTGGTCCAGATAGCGCTTGAGCACATTTTTTAATGTATGTTGTTTCTTGCGCATTGATTTTTGGTTATTTGGTTTTGATACAAGCTGTTTTTATAAGTGTCTCTGCAATGATATTATATATTAATGTATCTGTAAAATGTCATTGAATGGAAGTATATATTTATCACAAAATTGATATTTTTGGAGAAGTTGACTATTACAATGATTTATTTAACAATCATTCGAAAAGAAGTTTGGTCTTTAGTGTTCCTCTCAGATGTATGTGAGATGTACAGGACTTATATAATTGTATTCTTTTTAAATGAGGTAGTTTCATGTTGCCCCAATATGTGGTGAAAAACGTCATACTTTCTTTTCTTTAACTTTCTGGAGGAGTCAACACGATTTCGCTACGGGTTATTATGTTAATAATTGAAATCAAATTAATTAAACGATATTTATTTATCAACATAACATCTGTTCAATGACAATAGGCGCCAACACCAATACACGTTCCTTTTAGTTTAGACTTCAACAACATTCATCTCGTTAAAGTATATTAAAATATTTTACGTAGGTAACTAGTATGTAAAATAACCCTTTTAAATAGAACCTTGTATGTAAAGACGAACTATTTTGTGAATAACGCCGCTGTCAAGCGTCAATTTGGTATTACCTATCTATTTGCCGATAGCGACTAAAGAGGCGAAGATCTCTGACGCGCCTCTGTCGGACAATCAATGAATTAAAAACTTTCATTCTTTTTAGTTCCACTGGTGGCTACTGGCCCTAGTAACTATGCATCTTCCACAATAGCGACAGGCGGGCGCTGCCTTACGTTATACCAATTTTTTTGTCGCTTTGCCTCCGCTGGATCCTTGGCTGCGCGATAGCTGTGACCGCGTCTGCTGTTGCTGTTTTTAGCTAATCAGCCCGCGGAGCTACACGGCAATTTGAACATGTACTGCCGCTTAAGTAGTATGTCCATTGTCCAGTACTATCGATACCTCGGTAGAAGGCATTACAATACTGTTTCTACTAAAATATATTTTTTGGGGTTTCGGTGACTTTCGCTTCGAATTTAGCCCTGTGACTTTTGTGTGTTGATCTAGTGACTTTAATTTTTATGAGGTGGCAACACTGAACGCTGAGCACAGAGTACATTTGTTTGTTAATTTAATAATTTGTTTCGTAAACAATTTGTTTACTACTTTACTTATGTTGATAATTACCAATTTACTTATTAATGGCTACTATAATTGCCATAAAGTCTTTTGTATTTTAGTCACGCCGATAATTATGTTATAATTATAACTAAACTAAATGTTGTAATCTTTTATTGAAATGGAATTGTCTTTTTGTGCACTGCGTTGCGGTTGTGATTTGTGTGCGATAGCCATAGAATACATTTAGTCATTTACCAAGGGCGATAGCCGATAAGACTACCTGCCTGCAGGTTAATCTGATTAAGGTTATAAAAGCGGGGTCAAATACTAAATACTAATTAACGAGCGGGGTTTTAATGGTAATCAACAATGTCATATGAAGCTGAACTAAAAGATTTATTATTGAAGCGCCTTATCCAAAATTTCTTTATGGGAAATCTTAATTTTTATTTTAAGGTAAGGCCACCTTTTGATATTATTATTTGTTACAACAAACACTGAGGAATTATGGTCAACTAAATGAACTAACACTAAGGGCGAGATTGCACTACGATTTAATGCCGTGGCGGTAAACCCGTTAACCGCAAATCTGCTCTAAGCACACGCAAATATATTGCGCCAAAAACCGCTAGTGCAGTCGCTTGTATTGGTTTCTATGAATCACAAAACCATGCGGGATTAAGGATTAATGTTTGGGGTGTTGTGGCCAGCTGCACCTTCATCTACTGTGATCATATTTAGTCCAACTTAATTTGATTTGCAATCAATATTTTTGTTTTTGATAGTAATAGAGTATAAATGCTTGAAAAAAAGTATTAAATGTCATTTACTGAATTTGTTGGTTTTATATTGGACTCTGCTCTTTAATAATAATTGCACGGCAACTGATTGGTACCAAATAATGCAAAATATAGTACTCCAACATAATAAATAACATATACTTGGCTGATTATGTATGTTACATACATACATAATCATAATAAAGATTATGAGTAGTGGGACAGTAATGGGCGCATAACCGGTCACAGGTTGTCAGCACAAAAGGTAAGGCTTTAGTCTACCACACTGGCCTAGTGCGGGTTGGCAGACTACACACACAATTGAGAACATTTTGGAGCCCTTTTAGGTATGCAGGATTCCTCACAATGTATTCCTTCATTGTTAATGCAAGTGATTATAAATTATGCATTATATCAAATATTTGTGCTTATCATTATAGGATAGTGAATGGTGAAAAGTTTTGTGATTTACTAACTCATTATTTAACTACTTATTTCCTTAACATCATTATATTGATATTAGTTGCTAAGCGCAATTCATGTTTCACATAAGTCCATCTGGCTGAAAATCTGTTTCAGTTCAAAGGTCTGCCAAAGCCTTACTAATTCATACTAAACAGGCAATTTTTTTTTCTGAAGTATGTAGTTAATAAATTTTAGTATTTCATTATTTTGGTTCTTAGTCAATACCTCTGAAGTATTCGTGTTGTGTGTTCCGAACTGAAGTCCAGTCTTTTACTCAGATTCTGACAATACATTTTCTAATTAGTATGTACTTAAAAATTCCAGCTCTTTGGTTAATTCCATTTAACTGTTTTCCCTCAATTGTCAACAACTGATGGGGGTTCGTGGTTAAAACCATTTATCTGTTAATATGTTTTAATTTTTATCTATATTGCAGTAAGCCTTTTTTTATCTATGTTAACTTTTATTATGTATCTTTTCCTTCAATCTTATTTCAGGCTAAGGATTGCCTAGGGTATAGTAATATATACTTTTTACATGACTATGACCAAGCCACAGATAATATAATACTATACTAGTACAGCTTTCATTATTTTTTACTCTCCACTAAAGTAATGAATGTGTTTTGTAAAGCTAAGATCTCCCATTTATTATAAAACTCAAATGTAAAGAAAATTTATTGACATCAACAAAAGAAGATAATTTAGTGATAAAAATCTTCTATCTAACAAATAAATAAAATTGAAGTGTCTGTTTGTAATGTCAAAATAACAGCATTTTACTCAATGCATATGAAAGTATATACCATACCTACAACAATTATTCTTTTGTCTGTCTGTCTGTCTATTTGATTCTGCTAATCTCCGAAACGGCTGGACAGATTTTGACGGTATTTTCACTGGCAGATAGGTGATATTATAAGGAATAACTTAGGGTACCTACTTTTATCATGGAAAAATAATTAGAGTTCCGCAAAAAAAAAAACCCATGAAATCCAATATATATACTCTATGTCAAGTGTCTATACCGAAGTACTCTTAATTATTTATATATAATCTAATTTCTTTTAAATTAAATGTCGGGTGAAAACGTCGCGGGTCCCAGATAGTTTGTCTATAAGATGTATCAAAATATCAAGTAATGAAGAACTATGCTTAAGTCAAAGTAAAAATTAAGTATATCTTAAGCTAATAAAATATTTTAACTGGAAATGTCACCTAACTTATTAAGGACAAGAATTGAAGCAAAAATTGCGAAACAATTGGCCCCTTTATAAAACAAAAACATAGTTAGTAATTTTATTAGTAAAATGCAGCATCTTAGCTCAACTACAACTTTATGAACATAACCAATACTTATCTTTAATTTTTTAAGGTTGTATAGCAAAATTACTTATCTGACCATTTAAGGAAAAGATAAGAAAATTTATGTTCACATTTTATGGGGACAGTAACAAAAGTGACATATATCTAGTATCCGATTTTGACTTGATATTTGCTTGCTAAATGCTATGGCACTAATTTAGTCACTCGCTCCTACGCCGGATACTTAAACTTATACGTACACACGACTACACATCAAGCTATACAAAACCAGTTTACACTGATCTCTCATCATACCGAAAGCCTATACAATGCGAGATCAGCTTATGTATAACATGAAGTGTAGCCGCTTCGCGCTATCCGTGTTTACAGTCTTTTTTCTCGCAGTCCAGAGGATCTAGCACGAATATTTTATGTGAGTGTGCACTGAGGGACCACACAGAGTATTCGAAAAATAAATACCTAAGGATTTAGGTAGTAGACTTAAATCAATTGTAGAATTAATCTTGGAATTTGTAAACAAGTATATAAAAAACTACAGCCCACACAGGTCACAGACCAGCAGCCAAATCTCGGAATGTATCTTAAAAACGAAGGTAATGTGAATACAGACATTTAGAAGATAATTTGTAAAGATTATTTACTAAATAACATGCCATAAAAGTGAAAGATAAAAAAAACACAGCGTCTAAACTGTGATCCTTCAGTTCACACAAAGAGTATATATATTTTACTGAAAAAACTGAATTAGGTAGATCATTAAACGCGTTTTCAGTTATGGTTTTAGTAAAAGTCTTAAAACTATTTGTAAAAAATATATGGAGCAAAAATATTGGCGCATTTTCAAGATAGCGATTATCAAAACTGATCCCTCAATCAACACGTCTACTATCATATCGTGTCTGTGTATCAAACAATTATCACATATAGCTGTTTGATGAAAGGAATATCAGAAAGTCAAGTGTTAAATACACTAGCTGAGATAATACGTTTTTATTAATCGTCCCTCAGTGTACACGCACTTAATATTTTGACGTATAGTATCGTAATCGTAACGTTAATGTGAGTGAATTTTGAATCGAAAATACAACTATCCTATAGCATTTTCTTTAAATTGATACGAAAAAAAACCACAATTCGTATCATTTATAGGTATGGATAAAATGTTCAGTTTAAATAAAAAAGTGTGAATCAAGTATTTTAGATTCAAAATTCACTCACATTAGCGTTACGATTACGATACTACACGTCAAAATATTCATGCTAGGCCCTCAGTACCGTGCAAACAGACTGCCGGTTGGTTGACGTCCTGACGACCAACCTCTTGAATCAAAACTTGTCTTTTTCAAGTCGTCGCTTGATTATATTGTTTCTTTGACGCTTGATTATCTTGTTTATTTGTCAGTATTTTTCGCTTATTAATCGCTCCTTTAGGGCAGATACTACTTGGTGGTCCACAGTGGATACCGTATGGTGCCAACAAATCGTAGTGTAACCCAACGCAGTAAGCAGTAAGTTGGACGCTAGCTAGAACCACTGGTCTTGGTGGCTTCTATCCGTGACTAAAATGCAACATTATCATCATATCAGCCACAGGGCGTCCACTGCTGAACAAAGGCCTCCCCCTTAGATTTACACAACGAGCGGTCTCGGCGGCCGCCCTCATCCAACGACTCCCAGCGACCTTCACCAGGTCGTCCGTCCATCTCGTTGGAAGTCGTCTCGCGCTGCGTTTTCCGGTGCGCGGTCTCCATTCGAGAACTTTTTTGCCCCAACGGCCATCAGTTCGACGAGCAATGTGACCCGCCCATTGCTACTTCAGTTTACTAATCCTTTCAGCTAGTCGACAACTTTAGGTCTTCTACGGATCTCCTCATTTCTGATTCGATATCGTAGAGAAATACCTAGCATAGCTCTCTCCATAGCTCGCTGAGTGACCTTGAGCTTTCTTATGAGGCCCATTGTGAGTGACTACGTCTCTGTTCCATATGTCATTACTGGTAACACACTGGTTAAAGACTTGCGTATTGAGGCATTGCGGTATAGTTGACGAAAAGACGTTGCGAAGTTTCCCAAGCGCTGCCCAGCCGAGTCGGATTCGACGATTGACCTCATTCTCGAAGTTGGACCTACCTAACTGGACAGTTTGTCAACAACTTCGAGAACAGAGCTCCCAACGGATATTGGGATGGGCACGACATGACTTTTGTCTTGCCCATGTTCATTTTAAGGCCCACCTGTTGGGAAACTGTTGAGATCATCGAGCATTGTGCTGAGCTCTTGCAGCGATTCTGCCATGACTACGATGTCATCGGAAAATCGAAGGTGAGTGATAAACTCGCCATTGATGTTAATGCCGAATTCTTTCCACTCCATTAGCTTGAAGGCATCCTCCATTGCAGCGGTGAACAGTTTCGGGGAAGTTACGTCCCCCTGTCTCACACCTCTCTGCAATGGAATTGCCCCCGTGCTCTGTTCATGTATTCGGACCGACATGGTGGCGTTTCTGTATAAGCACTTCAACACTTGTACCGTAGTCAATCTGGCACCGCTGTAGAGATTGCAACACTGCCCAGGTTTCGATCGAATCGAAGGCTTTCTCATAGTCCACAAACGCCAAGCATAGTGGCATATAACCTGCCGCAGCGTATGGATGTGGTCTATGGCACTGAAACCTTTTCGGAAACCGGCTTGTTCGGAAGGCTGGAAGTTGTCAAACCTGCACTCGAGACGATTCGTGATGACCCTCGAAAACAGCTTACAACATGGCTCAGAAGTGAGATGGGTCTATAATTCTTCAATAGGGTGTTATCACCCTTTTTGAAGAAGAGCACCACCTCACCTCTATTCCACGCTTCCGGCGTTGTGCCCTCGAGTAAGACTGAATTGAATAGCTTCTGAAGGACTTTAAGAGCCGGTGTGCCACCCGCTTTCAGAAGCTCTGTCGTAATTCCGTCCCCACCCCGGCGCCTTGTTATTTTTAAGCTGTTTCAAGGCCATTCTAATCTCGTACAGGCTGATGTCCGGGAAATCCTCAATGCAACACAGTTATCAATAATCAAACAAATAATAATAATTATAAAATGAATTTATTATATATAACACCCTGCATCTTTTTGTACCTTTTTAATGGAACTTTAGCAGTCAGTTTGGTTACTTTTGGTGTCCGCCTAAATGTTACCACCAACACGGTAACCAAACTAAAGAAATATTTTCCTGTCTTCATACATACTAAAAAGTTAGTGACCACAAAGTTATTAAAACTGTTTGGACTTCATACTTAGTTTGTCTCTAAAATAATAAATTATATAAATACGTACTAAAACTTACCTTGACAAAAATATTGACCTTTAGAGCGCAACACACGACTCTCGTTTTCTAAAGCACAATGAACATTATAAAAATGCAGTGCGATTTTACTCTGTTAACTGTTAGTCAAGTTTTCATTTTTATTTTGCTGGGTAGGTATAACTATATCTTTTTAAAATCCCTAAAATTTGCTTATTATGTTTTAGCCAGAAGATGTTGAACATATGGTTTGGGATTGGCAGCAGGCATTCCTAGATGCAACAATTAGTAGTAACTTGGTAAAAAAGTATCCAATAAGTGGACAATTTACTACATTATTTCTCAAGAAGATAATTCAGTATTTAGAACCCTATCAAGAGGTTCATGATGATTTTTATACGCATTTATGCACAGCTATGCACCAATCGAATAAAGATGGGTTTAGCTACCGACATTATGTTCTTGGTAATGATATAAATAATATTGTTACAATAAAAGAGACAAGGAATGTTGTCGTTAATGGTACAACAGGGTTGAAGACTTGGGAGGTATTTTGATCTAATAATTACGCTTTTTAGGTTTGTGTTTATTGTAATATCGGTATATACATTATAATAATAATAGTTGCGTTTAATATTCTTATTAGCGATTTAAATCTTTGCTTATTAGTAGGTAACTGACGGCCGAATACTGAAATAATATTTAACTTATTTTAATATTGAAATTCCGCTTAATGGTTTGAGAAGACCGCCTTCCTACCGAAAACAAGCATCTCAATTTATTAGGCGGTTACAGTATTCGGCGATATGACAAGCATTCTTGTATTTATTGACCAAATAAGTAGATCAGTTTAGTCACCTATTAAATTGTAATTATTAATTAAAATTCTAATAGCATCATTCTAAAAATAACTCTGTACTTACTAGTATTATGTAAATATAGGTTTTGTCTAATTACTGCCAAAAGTGTCATAGGTATTTATTGTACATAATTCTGTTCCAGGCCTCATTAGTGTTATCTGACTGGGCACTGTGTAATAAACACAAATTTTCAAATAAGCATGTGTTAGAGTTGGGCTCAGGCGTAGGATTTACTGGTATAACAATTGGAAAACATTGTAATGTAAAATCGTTGATGTTTACTGATTGTCATAATGATGTATTGAAGACAATTTGTGAAAATATTGAAATAAACTTTTCACATCTCTTACAAGAGAAGATAACAGATTGCACTATGTTTAAAGATGGAAAGATAACCCTTGGTGAGTACACGAATTAATTTTAATTTGATCATTAAAATATTCTAAAAATATATTTTTAGTTGGAATTTTTTTAAAGCTGTGTCGCTCCGTTCACGAATAAGTCTACCTGCTACATCTCATCCCGTGGGTATCATGAAAGGCGAAGAAGTTTGAAACTTGGTACCATTAAGCACTTTGGGCTACCTGCAGCTGGCGGGTAAACCACCAACACAAGCATACCCAAGGTACAGTCAGCTTCATATATAAAGTGGCAGCCACGGTAACCAAATATTTAGAAACATCCAAAGTGATCACTAATATCCTGCAACCATGGTCGTCTAATTGTTCAGGTCACCAATCTTGATCAAATATATCGGAACAACAAAAACGTCATAATATGAGGTCATTCAAACCGTCATTATTATGGTAACAATCACAACGCCAGTAGTTTCTAAGCAGCCAAGGTATTCAAAAATATGAAACACGCTAGTGAACTGAAATTTATCTTAACCTCATAGCGTCCCATTTATCTAAACACAACATTGAACCTACGTAACAACATTGAACTTGACAATATTGTAGGAATAAAAAATATTTCTTATACCACCCATCTCTTTCATTTCATGCGTGACGTCATTGGCATGTGTTTTCTTTCACTTAGCAACAAAAAATTAAAAAAAAAAATTGGGACTGATGGGAACAAGTCTTCATAGTCTTGCACGCATTTATTTACCAATTTGAAAATATAATCATAAAACAAAACACATGCCAATGACGTCACGCATGAAATGAAAGAGATGGGTGGTATAAGAAATATTTTTTATTCCTACAATATTGTCAAGTTCAATGTTGTTACGTAGGTTCAATGTTGTGTTTAGATAAATGGGACGCTATGAGGTTAAGATAAAGTTCATTTTACTAGCGTGTTACATATTTTTGAATACCTTGGCTGCCTGGAAACTACTGGCGTTGTGCTTGTTACCATAATAATGACGGTTTGAATGACCTCTTATAATGACATTTTTGTTGTTCCGATATATTTGATCACGATTGGTGAATGAACAATTAGACGACCATGGTTGACAGGATATCAGTGATCACTTTGGATGACTTTATATCACTGATCACTTTCGATCACTTTATATATGATGCTGACTGTACATACAAAGTTTTGCAACAAATAAATGTTTCTTTCTTTCTTTCAAGGAGTTTTGGTGTCTGGTATGTGGCCGACTGTAAAACCCTTTTTCTAAAACCTTTGCAATTTAACAACATATTGCACCGACCTCAAGTAACTTGAGACCAGTAGGCGTAGCGTGAACACTAAAGACAACGGTCTTGTCGACGGAAGAGTAGACAAAAATGACATTTGGATGTAGACAATGTCAATAATTCTACCATTCCGAGCATGGCGATCAATGAACGCGAAGAATGAACGGAAAGAGTAGTTTCTACTCTTCCCTAGACAAAAGTGTTCATCGTCGAGCATGACCAACGTATATTGTCTATCTTTGACGTTTAGGGATAGAGATGTTTCTTCTCAAATAGTCTACATCCCAAGAGACGTAGACAAGAGTTTCTTCGTATCTATATCGTAAGATTTTGCGGTGTGTTAAAGCATTACGGAAACTCAGTTAATACAAAATAGTAAATACGCAATGCCGGGATCATAACGCAACTATTTAATAAGTTTTTATGCCGAAAAGAACCCGAGGAAGGCGGAGAGGAACTCTGTGAGAGAGCTCACCTGGCCCTCGACCTGTCGGAAAATGAATTCCTCGAAAATAGTATACCAGTTAGCAAGGAAATAGTCTTCAAAAGTCTCAACTGCACTCTGCCTCAGACCGATAGCGGAGGTACTTTTTTTTGATGAGGTATTACGTAGTAAGTAGGCTAGCCAGGATGTAAGTAATATGAGTTACTTTTTTTGTGGCCATTATTCACTTTCACTTCACAAGAATCACAATAGAAATTGCAAAATTTTCCCGGGTTTCATGAAATTTGAAACTTTAAAATAATACCACAGATAAAATTGACAAAAACGAAACGCTTAACGTTTCGTACTTGCTTGTACTTTTAGTTAATTCAAAACTTCTGTGACTATTTCTGGTGTACAATAAAAAGTATATTAAATAAATAAATAAATTGACGAACGTATTTGTTTGGTAACGAAATTAATGTAATTTCTACGTCACTAGCGGCATTCCGCTGGAAAGGATTTTCCATGTCTATGTTTACGAAGACAACCGAGTTTTCATGTCGGCTCATGCTCGGGAAGAAGAGATATCGAGACAAGTAGAGAGCGCGTTGTCTATCTTCGGAAGGGATGACTGAAATGGTCATGCTACGCCTACAGGACAGGAAAATGATAAGTATTTTAAATTTTTTTCAAGGTGTATTAATGCTAGACTGGAATGCTATAGATGATTTACCGGAAAGTATGATACCAGATATATTGATTGGAGCAGACATAGTATATGACCCTACAATACTACAACCCCTGTGCAATGTTATACAAACTCTCTTCAGAAGAAATAAGCATTTAGAAGTATATATTACAAGTATTATAAGAAACGAAGAAACGTTTACAAGCTTTTTAAAAACTTTAGGTGAGCTTAAATTATTGTTATTTCATCATTTCAGCCGAAAAACGTCCACTGCTGGACAGCAGTGCCACAACGATCAGTATGGGTTTATGTTGTGTGCATATTGGTAGGTTTTGCCTTTAATGTTGTTCGAGTACATATATTTATACAGCTGGCAAAATTAACGGCATTAATTTAAATGTTCTTCGTTAAAATAAATAAAGTTAGGAGTTGAAATATTCATTTTAGGCTGAGCGCTAATTGTATTCAGGTAGTCATTTACAAATGGCATTATTGTGAATTCAAAGTTCCCGGCACATAATATTGATCATTAGGATGGGTTTTATGAATGACAGGTCACTCCGTACATGGTACACACGGCTACGCATCAACCTAGACTGTTTGGACTTTGAACTATTAGAAGTTGAACGCTGCGAATCGTGCGAGAGGGTGTAGTACTTTTTTTCGTTCCGTCCCACTGTCTTACATACTCGAGTACTCGGCTACACATCACGCTATACAAAACCTGTTTCGTTCGAGAGCGTGGCACACACACCACCATGTGGTGCTCTATCCATAATATACACATAGATACGTATCATATACGTATATACACACATCAAAAAAGTCTAAGCACCACATACAAATTTCAATTTTACAATCTGTTTTCGCATTAAATCCTTAGTATTTTCTTATTTATGTTATTTTTTAATGCTTTGTTGATATTAAACAACAATTGTTTTTTTAAATTTATTTTTAATAATTTTAATTAACAATAATTACGAGTAAGTACTGTATGTACGTAGTACAAAGTACGGTGCCTAAACAACTAAACTTAAACTGAAATTAAATGGTTGTACAAAAATTGCATAAATTAATACAAAGTGTGGCTCCTCTGTTATGGAGAACTTGCTGGCACCGATTATTCATAGAGTCGATGAGACTGTTAATGTTATCCTGCGGAAATTGCTCCCAATGAAATTTAGTAAGTCCATCAGTTGTTGGGTTGTTGTCACTCCATCCAAGTCCTTTAAAACACGTCTCTGGAGCATGTCCCATGCATGCTCGATGGGGTTGAGGTCTGGCGATTGTGCAGGCCAAGGCAATACCAGGATGTTTTCCCTTGCCAAGTACTCCCGTGTGTGCAAAGCTGTATGCGAAGGCGCATTGTCATGCATCAACGTGAAATCGGAGCCAAGCGTTTGTGCGAATGGGGGGACATAAGACCTTAGAACATCCTCAACGTAATTTACAGCGTTCATGTTACCATTTACAAAAACGAGCTCAGTTCGTCTGTTCTTCATAATACCCGCCCATACCATAACTGTTGAGCCGCGTTGTATGGATGCACTTCCTGAACGCACCTGAGTCTTTCAGATTTCCAGGACGACGGTACACTCTTACCCTTCTAGTATCAGGCTTGAAAAGTTTACATAGGTATTACCTACTTGGTAAGAAATGATATAATAATTGATTAATAATTTGAAATAGTATGTGTTGCTTAGACTTTTTTGATGTGTGTATTTTGTAAGAAAGTTTAGGTCGTCGCAATATACTTTATTTTTGATTTAAGCTGCGCCTAAGTGCCTATACATCTATTATTATTTATAGCATTAGGAAAACCTATGACCATTTAGGAAATGTCGCCGAAGTCTATAGGAGTAAACGTAGATATGTAAAGGGTTTAGATATTAATTTAAACAAAAGCATATTACTGTCCCACTGCTGGGCATGGACCTTTTCTCAGGACGAGAAAGGTTACGCCTTAGTCCACTAGGCTGGCCTAGTGCCCAGTAGTGGCGGCTATGTTGGCATAGCATGAAAATTGGAGTGCAGTGGTCTTCTGCGAGAGCGTCATCGGATTGGGAGAGGGCCGATCCCGCACAGAGAAGGACAAGACGGCGCCGGGGTAACAACCGTCCCGGCACACAGGTCCAACACACCTGAGCCCCCTGCCCTCACTACATGGTGGGGGGCTTCAGGGGAAACGGGCGTGCGGATTGGGAAGTCTACGTGCTCACACCGAGTGACGCCCGGGAAGACAGCGGCGCGCACGTGATCACGTGCCGCCGTGTGCGCAGCACAGCGCACGGCGAGGCTTCGGGGGATCCTTTACAATCCTCCTCGAGAAGTGACTGGGGGGTGACCTTTTTACAGTCGCTTTCCTTCCGCTAGAGGGGGTGACTGCTTTACAGCGCGGCACCAATGGGCAGCTCTAGTGTGATCTTACGAGGACCTGGAGCCCCCCTTCGGTGCCGAAGATGACCGCTCAGTGATTTTAGCCGGTAGGAGTCCGGCATACCGCTTCGCCCTTCCCCGGAGCGAAGGAAGTTCAAGTAGAATTTCCACTGGACACCATTAAAAAAATTTATAGAAAAGGCTGGCCTATTGCTGGTTGGCAGACTACACACACCATTGAGAACATTATTGGAGCCCTCTCAGTTGCTCAGGTTTCCTCACGATGTTTTCCTTCACCGTGAACGAACGTTTTCTTCCATGCCCACTGGCTTAACTTTCCACTGCGGAGTTTTATACTAGGTTAGGTATACGATACGGTTTACGATAAAGCAGGTAGAAAGTCGTTTAATAAAAAAAATCAGAGAAGGGATTCCAGTTTTACAATTTAGTTCCGTGTTTTGATTCGTGCCAGACAAAATAGGATATTGTGGTGCCGGCTACGAATAGCACCAACCCACCTCATCCTGTGGGTGTCCTAAAAGGTGACTATGGGTTAACCGGAGGATGGGCAGCACGTCCTTCCAGTAAATTAACAACTCATCTGTGATCGCCAATCCGCCCGCCAAGCGTGGCGATTATGGCAAGACCCCCCGCACACCACAGGCCCGGACGGATCTTTGGGGGAGACTTGTGTCCATTAGTGGACTTTATTTGGCTGAAACGACGAGACAAAATAGATAGCTAAAGATCTAGATGGAAAGTGTCATGGGCATCATATACGGGCGATTACACTATTATGAAATTTTGTGTGTAGTTAGAGTATTAGTAGTATTTAGAGTAAGATAAGACTTGCATTGCGCAATCCCATCATCATCCCAATTTTATGTAATATACTTAGATAATTGTATTTATGATTCCAAAAGACAGACCGCAAACTGAATTAACGCAAAAAAAATGTTACCCTGTGCACTAACGCACAAGAATATTCTGGAACAAAATGTCATGCTATGTCACGCCATAGTGGCGAGCAGATAAACTAAAATATAAAATTGTTAATTCTGATCTAATATCTGTATCTGTGCTATAATTAATAATTCATTTCACCGCTATTCTATTCTATTCTATTGTGGCTACAACGGGCTCAGCATCAGCTGAACGCACTTCGACCCTATTGGGTCCATTGTGCTGCCCAAAGCCCTGCACTACTCCTCCGCTGGCAAATCAAGAAGTCCCTGTAGGTACTTCGCAATCATACCTGCCTGGAGCCGTGCAAAATCATCAGGCAATGGATAAGCCACTCCTAGATGTTTTGCCCTACGTCTTCCCAGAGCGTCACAGCTGCACAAAATGTGCTGCATTGACTCTTGATAATCCATGCAGAATCTGCATGTATCCGTTGTGCTAAGCTTCATCCTATGTAGGTGCTCCTTGGTGCCGAAGTGGCCTGTCATTGCACCTATGTAGTGCCTTAATTGGGTTTTGGTAAGATTTATTAGTCTCTTAAACCCGTCTAGTCTTGTGCTGCAGAAGGTCTTGGAATGGTTTAGGTTCATTTCACCGCTAGTTGGATATACTAATAGGGAGCGGGTTTTCCATAGTGGGGTGGAGCCATTGCTGTCACCTGCAATTCTGACTACGCTTCTTTCGGAACAGATTTGCCTTGCAACAACTTGCTTGTTTCTCTCCTCCGTGCATTTTACTGTGGAAAGTTTTAACATCGAAAGAATAAATGGTTCCACAATGTCGGAAATAATATTTAGAGATCAGTAAATATGAATGCCGAGCTTAAATTAAATCCATAGTTAAACTAGTACATAACAAGAAATATAAAAAAGAGTTACAAATTGAAGTCTGTATTGCAGAATTACTCACTTATAGTTATAGTTTATACTAGTTTTTTTTTTCTCAGTATTAGTTATGCTTTTCCGTGTAGCTTCTCGAATATCCTCCGCCGAAAAAGGCGAAGGGGCGCGCTGGAATCATACGGATCTTTGAAATTATTATTTAATTTATAACTCACTTAATATTATTTTTCAGGTGACACGAAATTGGACTATGAGAAAATTGAACTATCGAATAGTGTTTTTATTGAATGGGACGAGAGTACACATCCGTGTCTGTTGAAAATAAAAGAAAAGTTATAATAATGATGTTGCTTGTTATTTAATTAAGAAATATCCTTTAGGCTCATTTACAGGAATCAACTGTTGTTAATGATTTGAACTGCGACAAGTTTTTTCTTTAGGGACTTGCAGCAGCTCATGAAAGCTGTAGCTGCTAAACTATAAACAGAAGTCTATAGATATCTATTTCATCTGCACTTGAAAAGACTTCGATTCCATCGAAAAGAGGGCGGTGCTGCAATTTGTACAATGGTGCCATATTGACTGTAGGTAGGTATCTAAATCGAAGTGTTTATACAAAAACTGCTTCATGTCGGTCAACTCGGGCAACTCCATTGCAGAGAGATGCGGTACAGAGGACGTTATTTTCCCGAAACAGTGCAATGGGGGACGCCTTCAACCTACGGAAGTGGAAAGGATTCGGCTTGTAACAATAATGGCGAGTACATCATTCCCCTTTGATTTGCCAACGACATTGTAGTCGTGGCAGATTCGCTGCAAGAGCTCAGCGCAATACTCGATGTTCCCAACAGTTGCCCAAGAGGTGAGTCTTAAAATGAACGATGCCAAGATGAAAGTCCCATTTAAATACAAAACTTGTAATAAACTGCTGGACGACTTTTAACTAGGATTAAAAATCACATTTCTATTTGTCTAAATTAATCCATAATTCTTCAGGTCTTATTGGTGTGTCCGCGATTGGTCCAAGAAAGGGCATTCCCGTTTCAAAAATCTCCTTTCACACGATGATATCTGGCGGATGCGAGATACAATGCAATTTTAATTGCGTCTCGAATGCAAACATAAAAAAAACAGTGGCATCTTATTTAGACGTGTACGTAGGTTAATCACACAATATCATCGTCAAACTTAGATGGCACGGTTGGTGCAGTGGTTGATACAGTCGAATGCTGCGCTCCGGGTGGCGGGTTCGATTCCCGCACAGAACAAATATTTGTACAATCTGCAGGTAGTTGTTCCGGGTCTGGGTGTACAGTGTGTGCAATTTCTGTCTGTAGACGCACCCACGAGTCACGACACAGGAGAAATCCTAGTGTGAGACAACGTATTTTAAAAGAGAAGAAAAGAAAGAAGAGTAAACCATATTCAAGTAGCGATGTCACGCGTTATAATTGCCACACTGTGTCGATAGAAGGAAAACATGTAGTTCGGACAGTGGATTATACCTATAAGACGAACTCACTTGTCCTGCCGAGTAAGCGGTGGCAATTGTGACCGAAATCCACACTGTGCGTCTGCGGATAGCGTCTCACAAAACCGACGTGCTATGGGTTCAAGTATAAGAGTCCACTGCTGGGCAGAAGCCAAAGATTGCCACAACGACCGATATGAGTTTGTGTTGTGTGCTCATTGGGGGTTTTGCCATAATCGCCACGCTTGGCAGACGGGTTGGCGATCGTAGTTGTGTTATAATTGTCCTCGAAGGATGCTGCTGCCCATCCTTTGGCTAATCCCATAGTCGCCTTTTACGACACCCACGGGATGAGATGGGGTGGTGGCATTCTTAGCCGGCACCACTCGAGCGTGTGGTGTGCGGTGTCCTTGTCGCTATCACAATTGTGGCATAGTACCGTGGCCTCGCGTCCTATCCTATGCAGGTACGCACCGAAACAACCGTGGCTGGTGAACACCTGCGTCAGGCGATAGCTGACGCGCTCGCTCCTTCTGAGCCAGGCTCCAAAGTGTGGCAGGATAGCCTCGACGACGTTCTTGGTCGCAAACTGCATCCGCAGGTGGTGACACCACTTTCCAAGTCCGCGTCGCCGAGCTAGCCGCCTGTCTAACGCCCCTGGAGGAGCGTCTACGCCGTGCTGGCGGGGGGAGCGTGTCTGATCGTAGACCCACGCATCCATCTCCGCCAGGATGTCAAAAGGCGGAAAACATGCCAGGAGAGTTGCCGCATCGTAAGATCTGTTCGGTATCCTCATGCGCTGCACACCGTGAATTTTGGTTCTGCAGCGCTGGGCGCCTGATAGTCAAGCTGACTATACAGGCACGGGGCGCCCGACCCCCCGAAGAGATCACCAAGCTTGGCAGGCGGGTTGGCGATTGTAGTTGAGTTGTAAATATACTCGAAGCACGCATCTAGTCAGCTGCCCATCCTTCGGCTTATCCGTTAGTCGCCTTCTACGACACCCACGGTATGAGGCAGGTTGTTACTATTCTCAACTGGCTCACACACTTAGGTTAGTTACAATAAATACAAAATCAAAACAATAACCAAACGCAACGTAGCAAATTATATAAATAAAAACTTGAGAGGTGTCAAGGGACACCCGGATGGAACGAACTTCCTTTTCGCTATTGAAAAAAAAGCAAAAAAAATGTACATATACATACACACCCATACATATAATAGTTACTTTACTCATTGATAAGTCTATATTCTATTAAAAACTAAAATGTTTTCAAGAAATACAGTTTTTATTTAAATTTTCACAGTACAATTTTCTTATCGCTTAATTTGTACTACTGTAAATCCGTAAGATTTTGCTGAACATATATTGTTTTTTTGGTAGGTATTGACCCAAGCTCTCACCCCCTGCAATATGTCGTGCTATTTACTGCACATTCTGTATATATATATTTATATTTCGTACACGTCATAGATGCGCGGGAATTTGTAAACACAACAGAGTGAGATCTTGGCTGCAGCATCAGTTTATTTATGGCAGAGAGCATGTTTAGCTATCAAAATTAAACGTATATGCAAAAGTTGCTGTCCATGCTACTAACCACTGAGGAGTGCCCTCATGAGAAAGACAATCCTGGTTGCAGCATCAGTTTATGGCGGAGAGCATGTTAAATTATCTAAATTAAACGTATATGCAAAAGTTGATGCCCATGCTACTAACCATTGAGGAGTGCCCTCATGAGGAGACAATCCTGGTTGCAGCATCAGTTCATGGTAGAGTTCATGCTCAGCTATCAAAATTAAGCGTTTATTCAAAGTTTCGCCTCCGTGCTACTAACCGTTGAGGGGTGCCCTCATGAGGAGACAATCATGGTTGCAGCATCAGTTTAAGGCGGAGAGCATGTTAAATTATCTGAATTAAACATATATGTAAAAATGTCTATGTCCATGCTACTAACCATTGAGGAGTGCCCGCATGAGGAGACAATCCTGGTTGCAGCATCAGTTTATGGCGGAGAGCATGTTACATTATCTAAATTAAACACATATGCAAAAGTTGATGTCCATGCTACTAACCATTGAGGAGTGCCCTCATGAGGAGACAATCCTGGTTGCAGCATCAGTTCATGGTAGAGATCATGTTCAGCTATCAAAATTAAGCGTTTATGCAAAGTTTCGTCTCCGTGCTACTAACCGTTGACGAGTGCCCTCATGAGGAGACAATGCTGGCTGCAGCATCAGTTTAGTGCGGAGAGCACATTTAGTTATCAAAATTAAACGTATATGCAAAAATCGATGTCCATGCTACTAACCGTTGAGGAGTGCCCTCATGAGGAGACAATCCTGGCTGCAGCATCAGTTCATGGTTAAGATGTTTAGCTAACAAAATGAAAAGTATAATTATGCAAAGTTTCGTGTCCGTAAGCTTGTAAAAGTGTCGTTACAACTTTTGGTCTTAATTTTTTCCGTCTAGCCCCCTTTCGCAACGCGCGATAAGGAACTTCGTTCCAATAATTTAGTATATCTATATAATAGCATTTTTTTACAGTCGTGAGTCGTACGTAGATTAATCTCTGTTTTAATTGATTTAAGCATCATTCATCATCATCATTTTTGGGTCCCAAATTGCTGGCTCAGCATCTAATACTCAATAAATTTTAATAATTTTTCATAAGAGCGTTCATCGATCGGCGTATGACTGCTAACCTACAAAAACATATGTATTCCCAGGACGAGCGCTCGATGCAGACCGAGCTCTCGCGCGAATGTGTAGCCGGTTACTCGTGTTTATACTGCTGGCCCTTTGACTCGCGCACAGAAAACCGACAAAATAGGGAGCGGTGGGCATGGCGACTAGCGTGACGAGCGGCATGACGAGAAACGTAGCTACACTACTTCCCTGCCTCATTACCTCGCTACTTCCCACACCACTCGTCGAGTGTGTAGCTGGGTATTAGGTGAAACCTAGTCGTAAAAGAATATAAATACCTAACTTCTACTGCTTTCAGATTGAATCTGGCAACAGTGGCAACCATAGATGCTACATTTATATAACTAAAAGTGGCAACCATAGATATTATACTAATATAGGGTGGCAACACTGATGTTGAATGTTGTAATCAGCTGTGATCTGTTTCTTATCCCGTTAAAATTATTTAATATTTAGGTCTATTTCTACTCCACAACAAATTTTAGAAATATTTTATCATAGTTATTTTGGCCAGTTACCACCACAAGATCGCATATTTACTCCGATTACTCATACAGAGCAAGTTTTAATTCATGTTTAACACGAGAAAGATAACCTAGATCAGACTTGAATAAACAGTAATTCTTAGAAAATGTCTGAAGAGATTAAAAACCCAGCACCAGAAACCACCACTCAGTCAGATAATAATAAACAAAAACAAACAAAGCCTGGAGCAAATAACGAAGAGGCGTGGGGTTATGATTTATATCCTGAAAGAAGAGGCACTTTTACTGCGAAGTTGGGTAATATCCTAATAGGTAAAGAAGGAAAAGAGAATATTGACAAATTTAAGTGCGAGCAGCATGTTTATGAATGTGTTAAAAACAGTAAGTCGAGTTTTATTTTGGGGTTTACTAAAAATCCAGTTCTTATTAAAATGAGTTTATGGATTAACTTTGTTTAAATATAGGTAGTAATCATTAACAAAGTTTGTTTGTTTGTTTGTTGGTTAGGTTGCTGATAAATACTACTTTCTGTTTTAGGTGCAATTGTAAAGGTTATGATGGGTGCTCTAAGGAGTTCTGGTTGGTATGTGTTTGATTAATATGATTGGTTTATGGTTATTACCCTAAGATAACACTGACCTGCAATTTAACTGTAATTAACTGTTTTCAGTCCCATTGACATTCGGAGACATATATCATGTGAAGTATGTGATTACTCTGTTAGTGGTGGCTATGATCCAGAATTGAATCAGGTAATCTTCCCTTAAAAAATAAATGCTTCCCTTTGACCATCAGAATGCAAACCAACATTTTGTAGTATTTAAAGAAGTTTCAGTAATCACAGATTCAGATAATATATACATCTTTTTGCAATGTTTCAGAGCAATATTTATGTGCAAATTCAATGCAGAATTGAGTAATTTAAATAATTCATCATTACAATTATTCAATTACTTAAAACCCTGTTATGAATTGACCAAACAGTTTGATTGTATGTTATTAATATATAAGCTACTCAACATTATCCTATCACCCAAAAAACATCAACTGCTGAACTAAAGCCTCTCCCATAATATGACCGGCTACATGCCTTATGTTATTCCATGCCTTATGTTATTCCATGCCTTATATTTTGGGGGGTATTTGCTAGTACTTACCACGCTTGGGAGGCGGGTTGGTGAGAGCAGAATAGCTACTGTTCCATAGAACTCTACTGCCAATTACTCTGTTTCAGAGCTCCTTAGTCGCCTTTTAGGACATCCACGGAGATCCATTTGGAGTAGATGGAGTGGTGCTATATTCTTAATTTGGATACCACATGGATATTTAGCCACCAATTTAACTACTATCACTTTCTTTATTTTGACTCATCATTTCATATAGATTGACTCTGCTGTATAAAATAAAATATAATGTTACAGATTGTAGTGTGTCAAAATGTGTCAACTCGTGAAGGAATGGTGCAGGGTGTTCTAGCTCATGAAATGATCCATATGTTTGATTACTGTCGGAACCAGCTGGACTTTAAGAATATGGAACACCTTGCATGCACTGAAATACGAGCAGCCAACCTCACTCACTGCTCTTTTGCCAGTGCATGGTCACAGGGTGATGCTTCATGGGGCAACATTAAAAAAGCTCATCAGGTAATATTATATAGACTTAAGTAATGCATTATTATCATTCATGAATTAAATCTTATCGATTATATGTTCTTGTCAAACACCTAGCCTTTTCATGGCCTGCTTAAATAGGAACTGATAGCTTTACCACCAGAAGTAAAAAAAATATTTATTGATGTATTCTAGTTAAACAATAAAATAACACTAATTTGGCGTGGATACCGAAAGTACTAGAATAATAATCTCTGATAATTTAATAATGAAATGATATCTTCAGGATGCAGGGATGGATACATTTCCTAGTTGGGCTACTAGCCTTTATGACCTAGCATCTGGCTGTCCCAAACACCGGAAAATGCCATGTGGGACTGCCTCCTATGAGATGTATGTAGCTGGGAGTTGTTGGATGCAGGCTGCATGTAATCGGTTGTTGTGCAAATTTGAGGCAGGCCTTTGTTGAGCAGTGGACATCCATTGATTGATGTAAATGCACAAAGGTAATGGTGATAATGATCTGGTCGCTGAATTGCAAGAACCACCGACACGACTCAGAAATTATTCAGAATTGAAGTAAGTAAACAGTACCCCACTACGAGTTTTTGATTTGGTTGATGAGTTTGGAGCGGGCCTATCGCAACGCCGAACGCAGTAAACGTGTAGTTTACTATTACGTTTCGATTTTCAACTAGCTAGCGATTAGCAACTCGTACTAGGGGTACAGAAAGAACAGAAATCACCGATATTTTACTGTGAGTAATGATACAATGCCGGTTTCTTGCAGCCATTCGCTAAAGATAGAAGTGAGTGAGAGAAAAGAGAGAGTCATTATTCATTTGAAACAAAATAGGCTAATGTGTATCACGAACACTGGTTTACGCCGTCAGTACCAAAGTGAACCCTCGCTAGGTTTGCTTAAAAACTGATTGATTTAAGCTCGATCAAACCTGTGCAACCAAAGCGACTGCGAAGCGGGAGCGTCAGCCACGGAGCACACGCTACCCATGATATCTCATGACTCCATGCACACCTAACAACAGCGCGGGACGATCGAATGTACGGCCAAAATTAATAATCAATCTAATCCAAAATCTTCAGATTTAAGATTTTGAAATGCATCCGTTATTGTGTTGCGATTTTACACAAAAAACAGACATCCGTAATCTGAAATCCGAAGATTTTGGATTAGATCGATTATTAATTTCGGCCGTTAGTGGTAGACGATTCACTAACAAATTACGTTTCACGTAGGTGTGCAAGTCTAGTTTCACGATATAGATGCTCCCGCGTTGTTAACGCTCACTAGTGGTATTATAATATCTGTGGCTCAGGTTTTGGTTTCGGTCCGGTTGTCCGAAGCTTTAGCATTCGACCACAATAATTGGTAATGATTTTTCAGAAATAACGACATATAGCCGAAATAATTAGATATTTTTTGTAATTCATAATTGAAGAATGACCAAAGTCTGATGACTTGATGAATAATTGTACTTTTAATAACAAGAAAACAAATGATTTGTATGTTTTGATGCTATTATATCGTAATCAACAAAGTTACACCAACATTAAATTAACAACAAATTGAGATAAGCAATAATGCATTTCTTTTTATAAATAAATTTAATCGGTGGATGGATTTTAATTGCGCCAGTGTGCTCGCAAACCAGCTTGACGTTGTTATGCAAGTAAGTTTTTTAGCAAGTAATAATATGGCCCCATTATATTACTGTAAAATTATGAGCAAAGGTTCTTTATCCTTGCTCATAATTTTGCTTACTTGCATATTTTCACAACATTATGTCTTATGGTTTCTGTGATCAGCTGCCGACAAAGGTTCAATATTTATTTTACTTAAATGGGTGATCCCCGTCATTTATAAAATGGGTCCTTGCGAGCCTCTTAAAGCCAGATTTAAAGATATCATCATACTTACACTACCGTCACTCTGTATGTTTGAAAATATTTTGTTTTCCCGCAAAACCCTGCATATGTTTTGTATAAGAAGCGATATACACGACATAAACATAAAATTGTAGTGACAATTAAATTTAGATTAGCTAAAATAATTAAGTCCTTCCTTGGGAATTGTGTATGTTTTTATAATAAGCTGCCCAAATCTGAGGAATACTGAGGACGCGTCCAAATTAAATAAGTTTATTATAAGGCTACAGATTACGTTGACGTATTGATTATTTCTGCACATGTGGCTTCCCGGAAACCTTATTGACGATATAAGCGTTTATGTTATAACTATTCAAAATGATCTAATAACTAGTCAAAACTATGTTGAAAGTGGTAATAATTCTTGTTAGAATTAAGGAACTATTTATTTATTTTATACTTCTGACATGTTTATATTATTAATATATCGCAATCATCCAATGTGTATGACATTATTTAAAGCTTTGGCGGCAATTCAATAGAATAAAAAATATATCTTCTACATTTGGTAACGGTGTGAATTAGTGCTATGCATTAATAATTCTCTATTTCTTATTGTGTATTATAGAAGCAGTCGTCTGTTTAATTATTGTGTATATTAACACCCCATCCCATCACGTGGGTGTCGTAAAAGGCGACTATGCCGAAGGATGGGCGGCAGCGTCCTTCGAGTACATTTATAATTCAACTTCGATCGCCAACCCGTCTGCCAAGCGTGGCGATTATGGCAATACCTACACCCAATGATATTATACCATAGATATGTTACGTCCACATTAAATGGCGCGCAAAATACAGTCTCGCTTGCACAACTATGTCGTAAGAAGGAAGATACCAAAACAACAAGAGTAAAAGAGATAGCTATCTAGGCGAACCGATTGGGAGGTGCTACAATTGGGGGAGTTTTGGTTCTTACTTTTGGCACGCATGTAACATATCTACTTCTTTTTAATATATAATATCATTGCCTACACCCCAATGAGCACACAACACAAACTCATAGCGGTAGTTGTGGCAATCTTTGGGACATTTTGCCTCTGAGATGATGATGATGATAGTCTAGTATGTTCGGACATACCTAACTTCTTCAATGTAATAATCAAAGTTGCAACAACACATTTTTTAAACAGAGTAGGTCGGTTTCTTGCCGGCTCTTCTCTTTAAGACCGACTTTTCGGAACTGTGCACCATAACTGTCAACTTTTCTAGCTTATTTAAGTAGGGCCCATATGAAATAAAAAACTTGAATTTTAAATGTGAATTTGGTATCGGTCACTGCTCTCCGATTTCATACTTCGTGTTTGTTTCAGGATTGTGTGAAAACCAAAGCATTATACTCTGTCCTTGCTGTGAGACAAATTGGAAAGAAGGAGGCTATAGATATCATAGAGAAAGTATTTCCTAAATGTTACGCGGATCTTGAACCTATTGGACGACGAATTAGAAGGAACTCTGACGACATGCTCAGAGCATTTAAAGAAGCATCATACTATGGATATGAATAGACAATAATTATAATGTAGAGTTTTCATGTAGATAATGTAATATATGTATAAAGTCTGTTAACATTCAAAACATCTATATAGGGAAGAACATAGTTACTAAATAAAACAATGAGAAATGATTTAAAATAATGTCTTTTATTTCATTATTTTTTAATTCACTTAATATTTATGTATTGCCTAAAATTTTGTAAGGTTTTTAATACTGCCTTTCCAGTTTCGTTTAGGTAGCAGATATGATCACAAGCGTAACCCTAATTCTAAATTAGGCAAGTTAATGACTGCAAGGCACACATTTTGTTCAATATAATTATTATGATAGTAGGTAATTTTGTAAATTGAACTTTTATTTAAGTAAAACCTTTGACCGCCCTGCTCACATATAAATTCGCACCCAAACACCAAGCTATAAACGAAAGCACTGTGTTGAATATATTATTTGCTATACATAAATACTTTTGATTATATAATAAAAAATAACAATTATATCACCGTAAAACTAAAGCAGATTGCAGCACCACGGATCTCCGAACTCCCACGATTAAACTAATCACAAAATATATAGACTTAGCAATTACACAATTATGTAGCACAATATTTATTATGAATTTCACTCATATTAGACTATGACTTCGGGTCTTTTCGCGCACAGATAAATCGAAACAATATTTGGCTAACCTCGACATTTCGGGCGATTTATTTCATAGTTTATTTTTGAGAAATATGTATAAGTGCCTTATACTTGAAATCGCCCAAATTGTGGAAATCATACTCTAATGTTTATTATCATCATCCACAACCTTAATTAACCCACGCAAAATATAATCATATAGATACTTATATTTATTTCGATTGACACTGCCAGGTCCTTTGCTGATTTCATCCATGTGTGTCGCACTATTAGTTATTAAATTGCTTTAATAATTAGGTAACTAGTAGTTATAAGTAGCTCGCACAGATCTTGAGGCCTGATCTTCCTTCCTCTCCGTCATATGTGCAGAAGTGATGTTTTTATCTGGTCTGTTTGGCGGTATGTAACTGGGCATACAGATCCCGACTTTGTTACTGAGCGCTAAATCCGGGACGGGCACCTTAATCTGATCATGTCACAGTGTTAGGGCGGTACCCCACTGAGCAAATACTTAATTGACGCAAGAAAAACCGTAATATTATAGAGTAATTTTCGTTGTCGCGTTGGTGCCAGTGATGTTTCAAACGTCTAAGCTCTCACACAACTGTGGCGTTGAAAACATTATATACTGAACAGGTCACATAGGTAGTGCTTAAATAAACCTTAAATCTTATTTATCACACAATGCTTAAACTATAATTTATGACAGCTGCAGGAACAGGATTGTGAGCAAAATGTTTTGATTAAAAGCATTTTGTGCATAAAACTGATTTGTGCTATATATAATACAATTATATTATTAAGGTCATTACCTTAGATGGACAAAATATTGACAAGAACCGAAAAACATTGTAATGCACGGCATTCGTGTCCACGTCTTCTAAATCAAGGTACTCTGTGTTCTGAATTTTATGAAATTGCCGGCTTTGTAAATATTTTATATGGCATCTATGCGTTTTGAGGGCCAATGTATACAACCTTACAACGATCACATTGGTCTTTGTCGCTGTCGCTATAAAATACCTATCCCAAAGGTGCGAAAAGAAGTTTCGCTTTAAAAAAAAAAAAAAAACTCCTACGCGCGTTTTTACGCTTGCTTTGCTTGAATACCACCGGATTTTACCTACAATGTTTTTTAATTCGCGCAAGGATATAAACCTATTATTATTGACGTTCATAATATTGAACTTACTATTATCTATTAAGATCATAACCGCACATGACTAGATGGTAAGTACAAAGAAAATGTATTTTCTATGCTACTAATTTACTTTGCAATTATGAAAATTGCCGGCGATGACGAGAAGTGGTCGCTCACTATGGGCCTCCTAAGAAAGCTCAAGGTCACTCGGCTAGCTATGAAGCTGATGCTTGGTATATCTGTACTAGAGAATCAGAAATAAAATCCTTGGAAGAACTAAAGCTGCCGACATAACAGAAGGATTTTGTAAGCTGAAGCAAGCAGCTAGCTACGGGCAGGGCACATTACATGCTCGTAGGAAAGATGGCCGTTGTGGCAGAAAGGTTCTCGACTGGTGACAACGCACCGGAAAAAGTAGCATGAGACGGCCTCCAAGAGATATACATACGAACTGTTAAAGGTACAACGAAGCTGGGAGTCGTTGGATGCGGGTGGCATGTAATCCACTCGTTGTGGAAATCTATGGGGAGGCATTTGTTCAGCAGTGGAGTGTAGAGTGCAGCAGTCCTTTGGCTTAATACCTACGACGATGATAAAAATGAGATGATTGCTTTTTAGTAGACTTGTCCGATCGCAGCAATTTGTTTATGTTGTTATGGAATATTAAGTAATATTCATTCATTGGTTCCTCGTCGCCATCGTGCAATGGATGTTGTAAAATGTAAGTCTTCAGGCAATGATGTGTTTCACTGGAGTTTCCGGTGCTTCTCCTTATGTACTGAAAACGACCACGTGGAGTGTGGTGGAGTTTTTACTGGTAAGAGTCCGGCACGCCCCTTCGCCTTCCCTGAAGCGAGACGGAGAGTTCGAAACGAACGAAAGACTTTGGATAAGGAGGCCTTGGTAAATCTATTCAAGTCTAAATAACGTCAATGCCGCAGTCATTTTTAAAACGATTGAAATAATGTAGTTATTGAAAGTAGCACGTTTTAGATGAAGCAGCTTGCAAAAGTACGGAGAATTGGGTTCAGTAGATAACCACACTGATCTTCTACAATCGTCTTAGGCTGGCAAAAGGCAGCACATGGGCGCTAGGAATCCATGTGCCGCAGCGCAATTTTTATGCAAGGTATGGACTCCTTTTGGTATCCTTTTCCTATGAACTTACGTAACGTATTACGTAATGGTCATGCAGTCTTAGTATATAGGTATAGGGTCTTACTTTAATAATGGAAAAAAAATTAGGAGGTAAATCTATAGGTAGCAATGATGCGTTTTAGCAATATAAATTAACGTAACATCAACCTTTATTTTATCAAATAGTACAGAGTAAGTAAATATTTCGCTAGTCGAATGTTTGAATATTGATTTATTTATTATCAGTAAAACCGATACTTGATATTTGAAATGAATTCTATACCATTCATAGAGCCCAGCCTTAAAATATTTTCTATTATTCATGTAAGACCCTATATACATATCCGGGTGTCAGTGACATCGCAACGAATACTGATACCGTGGATTCAGTACCTACATGATTCTGGAACCCTTCGCGTTAGAAGTTTGCGTCGGATTTTTCATTACATTTCTGTTCTTTTTTTCAATTTATTTAACTGATATCAAAATTTAAAAAAATCGTTTATCCTAACGCTAATTTGAATAAAACACAATAAACTTTATTATCTATATGAGAAACTGCGATGTAGGTAAATAAAAACTAAACGGCTGTTGTTCCGGTACATTTCACGGATGAGGCCATTGCTTGTAGTGTAGCATAATAATATCATAGTACCTAACAGTATAGTTATAGTAATTTTAAATTAGATTTTTTTTACAAAGGTTAGCACTGAAAGACAGCTCTGTGATGCGGCTAACGTTACAGTAGAGTATTATGCTGAGTGTTAACCTTTTTGCCACTCACTCACACACTGCTCATCAAACGGCTTTAAAAAGCATGCATTATTACTTTATTTTGTATCCCATTTTTAATTATATTCTACGATCTATCTTACTATTTTGTGGTTTTTTATTGCAAGTTTAGTGTAGATTTTAGTCTAATTAATATGAATGTACCGATGCGCGTTTAGTTGTGGTAATAAATCGCTTTTCTTTCTTTCTTCTTACAATAATCACGTAGCGATTTGATCGTGTTGTTTGCGATACATTAAGTGTTCAGAAATGCCAAAAACTGTAACCTATTATTTCCGAGATAAATGGCTTTCCCTTATTATAAGCCTAAGTGTAACCTCTTCCCAACGTTTTCGGTACGTTGTCACTTACACCTCGTATATATTTAGTTTTAAATGCTTATAGGCAGGCAGAAGCCGTAACCGTACTCATTTTCGAAAGATAATTTGCAAAGCCCATTTCTACAACGCTAGATCATCAAAGAGCTGTTCAACTGATGGGTTATTTGATTGATGGGCCATTTTATCCAATAGCTACATGTACAATCTGCCATGTCACCGATAGTACTCATATTTCTTCAAGTGCATACTACCCTTACACAGTGACACCTGTGACAGTAGATGGCTGGTTTGGATTTTGCGTTGCAGAAATTGTCTTCGCTAAAATGTCTTTCGAAAATGACTATGAAACCCGGCAGAAGCATTCTTGGTGTCCTACCAAGCGGGTGCCTACCAGGGGTGCCCCTTTTCAATAAGTTCTCAGAGCACTCGAGCTAAAAGAACCAAAGCGATAGACTTTTAATGACCTCCCGCGGCTAACCTAAGTACTTAGTTACATTTAACCTACGTCATTCCCCAAGGGTCGGGCCAAGATCTACTGTAATAGCAAGTGCCTTTTGTTAGGCGCACCTTTAAAACTTAGGGCTGTTATTGAAAACTTCTCAATAGAAAAACCCAGTAATATTTCTAGAACTTGACTTTACTGGACCTTCTGGAAATGGACTTTAAGACTTAGCTTGGCAGCCACGCTTGCGACCACTTCCGAAAGACCATTTTGTATAATGCGCAAAAGAAAGCTGACAATTGAGACAATCATAACATGTAGATACGATGACAAAATAAAATCTAATGTTGTAATCTGAATCACAATAACATTACCTACATTATTGGTAAAAACTCGACAAGCATTTGGACAGGGTAGATGACTACTTTTTAAAATGGGCAAATATTTTATATCTATTCCTTCAAAAGTAAGTTCATCGAAGACATCCTTAATTTTTTAAATTTAATAAATATGTTATAGAGTAATAGGTACTCTTTAGAATGGCTCAAACATTCTCCAACCATATCCTGCAAAACGGAATTTCTATACAGATCTAGGGTATGACGTCCTTTTTTATTGGTGTGCAAATTAATCATTAACTTCCTCCGCCCCGGGAAGGGCGAAAGGGCATACCGGACTCCTAACGGCTAAAGCCACCGGAGCGGTTATCTTCGGCATCGAAGGGGGACTCCGGGTCTTCGAATGATTACACTAGAGCGGGGTAGGACGTTCTAGTGTAATTATAGACTGTGGTGGACTGAGGACGCACTAATCTCAGCAGTGCCGTCTGTGTTTAGTATCTAAACAGTTTGACACGCACAAATTTAGACATATTTTTATATAATTCATATTTTTCTCGATCGCTGGTTTAGGTAAAACTTTTATAACAATTAAAAATAGACAGCTACCTATTGTTCTCCTTTAATTTTATCTCCTTTGTATAAAATTATCTTAGAATGATAATCTACAAGCTATTTATAATAAGTTAATAAAACTAAATGAGCACTACGGTCGCTATGATATCGGTATTATCTCAGGCTTAAGTACCTAATTAAATATTTACTCGCTACTTATGTGAGATTATAATTATTACAATGTATACCCATATTAATCGTATATAGGTATTAGCCTTAATGCCATCAACGAGTTTAGGATGAACAACATGATCATTTTTTGACGAAAAACGGCTTCCTGATAATAAATAATATGGATCACAAAGCTATGGCTATGATTTGTAACAAAAACAATAACAGATTTCTAGAAATAGGCTAATATTATAAAATACAACTAGAAATAACTTAGGGTTTTACCATCGATACACGTTGTCTTGTTTTCGGATATCAATTGTTTTGACGCAATGAGCAATACAGAAACATTCCATTACAAATATTTTGTACTTAAACGATAGCTGTACAATGCATAAGTATTTGTTGTTTATTTTTGTATGTTATAAACGGATAGTCATGTGTAGAAAAACATATTCGATTAAATTCGTTAAAGGCAAAAGGCCCTGAGTCAGAAAACGCATATTTTTCTTAAAATATTTTTTGCTCTATTGAGCTCATCTGTGGTCCCCATGCTGCCCGCTTACGTACACACTTCAAGATATTATTGTTTTCATTATGCTATTCGTTGTTTATTATCTTTAGAAATGTTTTTTTCATTTTGAGCATTTCTAAGATTATTTCTAATTTTAAGATTTTGCTAGCGTCATAGTACACAATGGTATTGATTTGACACTGTATTCTTACAAGGCACATTTACAGCTCTAACTATTGTTTAAAAACACGATATTAACAACTTTGTTGGAACCTACTAAAAAGTCGCGAAGTACCTTCTAAAGATATAAGAAGTTTGCGGTCGAACTGTTCAACATTGTTCTCTAATCAATTATCAGAAGGTAGGTATTTAACTTATCAATAAAGTGGTCACACAGTTCTATTCTTAGTTCGACTAGTAATTCGTCTAATATATACACTTTACAACGTCTGCATAGGCACTATAATCACAAAGTGATGTAATCGTGCTCAAATTGAGTTCACATTTTTTTTAACTTTCACTTAAGTCGTGAAGCTCGATGCGCCTCACTAAGGTATGTGGTCCAGTAAATAATGGTAAAGAGGACGAAGCACATAGGGAACAACATTAGCGCGAACTTGTCAAGCGCTCCATGTTGGGCGCCACAGAACATGACGCCATGGTCCACCTTCGCAGAGAGCCGCATCATGAAACTGCTAGGACCACCGTTCCCTGACGGCATTGACTCCAGTATTGGTGAATCCTAAAAATATCAAATAAATAATTCTGACAATATTTATGTTGCGTTATGGTGTTTAACTTAATTATGTAAAATATTTATACAAATATGTCTGTCTACACAGTCCATGGTTCTAATGTACTCTGAAAACAAGGTTCTTACTCCTAGCATTAAGGGACACAGTGATCTAAAGCAGTGCTACTATACTTTGCTTTACCTTTGCCTACGTATAAACTTACTAGCCCAAATTAGCCAAGTACAACATTTACTCAATACTGCAGTGATTTTATTAGATACTCTACAAATCAAACCACCACCAATAGATTACCACCAATACTTATAGTTATCTTTGCAGTTGGTTGTTTCGCTTCGTGCACTATGCTATTTTTTGTACGAAATGTCAGATTTGCAAGGAGAATACTGCTCTAGATATTGTTCTAAAAGTAGATACATGTTTGTGTCAATCGCAGCATTCAACAATAGCCACGCTGTGCAGGGTTGTTGCTTTTATATTCATATTTTACCTTGCTGACAGATCTTGTTTCACATCCAACCTTATTTTGTCTCCAATTTCTTCCCGAGAGAGACTAGAAATTGGTGGCCTAAGTTAAAAAATTAATGCACCTAAATAATACGTGGAATGTTATATTGTTCTACATGCAGTGTAATACTACACTGAAGTACTTGGAAGTAACGATAAATATTCTGTTATTATTGAGTCCTCGCGAGGCTGTATTTACCCTCTGTATGGTTTGATGTTCCATTTGTTGCTTGAATCCATCCTCCTCGACGCTCAGAGTGGGTGAGAAAACTCTGCCCTGTGGTGTGCCAGTTACCGGTGTACTCAGCCTCTGCGAAGGCAAATCCTCGCCCTTTAATTTTGTCGTTGAACGATTAATATTGTATAGTATAGTATGATACACTCGGTGTTCAATATCCAAAGAATGTGGTTTATATTGTGGTGGAATGATTCTACATTTAACCTTTTAATAACTGACCTGTGAATGGTTGATATGTAATGGCGGCGGCGCTAGTTGCGCGGCGGAAGCTGCTCGTCGCAGGTCGGCTCGTCGTCGACTCCAGCTCTTGTCGTAGCGGATACCGAACAACACTACAAAGTACTCCATTAGTGCCAGGAACACGAATATAGTGCATGAGATCAGCCACACTTCGATGCACTTCAGCTCGAGGGCGTCTGGCGAGTTTGTGCTGTAATTTAAAAAAACAATTTAAAATGTAACGTAATAGACGAAGTCATGTTGAAAGACTCATCCTCCTTATATACTGACTATTCTTTTCTTTATAAATGTTGTACATATAAATCGAGTCCGTCAGGGTCTCATAATATTGGTTTGGTTTTATGAATAATTGCCAATTAATATTTTAAGAATTGCAATATGGGCTACAAAATAAAAGAAATTGTAAAATACAATATATATACGTATATATATATATATATAGGTGAACCCGACGTAGGTAGAAAAAGTATTTATATTGTTCTACCGTTATAAGTAAACAGTATAATATTAATATTTTTTTGGATATTATGTTCTGTTTATTTCTATACCATGCCGTGTGGTGCCGGCTCAGAGTACCACCACCCCATTTCCTCCCGTGGGTGTCGTAAAAGTCGACTAAGGGATTAGCCGGAGGATGGGCAGCAGCGTCCTTCGAGTACATTAACAACTCAACTGCGATCGCCAACCCGTCTGCCAAGCGTGGCGATTATGGCAAAACCTCCCAATGAGCCCACAACACACCCATATCGGTCGTTGTGGTGATCTTTGGGGGAGGCCTGTGTCCAGCAGTGGACTTCATTCGGCCGAGATGATGATTTCTATACCGACTCTACGTAATTATTACAATGAAGTGCATGCTTGGGAATCCTTACTACCTGACTGTATCAAACATGGTCACTAGTGAGAGCAGCGTGGTGACGAGTAGCACCATGCGGCCGGGCACGATCTCCGGGATCACGCAAAAGCTGCCCCACGAGATGATGACGAACAGAGACGAAGGCAGGTAGCTCTCCAAAAGGTAACTCCGAAGTTCTCGAGATAATTTGATCTGTAGCCGCGCCGCAGAGTGCTCACCTGACAATGTGAAACAAATTAAACATTTAGCTCGGACACTATCAACATATTTATGTTTAATGATCAGTGCAAGTAAGAGGTAGGTAACGTAACATATATAACAATTACTACACCTAACTGTAATCACAGTATTTTCTACACATAACTAAGCTTAGCTCTCAGTGCTATTACATTCGTCTCAGCTTTGCAGCCGTAAGAGCGTAGGTATTGGTATCAACAATGCAAAATGCACTACTAATTGTGTTGTGCTGCTATGGTATCAATTTCCAGAGGGCAGCGATTGCTGCAATAAATAAATGCGAATTACTGCAACAATTTTATATTTTACAATGAATGTACATCTATCTAATATCAACATTACAATACAAATCGTGCATCACAGACGTTCACAAAAAATATGTTGCAAGGCACGGATGTGATATCCAATATATTGTATTTCTAAAATATTGAGGTGTTCAAATCTGTTTTAAAAACCTGTCCAATAATGATCCTTAAAGATCATCCGCGCCAAGCACTGCGGGCGACATGCCAGCATATAGCAACAGCACATTAGCGTTAGAAGGTACATAGTTAGTTACAAGGCGCAAACACAAGCGCAAAGCAATAAATATACATTTACCTTCACCAAAATTGCGAATATGATTACTTTTGTCCGTGACGAAGGTGACCACATATTTGGGCAGACGGAACTCGCTGCGTTGCTCGCTGCCCACCGGACCGATGCCCAGCCAGGGCGCCACCTCTCGCCACTCGAAACGCACGTCTTGGGTCGTGTACTTATCTAAAAACAGTGACCAAACAATGCTGATCTAAAGCTTTTTAAACAAAACAAAATAATACCGACTTTAAGAAACCCATGTGCATGATATAAAAATATTAAAAGCACTAAAAAGAAAGAAGAAACTTTACCCACTTATGAAGTCGGGTGGGGCCAGTTAACACCGACCAATGAAAAATTTGATTTTATACCTGGCCCCGTCCGACTTCATAAAGAGGTTGACTGGTAGAGAATGCCACATGGCATTAAGTCCGCCTTGTGTACCACCATTGTACATGAAAGTGTAAATAAATAAATAAAAAATGTATTTTATTTTTAGATTTTTGTACTCGGTATTTTTTGTTTTTATAGTTTTATTTGTTTCTTTTTAGCAACTTTTCCAAGTGTGGTATTAGTATAAATCGTAACCAACCCGAGATATCTACATACTTATCTAAGTTAGTAGAGCGTCACAACTCACGGATTACAGAGTTGATGTCATAATAAACACAACCAAACAATAATATTGGTATGAAACCAATTCGAGAGTATTTAAGACTAATTTAATTAAGAATGTCTCAAAGGGTTCTCTAAAAACTACTCAATGAAATGTAACAAAATTTATATGGGACCAATTCGAAAGCATTCTGTACCAATTGCTCAAATCGGTCAACAAATCTCGGAGTCTTCGGTGTAAATAACTTTAAAAAAATACGCATCGAATTGAGAACCTCCTCCTTTTTGAAGTCGGTAAAAATACAATATATCATCGTAAATTTGTTACACTGCAATTGTAAAAGATCCCAAGTGCAACACAAAGGAAATATAACAAGTATCATATTTATCAATCAAAGACGAAAGACGAATATCTACGTGTAGACTAGTAAATTTTGAGTTTTTCTAAATGCAGTCATTTTTTAATAGCTTGCGTGATGGTATTTATATTCAGGAATAAATAATTAATTGCATTTTGAAACCACTTTCAATAGATCGATCTTCACGCTATGTCACAGAATAAATGATAGCAGTTAGGTTGAGTATCTCTGAGGTTCTACTTATTTAGGAATCGTCTCAGAGGTACTCAACTTCATCCTATGTAGGTACTTACAGCTACTGAAGTCGATAGCGCAGTTCTGAACGTCCAAAGGGTAAAGAACGAAGTCCATCTCACACTTAATTGTTATTGTGGCGCTGTAAATGTGAATAATACCATTTAAAGACAAAAGAGAATAAATTTGGCTTATAAAGATTTAAGATATTTAAACCCGTTTTCTCAAATTCAGATTTATTCGTAAACACTGTCATTTACTATGTAGGGACTTATGTGTGAAAAACATTTCCCTCCTTTGGCATCATCGCATTTATAATCTACAAAAGTAGAGTCCATATATCAAGTCTGCAATTTACGACTTATTTTCGACCATGCGTTATAAACGTTTAAATAATTGAATTATTATTTAAATTACATTAAATAAAATATAGAACTCTAAAGCCGTGCGTTTTATTATGATGATGTTTGCATGTTAATTTGATGCTTAATTATGTGTTTCAAGATGGCTTATAGTTTGAAACGTAAAATAATATATAATGTGATGGACGAACCCAATACTGACTGAGACGGTGCGGTTGGAGTAGAGCCTCAACGATGCCATTTCTTGGAGCACTGAGAGTATCCTCATGGTCTGGAGCTGCCAAATGTAGAGGTCTGGCGTCCAGATCAGTGCGCGGAACTCCCACGGCAGATCGATAAATGGCATGTTGGGCGGCACGTGAAGCCTGCTGTCCGCCCATGATACTTGCAGGAACACGTCTAGCGTTATCTCCTGTAAAGAAGGATTGCACAGATGGGTGAATAAATACTGATTCCATATCGATCCTTGATTTCTACAACAATGTGCTCATCAAATATTGTGTCATTTAATATGATTTAAAAAGAGTAACCATGGAGTTTCTTGCCCGTTCTTCTCCTTAGGAAATCTACATCTTGGAACGCAGTTACTAAAGTCTCGACTATTCATAAGTGTCTGTATATGGTTTCCATGAATAAAATATTTTTATCTTATCGATAAGTCATCATACCAACCAAATAACGCTCACTGCTGAACACATATCCATACCACACATTTTTGGTGGAAGAAGTTTTGGGGGAAATCATCAGTACTCACCGCGCTTGGCAGACGGGTTGGTGAGTGCAGTTTGGCTATACTTCGAAGAAGGGACGCTGCTGCCCTTCCCTCTGGTTTAAAGTCCCTTAGTCGCATTTTACGACATCCACGAAAGATGGAGTGGTGCTATGTTCTTAATCCAGTCACCACACGGAAATTTCGATACGTAAATCTATCGAAAAGTAGTCAAACATAAGGATAAAGCATTATAATTTAAAGAAAGTCAGAATTGCTAGTAATAATTAGCGAGTTGATCAGGAATCGCAAAATCTTCGCAGCATATGTTTAAAATATAATAAACTGCCAATCCCGTTTTCAATTAAGTACCGAGTTGATAGTTTCGGAATTTTACATAGCATAAAAAGGAGAATCTGTAAAATCAACAGTGGCAAACATGTGTTAAACATACCTCTTTATTCTCATCAACTCCAGAGACTCGGTTTACATTCACCCCTACGTATACTGTCGTATTTTTATCTGGAAAAATGATGGAACACTTTTAAATTACGTTTGTTGAAATAATGACACATTGTTGGGAAATAATAGCGTCTAATCAATGGCTTTATACGGCGGAGATATCACGGCCAACGACCGCAATTTTAGCTAAGGCATGTAGGCCACCAAACTAAGCGCTCGAAGCTGTTCGAATACCCTTAAAAAATAAGTGATTTTATTAATTTAGCATTTATACATATTTTTTACCCTTGTTACCTAAAAGAGTATCTGATTGTTGTGTCAAATCAGGAAGATTATTTATTTATACTTAATGTACACTAGTGTACAAAGGCGGTCGTAATGCCGTAGGCATTTTCTGCCAGAACTTTGGGTGATGCAGAGAACAATAAGGTAGATGCACCAACAAAATATGAAAGAAAGGTATAGATGCGAAGACATATTATACAAATACATAGACGTACATAAACATTACATGTATCAAAATATATTTATATATACGAAATAAACACATACATACATATTATATAATAAATATACACATGAGAAAAAAAAAACTGCTGACGTCTTTTTGAAAAGGTAATTTCGTAATTTGGTTTTAAAGATTACATTTGTTCTAATATAATAGTTTCACTATAATTATTATTCTTTGGTCGTAATTTGGGGCTCTTCAAAAAAGGGCGTGAATAGATTTTTACAGTCAGACAACGTGTGACTGATACCTCTGGTGTTGCAAGCGTTCATAGGTTACGGTAACCGCTTAGCATCAGGCGGGTCCTACGAATCTTTGCCACTTATAACAAAAAATTGGTGCTTATCTAACTTCTATCGGTGAACCTCGCAGGGCATGTCATCATCATCACTTCAGCCGAATTAAGTCCACTGCTTGACATCGACCCCTGAACGACCGGTCTGAGTGTGTTATGTGCTCGTTGGGGGGTTTTGGCATAACCGCCACGCTTGGCAGGCGGGTTGGCGACCGTAGTCGAGTTGTTAATGTACTCAAACACGACACCCACAGGATTGGATGGGTTTGTGATATTCGTAGCCGGCACGGGCATGTGTAAGTAGTTTATACCTTTTTTTATTGGGCCTAATGGAAATTCTCTATGAACTTCCTCCGCCCTGGGGAAGGGCGAAGGGGCATGCCCTCTGGTTTAGAGTAGAATAGTTACATACATCAAGAAATACCTCAACATAGTTTGACATATGGTTCATATTGTATGTGTTGTTATGTACATTAGTATTGCTAACGAGAAAGCCTTGAACTGGGTCTCACACTAAGAGTTGCTAAATGATACTGCTCATTAGACAGCGTGAGCATGTCCAGCTCCGTCATTCTGATCTGATGAAAGTAATATTGGAACTATTGCTAAATACGACCACTGACATGTTTATGTATGAGAGCTGTTCTAGCTATAATTCGTTACCAATATAGATTCAGTGAATCGTCGCTGTCTTGGATTCGATACAAGTATAGGTAAATGAACGTCCGTGAAAGTTCGTGATGCAAAACCATTAGGATTACTGGATTTCAGTTTTACTACTTTTGTTTTAGTCATAGATGTCTCATCGCTTATAAAATATGATAATTATTCTGATTTGGTAAATTATTCGTTCAAATTAGTTGGGTGCGTAGGTATATAAGGAATCCATTGTATCAATTTGTTGATATTTACGCGTACATGTCGACCTGAAATAAGCTTATATTATTGTTTTCGCGTTCTTAATTATGTCCATAAGTACCTACCTAATTTGAACATACTAGTGGTAGGTCTCTTATCGCAAGAGGCCTAGAGACTAGGTAGGTACCATCCTATTACCAGATATTCGCCGCAGCAGTAATGTTTAAACTTTAGACCTTAGCTTTAGATACTAATGTGCTCCGGTTAGAGGGGCACTGTAGCTAGTGAATTTACTAAGAGACTAAATAACTTCACGTCCCAAGGTGACGAGCGCAGTATGATGCTACGCAGGACTAGTCCTGGGTAGCATTACAATTGCAATGGGAAGGCATGACGCTTACCACCAGGCGAATGACATGCTCGTCTTGTCGCCAAGTGGTATAAAAAAATCTGCAGAAAATCCATACTAGCACATGCTTTAAGGCAATACATAATTGTTTCCTAATTTCCCTTAAATTCGGTACCTACTTACATAATTCATCATTTCAGTCGAATAAAGTCCACTGGACACAAGCTTCCCCCAAAGATCGCCACAACGATTGGACTGGGTCTGATGTGTGCTCACTAGGGGTTTTACTATAATCAGCAAGCTTGGCAGGCGGATTGGCTATCGCAGTTGAGTTACTAATGTACTCGAAGGACGCTGCTGCCCATTCTCCGGCTCATCCCATACTCGCTTTTTACAACAACCACGCATTCGTAGCTGGCATCACAGGTCAAGGGTGTATATAATCCGTAACAAATAAAAATCCGTAAGTTTAATTTTAGAAACAATTTTATGCTAAAACGTCTTGGCTATTTTGGATTTACATTTATTAATAGCAGTCGAATACTATTTTTAGAATTTTCAATAAACGGTAGGTGGTTGTAGTAACACAAGTTGCTGCGTAAGGAGGGGGCAATAATTAACAACGTTCATTGACGTAACAATCGCCAACAGCTTGACTAATGATTGGTTTTGCGGCAAAGCACCGGCAACTGGCAAGGTTCTGCTGAATAATGTCCGGTACTAAGTGGATAGCCGCTTGAGGGACGAGCTCATATCTACGCACGCGTGACTTTATAAAAAAGATGACCGACAAAATTCTAAATTAAGTGTATTTAAAAATAGATAGCAGCATTCGCAAAGTTAGCCAACTTTCTAAAAATGTGTTGGTGAAAGACACTTACCGGGTGGAATGTTTCTGTTGTAGTTTTTTGGAATATCGTATACGTGCTGGTCCATGTACAGGATCTGGCTGGAAAAAAGTTACGATAAATTAGACACCTAAATATAACAGTTATTTATTTGAAATAGGAATGGTTGCAATAATCGTATCTTGACATAAAAGCTAAATGTTGTGTGTGTTTGTACAAATGATATTTCCAGCGATTTTCCTCGACTTTGTGTCTCTCATTCCGTAAAGAGAACATCAAGGCTTGGATAATTATGTTTTCTAAAATAGGTTATAAGATTTTCTGGAACTTTGCGTGTGGTGTTCGGATTTAGAATATAGAACAACCAAATCTCCTCCTGTAAATGAAAGAAAGAAAGAAAGAAATATATTTTATTCAGTACGGGACATAGTGACAGCACAGAACAATAATGATAAATAACAAAATAAAAGCAAGAAAAAAAATTATATTGTTTAGGTATTTATATACACTAAATACCTAAACAAAGTGCTGTCAGTGATGACTGAAAGGCGACTAAATTGTTCTAGTCATTCTTAAACTTTCGCGAATTGAACCCATGATTTTAAGTTAATATCGGATGGAGACTGGAAGAGTCAACACGTGACCACGGTCAATGCAACTTGATCGTCGAGGTTAGTCAAAATATTGCTATATATATATATGCTCTTAAAAATAAAGGACTCTGAACCAGAGGGGTGGGCAGCGGCGTGTTATATCGAACAGTAGCCATACTGCGATTCACCTTCTCGTTTGTCAAGCGTGGTGAGTACTGTCAATTTCTCCCAGTAACGACACAAACTAACAACTGGCCCACAGTGTATCCTTGTAGAAATCTATGGGGGAGGCCTTTGTTGAGCGGTGGATATTCTTCGGATGAAAACTCAAGTTTTATACTTTATGTAGTTCATAGAGCCTTTGTTGCTTGGTAGTAAATAATAAATAAATAACCAGGCCTAAGTAACAGATGTAGTAATTTGATACAAGAAGAAAATTGTTTTATATAATGTGTAGTAATCGCGAAAACCTAAGACAAAACTACAAGAAGTCGAACAAAAGGCATGGCGTTCACATTATTACAAATTACATTAATCTGAAAATTAGACAACAATTGTGAATGCGAGTAGTATGTACCAGTTATACAAACGAATAAACCAACCCGCCTGCCAACCGTGGTGAGTATTGGCAAATACCCCCCAAAATGACGACACAATTGTGGAAATCTTTGGAGGAGGCCGTTGTTCAGTAGTGGACGTATAAATGGCTGTTATGATGATGATGATGATACAAACGAGACTTCATATCTGTCTGGGCGGATCCCCCGAAGCGTCCCTGCGCGCTTTGCTGTGCTGCGCACACGGCGGCGCGTGGCCGCCTGCGCACCACCGTCTACTCGTGGTTCGCTCGGTGTGGGCACGCAGATTCCCCAATCTACGCACCCGCGAACCCAGAAACCCGGGCCTTATAGCGACGGCAGGGTATGGGAATTAGGCGCCAGGGCGGTTGTTACCCCGTCGCCGTCTCCTCTTTCTTCGAGCAGGATCGGCCTTCTTCCGGTCCCGCTCTGTGGTCTCCTTCTGGAGCATGACACTCTCACAGGAGACCACTGCATTCCAGTTTTCGTGTTCTGGCAACAAAGCCGACACTACTGCTGGCAGAGAGAGACCTTGCTCGATCCGATTGACCAGGATCCGCCGCTCGGAGGCCCACGCAGGGCACGCCTCAAGCGTGTGCTGTGCGGTGTCCTGGTCGCTATCACAATGGTGGCATTGTGCCGTGGCCGGGCGTCCTATCTTATGCAGGTACGCACCGAAACACTGGCAGAGGTAACGTGTCTGATCGTAGACCCATGCATCCATCTCCGCCAGGACGTCGAAAGGCGGAAAACGCGCTAGGAGAGTCGCCGCCTCGTAGGACACTGTTCGGTATCCTCGTGCGATCCGGATAGCCACTCTGCGCTGCAGACCTAAAATTTTGGTTCTGCAGCGCTGGGCACCTGACAGACAGTCGAGCTGACCATACAGGCGCCCCGTAGAGGGCCACGGATCGCACGACCCCCCCGTAGAGTCCTATGGCCTGCACAAATTACCTGATGATGGTAAAGTTGAGTAAGATCGTTAAGCTCCTTAAAATTAAGTTTCACAATGATTGATTCTTGCTTACCCGCTGTCGGGACGGATCTCCTCAAGGCGGCTATGGAACTTTCTTCAAAAAACCACTCTAGACACTGCCCTACATTCTTCTCACATCGACTAATTGGAACCATGCAATTTTAATTCTGACGTTTTATAAGTGCCACTAATTGTTTTATTTGAAAGAAACATATTCGACTTTGAAAATATTTGACATAATATTATAGGTACTATAAAATATGTATGGACTTTATTGCATTAACCTCTGTGTTTGTTTCGGCATTTCTTCTCAGACGCAGTCAGTAGGAAATGTACAAACTAGTGTAAGAGGTGGATGACAATGGACCGTAAATTGAGCCTGTGCGTATCTTGAACACACATGTAAAATCAATCATCATCAGCTCTCTTGGGGGCAGGTGGGCCAGGCCCTGCACAGAATCCTTCTGGCCCACCTTAGAATTATATGAATAAGCTGATGTCGGTCGGCAGCACTGGCCCCTGGTCCCTCCCAGAAAGTCCCTACGCCTTTGGTGACAGCCTCTTAGACGTTAAAATCGGCTTCATTTTGGTACGTACAGATCTCTAAACGAACTTCTGTATCCAAGTTCGTACCTTATTATATAAGCTTAGTCAAAGTACTTAACAATATTCTGTGACTAGTGAATGTATTTGTTGTGTTCTATATTTGGGTACGGTCAAATAATGCAACCGCAAATGCGTGGGATTATTTTCTCGCATTGTCATCCATGTTCATCCATGTTGTATAACACATTAAACTGGCTCAATACCAGACAGAATAAAAAAAACGATTTTGTCTCGCAGCCCGCGGATTTATTTAGTTAGCAGTTTTATTTATAAATTGATCACAAATATAGTCGTGACAAATGATATTATACCATAGTTAAGTTACGTCCATATTAAATGGCGCGCAAAACTCAGTCTCGCTGTATGTAGGTATAAATCTATAAAACTACACACCAAAATAGGTGTAGCAAGAGAGAAGATACAAAAACTACGAGAGCAAAAGAGATGGCTATCTAAAATGACAGTACGTGTACTCGATGTCTTTGTCGCACCTCTGATAGAATATATGTGTTGGCTCTTTTCTTTGCTTGGCCTAAGTTTTGTTCGAGAATATTATTCTATATATAATTTGAATAGTATTTTTATTAAAATATTTTATATAGTTTGTTACTCACGTGTGGTATGAGATCCCTTGTTCTTTATTTATTTTTGCTTGATGGTTTGTGCATTTTATATACGAATGACGGCGTTGTTATTACTTAATTAATAAAACAAAACAGATTGTGACAGTGTGTGCTCGTTGTCCTGTCTTGGGCGAACTGATTGTGAGGTGCTACAATTGGGGTAGTTTTGGTTCTTACTTTTGGCGCGCATGTAACATATCTACTTCTTTTAATATATAATACTAAATACGTACTATAACTGTTTACTTCCACTCCCTCAGTTGCGTTTTATTATATTTTATATCTTAATAAAAGCCTTGGGAACTGCAATAAAACTAATTGAAAAGTGAAGTTCAACACAAAAGGAAGCTGCATTATTATTAGTCAAGAGAGATTCGAGTTGTATCCAGGTAAAATAGGTGAAGATAAGTCAAAATTTTCTACCCGCTATTCTTTCACAAATTGTAGTCACTCCAGTTGACATCAAAATAACCCCCAGACACCGTAAGTAATATTGTCAAACTCAAGTGACAACGTCAATATTTTTTTTTTTTTTTTATGGCAATTGTATTCCATTTTGCCAGTGTCAACGTCAACTTATCATCTTGACAAGTAGTCAGAGTTCATCATCATCATATCAGCCACAGGACGTCCACTGCTGAACAAAGGCCTCCCCCTTAGATTTCCACAACGAGCGGTCACATGCCGCTCTCATCCAACGACTCCCAGCGACCCTCACCAGGTCGTCTGTCCACCTCGTTGGAGGTCGTCCCACGCTGCGTTTTCCGGTGCGCGGTCTCCATTCGAGAACCTTTGTGCCCCAACGGCCATCAGTTCTACGAGCAATGTGCCCTGCCCATTGCCACTTCAGTTTACTAATCCTTTCAGCTATGTCGACAACTTTAGTTCTTCTACGGATCTCCTCATTTCTGATTCGATCTCGTAGAGAAATACCAAGCATAGCTCTCTCCATAGCTCGCTGAGTGACCTTGAGCTTTCTTATGAGGCCCATTGTGAGTGACCACGTCTCTGTTCCATATGTCATCACTGGTAACACACACTGGTTAAAGACTTGCGTCTTGAGGCATTGCGGTATTGTTGACGAAAAGACGTTGCGAAGTTTCCCGAACGCTGCCCAGCCGAGTCGGATTCGACGATTGACCTCTTTCTCGAAGTTGGACCTACCTAACTGGACAGTTTGTCCTAGGTAGACATACTCGTCAACAACTTCGAGAACAGAGCTCCCGACGGATATTGGGATGGGCACGACATGGGCATTTGACATGACTTTTGTCTTGCCCATGTTCATCTTAAGGCCCACCTGTTGGGAAACTCTGTTGAGATCATCGAGCATTGTGCTGAGCTCTTGCAGCGATTCTGCCATGACTACGATGTCATCGGCAAATCGAAGGTGAGTGATATACTCGCCATTGATGTTAATGCCGAATCCTTTCCACTCCAGTAGCTTGAAGGCATCCTCCATTGCAGCGGTGAACAGTTTCGGGGAAATGACGTCCCCCTGTCTCACACCTCTCTGCAATGGAATTGCCCCCGTGTTCTGTTCATGTACTCGGACCGACATGGTGGCGTTTCTGTATAAGCACTTCAACACTTCAATGTACCGATAGTCAATCTGGCACCGCTGCAGAGATTGCAGCACTGCCCAGGTTTCGATCGAATCGAAGGCTTTCTCAAAGTCCACAAACGCCAAGCATAGTGGCAGATTATACTCCTCGGTCTTCTGTATAACCTGCCGCAGCGTATGGATGTGGTCTATGGTACTGAAACCTTTTCGGAAACCGGCTTGTTCGGGAGGCCGGAAGTCATCAAACCTGCGCTCGAGACGATTCGTGATGACCCTTGAAAACAGCTTATAAACATGGCTCAGAAGTGAGATGGGTCTATAATTCTTCAATAGGGTGTTATCACCCTTTTTGAAGAAGAGCACCACCTCACCTCTGTTCCACGCTTCCGGCGTTGTGCCCTCGAGTAAGACGGAATTGAATAGCTTCTGAAGGACTTTAAGTACCGGTGTTCCACCCGCTTTCAGAAGCTCTGTCGTAATTCCGTCTCCACCCGGCGCCTTGTTATTTTTAAGCTGTTTTAAGGCCATCCTAATCTCGTACAGGCTGATGTCCGGGATATCCTCGGTATAGTGTCGGGTTAGTTTGGCTCGCGGGTCTTTGTCAGAGCCAATGGTAGGTATACTTACCGAGGTGTATAACTGCCGGTAGAACTTCTCAATCTCTCTCAAAACCTCTGGCTTAGTCGACGCTACACTGCCGTCCTCGGTCTTCAGCTTCATAATACGACTTTGCCCAATAGACTTGTCTCTTGCGAACACTTTGGAGCCTTGATTCCGCTCAATTGCCTCTTTAACACCGTTGGTGTTAAAGGTGCGGATATCGTGACGCAAGGACTTCCATATCCGTCTATTGAGCAGTCGGTATGCTTCAGCATCACCGGAAGACTGCAGCGTCATGGCGCGTCTTTCTGCCATGAGGTCGAGAGTGTGATCGGAGAACTTTTTTGGTCTACCTTTACGGTGGGCCTTAAAGAACTTAGACCCAACCGTTTGGACAGTTTCTACAAACCTACCATTTAAATCGTCCACAGATACGCAATGTTCTAGGCACTCGAAGCGGTTTTGGAGTTCGAGTTGAAAGCTCTCGGGGTTTTGGATATGAGCACTAGAGGGCCGGAGCGTAGACCTCATCAGACGAGACCTCTCAACTTTGAGATTAATATTCAATGTGCCTCTTACCATTCGGTGATCACTACCGGTTTTCACCCTGTGGATCACAGAGACATCATTGAATATTTGCCTCCTATTGGTCATGATGAAGTCAATCTCATTCCTCGTGGAACCATCGGGACTCATCCAGGTCCATTTCCTGTGAGGCGGCTTTTGGAAAAAGGAGTTCATCACGAAGAGTCCCTCCTTTTCCAAAAAGTCGGCCAGCCTCTGTCCCCTGGGGTTCCGTTGCCCATATCCAAATTGCCCCACTCTCAACTCACCATCGCATCGAGTGCCCAGCTTCGCGTTGAAGTCCCCCATCACAACAGTGAAGTGTGTCTTCGAGGTATGTATGGCCCTACTTACGTCCTCATACATACTCTCTACTTCATCATCTGGGTGTGTCGAGGTCGGTGCGTAGACCTGTATGACCTTCAACGAATACCTCTTGGATATTCTGAGTATAAGGTACGCTACCCTGCTCGACACACTTTCGATGGCCACTATGCTGTTAATGAGCCTGCGGACGAGAAACCCGACACCACCTTGAGACATATGTTTGCCTTCCCGGTAGTAGAATAAGTTGCCAGATTTCAGGGTTATCGTGTCCTCGCCCTCTCTTCGGACTTCTGATAGACCCATGATATCCCAGTGCAACTTATCTATTTCTTCTTCCGGCTCAACAATCTTTTCGTCTGCCCTCAGTGTGCGTGTGTTATACGTTACCAGGGCCAGTTTTCGTTTGGGGTGGTAGCCGGATCCCGTCCGGTGATTCTTAGCACCCCCTGCCCCGCCGTTACCGTGGCCGCTACCATGACCAGGAATAGCGGGTCTGCCGGGAACTGGGGGCCGGTGCATTAGTCGTGTCGTCATTTTGGGGGGAATTTTGCCTGCTCATAAAAATTACCCAGACGTCGGCATTCTCTCATAATGAGCATATGTGGTAAATGTAATAAGCAAATTAAAGCCGAAAATGCTAAAACCTCACTTCACTGTGTAAAACCACATATTATTATCAGTGTCTAGGAGTGTCCATCGTAAACTTCGCCAAAGAATCCAAGAGGCATAAAGCTACGTGGAAATGCGAAGAGTGCAAGTTACCTAAAAACAGGTTGTAGGCACGATTACCACTCTTTCTCGCACGAGTTCAGTACCTGGTTCAGTTTCTTCAGTAGAAGGCAGCTTACAAGAGCTGAAACAGTACCTAGATAGGAAACTCGAAGACTCCTTAACGAAACATTTTAGCGAGACTAGGCGAGACCTCACTGTAGAAAGGTCAGACACCCACATTAAGATACAAGAGCTTACCGAAAGCTTCAACTCATTGTCTGTTAAATACGACCAGCTAAAAGAAGCGTTCGACATTAAATGCAACTACTTACTAATTCGCGATCTACAGGAGGAGAACAGGACAATAAGCTCTCAAGTAGGTGATCTACGCTCTCAGGTAGGCGATCTATGGTCCCAAGTACAAGAACTAGACACCCGGTTTAATCAGTTCCAACAACATTTAAGAAACCGCAACCTGGAAATCCAGTGCGTACCTGAGCAGTCTTCACAGAACTTAAAGGAAGTGGTGCATAAACTTGTTGCTACCGTAGGATACGAACTAACTGAACATCAACTCGTAAATTATCATCGTGTGACTAAACTGATTATGGAATCAAACCGGCCGCGCTCCATTGTGGTCAAGCTCTCTAGCCTTCTAGAGATTCCTTTATCGCTGCGGTAAAAAATTATAATAAGGCCCGCCTTGATAATAAATTAAATTCATCTCATTTGGGCATTAACGAGAAAAAGTCAATCTACGTTTGTGAACATCTTAAACCAGCTAAAAAAAATTACACGCAGCAGCTCGTAGAGCAGCAAAGGAGAAAGGGTTTGACTTCATTTGGGTGCGCGACAGCAGAATTTTTATGCGCAAAGACGTGAATTAAAAAGCTTTGTTGTCAAAAACATTGACCATCTAGATTCTATTTAAATAATTATGAATTCATTGTCAATTATCAACTCCACATACAATCTTAAGATTTTATACCAGAATGTTAGAGGTCTTAGGACCAAAACTAATATAGTGTTGGCCAATGCATTGAAACAAGAGGCTGACATTATATTGTTGACGGAGACGTGGCTTAATGACTCGGTGTACGATCATGAAATCTTGGATGGTAGGTACACAGTATTTAGGCGTGATTCTGCTTCCACTAATAGTGAAAAACGGGAAGGCGGAGGTGTCTTGCTTGCTGTTTTAAAAAAGCACAACTCGAATCGTAGAATGAAGTGGGAAACAGTAAAAAAAGACCTTTGGGTTGTCATTACACTTAAACAGGGTGCTTCAACAAGACACTTATGCATTTATGTTGTGTACAATCTTCCGCCCATATCATACAATCGTTTTGTAGATATCTCATCGAACATAACTGAGATAGTCCAACATAAAATGCCTCAAAACTCGTTGCTACTCCTGGCTCGCGATTTTAACCTGCCTAATTTGACATAGCACTTAGATACTAAATCTAATTCCCTTTTGTCGGCTCGTGGGACCTCCCTAACTGAAACCTTCTTATTGATACCCTCTCAATTAATAAACTCCATCAGATTAACTCTGTCACCAACCAAAACGGGCGAATACTTGACTTGATAATATCGAATACCACCAATTGTTTTTCCGTACATACTTGCAATAACCCTCTTACAAACATAGATATTCATCATCCTGCATTAAGCATCACACCGAGGTTGCAGCCCCAAAAAAAGGGTCAAATATAATAGATCTCAATTCCTAAATTTCATAAAAGCTAACTATATTAACATAAAAGAGGATCTCGAAAATATAGAGTGGAGCGATCATCTTAAATCGTTGACATTTTTTATAACATACTAGACACCATAATTCCAAAGCACATACCGTCAACCAAGAAACGTAGTAATGTTTATCCTTGTTGGTTTAGTCGTTTGTTGATACGTACCCTAAATGAAAAAGCTAAATATCACAGCCGCTTAAAAAAAATACGGGAACCCCAGTGACCAAATAACATACAAGATACTGCGTGGTCGTTGTGACAAAATGTTGACTGATTGCCTCTCTCAATTCAAATCTAATGCCAAAACAGAAATAAAGAAAAATCCAAAACATTTTTGGACATTTATCAGGCCACTCAGATCAAACAATAACGGAATCCCCGACGAAATGTTTCTCCATACCAATTGTGCTCAAGGTGGCCAGCAGATCAGTAATTTGTTCCCAATTTATTTCCAGTCTGTATACAGTAATAATTCACACTCAGACCTCTTGCCATATAATCCACACAATTGTCACACATCTATAAGCATTTTCTCCCGTGAGTCTGTCACAAGATCCTTATTGTTCTAAAATCAATCAAATCTAAAGCAATCGGCTGTGATGGAGTGAGCAGAACGATGATATTCCTTATTATTTATACTATTCTTCCCATTCTCAACCACATTATAAAATTTTCATTGCATTCTGGGGTTTATCCTTTAATCTTGCGTAAAGCATATATCGTTCCTGTTCCCAAAATCTCTAACCCCAGTTTAACTAGTAAATTCAGGCCAATTTCCATTCTCCCATTCCTATCCAAAGTCCTGGAAGCAGTTGTCCACAAAAAAATCTCCTCGCACATATCCAAAAATACACTGCTATTCGAATTCCAATCTGGTTTTAGGCATGCACATTGCACATCCACTGCCCTGCTTAAGGTAATTGAAGACATACGGTTTGGTATGGAGGCCAAGAAGTTAACGGTGCTTGTTTTAATTGACTTCTCCAATGCCTTTAACTCCGTTGACTACGATATTCTTCTTGCCACCCTGACTCAAATAGGGATCTCGTCGTCATCTCAGGGTTGGTTCTCATCCTATGTCGTGGGCGCCAGCAAGCAGTACGAGTCGACCAGGAAATATCGGCCTGATATGACCTTGTAACTGGTGTACCACAAGGCGGAATACTCTCTCCTCTTTTGTTACATATACGTTACATGATTGAGTTAATATATGTTACATATACATATATTAACTCAATCACTAACATCCTCAAATGCTCATACCATCTGTATGCTGATGACTTGCAACTGTACACTCAAACCGATTTAAACGACTTAAATACTAGTATTTTTTGCCTAAATGCTGATCTACTTGCAGTTGCGGAATGGTCTGGTAAACACGGAGTTACAGTTAACGCTAGTAAATGTCAGGCTATCGTGTTCTAATAGGTAGTCCATTTTACCTTAAGAATGTGAATACGCAATACCTCATGCCTATTGTTTTTAAAAACTCAGTTATACCTCTATCACCTCATGTAAAGGATTTGGGTCTGCATATTGACGACAGGTTAAGTTGGGTCAAGCAAGTTAGCCAGATAGACCAGCACGTCACGGCCACGATGCGATCTCTACAGATTCAAAAATTTCCTTCCGTCCACCACAAAAACACTTTTGATCCAGTCCCTTGTGCTTCCTGTAATTGATTATGCAGATGTTTGTTACTCTGGCCTATCTCAAGACCATCTTAAAAAATTGGATCGACTTCTTAACAACGGCATTCGCTTCATCTTCGGATAACGCAAGTACGACCACATTTCCTCTTACCGAGCTAAGCTTAAATGGCTACCTGTCCGTCAGAGAAGAGCCGTCAGATCACTCTGTTTCATCATTTCGGCCGAATGAAGTCCACTGCTGGACACAGGCCTCCCGCAAATATCACCACAACGACCGATATGGGTGTGTTATGGGCTCATTGGGGGGTTTGGCATAATCGCCACGCTTGGCAGACGGGTTGGCGATCGCAGCTGAGTTGTTAATGTACTCGAAGGACGCTGCTGCCCGTCCTCCGGCTAATCCCTTAGTCGACTTTTACAACACCCACGGGAGGAAATGGGGTGGTGGTATTCTGAGCCGGCACCACATAGCATAGCCGGCACCACACGGCACTCTGTTTACTCTTTTCTATTTTAAGCGATCCTTGTGCTCCTAATTATCTCAAAATACTTTTTCAACTTTTGGGTGGAACTCACAGTCATAACCTTCGTGCTTCTGAAAATTTAATCCTTAACATACCTTCCCACCATTCAGGGTTTATGTCCAATTCCTTCGCTGTCTCAACAATAAAACTCTGGAACGAGCTTCCCCTGGATATTAAGACTGTTCCGAGTAAATTCCCGTTCAAACGCAAAGTGCGTGAACACTATTTAAAATCGCTGCAAACCTAATCATACAGAACTGTATTCGTCATTAGTGTTAATATTCATGTCAAATATTTATATATTTTGATGTATTTTATTTATTGTATATAATATAATAGTATAGTATGTATTTTTATATTATTAATTATAATTTATCGACTCTGTTTCACATAATTTGTGATTTATTATGAAATCAATGAACATAGTCTATGGTATGTATCTATGCTTTGTTTCGTATACCTCTTTCGATGTGCTTACTATAAACCCAAAGGTTGACTGGTAGATAATGCCTCATGGCATTAAGTCCGCCTTGTGTACCATTAATGTACATAGAAGTTTAAATAAATAAATAAATAATCCAAATCTGAAATTTTGAAATCTCTACAAAAAATTAACATTAACAAAGGCCCTGGACCGGACAACATACCACCTATTTTCCTAAAGAATTGTGCCGTACAACTTCTCACGCCATTACATATCATTTTCAATAAGTCCCCAACACACGGTCTATTCGCTACAAAATGGAAAGCCGCCCACATTACACCAATCTACAAAAAAGGTGACCAGAGCAACATATCGAACTATAGGCCAATATCTATTTTATCGGCCATAGGTAAACTGTTTGAGTCAATGAGACAAAGAATTATTTTCTTTCACGTTAAACCTATAATTAACGATCAACAACACTGTTCTCTTCCAGATAGATCAACCACATCGAACTTACTTGGTTACGTTAGCGATATAGTCCAGGCAATGGAAAACAATACTGAAGTGCACGCAATATATACAGACTTCTCCAAAGCCATCGATATCGTGGATCACGATATCCTTATTCACAAACTTGATCACGCAGGCATATGTGGCACATTGCTGAGGTGGTGTGAGTCATATCTTCAGTATCGCTCTCATCATCATATCGGCCATTTATACGTCCACTTCTGAACAAAGGCCTCCCCCATAGATTTTCACAACTGTGTCATCATTTTGGGGGGTATTTGCCAATACTCAACACGCTTGGCAGGCGGGTTGGTGAGCGCAGTACGGCTACGGTTTCACAGAAGGGACGCTGCTACCCATCCCTCTGGTTTAAATTCCCTTAGTCGCCTATTACGACATCCACGTGAGGAGACGGAGTGGTGCGATATTCTTAATCCGGACACCACACTTGTTGTAATTCGTGGTTTTAAGTCAAAAGTTGCTATGGTTCCCTCCGGCGTACCTCAAGGTTCGCATCTTGGGCCTCTTGTTTTTCTCATTTTAATAAACGACCTCAGCGACGCTATAACCTCAACATTTAAAATGTACGCCGATGACTTGAAGATATACAGAGTAATTAGCTGTATAGAAGATGCCAAATCTCTACAGAATGATCTCAAATCTGTAAGTCACTGGTGCCATAAAAATAAAGTGATATTAAAGTATACCACGAGCTGGAAGCCACTTACACAATCGCAAATTGTTCGCTTTACCATCATGTCGTACTAATTTTGGTCAACATTCGCCGTTATATCGGATGTGTTCAAATTTTATAATGTGATCAAATCGTTGAAAAATACAAAATCATCAGGAATCGATAACATTACAACAGATCTCATTAAACTTATTGCACCATATATAGTACAACCATTAACATATATTATTAATATGTCGCTTGAACAAGGTATTTTCCCTGAAAAACTAAAGCTACCGGTAATAAAACCTCTATAGAAAAAAGGCGTTAAGACTGATAAGAATAATTACAGGCCCGTAGCTTTGATACCAATAATTTCTAAAATTTTCGAAAAAGTTATGTACAAGAGGGTGATAAGTTTCTTCGATAAGTATAGTGTACTGGCAAAGGAGCAACGTGGATTTAGGAAAGGAAGATCAACGTTACTGGCTACATTTAACCTGGTGAAATCAGTAATAAATAATATAAATTTGAAAATTCCGTCTTGTGTTCTTTTCTTAGACCTAAGTAAGGCTTTTGATTTCGTTGATCACTCAATACTGCTACGTAAATTAGAAGCAAATGGTATAAGGGGTGTAGCTCTGAAATGGTTACAATCATATTTATTTGACAGAAAACAGATTACTAGAATTACTAAATTCAATAATATTACAAATACCCTTGAAAACTTTGATTCCAATCCCAGAAATAATAGTTTCGGAGTCCCGCAGGGCAGCATTTTAGGACCACTGTTATTCTTAATATATATCAATGACCTTCCCAAAGCAATATGTCAACACGACTGTAATAAGTTTGCAGACGATACATCAGTATTTATAAAGTGTGAAAATGAGAAATCTTATGAAACAGACGTAAATAAAGCATTGCAGGGCGTAGTTACATGGTTAAATTCAAAATCATTAAAAATTAATATAGATAAAACTAAAATAATACATTATAAAACACAAAAAAGTAAACATCAATATTTAAACATTGCATATAATAAATAACCAACAGATTGATCAGATACACCATACAACATTTCTAGGTATTGTGATTGACGAACACCTGAAATGGAAAGATCACATTGACAATATATGTAAACGTGTAAACAAGTTTGTCTTTGCATTAAAGAAAGTTAAAGAAACGACTTCCAGACTTGCTTCAGTAATGGTGTATCATGCTTATGTATCTTCCATAATTAGATATGGTCTAGTTGTATGGGGATATTCACCAGAAATAATGCGGGTGTTTATAGCACAGAAAAAATGTGTTCGTGCAATATTCAATTTGAAATGGTCTGAATCTTGTAGACCAATCTTCAAATCGCAATCCCTTTTGACCGTACCTAGCATGTATATTTACGAGATGGCAAAATGTGTGAAGAATATTGGTCAGCTTTTTGAAAGCAAAAATAATTCAAACAAGCGTTAAGTTACAGCCAGTTATTGCCAGTACCTAGATTAGAAATGTTTAGGCGTAGTTGCGTGTACATGGCACCACTTGTTTACAACTCGCTGCCGAAGAGTATTATTGATTTACCTTATAGTAAATTCTGTGTTTCTCTACGTCATTGGCTAATTCAAGAGAGATATTATTCTATCGATGAGTTCCTTAAAAAATGTTCGTCTCATTCATATCATTTTGGGAATATGTTATAAAAAGGTACTTAAATATAATTGTTGATGTCAATGTTAATAATATGACTATAAATTGTTGCTTTTTTGTTTGGGATTGTGTTTTATTCGGACATTCCCTTATATTGATATGACATAGGTACACCTGAATTTAACCGTTTGTTTTTAATTAATATAATATTTAGTATTCTTGTGACACGATTAACACAACAATTTGCATGCCATTTTATGATGGCAAAATATGTGATCCTATAATTAAAATGTACCATCTTTTCTACCATATTTTATGCAAATAAAATAAATAGTAATTATTATTATTATTTAATCATGTGTGCCAAGAACTCGATCCATTCAATGCATCGGTCAAAACTTTCAAACAATCTTGCCTCCTTAAATTATAATTTATTTTGTTATAGTGAATATTCGTATGCATGCTGAGTTCGAACTTAGAAGGTGGTTAAACTATCTTGTTAGGTTTTATTATTCAATGTTAGTTGTAATTGCCAGTTTGCGAGCCATTATAAAAAAATAATATCATTGGTCGTGACACATTAAGAAATGAATGGGCAACGAAAACCCACTGGGTTCCTTTTGTGGTTTAGGTAAAAAGCCTTTAACTGCAATGATACTCATGTGTGGAAAAATAATCCTCTTCCTCTTTAAAGTTTAAGTTCAAGATGTTTAACTGTAAAGAACTGCCAAGTCTGTAACGCCATCCAATCAAATTTGGACAAAGCACAATTTTCATTGATGTACCTACTACTAATCTCCTTCATATACCTATGTATTACTAGATAAAGATACCTACAGCTACAGTTCACTTTAATCCCAATAATGGATTTTAAGCTCGTGTAATTGTCGCACTACTGACGTGTCTGGTTTACCTTCCTAAGACACGTTTGTGTTAAGTGGCTCAATAATATTAATTTGACATCATGTCCCCATCATATTCGGAAGGCAATTGCCCTTAACCGAGGTAGTATGAAGGTAAGTACATATTTTTTCATAGAATGATAACATGAGTGACTTTTTAAGAGTTCATTAAACGTAGGTACTAAACGTTGTTAGAGTTTTATTCTGTTGAGGTTGGTGCCGACAAACTGGCATTGTAGTTTGGCAGGAGAAATATGATGTAATATATAAAAACTTTTAAGAATTAAAAAAAATATAAGTAAAGGTGATTTCTTTTCTCATTGATGCAATAGGATATTCTAACTAGGCATTCGTGTACTAGTTTAGTTACTAAAACGAGTTATGTACTGACGAATATAGATACCTACATATTACGATGAAAATGAGGATCGTAATTGTTTAAAAAACTGATTTCTGGTGGGTAAATTTTTCAAACATACAATTTTAAAATTAACTAATTTGAATATAACATAATTGAATACCACAGACATCTACTACACAGTATACATACAATTCTGCTGAATACAGATTATATTATGATAGATATAATTATAATCATCATATTTTAATTTCCATTATAAACTCAATGTTTTCTCAGCTTTTTGTCAAAACCTGATAAGTTAGTCGTGACGAAATTAATAATTGACATAATAACCGTCTGACTACGACATATGCAGCTCATTTGTTACTTCAATGAATAGACATTTTAATTTGTAATTGGCATACAGAATTTGCACAAACTGTAGATCTTATGGACTCAGGTTGCTTCTGCGAAGACAGAGAAAACTCGAAGCTGGCACTTCTAAATAAAAAGAGAGGTTCATGGAATGAAATATATATATAGGTTATATATATTTCATTTCATATTGCTAACCTTATAATAATTAATCTAAAACAAACCCGTTGTAAAAAATCCTCAACCCCATTGAGCCAACGATAAAGAAATGCAAAAAAAAAATGCAAAAGTTATATATTCGGTTATACTGCAAAACCGCGTAACTATATTGTGGTAACTTCTACAGTGAAGGAAAAAACTATGTAGGTACCTATTTTAGATACTTATATTACATTATGTAGATTTTTAGCTTTATTGTCCATTTGCCGGAGAGCAAAAACCTGTATATTATCAAATTTATTAAGATAATTAATTATGATTACAATTTGTTTGATAACCTTGAGGACTGCCTCGTGACCTCTTTAGTCGTTGAGATTAATCATAATAAGTGCACCTACTTTGTTGTAGCTGCAGGATTCAGTATTAGATACTTCTTCTTCATTGTCCTCGCTTTTTCCAGCTACTAGAGGTCAGTTTTCCTAATTATGCGACGCCATATATCCCGCTGGTAGGCATAATCCTCAATAACGCGTAGCTTCATTATATCAATTTGGGTATTCGTCAAGTGAAAGAAAGAAAGGTGGTTGAGAGGTCATCCTTTTCCTCTCTTCGTTAATGTATTAGTAAATTTAATGTATCATTTCTAACGTCATAATTTTAATGCCATCATATTTTTTATATTTGCATACAATAAATAGTTAAATGTGGTTAATGACAAGCAATATATTATTAATTAATAACTCGATGTACCCATATTACGCAAATAAATCGATCAATGTTGTAGCCCTGAAAAGGCACTTTTCTACGACGTGGTCATCCGGTCTTCGTGTTATATGTCTGTACCGTCTTAGCCTGGGATCTTCATTTCTGGACATTTTCATTTATAGGAACGACTTTAAAATACCTCTTAAAAACGAATTGCGTAGATTCTTTGTCTTTCAGTGTTACTCCTTCCGCCCTAGCTTTATTTTTCATCGTTTATGAGTTGTGTTTTTACGCCCAGACTTGGTCGCCATAGCGCACAGGATTCAGCAATAAATACTATTTACATTTATTGTGTTTTAAAAATTAAGTTCAGTAAATATAAAATCGGTTCGGTTCGATTCGGTGGAAAATTCAGGACCATAGGTAAGACATAGTCCTGGTTTTTTTTATATTGGCGGCAGACGAGCATTCTCGCCGCCTAAGTAATTACCACCACCCGTAAAGTGCTGCCGTCCTTTAGAGCTGACATACACTTTTTTCTCGTAGAGCCTTGGCATATGCCTGCCATATTCTTGGGGTTGGGGTTTTGGTATTCATCACCAAATGTGACGGCGTGGCAGTTCTTCGCTCGTGCCAGCCCATTTACGAGCTCTAGTCAACTGATGACTACAGCTTCGCTCTCCGACGTATCAGGTTCTGTTCATGGTCCGGAGTGAGGGTGTATAGTATCATCCCAAAAAGGTGTTGTACGTAAAGGAAGCGGCCGGAAAGAGAGGGGGAGGCGACAACCTGTCTCTCCACCTGCAGCAGATGCACTAGGCTATGAACGGTATCTGGCCTCAATAAGTTGCGTCTTGTGGGCAGGTAACTTGGCGCAGTCCATAGCCAGACCTGAGATCGGCCTGAGATGGCGGGGCGCCCTGTTGCACACGCGTCTTGTAAGAGGATTATTCGGACGCACAGCGGGAACAGTGCAAGTAGCGAGCCAACACCTGCCGGGGATGAGGTTATTTCGTGAGAGAATCCACACCGCCAGTAGAAGAAGGAACGTGGCACAGTGTAGCGTCATAAGATCTTGTTAAGATGTTACTGCAAAGCTACATAGTAGAACGTGAAATATAAATTCCAGCTCGTGTTTTACCATGTAGTTGTACTATTTTTCCACGTAAACTTGCGTTTTGATATGGTTTTTGAATAAGGACAATGTTTAACTTATGATCTAAAATTAATTTAACTAAATCCGACGTGGCCACCCGGTCGTCATGAAGATTTAATTGTACAGTGGTAAGATTATTTGTCAGCTATCCTAAGTAGTTTGTATATAAGATTAACTAAATACAAACTACTAAGGATGACTTATACGGCTCTAGTGTGATTGTACGAAGACCTGGAGCCCCCTTTAGGTGCCGAAGATGACCACCCTAGTGGTTTTTGCCGGTAGAAGTCCGTCCGAATACCTGTCCGTCCTTCCCCGCGGCGGAGGAAGTTCATGAAGAAATTCAACTGGGCACCAATAAAAAAAAAATAGTTTAAAAAAACTAAAAAAACACGCTGACACAAAAAAAACAACTGAGTGCACGAAAGAGCAAGTCTGGAACTGCACGCATGCGTAGTTCGCGCACTAGCTCTGTCTCTCTTACTCGCATGCAAAGGACGCGGAAAGAAATTAATTAATCCTGGCGAATCTAATTAGGATAATCGGATATTTTGATCGGATTATTGCATTGTCATCGACCTTTGACAGGTGTGCAAAGTTTGAATCAAATCTGATCGTTCAAAGTAGGGCAAAATCGAGCTCAAAGGAGTCGGTTACAAACAAACATACATACAGGTGAAGCTAATAAAAGCGTGTTAAAGAAGGACGACTTATACGATAAACCATAATTATATCCGTCTTGTTAACTAAAAAACTATTAGTCTTTTAGATTTACCTTTTATTTATTTTAAGAAATATATTTTGCACTATACATTATTATTTCATGATAGAAATTGCTTGTCGCTTATTTGAATACAAGATGATTCTGCATACTTCCGAAGTTTCGTTATTATTTCTAATTATAGGTACTCGTAACCCACGTTTTGTTTTGTTTTTTATATAATGCGACGCTGCTTTAATGTAATATTTTATACAAATTCTTTTGTAGTTTAGTTTGATTGCGTAATTATATGTGCGCTAGCAGACATATAGCTATGAAAAAGTTACTAAAAGAAACCATCCTCTTTACGATTTAGTATTAATACACAGCAAATGTACTTAAAAATGTTTTATTTTTATTTAAATATTTTAAGTTTGACAGACTAATGTTTGTTGCGATGTTTCGAAGCGGTGAAGGTCGGGCTTACCTATATGGGTGCTGTCTTATGTTGACGATCAAAAAGTTATTTTTGACTATTTTGAAGAAACGCCATTTCATTTCATAAATAGCCCGAGTCCATCTTCCCCGTGAAAGATAGTTTTATGTCCTGTAAAGAAACGAACAAAAGTACACTCCATCTTTATAAGTAGTATGAGTATGCGGATACCGATCAGTCTTCTGTAGGGCTGGTTCACCATCTTGTTACCTGGAACCGAAGGCGCTCGCGTTGCTATATCGGTGGCTTGCGGAGGAACTAAGTAGAGCGAACGCGCAGCGACTCGATAGATCGAGGTGTAACGGTTTAAGCTTCAGCGGATTGTGCAACCTAACCCGTGCAAAAACCCGTTCTGCCACTCCGCTGGGGAGGCTGCATGGCACCTTCCGGCTGACGCAGATACTCTCGGGACATGGGTGTTTATGGAATTATCTGTGTCGCATGAACCAGAAAGAATCGTCCGGTTGTAATCATTTCGTAGACTGTCCGGAGGACACGGTGCAGCATACGCTGGTAAAATGGAGGCCCGGTACCGTGATCTCTTCGCGGTGTTCGAAGATGGTAACCTCTCGCTCCCAGCCGTGGTACAATCCATCGACCGAAGCGAGAGTGCGTGGAATGCTGTCGTATACTCGGAGATCTATAAGCGCCCGCTTACAGATCTCCGGCCTCCATGGGTTGCGTCCTGGGGGTGACGAACTTAGGGCAGTCCGTAGCCCGAATAGGAGCAGGTCCGACACGTCAGCGCGATGTGTTCTACACGCGCCTCTGAAGAAATATGCGGCTGGCCAGGTCGCACACAGATAGGAGCCCGACAGTTCAAGTGACGGGCTGATACCTGGGGTGCAGGTGTGTAAATAAATGTAAGAACTTGGAAATTCTATTCTATCTTCGGCACCTAAGGGGGGTCCAGGACCTCGTACGATCACACTATAGCCGGAACTCGAGATACCATCATACTTATCTAAGTTAGTAGACAGTCACAATTCACGGATGACAGAGCTGATGTGATAAGAAACACTTAACCAAATTTAATTATATTTATATGAAACCAATTCGAGAGTATTTAACACTAAAAATAAGAATTACTCAAATCGGTTCTCTAATCTCGGAGCAATCGAAACTATTAACACATCATCTAGATAAGAGCAGTGAAATTAAACCTGTATATTGAAGCTTGTTAAAAAACTACTCAATTAAATGTAACAAAATTTGAATATGAGGCGGGATGGTAAAAGTCTCATCTGCGTACTGTTTAAATATCTTTGGTATAAGCCGGGGCTGTCATTCGTGCATGTATAACTCATTTTTGAACTGAGCGTGCGATCCTTTTCATGAAACTAAATCCAACTCATAGCGTGGTTAAACAATATGTTAATTAATATTATGTCACAATGTGTGCATTGCGAAGAGCCGTACTATAATTATAGTAATTATAATTTAGCAGTAGCTAATACAAACTTAACAAGTGTCTACGATTAGATTTCATTATTTATAATGCATATTAATTAAGCAACACATTAATAATCGTCACGCGTACTTTCATATTCGACTAAGGGTTAGTAATAATTGTACTCCTCCAATTGTATGCCTTCAGTCGTTTCAATTAGATATGGGCAACAGCGTCCTTCGCGTACATTAACAGCTCTACTGCGATCGCAACCCACTTGCCGAACGTGGCGGTTATGACAAAAACTTCCCTATGAGCACACAACACACCCTGATCGGTCATGGTGGCGATATTTAGGAGAGGTCTGTGTTCAACAGTTGACTTAAGTCAGATGTTATTCGGCTGAAAAAAAAAATCTGTACCAAAAACCTTATTAAAAAAATCTCCGTTTAGCTATTGTTGGCTGTTGGCTTAAACACAGGGCAAAGTGTACATACATATAAAAAGAACTGTATGATATTACAGGATCTTTTTAGTAAACATGCAAATACGTGTTTGTCGCAGATGGCGTTTATGGCGTCATAGGGCGCAGAATATTTGACCTAATAAAGACTGCAGATAGCCGCCTCAAGGCTTCAATTTACCTATAGTGTTTGTAATACAAATATGTATAAGTACCAAAAATATGAAGATACGTAGGTTGTTTATGAACAAATAGATACCAACCAATGAATATTAGAGAGTTCCGCCGGGCTGATTACCTAAGTCGCAGACACTTTGCAACAGGCGTAACTTGCTCCAACGCCGCTGTCAAGCGTCAATTTGGTATTACCTATCTATTTGCCGATAGCGACTAAACAGGGGAAGATCTCTGACGCGCCTCTGTCGGACAATCAATGAACTAAAAACGTTCATTCTTTTTAGTTCCACTGGTGGCTATTGGCGCTAGTAACTATGCATCTTCCTCAATAGTGACTGGCGGGTGATGCCTTACGTAATACCAATTTATTTGAAGCTTTGCCACCGGTGGATCCTTGGCTGCGCGATAGCTGCTATCGCGTCTGCTGTTACTGTTTTTAGCTAATCAGCCCACGGATCGTATTGGTTACATTTATGAGTTTAAGAATAAAATGATTGACGGCACGGTTGGTGCAATGGTTGATCGCACCCACGACACAAGAGAAATCCTAGTGTGGGGCGTGCGAGTTAACCAAAAAAAAAAAGAAGGTAATTGTTCCGTCTCATCATCAACATCACCATATCAGCCAAAAGACGTCCACCGCTGAACAAAGAGCCCCCATAAACGACCGGTTACATACCGTGTGTCGTCATTTTGGGAGCAATTTGCCAAATGCGGCCCCGCCCGACTTCATAAAGTTTTTATTCGATAATAATTCGAAAGAATTCTGCACCAGTTAAAAAAAAACTGCTCAAATCGATCTACTAATCTCGGAGTAATCAGTGTACACACATAAAAAAAAATACGCATCGAATTGAGAACCTCCTCCTTTTTGAAGTCGGTAAAAAAATCGTCCTTGTGGTGCCCGGATTAATTAAGAATATAGCACCACCGCGTCTTCTCCCATGGATTTCGTAAAAGTTGACTGAGGGACTAAGCCAGAGGGATGGGCAGCAGCGTATCTTCTGTGGAATAGCAGCCATTCCTCCAATGTACCGGCGCAAATAAAAAGCCGGCCCCATGGTAACGGCCACGGTGCCTGAGGCGGCTGTTCACCAGCTGCCTCCGTCGAAGCGTGTTCCCGTCCAGCTGGAAGGAAGCCGGATTGGTTCTATTGAGGAAGGAAGGAAGGCTTGCGGTGTCTCCTTCTGCATATCGTCCAATTTGCCTGCTCGACGAGGCTTCGAAGCTATTCGCGAGAATAATTACCCGAAGACTCGTTTAGCACCTGTCGCGAGTGGGTTTCGACCTGGCTGAAAGTCAGTATGGCTTCCGGCAGCGGCGGTCCACAATCGACGCGATTCTTCGCGTCCGCTCGCTGTCGGAACAGGCAGTGTCCCAGCGGGGTGGGGTGGCGTTGGCTGTCAGTCTAGACATCGTCAACGCCTTCAACTCCATCCCGTGGGGCGCGATTAGGGGGGCACTAGTCCATCATCGATGCCCCCCCTACCTGCAGGGCATCATAGGGGCCTATCTGCGCGATAGACACATTCGCTACGTGGGCAGGGACGGTAGCGTAAAGCGGAGGGAGATTACGTGCGGGGTTCCGCAGGGGTCGGTTCTTCCTACGTGTCTCTCTCCCCGCTGGCGTCAGCTTGGTCTGTTACGCTGACGACACTCTTGTGTTGGCCAGCGGGAAGTCCTTTGAGGGAACTATCCGCCTTGCCGAGCAAGCGGTGGCAATTGTCGTGGCCAAAATCCACGCTCTGGGTCTGCAGGTAGCGCCTCACAAAACCGAGGCGCTATGGTTATGGTATGGTGGTAGCACAAACTGCCGCGGAGCAGAGAACCACCCAGTTCGTGGATACGCGTTGGTGACGCGCAAATCAGGGTGGGCCAGTACATGAAGTACCTGGGGCTCACCCTGGACAGTCGTTGGGGCTTCGAAGAGCACTTCGCGCGCCTCGTCCCCCGAGTCGAAAGGGTAGTGGGTGCATTACACCGGGTGCTGCCCAATCTCGGGGGACCGAGCGAGGAAGTTCGCCGTCTCTACGGGGGTGTCGTGCGATCCGTGGCCCTTTACGGGGCGCCTGTATGGTCATTCCGACTGTCAGGCGTCCAGCGCTGCAAACCGTGAAGTTTGTTTCAGTGGCTATACGGATCGCACGGGGATACAGGACAGTGTCCTACGAGGCGGCAACTCTTCTGGCACGCCGTTCGACATCCAGGCGGAGACGGATGCGTGGGTCTACGACCAGACACGCTCTCTCCGCCAAAGTGGGGAAGGCGTGCCTTCAGGGGCGTTCGACAGACTGAGGCGGCTGGCTCGATGGCGCGCACTCGAGATGTGGCGACATCGCCTTCGGTCGCAGTTCGCGACCAAGCGCATCGTCGAGGCCATCCTGCCGCTCTTCGGAGCCTGGCTCAGAAGGAGTGAGCGCGTCACCTACCGTCTGACGCAGGTATTCACCGGTCACGGTTGTTTCGGTGCATACCTGCACAGAATAGGACGCGCGGCACAGTGCCACCATTGTGGAAGCGACCAGGATACCGCACAGCACACGCTCGAGGAGTGCCCTGCGTGGGCGGCCGAGCGGCGGATCCTGGTCGATCAGATCGGGCAAGATCTCCCTCTGCCGGCAGTAGTGTCGGCTATGTTGGCAGAGCATGAAAACTGGAGTGCAGTGGTCTCCTTCTGCGAGAGCGTCATGCTCCAGAAGGAGACTGCAGAGCGGGATCGGGAGAGGGCTGATCCCGCATGGAGAAGGACGAGAAGGCGCCGGGGCAACAACCGTCCCGGCTCCCAAGTCCAACACGCCTGAGCCCCCTGCCATCACTACATGGTGGGGGGCCTCGGGGTTCGCGGGCGCGCAGATTGGGGAGTCTGCGTTCTCACACCGAGCGACCCCCGGGAAGACGGAGGCGCGCACGTGGTCACGTGCCGCCGTGTGCGCAGCACAGCTTGGAGGGATCCTTTACAATCCTCCCCGAGAAGTGCCTGGGAGGGTGACCGCATTACAGTCATCCCCTCCGTGATGTGCCTAAAGGCGTGGCACCAATGGGTGGTTCTATTGTGATCTCACGAGGACCTGGAGCCCCCCTTCGGTGCCGAAGATGACCGCTCCAGTGGTTTTAGCCGGTAGGAGGTAGGAGGTAGGGAGGTATGCCGGATACCCCTTCATCCTTCCCCGGGGTGAAGGAAGTTCCATGTAGAATTTCCACTGGACATCAATAAAAAATAAAAAATGGTAACGGCCACGGTATCGGGCAGGGGATGCTAAGAATCTCTGGCAGAGATCAAGCTGCCAACCCTAACGACAACAACATACTTTAACATACAATGCACGCGCACTGGGGGTCATTAAGGCAGAAAAGATTTATTTATTTATTTATATACACTTTATTGTACACCATATAACAAAAATAAGGAAAAAAAAAGAAGAAAAACAATAGTCAGTGTACAATGGGCGGTCTTATCGCATACAGCGATCTCTTCCAGACAACCTTTGGATGGATTTGGGAAATAAGAAGGAGATACCGAGCAGTCTAGGTGTACATGTACAAAGTAGGGCATATTTTTAATTATACATGTATAATAATTAAAATACATACTAGTACAATAAAAATAAATAAATGCTATATACAAATAATTATTGTATGTGTATATAAATCGTAAATAAGAATAATGAACTCGCTCGTAAGGAATAACAAGTTAATGTGACAAATAATGTTCTTTCACTAACTTTTTAAAAAAAGATAAGGAAAAATTTATAGATAAGTTGTACTGGGATGTCGCTATATGTATGGGCAACGGAACTTTTTGCAAAAATAGGCAATCCTTGTTATGGAAATAGACCTGCATAAGTCCCTTTAGTTCCACAAAGAATGAGATGACTTGATCGTGACTAATAAAAGACAAATATTTAATGATGTCTCCGTGATCCATAGGGTGAAAACCAGCATTGATCACCGAATGGTAAGAGACACATTGAATATTCATTTCAAAGTTGAGAGGTCTGATAGCCCTCTAGCGCTCATATCCAAAACCCCAAGAGCTATCAACTAAAATCCCAAAACCGCTTCGAGTGCTTTGAATACTGCGTGTTTGTGGATGACATAAATGATAGCTCTGTGGAAACTATCCAAACGGTTGTGTGTAAGTTGACGGCACAATTGGTGCAGTAGCTGATATAGTCAACTGCTGCGCTCCGGGTCGCGGGTTTTATTCCCGCACGGAACAAATATTTGTATGAGCTGCAAGTAGTTGTTCTGGGTCTGGGTGTATTGGGTCCGGAATTTGTGTCTGTAAACGCTCCCACGACACAGGAGAAATTATGGAGCGGAGCAACATTTCAAAAACAAAAACAATAAAATTCTTTAACCGTGGGTGTTACCAGCGATGACATATGGCACAGAGACGTGGTCACTCACTATGGGCCCGATAAAAAAGTTCAAGGTCACAAAGTGAGCGTCGAGTAACGTGAGGAGATCCGTAGAAGAACTTAAGTTGCCAACATAGTAGAAAGGATTAGTAAGCTTACGTGGCAGTGGGCGGGGCACATTGATCATAGAATTTATGGCCGTAGGGACAAAAATGTTCTCAAGTGGATAGAACCACGCACCGGTAAACGAAGCGTGGGACATGCCTCTAACGTGATGGACTGACGAATTGGTGTGGGTCTCGTGGAGTCTTTGGATACGGGTGACATGTAACCGATAATTGTGGAAATCTATGGAGACCTTTGTTTGCAGTGGAGATCCATCGGCTGATATCATGATGATGATGTTTAGTAAAATGTCCACCAATAAAATATAGCAAATAAAATAAGATCCTGTTACAATAGGAATGAGATATGTATATTCCATATAAAATACCTTACAATAAAGAAACGGAAAGATTTTGAGCGTATTTTATGTAATATTTTCATCATCTCCAGCCTGACTTAACTCTCTTAGTTTGTATCATCCACCTCGTAGAAGCCACATCAAATTTTTTCGTCATATGTTGTTGCTGGCTGTTAGGTTTCTTTTCCGGTTTCTTGGCCTAAAATACTAAATGAATTAGTGATTGTTTTACTTCAGCTGTCCTCACGACGCCTTGTCGCGAGTCTTGGGGTGGGATTCAGACACATGAACGTAAGACGGGCTACGAAAGCTCTAAATAATGGCTAAGCGCATCTTCAAAATTCATATTCAGAGACACAGTCCTTCTCAAGCTTACGTCGGTCTTGGCTAAGTTTGAACTCTTTTCTCTATGGCCATTTTTAATATGAGAATGTTTATCGGTGAGATACGGTTTTAGCAAAACTGTGTAGTCAGGCATAAATAAAAATAAAAAACGGATAGCAATATATACAAAATGCTATTAGAGTGGGCGAAACAAAATATCTGACACATAACCCTATTTAATTATCTTTCTGAACCGCAGGAATATTTTACGAGTGAAAATTACTACTCGTAATGCCTCTTTTTCAGCGTTTGAAAAAGAATTAATTAATTAATAAAATTATTAATTAATCCACCATACTAGAAATAAAAATACTAACGCGGACTTGAATAAAAATAAATTTAGGGATGCCAGATAATAATCAGATAAGTTTATTATTCTATACAGAATTATTCTTACATGCTACATTACTGCGAGTAAGTAAGGACGATATCTTGTTAAATAGTTGAACATATTGGACTAATGTACCCTCTATAGTACAATGCTAATTAGAATGATGACAGTCGAAGTAAACAACTTTCTCATATATCCATAATTTAAAGTTCCTGTTGCAAGCACACCTTAGGTGCGCTAGATTCACCCAAAGTAGTCGATTTTCACTACTTGGCTTACCTTAGTTTACGTTAGGCTTAAGTCGTGTTCCGATCGTCTGTGAATAAGATTATGAGCGTAAGTAGTGCATTTTGACAGATGGAACCGTAAGTTCACGCTTAGACTAGTTTCTGAATCTCACCCTTGGACCTTCGTGCGTTATCGGATCTCGTATGAAATTTGGTCGATAAGTTTGATTCGCGTATGCAACATATTATTGTATAACATAATTTAATAATTTCATCAAGGTTAGGTTATTTTAATGTAATTTTTTATAATGATTTTCCTTAAAATCCATAACGAAGTTGCACTATCTTTAAATTAACCTTGTTGATTCATTGCTAGATTGTACATAATTACCGCGACTTATGAACATTGCATGTTTAGAATATAACTCGGAACCACGTGATACAATAAGACGAATAATAACTATATTATTATTATTTATCGTTGTAGGTCATCGTTGCAAGTTTTTATGAAGAAATAATATAGAATTCTTCGACTAAGTCTGTCACGCGATGTTTGCGGTTGAGGTTTAAACTCAACGAGCTAGTCAGAATGATTTTATAGACGTTTGAATTTTTATTGTAGATATTTCAATAAGATATATAGCATCATTATCGAGACAAAACAAGTATTAAACTTTAGTCTCTTTCTATTTCTTTTATAACCGATTTAAAAAAGGAGGAGGTTCTCAAGTCGATACTTTTTATATTTTATTTTTATTTATGTACACCAATTACTCCGAGATTTGTTAACTGACATGAGCAATGCCTTTGTTAATAGGTGCAAAATGCTTTTGAATTGGTCCCGTATAAATTTCATTATATTCGATTGAGCAGGTGTTAACCAGCTTCAGTAAACAGGTTTCATTTGACTGCGCTTATCTAGATTATGTCTTACTGATTAGAGTCATTCTTATTTAATTTAGTGTTAAATACTATCGAATTGGTTACATATAAATATAATTATGTTTAGTTTAGTGTTTCGTATGACACTCCGTGAGTTGTGACTGTCCACTAACTTAGATAAGTATATAGTATTTCGGGTTGGTTACGATTTAAACTGATACCTAACTCGGAAAGAGTTCTTACATTTATTTACACGAAAAAGAAACATAAATCTTTTTTTATTTTATAAAAAGTTTTATTTTAACTGTACTCTAAATTATAAGGAGTCCGTGTGCTGTTCATACTCAGATTAAGTATTTAACACAGTGGTGTTAGTGGTAGTAGATAAAGTGCCATCTCCTCCCGTGGATGTCGTAAAAGGCGACTAAGGGACTCTATACCAAATGGATGGGCAGCAGCGTCCCTTCTCTGGAACAACAGCCATTTAGCGTTCACCAAGTAGCCTCCCAAGCGTGGTGAGCACTGGTAAATTCCCCCCAAAATAACGTCACTATTGTGGAAATCTATGGGGAGTCCTTTGTTCAGCAGTAGACGCCCCATAGCTGATATAATAAAAATGTAATGTAAGCGTTTAAATCTTTCCGTCTTGTTATTCGTTTAAGCACGTAGTATGGCTAAAATGCATGAATCGTATATGTTAATAACTGAAATCGGTAAAAGTTTTTCAGGCATACGTTGAAGCTTCCCTGAATCTGTCGAGGATAGGTTTGATTAGAACTGTAACTAATCTTACCAGAGTAATACTTACTTTAGGCCAGTTTAACCAGGGACCGGGCGGTTGTTATCATGGCGCCGTCTCGTCTTTCTCCGTGCAGGATCTGTCCTCCCCAATCCCGTTCTGCAGTCTCCTTCTGGAGCATGACGCTCTTACAGAAATCAGTGGATTACCATAGCACTTCAATTTTCATACTCTGCCAGGATAGCCGACACTACTGAGGGCAGAGAGAGATCTTGCCCGATCCGATCGACCAGGCTCCACCGCTCGGCAGCCCACGTAGGGCACGCCTTGAGCGTGTGCTGTGCGGTATCCCGGTCGCTATCATAGTGGTGGCACTGTGCCGTGACCTCGAGTCCTATCCTGTCCAAGTACGCGCTGAAACAACCGTGCCCGGTGAATACCTGTATAAGGCGGTAGGTGACGCGCTCGTTCCTTCTGAGCAGAAGAGCGGCAGGCTGGCCTCGACGACGCGCTTGGTGTCCGCATCCTCAGGCGGTGATGCCACTACTCAAGTGCACGCTGCCTGAGCCTGTCGAATGCCCTTTTAGGTGCGCTTTTGGCGCTCAGGCGGAGGGAGCGTGTTACCGGGACCACCTAGAAACCTTGCTCTCGAATACAATGGGCTTGTCATACCGTCGATAGAACCGCCGCTGCCGCTGTCCGAATGACCTACTGCGGCTCGCCAACATTATTAAAATTCATTACGCTCTTGTTATCACCTCACATCTGTTCCAGAATCTTATTTGGCACCTAGGTCATGGTGGAAAAAAACAATTTTAGAGGTGTATTTAAGGTGCTTAGTACTAAAATTAAAGATGCATTCGTTCGCATACAACAAATGATATATATATTTTTTGTTTTATATATTTATGATCACAAATTGTCTATTTTTGTGCTCAAATACATCGCAGTATTATTGTATGCTACTGTACTGATATGTGCCTCAGATAAAAGATACAAGTTTTCCGTCTATGTCTACAAGCCAAAGTTGTACTTGTAGTTCTTGAGTAAACTCCATCCATGACTTATGATAAACCGTTCTGCATATTTATATTTACAATCGAACCCAATAATACTTAGCTCTACTTGGAATTTCAACCAAGAATAGCATGGTCAGTAATTTCACTGGCGTACGAGTGGGTATGGTCCAATTTATCTTGAACGTAGTGAAAGTACAATTTTTAGGCTTCCGTACGTACGAATGAAAAAACGGAACCCTTATAGGATCAATCCTGTGTCTGTCTGTCTGTCCGCCTGTCACAGCCAATTTGCTCCGAATCTACTGGGCGGATTTAGTTGAAATTTGGTACACATTTTTATGACCCAAACACGGACTTCATATCGGCCATTTATACGTCCACTGCTGAACAAAGGCCTCCCCCATTGATTTTCACAACTGTGTCATCATTTTGGGGGGTATTTGCCAATACTCACCACGCTTGGCAGGCGGGTTGGTGAGCGCAGTATGGCTACCGTTTCACAGAAGGGACGCTGCTGCCCACCCCTCTGGTTTAGAATCCATTAGTCGCCTTTTACGACATCCACGGGAGGAGATGGAGTGGTGCTATATTCTTAATCCGGACACCACACGGACTTGTAACGTAAATAAATTAACTTTGAATCGGGGAATCATTTTCCGGGGCAAATTTGAAACTGTAAAAAAAAGGTTTGCCAAACTGTACCGTCTAAGATATCAAATGAAAGGGCTTGTTGTGAGGGTCTAATTTATTTTTAATAATATGGTTGATAATTCTATTTGACCTTTATCTCGAAACTAAAGAGATTAAAATTATGAAAAAATTGAGGATTGGTATAGTTTTTTACTTATATATTGCAGGAAAACCTATGAGAAGTGTTGGTCTTAAAATAACATGGTAAAACTTTCAATATTATGCGTACAAACATTACATTTGCATTTAGAATGTAAGGGAGAACATGTTTTTCACTGTAATGATAAGTTTGTACTGGGGATAAATTATTGTTACAAGACAGAATTCAACAATAGACAATATATTCAGAAATTTCCCTCTACAATCCCTCTACAATGTCTACCTATCATACATACTGTATAGTTACAGCAAAAAAAATGGTCAGATTTAAAAAAAACATAGTAGACAACATATTCATCCTACAGAACCCTCTCCACGCGAGCTCAACTCGCACTTGTCTAGTTATTAATTTTTTTAAACGTTTCGCTACTCTAATGTTTCTCCTGTATCGTGGGTACTGTTTACAGATATAAATCCCACATGCACAATACAAATATTGCTCTATATCTTTAGATCATTTATCTAAATCATTATAGAGCAGGTCTCATTTCTCTCAAATTTTCATTGCCATCCGTTTATTTCCATAAAACTCTTGGACTACACCACTAATTATTACATTGCATGTTACGCACGTCTGAACGCACCAAACAAAACACGATCACAGAGCCAATTAATACCTATGTTTCAATTGTATGCTTCAGTTTTGTTTAACTATCCAACATGAATCTCAAATCAGACTCATTACAGCGCTGGACCAATTACCACAGCTATTTATAAAGATGTTCAGTAGTAAATTGTTCTATTTCTGTCCTGGTTTCATGATTGCCTATGATTTGTTAGATATTTATGACGCATATATCATCTTTTATGTCAAGAGGATGGGCAGCGGAATCCTTTTGTGCCCTGATAAGAATATCCCCAATCAGCTTTCGATAATAATAAGTCTGGGGCAGCCGTTATCCCACCATGGGTAACGCAATCCCGCAGTCTACTTAAAGCAGCTTCCTCAAGCGATTGATACCAAAAAAATCGGTCAAGTGCGAGTTGAATTCGCGTGGACGGGGTTCCGAAATTGCTGAATATATCGTTTATTGTTGGATTTGGTCTTGTACCAATAAATTCCAAAGAACAAACTTAACATCGTATCGTTTGTACGCACAATATTGAAAGATTTGCCATGTTATTTTAAGACCATAGACTTCTTATAGGTTTTCCTGTAATCCATAGGTAAAGAGCTATTACCTAAATTTTATTCTGAATTTTAGGTTCCGTAGTTTCGGGGATGAGGGGGGTATATATAATGGTAATTTTTAATCTATTTTCTTAAATAACTTTCAAACAATATATTTTTAAATTATAAAATAAATACATTTGAGACCCTCACAACAAGTTCTTCCCGTTCATATGTTACACGGTACAGTTCGTAAAAGTTATTCTTAAATTTTCTATATTGCTCCCCAAAAAGACCGCCATTTCCCGTTTATTTACTTTATATGTGTTTGGGTCGCAGAAATCCATATGTATGCCAAATTTCAACTTAGTATATTCGGAGCAAATTAGCTATGACAGACGGACACACGTACTGACACACGAGTGATCCTATAAGGGTTCCGCCCTTTTTTCCTTCGGACGTTTGGAACCCTAAAAACGTATATCATAAGGCGATCTATTAAGAAGCTTACAAAACGCAGGGCAGCTTGTGGCGAGCTGTATGTGAGTGGCGATACTGCGTTCCCGAATGCCCCAGAGAGTCTGTTAGGGATTTGTCTCTGGCCTGTCTTTATTGACTGGCTGGAGTGGACCCCATAAGTGCCGGCTGACATAGTTGGCGCTCAGAGTTGGGCCACCAGGGCTAAATGTTCGGGGGTGCAAGTGTCTGATAGCGTAATAACGGAGAAATCAGCTGCGAGTCTTCGACACGCACCATGGTGAAACGGAGGTGCGGCACCTCTCGATACCCTGAGACGGTCACGCCAGTATTGCTCCCTGTCACCTGTAGTGGTAGCTATCTAGAAGGCCCATCTTGTGAGTGGAGAGTCATCGTCTGCTACAGAATTTCAATAGAAGGTTGAAAGGCAGACGCCGTTAATTCCGTTTATTCAGTTAAGTTCTATATAACAGCAATCGCAATATACCTTATAATCGTAGCTGTCATCTCATAACCGACCTACACTACCGGAGACAATTGGTGACTGTATTTCTATAGTGCATCCGTTTGTATAGGTTAGTGTCCCATTACATTTTAGATTAAAATTCCATAATAGGCCTCTACGTATTTAAGCTTATCAAAATACCGGGTTTCTCCTTCATCATATCAGCCACAGGACGTCCACTGCTGAACAAAGGCCTCCCCCTTAGATTTCCACAACGAGCGGTCACATGCCGCTCTCATCCAACGACTCCCAGCGACCTTCACCAGATCGTCTGTCCACCTCGTTGGAGGTCGTCCCACGCTGCGTTTTTCGGTGCGCGGTCTCCATTCGAGAACCTTTGTGCCCCAACGGCCATCAGTTTTAAGAGCAATGTGCCATGCCCATTGCCACTTCAGTTTACTAATCCTTTCAGCTATGTCGACAACTTTAGTTCTTCTACGGATCTCCTCATTTCTGATTCGATCTCGTAGAGAAATACCAAGCATAGCTCTCTCCATAGCTCGCTGAGTGACCTTGAGCTTTCTTATGAGGCCCATTGTGAGTGACCACGTCTCTGTTCCATATGTCATCACTGGTAACACACACTGGTTAAAGACTTGCGTCTTGAGGCATTGCGGTATTGTTGACGAAAAGACGTTGCGAAGTTTCCCGAACGCTACCCAGCCGAGTCGGATTCGACGATTGACCTCTTTCTCGAAGTTGGACCTACCTAACTGGACAGTTTGTCCTAGGTAGACATACTCGTCAACAACTTCGAGAACAGAGCCCCCAACGGATATTGGGGTGGGCACGACATGGACATTTGACATGAATTTTGTCTTGCCCATGTTCATTTTAAGGCTCACCTGTTGGGAAACTCTGTTGAGATCATCGAGCATTGTGCTGAGCTCTTGCAGCGATTCTGCCATGACTACGATGTCATCGGCAAATCGAAGGTGAGTGATATACTCGCCATTGATGTTAATGCCGAATCCTTTCCACTCCAGTAGCTTGAAGGCATCCTCCATTGCAGCGGTGAACAGTTTCGGGGAAATGACGTCCCCCTGTCTCACACCTCTCTGCAATGGAATTGCCCCCGTGCTCTGTTCATGTACTCGGACCGACATGGTGGCGTTTCTGTATAAGCACTTCAACACTTCAATATACCGATAGTCAATCTGGCACCGCTGCAGAGATTGCAGCACTGCCCAGGTTTCTCCTTGCACAGGATGAAACCTGAAGAGAGACACATAATAGTTATATCAGTCTGTAGCCATCTCATCATTTTAGCCAAGGGACGTCTATTACTTGAGCAAAAGCCCCCCCATAGATTAACACAATAGTCTTGGGTGGAATTTGCCAATACTCACCTCGCTTGGCAGGCGGGTTCGTGAGCGCAGTATGGCTACTGTTCCACAGAAGGCACGATGCCGCCCATCCCTCTGATTAGAGTCCCTTAGTCGCATTTTACGACATCCACGGGAGGAGATGGATTGGTGCTATATTCTTAATTTAGACACCACACGGACAACATCGTCTCGTAACCGTGTCACAGCAGTTGCACTGCGTCTCATACAGACAAAAAACGAGCTTTGATCACAACGCTTGCTAAGTCTACGTTGTCGCTTTCATGCTATTCGGATCCAGGTTTCCATATAATGATTTCCATCACCATTAAAGTCTGTATTAGATTAACTAAGGAAGCATACATATTGTGACATTGAAATGTCAGTGCTTAAGAAGCGAGTCCGTGAACTTTTGGGTCACCACATCTTTTCTAAGCATAGTGACAATATATTCTGTGATCACACCTCGTCCTTTACGCAGCATTTGATGTTTACCTGATAATATGAATGATGAAGAATTTGTCATCTAACCTCTTTTATGTAGGAGGTAAGGTGGAAAAAACTGTTAATGCGTAGGTACAACAAATATGTGCTGGAGTCTGTTAGTTAGATGAATTCTCTAAAAAAATTAAGAATTATTATATACCAGGTTTGGGCTTGTGTTCTTAAATCGTGATCTGCACACCCCTGATGATATGGAAAGCTATCTCTGATGAGTTGTAAGTGTAGATATAGTATATTAGGTAGTTACAAATGTTCAATGCACTTTAGGGTTGTCAGATGAGAAAACCTATATGACTATCAAAATTTGATAATTCGGGATTTAGCCGTCGTTGTCTGAAGAAATGAATTTAACAAATAAAATTATTTTTTGATATTAACAACTTACATTTAAATACTAAACATAGTTAAAAAAACGAAGCAATTTGAGATGAATGAAACACGTTCATTAATAAATTAATCCATTAATGGCACTTATTTTTTATATTACCACATGTATTTGCATTTGTTTTCACTGAGTGCACCAATTTCAATTCTTAATTAAGAAATACGACACATCTAGTGCCCTATGAGGACTAAATATGTTTATTGCGGGTAAGTATAGTGTCAAGTTAAATAAACTTACATAGCCCGTTTGAAATGGATCTTGAGAAACACAATTTAAGTGCATCAAAAAACTATCGGCGCCGTGACATGGGTTCGAGTATTACCACATTAAACTACTGCGGAGAATTAACTCTACAAGTATAATTAGCTTCTTGCGAGAAGTTGATCGAAATACAAGGGGCATCGCATATAATGTGTGTGGAATTTGTGTCTGTAAACACACCCACGAGTCATGACCCAGGAGAAATACTAGAATGGGGCAACGTTAAATTTTTTATTGGATATACTGGGTGCCGATTAGCAGCCGAAATTAATAATCAATGTAATCCAAAAGATTTGGGTTTGAGGATTTCTCTGTTTTTATGTTAAGTGTGATCTTAACACTAACACAGATCAGGTTCAAAATCTTAAATCATTTCATTCATTCATCATCATAATTAACATCGGCCGTTAGTCACCAATGCGGTAGAGCACTGATGCCATTAATAATATTTAAAAAAGTGTAAACTCAAACCAATAAATATACGCGATATTATATTTAACCAAAACATTTGCAGCTTACATATGTACTGCATGCACTGCATGGATGTTTGGTACCTACCACCCGATCATATAGTAGGCACATGAGGCCATTGACCGCCAGCTGTTTTGGATAGAAAATAAATGAATATTTTGGTGAAACACTGAGATTTCTTTTATTGTTTTATGTTTTTATTGTGGATCCGGTGGAGAATCGTGGACTGATTCACCCCTTATAAGGTTACAGGTGGGTGATCATGATCATCTAAACGTTCTCCATCTTTCCACTATCGTCTTTAACCACTCAACATTGACCACTCCAATAAAATGTCGTGAGGGGAATAGATGGGGATGTTTCTTTTATTACTAAATGAATGTGTACGATTTCGTGGTATTCATGATATCAATCTATTTTATGATTAGGTATAATCGAAAGCATTATATGTAAAATACATTATAGCACGCAATTATACAATAATTTATTACGAGCGATTCTTTGTGTTTCTTCCCAACAATTTTTTAAAGACACTGCAATTATTTAAAAAGTTATAATTATATTTGTTATCAAAGCAGGTAATGCGCTCAAATACATTTGCCAGAGTTATTTTTCGGATTCTCAATGCTTGTTGCGACATTACTCTCGCAGTTTAAAGATAGATGACACTGAATTTGTGGGTGCAATGTAAGACGCTTCAGGTTCGATTATGTAGATCACAAATGTGTGAGTTTTATAGAATCTGCTGTGTATCAGAGGTAACGTATTCGTTTGATAGTGTGAGTTATAAGTATCAGTCGGACAAAGACGTCGCGATGGCCACAGAGCTGGCCAACAGCCAGAGCGTCTGCCGGAGTACGCCCGATATATTACTTTGGCATACCATGTGGAAAAATATATACATTGTTGCTCTATGTCACAACACTGAGGTTGATGGACTACATACACGTCCTGATCAAATAGTGGGTGCGTAATAAGGTGATAATTTATATCAAAAAACTAATTTCTCCGTAAAAAATAAGTCCTCAGGGCAGTATTCGTAGTTCTAACAACTTGGCATTTGCTCCCGGCTTATGTGAAACAAATATTTCCCGAAACACCTATGTTTCGAGAGTATCTGCGTCGACCTCATCGTCGCTATTGCAGCGTGACCTATGTTCACCAGCCTTACATAAAACACCATCTAAGGTAGGAATCTTAGAGTCATAAGTTGTTATATTAGTGTAACACACACTAATATAAGAATAAAGAAAAATGTGGGAGTTTCTCTACGAAACACCAGCACAAAAGAGTGTCCGACGACGATTCCGCAGAGGAAAAGTGTTTTTTCAACGAAATGCATTTCCCAGTTACCGCTGCTTTGGTGAACTCGACGCTGGTAGTGTAAGGATTTCCATATGAGCGGGACATGCTACACCCGGAAGCGATGATAAATACTCATTTGCACCAAAAGATTCATAAATTGCGACCAAGCACCGGAAAGAGGAGCCGGGCAAACGTGGACGTACGACCTAAACGAATTGTTTGGGAAAGACCGACATCCAGCAGTGTATTACTTACGACTGACATCAATCAATCAATAAAATTAGACTATTGTAGTGATCATGAGAATCATCACGTATATTTTACAAGAATGTATTTATAGGTTTTTAAACTGACATGGTCACTGACACTATTATTAGAACTGAAAACGGGATATTTACCATGTTTTTTATTTGTTTTGAGTTCCCGATATTTCGCCGCTGTTGCAAGCTGTTCACGGATAAACTATCCTATTATATAACCTAACTATTCATCCGTGAACATGGCGCTTGCAACAGCGCCGAAATATCGGGAACTCAAAACAAATAAAAAACATGGTAAATGTCCCGTTTTCAGATCTAATAAAAGAATGTATTTAAAATTGTAATTTTGCTGATTTTAGGCGAGTCCAAACACTTAATGTTTTACACTGAGAACTTTCAGATCTGTCTCCGCAAACTATCTAGTTGTGACGTGTTCGCCAGTTTGCAAGTCTGCTGATATCCATCAGTTTAATTAATCTCCTCGGGCACCTCTTACAGTGTTCCAGTAGATCTCTACAGGACAAGTCCCCAAGGGCCTTTTATAAATTTCAACTCTTTTTATGAAATTACAAATACTTTTTATGAAAAGGCGGAGATCCTTACTGATAATCACACGTTATCCGGCTTAATATTAGCTAAACAATTTTCCACCATTTACATGTTCCTATTTTCCGTAGTATTAATAGCTACCATAATACCTCATTGCCAGTCTAACACATCAATAATTCAATATAATATACTTTCCTATATTTACAAATTGATGCGACGGAGATTAAATATACATTTACTTTGGCTATTCGCGCCGGAAGAGGCATCGGAGACTAGGTTATGTGACGCGTTTGCAAAGGAAAACAGTTCAAAGAGTAGTTGAAGTGAAGAAAATGTTTCAGTTTTATTGCCAACGTAGAAAGTATTAGGCACACGTTTAATGCGTCGTTAGTAATGGCTGCATGAGAGACGACATAACTCTCATTATAAATGTTTCACAAAATGTCTACTCTCATGAAACAACAAATTGCATATCATTACATCGTGTCACGTCCGGTATTATGTTTTACGGATCATATGATGCTAGAAAAACTCTAGTGTCGTTGCAAAATAGCTTGATGTAAATCAAAAAGTAATTTGCTTTTTGTAAAAATCTAAATAAAATTTTGCTGAACGTCTGACAGAACTATATACACGAAATAAACATGTTATGCCAATCACGTAATGAGTAATAAATACTATTTGCTTAGCTGTAAAATATTGGTAATTGCGTCACCGTACATTATGATTAGTTTGTTATAGCGTGTACAAGCTTGACTTCTCGGCACAGTAGTCCCGACAGACGCAACGCTAGCCGCTGCAAAGAGGTATTCAGAGCAAGGGTTTATTTCTGTTGTCACAGTTACCGCAACCGAGTACTTGGGTTATATTTGGGTTATTAGTGACGCAAATAGCTGTGATAAACGAGTTTAATTCTGGCCCGCTGCTCTCGAGAATCTATTGTAGTCAATGGGTCATTAGTGTCTATTTGACAAGGCTGTGTACCTGGATTACTTTTGATGTATAAGGCGGTGTTTGATTCAAGAGAAACTTAACGCAATTTTGTTGATGCATTCGGCACTGAGGTTGGTTCGTTTTATCCTAGATAGATTTACGGTGGCCATCCGTTACTTTGGCTTTTTGATTGGGATTTGTGTTTCGATTGATCAACTTTTAGCTCCGAAATAAAGCAACCTCTAACAATAGAGAATGTTTCAATTTTTGCATGTTTGCTTTTGTTTCGTAAATTCTGATTATCTTTCTGTTGATAGATGGAGGTGTGGGTGAAACGTTTTTTGGCACGGTCTTTGTTTTCAAATAATTAGCGATTTGCTTTTACTACTTTAAATTATGTATATTGTTTCCACATACTTTTAAAGCGGACTGTTAATAATTTATCATGTTAGTGGAGTCAGTTGTTATAGAAAATTTGATATTACCTTAGTAATCATATTAGTCATTAATAGATATCCAGTAATCGGTTACTATTAAACATCGGCCGACACTTTCAGTACACAAAGCTTTCCTTAACTCAAACAATAGTTCACGGTCAGACCATGAACTTAAAGCAAGAAAGAATTGAGATTTTATATTGTATTGACTTTCTTCTTTCTTTATTTTTCGTTTGGATAATCTGGCCACCTTTGGTTAGGTTAGAACCTTGTTTCAGAGTTTTGCAAGCTTCCCAAAGGCAACTTCGTTTAAATGACTGCCGTCTAATAACAACTGGGACCGAAGATTTAACGAGCCCTTCGAAGCACGGCGACACTCAGTCCAAATGCCACTATTATCAGCCGTCACCCATCCATAGACTGACTGCGCCGAGATTCACTTAACCTCACCTATCGTTTAACGATGTGCGACCGTGTATTGACTAAAATAGGTAAATCATGTGTAGTTTTCGGTCAGGAAACAGAACGTTAAGGCTTATTCTTAGGGCTTTCCATCTTTAAGATTTTTAGGTGAATTATGAATAGTATCAATTTTGCTATCATGTTATCAGTCAGAGGACGCTGACTGCTGAACAAAGGCCTCCCTCATAGATTTTCACAACTGTGTCAATATTTTAGGGGGAATTCGCTAATACTTACCATGCTTGGTAGGTGGTTTGGTGAGCGCATTATGGCTGCAGTTTCATAGAAAGGACGCTGCTACTCATCCCATCCTATCCAGGTGAGTCCCTTAGTCGCCTTTTACGACATCCACGGGTGGACATGGAGTGGTGCTATATTCTTAATCCGAACACCACACGGAATTCTTTTAATGGAAACGCAATCTTGAAACCATTTCCTACTTTGCATTAATTGTGATTATAATTACTTTATTTTTATCTAAGCTAGCCTTTACATCTAATCATGGCTTTGCTTACCGAAGAACTGTAGACCCTGTTTAATAAATATGTACTCCATACATAATTGCTACTTGAGAACATTGTTACTTGTTTTTACACACATATCAGCCCGTAAACCTCCGCTACTGAATATTGGCTTTGGTGCAGTGGCTGACACAGTCGGCTGCTGCGCTCCGAGTCGTGCGTTCGATTCTCACGCGGAACAAATATTTGTATGATCTGCAGGTGGTTTTTCCAGGTCTGGGTGTATTGTGTGTGGAATTTATGTCTGTAAATACACCCACGACACAGGAGAAAACCTAGTGTGGCGCACCATTTTTAAAAAAGAAAGAAATAAAGAAATGATCGTTACAAGGAGCGGTCATAATGGATATTGCCACCATCACCACGATTCGCAGGCGAATTGGTGATCGCAGTATGTTGTTAATAGCGGACGTGAGGATGCTGCTGTCCTTTCTCTTGATATCAACCCACTTAGTTGCCTTTTATGACACCCATGGGTTGAGAGGAGTGGTCTATTCTATTCCGGGAATCACAAGGAACACTTATTTTTAAGACGCAAGCATTATGCTCATGTACCCGGCGCCCTCTGTAGGGACTGCTCAGGTCTTAACTGCTGTAGCAATCTTATTGTAAAGCAATTAGTTATCAGTGTGGATATGTGTGTATTTATTCCACACATTGGCATGCATTATCCTCACATAACGTATAATCATAATAATAAGACGGAAGGAAAGCATCGTGAGGAAACATGCAAATATGAGAGGGCTACAAAAAATAAAAGTTCTCAATGGTGTGTGTAGTACGCCAACCCGCACTAGGCAAGCGTGGTGGACTAAGACCTCACCGTTCTCATAGTGAGAAAAAGGCTCGTTGTCAAGCAGTGGGATAGTAATGGACTGATTATGATGAATAATAAGACTAAAATAAATGCTGTATATTATAAAAGAGTATCCATGGAGCTTCTAGCAGTTTCTTCTCCATTGAAGCAACGACTAAGAACCATGCAATTATTTAAATTCTGATTTATCATAATAAAAAGTTATAAACATATTCGTTTCGTAAAATGCAATTCACACCGTCCCAAAAGAAGTTTCACTTCAAAAACTCTAACTTTGATTAAATACAAGTCATGTTTCTGGGACCCTTTGGTATATATTTTGACAGACATTCGGGTTGCTACAATATCTTGCACCTTCATAGAACGTAATAAGATGAGAGATGCAATTAAGCCATTTAATTTAAAAGATATCTATCAGATTTTACCACTTTTACTCAAGTACTCACTGCATACTTTTCTAATTTGGCAGAACTTTAACATCTGTTCACGTTTTGGCAGAAGTCTGATATCTATACAACTATATATCTGTATTAGTGAGGCGTATTTGGTGTTTATCTTACAAGGTTTAGCATCTATAACTCATCGGACCTAGGTTAGTCGAGTAATTAGAAGAGAATAAGAAGATGGCACGAGACAATTGAATTCCAGGGATTGTAGACTGGATACGAACGGCAGGTAACTAGTCATTGTCAGCCAACAACCATTGTGGTAATCAATGGGGGAGACTTTTGTTCAACAGACCTTTGGCTGATATGATGATCATGATTCTAGACAGTTTTTTTTTATTAATACTTGTTTCTTTTTGAGAAATCTTTGATATATGTTCATAGGTGTGCCTGAGTGTATGAGACGTTGGTGTACATTTTAGAATGTTAAGAATTATTATTTACTACATCAAGAATTATTAGTTCTAGAGATCCGGTTTACTCAACAATTACTATTGTATTAAAGATAGGACGAGTTTGATGTCAAGGTTTCTTGTCTAGTATTTTCTAAGCGCTTTATAGTTATCTTGTTTACCAGAAACTAATAAAATCTGTACTGAGTACTGACATATCATTATCACTCTGTAGCCTTTACCCCAGTAGATAAATGTTTTCCCTGGCTTGACAGATATTGACATGCTTTTTTTTGTGTGAAGTCTAATCTCTGTCCGCCTGTGGTGTGTATTAGTGGGATGTTTTGGTGTTTACCTACTGGCCAGCTAGCCTTGCCAAGCGACGCGGCCGTGGCGGGCGACACTAGCGCACGCGCACTCGTGTAGTGTCTCGCGCGCTTGCCAGAATGCTACGTTATATTATATGCATGTACGTGATATTTATATTTATATGGGAAAACTGAATCTTGTTTTATTTGCAGGGGTCGCAGCTGAGACGCGCCAGACCTAGCCATTGGCTGCATATGTATGTCACCAAATCATGGCACAGTTCTCGTTTTCAGTTTAAGAGTATTGTATTGAGAGTATTGTAATGAGACAGGTGTAGCTGTTGAAATTCAACGAGAAAGAATAGTCTTATTTATGTCTGTCTAAGAGCACCTACAGATTTATTGTCAGGGCTTATAAGTTAGTCGGTCTAAATATGGAAAGCTCAATATTTCATCGTTTTAAGAATTAGTATACGCCTCAGCCTGTAAACGTCCACTGCTGAACATGGGCCTCCCAATGAAAGGTCGTATAGGATATTGCCATAATCACCACCCTGGAAATCGCTGATTGTTGTTATGTTGCTGCCCATCGTCTTGATACCCTTAATCGCCTTTTACGACACCCATGGGTGGAGAGAGGTATAATAATTAATATTTTTGAACGATATAATAATACTGAGAATTACTATCCTAATATAAATAAATCTTCAATTTAAATTGATAAGTGACGAATAATAAAGTCTTAATTTTAGAACTCCGAATACCAAAACTCGCACTTTAAATTAAAATATAAGGTAAAAATAGCTCACATAATTAAATTAATGCTTTATGTATTCATTAAAATGTTATGTAGAGAAACAACGGGCAGACGTGACTTCGTGATGAAAAAATAAAAAAACATACGTCTATGTATTTAAGTATGTTGTGGTGGTGTGACCAGCGTTACTTATCGTTTTCGATATAAACGAACCTCGCACATTCGAGCAAATCCCTGTCAGGCGTGAAGGCGGCCCCACCGGCGAGTGCCACGACCGCCAGGAGCGGCGGCAGCAGTGTCCACATGTCGGGCTACGGGCGTGATGGCCGGTGCCGTTCGTCACCTCGCGCGCATACTTTCACTACACTCACTTCCCGCAAACACATCGTCGGCGAAATTATCGCGGGCACATCACTTCACTGGAGGGTGGCGAGTCCTCGTGCTCCAAGCGGTGAGCGGGCTCCGCACGTAGGTCGAGGTCCGAGGATCAGCGAGCGCGGCGCGACACTGTGCGACTGCGGCGGGTGGCCGTTATCACGGCAGCGGCGGACGGGCGCGGTCACGGGCGCAACCTTCGCTTCCGCGCGATCTCACCCTGTGACGCGATTGACGCGCGCGAGAAAACCTATCGCTACGCAACCTGCTACGATGCGAATGATCGGCGTCTGCGACTATATGCCACGATCATTAACTGGTTAATTCATATTTTAGTACCGACCGGACACGTCGTCCGTGACGTGACTGCAGACCCACGTGCTAGACTTGTTATAAGTAAATAATTTTACACATCAAACCTACAATATAAATTGCAACAAAGTATGTACATAAAACCGATGTTCAATGCCCTGAGCAGGTTGTGCGGCGTGTCGAGCTCGCGTGACAGCCTGCCGTGCCCAATCGTTAGACAACATTTGACTTTCGCAAATCTACTCGCAGTGACTGTAACAAAAGCGAATAAACTGCTAACAAGATATTAATTTCCAAGGGCATATTTAACCGCAAGCAACGCCATGGCTCCTTTATTTTTAATAATATTAAACTATTTTCTATTTCAGTGCTCCATCAAATCGGGACTTATCGTTCTTTATCGTGCGTATATCCGTGCATGAAAGCCGCTGATTTATTAGCTATAGTTTTAGAAATTACAAATTCAGCACACTCACTGTTACATAGATACATCGGATCTACATTTACGTATGAAAATTATAGGAAGGTATAAAATAAGTATGACAAAAAATCCATTGGTACGCAAATATTGCAGTACGAATGCGTGTTAATCGTCACGATATTTTGATGGAAGCATTCACATAAGTATCAGTTGAAGCGAAATCCGTCAATTAGTTAGGTTATAAGTCGTGCAGCGTGCTCACCAGGCTTCAGTTTGCGTGCAACATTGGGGATTTATTAAATTTGTGTACAACGTTTGCCGCTGTACACAAATAGAGTGAATGGTAAGAAGACGCCGCCGCGTACTGACGGCAAATTGATTCGAATGCCATTCAGCCTTTATTAAGCTTATAAAATGCATGTTGTTTTCTGCTTTTTTTTTATCTGCAAGCATTTGTTCTGCTCCTTGTATTAAAAATAACGCTGCGATAAGCAGTGCGCTTTAAAAGCTCGATAAAATTAATCGATAACCTTGGACAGCGAATATCTCAAATTCTAATGAATACACGCAAGTCTACAATATAATTTCGTTTCTGAATTTTTTAACAATTACATAATTCAAAACGTAATCACAATGCAAAACGTAAATATATTAACATGTTATATATAGTAAGTGCATAATCACGTACCCTTACACTATCTGACATGTTTGGAACACATCCAAGCAATGGATGTGTTATTTTCGGTATTATTTATTCGAGATAATCCGGCTTCGTTATACAAAACTACACTAGATATGGGAGTGTTAGTTTATTAATAAAAGAACAGTTACTATACCTACTCCAACGAGAGTGAATAAACAGTGTTCACGTTTTGTTGATTAGCGTAAGGGGGCGTGAAAAGCAGGTGAAACACATTTATGGATGTTTGGCTTTATGCTTCAATAAGGCATACGTAAAGTCTTCTGTAACATAATGGAAGCGATAGGCTGTTTGCGTTACATGGCGCGGGTTCGATTCCGGGATTCGGGGCTGAGTGTTTGTGCATATGCAATTGATGTCTGTTAACTGTACTCATAACAAAAAGTGCCCTGTGGTGCCGACTCAGAATACCACCACCCCATCTCTTCCCGTGGGTGTCGTAAAAGTCGACTAAGGGATTAGCCGGAGGATGGGCAGCTGCGCCCCTCGAGTACATTAACAACTCATCTGCGATCGCCAACCCGTCTGCCGAGCATGGCGATTATGGCAACACCGCCCAATGAGCCCACAACACACCCATATCGGTCGTTGTAGTGCTCTCTGGGGGAGGCCTGTGTCCAGCAGTGGACTTCATTCGGCCGAAATGATAACAAAAAGGCAATCCAGCTATGGGTGGTATAAAAAAACTATCCTTTAACGACGTTATGCACTTAGCATAGAATATGAAATATGATTTTAGTGACAAAGCAATATTTATCAAAACAATCTTGTTCTATTTTGACCAAATGAGTTGCCATATCTCTCGGTTTGGTGACGCTGTTGCCTACAACGCATAATATTTATAATGAATCTTGTAATAAGTAGTGCTGCGAAACATCGTATGTACCGTACTTACTAGCGATTCAAGTTCCAGCTGAGTGTAACGCAGTGTATACTTGCACTTGATCGGATTCCCTTCGTCCTAGCTATTAGATAACCGATACATGCTACTTTCCGGTGTGATCCACTTATAGTACACGTATGTTTATGTTAGTTCGGAAGTCGAAGGCGAATATATAAAGTACTAACTGATTATCGTCACGATCTAGGGATTAAATATCCATGTGGGTAAGTTAGCCGTGTGGTGCCGGCTCAGAATGCCATCACCCCATCTCCTCCCATGAGTGTCGTAAAAGTCGACTAAGGAATTAGCCGGAAGATGGGCACCAGCGTCCATCGAGTACATTAACAAACTGCGATCGCCAACCCGCCTGCCAAGCGATTATGGCAAAACCCCTCAATGAGCCCACAACACATCCATATCGGTGGTTGTGGTGATCTTTGGGGAGGCCCGTGTCCAGCAGTGGACTTCACTCGGCCGAAATTATGATGAATGATGATGTGGGTAAAATGTTATGAAATATATACATGGTAATATCGTTTATCTCTGAACTTTAAACCAAAGTGATGGGCAACTGCATCCCGTCGCGTCTGTGGAACAGCATACATTCTGTGAACCAAACCCGCCTGCTAAACATGATGAGTGCTGGCAAAATCCCTCCAAAATGACGACACAAGGCATGTCACTGGTCGTTTATGGGAAAGCCTTTGTTCAGCAGTGGACGTATTTTGGCTGATATGATGAATATCGTTTATTTAAAATAGGCTTAAGATAGTTATTTTTGAACTATACAAGCTAATCCTTAAATATTTTATTATAATAATATAGTCTTCATGATGGAAAGCACGGAGACTTGGGATGCAAAGATTATTTTAAGGTTCCTTCGTCAACATATTTAATATAGTTGAAATATATTTCATGCAAAGTTAAAGGTGTTATATAACTATGATTATACTATGTGATGTAGCCATTGATGTTATTTTTAGTACTTATATTGATTGTCTTTTGCCTGGCTGTATTGGTCTGTCATACTTACTAAAATGTCTTGCTGGCGGTGGTGTTGTGTATCGGGTCGTTCGGTTCCCTACAATATGGTTGAGCTAAGCGATGCTGATGCATGCGTCATGCTCGTGAACGAGTGCCGTTTGTTGGGACTGGTCAGCCGTTAACTGCCACGGCAAATAATTTATTATTATAATTTCACTGTGGTATGTTCCATCTTTACACATTGTCCTACATTTTCTCGGTATATATATTACAATAATTTGTATCAATCAACATTGTAATCACAATTATTTTAAAAGAGTATCCATGGAGTTTCTTGCCGGCTCTTCTCCACGAGATCAACTATTTGGAACCGTGCAACTTAGATTCTGACGTTTCATAAGTGCCAATATTTGGTTTATTTGAAATTAAAAACTTTGACTTTGACTTTGATGTGATAACAATCATGATGATAGGAATATAGGTATTATTACATTTTAATTTGTTGATAACAATATCTTAATTTGTCCAAATTAGCTTTTAATTAGATGATAACAATAGCTAAATATGTAAAATATTAGCTTTTAATTATATTGTTGATAACAATATCTTGATAAAGCATTTAATATCAAAAAAAGTATTTTCGCTGGTTCATAAATGCGATTTGTAGGACGATTTCATAATAAGATCCGGAAATATTGTTACATTGATTGAATTTAAAGTTCGGAATATAATACTTCACTAGTGAGAAGACTAAAAACACACAAAATACTGTAATAACGGGTTTTAAAGATTGTATATACAAATTTACGTTAACATAAGTTTATACTGATATGAGAGCTGCTTTGATCGCCCTAGATTTTGTTTCGCATTTCGATAGTGACTCCTTAAAGAATAAAAAAACGATCCTCAATTTTTGTGCTGCACTTTCTTTGATAAATGAAAAAACTTTATCAAATTAACAGTCTTATTACTACTAAAATTGAAATGTTTATTTTTAAAAATAACATAATATTGCCGCAACTTCATTATGTTAATAATGACGTTGCGGCATTAAGGTGATTTAGACAACGAATACTCCGAAATTAATATTGAATAAATAGTATTATATTATTTGTTAATATAATACTATTTATTAAATACAATAACATTATATATTATTAATATATAATGTTATTGTTCTGCAGCTCAGCGAAAAGATAAACTCCCGTAACAATTGCCTCCACAGCGTGTTATATTTTCTATAATTTCGAGGCAGTTTTCTGAAATATAAAATCAACCTAAACTATAATATATATAATAATTTTTTTAAACGTTGCCCTACACTAGCATTTCTCCCGTGTCGTGGATGTGTTTACAGACTTGAATTCCACATACATTTGTAGTCAGTCGAATGACTGTTTGTACTGTTTGAGCAAAAAAATCACTCTACCTTAAATACGTGTAAATCCTTAAGACTTCTATCAAAACGTGTTGTTCCATCAAAGCAGTTGAGGTAGGTAGCGCAATTCTATAAGTGGCGGATTATTTCGATTTTTTCTTGATTTAGCTGTCATGTTTCAACATACGGAAGAAGTATTTTGTTGTAATATCTAAGGAGAAAGTTATATGGTATAAAGTAATTCAGAGCGAAACTCCTCGCGTGTCGCGTGTAAGGTGATAGTTATTTAAATAGAAGTTACTTTAATTTAGTTTTTAAACTATCCCGAATTTCACTTATATTAGACTATGATCTAATACTTTAGTTTAGTATCAAGACTTCGTTCTTTGCTAAGTATGCAATAAAATTAAAAATGTGCAACAATTGCTGGTGGATTGCGTAAAAAACGAAAGAGCAAGGGAATCGTGGGCTAAAGATCTTTAATTAAATAATAATATAAATTATTTGTATAGTGAATAAGGTAAAACGGGGTTGGCATATACAAATGGATAAAAATATCTCAGTAATTAATAAAGTGTGTGTCAGCTCCGACGCACGACTGGGGTTTACCCCGTAAGTACAGTTGTCTCAGTAATTAATAGGCAGTGAGGGTTAAAAAATAAAAAGCACGGATGTTTATATGTACGATATATATCATATATGAAAATTAATTATAACCTGCCGAACATTCGTCGGATTTTCTTCCACCGTCACTTAATCTAGACTTTCTATATTTTTTATGTAATCACTCCACTGCGTATTAATAATAATGATATTAAATATCAATATTCATATGTATATATATAAAATAAAATAATATAAATCTTTGACATCAAACGACATTTGACATACATGACTTTAACGCAAAAGGTCGCAATGTAGGTGCACAGAAAAACGTAACGCATTTTAGTTAACGCTCAATAAAATTTCGCTGCTCATAATCAAATCAAATCGAATCTTAAGGACTAAACTTCAAAAATCCCTTAAGAATGGGAGAAAGAGTTTATTCAAGGACTGCTATACTTGCAACAAACATTGCTAAACCAATCTCATAGATTCCCACAAAGACAAGTTACATGCCGCCCGAATCTGACAACTCCCAGCTACCTTCATCTGGTCGTTTGTCCATCTCATCGCAGCCGTTCCACGCTGTAATTATGTACTATTCGAAAATTCAACCCTGCGTCCCACACGTGGTTCGACTCAGTTTGAGCAATCCTTTACGTGTTTCAATTCCTGTTTCGTTACATTCAAGCATTAACTTTGCGAAGTCACTCATTTGTATTTTATGGTTGGGTGATAAGCCCAATTTAAATAACATGCATTGTTAACAATAAATAAATTTGCATGCCAAAAGACGCCAGTTGAAGTTATGACTAGCCCGTTTACGGTCGACGACGATTGCGATGTTTGTTTCTAAAACATAGCAGTTTGTCGAAACTTGGCTGTGCATAAAAATATGTCTGGCTTACAAGCTTAAACGCTAAAGTCAATCTCCTCGATGATATAATGCTCACGGGCATAGTAGGTACAGGTTTTATTATATTATAATTATTATTTAATTAATTATATTTCTAAAACTAAGCTTCTTTACGTACGTTTGGGATTGGCAATTAACTCACAAAACGTGAAACGAGCCAACGCGAATGATGCAACGCACGTCATTGGCTGGGCAGCGCATATTGTTGCCCATATGCGAGTGAGCGAGACCGAGTAGAAGAGACTATATAGTATTAGCCATATTAGTATTAAATGTAAATATTCTTTTCTTACCTTCCTTACCATTCCTACATTTCTTAGATTACCTACTTTTCTTAATTTTATTACTTTTTTACTTTCCTTTCCCTTCCCTGTCCTTTATATTATTGTAAAAATTATATTCCTATTAAAATTGTACTAGGTAGGTACTTCTATTTTTTATATACATATTCAGCCCATTACTGTCTCACTGTAAGGGACTTTTCTCACGATGAGAAAGGTAAAGTATTTTTTATAGATTTGAATTCGGAATAAAATTCGGTTCCAATTCCAATGCGTAAGAAGCTTCGCTTTTGTCGGGTGTTCTAAGACATCTTAAGTGTTTAAAAAAATCATCATCATATCAGCCAAAGGTAGTCCACAGCTGAACAAAGGCCACGGGGGACATGGATTTCCACAACTATGTCGTAATTTTGGGGAGAATTCGCCAGTACTCATCACGCTTGGCAGACGAGTTGGTGAACGCAGTATGTCTACCGTTCCACAGAAAGCTGCTTCCCATCCCTCTGGTTTAGATTCCCTTAGTCGCCCTTTACAACATCCACGGGAAGAAATGGAGTGGTGCTATATTCTTAATCCAGACATCACACGGATTCAGTAAGAAATAAATAACCATATTAATTTTTTCAGACAACAGCGCCAAAATACCTACATTTTGTAATTATGTCCAGATATTATATATATTAATTTTTCCGATCTGGCGGCCCTATGCACTACCTCTCTACAGCCAGTATTTCATCTTACCTACCTTATTTTTGGATGTAAATAATCATTCAGTTTGGAGAGTGAAGAGAGAAAAGAGATGCTGTCTATAAATAGGGAGTGGCTTACGGTTAAACAGCTACGACGCAAAACGATCGATCTGCGACGTTAAGCTGTGGTTGCCGTGGTCATGCCATTGATGAGTGACCACTGTAAGCTGTCGGTCCTGTTATCATATGAATATTTATGACAGTCGTTACGGGCAGTAAGAAACTGTCTAATGGTCGGCAACGTTTTGTAGTAAGAAAATCAAAAAATTTACAAAGACTTCATTGAGGGCCGCATGCTGTAATATAACTGTGTATAGAAATATTTTAAAATCTTCAAATAACACGCAGCATGTAACGTACATTTTTTATGTGCATTTATTGTAAACTAGCCGGGACCAGCGGTTTCACCCGCCGTCTAATTTAAAAGAGGTCGTCAATTAACAATCCCAGTATAGAAATATCTATCCAAATAAATAAAACTGAAGTGCCTGTTTGTACTTAATGTCAAAATAACAGCTTTTTACTAAATGTATATGAAAGTATAATACTGTACCTATAAAAAATAAACAATTTCTTAATTTTTTGTCTGTAGGTCTGTTTGTTTCAGCTAATCTCCGAAACCACTGAAACAGTTTTGACGGGACTCTGACGGACGGTTCACTGACAGATGCTGATGTAATAAGGAGTAACTTAAGCTACTTTTATTTAAGAAAAATAATTAGGGTACCGCGCAAAACCATTAAAACCTATTAAATCCAATGAATATACTCTATGTCAACTGTCTATGCCTAAGTATTCTAAATTGATTTTTTATGAATAATTCGATTTCTTAATCAATTGTCGGGCCACACCGCTGAGGACTCAGACCTCATGCAGCCGCAGTTTGTCGACTGATTGTCCAACCTAATGGTATCAGTAATTGGGTTGCGGAGGTCAAATGGCAGTCGGTTCGTGTAAAATTCAAATATTCAGTCACATGAGGTTAGACTGAAAGTCGACTCCAGCATTGTTGGTAGGGTAAAGGTTAGTTTGAAATAAAAGAAAGAAAGCAACATACGATCGAGTAAGTTTAGAGCGATTGCTACATACTTATACATTTTCTTTACATCATTCGTTTGAATATTTAAAAGCTTCTGTTAGGACCTACTTTCTTAATCAATTATTCTATTAGATTCTGCCCGAGTGCCTATAAGTATTTGATTTTTCCGTAACTTATTTTCACACTATTGTAGAAGTATTTCATAAACGATGCAACTGTAAGCAACATTTAGTGGTCTATTTCGCTACACTGACCGCGACAGTTGAAATTTCACATTTTCCCATTTCCGCTTGTTATTTGGAACATTCAAGCTGGTGTTCGGTCACGTTGTCACGTCACAGGAATTGTTTAACGACGTGACACGAAGCGTAGGCCGATTTTTTTCTCGTCTGGCGTCTGGCCAGGTGTTTTGGCGGTCTTTGTCAATGTTGAATTTATTAATACCCAACATCGCATTGTTTTTTTGTCGAGGTTAGCGACATCGCTTTTTCGCACGCCCTTTATTGCAGTTATTAACCCTATCGTGTTCATTATGAAATATAAAAACGTTATGAGTATTATTGACTCTTTAACTTTCTTCGCCGAGTGCCATGTGGTACAGACTACAAATGACACTATCACATTTCATCCCGTGGTAACAACTCAACTACGTTCACCAACCTGCCTGCCCAGCGTGGCGATTATGACAAAACCCCCCAATGAGCACACAACACACCCAGACAGGTCGTTGTAGCAATCTTTGGGGGAGGTCTGTGTCCAGGTGTGGAATTTATTTGGCTGAAATGATGGACTCTCTTCGGGTGCCGGTGTACTACTGCAGTGCTTATTACAGGTATTATATTCTTATAAAATAAATGATATTGGATTTCTTATCTTTAGACCTGGTGAAGGTATCTGGGAGTCGTTGGATGCGGCCGGCGTCCTTGTGGAAATCTATGAGGGAGGCCTTTGTTTAGCAGTGGATGTCCTTCGGCTGATATGATGTTGATGATAAAACGTACTTTATTGTTGTCATATTAATTTTGTTCTAACGTCTGCTGCAAGGACATTAAACGGTGTCAATTGAAATTACGTAACGTTGTCTGGTATGCAAAAAATGTAATTATTTGGGTGTTGGTAGCGAGTGATCAAAATAAATCCGGCATGCGAGTGTGTGCCAGATCGCAGCAGCGCGCTCCGCCCGCCCTCCGTTCCGTCGCTCGCCCGGGCAATGCGCGAGCGCACTGCGACATAGTCTGATAACCGGTTTGAACCGGATGTATATACGACAATTAACACCTTCAGTGCAGAAATCGGCTTCTTTACCCGACTCCCGTTCGGGTAGTGAGCATTAATAGTTATGTGCTGAAACATAAAATTTTAATGCATGTAGTATTGAAATGAAAATGTTTCACAACAATTTCTCCAATCTATAGGATAGGATACTCAAATACTCAGATAGTCTAGTTAATAATAATACTTGGAGGTAAGAATATGCACAATAGACAACTTAATTAACAGATTAAAGACTAAAGGGGCTGAACATATCCATTATATACCTTTCGAGTAATACCATTCATCTATATAATTATTACTGGCGACATGTATGCATTTATCAAGTCTTGATTAATTGCTGTAATTATTTTCGTTATTCTTGCTGCATTATTAAGAGTCTGCACATAATTTGCCATGCAAATTACTGTCTGCAAATTATACTTGGTTTTTAAACGTAATACGATAGAGTATGAGTTGATTGATTTAGTTATCCATTTAAATGTCAAAAGCGCAGATATGTTGAAACGGGTAAATCAATTTTGAAATTATATTTCTGTAAGGTATATTTAACACTAGTTCTGTAAAGTAGCTTTTGTGGCTGGAACCAGTCCACCACTCCCTCCCAACGACTGCAACTCGGGCCATCCAGCCAGGTTATAAAGGTGCTTACCTCTTTATTATATATTCCTTACACGCAGGAGAACGAAAAGAACACTACGTCGTAGGCACAATCTTTGTTGACGAATGTGTTTCTAGTTTATGTATTTACGGAAACTGATTCTAATAGTTGGAGGAATGGCAAAACGCTTGAATATACTGAAATACTGACGTTTAGATATTTAATCAATAAAATCCTGGACCATGACGCGATGGGTCGCTAGTATTTCCGAAGTCATCGCCTTTTTATATAACCAGCTGACGAGACGAGCGAGTCAACTTCGAATGGTAGTAAGCGTCCCAGTTGTCCATAACAATTGCAATGCTACCCAGGACTGGTCCTGTGTTGCACCACACTGCTCTCGTCACCTCGAAACATTCGTTATTTAGTCTCTTACGCCCAGTAAGTTGTTTATCCGTATGTATCGCCTCGGCCTTGGTTCTGCGGTCGACACAAGGATTTGGTTTCAAATTAGACTGCATTGACCGGCTGTTTTTTTTATGTAATTTCAAATATTTTACTGGAAGTATTTGCGTCAATTAGTAGTTACTTTAGGTATGCCCTTGCGATTCTTCGCATTCATAAAAACCGGTCAAATACCGAGTGCATTTTGCTGAGGGCTATATAGAACTTACAGTACTTGGTGTCACATCAGCTTGTTAGTTTAACATTTATAAATATTTGCGCTCGATTATTACTTGCGAACTTAATAATCGAAAAAATATATTTTCACCTAGTTCTGCGACTTTTTCATTACTTGCGCTTTAGAATATTTCTGCCAAATGCTTTTGATGATGTATCAGCCAGAAGGATTCCGCCTGTGATACCGCACAGCACACGCTAGAGGAGTGCCTTCCTTGGGCTGCCGAGCGTCGGATCTTGGCCGATCAGAACGGGCAATATCTCTCTCTGCGGCCAGAAGAGCTATCAGTAGACTATGCTGGCAGAGCATGAAAACTGGATTGCAGTGGTCTCCGTCTGTGAAAGCATTATGCTCCACAAGGAGACCGCAGAGCGGGATTGGGAGCCGATCTCGCTTGGAGAAGGCGATAGCGCCATTATCCAACACACCTGAGTCCCCATGTCATCATGATATGGCGGGGCCTCAGGGGTCACTGGTCCGCAGATTGGGGAATTTGCGTGCTCATATCGAGGCTATCCCGCGAAGGCAGTAGCGCTCACATCGACTAGTGCCACCGTGTGCGCAGCACAGCGCACAGCGAGGCTTTCGAGCGCAACTGCCCATTCCGTTGCACTTACTGTAATAGGTTTACCGTAATGCTGGGTTTATATTTAGATAATGTTTATTAGATACTTAGTAGCACAGATAGTACTGGATCAAAAGGCTATTTCTTTCAGTCGTTATTCAATTAGTCCACATTATTTTTTGTAAAGCGGTTGATAAATTAATTGTGAATTTTACCTAGTTATCAATTTTTGTTAAGAATTGAAATCAATATTCACATATTGAACAGTCATACGATCTTCTTTTATCCGTGTGGCTAAGCTGCTTAAGAATATAGCACCACTCCATTTCCTCCCGTGGATGTTTTAAAAGACGACTAAGGGACTCTAAACCAGAGGGATGAGCAGCAGTGTCCTTTTTGTGGAACAGTAGCCATTCTGCGCTCACCAACCTGTCTGCAAGCGTGGTGAGTACTGGAAGATTCCCCCCAAAACGACACACTGCATGTAACCGGTCGTCTTATGGGGGAGGCTTTCATTTCGACAGTGGATATTTTTCTGACTGATATGGTGATGATGATATCATCTTTCAACCAGACGTTGTTCCATGTTGTATGACTATAGAATTTGTTGTCACGTTATTGTCATCGAGTAAACGACGCAGACTTCACGCACAACGAAGTAGGTCACGGCATGTCAATACGCTGCAGTCCTTTGTTTTTAGGGTTAAGTTTACGTTTCACTACTTCACGTGTTCGGCCTGTCCGGCTTTTGATAGGCTTTATGTCAGTGTAACGAAGTCACGCGCAGTAACTGGTTAATTAGTAACAAAACTGTGATTAATTTGTACTTAAACTACTTAAATAATACGTTACTGTTTTTTGCATAAAAAAAGTATGTCTGCTTTCAAAAAGATATGTTTGGATATAAAAAAAAATGTCGGCTTTTAAGGCAAAATGTCCAGCCTTGTACGCCGAGGCTGGTATTTGTATTTGAGGGCCTGGCAACTCTATCTGTGTTACTTCCCCGGTCGAGCCAGATCGTTTTTGAGCTGTTGTTAAATACCTGCTGCTAGGCTCTACCAGTCTACAGTCATACAACATAGACACTTTAAATCGACCGCGTCTCCCTCACCATAGGATTGTATTGCGGGTGCGTACTCCTGTAATTTCACAGAGACATTTGAAGCCGCCCAAATTCTGTAATAGCACCAGGCTCCAAGTCAAACGTTTCCATCGCCATGTGATAAAGTGATAAATTTTAACTAGATCAGCTCAGGGGGGAAATATATTTATGCCAGGTATTCCATTAATTGCCGGTTAAAGTTATATGACCGCAATCCCTATCAATGACTATGAAGAAGTCCCAAAGGGCAAGCTCTTAGGTTTACCGGAGTTGACTAGAGATAAGACTGTTTCTCCCATGGTGTGTTTTATGTGGCATGCTCACTTGTTAGCGCATCCCATCATCTGATTATTCTGATATCACAAATTAAAATGGTTAATAATCGTCATATCAGCCAAAAGATTTCCACTGCTGAACCTTTGTTGGCCTTTGCCTCCCCCTTAGATTTCCACAAGGAAAGCTATGTCGACAACTTTAGTTCTTCTACGGCTCTCCTCATTTCTGATTCGATCTCGTAGAGAAATACCAAGCAAAGCTCTCTCCATAGCTCGCTCAGTGACTTTGAGCTTTCTTATGAGGCCCATTGTGAGTGACCACGTCTCTGTTCCATATGTCATCACTGGTAACACACACTGGTTAAAGACTTTCGTCTTGAGGCATTGCAGTATTGTTGACGAAAAGACGTTGCGAAGTTTCCCAAACGCTGCCCAGCCGAGTCGGATTCGACGATTGACCTCTTTCTCGAAGTTGGACCTACCTAACTGGACAGTTTGTCCCAGGTAGACATACTCTTCAACAACTTCGAGAACAGAGCTCCTAACGGATATTAAGCTTATAATTTTTTTGGGGAACAGTTAAAAATCGCTAACCGCCAGATCTGGTGAATAAGGAGGGTGGTCAACCAATTTGAAGCCAGCTTGCTGAATGGTAGCCATCGCAACTGCCGACCTGTGCGCGGGTGCGTTGTCGTGATGAAACAGCACGCCCCTTCTTCTCCTTTTCTCTTTGATGGCATTCCTCAACTTGAGAATTAAAGCTGCTTATTATTGGCCTGTAATAGTGGTTCCACGCACCAGGTAATCAATCAAAAATATCCCTTCTGAGTCCCAAAATATTGAGGCATAATCCCATAACCTTGCCTGCCGATGCCACGACACGAAACTTCTTCGGGGTCGGTGATGATGGCCGTTTCCATTGCGAAGATTGCTGTTTTGTCTCGGGATCAAAATTATGGACCCATGTTTCGTCCATTGTTACGAAACGAAACAAAAAAATTTCAGAATCTTCTTGAAACTGGTCCAACAATATCTTCTTGTTATAAATTGTTATGGATTGAATACTTCCATATGAAATGCCCGTTTCTTGAATAAAGTATCGGATGGTAACACTTCGATCGCTCAATACAATTTTCTCGACTTTCGCAACATTTTCTTGGGTGACTGACGTCGATGGACGGTCGCAACGATGTTCGTCTTCCATGCTCGTTCTCCCTACTCGCAATTGAGAAGCCCACCTTGCGACAGTGGAATACGGTGGAGCAGAATCTCCTAATGTTGCCTCTAAATCGCAATGAATCTCTTGCGTCGTTATCGTTAACGGATGTATTTAATAACGCCTTTGTTTTTCTCCATTTGCGAGAACACGTTCCGACATGAAGCAAACAAATGACTACATTCAGAAAAAACAAAAGAAAATCGAAGATTTTTTTCTTAATTAATATTACAAATATGTATCTGAGCTATGCCTGCCAGTACTTTTTTTTTCTTACCAAGGAGTATGTCGATCTCACTACTTTTTAATCCCTCCTAGTATATTAAAAACATGTAAACATTTTTTTTAGATTTGTGTGCCACAGTTATGTGAAAACGACGAAATTCGGGTGACTGTTTGTCATTACAAACAAAACCTACATGGATCAAATTTTTATAAATAAACATACGTCTGTGACGTAAGTAATTCGCGAACCCCTTTAGTTGTAATTCCGTCCTTGACATTACCTTGCTATTTGAAGCCATTTCGCGTGCTCACTCAAATTAACTGATGAATAATTTGTAGTATGTGATAAATTTATAAGTACCTATGTATGCATATTAAGGATAAAGCTTAAAATAATAAAATAACCTGACCCTGGTTGCAGGGGTACAAAGTACAAAGAATACCAGATATTGAGAGGCATACTGGCTCCTTACTAGACCTTCTGCTGACCACACGATCAGACGGATATTCCATCTCATCCAGTCGATAGAGCAATGCGCGCATCCAGCTTCACACCGGCCAACCGAGTGGCGTCGTATGTGATAATACAAGTCCTCAGACTGGGATAGATTACGTTCTATGCATCATACCCGTGGCTGCCGCCTGGCTTTGCTTTTTCTCAACAGACGACATCGAAACATGTGGGCCTTCTCTGAGGTGATCCTGAAGCGTATGGGTATATTGCTAATTATCCCTGCCTAGGCTTGACAAGAAAACTTCGAACCTGGCTTGGACTACAGCCCGTACAAATTAGGACGTTTCTGATGTGAAGCGTAAGCTAAATGCCGCCTCGAGGTTTCAGTAAAAGAATGACTACCAGAGCTAAGTTCGGTTTCGTCGGCAGCATTGCAGAGTGGCAAAGTCAAAGTCAAAGTCAAAGTTTTTTATTTCAAATAAACCAAATATTGGCACTTATGAAACGTCAGAATTTAAGTTGCACGGTTCCAAATAGTTGATCTCATGGAGAAGAGCCGGCAAGAAACTCCATGGATACTCTTTTAAAATAGTTGGGGATTACAATGTTAATTGTATAGGTACACATGATTGTAAAACATATACAGAGAAAAATGTAGGTTAATGTGTAAAGATGAAACATACCACAATAAAATACAAAAATGAATTTGCCGTGGCAGGTAACGGCTGACCAGTCCCAACAGACGGCACCCGTTCACGAGCATGACGCATGCATCAGCATCGCTTAGCTCAACCATATTGTAGGGAACCGAACGACCCGATACACAACGCCACCGTTAGCAAGACATTTTAGTGAGCATGACAAACCAATACAGCCAGGCAAAAGACACAATCAAAATATGTACTTAACATATCGTAATGGCTACATGATGCTCACACATTTACAGTTTTTTATAAATATTATAAGTTAATGTCACAAGAACAATATTAATATTAACTAATAGTCAATCAATGGCATAATATTAAATTGATGTAAATAACATACAATTTTATGAAATTTTAAATGAGTCAACTCAAATGTCAATACAAGTAATGAATATAAAAATTATCAAATAATAATAAAACTCCCAAGCACACGGAATCATCTTGTGTTCAACTAAAAGACCAACAATTTCTATCATTGAAATAATCATCTATATTGTAGTAATCCTTTTTAATAAGGTTCTCTTTAATTTTGGTCTTAAAAGAAATTAAAGGTAAATCTAATAGACTAATAGGGATTTTGTTATAAATACGGATACCGAGCCCTAAAAATGAGTTATGTACTTTATGCAACCGGTGATAGGGGGCACATAATTTATGCCTATTTCTAGTATTAATGGCATGAATATCCGAATATTTCGCATATAAATTTAAATTCTGCTTAATATACATTATATTAGAAAAAATGTATTGTGATGTAACAGTTAGGATGCCTGTACTTTTAAAATAATCTCTGAGCGAAACTTTAGCACCTAACTGATATATTGCACGGACAGCTCGTTTTTGTAGAATAAAAATGCTCTCAATATCCGCGGCCCTACCCCACAAGAAAATACCGTAAGACATTATACTGTGGAAATAACTAAAATAAACCAAACGAGCTGTATCCACATCTGTCAGTTGTCGAATTTTCCTAACTGCGTAAGCCGCCGAGCTAAGCTTGCCCGCGATACAAGATATATGAGCACCCCACTGAAGTTTTGTATCTACTGTAATGCCCAAAAACACTGTAGATTCTGGCTTGCAATCTATCCTCGCAAGAGTCATGTTTTCAGGGCACTCGTCGAAGCTGCCGAAGGACACTTGCCAGTCTGCGAGGCACTGCGAGATGCTGATAGTATTTTGGCCCGTAGTGCTAAGGAGAAAACTACACTTTTAGGCGCTCTCTTTGCCTCGAACTCGACTGTAAACGGCGCGGGTGCCGTACCACCTACTATCCCGTTGTGCGGCAACTCCATGCCGAAAATCCGCATAATTCAACGGGAGAACAGAAGGAGATGCTTTATCTGGACCTTCATAAGTCGAGCGAGCTAGACGTCATACCCACAGTGGCACTGAAGCAGTGTGCTTGTGAGTTGTGTCCTGTATTGACGCGCCTTTTTGCGCTTTCATACTCCACTAGGACAGTTTTATGATTGTGGAAGACTACCCACGTATTTCCGGTACCCAAAAAGGGTGATAGATCAGACCTATCAAATGCCTATCGCTCTTCAAGGTGATGAAGCATGTGATAAATAAACAACTTTTGGGGTATCGAGAGGATCACGACGTAATAAGCGATCGCCAAAATGGCTTTCGCCATAGTCGTTAGCTAGTGATCTTCTAGTGTATGACACTCACTGACATTGCCATTGAGAGTCAAGATTAGGCATTGGCTGTTAGCCTAGACATAGCGAAGGCGTTTAATTGTGTCTGGCACCGTGGTATTCTATCGAAGTGACCATCACATGGACTACTCTAGGGATTCTGCAACTAGATTGCTATCTTCCTGTCTAACGGCCGAAATTAATAATCAATCTAATGATTTTGGATTCGATTCTAGATTCTTTAGGTCTAAGATTTTGTACTTGATCTGTTATTGTGTCAAAATCATATTTTACAAATAAAACACACAAATCCTCAATCTCAAATCCAAAGATTTCAAGCCGAAGAGTAAGAGCCGTTGTCGATGGCAGTTGCTTCGTTAGTTTGGAAATTAACGCTGGCGTCCCAAAAGGCTCCGTGTCTCCAACATTATTCTTACTACATTCCAACGATATGCTGTCTATCGACGGCATTCATTGTTATGTGGATAGCAGTACTGGCGACACTTATGACATCAGCCGTGCTAACATCCCTCGGTCCGTCGTAGTGGATAAAAACTCGCATATAAATTATGTCTGAAATCGAGAGTACTCTAAACAAATAGTAAAATTAGTTTAAAACACTTTAATCCCACCAAGACACAAGTCTGCGCGTTCACCGCTAAGAAAAACCTATCTGCTCTGGCTCCATAATTCTAGAACATTGCCCCTAAACAATGGTGACAGCTTTAGGATCCTCGGTGGCGGGTTTCCAGCGGCGTCCAGTTCCGGACGCACTTAGACGATAAAGTCAAGCTGTCGTTCAAAAAACTCGGTGTGCTCAACATGACAAGGTGGTACTTCTCATCGGGGCAAATACTGTTATTTTATAAGGCACAAGTCCGGCCCCATATGGAATACTGATTTATGGGTGGGAGCAACTGAATACCAGGTTAGACCTTTTGACGCGGTACAGAAATGTGCAGTTAGGATTGTTGACGATTTCAAGCTCGCAAGCAGTCTAGAACCCCTAAGTCTGAGGAGAGAATTTACCTTCCTGTGTGTGTTCCGCCGCTTGCACAGCGGACAGTGTTCTATGGAATAGTTCGATATGATCCACCCATCCATCCACCCACCTCTTCGGCGGAGAGTCAAAATGGTCTCATACTTCGGTTTCAAAAGAAATTCCTCCCACGCACGCTCAGGTTGTCGAATCAGCTCACTACTAAGGTTTTCCCAAGAGCCTGCAGCATGGAGTCTTCGAAAAGGGCGTGAGAAGAGTTTAAAAGGGTCGGCTATTCCCGAGCGAGACCAGACTGGTGTTGCAAGCGTTCATAAGTTACGGTAACCGCTCCCTATGAGGCGGACCGTAAGCTTGTTTGCCACCACATTGAAAGAAACTTTTTACAAAGAACTAAAAAAAACAAAAAAAAAAACCTTCATACATAAAGAACTTTTTCTTTTTGTTGATTTTAATATCGTATAGAATTTAGAAGCCAGTCTTTGTTTTTGTTAAAATGTTTTATTTGTTTCATTTTAGTGTAAATAAATGTAAGAACTTTTTCCTTGTGGTATACGTACCTAGCACTAAAAATAAGTCTAAGACTCGAAAGTACTAAGACATCATCTAGGTAAGCGCAGTCAATTAAACCTGTTTATTGAAGCTGGTTAAAAAACTACTCTATGAAATGTAGTGAAATTATATGGGATTAATTCGAAAGCATTGGTTAACAAATCTTGGAGTAATCGGTGTAAATACCTGAAAAAAATACGTATCGAATTGAGAACTTTTCCTTTTTGAAGTCGGTTAATAAGAGGCTCTGGATTACAGTTGTAATCACGGCCTATAAGAAAATTGTCTGAACATGTTTCCTCAAGTATAACTAGCTCAGTTAGTATCGGCACCAATCTTTTATTTTCATAAAATTCTTCGCCACTAAGGAATGGTTATTTTCCTACAAAACGACACCTGAGCCCTGAGGGGTAAGGTCTAGAATGTCTAGAAATTTTGCTTGCAAAAAAGACTCAGCTCTTCACCAACAAAATGCATCGCTCTCTCATCTCTTCAGCCCGTAAACGTTTACTGCTGAACATAGACCTCTCAATGACCGCTACAATAAGCGGTTAAGAGATGTTGCCATAATCGCCACGATTGTCAGGTGGATTGGTGATCGCAGTATGCTGTTAACAGTACACAGGAGCAAGCTGCTGTCCATTCTCTTGATGTCAACTCTTAGTCGCTTTTTACGACACCCACGGGGTGTTTATTCAAAGAATAGACAATTAATTGCATAGAGGTAACAAATTTATACTATCTTCCTAGAATGCAATATTTCTTCATGGACAAATAAAGGTTACCCTTTCGTGTATCGTCGCCTGTCACTGTCGGTACCCGCATTGATTTACCAAATTGAACTTTAAAATTCTATGGTAGTGGCCACACTGACATCTCGCTGACACGCGGCTTGTATCAACTTATTGATTTTGTTTAATTTTAGTAGACACGATCAACCTTCAACCTTCAAAACGCAGCGTGGGACGACCTCCAACGAGGTGGACAGACGACCTGGTGAAGGTCGCTGGGAGTCGTTGGATGAGAGCGGCATGTGACCGCTCGTTGTGGAGATCTAAGGGGGAGGCCTTTGTTCAGCAGTGGACGACCTGTGGCTGATATGATGATGATGATGATCAACCTTCATCAAACCTTCTCTATCAATCAGTCATGAGTTTGATGACGAATTGAACTTACTCTACAAACGTAGCTTTTCATAGAAATAGCTGTACATATCTGATCGTCTTTTCCTAGCTTTTCGACTTTACGACTACGCATTTGACCACTATCTCACCTGATGCCAAGCGACGGTGGTGCACGCTTGTTCACTCGTATCTTGAAGATTCCCTCTGTAACGGTCACAGGCAATGAGTTCCACTCCTTAGCGGTACGCCACAAAAACGTGAAAGCAAAACGCTTCTTGCATGTGGTTGGAAAATCAACCATATAACGCTGCCTGGCGCAATACTGTTCGTCTGGTTGTCCGATGATGGTATGTTGCAAACTCGGGGCACGTACATCTGGTAAAGAAAAGCTGGCATCGTTGTTAATCAGCGTCTTAGCGCGTCTCAAAGCCACCACTAGTGCAAGCTGGTACTTGGCGGTACCTTTCCAAAAATGAGAGCAGTATTCCACACATGATCAAACTTGTGTTTATAAGTTGAGCAGCTGCTCTGGTGTGAAATTCCGTCTCACCATCGATGGGATGCCAAAGTTTCTTGAATTGTGGGCCCATGTTTAAGTTCTAAATTATGCAAGAACAATGAACGTTGCACAAAGCGCGGCGCATAGAGAGCAATAAGTATATGCAAAAGAAAGCACGGTAAAGAGTAGCACCGACAGTTGACGGTAAACACGCCACACCATGATACGGCATGACACGCCAACATACCTTTACTATACAATTATGTCTATTGTCTGTGGGTTGGATTAATTTTACTTTGGACATCCTGTTCATTGTAAAAAAAATGTTTTTTTCTATAGGATCTTCTCTGATTAAGGCTACTAGCGGGTTACATTTAAAATATGGCGAGTTTATTTCTTTGTAGAGCTGCCGTGTACCTAGACAATGATGAAGTAAGTTTAATGTAGAAGGACGATGGTAACTGGTATTATATATAATGCTACCCATAAAAAAATCATAATCCCGGTATCTATGGGCAGACGAATTAATATATACAGATAGCGATAACTCGATAATGCCTTCACCAACCAACTTGTCTACGTTACCGTAGACTTAAACATAATAATTTAGTATTACTTGCCTCATGTCTATGCCCCAAGAGCCAAGGCGTCGAATTGGAGATCGTGAAGTTATGAGTTCCAACCGCATATTATACTATATTACTACTAACTTAACTATCCATTTCTCCGCTCCAGAGAAGGGTGGAGGGGTATGCTGGACTCTTAACCAGCTGTTAAGACCATCTTTTAATCCAAGAGAAGAAGAAGAAAAAGGCCTTCTTTTTTGTTCTTTTTATTTCACTGGCCAGCCATCGGTCGGCCTCCTACCGTCTATAACCCCACAGAGCAGTCATCTTCGGCACCGAAGACGGCTCCGGGTCCGCACAATTGAGCCGCCCATTGGCGCCAAGCTTTTAGGTACATCTCGGAGGGGATGACTGTAAATCGGTCATCCTCTCTAGCGTTCGGGAGGAGACTGTAAGAAGGCAGGCAAGGCACATCTCGGGGGGATTGTACACGATGCCCCCGAAGCCCCGAAGTCTACACGGTGGCACGTCACCACGACCGCTCCGCCTTCTTTCCAGGGGTCACTCCATCTGAGCACCTAGATTTTCCAATATGCGCGCTCGTGCTCTTCGAGGCCCCTCGCCATCTAGCGAAGACATAAGGTTCAGGCGTGTTAGACATGGGCCCCGGGGCGATTGTAACCCTGACGCCGTGTCCTTATCCGTGCGGGATCAGCCCTCTTCTGATTACGTTCTGTGGTCTCCTTGTGGAGCATGACCCTCTCACAGGAGATAACAGCACTCCAATTATTATACTTTGCCAGCATAGCCGTCACTATTGCCGGCAGAGAGAACTTGCCCGATGCGATCGACAAAGATCCGCCGCTTGGCAGCCCACGTAGGGCATAGCTCGAACGTGCGATATGCTGCTAAACCTACCTGGGCGATCAGGTCGCCCTTGTAGGCATTTTCAGGCTCCACGATTTCAAGGACGAACACACTGAAGCGGTGGCCCATTGGAGACGGCCCTAATGGGCCACCGTACGGGCCATAAGGTACATCTCGGGGGAATGACTGTAAAGCGTTCCACCATCCCAGACACACCTCGGGGGCATATTAAAGGAAAAAACCTAGTTTCAGCGCAGCAATTCAGTTTAGTTTAATAGCAAGTACGAGTAGATCACTTTGGAGGAGTACTAGTAAAATACGACACATATTGCTAGTCATCTGTCAAAGGTAAGTAAATTAATATCAAAAGAAATAAAGGGATAAAACCACGGGCCCTGGTAAACGTTAAAAATCGAATGCCAAGGGACAGAGCCGGATTAACTTTTTTTTAAAGAAAAAACCCTTTGTGACCAATAACAGATAAAAATTCAATGTTCCCATGATCGTGACGTGAAAACCGACAGTAATCACCGAATGGTAAGAGGCACATTGAATATTAATCTCAAATTTGAAAGGTCTCGTCTGATGAAGTCTCTGACCCTTTAGCGTTCATATGCAAAATCACGAGAGTTTTCAACTCCAATTCCAAAACCGTTTCGAGTGCCTAGAACATTGCCTGTCTGTGGACAACAGATGGCAGGTTTGTAAAAATTCTCCATACGGTTGGCTCTAAGTAATGTTTATACCCGCTGCATTGTAGGTTAGCTTCAAGCTACTGGAGAGAAAAGGATTTGTCATTAACATCAATGGCTAGTATATTACTCACTTTCGATATGCCGATGACATTGTAGTCATGGTAGAATCGCTGCAAGAGCTCAGCAAAATGCTTAATGATCAACGGAGTTTCCCAACCGGAACAATTTTAATTAAAAAATTACAATGAACACGGACAAGACGAAAGTCACGTCAAAGGTTCATATCGTGTCCATCTCAGTATCCATTGGAGCTCTGTTTTTGAAGCTATTTACGAGTGTGTCTAATCCAGTTAGGTAAATCCAACTTGGCCCGAGCCGTTTAAGTTCTAGCCTACCGTCACGGCGTTGGACCCTCACAAAGCTCGATAGAGAGATGCTCGTTGCAGCTGCCAACGTCACGGCGTGGTCAGAGGTGGACCAAGGGATCAGAAGAGGAAGCGGCTTGGTTCCGGGAGGCAATGACATCCATATGCGACGCATCTATGCCACGAGCCAGGCGTTCCCAGAGTATGGCGGTGTACTGGTGGTTGGATAAGATCGCGCAGCTGCGCGCGGTCTGCCTGGCATTCCGCCACCGGTATAAACAAAGCCGACGCCGGTGTAGTGTTACAGCCGGAGAGACCACCGAGATCTATGATGCCTACCGGGAGGCTTCGACGCTATTCGAGAGAATAATTACCCGAAGACTCGTTGACCTTCGCGAGTGGGTCCCGACCTGCCCGAAAGTCAGTATGGCTTCAAGCAGCGGCGGTCCACAATCAACGCGATTCTTCGAGTCCACTCACTGTCGGAACAGGCAGTGTCCCTGCGGGCTGGGACGGCCTTGGCTGTCAGTCTAGGTATCGTCAACGCGTTCAACTCCATTCCATGGGGCGCCTGTGTGGGCTGCCGAGCGGCGGATCCTGGTCGATTATTTACAAGCCTCCTCGAGCGCGAGTGCCGGGGTGGCGACTTTTTTACAGTCGCCTTACCTCAGCTAGAGGTGTTGACCGCTTTACAGTCATCCCCTCTGTGATGTGCCTAAAGGCGTGGCAACAATGGGCGACTCTAGTGTGATCTTACGAGGACCTGAACCTCTAGTGGTTTTTAGCCGGTAGGAGTCCGGCATGCCCCTTCGCACTTCCACGGGACGTAGGAAGTTCATGATGGAGTTCCACTGGGGATCAATAAAAACGAAGGTACACAATGAAAAAGAGGGCAATCTTCGAATTCGTCTCGGGTGGGCTCCGTCTTTTCGTCAACAATACCGCAATGCTTCAAGACCAAAGCCATTAACTAGGGGGCGATTCTAATGATGACATATGGCACGGAGACGTGGTCACTTACTGTGGGCCTCATTAGAAATCTCCAAGGTCACTCAGTGACCTATAAGAGATTTACTTGGTATTTTTCGACGTGATCGAATAAAAAATGAGGAGATTCGAAGAAAAACTAAAGTTGCCGACATAGCTAAAGAGATTAAGTAAGTAAGTTGAAGCGGCAATGGGCAGGCCACATAGCTAGTAGAACTAATGGCCATCGGCAAAGAAAGGTTCTCGAGTGGAGACTCCGCGTCGAAAAACGCAGTGGGGTACGATCTCCTACGAGATGGACAAACGACCTGGTGAAGGTAGCTCGTTAAAGTAGTTAGAAACGGGCGGTATGTAACCGACCGTTGTAAAAATCTATGGCAGGGCTTTTGTTCGGCAGTGGATGCCCTTTGACGGTTATGATGATGATGTTCTGCATGCTGCAGCTTTGTAATTTTGGGTGATTTGAATAATTTTAGCCCTTATGAATTAACATTATGGTACAGAAAAAAATCTAATAAAAAGCAAAAAATTTGAATATCGTAATTTTTTTATCACGCTATATATACCTACATAGAATAGCAGACAAATCCCATTCCATCCCAGGCAATTTGATTTGAAGCTAGAATTAGGTCATATATACCAAACGATAGAGCTCGAAAAGTTGAGTCGAGTGACGAGTGGTATAATTAACTCATCTTCGCCTAAATTTCCCTCACGCCATTTATCACTTTTACACAACTGATGGGTAGGTCATGGTTTCATTAGCCCCAAGGTATTCAATATGATTAATGTATTCCGTGCAATATTATATTTTAATATAATAAACACTCAAGCTGCAACATAGAGCAGAAGAACTTTATTGTATTATATTTATAACGCAATGTCAATGCTCTTCATCAGGTAAATGTTCAAAGGTTTTACTACGTATTAAGTTATTTGTTTTACTAACATTTTTATATGTTGCAAACTTTGTTTTGTCACACTACTTTTCAAACTTCCGCAGTAATTGAGCGTGATTTTCGCCAAAAAGGAGCCCAAGGACGTGGGTTAATGAGTTAGGCTGCGTGACTAAGTCCAAGGCTCTTTCGATTCTCGAGTTATTTGTAGCTGCCCCTAGTACCGTTTTAACGTTTGCATATTGGTATATTTTAATCACAACTTGGTACACACACAAACGTTACATCAGTTCATTACTTTTGTTATTTGTTATTTACCTAACAAAAAATATTAAGACATAAGGTTCAGGCGTGTTAGACATGGGCCCCGGGGCGATTGTAACCCTGACGCCGTGTCCTTATCCGTGCGGGATCAGCCCTCTTCTGATTACGTTCTGTGGTCTCCTTGTGGAGCATGACCCTCTCACAGGAGATAACAGCACTCCAATTATTATACTTTGCCAGCATAGCCGTCACTATTGCCGGCAGAGAGAACTTGCCCGATGCGATCGACAAAGATCCGCCGCTTGGCAGCCCACGTAGGGCATAGCTCGAACGTGCGATATGCTGCTAAACCTACCTGGGCGATCAGGTCGCCCTTGTAGGCATTTTCAGGCTCCACGATTTCAAGGACGAACACACTGAAGCGGTGGCCCATTGGAGACGGCCCTAATGGGCCACCGTACGGGCCATAAGGTACATCTCGGGGGAATGACTGTAAAGCGTTCCACCATCCCAGACACACCTCGGGGGCATATTAAAGGAAAAAACCTAGTTTCAGCGCAGCAATTCAGTTTAGTTTAATAGCAAGTACGAGTAGATCACTTTGGAGGAGTACTAGTAAAATACGACACATATTGCTAGTCATCTGTCAAAGGTAAGTAAATTAATATCAAAAGAAATAAAGGGATAAAACCACGGGCCCTGGTAAACGTTAAAAATCGAATGCCAAGGGACAGAGCCGGATTAACTTTTTTTTAAAGAAAAAACCCTTTGTGACCAATAACAGATAAAAATTCAATGTTCCCATGATCGTGACGTGAAAACCGACAGTAATCACCGAATGGTAAGAGGCACATTGAATATTAATCTCAAATTTGAAAGGTCTCGTCTGATGAAGTCTCTGACCCTTTAGCGTTCATATGCAAAATCACGAGAGTTTTCAACTCCAATTCCAAAACCGTTTCGAGTGCCTAGAACATTGCCTGTCTGTGGACAACAGATGGCAGGTTTGTAAAAATTCTCCATACGGTTGGCTCTAAGTAATGTTTATACCCGCTGCATTGTAGGTTAGCTTCAAGCTACTGGAGAGAAAAGGATTTGTCATTAACATCAATGGCTAGTATATTACTCACTTTCGATATGCCGATGACATTGTAGTCATGGTAGAATCGCTGCAAGAGCTCAGCAAAATGCTTAATGATCAACGGAGTTTCCCAACAGGTAGGCCTTACAATGAACATGGACAAGACGAAAGTCACGTCAAAGGACACGTGTCCATCTCAGTATCCATTGGAGCTCTGTTTTTGAAGCTATTTACGAGTGTGTCTAATCCAGTTAGGTAAATCCAACTTGGCCCGAGCCGTTTAAGTTCTAGCCTACCGTCACGGCGTTGGACCCTTACAAAGCTCGATAGAGAGATGCTCGTTGCAGCTGCCAACGTCACGGCGTGGTCAGAGGTCGACCAAAGGATCATAAGAGGAAGCGGCTTGGTTCCGTTAGGCAATGACATCCATATGCGACGCATCTATGTCACGAGCCAGGCGTTCCCAGAGTATGGCGGTGTACTGGTGGTTGGATAGCGCAGCTGCGGGCGGTCTGCCTGGCATTCCGCCACCGGTATCAACAAAGCCGACGCCGGTGTAGTGTTACAGCCGGAGAGACCACCGAGATCTATGATGCCTACCGGGAGGCTTCGAAGCTATTCGACAGAATAATTACCCGAAGACTCGTTGACCTTCGCGAGTGGGTCCCGACCTGCCCGAAAGTCAGTATGGCTTCCGGCAGCGGCGGTCCACAATCAACGCGATTCTTCGCGTCCGCTCACTGTAGGAACAATCAGTGTCCCTGCGGGCTGGGACGGCCTTGGCTGTCAGTCTAGGCATCGTCAACGCGTTCAACTCCATTCCATTGGGCGCCTGTGTGGGCTGCCGAGCGGCGGATCCTGGTCGATTATTTACAAACCTCCTCGAGAAGTGCCTGGGGGGCGACTTTTTTACAGTCGCCTTACCTCAGCTAGAGGGGTTGACCGCTTTACAGTCATCCCCTCTGTGATGTGCCTAAAGGCGTGGCAACAATGGGCGGCTCTAGTGTGATCTTACGAGGACCTGAACCCCCTTCGGGCCGAAGATGGCCGCTCTAGTGGTTTTTAGCCGGTAGGAGTCCGGCATGCCCCTTCGCCCTTCCACGGGATGGAGGAAGTTCATGATGAAGTTCCACTAGGGATCAATAAAAACGAAGGTACACAATGAAAAAGAGGGCAATCTTCGAATTCGTCTCGGGTGGGCTCCGTCTTTTGTTCGTCAACAATACCGCAATGCTTCAAGACCAAAGCCATTAACTAGGGGGCGATTCTAATGATGACATATGGCACGGAGACGTGGTCACTTACTGTGGGCCTCATTAGAAATCTCCAAGGTCACTCAGTGACCTATAAGAGATTTACTTGGTATTTTTCGACGTGATCGAATAAAAAATGAGGAGATCCGAAGAAAAACTAAAGTTGCCGACATAGCTAAAGAGATTACGTAAGTAAGTTGAAGCGGCAATGGGCAGGCCACATAGCTAGTAGAACTAATGGCCATCGGCAAAGAAAGGTTCTCGAGTGGAGACTCCGCGTCGAAAAACGCAGTGGGGTACGATCTCCTACGAGATGGACAAACGACCTGGTGAAGGTAGCTCGTTAAAGTAGTTAGAAGCGGGCGGTATGTAACCGACCGTTGTAAAAATCTATGGCAGGGCTTTTGTTCGGCAGTGGATGCCCTTTGACGGTTATGATGATGATGTTCTGCATGCTGCAGCTTTGTAATTTTGGGTGATTTGAATAATTTTAGCCCTTATGAATTAACATTATGGTACAGAAAAAAATCTAATAAAAAGCAAAAAATTTGACTATCGTAATTTTTTTATCACGCTATATATACCTACATAGAATAAAGTATGAAGATTGAAGGTCATTACCAATAAAATATTACCTATAAGCCCTATCTAATCACATTTAAAACAAAAAATAGCAGACAAATCCCATTCCATCCCAAATCATAATTTCAGCAGTCGACTTTTATTATGCAGATACCAAATAAGACCAATTTTATCGAATTTCTTGGGTTAAAAATGTCGTATTTTCCGGGGCGTAAGGCAATTTGATTTGAAGCTAGAATTAGGTCATATATACCAAACGGTAGAGCTCGAAAAGTTGAGTCGAGTGACGAGTGGTATAATTAACTCATTTTCGTCTAAATTTCCCTCACGCCATTTATCACTTTTACACAACTGATGGGTAGGTCATGGTTTCATTAGCCCCAAGGTATTCAATATGATTAATGTATTCCGTGCAACATTATATTTTAATATAATAAACACTCAAGCTGCAACATAGAGCAGAAGAACGTTATTGTATTATATTTATAACGCAATGTCAATGCTCTTCATCAGGTAAATGTTCAAAGATTTTACTACGTATTAAGTTATTTGTTTTACTAACATTTTTATATGTTGCAAACTTTGTTTTGTCACACTACTTTTCAAACTTCCGCAGTAATTGAGCGTGATTTTCGCCAAAAAGGAGCCCAAGGACGTGGGTTAATGAGTTAGGCTGCGTGACTAAGTCCAAGGCTCTTTCGATTCTCGAGTTATTTGTAGCTGCCCCTAGTACCGTTTTAACGTTTGCATATTGGTATATTTTAATCACAACTTGGTACACACACAAACGTTACATCAGTTCATTACTTTTGTTATTTGTTATTTACCTAACAAAAAATATTGCCACGTTTTTATTAACTTGCTTTTTGTTTCTCTATTTATCTATTTCATAAAGCTATATATAGAGAATTAAAAATTTAATACAGTCGTATGACAATGCAGTATTAATTAAAAAACAGAAAATATAGAACAATTAAATAAATATAAAAATTATATGCTACGTTTTTAAAACGAACTATAATGTACGAGTATAACATATTTTCTCCTAGCCCCCTAAGATTTAAAACGTAGCACGTGAGGCACATGCAACGGATAACTGATGCATGAATAGTTCACCTAAGTCACTAACAATTGTATTGCTCTGCAAATGACATGAATGTTGTGCGAGTTTTCTCAACCACAGCTACTCCATAAACTCCTTCATTTTTCAATATCTATTCAGCTGAATAAAGCCCACTGCTGGATACAGGCCTCCCCCAAAGATCGCTACAATGACCTATCTGGGTGTGTTGGGTGCTTCATCATTTCGGCCGAATTAAAGTCCACTGCTGGACACAGGCCTCCCCCAAAGATCACCACAACCACCGATAAGGATGTGTTGTGGGCTCATTGGGGGGCTTTTGCCATAATTACGGCGCTTGACACTCTGGGTTCGTGATCGCAGTTGAGTTGTCAATGACTCGAAGGACGTTGCCGCCCATCCTCCGGCTAATCCCATAGTCGCCTTTTACGACGCCCAAGGGATGAGATGGGTTGGTGCTATTCGGAACCGGCACCACACGGCTTAAGACTACTAAGGGTAGTATATTATTTATTTATCTAAATAATAAAATGTAATCATTATCGTTTGACAATGTAACATTATTCTTTAGATATAAGATTGTGCAAAAAAGAGTAAAAATTCAGTAATAAAAATTCATTCAGTAAAACAGAACATTATACCGTAATTTTGGCTTAAGTTATAAGTATATAACCTATATAATAACACTTAAAACTTTTAGTGTAATTTTCGTAATATGTTGCGACATCCAGCGCCATCTACCACATTTCTATGAAAACAATTAAGGCGAGCGCGAGTCGGAATTATTGGCGACCACCAACGTTTAGCGAGTAGCGTTTGAGCCAACTTTCAAAATATGCTACAAGATGCCGTTTTGGAAGGCGAATTTCGTGCACGGTTGTTTTCATGCTTTAGTCGCAAACGATAACTATATTTAAGTGATTAGCATACTGCTAATTGGATTATCACTAATAAATTGATGAGGCATGGAAATATTGAATAATTGTTTAAGCGTTAAACTCGTTTGTATAATGAATGAGAAAATATATTACAATATAATATTTTTTATTAGTGGTAATTGGTGGAATGAATCGGCATTTTCAACGTCAAATTCTCTGATGACCTTAAGGATCTCGAAGGTGTGTTATGAAGGAACTTGAAGCGTTATTTAGGATAGCAGGGAGTAAATGGATTGTACAGGATATTGTATGGAAGATGAAGAATATGAGTATTCCGACGAAGGCGTATAGGAAGCCACTTGAGCTTGAATTGTACTTTCTCTGACACATGATCATATTTGCGTAAAACTAGTTATAAATCTTATACAGAAATTTCGAAGCCGCGAGTTCTGTGAGCTCAAGATAACAAGATAAGGTAGTCACAGATTTTTTCTTTTAAAACAGGTTTCAATTTGTAACCAGTCGCGACTTACGACCGTCGTTGTATGTACTGCGCCGTGCGCAGCGTGGGACGACTTCCAACGAGATGGACGGACAACCTGGTGAAGGTTGCTGGGAGCCGTTTAATGCGGGTGGGATGTGACCGCTCGTTGTGGAAATCAATGCGGAAGGCCTTTGTTCAGCAGTGGATGTCCTTTGGCTGATATGATGAATGGGCGGGGCGCATAGCTCGTAAAACTGATGGCGGTTGGGGCAGAAAGGTTTTCGGGTAGTGGTCGAGCACAAGAAAACGCAGCATTGGACTATATCCAACGAATGGACTGACAACCTGGTGAAGGTAGCTGGAAGTCGATGGATGCGGGGATATGTAACCGGTAGATGTGAAAATCTATGGGGAGGCCTTTGTTTAGCAGTGTACGTCCTTTGGCTGATATGATGATGATGATATGTAGACAATAGTTTATGCCGTGTTGAAACTCGGTAATACAGTCAACTCAACCGTGAGGTCGAATTAAAATATTTGTTGACTACTACGTAAAATTTCGGTGTTCGATCGGCTGGCTGTTCAATTTACTGCGTTGTGAGTAGGCAACGTAAATTTACACTGGCGAGCAAATATTTACCCGGCCGGTCGGTGGCAGGTCGCTGAAAGCCACTGTCACAACCGCTTGACCCCTTGTCCATTCAAGCTACAAATACTGATCGACTTTTCATAAGCTTGTACACCTTTTTATACTTGTAAGTCTATACCAATATTCTCAGAAGAAAAAATAGTTTTGCCGCTTATCGTTTTCCAATAAGTTACGTTTAAATTGTCTTTAGTAATTTATAATTATAATATTTTTTATTACCCATCAATTACTACTACACTAGTAGAGATAGTTAAATAAGCTAATTAATTATAAGGCTAGCGATACTTCGTAACATAAAAACATCTGCATCCGAACTAGGTGTAAACCTGTATCTCATCCCCATAAAAAAGTAGAACGAACGTATTAGCCAATTGATAATATTTTATTTGCCAAAACAATGTAGTGCGTGTGCAGGTGGGTTTATAGTGATGTATGCGAATGTACGTGATAATGCATGGTAGGGTGTGTAGGGATTAGTGTTGGGTGTGTGTGTGTGGTGGTGTCGACTGTGTGTAAGAAATGATTTGTGTGTATCAAGAACGTAAAAAATAACTAGTTTGATATGTTGAATAATGTCTCAGTATCTTCGTATAAGAAAGAGAGAAGTGACTAGAAAAAAAAATCTTATTGTTTTATGTAGGCGGTAAAGTTTTGAAATTCGAACTTGAGTAGCTAGTCCAAATACCACCATCTACTTATGTTTGTAGCGTGCTGCATGATGCTTTATGAAATAAGTACCTTAAACTGCTTTGATAAATCGTTGAAACGAAAGGACAATAGAAACGAAATTCAAATAAACATCCTCCCACTCCTGTCGATATGCCTTCTCAGTAGTCGCTCCTCATGCAAATTAGATTTTGAAGGCGCCCGAATTTTCAATAAAACCAACCCACGCCCTGAATGGAGACATCAGTAACTTCTTAAAAGAATTACCCCCTGAGGTTGAGCTTATCTCTCCTCTTCGTTTGTCAGGGGTGGCTCAAACTTTTAATACCTAGTCCGAGCTTGGATATCGTGAAGAACATTACTGATTCGTTTTTTAAAGTTAGCGAAACTCTTTTCTATTTTATAAAAGAAATATGAAAAATATCTGGACTTTAAATTGTAGTATACATTCGTTAGACTAGTCATGTGAAAGTTCTGGGTCAAAACTTAAGTTGTAAGATAAGCCAAACAGGTTTGGCTACGTAAGTGGCATGGAAACTGAACAAGTTGACTCCTTGTAAGGATTACGTTCGGGAGGGTGAACAGTGAAACTTCGACATGAATTAGCCATTATTATAACGACGTGGTGAAATTGAGATGAGGTAACTCGGCATACCATTTTAATAAGGCAAGGATACGGAAAGACCTTTTCCGATCGCCGGTTCTCATTCAATTCACTGCAATTTATTATTCTGCGAAGTATATGGGGTTATACTTAGGCAGAATGTTATAAATTTGCATTGTATCTCCGTAGTCAACTTTTCGTTTCGTGTGATGTCCTGATTAAGAATGTAGCACCACTCCATCTCCTCCCATGGATGTCGTAAAAGACGACTAAGGGACTCTAAACTAGAGGAATGGGCAGCAGCCTCCCTTCTGTGGAACAGTAGATATACTGCGCTCACCAACCTGCCTGCCAAGCATGGTGAGTACTAGCAAATTCCCCCCAAAATGACCCTGGAGTCAAAGTCCATGGAGGAGGCCTATGTCCAGCAGTGGGTGACCTATGGCTGAAATGATGATAATGAATCAACTTCATATAATAATAATAATAATAATGTGGCGAGCTGAATGTGAGTGGCGACACTGCGTACCCGAATGCTCCAGAGAGTCGGTCAGGGCCTCGTCTCCGCTTGCCTTTATTGGTTGGTTGGAGTGGAACCCCATGAGTGCCCGCAGGATTTTCAACTCTGGCTTGCCTTAGTTGGCCGATCAGAGGGGGGCCGCCAGAGCTATATGCTCGGGGGTGGAAATGTCTAATGGCGTAATAACGGGGAAACCCGCTCCGAGTCTTCGAGACGCGTGATGGTGAAACCGGTGCCGCACCTCTCTACACCCCTAGCCGCTCACACCGGTGTTGCTCCTTGTCGCCTGTAGTGGTGGCCATTTAGGGGGCCCATCTTGTGAGTGGCGAGTCACCGTCTGCCACAGAATTTCACGATCAAAGTTGAAAGGCAGACGCCGTTGTTCCCGTATTTATTAGTCTTTTTATTCCATGTAACACCCATTGCAATAGACCTTATCGTTATAGTTTCCATCTCATACAATAGCCTTACACCACCGGGGACAATCCATGACTTCATTTTATAGTGCAGCCATGGAGAGTCCCCGGTTAGTGTCCCATTACATTTTAGATTAAAATTCTCTAAAGGGCCTCTGCGTGTTGGACCTATGTCCCCGCGTAAGCCTGTCAAAAGACCGGGTTACCGCTTACAGGGGATATAAACCCGTGAAAAGAGAGACATAATAATAATAATAATAATCGTTTATTTCAGGCAATAAAGCCCATAGTGTTACACCATACTGTTTTTTTTTTTTTTGGCGGAAGATACCAGGTTAATTTTCATTATTTTTCATTCCTGGAATATTATGTTCAGCAAAACCACGCCTCATGGAATACCGTCTGTATACCACACCACGGGGCCAGATAATAACTAGAATAAAATGGCATCATAACAGTGCATGGCTGATGGGAAGTTCAGTCGCGAGCACGCCATCCCCAGGACCGGTGGCACCTGAACATGGGATACGCTTGCCCGGGTACAGGGGGCACTGCCCGGGTCGACCTTTTATTTCCCCCATATTCGTGGGTCTAAATATGGAACATAAAAATAAAATAAAACAAACTTAGAAGGTGGAGGTTGAGAAGGTGGGCGGCGAGAAATCGGACGCACTGTCAGAGGTTGATGGCGTCCAGATGGACGTGGGGTCGGATTTCGAACCCGTGTCTGGTTCGGGTGCCAGGATGCGTAGTGCGCGTGACTTGCGTGCCAATGCGCGTGCGCAGCGTGCGGTTGCGTCGCTGTCACGTCCGGGCACGCCGTTGCCGTCGAGTGGGGTGAGCGACTCCGAGGAATCCTTGGACCCTAGGAGCTCGCACGCATCACTCTACATGATGAAGGCGTACGCGCCGAAGGCGTCTGTGGGGTCATCCCCGGACGCAAAAAGATCGGCCCGAAAAGAGTCGGACGTAGAGAGGCTGGAGAGGCAGAATGTGGAGTTGCGCTCCCAGCTTGCCAGCCTCTCAGTTCAAATAGAAAAGCTGACGACGGAGGTGGGTCTCCTTCGTCGTCAGAGGGACGCGACTACGAGTCCCAGTAGAGATGTCGTTCCGGCGTTCTTGCCGAGTTTCGGCGATCCATTGTTCTGGAAGTCGGGGGGATGATGGACGCCAAGCTGGCGGCCTTGGCGGAATGGCTCCCGCCGGAACAGCGCCTGCGCCTGCCACTAGCGGCGGATGCGAGACGGCTGCAGTCTGCGCAGCAGACGGGCACATATGCAGCTGCTGCCAGGGTGACGCTGAGCATGACAACGGCTACAGCCTCCACCAAGGCACAAACTCACGCGACAGCGGCTCGGCCCCAAGCTAAGGGAAAGAGCGGGGGTCGCGGTGCAGTGAAGGGGATTGGGAAGGCTGACCGGCATTTGACAACGGCTGGGGCTGCGGTGACCACTGCATCCACGGCAGCTCAGCCGCCAGCAAACCCAGAGCCGTATCTTCACAGTCCGCAATCGACACCTCTGAGGGGTGGCCCATTGCGTGCAAAAATAAGCAGCCGGCCCGGTCTCCTAAACCCCAAGAGCTCACAGCTACGCAACCTACGCAGTCCTCTCAGCAGAATGACCTAAGGCAGCGTAAATGGGGCGGAAAGAGAGGAAGAAAGGGGAAGGTCCTACTCAAGGTAATATTAAATAGGTATATCAGAATAAATATAAATATCTAAAATAAATAAATAAATATTTAAAATGAAACTTAATATCTACTAATATTAGGTATTCCTATAATATATACGTGTAATATCAAATTGATATCTACCTAATAACCTTGCTGTAATTAAGTATGACATTCATATCACATTAATCAAAAAGTGACTCTCCTCTCTCCTACCTTTTTGCCGTGCCCGACAGGGCCCACATGTGATTCCTATACTGTACTGTAACACCAAGTAACTTGTGGAGTGCAATAAATGTATTGAGTATTGTATTGAGTATTGAAGGTTCCCGCATCGGCAGCCATAACGGTCATGGTGCCCGTAGGATCACCCAACACAACGTTGGGTGAAGTCATGGCCGCAGCTCGGCACAATATAAAGCTCGCCGACCATGGCATCGGTCCGGACACCGTAACCATTAAGAGGTCGCACGCTCCGGCTCACCGGAGGCGATGGAGACCAATTAACGGTCCTCCAGGGCAACCTAAGCCACTGCCGCAACGCGCAGAATCTGTTGCTGCAGATTGTTGCGGAGTGGTCGTGGCGGAGCCCTACGGCGTCCAGGAACATCCTCACTGGTTTGGGGGCGCCGGGGACTCTGTCGCTATATATTGGTCTGGAGCCGAAGGTGAGCCGCCCTGCTCCCTGTTAGACAGGGGGCCCCTTCGGTGCTGAAGATGACCACTGCGGTGGTTTTAGTCAGTACGAGTTCGTATTATTCATTTCGTATGAAATGCCAATTCCATTTAATCGTTACAGTCTGATATATGTGAGGAGCTGGTATCTGATGTAGGCATGGACCTATTACAGATCACCAGGACCTCACTGGACGAAATCAAAGTGTATACATGGATTTTACAGCTTTATATGACTATCTAAATAATTTAGCGTATAAATAATTGTAAGAAGAGTAAAAATAATCAACGGAAAAGACATTCATGCTTTTGCCTCAATAAAACTAAATTAGTAAAAATGAGAGTGTGTGTGTGCATGTGCAAGTGTATTTGACTACATTTGTGCGTATGTATGTGATTCGGTGAGTGGGAGTTGAGTGGAGTGTGTGTGCGCGTGTGTGATACCCAGGTCAAGAAAACGACCCAATAAGTTCTTATTAGTGAAGAAGGTTTTCGGTAGGAGTATAGTCAATCTTTTGCAACCAATCTTTTACCACAGATTTGCAGTTTATTTTTGAAAGTGAGTAGATTGAGAAGACTCTGTTTATTTTGTTATAGAGATTTCCCCCTTGGTAGCAGAAAAAGCGAAGTGAAAAACTTGTCTTAAACCTTGCTTGGTACAGACTCTGTCTTTTCTGCGCAATGTATTAATTTTATTAGGCTCATAACATCGACGAATGTTGTTTAATAACTGTATGTAGGATAAAAAGCTGTCGAACCGAACATATCAGTTGTGATTGGCAAAGTGCAAGATAGACAGATTTAATTAACTTTTTATCCACAACAAGACGCAATTTTTTTAAAATTACTATTTGTTTGCGGGTTCTTGCAGCAAGCATGTTACCCTAATACATTTATCACTCGGCGCATTTCAGTCACATTGTTGCAAGCGGTTATTTGCAGTCATTCCTTCCGAGGTGTGCCTTAAGGCGTAGCGCTAACGGGCGGCTCTAGATGGATATTTTTGGAGTTATTGGAGCCCCCTTCGTTGCCGAAGATGATCACTCCAGTGGTTTTAGTCGATAGGAGATGGTACCGATACCCTACCGGTTTTCGCTGGGGTGAAGGAAGTACTCGATGTATTTCCACCGGGTTAAATAAAAAAAGGTAACAATGCTCTACCTGTTTGCGAACGCCGAATGCGCGAGTGAATCTGTTAACCCCAGCAGTGATAAGTAGGTCATAGGAACACCGAGGGATTTTAGCTAGTAAGCGTTCAGCACACCCCTCCGCGTTCCGCAAGGCGCATAATGTCCATGAGCACTTCCCCACGTACAATAAAAGGTACCTTTTCTACCTAAAATATTTTTCCGTTGAAACAGGAGTCGGATTCCTATCTAATAATAACTTATCTAAATACCGCGCTTACTAATGCGCTTCCAAAGCGATAATTATAGCGATGATCTGCGGCCTGTGGTTATGCTGTGGTTGTGGTCGATGGTCGACCGCAGCTCTGTATTGGACGTGGTCTGGTCGTTAATAATTTAATGTATTCATTTATATGTATTATTGATCACAGTACTGTAGCACTTGAATAAGTTCTGCGAGGCGCTTCAAATCAATTGTATAGTTTATTTTCCGAAAACAAAGATTGATAGAAGAAAGGAGGGGGTAAAATCGGCCTGATTTCGTCTAACATAATCGCGAAAATTACAAGGTTCAATGAGCAATTATTTTGTATTTAACTAAAGTTTTAAAAAGCCAGGTCAAGAGTACCCTAAACCGAAGAGCATGTATGAAGGGAATAATGAAAGTGGACGAAGCGAAACAAGTATGTAAGGATCGTAGCAAGTGGAAAGAAGTGGTCTCTGCCTACCCCTATGGGAGAGAGGCGTGATAATATGTATGTATGTATGTAAAGTTTTTAAGTGTTATCAAACCGAAGTATTTAACTTAAAACATGTAAGAAATATTAAATAAATATTTTAAAAGTGTTAGAGTATGTTGCGTACAGTCTCAGAACTCGTCAAACACACCATGCTCGCAAATTTAGATTGATTTTCGAACCATTGGTAATATTCTAATTATGCAATCAATAAACTAAAATAATTTAAAGTTTAATGATTAGTACTCTACTATTCGAGAAAAATAGAAAAATGAAGACATCCACGGGAGGAGATGGAATTGTGCTATATTCTTAATCTGGACACCATATGGACTAGTACAAAGATCAACTAACAAATAATATGTATAAAAATATGAATTCTTCATCGCTATGAAACCTCATCGTGTACGTCACTCAGTAGTCGTAACCTATAATTTAATCAAAATAGGTTTCATTTTGTTTATGTTGCAGCACATTGCGATTTATACCTGGCTTTTGCTAGGGGTTACTTTTCAAAGGTGTAAACTGAACTTTGTACAAATAAATAAAATTTTACTACAAATTCTTTTTCCGTCTGCAAATTCTTAAATATACACGTATGTGTATATGAAAATTCATTGACAACGGAAAATTGTTAAGTCACAGAACATAATAAACTTTTTATGTAAACATCTAACATTTTATTTTACTAAAATTATAGGTAGGATTTCAAAATAAGAATTATACTTATTTGTATATATAAATCATTTCCCAACTTATGTAGGTGCCTTTAGGACATTATAATTAACTTCGTAAGGATCATTCATCAACGCGTAAGTAATATTAATTGAAAAGGCCCCGAAAGTCGTCTTCTGTGTCAGGTCGAGAACTGCGTTGTCATGCCAGGAAAGTTGACAAATCATCGTCTTCATATTTTGAGAAGCTTGTGTTTATATAACTAAGCGCCCCAGCTTCGCTCGAATAGGCACATGCAGAAGCTCTAGTGTGGTCTTGCGAGGATCCGGTGCCGAAGATGACTGCTACAGTGGTTTTAGTCGGTAGGAGTCCAGCATGCCCCTTCGCCTATCCCCGGGGCGGAGGAAGTTCATGATGAATTTCCACTGGGGATCAATAAAAAAGGTACATGCAAAAAGCACATTTATCATTTGTCACGATATATTCCCGAAGTAACGTATAGCTTAAAGATTTACTCAAGAACCATGCTACCTAACAGTGAAAATCCCATTTCAATCTTTTCAGTGGCTTGTGGGGCGAAGATTAACAACGCGAAAAGCAACTAAATACAAAATAGTATAGTGATATGGTATGTGGTAGGGATTTACGAAGTTAATATATACACAAATAATGGTTCTCACTCGAAGGGAGGACGAAAAGATCATTAGTTATACTTGGTACATGTTCACTGTTCGCATGTGACAGATTAGCCATAGTAAGGATTTATAACGATGTCCACCACTATATTTCCTACTGTGTCGCTGTTTACGCACATAAATTCCACGTGCGCAAACATCCCGAAACAACTACCTGTAGGCCATACAAATATTTGTTTCATGCAAGAATCGAACCCGCAACCCGTAACGCAGCAAGCCTATCGATTAGCCACTGCGCCAATGCCGTCATTATATTCGCTACGTGTTTTCTCCTTACCGGGCCTTCGGCGTCTCATATCCATTAATTTTTATGTGGAGAAGGAACATCGAAATAGGAAATTAGTAAATTATGACGCTTGCCAGCATTTAAGTGACAATAACTGAATGGCTAAAGGGTAATACTGGCTATACAGAGGTTGTGCGTACGGAGTTGCCTAATAGAAACAAAACTAAATATCTGGACAAAGTTACTAAATGTCGGGATTCCGGCGATGTGGGTCTGGAGTAATAAATATATTAATCTGAATTATTTACTATTTATTTAAAAAAACAGCTGCCTACACTAGTCGTTTTTCCCAATTTTGACATCAAATAAACTCGTACCTAATGAATTCCCTCAATGCACGGAATTTTGACGTTGTCACATGTTTGTTTGAATTTTTTCGGGAGTTTAGACAGCATATGAATTGTTGAAAGAACCCAGAAGAATCCTGACCATCTACTCGTAGCAAGGTATGTGCGAAGCTCAACCATTGAACTGTTGAGTTAGCCCCGTTCCGAACACAAGAAATTCTAACTAAGTTGAAGTGGGTACTAGAAATACATTCCAGTAAAGTATTCTATGTAGTTCTCGGCAAAACCACCCCTCTCCACCCATGGGTGTTGTTTAAGGGTTGATGTCCAGAGGATAATAACAAAAACATGCAATCAAGCGTGGCGATGGTATCAATATGCCCTAGAACCGTTAATTTTACGCGAGGTCGACGATGCCGTGGCACAGTGCTACTACTGTCTGCTACCATTGTGGTGGCGACCGTGATACGGCATAGCACACACTCAAGGAATACCCTGCGTGGGCTGCTGAGCGGCGGATCCTGATCCGGCAGTGGTATCATATATATTGGCAGAGCATGAAAATTGAAGTTCAGTGGTCTAATTCTGTGAGAGCGTCATGCACCAGAAGGAGACTGCAGTGCGGGATCGGGAGAGGGCCGATCCGGCACGGTGATGGACGAGACGGCGCCGGGGTAACAATTGCACCGGTGCTCATATCCAACACGCCTGAGGCCCATGCCGTCGCCTTATGACGTGGGGCGGGTGCGGACCCAGATAAAATAAAGGTTAAATTAGCGAACTGAACTCCAAATAATAACTCACCTTGTATTTAGTGCACACGTAAAATTATATCGAAAGCGCGGAAAAACTAAACTTAGCCTCCTTGTGAAAATGCTTCGAGCCAGCTGACCGGGCGATTGGCCAGCTGAGGGGCGTAGTGCGACCAACGGTTTCCGCTGATATTCACTTGTCTGCGTCTTTTAGTTTTGCTAATATTGTATTGACCACCATTACCCGCTAACTACCATTACCCTGTTTCCCCTACCTATCGTGTATCCGTAATGGGCACACAATATATCAGCACCTCTATTGTACTACTTTATCAATAAATATATTTAATATGGATACATGTTAACTATATTAAAAAAAGTTCCCGCACGTTCTTATCTATTTTCAAATATGAATTGCAGTAAGAAATTTTAAATTCAATATAACAATTTAGGATTAAATTAACCTATTACAATTATAAGATCCAGACAACTTATTAAATGCAAAAAGCTGATCGTAATTGCTGGCCGTGTCGAAGGATCATTGTTAAGCCTAATAATGATAAAAACGTAGTTATTATATTAAGTGAAAAATAAATACCTACAGTTCCCAGCCAGCCAAAAGCTGTCAAAACGGTATTGTTTGATAATTCGATCGATTGATAACTGTACCTCACTAATAGAATATACACGAGAATATAGACACGAGATATGCAGTGACGACGCGGCTAGTGCAGTGGCTGAGCGTTTGGCTTTCAGCCAATTCTCGCACTGAACAAATATTTTATAGCTTATATGTAAGTTGTTGTGTGGTGCCGGCTCAGAATGCCACCACCCCATCTCCTCCCATGGGTGTCGTAAAAGTCGACTAAGGGATTAGCCGGAGGATGGGCAGCAGCGCCCTTCGAGTACATTAACAACTCAACTGCGATCGCCAACCCGCCTGCCAAGCGTGGCGATTATGGCAAAACCCCCCAATGAGCCCACAACACATCCATATCGGTCGTTGTGGTGATCTTTGGGGGAGGCCTGTGTCCAGCAGTGGACTTCATTCGGCCGAAATGATGAAGTTGTTCCAGGTTTAGGTGATTCTGCATGTGGATTTATATACCTACGGCACAGAATAAATTAATTAATATAATTTAAAAAAGCGATAGCATTCCAAAATATCAAAACTGAAGGTTATACATACAAACAGCATATTATATTAACTGACCCTACGTAAAGTATTGAACCTGCATAATTGCATTTTTGGTTATCATCATCATATAAGCCAACAGACGTCCACTGCTGAACAAAGGCCTCACCCATACATTTCCACAACGAGCAGTTAAATGGCGACCGCATCCACCGACTCCCAGCGATCTTCACCAGATCATCTGTGCACCTCGTCGGAGGTCGTCCCACGCTGCATTTTCTGGTGCGCGGACTCCACTCAAGAACCTTTTGACCCCAACGTCCATCAGTTCTACGAGAAAGGTGCACTTCAGTTTAAAAATCCTTTCATCTATGTATGTCGGCAACTTTAGTTTTTCTACGGATCTACCTTTCTGATACGATCTCGTAGAGAAATATCAAGCATAGCTCTCTCCATAGCTCGCTGAGTGACCTTGAGCTTTCTTATGAGGACCACAGTGAGTGACCACGTCCCTGTCCCATATGTCATTACTGGTAACACACACTGGTTAAAGACTTTTGTATTGAGGCATTGCGGTATTGTTGACGAAAAGACGTTGCGAAGTTTACCGAACGCTGCCCAGCCGAGTCGGATTCGACCATAAACCTCTTTCTCGAAGCTGGACCTCTTTAGCAGTAATGAGCGGTGTGATAAATCTAGAATGATTGTAGTCGAGACCTTGGAGCATCATTCTGTACCGAAGATGATCGGCCCGGTAGTTTAAGCCAGTAGGAGTCCGGCAAACCCCTTAGCCCTTCCCCGGGGCTAAGGAAGTTCCATGCAGAATTCCACTGGACATCAATAAAAAATTTAAAAAATGTTGGGTGGTTCTTTACTGTCACCTTACTTCCACTAAAGGGGGTGTCCGCTTACAGTTATCCCTCAGAGGTGTGCCTAAAGGCGTGGCAGTAATGAGCGGTGTGATAAATCTAGAATGATTGTAGTCGAGACCTTGGAGCATCATTCTGTACCGAAGATGATCGGCCCGGTAGTTTAAGCCAGTAGGAGTCCAGCATGCCCCTTCGCCATTCCGGGGCGGAGGAAGTACATCATGATATATTTACACCGGGAGAAATAAAACAAATAAGGGACAGTCGATGTGTGCAAGATAGCAGGCAGGAGTGGGCATAAAAGAAAAACGCGAGCCATGTAAATAAAACCCTACACTAGTTACCATCTTCGAGCGATTTCCTGAGGGCATTAACACGGAAGCACGTAAAGGTCACTAGTCACAACGAGCCGTGGGAGGCTTTGATAGTTCGGCGAGGAGCGTAAGCCTGCTGAGCTCGCTCGACTGTGAAGTGAACCTGCACTCTAATACTGGCTTACTTATGTGCATGTCTATAATTATGTTTAGTGGCAGAGACATATTATTTGTGATATAAGTTTTTAAACTGACATGGTCACTGAGACTATTATTGGAACTGAAAACGGGATATTTACCATGTTTTTTATTGGTAGTGATAATGGTAGCGGCACCCAGCGCACAAAACGTTTAAGGAAGAGGGTAGATCGTTTTGTCTGCTCATAAACATCCACCCACAAAAACTTTATCCGTGAACATGGCGCTTGCAACAGCGCCGAAATATCGGGAACTCAAAAGTAATAAAAAACATGGTAAATATCCCGTTTTCAGTTCCAATAATATTATTTGTGAACAACACATCTTTAAAAAACCAGTGAAGTGCCGGACCACGGTAAGTCTACTACTACTACGAAGTGTAGGACCACGTACAGGGTAGAGTTCCGTAGTCTGTACGGCTACCTGTATAGATCTCTTTCGAGTCTGTTCAGTTCAAACTCGCACAAATATAATATTAAAACATTTACTTGACGGAACATTTTGATTTGCATTTTTTCTAATCATGCGGTTCATCATTTTCGGCCGAATTAAGTCCACTGTGGACACAGGCCTCCCCAAAGATCACTACAGCAACCAATATGGGTGTGTTGTGTGCTCATTGAGGGGTCTTGCCATAATCGCCACGCTTGGCAGACGGGTTGGCGATTGCAGTTGAGCCGTTAATATACTTGAAGGACGCTGCTGCCCATCCTCCGGCTAATCTCTCAGTCTACTTTTACGACACCTACGTGATGAGATGGGGTGGTGGTATTCTGAACCGGCGCTGCACGGCCTGTTTGCGGTTAATGCCATATAATTAGAATCAAAATACTTTATTGTTAGTACACCATACAAAATTAAAGTAAATATAAACAGCACAGTACTTACAATAGGCAGTTTTATCGCTTCTTCTTCCCGGTTTAACTAAGAACTTATTTCTAAATACATCATTTATAATGAAGTTCTATGAACTTTTTATAAACTCAACTACAGAGTTAACTTGGTCAATTATTACTCGTAAAATAGTCAAGCCTACTGAACCGTGATAGTTTTTATTTTAAATTCGATATATTTGGTAATATGCTGGATAGTTTGGAAGTGGTTTAGCAAGCAAGGGTGGAGTCACGTTACTTGAAAACAATGTCCACTTCAAACCTTAAGAAATACCTATTCAACTATACCCTACAAAATGAAATACGCGAAAATAAGCATCCCCAGATTTTTATAACTTTGTCGGTTAAAATGTCCACTCCATAGCACTAGTAGTCTGCGAGTAAAATGGCTGTTACAGAGAGTTGAACAGACAGACAGATGGTCATGGCGAAACTATAAACCCTTATTCCGTCGGTATTCCGGGGTTCCGTAGTCAAACAAGGAGGGTTCCTTGTTTGACTACGGAACCCCAAAAATGGCGTCACTGAGAACAAATGGAAGGACAAGAATATGTAGATATGATTCAGCTTAAAACCCAGGCGAAAAACCGACGACGAACAACATTTTGGGACAGTTTGTAGAAGCCTACACTAACACAATAGCCTCAAGAGTTCTTATCAGAACCCTTTATATAATGTAGGTATATTTTAATTATTTTTGAATACCAATGCCATTGCATCATCTATGGTAACATCTGAAAACCGGAATCTGGAAATACCACCAGATCCAAATTTACAGGAATCAGAACACTGGAGCCTCCAGCGTCTTCAGGATCTTCTGGATTGAGGGAAATATTAAATATTACCAAATGAAGACAAATTAGAATAAGGAATCAGCAACAAAGCAACGAAATGTGTATGAGCCAAAGACAACAGAAAATAATGTTTATAATAATATAATAAGAATGTAAGTCCTGTAAATTTTCAAACCAAGCTCTGTAGCTTAACTTGTAGATAGAGAAAGTAGGTATGTTGTTGTGGAAGAACTAAAGTTGTCGACATAGCTGAAAGGATTAGTAAAATGAAGTGGCAATGGGCAGGGCACATTGTTCGTAGAACTGATGGCCGTTGGGGCAAAAATGATCTTGAAGACCGCGCACCGGAAAACGCAGCGTGGGACGACCTTCAATGAGGTTGATAGGTTGGATGCGGGCGGCATGTACCGCTCGTTGTGGAAATCTATGAGGGAGGCCTTTGTTTAGGAGTGGACGTCCTTTAGCTGATATGATGAATCATAAAAACAGTCACACTTATAATATATTATATAACTGCGTTTGACCTGAGATTTCTCGATATAGTACGACAGAACCAATATGATGTTTTACTGTTATATAATGTTACATAAATTCCCTATCTGAATATCTATTTAGTCGATACTTAAAAATGCATAAAATGCGTTCATCAATACTCGTGAGTTCGTCTTCCAAAATTCAATGTAAACACTATTCCACAAAGTACACGAAATTCTATTTATATACAATAAAACATTATGGTTCTAAGTTATAATAAGAAAATAACAATACAAATTTTCTACTAACGGCTGACATATACAATTTTACTATGCCAAATTCTCGTTACCATAGATTATATTAGTAGATTTTATTTTGGAGTTTTATTTACATTTTAACGAACTAGAATGCAAGAGATCTGCAACATCTGTACTAATGAAGGGCATTGGAATATAACTAGGTTCTATACAGACCAGTGGCTACTAGTCTTTGAAAACATTTATTTATTATCGCGGTGGCGCTTGTTGTTGCTAGTTATAGTGAAGTTGGATGAATCAAAGAAAGGAACAGGAAAGTTCATGACTTTGATAATATATAGTCGACTACTGGAAATACAGTACCCAGCCTGCACATAATAAGTTTATGACTGTTGCTTTTGTATTTTTTATAAAGTCAGGAACTGATTTTAGGGCACGGAGTGGTCAAGTCAAAAGATTTTTATTCATATTAACCATTTGCTGGCATTTACGAATAGTCTGAATTTAAATAGTTGCACGGTTCCAAGTCATTGATCTTATGGAGAAGAACCGGCAAGAAACTCCATGGATATACTCTTAAAATATATGATGGTTTACAGTCTTATTACTTAACACAATATAATCGTAAAAAAAGCTATGTGAGGATAATGCATGCCAACGTGTGGGATAAATACCACATATTTATGCATAATGATAATTGCCTTACAATAAGATTGCTATAGCAGTCAAGAGCTGACTAGTCCCGACAGAGGGCACCCGTTCACGGGCATAACGTATGCGTCAGCATAGCTCAACCATAATGCAGGGTGGTGCAATGGTTGATACAGTCGACTGCTGCGCTCCGGGTCGTGGGTTCGATTCCCGCACGAAACAAATATTTGTATGATCTGCAGGTAGTTGTTCCGGGTCTGGGTGTATAGTATGTGGAATTCATGTTTGTAAACGCACCCACGGCACAGGAGAAATCCTAGTTTGGGGCAATGTTTAAAAAAAAAAAAACTTAACCACCCAACACACAACGCTACCCTCAACAACACATTTTAGTGAGCATGACAGACTCGTACTGCCAGGCAACAGGCTGGTGTATATGGTTGTGGCAAGTCATCCCAGCAGCGGGTGGCAGCTAATTAAAATTTAAAACTACCACGGAATGCGACAGTTCGCTTAGCCACCGCACCAAACAATGAAAACGTAATACAGGCACAGGCCAGGTTCTATACCGGTACTGTTTATGAAATGAGTCCGTAAAATTTCGAGCACAACGTCATTTAAATAAGGAAATGAAATGTAAATTTACTAGTTAGGACTTTCGGGCTCCTGACTCTATAACTACTGTAGGTATTCTCATACAAACCGGGATCGGTGCATATGAATAAAAGGTAATTAAATGCTGTCTCTAACATACCCTCCTTTTTAGAACTATGATATTAGGTTATCTTCTGTATTGCGGGTACGCTTTACAGACATAAACCTCACATTCATAAACACCCGGAGCCGCAACAACTATCTACAGATCATAGAAATAATTGTTACAGGCAGGGAGCGAGCCCGCGGCACGTAGTGCAGAAAGCCAATTGCTAATCAACTATGTCTACCGTCCAATCTATATTGAACGACATAAGATTTCCATATTTTCCTTCTTTCAATACTTTTATTAACCCTAGTGAATTATTTCTCTAGAATTTCTTCTGTACAGTAGGATGTACAGTTTACAAACATAAACCTTACATACAGAAACACACAGGCCCACCCTATCTCTTGCTCATAAAATACATATTTGTTCCGTACGGTATGGTTTAATAACCGTGGAAAGCCAAGGGATTGACCACTGCGCCAAACGTATCGTCTCCGTTATTATCAGCTTTATTTTAGCTTTTTCTATCTGTGTTGTTGGCTTTAAACCGAAAAAAATGCGACAGATATAACCCACTCTGTATTGGTGTCACGCTAGTGTCGGTTCAAATGAGGTTTTTTACATGAATCCGATACTGCTCGTAATAAAAAACTCTCAATCAAAATAAAAAAAACACGGGTACTGAAACTAATGGTGCAGTAAAAATTAACGGGCCGTGTAAGTAAAGTTAGTTTTAGTAGTGCATAGGGTCGACCATGTTGGCCCGCTGTGACCATCTGTGAACTTTATATCAACCACCGTATCCGTATATTAATAAAACTAAGTTTTGCATAACTGAGTTTAAACGTTGAGTTTGATCTCCGCTTACGTGAACTGATTTCACCAGGTACATTTTGATCGCGTTCACGGAAACCAACTTTAAATGTCATAGAATGTTACATTAATGTTTTATGCGTGCATTGTATGTAGGTAACAGCGGCAACAGCGAGGAAGGTGACATAGGCTACTTCCTTTACTTGAAGCATGTTCTGTTCCTGTGCGATAGCGGCTAAAACTCACATATATATATAGTCAGCCAATTTATATATATGTATAGTCAAAACAGGAATGCTCGCATATTCATTGAAATAGTAATCCAAAAAGCAAAGACCATCGCTTACAATTTTTATACGGATTTTAAAATTTTATCTTCATCATCTCACATATAGCAATGTTAGTAGCAACACTTATAAATGAACATAAAGCTCCGAAAAAGTGCCAGCCGCTAGATTAGTCAATTTCTTCGGGAATAAAGAACGATGAGGAATAAGATAGAAAGAAAGAAAAAATATTTATATTGGTGTCGCACAATAAAATAAGGTAATTCAATAAAAAGAACAGGCATATAAAAAAAAATAACAAAGATTGCTGTGTGAATCCTTAAACGGATCCTATCTCAGCACATGCTGAGTAAGTCGGGCTTGAAGACGGTAGCATGTGGTCACGCGTCCCACGCTTTGGGGGATCCTTTACAATCCCCCCGGGGGAGGGGGGGGGGGGGGGGTGACCGCTTTACAGTCACCCTCTCCTCTCCGAGATGTGCCTATAGCACGTGGCACCAGTGGGCGGCTCTAGTGTGATCATACGAGGACCTGGAGCCTCCTTTAGATGCCGAAGATGACCGCCCTAGTGGTTTTAGCCGGTAGGAGTCCGGCATATCCCGTCGTCCTTCCCCGGGCGAAGGAAGTTCATGAAGAATTTCCACTGGGCCAAGACCAAGGTTTTTTCATAAATAAAAAAATGGTCTAGTTGCAATGGATGACATTAATTTATACTAAAAACTAACTACTAAACTACTAATTTATGCTTACTGCCACAAACAGTGATGACAATGACAATCGGTCGCTTCGCTGTTATCAGTATGACGTAAACAGGAAAAGTTTTACTACTTCTGTTTTTGTTGTCCTAATAAATGGTTCTTATATGTATAATTAAATGTTTGTACTGATTTTATGGCCGAAATGGTAGCGGCAGATAATTCCAGCAGCGGGTAGCAGCAAATCTAAAACTGCCACGAAAAGCAGCAATATTATGTCTTGGATTAGTCATAATTACGAAGAGGACCTCGTTTTGTGCTTGTTGTGATCTCGCGACCAATATAATTTGCTATAAAGGTATTTCGATTTTTCTGTTAAAACAACGCTAAATAGTAAAGTTGCCAAATGGAGCCGCCTGCATCGCATCTTCATCGTGTTTTCTTTATTTAAGAAAGGAGTGATTAAGATTTTGTGTGATATTAAAACAAACACGAGTGCATGGGTTTTGTACTCGCTGAATGAGTATGATATGATAACGAGTAGATCACTTATTATTTACTTTAGATTTCAAGAAGAAAATTATTTATTTATCTCACACCGGGGAGAAATAATGTTAGAAAATTCCTCGCAATGCAGCGCTTCGCTGAGGTCATTGCTACCCAGTGCTTCGGAGACACCGACGATTTAAAATGTTATTGGCTAAACTAAATTTTAGAACAAATTAGTTTTTCTCAAGCTAATATAATTCATCTGCAGCGGGTTGGAGTCAACCTGTTTAACGCAAACCAATCTAATTATCCTGTTATGAAAACAACCTCTAGAAAATATAGCCTTGTGTCAAAGACATCGAATACAACATACCGTTTGCATGTCAAATAGCTGACTACCGATTTTGTAGGTTATGTTCTACCTGGAATGTACAGTACCTACCTAGCCGGACTTGCAGTCTTGTAATAAGATGCTCATAATAATAAAGAGTACAATTTCTTTATATTTAGGGTTCCGAACGTCCGCATGAAAAAACTGTCTGTCTGGCACAGCCAATTTGCTCTGAAGGTACTGGACCGATTAAGTTGATATTTGATGCACATATGAATTACTGCAACCCAAACACGGAAGTGTAACGTAAATAAATATTGTTTTTCAAAACAAAACAACAACAACAACAAAAACGCGTCTCCGATGAACGCATAGAACCAGTATTTTCAAAAACACCAACACTTTTGTTTTAATCAAAACAGAGATATAAATAATGAACCTATTGCATATTCGGCTGCTTACCGGGTCTGGGTTCGATTCCCACCCGGAACAAATATTTGTACGATCTGCAGGTAGTTTTTCCGGGTCTGGGTGTATTGTGTGTAGAATTTGTGTTTGTAAACGCACCCACGACACAGAAGAAATCCTCGTGTGGCGCAACGTTTTTTTTTAAAAGAAAAAATATTCAGTGAAGCACAAAACTAAATATAGAGTTATTTATAAAATATATATATAATATATATAAAATTTAGAATATTACTTTTCTTTCCAATATACCTACACTATCTAATAAACCTAGGTAGATTTTTTTTGAAGATTGATGTATTCATTGATCATTATCATCATCATTTCAGCCGAAAAACGGCCACTGCTGGACAGAAGCCTCCCTCGATGATTGCCGCAACAACCGGTATGGTTTGTGTTGTGTGCTCTTTGAGGGGTTTTGCTAGAATCGCCACGCTTGGCGGACGGGTTGGCGATCACAGTTGATTTATAAATAGACTCGCAGGACACTGCTGCCCATTCTCCAGCTAATCCCACAGTCACTTTTTACGACACCCACGGGATGAATTGGGATGGTGGGGTGTTATTCTTAGCCGGCACCACACGGCACTGATGAATATCAGAATATGATAATGATGTATATGTTTTTATATGGGAATCAGATAAAAACATTAAAATGTTTTTCTTGAGATTTATTTAGTACTTATCGTGAGCCTGATTTAATCCCCTATTAAACCCCTTAAGGACATAAATTTTCAAATATCTGTTCTTAGTGCTGACCACGGACTAGAAAAAAAAGATGGACTCCGCGCCACTTATATCGAAAATGAATCACCCTAAGTATGCCGATTCGCTTGTACATACGTGCCTTACGCACACACATGAATCATAGTATGCCGGTCGACCGCGGCATGACAGCGCCCGTGTAGTTACTATTTATGTTAATTGAAACAAAAAACTAATAATGCCGTCTTGTGTCGTGAAATGGTGTAAAAATAACTCTACATCGCAAACAAAGTGTCAAGGAATAACTTATCACAGGTAAGACACTAATTTAAATATCATTTTTGATATTTTTGGAGATTTAAATTATCGGTACTATTCGGAACACAAAACCAAAGACTACAATATTATACTGGAAACCTCAACTACACTTGCCTGTGTTGTTAGAAAATAAATGGGTAATTTTCCCGAAAAAATGGGTAATATGTTTTTTATTGAAGAAAGAGTGAAACTTCTTTAGCAACGTTGTGATTAGAAAATTAGGTGAAACGAAAAAGTGACAAACATATTCATATATAGGATTTAGCCTATTCGTACATGTTAACCGAAACATTAGACAAATTTATTGCAAATGACAATATTTTTTAAAATTTAGAAGTCGTACTGCTCGTCGCCGGATTAGAACACAAAATCAGTTTAATTAAATGTATTGCAGAAAAATATTTGATTATTAGATTTCTCCATATCTCCAAATTAGAAGGCAAGATCAGTAAATAGTAAAAGGCAGGTATATAAAAAAGAACTCAAAGGATTTTAGCCTATAATTTTTCGAAGTATTCGTCTGGATATCTTCTATCACAACTTATGTTAATAAGAAATAACGAAGAATGTGATTAAATATTACGAGTAAATGTTTGTGTTTTTATCTTTATTTTAGTTGACAGCTATCTAATTCTTTTCCAAACACCTTCATATGCACGTCTAATTTCACAAAAAAAAAAATAGTTACCAACTGTTGGACAATTTACTTACTATCTTATCTTTGATGAAAGTATTACTACTATATTCAATATTACTATTATTATTAAAAAACGTGCGAAAATTTAATTCCATCTGGTATCCCCAAAAATCACGCACAATTGTTCGATACCGTGCTTCACTTTCGATATCAGTGGCGCGGAGTCCATCTGTTTTTTCTACTCCGTGGTGCTGACCTACGTTATATGAAGTACTCCTGCGCAAAAATTTCATGCTAGCATGTCTAGACCCACCGGTTTAAGCTTTGCGTGGTCTGTAAGTCAGTGTTAGAGTTATATAAAGTAAGATTACTAAAATGAATTAAAAACGATAAAATATAATTTACTAAAATATTTGTGATAAAAACAAATTTATTCACATTTAATGACTTTATAAAGAACCTAAAAGCCAAACTTTCCAAAACTTTTTATGAATTTTATGATAAAAAAATTAAGATGGACTGTGAAAATAACCAATTTATTTTACAAGGCGTGTTTTTATATTCAGTATATTAGTATATTTACTCCTACCCAACTTGTTAAGAATAATTTCGAATAATAATTTGCATTTATTGAAACCTCATTTAGGTTTATATATATAGCACATAGACCTTAATATATTTACATTACTATATTCAATTTCAAGTTAAGATAGTTATTTTTTAATAAAGCGTATCATAAATCTATATATTAATAAGTGAAGGAAAAACTATGTACCCCTTTTTAAGCACATTGCGCCCAAGGAGTGTGAGATTTGGCATAGTTAAAATTCACATAAAGCGGGAGTGCAGAAAAAAATAAAATATGTGCTGCAATTATATTATAATAAAAAAATATAAAGTATTTTAAAATTACGGTTCAATTACGACCAGTCGGCGAACACTTGTTGTAAATAACAGGGACTATCAGGCTATTAGGCCGGATATTCGGATACCGACTATACGACCGAGTCACAGGATATATCGGCGTAATTACCCGGCCTACTAACAACAAAAAAACGGGTACCGTTTTGAATGTTTCTATGCGAATGGGTAGCGCTAGCGTAATTAATACGTAGCGAAGTATTAGTTGCAAATTGCAATAGATACAGGTCAGCAACTTCTACAACTGTTCAGGCCGATAGCAGTAGTACTCACTGAGAAATAACGGCTGTGAAAATATGCTGAAAATCAGCTGAATGCGGTAATAGGTAGGCCCTTTGGTATCTTTTTGGTACGGCTATCTGTAGAACCACCGCAGGTTGTAAGTATCTATGGAATTAATAATTCTAAAATGTGTATGAGAACAAATTATCATGTGGAAACGGTGAAGCTGTACGTCAAGTCAATGCTATTGTTGAGTTTGTTTATTTACGTGTGAGAAGTATAGGTGGCATTCTTCAGCATCACCGGGCATAAATATTAGGTATATCTCCTCCCATGGGTGTCGTAAAAGTCGACTAAGGGATTAGCCGGAGGATGGGCAGCAGCGTCCTTCGAGTACATTAACAACTCAACTGCGATCGCCAACCCGCCTGCCAAGCGTGGCGATTATGGCAAAACCCCCCAATGAGCCCACAAGACATCCATATCGATGGTTGTGGTGATCTTTGGGGGAGGCCTGTGTCCAGCAGTGGACTTTATTCGGCCGAAATGATGATGATGAAATGATGAGGATCTATTAAAATCACTACTCATATGCCAAACGGTGATTGTTTTAGCATTACCACGCTTTGATTCTTCGTCGTGGCAGTCCATATTTACATTAGGATTAGATGTTGCCTGCTTCTCGGAACCATCACAACATCACATAAAAACCATGATCATCCCGATAGTCGTATGACTACTTTGAAACGTAATAACGTTAGAAATTCAATAGAGAAAGTATATGACGGAAAAGTTGAGAACTTTATCAAATCTTAATGAAGAAAGAATACACAATTATACAAAATTGTTACTAAATAACTTAGACTTTATTATTATGTGTTTACATTTATTGGAATTAAGTAAAGAAAAACAAATAGTGCATGACCGTCTCAAATGTGGCTAAAATTTTATGTCACTTGATTTTGTCACTTTCATACGAGTAACATTCACTTTTGCTTTTCGAATAACCGGGTCCGATGACAAGATTGACCTCAAATGCTCATAGAAATGGAGTAAGTACCGCTTTACAGTTTGCACTTTCTATGTGCTTTTGCTGTCCCCACAATAACTCTAACGGCCGAAATTAATAATCAACCTAATCTAAAAAACATTGTCTGTTTGTGCTAAATGTGATCCTAACATAAAAACGAATGAAGTACTGAATCTTAAATCTACAGATTTTGGATTAGATTGATTATTAATTTCGGCCGTATAAATATACCCAAACCCTATTGAATCATGAGTTTATGTTCAAATTATCATATTTCAAAACCCAGGGCTGAAGGATTATTAAATTAGGAACTTTAACATGAAACATACATGACAATCCCAATCTTATAAAAAAATCTATATTTCGGCATTATATTCGTCTACTGGAAATATCTACAGAGAGAGACACAAAATAGATATTCCAATTTACATAGGATTTAGACTGGATATTCCGAACCTTGTAAAACCCTCAATGCCACCGCATAACTCAATGGAAAACGCGAAATTAGTAACCTAAGTAAATTATTTGGTAATTTCAAAAGTTTGATACGTTATGTATGTTTAATAATTTTAAATCGCAAGAGAAAGTCACAATCTCTTAGGTTTCCTCAGCCGCGAAGAAATTGTATACGATAATGATGCGAAATTCCTTGCTACAAGCATGATAGTAACACAGGCCAAGTGCGTGTGGGACCATGCACATGGTAGGATACCGTAGTCAGTACGGCTACCTGACTGGCATACATAACCCCTTCGAGTCGTTTCAGTTTTTTTCTGCCCATACTCGCACAAATATAAATACTTAAATGGGAATAAGCATTTGAGACGAGAGTATTGCACGTAAATGTGAAATGCTCGTATCATTAATTCTCCATCCTATTTTTTCGCGTTTCCTTGGCCCTCAGCGAAGATTTGCGTTACTGCAGAAAACGATAGTTATTAGTGACCATACGACGGTTTCATTCCAGTATATAGGGTATATAACGCCTAGTGTAATAGAGCCAATAGATATATACACTATCATTCTATCCTGGTAAGCAGGACCCAAGATTTATGCAGGTACTTGTTATAGATACAATAATAGATAGCTAATGGTGACAAATCTTTAACGTGGACGTTAGGCTAGATACCTGTACCCCTAGTACGAGTTTCTTTCACAATCGAAGGATAAACGAAGCGTTTACCGCGTTCGGCGCTCCGGTTGGTTGAAGGTTGGAGTAAGCCAATCGTAGCGCCGAACGCGGTAAATGCGTCGCTTACATTTACGTTTTGATTTTGATAAGAAAATTATTAGGGGTACTGGTACACTCAAAGCCAAACTTTTTGGGATAATATTTTAGGGGTTCTAATTGCCAGCCTTGGCTATTGGACGGGTAACGGACCAGTTCCCCGTCGTAAGCTGTTGCTGATTGCAAATCGACATTCATTAAATTATCGTCCAAAATATAAATAACTAATACTTTTAGGCACTCTAATTAAGTAAAAAAAAAGTTTAAAAAACATCACACAATCATAACCATTAAAACAAGCAAGAGAAACGTATAATATAAAAAGCTTACAAAATACGAGACTGAGAATTTTGTGGACATTTTATTAGCGTGTTCTTTGACGTTTTCGTTTTAATTACATCAAGGCTGGACAACCGTCCTGCTCGGTACCTCGTTAATAAATTTGATTACTGTTTATTTCAGGCCAGAGGACGCTTCAAATTTTATGGACGTATATATGTCCAACTACGTTCAATGTTATCATTCAATTATATATTCAATAGTATTAACTAATTATTTTGTTTTCACGATATCCCGTTTTCCACTGATATTTCCACATCAGCAGTCGTAGCTCACAGCTGGATGCACTTTCCCTGAAGGTAGCCAACGTCACCGTGCTGCGAAGGCCGCAGCGAACGATGGTCCTCAGGGTAATAAGGGGATACCGCACGGTCTCCTACGAGGCGGGGAGCCTCCTTGCCGGATCACCGCCCTGGGATCTAGAAGCGAGAGCCCTCGCGTCGCTGTATCAGTGGCGCGGGGAGGTAATAAGTCGGGGCGAACCCCCAGTACCTCGTGAGATCTAGGTGCGACGGTTCGAGCTCCGGCGGATCCTGGTGGCGGAGTGGAAAGGGCAACTGGAGCAGCCCACTGCAGGGCACGCCGTGACAGCGGCGGTAAGACCGGTAATGGAGGAATGGCTGGAGAGGCGGCATGGCACTCTCACCTTTCTTTTTTTTATTTTATTTTTTTATTGATCCGGTGGAAATACCTCATGTACTTCCTTCACCCCGGGAAAGGGCGAAGGGGCATGCCGGACTCCTACCGGCTAAAACCACCGGAGTGATCATCGTCGGCACCGAAGGGAGGCTCCAGGAACTCGAAAGATCTCCATCTAGAGCCACCCATTGGTGCCACGCCTTTAGGCACACCTCGGAGGGGATGACTGTAAAGTGGTCATCCCCTCTAGTGGAGGGAAGGCGACTGTAATGTGGCCACCCCCCAGGCATCTCTCGAGGGGATTGTAAAAGATTCCCCCGAGGCCTCACTATGCGCTGTGCTGCGCACACAGCGGTACGTGACCACATGCGCACCGCTGTCTTCCCGGGGGTCGCTCGGTATGAGCACGCAAATTTCCCAATAAGCGCGCTCGCGACCCCCAAGGCCCCCCGCCATATAAAGACGACAGGGGGCTCAGGCGTGTTGGACACGGGCACCGCGGCGGTTGTTACCCCGGCCCCGTGTCCTCCTCCTCCGATGGCACTCTCACCTACCGGATGACACAGGTACTCTCGAACCATGGGTGTTTCGGGGAGTACCTGTGCCGAATAGGCGGAGAAAAGACGCCCGGTTGTCATCACTGGGAGACTGCCCGGAGGACACGGAGCAGCACACGTTGGAGAAGTGCCCAGCTTGGGCAGCGCAGTGCCGTGACCTCGTCGTGGCGGTCGAAGAGGGTGACTTCTCGCTTCCGGCCGTGGTTCAGTCCATCTTCCCTCCACAGAAGACACACCAGTCGTGGGCGCCGGGGTAGGGCGCTGGACGATCTCCGGCCACCATGAGGAGCGGCCTGCGGGCGACGGGTCCGTTGCCCGAACAGAAACAGGCCCGAGATGGCGGCTTCTGTTAAAGCACAAATGCCACAACATATGACATCTAAATCAGTTTTTTATCGTTCTCTGGTTCTAAATATTCTGTGGCTACATTTAATCAAACAATCAGAGTATTTCGTATTACTTAAAAACTCGAATATTAACGTTTTCCGTATATTAGGTACATACGTTACTAGGATATTCAAATTGGTTGTATCTCGGCTTTTCAAATAATCAATTCAGGTTATAGCCGTCGAGTATAGTGGTAAGTAGCGAGTTCTAAGTTGAGAGCGTGACTCTCCGCGGTACTAGAGTCCTACCTATTTCCACCGCCATGGTACCAATCTACGTATATACGTAGTTGGGTTTTGGGGAACGATAAGAAGTGCCTGGGGGGCGACCTTTTCACAGTTACCCTCCCTCCGCTAGAGGGGGTGACTGCTTTACATTCATCCCCTCCGAGATGTGCTTAGGCATCACTGCGGGGCCCCAGTGTGATCTTACGAGGACCTGGAGCCCCTCTTCGGTGCCGAAGATGACCGATGATCCAGAGGTTTTAGTCGGTAGGAGTCCGGCATACCCCTTCCCCCTTCCCCGGGATGAAGGAAGTTCATGTAGCATTTCCACTGGACATCAATAAAAAAAATGAACCGTGAGTAAAAATACCGGAATTTAAGGCATCCTAACTTAAACGTTAAGTATGAAAGATAATCTATACAAATAAATAAAATTGAAGTGTCTGTTTGTAATGTCAAAATAACAGCTTTTTACTAAATGCATATGAAAGTATGTACGTTACATATAACAAAAACACAATTTTTAAATTTTTTGTCTGTCTGTCTGTCTGTTTGTTCCGGGTAATCTCCGAAACGGCTGGACCGATTTTGACGGGACCTTCACTGGCAGATAGCTGATGTTATAAGGAATAACTTAGGCTACTTTTATTTTAAAAAAATAATTAGGATTCCGCGCAAAAAACATAAAACCCTTGAAATTCAATATATATATTCTATGTTAAGTGTCTATGGCGAAGTACTCTAAATTTCTTTTAAATTAAACGCGGGTGAAACCGCGGGTCCCAGCTAGTTAATTAATAATAATATAACAATGCGTCGCTACACTCGCTACTCCTGCGTTTCACGACAAAGATATGGATAATGCATCTAGATGGAAAGATCGAGTATTATCAGGGACATACATATAAGTTCTTATTTGAATAATCCACAATATTTGGCATAGCCTTAGTAAAGTACCTTTATACCATCACAAAATAATATCTGACGGTATAAAGGCCGATTCACACATTACAGTCACGACACCGTACCGTCACAGTGTCCATACAGTTCTGTATCAGTGCTTTCAGTGATTCAAACAAAAACGTGTTTATTGTTACGGAAGCACAGTTATCGCGATATTCGATTATTCTAATTGTTGCTATAGCCGTATTTAATGATACGGAACAGTTAATTGTCTGTCTCAAGGTGCCGGTTTCCGAAAAGGTTTCAGTACCATAGACCACATCCATACGCTACGGCAGGTTATACAGAAGACCGAGGAGTATAATCTGCCACTATGCTTGGCGTTTGTGGACTATGAGAAAGTCTTCGATTCGATCGAAACCTTGGCAGTGCTGCAATCTCTGCAGCGGTGCCACATTGACTATCGGTACATTGAAGTGTTGAAGTGCTTATACAGAAGCGCCACCATGTCGGTCCGAGTACATGAACAGAGCACGGGGGCAATTCCATTGCAGAGAGGTGTGAGACAGGGGGACGTAATTTACCCGAAACTGTTCACCGCTGCAATGGAGGATGCCTTCAAGCTGCTGGAGTGGAAAGGATTCGGCATTACATCAATGGCGAGTATATCACTCATCTTCGATTTGCCGACGACATCGTAGTCATGGCAGAATCGCTGCAAGAGCTCAGCACAATGCTCGATGATCTCAACAGGGTTTCCCAACAGGTGGGCCTTAAAATGAACATGGGCAAGACGAAAGTCATGTCAAATGCCCATGTTGTGCCCATCCCAATATCCGTTGGGAGCTCTGTTCTCGAAGTTGCTGACGAGTATGTCTGCCTGGGACAAACTGTCCAGTTAGGTAGGTCCAACTTCGAGAAAGAGGTCAATCGTCGAATCCGACTCAGCTGGGCAGCGTTCGGGAAACTTCGCAACGTCTTTTCGTCAACAATATGCCTTAAGACGAAAGTCTTTAACCAGTGTGTGTTACCAGTGATGGCATATGGAACAGAGACGTGGTCACTCACAATGGGCCTCATAAGAAAGCTCAAGGTCACTCAGCGAGCTATAGAGAGAGCTATGCTTGGTATTTCTCTACGAGATCGAATCAGAAATGAGGAGATCCGTAGAAGAACTAAAGTTATCGACATAGCTGCAAGGATTAGTAATCTGAAGTGGCAATGGGCAGGGCACATTGCTCGTAAAACTGATGGCCGTTGGGGCAAAAAGGTTCTCCAATGGAGACCGCACACCGGAAAACGCAGCGTGGGACGACCTCCAACGAGGTGGATAGACGACCTGGTGAGGGTCGCTGGGAGTCGTTGGATGAGAGTGGCATGTGACCGATCGTTGTGGAGATCTAAGGGGGAGGCCTTTGTTCAGCAGTGGACGACCTGTGGCTGATATGATGATGATGAACAGTTAATTATTGTAAGTACAGTTCGCTTCCTTGCTTGCCGGCGCCGGCACTGAGACTAAGAGCACTGTGACGGCACTGACACGGCACTGACACTGACACTGACGATTGTGGACACATCCATATGGAATGTATGAAACATTATTTTTTTATTATTATTTTATTATCGCTGTGCCAGTACTGTGTCGTCACGAAATTGTGTGAATCGGCCTTTAAACTCTTTCTTTTTTTGTGCGACGTTGACGCGACACCAGCCACCGCTTCTCCTAATTCGCTTGACATTGTCGACTACCTTAAATCGATCAACCAGCCAAGACCGCTATTTTCTTAAAGCATGCATACATGTATGTGAATATTATTACAACTTATAGGAAAAAGAAAAGAGTAAGTAATGAAATGATTGAATTATTGAACAATTGTGACAAAGAAAATGCACAACAGATTTTTATTTATTGATACCTACATTATGATCAGCATTCACTAAGGTGTCATGCAAAATGTCATGGACTATTGAAGTAAGACCTTGTACATGCACCGACACGTACAAGATACTCTGTCCAGAACAAATATTGTTCTCCAATACAATTTCAGGATAGATGAGCTATTGTGTAGGTAAGTGAAAATTTAAACGCAGCGATTATAGAGAACCTGTTATAATGATTCGATTGTTCAAAATTTGAACGCAGCGTTAGCAATTACTGATCTCACAGTCGGGAAAATTAAATGACACGTAAAAATAAACTTATAAGCATACTATAGGTTTAACGTAACTAACTATGTCGACGTTAGGGACATTATGACATTAGACTAGAAGCTTTAAACATTACCGTGATCCTGGCACAAGAATAAATTATTGTTATGGTTCCGATTGGAAGGGAGCTGGAGCTAGTGAAATTACTGAGCTTATGGGAACAAATAACGAATGTCTCAAAGTGACGAGCGCAATGTGGTGCCACGCAGGACAAGTCCTGGGTAGTATTACAATTGTGATGCTTACCACGTGAATAACTTGCTCGTATCGTCACCAGATAGTATATATAAAAAAAGTACTTTATGCACATGTAGCATCCCTGGAATCCAAATATATCTGAAGTACTATATATGTAAGTAAAAAATGATACAAGTTAAGTATTGTGAAGCTGCAATATTTATTTTTATCAATATAAAGATAATTGTTTAAAATGCCTTGTAAAAACAAATTTGTAAAATACTTTTTCAGCAATTTTTCTCTGAAGTAGCCATGGTGCGAAATACCCTTAGTCGTTTCAATATGGCGTGTAAAAGTGCCTATCAGTACCGAATTACTAGGTAAATTATTCTCGGCTCTAGTGTGATCATACGAGGACCTGGAGCCTCCCTTAGGTGCCGAAGATGACCACTCCAGTGGTTTTAGCCGGTAGAAGTACCGGCATATCCCTTCGCCCTTCCCCGGGGCGAAGGAAGTTCATGAAGTATTTCTACTGGGCACCAATAAAAAAAATAAAAAATAGGTAAATTATTCTATTCTATTCCAAGGCATGGACGAGGTGGCCCAAGTTGGCTTCACTTCTACGTAAATTGTGATATTCAAACAGATACAGGATATGATAAACACGTTAAAAATCTGAAACAGTGGTAAACAAAGGTGTATGACGAGCGAGAAACATAATAATACGTGCATCGGTGAGCCGTGCCATACTCCAAAACTCAGTTTTAGTTCCATTGGGCTGCGTTATTAGTTGGTATTGTTCAAGCGTATCGTTTGTCAAAACTGCTTCTATTTTTAATAAAACATTTTATTGAGTTACCTCTATGATGAAGAACGGAGCCAGGGGTGCAATTCTCGAAGCTCAAACATCCATACATCCTTGAATACAGGTTTTAAATAATGGTGATAACCCGATTTGGTGTTCGCTAAGACTGGTCCTCATGGCGTAACTTCTGCAACGTGTCCTTGAATAGCTTCAATCATGTCTTAGCGAACACCAAATTAGATTTACACCAATATTTCAATTCTGTATTCAAGGATGTATGGATGTTTCAGCTTAAGGAATTGCACCCCTGTTTTGGTTGTTTGTAAGTAGGTCAAATAGTTTTTCTGCAATAAATAAATGTGTGTGTTGATGTGAAATTAACAAAATGCAGGTCTGTATATTTCAACGGTGGCTCCGGTAATTATATAATTAACTAGCCATTACCTGACCGCTTCGCTAGCCATAAATTGTATTTATATTCATACATGAAAATTTAAGTTATCATTTAAATTACTGTTTGTATCCCAAAAATGATATCTTTGGCATGTTACCAGTGACTGCAATGTTATTAAATTGGTATAATCTATAATCAGCAGTCTAGACCTTTTCGTAAAAATGTGTGGACGCTTTCAAGTCTCAAATGCAGCTGAATATTAGTCTCCGCTGGCTGGTTGGAGTTGGAGTTGAGTTGGTCATCTTCGGCACCGAAAGGGGGCTACAGGTCCTCGTAAGATCACACTAGATTATGATAGATATGACCCATTGGTGCCAGGCACATCTCGGAAGGGATGACAGAAAATCGGTCACTCCCTCTAGCATAGGCATTATAGACTCGGCTCTAGTGTGATCATACGAGGACCTGGAGCCTCCCTTAGGTGCCGAAGATGACCGCTCCAGTGGTTTTAGCCGGTAGTAGTCCGGCATACCCCTACGTCCTTCCCCGGGGCGAAGGAAGTTCATGAAGAATATCCACTGGGCACCAATAAAAAAAAATAAAAAAAGGCATCGTAGACTGTAAAAAGGTCGGTCCCCCATGCGCTTCTCGGGAGGATTGTAAAGGAGCCCTCATGCCTGCTGTGTGCACACGGCAGCACTTGAACACGTGCGTGCTACCGTCTTCCCGGGGGTCGCTTGGTATGAGCCCACAAAATCCCCAATCTGTGCACCCGCGACCTGCGAGGGACGCTGCTACCTATGTCTTTGGTTTAGAGTCCCTTAGTCGCCTTTACGAATCCCCAGGAGGAGATGGAGTGGTGCTGTATTTTTAATTCGGACATCACACGGAAAAATGGCTATTACGAAATCTAAATGCTTGAAACATACGCTGCTTCATAATCATCATTATATCAGCCACAAAAAGTCCACTGCTGGACACAAACCTCCCACAAAGATTGCCCCGACGACTGGTATGGGTTTCTGTTGTGTCAATCAGCGATTGAGCGGTTTTGCCATAATCGCCACGCTTGGCAGACGGGTTGGCGATCGTGGTTGGGTTATAAACGTACCCAAAGCACGCTGCTACCTATCCTCCGGCTAATCCCATAGTCACCTTTTACGACACCCACGAGATGAGATGGGGTGTTCATATTCTTAGCCGGCACCACTCGGCATACTCTGTTTACACACACACGAATAGTGTTTAGGTTACGCATTTACGACAAACGGTTTGCAACAGACATTCATCTAGGTGTTAATATTTTAACATCAGTATTTCACATTCACTCGCTCGCGGCCCCGCCCGACTTCACAAATTAAGATTTTTTTTTCTTTATAGCCTGTTTTAATATTTTATATCGTTTAGGGATCTTGAAGTCAGTATTTCTTTTTCTTAATTTTTTTATCACTATTTTAGATATTCTGTATTCATTCTTCAGATGCTGTTGATTGAAGATCAAGCTCTGGTGTTGCAAGCGTAAACTATGAATTACGGTAACCGCTTCCCATCAGGCGGGCCGAACCACATTAGTGGTATAAAAAAACATGATATTTATGTTACCTATATTACCTGCTTTTTAATAGGTTGTAGATAAGCACTAGAAGGCACTTGTGGTAATAAAGACCAAAAATGTCCTCGTTACTATGCCCGGTAATATTATCATTTCAAACAAATCCACTTATCTGAACTTGATTTTCTGATTAACGTTATAATAAGTTCTCAACAAATAACCCATAATTCCAAATTCCGTCCATGTTCACTTAAAATACTTGCGTAAAACTTCGAGATTAGGTATTTCTATCGAGTATTAGTAAGCCAAACAGCATAATTTGGTTTCATGATCCCCTTTCGATAATATACACTCTATAAAATAAACATATTTTCAAATACAACTCGTCAATTCCGGCTGGTTTTATCAGAAGGGTCGAGAAGGAGATAAATCGGCGAGATAAGAATAACAGTAGCCGAGAGCAGCAGTCATTGTATTGTGAAACAAAAGAAGTTATTGCGAATAGCAAATACCGATTGCTTTATTTTGGAACAAGTGAAGGGTCGCTGAACTGAATTATTGTATTCCTAGGGTACAACAATACTATAGAATATTGGTTATGATATCTAACCTGTGAAGACCGCACTTTTATCGAAACCTTTTGTGACCGTCTGTATCTATATATCTTATTGGACCTCTCATATTACAATGCTCATTATATATACGAGGGCGGCACTGACAATTTCGGGAATCAAGGAAGTGACACAACATTCCTATTTAAAAATGTATTTATTGCTTTTCGAAGTATTCTCCGCGAAATTTGACACATTTTTCCATACGATGGAACCAATCATTGAAGCAACCATTCCATTCGGAAGTTGGGGTCTCCAAAATGACCGTTTTGTAGGCGTCCACAGCTTCTTTAGGTGATGAAAATCTCTGTCCACGCAATTTATTCTTTATTTTAGGGAAAGTATAGAAATCATTAGGGCTTAGGACGGGGCTGTACGGCGGATGGTCTAATAATTCTATGTTTTCTTGCTCTAAAACTCTTTTGTTCTGTGCGCGGTGTGAGAACTCGCATTGTCGTGATGGAGGATGATGCGGCGGTTGCAGTTCTCTCTACGGAGTTCAGAAACGACCTGTGGCAAACAAATGCTAGCATACCATTCTGCATTAACCGTTCTTTGTCCCTCAAGAGGAATAGTCGTAACATGGCCGGTTTTGGAGACAAACGTGGCCACCATTTTTTTTGCAACACTCCGTGAACTAACAATTTTTGTTGGCTTTAACTCATTTTCGAACACCCAAACTCATGACTGGTTTTTTGTTTCGGGTTCGTACGCATATATCCAGGATTCGTCACCTGATACGATGTTGTATACAGCATTTGAGGATCCTGCGTGGAATCTTTCGAGAGTTCTGACGCACCAAGTAACGCGAGCCGCTTTTTGCTCTTCACATAGCACATGCGGTATCCATCGGGAAAACAACTTTTTTACACCTAATTGTTCATGCAAGATTATTTGTATTTGACTCATGCCAATGTCTAAAGTTGCCTGAATTTCGCGGTATGTCACATGTCGATCTTCCTCAATCAGCTTACGCACAGCATCAACGTTTTCTTGGGTGACTGCAGTTTTTGGACGACCTTGACGAGGATCATCACTGAGCTTGACACGTCCACGTTGAAATTCAGCAAACCAGCGATAAATTGTGGTTTTGGATGGGGCTTCATCACCAAATGCAGAAATCATCCGGTCAACACACTGTTTTTGTGTTAAACCACTTCGAAAGTCATAATAAATCATCGCTCTTGAATTTTCTCGAGTCAATTCCATTTTCTCAACGACTAAACAAGTTTGACAAAACCTTGTGACAAGACCGTGAATCTTTTTTAAAATAAATAAATGGTATTCGATTTGTAAAACCCAGGAGTTTTCAATTAAAAAGATTTTAATATGACAGGAACAGTGGAAATATTCCATTCCCGATACTTTTAGTGCAGCCTATGTAAGTACGAACCTGACCCTAGTGCGTCCTGAGGGTGGAGATTATTTTTCTTTAATCATTTCGGTCGAATGAAGTCCACTGCTGGGCACAGGCCTCCCGCAAAGATCACCACAATGACCGGTATGGGTGTGTTGTGGGCTCATTGGGGGGTTTTGCCATAATCGCCACGCTTGGCAGACGGGTTGGCGATCGCAGTTGAGTTGTTAATGTACTCGAAGGACGCTGCTGCCCATCCTCCGGCTAAACCCTTAGTCGACTTTTACGGCACCCACGGGAGGAGATGGGGTGGTGGTATTCTGAGCCGGCACCACACGGCAAATTTTTCTTTAATATTTTTATGTAAATAATATTATTTATGTTGGGATGGCTCTCGATACTGGACAGCATGCATTTTAAAACTACACAAACTGAGCGGTGTGACATTTTAAGAACAAATCACCAAATTTGTTTTGTGGTGTGGATTTATTTCTGAATTAAGCTGCAAAATGATTTCATGTGGACTGTCTCTAAATTTAAGGCCAGTATTAAAGAACGAAAATCAAAATTTAAGTAGAACTTCAATCGAGATTGCATCAATTGTATGTAAATTACGGTTGATTCTAGTTCTGTAATATGAGCCCAATATATTACTGGCTTTACGTGAAGCCAAACATCGTGATCTATTGGTGTGTAAACACCAACAAGCAGTAAATAAGCGCAATAATCAATGCTCGTTCCTAACTGTACGAGAAGAGAACTTTTGCTCTGCTGTGGGATAGTTACAGGCTGATATAATTATTTATTTCTGGATTTTAGTACTGCAATACAAACGCGCGTTTGTGAAATGCGCGACTGCATCGCGACACTAGCCTTTTATTTTATTTTATTGATGTCCAGTGGAAATTCTACATGGAACTTCTTTCACCCCGTGGAAGTGCGAAGGGGTATGCCGGACTCCTACAAGCTAAAACCACTGGAGCGGTCATCTTCGGCACCGATAGGGGGTCCAGGTCCTCGTAAGATCACACTAGAGCCGCCCATTGGTGCCATGCCTTTAGGCACATCTTGGAAGGGATGAATGTAAAGCGGTCACCCCCTCTAGCGGAGGGAAGGCGACTGTAAAAAGGTCGCCCCCCCCAAGCACTTCTCGGGAAGGATTGTAAAGGATTCCCGCAAGCCTCGCTTTGCGCTGTGCTGCGCACACGGCGGCACGTGACCACGTGCGCCCCCGCCATCCCGGGGGGCGACACTAGCCTAGCTAGGTCGACGGTTAGCGACTGTATCAATACTGCATGCCAACTGAATCGGTGTAAAAATTTGCAGTGTGTAACCGCTCTAATAGTGTAATAAAATACCTCTATGACGGAAAACAATAAATAGTAATCTTACATGATTTCCTATATCCTAGCGTCACACTAAATGTTTTTAGAATTAGCCAGTAAGAAATGTTTAAATCCGAATAAAGTCCTTTCTTGGGAAGCTGGAGATGTACATTGAATTCATACCATTCATACCTATGTCATTAGTTTTTACAAATGGCGGCAATTTAAAAAGGACGTGTCATACGTCAAAATGAATTTGCTGGAGAACATATTCGCTCCATGATTTATTACGAATTTCGTTGCGGTCTTAATCAACAAATATGTTATGATAGACTTCGATTAGCATTTCATAATAAAGCCCCATCTCGTGCCACTGTTTGTAACTGGCTTAATGAGTTTAAACGTGGTCGAAGCAATTTCACTGATGACTTGCGCGAAGGACGTCCTACGGCGACCACTAAAGTTAACATGAGTGTTGGCGGCTAAAAATAGGCATAATAAGACACAAGTGACAAAAGTCTTACACGAACATTTAGGTGTCAGAAAGCTTTATAGTAGATGGATACCTCATAATTTGACAGAAGATCAAAAACGCCGCTGATCGGATTGGTGCTTGAAAAGTATAACGGAGGTGACTCGAATGTTATGTCTGACATCATCACGGGTGATGAAAGCTGGATATATTGTTACCAGCCCATAACTATTAGACAATTTGCCCAATGCATGTTTCTTTTCGAAGATTTGCCAACAAAAGTAAAGAAGGACAGAAGTCAAGGGAAAAAGATGATTGCCTCATTCTTTGGGCGGACGCGCCATTTTGCAACAATTGCGTTAGAAGATAAAAGGACTGTAGTAACAGTCCTGCAGTAGCAGATTGGTATTTTTGTCAATGTTTACCGGTTGTCTTGGAAAATGTTCGACAGCCCCATTAAGCAGGATCCTCCTCACTTCGCCAGACTGAACATCGAATATTTGTCTACGGAATGTGTGGAATCAGTGAGTCATCCTCTTTACAGCCCCGACTTGGCACCTTGCATCTCTTAATTTTATTATTTTATTTATTCTTCAAAGTAAAAGATAAACATAAAAAAAAATCCGTGGCATCCGAAAAAATGTGAAAAAGAGATCCCTAAAGAAGAGTGGGCTCATTGGTTCAGTCGATGGTTGCATGGCATGCGACGGTGCTTAGAAACGAACGGACAATATTTCTTAAATCAATAAAATATTAACAGTTTCCTACATCAAGCCGTTTCTTTTTTAAACTACACCCCCGTACACTGAAAAAATCTGAATAATCTGAGAGAGATGGAGTGGTGCTTATTATTATACGGACAACATTTAAGTTACTTATTACTAAATGTTTAGCTACTGTGGATGTCATTCATCATAAAATAGTCAATCGGTTAAATCATTAGAAATTCACTGGACAATTATTAGCTAAGCTATAGATGTGGTATTAGTTATAGCTAAACCGTTATGCGTTAAACATTATTCATAAAGTAAAATACTAAAATAATTTTAGTAAATTACCTATATTAAACAACAAAATAACACAAGACATAAAATAAATAAGTAAAAAAATGACTTAAACCTAAATCTTGTACATAAATCATCATCGTCATCATATCAGCCACAGAACGTCCACTGCTGAACAAAGGCCTCCCAGTTAGATTTCCACAACGAGCGATTACATGCCACTCTCATCCAATGACTCCCAGCGACCTTCACCAGATCGTCTGTCCGCCTCGTTGGAGGTCGTCCCACGCAATATTTATAAATAATATTAAAACATAGTAAGCTACACTAGCAACTCCTTTGAATAAAAACTCTTGCTTTTGGGGAAGTTTCCGAATACTTGTTCTATAGATATTCTAGCTGAGCCTCATGCTCTATGAAGTAAAATGGCTGTGCTTTGGGTCCACGGTGTGTTCAGTAGTTGCTCGTCATTTATTTTTAACTCAATGAATGACTTAATTGATATTAAGTAAATCCACATGCGTATTCAAAAATGCTGATTTGGTTATATTTACACTTTTTCCATGAATCGTTCACACGTTTACATAATGCAAGTACACGTTTTTCTAATGGACTTATATTTAGCTGATTATATATGTTAGTATTTATTGCGTAAATACCACATACAGTAGGTACCCCAAACTTCAAAGAAATGCATCCTTGACAAAGTACATTCTGTCAAAGTACCTAAAAAGAACAATTCAATAAGTAATTGTTTCGTAGACCCTGCTACGCCTTGGCGCCTTAAGCTAAGACAGCGTAGCACCTCTCTAAGTCACAGACAGATAAATAAAGGAAGAAAATGTAACAGTTTTATAAATTATATTGATAACCCTTTATTTTGAGGGAAATTTGCACAACTTTCCAAAAGTGTACGTGAAATGCAAAATATCAGTAAAATACACACTATTAAATGTGCGGAGAGGCACTTCATTATTATGTGTGAGTCGCTGATAAGAGCCCTGATAGGATTAAATATTTAAACTTTTTGGTAGTTTATCGAAGTATGGGTATAAGTTATGGGTCTTGATGTTTGTTTACGTGAGATTTGTTTCTATAAACGCACCCAGGCTGCAGGAGAAAGTAAGTACAACTATAGATATTATTTGTGAAAACAAACTCATTTAATTTCTAATATATGCTTAGCTTCAGGCAAAGGCACCTAAGTATTGCCTTATTAAAAAAATAACGTTACGCCACACTGGGATTTCTCCTACCGTGACACTCGTAGACCGGAAACGACTATCAGTATTTAGATCATACAACTTTTGTTTCGTGTGGGGATCGACCACACGAGACAGCGCAGAAAGCTAATTGCATAGCCACTGTACAAACCATTAAATAAAGTTGCCAAGATAGCTAAAAGGATTAGTAAACTGAAGTGGCAATGGTATATAGCTCCTAGAACTTAATGGCCGTTGGAGCATATAAACGGTCATTTTGAAAAATTTTGGGGGAGTCCTTTCATCAGTAGTGGATGTCCTTCGGGTGATATGATAATGATGACGAGGCTACTTAGTTGTCACTCGCAGGCTATCATTTCTGATACAAAATGCCAAATTTTGCACTAGCAACTGACTGCCCATTAGAGCTCAAATTAGCCTCAAATATACTATTCGTCTAACATTTATGTTTTTGATAGAATCCTTTTTAGTTGGTGCCATGAGTTATGTAATGCCACTATTGACCTCAAGTAATATAGGGGTCAGAGAATGCCACTCTACGCCACAACAGATTTATTTTTATTATAAAACGGCGTAGACAGCGTAGACGAACATGAACGAAATATTACTTACGCTAGTAATATCAAGTTTATGGGCCTAGATTTTCACGTGTAATCTGGCCTGCATTATTAGTTTATAGAGCCCAAGGGTGGTATACCACTCATCGAAAATCTTTGTTCAAGATTTTATCAAATTTCTTTGACGAGTGATTCATGCCACCCGACCGATACCTTAGTCCAAGATTTGATATTTCACAAGTGCCATATCCAGTTCTAATCGCATTTTTTTTTTATAATTTCGGTGCTCTGTGTTCTAAAGTCATTTGTTGCTTTAAATATGGCTTTGAAGCATAATTTGTTTTGTTTGGTTTAAAAATATTAAAGTGTCAAAATATTTGATCAAATAAATATTGTTACGAGTTCCTTTGATGAAATTATGAAATTTCTTAGCTCAAATGTATATAGGACAGAGATATTGGATAAGTGCCGTACCAACCACAACTTATCTGACCGGCGCGGGCGCGCAATATTTGGTGTAGAACCAAGTTAGGTCGACAAAAGTCACAGCCAGATTTCCGTAAAATGTCTTAACTCAAAATCTAATGCGGTAAATGCAATTATAAAAATAGGTCATGTGTATTTTCACGAAAGGGGGTGACCGCTTTATAGAGGGGGTGACCGCTTTACAGTCATCCCCTCCGTGATGTGCCTAAAGGCGCCAATGGGCGGCTCTAGCGTGATCTTACGAGGACCTGGAGCCCCTCTTCGGTGCCGAAGATGACCGCACCAGTGGTTTTAGCTGGTAGGAGTCCAGCATACCCCTTCGCCCTTCCCCGGGGTGAAGGAAGTTCCATGTAGAATTTCCACTGGAAATAAATAAAAAAGCTCTGGTGTATTTTCACGACACTTCATTAACATCTCATTGTGGCAGTTCGTAATTTTGTTATGAGAGTTAGTATGTTATTTCTGAGGGTATATACTTTAGTCTTTTAATTTAAATTGGTAAATTGGTTACAGTAACTGATGGAGGCTTTTGAAAATCTATACAAATAAATAAAATTGAAGTGTCTGTTTGTAATGTCAAAATAACAGCTTTTTACTAAATGCATATGAAAATATATACGGAACATATAATAAAAAATGCATTTTAATTTTTTTTGTCTGTCTGTCTGTCTGTTTGTTCCGGGTAATCTCCGAAACGGCTGAACCGATTTTGACGGGACTTTCACTGGCAGATAGCAAATTTTATAAGGAATAACTAAGGCTACTTTTATTTTAGAAAAATTATTAGGGTTCCGCGCAAAAAAAATAAAACCCTTGAAATTCAATATATTTATACATTCTATGTCAAGTGCCTATGTCAAAGTACTCTAAAAGTATTTTAAATTAAACGCGGGTGAAACCGCGGGTCCCAGCTAGTATACAATAAAACCCAGAGTGTGTTGTGTGGTTTTTGTTTATTTTACTAATTTCAAAGCCTGTAAAGAACATGTATCAAGGCTGTATTTTTGATATTTTAAAGTTGCTTCATTCATGTTTTTAATTATACATATTTTAGGTACCGAGTTCAAGCATTTTTTTTGTAGAGTACCTCCTCTGTATTTTTTTAAAAGATTCGTTAAATTTTATTTTTGTACATTTATTATAATGATATAGTGTCTATATGATAGATCCGTAGAACTAAAGTTGCTGACATAGCTGAAAGGATTAGTAAACTGAAGTGGCAATGGGCGGGGCTGGAAAAACTGAACTCAGCGTGGGATGACCTCCAACGAGGTGGACAGACAACCTGTAAAGGTCGCTGGGAGTAGTTGGATGCGGATGGCATGTGACTGCCCGTTATGGAAATCTGTGGCACGTGGCTGGCTGTGTTCATCAGTGGACGTCCTTTGGCTGATATGATGATGATGATGATATAAGTTAAGTTTATATGTTAAGTAGTTCTTATTAGTATTTAAATTAGTATTAATATTGGTTATATTGGGTATAGGATATTTTACTACTTTTATGTACATTTGGATGTTTAAAATTTTTAAATATATAAAAGAAAATACCTATTTATTCCTTGTTTGAATATTGTATATTATCCATACAAAACCTAAAAATTAACTAATTGATCGATATAATCGCAATAATGATGAAAAATATTTTTGTCCACCTAGCTAGTTCTACACGATACATTGAGCGGCGCACAATGGCTACCACAGATTCCTTTTGTTTCCACTGCTGTCCCATCTTCTTCTTCTCTTAGATTATGGCTTCTGTAGACTATCTTCCACAATTTCGCCAATGTCATATATAAGGTAACGCTGTAAGGTGTTCAGATTAATCAATCATTATTAATAAAACATTTAACAAAAATGAAAAATACCTACTTAAATATGTCGGCAACGCCGTATGGTTTTCAGTAGTTATTTTCGTTGTCCTATCGGCGCTGGTTACAGTAATAAAAGTGACCCATAGTGTCAGGCGGGCGGGCGAATGTCGTTCGTTTATGCATTATTTGACGTTTTGCGACCGATCGCGCCTTGGCTATCACTGTTTCATAGGTAATCGAAGGGCGGTGCAGTGTCGCTGACATTGCTGTCAATGTCATCTCTGGAGAATATTGTTTGAACGTTGAAATGTAGCTTTAACTCTTTTATCTTTGTTTGGTCTGATGACGTCAGTTCCAATTTTAATCTCTGCGTCAGAAAATTGTAGTTACTGACGGCTTGCTTAATATGAACTGTAATAGCCATTTAGTTTCCATATTGCCATCATTTTCGTACAAAGTTATAGCTTGTCACTAGAAATTAATAACCTTCGGTGAAACTGTAATGATGTTTTATTAATCTTTTTAATTATATCCATAACTATTATTATATGATGACTACATAAAGTTATATTCTAGTATTTTCTAGTATTTTATATTATATTCTAGTATATATAATAATATTATTTTCTAACTTTACTTGTATATTTATTCCAAAATACGTACGAGAAACTCATTTTGTGATTGAAGTGCGCTCTTCGAGCGCAATTCATCATCGTATACATATTATTCCGCAAGAACTTATTCTATAACAAATTATAATAGCAAGTCCGTGTGGTGTCTGGATTAAGAATACAGCACTACTCCATCTCCTCCCGTTGGATGTCGTAAAAGCCGACTAAGGGACTCTAAAGCTGAGTGACGGGCAGCATCGTCCCTTCTGTGGAACAGTACCCATACTGCGCTCACCAACCCGCCTGCCAAGCGTGGTGAGTATTGGCATATACCCCCCGAAATTACGACACAATTGTGGAAATCTTTGGGGGAGACCGTTGTTCAGCAGTGGACATATAAATGGCTGATATGACGATGATGAAGTCTAGCATCCTCCAAGTCTTATATTACTTATTGTTAATACACAACGTGTATTGGAATAATACAACGAGATAGGAAAACTGCAGGATACCGTTGAGTTTACATAAGTAAAATCGTACAAAAAAATGCGATATGTATATTTTAACTATATAATATATTTGGATTTAACCAACCATCATAGATTAATAAAATTAAATTATTGATGCCATAATAAAGAACAGGCAGATATTTTTTTTAAATTACAATTTCTTTGATTTATTCAAATACATTTTTAATAATTATATTATAAATAAATAATTTATAAAATTACTACTTATTTTCGTAAATTTCCCATCCCGCCTGCCAAGCATGATGAGCGATGAGTACTGGCAAGTTCCCCCAAAATGACGACACACAGTATGTATCCGGTCGTTTATGGGGAGGCCTTTGTTCAGCAGTGGGAGTCTCTTGGCTGATAATATGATGATTGATGTGACGCATAATATTAAACTGTATTACAATATAAGGATTTACTAATACTAAATACCTACTACGCGTATGTTTTGTAAATATATTGTGATTTTACAAATACCTTTACATTTTATTATTCATTACAACATGTGTTGGAATAATATAAGAAAAATTGCCGTGTGGTGCCGGCTCAGTATACCACCACCCCATCTCCTCCCGTGGGTGTCGTTAAAGTCGACTAATGGATTAACCGGAGGATGGGCAGCAGCGTCCTTCGAGTACATTACCAACTCAACTGCGATCGCCAACCCGTCTGCCAAGCGTGGCGATTATGGCAAAACCCCCAATGAGCCCCCAACACACCCATATCGGTCGTTGTGGTGATCTTTGGGGGAGGTCTGTGTCCAGCAGTGGACTTCATTCGGCCAAAATGATGAAGAAAAATTATATTGTTGATGATGTTTACGGCATTACAGCCAAATATTTCTTTTCGTTTTAGTAGTCCTTGTTAATCCAGAAGTAAAACAAATCGCTGCGGTCGTTAATCTTCCTACGCTAGTAAATAAGGTTGAAATAATAAAGTATCCAAAAGATTTAGTGTGGCCCTTAGGGATTTGTCGGATACTGGCAATTTTTTTAGTAGTAACGTTGGGCCTCCACATCAGTTATTATTTGATCGCTATCATTATTCTGCTACAAGCAGTGAAAGAAGTTGAAAGTGTATTTAAAATCCTTGGCCACTGATGTGAGTTTGCGTAGGACTGACTGCAGGTTAAGCGACACTGACTTCGATCTAGATGGGCGACTCGATCTAAGAATTTGCGCAGGTCTCATCATATCGGACACAGGACGTCCAGTGCTGAACAAAGGCCTAGATTTCCACAATTGTGTCGTCATATTGGGGGGAATTCATCAACACTCACCACCTCGCAATATGCCTATATTACGAGTGAGTGAGTGAGTGGCGAGTGATGCTAAATTCCAAATTTTTTTTTACATCGTTGCCCCACACTATGATTTCTCATGTGTGGTGGGAACATACAATACACCCAGACCCGGAACAACTACCTGCAGATCATACAAACATTTGTTCCGTGCGGGAATCGAACACGACCCGGAGCGCAGCAGTCGACTGTATCAGCCACTGCACCAACCGTGCCGTCAATCTCAAGTTGAGCCATTGTGTTGAGAAGATTCCAGCCAGTTTTTGAAACGAAAATCATGGCAAAAACGTGTTCTGGGTTTCCGAAACACAAATGTGACATTCTGTCAACAATTCCATAACAATGTATCAAATCTCCAGTTAACCACCGGTCAAAGCAATTTTGGGTTTCTGGAAGACTTTGTCGCGTGTCAGCAGATAGTCAACAAGCCTATTTTTTATCGGTGAATATAGCCCGTGTATCAAAATTAATATTACTCATTTACAAGCTATTAACACGATAAAACGTAATAAGTGTCGGAGAAAACGAAACATAAGCTCAATAATTATAAAACACGGTAGTAAATAAGTAGCATCATCATTTCGGCCGAATGAAGTCCACTGCTGGACACAGGCCTCCCCCAAAGATCACCACAACGACCGGTATGGGTGTGTTGTGGGCTCATTGGGGGGTTTTGCCATAATCGCCACGCTTGGCAGACGGGTTGGCGATCGCAGTTGATTTGGTAATGTAATCGAAGGAAGCTGCTGCCCATCCTCCGGCTAATCCCATAGTCGACTTTTACGACACCCACGGGAGGAAATGGGGTGGTGGTATTCTGAACCGGCAATAAGTAGCATAAATGTATTTTTTTTTTATATCTGTACCAATTTAATATTTCGGTAATAGTAAAGATATCATTTGAATTTGAAAAGCTTAGTACAAATTTTTTCACTCTAATTTGTTTAAATGCCCATGTCGTGCCTATCCCAATATCCATTGGGAGCTCTGTTCTCGAAGTTCTTGACGGGTAAGTATATCTATTGTTTACTTGGGACAAACTGTCCAGTTATGTTGGTCCAACTTCGAGAAAGAGGTCAATAGTCGAATCCGACTCAGCTGGGCAGCGTTCGGGAAACTTCGCAACGTCTTTTCGTCAAAAATACCGCAATGCCTCAAGATGAAAGTCTTTAACAGGTGTATGTTACCAGTGATAACAACATATGGGATAGAGACGTGGTCACTACCCATGGGCGTCATAAGAAAGCTCAAGGTCACTCAGCGAGCTATGGAGAGAGCTATGTTTGGTATTTCTCTACAAGATCAAATCAAAAATGAGGAGATCCGTAGAAGAACTAAAGTTACTGACATGGCACCGGAAAACGCAGTATAGCGGGACCTCCAAAGAGACGGATGACCTGGTGGAAATCGCTGGGAGTCGTTGGATGAGGGCGGCTTGTAACCGGTCGTTGTGGAAATCTACGGGGTCTAGGGGAACGCTTTTGTTCAGTAGTGGACGTCCGTTGGTGGATATCATGATGATGATTAAATGATTTCGTATTATCGAGGTTAACATAATCCTGAATTAAACCTATCGCTTAATAAACGACATCCTAAATGTCATACCCGTTGCGTGGACAAGAATTGCTCCCAGATTCACCATTAACCATCTAGAGGGAGCATCTAGAAATTGATTGTCTACATCCACCAACCATATACGTTCAGCTTGCTTTAAGAGCTGAAAAAGCTCTCGCAGTATATTATTATTAGAACACGGGAGGATTCTGCTACCTATCCTCTTGATTGATATCAAGAGGATAGGTAGCAGAATCCTTAGTCACCATTTCCTACACTCATGGGTGGAGACGGGTTGTCTATTCTTCTATGGAAGTCCCGCGGAATCGAGAACCACAGGAAACAATAGCTTTGAATGCTGATGATGAAGCAAGGTGCGACTTGTTATGAATTAAACAACGAATGCCACCGTTTTATATGATGCGATACGGTGATGAAATAGAAAGAGACAGAATGCTAATAGACATAATGATTGGCCGACCATTTGACATGGGTACGAGAATGTTAGTGTCTGTTAATCTACGATACCCACGCGATGTGGGACGACACCACTCGACCAAGTAAACCTACATAAAGATGCTTTAAAAAATTTCATGAGTAGCGTTTAATGGCGCATATTTTATGTCCCTTGTTATAGTTTTAGAGTATTCCAGCGCAGCGGTGCTATATAGCCTTTATGTCAGTATAAAAAGCGAGTGTTGGTTTATGACATTTTCCTCTGTCTATATGTATATCGAGTATGCACGTCCCTTGTTATAATAGTACTGGGTGATGGAATTGACAACTACGCGTAAATTATGGCCTTGATAATATCGGTATTTTTAAAAAAAAAATTTGCTCTTTATAGTGACTTCTTAATGGCTTTAAATTCAGCATCATAATTATGTAGGTGTGTATTTTATTTTTCACCACCCACATTGACATTTCACGGAACATTAAATATATGCGCGTAGCTAAAACAAAGTCGGCAAGGTTAATTATCCATAATGAAAACATATAAAACGAATAAAACCTTTGGATTTAAACACAAGTCAAACATTTTTTACTTCTAAACATCATCATCATATCGGCCATTTATACGTCCACTGCTGAACAAAGGCCTCCCCCATAGATTTACACAACTGTGTCATCATTATGGGGGGTATTTGCCAATACTCACCACGCTTGGCAGGCGGGTTGGTGAGCGCAGTATGGCTACCGTTTCACAGAAGGGACGCTGCTGCCCATCCCTCTGGTTTAGATTCCCTTAGTCGCCTTTTACGACATCCACGGGAGGAGATGGAGTGGTCCTACATTCTTAATCCGGACACCACACGGACATAGACATTGTAAAGTATTTCTATCTAAGTCAAGAAAGTTAAGAGTCACTATTTTCAATGCGCTTATTTTCATTAAACAAATTGAAAATAGATATAAAAGTGAAAAACTGGAATAAAAACAATAAAAATGATGTGAGACGTCGTTGGCAGGATTAAAATTTTCCCGTGCGGTAATTTTTGGCCACCACTTGTATTGTGTAGCACGCGTAAGCCAAACATGTGAAAGATTTGAGTGTGCAAGCTTTGTGCGGTCTGATGGACATTTTTGCTTTCACGTTTTGGAGCTCAGAATATCTGTGTCTGTTTTTTGATACTGGTGGTAAAGTATGTTTTCGTATTCATTCGATCACCCAGCCAGAAATTAATAAGAAAAAACGCATTCTTTATCTGTGTGCGTTTTTGGGATAAAATGGTTTTTTATGTGCTCAGACATCCACTTTTTGTATTATGCAATACAATGCAAAAACAATAATTAGATAATAACAACTGAAAAAAGAAACACTATCCCAAGAGACTACTGCTTTGTCCCCTTCTAAAAAACTTCACTATACAGATATATTATACGTTGAGATGAAAATTAATTATTATGTTGCTTATAGCTACCGATAGTTTCATAATACATATACCTAACCTAGATATATCGTCACTTTAACCGTAAGATGTCCACCGCCGGATAAAAGCCTCCCCCAAAAATCAACAAACGACCGTGAGTTCGTTGGAGGGTTTTGCTATAATCGCCTCGCTTGGCAGGCGGGTTGGCGATCGCAGTTGAGTTGTAAATGTACCCTAAAGACGCTGCTGCTTTTCCTTCGGTTAATCCAATACTCGCCTTTTACGACACCCACGGTATGAGATGGGTTTGTGTTATTCTTAGCCGGTACCACACTATAGATATATATTAACTTATATTTTATAAACCAGTATCATCATCGTTTTGCATTAACGCTGTTAGAAAGGAAAACAACATAGTTTACAAAGGTAGTGGACGTTATAGAGTACACTGGCAGACGCTTTCAAACCACTTTATTCTACGATTTTTTGTCGACAATTCGAGTGTGGAATAAGTCACCTGCAGTCGTATTATCTATGCTACATACTTTTATACTTTTTACCGGTAGAGTAAATCGTAGTGTTCGGGATGAAATAGTAAAGTATGCTATGCTATCAACTATAGCTACTCTTCTCTTAGTTCAGTGTATAAATTACGCTAGTAATGGAATTGTAGTGCTCTACCTTCGTGTTTTCATCATCATCATCGTTTCAGTCGAAAACTTCCATTACTGGATAGAAACCTCCTCCGAAGACTGCCACAACGACCGGTTGGGTTTTGTGAGTTGTGGGCGTATTGGGTGTTTTGCCATAATCGTTACGCTTGACAGACGGGTTGGCGTTATAAATGTACTCGAAGGATGCTGCCGCCCATCCACCGGCTATTCCCATAATCAACTTTTACGACACCCACGGAATGAGATGGGGTGGTAGTATTCTTAGCCGGTACCACAAGGCAACGTGCTCTACCAATTACTAAATCTTTCACTGCTAGCTAGGCTTTCGTTGAGTGTCGTTCAGTGTTGGCAGGAAGAGCGCTCGCTTATCGATACAGCATGTCGTTAGCTAACAGCTAATGTGTGTAAAAATATTACATCATAACACTTTGACTAATGAGCTGTGACTTAACCGACGTTGGTGTTTGCAGCCTCCACGGCAATAAATCACCACTCATGTAAAATATTTATACGAGTATATGTAGGTAATGGATGACCGAATACTCGACACGTTTTAATTATTCCGCTTGAACACAACCTTTTTGGAACGCTTACAGTATTTATTTAAACCCATTCGATTGACATTCATTATTTAGGGCTAAAATCCACTCTCAACATCCAAAAATTTAAAATGGATAATGTATTATGGACGATGTCATGTGAGTGGATTAAAATATAATATTAGGATTTACTTTGTCTCAAAAATAAAAAAGACGAAATGGGTTACGAGCTTCTGGCTATGCAAATATCTTTGCCTGTTTGTACTTATGCTTTGCAATTGATTGATTCAGACACCTCATGACTAATTAGGGTAAAAGCAACAAATGTGCAGACTGTACTCGGTTATCTGTTTACGCTATAAATAAGACACATGATGTATAGAGATGCGAGGGTATCTTATAAAATTTGCATAAACGAAATTTACTACGAAGTACAAGAAATACTTCTTTGCATAATTATGCAGTGTGAGTATATACCCTATAATATATTCGAAGCAATACTATCTACATCCATGCAGCATTGGAACGATGTACCATACATGTCTGCAGCATGTTTTACAACCTTCCTTGAAACCTTAATCCCACCTCAGTTTGCAAGGTTAGCAAAACTGAATTTACTTGCGAAAATTCAGACGCAAAATTTATACTTATTTTTTAATAAGGCTTGCTTTTGACGTGATGCTTTCTCTGCAAGTTCTCGAATAAGGAGGTTCTCAAAAGTTTATGTTTATAAATCAAACGAGGTGCGTTTACCTGCCGCTAAGCTAGTAATAATGTTCATGTAAAACTTTGTTATGAGAGCTATTTGATGCTTGTCCTTTAATGGGTTTTATTCCTGAAACTTTATGTAGTTGAATGGTACGATTTCAAATACTCTGGTTTCATTTTCTATTTAGTCATTACAGAAGATTACGCTACACAGAGGTGAATAGTGGTCGTCTGTTACTACCTATCTTTAGGGACTTCGGTTTCTTTACCATACCATACACATTGTACCAAAAGCCCGCTCCCTCTCCACCCCCTAATTCCTCTCACCAGTCCCCTAGTAGGAGACCTCCGATAGGCGAGCAACAGATCAGTACGCGTATCCATCTGTATTCCTACTAGGGGACTGGTGAGAGGAATTAGGGGGTGGAGTGGGAGTGGGCTTTTGAAATTTGAAATGAATAACAATAGTATTGTCTTAGGTTTTCGCGATTATTACACATTATAATAAAACAATTTTAAACGGATTAAATCGCGTGTATTATTGATTTTTGTTCTTCCTGACGTTTCGAACACTTTGCAGGGTTCGTGGTCCTAGGATGTTTTATTATAATGAATAACAATAAAAAAAGACCCGTGATTTCCCATGCCCTTTAGCTTCGCCAGTGATAAATCATGATTAACTAGGTCAAACGCTTTTCTAAAATTTGTTTAGATAGAGTGAACTTATGTGCCAGCATCTAATGCAGACGATATATCGGAAAAATATTGGATCAGATTGGACCCTGTAGATTTCCTAGATAGATATATAATTATATATCCTATATAGATAGATCCTATATATTATAGGCGAAAACCGTACTGATCATCATGCAATAAATGTTTAAAGTGAAAGTAATTTTTTTTTTGGACGAGTTATTTAATTATTTTTCCACAACTTAAGAGAACAGATAGAAGTCGATAGGTCGCTACATTGTCAACACTATCATTTAAAAATATATGCAACTTTTTATCAGCCTGGAAATGTCCCCGTTGACAAAGAGTAACTGTATAGAGTTGTAAGACGACCAGGGAGGACTTCGGCACATTTCCTTAGAAAAGTAGGAGGATTAAGTCGGGCCCTGATCCTTCATCACAGTTCAAGGCAGACAGACAATTAAGAACTCATTTCACGTGTAATGTGATTCTATCCATTAGTGAGAGCATAGCCCGCTGAGCGACGTTAAACTTGTGGACTAGACCGACGGTTAGTGTTTCGGCTCCGTAGGTCATAACAGGTAGGACGCGCTGGTTGAAAACTTTCATTTTCAGAAGTAATATTTATTATATTATATATTTGTATTCTGAAATAGAATACAAGACGACGAGATCTGACGAAGCTTGCCGAATGCTGCCCAGCCGAAACGCATCCTTCTGTTGGCTTGTCTGTCAAAGTTGTGTCTACCCAATCGGAGTGTTTGTCTGAGTTGGACGTACTCGTCCACAACTTCGACCACCGTACCTTCGATGCTAATAACAAATAAGATATTGAGTAGTCAGGTAAGCAGTTCGTCAAGTTTTTAATTCATCATTAAAATATTCTTAATTGCATAGTAAAATTTTAATAAAAGAAAGTCAGGCAGTTTTCCTTTATATACGAGTACTTATCTGTAATAATGATTCGGAATACATGAACATCAAAAGTTCAAATCTTCTTCTTCTCTTAGATTATGGCTTCTGTAGAGTATCTTCCACAAATTCACCAATGTCAAGTATAAGGCAATGTTGTACGGTGTTCAGATTAATCAATCTTTACATATTCATAAAATATTCCTCAAAAATCTACGAAAATATGTCGGCAATGTCGTACGGTTCAATTGTTTTTTCAAAAGTTAAAATGCTACTGCTTGTACTCTAATAATATACAACCAATTTGAGGTGTTCCTAAGTAGTTGCAGACTATTTCAGAACTAATGACCAATCTAAACAACGTATTTGACAACCATATCACCAGCAGTGTTAAAATTAAGATTATTGAAATGATATAATATGGATTATTTTCTAAAGAAATAATTATTCACTAGTATGGGTACTTTAATACCCTTTCGACTTAGTAACCCTTTTCCGACGAAGCCATAATGAAATAATTTGTATTTGTAGTAAGTAGTACCTCGAATACACCATGTAGTTATGCATTATACAAGATGTACAGCGTCATAGCATACTCGATGTTCAGTCACGTCGTATATAAGTAATACGGTGTTCTTTTTACTGACATGGGAATTAGCGAGTTATGCTTTAAACAGCTGTTATAAAATAATAAAGTCCCAACTCCCGAAATTTTAAAACCGATGCAATTTTTTTTGTTTTTTTTTTGACTATGTCGTGGGTCAGCTCTGATTTACTTTATTAGTATTAACAATGAGAATGTGGACTATAATCTGTGAGCGTATGAGGTCTGAATTCTAGTTGTTAATTGACAGTTTTGAACTCTTTTACATGGCTACAATGAAAAAGGATGAAAATATGCTCGAATATTTTTATGGACTGTCAAATTCAGCTGTCAAAAGGGAAAATGGTAGAAGAGCGATTTTCTATTAGATTTTTTTTTTCATCTTGGCATTTGCAATATGTCACTGCGAAATAATACAAGAATCATGTAAATGTATTTTTCGTTGAAAAAAAAGCAATTGAAAACCGTACGACGTTGCCCACATATTTTATAGAATTTTTATCATTTTTGAGAAATGTTTTATGATTATTTAAAGATTCATTATTCTAAACCCCGTACGATGTTGCCTTATACTCGACATTGGCGAAATTGTGGAAGATACTCTACAAAAGCCATAATCTAAGAGAAGAAGACGAAGACTTTTTACTAAGAAACTCTCAAAGCTAATAAAAAATAGATATATGTACATTAAAACTAATGACACTACATATTACAATATATTATATACTATAAGATAAAATATCTCTATAAGTACAAATATTATATCTATATAAAAAGGTGAAAATAAAGAATATTCAAAAGACACCTAAGCGTCAAAATACTCCTCCGCATCGCTGTCGTCTGGTAACGTACCTTGAGGCTGGCAGCATTACCACGGTGGATGGCAATGCTAATGCTTTGTCCAAAGCATAGGCCAGCCCTCTGGTCACATGCAGAGTCGACCAAGCGTCTAGCAATGTCTTTAAAAATGAGACGTGCACTCGGTCCCCATGACCCCAGCGTTTCGACCCCTAACGGCTCAAACACGTAATTTCCAACGAGGTTATTGTATTTGCGCCGTTTGAGAGTCTCTGCAGCGGCTGCGGCGAACTGGAAAGATGAGAAGGAGCAAGGGTGTCGACACAGGTTGCATCCCATACCAGAGGCCTTCCCAATTTCCATGGCAATAGTGACATACCGTCTGGTCTCTTCCCATCATCACGTGCCAAAGCATTAGGTTCCAGTACAGCTGGCACGCCGGTGGTGACAAGAGCACGACGAATAATGTCATTAATACTGGCGTGTCGTGCTATACGTTCCGCGCTTCTACTACATGACAGGCCATGATGGTCGAGGCAGTCGACCGCTTCACCGCAGTGATAGCGATGCGGAGCAGCACATGGAGCTTAGGTGCGTAAACATGTAGCGAGTCGAAAAGTTGAGTCATCCAACATAATACCTATATTGGGTGAAGGGAGTGCCTGAAGCCAAAGTCCCGACTCCCATTCACCCACAGCCAGCAAACGAGCACGCTCAGCAGTATTGGTAGACGTATAAAGTAACGGTTTCCGTACCAAAATGCAAAGCGGCTCGTCCCACTGTCTCTGGGAAGATGGGTTAATGGGCAAAACCATATTCGGGCAAGCCATTTTCCAGGCGTTCACAGCATCGATCAAACATAGTACGTCGAAATCAACCAGTGAGGATGCTAAAATCTATGTTGGGAACTGGAATATATCCGAATAAAGCCGACTTAACGGCTACCATAATCCAAATAATATCAGGATCCATACAGAAATCTACCTACTGGAGCAACGAAGCCCTACATATATAAATAATAATACAAAATATTGTAATTCTAGTTATTGGCCGCCATCGCGTAGTATGAATAAGTATTGGTGACACGCGCGAGGCAAGACGGGCACATGGAGATTTATGCTGATGGAGATGAGGAAAATATACTGGAGGATATCAAATCCAGTCGGTTCAGTTCATTGATTTATTTCATCATCATATCATTTATTCATTTATTGATAATCAGCGAAGTGTGGCTTTCTTAGATACATGTACGTCGGTCTCCTGTATCTCAGAGCATCGCGCAAAGGAACTGAAACAAATATACATAACTGATCCCACAGAGTCCCGATATATCAAGACAATATCCAGTTCTCAACGTGTCGTGGGTGATGCGTTAGTTAATTTCACTGAAGATTCGTATCTTTTTAAAAATAGATTTTTAATAGTTCAAGGGATTAAAGAAAGTCTGGTACTTAGCCAGGGCTTTTTTAAGAATACAGAAATACTTGATTTCCTTGTTTTTTGCTTTTTCTTTAAAGGGAAATTTAGGGTTGCGATCTCGTGTAATGTTAGATTAATTGTTTAAAAAATGATGTTGAGTACAAATATAAAATTACAGATAAAAAGAACTTAAATAATAATTTAAACGTTGATTACATTACATTCTCAAAATTCAAAAAGGATAATATACTCACGTCAAAAGGACATATTCCAATGAGTGCAATTATGAATAGTCATATGCCACTGTTCAATTATAAGTTAAAAAATAGATTTATCAATAGAAACTTTACTAATAGAAATAAAACTCAACTCAATATGTTTATTACATTAATACGGGTATATCAAGGTATAAAAAACTTAAATGTATTTAGACTATATTCGGAACCATAATATATACCCATATGTGAGTTTTTGATATGAACTTCGTTAATAGGGATAATAATCATAGGCATAGGCATGATATAATGGATAAAAACCATTTATTGTTCGAATTAGAATGACGATAACTTTATTTGAAGTTTAGTATGACTAATTATTGTTTCTTTTTATTCTATGTGGAGCCATTTGCTGAGAAAAGAACTAGAAGATGAGTGAATAATTATTATAATTATGCAGTAAACCCACTCTAGATTAAGTTACAATTATAAAACTTGATTTAAATAATATTAAGGAATAGTTTACCTTAAAGTGTAAAGTTTTGAATAGAGGTCATGCTTGCTTCTTTACTAGCCTTGCTTTAAATGTATAATCTTTGAAAAGAGTGTAAATGGCCACCACTACAGGCGACTCGGGGCATCGAGAGTTGCGGTATTGGTTTCACCATCGCGCGTCTCGAAGACTCGGAGCGGGTTTCCCCGTTATTACGCCATTAGACACTTCCATTGCGGCGATTTCGCCGCATTTCACTAACGGCCAACACTAATAATCAGTCTCATCCAAAATATTTGGATTTGAGATTAAGGATTTGGCTGTTTTGTGTTAATAGTGAACACAAAAACGGATGAAGTTCAGAATCTTGAATCTAAAGATTTTTAGTGAAGCGCAGCGATATCACCGCCAGTACATAGTACATAATAAATAGCTCAATGGTTTGAGTACACCTGTAGGCTTAGCAGAAATGCTTTGACGTATAGTAAAGTAATCATAACTAAAATATAATCAGTGTGTCTATAGCACGAATATTTTGACTTATAGTAACGTAAACGTGTGAGTGAATTTGGAATCAAAAATATAACTATCCAATATTATTTTCGTTCAAATTTATACGACAAACACAATTTGTATCATATATAGATATGAATAAAATCTTCATTTTAAATAGCAATTATGTGCGAAACAAGTATTTTCAATTCAAAATTCACTCACATTAGCATTACGTTTACGTTACTATATGTCAAAATATTCGTGCTATAGACAGACTGATTGTGGGAAAAATGCCATGTGATGCCGGCTAAGAATACCACCACCCCATCTCATCCCATGGGTGTCGTAAAAGGCGACTATGGGATTAGCCGAAGGATGGGCAGTAGCGTCCTTTGAGTACAATTATAACACAACTGCGATCGCCAACCCGTCTGCCAAGCGTGGTGATTATGGCGAAACCCCCCAATAAGCACACAACACAAACCCATACCGGTCGTTGTGGCAATCTTTCGAGGAGACTTCTGTCCAGCAGTGTACTTTTTTCGGCTGAATTGATGATTTTTAAATTCAAATAAAAAAGTATCCTATATCCTATTTCACTACATAACCTATTTCTGCTTCAAATTTCATAAGAATCAGTTCAGCCAATTAGGTGTGATGAGCCTCAAAATCCTTCAAAAATACGAACTAATCTAATCTAACAAATAAATAAAATTTAAGTGTCTGTTTCTAATAATAAAATAACAGCTTTTTACTACTAATGCATTTGAAAGTATATACGGTACGTACCATAAAAAAACGATGTTTAATTTTTTTGTCTGTCTGTTTGTTCCCACTAATATCCGAAACTACTGGACCGATTTCTACGGAATTTTAACTGGCAGATAGCTGATGTTATAAGGAATAACTTAGGATAATTTCAGAAATATAAATTGTTTTCGGCGCAAAAAAAATTTAATAAGCCATGAAATCGAATATATATACTCTATGTCAAGTACTCTAAATTATATATAAATAATCCAATTTCTTTAAAATTTAACGGCGGGTGAAACCGCATGGCCTAGCTAGTTTACAATAACGTAAGATTTTCATAAAGCGAAGATGCTCCATTGCTATGTTAATATTGCGCAGTATTTAAATTTTATTATAGTTACAAAGCTGTTCTATGTCAGAATATTTCTTCATTTGGTTCTTTCGTAAAGCTCTTTATGACTAGCTTTTGTTGAAACCAGGTATTGGAATCTGTCAAAATACTCTTAGATCATTCAAAAAGTTAATACATGCTGTCAAGGCCATGAAAAGTAATTTGTTTCATATAGTGCTTATAAAATTTGTTATCGTATATACTTGAAACTGAGGTTTTCAAATAATCTTGTCATATTGTGTCGTTGACCCGTGTTAGCTTAACAAGATATTCGCTCGTACGTTAACGGGTAGCTACACAACATAGTTAATGCCATCCATATCTAATATAATCGACCCGCGGTTTTTCCGTTTTAGGCCTGGAACTGAAAAGTATACAAACTCATCATCATTATTCAGCTAAAGCACGTCCACTGCTGGACAAAGACCTCCCATATAGAGTATATATATATAGAGTAAGAGTGAGTGCTTGGCAGACGGGTAGGTGAGCGTAGTGTGGATGCATTTCACAGAAGGGACGTTGCTGCCCATCCCTCAGGCTTAGAGTCCCTGACGACCGAAATTAATAATCAAGCTAGACAACATTTAACACATAAAAAGAAATGGGATTGTGGATTTGTACATTTTTGTGGTAAGTTTGTAACACAAAAACAGATCAAGTTCAAAATCTTTAAATCTAAAGATTTTGGATTAGATTGAATATTAATACCGGCCGTTAGTCACCTTATATGACATCCATGGGAGGAGATGGAGTGGAGCTTTATTCTGATTCGAACACTACACGGAACAAACAACCGGTATACACTCAATGTACTGAAGAGTGGTGTATTTGATTAGGTATCTATCTTTAAAAATAATAAAGCAAATTCTATCACGTCTAACAAATTCTATAATACTAATATCGCCTGTATATAAAATAACGAAATTCTTGTTTGTAACAAGTGTATAACAAGAAGTGTTTTTGATCACATCTATAGCACCTTTCGATTTTTATAAGTTTCATTTTGCTTCTTTTATAATTAATACTATAAAAGGGTACTTAAACGTTAAGGGTTATCAACTAGTAACGTTCCCAGAAGGCTGGCAGCATTACCACGTTGAATGGCAATGTTAATTCTTTGTCCAAAAAATAGGCCAGGCCTGTGATCATGCAGAGTCAGCCAAACGTCTGGCAATATCATTCATAAGCAGATGTGCACTCGGACCCGAAACAGGTCAAACACATAACGCCTAAATGCGCCCCCTTTCTTGTAGTTTTATTAAAGTGCAAATTTTTTTGGGACTGTGTGAATGGATTTTATGAAACGAAAATGTGTAACGAAAGAGAGACAACTATAAATATATTTATAGGGTTTAGGCTGTGAGAGAATGAGATAAAACACGTTTCTACATAGTTTCCCTGATCCCTATTGTCGATCAATCGCTCATTATCTCTATCTCTCTCTGTCTCTCTGTTTACCACCTCTATAGAGTATTCATCTCATTCTTTTACAAATTAATCAAATACCTACAAAGTTTCATTTCTACCGCGTGTGAACTCACACTCGATTTTTTAAAAATATATTTTGATTGTGTTAGTTTAGTTACATAGTCGTATAGAATGTTTAGATTTAATTGTGTGTAATATATTACGTTAACATAAAATGATTGTTCCGAAAGGATATATTCTTATTATTGAAATAGTACCTAAGTAAAATACTCTCTGTTTCCATGGTTCTTTGTAGATCTCATTTAAGTAGTACATATTATAATGCGTATATTTTATCTATAATAAGGCCAGTAGTAGCTAGTTATATTTTGTTTCCAGTATGTATCTTTGAGAAAATTGCTAAAAATATTTATATGCTATATTATATACGACGAAAATGTTCGCCGTGTCAATCGCACAATTCCCAAGGTTTACCGGGAATACATTATGTATGAAATGGAAAAACTAAAAATATCTTGTCCCAGTTTTCGAAATTACCTGTAAATATGGATCAAGCTTTGAGGATAAAAAGTTGTAAGCGAGTAACAAATAACTTAATTGCAAAATAATTTAAGCATACCCGTGTGGTTGCTAGCAAGTAATAGACCACCCTTCTCCAAGACGACTGAAGGTTAATATCGGGAATATGGGCTGCGGCATCCTTTTGTATGCTTATAAAAACATACGGCGATCTCAATTCCATCTGCCAAGCGTGGTGATTATAGCATTATCCTCTATGACCGCTCATTGTAGTGACCATTGGGAGGCGCATGTTCAGCGGTGGACGTTTACGGGCTGCTGTGTATATTAAAACAATGACGTAATAAGAACGTTAAAGTAAGTTTTTAATCATGGACAAGATAATTTTGTTTCAAACACAAAAAGGGTTAAGTTTCTAAATCTAAGTCGAAGCGCTAGCCTTCACCAGGTATTATGCGAGTAACAAAGATATACCGACGGCGGCGCGCAGTCGAAATATAACGTATCCAGTTACTTAAAGTAATGAGAATGATAAGTATCCGATTGTTATACAAAACCTGTGCCCAACACGGTTGTTGTAGGTACATCTGATATAATTTATGTGGAAGGTCTTCACGTTCAAAGTGATTGTTCGAGGGCTGTTATGATACCTTTCCTTTACTTGTTCGAGAAACAAATTCGATTAGCAAAAATAAAAACGAAATCGTCTACCCGATCCGCAGCATGAGTACGTGCCCAGATTAAAAGCTTTTTTCCTTACGAAACAGTTTGCTTAAATAGCTATTTTTTACTTTTAATATTGAAAGTATTTTCCAAAGTCAAAATCAAAGTAAAATGTTTTTATTCATGTAAACCATTTGCTGGCACTTACGAATAGTCAGAATTTAAATAGTTGCGCAGTTCCAAGTCTTTGGTCCTATGAAGAAGATCGGCAAGAAACTCCATGGATATACTCTTTTAAAGCAGTATATGAAAGTATTACTTTAACTAGCTTTTGCCCGCGGCTTCGCACTCGTGGAATTTGGAAATCTACATCATGTTGTTGAAAACGAGCAATAATAACCTGCGCTTTTATTAGGAACGTGTACTAGGTATAGAGGAATCAATCATTTAATCATTTCTATATTATCTCCGAATGACACGACCCTTTGGCCCGGCGCATATTGCATCCAGCCCAGCCAGCTGAGTGCCAGACAGCGCGCTATTGTCTTTTATTTGGAAACGCTTCCCGCATGGCACTGGGTGTCATCAATAACTTTCATAAAATGTATTTTACCCTATAGCCGCCCAGTATTTACAGTCAAATCACTTACTACGTATAACCACACCACTCATTTTGTTTGTTTGGTTTGGGCTTTAAGTCGTATTTTGTACAATACTTTTATAATATCAAGATAAATTAGAATATCTACAGAGTGCGCTTGCAGTTGCCATCCTCCCGTCAGACACGCGTTAGAGATGACTCATTATAATGTGCGCTAACTGGACAGCAATGAGTCATACCTTGGCTGTCGGCGCGTAGAAAACCAACATACAGATAACTGGGACTGCCGATGACCTCCTCGTGAGTAACGTCCTAGTGTTATATCATCGCCAAGTAGATAAAGCGCTCCGTAGGCCGGGCGATATATGGGAAACTTAACGGCATCTACTGTTCTTAAGAGCGCAAACGATGACGGTCCCCGCGCTGTTTGCAGTAAAAGCGCAAGAAATAGCACTCGCGATTGTTTGGATGCACTGTGTAGATCCTACCCAATGCGGCGTTTTTTATAACTCCCGATAAACCATGTATGCGCTGCGTCCGTGAAGTTTGCTTCTGAAGCACTGGGCGCTTGACAGTCGCACCGCACAACCGCCCCAGAGAGGCGACGAACTTCCTCACGCGGTTACCCGAGATTGGGCAGCAGCTGTAGTGCACCCACTATCTTTTCGGTTTGGGGGACGAGGTGCACGAATTGCTCTTCGAAGTCTCAACGACTTTCCAGGGTCAGGCCCTGGTACTTCATATACCGGCCCACTGCGATTCGCGCGTCACCAACGCGTATATACGAACTGGGTGGATCTCTGTACCTCAGCAGTTTGTGGAACCATAACACCTCGGTTTTGTGAGGTGCTATCCGCAGACCAAGTGCATGGATGTTGGCCACTACAATTGATACAGCTTGCTCAGCAATCCAGATGGTTCCCTCGAAAGAGTCCCCACTGGCCAACATGAGATTGTCGTTAGCGTAACAGACAAAACTGACACCAGCGGAGAGAATGACACGCAGGACCATGTCATTAGGCTCCATAAAAAGGGGTCGAGAACTGACCCCTGCGGAACCCTGCACGTAATATATTTCCTCTTTACGCTACGGTCCTTGCCCACGTAGCCAATGTGCTTATCGTGCAGATAGGTCACTATAATGCCTTGCAGGTAGGGGGAGTGCGCTGATGATGGACTAGTGCCTCCCTAATCGCGCCCCCTGGGATTGAATTATTAATTATTATTGATTGTCTAGGCTGAAGGCCAACGCCACCGTACCTCACCAGACCACTGCCTGTTCCGACAGCGAGCGGACGTGAATAATCAAGTCGATGGTGGACCGCCACTGCTGGAAGCCATATTGACTTTTGGCCAGGTCAGGGCCAACTTGCGACAGTTGTTCAACATCTCTTCGAGTCTTCGGCTAATTATTGTTTCAAATAGCTTCGAAGCGTCGCTGAGCAGGCAAATGACACGGTATACAGAGGAAGATCTCCGGCTCTTCCTTCCTTCTTTAAAAGAACCAATTGGGTTTCCTCCGAAAGGAAACACGCTGCAACACAAACAGCTGGTGAACAGCTGCCTAAAGCGGTCTCCTAGAGACTGCAGTGCATACAACCACGCGCGGCTCAGAATGTTGTCCGATCCCGGAGCGGTGCTGCGAGCCCAGTCCGAGGCAGGACCGCGGCGGTCTCGGACCGCCAAAAAGAGCGTGGGAGGTACTCCTGGAGGATACTCCCATAATGTGGACCAATGACCAAGTGAAGGTTGGTACTTTACCATTTCACAGGAGATTCCTCCTGCGCATGCTCAGATTTTGAAATCAGCTCCGTACCGAGATTTTTGCGAGACTACAGCATAGGGCTCTTCAAAAAGGGCGTGAAAAGATTTTTACAGGCTCGGCAACGCGCGATTGAAGCCTCTGGTGTTGCAAGCTTTCATAGGTTACGGTAACCGCTTGCCATCAAGCGGGATATCTGCTGGTTAGGCACCATAGTTGTATAAAAAAATGTGAGTTGTGCAGGATTGGTCATAAGAGTGGGGTTTTGGGGGTGGGCTTTGTCCAGCAGTGGATGTCTCTCGACTAAAATGATGATGACTTGTTGAAAAACCAACACAATGGATGAAAAGCCAAGACGAATTACATTTCATCAATAAGTGTTGCAATGTTTTTACTTTTTAGCACACTTAATGCCCATTTAAAAGCTTTTCCTTTTAGTTTAAAACCGTTACCCAATTGCCAACAACCACTGTACAAAGTTTCATCACAATCGGATCACTGGTTTAGAGAGAGGAGAGGACAAACATACAAACATTAATTCTTATTTTTTATATAATATTTCAGCTAAAGATCTACACATAAATGCCACGTTTTGTCAGTATTGCTATGAAGTGAAATTAAAACTCGCATTTAGTCTGTGTAAAATGAATTTACCTATACTGCTTTTGTTACTATTATTTCTATAAATTACTGCATTTCCTGAATGGACCATGGAAGTCATAAAAGGCGACCAATAGACTCGTAAACCCTATGGTTTCCAAAAATAAACAACTTGTTTTTTTTTAATGCAGTCTCTATAATCTAGTGCTTGTCCTTAAAATAAAGTTCCTTCTCTATTTTCATTGGACCCTAAATCAAAGTACCTACCTAACGCTCTGTTATTACGCTTGCTACCACCAGACCGTTGGGGCAATCTATAGATACGCAATTATAAAAAATATTAGTCGTTATCTCACCATAAGGTATCGCAAACCCGGAGGGCAGATTAAAGCAGCTTTCTCAATCTTACTCCCTTTTGATACAAAATAACGCAAGGGCAACTTGTGGCGAGCTGCATGTGAGTGGCGATCTTGCATACCCGAATGCTCCAGAGAGTCGGTCAGGGCCTCGTCTCCGGCTTGCCTTTATTGGTTGGCTGTAGCACTCATGCGGATCCTGCATGAGTGCCCGCAAGATTTTCAAGTCTGGGTTGCCTTAGATGGCCAATCAGAGGGGGGCATCCCAGGCTATATGCCCGGGGTGGAAGTGTTTAGTGGCGTAATAACGGAGAAACCCGCTCCGAGTCTTGGAGACGCAAGATGGTGAAACCGGTGCCGCACCTCTCGACACTCCGAGGCGCTCACGCTGGTGTTGCTCCTTGTCGCCGGTAGTGATAGCTGTTTAGGGGGCCCATCTTGTGAGTGGCAAGTCACCGTGTGCCACAGATATTCACTTAAAGGCAGACGCCGTTTTTTCCGGTTTCCGGGTTTCCGGTATTCAATCCATTTAGCGGCCATTCCAGACCTATTAATTGTAGTTTCCATTTCACACAATAGGTTTACATCTCCGGGGACAATCCGAGACAGCATTTTGTAGCGTAGCCATGGAGAGTCCCTGGTTAGTGTCCCATTACATTTTAGATTAAAGTTCTCTACAGGGCCTCTGCGTGTTGGACCCATGACCCCGCGTATGCCTATCAAAACACCGGATTCCCTCTTACAGGGGATATAAGCTCGTGAATAGAGAGACATAAAAATAATAAAAAGTAAAGGTCACACTCCTACTATATACACAGATTAAAAATATTATGGACGCTACCCTCAAACCCTTGCGTGATTTCGTTAGCTACTCGTACACATGTACGTATAAATCACATGATTTATTACTCCTACATTAGTTTACCTTCTTAACGTTGACAGCAGGTTCTTGATATTTATGTACTTCATCCGTATCATTTTTCTTAAACGTAGTCTTATAGAATTGTATCATCTTTTACCCATTAAGAACCAAAAGCTATACTAGCTTATGTATATGTTTTAGTAATTGAAAAAGACGATTTTTCGTTTAGCACATTTACTGTACTGATTTAATAAATAGGTCACGGTCATCGACAATACATACAAATAAAATTGAGTAGAATAACTAACCACAGTCAGTGTGGTGTCCGAATCCGTGTGGTGTCGTAAAAGCCGACTACGGGACTCTAAACCTGAGGGACGGGCAGCAGCGTCCGCCCCTTGTGGAACCCATACTGCGATCACCAACCCGCCTGCCATGCGTGGTGAGTATTGGCAAATACCCCCCAAAATGACGACACAATTGTGGAAATCTTGTAGTGGGGGAGGCCTTTGTTCAGCAGTGGACGTATAAATGGCTGATATGATGAATAACTAACACGTCGTTTTGAATTAACGGAGGGCATTCGGAGTGTCTGCACGCTACCTCTGATAAAAAATGGCTAGAGACACCCACTTCATTTTTGGTTACATTTTGATCTTTATTACCCAACTACGGCGAAGCCAAAAAGAGGGTTATGATTTTTGCATCTATGTTCGTCCGTTCCCTCAGATCATCTTAGCTGCTCGTCGTTTAGTGACCAATGAGAGATTAGTAGTTTTTTAGTATGTTGTAACAATAGCTACGGTCACGACCGTTCATTTTATGGTTACTGTGAATGATGAGCTGATGAGATGCTACAAGACTTCTACTCTTATTAGATTAGAGCTCATTGAGATTTTCGTTCACGAATGTTAATATTAAAGTGTTATTAAACATCTTAATACTCCCCGCCGAAGCCCTCGTCTGTGAAATAGTAACGAGATAGGATAAAGTTACATCTAAAACACGATTTATGGGTGCTGCTCCAAAACTAATTTACTTTCCATTTTCCGTAGGCTGTACCTACTCGGGTAGGGTTTGATTACTAAATAAACATGAAAATGCAAACTATGCGTCCATTTGCATTATACTTCTCGCTAAAGAATAAGCGAAACTCTCACTTAGAGGAAAGCATATTTTACCACAAAAAATTACATATAGCAATCCGTTTGCCAAGTATAATAATAATATCAACCTGTAACTGTGCCACTCCAAGGCATAGGCCTCTTGTCATACCGAGAAGGAACGAGAATTGTTCACTAGGCATACTCAATGGATGTTGGCTATTTCAAAGTCTTTGGGCTATTTCAGACAATGAAGCTGTCGGAACGCGTATGAACCAGCTGCTGTACTTACACGACGCTTAGGTGCCTGGTATGTGACGCCAGCATGATTAATGTCGAGTGGACTGGTCAGCCGGCGACCGGCAACCTGATTAGCTAAAAACAGCAACAGTAGACGTGACAGCAGCTGTCACGCAGCCAAGGTTCTACCGGTGGCAAATCGCCTGTAACTGAAAGGCGAGGATGCAATTTTTGTTTATTCATCGTCAGACAGAGTGTGCGTCACAGATTTTTCCCTGTTTAATCTCTGTCGGTAAATACGTAATGCCAAAATGACGTTTGACTGCAGCGTCTGCGCGATTCACGCTTGTCGCCAGCCATCTGCGACATACATAATTAGCCCGTTGTAGTCGACTTCTAACGCGCTCGTCGCATGCTACACACGTTTGGACTTGTTACCAATGGAAAATAATTGCGGAATTAGTATTTTTATGCTTATAGCACTTTATGGCCGTGGATGTGTGTGTTCAATGAGGAATAATGCTTCCTTTTTTTTTTTTGGTGGGCTTCTCGCATACGTTGTGGTTGCTTAACCGGTCATTTTCTGGCGAAGCTAAAAGAGGCCTCCAGCCAGGCGTGCATCGCTGTGATCCTGCCTTTTTATATATAGTACTGTGCAAGACACCGAACAATAAGTGAGTTACTCGTTTTAGATACATAAGTGTACGCGATATAAATTACCGTAATTTTTTAATTTAAAATTACTATCTACATAGTCATATTAATTATCGTTTAGCTTTGCAGTAACAGTGACAGCCAATCAGCGAAAATAACCAGAGCTGACAAAAATTTAAAACAATTTGCTCGATTTGGTTTTGATTTTGATGTAAAATATGGTGATTGACTGTCCTTTTAATAAGTACATAACGTAATGTAACGTTGCAGCGTAAAACCACCATCTCCGGGCTAATAACACCATCATCGCATCGGGACACCATCTCCGCTCTCATCCCACGCAGTGTCAATCACCACTCCCACTGCCAACCACGGAGACTTGAGCCAGTGCGAGTACGAGTTGCTTTTCACAATCGAAACGTAATAGTAAACTACACGTTTACTGCGTTCGGCTCTGCGATAGGCCCACTCCAAACTCTTCAACCAATTGGGCAGCTGGTTACCTTTACCTTTTCAGTACTTCAAGAAATGTACCTTCCTCTAGCGATATATTTATTCTATAGCTCAAAGGTACACAAATATATATTGAGCGTACTTTGATTATTTTTGTACCTATTACACTGTTTCCTACCGCATTAGTGTTATTAAGATTCATCATTATATTATGTAAATAATTCTATTGGTTGTTTGAAAATGTCATATTTAAATAATATTGAGTTTTGTTGTCAATATTAAATTTAAATTAATTATCATTATTTTATTTTATATCGAAATCATTAAAGGCTTCCCCAATGTCTTGCGGTATTGTATATATTTGATTATTAATCACTGCTTTTTCTATTTCTGTTTTAGAATTTATGTCACCAATATTCCTATTTATTACTTCCCAAACTGGTTGCTTATGGTTTTTATTATATTCTATATATTTCTTATTCTGTAGTTGTTGCGATGTATTTATTTATTTAAACTTTTATGTAAATTGCGTATACGCAATGCGGACTTAATGCCATAAGGCATTCTCTACCAGTCAACCTTTGGATTAAAAAAAGCACTTCGATAGAGATACAAAAACAAAGCTATAGATAATATTAAAAAAGAATGAATTAAAAATAGGAATACTTATATACATATACTAATATAAAAATAGATACTATATTATATTACATGATTATAAATAGTTCAATAGAATACATAAAAATATCTGACATAAACATTAACTCTAATGACGAAGACAAAACTGATCAGGATTGTAACAATTTCAGGAAGTATTGACGTACTTTATGTTTAAACGCGAATTTATTTGGAGCTTTTATCAAGAGGATGCGCGTTCCAGAGTATTATTGTTGAAACAGCGAAGGAATTCGATATAAACCCTGTATGGTGGGATGGAATGTTGAGAATTAAATTTTTTTAAAGTCTGAATGTCATGACTGTGGGAGCCACCCAAAAGGTGAAAGAAAATTTTAAGGTAATTAGGAGCACAAGGACCTTTTATAATAGTGAAAAGCCAACAGAGCATGTATGTATACACTTTTTAATATCCCATTTTACCGTTGATTATTCATTCTTTTATTAGCAGAAGTTGAAATAGAGGTACCTTTTTCTTACACATGACTTCTGAAGTCATTTCATTAATCAGTGGGACAATACGAAACGAGCGTAGGCGAATAAACTGCATTGCATGCTGACTGCGTTGCGCACCTCATTGGCTGAGCGAAGCGTAGCGTATATTGTTGTCCATGTGAGTAAACAAGACAGAATGTAAGAGAGTGCCTTCACTCAGTGAATATCTATGAAGAGTCTCTGTGTGATTAACCCATGTCCCCGCGTAAACTTATCAAAAGACCGGGTTCCCCCTTACAGGGGATAGAAACCCGTAAATAGGGAGACAATATAATAATTATATTCAAAATGCCAGCCAATGAGATGCGTTGCATAGTCGCGTTCGCTAGTTTCACATTGTCCGATCTCTATGAGCGCTAATCAAGTTTCGCTCCAAAAAAGCATATAATATTATACACTGGATAATTAATCCTACAACCGTCTACGGTTCACTTATTTTTATTCACGTTAACTAAATTAATTAAGAGTCTCATAATGCTGGATTTTACGATATATCAACTTTTAACAGTTAAGTATGTGATATAAAGGTAAACTGCTGAAACGATACTTAAAAGTTGTTGATCTAAACATTAATCACCTATTTCTTCTTATAAAATATAATCAATGTATTTTTTTTAAATACACCAAATTACTGTACTTTCATTTCAATTGTCTTGAGGACACACGACTATATATATCAATTGATTACTTTAAATATGTTACCATTTTGCATTTAAAATTAATTGGAAGGGAAAAAATAATAAAGATTAGAAGAAAAGCCTTTTGAACTTGAATTTAACGAGCGGTTCCAATGAAACCACTGAATAAGTAAACCATTAATTTAAAAGAAAACATTTATGATCTTATTGTGTAATCTGTAGGCTTTGGCATTTAAATGCCTGAATTATTTTTTCGTTATTACTTCTGCAATACTGATAACGTCAGTAAATAACAACATGATAGAATTCTTGTGTAACAACGTCTAACTTTCCTGAGAGGCCCAAAAACTGCATGGACTAATAAAATCGAGCTCAACAGCATTTTTTGTCATACTCATAACATTTAAACGTTAAAGTACATAATAATAATAAGATAAGATAATTTTAAGAGACCGGCCCGATTGGGGTAGAACCTCCGCCTTACAGATTGGGTTGGTTAGTACTGCGGACTGGCTGTGCTATATTACCACCATTGTTGTGCGAGGCTGTGGCGTGTTGGCGCGGCGGTCAGGGAGACCTTTTTTTTTTTTATTGATGTCCAGTGGAAATTCTACATGGAACTTCCTTCGCCCCGGGGAAGGGCGAAGGGGTATGCCGGACTCCTACCGGCTAAAACCACTGGAGCGGTCATCTTCGGCACCGAAGGGGGGCTCCAGGTCCTCGTAAGATCACACTGGAGCCGGTCAGGGAGACCTGGTGAAACGTGGCCGTTGGCGGTAGCCGACCGCCGCAGGACGAACGGGTTTCAAACCTAGGGACTATCTAATCTCTACCCTGGGAGGCTAAACCGTCAGTTCTTGTAAAGTCCTTGTTGTAGTGGTCATGCCGGAGAAGACCCGGCTACTGCTACAGGGACTGCGGGCCTTTCCTTCCGCCGCGCCAGCAAGCCGCATAACCTGAGCATTACAGTGGCGGGTTTGTACCGCATAATTTTTTTTTCCTCTGCCGACGCGAAGAATCCTCTTTAAAAATAATATGCCCTGAACAATAAATAGTTTTTCAGCGGCATCTATACCCACGTTAAAAATTGACTTTTGCAACATTAAGACACTTCACGCCAACATTAATACAATGCACCAGCACCTGGAAGCTGCCCACTCGACTTCTCTATTTCTTACGGAGACGCAAATATCTTGTCTGCATAAACCATCACATTTGAATTTATTTTGAAGGCACAGTTGGTGCAGTGACTGATAGAGTCGGCTGCTGCGCTCCGGGTAGTGGGTTCGATTCCCGCACGGAACAAATATTTGTATGATCTGCAGGTAGTTGTTGCGGGTCTGGGTGTATTGTATGTGGAATTCATGTCTGTAAGCCCATGACACAGGAAAAATCCTAGTGTGGGACAAGGTTTTAAAAAAAAAACTACCCAGGCTACAAATTGGAGCACAATTTTGTGCGCACTGATGCATGTACTTCCGGGAGGATATTTGCCGTCGCTGTCTTTACGGCTTTCAAGACAGGGATCTGTCTATTTTGTGGTTGAACATGGGTCATGCATACACCATGATCTTATGGCCTTTACAAGTTTCATAGTGGTGACATGGACACAACACGACTCTTGAGTACCAGCAATCGGCTGTTGACAAAGTACTTTAGCAGTATCCTTCGGCGGAGCTAGTGGTCCTCGGAGACTTTAACGCCCACCACGTTGTCTTCTCACACCTGGTACATTCTCCAACAAGAATACCAGATATTGAGTGCCATACGATTTCCTTATTGGACCTTCTGTTGACCACACGACCGGACGAGTATTCCATATTAGTGGATGCGCCACTTGGCTTGCGTGATTTCTACGCATCGTACCCCTGGAGGCAGATTTGTTTCTTTTCAGACCACCTCAAAACTTCTGCTATAACGGGTGAACATGTGCCATAGAGGTAGACCACGATATGGAATAGGATATATAAGATATCATGGAACGCAGACGAAGTCGAAAGCTAGTCAACTATAAAAAACCTTTTTACATTTCCATTCTACATTCGAAAAGATTTACGATATTGTGTAGGTTTTTAATATCCAAACATAATTCCATAAATGGTGGGATCTTTCAACTAGAACCTCGAGAGTTTGGCGCGTTTGATGTAATTTATATCTGGCTTGTTGTAGATGATGTAATCCCGACATCAAATTTAGGTGTCATATATTTGTTTTATTTATTTTATTTCGCCCTCTTATGTGTAATGTTCGAGAAGAATTAAGAGGTATATCAGTAAAACAACGTTTCGTCACAAGGGTTTACTCCGGACTGGCACACTATTACCCGATATATTATAATTAGATGTTATAATTACATTACATATTATAAATATATTATAATTTTTAAGAACGATGAAGAAGATCTTTTCTTTCCGGCCTTTTTTTAGTTTTTGCTTTCAATGATATACCCACCTCCCTTTGAAGATTAGTTTTACTCGAGCTAACATTTTATGAGGTGGATTAGTCTGCCTCATAAAGTATATCTTACACGCATTTTTATTAAATAAAAGATATAAACTTAATTACATTAAAATTAATGGCACCATAAATTGCAATACTAATAATAATTTATTGGGAAAATATGGTCAAACATGAATTCAAAAAACAAGGAGCTAGACTCCTGATTTATATTGTTTTAAGGCATAGTTCGGCTACAAAACAGCAGGCAGGTTGAAAACTGTGTCGCGAGCGCGCTTATTGGGAAATCTGCGTGCTCATACCGAGCGACCCCCGGAAAGACAGCGGTGTGCATATGGTCACGTACCGCTGTGTGCGCAGCACAGCGCATAGTGAGGCTTCGGGTGAATCTTTTACAATCCCCTCGAGAGATTCCTGGGGGGGGTGGCCTCTTTACAGTCGCCTTCCCCCCGCTAGAGGCGATGACCGCCTTACAGTCATCACCTCCAACATGTGCCTAAAGGCGTTGCACCAATGGGTGGCTCTAGATGGAAATCTTTCGAGTTCCTGGGGCCTCCCTTCGTTGCCGACGATGATCACTCCGGTGGTTTTAGCCGGTAGGAGTCCGGCATGCCCTTTCGCCTTTTTCCGTGGCGAATGAAGTAAGTACATGAGGCATTTCAACCAGATCATTTTTTTGAATAAACAAGGTTACGTGCGAAGTGTCGCGGTGAGCCCACTCTTCTTAATCTCTTCCAGGTTTTTTTGAACGCAGCCACGGCATCTTCGGGGTTCATAAAGCGAATTTGTCTAAGTTTATCTTTTAGGGAAACATAAAAGGTGCCAGGTCGGGACTGTAAGGAGGATGACTCACTAATTTCACACCTTCCATAGAGAAATATTCGATTTACACGCCTTTTATCTTCTAGCGCAATTGTTGCGAAATGACCCGTCCGTCCAAAGAATGAGGCACTCATCTTTTCCTTCGACTTCTGCACTTCTTTACTTTTGTTGGCAAATCTTCGAATGGAAACGTCCATTAGGCAGATTTTCCTTTGGTTTCGGGCTCCTAACAATATATACAGCTTTCATCACCTGTGACGTTGTCAAACATAGCATTCGACTCACCCTCGTTATATTTTTCAAGCATTTCGCGGTGCCAATCCAAATGATGGTGTTTTTGATCTTCCGTCAAATTATGAGGTACCGATCTGCAGCTTTCTGACGCCTAAATGTTCTTGTAAGACTTTTTGCACTTGCCATATACCAAAGCCTAATCTTGCCCAGATCTTTTGATATGTCACTCTTTTATCAACTTATATCATTAGCGCCACAGCACTTATCTTCAGTGGTCGCCGTAGAAGGAAATCATCAGTGAGATTACTTCGACCACGTTTAAACTCATTAAACCAGAGAGTGGCACGAGATGGGCTTCATCATGAAATGCTAGTCGAAATATATGATAACATACTTGTTGATTAAGACCGCAACGAAAGTCGTAATATATCATGAAGCGAAAATGTTCTCTAGTCAAATTAATTTTGGCGCACGACATGCACTTTTTAAATTGCCGCTAATTTGTAAAAACTAATGACATATGAATTCAATGTACATCTACAGCTTCCCAAAGAGTTCTTTATTCAAAATTTAAATACATTTCTCTTCGACGGCTTTTCTTACTGGCCAATTCTATAAACATTCAATGTGACCCTCGACACGATATCTCTATTAGAATAACGCATGTATATTCTAATAGAGATATCGTGTATAGTAAAAGATAAAGCTAAAGATGATGATTATTATTAAATGGTACCATGAATTTAAATAGCGGGACCTGTTTACAGCATTTTATAGTTGTGTCAGCCAAGACAAAGGTCTTTAAATTAAAAAAGTGAGCAAAAGACCAGAGCATTTTTCGATATTGAACTATTTTCGTCAATACAAAACTATTATTACGGTACACGATTATTATTAGACCTCTTATTATTTTATTAATTTCAGGATTATTTATATCTTTTGCATTTATTAAACAAAATGTTTGCTCTAAGTAATCTATACGATTTTTTAAGATTTTATAATAAAAGATGCAAAAGAGAATTTTAACGAATCTCATTATACAATTTGAGTAATATATTTTTGAATTAAAATACTTAAGAGAGAGGAGACTTTCAAAGATTGAGAGCGTTTTGTGAAGATGGTGGGTGTAAGAAATAAATCAAAGAAGTGATTTAACTTGTCACAATCCAAAAATATGTCTTAGAAATGATGAATTACTCTTATAAATTGTAAAAAACAACTTAATCATGCAAATATGTCCACAACAAAACACGTTATTGTTTATGCATGCAAGTTTATGAAAGGACCTAAGAGATGCAAAATGTGTTCAACTATATTGTGAAATGCTAGATTTATGCGGAGATGCAATATAATTAATAAAGTTCCTAAGTTTTGTAGGTTAGTATTGACAAGGATTGATCGGTTGGGATTAATGACTCGGAATGTGGGAGGCATTGTTCGCGTGCCTACGCCTTGTGCAGCGGATTAGCTCGCTAATCGACTGTAGCACGTGTTCAGATATTTAGCACGAACCGCAGTTCGTGTGGACTCGCATAATGAGACGATTAATGTGTGGTATATGAATGCGTATTATAAATTTTAATATCACCGTGGAGCCTATCTGGCTGCAAAGTAGTAGTGTTGAAACCACAATTTATACATTTCTGTATTACAGTGGGAAAGGCACAGTAGTTTTTATTTTGAATTACTGATCATAAGAGACAACAAAACCTAAATTCTCAGGGTGACAAGCGCAGTGTTTCAAGCATGACTAGCCCTAATACAATTATTATTTATCTCCAGGCAAATGATTTGTTTATAGAATTAACAAAGTTGCGCATACTTACACCATGGGGAAGATTTTGTATCATAATAATTAAAGAACTAACAATGTTATACCCATTTTTATTTAAAATCTATTTGTATTTCCTGTTAAATAAATAAAAAAATTATGATTGATGATTGATATAGATTAACAATTAGGGTGTCAACATTTGGAAAAATATTGTGGCAATAATAGGAAATTGTATGTTGATAAAAGGGAATTGAAGATCACATACATAACACACAAGAAAGATGATGAAGATTTTAGATTATATTGATTATTAATTTCGGCCGTAAGTGAGCAAAACGAAGGGTCTTCATCTATATATTCAAGTTTCCCAACGAATCCAATAATATCTCTTTTATTCATTAGTGCGAATTGAAAGCTCCTCGACCGGAATTCCCTCACGGCGGAAACGATTTCTGATGACTATAAACCTGACAATGCCACTTAATAGTACCTAAAAACGGATGAATGTCTTGCTAACAACTTGTTATTTAAAAACGGAGAACGGCGTATTATTATAATTGTTGCAAAAAAGAGTGATGAGTTTTAAAAATGGAATTCTATGGCTAAGATTTATTTCTTGGTCGTACCAATGACAAAGGGTGTGAGAATGGTTTTGGCGCTGAATGGAAGGTGTCTGTGTGTAGGGTAGGCTTGGGAGGTGTGAGGAGGTGGCAGGTGGGCGCGGGGGCGGCATATCGATCGCGTGGGCTGCGCAACAAGTGCCGCGAGACGCCCGTCGTGTCCCGCAAACACACCGCCCAAAAGCCCCACGCATTCGTTCGACATATGCAATGCGCCTGCACTGCACTATACTGTTGGGCAATATATTTCTATGGTCTGTGGCCTTTATTTGCCCACTTATTCGCAGCACGCTGCACCACGCCCTTCCAAGGGTTCTTTGTATTCACTGCCGCTGCCGTAGTTATGGCATGCTGTTGTGATGCGGCTCGGATAGCGCGATGACTGTTGCGTAGTCCAGATAGGGCTCAAGCCTACGCTGTTTCTATGCTTCCACTTTTTGTATTATATCGATGACACTATGACTTCTGTTGTGTAGTAGGAACATTTTACAGACATAAATCCTAATCCAAACCGGGAAGAATAACTTGTAGGCCATATAAATTTGTTCCGCGCGGGAATTGAACCCGCAACACATAGTGTAGAAAGCAAAGCGGCTAGCCACTGCGACAAACATGCTGCTGTCCTGTACGCTCAGTCGCAATTTTCGTTTAGTAATATTTGGTAAGTATATTATTTTTCCCTTAAAGGGCTAAAATATTATGGTAGACATAGTCACGTAACTGATGTAAATAAATTGCTTGATATTTTTAGTCACGTAAGTTAATAAACCCATCTCATCCCGTGGGTGCCGTAAAAGGCGACTAAGGGATTAGCCGGAGCATGGGCAGCAGCATCCTTCGAATACATTAAAAACTCAACTGCGATCGCCAACCCGCTTGCCAAGCGTGGCGATTATGACAAAACCCCCCAATGAGCACACAACCGTCGATATTGGTCGTTGTGGTGATGCTTGCGGGAGGCCTGTGTCAGGCAGTGGACTTTATTCAGCCAAAATGATGAAGTTAATAACTATAGTTTACTAACAAGAATACCGTTAAAGTATAAAGTATGAGTGGTATGGAATAATTCGGGTGAGAACACAATAAACCACATATCGGAAGTAAGTTTTATTCAGAATTATACTATCGGTACAAATGTTGAAGTAAATACCTGTATTTTAAACATATATAAACACCAAAAGTAATATACTATACACAAGTAGGTACACGACTATTAAATTGAGTGGAAAATTATCATCTACACACATACTACATATGTCAAATCCTTCTGTGCTAAGTTTCACGAACAGCTCCGTCATTGTATAAAGGATCAGAAATGTATAGTTAAATTTTGCTATTTTTATCATAATAGTAAATGTACGCAGACCACTGAAAGTACATACATTGATAGATCTCATATTTTTTAAATGTTCTCCAATATTAGGTACTTAATTTCATTAACATAATACAGAGATTAATGACTATATTTTTTCTATTATAATAATATTAAAACTACGTACGCATTTGAAACTTAATAGAACGAAGCGAACTCAGTAATAAAATGGAAAGGAGACCCATATGCCATTTTTTGCCTACGCATTCCCGGAATAATAAATATTGAGAAAAACCATATAGATACAACTCAGATTTACAGTGGCCAAATAAAGAAAAATATTTTTTGTAGTGTTGTGTTTTTGTTGTGATGTAATAGCCGGCGCTACCTCAAATGGCATTGTTACAGACTTAAACAACAATTCATGATTAAAATGACAACTTGTTCATTCATTTTGTGATTACGCGCAAGTAAATGTTGAGTTTCAATATTCGGATTTTCTGTGATTATTTCAACGACTTTGGCTAGCTTACGGAATCTCGCGAGGTTTTGTTATAGATTGTGTTATTTAAAACAATAACTGTAGATTCAATTCCATATATCTTGATCATGATTCAGTCACACTAAAACTAAGACAGCAGCTGATATCTTTATCTAAAAAAATTGACTAATTTGGAATTTGTAACGCTTCATGAAGTTTTGGATTAAACAAAGTATGGGAGACGGAAGGGAGGGAGTATAGTATGGGAGGGGTTGGTGTCGTTTTCACATAATTGTATTTAAATTCATTCAACGCAAGACAAACCTACAATTTCCACTAACTAAGAAGACTACAATAAAAAAAGGGCACATCCATAAAATTTGAAATATTAAAGTACTTGCAGAATAAATGGTTCTTAAGGAACAACCGTGAATAAGATGTAATTTAATTTTAATTCAGAGTGAACAATGTGCAAGACGAAAAGGCAAAACAAATAAAAATGATTCATAAAATTGCGTAATTATGGGTTTAAATTATTACTGTAAAACAATCAGGTAGTACCTAAATAACGAATTAGCACCCCAGGGATTAGGGAACCTTTTGTTAGGAAAGTAAAGTACCGATACATTTCTTACTTACTTACAAATTAAAAAATAATTTCAAATTTGTTAGTTAATTCTATAGTAAGTTTACTTCCTGATATAAATACCTCTGTTTTGTTTCGAAGCCACACACAAATCGCAACTTCACGCTAAAATGATCCAAAAGTATTTTATAATCTTACTATTCACAAAAATTTCTCCATCAGGCTCAAACGGCTGAACGGATTCAAATGAAATTTAATGAATAGTAACATAAAAAACCAATTTTCACAAAATATTAGTTTCCGTAACGGTACAATTTATAGGCTAGTACAAAAATAGTGAGTTAAATTTTAAGAGGACATTCAGAAGGCCATAATGATAGCGTTTAATAAAATAAAAGAATAACAATTATATTTTTTTGGAATTATAGAGTACAATTTGTGAATAATATGCACACAGATAAACAACACTCGCCGCTGTAGTAACATTTTGGAAATTTGGTTTGAGTGCTCAAATAGCAATCACTTATTAATTATTGCAAAAATGGAAATGCCTTTTTTTCGTAAACGTGATCTCATCACTGAGCAATCAGTATGTCCCCTAGAAATAAAGTTCGCTATTTTTTTAGGTATAATGGAATACATTTTACATTATATTTCGGTAACGATTAATAATTGTTCGAACCTTTTGTGTATATCGACCCAAAATCTTGGACAAACGCTTTGTACTTTATACCTATTGTATACAAAATATATTACAGATATTTTATATCTAAAACCATAATGATAATTGCGAAGCAGATACTAGGATCTGAGAATGAACGTGTTAGATTTCATAGGAAGAATAGACAGGCTCTACATGAGATCTCATAACTTTTTAAGTGTGAAAGAGTCGTGAGACTTGGCTACATAGCTTACGTGTAATATTTTTATGGGATATATTATAGACAGCATTGGAACAATATATTTTAGCCTCGAGTTATACAGTGAAATGTGATTAATTCCATAACTAACACAAAAACTGGTTAAACGAAGGCTTATCCATAGTTTTATAGTTATGACAAAAGTTATTTCTATAATATAACTTTCACTTTTTATCAGAAAATAGTCGTATAGTATTTAAATAATTTACAACTTACAAGTCACAATGTAACACTTGGAATGAGAGTTATTTATTTATATATCTAATATTGATATAAGATCCACAAATTCATTAATACTGGTTTGGCAAATGGAATCTATTAGGTACACATTGATGATTAATATATTAAGTTATCTGATAGTCCTTGTAACCACATTTGTGGTTATAATATACCCTCGTTAGATTGTTATTCTTTTCCAAAGTAATTTGTGTAATGAGATCATTTTACCTTACGTCTTATAACTTCTCTCGTTGCCTAATATTAAGTAAGACAGACCTAATACCGACCCTTATTATCTTTTGTTTGTCTTGATACATTGTGGCACTCAGTCGTTTCGGGGTTCCTCACATACATAGCTTTACATCTTTAAAACTTAATTTTAAGTTAGAATACATTTATATAATCCTAGAGTATAAACCTGTCACGAATATCTGTCACTTCTACATTATCACTTTTGCCTACATCACTCTGTAAAACACTAAAACCTTAAACTCTATAGGTATAATTTTGTATCTTGGCGTTATTTTCACTACTTATCTAGTTATATAATAAAATAGAAACATCACGTAAGGAATGGACAAGTCTTAATAGAGCCTAAGTATATCTCGTTTGAAACATTTTTATTGCGTTACATACTCATAAATTAGTAGAACGATGAAAGTTAGCCCCACAAGCAGATGACGTGTGCAAAGCGAACATGCATCATATATTAAAAATAATTGCAAATCCTAACTTGAGAACTTGTCATTCATATTCTTTTACATGAACCCCAAAATAATATTGCCTGACAAATTTATTTATCTAAAAACGACAACTGTAATATATTCAAAAATAAATACATTGGGAAAGATACAATTTATACAGTTACCTATGTATCAATTCATAGATATTTTATTTAGGAGACTATCTAATTCGGAATTCAGAAGAAAATAGAGACAACATCAATGTTCATGAGCATCTAATATGAAATATGTCCACAATAATGAAAATTTTATATAAACATGTTTAGTCAGTACGTATAGAAAATTCGAAATTTAGCCGCGATCCTTAATTTACACTGGTACACGCGCATACGATCGGGAAGTCGCCATCGTAAATCTAAGAGATGACGCATGAGTTGCGTTTGCTGTTGTGCCGCTCGCGGATCTGCTGGAGGTGTGCAAGCTGTGCGGGGGAGGGCACATGCGGCTGATTGGCTGGCGGCGTGGGGCTGGAGCCGGGCGCGCCATGTGGCCCCGTCGGCAGTGATTGCCGCCGTCGCCGCCGCAGCGCTGGCGACAGATTGTACTTCACCTTTGCCTGGACTAACAACTCTTTAAAGATCTGAGACACGTTTATGTTCTCCTTCGCCGACGCCTCCACGAACCCGTTCTCCCAGTCTACTGTCACCACAGATTCTGTGGTGTGGAACTCTACCTGTAAAAGAAATAAATATCAATATCAAAAAGTAGACTAAATGTTGTATTTCATTCAACACTAGTTTACAATTCATCTGAGGAAAGCATCGTTCCACAATCTTCCCTTACAGTGAGGGTGTATACGTGTAAAAAGAAAAATAAATGAAACCGGAAGTTGTTTCGTATATTATTATTAATCGTGATTCATGAATCCTTAAGCATTATTATACCTATGTAGCAAAAATTGAAGACGCTGGCGTATCGTTGCGTCAACATTTCTCGAGGCTCTCTTGCCTACATTCCAGTTTAATATCGAGTCTAAGCAAAATGAGAACATTGCCGAAAATATTCTTTGACATTTTTATATCATGTAGAATTTTTATGAACTTCGAATAGATATGAATATTAATTTGAAATGTAGCTAATTAAACTGAAAGTTCATTTTAGCGAAATCCATACCAAGTTTCCGTGCATCAGGTTTATTGATAATGGAGTTTAAAAATCTGAAACATGGCCTCCTATTTAATCTGTTTTTCAAGAAAGTCTCAGTAATTAAATCACTAATTAACATATCTTGGTCGGGAAATCGACTATTGTTTCAGTTAACCTAATCGAGTTTCGTGCAGATTTATTACGTTAAGTTTTGTTTTATTGGATAAGTTTAAAGCAGTCTCCAAATATATTGTGTTACGAAACTACGCAAGACTTACTGATACCTACTACTTGCTTGAAGATTCCGAGTTTTATAAGTGTAATTTACTTTAAAATACCAACATACAACAATATGTTATAAAACAGAAGAGTTATTGCAATATTTCTCCAATAAAACACACAGACACTCTATGAGCATGAAAGGAGAGAGAATCTCGATTAGAAACCGTCGGTTTTCTCTTCAATAAAAACAATGTTACAATAGTTGGTGCGGAGTTCACAGCCGTGCGAGCCGTTATTGGCGAGTCAACTGATGCAACGGGGCTATTGTGCGCGATGTCCCGGATGCAGCTATCGCAGGAACACGTCCCAGACGAACCAACTTCGCCACGCAGCTTATGAATTATACAAAGCATGCTTGTAACCAATGCGTTTGATACTACTGACTTCTAGTTCTCTGATTATTGCATATAAAGTTTGCAATGGATTCAATTCCAATGCTAACTTTATGAATACAATATGTACTGAAAGCCCTATCCTAGCCATGAAGGTGATATTCAGTATGGATACGTGATCATATTTGTATAATATTTTTCTGAAATTAAAACTGTAAAATAAATAGACTCGATAAAAAGTATTCTTGTAAGCTGATTGAATTTAGGCCATTTTATAAGAAATAATTACATTTTCGCAACTTGAATAAAAGGTATAAATTTCGATATTTTTACAATGTTTTCATTTTTGAAATGGTAAATAGTATTGTCGAAATATTCACATGCTTTGCAGTGTGGTGACGGTTAAGAATCTGTACTTACATTAATTACAACTCAACTGAGATAGCTAACCCGCCTGGTAAGCCTGCCGATTACGGACTCTCCCCCCCTTAAAGCACACAATACAATGCATAGTTCACGGTGCCGACAGAGCGAGTATCTTATCTTTATCTATCTATCGAGTTAATAATTGGTAAATCTGCTACCAAAATTAAGCTTAATTTACGACTTTTGATCAAAATGTATATCTACGCTGTTCCGTGTGGTGTGCGGATAAAGAATATCTCCTAAATATTTATTACCTGATATTCCACCTCCTTACGTGGATATCGTTAAAGACAACTAAGGGACTCTAAACCAGAGAGATGGTCAGTAGCGGCCCTTCTGTGGAACAGTAGCCATACAGCACTCACCAATTACTGGCCTGCCAAGCATGATGAGTACGGAAAATTCCTTCCAAAATGACACGATTGTGGAAATCTATGGGGGATCATCATGTCAGCCACAGGACGTCCACTGCTGAACAAAGGCCTAATTTTTTTATGGGGGATGCCTTTGTTCATAGCTGCATTTATTGTATGTAGAAAATATTGGATAGAGTGGTATGTGTAATTTGTTTTAATTAGCAACTTATCAAGAGTCTCGGAAGTTTCCGTTTGTTTTGACGCTCAAATGTTATGCTTTTGCAAAGCTTTTAATTTCGTGTAGATGGAACTTAATTTTAAAAACAAACCAGAATTTAATTTTACGGTCAGTTTGACAATATTTACACAGTTTTAGTTTTTATTATACCGAAAATAACGAATCTATTAAATAAATATAATATAAAATATAAATTAAATAATTAAAACTAATAACTTATTTTACAGAGATTGTTTCAGTTCAAAGATTGTTTCAGTTCAAACAAGCTGACAACATTTTTTCTGACCCACTGCATACAGAAAATATCATTTTATAGTTTTTCGTTAGGCAGTTCGTTACTAATACTGATAAATTTGATACTAACACAAGTTTACATTTTGAAACATTGGTTAACAATCTCATTTTGTCAAACTTTTAACGGACGAGACTACAATTGGCTGTTTCGCAATTGGCATTCTAAAACGCTGACTAAATTTCCATAGAAATAAACAACAGGATATGCCTGAAGAATGTGCGTGAATTTCTTAATTCCTTCTGTTACAATATCTATCGCATCACTATTATAGAGGAGATTTTTAGCAGATTTCGTCACATCCAGTAGACTACCGGCGTTGCTAATGTTTCTCTGTGACCTTTTGCTCCACATGTTGCAAGTTCTGACATTGCGGAAATTCAATTTTCTTCACAACACGTTGGAAATGACTTCATAATAAATGCGCATTTCAATGCTTGAGACCCGTTTCAAGAGATTTCTTCCATTAATTCCGTATTTTATTAGAATTGGCTTGACGATTTACAATATTAATCCTAAATATATTGCTGATATTTTGTAAGCAATTCCAAAATTGAATTGACAATCCTGTTATTTATTAAAAATTTATATATATATACAATATATTATATGTATCAACAGACAGGATTGTTTGTATATTGTTTACAGATGATAGATTTCTTTGAATATTTGAACATATCCTTCGGGGTTACGTTATTCGTGACAATGAATGATCCACTTCACCCGTCACTTTGATACCTAAATTTCATCACACTAAACTCTGTAGTTATACTGTGTATATGTCACGAGTAAGACTAGAAAAAAAGAAATAGATTTACCCGGGTTCACCTAGAATTATCCAAGCTCTTTTGGGTAAAGACCGAATTATAACTAAAATAATTTTGCAGTCGACGTTTACTCGTACGAACCTATTTGGTATCTAACCCGATGAAAATACATCATGTATTTCCTCCACCCCAGGGAAGAGAGCAGGGATCAAACTACCGGAGTGGTCACCTTCGGTGCCGAAAAGGGGCTCCAGGAACTCGAATAATCTCCATCTAGAGGCCTTTCCCATAGGCCATAGCCATAGGAAGGATTTCCGCAACGACCGATTACATGCCACTCACCACCCGAACATATTAGGTCTTATTTTAATAATCCACGATATGTTGCATGGTGCCTCAATAAATGCTTAAGATGATGTACCGAACACAAAAAAAACTCATAGTAAAAATCCATTTTTTTCTTTTGTGTGATGTCGCTACTGTGCGCCGTCTGTTTTGTTTAACGTTACAGACTATCTAAATCAGTCAACCAGCCCTGTCCGCCATTGTCTTACTATGCATGTGAATATTATCACAACTAAGAGAACTAGGAAGTAATGAAATAAATGATTTGATAAAATATTTTTTTAAACAGCAAATTTACAAGTTTTTTTTATACCTACATTATCTTCATCGTTCACTGTAGCGCCATGCAAAATATCGTGGACTATTAAATTAAGACCTTGTATAATCACACGAAATAATCTACCGAACTCATCTCTCCTTAGAAAACGTACTGAATATGGAGAGCCATACCTTCACCTAACATTATCCAGCCAGTATTGGGTAGTCTTGTAGGTACGTGTGTGAGTAAATGCCGAATGAAAGTTTATTCTAGTTATAATTCGAACTTTGCCCAAACGAGCTGGGATAAATCTAGGTAAACTCGGGTAAACCTAAACGTATAGGTATACATACGTACACACTCAGTTGAGACAAATATTGAACATCAAAATACACAAGGCAAAGAATAAAGAAGAAAGTATAATAAGAAGAAAAGAATCGCTTACTTGTCTCGCACCAGTTTCCGCCAGGTCCACCTTATTGCCGACCACGACAATAGGAACGGCCGTGCTCTCTTTCGTTTCGTGGATTTGATCTCTTAAAGTTCTCACTTCAGTAAAGCTGTTTGCGTCAGTAATATCGTAGACCAGAATGAAAGCGTCTGCGGACTGCATAGACAAAGCCCTCATTGCGGGAAACTCGTATGCCCCCGACGTATCTAATATATCCAGGGTAAGCCTCACACCGGATACGTTGAAATCTCCGTGATGCATCTCTTCTATCGTCCTCTTGTACTTTGGTGAGAATGTGGTATAGAGAAACTGAGATATGAGCGACGACTTGCCAACTTTTGCAGCTCCTAAGACTACTATTTTGTGTCGGACTGCATTGTTGGTTAAGTTTCCACTGCTCGACACAGTGTCTTCTGTCCGCTCAGTCCTGAAAAGAAAAATATGTTTAATAACATAAACACAAATTTTAGATTTTCATCATATCAGTCAAATGACGTCCACTGCTGGACATAGGCTTTCCTTGTTTCCACAATGGTGTCGTCGTATTGGAAAGAATTTACCACCACGCTTGGCAGGCAGGTTGACAAGCGCAGAATTGCTGCTGTTCCACAGAAGGAGCACTGATAGCTACCCCTCTGGGTTACGACATGGTCGCTTTTTACGACATTACGATTTACGAGTACATTTACGAGTGGTGCCATGTTCTTAATCCGGAAACCACACGGTGCAATGAGATTTTACATAACATCAATATTGTATGTAAAACACAAGTGAATTTTATTACATTCATAATACTATACCACTAAATTTAGATTAGATTCAACTGATGGAATAAATCGCGTCATAAATTTTACGACGTGTAGGATGCAGTTTTCAAACAGAACGATAACAATGTAAATCGAGTTAGAACCTTACAATATAGCAGTCCTTTGATAAAACTAACCTTGTGAACACTGACGTTCTGGCCAATATGTTAATGTAGGTGGTAGATAAATAGCGAGGGCACTAGACTCCTTATCAACGGAACTTGGCATAATGGCACAGCTAATTGACAAACAGATCGGGTAAACACTAGCAATTAGTGAGCGATGTAATACTTTCAGAACAACGGAAAATTCTGTCCAGTGTAATTTTATCTGAATTTAAATATGTAGAGTATGCCAATCTATTCATACAAATAAATAAAATTGAAGTGTCTGTTTACAATATCAAAATAATAGCTTTTTACTTATATATAATAAATTATATACGGAAACGGATTTAAGTTTTTTGTGTCTGTCTGTCTGTTTGTTCCAGCTAATCTCCGAAACGTCTGGATTGATTTTAACGGGACTTTCACTGGCAGATAGCTGATGTTATAAGGAATAACTTAACTTTAGAACAATAATTAGGGTGCTGCGCAAAATAATTACAACCCATTGAATCCAGCCATCCGTCTTACTTTAACAATGGAAAATAATTTAAGGCTAGGCTCTATGAATAGTTTAAATCAAATGAATCAAGTAGCGCCACAACATACGATACTCCGACTACTTTGAACGATATTCCAACAGTATAAACGCTTAATTCAAGAACAACTCCAACAAGCTTCTAACCCGTAATCTATGTTACACTGACCTATTTCCTTGAGTTTATTCTTCCTTTCATGGGGAGTGACAAACAGATTCGTGTATTAACGAACAGTTCTAGTACATTCTATGTTAACATATTATAAGTAAAGCGAAACCTGTTAATCTTAGCCGTATAAAATGCTTTTTTTATTATATCAATAATACCATCACCTCATTCGATCTTAGTTGAGATTTACTCTTTTAATATAGGTTTTGCGTTGGCTTTTTCAAAAACTATTAATTCCAGTTGTATCCGAACAATGATTATTTTTATCAAATGGGGTAAGTCCATTGACGTATAAGTTTCATCATGATTCGTTTTAGGCGATGTTTTAGCAATGTGATCTCACATTATCTATATATATCTATACTCTATATTTTCTACATATGTTGTTGCTGTTGTTATTGGCTTTTTCAGAGAATCTTCTTTGCATCAACATTACTCCTAATATCTAGGTTAATTGCACAAATTTGGTATGCCCGTGAATTCCGTTCTGTCGGGATTGGTCAGTTTTTACTGCTATAGCAATCTTAGTGTAAGGCATTTTAGTGGCATGGTTGGTGCAGTGGCTGAACAGTCGGCTGCTGCGCGCCTGGTCGCGGGTTCGATTCCCGCGTGGAATAAATATTTATATGATCTGTAGGTAGTTCTTCCGGGTCTGGGTGTATTGTGTATGGAATTTGTGTCTGCGTTTACAGACACGACACATGAGAAATCCTAGTGTGAGGGATAGATTAAAAAAAGAATAGTGCTTGATATGTGTGTATTAATCCCACACATTGGCGTGCATTACTAACCTAACCTAACCTAACCTTTACATAACTTTACACGATTTTATTGTATTAATAAGACTTTAATACTATCACATATATTAAAAGAGTACTCATATCTATGGAGCTTCTTGCCGGTTCTTCTCCATGGGACCAACGACTTGGAATCGTGTAATTTCAATTTAAGTGTCAGCAAATGGTTTACATTTTTTAGCCTACTTTACTTGACTCACAAAAGGATTGCAGGAATTTTTCTATAAAAAAAAAATCTTCACTGTAAGAAGAGCCACCATTACCATCCCGGTAAGACGCTGAAAGTTTGAATGTAACTATGTTCAGCAGTTATTTCCTTTGTCGTCGGTCCCGGTGCGGCCAGTTAAAGCGTTCATGATAATCGGCAAAATGATTCCACTCGCGCTGATTGCGCCATTGTAGCCACGTCCACCTAAACATTGTAGTTGTGGAGCTAAGGCTGAAAACTGTCTGTTCATATAAAGGAATCCAAATAAGCATATGACTAATTGAGTTACCTAACCAATACCAGTTGAATGAAAAATATAAAACAATTTTGCAGTGTAAAAACACTTTAATAATTATTAAATAATAAATTGTTTATATAATCATTTTAATAACACAATTTTAAACAGATTATTACATCTCGTATATAATAGATTTTTTTTTCCTGACGTTACGAATGCTTTACAGCGTCAAGGGTCGTTACAGATTTTAAAAGTTATTTTATTTCATCAACCGTACAATTTTATTCAAAAAGCTAGTTTCGATGCACGCAGTAATCTCTCACAGTGTCTTGATGTCTTTAAATGCGGTATGTTGTTTGGGACTTTATTATTTTAATAACTGGATTCCAAACAGGTGGTACCTGCCAACCATGTTCTCTATTAAAACTGGGATGTTTTTTAATTTCAATAGTCTCACGAAACATTCTTGGTACATATCGGTTCTCTTTCGCGAGGACTTGAGGTTGATCAAAACGAAGATAATGGAGTCTATATCGAGTGCCCACCTACGTCCATCGCATTGTTGGGGCCGATCTGGCTGACAGAGCAGTGCATCTACCCGGGTCAGGAAGAATGGAGTCGACGAGAAACGAGTTTGCTGTGGAACATCGGTTGTCACCATTGAAAATACAGCACGGAAGGTACTGCGCAGCCCACGTTAGAGGAGTGCCTAGCTTGGGTGACACAGCGTCGTGATCTCATCGTGGAGGTCAAAGACGGTGACCTCTCGCTTGTTGTGGTTCTTTTTATCATCTGGAGCGAGAGCGCTTGAGATGCCGTTGCCTCCTTTTGCAAGGACGTAATACACGCAAAGGAGGCGGTAAAGTGGGGGCAGATAGAGCCCACCTCTTTTCCCTGCCACTAAAAACACAGTGGGCGTAATCGGAGGGCGCTGACCACTCACTTTCTGGCCTCCATGAATTGCGACCTGCGGGTGACGAACTTGGAGCAGTCCATCTCCCGAAAAGAATCAAGCCCTGAGACGGCGGCGCGCTGTATTCTGGGCACGCCCCTCTGGAGGAATGTGCGGCTAATCAGGTCACACAAAGTCAGGGCCCGTCAGACTAAGTGACGCGCCTAAACCTGCCAGGGGTGCGGTTCAATGCCTACCGGACAGACACCGCACCCCAGCCATAGGTAAGTAGAAGGAATACTGGTGTAGTCGGCAAGAGTACGGCATGCTCTTCCGTCCCAAACCAAGGTGAAGGAAGTCCTAGAGGATTTCTCCACGACGAAAATAAACAAGTATAGTATAGTTCAAGAATTATCGCAATAATTCGAAGAATATGTGGCGTTCGTTTTCCTTAAGGGTCTTTTTACATATGAGCGTATATTAGCTTACCTGACTAAATTGTAGCTGTACTAATTTAGTTTAGTATCTAGAATTATCGTTATGCTGTCAACATTTTCTAACATAAAGAAGAAATAATGAAGAATATTTCATTTTTTATTTTAACAACATTTTCACCAATAGAGGCGTACAGATCAGTACAGATAATTTTGAAGCTTATACCTGGGCTCCCTAGCCACTTACTTGATTTCACCAAGTTTCGAGCATCGTGCATGGTAACTTATCTATCACGAAACTTCTATGTAGAGAGTACAAGTACACTGCAAACTCCATTTAGAATTTAAATTGTGTTTCTACAAAGTATCGGGTACCTAGCCTACAGTAGAAACTAGAATACCACGATAATGTGTCGTATCTTTTTTGCTACAAACAAAAATAAGAGCTTAATATTAAAGAACTAACGTATAACCGAGTGGTGCCGGCTAAGAATAGCAAGAATACAACACCACTCCATCTCTTCCCGTAGGTGTCGTACAAGGCAACTATGGATTAGCCGGAGGATGGACAGCAGCGTCCTTCCAGTAAATTTACAACACAACTGCGACCGCATACCTTTATTTTTTTATTGGTGCCCAGTGGAAATTCTTCATGAACTTCCTTCACCCCGGGGAAGGGCGAAGGGGTATGCCGGACTCCTACCGGCTAAAACCACTGGAGCGGTCATCTTCGGCACCTAAGGGAGGCTCCAGGTCCTCGTATGATCACACTAGAGCCGCATACTGGTGCCATCTCGGAGAGGGTGACTGTAAAGCAGGCGACCGCTTTACAGTGAACACTGGTACTTGAATTCCTTCAGAAGCTATTAAATTCCGTCTTACTCGAGGGCACTACGCTGAGAGCATGGCACAGAGGCGAGGTGGTGCTCTTCTTTAAAAAGTGATCTAGGTGATAACACCCGTTTTACAATTATGCACCATTCTCGCTTCCGAGTCATGATTATAAGCTGTTTTCAAGGGTCATTACGACTCGTCTCGAGCACAGGTTTCATGACTTCCAGCCTCCTGAACAAGCCAATTTTCTGCTAACAGTTCTCCACTAACACGGGTAATAAAACTGGTATTCTAGTCCATAAATAATCGTCAAAACTAATATTGAAAGTGACCGGTTTCAGTATGATTTCAATCTATGAAGATCATATTGAAGTCAGTCTTACCTTTAAGAGGAGCAGCATACCTAACACATACATACATAACCTTTTATCAATTTATAAGTTAGTTTCAGTTCGGTCAACTTCAGTCATAGTGTAAATAATTATTATTGGCCTCCAGAAGGCCACTTTTATTAATAATGCTAATGGTCAATATTAGTAAGTTATTTAGGAATTTTGGTATAAATCAACTACACCTTGACCACAGAGTGTGTCTAATTGGACACCTTAAACTAAACCTTTTCAGCACAACTGCGAAGAACACTCACTTTTTTATAGGTATATCCGTACATTTTGTGTATATGTAATACCTCTCTTGTTGTTGAGGATGGTTTCAGATTTTTCTTTCATTTAGTTACGGGCATGTCATTATACTTACATAGGTAGGCATTATACTTACATAGGTACGTAAAAACATCCTTCCCATAATTACACAGACATTACATTTTACAGAAAATTTAAAAAAGGTTTAGGTCAGCCGAATTAAGTCCACTGCTGAAGACGGCCTGTCTTGTGCCTCCCACAATGATCACCATACCAAGCTGTCTGGGTATGTGTACTCAATGGGGGCGATTTGCTATAATCGCCACGCTTGGCAGGCGGGTAGGCGATCGCAGTTGAGTTGTTAATGTACTTAAAGGACGCTGCTGCCCATTCTCCGGCTAACCCAATAGTCGCCTTTTACGACACCCACGGCTTGAGGTGGGTCGGTGCTATTCGTAGCCGGCACCACACGACAAAGACATATTATTTAATTCATAATGAACCATTCAAATTTCATTTTTAGCATTCGTAGCAGCGTGTCTGTATAAATCTTAGTGTAATAAATTAAACATTTCATTTATTACTCTAATATCACAAAACTACCTCTCTAGTCTCTGATCGCTCCTATTCATTATTCCTTAAGCTGATTGGTGTATTTTCTTAACACTCCGTTTATTAGGATATGATCAATTCTATCCTAACTAACGAATGAAGATACTGGGTAGTTAGGCCTCCTTAAATGTTAGTCCAACTAATGGGTCATATTTAATAGCGTTGGGTTAATCTAAATTGACTGGAATTGATTTTAATTACAATGAACAAAGACGAATTTTGTTAATAAAGTTGGCAGCGGTATCTCATTTAACTTACAACAATGTTAATGCGATGTGTAAGCATGTAGTATTTATGGCATTATTCCCCCTGGGCTGTTCATTGTCTCATGTTTAGCAGTGGGTGACGCACACGTGGGCAGGCCATAAAATGCCAATACACATAAAAGCATTTTTTAAATGTGGGTCTGTGATGAAAACCATACCAAAAATCAAATAACCATAATTATAGCATCGGTATTATTTGTTTGATTTATATACAAATTTAGGACGGTTTCGTCACATACCGGACTTGGTTTTAAGTTTGCTAATTATACTGCCGTAAAGATTATACTGTTTTTGGTTGGTTTTGTTTTTCGATCGAGATCAGTACTTATAAAAAATATTGTAAAATTTGGGTTGTGTAGATTTATTAAAATAAATTCTTAATTTATTATTGTTGATTCAGTGGGTAGTTTTCATCTGAATTTTGCGCTTACATATTTTGAATTGGGTTATGGTCATATAAACAGCGAACCAACTAACTTTTTTAAATAATTAAAGTAAACATTTACTAGAAGTATATTCAAAAGCAAATACAAATCATTTGATCGCTTTGAAGATATAATCAATTTCGTTGCTTTATGATAAGTTAGTAGTAAGATAAAATAGCAGTGTATTTTGGGCTGATTCGTTTTAGAACTACGTAACTTTAAATAACAATATTATTAAAAAAATGTGGTTATAAGAAAGACATCAGGAAAGATTTTTGAAGTTGAACTTTTTTAGCACCGATATGATTGTAAATTCGATGAAACGAAAAAGCGACACGAAGAAGAGACAAACATATTCATAAATAAATAGGATTTAGCCTGCGAGAGAATAAGATGTTTGTACGATGCTAGCACGTGTCTTTGCGCCTGCGTACTACAAAGCCTTCAGAAAATGCATGATAGTCAACGTGTATAATTATTGCGCATTTGCGTATTAAAATTCGTTGGTTATAATGAATTTATGTTAATTATTTAACACATCTGTGTTAATTAGACCAATAACTTTTATATAAATTATTAGTTAAATTTTAATATTATTTTCTGAAGTTTCACTTCTGCTGTGTGTGAACTGCACACACACTTTTTTATAGTTTAAAGAAAGGGGTATTTAAATTGTGAATTTTGTCGTTTTGAGAATTCAAAGCCGGGAACTGGAACACAAACTTGAAATTTCAACCACTCAAGTCTTAGTGTCAATCTCAAGTCCATATATACTAAGTAGATTTTAAAATATCAAAAATGACCTAAGCGGTGTCTGTGTTATTATTTTGATTTATATGTAGTACCTATGTAATTTATATTCATTTTGCGTCCAAGCTCAAATGCGCTTATTATTTATCTATGCCACCTGAGGCTACAGCTGAAAATCAGAGCTGAGCTATAGCCTTTTAAACACCCGACTCCATACCTCCTCCTCCTCCATAGCATTATTATATGTATTTATGTGTACCTACAGCGTGTTCGTTATAAAAAATATGCAAGTAACAGAATCTGGAGCTCTTATGTATCTTTGTTAAATGCTTCTCGTCTCGAATTTCTCGTATTCCGTCAGTTGCTCAGTAAACAAAAAATATTTTAAGCCTGGCTGGAGCCGTCTTTTGGCTTCGCCAGAAATTGCCCGGATGAGCAGCCACATTTCCAGGAAATTTCTGCGAGAAGCGCTACAAAAAATAAACCGGTCGGTCTTACAAAATTATATTCCACATTTGCAGTAAATAAGCAGCTATGACAAAATTGTATTGTAGTGTATATAATACTGTAGTATCCAATATGTTAGAAGTTGTTATTTTGATTGGCCTTAAATATATAATTCCTATTCATTTTGCGTCCAAGAACAACGGTGTTCTTATTATTTATATACGACAAGTTGCAACCTGTGCCCTGAGGGTTCAGCTGAAAATCAGCACTCAGGTACCTGTAGCATTAGCTAAGCTGTGGGCTTTTAAACGCACGAATCCACACCAGCCTAGTAATATTATATTTATGTGTATATAAAGTGTGCTGGTTTTTGGGTTGTTTAATAAATGTATTTCTTTCTTTCTTTCTAGAAGAGGAATAGAAGGTACTAATTACGTTTTTTAATCGACGTCAATAAAAAGACAGATTCTTTGTTTTCTTCGTATGTTTGTATGCGGGCGTATTTTGCAGAAACTACGCGACTGATTTTTTTTTCGTTTACTGGCAAAATCTATATACTTATGAAAAGGTTTTACTTTATCAACTATATTTCTTTAGTAATGTCTTAGATTTTCGCGATTATTACACATTATAATAAAACACTTTTAAACGGTTTCTATCGCGTATACTGGTCAGTCTGGACAGTCATCCTGCGACCACGAATGCTGCAAAGTATTCGAAACGTCAGGAAAATCAAAAATCCAAATATACGCGATGGAATCCGTTTAAAAGTGTTTTATTATAATGTATATTTCTTTATGTACAGACTTATAGATGCAATAATTGTGTTTATTTGAAGTCAGATTATTTTTTTCTTAAATCTATAATAAAATATATGAATTTTGAGTAATGAGTTCATATACATAACCTGCCCCAACGTGTGATGTAACTAAAAGACAAATGACTAAACTGATCGTAATTTGACTTAGTAAAAAATGGTTAACCTGTATCATAAGCTACATAAGTGGGAGCTCCAACAGGAGCCATAAAACCATATCATCAACACTTACCGCAAACACCTGAACCTAATTGCAAGGAACACTTTAATATCTAAATGTTTAAGATACAAATAGCCGTAATCGAAATAATTATTCAAACTTGCCCATTTAATCGACGTAGTTATTCAAATTTCTATCGGGGTTTTAGTGAAAGAGAATTATGTAATTAGTGACGCAAAGTACGTTATCCTTGTTAACCAAACATTTGCCTTGAACAAAAGAGTTAAGGTGAGTAAAATAAGTCATTATAATAACCAAATAAGGCGATATGGGTAAAAATTGGCAATTTTCGATATTGGAGGGTCTTGTGGCTTAGTGTCTACCGCGCAGAATTATCTATCTTTTTTCTATACCACCAAGGTAGCGAACAAACGTACAGATTGCCTGATGATATACGGTTATCGTTACCTGAGAGCGCTTGCAACAACCGGAGAATCAAGAGCCACGCGGCCAGACTGGTAAATCGCCCTTTTTTAAACCCCATGCTGCAATCGTTTGAAAAAATCTCGCTGGGGAGCCGATGGGTGTGCGCAGGAGCAATTGGTATCATATTAGTCAAAAAAAGCAAAGTCTCTTCTCTTCACTTTAAAAAAAAGGTTGCCCCACACTAGGATTTCTCCTGTGTCGTGGGTACGTTTACAGACATGAATTCCACATACAATACACCCAGACCCGGAACAACTACCTGCAGATCATACAAATATTTGTTCCGTGCGGGAATCGAACCCACGACCGGGAGCGCAGCAGCCGACTATATCAGCCACTGCACCAACCGTGCCGTCAGTCTATCCTTAGACTTGAGGGTTCTAGACCACTTGTGAGCTTGGGATTGTCGACAATCCTTTTTTTTATATTGGTGGATAAAAATAATGTGGATATCCCCACTGGATATTCATCATGAACTTCTTCCACCCGGGAAAGGGTGAAGGAACATGCCGGGCTCCTGCTGGCTGAAACCACTGGAGCGGTCATCTTCAGCACCGATGGGGGCTCCAGGTCCTCGTAAGATCGCACTATCGCACTGGAGCCGCCTATTGGTGCAATGCCTTTAGGCAAATCTCGGAAGGGATCACTGTAAAGCGGTCACCCCCTCTAGCTGCGGGAAGGTGACTATAAAAAGGCAGCCCTCTAGGCACTTCTCGGGGAGCGTTGTAAAGGCTCCCCCCAAAGCTGGAGGTCTCTGGACCGTGTGAAGAGGTAAAAGCTGATATTCAGGTTAGGGATGGCAATACTTCATGGTGATCATCATTTCGGCCGAATGAAGTCCACTACTGGACACAGGCCTCCCCCAAAGATCACCACAACGACCGATATGGGTGTGTTGTGGGCTCATTGGAGGGTTTTGCCATAATCGCCACGCTTGGCAGACGGGTTGGCGATCGCAGTTGATTTGTTAATGTAATCGAAGGAAGCTGCTGCCCATCCTCCGGCTAATCCCATAGTCGACTTTTACGACACCCACGGGAGGAAATGGGGTGGTGGTATTCTGAACCGGCACCACACGGCTTCATGGTGATAAAGTACTATTATATTATATTCTGCCCCGATTTTTTTTACGTAGACCGTACAAATATACGTTCCTTGCGGCGATCGAATCCCCGACACGTAGCGCAGAAAACTACTCGCTTATCCACTGCGCCAACCGTCGATGAAATAATAAATATGAAGTACCGCCTAACCTCGGTGAGACCACCGAGTTTTTGACGCCACCTTGACCTTATCCTATAAGTGTCTGTGGAACTGGATGCCGTTAGAGATGTCTACAGTATGGATCCCAATACTGTTACCATTGTGAAGGAACATGTTCTGGAATTGTGAAGCTATAGCAAATGGGGTTTTCTTCTGGGAGCTATGGTAGCTAAGGTCATACCTCGGATGGGTATTCATTCTACATTAAGATACCTCCATGCCTTGTACATTGAACCATTGGTAGCGGTTGTCATACGAATAAGAGTCGTTATTGAAAGCCAGAAGTCAGACAGCTGGTGTATCTAAGCTGGTGATACTAGAGATTGTGGCACCACTCCTTGTAATCTATTACTGATAAATGTGTTGCATCTGGTTAACTGGATGCCAATCCTACTTTTGTTAGTGAACAAACATTATGTCATCATTTCGGGTGTCTCACTATGGACCTTATATGCAAGCTCACGGTCACTCAACGAGCTATGAAGAGAACTATGCTGGGTATTTCTCTGTAAGATCGAATCAGAAATGAGGAGTCCGTAAAAGAACTAAAGTTGTGGACATAGCTGAAAGGATAAGTAAGCTGACGTGGCAGTAGGTAGTAGGAGGCAGATTTGATGGCCTTTGATGCATAAACGTTCTCGAGTGGAGACCGCGCACCGGTAAACGCAGCGTCGGCAGGATGACCTCCAACGAGGTGGAAAGACGACCTAGTGAATGTCACTTGGAGTTTTTAGATTCGGATCACACATAACCGTTCATTGTGGAAATCTATGGGGAAGGCCTTCGTTAAGCAGTGGACTTCCTTCGACTAATATGATGATGATGCATAATTTATTATATAAACATCAGTTTCTACTAATTCGAACTAATTTAGATCACTTCCGTTCTCATTTCGATAAGCAAATATAAATTGGTAATTCACAAAATACCTGTCATTGCTAACAGTATACGCTACTAGGTAATTTTCATACTTTATTTCCCATTAATTTCCGGCTGACTTGAGCACTCCGATATTATCATAATATTTTTAATACTGGTAAATATTAAAACAGTATTAACTCAGAAAGATACAATAACTTACAAAGCTTTATATTTACAAAGAGAACATTAGGGACGTATATAAAAATAACATTCTGAATTATCCGTCAGGAAGTCGAAGACGAAGGCAACATAAATATTCAGCCCAATTACTGATAGTACAAATAAAAAGTTATATTGAACCTAGACGTACTAGACTGTATGTTATAGAAAGCAAATAATTATAGAATTACAATACAAAATAGTATTGAGAATTACTTAAAGACTAACTTCAACGTTATCTAACAAAAGTTGGAAGGTTTGTATGTACGTTAGCTGTATTAAAGTAAGATCAACTAATTGACTAACTAAATTGACCTTTATTACCCGACTTGGCTAGTGAGCCAAAATACATTATCCAAATAGTGGTACACGCCCAGAAAATATAATGGGCACTGAAATGAGGTAGGACACGCAAGCCTGGTTAAGGTCTCACAGATGACCCTTCTAAAGTTGGCAATTGTTGTAATATTGCTAGCTGTTACGATAATTGTTGGAAATTCGTATGCTGATTTGGATGAAAGGACGTATTGGACTGGCTGCTTATCTTTTACCCTCTTACCGTCAGTTGTTGTGGTTCGTTTAGTGCAAATAGCTATTCTAAGATATTATGAGGTAAATGTTTAAGTAGTACGTAGTCGGTACGTCAAGTCTAGTCTAGGATAATTACCAGGCTCCAACATTTAGTTCCACAACTCTTTTTTTACCTGATATACATAATAGTTTTACCTGTTTTCGTTTTACCTGTCACTGATTAATTTGGTTATGGTTGGCGCAGTGGCTAAGCAATTGGCTTTCTGCGCAACGGGACGCTGGTTCGATCCCCGCATGGAACAAATGTTTGTATGGTCTACAGATAGTTGTTTCGGGTCTGGGTATTTGTGCATGTGAAATGTATGTTTGCAAACTGTACCCATGACACAGGAAAATTCCTAGTGTACGACAATGTTTAAAAAAACTTAATAAAACTTTTACATTTTATTTACATTTTAAAAATCCGGTACCTATTCATATTTATTGTATATTGTATTGTCATCATATTTAAAGAAAATTATTTAACTGAGACTTGTTTTTCTCTCGTTAGTCAATCTTTTGTGTTGAATTTACATAAATCATATGTCATTAAGGTCGTCAAACAAAACGCGACATAAAAACAGTTTGATTTAGCTTCACTGACAATGTGAATGAATGTGATCTCATTAGAAAAATACATATTTAGAATACCTTCACTACTTTTATATAACCTGCAATATCCTGAGTAGATTAAATAAAATAGGTGTTCGATATTCAGCCGAATAGTGATCATCATCATCATCAGCCTGTATCGGTCGACTGCTCGACATAGGCCTCTCCTAGCGTGCGCCAAAATAGTAATACAATATATGGTATTCGGCCGATTAGTGAAAAAAGTGACCATATAAGCCGAATACCGAGGGCGGAGGAAGTTCAAGTAGAATTTCCACTGGAGACCAATAAAAAAATTAAATTAAAAAAGGCCCAGTACCGAATAATTGTTATATATTCGTTGCAACTCTAGTATCTATGCATATTGCGCAAGTAACTATTGGAATTGGAATTTTATTCACCCGGTTAGTTTCAGATTGTATAAATACATAACATTCTTGAGAGACGATCGTAGATCAATTACCTTGAGTATCGCCATTAGTGTCGTTAGACGTGCTTATTGGCACTTTACGATCGAAACGCTTTATTTAGCAGCGGGCGGCACCATATTAATTCTATTAGTCTATTGAAACACGAAGTAAATGTCGCAAAGGAAAGTTTTACCGTCCACGGTATTGTTTTACATTTATTATGGACGCTGACGACCAGTGCTCTTTCAGAGAAAAACACCGAAGTTTCTGTACTTACGGAAAAGTTTTACACAGTAGGAACAAATTGAAGGCAAGGCGTTTTTTGTAATATAACAATGGACTTTTCACAACTGAAAATCTCGCAGGTGTTTTTTCGAGTTTATTTTTCTTTTTAAAGCGTCCTTGAACCGTTATTCCGAAAACCAACACTAACACAAAATTTCAACACAGGATACTCAATAAAGAAGTGCGAAATTTATACCACGACAAATAAAAATGGCGGTTAGGACCGTTTATTTCTTCTCAGTTCTACAGAAAACACCGAAATTACCACACTGTTTTAAAAAAGTTTGACTAGTATTACATGCTTAAAACACGAGGGCTTAAACATTTTGTGGAATCTGCGTTCCTATACTGAGCGACCCAAGAGAAGATGGTAGCACGCATGTGGTCACGCGCTGCCGTGGGAATCTTTGGGGGATCCTTTACCATACCCCCGGGGCGCTTTACAGTCACCCTCTCCGAGATGTGCCTATAGGTGTGGCACGAGTGGGCGGCTCTCATGTGATCATACGAGGACCTGGAGCCTCCCTTAGGTGCCGAAGATGACGCTCCAGTGGTTTTAGCCGGTAGGAGTCCGGCGGCATACCCTTCCCCGGGGCGAAGGAAGTTCATGTAGAATCTCCATTGGCGAACATTTTTTGTTAATTATTCCTGAAACTTGATTTCGGTAGGAAACCGGGTGGCTGAAATAGTTTAAGCGGAACTTAATATTTACTAGCGTTTTATTTGTGTGTATTTGGCCGTAAGTGTTTGTCATAACGGGTGCCTTGGGCGCCTTACAACTAGATTTTTAAACGTTTTTCCATTCTAGGGTTTCTCCTGTGTGGTGGGCACATTTTTAACCGACCTGAAAAAAAGAGGAGGTTCTCAATTCGATACGTATTATTATTATCTATTAGACCCGAAAAAACGACTACTAACTAAAACAAAGTAAGATACAATTATTCCGCGCGAGGATCGAATCCGCGACACGTAGCGCAGAAAGCCGATCATTTAGCCACCGCGCGGACCGAACTTTTACAATCACCCTGCGATGTGCCTGATTATGCCGCCATCTTATAGCTGCCGCAAAATGTAAACAGTTCATACGCTTCCCGATTCGTTCTGGACATTTCGGAAACCCCTTCGGGAGCGAAAATGAGCACCCAGGTGGTTTTAGCTGGTATAAGTCCTATAAATAAGTCATTATACCCTTCGCTCCTCTCTCCAAGGGCGTTGGATATGCACCCATCGTAGTGGTAAAGAATGAATTTTACACTTAGACATTCAAGATTAATAATATAGTAACACTCCATCTCTACCGTGGATGTTGTAAAAGGCGACTATGAATCTCTAAACCAGAGGGATGGGCAAGAACGACACTTCGATGTAACAGTAGCCATACTGTGCTTACCATTAGCTGAGTGACTTGCTCGTCTCATCACTAGGCCATGTAAAAAGAACATGGATATAGATAGAAAAAAGTGTGTTAAATCGGTAATTGTAAAAGACTGATTACATTTCCCAGCACGTTGATCGTATCCGATTCAGTGAGACTGAAAATAATGATCCAAATGGGAAATACTAACCCCTTTTTTGCAATCATATCATTTTATGGTAGGGTTATCCGTTATTTGCGTTCAATATACAGTCTCTGCCTGATCATTCTGAAGCGTTAATATCTATTTGTTTATAATACAGCAACATGCAAAAGGAGTCTTTACAAGACTTATTTTTATTAAAACCACCACGTTTGGCAAGTGGGTTAGTGAGAGTGGAATGGATGCTGTTCCACAGAAAGGACACTGCTGACCATCACTGGTTTACCCTTAGTCGCCTCTTACAATTTCTAAGGGAATAGATGGAATGGTACTATATTCTTAATCCGGACTCCCCAGGGAATTTTAACGAAATTGAGTCTCTTATGCCCACTAATTATCCTAGCTACAGTGACTTTCAAACCAGAACACAGTAATAAATAATTAAAGTTTAAACATGCTCGGTGGCGAACATCTGGCACTGCGGTGACGCCTTTTTTATTTTATTTATTGATGTCCAATGGAAATTCTACATGGAACTTCCTTCACCCCAGGGAAAGGCGAAGGGGTATGTCGGTCTCCTACCGGGTAAAACCACTAGAGCGATCATCTTCGGCACCGAAGGGGGAATCCAGGTCCTCGTAAGATCACACTAGAGACTGCGTTGAAACCTAGCTAGTCGGACTCTTAAAATAAGAGAACTATTAAAACCAGTAAAAGCGCTTCCCCCATGGCCATACATACAGCTACATATCACCATCCTGTATTAATTCGTGTAGGCAGGTGCAGTTACAAGACGGTGATGATATTATTGACATATGTATATTCGTAAATAGTAAAGTAAAATAAACTTCTTTTTCTGTCTCCATTGTCTATTGTTTAGATCGATTTTTAGTGGATCAATTTCGTAGTATGTCATAATAGCACGATAGGTAAGTAAATACAGACATATTAAACAGATAGCGTTTCGGAAGGTTGAAAAAAGCCGGTCATGAACGACTGCTTCTGTATGACTTATGGCCTAGGTCAGGGGTGAGTTTAGTTGCAACGCGCTAAAGAATGGTTTAATATTGTTATAATTTTTGTTTACTACGGCTGAGGCAAACGTGTTGAAGGACGTTTTATTTTGGGTACAATTTAAACGCTCACTAAAATAAATACTAAGTCCCAAATAAATTAAAATGACTAAATAAATTAAAATGACTAAATAAATTAAATTTCTACTAACATAAAGTCCCCATAACATGGCGTAACGCGTTATGTTAGTTATGCCTATATTTTTTGTCAATAATATTTTACCATTCATATTATCAGCCAGACGACGTCCACAGCTGAACAAAGGCCTCCCGGGACCATTAGAGGGAATTTGCTGATACTCACCACGCTTAACAGGCGGGTTGGTGAGCGCAAAATTCAGTTTCATAACAAATATAAACAGATTTTATTAAAAAACTAGGAGTTATGTAACTCTGGAATAATTATGACACTGTCAATAGCGGCAAAGTCAAAGGCGGATTGTCGGTAGTTTAGGATGCAGATGAGTCCTAGAAATGGATACATTTGCCTACACTTTACACGATAAAAAATTTATTAAAATAAATATTTAATTATATCTATTAAAATTTTATTTAAATACATTATATTTTTAACTTTTATACTTCCCGCGAGTGTTGCAAATTTAAACCCAAAATTGTAATCAGTAGGCTATGGATAGGCTAAGGATATACCCGTAGAACGAAACGCCCCATCGACAGCTCTATATTTGTTTTTACCTTTTATGTCTTTTTACATTGTGATGCAAAAATTAGTATTACATTTTTTATCTATTGGGTGTACCCTAAAGGTGTACCCTTTTTATATATTTATGAATTGAATCAAGTACAAGTACAATTGAAACAAGTTTTTTATAATTATGTATATAAATATAATTATGTATACATATATTTACAATTATTTATATGTTTGTTCAGCAGTGGACATCCTGTGGCTGATATGTTGATATATAAATTTTATTCTCTATTATCAAACTTGATATTCGTGACATCGTCACACGAGCCTATCAGAATATCAGCGCTGGAGCACTTTGTTTGCTGTAGCACTAGCTGAGATAGGTACCAATTTACGCCTCACGCATTCACAACCACGTACTATCATATTTCATTTGCTGTTTATATAAAATTTGCAACGTGTGTATGAAATGAGGACTCATAATAAACAAATTTTCTTTCTTTAGCGTAGAAATCTAGTTTTTCCCTACCATTCATCATACACACTAAAGCACACAGTTACAAGTTCTCATCCAATGAACTGAATAAACACAACATTATCATTGGCTACTCATACTAAAACACACGACTTTGTAGGTAGCCAATCATGCCGAGCGTACGATCTGCACACGGTGGCCGTACCACGCAACGCGTAAGTTTACTGGGAGTACCAATCGCTGTTCTATTCACTGCGTTTGTCATTCACCGATTGCTAGTTAAAAGTGGTAGATAAGAAGCATTGTATTTTGTACAAAAATATGTCGTTCTGCTCCATCAATCCAAATGTAACATAATAAAGAAAACAATAATTTTTAATTTATTATTTTTATAGACAGATACAAGAAAATTCTTTCACTTGCATATTGTACATGATTCGTTCATTGATAAAGTTAATATTTTCTGTTCGGTTTTTGCATGTTATCCCCGAACAACACGACACTTTAACAAAGTTTCACTTACGCGATCGAATCTCAACTGATGCTATAAAACCGGCATTTTTGCCGAATGGCCGGATTGTGCATGACGCAGTGATGCGGTTACGCCCCCGTACCACTTCTCCTTATTTCCTATTTATGTGGTGCTGCCCATCCTCTTGACATCAACCCTTAGGTACTCGCATTTTACTGCCTGCCTACTGCATGTCACAGTCTAATAAAATATGCCTAAGTCAACGTGGGTCGTTCATAAAATCAAGGCTGATCTCTAAGTAAATAACATTCAAGTGTAGCAGACGTAAAGGGTAACATAATTGAGAACTTGCGCGTAGGTTGATAACATTAAACTATCGTCTACTTACATTTTGTTATTTAAGTTCGTTTAATATATTTATTCTATTAAGCATCATAAAGTAGTTCACATGAAAAAGTGCGCAGATAAAGTTAAATTAACTTAATTTTAAATTTAGGCTCTGTGTTTCCATTTTCGGTCTCTAAGGCATTTCGGTTTTGTCAAATTTAGTAATAAAAGATACGAAAAGAATAGATAATATGATTTAACAGATAGTTAAGCTGTTAGCTAGCTACGGCTTTAAATTTCTAGTTGTCTCTTCGTTTAAATGCTAATTACAGTTCTTTATTGGCTAGAGTTTGAGGCCTGTTTGTACTAAACAATAAGATGATACCTAACTGTCTAGGCAACTCTTGGTGATTCAAAATTGTATGTCAGAGAGAGACTAAGGAATAACTTAAGAGCTGTCAAAGCTGAGTATTTAAAAATGAGCATAAATGTTACAAACCGGAAAGTGATGTTAGCTACGGCCGAATACTGAAACGTCACTTAATATTAGATAAAATAGAAAACGGGTTTCTAAAGTAATTAAAGCGGGACATAGTATTTAGTTACGTTTCAATATTCGGCCGTAAGGGCCGTGATTTCTAACTTGTGCTACATTCATTAAGTAATTCACAGAATCGGATTGCATGTAAAATTAAAATTTGCAAGAAATATTCAAATTATCTTAAGATTATTTTTCAAAACATTGTACTTTCGAGATGTTCCCACCGTGCCATGTTAATTACTAATTAAATTAATATAGAATATGCCTTGATTACGATGTTAATGTAGAGGAGAAGGGAATGAAGATCGTGATTATCTTAAGCACAATTTGCAGGAGTCAATTATGGAAAATAAACAATTTAATATGATAATAATACAACGCGGAGAATCTGTCAGATTCTGTGAAATATTTTATGATTCAAACATGCTCATTATTAAAATAAGATTATTCGTTGTTATTATTTTTCTTAAGCTCCAGTCGTAATCCAAAATCCTGAAAGATTGACACCTAATTAAGGTTGAAATTATTTTCTAGAACGGTATTTTCTAGCTTAAGGCTCATGCAGATTCCATTGTTAGAGAACTTTACGCTTAATTTTCACGTGTTATGCGACCTTCTGTGCGGTGTCTATAATATAGCACCGCTCCATCTCTTTCAGTGGGTACAGTAAAAGGCAAGCAACGGACTCTAAACCAGAGGGATGGGTAGCAGCGTCCCTTCTGTGAAACATAAGCCATACTGCGTTCACCAACACACTTGCTAAGCGTGGAGAGTACGTGCAAACTCCCCCCAAAAAGACGACACAATTGTGTAAGTCTATGGGGAGGCCTTTGTTCAGCAGTGGATATCCTTTGGCTGATATGATGATAATTCGACTTTGTTCCGTGTGGTCCCAAAGAAAATACTACTTTCTCCACGCATGGGTGTCGTTAACAGTTGGTATCAAGAGGCTGGGTAGCATTCCCCCTTGTGCTAATACCAACATACTGCGATCGCCAATCTGCCTTCCAAGTGCCTCTCACTTGGTAGGCGGATTGGTGATGGTAAAAGGTGACTAATTTTGGGCGCGCAGATTAGGGAGTCTGCGTGCTCACACCGAGCGACCCCCGGGAAGACGGCGGTACGCACGTGGTAACGTGCCGCCATGTGCGCAGCGCAGCGCAAAGCGAGGCTTGGGGGGATCCTTTACAATCCTCCCCGAGAAGGGCCTGGGGGGGGTGACCGCTTTACAGTCATGCCTCTCCGTGATGTGCCTAAGGGCGTGGCACCAATGGGCGGCTCTAGTGTAATCTTACGAGGACCTGGAGCCCCCCTTCGGTGCCGAAGATGACCGATTCAGTGGTTTTAGCCGGTTGGAGTCCGGCATACCCCTTCGCCCTCCCCGGGGCTAAGGAAGTTCCATGTAGAATTTCCACTGGACACCAATAAAAAAAACAGGTGATCGTGTGCACAGCATAGTGCGATCACCAAAGCATGGTGATTATGACAATATCCCATATGACCTCATGGGTTTTAATATTTTTCGCGGAAACCATTTTTTTTTCTAAAATAAAAGTAGCCTAATTAACTCCTTCCGTGTGGTGCCGGACACAATTAAAAATATAGCACCACTCCCTCTCCTCCCGTGGATGTCGTAAAAGGCGACTAAGGGAATCTAAACCAGAGGGATGGGCAGCAGCATCCCTTCTGTGAAACGGTAGCCATACTGCGCTCACCAACCCGCCTGCCAAGCGTGGTGAGTATTGGCAAATACCCCCCAGAATCATGACACAGTTGTGAAAATCTATGGGGGAGGCCTTTGTTCAGCAGTAGACGTATCAATGGCCGATATGTTGATGATGAATTAACTCCTTGTATCATCAGCTATCTGCCAGTGAAAGTCTCGTCAAAATCGGTACAGCCGTTTCGAACAAACAGACTTTTGTACTAAGTACCGTATATACTTTTATATTCGTTTAGTAAAAAGCTGTTATTCTGACATCGCAAACAGACACTTCACTTTTATTTATTTGTATAGATAGTATTGATGCTATTCAAAGTTGAACACATGAATGTTGTATAAAACCAAATAAACAGTTATGCTTGTATCTCGTGACACATTCGCACTTTAAAATGGATAAATACACATGTTTGTGCTCGTAAAAAGTGCCCAATGATTACATCTGTTGATTATCCACATAAAACGAAAGGGTGCCGCACTTGCCGACGCTTTACGCCTCAGGAATGCTTTGAATTCGTGTTGATATGACTGTAAAAATGTTTCTTTTGTTTGAAATTATAAATATCTTAATGGTTATACAAACCTGTTGTAATATAAAACAAGTGAAATGTTACTATAACATACTTCAGTTGTCTAGCTGTATTTTCTTTTTACCCTTATATGATCATATCATTCGTGTGTCTGTCTGTCACAGCTAATTTTCTCTGAATCTACTGGAACGATTAAGTCGAAATTTGGTACACATCATGGAATTTCTGCGACCCAAACACGGATGTAAATAAATTAATTTTTAATATCGGGTCACTTCAGGGAGAATAATTTTTTAAACAGTTTTGAGTACTGTGCCGTATTACATATCAAATGGACGGGCTCAATTGAATCTCTCTCAAATATTTAATCTTTGTAATTTTAAAACATTAAGTTTTGAAGTTATTCAAGAAAATAGATGAAAATTTACCACCCCCTTATCTCCGAAACTAATGAGCCTAATTTTTTTTAAAGAAATTGATTTATTGTTTTTAACTTACAGATTATAGGAAAACCTATAAGAAAATAATATGATAAATATTTCAATATTGTGCGTACAAACTTACATTTTGAATGTATGGGAGAACACGTTTTTAGCAACAATGTTAAGTTTGTTCTTTTGATAAATCATGAGTACAAGACAGAATTCAACAATAGATAGTATATTCAGAAATTTTCCTCCACAATCCGGTACCATACGTAATTTTTTTTTGTTACCACATTCAAATTAGCAAATATAAAAAAAAATTGTAGATAACATATTCATCGTACAGACCCCTCTACACGCGAGTTCAACTAGTAAAGAACCGGTTTTTTTCCCTTTATTACTCACCAACAATCGTTTATAATATTACAAAATGTTTTTCAATTACAAATAAGCTTAGCTTACCTAACAATTTCCCAACTATGTAGGATTTAACCAATTGCGAAATATCATGTCACACACACACACACGCATCAGTCCGTAAACGTATCCACTATTGAACATGGGCCTCCCAATTATCACTACTACTACGAGTATGAGCGGTGATAAGCAATATTGCCATAATCACCACGCTTGGTAGCCAGATTGGTGATCGCAGTATGTTGTTATTAGCATACGGGAGGATGGTGCTGCCCATCCTCTTGATACCATCTCATAGTCGCCTTTTACGACCTATGGATAGAGTGGATGTCTATTCTTTGTAGGGAACCACACGGAACTAAAATATATGACAATTATGTATAAACTACTGAATGCTGGGCGGCGTTCGGGAAACTTCGCAATGACTTTTCGTCCACAATACCGCAATGCCTCAAGATGAAAGTCTTTAACCAGTGTGTGTTACCAGTGATGACATATGAGACAGAGACATGGTCACTCACCATGGGTCTCATAACAAAGCTAGAAAAGCTATGCTTGCAATTTCTCTACGAGATCGAATCAGAAATGAGTGGATCCGTAGAATAATTGAAGTTGCCGTCATAGCTGAAAAGATTAGCAAAAGCAAATTGAAGTGGCACAGGCAGGGCACATTGCTCGTAGAACTGATGGCTGTTCGGGTAAAAAGGTTCTCGAGTGGAGACCGCGAACCGGAAAACGCAGCGTGGTATGACCGCCAACGAGGTGGACAGACGACCTGGTGAAAGTCGCTGGGAGCCATTGGATGCGGGCAGCATGTAACCGCTCGTTGTGGAAATCTATGGTGGAGGCCATTGTTCAGCAGTGGACGTGTTTTGGCTGATATGAAGATGACGGTGATGAATGCCGTGGTGGGTGTCGTAAAAGATGGCCATGGTATTAGCCGGAGGATAGACAGCAGCACCCTTCGAGTGCATTTACAACTCAACTGACATCGCCAATCCGCCTGCCAAGCGAGGCGATAATGGCCAAACCCCCCAAATTAACACACAAAACCAACCCGGACCGATCGATGTGCCGATTTTTGGTGGCAGAATTGACGATGATGATGCATAAATGAATGCTTAATTTTAGTATTTATTACTTGTTATTATAACTATGTTCTTCTACTGACGGGTTTATATCCCCTGTAATGTGTGATAGACTTATGGTGGGACATAGGTCCAACACAGCTCTAGGCTCTTTAGAAAATTTTAATCTAAAATGTAATATGACACTAACACTAACTCTTCATGTCTGCACTATAATTATGCAGTCTTGGATTTTCCTCGGAGGTGTAAAACTATTGTATAAAATGGAAACTCTATTGCAAGGTAAGTGAAATTCTGTGGCAGACCACTCACAAGATATGCTCCCTGAATCACTGCTTCTGGTGGCATAGAGAAACACCAGCGTGGGCGTCTCAGAATGTTGAGTGATGCGGCACCGATTTGACCATCGCGGGTCTCGAAGATTCAGAGCGGCTTCCCCGTTATTACGCCATTAGACACTTCCAGCCCAGAGCATATAGCTCTGGCGGTCTTCCACTAATCGGCCTACTAAAGTAAGCCAGAATTGAGAGTCCTGTTGGGCACTCATGGCGTTCAACTCCAGCTGTCCCATAAAGGCTAACAGACCGACTCTCTGGGGTATTCGGGTACGCAATGTTGCCGCTCACATACGGCTCACCACTAGCTGTCCTTCGTTTTGTAGGCTTCTTAATAGATCTCCTTATGGTATGACGGCACGGTTGGTGCAGTGCCTGATACAGTCGGCTGCTGCGCTCCGGGTCGTGGGTTCGATTCCCGCATGAAACAAATATTTGTATGATCTGCAGATAAGTTGTTCAGGGTCTGGTTGTTATTGTATGTACACCGTTTAAAAAAAACAATAAAGTTTTTTGTATCAAATCTACCCTCTGGGATTGCTTTATCCTATGGTGAGACAATAACTAACCCAGAGGGGTTTTATAACAATGAATAAATATTAAATAAGCATTAACTATTTAGTACATAACTTATTGTACACGAAAATATGATTAAACTCCAGAATAATAATATTGTTAATTGCTTACTACTTAAAGTTTCGGCTACGTACCTATTTTTGGTAGAGCCTGTATGTAAACGTAAAATAAATTGTATTGAACTTTTGAACTTGTGCCAAGTTTGAACTTTGGATAAGTGTTGTCTAATGGTATTATAATATTGTATGCGGTTTAATAACCTACTTTAAGAAAAACACAGTAAAGATTAAGATTAAACAAAATATTAAGTAATAACGTTGACATTTTATTTTTAAAGTGGGCGTTAAAGTAATGGAAAAATATGAAGGAGTATCTTTAGAAAGGCTTTTAACCATGAAGCTGGTTTAAAGAGCTATAATTCTATTTCACAGAGCAATCAAACGTTTTCAAAACGGGTTGACATTGACATAACCCGTTTAATGAAATCACAATTTAGTGATCACATTATTCTCGAGATTATAATCACTCTGCATTGTAAAATACACAAATATTTAAACTGCTAAGTTTAAAATAAATTAGTACGTAATATTGTTTGCATTCAATAGCCTCCTCCAGACCCACAGAGTCCACAGACTTAAAAAACACATTTGGTTTTAAACAAATAATCGAAGGCTACGAGAGCAGCGAACCTACTAACATTATACTGCTAAGTTGAATATTGCAGGACTGCGTAGATATAATGATAATCAATTTATTGTAGATTAGTCCGCAGCTGATTGGGCATTACCAATTAATCTGATGATGCCATTTTTTAAGACCTTATTAACTATTATTCATTGTGACCCGTCCTCATCACTAGCCGAATATTTTTTTAATAATTATAATAAATGTTTATTTCAGACTACTAACATTACTACATACTAACATTAGCATGTAAGACATTTTTGTATAATAAATATATGGACTTAATATATTTATTATACAAAAATGTCTTACATGCTAATGTTAGTATTAATAAATATAAATAAAAATAGTATATGCTCAGGCAGTGTGCAGTCGCATCCAGTGCCGCAACAACGGCGAGTCCCAATGGTCTGCTAACACGCTCAGGATGATTAAGTGTGATAGTGATAGTAATTATAATCTCTATCCTATTCCACGATGTAATTTACCTCTACGCCAAAGGAGACTGGCAATCGCCCATACAACGCTAGGCCCCGGATTGAGTTAGTCGTTACATTTAAGAAATTGGTATGGTGTGATAAGGTATTTTATGATGATTGAATTTAAAACAGAAAATGTTGATAGTGTCAATTGCGTTTATGTAAAATTCAGCTCAAAATCAGCTGCTGCGCTCCGGGTCGTGGTTTCGATTCCCATACGGAAGAAATATTTTTATGATCCGCAGGTAGATGTTCTGAGTGTATTGTGTGTGAAATTTATGTCTGTAAACGCACCCATGACATAGGGGAAATCCTAGTGTGGGTAAACGTATCATAAAAAAATAAAAATAAAGCAATAATAGTAGTTAATTATGTAAGTAGTGCACTACCTCCAACCAAGCTTAATTTTGCTATTGTTAGGAGTTGGTTATTGCGCTCTCATACCGAGCAACCTCCGGGTGGTGCTCACGTGCCGCCGGTTCTGTAGCACAGCGCACAGCGAGGGTTGGGGGGATCCTTTACAATCCTCCCCGAGAAATGCCTGGGGAGCGGCCTTTTTACAGCTGCCTGCCCTCCGCTAGAGGGGGTAACCGCTTTACAGTCATCCCCTCCGAGATGTGCCGTAAGGCTTGGCACCTATTGGCGGCTCTAGTGTGATCTTATGAGGACCTGAAGCCCCCCTTCGGTGTCGAAGATCTGGAGCTAAATCATTATTCTACTCTATTTCCGTGTGGTGTCCAGATTAACAATATAGCACTACTCCCTTTTTTCCATGAATGTCGTAAAAAGCGACTAAAGGACTCTAAATCAGAGGAATAGGCAGCAGTATCCCTTTTGTAGAACAATAGCCATACTGCGCTCACCAACCCGCCTCTCAAGCAATTCCCCCTAAATCGACAGCACAATTGTGGAGATCTGTGGGGGAGGCCTTTGTGCAGCAGTGGACGTCCTTTGGCTGATATGATGATGATATAACCAAATCACAAATATCATAAAGTCTTTGGTGTAAAGTATAATTTAATACCAATGGACATAACTTAGTTAACCTTTCTGATAGTGACGGCGTTGTCTATTTATTGGGAACCACGGGCAGTAAATAGTTACTTAATGTATTCTTCGAAAAAAATCTTCTGCAAAACGATATTAGTCAATTACTTACATACTTAAGTAATTTTACGAAGAATTTTATTAAAATCACTTCACAGTTCACAGGAATTTTCTATAAATTTTCCATTAAATGTGTAATGTTTAAATGTTCAACAATATATTAGAGCATAAAAGCGTTTGGATGTAGCATGTCTGAATTAAATTAATCCGACATCCGTTGATGAATTAATATCAGAACCCATATTTCATTCATCAACTAACAAGAATCCAAGCTGACATAGGTCCTGTCGAGTTAGGTCAGATTTTGGCGTAGTGTGATAGATCTATCCAGCTATACTTGGACAGCTCACTTCTGATCAAATTATACAAACTGAGTGCGGCGCTTCGGAGAGATTTGGCAGTTTATGCGACTGGAGAAGATCAATAATGTCGGTTTACTACGATTTATCGAAGTAACTTAAAATAGAAGAAAGAAAGAAAGAAAGAAAAAAGTTTTATTAAGGTCTCGCACAGGAAGTTACAAATAACATAAAGTAAAAAAAATAATATTATAATTAAATTAAGGCAACCTGGACGAGGCCAAAAAAGGCCCCTATCTCAGCATAATGCTGTGACATTTAAATAAAAAAATGCCACAGCGCTGGTTTTCAGATAGGACCAAGACAGTTGCGATACCACGGGCGGTTACGACATAGGCCAATAAATAAGTTAATAAAAAGACGTGCCGAGTAATTAGTCAAATATAAATTTAATAATAAAATATGTAATATTTATAAAATATCCTATATGTGTAGCATACTACTGAATAAACCAATAATTAAATATATAAGTGTTACTTACGTGCATGTACTAGATATGATCAATACTTATTAAATATGCTATGGATGTCATGTTTATACTCTGTCTACGGGAGAGAGTCAGACCAGGCTGTATGGTTCGGACTTTTGCCTACCTGTTGGCGGAACAAACAGCAATAATGTTGAGAATGTCAATTGTCAAGTGTAGATACTATCCAATTTTTGAATGGTTAAGCGGTCCAATAAAACTGTGGTAATGTGATTCAGTATGATTAGAACTCTGCAATATTAGAAGCTTTACTAAACAATTTGATTATGTTATATCTATATTTATATATTTATTTATTTATATGTATAAATCAATTCATAAATACATGTTTTTGAATCACAATGTAAAAAGACATTAGAGGTTAAAACATAAACATAACTATCGATGGTGCGTTTCGTTCTGCGGTTTATCCATAACATATCCATAGCCTAATCATGGCAATTTTGGGTTTAAATTTGCAACGCTCGCGGGAAGTATAAAAGTTATTTTTGTTATGAATGTTATTGTTTCACCTATTATGAATCGAAGCATTTCGTAATAATAGGTACACATATATGTTTAATGTACATTACAGGCGAGAAAAACATAGATAGCAATGCAGTAATGTCAAGAAATTGTCGTCCTTATATAGCGGTTAAGATACCTCTAGCTGTTATAGTAATGAGCTTTCTTGTCACGTCGCTCCGCAGGCCCAACCTTCATTTGGTTCACAGATCGTTCATTTCATTCATCTTTGAGCTATTGTTATCCAAGAGATTTGCTGCGGAATGCGACGCTAAAATAATGATCAGGTACGTTTTATCTAGGGATTCCGAAGCCGAGTAAAGTCGAAATGATGTCGTATTTTTTCTTTAACAAACTTTGCTTAAACAGTTTCGCAGTCTTGTGAAACTTATGCTGTTGGGCTGTTTTATTAATACTCCGTTGCCCCAGGAGATATGCCAACAATCAAAAGGCTGATATCAGAAAAATTTACAACTTTATCCTTCTGTGCTCTTATAACCACAGAGTACATCAATTTATACGGTTGCTTATAACAACACAATGGTTGGCTTGATTGAACCGTACGACGTTGCTGACATATTTTTGTAGATTCTTTTCATTTTTGAGAAATATTTTATGAGTATGTATATCTTGATTAATCTGAACATCGTACAACGTTGCCTTCTACATGACATTGGCGAAATTGTGGAAGATACTCTACAGAAGCCATAATCTAAGAGAAGAAGCACAACACACTGGCATCGCTAACAAAAATTTAAATCTTTGATCGCCAATTTATTTGTCAAGCTTGCTGATGTTAGTGGCAATATTCCTTCTCGAAACCGATCAATACAGTGGTCTACTGTGAGCCATATTTTCCGCAGTAAACGTTAACGGGTTGATGTTGATGAAGAATAATATATCTATGTGAAAATCATTTTAAATGGTTTGATTTAAAATATCATTATGATAAATTATTTAAAAAAGGCACCTGGGAACTGGGACCCACTGGAATCAAAAAATGCAGGATCGGTTCTTATGACGCATTCTAGGAAAAAGCTATGTCCAAATATGAATTGAGTGGATTTATTAAGGAATCATGAACAAACCATCAGAAGAACGTTATTGTATTCATGAAAGATCATGCCTACACGTTGAATTTTAGTACAACAAAACAAAGAACCTAGAAATTCTTCAGTTGCGAAAACTACCAGTTTAAATTTATTTTCATGAACAGCGATTCTTGGTAAATGGTTAAGCATGTTTCATTTTATTTGATGATCCTTCAATTGAAAAGTTACAGAGGCGGGTTACAGAGACGGGGAAAACTGCGTATGACTTTGATGAGCCATCAACGTCAAAGCTTTGAAGGAAAAATTAAAGGTAATTACCAGTTCATACTGCGTTAGTAAAAACAGGATTACGAATTTTATTAAAAGATTAGGCAGCTACTATAAATATAAGTAGAAAAGACTATCAGAAGAAAGTTTATTTTATGATAAATAAACGCAATTGCTATGATGATAAAAAGAAAATAAACTGAAGTGCTTGTCGCAATATAGTCAAATAATGGATGGATAATTTTATTTCACCAGAAACGGCTAAGTATCGGGTAAAAGTTTATTTTATTACAAAAAATCCAGTTGAGATTGCAATGACCATAAATGTCCCAATAAAAAAAGAGATGTTTGATGTATTCTTTACGCAAGTCAAACGCGTTTCCTTTCCACATTCCGGTGGAATTTCGAAAAGTCCTTTCAAAAGGCACAGAACACAAAAGTACGCACGAAACATTTTTGTCTCTACATTTTTTCTTCAATTTTGTTCCCGTTTGGCTTTGGATTGGAAAGCTTTCTCTTGTGAAAACTGTGGCAAATTGGAGAACCCTCGGCTTTGATAAGCCGACAGACATCGAATAGTAGCGTCGTACCTATTTAATATGAAAGCTTGAACAAGATGTCAATTTAAAACGATGTTATGCAGAAATCCACAATATTCTTTATTTTTAACAAGAAACAAACTTTTACTCAATCATATATTTGTAATTTACACTATCATTAAAAACTATAGTAAAAGTTCTGTGTGGTCTGACTTCCTTGTGGTATCCAGATTAAGAATATAGCCCCTCTCATCTCTTCCTGTGGATACCGTAAAAGGCGACTAAAGGACTCTAAACCAGAGAGATGGGCAACAGTGTCCCTTCAGCCATACTGTACTCACCAACCCACATGCCAAGCGTGGTGAGTTAAAAATTCCAATAATGGAAAATTCCAAAATGACGACATATGGCATGTAGCTGGTTATTTCTGCGGTAGGTCATTATTCAGTAGTGGACGTCTTTTAGCTGGTATGATGATGATGATGATGATGATAACGCAAAAGTATATGCAATATTGTTAAAATAATTTTCACTTATTAAGGGATAATAAAAGAAAAAATAAAATTATAGGAAAAATGACCTTGTAGTAGGCGTCACGCCTATCCATTACAATTGTGATGTTTCCCAGGACTTGTCCTGCTAACACCACACTGCGCTCGCCCCCTCTAGACATTGGTATTTTAATGTCTTATGCCCAGTAATTTTACCAGCTACAGTACCCTTAAAATCGGCAAACAGTAGTGTTTAAAGTTTAAACACTGTTGCTTATTAATTGTGGATGATACGTACTTAGGCAATAAGAGTACTTTAGCATTAAATCATCGAAATTAATCATAACGTCATAGCAGATATCACTGGTGAATTTGTTGCATCGCTTCTCTTTCCCAAGTTAAACATTAGAAAACCGTGAAAGTTGGGCATGTTCGAGTAGTCTTCAATGCTGATGTTCAAAAATAATTAATATTTTAGTCAATTTTGATTAAAAGATATATCGTCGGCGTAGGTGGAGAACTAAATAACTGACACTCTTATCAAAATTGACTATTTTGCATATTCTTGTAGCTCAAAAAATCCCGCTCCTTTTAGTCATACATACGTTTAATTAACTGTCACTAAAACAATATCTCAATTTGATGAAGCTGGGTTTAAAAATGTATATACTTAATACTCAATTATTTATCTTTAATTGAGCAACGTATTAATTGTTGCACAAAGTATCTTATTTCATTTTGCCACTTCAGTATACGGCACGACCATTGCAATAAATTTGGGCAGAAATGAATAATTGTACTTAAGCCTGATTTTTGACAAACGACATAAGGGTACTTATTTGTCGTTTTAAGAAAGTTGAAATTTATTTCATGGATGGGGGAAGTAAACAACTGACAGGAAAAAATAACTAGATTTAAACATTATATTCCGAAAGCTAGGTAGATGGAAAATTGTATCACCAATAACACCAATAAAACCACAGCGGCCAGTTACTCTGTGGAACAGAATGGCTATTGTGGGCTAACTGACCCGCTTTCCAAGCGTGGTGAGTACTGGCAAATCCCCCCAAAATGACTACACAAGAAAATCTGTGTAAAATAAATTCTATAGAATCCCTATACCTGTACTGATAACAACATACTACGACTACCAGTCCGCCTGCCAAGCGTGGTGATTATGACAATATGGGGTATGACGGCACATTGTAATAATCATTCGGAAGCCCATATCCAGCAGCCGACGTTACGGTTTACTAATGTGTGTGTATAAGTGTGAGAGAGAATCCCTATACCAACGAGTTAAATAAAAACGCCAAGAAAATATGTTTGTACTCGGTATCGACTTTTAACAATCTGTTTGTTGGTATGCATTGCATGTATTGCTATCTCTTTCAATAAGATATTAATATAAGAATAAAAATAACTCGTGCTGGGAGTTCTCCCTCTTTACAAGCCAGACAGTGTAATGTACTGGAATAATGATGAAATTTATATAAAACTTGTTTCGTTTGAGTATACACAGGTCGTTATATACATGACATATACGAGGGCGGCACTGAAAATTTCGGGAATCAAGGAAGTGACACAACATTACTATTTAAAAATATATTTATTGCTTTTCGAAGTATTCTCCGCGAAATTTGACCCATTTTTCCATACGATGGAACCAATCATTGAAGCAACCATTCCATTCGGAAGTTGGGGTCTGCAAAATGGCCGTTTTGTAGGCGTCCACAGCTTCTTTAGGTGATGAAAATCTCTGTCCACGCAATTTATTCTTTATTTTAGGGAAAGTATAGAAATCATTAGGGCTTAGGTCGGGGCTGTACGGCGGATGGTCTAATAATTCTATGTTTTCTTGCTCTAAAAACTCTTTTGTTCTGTGCGCGGTGTGAGAACTCGCATTGTCGTGATGGAGGATGATGCGGCGGTTGCAGTTCTCTCTACGGAGTTCAGAAACGACCTGTGGCAAATAAATGCTAGCATACCATTCTGCATTAACCGTTCTTTGTCCCTCAAGAGGAATAGTCGTAACATGGCCGGTTTTGGAGACAAACGTGGCCACCATTTTTTTTGCAACACTCCGTGAACGAACAATTTTTGTTGGCTTTAACTCATTTTCGAACACCCAAACTCGTGACTGGTTTTTTGTTTCGGGTTCGTACGCATATATCCAGGATTCGTCACCTGATACGATGTTGTATACAGCATTTGAGGATCCTGCGTGGAATCTTTTGAGAGTTCTGACGCACCAAGTAACGCCGAGCCGCTTTTTGCTCTTCACATAGCAAATGCGGTATCCATCGGGAAAACAACTTTTTTACACCTAATTGTTCATGCAAGATTATTTGTATTTGACTCATGCCAATGTCTAAAGTTGCCTGAATTTCGCGGTATGTCACATGTCGATCTTCCTCATTCAGCTTACGCACAGCATCAACGTTTTCTTGGGTGACTGCAGTTTTTGGACGACCTTGACGAGGATCATCACTGAGCTTGACACGTCCACGTTGAAATTCAGCAAACCAGCGATAAATTGTGGTTTTAGATGGGGCTTCATCACCAAATGCAGAAATCATCCGGTCAACACACTGTTTTTGTGTTAAACCACTTCGAAAGTCATAATAAATCATCGCTCTTGAATTTTCTCGAGTCAATTCCATTTTCTCAACGACTAAACAAGTTTGACAAAACCTTGTGACAAGACCGTGAATCTTTTTTTAAATAAATAAATGGTGTTCGATTTGTAAAACCAAGGAGTTTTCAATTAAAAAGATTTTAATATGACAGGAACAGTGGAAATATTCCATTCCCGACACTTTTAGTGCAGCCTATGTAGTGTCATACGATTGTAGTACTTGATGACATCAAAATAATCTTGGTGTCTTTCAGAATCGTGCAACATTCGACCATGAAATTATCTCTGAATTCTAATTAGTACCAACCGTATACATTACATTACATACAAAATTACTATTCATGTACGATACGAAATGTCTAGCGTCGTTATTATCAACATGGCCTTAGGAAACAACCTCGCGATAATATCGGCAAAGTCAAAGCCGCTTCTATTCCTTTTTGGCGGGATTTCACATAATATTCTCGGGCATTTTTTCAAAGGAAGTTACTGTGTACGGCATCCGTAATGGTTTTGTTTATGTTAATGTTAAATTGTTTTTCAGTACATAGATATATCTACGTTTTCATATACCTACGTCACTTTCTGCAACTAATATAATAATCATCATCATCATTATATCAGCTATTTATACGTTCATTGCTGAACACTGGGAGACCTTCCCTCATAAATTTCCACAATTGTGTCGTCATTTTGGGGGGAATTTGCCAATACTCAACACGCTTAGCAGGCGGGTTGGTAAGCGTAGTATGGCTACTGTTTCACAGAAGGGACGCTGCTGCCCATCCCTCAGGTTTAGAGTCTCTTAGTCGCCTCTTACGACATCCACGGGAAGAGATGGAGTGGTGCTATATTCTTAATTCGGACACCACACGGATTATCAACTTGTAATATGTTACAAGTTGAGTTGATATTAATATCATTCATGCCCACTGCAGGGCAAAGGATTCTTGTCATACAGGGAAGAATAGAGTATTGAGGACCACTCTTGCTCACTGCGTGGTGGCAATTTCAGAGCTTTCGATCCAGGTTTCCTTACAAATTTCACCTGAAGGTCGTACCATCATACATCAGCGACTCCTCCGGTGTTGGGGATGTTTATAAGCAGCGGTGATAGCTTACGGCCGAAATTAATAATCATTCTAATCCAAAATCTTTGGACTTCTGTATTAGGTAGTAATTTATTAGTTGCCAGGGTATAGGAAGAATGTTGCTCTGTAAATAAATAGTATAAATGTAACACGTACCAACTATAGACAAACCTAGAGACAACTTTATGAAACTTCCATATTATTTTCTTTTCACCCCGCGATTTCTATTCACCCGTTTTTACTGTACTAAATTGTCGTAATGGTCCGTAAGTTTTACGGAATTACTTCTGCACAGGATAAGGCATGACTAATGTCTAACTTTTTCAATGTCCCGTGTACCAACTTAAGTATTTTTATGTGATAATAGGAGGGCAAACGGGTATTCGGGTCGCTTAACGGCCAAAATTAATAATCAATCTGATCCAAAATCTTTAGATTTATGATTTTGGAATTGATCAGTTTTCGTGTTAAGATCACATTTAACACAAAAAACAGACAAATCCTTACTGAGGAGATTCGTAGAAGAACTAAAGTTCCCGACATAGCTGAAAGGATTAGTAAGCTGAAGTGGCAATGAGCAGGGCACATTCTCGTAGTGATGGCAGTTGGGGTAAAAGGTTCTCGAGTGGAGACCGCACACCGGAAAACGTAGCGTGGGATGACCTCCAACGAGGCGGACAGACGACCTGACCTGATAAAGGTCGCCGGGAGTCGTTGGATGCGGGTGGCATGTGACCACTCGTTGTGTAAATCTATGTGGGAGGCCTTTGTTCAGCAGTGGACGTCTTTTGGCTGATATGGTGATGATGATGATGATTATTAATTTCGGCCGTAAGACTTTTCTCAAGCCTAACTTTTTTTAGGTTTCCAGTATTCTCCACGCTTGGAAGGTGAGTTGGTGACCACAGTACAGCTGATCCACAGAAGGGACTGCCCATCCCTCAGGTGAAGTCCCTTAGTCGGCGTTTACAACATCCAGGGTAGGAGATGAGTGGTACTATATTCTTAATCCGAACACCACATTGATAGTATTTAAAAGCATTCTTTGTGGATATCAAAAATAATGCCTTAGTTCACTGACGCTTAAATAATTCTAACTGATCATTTTGTTATATATATGGGTACATATCTAACATGATAATGTATTGTTATCAACGTTATCATGCGTCCAAGATAGCGTTAGCTGATAATGATTAGCGTTTGGTGGATACTTTTATGCAGCCCAACAAAAAAGCTTTTCCTTTAACAGACATTGAACAAAAATAGAAGTCTTGGCGTGCAATAAAGTCGAAAGACTTTAATGGTATTTACTATGCACTACGGAACACTCAAATATTTATGGTTGCCAAGAATTGGATCAAAGAAGGCGTGAATATATTATTTCGTTAGTCTTTTTATGTAAATTCTTGTATAATCTAATTCTTTCTTTCTTCTTCTTTTCTTTGTTTAGTTAGTGGCCAACCTTGGGCCAGAGTTGTTTTCAAGTCGCCCGAAGGCCTCTGTTTTGCTAATGCTTTCTAATAACAATAACCAGGATCGAGAATTTTAAATACCTTCCGGAACACAGGGACGCTCAGATAAAATACCACTAAACGGCCACCCATCCATAGACTGTCCGGGCTGAGCAATGCTTAACCGCACCAATCGTATACCAACCAGTGACATTGATTCAATTTGATATGAGCGTCTGTACATAATATAATTAACTTGTAACACAAAATATCTTTAGGTAAATTAAAGCAAGCCAAAGCAAAGCATTTTGTTATAGGGCTCTTGTATAAATATCATGTACTAACTGTTTTTAGGCAATTTAATTAATCTTTCAACTTTAACTAGACAATAAAATAGTCATAGAAGGTGGAAAAACAAGAAGAAAAATCTTGGTAGACGAATAAACGTACAAATACAGGCATCAAACTTATTTAGACTTTACTTATACAGGAGAAATCTAAATTCTCCTGCGTCGTGGGTACAGTTTACCGATACATAATCTCACATGCACAATTCCGTGGAACAACTATCTGTAGATCATACAAATATATGTTCCGTCCAGGGATCGAACCCACGACACGTTGCGCAGAAAGCTAATCCGCTTAATCACTGCGCAAACCGTGCCTTCATGTTATAAACAGACGAATAAGTTTTTCAGTATTACCTACCCGTTTTCTTGTTTTACCCTACAAATAGGTTTATTAACCCTGTAAGATTTAAATAGGACGTCTGGCAAGTAATGGCTATAATATCCATTCTTTACGGCGTTTATTGCCTTGCCACACCTCTCGGCAAGCAATAACCCAGAATATGGCTCAATTACCTATTTCTATTAATGGTAATTTTATGTCGGTTGGGGACACTTACACTATTGTAGGTTTAAATCTGGTATGTATAGATTTTTCTTTCGAGCATCCTTACAGAGTATGTATGAAGTTACAAGAGTTTTGTTCAGTAAGGAAACAGAGCTTCGTAATAATTCGGTGTGTTTACAAGCAACAACCTAGAATATAGCTCAATTATCTCTTTCTATTAAATTTCCGTGTGGTGTCCGGATTTCCGTGTGGTGTCCGGATTTCCGTGTGGTGTCCGGATTAAGAATATAGCACCACTCCATCTCCTCCCGTGGATGTCGTAAAAGGCGACTAAGGGAATCTAAACCAGAGGGATGGGCAGCAGCGTCCCTTCTGTGAAACGGTAGCCATACTGCGCTCACCAACCCGCCTGCCAAGCGCGGTGAGTATTGGCAAACACCCCCCAAAATAATGACACAGTTGTGAAAATCTATGGGGGAGGCCTTTGTTCAGCAGTGGACGTATAAATGGCCGATATGATATGATATGATTAATGGTACTTTTATGTTGGTTCGAGAAACTCTAACCATTGCACTGTTGTGGGTTTAAGTCTGGTATTTATAGATTTTTCTTTTGAGCATCCTTACGGAGTATGTAAGAAGTTACAAGAGTTTTATTCAGTAAAGAAACAGAGCTTAGTAATAATTCAGTGTGTTAACAACAACCTAGAATATAGCTCTATTACCTATTTCTATTAGTGGTAATTTTATGTCGGTTGGGGAAACTGTAACCATTGCACTATTGTAGATTTAAACATGACATTTGTAGCTTTTTCTTTCGAGCACCCTTATAGAGTATGTAAGAAGTTACAAGTGTTTTGTTTTTGTAAGGAAAAAGGGCTTAATAATAACACAATTTGTTTATGGCCGATAAGGAAAATTGTGCACATGGCTATATAATATAAATATTACATACTGGATGACTCGTTAAACGAGTAGCACATTGAAGCACACTGAAGGCACATTCCGTACACGATTCTCATTCCAAATATGTATATGAACCTTAATATTTGATCTATATTTGCATCATAATAAAACTTTTTATTATAATGTGTAATAATCGCGAAAATCTAAGAAAATATATTTGTATCCATTTTTTTGCTAGGACTAATGGAAAGGAAAATCGATTAATACTTTTGACTAACTTTATTACAATTAGGTAATTATGGTTATCGCGAAGATCGCCAATCGGGTGCGCTCACGCAAAGTGACCACGTATTACGAATCTGTTTCCTATATTTTCACATTCTATATTTACATTTTTTCTCATCATGTGAAGGTATAAATTATGGCAAGCTTAAATATGTCACTCTATATATATAACAAGTGCGAGTTGGACTCGGTTCCGAAATTGTAGAATATATTGTCTATTATTGAATTCGGTCTTGTACCAATAACTTATCCCAAGAACAAACTTAACATCGTAGTTGAAAAACATGATTTCCCATAAATTCCAACCGCAAACGTAAGTTGTACGCACAATATTTACCATGTTATTTCAAGACCATAGACTTCTTATAGGTTTTCCTGTAATCTATAGGTAAATAGCTAGTACCTGTACGTTTTTCAAAATTTTAAGCGTAGAAATTACGGAGATAACAGCGGGAATGGTCAATTTTCGACTATTTTCTTAAATAACTTTAAAACTATACATTTTATGGCCGGCTCAGAATGCCACCACCCCATCTCCTCCCATGGGTGTCGTAAAAGTCGACTAAGGGATTAGCCGGAGGGTGGGCAGCAGCGTCCTTCGAGTACATTAACAACTCAACTGCGATCGCCAACCCGTCTGCCAAGCGTGGCGATTATGGCAAAACCCCCCAATGAGCGAGAACACATCCATATCGGTGGTTGTGGTGATCTTTGGGGGAGGCCTGTGTCCAGCAGTGGACTTCACTCGGCCGAAATGTATACATTTTAAAATTATAAAGTAAACACATTTGAGACGTTCACAACCAGTCCTTTCATTTAATATATCACACACTACAGTTTGCAAAACTTTATTCTTTAATTTTCTATATTGCCCCCAAAAATTTACCCCCATATTCAAAATTTATTTATTTACGTGACACGTACGTGTTTGTGTCACAGAAATCCATATGTGTACGAAAGTTCATAATCATAATTCGTAATCGGTCCTGTAGATTCGGAGCAAATTGGCTGTGACAGACGGACAGACACACGAGTGATCCTATAAGGGTTCCGTCGCTTTTTCCTTCAGACGTTCGGAACCCTTAAAATGAATGTTTCTTCGTTTCTTCGACTTGCTACTATACTTCCTACTATGCGTTCCTATTCTATTCACTGTATTGAGTTGAAACCTTGCACATTTGTTATTGGAACTTGGGTGAAGGCAAGGCAAGGAAAGAACGAGGCATTGCAAAACCGGGCTAATGCTAGTTATCTTTACAAGATCTCACTGACGATGCAACAATAAATAAGCCCACGTATGGACAATGTGATATTAGTTTATAACAAAAAATCTATTAAATTCATTCAATAGTTGAGACACAAATATTTAAGACGTGCATTTCTAGAATGAAAAAAAGAAAACAAAAATGTTTTATTTTGGACTCTTACCAAATGACAACGAAAAGGTATTATTAATAAAATAAAATACATATGGCTAAAGTAGTACTGTACGAGGCCAAAATAGGTCCCTATCTTAGCATTTGCTGCAACAGTTTATGCTGCGGCATTGGTTTTCTATGAGGTTTTTCTAGGGAACATTAGCTAGTTCTTGGGCCTATCCTTACTGAAATGTACATGTAGAATATAAAACCAGACAAACGCTGCCACTTTCACGTCCCTTCATCTGAACTGAAAAGAATGTTCGAAAAATCATATTTTGTGTAAAATCGAGCGAATACTTTATTCACAATATGTGAAATTAACTGTTGCATCGTCATCGCCACCTTGTATATTTGTGCCCTAAATATAGATAAAGAACTCCGATTTATCATATAAGTTGAAGAGAGGCTTACAAATGTATTAATTTCTGTACAACAAACAAGTGTCAAAAATACTCGCGTACCGGGGGTGCGTCGTCGACCCCGCTTTTTATTCACGCATAAAACGAATAGTTCCTATATTTAAAAACGCTGACGCATCGTGTATTGTACCGCGAAAGGTTTCGGCTAGGCCGAACAACTTCACATTCTCGTCATAAAAATAACTGCAAAGTATAAATAACATCATACTGCGGCCCTTTTCCAAGAAAATGTAGATCGGCATGAATTTATCTATACAAATAAATAAAATTGAAGTGTCTGTTTGTAATGTCAAAATAACAGCTTTTTACTGAATGCATATGAAAGTATATACGGTACATATAACAAACACAACACAATTTTTAAATTTTTTGTCTGTCTGTCTGTCCGTCTGTCTGTCTGTTTGTTCCGGGTAATCTCCGAAACGGCTGGACCGATTTTGACGGGACTTTCGCTGGCAGATAGCTGATGTTATAAGGAATAACTTAGGCTACTTTTATTTTAGAAAAATAATTAGGGTTCCACGCAAAAAAATAAAACCCTTGAAATCCAGTATATATATTCTATGTCAACTGTCTAGTATTCTAAATTTATTTTAAATTAAACGCGGGTGAAACCGCGGGTCCCAGCTAGTATAGAATAAATTCGCAGTGGCCGTGCATTTTGTTATAAAAAGCAATAATTGTGGCAGCGTCTGAGAAAATTTACATGAATCTTGTTTAAGCCGTTTAGAATTCTGAAACGATAGACTTGTTAACTCAGTGTAGATGCAATATGCGCGCACCACATTGATCGGTTCGAAAACATATTCAAATGAGAAAAGGATTTCATCTGGTATTATATATTTCAACCGGCAACAGTCTATAAGAGATTCTAAAGATTTTATTTTTATCAGACAATTTCATAAGTTATGCGTTATAAGGTTTCTAGTTAGATGCTCATATTAATTTTGTCATTTAAAAGAAGTTCCAATTAATTTAAATTAAATTCAGATCTCTGAGTAACCTCATACGGCTAAAAGATGCAAAATCTGGGATTCATTTATAGTTGCGGTTTACGTATGTGAGTTCAATATTAATGTGTTAATTTCACTCTATCTAGTTCTAATTTCAGAAATATAAATCCTTTGTATAAATGGGCAAGTTGTTTTATATTTCTACACATTTATGTCATGGTAGTAATTTTATTTTATACTAGCTGCCCCCCTGGCTTCGCAAGCAAGGATTGTCTTACACAATAAAAAACACCTGTCAACTATCATTTACAAATGCAAAAATATATATTATATTAATATGGAAAAATAACTGAAAATCGTACGACGTTGCCGATATATTGTTTTGTAGATTTTCTTTGATTTTTGTAAAATATTTAATGATTAATTGATTAATATTAATTTGAAATATTAATCTGAACACCGAACAACGTTACCATTGTACATAACGTAGGCGAAATTGTCGAGGATTACTCTCCTTAAGCCAAAAAGAGTTGAAGTTGATATTAATATAATAAACATAAATAAATAACAATAGACTAAATAAATATCGATTGACAAAGAGTCACGCTCTGGTAATAGTTGCGCTCGAAGTTTATAATATGATATTGATATTGTTTAAGTTTGGAACGTATGTTTTCCAGTCTCATATTGGTTTGAAGAGTCGCACTCTCAATAGTTCTTCGGCTATTACCATACTCTTAGTTGACTCCAAAAGGGACTGTCTTCAGAAACGGTTAAGGATGACGATTAGAAGGTCCGTCTCATACATACATGGTGCTTGAATCCGTTTCAGTGTTGTTAATTGCAAGGATGGCGAAGTTAGTGATTCGAGACTGTATCTAATTGCGTGAAGTTAATCTGGCCAATAAAACAGTAGTAATAATATTTAATGATACATCCGTGTGGTGTCCGGATTAAGAATATAGCACCACTCCATCTCCTGCCATGGATGTCGAAAAAGGCGACTAAGGGACTCTAAACCAGAGGGATGGGCGCAGCAGCGACCCTTCTTAGGAACATTAGCCATACTGCGCTCACCAACCCGCCTGTCAAGGGTGGTGAGTACTGGCAAATTCCCCCCAAAGTTATGACACAATTGTTGAAATCTACGGGGGAGGCCTTTATTCAGCAGTGGATATCTTATGGCTGATATGATGATACATAAATATTTAATACTAACAGTTCGCTGGTGTGAACTAATTGATTCTTGCTGCAGGAATGCTGAAAACAACGACACTCCCTAAGCATCTCCGCACTGGCAGCAGTTGCCAGGGCTCTAGACGTCAACGTACAATTATTTATATTGATATTTTGTGATTTGGTGTGATATTTTTTTGTAATTTGTATTGTATATTTTGTGAGTAGCGTAAATATGGTATTTTCGAATGACAATAATGATGTTCACTTCGACGCCGAAAAAAGTGACCCGTGAAAGATGTTTCCAGGCACGTTTTTTTAAAGTACGCGGCGCTGAAAGTTTATTTTCGTAAGGTTCATAAAACCCAAAATGTGCGATCACACTTCACAACCTCACCTACACCTATATCCAACAAAATTCCTCTTTGGCAATAGTAATAACATAAAACAAATCGACTCCAATTTTAAGAGGGTTCCCCGAGCTGCGAGAACATCAGTTGTCCAATGCCTAGCAATAGTGGTCCATCTGGCTACATGGGAGAACTCAAAAAGTGCTTGTGAACAATTACTTATTCAACTTCCCTTAACGGAACTAAAAAAAATGTAATGTATCGACTACAACTTTAGATTCAAAGTTTATGATAAAAAAAACCTAAAGCTTTATTTTACCATGCAGAAACGATAAGTGGCAATAACTCGGCTCCAGCGGATGACCTCTCTTTCCCTGACCCTCTTGATCCAAATTTAAATACACATATAATTTCAACCTGCCAATTGTCCACAGCCATACATACGCTCCTTAAAGACACCACGATATTTAAAAGATCTGAAGTGTTCAAGCCAGGAAAGCTGGTGATTCACTTTTGAAGGAGCTATACTGCTCTAACCAATTTGATGCTCTCCGGCATTGTGCATGACGCCTTTATTGGTATCTTGTATGGGGCCAATTTATGTGCCCTGCGCAAGTAATATGGCAGCATGTGTCCGATTGCTGTAGGTTGTACACATGGCAGTCAAATTTTTGTACAAAGTTTACAGCGAAATGCTTTGCAGCAAATTTTAGCATCATCAACCATTTTTGGCTCAGAAGCATGCCCTATTCTCATTTTTAAATGATAGTAGAAACCTGTTGCTCTCACTGATCGGCAAGATGAAGAATCCTTTCCATCTTTCATAGATGAAAAAACATAACTTCATTATCATTTCGGAAAGTCGTTTCAAAATTAATTTAGATTCGGTTTTACTTTAAACAGGTACTGTTGTTTTAGCCCAAAATTTATTAATAATTATATAGCCTTCGCTTCTCCCATTGGAGCAGTTACTACTTTTAGAGACAATATAAATTATACAGAATACATTAACCTCAGTTTTAGATTCAGCTCTGGACGATCAATCTTGTTTACAAACCTCAATGCCCATTCTCTTGGGAGGCCTCGCGTCTGCATAATTTCTAGTGTAAGTTCCTGTCTTCGGTCCACAGTACTGATAAAATTAACCAGGAAATCCTTAGCATTCACAGTGGTTGATTTTGAGGTAGAACTGATGCTGTGAACACTTGGAAAATGGCTTGCTCGACACGATACGGATTTGCCTTTAAACCCTTGTATGAGAGACAGTGGGACAAGCCACTCAGCACTTTGGTACGAAAGAAGTTAATTAGTATGTCTACCAATTCTGTGGAGCGTGCTCATCTACTTGCTTTGGGTGAATGGGAGTCAGGGTTATTATACTTCAGGCGCTTACGTACGACATGACTTTTCGGCTCGCTGCATACCTTTGTTTAGGTTTAGGTGCTCCTTGTGGTATTCCTCTTCGCTGTTACTGTGATGAAGTTGTCGATCCTCTCGGACACCATGGCTTATCGTGCAATAGAAGTGAAGGTCGTGTAATACGGCAGGCCAATATTAACGACATTGTTCCTCGTGCTCTTGTCACCCAGCAGAGGCACCTAACGCACCAGCTGTATTAGAACCAGATGGTTTGGTACGCGACGATGGCAAAAGACCGGATGGTATGTCGTTACTGCCATGAGTAGGCTTCTGGTGCGCGACGCAACTTTTATCAAACCGTTGCTCCTATTTATCTTTCAAGCAAGCTGTGCTGGCGCTGCCACTTTTGCAGTGAAAAACCTAAAACGGCGCAAATATAATAATCTCATCGGAAATTATTGTTTTGAATCATTTAACCCCAAATGTTCTTAATGGTGGCATGGTTGCACGTATCCTTTTTAAAAACATTGCCAGAAGTTGGTCAACACTTCACGTGATCAATGGGCTGGCCTTTTCTTTAGCCAAATAATGTGCATTGCTATTCAACGTGGCAATGCTGCCAGTCTCCTAGGAACATTACCAGCTGACAGCAATGAGGAGGAGTACTTTAACGCCTAAATGACTACTTTCGAAGTGAAGAGGCCTTTGCCCTACTTTGGCACGGTTACTATCTGATTATTACTTATATCACTATTGTATCAATACATTAACTGAACATGGACACTTGCCTTCATGGACTGAACGCTGCAATGATCGCTCATAGCTTACAGTGTCATAATCACCACGGTTAAGAGGCGGAAAGAAAAAAGCTAGAAAGAAAAAAAATACGATTTATTACCACATCAAACGCGCATAAACATTAGAACGATTGATCGTAGAATATAAAAATTAAAGAAAATAAATATACCTAATTATAAAAAATAGCAGTTTGCTGATCCAAGTCTTAAAGTTTGCTGATGCAAGGCTTAGTCTTATGGTAAACAGGTCACACTCAGCATACCTAATACTATACAGTATACGTAACGTGAGCCACAACACAGCGCTGTTTTTCAGTGTTAACCCTAAAGGGTGGGAAAGGTGATAGCAGTTTGTGTTTTTAGCACAAATTATGTTGGTGTCAATTCTCTTTATAACCGTTTGAGTGGTGGACTATAATATATTGTAGCTAACGGAAATATATCTAATACGACACCGCATATATGATTCCTAAGATATATATATTGGTAATACCAAAATTTGTCCGGATATGAATAAGAGTACGATTTCGCTACACAAATTTCCATCGACCGTCATTATCCGTGTGGTGTCCGGATTAAGTTAGAGCGCCACTCCATCTCCTCCCGTGGATATCGTAAAAGGTGGGTCGTAAAGAGTCTTTAGACTAGAGTGATGGGCAGCAGCCTTCTGTGGAACACTATCTTGCGCTCACCAAACCCGCCTGCCAAGCGTGGTAAGTACTGGCAAATTCCCACCAAAATGAGTCACCATCTAGTGTAATTGATCGTCTTCTGGGGGCTTTTGTTCCACAATGGACGTTTTTTGGCTGATTTTATGACACAAATTGTCTAAACAGGAATTGTATACTAATTTATAAGTTACAACCGGAAATGTGCTAAATTCGGTATGAAGTGCATAAGTGTAGTTGCAAGAAGGATTGCGTTATGTTTACATACACTTACTGGTAGACAGTAATAGGTGCGGCGAAGGAAAATCATTTTTTAAATTCTAAATTCGTTCTTTCTTGGGTGTGTTTAGTGTCCAACTTTGTGTTACATTCCCAATTCACAGTGTTAGAAATTTCTCTAGGTATAAATTTCCAGAATTATAGATAGTTCTAACTAGAATATAACCATATATGCACTAATTTGCATATTTATATCAGTTGATTAACATTAAATGCATTCGTGAAATTGCAATGGGCGGGGCACATTGCTCGTAGAACTGATGGCCGTTGGGGCAAAAAAGTTCTCGAGTGGAGACCGCGCACCGGAAAACGCAGCGTGGGACGAGCTCCAACGAGGTGGACAGACGATCTGGTGAAGGTCGCTGGGAGTCGTTGGATTAGAGCGGAATGTGACCGCTCGTTGTGGAAATCTAAGGGGGAGGCCTTTGTCCAACAGTGGACATCCTGTAGCTGATATGATCATGATGAAATGCACTCGTTTTCAGAAGTTTTGACTTTTAGCAATATCCTATTGAGGTGATGTCGGATGTTCGAATGTAGGCATTCATCCACATGCGAACATTTGGTAAAATATTATTCTTCTGCTAAAAGCTTCTGCAACACAAATTGTTGTCATTTTAAAAAAAATGTCGCAAAAAATCACGTTTAGTTCCGTCGTGATGTTACCGAAATATTCATTGTAGAGATGATGCCGGGACGAAGGTAAATTGCAGAAAATTGCCTTCCCTTTTCTAAGATAACGAGATCCTCTGTAAGAGGGGCTTGTCGTATGAACATAGCGCGTTTTGCAAATGATAAGAAAGTTATTAATGTGCCATAAAAACACATCGCTTATTTTAATTTTTATCAGCAATACAAAGTGAGCGAACACATACATTAGATTATCTTAAACAAACTCTGATACTGACAGGCTTTAACAAATGCGGGTACCGTACGATTACACTTAGAATACATCAATGACATACGTATATGTAATTAAATATATAATGGAATACATTTATTAAGTAATCTATAAAGTCTGAAATAAGTTCGTAATATTTTGCGAGTTATCGTAGCAAACCCAAACAAAACATCTACGCAGCGCTACGTGATGCGGATATCTTCGTGGACCAGCCTACGAAGTTAAGGCATACTATAAATATTACTGCAGCAATAGTAACAAATACTTAAAACGTACAATTTTCTTTTTATAATTATTTATAATTAAAGTATGTCATCACCTGTGAGGTCTACGCTCCTCCTCGTGATCCTCTTTCATAAACGATGGTTGCAGACTGAATCTGCGGCGAAATTGATGACGGCCCTTCATATTGGCAACCGTTAATTCACTTAGCACATACTAGGTATAGTTTGAGTTAGTCCACAACGCAATGTTTGAGTGCGTGTGCCGATAAGCGCGTGAACGTGGTAGAGTCGGGATCGCGACGTGCGCGGCTCGGGGCGGTCGCAGGACGAGTGCCGTTGCCCGGCCGATACGCCGCCTCCAACCAGCTCAGCACCACACCATCATACAATATTTCAGAACAAAACTACTGGAAATACACTAGTTCACAGAACACTGATTTATAATTCAAATCTCATCACTATTTCATTGATATTTCAGGATAGATCACAGTATCAACTGAGTTGTAAACTGCTAATATTCAAAACATAATCATGAACAAAATGAGGTTTACGATAGCAATTTGACTGTACGACAAAACAAAATTGAATTTCCATTGCAATAAAGCATATTGATCGCCACTAACGATAGCAATAAGCCAATCAATATGCAATAACGGAAACATCGGTGTGTCACGTGACATAATGATTAAAGGCCAACCACTAGATTGCATCGGCATAAAACTAAAGCTTGCGTTAGGTATCGACAGGTTCTAGTGTGATCATACGAGGACCTGGAACCACCCTTAGGTGCCGAAGATGACCGCCCCAGTGGTTTTAGCCGGTAGGAGTCCGGCAAGCTCCTGCATCCCCGCGGCAGAGGAAATTCATGTAGAATTTCTCCGTTTTTTTTAATAAAAATGTATCGACAGACATTTGTTCAGTAAATTAGTCCACTAATAAATCCATTTATGTGTTGTTTTACTCAATCATAAAAGAACTACAGTAATCGTTTTCATACAACACATTGTTACAAAGAAAAGCCTAACAATAAGACGAGGAGTTCCAATAAAGGCAGTGCCTATAGACACGTAGGCTCGCCTGTTGCTGCGACCGCCCGGCCCGTTGCCTTTACAGTAAGTGGATAAAATGTTTGGGATGTTTTCCCAAACTTTCTCCGAGAAATATTTTGATTTGAGAGCGGAGCACGACGAGATGTGTTACCGAATATATTACATCCAGCCTCCTCCCTTCTTATTGTCATCAGTAGATGGGATTTTTATTGCAAAGTTCCAAACGCACGAGAATCATAATAGAACAGAAATAAATTTTCTATGAGTCTGCGTGTGCGTGATAAAAATACGTAACATAAGAAATGCTATCAAATCATACCTAAGAAAATTGCTATGACGATGGAATATTCTAGTGATTTTAATATCGATCTTTGATTTCGCCTCAACTATCAAGATTTTCTTGAAATGATTACCAAATATATTGGAACCATAAACGTATTGAAATAATATATACACCAAATAATCTCGTAAGATTTATTTTGTCATAATTACGAGCAATTTCACGTGTCGGTGGTTTTACAATGTATTAAAATCCAGGAGTCGAGAAAAGAGAAAAATGAAAGATATATTCCTGTTAAGAGCCTACCGTTTTCACGCTTATAACCAATTTTATGTTTCACTTTTAGGGTTCTGTGAGCTTTTAGCGTATATAGAAACTCTTCTCTACGCATCCCTTGATCCACTCTATCCCCTCTTCAAATCTAAAACTAGCTCTACTAAGGAAATTTGACGTACGTTTAATTGTGAAATTGAAATTCAAGTCATACCAATATTTTTGGTTTACTTTATTCAGGCAAGTACTTAGAATGTATATTTTAACAGCGCTTTTGATCCTTTCTATGTTTTTCGATCCGAATTAATACTTTTTAAACTAATGAACGTGTGCGATTTACATTTAAGGATAGTTTTTCATTCGCTCGCAGAGAGACATGGCGATATCATAATAGTCGTATTTTGAGTTTTCAAATTTTAACATTGTTTCATTTTATAAAAATAATGGTCTAGCAGAAAAACATTGACAATTTTATAAAATGTTTTTTTGGTTAATCACACAAATTACTGCCCTGTACCTATACAAACAATTAAAACGGTGTTGTGTGAAGGTGTTGTCAAACAAAACTTGATGATACACAAGTGAATTAGGGAGTCCTCCGCAAGTGGTCGTATGGAGACGAAGGGATGAGGCGCCGCAGGCCCGGGAATTGCAAATTAGACTCGTGCGATGGACGTGGAGTGAGAGGGAGGGGGGGTAGGCGCCCTGTTCAGTCCGGTGTGAAAAATAGCGCTCAACAAGTGAGGAACTAACCCTTCGTGACCACAAAGTCGGAGAAGTTACAACCGTAATTTAGCTACGTGCAATATTATATTGCCCTTCGCAATGCTAGAATTATTATGATTGGGTTTCGATACGAACCTTTTAGTGGTGGTAAGTCTGTTGTTGAAAGAGTCCGATTAGGTAGGGACTTGCAGTAGTCCAGCCGTTGCAGTGCCAGTTATTCTTCTGCAAAGCAATAGTGTGTTAACTTTAGACATTACTGTGTTCCGGTGTTAAAAGCACTGTAGCTAGTGAAGTTACTGGGCATAGGGCGTTTACTGACAAATAAATATGAAGGACACTCAATCATAAATTACTGTATGCCTGGTCTGTCCCTTTCAGGTATAATGAATAAAATAATTAATTATAAGTTTAGTCGGGACACCACACTCTTAATTTTTGTGGGAAATAGGGGAAATGTGAACAAGAGAGATTTACAAAATTATTACAGCAGTTTATGCAATGTTAACTTAAGAAAAATTGTAATGTTCACATTCCCATATAGCAAAACCTTGCCACAGGAAGAAAATGACTTTAGATACCAATTGAATATGACATTGCATACTATGACATATAATAATAATTTATTTCATTTAATTGATACTAACAATTATGTTAGTGATAGTTTTTATTTGACAAAAGATATGTACTATCTTTCTAATTATTGTAAAAGACAGATAGCTGTGTCGCTATCATATTTTTTATGTGTATCAGCCAAAAATTTGGCTTAACAAGTTGCTTCTATTGAGCAATGTTCTAGTTTTGACATTACTGATTATTCAGCCAGTAATTTGGCTATACAAAATGACATGGAAAATAATTTAAATTAGAAAGTAAGACAATGGAGGGAACCTCCTGCTTAAAGCTATTTAGTTCAAGTAAAAGCCCAAGATTTAGTAATTTATGTAAGAATTTAGACACTATCAACCTGGTGCATCAAAATATTCAAGGTATTATGGGCAAAGATTTAGAAATTGAATTGTTCATGAACTGCAATAACATTGATATTTTATGTATTACAGAGCATTGGCTAAAAAGTCACCAGTTTATGTTCAATTTCAATAATCACCAGGTTGGCAGTTCGTTCAGCAGAGAAAATGCAATACACGGTGGCTCATTAATTATAATCAATAATCAGATTAAATTTAAAGAACGTAAAGATCTTGTGAGCCTCTCTGTTGAACAAACAATAGAAATAGCCTGCGTCGAATTGGAGCGGTTCATTGTATTAAGCGTATACAGACCTCCTTCAGCATTGTATGACTGTTTTGAAATAGTCATGGATGAAGTACTGCATAGAATCAGTAATTTGGACAAAACGGTTATCACATGCGGTGATTTCAATGTTAATTTATTGGAAAATTCTAGTTTAAGTGTAAAAATTCAAAGCCTTTTTCAGTCATACAATCTTGTTAATTTGTTTCTGGAGCCTACTAGAATTACTCAGACCACAGCCACATGCTTAGATAATATATACACAGATATTATACCATCCTACAAACAAGTTATTAATTTATTAGACTCGGATCATTGTGGACAACAGATTACTGTTGTAAACCAAAGAAAAAGTGTGGGTAAAAAGGATATCACTGTTTGTCCAAAAACCGCGATTCGCTTGGAAAGATTTAGAAATAAGCTTAGAAATAAATTAACTTTTTTGCCATATAATGATAATCCAAACATTTTATATAATGATTTTTTTTATATGTACTGTCAAGAATTTAATTCTACTTTTATCCCCAAGAAAATCTCGGTTAATGGAAATGCAAGTTTTAGTGAATGGGCTACTATTGGAATTCATATAAGTAGAAAGAGACTATATGAACTATATAATGAACGCACATATTTTAATAGTGATACTTTTAATCTATATGTGAAAAATTACTCCAAATTATTCAAACGAATTTGTCATATAGCAAAATCTCGTTATTTGAGTTCCAAAATAAAAAGTAGTGATAACATAATTAAAATGACTTGGAATATAATTAGTAGTGAAACTGGAAGAGCTAATAGCCGGGACAGTGACTATAGCTTAATTATAGATGACAACATCATTAAATCAGAATTAGAAGTTGCTACAGCTTTTGAAAAGTTTTTTACCGACATTCCCGTTTCGACTACAAAGTCGCTGAATTCTTCACCCACTGTTGCGGAAACTATACTTAAAAGTAATGTTAACACTTGCAGTAATCAATTTAAATTTGATCATGTTAATTACAGAGATATAATAAGAATCTTTAACACGCTAAATAATAAAAAAACCGCTGACTTGTGGGGAAATTCCGTTAAAGTAGCCAAATCAATTATTGACATTGTTGCACCTGAGTTGGCAATAATTTTTAATGAATGTGTTGACCGTGGAAAATTTCCTGATCTTATGAAAAATAGTAAGATTATTCCTTTGTTTAAATCAGGTAGTACATCTGACCCTACAAATTTTAGACCTATTTCAGTACTACCTACATTTAGTAAAATTTTTGAAAAATTGATTTTGGTACAAATGCAAAGCTTTTTTGATAAGTATCATTTATTACATTGCAAGCAATTTGGCTTTACAAAGGGTCGTTCAACAACTGATGCTGGTGTTGAACTTTTAGGACATATTTTCGGTGCGTGGGAGGATTCACACGATGCCTTGGGCATTTTCTGTGATTTGTCTAAGGCATTTGATTGTGTTGTTCACGAAATTTTGATCAGGAAATTACTACACTATGGTATTAAGGACTCTGCTCTTCTTGTTTCATATTTGAGTAATAGGATTCAGAAAGTAGATATTAATGGTAAGATATCTCCTGGGTCTGTAGTTAAAATGGGAGTACCACAGGGCTCAATTCTAGGCCCATTTTTGTTTCTTATATATATAAATGACTTACCTTATACTGTAGGGGATAATCATGAGATAGTGTTGTTTGCAGATGACACTTCGCTTTTATTTAAACTCAAACGCCAACATCTGGCAACTGACGATATAAACAGCGCTATCTCCAGAGTGGTCAACTGGTTTAATGTTAACAATTTACTCTTGAACGAAAAAAAAACTAAATGTATGAAATTTACAACACCTAATGTTAAAGCAGTAAAAGCCACTGTACAAATGAATGGTGCGGAGTTGGACCTTGTGGACACCGCAGTGTTTCTAGGTATTACTTTAGATTCTAAGCTGCAGTGGGGACCGCATATACTAAAATTGTCGAAAAGGCTTAGCGCTGCAGCATACGCAGTAATGAAAATTCGTTATTTAACAGATGTAGAAACAGCGCGACTAGTATATTTTGGTTATTTTCATAGTGTAATGTCGTATGCTATTCTGTTGTGGGGTAATGCTGCCGATATCCAAACTATTTTTGTGCTGCAGAAACGAGCCATCCGATCAATTTATAAGTTAAGCCCTCAATATTCACTCCAACAGAAATTTAAAGAGATTAATATAATGACCGTTCCATCCCAGTACATTTATGAAAATGTTTTATATGTACATAAAAATATTAACCTCTTTACAAAAAACAGTGATATTCATAATATTAATACCAGGAACAAACACAAACTGGTTGTTCCTGCTACCAGGCTTCAGAAGATAAGCAAATCGTTTAAATGCCAATGTGTACGTTTTTACAATAAAATCCCAAGTGATATTCAGAAATTAAGCCTTAATAAATTTAAGTCCATTATAAAGCAGAAGTTGTGTAGAAAGGGTTTCTATAAAGTTACAGAGTATATGGACGACAAAAATGCTTGGGATTGAGCTGCTCCAATGTTCAAAGGCCGATATTGACATTATTGGGTTTGATGTATCAAATACCATTGCCATTAATTTTTATTTACTTTGACATTTTTTTATAATGGATTATATTAATTCATTTAATGACATTTGACTATCCCTCATCCTCAATTTGTTTAAGTGACACCAATTACTTTTTGGTGTTGGTTGTTTTTGTTTTATATTCGCTTTACTTAGATTTGAAACTGTAAGTGCGAGGACCATGTGGATTATTAATTTATTTTGTTTAATTGACGTGATAGTTGTCTGGCAGTTTAGGTATGTCATGCTCACTCAAGTGTCCTGCTGATGGTGGCGTCGTGTATCGGGTCGCTTAGTTGCCCTACAATATGGTTGAGCCGAGCGACGCTGATGCATGCGTCATGCTCGTGAACGAGTGCTGTCTGTTGGGATTGGTCAGCTTAATGCTGCCATGACAATTTAATCATAATCTAACATAAATATCAGGCTTGTTTAGTGTGGACTTTTAAAGAAGTTTACTTTTTTCTGCTACATTGTCCTCACATTATTTATTTTGAGAGCAATGTAACCAAAAATACTGTAACAATTATTATGATTTAAAAAGAGTAACCATGGAGTTTCTTGCCCGTTCTTCTCCATAGGAAATCAACATCTTGGAACGCGGCAACTAAAGCCTTGACTATTCATAAGTGCCTGTATATGGTTTTACATGAATAAAAATATTTTTATCTTATCTTATCTTTAAGAGACTGACGGCCGAATACTGAAACGCCACTTAATATTAAGTCCTGCTTTAACTAACATTCGAATTTTAATTTAACATTCGAGAAACAAATTTTCACTAGGAACAAGCAGCTCAAATATATTAACTGGTGTTGCAGTATACGGCCATAAATAACTATCTCAAAGTGACAAGCGTGGTGTGTCATACAGGACTCGCCCTGGATAGCATTACAATTTTTATGGACTGGCAAATAACGTGCTTCATTTTCATTTCGGCCGAATGAAATCCACTGCTGGACACAGGCCTCCCCCAAAGATCACAACGACCGATATGGTGTGTTGTGTGCTCATTGGGGGGTCTTGCCATAATCGCCACGCTTGGCAGACGGGTTGGCGATCGCAGTTGAGTTGTTAATGTACTCGAAGGACGCTGCTGCCCATCCTCCGGTTAATCCCTTAGTCGACTTTTACGACACCCACGGGATGAAATGGGGTGGTGGCATTCTGAGCAAATAACTTGCTTGTCTCGTCAAAAAACCGGACAAATGCGAGTTGAACTAGCGTGGAGAGGGTTCCGAAATTGCTGAATATAATGTCTATTGTTGAATTCTGTCTTTATCTTAATTCTGAATTTATCCAAAGAACAAACTTAACATGTAGTTGAGAAACATGTTCTCCGATACATTCCAACTGCAAACGTAAGTTGCACAATATTGAAAGATTTACCATATTATTTTAAGACTATAGACTTCTCATAGGTTTTCCTGTAATCTAATCATTTAAAATGTTACACGGTACAGTTTGCAAAACTTTATCATCTATATTTTTTATACTACCACCCAAAAGTGACCCCCATATTAAAAAACGTATGACGCCACGGTTGGTGCAGTGACTGACACAGTCGGCTGCTGCGCTCCGGGTCGAGGGTTCGATTCCTGCACGGAACAAATATTTGTATGATCTGCAGGTAGTTGTTCCGGGTCTGGGTGTATTGTGTGTGGATTTTATGTCTGTAAACGCACCCACGACACAGGAGAAATCCTAGTGAGGGGCAGAGCTGTTTGAGTCACAGAAATCCATATGCGTACCAAATTTCAACTGAATCGTTCCAGTAGATTCGGAGAAAATTGGCTGTGACAAACGGACAGACAGACAGACACACGAGTGATCCCATAAGGGTTCCACCGTTTTTTCCTTCGGACGTTCGGAACCCTAAAAATAACTAATTTCAGCACAGTCATTAGATAGTTGTGACATTATATCAACGTGCATAAAAGAACAATGCAAAATATATCTAGACTTTTCTTTTGCTCGTAACTTCTCACCTTGCCGTACCTAAGTGTCGAAGTTAGTTAACAGGATCCACAACTATTAAACAACATTACGTACTCATAAACTAACTTAGTTAATTATACCCACAACTGTTTTGCGCAGCTGCAGCTGTACCTATTTAAGTTTCAAGCTTGCTATTATATATCCTTAGGTTGCTTAAGGTATAGGGGCATAGCCAGTTGTACGCAATGGTCAGTAAACGATCGCAAGGTTAAGCAACGGTTGGCGCGTTTTGTTTATGGATGGGTGACCATATTTCAACTGGGCGTCTCCGTGCTTCGGAGGACAGGTAAACTCTCTGTACCGGTTGTTGTCATTAGACGGCAGGCGTTAAGCCAAGTTAGAGGCCTTTGGACGGCTTGAACAGCTCTGACACTACGTTTGCCACTAACCACATGAAACGAAGAAGAAGATTAGGTATCAATAATTTTTGCAAATGTTTTTATTGGGCCTATTTCGGAGACATTAAAATGTCGTATAACAAACATTTGTATTAATTGAGTGTCCTACAAAGATTTATCATTTCAGATAACTACTTATAAATATAACAATAACTCTTAATTTTCTTCTTTTAAAAAAGCCCTACACTAGGATTTTTCCTGTGTCGTGGGTACAGTTCACAGGCTTAAATCTCACAAACAAACACCCAGACCCGAAGCAACTATCCGTCGATCATACAAATATTTGCTTCGTTCGGGGATCCAACTCGCGACACGAAGCCCAGCAAGTCAATCACTTAGCCGATGCGGTAACCTACATCATTCATCATTTTAGCCTAAAATCGTCCACTGCTGGACAGAAGCCTTCTCCAAAGATTGCAACAACGACTGGTATGAGTTTGTGTTGTGTGCTCGTAGGGGAGATTCGCCATAATCGCCACGCTTGGCAGACGAGTTAGCGATCGCAGTTGCATTATTAATGTACTCAAAGGACGCTGCTGCCCATCCGGCTAATCCCGTTGTCGCCTTTTACGACATCCACGGGATGAGATAGGTTGGTGCTATTCTTAGCCGGCACCACAGGTTGTAATAATTATGTCAGTCCTATTTAGGCTTTTGTTTTTAGAAAAACACAAATATAAAATGTTTCCAACTAGATATACATAAATTGTATACCTACTTATAATTTATCTAGTTACTACGCCTACGCACGGGTAGCACATGCATAAAGCTCTTTCGTTATTCATCACGATATTTTCTCGAGGCGAAATATATCTTAAAACCTTTCCAAAGAACCATGTTACTGTTGTGTAACTCGCTAAATCCGCAGTGCAAAGCGCAAAAATCTACTCTTATTTATAAATAGTAGGTAGTGATTTCGTTATATTTTGTACTGGTATTTCATCATCATATCAGCCGAAAGATGTCCACTTCTGAACAAAGGTCTCCCCCATCGATTACCACAACCACCCGCATCCAACGACTCCCAGCTTTCTGTACCAGGTCGTATGTCTATCTTGTTGGAGGTCGTCTCGCGCTGTGTTTTCTGGTGCGTGGCCTCCACGAAATACTTAAGAACCTTTCTGCCCCAGCGGCTATCAATTCTACGAGATATGTGCCCCACCCAATATCTTTTTAAATTTATTTATTTAGTTTTTGAATCTATGGAACTAAATTAATGTCAGCTCTAAGTTCTTAACCTAATTTTAAAATAAGCAATAAAGTGTTTAGTAGGTAAATACCTGATTAAATGGTAACTAACGGATATAACATTCTAGCTTCACAAGATATATGACTGAGCTAAAATGCTATTGAATATACCTATATCTAACTTATTCAAGCTTAAATTAGTTTATTTTTCTGTCAAATTCGTTCCAGATACTCCACTATAAGCTATTGCACATCCTCCACATTTCCAGTTTTCCACTTTTTTCTTGTTCTAAAGATTTCTTCATTTCTGATCTGATCTCGTAGAGAAATATCATAAAAATTACATTTGTTCCATTTAAATATACTGTGCAAATTTTTCTCTAGAATCTTTACCGTGCTAAGCTTGGCTGCTCATAAAGTATATATTTTATTCGATACAAATATCTAGTTGCAAAACGTTTTAAATACCAACACAAGTTATTCGGTCTAGTAATGCACCATTTATACTGAGACAAAATAAACTATATAACGAGAGGGCCAGTAAGTATACTGTCTGAGAAGAAATGAATGAATGATGAATAAGTACAGACAAAAAGACACATGTACCCCACCAAATAAATTACGAACAGCGTCGTGATTCCCATTTTTATTCTCTCCACTGCAAAAGTAATATCGTTTTATATTTTTATTACGTTATCCAAAACTCATTACAGCTTTTGTAATTAAGAAACTTTTGTATTCATCGGAGTTGCGTTGAAATACGCGACTCCGATGAATACAAATAAAATAAAAGTATAATAGATAACGAGGAACCACGAGCCGTAGCTGATCAATCATTGTTGAGAAATTGGCAATGCCAAAGATAGGAGAGTAAGTACGATGCTTTATATACCTGGTAGACAGTTTAATGTAATACAAATATTGGTTGGAAGCACGTCCAAAGCCCTTTAAACGTGTTTCGGTTAGAGAAATAGCTTATACAATCCGAAGGATGCGCTGTACGAACTAATAATAATAAAAATACATGAAAACACTTTCTTAATACATCTCTCGCTGTATTGTACAAGAACTTAAGTAACGCGAGAATAAAATTCTGCCACGTTCAGAGATTTTCGAGTTCAATCAGAATAAGTTTCGGATCACAGTAAACAAGGGGTTGGTCGGGAGAAACGGCGTGAGATGTGTCCTGAAACCACAGTCCTCTGGTGGCGTTAAATCACACCCGAAAGGGGAAAATGCCTTAAGAGATTTATGCTTTCAGTATGAGTAAGCATGAAAATGTATTGCTATTGTTACAATAAAGAGAAAACGTTTTTGGAAGGCGTGATATACAAGACATACAAAAACTTCAAGTTTTGTTAGCCTAGATGTCAAAGTGATTGTTGTGGACACCTTTAAGTTTTATTTAAAGATATTAAGTGAACAATTTATTATAGGTCGTACAGGATTCAGTAAACAAAATAAATGCATACACAAACTACAGCCCGTAAACGTCCACTTCTGAATACGGGTCACCCAATCACCTCTACAATGAGCGGTATTGCCACAATCACCACGCTAGGCAGGCGGATTGGTGATCGTAGTGTGTTGTTAATAGCACACGAGAGGATGCGGCTGTCCATCTTCTTGATATCGGGCGCTTATAGACAGTCGCACTCACTAAACGGTATACAATCAGCGAGGTTAAGTAACGCTTGGTGCGGTCAGTCTGTGGATGGGTGACCGCATAGTGGTATTCCAATTGAGCATCTCCGTGCTTCGAAGGGCACGTTAAATGTCGGTCCTGGTTGTTGTCAATAGACAACAGTCGTTAAGCCAAGTTCAAGGTCTTTGGGCAGCTTGAATAACTCCGACACAAGGTTAGTCACACGAAAAAAAAAAAAGATTGCCGTTTACGACACCCATGGGTAGATAGGGGTAGTCTATTCTTCTCCGGGAACCCCGCAGAAAAATATCTCAAAGTCTTCTTTAAATCAGCATCATTATTTTTAAACGCATATGCCATTTTTCGGGTTCTGAACGTCCCAAGGAAAAAACGACGGAGTCCTTACAGGATCACTCCTGTGTCTGTCTCTCCGTCGATCACAGGTAATTTGCTCCGAATCTCGAGTACCGATTAAATTTAAATTTAGTACACATATGGATTTCTGCGACCCAAACACGAACGAAACGTAATTTTGAATATAGGCGTCGCTTTCGGGGACAATATAGAAAATTAAAGTATAAAAATTTGCAACCATGTAACATATGAAATGGAATGGGTTGTTGTAGGGGTCTCAAATGATTTATTTTATAATTTTAAAACATATCAATTTCAAGTTATTTAAGAAAATAGACGAACATTTATTATTCCCCCTTTTGTCCGAATCTACCTACAGTAAAATTTTGAAAAAAATGTAGTTCGTTACGTTTAGATTACAGGAAAACATATAAGATGTCTATGGTCATAAAATAACATGGTATATCTTTCAATATTGTCCGTACAAACTTACATTTGCAGTTGGGATGTATTTCAACTACGATGTTAAATTGTTGAATAAGTTATAAAGACCGAATTCAATAAAAGACAATATATTTTAGTTACGACAAACAAATTTGGGTCAGATTTAAAAAAAGAACACGGTGGATAACATTTTTATCGGACGGAACCCTCTCCACGCGAGTTCAACACGCACTTGTCCGGTTTTTTGTATCGTTGGACCCATTTGCACTCCTCATTTTTCCTTATGGTTCCATCTAACCATTTATCTCATCATTTCGGCCGAATCAAGTCCACTGATGTACACAGGCCTCCCTCAAAGATCACCACAACCACCGATATGGATGTGTTGTGGGCTCATTGGGGGGTTTTGCCATAATCGCCACGCTTGGCAGGCGGGTTGGCGATCGCAGTTAAGTTGTTAATGTACTCGAAGGACGCTGCTGCCCATCCTCCGGCTAATCCCTTAGTCGACTTTTACGACACCCATGGGAGGAGATGGGGTGGTGGCATTCTGAGCCGGCACCACACGGCATTATATATTTATCTAGTCGAAACCAATTAACCATAAGCCGCTTAGAATGTACTCGTAGTACCTATGTGTGATATTTTACTCGTCATTGATATTAAGTTGGTGTTCACAGGGAACGGGTTGTATAGAACGAAGGAGTATTACAGATATATCATAGATAAAAGCAACAAAAGGTAAAGGCTCAACTATTTACCAAAAAAACCAATACATACTACAGACGTTTTCATTATTATTAATTAATATATTAAAGAGTATTACTTGCCTTCACAATTTTTGTAATCTTTTGAGTGGGTAAAATAGTTTGTAACTGATTATGTCATATAGATACTAAGCGCTGAAAAAAATGAAAAAATAAACCGGCAAGTGCGAAGAGCATGGTAAATTTTTGTCTATTATCTTGAATAATATTAAAACTTTACATTTAACCTTAATAAATAAATATATTTGAGACGCTTACAAAAAGCCCTTCCATTTCATATGTTACACGGTACAGTTTACAAAACTTTATTCTTTAATTTTCTATTTGCCCCCCAACAGTGACTCCTATATTCAAAATTAATTTATTTACGTTACACGTCCATGTTTGGGTCGCAGAAATTCATATGTGTACAAATTTTCAACTTAATCGGTCCCGTACATTCGGTGCAAATTGGCTGTGATAGACGGACAGACAGACACACGAGTGATCCTACAAGGTAACCGCCGTTTTTCCATGGAGCGTTCAGAACCCTAAAAAAACTATTTAAACCGTAATTAGATTCATAGAAAAAAATGAGATGAAGGCAAATGTCTGCCGATGCAATCAACAACTGCAGTGAGTTGCTCTGCAGCTAGTTCTTAAGAACATCGGACTTCTTTATCACCAAGAAACTTTATGTAAATAGTTTATCTTGTTGCTCGTAATTGAATACTCGGGGATAGCTAAACCCGGGTTCGGCACCAACATAAACCCATAATCGCCGCCGGGTCGCAATTGTACGGAATTATTGAACGATAAAATTTATTTCTACCAATGTACGCTTTGTGATCAATTTGTCCTAGCAAAATTGCGTTTAACAGCTACGACCTTTCTCATGGAACGTCTTTGGGTTTTTATTGTTAATTTAATTGTTATAAGTAGATGTTATTCCGTGTGGTGTCCAGATTAAGAATATAGCACCACTCCATCTCCTCCCGTGGATGTCGTAAAAGGCGACTAAGGGAATCTAAACCAGAGGGATGGGCAGCAGCGTCCCTTCTGTGAAACGGTAGCCATACTGCGCTCACCAACCCGCCTGCCAAGCGTGGTGAGTATTGGCAAATACCCTCCAGAATGATGACTCAGTTGTGAAAATCTATGGGGGAGGCCTTTGTTCAGCAGTGGACGTATAAACGGCCGTATATGAAGTGGATGTTACTGTGGCTTCTTTATTCAAATTAAATACTGGTAAATTTAATCTTCATAAATAAATAATTACGGTTGTGATGTGATTTGCGGAAGTAGAATGCCCATTTTTCTATGGAACTCCGTTTCACTGCCGATGAAACTGAATGACAACAAAAAATTGCCACAAAAGAAGGCGAATAGGATACATTACAAAAAATCTAAAATTATTGTTTGGTGTTGTGGCTACTGTAAAAACTTACATGTTTAGTTTTAGATTTTGTTAGTTTAGTCGCAAATAGTACCTACACATGGTGATGTTTTTGGTTGAACTACAATTAATGACTTCAAAGTACATGTTATTAATTAATCAGATATAATATAGCCAAAAAAACTTACACGAAAATACGACTCGATAGGAACTCGTAACGCAAATTTTAGTTATACGTATTTATTACGGAAATAAATGAAATTAAGAAGCAATCACATTGCTGGAAAAAAGACGCTTTGCTTGATACTGACATTCTATAGAATTGTGTCGTCCAACTGGCGAAAAAACTCTAATCCATTCGATTTCCCTAGTTATAAGGTTGACTGAGTATAGTCTGCTGAACGATTTACCATGAGCCATGTTTTGTACTATATTTCTACGAAGTCTTAAAATCTGTTTCTAGACTCCATATGATTGAAACCATATTTTTTGTGTTTTACTTGACAATCGATTGATTACGATTTTCGACTATAAAAAGGTATTGAAGTGTTTTTTTTTTTGGCCCAGTTTCTGAAATTCTTCATAAACCACTGGGGCGGTCATCTTTGGCACCTAAGGTCCACTCCAGGTCCTCGTATGATCACACTAGAAATTGAATTGGATACTCTAACGATAGTGTTTGCGGGGTTCGATAGGCACACATAGAAGCCTTTTTGCTAACTACTCGAAACATGTTTATAGTATTTGTAATTATTATTTTATTTATTTTGTTTGTAGATATAGACCGATAGCGATATAGGCCCGCGTTTAAAATGTAGGAATTACATTAATCTTTTTTAAAATATGGTTTTAAAGTACACCTAGCTTTATTTGTAAACGACTCAGAATGAAATAAAAGTCAATCTATATCTATTGAAATTGAAAATCATAATCCCTTTGACTTTCTTTCTTTTACAAATAAATATATGCACGCACTTAATTGTATGAAAACAGTAGATCATATTTATTATCATAACCATCAACATCATATCAGCCAAAGGATGTCCACTGCTGGCCAAAGACCAACCCCAAAGGTTTCCACAACGATCAACGACTCCCAGCGTCCTTCACCAAGTCGTCTGTCCATCTCGTAGGAGAGCGTCCCATGCCGCGTTTTCCGATGCGTGGTCTTCACTCGCGAATCTTACTGCACTTTCTTTATTTTTTATTATTTCTCTCTCTCTCTCTCTCTTCCTCACCCCAGCGTCTTAACTCACACTTGACAATCATTAGCCGTTATCTCAAATGTCACCGTATGCGCCAGCGAACAATATAAGACTTTATAGCAGAGCTAGCTCAAAAGTGAGCTGACTCATACACACGCTTTTGAGCGAGCTCGTAACTTAACGTAAACTTTTTTCTTAAGTGCTCAATAACCATTCCTCGCAATTAATAAACTAAGTGCAGTTTTCTATCTATCCGTAAAGTGCATCACTAGCATCCATCACAAGACTAGATAACACTCCCTGTAACCAAATTCTAAGTAAATTGCCCGAAAAAAATCTTAGCGAGTGCTTTGCCTTCGGTAACTCTTCACCAGTTAAGTATAGCATGCTTGATTAATCTACCGCATTATATAGTTCGAATGCCATCGCTAGGTCACTTATTACGCGAGGCTTGGGGGGATCTTTTACAATCCTCCCCGAGAAGTGGAGTGGGGAGCCTCGGGCCTTGTTATAGTCGCCTTCCCTTCGCTAGAGGGGGTGACCGCTTTACAGTCTTACCCTCTATGATGTACCTAAAAGCGTGGCACTAATGGGTGACTCTAGTGTGACCTTACGAGGACCCGAAGCTACCTTCGGTACCGAATGACCGTAGCAGTGGTTTTAGCAGGTAGGAGTCCAGCATGCCTCTTCGCCCTTCCCCAGGGCGGAGGACGTCGATATCCACTGGCGATCAATAAAAAAAGGATCACTTTACGTCAGTGTACCATTCAAGACTAATAAGGCAGCTCTATTTTAATCTGTCATGTCTTATAACCTGTTTATATTTCTTACCATAACCATTATCTTTTATGTTTTACTTGGTACTACTATTCTCAGTTAATTATTTTTAACTAAAAGATTATTCCAGAAGGTTCAAGTTAATCTTGCAACTGTGTACATACTCTGAGTACCCAAGGTCATAATATTATGCAGCAGGTATGCGAAATACCATCTAGTTAACCTTTGCATTCAGAAAACTACAAGCTTACGATTCTCGGGCGAACTGAAACACACTAGAGGATTCGAATCTACTAAAGTAAATCTTACAGAATATCTCAAGATGAGAAGTGTTTTTTTGCAACTCCACAATGTATATAAGCTGGTAAACTTAAAATTAAAAATGCATCATTATGGACCCAGTTTGGGCACAACAAAGTTTACATGTTGGAGAAAATTAAATAGCACTATACTTCTTTCTGATGCTAACATTTCATTTCATTGGTTACACATACAATACATTACATTTAATATAATTTACTTCTAGTATTTCATGATGACAATAAGAACTTTACGACCAGTATAAACAAAAAGTTGTTTAACCTCAATTCTAAACACGTGTAAATATTGTTTATACTTATTTTTTGTTGTTATTGTTTCAATTCACACGGGATTTATATTGCGTCATTATTGCAAATAATTAATGGATGACTGTAAAGCGGTCATCCCCTCTAGCGGATGGAATGCGACTGTAAAGAGGCCACCCCCCCCCCCCAGGCATCTCTTGAGGTGCAATAAGATACCTATCACCAGTAAGTAATATATAATGTACCTTTAAAACCATCATATACATATTGGTATCGTCAGGTTTTGAACCTGCAACCTAGTGCTTAAGCAGCGAGTCCGTAATCCTCCGAACCACCACGCACCACCTTTATAGAGTGAGGTCATGTTTTAATTATCAAATAGTTTATATTCTTGTCTCGATACAAGTTTTACTTAGAAGTAATCTCCCTAAAGCCGTAAGACCCGCTTGAGTAAACTCAAGTAGTTTTGTATCAAAACATTTTCCCTCGTTGTTTTGTTTAGCGAATTGAGTAAGAAGTGTCGTCGAGATACGTATCAGATGAAGTGTTTCTTAGTATCTGATGGTAAAGTGTGAGGTACAGTTGTCTTCAAAGAAACTAAGCGTCATTTAAAAGTAAACTAGTGATTTCAATCTTTAAAGACTACTTTCGTAACAGTATGCGGTGTAATGTTACATGTTAGCCCTTAAACGTGATCAGCATTAATGGTTATTGGGGATATTGTCGTAATCACCACTCTCGGAGGTGGATTGGTGATCGCAGTATATTGTTGTTAGGACACGGGAGGATGCTGCTGCCCATACCCTTAATATCAACCCTTAGTAGCCTTTTACGACATTGGGTGTTCTTTGCTGGGGACTTTTAATAAGCCGGTACTCTTATTGCCAGTCAAATGCCTCCTGCAAGCTGCCATTATCATTATAAATAACAACAACAACAATACATTGATTTCAGGTTACATACTAATATTTTGACCATATTGTATTCGATTATCGATTCATTAGTTGTCACCGAATAACAATCAAACGATATGAAAATTAACAATAGAATAGCGGGCAAGTTTTCAATACGAAGTTTAAGAAATAGTCTAGATATTCAACATGCTTACTTAAAAAAAGGTCTTCATAATGTCTTATTTTATTTTATTAATTATACTACTGGGTAAGTACACTGTAATCACAACAACGATTAATAACAATCGAATAAAATTCGAGAACACCGATTGTTATTGGATTGCAATCGAATAATACTCTTGTTTTCCCCATATTCCACCAGATATCACTATTTTGTTTTAAAAACAGTAATTCAATACATATTACTACCACCTCATCTGGCATCCCATTAATCATATTATTTATAAAAAAATTACAGATGAAATTTATATTCTGCAGACTATTTAACAATACCCAGCCCGTGAATGTCCACTTCAGAATATTCCTAATAGATCGTTACAACTCAAGACAAACTTCTAAACGAACGGACAGACCAACTCGTTTGACAAACTTATTTATCCTTGCAGTATGTTGTCATTTTAGTCATATAGTTAACCGGAGGATGGGCAGCAGGTTCTTTCAGTATATTAACAACTCAACTGCGATCGCCAACCTACCTGCTAAGCATGGCGATAGTGGCAAAACACCCCAATGAGCACAGCGGGAGGCTTGTGTCCAGCAGTGGACTATAATTGGCTGAAACGACGATGTTGTTATTAGCTTACCTGATGCTCTTTGCTATCCTCTTGATTCGGACAGACAAATTTTTATTTCTCATAAAATATAATCGCTTACATAAGAATAATCCTTAAATACAACAATAAAGATTATGTTAATAAGCGTACTAATGACTGTTTAGTGTTTAAATGCAGTTAAAGTCCACAAACTTATCTGTGAACTGAAGGGCGGTGCCACTAAAGCGGCCTACTCAAAGCCTGCAGGGCCCTACATGCAGTATCTCTGCCGGATTGTATTGTGTGAATGTTTGCAAAGCCGATAAACATCGATAAATACCTCACTAGACAATCCGGCAGATATAACGCTTGTAGGGCCCTACAGGCAGTAGTACTTTGAGTAGGCCGCTTTGACTAGCAATGTGGCGTATATATACTATATAGCTATTTAAATAATACTTGCCTTTGCTGTGCCCGACGGGGTCCATAGTGATCTCATAAATTTTGAGTTGCCACCTAAATCTACATTATGAAATGAAAATTATATGATTGAGTAATGGCTATGCGCGTTATACGGTCGTCATTCAAATTTTTACCACTTCACAGATAAGCTGAAAGTACGTTTATTTAATTCATACAATACAATACAAAAACATTTCAGTTTCATTAATAGAGTTGTAATATATAACAATTACAATAGACTAAATTTAATGTATTTTTATTAATAATATAACTACCTGTATAATGTAGGATAAGCCTAATGTTTTAATAATCTCACTCCGAAAGCAAATTAATTGTGCGTGTGATGTCCGGATTACGAATACAACACTACTCCATCCTCCATCCTCCTGCAGATATAGTAAAAGACGACTAAGGAATTTTTGACCAAAAGGATGGGCAGCAGCGTCTTTTCTGTGGAACAGAGTCAAAGTTTCATTTCAAATAAACCAATTACTGGCACTTAAGAAATTCCAGAATTTAAGTTGCATGGTTCCAATCGGTTGAAGCTATGGAGAAGAGCTGGCAAGAATGGATCCTCCGCCAGAGCGGCGAAAGCGTGGCTCGAGGGTCGTTCGACAGACTAAGGCGGCTGGCTTGACGGCGCGCACTCGAGATGTGGCGACATCGCCTATGGTTTCAATTCGCGACCAAATGCATCGTTCAGGCCATTTTGCCACTCTTCGGAGCCTGGCTCAGAAGGAGCGAGCGCGTCACCTACCGAATGACGCAGGTATTCGCCGGTCACAGTTGTTTCGGTGCGTACCTGCACAGAATAAGGCGCGAGGTTACGGCACAGTGCCACCATTTTGGAAGCGACCAGGATACCGCACAGCACACGCTCAAGGTTTTCCCTGTGTGGGCTGCCGAGCGGCGGATCCTGGTCGATCGGATCGGGCAAGATCTCTCTCTGCCGGCAGTAGTGTCGGCTATGTTGGCTGAGCATGAAAATTGAAGTACAGTGGTCTCCCTCTGCGAGAGCGTCATGCTCCAGAAGGAGACTGCAGAGCGGGATCGGGAGAGGGTCGATCCCGCACGGAGAAGGACGAGACGGCGCCGGGGTAACAACCGCCTCAGCCAGGACCAACACGCCTGAGCCCTCTGCGGTCGTTACATGGTGGGAGTCCTCTGGGATCGCGGGCGCGCATATTGGGCATATTGCTCACACCGAGCGACCCCCGGTAAGACAATGGTACGCACATGGTCACGTGCCGCCGTCTGCGCAGCACAGTGCGTAGCGAGGCTTGGGGGGATCGTTTACAATCCTCCCCGAAAAGTGCCTGCGGGGCGGCCTTTTTACAGCCGGCCTTCCGCTAGAGGCGCTTCCTGACCGCATCACTGTCATCCCCTCCCAACATGTGCTTAATGGGCGGCTATAGTGTAATCTTACGAGGACCTGGAGCTCCTCTTCGGTGCCGAAGATGACCGCTCCAGTGCTTTTAGCCGGTAGAAGTCCCCCCTTCCTATACCCCTTCGCCCTTCCCTGGGGCGAAGGAAGTTCATGTCGAACTTCCTCTGGACACCAATATAACAAAAATAAACTCCATTGAAACTCTTTTAAAAATAAATGAGATTACAATGTTGATTAATACAAATGATGGTAAAACATAATACAACGAGAAAAATTGAGGTTAATGTATACAGATGGAATATACTACAATAACATAACAATAATTAATTTGCCATGGCAGTTAACGGCTGACCACTCCCAACAGACGGCGCCCGTTCACGAGCATGATGATGCCTCAACATCGCTTAGCTGAACCATATTTAGGGAAACTAACGACCCGATACACTACGCCACAGCTAGCAAGACATTTTAGTGAGCATGACAGACCAATACAGCCAGGCAAAAGACACAATCAATATAATAACTGAACATATAACATTAATGGCTACATGATGCTCACACATTTACAGTTTTGTATGAACATTGTAATTTAATGTCAAAAACAATATTAACAATAAATAATAGTAAATCAATGTCATCAGAATGCCACCACCCCATCTCCTCCCATGGGTGTCGTAAAAGTCGACTAAGGGATTAGCCGGAGGATGGGCAGCAGCGTCCTTCGAGTACATTAACAACTCAACTGCGATCGCCAACCCGCCTGCCAAGCGTGGCGATTATGGCAAAACCCCCCAATGAACCCACAACACATCCATATCTGTGGTTGTGGTGATCTTTTGGGGAGGCCTGTGTCCAGCAGTGGACTTCATTCGGCCGAAATGATGATGATGATGATGATATTAAAAGTAAATAACATAAAACATTATGCAATTTTAAATGAGTCAACCCAAATGTGAATTTATTAAATATACGTCAATAATATAAAAAATATGCAATTCTAAATAAGTCAAATGTCAAGCTATTTTTGCAATATTAATATAATTAATTACAATTTGTAAGCATTAAATCTTTGATTACAAGTTACAACACTTGTAATCATATAAATGATCAGCAGTTATAAAATAAATTATATAGCGCCAGAGGGTGGCAGTGTGCAAAAGGGAAGCGTGTGCCAGACATATTTATCGTCGATGTAATGATTTATGCTATAGTAGGCCTTCGACATTAAAACACGATTAATTAAACAACGATTTGAACTTTAGGTCTGGTAAATCGCTAATACTAGAAGATATTTTGTTGTAGAACCTAATACTATTTCCCGTAAACGACTTGCTGGTTCTGCTAAGTCTAAAGCCAGCCAAGACAAGCTTGTTCTTCTTGCGTGTATTTAGGTTATACAAATCACTTTTTTTATTGAAACTAAAATTATTTTTGCGTATATACATTATATTTTGGAATATATACATGGATGGCAAAGTTAGTACGTTTATCTCCTTAAAGAATTCTCGGAGTGACTCGCGAGAGCCCATATTATAAATAGCTTGGACTGTTGCTTTTCTGTAATAGCACTAGCAATCCCCATAGTAAAATTCCGTGAGACATAATACTGTGAAAATACGAAAAATATACAGACGAGACAGAGAACAGCAACCCTCATGTGCTCACCAACCCGCCTGCCTGCCTCACGGCTGAACGAGCTCTAACGATTCTCGTAAAATTTTGGGTGTCCTGTCATTTGACTAAAAACGAATCACAAAGGACATGACTGGTTTTGGGCTCAATATGTTACAGAAATGAGAGCATAACTAAAAATATGTATATATTTTTATATTTTGTTTCGCTATTCATCTTTGAGATTTACAATTAAAGTAAAAAGCGCAAAAAATAAGCAGACTACATGAATAAACCAGTAACATTTCAATGAAACGCATACTATTGTCTATGGACTTGTGCCAAATGTGTAAGAAAAGTTCTCTTGGATACCAATTTGTCTGGAAAATTGCAAACAATATCTTAATTACATGCATCGATACGTAGAGGTATTATTTATGTGATAAAATAAACGATTGTAGATAACTATTGGATCACACCGCCATACTTAACCTTACTGTCACAGAAGTGAGGATTTTACTTAAACGCAATTGAGTATGAAATAAAAATAAATTTTAATTAAATACTCATGGAATAACCCTATCACGCCATACCAATTTATTAAATGTAACGACCAACACAATTCGGGGCCTAGCGTTGTATGGGCGATTGCCAGTCTCCTTTTCATTTTAAAAATAAGGTTAGGTAAATTTATACATAATAAAGTTATCACTTTACAAATTATTATTTCTGTAAATAACCCATATGACAAATAATTGAAAAATAATATTTCATTAAATCAAAACATCATTTGACAAACTAATAATTTTATAATCATGTTAATTGGTAAAACAACGCAAACCATACATAAGTGAAATGATCAGTCATTAGTAGGGTCGATTGAACAGAAGTGGCTACCGGCGAGTGCCAGAACGGAATCTACCTATTTTACTTGGTTATGACAGCATGTATTTTTTAAAATTGACTATCAATAAAATGGACGAATGACACGAAGTATTTGGTCAAATGAATATTTTTGGTATGATATTTTAACATTTGAAATATTTGCAACAGATTGGCGAAATGAGATGTTTGTCAAATGATTAGTTATTAAAATGATCATTTGTCATTCGTTTTTTGTCAAATATAGTGAACCTAAAATTTGGCATAGAGGTAGACTATGTCGTGGAAAAAGAAATAAGATACTTTACTTAAAAAAAAAAACATCACTAAAGTTTTAATTTACGCCTAGCGAAGCGGACGGGTAACGGCTAGTATTTCATAATTTTGCTTCATTGTTTATTATGTTTACCTTGTAAAGCAGTCTTGGTTAGGAGTTCGTTCGATGTTCAGTGACCCAAATATGGCTTTTACTTCTCTTTCATATTTCGCTCCAAATATTCACCCCATAATTTACACGCCTTTTTTTTTTTTTTTTTTTTTTTTTTTATTGATGTCCAGTGGAAATTCTACATGGAACTTCCTTCACCCCTACAGGGGTATGCCGGACTCCTACCGGCTAAAACCACTGGAGCGGTCATCTTCGGCACCGAAGGGAGGCTCCAGGTCCTCGTAAGATCACACTAGAGCCGCCCATTGGTGCCACGCCTTTAGGCACATCACGGAAGGGATGACTGTAAAGCGGTCACCCCCTCTAGCGGAGGGAAGGCGACTGTAAAAAGGTCGCCCCCTCAGGCACTTCTCGGGGAGGATTGTAAAGGATCCCCCCAAGCCTAATTTACACGCCTACATTATTAAAAAAAAAAAAAAAAAAAAAAAAAATATAATAGGCCTTTTCTTGCAGTGGGTTTGTAAGACAATATTTTTATTTAAATAAGTAATGTTTTATCAAGTAATCTAAGTTTCTTGAACTTTGTAAAGATTAGATACAATTGCACGGGAAACTTTCGTGTTGGGAAAATGTATAGCTTCGTTAAAAGTTAAAAGGAAAGTGATTAAGAGAATTAATGACAAAAATGTAGTAAACACATGCAAACGCTTAGAATTTTAAACGTAATTCAATTTAAATTACAGTTATTAAACGGTACAATAATATAAATAATTTATTATAAACATAAGTGGTAGGTAATTAATAAATATAAGTGGTAGGTAATTCGTAATTTGAAAGAAATGGGAACAACGCACCTCTTGGCTGGGCAGCACATATTATCGCCAATGTAAGTCAGTGAGACAGAGTGTAAAAGAGTATATAAAATAAGTAGAGACGTATATTGAATGTAAATTTTCTATTTCTATCTTTTCGCTTCGCTTCTGATGCTTTCAGATAAGTAGTTAAAGCGTTTGTATGGAAAAAATAAACTTTACCAGCTTTAGCGATAATTCACACACACATACATGTTTTTGTGCTCATCTGCGGCATATTATTATTTTATAGTGGAAGTTAAAAGAATCACAGTTTACGATTGTTAATAGTAAATTTTGATGCCTTCTCAAAGACACACACAAGCCTAGCTGTACTCTTAAGTTGACTAGAGCTCATAAATGACCGGAGAAGCACCGCGCCTCCACAGAATACTGGCGTGGAGTAGCACCACTGCTGGTAATAACAGTGGTGCTGGGTTTCGTATGGTGAGTGACGAATAAAAATATGGCAGACATACGACATGGAAATAAGAAAACGTGTATGTCTGCCTTTAAGATCAGCAACACATTAGCAACTCCTCTGGTGTTGCAGATGTTTATGGGTGGTGTTGGTAGCTGGCTTAGGCGACCAGTTCGTTCGCCCTATAAAAATGGAGACCTGGTACTATTCGCAAAAACTCTATTACGGTACCTTCTCTTATGTGCAATGTTAAACAAACTCTATAGCACAAAGTAAGAGTTACGCGCACAGATGTCTGTATTCCCAACAGATACACATGCAAGGATTCTACTTAGCGCAGGTAGGTACTTACCTATACTTTGTGTAACAACACTGCACTCCCCCGATTAATTGTTATAAGGAGAATACACAGTCTTACTATTATTTTTTCTGTTGTAAATTCCTCATACTGAGATTTGGGTGTTTTGAGCCCAGTCCCGCTGTATCATTGGATATAAGGAAATAGAGCTCTCCGTTTTTACGAGGCTCTAAAAACTAGTCCAGGTTCAGCTAAAATGTCTTATTTTCATACTAATACCTGAAGTACGCACATTTACTTTTTATCTGCCTAACCGAACTTATCTGGTTAAAATCATCAGAAAATGGCATCGTTTAGAAGACAAATTGCAAAGATAAGATGTCCTTTATTCTGAATATACGCAACGTAACTAACATTCATTACAAAGGAGGCTAGTCCGGTCTGGTGCAGCACAAATACCTGGCGACATTTTCTTAAAATAGCTTACAATAAACTTATAGAATCATAAAACATTTTTACGATAGTCGTATATAAAAAGATATTAAGAGAACGTGAGGCATTTTTCCCTTTTCACGCCTATAATGTGACTGAAAATATCTCCGTGTTTTCGCTCTATATCAACAGCCTCGCTTGCTGCTCGATCAGTTGACATCAGGCTAGGATTGTAAAAAATTCAATAACTTTCAGACGATACTTCAAGCGATTGGTTATGGCCCATAGAGATAATGCACAGACCTATAAAATTGCTGAAACGTCAGTCGGCAGAACTTTGAATTGTATCCGAACTGAGAATATACGGAAACTTTAACTGTTATAGTCTGACAATTTCAGTTGAATCGTTATAAAATTTTATCGTTTCAATTCAATTCGACCTTTAGTGAAAGACTTGACACCTGATTGTCATGAAGTTACTTTACTCTCGGCACACATCAAACGAACGAAAGCAAACATCAGTCCCTTCTCTTTCCGGGTTTTATCGTTTGTTTGTTAGGGATCAAGTGTAGCTCTCACATTAACCTGTTCTATAGACGAGGCTTTATACATCTGCTAATAATAATTGAATTTAGCCTTCAAGCTTAAGGATATATGCTCATCCAAATGTTTCTGTGTCACCAAACTTGAGTAGCGTCAACCATTTAAGTGACTTGATTTACTATGTAGAATGCCATACATCACCTCCTTTTTCAGATCCTTAATTAGCTATTATTATTAATAATCATTATAACACAGCAATTCTTGTGGTGTGGTGTCCAGATTAAGAATATAGCACCACTCCATCTCCTCCCGTGGATGTCGTAAAAGGCGACTAAGGGAATCTAAACCAGAGGGATGGGCAGCAGCGCCCCTTCTGAGAAACGGTAGCCATACTGCACTCTGCCGTCTGCCAAGCGTGGTGAATACTGGCAAATACCCCCCAAAATGATGACACAGTTGTGAAAATCTATGGGAGAGGCCTTCGTTCAGCAGTGGACGTATAAATGGCCGATATGATATGAATATATTTGCCATACTTCAACGGATATCAATAGTAAGTATTCAAATTACGCAAATCTAATTACGCGAATTCTTGATTGTGCTGTATTGTTATTTGTTTAAAATACCATTACCTTTTTTCTTATTCAACAAATTACAACATTCACTAAATTACGTCATAATTTCTTACAATCATCTTTTCGGCCGAATGAAGTCCACTGCTGGACACAGGCCTCCCACAAAGGTTACCACAACGACCAATATGGGTGTGTTGTGGGCACATTGGGGGGTTTTGCCATAATCGCCACGCTTGGCATGCGGGTTGGCGATCGCAGTTGAGTTGTTAACATACTCGAAGGACGCTGCTGCCCATCCTCCGGCTAATCCCGTGGTCGACTTTTACGACACTCACGGGAGGAGATGGGGTGGTGGTATTCTGAGCCGGCTCCACACGGCAAATTCTTACAATGGATAATATTAATTCATACTGAAAATTTCGGGAATCAAGGAAGTGACACAACATTACTATTTAAAAATGTATTTATTGCTTTTCGAAGTATTCTCCGCGAAATTTGACACATTTTTCCATACGATGGAACCAATCATTGAAACAACCATTCCATTCGGAAGTTGGGGTCTCCAAAATGGCCGTTTTGTAGGCGTCCACAGCTTCTTTAGGTGATGAAAATCTCTGTCCACGCAATTTATTCTTTATTTTAGGGAAAGTATAGAAATCATTAGGGCTTAGGTCGGGGCTGTACGGCGGATAGTCTAATAATTCTATGTTTTCTTTCTCTAAAAACTCTTTTGTTCTGTGCGCGGTGTGAGAACTCGCATTGTCGTGATGGAGGATGATGCGGCGGTTGCAGTTCTCTCTACGGAGTTCAGAAACGACCTGTGGCAAACAAATGCTAGCATACCATTCTGCATTAACCGTTCTTTGTCCCTCAAGATGAATAGTCGTAACATGGCCGGTTTTGGAGACAAACGTGGCCACCATTTTTTTTGCAACACTCCGTGAACGAACAATTTTTGTTGGCTTTAACTCATTTTCGAACACCCAAACTCGTGACTGGTTTTTTGTTTCGGGTTCGTACGCATATATTCAGGATTCGTCACCTGACACGATGTTGTATACAGCATTTGAGGATCCTGCGTGGAATCTTTCGAGAGTTCTGACGCACCAAGTAATGCGAGCCGCTTTTTGCTCTTCACATAGCAAATGCGGTATCCATCGGGAAAACAACTTTTTTACACCTAATTGTTCATGCAAGATTATTTGTATTTGACTCATGCCAATATCTAAAGTTGCCTGAATTTCGCGGTATGTCACATGTCGATCTTCCTCAATCAGCTTACGCACAGCATCAACGTTTTCTTGGGTGACTGCAGTTTTTGGACGACCTTGACGAGGATCATCACTGAGCTTGACACGTCCACGTTGAAATTCAGCAAACTAGCGATAAATTGTGGTTTTGGATAGGGCTTCATCACCAAATGCAGAAATCATCCGGTCAACACACTGTTTTTGTGTTAAACCACTTCGAAAGTCATAATAAATCATCGCTCTTGAATTTTCTCGAGTCAATTCCATTTTCTCAACGACTAAACAAGTTTGACAAAACCTTGTGACAAGACCGTGAATCTTTTTTAAAATAAATAAATGGTATTCGATTTGTAAAACCAAGGAGTTTTCAATTAAAAAGATTTTAATATGACAGGAACAGTGAAAATATTCCATTCCCGATACTTTTAGTGCAGCCTATGTATAATGACATTTTAATATTTCTATATTTCCGTGTGGTGTTCCGATCGTCCGCGTGGTGTCCGGATTAAGAATATAGCACCACTCCATCTCATCCCGTGGATGTCGTAAAAGACGACTAAGGGAAACTAAACCAGAGGGATGGGCAGCAGCGTCTCTTTGGTGAAACGGTAGCCATACTACGCTCACTAACCCGCCTGCCAAGCGTGGTGATTATTGGCAAATTCCCCCCAAAATGGTGATACAGTTGTGGAAATCTATGGAGGAGGCATTTGTTCAGCAGTGGACGTATAAATGGCCGATATGATGATGATGATGATGATGATATTTGCTAAGACATTATTTACTTGTTTTTTATATTTACCATTTACTTAAATTCGATACTACGAGTATATGTGCGAGTACCATGTGGGTTAATAATTCATTTTGTTTAACTGACGTGATATTTTTCTGGGAGATTATGTAGGTCATGCTCACTCAACTATCCTACTTACGGTGGCGTCGTGTATCGGGTCGCTGAGTCGCCCTACAATATTGTTGAGCTAAGCGACGCTGATGCATGCGTCATGCTCGTGAACGAGTGCTGTCAACTTAATACAGCCATGGCAATTTAATCATAAGTTTTAATAAATATTAAAATCTGGCTTGTTTAGTGTAGACTTGATGTAATTTAGACTCTTTTATCCTACACTGTCCTCACATAACCTTCATCTCAAGAACAATGTAGTCAAACATTGTAACAAAACTATATTGATTTAAAAATAGTGGTGTAGCGGAGAACAAGCGTATACTCAGCAGTAGGCTCTCTGGAGGGTGGTAGCCAGCGCTAATAGCCAGTTATATTCACTGATCGGTAAATGATGGGCGCGATCAATCTAAAGACAGGTGTCCGTATATTTGAAGTAGAGTTGAGTGAAATAAAGGGCAAAATGTTACCAGATAAGTGTTTGAGTTGTAACAGTGGAACCAGATGAACCTGAAGTTAGCTGGGTAGAATAAGTACGGAAGGTGGACGGCCGAGTTTCATGGCGCAGCTTGGGAAAGGCCTAATAGGCTGAGTTAAAGAAACAGAGCAAAGTAATGCATCACGCGTTCTAGCCAAAGCTATATACTGCCGTATACCCAAAACCAATGATGTTACAAGTTCCATATGATTGAAGCCAGATTTTTACAATTAGAGCATGATCACAACCATATAATCATTATTATGGTCTAAGCAAGCGCCTGACCGTCCGACCAATAAGTCAGTAATGGCGAATACCTATTCAGGTTGATTATCTGTCACGTTTAATTATGCACAGGTATTTGTTGAATGTCACGCAACACGTGTCAAAGGAAATTCCAGACAGTCCTCGAGATACAAAGGTGGAGAGTGGATTGTCTATCTAATTGCTATTTTGCGGTAGTGTGTTCACCGAATAGTTCACACTTCACCACCAACGCTTCACTTTTTGTGGTACCGTGTCAGTTTTTTCCAATTTTCTCGAGAAATATTGTCCATATGTGTAATAAGCAAAACGTTATCTATCGTAGCGCAATAAAACTTATGGATGTGAGAGGACATGTGTTCTAAATTCCCTAACGTTTATTCTTGTCTTTGGACCTTTAGTACACATTAAAAAAATATTAAAATTGTTGTATTTTGACTACCTGTGAATCTATCTGATATCACGAATTCCGTGTGGATTATGTTGTACATAATCCACATAGCACCACTCTATCTCCCGTGGATGTCGTAAAAGATGACCGAGAGACTGCGCTGACTAGCCCGCCTGCCAATGTGGTGAGTACCTACTGACAAATTACCCACAAAATGACGATACACAGTCTGGAACCGGTCGTTTTGGAAATATATGGCCTTCCGCCTCTATTCAGAAGTGGACGTCCTTCGGCTGATAATATGATGACAGTAATCACGATACAATTATTGCTATCCAGTTCAAAACAAAATAATAAATGATGAGTCTTGTTTATCTAGTGCATTTGGTTGTGTTAGCACTGCGCTTTCATACCTTTTAAAACAGGGCAATATTTTTTGACCTAGTAGCAGATAGTACTGTCTTAAATTTTGGCGATTATAACTCATTATAAAAAAACACTTTTAAACAGATTACATCGTGTATATTAAAGATTCTTGTTTTTCCAGAGGTTTCGAACACTTTGCAGTATTCGTGGTCGTAGGATGACTATGGTGAAAGGCGTCGTCACAGATTTTAAAATTTATTTTATCTACCGTACAATTGTTTCGATGCACGCAGTAATCACTCACAGTGTCTTGATGTTTTTTATTGTGGTATGCAGTAGGTACTTTATTATTTTAATAACAGGATTCCAAACTGATGATACCTGCCAACCATCTTCTGTATTAAAATTAGTATGTTTTTAAATTTTAATAGCCTCAGGAAACATTCTTGGTAGATATTGGTTTTCTTTCGCGAGGATTTGAGGATTATCAAATCGAAGGAAATGGTTAAGTTTGCCTAAGGCACACTGCTAACTTTGTGGAGCGTCTATGCTTGACGTCAGCTCTGTGTTCTTTTATTCGGGTGGCTATGGTACGCTTTATGTATGACAACCCACAATCACAGTCAATCTTTTGAGGCCCCCGCATCTTGTTAAGCAATGTGACACTTCACCGGTTTGAGAAGTTGGCTGACCTTCTTATGCGGCGAGAAGTTTTATGGAAGCCCGCCGAAGATATGACTAATTCTGTTGGTGACATCCTTAATTAATGGTAAAACAGCAGGTCATCGATCAACCGTGGTAAGTTTCAGGCGGCTCTTGTGGCAGGGATGTTGAGTTCTCAAATTGTTATTATGAAGAACTTGCTTCACATAGTTAAAATTGCCAGATGTTCGGCGTTGTAGATGTCGTGTGCTCTCTGTAACAAAGATTTGATCACGGTAGCTACCTTAATAGGATGGTGGTAAGATTCACCGTTATGGTTCCTGTCTGTAAGGGTAGGCTTTCTATACACGGTGTGACTAACAGAATGATCAGGATTATGAATGAGAAGTATGTCAAGAAAGGCCAAGGATTTATTTTATTGTAATGAATTTAGGTCTTTTAAAAATGCAGGCAATGCAATCTACGTACCGTTTGAACATCTTTGGTATAGCTAGGGCTGTACTCCATGCTCTCTCTTCAAAGTACTTCATGAAAATTTACAGGAGACACCGGTGAAATAATGGCCACACCGTCAGTTTCCAGGCAAAACTGTTCTAGTAAGTCTGCCTATTGTAGAGGCATATCGTGGTCACTTAACCGTTTCTTAACAAAATCCAGGCAGTCTTTTACTGGTATATTGGTGAATAACAAATTATGAAATGAATGAAAAATTGGTGACTGCACATGAAAACTGACCTTCATTTCACTTTTATTAAGTTTAAGGTCAGTATTTGGCTGACAAAGTGATAGGACTCCTTCACATATGTGTTAGACTTTCCACGAAGTTTTGAGAGTATCTTCCCTAGATGTTGTGCTAGTTTGTATGTTGGTGTGTCAATCTGGCTTACTATTTATTGGTCAAAGGAGAACATTGCTTTGTGAATTTTCGTCAACCTTATATGCCTATATATAGCTTTGGGGGTTTCGTGCAGGATGTAATTAGTGTTTTCACGTTAAATTCTAAGATTTCGGAGTATTTAGATAATAACGCAGTGCAATTTTTTTTTACTTTTATTAGTTGGGTCTTTGTTTACCTTTTTATATGTGCAATCCACAACCCACAAACCGACAAAAACTCTTGAATTTTCTGATTGTAATTGGACGTGTCCATTATAACCGTAGCATTGCGCAGGATGACTAAGATAACAGGTCACCTTAGTTATCCTGCGACCACGAACACTGTAAAGTGTAAAGTATTCGTAACATCAGGAAAAACAAAAATCTATAATATTCGCGATGTAATCTGTTTAAAAATGCTTTGTTATAACTCGCAGCAGATCTTATTTTTAGGAGTCCTACTAAGTTCTATTTGTTTACGGGTTATCAATTCTGCATGGCTTCGAAACTATGTAAATGTTAAAATACTAAGACACATCGAACTCGTTTAGATAATATCTTCTATCCAACTCCTTGTGTTGTAATACTATTGCAACTCAGATAAAGTAAATTACCCGAGAGCAAACGATACGATTCGTCATCTATCACATGAGCTCTTTTAGGGAAAGAATTGCAAGCGTTGAGATAACGTTGGAGCTTTCCTTATTGCCGACATTTTGATAAATCGTGGATATAATTTATAGTTGGGGATATTGCGACCATTTGCTGCAGCTGACTCGGTTTTAACATGCAGAACTGATGTATTCATTGGAATAAAGCCAGCGGTAGTGAGATTGCTTATTTTTTTTTTAATCAAACTTATTTTGTTTTGTAGCTACTTTGAAACTGGATGTATATTAAAGCAACTACCTATATAAGATTAAGTCTAGAATAGCTATAGGGACAACAAAAGCTTAGGCAATAGCTGATGGATATAGGCCTTTCTCAAGGAAACGAAAGTTTAATCAAAAGGTCTAGAGTAGAATAAGTTTCATTGATCGAGTTACTGTCTAAATCTAAGAAAACACATGAATGTTTTAAATTCAAAACATACTAACAGCAACTATACCAACAGCAAGTAGTTTAACGAAGGTTTCAGCTGTGAGTCTTTATCCATCAACAGTTCATCATATCAGCCACAGGTCCTACACTGCTGAACAAAGGCCGCTCTCATCTAACGACTCCCAGCGACCTTCACCAGGTCGTCCATCTACCTTGTTCGAGGTCGTCCCACGCTGCGTTTTCCGGTGCGCGGTTTCCATTTGATAACCTTTTTGCCCCAATCACAATATCCGTTGGGAGCTCTGTTCTCGAAGTTGTTGACGAGTATGTCTACCTAGGACAAACTGTCCAGTTAGGTAGGTCCAACTTCGAGAAAGAGGTCAATCGTCGAATCCAGCTCGGCTGGGCAGCGTTCGGAAAACTTCGCAACGTGTTTTCGTCAACAATACCGAATGCCTAAAGACGAAAGTCTTTAACCAGTGTGTGTTACCAGTAATGACATATGGAACAGAGACATGGTCACTCACAATGGGCCTCATAAGAAAGCCCAAGGTCAGGTCTCAAGCTCTCCATTTCTATGCTCTACGAGATCGAATCACAAATGAGGAGATGCGTAGAAAAACTAAAGTTGTCGACATAGCTGAAAGGATTAGTAAACTGAAGTGGCAATGGGCGGACACATTGCTCGTAGAACTGATGGCCGTTGGAGCAAAAAGATTTTCGATTGGACATCGCGCACATCAACAGTTATTAAATTAAATAAAAAACACATTTTTAATACAATTTTATATGAAGTACAATACAATTTCATCAAAGTAATCTAATAATTTTCCCAATAAAACAAAATTATTTGTTAAGTCATCGAATTTTTTTCAGTGAAAGCATTACCGTAATTATGTACAATAAGACATGGAAAACCTTTTTGTTAGGATTGCGCAGTAATTCTGTCCTAAGTATTCCATAATAATAAATTATTCAGCTTCACGATCGCACTAGGAAAATAAAACGTATCCCGATTGTTTGATGATCGGTTTTAGGCGACCTACCTTCATTGAATAAGATATTCATCATTAGCCTTCACGAATGGCTCAATTAGCCCTGATATTAATTAAAAGTTGCTTTACGCCGATGGTCTTTCCGAGGCCACATAAACAATGAGCTTTGAGGATGGCGAAAAGGCAAGGCAGGCCTTGAATTTTTTTGGAAAATATTATATTGATAATGCTCTCAGACCGAATCCTTCAAAATACAGTTCTACAGTGGTAAATGAAACATCGCAATAGCCAGACTATCCATGCCATCCATCCATCCTCCAGTTGAAAGCTACACACATCGTGTGGAAGATAATCGCCATTAACTATAGCAATAGTCAAATTTATCTGGGGGTTATCCGGAACAGAGTATTGATCTTCTGAGGTTCTAGAATGTCAATCTCTGTTCTGGGTGCTGCAATGGCAGGAAAACAAACAAAAAGCCGGTTCTTCCATGACCAACTTCGATGCCTAACCAGAATTATCTGGGCACGAACTACAGGCCAGAATATGCAACTTGGGCGAAACGGCGAGGTTAGTCAAAATATTGTTTTGTTGCTCAGTGCGCGAAAAGTCCTATAATCATAGTCTAATATGAATAGAATATGCATACCCAATGTTACACCGATCACCACACGCAAGAAAATCTAACGTCTTTAATGAATTGTGTAAAAATATTACAGGTTGCCCACTTTTTGCTTCATAAATTTATTATTAATTATTATAATGTTTTATAGCGTGACGTATTTTGTTTTGCGGTCTCTTTTGATATTTTATTCTTTAGCTTGTTTTTACTGTCGTTGGATGAGGGCGGCATATAACTGCTCGTTGTGGAAATCTAAAAGGGAGGCCTTTGTTCAGCAGTGGACGTGCTGTGGCTGATATGACGATGATAATGATGATTGCGTTTCTTCTAGGGAGCTTCCTATAATGCGGTAATTTATAGACAAGTTGAGATGTAACCTGTTTTAGAGATATAACATCTGAATGTTCAATTACATCCATGACTTATTCTGCAAGAATCAAATTAATCAGCTGTGTCAGACGTCTAAATCAGGTTGAGTCCAATGGTACCTTATAACAGTCTCATTGTCATTGACGACAGTCAATATCGGCCGAAATTAATAAACAATCTAGACCAAAATCTTTGGATTTGAAATTAAGGATGTTTTGTTTTCTTTTTTTAAATGTTTTGCTCTTATAACAAATACATATTAATTTCAAAATATTAAATCTAAAGATTTTCCTAGATTAGATTATAATTATGGATTGATTATTAGTTTCGACCTCAAACCCCTTTTAAATGAACTGATTGAATTTGTATGTGAACTTCTAAAGCCATACATATCTTCACCGAGAAAAGATGAATATATATTTAAATACGCTATATTATGTTAAAGTTGTAAGGCATGAGCAATGCCAAAGCAGTTCTTGAAAGACATTCACAAACTTCTTATGCCGTTAGAAAAAATGACGTAATGAGCAAGGGAAACTAAGGAAGGACAACATGTATTGTAAAAAATCAGTTACATTTGATACCTAAATCATCATCATCATCATTTCAGCCGAATGAAGTCCACTGCTGAACACAGGCTTCCCCCAAAGATCACCACAATGACCGAAATGGTGTGTGTTGTGGGCTCATTTGGGGGTTTTGCCATAATCGCCACGCTTGGCAGACGGGTTGGCGATCGCAGTTAAGTTGTTAATATACTCGAAGGACGCTGCTGCCCATCCTCCGGCTAATCCCTCAGTCGACTCTTACGACACCCACGGGAAGAGATGGGGTGCTATTGGTATTCTGAGCCGGCACCACACGGTGAAATTGTAAGTAAATGGTTGCCCTCCTGCAAAAGATAGAAAGGGAACGTTAGCTATTATCGCCTTTTACAAACTAGTTACTAGTAGAAATGAGTGGATAAGTGAGTAGTATATTCCTGGACAATATATCAGCCAAAGGACGTCCACTAAAGAACAAAGTCTTCCCCAATAGATTTCCACAAATGTGTCATCATTTTGGGGAGAATTTCCCAGTACTCACCACGCATGGCAGGCGGGTTGGTGAGCGCAGTATGGCTACTATACTAGTCGCTACTTACATACTTAGTCGCCATTTTTATCGAGTGGTGCTATATTCGACATGGAATAATGATGACTAAAAAACTTTTAATCTTTTTTCATCATAACTGTATTTGCTTTAAACAATACTGTTTCTCTTTGTCTATCAATTATTAATTCTGCGCGGTAACTCTTAAATATTAGTGCGGAAGTTTGCCATCGCGGTGGCGGTGTCGACGTGACTAATCGCTTCGCTTGGTATTTATGGCGAAAATCGCTTCTTCACAACTTTCGTAGTCGTGCACTCCTTATTAAAACATTACATTGTGAGTGAGAACTTTTATTTTCTCATTTTTTTTGGCATTGGATTTGTAAAATCACATTTAAATTAAAGAAAGCACTTGTAAGTACAAAAATAGAAAACGGGACAACTGCGAGTTGAAGTCGCGCGGAGAGGCTTCCATACGATGAATATGATGAATCTTTAGGTACGAGGAGTGACGGATGCCTGGCCTAGTTCAGACGAACGAGTAGCACCAATAATTTATACAAGAACAAACTTAACATCGTAGTTGTAAAACATGCTCTCCCATACATTTTAACTGCAACGTAAGTTTGTATGCACAATATTGAAAGAATTACCATATTATTTTAAGACCAGACTGCGTATAGGTTTTCTTGTAATTTATGGGTAAAGAGCTATTTACATTATTTAATTAACAATTTTGGCTCAATAGTATTGGAGATATGAATGGTCAAAATTCGTTCATTTTCTTAAGTAACTTTAAAACTAAATATTATAAAATAAATATATTTGAGACCTTCACAACAAGCTCTTCCATTTCATATGATACACGGTACAGTTCGCAAAACTTTACTCTTTAATTTTTTATTTTGCCCCAAAAAGTGACACCTTTATTCAAAATTCATTTATTTACGTTTCACGTCCGTGTTAAGGTCGCAGAAATCCATATGTGTACCAAGTTTCAACTTAATCGGTTCAGTAGATTCGGAGCAAATTGGCTGTGACAGACGGACCGATAGATAGACAGACACAGGACTGATCCTATAAGGGTTCCGCCGTTTTTTCCTTCGGACGTTCGGAACACTAAAAACAAGCAAATTTCTTCTTTAAATATATATTGGATAGTTTGTTTCAATCGTAGGTAATTATTGAACCAAATGAAAGAAACAAAGAAGCGTAAGGGGCAGACACAATGTTATAATAAAGTTGGGAAACGGAATTAAGAAAATACGAGGAGGGATCAAAAAGTAGTGAGAATGAGATAGAATATAATGACTATTGATAACTTAATAGTTTCCGAGTCTCTCTACACACCGAGTCCAGCGCTTTTTCAAGGCTTCAATCCCTTTCACAAAAAAAGTTTTGCCTTGGTCCTGCAAAAAGCTCTCCACGGCATCCATCACCTCGTTATCGTCTTAGTACCTGTTTCCCCTTAAGTATTTTTTCAATTTGGGGAACAGATAAAAATTGCTAGCCGCCAGATCTGGTGAATAACCCCCCTTATTCGAAGCCAGCTTGCTGAATGGCAGCCATCGCAACTGCCGACCTGTGCGCGGGTGCGTTGTCGTGATGAAACAGCACTCCCCTTCGAAGTTTCCCTCTCCTTTTCTCTTTGATGGCATTCCTCAACTTGGGAATTAAATCTGCATAATATTGGCCTGTAAATTATTACAGGCCAATATTAGGTTCGCTTCTGTCGAGTCTACAAAAAAAACTATGTACTAACTATCTACTATATAAACTTTACGCTATGCATACATCAATTTCTTAATTAAGAGGCACCTGTAACCTGTTCTAACAATGTACGAAAATCTATGTAACGAATTGTAAACACTGTGAGCTACGAGCTAACAGTAGATATTCAATATCGAGCAATGAACAGTATCTCTAGGGATTATGATCTAAATTCCAATAGTGAGTAAATTGTGCTTCAGAGTAAGCAGCTTCTTTGGATAACTAGCATTTATTTTACAACAGTTCGTGACTTAAGCATTGAGAAAATATAAACTGAATTACTATTCGCTCCACCGTAAACTCAAATTGCTTATTCCTGAAGTTGTGAGTCGTTCTAGAATGATTAATTGCCAGTGATTAATTACGGCATCAGTCGCTCTGCTGAAGTAATGAATATTTTGAAACAGAATATTTCGGGCATTCTGGAGTTTATCAACTTGTGTTATAAACTTAAATCGTAATGTTATATTCTGTCTTGTGATTTGAAAATGAGAAAATAATAAGATTAGTTTTTAACTAGTTTTCTAAACTAAAAAGGCACCTTATTCTTTTATTTTTGCCGAAAAAAATAATCAGTATACGTCTCATTAAAACAAACATTATTCAGAATTATACAAATAATCTACTTTCAATGGCAATAAGTATAAGAAAGTTGAACTCTTCAACAATGAACCTGAACTACGAACTAACCTAAGTATCCCATCATAATGATATTAATAAGCGACGCAGGATTATTATGAGTGGCAGGTTTTTGTAAAGAAGTGAATTTCGAAGCGTAGTGGCCAACGAGACAACTCAATTATAGAACTTCTCCACGCCACTCCTCGGGAGCGAAGTCACCCGTCAAGTTGTCACTACAACAACTTGTCTGATAACCTATACTTTATGCCCATATAGAAAATTGCTTTGCTTTGCATATAGTTTTTTTATACTGAATAACCTTGCGTTGGATTGCTATCTCAGCTCAACAGCTAACCTCTTAAGCGATGATGCGATCGGTGGCGCACACTTACACTCTTACTGGCTAAAACCTCATGGTGTTCCTTCTACTTATCTATGGCTGAGGGTTGGGGCGAATAAGTCCTTCCCGTCCCTTTCGCTTGGTCTGATGAGCCCCAACTCTATCTATATATAATATCGCGATATTGCCAGCCGCAAATTCCTTTAGAACGGCGCGGCACGTAAAACATCGTGTTCTGTGTTAACTAGATAAAGAATATAGCACCACTTAATTTCCTTTCATCGGTTTCGTAAAAGGGGACTTAGAGACTAGAGGGATGGACAGCAGCTTCCCTTGTGGGAAACAATAGCCATACTGCGCTCATCAACCCGACTGCCAAGCGTGGTGAGTACTGGCAAACTCTCCCCCAATATGAGGACATATGGCATGAAACCGGCCGTTTCTGGGGGAGTCCATTGTTTGGACCAGTGCACGTCTTTTGTCTGATATGATGATGAAAATTAATGTACTCCTCCTTAGACTAACTAATTTCAAGTTGACGAATATAAAAGCTCCGGATCAAGTCGACAGCGTATTGTTAAGCTGAAAGCCGATAATACAGGAAGTAAACAATTTTCGGCTCGGTTTATATGCACGGAAAGAAATGGGGCTAGTTAAGCCAGAAAGCATAAATCTTTACAGATGAGATGCGATGACTTGGATCGAACGTATTGATTATATTTTAAATAGAACATTCGGCAAGGAAAATCGAATGTATGATAGTGTTGTATGTCGGATATCGGTTGTTTATCTTACATTGTTTATCGCCAAGCCACTTACGGGCCACAGAATCAGGTGTGGTAGGTAGGTCCGATTTTTACAAATTTTGTTACTAGCTGTATCGTATGGTAAAGAAACTATACAAGGGTCTCAAAGTAGATACATCTGCATAAAAACGTTTTACTTCTAATTGTACCAAATAAGGACCTGTATTTAAATAAAGAACATACCTACGCTAAGTACTTAAACTTATATTTTAAGTTATATGTATTGTATGTAAGAAGTTTGTCTTTTTTTTTTGCACGATATCCCACGCTCCGACGTCTCATGTGTCGTATAGTTTCCAGACATAAATCCCACATGCACAAACACCCAGATTCGAAATAACTATCTCTAAGTCATATAAATATTTGTTTCGTGCGGGGTAGAACCCGCGAACACGTAGCGCAGAAAGCCAATTGATTAGTCACTGCACCTACCTTGCCGTCAGAGACCGTCCTGCTGTCATGAAATATGGTGCGGTTGCGTGCACTGACTACAAGTTGGGCTAGTCCACAAACTCAAAGTCGCTTAGTGAACAAGGGAGTGAGCTACACTTAGAATTTCTTTAAGAGACATGATTCAAAAAGCATGTGTCCAGAAAATAACTGGAGTCACCGCTAGCAGAATTAGCAAGTTGAAGAGGCATTGAGCTAGCGATGTCTGTCGAAGGTCCGATGGCCATATTTTCATTTTTTTAAACATTATTTGCCCCATTACTATTTCTACTGTGTCTTGGGTGCGTTTACAGTCACATATTCCACACACAATACACCCCAGACCTGGAACTACTACCTGCAGATCATACAAATATTTGTTCCGTGCAGGTATCGAACCCACGACCCGGAGAGCAGCAGTCGACTGTATCAGCCACTGCATCAACCACGCTGTCAAGCATGGAGCAATCGAGTCCATATGCGGAGGGCACGAATCGGCAAACGTAATGTGAGATGCCCCCCAACCAGATGGACCGACGAACTGATGAAGATTGCCAAAGCAGTTTGGATGCGGAAGCCAGAGGATCGGATGTTGTGGCAGGCAGAGGCCTGTGTCCAGCAGTGGACTTCAGTGGGCTGAGTTGATTGATTGTTATAGGTAGGTATTGGATACTAATGCAAAAAAAATACCTAATTTTATTCGGTATGAGAAAACACAAGAATAAATCAAATATTTCGATATTAACTCTTATAAACCGGAAGTATTTGATTTATTGTCGTGGTTGACTGACACTCGATTTAAAAACCATTACCCAATTGAATATAACGAGACTAAGAAAGCATAAAAAAGTTATTCAGTCTGTCTATTCCTTGTCAAAACAGTGGCCAATCGATACGCGGCTTATAACTGTATCTTGTGAAAGACGCTTATCTATCAGAGTCGGGAAGTTTTTTTGCTCTGAGGTTTCACGCGGCGTATTCTGCGCGGACCGGAGATCGAAAGCTTTACAGGATTTAATCATCACGTAAGAAAAAGTTTCAGAAAATCGGGTAAAAGATTTTATTTTATTTAGGCCAAGAATTATCTCGCAATTTCAGTGCAGTTTATTTAGAGCTCATTAGATTCGTCGATTTAATGTTTTAAACGCAATCGAATGCTTCCATAGAACAGCATTTTATCTTTAATCTGGCCAGTATAATACAATTATAGACAAAGTTACCTACTATTGTATTTTATGAAACAAGAAGAACCCAATTTACTTACGTGAACATAAATTTATTTAAATCTGTGTCATTTTAGGGTCCGAACGTCCGAATAAAAAAATGGCGGAACCCTTATCCTCAGTCGTGTATCTGTCTGTCCGTCTCGTCACAGCCAATTTGCTCCGAATCTACTGGACCGATTAAGTATAAATTTGGTACTGGTCGGCGATAAAGACAAGAAGATTTTATTACTTTTTTAAATTAAATAAAAACAAATGTAAAAACCTATTAACGCGGGTGACCTCCTTTTGCCAATGAATCCTTCTGGGCATGCTTTCCACGATGTTTTTAATAAAGTTTTGAGGAATACGTTTCCACTCTTCTGCAATTACTCTTTTTAGCTCCGTGATGTTGCAACTGTCCAGAGGACTTGGCAACGGTATCAAGAGACCGGTTCGGTCAAAAGAAAACCCGGTTCGGGAAGCAAACGATGCACAGAACCAAGAGATGACCGCTTTTTGGTGAGTCAGGCGTTGCGGAACCGTAAGGCGTCAAGTGTGGATCTGAAGAAGAGCCTTGAAGAAGTAAGAGGAGTAGAAGTAAGTTGTGGACGGTCAGGAGGAGACTTTTGGCTGCCAATATCAGGAGCTACCGCCCGGCTCAGGGCCCCACCCAGAGGTGCTGTAAACGGTGACTAAGGGTTGGTCAAGATGATGGGCAACAGCATTCTCCCAGCACAACTTTAAAATAAATAAAAAACGCGCCCAAAAGCCTTGGCTTAAAGACTGTTGTCTAATGACAACAACCGGGACCGACAATTTAACGTGTCTTCCGAAGCACGGAGAAAATCAGTTGAAATACAACTATGCAGTCTGCCATCAATAGACTGACCACGCCAAGCGTTGCTTAACCGCACCGATCGTTTATCGATTAGTGAGTGCAACTGGCTATGAGCGCCTCAAAGGCTTATAAAGGTAATTAATACATTTTTATCTTCCTAAGTAAATTATCTTTTCAGCTTTGTCGTCACTCCAAGTCGTAGATATATACATGCGTATTTCCTAATATAATTTCTAAGTACATAATAAAATTTCTTCCAGAATGCGCAGTGGGTAACTTTGTTGTGTGTAAGAGAACTGTAGTGTAACTCAACGGGGGCTAAGTTAAAGCTAAGTGCATACAGATAAGTAGGCTTAAGTGAACTTACTCACCCAACAGTAGGTTTTATGGGTTAGGTCAGGACTTTGCGTACAAACTGGTTTTAAAACATGGTCAAAAGTACACTTATATGTCGGAAGCAAATGACAGGCGTATGAAATAAATATGGGCGGGGCACATCGCTCGCAGACCTTCTTGAGCGGAGACCGCGCACCGGAAAACGCAGTCTGAGACGGTCTGCATCAAGATGCAAAGATGACCTGGTGTGGATCCGGATATGTAACCGGTCGTTATGGAAATCTATGAGGGAGGCCTCTGTACAGCAGCGAACGTCCTTTTTACAACAACCTGATGAGGAAATTATAAGATATCCTTGGGTTTGTACTGGCTTTCTCATTACTTCATAGTTTTATTTCCATCAAAAACACAAGTGACTGCTGGTGTATATGTTGAAGGAAATGCGCAATTTAGGGTGTATACAAACAAGGTGTCAATTTACGACCGAAATTATAAAGAAACTAATCCATAGTTTTTAAATTTAAGATTTTGCACTTGATCAGTTTTTGTGTTAAGATCAAACTTAACATTCGTCGTGTATCGGGTCGCTTAGTTGCCCTACAATATGGTTGAGCCGAGCGACGCTGATGCGTGCGTCATGCTCGAGAACGAGTGCTGTCTGTTGGGATTGGTCAGCTTAATGCTGCCATGACAATTTAACATAAATATCAGGCTTGTTTAGTGTGGACTTTTAAAGAAGTTTACTGTTTTCTGCTACTTTGTCCTCACATTATTTATTTTGAGAATAATGTTACCAAAAATACTGTAACAATTATTATGATTTAAAAAGAGTGACCATGGAGTTTCTTGCCCGTTCTTCTCCATAGGAAATCAACATCTTGGAACGTGGCAACTAAAGCCTTGACTATTCATAAGTGCCTGTATATGGTTTTACATGAATAAAAATAATTTTATCTTGTCTTACAGCGTTTCGGTCACGATGACGATGTCGTCTGCAAATCTCAAGTGTGAGATGTACTCGCCGTTTATATTTATGCCACGCCGTTTTCAGTCAAGGATCTTGAACACAACCTCGATTGTATTTGTTTGGGGGAGATAACGTCCCCTTGTCTCACACCTTGATGCAGGGGAATAGGCTCAGACTGCTGGTTCTGTACTTGGACGGTAATCGTAGCAGCATTGTAAAGACATCCCAAAAATCGCATATATCTCCAGTTGACTTGGCATCGCTGCAAGAATTCCAGAACTGACCACGTCTCGATAGAGTCAAAGGCCTTCTCACAGTCCGCAAATGCTAAGCACAGGGCCTGATTGTACTCTCCGGTTTTCTGTATAATCTTGTGCACTGTGTGGATGTGGCGCCGTATCTTCCTTGAAACCCGACCAGCTCCGGGGTTAAGATGCGGGGTCTGTTAAGGAGAAGTCACTTTGTTACTATCTTTATAGGTACCACTTGTACACTTATTCACTATTACTAAACACTAACTCGAACGGTTTTGTTCGTGTTAGTGTTTAGTAAGTTTGTTCTTTTGAGTCTTTTTGCTCTGTTCGTATGATTGAGGAGCTTTACTGCCACGACGGTCACAACTCTAAGGTCGATCGAGATCGTCATTTCTTATACACCGAGATGCATTTACAATTTCCCTCAGTACCTTGTTCTGAAATCCTTGTTTAATTAAATATTAGTCTGTTAGGTGCAGTCCTGGTGGAGCTCCATAAGTCTTAAGTTAGTCTTAAGTAGACTTGCTTGTATGATAAAAGTTTGTTCGGAATTGACAGCGTGTTTTCCAAGCAGCCAAAACATTATTTTGTATGAAAGAAAGAAAGAAGGAGAAGAAAGAAAATAAATTTATCCTTTGCACCTTAAGGACACAACAATAGCGGTTATAAAATACATACAAAGGATAACATAGAAATAAAATAAAATAAAACGAACTAAGTAAAACATTTTCCCAATTGGCAGCTGGAATTGACTTAAAAACAATGTATCGTAAGTCTAGTTCATCCTTTTTCTTTTTGACGTAGGTTTTCTAGCATAGTTTTGCGTCGAACATCATACCGAGATACTTGTCTTTACTAGCATACGGGACTTGTTTATTATTCATTTAAGCTGTTTTTTGTTGCTGAAGTATATGTGAATATATTTAAATTCCATAAGTTTAATCTTCCATTTCTTGGTCCAGTCATAGACTATATTTATAGTCATTTCAACCTTATATACTGCTTCTTCGCGGCTGTTCCCTACAACCTTTATAGCTGTAACGTCAACAAAGGTTCCGATGATGCTGTCATCAGATTCAGGTATATCACAGGTATATAGTAGTCCCCTATGGACTGGACCTAAAATACTTCCTTCTGATAGCAGCTTTTATTTCTTTCAGTTCTGAGTAAGTATCTTCTTGTCTTATTCTAAAATCTCTATTTGAAATGTAGGACTCTCCGATATCCACAAACTGTTTTGGGAACTGGTTTTTCAGTTCATGTTTATGGTCTTCATACCACACTATCGAACGCTTGAGCCATATCTAGAAAAACGGTAGAGCACACTAACTTCTCCTCAAGGGCTTGTTCTATGATGCTTGTTATTCTATGCACTTGATCAATAGTTGAGTGCTTTTTGTTAAGCTCTTGTTACATATGATAGTTTTAAGCCTGTTCAGCAACAGCTTTTTAGATAGCTTTGACATTATAGGTGGTAAAGAAATCGGTCTGTATGATCTGATCTGATCATTAATAAAAATCAGCAACTTACGAAACATCCAGTATATACGTCAGGCTTAGTGCAGCGTCAATAAGGGTTTTAATTTAACTAAATGCTTTATTTTTTTTACCTTTCATGGCAAATTGTGGCATATTTACCCTGGTAATAAATACAATTTTAAAGGGTATATATTTTCCTCTTGTTAATTTCTGGTGTATTTCCCAACGATGATTATTGGAAGTGAACTATAAACTTTTCAATGTTTAGATGTTTCGTTTCCTTTAATAGGCCTTAAAGTTATCCCTATCTGTTAACTTATTAACGAGAACATTAATTTCTAGATACATTAGAGAGTGATCTGAGTTCACATTAATAGTTTTTTCCTGTTTTTAAGTTACTAGATGATAGATTCTTAGTAACAAAAAAACATCAGTTCAAAAATTATAAATCAATCAATAATTATCAATCTAGTATATATGATGTATCGTGGAAACAGCTTACAGACGAATATCGCACATGCACAGATATACATAATTGAACAACCTTACCTGTACCTTTACGCGATAGAAGTGTAGAAAGTCTTGGCACCAATGAGCTACTCTAGATAGGAATTATTCGAATTCATGGTTCGGTTCGTTAGGTGCTGAAGATGACCGCTCCAGTAGTTTTAGCCGATAAGAGTCCGGCGGCATGCCTTACTGCCTTTCCCCGGGAAGGAAGAATTAGATCATATATTTTCATATGATGACAATAAAAAAGCTAAGTACCACCGCTGTGCCAGATTAATCTACTACTTACTACTAAACAGTAGTGATTAAAAACATTACTGTGTGTTCTGGAATCTGGACTAGCTAGCTAGAGACTAAATAAAGAATGTGTCGAGATTATGACCAAAGTGCATAGTGTGGTGCCACCCAGGACTAGTCTTGTGTAGCACGACAATTGTTAACAGCAGGTGTTACGCTTACCACCAAGCGATTGAAGCTTGTATCGTAACAACATTGTAATTTTTTTCTAAATCTCCTCTGCTGGTTGACAATTGAATAATGTTGATAGTAATGTCATGAATCTCTTAGATATTAAAGGTTATTGACCGGACGCGGGAACTCTGGGATTAACTGACAGAAAGTTGCCGAGTCAAGACAGATTAAGTAATTAAGATACCAATTAGAAACTTTAAGCAGCGGCATTATTAATGCGACCGAATAGTTAACAGCTTTAGGCATAATTTAGTAATAGCTATGAATAGTTTAGGAAAGTCTATTGTAGTTCGGAGGTACGCTAGAATTCGAACTCAGAGTGCGGTGGAAGGTAATTGAGTTACTTCTGTGGTCGTCTGCGGGAGCACACAATACCCACAGGCTATACGATGGCCTACGGTTTACTCGCCGCATTAGTAAATTAACTCGACAACTTAACCGCCCGAGTATTATACCTCCATTTTCTTTGTGCTCACAATTGGTATCTTGTACCCTCAGATAACGTGTATAAGCACTCAAAATTTCTACTTGACTCGCTGCGAGAAAAACCTAAAGAAAAAGTAATCCCGAACCTATTTCCTTCAGACCTGCGGCAATTTGAACACGCTTTTTTGCTTAAACGGAATATTTTAAATATGTGCGTCCATCAAGACGCACGATGCTTCATTGAAATTTTGATTTTTTTTGACTAGCGTGGTATAGATAATTCTAATTTATATCTGCACATCCGCCCGCATCATCACTGGGATAGGCTTACGTCCAGCATTGGGCTGATATAGGCTGACGATGATGACATATCTAACCGCGTGGTGTCCGGATGAAGAATATAGCACCACTCCATCTCCTCCCGTGGATGTTGTAAAAGGCGACTAAGGGACTCTGGACCAGAGGGATGGACAGCAGCGTCCCTTCTACGAAACAGCAACCATTCTGCGCTCACCAACCCGCTGACTACGCATAGTGAATACTGGTAAATTCCCCACAAAATGACAGAGTATGTAACCGATCGTCTACGGGGAGGGCTTTGTTCAGCAGTGGATGACTTTTGGCTGATTTGATGATGATTACACATCAGCCCGTAAACGTCTACTGCTAAAAATAGACCTCCCCATCACCACTTCAATGAATGGTCATTGGGTATATTGCCATAATCACCATGCTTGGCATGCGGATTGGTGACCGCAGTACGTTGTTATTAGGTCACGAGACGATGCTGCTGCAGTTAATCCTCTCGATATAAACACTTAGTTTCCTTTTACGACACACATAGACGGAGAGTAGTGGTCTATTTATTGACGATAACTGTACGGGACTTTTAGCCTTATTTAATATCTAAGTCTTCCAAATTAATGGGTTATTGAAATTGCCAGACCTTAAGATAATAACAAAATGATCCTAACTTTCTCGCCTATTTGACCAACTTTGTAATCTTATTCGTAATTATCAATATGTTCCACTTCGTTATCATCATCATTTCAATCATAAGACAACTACAGCTGGACAGGCCTCCCCTACAGATGGCCACAACGACCGGTGTGGGTTTGTTTATGTGCTAATTGGGGGGTTTTGCTATAATAGCCACGCTTAGCAGGCGGGTTGGCGATCGCAGTTGCGTTGTAAATGTACTCGAATGACGCTGCTGATAATCATCCTACAGCCATTCCCATGATCGCCTTTAAGATAGCCACGGGAAGAGGTCCTCACCTCAAACATCCTCAAGTTCTAACTTTGAATGTTACATATATTATGTAACATGTGCTCACCTGTTTGGTTTAAATAAATAATATTAGCAAAAAAATATTTTTGCATAAATTTTAGAAAAACAAATAATATATTTTTTATTTATTTATTCATACTTTTTTTTTAAATAGTTAACGCAATAATAAAAGAGAGTTATTACTAGTAAAACTTAATAACGATAATTATGTTGAAAATTACACGTAAGATGCAACTTTACGTTTTGAAAAAGCAAGAACGACATTCTTATACAACAATTTTAGTTCGCACATTTTGTTATTGTATAATATTAAATTTTGAATGAATTAACTTAGAATTTTAACCTATTCATTCGACGACTTATAAAACATATTTGAAAATCAGTATTACTTTATTCATTTGCAGAAGACTTCGACGATTCCGACGATTCCTGTCAAGAGTGTCTCAATTTGATTTTATGGAAAGGCATCTTAAGTATTCGCCACTCAAACGGAGCGTCTTTAAAATAAAAATAAAACTTTTATTAGAATTAGCGTATTTTGGAATCGAGCATGCTTTTTCCTGAATGATATATTGTTGGTTATGACGAAGGTGCTACAAAAGGTAAATGCGAGGATACCATATATTAGCGGTACTGTGCAGGCACAACCTACACGCCATGGATACTAATGTCTACATATGTCACCGTTTCATGGTTATATTACGAACCTATCGTACACGCCATAATACGTCCTATACTGTAAACGTTAGGTTCATAATTGCATAAAATTTTCACTAAAACAGATAACCCACCGCGTCCGCCAACGTACTCAACACGCAAGTATTCATCATTGTGTAACTGGATGTCGAGCGTTACAGCCGAAAAGATTACTATGTGAGATTTACAAACGTCCCCACGAATATTTTACGTCGGCTTTTTGTGAAATGACGCACGAATTACTAGACTTTTACAAATAGCCGTTGGCGTTACGTGAAGGGCCCAACTTGGTAGGTATAATTATATATGTGTGTACGTGTCCACTGCTGAACAAAGGCCTCCCCCTTAGATTTCCACAACGAGCGGTCACATGCCGCTCTCATCCAACGACTCCCAGCAAACTTCACCAGGTCGTCTGTTCACCTCGTTGGAGGTCGCCCCACGTTGCGTTTCCTGGTGCGCGGTCTCTACTCGAGAACCTTTTTGCCCCAATGGTCATCAGTTCTACGAGCTATGTGCCCCGCCCACTGCCACTTCAGTTTACTAATCCTTTCAGCTATGTCGGCAACTTTAGTTCTTCTACAAATCTTCTCATTTCTGATTCAATCTCGTAGAGAAATACCAAGCATAGCTCTCCATAGCTCGCTGAGTGACCTTGAGCTTTCTTATGAGGCCCGCTGTGAGTGACCATGTCTCTGTTCCATATATCATTGCTGGTATTATAATAATTTTTAAATGAACCTTCAAATGGTCTTAATCAAACCTCTTCATCATTTCCGCGGATTTTACCTACGTACGAGTCGTTACGTCTTCTTAAAAGGTAGGAATCACATTAGCGACGCCTCTGGTGATGCATAAGTACATGAATAGCGTGATTGCTTACATGTAGGTGACCCATAAGCTTGATTGCCAATTCTGATATATAAAAAGACCTATAGGGCCAGAGTTAACAAAAGTTGGGTGCGGTGGATGTGCGACTAAATCCTACCTTCCCGGCCGAAGATAAGTCAGACGAACACTGGGGTGGGTTTTGCCGGCTAAGAGTGCAACCTACCCCACCAACATCCCTAGGGTGGAGAATGTCCAAGAGGATTTCCCCAAGTTAAAAGAAAGGGTTATGTATGTTCTTTTCATTTTATGGTTTTAATGAAATAATATTTACTGGAAGATTCTGACAGTGAAGGTTTAGGAAGTACCTAAATTATTACTATCGGATATATTTCGAAGGCTACGGCAATTTAACGAAGGTTTGTATACGCGCTGTCTTCAAATGAAATAACGCAATTATTCTCTCACCGCTCCGTCGCACGTCGGGTCAGATCTCCCAGCGCAAACAGGTTGGATTTGAAGACTCCTCCACTCCACCTCCCTAATAAGTTAATCTCGGTACCCCTCAGCCGTTTAATTAAATAATATTACGTGTAAATTTTATTCGTGATACCCTAACCAAATTCCCTACAAGAGATTTTTTTGTTTACGTTGTGAAGATTTTTATTTTATACTCCTATCAACCCGTAAACGTCAACTACAGAAAATGGGTCTATGAATCACCACTATAACGATTGATCACATTACATAGACGTAATCACCATTCTTGGCTGATGGATCAGTGAGGCATTTGTTGTAGCTTTTTTAGCGCACAGAACAACGCTAATTAATGCTCTTTCTCTCAATAGCACCCTTAGAAACCTTTAACGACACCCATGTTGCGAGGGGATGCTCTGCTGTCGGAAACCACACGACCACATGTATATGCACACATACAACATTTTATTACATCACATTGAATTCAGAGTTCTATTGTCATTTTTCTTAATCTTCTGTTTTCTCAAATTCAAATTATAATAAAACACTTTTAAACGGATTCTATCGCGTATATTTTAGATTTTTGTTTTTCCTGACGTTTCGAACACTTTGCAGGGTTCGTGGTCGCAGGATGACTAAGGTGACAGGCGTCGTTACAGATTTTAAAATTATTAAGGGAGTCACCGACAAAATTGGTCACATCTTGAAGCGTGATTCTATAAAAACCTACTTCAAGCCGCATAAGAAGATCAGCCAACTTTTAAAACCGGTGAACTGTCACATACCTTTACAAGATGCAGGGGTCTACAAGATTGACTGTGAGTGTGGGTTGTCATACATAGGCCAAACAAAGCGTAGTATAACCACCAGGTTAAAAGAACACATAGCTGACGTCAAGCATAGACGCTCCACAAAGTCTGCAGTGTGCGAACATGCCTTAGATAAACCCAACCATTTTCTTCGTTTCGATCAACCTCAAGTCCTCGCGAAAGAGAACCGATATGTACCAAGAATGTTTCGTGAGGCTATTGAAATTAAAAAACATCCTAATTTTAATAGAGAAGATGGCTGGCAGGTACCACCAGTTTGGAATCCTGTTATTAAAATAATAAAGTCCCAAACCAAATACCACACCAAAAAACATCAAGACACTGTGAATGATTACTGCGTGCATCGAAATAATTTTTGATTATAATTGTACGGTAGATAAAATAAAATAACTTTTTAAAATCTGTAACGACGCCTGTCATCCTGCGACCACGAACCCTGCAAAGTGTTCGAAACGTCAGGAAAAACAAAAATCTAGAATCTGAATCCGTTTAAAAGTGTTTTATTATAATTCATAGAAGAATATTGTAATACTCCAAAGAAGTTGTGAAGAAATATGATAAGAACACCCGTCCGCTCTCGCCGTATGAAGTGTCATTGAATAGGTCTTTTGAATTGGACATTTTTATTATTTTCAGCGCTTAGGACGTGAATTGCGAGCTGTAAAACCATACAACAAAATGTATAAACTCGCATACTATGTATATAAACAATATAGATGTAATTACAAAGATAGTATCAGTATTCTGATGTCTCGTCGTTTTAGAATTTGAATTTATTAGCGTCGAATAATTTTGGAGTTACGAAACACGTTATCAATCTGCAGCATCGTTGTTTAGGCACGTTTTGTTGTATTTGATGACTTCATTAACAGCCAGCCAATATGTACCATTATTGTACTAGTAAATTCTGTTCTATTGAACTACATATCGAAACGAATGACTTAGTCTGAAATGATCAAATGAAAAAACTCGTTTGCGTAATTAAAATATGTGTTCACGTTTTATTAAAGCTAAAAGTGGGTACGCCACGCTTCTTTGCTCTTCAAAGAACCACAGATTAAAGTCCCAAGGGTTTCAAATATGTACAAGTATCATTAAATCGTTCGAAGGTGATTTTCTGTGCGTAGTCAAACAGATTAAAAGTCCAAACCTTTTGAAGCCATTCATAAATTTGCTTAGCCGCACAATTTGGCTGCGTGAATAATAAATGTGTCGGGGTTTGCACGCATCTTTACTACTCATAATAATATGTTACCATCCAATCGTACCTTCTCCTTATTTATTTTCTATTACGGCTTGATTGGATTTAGGGCTTATTTCACGCTTTGTTGAGTCATGAAAACGGTGTATTTTCTATATGCGTTTCATTAAACTTTAATTTATTTTTAATTGCAGTAATAAATTTTACTTTGTGATGAAGAGATGTAAAAGAATTAGTCAGTAATTATTATCTTTCTTTAACATAGGTATAGGTATGTATGGTGACCCGAATATTCAGATGAGGTTTTCCCCGCTGTTCCTTTATGGAAGGTGCTTCGTAATGAGTGCTGCAGAGCTGAAGGGTGTCGCGGGGGGACTTAATGAACATGTCAGTTAGAAATCAGATGCGCATTTTGCGTGCAACGACTAACTAGTAATAAATTTGCGGTTAACCTGAAACGCATACGCGAAAAACTGTAAACACTTGCAACACAATTATTTTACTCTATGATATTTCAGCAGCCAACTACAAACTAACTTAACTACTGAGTTTTTGCTTCGCTACTCAATTACTAATATTCTCTTCCACTGAGCAGTCTTGGAAAATTTGTAACAAATAGCTTCATATTAAATTTAGAAGAGTAGTATCGTCTTTTTGTTAGTCAGAAGTCTAGTAAAACGTAAGTGTCGTTGTTTCATATTATTCGTAACAACAGTAACATGTTATAGTGATTGTTTTTGGAACTTCAAAATTAAATTACCTTTCTGACCGAAGCACACTAAGCATTTAACTCTAAATGAATATAATTTGACGTGTTTAAGCTACGCCGTAGCATTTCGTAGCAAACCGACACTGACAAACGGTCTGTTAAGAAGACCCTTCGTTGAGAATTCACTAATGAGGTACTTGTAGCTGCGGACTCTTTGGAAGTATTAATTACTTAGTCTTCTTCGCTTCTCTTTTCACAACTCGTAGGCTGTCGGAAATGTCGAAGACGTGTCGGGAGTTGTGTTCAGAACATTTGGAGCATTGTCAGCAGACGTCTGTCCTATTTGGGTTACAAAAAGAATTACGATGTTTTCTTATGAATTCGAAATCAAAATTAACAATGTATAGCAATGTAACCTGCTAATGTCCTGTGACTCCACTTTATATTAGTAGGTACTGTATAACTATCTTACAAGTAAGTAGGTGTGTGTAATCTGCGTAGGTTAATTGCGGCTTACGCATCGGGGAATTTGATGAATATTCAGACTCATGCTAACACCTTGCCAGACTTCACGTAATTCGCATGATCGTTCTATAAATTTATTCATATTTACTTAACTAGCGCCTTTATAGAAAATGTATATTTCTGTCTGTAATATTGATACTGTAGGTATTTTTAAGTATATTCATTAAACAGAGACACAGGTAATGCCAAATCAGTCTGCCTGTGACCAATGAACGTTGAAAGGGTTGGAATTTTCCGGAAAATAAGATATAAAAAAACGTATTGCATGAAAGTATCTCATATTTCACATAATACACGTATGGATTTGGATGTGAACATCATTAATATCGTCACAAAATCTGTAAGTTTATCTCAAGTTTTATGTACTTTGTAACCTATGCCTCGAGGTGATGACTACAGTGTGATGGATGCAGGATTAATTCCGGGTAGCATTACAATTCTTTCAAGCAGCCATGGCTCTTTCGACCAGGCAAATGACCTGATGGTCTCATCATCAAGTTGTATAAAAACGTGCCAAATACACTCGTACAAAGCTCCGCTTTTTTTGAAGTCGGTTAAAGTGAAATTATATTGTTCTCTCCATTACAATGAGAGTCAGGCGCTCAAGTTTTTAAAGTATTATCGTTATTTACAAAAATCTCATACTCATATCTCAGAGTGAATTCCATTTTGTTAAAATGCTTGTAGAAAATAAAATAAATATTATTCTGAAATAAAATATTCCACCCGCTATTTCATAATAAAATTATAAATTCTGCGTATATGAAACGTTTATAAGTAAAATTTGTTATACCTTGAGTTAGGTACCTACATATGAGAATATGTTTATATTGCAGTATTTTTTTAAACGTATAAATAGCTTTAAAGAGAGACAAAGGGTTTTTTATATGCTCAGACAAAAGTTGCACGCCCCAGAAACCCTTTTTTTTATTTCCATACTATTTTCTGTTTAACATTACATTAAAAATATTACATTATTTTTCCGACTGTATATGACGCGGAAATGGCGACCAAACAAGTAATCAAGTGAAAACTATGCAACATACTACGTGACCTTTTTTCCACCGCGTTGATAATCCTCACGGATTTTCTCCGCCTCGCTGAAGGCTGGAAGTGCGTGCCGGATTCTTACCGGCATGGTTTCTACGCCGACCGATGAAGATAGTTCAGATTATCACATCGACCCGAAACTCGAACGTCTGTGATGCATTATACGCCCCATAAAGCGCACTTGTTCACCGTAGACGCGGACTCAGGTGACCACTTTTTATTATTTCACCCACTAGTAAAATACATTACATCCTTCCTCCGCACCAGGGAAGGGCAAAGGGACAGGCCAGTCTCCTAGTGGTTATCACCAACAAAGCAGTCTTCTTCTTCGGCACCAAAGGGGGGCACCAAAATCGTGCAAACAATTACACTGGAACAATATTTTGATTTTTTATTCATGATTAGGTCCGCTCTTACCTTGCCTCATATAAAGCGATGGGTGAGTTCTACGATGGAACGAGCGCACCCAGAAAATTTAGATTCGCTCTTACTTTAAAGGTTAAAAGGGTACAGGTAGTGGGGAAAACAGACGCCGGCAAGGATTTCCACTCCTGCACTCCTAGGCTGTGAAGCTTGGCCACTAGTGCCTCGGTACCTATGAGTCTTTTAGCTCTGCGTTCCACTGAATCAAGTGCAGTAAGCTTCGCAAGCCATCCCATAGATGGCTGCAATACTCCATACAGGGTCGGATCTGTCCTTTGTAAAGATTAAGTAGCTGTCCAAGTGTGACGTATCGCTTCATTGAACTCCCAACTTATTGGCTGCAGTTTGTGCTAGCGCGATGATAGCGCCGAAGTTGATGTTTGAAGTCAGCTTCTTGCCCAAAAGCTCCAAGCGGTCAGTAATAGGGACCTATGTACTTCGGAAAGTTGGAGTAAATTGGAATGGACTCCTTTTTTGTGGTGAAAAAACATGCCTGAGTTTTCCAAGCGTTAATACCAGACTATCGTCACCCCACTGGGAATGAGATTTATCATCTAATTTGTTCGTACCGTCTCGACCTCTCTAAAATAACATAATTTATATCCGCCCTACTGGCTTTTGCACTGGACGGAAATATCTTTCCGAGGCTGCATTGTCATTTGCGTATCCAACAACTCCTAGCTGAAGAAGGTCATTGATATATAGAGAATAGAGTTAAAAAGGAACAGATTCCTGGGGAACACCGGAGTCAATAGCCACAGGATTCGATGAGCAGATAACTACTCTAGCGACATTCATACAAAAAAGCCAGATATCCAGTTACAAAAGACAGCAGACTAGTTTGCCAGACCCTGTCAAAGGCTTTCGAGATATCTCGGACACATCAACAGCTTCACCTTGTTTCTCAATGCCCCATCGCAACAATGCGTGACATACACAAGAAGATCCCCAGTTGACCGTCCACGGTGGAGTCCACACTGGTGAAGCCTATTTTACACCATATGGAGGTAATAGCAATCGGTTTGGAGTGGGCAAGATTGGCACGACTACCCTTTTTAAGCACCGGCTGCGCATTGGAGCGTGAAGACAGGAGCCAACTCAGGCGCATGATTCTTGAGGACTCTAGCAGGTATTCCGTCCGTACCTCTGGCTTTGTTCACGTTAAGACTACAGAGGCCTTTACGGACCTTTTTGAGATCTTCGGCATCATGGAGCCACAGTGAGGTATGTTAGGTAGTCGATTTAAGTCTACATCCAGATGTGAATTAAACGCAAAGAGAGAAGTAAATAAATTTACCCTCTCCTGCGCAGTGTGAGCCACCATTCCATTCGGCTTCAGCATCAGAGGCAGCAAAGGATGGCAGAAGTTGGTGACAACCGATTTAAGCGTCCCCTCAGGCGTGTTGGATATTGGCACCGGGGTAGTTATTATCCCGAAGCTCTCTCCTCCATTCCGGCCTTCTGCCGATCCCGCTCAGTGGTCTCCTTCTGGAACATGACACTCTCAAAGACGGAGACCACAGCATTCCAGTATTAATGCTCTGTCAGAAAACTGACACTACTGCCGGCAGAGAGTGATTTCGTCCAGACAACCATAACAACCATTTTCGGAGGTGAATGTAGAATCGAAAGCGGTTTATAATTATTTCTGTGACTATACCTTCAAATGTATATCTGCCTCTCAACCTCGTTTAATTTAGAACAAAATTGATATTGTAACTTCAGGTCTACTGACCATCATAAAAATCGTTATGATGATTGACCGAATCATAAACACCAATATAAAAAGGAACGAGCTAAACGAAAGTCTAAATTGTCAATGCTCCAATTTTAACGTGACTAGATAAGTCGATGAAGTTAAATAGGCGTGCAACAGCTAATATTGACTACCTATACGTTATAACTACTCACTTTACGAGTAGTAGACTCCATAAGTGATATGACATGGGAATATTTTTATAAAACCGCTTTCAATTTACCTGTGCGCCTGGTCTTGAATTAAGTAGAAAATACATTGATATTCGCAATAGAACTTCTACTTTCTCAGTAAACGATCGAGACAAAATCCCGTCGGGGTATGTCTGGAATTCAAATACGTATCAAAATAGTAGTGGAGTCTTGATATTTGCGAATCAAACAGACCTACACACAGCTCCTACACGCCGCGCCCTCTGATTGGCCAAATCAAGATCGCTCCTTGTGTCGTAGCATTTTCTACCTTTAACCGATTGTGAAACTGAAGGTTCTTCAAACTGATGTATCTTTGTACTGACAATAGGAACATCATTAGTGCGCATCTAACATATCATCGTGCACATTATATCAATTTCTCCACAGTTAACGCTATACACTGTACATATAGACTTATTCAACGAATTTATTCGAAACAAACAATCAATCAATTATATATTAAATCAACCGCAATCACTGGAATCGGCATAAATTAAATAAAGTTCAAAGGTAAATTCAATTGATTTATTATGCTCTTGTTTACGATTCCAACAAATTCCCGTCGTAATGGCTGGCGCAGAAGGTAATAAAAATACTCAGAGTGGCCACTAAACAGCAGACCTATTACCTGTCATTATGCTCCACAAAATACAATGCGATACTTGTCTATTTACTGCGTGGGTTAACAGGTTCAAAGCGTGTCTCTAGGGGCTGGCGACGCGAACCGCCTGGAATTTACCCTGCAAACTTTAATTGGCGCGCTCCAACGATCACGTCTCTATGGTACACGTTATACTCACTCCGGCAAATTGATTGTAATCTAACGAAGGACAAAGAATCGATTAGCGCCACACCAACGCCACTTATGACCAAATGTTGACCCGAATTAGATACACGTCTTGACTCTTACGTGACCTTTTCTGCGTAGACCCATACTATGAACAACAGGTTTTCTGATTAAAAATATGTTACAAATGAATCGTTATAGTAGCATGGATTTTCATATTTGAACGCAGTGGAAAAAACTGGACTAGTGCGAGTTCAACTCACGCGGGCAGGGTTCCAAAATTGCTGAATATATTGTCTATTTTTTTATTGGGTCCTGTCCCAATAACTTATCCCAAGAACAAACTTAACATCGTAGTTGAAAAACATGTGTTCCCATACATTCCAACCGTAAACGTAAGTTTATAGGCACGATATTGAAAGATTCTCCATGTTATTTTAAGACCATAGATTTCATGTAAAGAGCTATTATTTATATGTTTTCCAATATTTTTGGCTCAGTAGTTTCGGAGGTAAGGCTGGGTCAATTTTCGTCTATTTCCTTAAATAACTTTAAAAGTATATATATTTAAAATTATAGAAAACTAGCTGGGACCCGCGGTTTCACCCGCGTTTAATTTAAAAGAAATTTAGAGTACTTCGACATTGACACTTGACATAGAATAAATATATTGGATTTCAATGGATTTTTTTACGCGGACCCTAATTATTTTTCTAAAATAAAAGTAGCCTATGATATTCCTTATAACATCAGCTATCTTCCAGTGAAGGTCCCGTCAAAATTGGTTCAGCCGTTTTGGAGATTACCCGGAGCAAACAGACAGACAGACAGACAGACAGACAGACAAAAAAAAGTTTAAAATCGTTTTTTTTTTTATTTGTAACGTACATACTTTCATATGCATTTAGTAAAAAGCTGTTATTTTGACATTACAAACAGACACTTCAATTTTATTTATTTGTATAGATATATATTTGAGACCCGCACAACAAGTTCTTCCATATAATATGTTAAACGGTACAGTTTGCAAAACTTTATTCCTTAATTGTCTGTTTCCTTCGGGCGTTCGGACGTTCGGAACCCTAAAAATAGTCTACTAAGGATTGGACCTAATATACCTTTGGACAGACAGCTATGACAAAAGTCATCATTTCAGCCGAATCAAGTCCACTGCTGGACACAGGGCTCCTCTAAAGATCGCCACAACGAGCGGTCTGGGTGTGCTCATTGGGGGGTTTTGTCATAATCGCCACGCTAATGTACTCGGTACTAATGTAGTTGTTAACGTACTAGAAGAACGCTGCTGCCCATCCTCCGGCTAATCCCTAGTCGCCTTTTACGACACCTACGGAATGATATGGGTGCTATTCGTAGCCGGCACCACACAGCCACATATATTACTAAGTTCTTCAAGCTTATTAAACAATACGCTACACATGGTAGAGAAAATGTGTCTTTACCCAAGGCCCTTGTAAATCTGTAAACCAAATCAATGGCGTTGTGTACCAAAAGAAAACAGATCTATTGGCATCGTAAACCTTCATACGATATACGTATAAACTGGAATTGATAAACGCTTTCCAGCTCAATGTGCAAATTACGTTTTCAATATTTTTGTGAGTTTTGGTAGGTACTTATTTTAATTCATAAAATAAACCATTTTCAAACGAGGCATATTAAAAATGCTATGTAGCATTCAGAATATCAAAATTTGATAGTTATTATTTTATTTGGTGGTACATTCATTTCGTGCCGAATTATAAAAACGACGGTCAAATTTGAGTAGTACTGGTGAAAGGGTTCCGTACAATTAAACGTACGTGTTTAAATGACAAACGTTTATGTTGCGCTCGAGTAGTTGGTACGCTATCAAATTAACCGCAAACATAGGTTTGTCTCGTAATAATTTCACATGGGATTTCCAATTAATGATTTTTGGATTTATTTCTTCACTTCAGTTCACTTGGTGACAAAAGACCTCCCTTCTAACAAATTTTGCCCCTTTAGAGTCTGATAATCAGTCAGTGAGTGGGATTTTTAGTATAGAAATACGTATATAAAGACTGCATTTTTTTATTGCATATAATTAGAAACTTAAAGTTTCTTAATACACGAAAAGACAGACCGATAGACAGACGGACACCAAAGTAATCATATAATAGTCCCGATTTCTTATTATGAGGCACGGATCCCTAAAAATAAAATAACTTTCTATACTAATCATTATAATAAAAAAAAGAATATTTAAAGTTTTGTCTAATCTATTGCAATGGTATAGCCTGATCTTTCTACACCTAGAGTCAACACCTAAGTACAAGTATCATAATTTCAGCCGAATAAAGTCCACTGCTGGACACAAGCCAAAGATCACCACGAAGACCGGTCTGGGTGTGTTGTGTGCTCACTGGGGGGTTTTGCCATAATCATCACGCTTGGCAAGTCGCGATCGCAGTTGAGTTGTTACTTACTGTAGTCGAAGGATGCTGCTGCCCATCCCCCGGTTAATCCCATAGTCGCCTTTTACGATACCCAAGGGATGAGTAGGGTTGTGCTATTCGTAGCTGGCACTATATGGTTAACGCACACGCACGTACAAGTATCATGCAAGGGTACCCCTGTCGAATTAGCTGTGTATTTGATGAGTAAATTGAGGGTTATGAAAACATCTGATGGTAATAACGGTGTTTACCTTGCCTGATTAGAATAAAATATATATTTACTGTTGAGAATGGTTGGAAATGGAAAACTTGGCCCCATATTAGGATTGTATCGTGGGTGCCTTTACAGACACAAATTTTACACACAATAGACCCAGACCCAGAACAGCTACCTGCAGAAGTGCAGAGGGCCAATTCTCGTAATTAATTGACACCATGACTGAAACTTGAACGAACTGAGATTAAATTATGAAATGACCGAAAAAATGGTATTCTGCTACTCTTAAAGTTCAGTCTGATTTAGGTATAATCTCGGTCTGGTCTCATTTCGATCTCAATTTTGACGTTTATCTAATGACAATTTAGTACATGTGACAGTTCGAAATGTTAGCAGAATACCGTTTTGACTTCGACCAACTTTCGATCCATTTTCGATCTCATCACAGTGTAAGTTCACGTTTGACGTTGTTTGTTAGTTTAAGAGAATACCATATGTGACATTTATGACACTGAGACTAGATCGGAACTATATTTTGAACATTTTTAAATTACGAGAATTGGCCTTCTGATCATAAAAATATTTGTTCCGTGCGGGAATCGAACCACCACTCTATCTCCTCCCGTGCCGTCAAAGGCGACTAAGGGACTCTAAACTAAAAGAATGGGCAGCAGCGTCCTTTCTGTGGAACTGCGGCCATTATGGGTTCACCAACCCACCTGCCAAGCAACTCCCCTCATAATGATGACACATTTGTTAAGGATACTGGAAATCTATGGGGGAAGCCTTTATTCTTCTATGTAGAAGTGGACACCCTGTGGCTGATATGGATAAATCGTTTAATTAGCAATAACGCCCTGTGAGTATCTGACAGATAACCTTATATGTCGTATTGGCACAACAGAAGGAATTTCTCTACATGACAACCTGTGATAAGGAATGTCGAAAGAAACCCAGGTCGTTTTTGATTATTTTCTTTTTAGGGTTTCAAACGTCCCAAGGACAAAACGGCGGACCCCTTATAGGATCACTCGTGTGTCTGTCTGTCTATCTGTCACAGCCAATTTGCTCCGATTCTTCTGGACCGATAAGATGAAATTTAGTACACATATGGACCCGGACGTGTAACGTAAATAAATGAATTTAGAATATGGGGGTCACTTTTTGGGGATAATATAGAAAGTTAAAGAATAAAGTTTCGCAAACTGTACCATGTAACATATGAAATGGAAGGGTCTCAAATATAATAATAATATTTATTCAATATTTCGTTACAACAAGTTAAACTAACAAGTACAAAGTTTCTTATGACAAAACTGAATTGGGTAATCCTGAGTTTCAGGCGAGAAGAGCTAATAAACAATATGAAATAATCACAAAGTTATTATAATATTATAGGTACATAGTAAAAAATAATCAATAGTATAGTTATAGGTAAACAGTATCATTAAAACAATAGTAAAAATCGCAGTGTTTAAACCAATTAATGAAAATAAAATATTACATTGTTTATTTTAACATAATCAATAATTTCTCTGTATCTCTGACATACTTTGGAGGGCATCCTTAAGGGTTTTCTTACAGTTACTGTAATTGAGGGGATATATGTTTTTTATCGCATTCAGCCTATTGTAGAGAAGCGGGCCCAGGAACACGTAAAATTTGGATGTAAAAGCATGTTATATTCCTATTTTTTTAGTGCAAACTATATATTTCCGTCGTTTATTAGTAAATTCAGTGCTATAAGGAAAGGCTGCGTGAAATATGTTTATTTTATAATTTTGAAATATATAGTTTAAAAGTTATTTAAGAAAATAGATGACGATTTGTACCGTTCCGTGCCGTAAATTATACAGCGTGTCCAGTAAAAAGCACGACATACTGCAGGGGGTGAGAGCTTGGGATTATTCCGAAACAAGCTCTCACCCCCTGCAGTATGTCGTGCTATTTACTGGACACCCTGTATATACGAGTATAAGATTACCTAACTCTTCAAGACAATTTGAAAATAGGTTGGTAGCAAAACGTTTTTAACTAACATTTTATTTTATTTTGATTTTGCCTTCGGTTGAGGTAGGTAAAGTTGATATTGGAAGCGTGGGTGCTCGCCGAAGTTTACTGGAGGGGAACAGACGTTCGGGCTGAGAGTGGAAGTCGCCTTCCGCCTAAAATAGTCATGAGGTGGCGCAGGCAGGCCCATATCGCCATCATGGGTCAGTGGAAGGAGAGGCTGGAGACGCCTAGCCTGTTAGCCTAAGGACCGTGATGGCTATCCAGCCGATCCTGGAAGAGTGGGTACGGAGGCGGCGTCCTTCCGTCTCGTGCAGGTGTTGTCGGGGCATGGCTGCTTCAGCAAATACCTGCACGCAGTCGCAAAAAAAATATGTAAAGTTGATATATTTCACCGTAATAAAATCATAATATAATAATGTATTTACATTATCTGTTTCTATCATAGTAAAAATGTTGGTAGATGTCACGGTGAGGCGGTTGTATGATAATTAGATGTGACGGGGTGTTGGGTCCCTCATACACTATCAAACCTACCCTATTAACTCGCATGAAAGTGTTATACTACGCCGGTTACTCAAATTAGATTTTTAGCTAGCAAATACGAACTTTAATTACTTCAGTCCTGTTTGTGATTTTGTAAATCTAACTTTTAGGAAGTAGTTTTAGATGCATACCTAATTAAAGTGGAAGTATTTAAAGAAACGGTGTAAATGTTGATAATAAAGATCTAAAATATATTTGAAAATTATAGCTGGCACTTATTCTTAATTTCCTCGTTTTAAAAAAAATCAGGGCATTTGAAAAGAAACCATACTGTTTGCTGCAATTTTACTGTTAAGTTTTACTTTCATTTACAGTAATCATATATTTTAAAGCTCAAAGGCCAAAGGTTTCGGACCGCCGACCGAGAGGTCCTGGGTTCCAACCATTGCATTATTGACATAAACTGGCTCATATCTTAGTTGGAGGGAATAACAAGAATACTAGTTATGTGTAATCCACAAACATAGTTACTAAACAAGCTTTTTAAAAAACTAAAGAAAAATAGTGGCAATATAGACAATGAATAGTATAAGAAAACAGTAACGTTTATTTATTGTTTATGCACAAACATGAACAGAGGCGGACTTATTTCCTTAAGTATTTTCTACCAGTCTACCGTAGGGTGACGCAGAGACAAAAACTTAGTAGGTACATAGATGCATTATCAAAATTGTTGTGACATGAATTTTAATGTCATAATTATGACTATAACTGATATAAAAAAACATATCTATATATATATTAAAAACATTCAGAAGCATTATCCATAATATTTTTAAAATATCATCATCATCATAGGCGCAGTCAAAGGACTCTACTGAACATAAATCCCTGTGGTTTCCTGGTATGAGTTCCTTTGTCGCCTCAGGGACCAGACCCTGGAAAATAACTCTAGATACGATAATGCTTAGCAGTGCTACAGATACCGTTATAGTAACGTATTACAACTGTTGTTATAATGAAACGTAATTATGTTCCTCTGTCGTGATGTACTCTGTGTATTTCAATCTTACCTAGCTAAATAACTACTAACACAATAATGACGTCGTGAATATACACTTTTGTATAACATTAGGCAGCTCTTTAATTAACTTACAAGATATACATAACTAAGAGACGTTACACAAAATAATTATATTAAAACCTAATTTCAGGCAATCGAATAAGATCTTTTAAATGCCGCATGTCGTCTGCTTCTGCAGAATTTACGTTTGAACTTTCTTCTCGTATGGAAATTTTTTAGCCTTTCATTATTTGATAATTCTATAATGTTCAACCATTTCTGGTCTAAATCTTCTGGTGGTTTGTCGTTTACTAGAATTATAGGAAGACGGTTGAGCTCGACTTCTGATCGAATGTTTTTATCTCCTTTCATCAACACTGAAGATATTTCGGTCCAGTTGTTTGCGGCTTCCTCGGGGGAGTTTAGATTGGAAGTTTCCTTGTTAGACACAACAGATATTTCAACGTTGTTTTGTGTAATTTCTGTTATGGCGATATCGCCATCGGCGTCAAGCTCCGCCACTCCCTGCCCCACCTCAACGTCGAACAGACGGAACTGAAATTTAAAACAATGTGTAAAGTTAATAAAAAGAGTTAAAAGAAAGTTCTAAATTTGCTGCTAAGACTATCATTTTACCTCATAGTAAATCGACTGTTGTTCTCTAAATTGAACGCTGATGCTGCTGCTGATTATACTGATTCATTACATCATCATCATATCGGATATCCACTGCCTAAACAACGGCCGCCCCCATACTTTTCCACAATTGTGTCGTCATTTTGACGGCAATTTGCCAGTACTCGCTAGGCATGGCTTGGTTTCACAGAATAGTTAATAGTTGTTCCGGGTCGTGTATTGTGTGTGGAATTTTCGGTTGTAAACGCACCCACGACACAGGAGAAATCCTAGTGTGGGGCAACGTTTTATAAAACCTAAAAAAATTGATTCACCAACTGGAACGCAAACCACCCGGCAATAGTGAATCAATTTTGCCTTATAGACCTTAACGACGGAAGCTCTTAAACATTTTATAGTAATTAGTGATCGGTAAAGCTTTAACAACTTTATGTGGATTGCGTAAAACAACAACATTGACTGAAAATAATTTTAAATGCCAACCAGAAAGCGGGTTGTATAGAAATTGTAATGAAAATTCATTTCAGTTTATATTTAGAGTACAAGGAATAACATTGTGTCGGTAATTGTTAAGGGGCAAACAAACGGCGGCGAAGTTCGTTTAAGATGAAAATATACAAGTACATATATATGTGTGAATACATGTTGAAAGCCACAAAGGCGTCGTAAAACCGTTATGTGAAACAAATCCCTTGAGTATTGATATGCGAGTAACACGAACTAGTTAAATACATAGTAAATGAAGCTAAATCGAATCATCTTCTGCGTACTCATTATTTATTGATGACATTTTACCAACTCTTTTTTAATATTATCCCACATTAGGATTTCTCCTGTGTCGTCAGTACAATTTGCAGACATAAATCTCACATGCACCAACACCCGGACCCGTAACAACTATCTGCAGATCATACAAATATTTGTTTCATGCGGGAATCGAACCCGCGACACATAGCGCAGAAAGAGTCGCTTAGCTACTACGCTACTTACTACTTTACTACAGCCGTGCCAAAACTCGAATAATAATTTGACTTAGGCTAGGCTTGGACTAGTCTACTTAACGTAAACATTACATGTATAAAAATGTATATTAAAATTTTATATTGTATTTGTATAGTTAAATAATATACTAATGACAAGATGACATTCCAATCAACTATCCTGCCATAGTAATAAGTTCTTTTAATGAGATTATTATGAAACGAAGGTTGATTGGATTTTTACTCTTGAAACTCAGCTGGTCTCTATGCATGTAAACATACCTTTGGAAGATCTCATTTTTACTTAAATGAAATATTTTTAAATTTCATTTCGGGTTTTAATTCTGTAGAAGCATTTTGAATTTCACTAAAACCGTCATGTTCGTTAATAGTTGTAAAACTCAAAACTGATAGTAGCACTAGCAAGTCAAATCAACCATTTTCAACAAAGTAGTGTTCGAGGGTGCACTTCTGGATTTTCCATTATTTTTATTAGTAAGTACGTAGTTGAGTTACACTGTCGCGTAGACAACACACGAGCAAGCATTATGCTGAGCAATGATCCTATATTATGAGAATGAGATGTGAATATTTTATAAGGAAATTATGCATATACCACCTTACTTCGCACTGGCGTCCTCAATGTGGACAGCTTAGATTTGTTTTACAGAATGACCGTTTTCGGTCTATGAGCAGAACATACACAAAGCTGCACAGTTGAAACTTACAATAAGATATTTTAACAATCATTAACCAGTATAATATGGTCGCTGGCTACAAATGAGCATAGAAAAGATTAGCAGCGGTCAGTATGCCGCACCTGGACCGAAGCCAATATGTGATCCGTGACTAACGACCGGGAGTTACTTGAAGTTCCCCCCACGTTTATAATAAAGTTCATTTAGACACTGATTTATTCGGGAGTTTATTATATTGTAAATAATTTTATAGGCACTCTTTTCTACACTCCCGCACAGCTCCTGGTACTTATAAAATAAATTCTATGAGCAATATTTTTATTGTTGACTCTTGTACTCGTTCCGTGGTATATTAAACTCCGGGCCAGTCAAAAGATAATTATTATTTTAAGATGATTAATCCTGCAATCATTTTAAGTGTTGAAACTGTTCGTATCCATAATCCTAAAGTAAATTGTTTGATTAAAACGCGCTAAACTATTATTTAAAATCAAGCAATATATGGTTTAACTTCCTGTGAATAAATCAGAAAAATAACATAAATTTAAACATTACTCGTTTACGCAACAGAAAAAGAAGAATTATGTTCCACATATCGAATGAGCTTGAAATTCTACTGGCTGGATACATAATCATAAACATGCTTATATATGTAACCGTAACTAATGGCCACCACCCCATATCCTCCCATGGGTGTCGTAAAAGCCGACTAAGGGATTAGCCGGAGGATGGGCAGCAGCGTCCTTCGCGTACATTAACAACTCAACTGCGATCGCCAACCCGCCTGCCAAGCGTGGCGATTATGGCAAAACCCTCCAATGAGCACACAACACATCCATATCGGTGGTTGTGGTAATCTTTGGGGGAGGCCTGTGTCCAGCAGTGGACTTCATTCGGCCGAAATGATGATGATGAACTAATATGATTTTGTATGTGAATTCATTTGAATTTGGAAGGAATTCACATACAAGATCATATAGGTTTCGTTACTCCGTATACCTTTAATTGCAACACTTAGTTTGACGTCTAGAAAATTACTTATTAGAAACACAAACTAAAAAAATATGTCTATGTAATTTTTATTATATTTGAATTCACATTTAATAATGAGTTTTAGTTCTTCGCCATCTGTATTGAAGTCGGTAAATGAACAATACAAAATGTATGAATTCGCATACCAGTTTACAAAGCTACCAAAGTGGCGCACTTGACTTTGTTGACATAACCTTGTTGTTATAATTTAAGTTTCATAAACAACATATCACGGAGGTAAATAAACTTCTTACCTTTCAACCCATCATCAATGTAAAGGAGTCTGCGAAACTTTACTAACGCTGTCAAAATATTGGCGGATCGTATATTGAGTGGTGATGTACAAAATAATTATAATTGTAGACCTTGAAGGAATTTGACGCATAGCATCAATATTATTATAACTAAGAACTTATTTTTTTTATAAATCTCTTGTAAACGGATTACATCGCGAATATTATCGATTTTTGTTTTTCCTGACGTTCCGAACACTGCAAAGTGGTCACAGGATGACTAAGGAGATACGCGTCGTTACAGATTTTGACAGCACGGTTGGTGCAGTGGCTGATACAGTCGGCTGCTGCGCTCCGGGTCGTGGGTTCGATTCCCACACGGAACAAATATTTGTATGATCTGCAGGTAGTTGCTCCGGGTCTGGGTGTATCGTATGTGGAATTCATGTCTGTAAACGCACCCACGACACAGGAGAAATCCTAGTGTGGGGCAACGTTATTAAAAAATAATAATTTTAGAAGGCATATTATCTACCGTAAAGCTGCAATAAAAAAAATTAGATGCACGCCTTAATCACTCACACTGTGGTTTTTAATCTGGTATGAAGTATGGGACGTTCTTTTAAAAAAAAGTTGCCCCACGCTATGATTTTTCCTGTGTCATTCATTCGTTTACAGAAACAAATTCAACACAATACACCCAGACCCAGAACAGCTACCTGCAGATCATATAAATATTTGTTCCGTGTGGGAATCGAACCCGCGACTGTATCAGCCACAGCAACAATCGTGCTGTAACAGGATTCCAAGCTTAATGTTACCTACCAGTTCCATCTGCTCTATTAAAATTAGTATGTTTTTAATTTCAATAGCCTCCGAAACATTCTTGGTACATATCGGTTCTCTTTCACGAGGACTTGAGCATAATCAAATCGAAGAAAGTGGTTGGGTTTGCCTAAGGATGTTAACACACTGACTTTGTGAAACGTCTATGGTTAACGTGAGCTATGTGTTATTTTATTCGGGTGGCTATACTACGCATTGTTTGCTCTATGTATGACAACCCACAAACGCAGTCATTCTTGGAGACTTGCATCTAGTAAAGGAAAGTGATACTTCACCAGTTTGAGAAGTTGACTGATCTTCTTATGCGGCTTGAAGTAAGTTTTTATTGAAGAACGCTTGATTGAAGAACTAAAGTTGTCAACATAGCTGAAAGGATTAGTAAACTGAAGTGGCAAAGGGCGGGGCACATTGCTCGTAGAACTGATGGCCGTTGCGGCAAAAAGGTTCTCGAATGGAGACCGCGCACCGGAAAACGCAGCGTGGGACGACCTCCAACGAGGTGGACAGACGACCTGGTGAAGGTCACTGGGAGTCGTTGGGTGAGCGCGGCATGTGACCGCTCGTTGTGGAAATCTAAGGGGGAGGCCATTTTTCAGCAGTGGACATCCTGTGACTCATATGATGAAGCACGCTTCAAGATATGGCCAATTCTGTCAGTGTCATATTTAATGATAAAATGGTAAAACAGCAAGTCATCGATCAACCGTGGAAGGTTTCAGAGACTACTGCGATGGGAATGTGGCGCTCTCAAATTGTTATGTTGAAGAACTTCCTTTACACGGTGTAGCTGCCAGATGGTTGGCGTCGCAGATGTGTTCTGCTCTTTGTAACAAATATTTAGCCACGGTAGCTAACTGACAAGATTCACCATGCATTTGCATTAGAGACCATACGGGATCCGGGAATCTAAACGAAATGTGTTAGCTTGCAATATACAACGAAATGTACATTTATTATACCGAAACACACTTGAAGATCAAGCGGGCAAACATAGATAAAACTACCTACAACATATATAACACATGGGTAGGCTTTCTATACACGATGTGACTAACAGAATGATCAGGATTATGGATGAGAAGTATGTCAAGAAAGGCCAAGGATTTGTTATCCTTCAATTCCATAGTAAAATTAATTTTACTGTGTATTGAATTTAGATTGTGTAGTGCCGGCTACGAATAGCGCCAACCCATCGCATCCCGTGGGTGTCGTATAAGGCGACTATGGGATTAGCTGGAGGATGGGCAGCAGCGTCCTTCGAGTACATTAACAACCCAATTGCGATCGCCAACCCGCCTGCCAAGCGTGGCGATTATGGCAAAACCCCCCAATGAGCACGCAACATACCCATGTCGGTCGTTGAGGTGATCTTTGGGGGAGGCCTGTGTCCAGCAGTGGACTTTATTTGGCCGAAATGAAGAAGAATTAAATTGAATTTAGATGCCAGGACCATCACTTCACTTACAATCAGTTTATGGTCTTGTATTTGACTGACAAAGTGATAGGAACCCTTCACAGACTCCACAAAATTTTGAGAGTACCTTCGCTAGATGTTGTGCTAGTTTGTAAGTTGGTATCAATCTGGCTTTCTATTTTTCGTTGGGGAGCATTGCTATTATGAATTTTCAGCAACCCATGCAGCTTTGGTGGTTTTGCGCAGGATGGAATTTGTGTTTTCACGTCCAAACCACAGCACGGTAATGTCTAAAGTTAAAACATTACTGCTTGGCAGCAGAATATCTATCACTGCAGGCTTATCTACTTTTTTTTTATTGATATCCAGTGGAAATTCTATATGGAACTTCTTTCACCCCGGGGAAGGGTGAAGGGGTATTCCGGACTCCTACCGGCTAAAACCACTGGAGCGGTCATCTTCGGCACTGAAGGGGGGCTCCAGGTCCTCGTAAGATCACACTAGAGCCGCCCATTGGTGCCACGCTTTTAGGCACATCTCGGAAGACTTACCTACCTGGCCGGACTCTTGCAATAAGAGATCCATCACCAATAAAAAGCAAATATTTAAATCATTAGATAGGCCCTTGATATGCATTGCAACGCTCTAAATAGATAATCACTCAAGCGAGTGATCGAGTGCATTTGACTTAAGACGCGATCGAATACCCGTCTGAGAACGTTATCTTGCATTAATAAGAACATACTATAAAGTACGACTTCATACGCATATACGCATTCAAGAACTGTTAATACATCATTAGAAAAACGTGCAAGGATAAAAGCATTACACTTAACTTGTAATTTACTTCTTCTTCTTCTCTTAGATTATGGCTTCTGTAGGTTATCTTCCACAATTTCGCCAATGTCAAGTTTAAGGCAACGTTGTACGGTATTTAGATGAATAAATCTTTACATATTCATAAAATATTTCTCAAAAATGAAAAAAATTCTAGAAAATATGTCGGCAACGTCGTACGGTTCAATTGATTTTTTATCTTCCTCTGCGCAAAGTTGTAATTTAATTCATTAATGTAGGTAGTGTATTCAATATTTTGATAGGTGTCATGTCACAATCTGTCACAATTCATAACGTCATTTTTGTATAAGTATAGTCCTCACGGCCGCCAATACAATGACAATAGCGGTAAGAAAGAAAGAAAGAAATACATTTATTCGGTACGGCACATAGTGACAGCATTAATCAATTTATAAAAGAATAAAAATCATATAAACCAAAAACAAGATTACCCGTAACCAACTAGTTGAAAAATTATTTTTCGGTAGAGAACGAACTATTTCAAATACCTATGAGAAGGGCAGTTACAAAGATAGTTACGTACTTCCTCAAGAATACAACGATAATCCACTGTCCGAACTACATATTTTCCATTTATCGACACAATGCGGAAATTTTTATGCGTTACAAGTCATCGACACAATGTCTTGAGTGTTTATGCTATTGAGTATACTTTTACGATAAACTTGTGAATGGACTTGTGGATTTCGTTCATAAGGGCGTATCTAACAATCTAAATCTTTGATAAAAATAATATTTTCCTTCACCTAATCTCAGTGGTGTCATAGATTAACTAAGAAAGTACCTACATATGAAATACTGACTGGGACCCGCGGTTTCGCCCGTGTTTAATTTAAAAAAAATTTAGAGTACTTCGACATAGACATGTGACATAGAATATATATATACCGCGCCGAACATTGCTTAACCTCACCGAACGTTTACCGATTATTACGATTCACTGAGTGCAACATACTATGAGCGCCGCAATTTAATGTTAACATAATATAATGATTTCCGTATTGTGTCCAGAATAAGAATATAGCACCACTTCATTCACGGATTTGTTATATTATATTACAAATAGGTTTATTTATACTACAAATACAATACAATATTACAAATATAACAAATCCGTTGTGTATTAATTGAGATCTTCCTATGTCCATATTTGGTTTTACATAAATGTCTTATACTACTTATATGAAATACATCTCTTCTTCAAAAAATTAACCAACGCCTGGAATGTATATCTGAATTACCAATATTTAAAGATGAACAACACACAATCAGGTTTATTTAAAACCTGAAACATTTGACCTGATATGTATTTTTAGAAAAGTATGCCAAGTATTGGATACTCGCAAAACGAAACATTTCGATTCGTTTTAAGCATGTGCAAAGGAAATAATTATACCTTATAAATGTCAGTAAAAGTTGTTTCGGAAAACGTTGCGAACTATGAAGCTAACCGCATTGTTATTATTAGATGCAGACTAAACACAGAGGCTGATAGCTTCCGAAGCCTACAAATCATTCCACAAAATGTTGTTGTTTCTCACGGACATTTTGTTTTGCAAAAATAGTTACAATGTCATATAAAATTCGCATTCTCAGGGAAAAAACAGAAGAAAATGACCATTCTACAGGGGAACCAAAAAATTGTTTGTGTCTCAGTAAAGATTCTGTCAAAGTAATAGCATTACTAATAAAAACAAAAGTTGTATTTTAATCTGTTATTCCCTACGGAAAATAAAAAATCAGTAACAGGTGTAGGTTTTTGTTTAAAATCGCTTAATGAAAACGATATATACGAAAACAATTGAATAATTGAGAGAACATTGTTATAAAATATAATTTCAAAGTAACACCATTCTTACGTTTTGTTTTTTTGTTTGTTTGTTTTTAAAAATAAAAAAACGTTGCCCCACACTAGGATTTCTCCTGTGTTGTGGGTGCGTTTACAGACATGAATTCCACATACAATACACCCAGACCCGGAACAACTACCTGCAGATCGTACAAATGTTTGTTCCGTGCGGGAATCGAACCCGGAGCGCAGCAGCCGACTGTATCAGCCACTGCACCAACCACTAAGGGTGTGAAATATTGTTTCATAATTCAACAGATAGAACTTGGTTAGCGTGAAGCTTGTAGGAACCACGAGTTTATAGCCTTTCACTGTCCTCTGTCGTGTCCATAAAGACTGTAGAACAGAGCTGAGCCAACGCAACTCGCCGAGACGTTAAAGTAATTTCTGCTGTAACGCTAGGATAAACAGATATTATTACATATATATTTGTAGACCATGACATGCGACATGCGTTATGTAATCATTTTATGAATCGTTTTTCCAGTTATAAGCAATATTTGAAAATTGATAATTATTCAAATTAAATTTGTTCATTGGTTCTATGATCTTGAAATGAAAATGCAGTCTTCTTGTCAAATTCTATAAATAATCAAACAAATTCTGACGACCAAACGTAGAGTAGACGTAAAAGCTATCAACGAAATCGATCACAAACGATATATAACATAACTTATACGGTACATTTGATAAGTACAAAAAAACGCTTTAAAGCTTAAATATAGGTATACGGTATCATTACGTAGATAATACGTCAAGTAATAATCACGTTATTTATTTACAGTGTATGAAGGACGTCAACTATGATCTTGACTTTGGCTGGATCACATTTTAATCATTCGCACCTCATTTTGTAAACATGCTGTCAAAGCAGCATCAATCGGGAGCTAGCGCTAACGCAGACGAGAGCTTGCGTTCGCATAAATGTGTGTTCGTCAGTGATTCACACGGCGTTTACTGCCGGCCATACATCGTTCCCCGCCCTCTAGCACCTACTACTTTGATGTTGCTTTTTTGGCAAATTGTGAGTGATGTTATGCCCTGAATTCAACTTTCTACTTACAAATTCATTTCATTACGAATTCATACAGTAAAACTAATCAGGAAATTCAAAGTACTAAACATTTTTGTATGTTCTTAACGTGGGATCTAGTACCTAAACCTTAGTAAAATCCTGGATATTGAAAGACGTATTTAGAGAAGACCTCTTTATATTTATAATAATAAATTTCCTAAAGATAATTTTAAAATCATTAATTATATCGTATCAGTCAAAGTATGTCCACTGCTGAACAAAGGCCTCACCCATAGAATTTCCCCAATTGCGTCGTCAATTTGGAGGAAATTTCCAGTACTCACCACGTTAGGCAGGCGGGTTGGTGAGTGCAGAATGGCATCTGTTCCACATAAGAGGCGCTGCTTCCCATCCCTCTAGTTTAGCGTCCCATAGTCAACAGTCGTTTTACGATATCCACGCGATGAAGTGGAGTGGTACTATATTCTTAATCTGGACAAAGAAATTAAAAAAAATATCGGTGCAACTTTTTTTTTTTTTTTCATTAAAAAATGTCCCACACTAGGATTTCTCCTGTGTCGTAGGAGCGTTTACAGACATAAATTCCACACCCAGAATAATATATTGATTAAACAATGCACATATTTTTAAGCGATGTTCTTTCTAGAAACTATACTGTTTCGAAAAAATACAGTATCATAAACACAACTTAGTAGGCGCCAGCAGTTTGTTCAGATTTCCATTACAAAAGAGGGTCAACTTTGTTGTAACAAACGATAGGATTCTTAATATGAATCACAGTATAAATCATCAGCACATACATATACTCGTAAAACAGAAAGATGTCATTTGACAAAATGAATGCGTCCACTAGAAGCGGAATGTTGCGTCGTGTCTGACTGTTGTGCAAACAAGTTGAGTAATGTGGCAGAGTAGTGACCAGCGAGCCGGCAATACTTCCCGCTTTCGTAAACATGTCGCCGTGGTTTATAAAACTGGGGGAATCCTTAAGTGCATTGCATCGAGCCATGACACAGACCATTTTACAAATTCGAGCGTTCTTTAATTGTAGATTTACAGTTTCTTAATAATTTTATTTTATATGCGGTTTATAAAGTTACAGACCCGTTGAATGGACATAAATGAAGGTACAATGTCTTTTTAAATCTCAACTGTATGAACTTTACTTTAAAGTTTAAATATCATGGATAGTTAGGCTGAATTTATAACTTATCATACTCAACATCACGGCAAGAATCTTTAAAAAATATGCCCATTTTTGGTGTGATCGCATTGGGCAAGCAGGTTGCCGCACGCTTTCCGCTGTCATGTCTTAAATGAGTAACCATTCTTTATACTCATCATGTTCCCCTATGCCTCGAGACGAATGATGAACCGTCAATCCCGGTTATCATCACACATACGACGATAACAGTCATTATAGGGAGTCAGAACTCTGATAACTGGTCTAACCTTAAAATATCGATATCCTCCAGTGGCTCATAACAGTCATCGTCATCATCACATCGGCCCAAGGATGTCTGCTGAACAAAGGCTTCCCCCATATATTTCGGTAATTGTGTTGTCATTTTGGTGGGAATTGGCCAGTACTCACCACGCTTGGCAGACGGGTTGGTGAGCTCAGAATGGTTTGGTGTTTGGTGGCATTTTACGACATCCATAGACGAGGATGAAGTGTTGCTATATCTTAATCGGGACACCACATGGATTTTGGTAATCGTTATTTGCTTCATTGTTTTGTTTTATAATCTACAATCGTCGAAACTATTACGTTTCTGAACAAACGAGGTTATTCGCCAAATAAATTCATGTTTCTTTGATTAATTATTACTTTAAGTTCAAAAGTTGTTTTTTAAATATATATTCAATTTAACATCGTATCGGTGACTTTGTAGTTTAAATGGGTCGTGAGATCATCTTCATACGAATACGGAACTTGATAAGCATGCAAACATCAAATAGAAAATAAACTGTGGGAAGAGGTATAACAAATACATAAAATTAGGTATGCATGGTTTTGACAAATAGAGACTTATGAAATAACCGTGTAATAAGTCGTGACCTGTCGTGATATAGTATCACGACAGGTCACGACGCGATGACGCTGAACAATTTACGATACATTTATGTATTACATAGCTTTTTTAATTTGTGATATAAACGGTGTAAGGAGTCTACCTATTACACCGTGCCCATACCATGGCCGTATTCGTATCAATAGATGGAAAAACATTGATTGCAATTAAAATTAAAATTAAATAATCACCAGACCGTTCCGTCACTGACCAACACCGTAGTGTACCATGACCGGACCGACATCGAATTCATAACGCAATTCAGGTATGCTACAGTGCGGCCGCCGAGAGAATGCGTTCCTGACATCTGTTAATTGGTCTAGTTTATGTTATATTAAATATTTAATTTAGCGCAAAACCATTTAAGGTTATTGTGTTACTATATTAAAATCATATTATACACGAAATTTAATATTTAATATAAAAGAAACCTGACCAAATAACAGATTTCAGGAACGCAATTTCTCGGCGGCCGCACTTTATGTTGATTCGTTCTAGTGGGCGTAGTGTCTGCCGCGGTCTTTTCGTGCCTGACACGTTCATAGTATGAACCGGTGTAGTAGGACGTCTGTAGATAACAATTTAGCTTTTATTCAACAAAACTTTATTGTATGTATTTAAAATGCTATAGTTATAAATTATACAATATACTTAAACAATAATAACGCAAGACATCGCTTTTCTCTTTTATTTGCAAATGAATTCCGAACGGTTTCGACTTTTACAAATACGTCTTTTATAGTTTATAAAACAGCAGGCAGTAGTCTAAACATATCGAAAGTTAGTTTTTTGGTACTATTCGTTTGTATAATGAAACGTAAGATATACTTACTAAAACCATAAAAAAATGATTGAAAAAATACGTTCTTGAATTCCGCAACGCGGTCATCTGTGACCCTAAAGCCTCTGGGAGCATCATGTATCACCGCCCACCGGTGACCATGTGGTAAACATAAAACCGTTAGTTAGCCATAAATAATTACCCTGTGTTTTTCCCTGGAGGCGGTGTAGAGTATCCACGCGACGTAAACGAACATGATGAGGGCCGGTACCACGAGGCTGGCCACAATGGGGATACGTCTCACCCACGCATGATAGAGCGCCAGGATGAACAACGAGATGCCCACCAGGATGGCCATGTACCGGCCAGTTCGACGACGCTCTTCCTGCAATAAATCCGGCAATTAAAACGTTTAACTAATATTGTACCACGGTTGATGCAGAACTAAACAATTGGCTTTCTGCGCTACGGGCTGCGGGTTCGGGTAGAGCATGGCGCTTCCACAGAAGGGGACCACTGCACTGCAATTTCCATGCTCTGCCAACATAGCCGACACCGTTGCCGAGAGAGAGATCCTGCCCGACCCGATCAACCAGGATCCGCCACTCGGCAGCTCACGCAAGGCATTCCTCGAGCGTGTGTCGTGCAGTATCCTGGTCGGTCCCACTGTAGCGCCGTAACTTTGCACACTGTCCTGTGCAGGGTACATACCAAAACAACTGTGGCCGGGTGAATACCTGCGTCAGCCGGTAGATGGCGCGTTCGCTTGGAGTAGAGAACCACCCAGTTCGTGGATACGCGTTGGTGACACGCAAATCATGGTGGGCCAGTACATAAAGTACCTGAGGGTCACCCTGGATAAAATTGGGACAAGCCCGCCACACATTCCCTACCACTGCAACTCCTTTAAGCTAGTATCTACAATGGCGACCACCGAAAAGAAAACCGATCAATGAAGCTCGGTGTGTCCCAGAGAAATGAATTGGAACCCGCACCGAAATTAATCAGAAAAGAAAAAGGAGGAGTAAGAAATAATATACGTTCCACTTCCCTACGTAGCAACCAGGAGACAGAGAAAAACGATTGGCCATAGGCACAATAAATGGGAGTTAACAACAGGGTTAAGCCCAGTTGCCAAGCAAGCGGACTGATTCCAATAGTAGGTATGGCAAAAACGTTTGAACGCATGGAAATTCGTCCTAGTCGCAACAAGGTCTGTATAGTAAACAACCCCGGATGTAACTTGCAAGCTGTCAAACATAATATTGCGTTCATCTTGCCAAAGAATACACTCCCACAGGATATTATGTGCAGACTGTTCATATTCACAGTCCGGTGTTGAACATTTGCAGAATGGTGAGGTAACAAGCTTGAAGCTCAATAAACCCTGGATAGTCGTTGAGGCTTTGAAGAGCACTTCGCGTGCCTGGTCTCCCGAGTCGAAAAGGTATTGGTTGCATTGCATTAGGTACACCGAGTGCTGCCCAATCTCGGGGGACACATTTCATTAAATTTGGGAAATAGTAACCTGTTTATGATAGGAAGTTGCTCCTTAAATAACACTTTCATGAGCACTATTTAAAATATAAACTAGAAGAAAAAACAGCAAACATGTTGACCTCCATAGTGTAAACGAGGTAAAAATTACATATATTTTGCTGAAAACAAATGCGCTAAGTCCAAATTTCAAATTCAATCAGCAAAAGTTAATTTGGAAAACAGACCTGCCTTGAGGTCACTTGTGACCTAAGTGGCGCCTCATTACAGGGCAGTCCCCGGTCACCGGTGACCGGTCTGGCAATTAACATGATAAGAACCTAATGTACTATAGTTGTATAGCTCATCTAACTAATATAGGAAAAGACAGCCCTGTTTTGGGCCCAACGTTACAAGTTGTACTACTTACATGCCGAAAAAATATTAATTTTTTACACAATTTCTGAATCAGTTTTATGGAATAGCAGGGTAAACTTATTATAAAGAATTCATTGTTTAATATAAAGCCAGCTTCATAAACGCACAAAATACGCTTTGTTAACAACACTTTTGGCACCAGGACTTTTGGGACTGGTGTAGTCCCGTATTGCTTCGAAACAGGAATCAGGAAATCGTCAGTTAACCTCCGCCCAAATACACATTATTATAACAAACATAGCTTCAAACTGTAAACTAAACATGAAAATATCTCTGTTGTCCCTATTGCCTCTATTTATAGAAATAGTACGTAATAAATATTATGAAATTATCTACGAAATTACGTTTTTATTTATGTAGCTGTGGGCCCCAGATTGTATGGCGACTTGGCGATGTCCTTCGTGCTTATATAAAATGAATACTTTCAAGACATGATAAATAATACACGTAAAACTTTAAATAGCCTTAGAGCAACGCACTAAGAAGTTAAAAACTAAAGCACAATGCCAGAAACTCTATAGAACTTTGCTCTATCCAGTAAAAGTAGTTTGCAAACATGCCAAATGCAGAGTTTTATTGCTTTTTAATTACTAATAACAAAATATACGTTTTACTGCCTTTAGAATTTGCGGTTTCTGTTTAAATCTAAGAAAATCTCTCTGTCGAAGTCGTAACCAAATAATAAACCAACCAACTTCTAATGACCCACCGATACATACGGGAATATTGATATTTTTCTGTCCCTTTCATACCAAAAAATGTCTCCTACATTTTCATAATAAAGGGAAATGAAGAAATCTACAGAGCTTCTACCCAATAAAAGTTGGTTTACAAGCATGCCAAATGTAGGTATCAGAGAGAGCAAATGGATGCAGGCACTGTCAATGTGAGTTGTCATTTTGACATAGCGATTAGCGAGGTAATGACTTTTTGTTACAACTACCGTGCAAATCATATGAAAATAATGTTCGACTATTTACGTTAAAAACAAACTTATTTTTAACTAACGGAATGTATTTAATAAAAATAAATATAAGTATTAAAATCCCAAAATAGTATTATATTTTATATTTTTGTCATTAACTAAACACGTTTTGATCGTTCTTGTATGCGCATAAAGTAACGCAGATGGTCGCGAAAAAAACAGGAAATAAGTAAAGGGTTGATTAAATTCCTTTTTTCCATTTACGACAGTTTATTAACAAAGTGACGTATTTGCGTACAACTATTTTCATTAATTTATGTTTCTTGTGAATTAATGTTATGTGGTGGGGCACGATCAGGCATTATCATTCATGCTTGTAATATTTAACTAGCTCATACAATTCCTGGTTAAATTCGAATATTACCCACTAGTGCACACTTAGGTGACATTATTTGGCAGGCTTGCCAGGTGGGTTGATGAGCGCAGTATGGCTGCTGTATTCATCATCGTCAACATAACAGCCATAGGACGTCCACTGCTGAACAAAGACCTCCCCCTTAGATTGAGCGCTCACATGCCGATCTCATCTAACTTCTCCCAGCGACCTTCAACAGGTAGTCTGTCTACCGCGTTGGAGGTTGTCCCACGCTGCGTTTTCCGGTGCGCGGTCTCCATTCGAGAACCTTTTTGCCCCAACGGCCATCAGTTCTACGAGCAATGTGCCCCGCCGATCCCCTCATTTCTGATTCGATCTCGTAGAGAACCAACCAAAGAAGTTTCACGAACACTGTCCAGCCGAGTCGGATTCGACGATTGACCTCTTTCTCGAAGTTGTACCTACATAAATGGACAGTTTGTCCCAGGTAGACATACTCGTCAACAACTTCGAGAACAGGGGTGCAATTCTCTAAGCTCAAACATCCATACATCCTTGAATACAGAATTCAAATAATGGTGATAACGCAATTTGGTATTCGCTAAGGCTGGTCCTCGTGGCTCGCCGTCTGCAACGTGTCCTTGAATAGCTTCAATCATGTCTAAACGAATATCAAATTGGTTTTACACCGTTATTTCCATTCTAGATTCAAGGATGTATGGATGTTTGAGCTTAAGGAATTGCACCCCAGAGTTCCCAACGGATATAGGAATGGGCACGACATGGGCATTTAACATGACTTTCGACTTTCCCGTGTTCATTTTAAGGCCCACCTGTTGGGAAACTCTGGTCAGCGCTTCTCTCTTCTGTTGACTCTTGCAGCGATTCTGCCATGACTACGATGTCGTCGGCAAATCGAAGGTGAGTGACATGCTCGCCATTGATGTTAGTGCCGAATCCTTTCCACTCCAGTAGCTTGAAGGCGTCCTCATTGCAGCGGTGAACAATTTCGGGGAAATGAAGCGTAGACTAAGCCAGAGGTTTTGAGAGAGATTGATAGCTTCTACCGTCAGCTTTACACCTCGGTAACTATGCCTACCATTGGCTCTGACAAAGACCCGCGTGCCAAACTAGCCCGACACTACACCGAGGATATCCTGGATATCAGCCTGTACGAGATTAGGGTTACAGTTTAAAAATAAAAAGGTGCCGGGTGGGTACGGAATTACGAAGGAGCTACTGAAAGCGGGTGGCACACCGGTACTTAAAGTCCTTCAGAAGCTATTCAATTCCGTTTACACAGGGCACAACGCCGGTAGCGTGGAACAGAGGTGAGGTGGTGATCTTTTTCAAAAAGGGTGATATCATCCTATTGATGAATTACAGACCCATCTCCCTTCTGAGCCATGTTTATAAGCTGTTTTCAAGGGTCATCACGAATCGCAACGAGCACATGAGCGCAGGTTTGATGACTTCCAGCCTCCCGAACAAGCCGGTTTCCGAAAAGGTTTCAGTACCATAGACCACATCCATACGCTGCGGCAGGTTATACAGAAGACCGAGGAATATAATCTGCCACTATGCTTGGCGTTTGTGGACTATGAGAAAGCCTTCGATTCGATCGAAACCTGGGCAGTGCTGCAATCTCTGCAGCGGTGCCACATTGACTATCGGTACATTGAAGTGTTGAAGTGCTTATACGGGGGTATGTGCTGAATGAGAAATTACAAAAGTTAAGTGCGAAGTAGTTGGTAGCTTGGTTGGTTGGTACCAATAATATATTTATTATATGACGTATCTCTGGATGTGTTTACGAGTTCGGAACCGAGATTCTTGGCTACAGCATGTCTTTATCTGGAGACTATTTCCACTCCTAGTACAATATGTGAATGAAATAGTTACTTTTGCTGTGTAAATGGCTATTATTATTATTATGTCTCTCTGTTACACGGGTTTATATCCCCTGTAAGGGGGAACCCGGTCCTTTGATAGACTTACGCGGGTACATGGGTCCAATACGCAGAGGCCCTTTAGAGAATTTTAATCTAAAATGTAATGGGACACTAACCGGGAACTCTCCATGGCTACACTATAAAATGCAGTCTCGGATTGTCCCCGGAGGTGTAAAACTATTGTATAAGATGGAAACTACAATTATAAGGTCTATTGTAATGGGTGCTAAATGGATTATATGCTTCTAAAAACGGAAACAACGGCGTCTGCCTTTCAACCTTTAAAGCGAAATTCTGTGGCAGACGGTGACTCGCCACTCACAAGATGGGCCCCCTAAATGGTCACCACTACAGGCGACAAGGAGCAACACCGGTGTGAGCGGCTAGGGGTGTAGAGAGGTGCGGCACCGGTTTCACCATCGCGCGTCTCGAAGACTCGGAGCGGGTTTCCCCGTTATTACGCCATTAGACACTTCCACCCCCGAGCATATAGCTCTGGCGGCCCCTCTCTGATCGGCCAACTAAGGCAAGCCAGAGTTGAAAATCCTACGGGCACTCATGGGGTACCACTCCAGCCAACCAATAAAGGCAAGCCGGAGACGAGGCCCTGACCGACTCTCTGGAGCATTCGGGTACGCAGTGTCGCCACTCACATTCAGCTCGCCACAAACTGCCCTGCGTTCTGTAAGCTACTTAATATACTTTTTATTTTTCTTATGATATACTTTTTTTTTATCATAAGGTATGAAGAAATCAAGCAGCTACTTTAATCTGCCCTCCAGGATTACCTTATCCCATGGTGAGATAACGTTTGCCCAGAGGGGTATTCTTATTATTGTTACCTTCCTAAATACAAGGCAATATTATAATATGTGATGTAACCTATAACTTATATGTGTAGATTTACTGTAAGTGTAAGTTGGTTAAATAAATAAATACCTTAAATATGTATTTATTTACATTTGAGCTATATTTTATTCCGTCCTATTCACATTCAGTTAAAACATTAAATAGATTAAAAAAGTGGCTTATGCTGTTTTCGCGTCCTTAATCTAACAAAAATGCCCCGAGATATCTACAAAAGCAATTTCATGATAGTTTTATGATGACTCCACGCCGATAATAGATACTGAAAATCTAAAGTACCTACCTGCCATGACCATGAGTATGCCTGTAATGATAACAATTTTAAAAGCTTAATTCAAAACGAAAAAGCAGCATGTCGTAAACAATCTGGGAATATGAGATTTCTGTTGACTCAAGCTACTCAATAAGATTTTCCATTTTATTGATTACGAATGCTCTTATATGAATCTGAAAGCGGCAAAATGGGGTTTCACGTATAACATGCCTGACGGATAACATGGTCCGACGAGACTGCATGGTTATGTGGAGCTTGCACCCTCTAAAAACTCCGCCTGATACATGCATCCGCCTTTTGATGGACCGCGAGTACTGCGTGGATACTACTTTCACGGCCCATTAGCTGTTGCTCGACATATGGCCTTAAGAGATTCAGCCGGCCAGGCCGTCTTCCTCCCGCCCTCTTTGCGGAGCAGGTCATGCTCCGGAACCTCCTTCTGTGAGGAGGTGATCTCGCGACATCGTGCGACTGCCTCCCAAGCCACTATCAATCATGGCTTTTACCAAGCCCTACAGTGAGAGGTCTCCCCCAGTTACTGCCATGCATTTGCTCACTGCAGACTCGTTGATGGCAAACGGGTATCGCCTCCCGCCTCACCACTATTCGCAGGTTCGCAAGAACAAAACGCCATGCCCCTCCACACCCACTCTTCTAGTAGCGGCTGGATAGCCGCCACAGTCCTATAATCGGCGCGCTCTCCTGAACAAAGACCTCCGCCATATAAATTTCCATAACTACATGTGGCGACATTATTGTAAGAGATAGTGGGAATTTGCCAGTACCCACGACGCTTGGCAAGCGGGTTGGAGACCACAGTATAGCTACTGTTCCACAAAAGGGACGCTGCTGCCCATCCCTCTGGTTTAGAGTACCCTTATCGCCTTAAAGTACACTCACAAGATGAGATGGAGTGGTACTATATTCTCAGTCTAGTCATATTATAGTCATAGTCATATTATATACCATGTATTTAGGTATACTAGCCGGTACACGCTCTCTTCTCTGGACGTTAATTAAAATTAAGACTTTTTTACCAATAATGGTTATATCCTATTCTATGATATAATCTACCTCTGAGTCAAACTATGTCATATATCAAAACATTCAAACATACATACTTTCACGTTTATATTATAACTAAGATGATCGTAACTACGCGAAAAATTACAGGTTCGGTAGTTTTATCTCACGACATTCTTGTCTATCAAAATCAAAAGCTGTCAGTCAGACATCGCTATTAGCGATAAAAGCAATTCAAAGATAGAGACTACAAGCGCTGTACATTAGGTTTTCAAATAGAGTATACTAAATATTTATTTTGTATTAGCTAATGCGTTGCAATGCCCCTTCCAGAAATCCTTTTTTTTATCTTACTGAAAGTTTCACACACGCCTACGACAATTGTACAAAGTTTCAACTCAATCAGATGAATGGTGCAGGAACTGATACGAGACAATCAAAGAAAGAAACAGTCATTTGTATATACAATATCAATTGATCACATATGTAATTGTGTGTCACTGCACAGGGGTGCCAACTGAAAACCAACGCTGGGGCACCCCGCGCCCATCAAATACTAAGTTGGTGGCCTTTCGGCATAGGCGTGCTTGACAGCACATTGTGTAGACTAGATATTAGTATATGACACAACGTTATTCGAAAGAAGCTTTTTTTACCCTTGTTGTTTTGTGCTGTCACTATGTTCCGTCGTGAATAAATATATTTCTTTTTTCTTTGTTTCTTTCTATTTATAATTACAATTTATTCTAGTCACTACGCTAGTTTTCTAAAAATAGCTAGATATTATTTACATATCTAACGTATGTTTAATTTCAGATTGCAGCCCCTAATCCTATAAACCAAACATGAAACCGATGGAACCGGTAACAACATTAGGGAAGTGATTAGATTACGAACGTCTCCGGGCAACTGCGGGTCTCCGTGTGTGAACCGTATCGGCTATCAATCAGCAGAGATGATTCAATCACGTGAGGATTGAGACGAGGCGCTTACACGAGGTCGCTGGATGCAACATCAAACAATATCGTTTTTCTAAATATATCATGTTGAATGGAGGAAAGACTTTTATTGGCTGATTCATGTCTATAGAAAGTTAACCAGAGGGGAAATTGTAATAAAATTGTACACAAAACAAGTCTTTACAATTACTTAGATGAAAAACATATAAATTGGTCATCCGTAGATTTTCTGTCACTGGTAGTTGCTTGGTATATTTGACATTCTTTGTGATTACGTGGTATCCCTGAGAATCCCCAGGCATTTCACAAAATCCATGTTTCCATCTTATCTTTCTGACCTATACAGTTTATGTATATTATAGAGTTACGTTGGAATTAAAAGTAGCCGTGGAATTTCTTGCAGTTTTATATCCAGGCAATCTCAAATCGAACCAGCTTGACGACTTTTTATTAGTTCTGTGTAACATGGCTTTTTCCTGTGGTGTCTGGATTAGTAATATAGTTAGCACTTTTCCCTCCCCTCCCGTGGATGTCAGTAAAAGCGACAAAAGGACTCTAAGTCAGAGGAATGGGCAGTAGCGTCCCCCTTCTATGGAAGTGTAGCTATTCTGCGCTCACTAACCTGCCTGCCAAATTCCCCCCAAAATGACGACATAATTGTGGAAATCTATGGAGGAGACCCCATTTACCCGTATTCCGTGTGGTGTCCGGATTAAGAATATAGCACCACTCCATGTCCTCCCGTGGATGTCGTAAAAGGTGACTAAGGGAATCTAAACCAGAGGGATGGGCAGCAGCGTCCCTTCTGTGAAACGGTAGCCATACTGCGCTCGCCAACCCGCCTGCCAAGCGTGGTGAGTATTGGCAAATACCCCCCAAAATGATGACACAGTTGTGAAAATCTATGGGGGAGGCCTTTGTTCAGCAGTGGACGTATAAATGGCCGATATGATGATATGATGATGATGGAGGAAACCTTTGTTCAGCAGTGGACGTCATTTGGCTGATATGATGGTGATGATAAAGAACATGGCTTACATAAATAAAAGTATGAAACTTATTTCTATGCTACTACTAATGTTCAATCGCCGGAGATGGTAACAACAAACAATTAGTGTGTCTGCCATCATCGTATATGACTTCATTAGTTACACAGCCGGATGCACCCATTTTCCCCACATTTAACTTTTATTTACCACCTGTGACATAATACTCGTATATGTTATATACAATGCTGGTATGATAATGACAAGTGATGTGGTTAAATCTATTATAACCATTGTTATTACGGCACACTAGTTGATTATTTAGCGATGGGTTTCATGACTGGTGGCCTAGTGTCGTTGTTTTTCAGCACTGAGTCATCACACATCACTTTTTACTGACATCGATAAGTTTATTTGACTTGTATTAACCTTCATTATACGATAACGGATGGAAAGAAAACTGTTAAGGTAATATGGAATTACATAATTTAAATGGAATTGCATCATTTGAATTGAATTACATTATTAGAATTGAATTACATTATTGGAATTGTTTTTTTTTAACTTTGCCCCACACTAGGATTTCGGGATCGAACCCGCGACGGAGCGGGGGTGGGTGACCGCTATATATATAAGTCCTTAGATGCCGAAGATGATCGCCCCAGTGGTTTAGCCGGTAGGAGTACGGCATGCCCCTTCGCCCTTTCCCGGGGCTCATGTAGATTTTCCAAGAATCGAATTTAAAATATAGTATAAATTTTAACTTTCTGTACTATTTGAACCGCGAATTATTACATAGCAGAGTAGGACCCAATATTAAACCCTGAGGTACTCCAAAATTCACCGCATTACTATCGCTAGTGAGGTCATTTATTTTGACGCACTGATTGTACAGATTTGGCCTACGGAAAGTTGTTATGGGTCTTTGTTTGTGCTTGTATAGTTTAAATGTTTACCCATAAAACAGGAGAAAAACATGGATAATAAAAAAAACATACCTTGGTCCGCCAATTGCTATCTACGCCACAAAGTTTTAATATTTGAACTGACCACACTACGCAGACTACGCAATCTATCGCATACAAACCCGCATTTTCCACTACCTAATGAGCATCGGGTATATGTACTGAAAATAAAGGTACTCAAGCTGTCCTATTGAAATTTTACTTGCACCTGGGGTAGATACTTTTTATTACTGAGTTAAAGTTTATAAATAAAACTCTCTAAAAGCACTATTCGCAGTAAAAAAAAAATCCATTGCGGTGAGCAATGATCAAACCCTGATTAGGTGTTTTCTTTATACATACTAGTGATGAGACAAGGAAATTCATTAACCTGGTGGTGAGCGTCACGCCTGACCTTAACAATTTAAAGCTACCCATGACCCACTGCATGGCATCACATTTTGTTTTATTTGACTAATAAAAGAACGTTTCCGATCATATATTTTTATCTTTAGTTACTCCCAAAAGTTTTTACATTCGAATTGCAGTAAATTTTAATGACAGTTTAAGAACGCATTGCTTACGGGAGCAATTATGTAAACTGTTTAATTTAAAGACTTAAAAGATGCTGAATATTAAAAATCACATGTACCTATAGCAAGTTACTTAAAAGAGAATTTGTAAACGTATGCTTTGTATGACAGTTAGTACGAGTAGTAGTAACAGCTATTACTTAGTATTAATAGCTTGCGTACAACAAATTTTAGACATAAACGACTTCGTTCCCGGCTACGATGTCTGTAAATTCCCGTAGTCACCGCGCTACGCAGGTTCTAATTAAAACTGTAACTTGTAAATAACAGCTTATTTATTATAATATTCACTTTGTGATACTGACCATGGAATAGATAAAAGAAGTTGGAAAGGCAAATGTTCCTAATTTGTATGAGAACCAGTAGTCGCTTGACCCCCGCCATAGTAACTTCACTACGTATGTAAAACCTATACGGACAAGCAATAATAGAATATAGGGCTGGGTATTAGTACACACATTATCACACTAGCTATCGAATAGCCAATGTATTCCACATTGGCTGAGATCTGGATGTGTGGTAGTGTCGTTCGCTACGTACAATGCGCGTGAAATTTGAACATGCCGAATGAAATGAATTGCATATCTTACAATCAATGTATAAATTATATTAATCGTTACATTATTAACGTAACTCTTTAAATGAAAGCGAAATGAAACTCCTCCTTGCTTGATACTTGGAAGTCTCACTTTTCGTTTTACTCACAATATTAATGATGTCACGCAATTTAAGTCGTTTTTGTCACAGTAACGTATTTGTAAAGGCACTACTCGGTGACTAGAATATCTGAACGTACGCTCGGGTTGAAGTATGATTGTCAAATCACACTTGTGGCGCACTTGTCACGCCTACATTGCCTTTCCAACTTCTTTTATATATTCCGTGATACTAGGGCCTGTTGATTAATAACGACCGAAATTAATAATCAGTCTAACCTAAAATCTTCTGATTTGGGATTGAGGGTTTGTCTGGTTTAGAGTGAAAAACCGATCAGTTCGCTATAAGTATAAGACGTATTTAATCTAGGATCTCAGGCAAAAAAATGCAATGATCAAAGCAATTACGGACGGACGGTACGGTTGGTGCAGTGGCTGATACAGTCGGCTGCTGCGCACCGGGTCATGGTTTCGATTCCTGCTTGGAACAAATATTTGTACGATCTGCAGTAGTTGCTCCGGGTCTGGGTATATTGTGTGGGGAATTTGTGTTTGTAAACGCACCCAACAAAAAGGAATTAAAAAAAGAAAAAAGAAAGGAAATGAAATTAGTCAAATATATTGACCGACTCTCTATTGAACCATACTTTTTAAAGTAGAAAACAAGCTATATTTAACTCCGTTTTGCTCAAACTAAAACAGTTCTAAATTTCTGAAATTTACTTCGTCTTTCTAAAGACCTCCTTGAAATGACAAGTGATATTGACCTGGAACTATAAATAACACAAAGTATTATAGACAACTACTGACTAACTACTACTGTGGTGGGATCAGCCCCATTATGCATTTCATATAGTATGTTTAAAATAATTTTAATACCGCATACAAATTCGTAACGCAAGAAAAGAACTATTGTCCCAACTTTAGTATAGTTAAATTACGTAATATGGCTATAAGCTAACCTTTTTTTACCCAATGGAAATTCTTCATGAACATCTTCCACCCCGGGGGGTAAGGATGAAGGGAATGCCGGTCTCCTACCGGCTAAAACCACTGAGGCGGTCATCTTCAACACCTAAGGGGGCTCCAGGTCCTCGTATAATCACACTAGAGCCGGCCATAACCTAACCTAGTCCTAGCATAGTTCATATGAACAAAAAACACGAGACTCGATGGAAAAACCCAAATTTTTTATTCAAATGTACTACATATTCATAATTCCAAAAACGAATTGGCACAGAATGTATTGTTGGCGATCGCAGTTGAGTTGTTAATGTACGCGAAGGACGCCCCTGCCCATTCTCTAGCTAGTTCCAAAGTCGCCTTAGGGAATAGAGTTGGTGCTATTCGCAGCTGGCACCACACTGCCAAGCGTGGCGATTATGACCAAACACCCCAGTAAGCACATAACACACCCAGACCGGTCGTCGTGGCGATCTTTAGGGGCCGCCTGTATCCAGCAGTGGACTTTATTCGGTTGAAATGATGATGATGTATTGTTAGAAAGCCAGTCCAGTTTACTTGCATTATTTGTGGTCAATGCTGTTTACGCCTCTCATCTCTCATCATCAGCCCGTGAACGCCCACTGCCGAATATGGGCTTTCCAGTGGACGGTTCTAGGGGATATTACTACAATTACCACTTCGCAGGCAAATCGGTTATCGCAGTATGTTGTTATTTGAACACGAGCGGCTGCTGCCCAGCCTCATGATGTCTTCCTTAGTCATTTTGTACGATACCCACGGGTAAAGCAAGGCAGTTCTTTGCCGGGAACCACTAGGCACACGTATAGGTGAATTATTATTACTTACAAGACCCTCTTTGCCGATGAGTGCAAAAACATAAGGCTACAAGATTCCTTAGTAGATTGGGATTTATTTAATTTCAACAGTTTAGCATTGTTACGAGCAGATTACTAGTATTAATATTATAAACACTCTTCAAACTCAATATGTATTTCTTGTAAATTAGTTTTCTAGTAACTAAACTCACAAGCAATGTGTCTATCTCAAGCCAGTGTCACTGGCTTCAGACAATTAGGCAATTACCACTTTCAGACTGTTATTAACGTTATAGTACTACAATTTCAATTTTAACATAGTTAGTACTGTGTATGTTATTTCATGTGGTACTAACGTACCTCTCGTTGAGACCGCTTGGAGTTCTGCTCATCCTGCAAAAAAGAGCAAGACTATATATTTAGGTTTTTGCTTTACTTCCTCAATTATTCCAATTGTCTGATCTGTTCTAAATATTTAGTCTTTGTATTTGAATACGAAACTTCCGACATAATTCGTCTTTGCTGGCCACAAAGGAGAGATCTTCAAGTTGTTTGGCTTTCAGGCTTACTTATGGGCTTTTAACGTGCCCCCACGGCCACTGCCAGCGGTGACGTGAACAGACGGCTTAACGTGCTCCCTCGGGAGCCGAACGGATACTGTCGCTAATACGGAAACTCGTCCACTATATTACTAACTTTTGCGTATAGTTACTGTTTTTTTCCCAGTCAGTAATCTATCATTTTTCTTCGCCACATTTATGTAATTTCGATTCGTTTTCGACGCGCTCATACAGTAAAATATTGGCGTAAATCGAGTCAGGTCATTTTAGAAAAGATATCGTTCATTAATCTTGATCTGTCACCATTTCTAGATTTGCACTGAAATATTAGTTAACTGTGGGCGGTTTTCTTAGATCAATTGCCTAAACCAGCGTTTAACTTGTCTGACTCAACACGTATTCGTTGTGCGCTTATTTTAATACGCAATACTTTTAGAATTGTAATAAAGTTTGCTTTTATTAGACAGGTAAATACGCCCACGAAGACCGTGAGTAAACTCTTACAACTTGACTCATAAAAACCGTGTGGGATGATACCCTTATACCCTTTGGTATTCTTCAGTAGAATTTCATTGAATAAACATAATTTCTTTCTTTTACTAAAATAATCAAAACGTCCTAGCCCTAGTTTCAACTGGCATTGTTTTCTTCTCAAAAGGTGACATATAGTTTCAATATGACGTGTAATAGTAACCTAATTACCGAATAAAATATTGAATTGGATTAAAATGAATTGAATTAGGTAAACGTTAACACTTTTTAAATTCCATTTTTACAAGAAAATGGAAGATTTGTCGTGTGGATTATAATATTTTATTTAATATAAGCTCGGAGCCATCGAAGAAATAAATTCGTATGTTTGGTCATAAAAAGTACAGGAACAAAACATGTATTTAAATATTTTGTTTACCAACAAAAGATTTTCCCAAACACAGTTATTTTAACTATAAAATACACAGGTATTTAATTTGGCTTCTGATATTAGTATTGTATACAATTAGTTGGACAACGGAAAAGAATCTCTTTCTTTTAAACTGTTTGTTTTAGCAATTTTATGAGCGTAGGTGTTGATGGAATATACACAGATCAAGTAAATATTTCGCTATTTTTGATATTGCGAAACCGGAATCTCATTTTTTTGTAAAAAGCTGCCGTTCACTTGTAAGTCTTAATCATGTTTTAAATAATTTCTTAATAACACTAATACTCCAAGAAAAAATGCTTCATTTCATCATCTTCATTTCGGCCGAATGAAATCCACTGCTGGACACAGGCCTCCCTCAAAGATCACCACAATGAACGATATCGGTGTGTTGTGCGCTCATTGGGGGTTTTTGCCATAATCGCCACGCGTGGCAGGTGGATTGGCGATCGCAGTTGAGTAGTTAACGTACTCGTAGGACGCTGCTGCCCATCCTCCATCTAATCCCTTAGTCGGCTTTTACGACACCCACGGGATGAAATGGGGTGGTGGTATTCTGAGCCGGCACCACACGGCAATATAATAATACTTATAAATGAACATATAAACGATCACTTACTAGACTAGCGATTTACAAAATTTTCAGATATTCAAATAACAAAAGGTTAAGGAGTTTCCAAGAGTTACAGCAGCTATCGGTGGTATCACTAACGTGCTGCTAAGTTAAAGTTAAACGATAAGATAAGCATATGTCAAGTACTTCTAGTTTTTTTCTCTTTAGAAAACGATGCTGTACTCCGACATTTCTCCTATGTCGTGGACAGTAGTACTGTTTAAAGACAGTTATGTTACACATATACTTCGGTTATAAACCTACTACTGGAGCATTAACTGCATCAGTAAAACACTTGACACACTGTGTAATTTCGTTTACGTTTCAATATACAGATATACTTTACCTTCACAAGTGATTCGGAGGACTTTTCTGATGTAATCGAACCTTTAACGTCATTATTCAGCTTTAGATTCATAGTGTCGTTGGTCCTAAAACGCAAAACGACTAATTAGAATCAAATACGCGGCCGCTGAAATCATTTTTAATGGAACTGTTGCAACCTCGTTTGTTTTCATATAAAGGGTGTTACCATGGCAACTACACACCTGTCACTCATAAACACAAACTATTAAAACGAATGGTATCGCAGTGAACGCTTAAACAAGACGAGCGAGATCGCGAGGTGCGTCTGCGCGTATTATCCGACACGATGGCGCGACTACACTGCAGACCGGATTAACGCCACTGCATAATCATTTTACGCTTCGTTTGCTCCGCCCGTTAAAAAACGAGTAAATCCCTCTAAGCAGTATATCACCCTGACAGCTATAGTAACTATAGTTCCCTATACATACTCCATCGACTACCAGGCGTCCAGGCCGTCCATAACAATGATGCGATTAATCATTGACCGCGTAAATATCGGCATCTGATACTTTCCAGATCTGAATTTTATGGTTTTGCTAACCACATGCTGACTATAAAAGAATTTTGCTAAAAACGTTGAATTTGCGAGATTGTTTTTAGTCGATATTAATATGTGAGATGTGAGAACACTCAGTAGGTCGCATTTGTATATATCCTCCTATACCATAAAATGTTCTGGTAATATACTGTTATCATTTGATCAGTTACGAGAAGCACTTAGTTGATTAATAATTTCGCCAAGGGAATGCTTTGATCTATCAGGTTAGTACTCATATCCTATTACAGGTATGTATAGTGTGAATAGGTGTTAATGACATCTCATTGATTAATATTAGTCTAGTCTTAGTAAGTACATACCAAATGATGCTACATCCTCGCTGAACTATTAAGCATAATACACCCTTTATTTTCTTCAGAGATTTAAATAAATAGATGAAAAACAAAAACTCGCTTGCACTAAAAAGTATCTTCTTCTTCCTGCCCTGCGCCCAAGTTATTTTCGGTCAGCGTAATATGTAGTCATATTGCTAAGGTTCTGGCAAAAGGGTTTTACAGTCACCCGCCTACCTGACACTATCCATCCTTGGGTAGGCCAGTGTTGGTGATTGACCCGCCAGCTGCGGGTAAACCAAGATGCTTAAAGTATGCAACGTATTCCAAACGATGAGATCGGGTAGCCCTATTCGTGACCGTAGCTACACAGTCTGCACTAAAAAGTATAAATTAACTTAAGTACTTATGACTTAATGATTCAGCCAACTTCGCGTAACTTAGCTAAGTTGTATGAAAGGCGTACCTATGAATATATTAGGCTACATTAAATTCATAAATAATAACTTACGTAGAATATTTCGGTCTAACGATTACCTGCCACTTATAAGTTACTCACTTTTGAATATAGGTACGAGTATTTTTGTTTGAGTTCAATAGAATCATTTGTTTAGTATATAAATATAATACAAATATTTTATTAACCCTCCAGAGGCTTATTAATTACCTACTAAATTCCATGTCATATTTATGGTCTCTCAATAGACAGCTGTATATGCGTTCTCCAAAAAATCTCAGACGATCACGTAAACATCCTCAAGTTTCCCGTCAACACCAACATCGTACAGTCAAATCAGGTTACTAAAATTAAAATATTAATCAAACTCTGAGCGGTACAAAGAAAACGGCGGAGAGAGCAAGTAGACATATCATAATAAAATGCAGAGGGAAATTTGTATAGTAAATGTAATTAAAGCTAACAGCAAAGTTAACATAACGTACGCGTAATTCAGTAATTAGAATCTCTCGTTAAAGTCAATGATGTGAACTGAAACACACAGTTAAACAAGGCTGTCGTTGAAAAGTTTTCCATTAGGTACTTGCAGCTTTTGTCCGTCCTATCGACCTGCAAGAACCATTTCAGAATATGTGCAGAGTATAATTGTATCAACTGCAAATACGTGGTTAAGTCTGTAGATACATTAGTTCGTTTTTCAAACTATTTATTTTTGTTTTAAATCTAAATTAACCCTTAAAACCGATAAATTCATCACTTATCTATATATTAATACGTGAAGATAAAACTTTGTACCCCTTTATAAGCACATTGCGCGCACGAAGGAGTGTGAGATTTGGCATAGTTAAAGTTCATATGGAGGAGCAGTGCAGAAAGTTAAAATGTATGTACAATATGTGTTACAAATTAATTAAATAAAAATTTTGTTTTAATGAATCACGGTCCAATTTTGACTCCTGGGTGACCACTAGTAGGTTGAAATCCATTATTTAAACATGTCTAGTCTGTAATAATAAAAGGCCTCCCGAATAAAGGTCAGACCAATGCCGAGACCTTACTTTTCCATAGAAGTAAAACACATATTTTATTTCATTAGCATACCAGCCAAAGGACCAATAAAGACCTCCCCCGTAGATTTCCATAAACTTTTGTTGGCATTGGGGGAATTTGCCGTGTACTCACCACTCTTGGCCGGCGAGTTGGCGAGTGCAGAATGGTTAATATCCCACAGAGGGCACGTCCGATTTTATTTGTATTACTTTTGAGGTATTGCGTATTTAAAAGCCATGTAAAGGGAGACTACAAGGTACTACTTTGATGGGTTTATAACCGTCCGACAGCAGGGTCGATCTGCTCTGCTTATCGCGGTCAGTCGGTATAACCGGCACCACACGGCATTTTATAGTACCGAGAAATTCTGACAACCACCGGTCTTAACCCAAGGACATCAGTATACCACTGTAACTGAGTTGAAGAGATCAAATGGCATTTCATTATCATCATTATTATTTCAGTCGAAATTTCACTGCTGGACACAAGCCTGGGTGGGTTGTGTGGTCATTGGGGGGATTTGCCATAATCGCCACGCAGGTGAGTTGGCGTTTACAGTTGAGTAATGTACTGGAAGGGCGTTCCTGCCCATTCTACGGCTAATCCCATAGTCGCCTTTTACGACACCCACAGGATAAGATGCATTGGTGGTATTCATAGCCGGCACCACATAGCCTAATGGCATTTGCTAAGAGAATAATTATATTTTGAAAAACGAATAAAGCACGTTCAATTAAATACGAATGATATGAAGCTCAAAAGCTCAAAATATATTTTAGTATAAAAAAGGTGCTTTCTACTTATATTCTCATACCTGGAAGACCGAGCTTAGCTCGGTATTTTCGTGTTACTTAACAACGCCATCTGCTGTTGTGTCGTTAAAGCAATTAGTTGCTCACAAAAAATAGTATTATTATTCGCCAATAGATGTCAGGAAGAGTCATATTTTTCAGTTGAGACTACTCAAACGCTTATAAAATGACATTTTCTAAAAATGATTCCTAGCTAGATCGATTTATCGCCCCCGAAACCCCCTATATACAAAATTTTATGAAAATCGTTGGAGCCGATTCCGAGATTCCAATTATATATATACAAGAATTGCTCATTTAAAGATATAAGATACTTCATCTACGTTTGATATCGAGCACCTACGCTTTTGTTTAACATTTATAAACAAGTGCTTTTTAGGTCGTTTTTCAAACGATAATTTAATTTAAAATTTTAGTTTTAAAAACTATCAATTAATTTCTTACGCTTACTTCATTATTTACAAATGTCTAGACTACTAGACTCACTAGAGTGCTCGCGCCTCGAAATGCTCCTTGAGTGCTCGCGTGGAGCACATGTGCCACCCATTACGGTATAGGTTTTTGTAACAAAGATTATCTAAATGAATAAAAACAAGTATTAATATTACGAATCAACTTTATTTCTTGCCAAATTTTACAAACATTAGAAACAATTACTTTTACATTTTAATTATTCAGAAAACATAAAACCTCCAGAAAAATCAACAGATTTTGGACTTATTGAGATCAAACAGTCTTTAATTCTTAGGAACATATCATTTTTATAAAATAACTATTTTATTACATAGTTTATGATCACAGATGGGACATATAATGACTTGGTGGTCTGGACAAACACGCTTATTACACTTGCAACATTTTTCTGGGTACTTTAATCTCGGGCTCTACTGCAAAACTCACACCGTTATTTTACGACCGTATAGGGATGTTTTGTGCTTTTGAGTATTCTTGTAGCCCTAAAAACAAATCTGGCTTTTAATTTTATATGCTTGTGATATGTTTTCTTTTGAAAGACGAAGAAGAGTTTTGAATACGTTGAACAATAAGAGGTTTTTCTCGTTCAAACCTAACCTGTTGCAGAGACTAGTTTTAGCATTTCTGGCAATATCATTTGGACCTAGAGGTCGTGTCACATTATTGTCGACCCTACTTCTAGATGAGAGATGATGATGCCAGAAATTTCCACCGCTTTGCGCCATTCTAAGATTGATATCATCATAGCAGCCACAGGACGTCCACTGCTGAACAAAGGTCTCCCCCTTAGATTTCCACAACGAGCGGTCACATGCTGCTCTAATCCAACGACTCCCAGCGACCTTGACCAGGTCGTCTGTCCACCTCGTTGGAGGTCGTCCCACGCTGTGTTTTCCGGTGCGCGTTCTCCATTCGAGAACCTTTGTGCCCCAACGGCCATCAGTTCTACGAGCAATGTGCCTTGCCCATTGCCACTTCGGTTTACTAATCCTTTCAGCTATGGCGACAACTTTAGTTCTTCTACAGATCTCCTCATTTCTGATTCGATCTCGTAGAGAAATACCAAGCATAGCTCTCCCCATAGCTCGCTGAGTAACCTTGAGCTTTTTAGTTATAAGGTATAAGGTTTCAGTACCATAGACCACATCCATACGCTGCGGAAGGTTATACAGGAGACCGAGGAGTATAATCTGTCACTATTCTTGGCGTTTGTGGACTGTGAGAAAGCCTTCGATTCGATCGAAACCTGGGCAGTGCTGCAATCTGCTACAGTCAATCTGGCACCGCTGCCTCTGCAGCGGTGCCAGATTGACTATCGGTACATTGAAGTGTTGAAATGCTTATACAGAAACGCCACCATGTCGGTCCAAGTACATGAACAGAGCAAGGGGGCAATTCCATTGCAGAGAGGTGTGAGACAGGGCGACGTAATTTCCCCGAAACTTCACCGCTGCAATGGAGTATGCCTTCAAGCTACTGGAGTGGAAAGGATTCGGCATTAACATCAATGGCGAGTATATCACTCACCTTCGATTTGCCGATGACATCGTAGTCATGGCAGAATCGCTGCAAGAGCTCAGCACAATGCTCGATGATCTCAACAGAGTTTCCCAACAGGTGGGCCTTGAAATGAACATGGCCAAGACGAAAGTCATGTCAAATGCCCGTGTCGTGCCCATCCCAATATGCGTTGGGAGCTCTGTTCTCGAAGTTGTTGACGAGTATGTCAACCTGGGATAAACTGTCCAGTTAGGTAGGTCCAACTTCGAGAAAGAGGTCTAGCGTCGAATCCGACTAAAATACGAGCAAAACGAAAAAAGATAACGCTAAGTAAAAACGAAATAATAGCACGGGTGGGCGATGCGACGTTGTGAGTCTGGGGCCTGATGAGAACCGACCGTCACTGAGAAGAGTCGACCCATATAATAATAATAATAATTAATAAATAACAAACGACAAAAACGGTTTACAAAAAAAGGAGACATACTGGGTACATATTAAAAGGGCATATAGGTAACGTTGCAACGTTGGCACCTGTACTAATGTAAAAACACTATCAGCTATGTCAACTGTCTATAAAGAAGTACTCTAAATTATTAATAATAAATAATCCGAATTCATATAACGCGGCGGGTGAAACCGCGGGGCATATCTAGTACCTACTAAAGCTTTTTCGCACTGCAGAATTGATTTAATACACGCTTCCAAATAAATCAAAATTGTTTTGCTTGTATGGAACTAAAACTAACTGAAACTACAGTATCCGTATCCAAATCAAATTTAAATATATCAAAGCGCAAAAACGGGTAACGATTCTTGGGTCAGAAGTTTTAATCAATTGGTGACCCGTTCCTGCAAGTAACTGGGCTAGTGCGGTATCGTTGAACCGTGGCACGCTGCCCATGCCGCGTAGTCGGAGACGCTGCCAACGCCACCGTGGCACCATGACTGTACCGCGTGCGTGCCAACTGTTCACGCTATTGTTCGAATCCCGCCGGACGATTGCCATCCATACTACATAGTAATTTTAGGATTGCTGCTAGTGACCGACTGAATCTTCGGCTTTCGTTACGGTTATTTCAGCTGTATTTTATACAGACGTTTAATTTTGGCTAAGAGTGTGAGTACTTCTGGTAAATGTAAACATAATGCGCCAAATTTCTAAATCTTTTTTTATTACTTATTTATTCGTTTCTTTTTCATTAATTAGGTATTGGCTTTTTGAAGTGAAAACTTCTTTTAGCGCGGTACGCATATTTTTAGATGAGATAAAATCTCTGGACTCGCCACACCGTTACGAGACGCCATTTGAAGTGAAAACTGCTTTTAGCGCGGTACGCATATTTATAGATGAGATAAAATCTCTGGACTCGCGACACCGTAACGAGACGCAGCTATAGTGTGTGCATCTATGCATGTACATATGGCAGACCGCGAACGCGTCTAGATAAATAAAAAATAAAAGTTTTCACTTCTGTCGGCACTCCCGGAGTGCAACCCGTAATGTTTTTTTTCTCGTCGAGGCCGTCCTGCCCCTCTTCAGAGCCTGGCTCAGAAGGAGCGAGCGCGTCACCTACCGTCTGATGCAGGTATTCACCGGTCATGGTTGGTTCGGTGCGTACCTGCACAGAATAGAACGTGAGGTTACGGCACAGTGCCACCATTGTGGAAGCGACCAGGATACCGCACAGCACACGCTCGAGGAGTGCCCTGCGTGAGGGAGGGCCGATCCCGCACGGAGAAGGACGAGACGGCGCCGGGGCAACAACCGTCCCGGCAACCAAGTACAACACGCCTGAGTCACCTGCTGTCACTACATGGTGGGCCTCGGGGGTCACGGGCGCGCAGATTGGGGAGTTATTTTTTTTAATTTATATTTTTTAAAATCTGCGTGCTCACACCGAGCGACCCCCGGGAAGAATGGTGCGCAGCAAAGCTAGGCTTGGGGGGATCCTTTTTACAGACACCTTCCCTCCGCTAGAGGGGCTGACCGCTTTACAGTCATCCCCTCCGTGATGTGCCTAAAGGCGTGGCCCCAATGGGCGGCTCTAGTGTGATCTTACGAGTACCTGGAGCCCCCCTTTGGTGCTAAAGATGACCGCTCCAGTGGTTTAGCCGGTAGAAGACCGGCATACCCCTTCGCCCTTTCCCGGGGCTAAGGAAGTTCCATGTAGAATTTCCACTGGACATCAATAAAACAAAAAGAAGAAAAAAAGGTATTGGCTTTTTAATTGGAAAACTTTTTTATGCAGGCTGTAAATCTACAAAAAGACAAATAACTGTAGAATTTTGCAGCTAGGAAATGTTGTGAGACAACTTAGACAGCGCTGCCGGGACTATTTGTGGTGACATTGTTTGTGAAACGTATGCAGTGGAACTAAAACTTGGCTCTTTTTATATTTGAGTACATAAGTATAAGAAAAGCCAAGTTCTCAATTAGAAGAATGAATTAAGTGCACCAGCTTGTTCCGCCTATTGCATAATGGTACGACCCTACGGGTGGTAAGTAAGTTTAAGTAAATGGGGCAGATTGTAACTGAGGAAATATATAATGAGTACATTGAATATGGCCTGGGTTCAGCAGTGGACTTCATTCGGCCGAAATGATGACATTGAATATAATTTATCGTATACTATATATATGTATATATCTAAGACTCGGACGATTATATGTGAACTAGAATATCTTTTCATAAGCTTTAAAACCCCCCATAAAGCTGTAAGTTGACTTTGAGCCACTAGATAAAAAATATTTTATGGGGCAATGGTGTCGATATCAGATAAATTCAAGGCCCACTCCACTGACATACGCTACTTCGGCAGCTCTTAAATCAGGCGTCTCCATATTTAGAATAACTGCAGGCAACTGGAGTGAGTCTTCATCAGTATTTGCCAGGTTTTATCAAATACCAGTGTCAACTAATAATGAGTAATCATTTCGGTTTATCTATTTTAAACGCCTAATTATTATATACACACAAATATTTAGGATCGCTATATTGTAAAATGTGTCTTTCGTATAAGTACTTCAAATCTATGATCTAATACTATGAAACAGATAAATTATAAGTTACCACATTGATTAGTCAAACTATAATAATAATATAATAATAATAATAAACGTTTATTTGTTCAACATATACAAAATTACAATTATGGATACTGTCACTTAAACTAGGATTACCTGTGCTATAAGTAACAGTTACATTCGGTCAAGGTGCGTCACGATATGTTTTGTGCTATAATCCGTTATTATTAAAAGTACAGATATTTCATAAGCTAAGAGTAATAATATAATAAGATATAGACAAGTAAAAACAAAATAGATACGAAGGGTTTTGTCATTTTGAATATGTGTGTGTATGTGGTGTGTGTGTGTGTGTGAGTGTGTGCCAGCGCGTGTGTACCCCAAATTAAGACAGTTTCTACTCTGGAACACTTAATATATCTTCGGTTTCTGTATAATTTAATCCGCTTATATAACTAGTCACAGCTTTTTTAAATTTAAAAAGAGATAGTGTATTGAGGTTTATTGTTTTACTGATTTTATTGTAAATATAGGGAGCTGATATGTACGGGTGTCTTTTCGCGAAACATGTCTTATGGGGAACGATTTTGAACACTATATCCTTTCTTCTTCTGTTGTTAATAGTTTCAGAGTTCTCATTTGGTAGCTGGGTGTGCGCGTAAATCAAGATACGCAAAAGGAAAAGTTGACGTACAGTAAGGACTCCAGTTTCTTGGTATAGTTTTATGGTGGGGTGCAACCTAGGTTTTGATGTTAGAACTTTGAGAGCGGCTCTCTGTGCTCTTTCGAGTTTTAATAGGGTATACCTATGAGAGCCTCCCCAGACTGATAGGCAGTATCCCAGAACCGATTGACACAACGAATAATAGATGATCTTTAATATGTCTGGATCTTCAATATGGGATAGTTTTTTGAAAGTTGGCATAATTTTTCGAATTCTGTTAGTAAGTAGTTCAATATGATTGTGCCAATTGAGGTTTTCGTCAAGCCAGACACCTAGGTATTTGATTTGGGTAACCCTTTCTAATTCCGTACATTGACATGCTTTATTTTTAGTATTACAGCATGTGAGTGCTTTAATTTTATAAGTTTCAGGGAGTATGTGCTTGGTTATAGAAAAAGTTAGATATTTAGTTTTACTGAGGTTGATGGTAAGTCTGTTACTATTAAGCCAGTTCATTATTACTCTGAGCCCACATTCAGCTATAGTTTTTACTTCATCCCAGCTATTTCCATGGAAAACAACTGCAAAGTCGTCAGCAAAAGTTACGATTTTAGCGTTATGCGGGTTAATATTGCAAAGTTGGTTTATAAATATTAAAAATAGTGTAGGTCTGAGTATACTTCCTTGTGGAACACCGTAAGTTACTATGGCGTCTTCACTGATATATGATCCAATTTTTACACGTGGAGTTCTTCCGGTCAGATAACTAGCAAAAATTTCCAATTCTTTACTCCTTATACCCATGTTTTCCATCTTATCGAGAAGCAATGGAATAGAGACAGTGTCAAATGCCTTTGCAATGTCCAAGAATACTCCAATGCATTTTGATTTACTGTCAACAGTTTTAACAATATTTTCAGTTAATGTTCTTAAGGCGTCTTCTGTAGATTTACCCACACTGAATCCGTATTGATTGCTAGAAATAAGCTTAAAAGATATTAAATATTTGTTTAACCTATTATATAAAAGCCTTTCAAGTATCTTGGACATCGCAGGAAGGACCGAAATTGGTCTATAGTCACTAACACTGTCTCTATTTCCTGATTTAAAGATAGGGTGGACAAGGGCTGTTTTAAAATGTTTGGGAAATATACCCAAACGGAAACTTAGATTGCAAATATATGTAATAGCTGGGGTAAGAATATGGCATGCCGCTTTTAAAAGTCTATTTGACATACCATCGTGCCCAACGGCGCTATCAACTTTAAGATTCCTTATTATTGAACATATTTCATCGTCATCGGTGTCCAATAAAGTAAAGGAATTCACTGATCGTTTAGAAAGGTGCTGGACACCGGTACTGTCGGTAGTTATTATAGTTTCAGCAAGTGTTTGTCCAATAGTCGCAAAGTAGTTATTAATTTCATTAATTGAGACTTGTGGGCATTGAGCCATTTTTAGAAGTCCATCGTTTTCCTCTTTTCTTTTGTTTAAAGATGCTATTGTTTTAATCAGTCTCCATGTTTTTTTTTTAATTATTATCAGCTTTTTTAAATTCTACGTTCTCAAATGCACATTTAACTTTATGTATTATGTTTTTGCAAAAATTTCTATATCTCTTGGAAACTAAACTTATTTCTAAGTTGTCTGGATTTTTCCTTGATCTAAGGTGTAGCTTATCCCTGTGTCGTATACAGCGAAGCAACCCCGGCGTAATCCAAGGTTTGATTATTTTTTTACGATGACTCACTCTTTTAAAAGTAGTGTTGTTATTTATAGCTTTCATTATATTATCCGTGAGAAATTTTACGGCAGCGTCTACATTTAGATAACCATAGATGGGACTTAAATCTAAATTCTCCAATTCTGAAATTATTTTTGAATAATTGATAGTATTTTTGTTAGTATTTTTACAACAATAATCCGACATTTTCTTGCTCAGTGACACACAGACGGTATAATGGTCAGTTATGGTTGTGGTTATTACTAATACAGTACAGTTCAAAATAGATTTAACCAAAACGTGATCCAAGCAATTGTTATATCTGGTTGGAAGCAAGTGAGCTGGTAAAAGACCATGTGCTGCCATTAATATGAGGTATTCATGTGCTCTTGAGTCGTTATTGAATTCTTTAATGTTTATATTGATGTCCCCTATAAAAATTACTGTTGAAAACGATGAAATCGATTTCCAAAGAGTGTCAGTTGAATCAAGAAATCTGTTAAGATTGAGCGCTGGGGACCTGTATACTGCAACTATAACTATGTCTGATTTTAATTTGACGATCAAGCAATTAGCGTCGTGCATAATATATTCATACGTTGCGACATGGAGGAATTTTTTTGTATAGACAACTACACCCTCATTCTGGGTTTTTTGAGTAGAGGTATAAAAGTGGGTGTAGTTCTCTATTTCTGGTAGGGTAGTGATATTTTTCAACCAACATTCTGATAATACTATTATGTCGAAATCTAGGTGCAGTTGTGTTAGCAGGATTTCTAGTTGGGGCATATTACAAGCAATACTTCTGATATTTTGTGAGATTATGTTAAAGTTATTATACATAGATTTCAAATCCAAATTGGCCTGTTCTGTGTTACATGACAAAGATTCCGCGATTGAGAAATTATCCAAATCGTCGTTAATTTCATTTGTAATGTCCATTAATTGATAAAAAATGTTGGCGCAACTGAAACGTTCATTCCAGTTATAAAACTTATGAATTATATACTTAATTTATGTTTGAGAACTAAGTTGTAAAGTATTTTTGTTGGTATTGTAATATTATACAGGTCTATTTTAATTTTTAGAGTATTTGTACGTGTTCCAATAGGATATGTATGTGTGAGTGTGTGTGAGTTTACATATAGATGATAATACAGTTTAGTTTGTAGTTTCCGTAGATTAACAATAGTATTTAAAGCAATTACAAAAATTATAATAGTTAAACATTTCATTAAAAAAACAAATATTATGTGGTTTATAAGCATTCTGTGAAAGTAAATGGTAATAAAGTATAAAAAAGCCAGTCATTTTATCACCTTCAATGCGTCTAACTGGTCTTCAGACCTAACAACTAGATAAGGGTCCCCGACCTTCTTACGTAAGAATATTTTACCGTTTGCAGTCCACGCAAACGAGTATTTTTCATTTTTGGCTAATTCACGTGTTTGCAAACAGCTTTTTTTGTTTTAAAGGTAAGATATTCCGATAAATATAGTGGTTTGTGGTCGTACGTGCTGTCAATACAAAAGGCGTTTAAATTTAGGGGTTTGTGTTTCATATTATAATCCTTCACCGCCTTCAAAATATTGGTTTTCATTATTGGAGTAGACACATCAACGACCACGTACGAGTTTTTGTTTTTGTTTGATGAACGGTAGACATCTCTTACGTTATTTTGGTCCAGGTTAGAGTTTACAGTTTTTGTGATAGCTAAGACAGCTTTCAAGAGATCGCCCCTGGTTTCATTTTCCTTTTGAGGTAGGTTTCGTATCTCCAGTTTAGATATACATGATATACGGTCGAGCTCTTCAATTCTGTCCTCTAAGATTAGATTAGATTAGATAGATTAGAGTATCTTCTCATATTGTTCCCTCCTTGATTTTTCTGTCTTTTCCATTTTAATATTCATTTCGTCGTATTGCTTGCTAACAAAGTTTATAGACGTTTTTATTTCTTCGTTTGTTGCTTGAATATCACTAAATGTTTTTTGGACTTATGTTTTGCAGTTTCACCTCCGCCACATCATCAGAGATTTTGACTAGCATCTCTCTAATTTCAGTCTTGAATACATGCATGTCCTCTTTTAAGTCGTCATGAGAAGGACGGCGACGACGTTTGGGTCTAAAAGTGACCGATTGTTTATTATTGCTCAGTACGTCTGACTCGGACTCGGTATTAGGCATCTTATCGGTGTTGAGTGGTGATCTTTGCTGTCTGATTAAAGACTTGATCAAGCGTCCGAAGAGATCAACACCCGCCCAATCCCGTGCACTCATGATCATATAAGATCCATGAGCCCCTAATGCGTTGTATGTATATATGGTAACTATGGATCTCGTTCCCCGCTTTAAACTAAATGATTAACCAAGAGAGGGCGTTACTAGTTGTTTTTTGCTTATCTTGTTGATTTCAAATTTAGTGGTTGGATAGCAGTACCTGCGCGTTACTACATAGTACTTCTTGATCTCTTCGGACAGAGCCTTCGTGTAATTGGGATAGAACTTCACTTCAGGTAAGTTCGTTTAATCTACAATTATTTTATTCATTCCGAAGATCAACTGCCATACAATAAGACATGTTTTAGACAGGCAGAAAATGACTCGCCACAGAAGGCGGTATTTTAAGTTACCTCTAGTACCTTAGTCTCTTATTTAATCCTCTTTTCTCTGAACGTTAGTCAGTAGAAAACTTAATTTTAAATCAGCTCACCTTATTAATGGTTTATTTTTTTAATACATAGTAGTATATACCTACAATAAGTAATCATTTAAGAAAATGTATGTTTCCACGAAGTCAAATAAAAATGAATGTATTTGCACATACGCCTTCTTAGATAAAACCGATACGCCCACCGCCCACTCTTGCGGATGCATTCATTCATAAAATTAAGCGTAGTAACGTATTCCAGAATCTGCTCTTCCGTATATATATTTATTCATCAAAAGTATCTTCATTCTGTATCATCATTGCGAAATAATGTAACATGTCGTTTACAAAAGCTTAGCATACATTTTAGCTGCATCCAAAATAAAGTACCAAAATAACACGTACCTAACGATTTACTGATCTGAACAATTACAATGGAATCCCGTTCCAAAAATAGCCTCCTTTGATATTATTTAATGGTAGGTATTACTCAATTTCGTACAGTGTTCATTTAATGACCCATAAAATAACGTGCATTGTTCAGGGAGCTTCACGAAACAGATTTACAAGATTTAAATACGTTCATGACCCGAATAAAGTTTAGGTATTGTTATTATTGTAACACAACCCATCAAATCTGGAAACGTATACTTACAAAGACATACAAAGTTCATTATCTTTGTCCTTCAATGTTCTTCAAGAACATAAATTTACCATGGTTCGGTAGATACCTTTTTGTTTATGTTGTGCAGACAATACGAAACACATGAATCGGACAAACCTGAAAGTAATGTCTCCTGAAATGACTATTAGGTACAAAATTTAAAAAATTGTTACAGAATAAAACACTAACGGATTCTTTATATTTCCTACGTATCTATCCAGTGTGTGTTGCCAGTGATGACATATGGAACAAAGACGTGGTCACTCACAGTGGGCCTCATAGGAAAGCTCAAGGTTACTCAGCGAGCTATGCAGAGAGCTATGCTTAGTAATTCTCTACGAGATCGAATCAGAAATGAGGAGATCCGTAGAAGAACTAAAGTTGTCGACATAGCTGAAAGGATTAGTAAACTAAAGCGAATGGGCAGGGCACATTGCTGGTAGAACTGATGGCCGCTGGGGCACAAAGAAATGGAGGCCGCGCACCGGAAAAGCAGCGTGGGACGACCTCCAACAAGGTAGACAAACGACCTGGTGAAGGTCGCTGGGAGTCATAGGATGAGAGCGGCATGTGACCGCTTGTTGTGGAAATCTAAGGGGAAGGCCTTTATTGAGCAGTGGACGTCCTGTGGCTGATATGATGATGATCTATCGAATTACTTAAAAAATATAACTATATAGTTGTTCAAGGCGTAACACTAAAGATGTTTTGCTGTATTCACTGTTGCGTATACAAAGCACAATTTCGCAATAATTACGGAGGAGTTTGTCATTAATGCGATGATTCAGCGTTACAAAACATGTAACATAAATTAATGTCTAAACGGAAAAAGTAATAAAACAAATCGTGTCGTTCATGAATGTTTTTGCTCGTTCAAAGCTCAAAGCGTGTTGGAGAAGGGCTTTGGCTGTCACAGACACTGCCTTACGGCCCTAAAAGAATACCATGACTAATATTGGTAGTATGTCACAATTAAAACCAACTCATTGCAAATAGAAAAGAACATTTCTGTTAATTTGAGATTGTTTGATAAAGTGATAACATTATTATATAATACCAGCCAAATTCCGCGGTTTTACCTGCTGTTATATTTGAAAGAAATCGGGTTATTTATAAATAATTTACATTACTTTGGCATAGATAGTTGACATAGAGTAGATATATATATTGGATTTCATAGTATTTTATTATTATGCGCGGCACCCTAATTATTATTACGAAATCAAAATAGCCTAAGTTACTCCATAAAACATCACCTATCTGCTAGTTAGTCCCGTCTAAATCGGTCCAGCCGATGCGGAGTTAATCTCTGTTACAAGCAGAACGACAGACAATTTTTTTTTATTATAAGTACTGTGTATACTTTCATTTGCATATAATTTGACATAACAAACAGACACTTCAATTTTATTTAAATATGTAGATTTATATTTTTATACAACATAGTCACGAGACGAGCAAGTCCCATACAACTTGTATCTACCCAAGACTGGTCCTGCGTCGTATCACAATGCGCTTGTCATCGAGATGTTATTTAGTATCTTAGACCAAGTAATTTCACTAGCTATACTGCCCTTTGATAAACGGCAACACAATAATTCCACGGCACGGTTGGTGCAGTGGCTGATACAGTTGGCTGCTGCACTCTGGGTCGTAGGTTCGATTCCCGCACGGAACAAATATTTGTCTGATCTGCAGGTAGTTATTCCGGGCCTGGGTGTATTGTTTGTGGAATTTGTGTCTTTAACCGCACCCACGACACAGGTGGAGTCCTAGTGTGGGGCAAAGTTTATTTAAAAAAAGAAAAGTAATGTTTAAACTCTACTGCTGGTGGCGGAATGTTTGTTATTATATTGATATCATTCAATCATAGATCAATTTGAAAAGATCGAACTAGACAGATATCAGACTCCTGGAGACAAACTCTGCATTATTCCTTATAATCCGATCCGACTGTTCAACAACACACGAAGGCTCCGTGTTTTGTTTCATAGTGGTGGCTATTTACGGGTTTTAAGCTTAACTATTACTTGCATCACAGCAGCTGTTCAACCTTAAAAGCTGTAATATCCACATTTAATGTTGCTTATATACAAGAGAATATCTGTGCAATTTTGTAGAAAGGACGTTACACTGCGCGCCATAATGGCTTGCTTGAATTTAAAGCAATTTCCAGCGATAACTCGCAAAGCTTTCAGAGAAGTTTGGATATTAACGTATGTTTTATGCAGATAATTTGTTACAAAACGATATATTTACGAGCAAGATGGAGAGCTTTTACATGCGATCGCTAAGGAGCACAATGTTGTGTCGTGTTGCAACTACGATATTCTTTACGTGAGGCGTGGTCGTAAACATGCAGGCCGGTCCCGGATGATGTGATGTCCCTCTACCCACTTATACGTCACATAAAATGCAACTTTATAGTCACTTAAGACTTTCTATTCACATACTACCCAAATGATTAGTAATGAAATTAATAACTATTGGGTAAAACAAAGTTTATTTGATATATAATAAATATACCTATTTCTTTTTGTGTAATATCACGCCATGATTTAAAGAAAAGGTAAGTAGTGGATTTATTCCCAATTAATAGGGTAAAAGTCTATTTGAATATTTCCAATTACCAGGCACAATTCCAATCCGATATTGAACATTTCTGAACAGAAAAACTCGATAAATATGCCTGATGCCTATACTTGATACAATTTATTTTCTTACAAAATAATACCTGATTGTTTTATTCTTATTAGAACTAAATAAAACAGCATATAGACATTTTCTTTTCAACGATAAACGACGGAAACAAACTAGCGTATGCATTCTCTGTCAACCCATTAAATCGTAAGAACGTAAAGCTTTGCCCAAACCTGAGCGTCAGCGATGTGGACAACCATGTACATCGTACATTAAAATTTCGTAAAATTAAAATAAATAACATATACATAACGTCAATAATAGGCATACACAACATCAAACAATTCCGTTCCATGAAAACTGCTATAAGAAATTATTAATAAAAGAAATATAACCCTAACCTATTTAATACAAATCTATTATCCCAAGCATGGAAAGTATGAGGAAAAGTTTATTTACTGCTCCATTTTATTTTGATAGATATTATTTTACGTATCGAATATACTATAAAGTATTCAATATTAAGAATATAATCGAAACAGCGCGCTGTCTTAACACAGCGCGCTATCTGTCCAACGACATTTAGCGTGATTCTAGAATAGTCACCGCGCGTTTATCGCGTCATTCATGTACGCCCAGTTCGTTATAATTGTAGCGCGTAAAATAGCGCGCTATTTTACTATAGCAAATAGTCTGTAGCGCGCTATTGTCGTATAGCGTTTTTGAACACCACTAGTGCCAATTACAACATACAACAAAAATCCATAGCGGTAGTTGTGGCAACCACTGGGGGGGAAAGTCCCCCAGTGATTGCCACAACTACCCCCGATTTTTCAGCTGAAATTATGATGAATTGTAGAAGAGTATACAGTCAGTGCCCCTTCGATGCCGAATATGCTCAGGTCACCATCATGTACTTCCTTCGCCCCGGAAAAAGGCGAAGGGGCATGCCCGACTCCTACCGACTAAAACCACCGGAGTGGTCATCTTCGGCACCGACTTCTTCTCTTCTCGACATCTTTCGACCCAAACGGCTACAACACGTAATTTCCAACGAGGTTATTGTATTTGCGCCATTTGAGCGCCTCTGCAGCGGCAGCGGCAGCGCCAGCACAGCCCGCCGAACGGGATCAGAAGGAGCAAGGGTATCGACACAGGTTGCATCCCACACCAGAGGCCTTCCCAATTTCCATAGCAATAGTGACATACTATCTGGTCTCTTCCCATCATCACGTGCCAAGCCAGTATGTTCCAGTACCGCTGGCACGCCGGTGGTGACAAGAGCACGACGAATAACGTCATTAATACTGACGTGTCGTGGTAAACATCCCGCGCTTCTGCTACATGACAGGCCATGATGGCCGAGGCAGTCGACCGCTTCACCGCAGTGACAGCGATGCGGAGCACCACATGGAGCACCTAAGCGTAAACATGTAGCGAGTCGAAAAGTTGACTCATCCAACATAGTACCTATATTGGGTGACGAGAGTGCCTGAAACCAAAGCCAAATATACATATATATATATATAAACTAGCCGTGTGGTGCCGGCTAAGAATAGCACCAACCTGTCCCATCCGGGTGTATTAAAAGGCGACTATGGGATTAACCGAAAGATGGGCAACAGCGTCCTTCGAGTACGTTTATAACTCAACTGCGATTGCTAACCCGCCTGCCAAGCATGGCTATTATGGCAAAACTCCCCAACCCCCCAACGAGCACACAACACAAACCCAGAGCGTTCGTTGATCGTTCTTTGGGGAAGGCTTATGTCCAGAAATGGACGGCTGAAATGATGATATAAAAAGCTTGACATGTTCCTGCAATAATTTAAGAGAGAAGAAACGGTGTACAAATTTAAAGACTCAGTAATAAATAAAGATGAAGCTGTTTATTATCCAGTGGGATTTTTAAACACTTCAAATCCACTGGGTCTCCCGCGCCATAGGATTGTACTTTTGGTGTGTTCTCCTATACTACTGAGAACTATATTACTAAGGAATTTAAAGCAATCCAAATTGTGTAATAGCACTAGGCTACTACACGTCAAAGGTTTGCATCGCCATGGTCTTTTTAGAATGGTTTCACGCCAACATTTTCTGGAAATGTGGCTGCTTCACCGGACAATTTCTGGCGAATCCAAAACAAGCCAAGCCTTAGGGCATTACTGTGGGATACTAGCTGTGTAGGGACAGCTGGATTAGTATGATTTATATATTTTAGGGAATATTTAAGACAACGACCTTGGCGCGGGCCGCGGTGAACGAGACTGCGCGAGTCTCTTCATGTGATCTACGGTAATTTTATCATCCAGGGCGATCAGTACGTGCCTCGGGCGGCGTATGCTACATATACAGGAGGGTCGGTATTTGGCGGCATTTGTCCGGTTAAGCATCTTCATCCCTCTTGGGATGAGTGCGAGAAGCCCATAACAAAAAATAAAAAAAATACAGCGGCCGATACCACGAGGGGATTCGAGTGGGTCAGGGCAGAGTCGAAGAAGCGGTTAGACGTTTTTTCATGAATTGCCTGATGGTCGGCAAGTTCAAATCGATATGTATCATATATGTCATTGCGCATATGGATCGCCATGTGATAGAGGCCACAATTTTAGCTGGGCCAGCCCAGGGGGAGACAGTATTTATGCCGCGTAGTCCCAATGACCTCCCGTTTGAATTTAAATTGCAATTCCCTATAAAAGTGAGTTTCGCGATAAGTTACAAGGTCAAACATTCAAGTTCGCGGGAGTTGACTTGAGACATGACTGTTTCTCCCATAGAAATCAGGGTTTCTCCCATGGGCAGCTTTTTGTGGCGTGGTCACGTGTTAGCTCACTCCGTCATGTGATTATTCTAGTGCAACCTAAAAAATGTAGTACTTATACAAAATATATAAACATCATCATAACTTCAGAATTTGGTAATACTTATATATATATATATATATATATATATATATATATATACATGTACGTCGAGTCCCATTTAACTATCTTAGAGAGCATACTAATTTAATGGACACTTCCAAATTCCGGGCTGCAACTAATACTTTTCCTACGGAAACCAGTCTTATGGCTGCCCGACCAGTGAATTGAACTCCGGATCTCACGTTCAGCAGTTATGCTGTATCATTAGATTTGCTCATCTATAAGTACTAAAATCGTAGAGGTTTTGTCTGTTTGTATGTATGGGGAAATCTCTTGAACTACTGAAACGATTCCAAAATGTATTTCAATAATAGAAAGCTACATTATCTTGAGTGATATGGGCTATATTTGATAAAAATTTACTCGCGAGTGAAACCGCGGGCAACCACTATACTTACTTAACTTTGTTTTTCAATTCTAGAATATACTCACCAATATAGGACAGAAGGGTCACAACAGGCCGTAAACATCCACGGCTTAAGATGAACCTCCCAGTGATCACCACAACAAGCGGCGATAGGGGATATTAATATCACCACGCTTGGCAGTCGGATTGGTGATCGCAGTATGTTGTTATTAGCACACGGGATTATGCTGCTGCCCATCCTCTTGATATCAACCGTTAGCCGCGTTTTACAACACGTACGGCTACATTATACGATAGACATGGGTGCAGACCCCTCTCTATTTTTCTTACTTTGCCGATCTGTACTATTTTTTGCCGGGAACCACATAAAGGTACCTATATGATTTCTAAGTATTCATTTATTTCACAATTGTTACAAAATCAATCGGCCATGCTACGATCGAGATAAAGTCAAATAATTTCAAATAACTAAGAGATAAGAAGTCCACCATAGGTTTTCAACTATAGCGCCATAAGTTTGATTGATGTTCGGCGTCAAATTACCTTTCACCAATTCTTGTACCAATAAAATTACTAGCTCAGTCTTATGAGAATGTACATATTTATAATTAGGAATAGACAGAACCTACAGAGTTGACTGTTCTCCAATAATAGTATAATGTACCATACATTGATTTTAAATTATGTATAGTTGCGTAGTGAGATGTGTATATCTATGGTCCCATTTCTTATAGAGAAACCTAATTACCAAAGCTTTATCCGACCTAAAAAGCGAAGCTAGGAAGTAAAACCAATAATCGACACTTGCAAACTCTAGTTCAGTAAAGAACCTGCTTGGTCAATAAGATACTGGTTTATTTTTAATACGTAATATTTAATTTTATCCCTGCAATAAATTACATTCGAACGTGCGTGATTTCACCTGAGAATGATAGATATCAGCTGGTGGCTATCGCACGCTAGTAAGACTACGGTAGAAAGTCGGCATAAGGAAGTTTAGTGCTCGTAGGCGATGGGTTAGCACTCAATCACTCCTTGGGCCTGGTTTACATAATGAATAAGGCGAGTGATTGGTATTTTTAAATTAAAATGCAGTTCACATTTATTCGTGCGCTTCTCATCAGTCTATCCGTATCCGTGGGTGTTTAACAGCCGAAATGAATAATCAATCTAACCCAAAATCTTAAGATATTGAACTTCATCCGTTTTTGTGATAATCACACCATCATCATCATTTCAAATCAGCCAAAGGACGTCCACTGCTGAACTAAGGCCTCCCCCGTAGATTTCCACAACGAGCGGTTAATGCTGTCCTCATACAACGACTCCCAGCGACCTTCACCAGGTCGTCTGTCCACCTCGTTGGGGGTCGTCCCACGCTACGTTTTCCGGTGCGCGGTCTCCACTCGAGAACCGTTTTGCCCCAACGGCCATCAGTTCTACGAGCTATTTGCCCCGCCCATTGCTACTTCAGTTTAAATTCTTTCAGCTATGCCAGCAACTTTAGTTCTCCTACGGATTTTCTCATTTCTGGCCTACGCTAATCCACCCCGCCGGGACACTGCCTGCTCTGATAACAGCGAGCAGACGCAAAGACTCACGTCGATGGTGGACCGCCGCTGCCGGGAGCCATACAGACTTTCAGCCAGGTCGGGCACAACTCGCGACAGCTGCTCAACGAGTTTTCAGGCAATTATTCTCTCGAAGCTCCTTCAAGCGGCGAACGGCTCGGCGCAACTTCCCTTCTGAAACGCTCAACCCTTCGACCCAGTCTGTGGCAATCAGGGGTGGGACCGTACTTCTTTCAGTAAATCCGGGACCATGGTTTCGGTCACTAGGGGGAGCCGCCCGGTACTCCATAGGCCTTAGCAGTGTTTTCGACTTTAGCACTGCGCTGACGTGGACTTCGCTGATACCAGCGCGGCGGGATGCCAGGCAGAGACCGCCATCCGCCGGGAGCATCTGGCCCGGGGCCATAGATGCGTCGTAAAAAGGACGCCGTCGCCTCCCGAAACCAGGACGCTTCCTCTTCGAGATCGGGCAAGATCCTTTGGTTCACCTCTAGCCAAGCCACGACGTCAAAAGCAGCGACAAGCATCTCTCGATAGAACAGTGTGAGGGCTATGCCTCGACGGCAGGCTGGGATTCTGACGACTTGCGCCGGGCGGGCGGGTGGCCACATGACAAGGGCGGAAAATACTTTATGGCGGTGTTCCGACAATGTGAGCACCTGTTCAGATACTTCCCAGCTCGACACCATACGGACTTACAGAAAGCGCGGCCCATTTAAGATCCACGACCGATTACCCCTACCATCGTGACCGAACATACTTACGCGAACCAATTTTAATTGCATAAAAACCAACACCAAATTTGCCGTAATTTTTATGATTTAGGTTTTCCAATTTACAAGAGATTGATAGATACATTACCGTGATCTACGAACTTTAATATGGGACCCATTTCCTAGATTTATTCTAAAAACACTCATGTAACAATGTCTTCTTTTTCTCTTAGATTATGACTTCTGTAGAGTATCTTCCAGAATTTCGCCAAAGTCAAGTATAAAGCAACGTTGTACGGTGTGTAGATTAATCAATCTTTACATATTTACAAATATGAAAAATATCTAAAACATATGTCGGCAACGTCGTACGGTTCAATTGTTTTTTCCTGCAATAATGTCGAAACTCAGACTAGGTAGTAAGATATGATGTCGAAAGCACCAAATCAAGCGTATGACGTATCAAAGACGTTTTGTCGTATCGAATGAAATGACGCCTTTTTGCATGAAGAAGGTTTCTTGTACGATATTTAACCTTAAAGTCGGCCCAAATGAAAGCCTATTTTACCTGTATTACTGTACCTGAACCCTGGACTACAAATAAAAGGTAGTCGTAATTCAAAACGCTATTTAAATATAAGCGTCATTAATCTTTATTATTATCAATTTATACAACGTCGTCATTTACTTAATTTAATATCATATGAGAATACAGTTTTATAAAAAATGCCATTGAATATAACAACGTCAAGTTATTAATTAGATACAAGGCCTTTAACAAGTTTAAATTCGATGACCCTTTTTTTTGTTCCTACCCCATACATAAACGAATTCGATATCCGCCCATATTCATAATAGGAAAAACAAGAAACAGAAAACACAAAAATACCTAATCTCGTGTTAGTCAATTCAATAAAATTGTAAATATTGTTTATAAGACATCTGTGCCAGAGATAATCTATACAAATAAATAAAATTGAAGTGTCTGTTTGTAATGTCAAAATAACAGGTTTTTAGTAAATGCATATGAAAGTATGTACGTTACATATAACAAAAACACTATTTTTTAATTTTTTGTCTGTCTGTCTGTCTGTTTGTTCCGGGTAATCTCCGAAACGGCTGGACGGATTTTGACGGGACTTTCACTGGCAGATAGCTGATGTTATAAGGAATAACTTAGGCTACTTTTATTTTAGAAAAACAATTAGGGTTCCGCGCAAAAAAATAAAACCCTTGAAATCCAATATATATATTCTATGTCAAGTGTCTATGTCGAAGTACTCTAAATTTCTTTTAAATTAAACGCGGGTGAAACCGCGGGTCCCAGCTAGTGTTATAATAAACTAGTAATTGCGGAATGGAGATGTTTCATTTGTCGTGGCGGAATCGTAGGTATAGAATATGCCAAGCACTTGGTTTCATACAATTTGAGGAACTTGCATTATCCTGATATTGTAATTTTGAGCGTTAGTGTTTTAAAACATTTACTTTTTTTTTCTATTGCCTTACAGTACAGTTACAGTTTTATTTAAATATTTATCAACTTCAGTATTATATAATAACATTTGCACAGTAAAGACTAATAATAAGATCTGTCGATGCGTGGAAATGTTCAAAACTATTTAATCCGAGATAAGAAACCATAAATATTATGTAGCTATACAAATAGGTGTAAATTCTCCAGTTTATAAAAATTACCAGCGCAAGCCACATCGCATAAATAAATAATTAAATAGAAGAAGAAAGAAAGACTAATGCAGTTAGCATATTAATCGTCAGAGGTTTTAAGAGCAAAATAGTCTGTTTATTTTTATAGTATTATATCAATGCATTAGCAGCGAGCAGCTGTCCCTTTTCACTTTTCATACAGACATACAGAGAAGAAATGAGCATTGATGCTTGCTGTCTGTCATGTGGTCGATTTGAAACCAATTGATCCAGGTTTCGTCACATTCTATTCCTTTACCATAAATAGTTCGTATCATATATTTTTATTGTTTTCATTTTTGCTTTGTTTTAGCGATGGGCGATTGTGAATCTTCAAATGCGCACAAGTCTTCTACCTGACGTCTAAAACACAGCTTGTCCATCAACAAGATGTACATCGCTAATATTGTAAACCGCGCATAAATCACAATCAACGAACAATAGACCAACATTTCCATAATACCGATTGTCAATCGAATAAACGGTAGAATCGAACAAATCGATTATATTTAGTAACAACAGCCCATCGATACTTTGTATGACATCATTGTCATTGCCAATAAACTATATTTTTATTGAAATCGTTGCACATAAAAAAAAATACAGCTAAACCGTGCACTTTTACTAAGCACTTACACAGTACGCACTGCAATTCCACGGCGAACTTTTGGTCTGCATTATTTAATTTTATTCCTCTTTTTTTTTTCATTTAATGACATAATATCCAATTCATGTAATGTTGGTTAGTTAGATATTATTAAGCACAAAGTTGTTTACATATATATATATGGTTTAGTTAGTGCTTTTATATTATTAACATTAATGTATGAACCATTAGTATAAATATTTTAACGCCATTTTATGGATTTGTGGACGCTTGGGAACTAGTTGATATTATTTATATTGATTGCTTAACAGATTCCACGGAATAAATCATGAATACAATAAAGATTATACATAGTATATATACTGGTAGTAACATTACAAGGCACACTATATACAAAAACAATTCAATTATGCAATTCACATACACAGTAGCTTCTGTATCAGTTGCTCAGCATGAAACTATACAAGCAACATTTTAAGACCTATAACCATGTTACGATCATGCATATCTTCAACATTTTTATTCAAGCTAAGGCCGCCCAGGTTTATCTATAAGCCAAAATATGAATTGACAAAAATATCATGCATACACAGGTATACTGGGTGCAGGTTTAATCACCTGTTTAAGGAAGTGAATGAATCCCCGATTCTCTACCCGAATCAGAACGAAATAGCACCTTAATTTTTCACCAAAATATCCATTTGTTTTCTAACACAGAGTCAATCTAAAATAGCTGGAGGTCAATGGCCTCGTGTGCCTGCCAAATTATCTGGTCACTTTTTCTTTTCGTGTGGTTAGTGGTCCTAGTGTCAGATTATTAAAGCCGCCCAACGGCCCCCGACATGGTTTAACGACTCGGCAGTCTAATGGCGACAACAGAGACCGACGAATTTACATGCCGAAGAACGCGACGCTGAGTCCAAACACCACTAGGGTAACCCATACAGAGACTGACGACGACAAGCGTTGCTTGGCCTCACCGATCGTTTACCATCAGTGAGTGCATTTATATAAGGTCTTGCTTTATTAATGGTAATAATATAAACTTTTTTGTCTTTTTGTCTTCTAAAAATACTATGGTATTGTCACCGAACACGCATACACAATAACACTAAAACGTGTTTGAAAATGGTCCGGTCGAACAACAATGTGGTTGTTTAGTAGCCCACCAGTGTGTGTTGATACTTGAAATGAATTCTATACCATTCATAGAAATAGAAAATATTTTCCATTATTAAAGCATGACCTTATATATTTAAAAACATTGTTTTTATTTTTAATGGAATCATTGCTCTACCGCATTGGATTGTTGAAGGTAACTAAATCGGCGCCCATCATAAGCGACCATAAGAAGGTTTTTTGTGACCAATCATTACGAACTTCCGAACACATACACATTCATACAACGTGTTATTTCAGCTCCTGATTCACGTTCACATTTCTTTTAAGACTACACATGTCGGTATAGTCGCAGTCGTATATGGATTCGCGTAACTGCTTCTTTAAGTGTTTTAATGAACATAGTTCGTGTTCGCACATCGGCAGCTTGATTACTTTTTCTTGGTGTAGAGTCAGTATGTGATCACCGTCCTTGCATCTGGGAATACAGAAACGCATGTTAAATTAGTTACATTTCTTTTATCAATTAAATTATTGAGTATTATTATTTAACAATACTTTTTTTGCACTGACAATGTAGCTGTCGGTTTTAGTAAATCTAATTATGTTATTTATTCATCAAAATTGAACATAGCCCCATATACGTAATGCTAAATGCTTTGTCAAACCATACAAAGAATACAGTATGCTCTCACCATCCAGCTACCTAGGACCGCTTCATACAGTAGTAACTCTGTAAGCAATACTTTCTACAGCATATAAATCGATAGTTCCATTTGGTTACATAATTTTCCACTCTACAATTTACAAGAAAACATTAAAGCAAAATATTAACCTATTTCTCCAAAACCCTAGTTTATTTTTAGCGTAACAGGCATTTCGTTGTTAATGACACAAAACATTCGATCATAAAAACTTCGGTCCCATTTCATTCACGAGGTTAATATAAAACGCGTTGCCTACAATAACACGCAAAAGTGCCAATTAATCTGAACTTCATAGAAATACTACACGAAATCTAGATTAATTGCCACTTTTGCAACATAATGACTTGATCTCATTCCATACTAAACATAAATAAGTAGTTCTTTATTAATTGATGTTTCATGTTTGGGTAAAATTAATAAGTAGTGCGTTAGTGGCGTGGAACGCCCCCACAAAGGTTTCTAATAACTCATATCGCGAAATAAAGAAGGGAGGGTAGGACTTGACCAGTCTATCACCAGATCAGAGACAGGCCCGAGATACCAGTGCGACGTGTTCTGTAGAGAGGTGTGCTCTCTAGAGCATTATGCGGCTAGCCAGGCCGCACCGGGGCAAAGAGCCTGCCAGAGTGAGTGGCGGGGCAATGCCTACCATGGGTGCGGTGGAATGCACGAGCGAATCTAGCGCCTTAATTGATATATTAAAATATTATGGTCCGTTCGTTGTAGAGGAAATATAAAGGAAACCCGTGTTTTGCGCAGTTTTGTTGAAGGACGGCGTAAAATTCGGCAAATAATTGATGTAAGCAAGTTCCAGCTCTCTAAGTTAGTTATATCTAACAGTAGCCAGCGGATCGGGGAGTCTGCCGTCCGCATTCCACGGCTCTCCAGTTTCGGCGATGTCTTAAATACATAGCCATATATGCAGGTAGGTAGGTAGAAAGTAATACATACGCAGTACTCGCGGTCCATCAAAAGGCGGACGCAGGTGAATCTGATGATGGTGAAATGGCTGGAGAGGTGGCATGGCGCCGTCACCTTCAGGATGACGCCGATACTCTCGGACCATGGGTGTTTTGGGAAATATCTGTGTCACATAGGCCGAGAAGAGACGCCCGGTTGTCATTAATGCGGAAACTGTCCAGAGGACACGGCGCAGCACACGCTGGAGGTGTACTCAGCTTGGGCAACGCGGCGCCGTGATCTTGTCGCAGCGGTCCAAGAGGCCACCTCTCGCTTCCGGCCGTGGTTCAGTCCATCGTCCGGAGCGCGAGCGCGTGGGATGTAGACGCCTCCTTTTGCGAGGACGTGAGGCAAGCACAAGGCGGCAGAGCGGGGACGGGAGCAGACCACCTCTGATCCCCGAAAACGCGGCGCTGGCGGAGGCCGCTGAACGATCTCCGGCCTCCATGAAAAGCAGCCTGCGGGTGACGAACTAAGGGCAGTCCGTCACCCGAACAGAAACAGGCCCGAGGTGGCGGCGCGTTGTTCTGCGCGCGTCCCTTAAGAGAGATATGTGGCCGGCCAGGTCGCACATAGACGGGGCCCTTCAAACCATGTGACGGGAGGATATCTGCAGGGGATGCGGTCTTATACTGACAAGGCGTACACCTCACCCCCAGCCAGAGGTAAGCGGAAGGACACCGTTGGGTTTTAGCCCGTAAAAGCCTGACTAACAATTTTCTTGTTTTGTAATACTGATACGAGAAGGTTGACCTCATTCTATACGCGTACACGCTGCACACCGTCCTTACTTACATGAACCTCGGGAGGGGCATATATTCGATAATCGCATAGTGCCTGTGTGAGTAAGAGTAAATAACTTACTTGAACAGTACAAACGCCAAGTTGGCCCCGAAGCAGTCGATATCAGATAGTTTCCACGTTCGGTTAATTGCAATAGCGTCACCTCTGAGCGGGCTCGGCGGTTGGAAGAGTTTCAGATGCGTTAAGATCTTCAGAATAGTACCCGAGTGACTGAACATGAATGTTGCACGGAGATCATTTTCTTGACTAAACATAACAAGCGAAAATGTTTAAGAAATCAGAACGATTAAGCCTTCTTAGTTGAACCAAGCTTAGAAATGGAAAATATATCACGACCGTGTTACATAAACTCTTTGGAATTGACTATTTATACGGCGTACGCGCGTTTTTAGCGCTGCAGCGCTGTATGCAATAGTCGCTATCGCGCCGCAATCAGTCGCCCACACTAAAAACACGCTGTCTAATATATTTTTTGAGCCAGTAATACTATCTTCCGGCACTCTACGCCGCACTGAACTGGCTATGCCAACTTCCCTCGATTGAGTAAATTCAGTGCTTGCATCTGGCTTGCTAACTCTTCTCGTGTCCGATGGGCTCTGACAAAGCCGGTGTTAAACATCAAAGTAAGTACCTCATTTTTAAATCAGTTATTTAGAAGCTAACCTCTGGCACAACTTATTATCATAATATTAAAATAAGGCAACTTTTAAATTAGTTAATTAACTAACGCATTTTTACATGCAGTTAACAAATAGCAAAAAAAAGGATTTACGATTTTACCTGAAACTCTCAAATATGTTCTTGATTGTAATGCAAGCTTGGCGGTATGACAATTCATGGCCGTAACCATCCACCCAATACGCTTTCAAGTCATGATAATACTCGAACACCTGTAAAATATAATATGGTTTTAATTACTACCAGTAATTAAAACAATATACGTAATCTGCTGAGTCTGAGCTTCACAGTTGTAAGAGCTTGTTGTTGCCATCGCTCGGCAGACAGATGATCGCTGACTATTTTGATTAGCACGGAGTTGAACGTTTGCCTTCCCTACAGGAGGGTCTGTGTTCGAACCCGGCCCGGATCTCTGACTTTGCGGATTCATGTGCGGATCAGAATTAGATAAGTTGCGTTAACAGTGAAGGAAAACATCGTCAGGAAACCTGCACACCTAGGACGGCTCCAAAATGTTCTCAATGGTGTGTGTAGTCCGCCAACCCGCACTAGGCCAGCGTAGTGGACTAAGGCCCAACCTTTCTCATCATCTGAAAAGGCCCGTGCCCAGCAGTGGGACAGTGATGGGTTGATAATGTAGGGCGATGCTGCACATCCTTCTATCAAAATCTCTTAGTCGGGTTTTATGACGCTCACGAGTGGAAGAGGCCAAATATTAAAATAAATTAATAGTGTAAATGTCAGCATTATGTAGCTACTAATGTTATATATGACTATGTGACCAGTTGAGTCGGCAACTTGAATCAGTCATGCTCACTAAAATGTTTCGATAATGGTGGCGTTGTGTTGGGTGGTTAAATTCTCTGCAAAATATGCTTGAGCTGAACCATGTTGATACATACGTCATGACCATGAACGGGTGCTCTCAGGACTGGTCACCTTCTAACTGCTATGATAATCTTATAGTAAGGTCCATGTTTCCGAGGGCAATAAAAAGTCGGTCCCAGTTGTTGTCATAAAGACCACAGTAATTAAGCCAAATCAGAGGCCTTCGGGTATCTTGAAAAACTGGCACCAAGTTGGCCACTAACCACACGACATACAAGAAAGATTGTAAGACAAATTAATAACCATTGTACATGACGTGTGTATTAATCCCAACTCCTTCCGCCCTGGTCAAGAGAATACTTTTACCGACTAAATCCTCACGGTGTTCTTCCGCGCATATTGCACCGAGATGACGCGAGGCGCTCGTACTTTCGTCTGCGACCCCAGCAGTGCTGATCCGCTTGAACGGATCCCGTCTCATCGGAGGGGCGAAAGGTGGTATTTCCCCCTCGATCCTTTTATGAGGGGCGCGCGTGAAACACATACGCACGATTTTTATGTTTTTTAATTAGTGACTGACTTCTTGTCCTCCGCTCACGGGCCACGTTACGGAGGCCTAAAGAGGGCGTTGTTTGCCCTGGCCTGGCTCCGGAATCATCTACTACGGATAGAGAGAGCGGTCGTCGCATATCGCTCTCTCTCGGCAGCCTGCGAGATTACATCCTTACAGGAGATAACTACACGATCTCACACATAACTGTTTTCACTCCAATATAATATTATAGGACTACTATCCAGTTAGTGTCTCATTACATTTTAGATTAAAATTCTCTAAAGAGGAGAGAGGGCCTCTGTATGTTCGACCCATATCCCCGCGTAAGCCTATTAATATTACATATTTTTAACATGCCCGAGCGGCAATCATATCGGCCAATTATACGTCCACTGCTGAACAAAGGCCTCCCCCATAGATTTCCACAACTGTGTCATCATTCTGGGGGGTATTTTCCAATACTCACCACGCTTGGCAGGCGGGTACCGTTTCACGGAAGGGACGCTGCTGCCCATCCCTCTGGTTTAGATTCCCTTAGTCGCCTTTTACGACATCCACGGGAGGAGATGGAGTGGTGCTATATTCTTATTCGGATACCAAGCGGCAATACAATACAATATTTCAAATACCTACATATTGCTAGTTCCACTATCACACGGTGGAGGCGCTGAGTAATATTATGGTTACCCATAGAGACATTACCTGTATGCTCTCTTCGTCAAATCCAGCACACCAAGGTGATATGTAATGTTTATCCCACGAAGTTTCATATCCACAAAACTTGTACATGATATCCACTATATCTGTAAGTTATAAAATGTAATAGATTTTTATAAAAAAATACATGTTTTATAATTTAAGCATCAATAGTACCTATGCACCTACGCATACATAATAAATGATTGAATAAGGTTACGTCCTAGATAGGCTGTGACATTGTATAGGTAAAATATAATTATGTATCTTATGATTTATTTATTTTGCTAGGGGACTGGTCCCCGATTGCTGGGCTGGTATGGGCAGCCCTAGCTGCCTACTGCCAAACTTTCAAATTGCTTCCTTCAAACTCTATATACGTAATACGCCTATGCATCTGTCAAAATGTAATTTGACGGTTTTAAATACGCAGCAACCTGACTCTACCCACTTCTCGGAAAGTACAAACACTATGAAAGAAATAACCGAAAATGTTACATAACTTTAAAATATGAAAGCTTAGTGTGACAATGTAGCAAATCAAAGCAAGCTTCAAGGTTACAGCAGAGCATATATAGTCTTACAAACCCAATCTCAGTACTCTATTTAGGCCCAGTCTTTTAGACACAGACTCCAACGTTTTGTTCATTTCATGACTAATAGAAAAAAAATTGTACTCCTTGTATGTTTCTGGATTTTTCTTGACTTCAGTTTGCCACCTGTCACAGTGTTTGTAAAACTGAAAAATTGCAACTTAATGAAGGGAGAAGCTAAGAGTAAAGACAATAAAACATTTACACCAAAACTTATGAAATAAAAATTCGTAATAAAATATTTACTCTTAAAACTGTATCAACTTTTGTTGCTGGAGCAAATATGACGTCTTGTGAGTCCTTTTTCTCGAATAATCCATTAGTGAAGTATCTTGCGCTCTGTTGAGTCCTCTGTGTAGCTGTGTAGCGAAACTAGAATAACATTTAATATGGTAAAATTAGACGTGTGGTGCCGGCTCAGAATGCCACCACCCCATCTCCTCTCGTGGGTGTCGTAAAAGTCGACTAAGAGATTAGCCGGAGGATGGGCAGCAGCGTCCTTCGAGTAAATTAACAACTCAACTGCGATCGCCAACCCATCTGCCAAGCGTGGCGATTATGGCAAAACCCCCCAATGGGCCCACAACATACCCATATCGGTCGTTGTGGTGATTTTTGGGGGAGGCCTGTGTCCAGCAGTGGACTTCATTCGGCCGAAACGAGACGTGTGTGGGATGACCTCCCAATGAGATGGACGGACGACCCGGTGAAGGTCGATAGATGCGGGCGGCATGTAATCGGGCGTTGTGAAAATTTATTGGGGAGGTGTTTGTTCAGCAGTGGACGTCCTTTGGCTGACATAATGATGATGGTTAAAAGAATATAATACATTATTAGTATTTCTTTCTTAAGCTTCCCAAGCATCAACCTAACCTTTTTTTGTTGTTATTGGGCCCAGTAGAAATACTTCATGAACTTTCCGCCCTGGGGAAGGGCGAAGGGGCATGCCGGACTCCTACCGGCTAAAAGCACTAGGGCGGTCATCTTCAGCACCTAAGGAGGCTCCAGGTCCTCGTATGATCACACCAGAGCCGCCCACTTTTGCCACGCTTATAGGCACATCTCTGAGAGGGTGACAGTAAAAAGGTCAAGCAGCCACCAGCCTTCTAGCATAGGGAACGCGACTGTAAAAAGGTCGTCCCCGGGCACTTCTCGGGGAGGTTTATAAAGGATCCCCCCCCAAGCCTCGCTGTGCGCTGTGCTGCGCACACGGCGGCACGTGACCTCTTCACCGCCACCATCTTCCCGGGGGTCGCTTGGTATGAGCACGCAGACTCCACAATCTTCGCACCCACGACCTCTTGGAAAAAGTGATACCTACTCCTTAAGAGTTTTATTATCCAGCTGTTGACTGAAAAGTCAGCTGTTGCATTTTATTATCAATATTTTACATCTATAATTCATCTACAAAATTGTAGTCGCTCAAGATACCCAAAGTGAGACTTACTAAAAACGTTTTGTTGTTATATTTTTGTTTAATGGCATTGGGAAATCTTTTCTGCATTCTTTCGGCCAGCAGTATCATTTCATCTTGACCTTCTGATGTCAAGAAACTTTCTCGTTTAAGGTCATAATCTGCTCTCCAGTCTTCAAGTTTTTGTAATTGCTCTTTATTCAATTGACCTAAAATAGATAAAAAAGTATATAACACAAGGCAAAACATGTTAAATTAAATTAAACTTAGCGTATTTTTTTTAAAAATATTCATTTATCATTACTTGTTGTTGTAGATTTTATAACAGTTTACTATCCGACTTCAGGGTTGATTGAATTGGTGATGTGATATAAATGATGGAATGGAGCGCCAAGGTTCATGCGAAATTGATTTTAAGTGTACATATTTTATCTGTATTGTTGTATTGTCTCTTACTGGTAAAAACTCTTTAACTGCTAGTTTAAAAGGATAGTTCGAAATACGTGTAAATGATTTAAAACCTAAGCAAGGCCGTTTAACTATGAATAACATAATATTAACAGCATTTAAATGTTTTCTTATACCAGTCAAGGGACATCTACCACTGAAGAAAGCCCATGCAACATAGATTTCCACTATTGTATTGTCATTTTGGGGGAACATTATAAATATTATTGTTATTAAAATAAACATGTGGTGCCGGCTCAGAATACCACCGCCAATGATATTATATATTAAAAAGAAGTAGATATGTTACATGCGCGCCAAAAGTAAAAACAAAAACTCCCCCAATTGTAGCACCTCGCAATCGGTTCGCCTAGATAGCCATATATTTTACTCTTGTTTTTTTGTATCTTCTTTCTCACGAAATGGTTGTGCAAGCGAGAATGTATTTTGCGCGTCATTTAATATGGACGTAACATATCTATGGTATAATATCATTGACCATTCATTGACCACCGCCCCATTTCTCTCCACGGGTGTCGTAAAAGTGGACTAAGGGATTAGCCGGAGGATGGGTAGCAGCGTCCTTCGAGTACATTAACAACTCAACTGCGATCGCCTACCCGTCTGCCAAGTGTAGCCATTATGGCAAAACCCACCAATTAACCCACAACACACGCATATCGGTCGTTGTGGTGATCTTTGGGGAAGACCTGTGTCTAGCAGTGGACTTTTTTCGGCCGAAATGATGAAACATGTCTCCCTATTCACGGGATAAGCCTTTAGAGATTTTTAATCTAAAATCATGGGACACTAACAAGGGCTCTCCATGGCTGCACTATATAATAAAGTCATGGATCATCCCAGGTGGTGAAAGAGATGGAAACTATAATGGTAAGATCTATTGCAATGGGTGTTTACCAAATGAAAGCTAGAAAAATGGGAACACTGCATCTGTCTTTGAACATGTAAAGTGAAATTCTGTTGCAGATGGTGACTCGCCACTCTTAAAGATGGGATCCCAAAACTGCCACCAGTACAGGCGACAGAAAACAACAACGCGTGAGCAGCTCGGAGAGTTGTTGCACCATTTTTACCTTTGCATGTCTCAAATACTCGGGAGTATATTCCCCAATTATTACACCATTAGACACTTCCACCGTCGAGATATGGTCTAGTGACCGCCCTGATCGGCCAACGAAGGCAAACTAGACTTGAGTCCTATGGGCACTCATATGGTTCGACTCCAGCTGACGAATAAGGACAATTCAGAGATGAGGCCCTGACCAACTCTCTGGGGCAATTGCCTATGCATTTCTTAGCTTCTTATTAGATCTCCTTATGATATATCATGTAAATAACAAAAAGTATTTATGTGCACAGTGTATTAAAAAAAAACCAAATAGAATTTCTGTGTCTTTAAAATAAGTAATGCACAATAATTATTGCTACTAACCCTGGCCATATTCATGTTGCAGTAAAGTTTCAAACTTTATGTCTACGAGTTTTAAACTTGCAATTATATCTTTATGACCTGGTAATCTTGTTCCATGACGAATGAGCATCCATATTTTTGCATCATTGCAACCTGTCCAAAAAAAATTACATATTAAGTATTTAATACTCTGAGCTAAAACTAAGATATTAATTTTCATTTGAATTTGTGACATAATTTATAATTTTTTTTTTATAATCTTTATTTAGTAAAGGGATTTGATCAGGCATGATCATGTCATCCCCATAGTTACATACAAATACTATTACAAATCTCTTATCTGCGTTTTAAAGCACAATCAACTAATCTATATAACAATTTCGCTTCATCCGACAAGGGGACAGCTAGAATACTATTACATATACCGGTATCGTATAAACTAATGCCGTAAGTAATCTCAAAAGAGATCCTCTCAGACTCGTTTCGGACACATTCCACTAAAACATGAAAAACATCTTCAACCGAATCACAATCATTACAATTTTTGGAAGTAACTTTTCGCATTAGGTAAGCAAAACTATTCAGTGGCATGTGTCCGGAACGGAGCCGCATAGCAGTTACTATATAATTTATAATATAAAATTGAAATTTTATTGCCGACCAAAGACATATTGAATTACGACATAGAATATTATTTATTATTATTATTGTACTATTTCGAATTATATTATGCTACTACTTAAATCGTATTAAGTTGTTATGCCCGACAGGGTCCATGTGAACTTATAATTATTATTAAGATCTTTTATAACACATGTGATATGCAATAAAGAATTGAATTGAACAGCACCAACCCACCTCGTCCCATGAGCGTCGTAAAAGGCGACTATGGGATAAAGGATGAGCAGCAGCATTCTTTGAATAAATATACAACTCAACTGCGATCGTCAACCAAGAGTGGTGATCATGGCAAAAGCCCCCAATGAGCACACAACACCAGCCCAATGATGAACGATGACTGTCGTTCATACTATGGGGGAGACTTGTGTCCAGCAGTGGTCAGATGAACTAGAATTTAAATTACTTACTATAGAAATATTGTTTTCAAAATATGTTTAAAAATAATTACACTATGCAACACCAAAAAATCACCGATATCCCGAGTGGTGATTCATACTAGGTATACTTAGTAAACAACAAAAAACAAATATACATTTAGATATTAGGACCCTAAACATATATAACGGAAATCTTACTTTGATTACTTTCCGCAACATTTGTTTGAGTCATCTAAACACTTAGATTACCCACAAATCTACAAAATGCTGCACATTGGTGTTAATTCTCCTAACTTATTTTGTTATGTTTGTGGTCAATTCACTCCTAAACTGTCACCGGATGTTCCATGAAAAATTAAACTGATGCTGGATGCATATCACAAATTAGGATGCAATATGTTGTTGAAAATACATTTCTTACACTCCCATTTAAGTTTCTTTCTAGATAACATAGGTTTAGTAAGTGATGAACATAGTGAAAGATTTCATCAAGAAATTGCAAAGTATGAGAAGCATTATTAGGGCAAATGGGAGCCAGCCATGTTTGCAGACTACTGTTGGAGCTTCCAGAGGGATACTGCCACTACTGACCATGAGGAAAGCCGATTGTTCCATAAAATATGTTTTTTAATGTAGAATAACAATTTATGTCACTTCTTCACACAATTTTAATTATAATCAATAAAGGTGTTTCATTAATAAACTTGATGTGATGTAACATTTTTATTTATCTATTTCTTTAATAATAGTTTTAAGGTGGTAAATCATAATTAAATACTGTGAACCCAGTGAATAGAAACATTAGCTTCAATTGTTGCAGCGTTATTATATAACTATTATTTTATAACTTAGGAGATATGCCCAACTTGTATATCACTAATAATCAAAAGAACAATATTGTGGTAAAAATGAATTATAACATCTCAAAATTTGCACTCAGGGTATAAACAATACTATTCGATTTTCTAATCGCCGAATCTATCGCCTGTAAAGACTAATGAGATGAGAATTAAAATTACTTGGATATTTTATTCTTGAATGATTCCTGTTGGCCTTAAATCTGTATGGGGTACGTGAACCTAAATGATGCCGAATATCATTCGGTTTCATAGAACCCACTATAGCGATATTAAAGTGATATATTAAAGCTAACAAAAAAATTGTGATAAACACTTTCATAATTTATAGCCGAATGTAAATAGTATAGAAAAGAGCTTTTTTTATTTATTTAATAGTATTGTTTACTTTACATTTACACTGTCAATTTTCTAGTACTGGGCGTTTAGTTCAGAAACGCTTTTAGTAAAACAGCTTTTAGACGAAGAACGAACGGACGGTTTCTCGGCTAACTGACATTACGTTCCAAAACGAACGAGATTTCTAACCTCAGTACTCACATACTGCAAACTTCGTTCTTACAAAAATCGTTCCATTCGCCGTTTCTTCACAAACGTTCGGTTGGTACAACTACTTTGCACGTTTTTGGAACGAAACATCTAATTAAATACCTTATGACAATTGTCATAAGAACTATTATCGTGTGAAGAACAACCAGTTGTTTTTAACCGCCAAGTAACTACTTTTAGTTACAACGCTAAAATGAATCTTATTTGTATTACTACAAACTACAAATTTGGTGGTAGAAAAACATGATGGAGAAAAACTGTTTCTTTTTGGCTCTCGTCTCAAGGACGGCTAGTCGGACGTTCGTTTTTGTTTGAAATTTGATTCTTGCTTGATTGTTTAGTGTTGGTTGACGTCATACGTGCATAGTTCCCGCGTTTTTATAAGTCTAGAAAGAGTATGACGAATGGTTAATAAATGTATTATTTTCGTATTCATGAATGCAATTTATTGCAATTTATGTATTAAATTATATTAATTTATAATAACGACCTAAGTCACTTTCGAAACCACCCAATATCCATTGATTGATGAATCCATTTTTCAGTAGAATATTTTCGTAGTCTAATTACGCGGAAGCACGGAAAAATAACATAGGTATATTATAGATAGGGGGGAATGGGAGGGGGAGGCCTTTGTTCAGCAGTAGACGTACTGTGGCTGATATGATGTTATATAGGTCATGGTCATGAAAAAACAGTTTCTTTAAAATCTGTTTGTAGAAACTGTTTTTTGAGAAAATAAAACTGTTTCGTTTCATTTTCCGAAAAATCTGAAACGACCCAGTACTACAATTTTCAAATTTCTTTTTATTTGTATTATTTGACGGCCCTGGATTATAGTCCTTTAGAACCTATCGTCAATTCAAATATTAATTCTGAAAATCCTTTTAAAAATAGTTCTTTGAGACACTTCGGGAAATGTTCATTAACTGATTTCAACTCAGCCACGAATAAGAGACGGTTGAATACCAAAACAGATATACTCAAAAATTATATGTTCTAAGTTCGCTTCTTCTTTCGGACAATATAAACATACACTATTAATTTTAACTTGTAAAGGTGTGTCGGTACTTGACAATGACCAAATCTTAATCTGTTTATGACTGTCACGATGCTTCTATAGTTTACTTCATTGGATTCTTGTATAAAGATAGTACCAAAGTTGGGCGGGCGGTACTTTCTGAATATCGGCGTGCCATCTTCCTTTATAAAAAGCCATATAAAACTGTAAAATCCATTTATACACTTTACTTTCGTGGGCTGAGGTCCTGGTAATCTGCAACAACCTGTATTGCCTTTATTTATTTATTTATTTTATTTATTTATTATTTATGTACACACAACAGTAGAAAAAAATAGGGTATATAGGTCACTTAAGTACAAAGGTACTGCTTATTTCTAAAGAAATTTCTGCCAGCAGACCTGCGACAGGAGAGGGCAATTGGAAATGTAGACACAGTGTGTAACATTACAAAAAAAAAAGATATACATAATAATATAAAATAACTACAAATATACTAATACATATACTATCACAATTATGAGGAAAGATAATGTTCTTTAACTTTATTTTTTTCTTCATGAACTTCCTTTGCCCCGGGGAAGGCGAAGGGGTATGCCGGACTCCTACCGGCTAAAATCACTGGAGCGGTCGTCTTCGGCACCTAAGGGAGGCTCCAGGTCCTCGTATGATCGGGATCGGCCCTCTCCCGATCCCATTCATGCTCTACCAACATAGCCGACGACACTACTGCCGGCAGAGAGAGATCTTACCCGATCCGATCGGCCAGGATCCGCCGCTCGACCGCCCACGCAGGGCACTCCCCGAGCGTGTGCTGTGCGGTATCCTGGTCGCCTCCACAATGGTGGCACTGTGCCGTAACCTCGCGTACTATTCTGTGCAGGTATGCACCGAAACAACCGTGACCGGTGAATACCTGCGACAGACGTTAGGTGACGCGACCGCTCCTTCTGAGCCAGGCTCCGAAGAGCGGCAGGATGACCTCGACGACGCGCTTGGTCGCGAACTGCAACCGTAGGCAATGTCACCACATCTCGAGTGCGCGCCGTCGATCCAGCCGCCTCAGTCTATCGAACGCCCCTGAAGGCACGCTTTCCCCGCTTTGGCGGAGGGAGCGTGTCTGCATCACGCATCCATCTCCACCTAGATGTCAATAGGCCGAAATCGTGCCATAAGAGTTGCCGTTTCGTAGGACACTGTCCTGTATCCCCGTGAGATCGGTATAGCCACTCTGCGCTGCAGACTGTGAAGTTTATTTCTGCAGCGCTGGACGCCTGACAGCCGGGATGATCATACAGGCGCCCCGTAGAGGGCCACGGACCGCATGACGCTCGTAGAGACGGCGAACTTATTCGCTCGGTCCCCCGAGATTGGGCAGCAGCCGGTGTAGTGTACCCACTACCCTCTCGACTCGGGGGACGAGGCGCGCGAAGTGCTCTCCGAAGCCCTAACGACTATCCAGGGTGAGCCCCAGGTACTTCATGTACCACCCTGATTTGCGCATCACCAACACGTATCCACGAACTGGGTGGTTCTCTACTCCGCGGCAGTTTGTAGAACCATAGCGCCTCGGTTTTGTGAGGCGCTATCTGCAGACCCAGAGCGTGGATTTTGGCCACGACATTTGCCACCACTTGCTCGGCAAGCCGGATGGTTCCCTCGAAGGACTCCCCGCTGGCCAACACAAGAGTGTCGTCAGCGTCACAGACCAAGCTGACGCCAACGAAGAGAACGATACGGAGGACCGCGTCGTAGGCGAGGTTCCATAAAAAGGGGCCGAGAACCGACCCCTGCGGAACCCCGCACGTAATCTCCCTCCGCTTTACGCTACCGTCCCTGCCCACATAGCGAATGTGCCTATCGCGCAGATAGGCCCCTATGATGCCCTGCAGGTAGGGGGGGAGGCATTGACCCTACCGCCACTGGTTGCGAGCAATGAGGTCCTGGTCGTCGAACATGGCTAGTGAGTATCATAAAGTGGGACAAGGCTTGTCGGAGCTGACCGCCACATGATATGGCGTCGACCTCAGCAAGCAGAGTGGCGAGCGACACACTATAGGATCTTGCAAAAATGTTTTTATTGCAGTCCGAATTTGTTATTAAGCCTTTTATACTTACTAGATGTTTATTGTACACCATACATTATTTTTGTTTATTAGATTTTTCATATAAATATACCAAACTAGAAACAACAAGAATGTGTGAGCATTCCATTATGCTATAATTATTAACTAGCCCATGAGTATTTGCTGTTGAACAATGTGCCTTCTAAGACTGCTACAATCATAATCTGTTGCAATAATTGTCACATTCCCAGCCAGAATCGTATGCATAATGTAAGGTATTCATTAAAAATATCTGACAAATTTCTCAATATTTTAAAGTAGTGTCACTAGTACCTACCATTAATGATACTAGAGATATAAGAGCTACACATTGGAACACTGTATGACTTAAGAGCTAGCGCACACGGGTGACAAAAGTCACCATGACAATTTCGTCACTGTATGGATATGTATGGAAATGTTACGCTACGTCGTAATGTGCGCGCATCTCCATACATACCCAAGGACTTGATAACGAGTGACGAAATTGTCCCAGTGACAAGTCACCCATGTAAGCCTTAGTGTGCAGAAAATGCTGCTCATGATATAATTTCTTAGTTACCTTTTTCTACACTTATGGGCAAAGATGGGAAAAGAATGGGAGTTTTATCATATTCTGCATTTAGCATTTAACCATTCTAAATAATACAGCTCATATCTCAATACCTTTAATTTACCATACATGCATTCACAGAGATTAATGATTTTGGTCAGTTAGGAAAAAATAATATAATTGATGCACTTGGTTAACAGTTATAATTCAAAACTTACATAAAATCTTATTCTACCTGTAACAAGATATTTGATTGTTGTAGAGTAGCTTTTAATGTAAATGGTTTATTTAAACTTTCCACATTAAATGTTTCAGTTGCAAATTGTTCACTGTCAGGGTTTTCATGCAATGTGAAACTTATGTTGTCAACATCACCTGCATCAATACTCTGCAAATTTTGAGCAAAAGGCGGAGTTCCTTCTTTGAAAAGTTGTACTGTCTGATCTAAATACTTCAGGTAAATATCTTTACCTAAGAATTCAACTTCGGTGTTTAAGGTATTTAGAGAAAATTCTGGAATATCCAACAGCAAACCTGCTTCTCGAGCACAGCCAACTGCAATCACTTCATCTGGACTAATTCCAGAAAGCACTTCAGCTTCAGGTAACAAGTTAGCTATTGCAGATTGAAGTTTTGGAATCTTCATACTTCCACCACATATAACAATTTTATGAATCGGGCCTCCAAAACTTTCAATAACCTTTTGAGCAGGCTCCATGTATGCATTTATCTTTGATGAAATTGCATTTTCAAATCTTGCACGGGACACATTCTGGCTCCAATCAACACCATCTAACAATGATTCAATAAATACATGAGCCGAGTTCAGTGTTGAAAGGACATGTTTACAATTATCAGCATGTACTAGTAGTTTTCCCATGGCCCTCCTACTTTCCTGAGGGTCCAGTTTCCATTTCTGCCGAAACTCCTGTGCAATATAATCAGCCAAGTCTTTTGTTAGGCATTGGCCTCCTAAATCTGGCCGATAGATATTCTTTTCAACTGTCATAAAGCCACCAGCTACCTTTACCACTGAGACATCACACGAGGAGCCTCCAAGCCTATAAACTAAGACATTAACATCTTCTACTGTTTCTTCAATGTTGTAGGCAAGAAGAGCAGCTGCAGGTTCACTAATAACTTGAAGAACATCAAACCCAGCCAATTCAGCACACTTTACAAGCCTTTCTGTACTTGAATGAGACCAGTGCAAAGGCGCCGCTAGTACTAATTTCAAATCACCTTCGTTATTCATAGCATGACTAGCAATGGTAAATAATTTTGCATACATTTTTGTTGCTATGTTATCTGGATTAGAATATAGAGTTGTTTCACTTGTTTCGAACTCATATACCACTTTATCTTCATTCTGGATGCGACAAGATGAGGATGCCTCAACGTACGAGAGGTCTTGGTCATTGAAGTCGCTATTCATAAGGCGTTTGTTATGTTTTATTATAGATTTCGATGAGGCTTGTCCAGATTTCGCGGTCAGTCCAATCTCCCATTCTGTACCATTGAGTGCAACAATAGCAGGTGTTACACGGTCTCCGGCATCATTTGCGATAATTAACGGCGCACCATTGGAATAAGAAGCCAAAGATGCCGAGCAGTTTCCCAAACTTACTCCGTATGCCGCAGCCATTATATGTGACTTCGTAGTTTAAACTATAGAATATTGTTGTTTCAGTAAAAAGGATTCTAGTAATTCTGCATATATAATTATATATTATAAATGTATTCGAAGTATTCTAACCTCTACTGTTAATGACACAATACAATTGCAAAACACATTTCAACATACCAACCCACATTAAAATGACATATAAGGATGCGCGATATACTTGGATAAAATTTATCGATATTTATTGTAGATATGTTTAATCTCGACAATCGATATTATTTTTGAGTACATATATTCAAGCAATTAGTTAACTTTCCTCATTATTTTGATACAGAATCAGATGGAACTTATTCTGACAATTGCAACGAAGATGAAGACGATGCTCAAACCGAAACTGTAGAAGCATCGAGATCGGGATCCGACGAATAATAGGATTATTTTTAATTAGATTTATAATTTTATTTTGTTGTATTATTTAGGCAGGTCATATACTACTACAGTTCATACAACTACAGTTATATGCGCGCGCGCGTGTGTAAGCGCAAAGCAACAAATTTTGTTGCTTTCCGTTTAATACTGTAATTGGCCGATGCCACTATACGCAGTCCCTTTCCTACGATTTTAAACATGGCATATAGCATAGTTATGGTTATATAGAGTGTCGAGCTTAACGTGTAGCCGTGTGTATGTGTGCAGATTGTATGCATTAAAAAAAACGACGTCAACAAAGGCCGGTACGAGTTGTTTGAAAAAGGGTACAAATCAAGAGGAGAAGGTTGTAAAAAAATGTTGTTGGATACGATCCCTCAGTTCTACCGCCAACCAAATAAGAGCCATTGCGGCAGATTAAACGAACATCATACATCAGTCTGCAGTATATGGTGTTATGTACACATGCACAGCCCCACCGAAAAGGAACCAGAAAATTGCGGATGGGCATTAATTGATGGCGAGTACCATTATTATTGGTTTGATGGCCCCCACAGTCCATCTCTTGGAGAATTGTCAACACCCCATTTAATCTCTTTAGGGGATCATAATTATGCCTATACCCTTCCCCAGGGTTCAAGCTACCTCACACAAAATGCATCAAAATCGGTTCAAGGCTTTAGCCGTGACAACGTAACAAACAGACAGACAGAAACACTTTCGCATTTATAATATTTAATATATTTAGCATTGATAGTCTAGTAGTTGAACCCTTGCCTTCTACAAAGGCGGGTCTGTGTTCGATCCCCGGCCAAACCTCAGACTTTTCGGATTCATGTGTAGATCAGAATTTGATTAGAACTTGCGTTAATGGTGAAGAAAAATATCGTGAGGAATCCTGCACAGCTAAGAGGGCTCCAATAATGTTCTCAATAGTGTATTTAGTCTGCCTACCCGCACTAGGGCAGCGTAGTGGACTAAGGCGTAAACTTTCTCATCCTGAGAAAAGGCCCGTGCCCAGCAATGGGACAGTAATAGGCTGGTGTTTTTTAAATTAATATCTAACTCCTTCACATACTTTTACTATTAAGGAAATGTCGCTAGTCTATAGACTAGCGACCCTTCCTTAATAGTCATCGTTTTTGCTGATTCTGTAAATTTATAATCATTCATAATATTAATAGATGTATAGGCCCTCAGGCACAGCGTAAATCAAACAGTGTATTACGAGACTAGCTAAACTTGCTTACAAAATATATACGTATATGATACGTACCTATATGTGTGGTGTGTGCCGCGCGCTCAAACTAAACAGGTTTTGTATAGCTTGATGTGTATCCTAGTATTCGAGTATGTAAAAGAGAGCGACGGAACGACAAAAAGTACTACACTCTCTCGCACGATTCACAGCATTCAACTTCTAATAGTTCAAAATCCAAACAGTCTATGTTGGTCAGTAGCTGTGTGTACTCTTCAAGAACCTGGAATACCTCACTTGATGTTGCTAATTCGGCACGCCCGGTGTGCAGTTGTACAAAAGCCTCTTGAAATATGTTATTTTTTTAAATATCAACCACCACTTTTTGTTTAGGAGGGTGGTAAAATTGAGTTCTGCACTTTATTCCCGATAGGAAAAAATTAAAACTAGATTGTTATTAATAAAAAAAGTGTTATCGTGGAATCGACAACTTCCAAGCGTAGGACTGAGAAAACGTACCACTAACTTTGTATGACTATGTGGTCATTCCAGTATACAAATATTTACGAAGCTGTATACATAAAAACAGCTGATTATTAATATTGTATATATCCTCGTTATTTGGACATATTCGAAGCAGAGGACGCTTCAGTCAAACCATCGATTTTGTAGGATAATTGTTTTTCCGAGTTTATTATCCAATTATCTTAATATTTCAATAAAAATCTTACTGTTAGTCAGACAATTTCGACACCCCACCAAATTGACATTTTTTACACCTGCATAACTCATTAGCTACCTCTATCGAAAATTTTCATAGATGAAAACTTGGGCGTCTCGGTGAGCCGAACCTACTCATGACGATTCAGCCTGTTATTAATCACTGAAAAAAAATAGGCGGTGGCTGCTGGACTATAACTAAATTTAGATATTATTGCCATATCGCTATGGCCTTAAATATCGATATTTTTTCTCGAAATAGATCAATACTGTAATTAAATGTCGATACGATATATATCGATTATTTTGTCACTTGCTATCCCTAAAGCAAGATATGAATAGATTTTATCGTGTACTAGCTGGGACCCGCGGTTTCACCCGCGGGTTAATTTTATATGTATAGAAATAAAATTCATTGCAATGATAGTGGTGCCATCTGTCAAAGATTGGTCGTACCAACTCAGAAACCTTTGTGGGCTCATGCACAACACTTTGCTGAAGATCATGACATGATCAAATGCATAGTTTACGATTCTATAAAGGACATACACACAAATAATTATTTAGATATATATAGATTGATGATCGAGTTAAACAACTAGAGATGCAAGCCTCTTCACCACGCGTAGCTGGAGCCGTAGCTTTTAAACTAGGACGGAGTTTGATGTAATCATATATTTATCTGTCTCATACGAGGGCGGCACTGAAAATTTCGGGAATCAAGGAAGTGACACAACATTACTATTTAAAAATGTATTTATTGCTTTTCGAAGTATTCTCCGCGAAATTTGACACATTTTTCCATACGATGGAACCAATCATTAAAGCAACCATTCCATTCGGAAGTTGGGGTCTCCAAAATGGCCGTTTTGTAGGCGTCCACAGCTTCTTTAGGTGATGAAAATCTCTGTCCACGCAATTTATTATTTATTTTAGGGAAAGTATAGAAATCATTAGGGCTTAGGTCGGGGCTGTACGGCGGATGGTCTAATAATTCTATGTTTTCTTGCTCTAAAAACTCTTTTGTTCTGTGCGCGGTGTGAGAACTCGCATTGTCGTGATGGAGGATGATGCGGCGGTTGCAGTTCTCTCTACGGAGTTCAGAAACGACCTGTGGCAAACAAATGCTAGCATATCATTCTGCATTAACCGTTCTTTGTCCCTCAAGAGGAATAGTCGTAACATGGCCGGTTTTGGAGACAAACGTGGCCACCATTTTTTTTGCAACACTCCGTGAACGAACAATTTTTGTTGGCTTTAACTCATTTTCGAACACCCAAACTCGTGACTGGTTTTTTGTTTCGGGTTCGTACGCATATATCCAGGATTCGTCACCTGATACGATGTTGTATACAGCATTTGAGGATCCTGCGTGGAATCTTTCGAGAGTTCTGACGCACCAAGTAACGCGAGCCGCTTTTTGCTCTTCACATAGCAAATGCGGTATCCATCGGGAAAACAACTTTTTTACACCTAATTGTTCATGCAAGATTATTTGTATTTGACTCATGCCAATCTCTAAAGTTGCCTGAATTTCGCGGTATGTCACATGTCGATCTTCCTCAATCAGCTTACGCACAGCATCAACGTTTTCTTGGGTGACTGCAGTTTTTGGACGACCTTGACGAGGATCATCACTGAGCTTGACACGTCCACGTTGAAATTCAGCAAACCAGCGATAAATTGTGGTTTTGGACGGGGCTTCATCACCAAATGCAGAAATCATCCGGTCAACACACTGTTTTTGTGTTAAACCACTTCGAAAGTCATAATAAATCATCGCTCTTGAATTTTCTCGAGTCAATTCCATTTTCTCAACGACTAAACAAGTTTGACAAAACCTTGTGACAAGACCGTGAATCTTTTTTTAAATAAATAAATGGTATTCGATTTGTAAAACCAAGGAGTTTTCAATTAAAAAGATTTTAATATGACAGGAACAGTGGAAATATTCCATTCCCGATACTTTTAGTGCAGCCTATGTATTTACTCGAACGTCATGTTCGTGGCATCTGTCTGATAGATATGGCCACAAACTAAGTAGAAAGATACTTCGTATGATATGGCGATATTACTCCCAAACGCAAGATTGGTGCTGCCTACCCCACGACAATTTTCCCTACGAAACTATGAATGAGTGAATGATTTAAAACATAAAATAACGTAGATATTAGAAACGTAATTTTTTGCCGTGAGATAGTCGAATAGCTGATTCAGACGCTAGGTTCACGGGTGTGATTTCCGCAACAATAGCATAACATGCAAAATTTTTCGCGCGCATTAAAATAGTTCTATAGTATTTGTAGGTAAAAATCTAATATTTACAAGTATTTTTTTTTATAAATAAGTTTGTATAATTAGCTTAAATATACCTACAGATACTTACTTCGTCAACATTTTAATTATTCACATTAATATTTACAACCAAATTATCAACTAGAAATTAAAAAATTGTCAAGTCCTAATGTCAAACAGCAATACAATAAAAATAAAATGTCAAGATATGAGTATATGTAGTTTCAGATGAAATATAACAGTTCAGTCAGTATTCTATATAATATGATTATAATTGAAGTCATTATTGTGCTCAGAGACAGTTTATTATACATATTAGGACCCCTAATGTGGCTCAGCTTGGAGGAATTCGTTAGTGTCCGTGGTATGTCTACCAGCTTGCTTGCATTGCGCATGTTATACGAGTGTACGTTACCGTGCTTTGTGGACTCTTCCAAGTAAGTTCTTAAATACATTGCCAATTACATATTACAATGCTAGACATAGTAAGGATAACGAGTCCTTTGAAGTAGGGCTTGGCTAAATTTTCAGCAGCGCGCCCCCACAGCTCCGTACCGTATTGGAGCAATACATACATGCACTATGGAATTAGCAAGTTCATGCCGCTTCTGCCAGCACCACGTGAGCCACGCGCCTGAAGGCGAAATATGCACTACCTCAGAGAATGTCACATGATACATGATGCATACACGCAGCCGCATGCTGCACCGCTCGGTAGTGTACCTTTATTGTTATGTGATATGTGATGTTATTTTGATTGTATGTGTATTTTAATTTTAACCGCCTTAATATTCTATGTCTATAATTATGGTACAAAATGTTACCAGTGAAAGAAATATACTCCAAATTTGTTTTACAAATTTTATAAATGAGTTATAAACTAAAATTATGATAAAGTAAAGTTAAAAATAGCTGGCTATAGCACGGAACCATAGCGTGCCATGCGGGTTGCCCCTTTGGATGGACGTCGGAACCACAGTATCCCGTACGTGTCAAAAAGGTCTAACTCGGGGCCTTTTTTTAAATTTTGGAAGTGGTTCTGGTTTGGGCAAATAGCAGTTGCTTTAGTAGGTAACCAGTTCGTTTTCTTTCTTCGCACTCGAATTATTATAACCCGATTCTCATGACGCTATGGATCTTAAAGAACAATAAAAATTAATCACATCATGTTTTTTTATATATCAGAGGTCACAAACTACGTCACTAAACACTGACAAAACTCCCATTTTACTGGGGAAACCGGAACGCTGTTTTACTGGCAACACTGACTATAAAATAATGGTAGCAAATTTTTATCCCTTTTTAATGTTATTTACAGATGTATCCGTTTTGCCGTGTGGTGCCGGCTCAGAATACCACCACCCCATCTCCTCTCGTGGGTGTCGTCAAAGTCGACTAAGAGATTAGCCGGAGGATGGGCAGCAGCGTCCTTCGAGTACATTAACAACTCAACTGCGACTGCTAGTGCGCGTGCCTTACGTGACCTGCTGAGTGGTGGATCCTGGTCCATCGGCTATGTTGGCAGACTAATAAAACAGGAATGCAGTAGTCTCCTTTTGTGAAAGCGTCATGGTCCAGAAGGAGACCGCAGAGTGAGATCAGGCTGAACTGGGATGAGTGCCGATCTTGCTCGAAGAAGGAGGAGACAGCGCCGGGGTAACAACCACCCTAGCGCCTAATTCCCTTTCGCCTCAAACTCCCTGCTGTCGACAAAACCCGGGGGCTCTGGGTTCGCAGTTGCACAGATTGGGGAATCTGCGTGCCCACACAAAGTGATCTACGAGAAGACGGTAGCGCGCATGTGGTCACGCGCCGCCTTCGGCTTCGGGGGGATCCTTTACAATCTCCCCGGGGAGGGAGGGACTGCTTTACAGTCACCTTCTCCAAGATGTGCCTATAGCCGTGGCACCAGTGGGTGGCTACAGTGTGATCATATGAAAACCTGGAGGTGCCAAAAATTATAGCCCCGGTAGTTTTAGCCGGTGGGAGCCCGGCATGCCCCTTCGCCCTTCCCCGGAGCGGAGGAAGTTCAAGATGAATTTTCACTTAGATAAATAAAAAAAGATGTAGCTTAGGAAGAATAGTTGTCACATATTTATGTTTCCCGGCGTGTCAAAAACCATGCTATCAAACAGTGAAAACTCCGTTCGAATCCAGTAAGTGGTTTAAGAGGAGAAGAGCAACAGCGTGAAAAGCAGCTCTCATTTATAAGTAGTATGTGACGTGATGATTACGTTCTAAGTCACAAAAAAACGAATTTTGCGTGGCTTTCGTAGTTCATGCGTATCGGATTAGAAAACATCGATACATCGAATATATCTTAGCATAAACGATACAGCAGTTCAATTCGATGTAACGTTTCAATACATCGATAATATGCCTAAAATCGGTATACCTCGGTATACCTACATCGTCCATCCCTAGGCGTAACAGTAAAGTAAAATAATCGTCATTTTGTTCGATTCACGATTATTAATATTATAATACTGGAGATATTGTTTTCTTTATTTCGTGGTTGGGTTGATGCTACACACTGCTGCACATCAAGCTAAACAATACCAGTATAAGCTGATCTCGCATTGCATAGGCTTTCGGTATGATGAGAGTTCAGCGTAAATTGGTTTTGTATAGCTTGATGTGTAGCCGTGTGTACGACCAATATCTGAAATAAGTAAAAAGAAAAGTCGATTTAATTGCACTGATCACTGTTTTAAAACATTTAAAGAACTTGAATCGATTAATCACGTGCCAGAAATGCTTTATAATCTAATATGATATTTTTTAACACGCTTTTATTAGCTTTTTATGTATCATTGTAACAGAATGTTTGAATGCGATTTTCATCCCCTTCAAATCGTCGGATTGATTTGAAACTTCGCAAACTTATCAAGGACTGGTGACAATGCAATAATTTAAATAGTCTGTCCCATTTTCCTTGACATGATCGTCAGGATTAGCGATATTTTCATCTCTTATACCTAGAAAAAATGATTAATTCATCGACATACACAAACTTGTACAAAAAGTAATACCTCCTTAAGATGTCGATTCAATTTTCCGCGGCAAGAGTGCGATGAGACTCGAATAGTGTCTCATTCTTCAGATGATTTTATCCGTAATGGAGGCAGAATTTGTTTTATTAGTTATTAATTTTATTACTTAAACGTCGAAAGGAAGATGCTTGGGTAAATAATTACTACCCAGATTTATTGAGACTACGGGACAGGCAACATGGACATTCAGCCGTGCGCAAAAAACAACACGTTATTTGAGTAATCCGGCCAAAAAAGAAAAAATTGTTTAAAAACTACTTCGTGCCGAACCGAACTAAAAGGTAGAAAATCATTTTCAATAAGTTTAAAATAACTATTGAGCTTTTAACAACAACAAATTTTTTTTGGAAAGAAGCGTGGGTTGCTTTGGTACTTTGACAACTCCGGGGTCGCGGGCGCGCAGATTGGGGAGTCTGTGTGCTCACACCGAGCGACCCCCGGGAAGACGGTGGCCACGTGGTCACGTGCCACCGTGTGCGTAGCACAGCGTACAGCGCACAGCGAGGCTTGGGGGGATCCTTTACAATCCGATATATACCTCCCCAAGAGGTGCCTGGGGGCGACCTTTATACAGTCGCCTTCCCTCCGCTAGAGGGGGTGACCACTTTACATTCATCCCCTCCGAGATGTGCTTTAGGCGTGGCATCACTGGGGGGCTCTAGTGTGATCTTACGAGGACCTGAAGCCCCTCTTCGGTGCCGAAGATGACCGCTCCAGTGGTTTTAGCCGGTAGGAGTCCGGCATACCCCTTCGCCCTTCCCCGAGGTGAAGGAAGTTCATGTAGAATTTCCACTGGACATCAATAAAAGGTACTTTGACAAATACAACAATTGACATCAAGCACTCCACGCTTTTTTACAATTTTTGTTTTCTCTCTATTGTAATTTGAAACTTATTGAAAATTATTTTCTACCTTTTAGTTTGGTTATCTACAAAAGCGTGTTTATTTAGTTTTTTTTTTTAATATTATTTTTCTTTCAGAGACAGAGCCAGGTATGGATTACCGTGTTCGGGATGAGCTCGAATGTTGTCATTAAAAAAAAGTACAACAGTTCAGTACAACAATTCAGTATTCTAAAAAAGAAATCGCACTTTTTCAAATAATTTCTTATTGAAACTTTCCTATCTCGATAAAATAAGTGTAAAATAATAAATTTTTGTTTAAATGGATCTTAAGATTGAAGAAGAAAAAGCTATTCTTGACGATCGCCTCCAAAATATACTCAACAGTTTAACTAGATGTAAAATTGTGCGCACTTATTTGATTGTAATTTCCAATAAGGTGCTAGTCAATGGATGCGAGCGGCACGTAACCAAGCTTTGTGGAAATCTATGGTGGCGGCCTTTGTTCAGCAGTGGACGTTCTTCGGCTGATATGATGATGATGATGCCTTAGATAATACTTGATTTTAAATAATTAAACATTTTATTTTATCTGAAAATAGGATTTTAATAACGAAACTGAAGAATGCAAGAAATTACGTGAAGCCAATTCTAAGTTAGAGTTCGAACTAAAAGAAGTGCGGGAAATTGAAAAGTCTCATCGATACCATTTGTTGACATCCCGTGAAATGATCGGGAACCTTCAGGAGACTGTGTCACAATTAGTTTATCGAAAAAGAGACGTTAAAAAGTTAAAGGAGCAGATATCTTTGAAAGATGCTAACATTGCAGATAAAGAAAAGGTACATTTTACTCTGAGAATTAATATTTAATGAAATAATTGTCAGCTAGCGATTGTAATTATTGGAATAGTTGTCATCTATTAGCGAATGTGTCGATTTGAATTATATTGAAAGTGGAATAAGCAAATCCTATAAATAATAAAAGCAACAACATCTCGTTAGGTACGTAAGGTAAAAACGGTAAGTTCTCGGATCACAGTGAAAAGGGTTCATATGTTGAAAATCTATGATTTTAGATCAATATAGAATATAAGTAAGAAAAAAATTATAACTGTGTGTAGCCCGCAATTAGACCACCCATATCCACATAAATCCTTTAACACTAACCTACACGGACTTTTTCTGAACTGTATGTTAGTCAAAAATCATGAATTTTGGACTTTAACCCTTTTTACTAGAACCACATGGTCTCCCATAAATATCCAAAGCCAATCATCGTAAGAAAAGGCCAGGCGAAGAATTTTCAATTTACTTCATACGCCTTATTTTAAACTAGCTGGGACCCGCGGTTTCACCCGCGTTTAATTTAAAAGGGATTTAGAGTACTTCAATATAGACACTTGACATAGAATAAATATATTGGATTTCAAGGGTTTTTATTTTTTTGCGCGGAACCCTAATTATTTTTCTTAAATTAAAGTAGCCTAAGTTATTCCTTATAACATCAGCTATCTGCCAGTGAAAGTCCCGTCAAAATCGGTCCAGCCGTTTCGGAGATTACCTGGAACAAACAGACAGACAGACAGACAGACAAACAAAAAAAATAAAAATTGTTTGTTATGTGTCCCGTATATACTTTCATATGCATTTAGTAAAAAGCTGTTATTTTGACATTACAAACAGACACTTCAATTTTATTTATTTGTATAGATTTATAGCGCTTAGGTGTATTAAACTTGTACCTACTACAAGTTTGATTCACATGATTCCTGCTTTTCAGGACAAAGAAAATGCTTTACAAAAACAGAAAGAAAATGTTACGAAAATGCGTACTGCGTATGAAAATCAGATCGAAGAGTTAAAGTCTAGTAACAAAAGGGAAAGTTCGTATACTTACGTTATTGTATGTACTTACAATAATCATTTTCCGTATGTAGATCATTGGGGTCGAAAGAGTATTTCAGTACCCCTGTACTAGTTTCTTTTCACAATCGATAAGAATTGACCGCGTTCGGCGCTCCGATCGGTTGAAGAGTTTGGAGAGGGCCAACCGCAGTGCCCAACGCAGTAAATGTGTAGTTTACCTTTGTTTCGATTGTGAAAAGAAACTCGTACTAGGGGTACAGCAAACGTTTACCAGTCTTCGCTCGAGTGCGTGTTTATTGTTGACTTATTAAGAGGGTTTACGCGTTTCGTGCGCTCTTTAGCTCAAAACAGTACTTTTTGAATCCCTTAATACCCATCGACCTCTTTATCTTACAAACATATTGTTTACTAACATTTTTAGGAAATGTTGTTACCTAAATAGTTTCTTAGGAAAAAGTTTGGATTTACACAGTATATGTGAGTTCTATAAAGATAACCCGTTAATCCATATTTCCGTGTGGTGTCCGGATTAAGAATAAAGCACCACTCCATCTCCCCCCGGTGATGTCGTAAAATGCGACTAAGGGAATCTAAACCAGAGGGATGGGCAGCAGCGTCCCTTCTGTGAAACGGTAGCCATACTGCGCTCACCGACCCGCCTGCCAAGCGTGGTGAGTATTGGCAAATACCCCCCAAAATGATGACACAGTTGTGAAAATCTATGGGGTAGGCCTTTATTCAGCAGTGGACGTATAAATGGCCGATATGATGATAAAGATAACTGAACAGATGTTTTCTTAATTGCTCGTCTAGCGTCATTTCCGAAGCTTAAAATTTCTGAAATCGCTGATAAACCTAGGAACCATTTTTTTTTTCTAACTGTAAAGGTCCTTAGGGTTATAGTTAGAAATATTTTTTGTTTTTATGTTACATAAAATAAATACGAAATTAAAATCCGAACATTGTGAAATTATTAAGATATTACAGCTCATAAAATGATTATTTTAACCAATGTATCTGGCTTAATTTCATATTTTAACATCTATATAACTTACACTTATATATTATTTTTCTATAATTATTTCAAAACTATTATAAAACTGTGCGTACGAAAGAATTCAAATCCAACGGCTTATTATCGAAGTTGTATCAACTCGGAGTGCCCGACCGTCTCGTTCTCATCAACGAGACTTCTTGTCAAATCGTAGTTTCCGATATCGAATCACGGGCGCTCTCTCGTCCCCTCATCCCATTAGAACCGGAGTCTCACAAGAATCTGTGCTAGCCCCACTATTGTTCACACTATACACTAGTGACATCCCTAAACGACCGGTTAATTCAAACCAATTAGCACTCTTCGCCGATGATACGGCCATTTTCTACTCCACTCGCAGTCCCGATAATATAACTAAGGCTTGGAGGATAGCCACAGCCATGGCCTACGGGAAATGGTTTAGAAAATCGCGGATCGAAGTTAACCCCATCAAAAGCAACGCCATCCTATTTTGCATATAAGGTAACGACCACCCATGCTTCAGCGAGATCTCGATGCTAGGCCAATCGGTTCCTTGGGAATCGTACGCCAAGTATCGTATGGAGTTACCCTAGACAAAATACTGACCCTTATACCCCACACAAAGACGGTGCGTGCCCGCGCCGCCTTTGTGCTCGGTCGCCTTCACTATCTCCTGAACGCTCGTAGTAAATTATCCTTTAGAAATAAGGTGGGAATTTACACCACGGGCATTCGACCGATCATGACCTATGCCAGCACAGATTTCGCACACGCTGAATCCGCCCCACTAAGCGCCTTAGTACATGCGAAATGATCAATCTATTTCGATTCTGCCCTGTCCCACCCAAATCCCCTTGTGGTATCAGCCGCCAATTACCAACCCTCCCGTATTAGTAGAGTACGCCGCCCGAGACACGTTCTGGGTTGGCCCAGACGATAAAATCACGTTTGGTCACATAAAGAGACTCGCGCTGTCTCATTCATTAAACACCCGACCGTTTTATCGCCCTCGCCGCCGAGGATGCCCGCCTCACCGACGTCGCGGAGGCCTATCGCAGCGTCCCCTTCCCGTTCAAGTTAGTGCTTCTCCCTCCCTCTCTTGCTCGCGCCGGCCCGTGCCGAGGCTATAGTTTTAAATGTCCCCTAATCTTATCTCTTTAAATGAGCAATTCTTGTAATTAGAATCTCGGAATCGGCTCCAACGATTTTCATAAAATTTAGTATATAGGGGGTTTCAGGGGCGATAAATCGATCTAGCTAGAAATCATTTTTAGAAAATGTCATTTTATATGTCATTTTATAGGCGTTTGAGTAGTCTCAACTGAAAAATATGACTCTTCCTGACATCTATTGGCGAATAATAATACTATTTTTTGTGAGCAACTAATTGCTTTAACGACACAACAGCAGATGGCGTTGTTAAGTAACACGAAAATACCGAGCAAAGCTCGGTCATCCAGGTATATTAATAATCGAGCATAACACCATGTTCATTTTATACTATAATGTCAAGTATTATTTCACATTATAGTATAAAAGTTAATTATAATGGAAGTATTATAATTTTGTTTAGGTACCACTGACATTCAATATTAAATACTTTGTCCAAAAAATTAATTTGGAGAAGTAGCATCTGTTACATACTCTAAGAAAAATTTTATGAGGTTAGCTATGTAGTCTAATTTTGAGACAATGGAGTGCTTAGTGGTACCACTACTGCCGCATAGATGGCGCTAAACTCAAAATATTGAAGTTCCAGTTTTCTTAATCTTATATCTTTAAATTTGAGTAGTCTCAACTGAAAAATATGACTCTTCCTGACATCTATTGGCGAATAATAATACTATATATATATACTTACGTAATTGATTGATAAACTGTAAAAAATTAAGTATTTGTTTCTAATATAAGATTAAACTAATTGCACTCATGATTTTTTTCTTTAAATAACCAGTTCATATTTTTTATTATTCTATCGGTAAGATCGAAAAATATTATTCATATTTCATTATTTTATTAGTAATTCGTACTTAAATATAATTTCCAGAAAACACAATTTAAAAATAAAAAAATACCGGTCAAACATCTAGTATATTTTAAAGAATACCAATCCAGATGTCCCCAAAACAATAGCTTGTTACCCCCAGCAACGCTCTAAACCGAGGTCCGTGTCCCGCAGGAGGCGCCCTTAGCGTAAATTGCAGAGTTTTTAATATGAATTCCAAGCCTGGCTGGAGGTCTCTTTTGGCTTCGCCAAAAACGACCGGTTACGCAACCACACTTCCCAGAAGTGTATGCGAGAAGAGAAGCCCAACAAAAAAGAAAACTAATCACTCCGCCGTCAAGTGTTTCAGAGTGAGGATGTATCGCTGTTGACCTTTTCCGTGTGGACAATATTTATAGTGTGATGACCAAATCTTATTACTTTGGCATATAAACCATTTTATTTTTGATGACTGACATTTGATTGACCTGATATAAAATTCTTGATGATTTATGTTTCAGACTCAATGGAAATTAAAACGAAGCTATTTTAGAAATAATCTACTAATATATAGTTATTGAAATTTTATGTATAACGTAAAATAAACACGAGATGACAATAAGCGTATAAAGTGTTGCATTCTAATATCAAATTAATAATTATTTATTTATATAAATATGTTTTTTTTTATCTTAAATCATGAATATCACAACAAATGAGAGTAGGATTAATGTCTAAATTCATGTTTATACATTATTAGGAAACAAAATAAAACCTTAAATGACTATAATATTAATAAAAATACTTGCAACACCACTTACTTTATGTAATCGTAGGTTTGCCATCCGCTTACTATTTAATATTTTCTATAATTTACCCTAAATCGAACGTATCAAAGTGGGTTAGTCCGATTATATACTCCAGCTCTGCCCACATAGGCACGCTCGCTTCTGTGTGCGTGAAATTTACAAAGATTTACCTAAACTTGAGGTCCCGCGCTAACCGTAAACGCTCTTATGTGGAGTGAATCTACTTTAATCCATTTTAGTCTTAGGATTGCACGCCACTCATCCAAACATTATTTCCAATGTAGGAAATTTGATCAAAGAAATTGGATGATTTCATGGTCATGGGGTGCGAGTGCACTTTTGCGTTTTAATTGCCAGACTTTTTACCAACGCTTCGCGTGACGGGGTGACCTTTTTACAGGCGACTTCGCTCCGCTAGAGGAGGTGACTGCTTTCAGTCATCCCCTTGGAGATGTGCCTGCCTAAAGGCGTGGCATCAATGGGTGGCTCTAGTGTGATCTTACGAGAACCTGGAGCCCCCCTTCTATGCCGAAGATGACCACCCCAATGGTATTAACCGGTAAGAGATCGGCATGCTCCTTCACCCTTCCCCGGGGTGAAGGAAGTTCATGCAGAATTTACACTGGAGACCAATAAACAAATATAATAAAGGTAAAAGTGACTGTAAAGAGATCACTCTGTCTAGCGGAGGGGAGGCGACTGTAAAGGCCGCCTCCTCCAGGTACGTCTCGAGGGAGATTGTGATGGTTTCTCTCGAAACCTCGCTATGCACTGCTGTGCACACGGCGGCACGTGGTCACACGCTTGCCGCCACGCACCGCCCGGGCCCCGTGGCACCCACTCCGTTTTCCCGGGGCGTTTATAACAAGAGGATCGGCAGCAGTATCCTCCCTGCCAAGCGTGGTTATTAGGGCAATATTCCCTAAGACCACTCATTGTAGTAATCGTTGGGAGCCCCGTGTTTAGCGGTGGTCGTTTATGTATGTATGTACCTACACACCTTATATTGTGAACAGAAGAGGACACAGTTTACGATAATCACTACAAAGTTTCGTCAGCACGTGTCCTGATTGTAATAGGCATCGTTTGATTTAGATCCTCTATTTATTACCTGCCGTGTAGTGCCGGTTAAGAATACCACCACCCGTGGGTGTTGTAAAAGCCGACTATGGGATTAGCCGGAAAATGGCACCAGCGTCCTTCGAGTACATTTATAACTCAACTGCGATCGCCAACCCGTCTACCAAGTGTGGCGATTATGGCAAAACCCCCTAATTAGCATACCAAACCCATACCGGTCGTTGTGGCAGTCTTTGGGGGAGGCTTCTGTCCAGCAGTGGACGTTTTTCGGCTCAAACGAACGACGATGACTAACTACTATCTATTCATTTAATCCAAGATTTGAGAGGTTTACGATTTTAGTATTTAGTTCAACAGATCCAACACGAATGTGACGCTCAAGTGGCGCAGTTCACCTGCGTCATTGAAGAGTTGAGGGCCAAGATGAGAGAAATAGAAGCTGAACACAGGGATAAGGTTCGTAATCACCTGAACCTCTTTGGTGACTGCCAACTAATTACAGGAAGGCAAAGCGCGCACGGGTGACTTTTGTCACCGTGCACTCACTGACAATGTTACTCTTATCAAGTCCGTGGGTATGTATGGCGCGCACACGTTACGAAGTGACGTGACGTGTATTTTCCATACATATCCATAGAGTGACGAAAATGTCACGGTGACTATATCATGGACTTAAGTCACTTGTGCGCGCTAGCTTATAGACTTTTCTATACTATCATTATATGTAGATTTGTAACAGCATCTTGAATAGAAAATCCTATAAATCCACCCCGGTTGAGCGGGGATCCAATAAAAAAGATAGGTACCTAATGGTCAATATTAACTATATTTACGGCGTAAATTCATAATAAATCTAAACTAAAATCTTTGGATTTGAGATTAAGGTTTTGTCTGTTTTTTTGTGGTAAATGTGATCTTAAAACAAAAACGGATGATGTTAAAATCTTAAATGTACAGATTATCAATTAGATTGATTATTAAACTCGGCCGTAAGACTGTTGGAAACCATTTGATTTATTCGGATCCACCCAAAGAAGAAAACTCATGATTTGCTGACGTTATTTTTTAAATAGCCTTCGAGTTTCTTTTATTTTTAAGTAGTAAATTTAGTAGTGATCTTATCTGTTCCCTTGGATCGTGCCATAAGTTAACATTAGCTAACCCTCCGGTGACAATACTGTAAAAACATGTATGTAATGAATAATGATTATGTATCTAGAACACTATTCCAGATTAACATGGTAGTACTAGAGTATGAAGAAAAGGTACAGCGCGAAGCTGCGCGTGCGGTACAACTGCAGGAGGAACTGGCGCGGGAGACGGCGCGTACAGATCTCAACATTGATGCCTACAGACGGGTTTGTAAACGCATAGTATAACCAAATACTGAGCGAGGTAAACCTTCTTGTTACAACAGCTAGGTCACATGACCAATTAGGCTATCTAATCTTCGAAACTGTCGTGGAACTGTTGTTATTGGTGCTATAATGTCTTGCCGTAGACTTTATCGATATCGCGGGATTAGTAGATTCACAGTTTAGAGGTGTATGATTAGATGGACGGTATCCAAGCGCGTATTTTGTAACGAGGAACTTACACTTTTAACTGGATTAGGTACATGAGATCTTTGTTTTTCCTAACGTTTCGAATACGTTTTGCAGCGTTCGTGGTCGCAGATGTGATCCTGCGTCCCCGAATGCTGCGAATTATTTTATTATAATGAGTAATTATCGCGAAAAAGGTTCTCAACCCGGGACCGTGCACCCGACGACAACACAACGTGGGAAACAACGACAGGAACAGATGCCTGGTGAAGGTCACTGGGAGTTATTGAATGAAAGTGGCACCGTTTGGTAATTGTGGAAATCTATGGGAGCCCTTTGTTCAGCCTTTAGCTGATATGATGATTAATCGCAAAAACCTAAGACATTCTCTCTCTCTCTCTCTCTTCCGAGAGTGTCTATATTGATCTGGCTTCGGAGATGTGGGATTGCTTCTATCTTAAACCTTCGCGATAGGCCGTCAACGCTCTGGGATCTCCAGGGAAAGGCACCAGGCAGCCCTTCTGCCCAGCTTGTTTTTAGTAAACACGCACGTTATGTACGAACTAGGGTTTATACTAGTTTATGCTTAAAAGCGTTACTTATACGTACTTAGTGATTTACTAATTACATTTAGGTACACCCGGTACATAAAGTAATCATTGCTTTAACCTTAAAAACAATAAGCGACAGCGATTGTGTATTTGATCAAAACTTTTATCGAAGTTAAATAGTCGCAAATAACAGCAGTGCAATTCCCTAAACTCAAATATCCATACATCCTTGAATACAGAATTGAAATAACGGTGAAAAACAAATTTGGTGTTCGCTAAGACATGATTGAAGCTATTCAAGGACACGTTGCAGACGGCTATGAGGGCGAGTCTTAGCGTATACGAAATTTCAGTTATTCAGTTATTTCAGTTCCTGTATTCAAGAATGTATGGATGTTTGAGTTTAGGGAATTGCACTACAGGAGACGGCACGGTTGGCGCAGTGGCGAAATAATTTGCTTTCTGCGATACGTGCCGCGGGTTCGATCTCCGAACGGAACAAATATTTCTGTAATCTACAGAACAGATAGTTTTTAGTTAGAACGGATCTGGGAGTCTAGTAGGTGCGTAGGTAGTGTGTAGGTGCATGTGAGATTTATATCTATAAACTGTAGCCACAACCGAGGAGAAATCCTAGTCTCGGAAACAATTTCTTTTTTATAACTATAATCCGTGTTATCCGTGTGGTGTCCGGATTAAGAATATAGCACCACTCCATCTCCTCCCGTGGATGTCGTAAAAGGCGACTAAGGAAATCTAAACCAGAGGGATGGGCAGCAGCGTCCCTTCTGTGAAACGGTAGCCATACTGCGCTCACCAACCCGCCTGCCAAGCGTGGTGAGTATTGGCAAATACCCCCCAAAATGATGACACAGTTGTGAAAATCTATGAGGGAGGTCTTTGTTCAGCAGTGGACGTATAAATGGCCGATATGACCTATGAACTATAAAGAACCAGGTAAAGATAATTTCAGCAAAATCTCTAGGTTACTACCTTATTTAAATTTCTGCAGCGATATAATACCTCTCCGTAGATCTAGTTATTGTCTTTCGAAACTGCACTTTAAACTTCACGTCATTGTAGATAATATAGAGCCATAACATAAGATATAAAACACTTTCATTTATATCAATATCACTTTATAGCGACTAGAGGAATTAGAGGAGAAACTTAAGCAAAGTCATTTCAAGCAATACTTGCAGAACAGTTACTCTTCACAGTACGAAAATCAGGTTGAAAGACCCTATTCTGTGAATCGGGATCCATACACAGACTTTCCTGTACACGCAGACCCAGTGCAGGAAACAGGTAAATTTACTCTACCACCTTCACAAAACAAGGCACCAAAGACTTCCAACAGTTTGCAAGTAATTTACTACGATAACAAGATCGATAAAACTCCTAAAGCGAAAAGTTCCGACAAAAAAGGTCTCTTTCATATAACTAAGAAAAGGAAACTTTACAACGACAAGGATTTCCAGGATTTCTAAAATGCTCAAGGAAAATCTTTTTTGTTTATTGGAGTGTTTAAGTTTTAATTTATAATAAACTGCACGCTTAGTCTTGTAACTTTTGTGATTTCTTTGAAATTACCTATTCATTTCGATAGAAGTATCCCCTGTTAAATTATGTCAGTAGATTGACTTTCCCAAGAGGAAAATCGTCGATTTATTACTAAAGTAGATAGACGCTGTATCAAAATCACCTAGGACATTTATAAAGTAATTAAGTATGTATTGGTACTGACGTCTGATTATTAAGATTGAGCAAACCCGATGAAGAATAGATATCAATATATGATGTCCATAAAGTTTAAAACGATTATTATGCAAAAATAACCAGTCATTATTCTATTACACATAGCACAATAAATATTCGTAACAAAAAACGCATTATGTTAGCAATAGTGGCTCTTTTTAATTTAGCTGTTGCTTTATCTGATACAGCGATACCTGTTACAAACTTACAACGAATAAGAATGCGATTATGAAAATAACTACACGACTACATTATTCATAAGTTACATCACTAGATGACCTACATATCGTCGTTTAAAACCTACCTACTTCTCCTGAAGCGTGAATTGCTTTATTAGCCACATTATTTGGTTAGAAATAATTTAAAGCACTGTAATTACAAGGATGCACGAACTTAATACTAAATTGATGTGCCATCTAATCTGTTAGAACATGCAATTGATGGTAAATATAACATTGAATTATACTGATTACGGACAACGAATGTTACTAAACTTAGTTCTTATAGTTAACACCAATGAATATCTAGCTGATTACTACAGTAACACTGAGTTTTAGGTCGAGCCAAGTATTTTGTAGAATAATTCTTATATAACACTGCAGAATAACATCATCATTAAGCAAAAACAGAAAGGTAGATGGACAGGAAAGTTATTCAAATAGGCTTAATGTTATACTGTCTGGAAGTGAAAGTGGAAACAGATGGATGTACTGCGAAGTTTGTCGGCTCTAGGCTCTCGATCTAATGAAAATGTTGAAAGTTAACCACACCATAGGATACACTAAAATTGATGTCAATATAACATAAACGACAGCTCGTGTAAGAAAGCGTGTTCGTAACTATATTCTAATGATAGGCATATCACATAATAACGACAATTTTCTTTGAAGCCATTTCTATTCCATCAAGTTAGCCATCAAGTAAATAACAAAGTCAACGTGACATTTTGTTACTGATCTACTTAATATTAAATCAAAACACGTTGATTTTGGAATTCTTTGTAATGCCATGATAATACTTACAAGTAATACAACATCGTAAAATTACTTAGCTATAGGATATGTACATTATTGTACACCTCAAGGTGTATTCGTTTCAGCCTCATATTGAACCCAAAGCACAAGTAAGTCTAAAAGTAAATTAACCCATTAACATATACTTTATTATCTTTGGCTAGCATTTAGTTTCTCAAGATTACAGAAATTGACGAACAATAATCATTAAGCACCTTAAAACAACCAGTTTTATAACTACTTATATAGACAGCCTCTCACAACATTTAAAATACTTTAAGTATACATATAAAAATGATCTTGATTATTAACAGGGCCACAATTGCGGAAGTTACATTCCGAACTCATAAAATTATGAAAGAGTGAGTAAGCGTCAGTTACTAACGCATAAAGTTGGTAATTAGCAAGTATCTTTGATGCATCAAAGGTGATCAGCAATAATCAAGTCGGTGCGGAAGAAACTATTAACCATACGGAAGCATTTGTTCTGAATAAGTATTCGCAGGGATGCAGTCGGAGTTTTTAGAGAATCCGCAACCAACTTTCGATCCGTTCCATCCGTCTGACAGTGAGCGCACGTTTCTTTTATAATATTTACATTTTTAGTTGGATCACAAAAACGCGAATCGTTCCGCCGCAACCGAAACATACAAATTACTTTAAATACCACTATATTTACTATAATTATGCGTTTTCACAATGAATAGACATGCGTGCACACATTTGGGTCACGAATGCGTTTCATTCTGTATTTAGTCTATAAATCTCAGAGTCGTTCTTGTTTTGATACTCTTTATCCTCGGTGTTGGCTTCGAATAAGCCTGTCAAGGGAGTTCCAACTGCAGGAATAGTCAATCTGAAGGTGTCCGTATTTGGACAGATGAAAGTTATCAGGAGCTGTCTTTGGAAAAGGTCGTGCCCAATCTTCGTAATCTGGAGACAGACTCTCATATGCGCACTGCTCGTAGACATCCGTCATCCTGTTGACAAATAATTAAGTCATAATATTCTTTCACATGAAAAAAATGCTCGATAACGAAGCTTTTGTATCATCGATGGACATTTTACTTTGTAAAACATTTGTCCTTGATCATAACGTATTATAGTAGTCCCATTTTCTTAACATATTGCTTTAACTATACGACATTTTACGTTAAATCCGTAAGAGAGAACGTGTAATGAATATCGCAGATTTATGTTAAAACGTTAACGCACGTAATCTTCCATCCATATCAATACACGATCTCGAGTCGGATTAGATAACAATCGGACTATTTCCTAGCGTCGCCACTTCGCACTATTTCACGTTATGACGATTATGAGGAATACGCCCAGCATGAGTGGCATGACTGACTTTCTAGTTATCCGCTAAATTTACTTCACAAAACTGCGTTCACGTAATCCGTGACTAGAAAGTGGTGTGTTACCCGAATAATTGCTATTTAATGTCTGTTGTTTAAAAGGTAAACGATGTTGTTTAGACTGATTCCTTTACTGGTTTCAACTAGTTTTACCGGTTGATAACCACTTAATTCAAGAAAATTCATTTCGCAATAATGCTAATATCAACTTGTTTAGGCGAATAAGGAAACGTTTACCTGCCTGCCGCTACTTTGTTGATATCAACTAGTGCATACAAATATATTGGGCAATACAAGAATGGAAAGTGAAACTGCACTGCCTGCCAAAATACAGAATTTATAATTCAAAGTATAAAATCAATTAAAAAACCTATTGTAGTATATTCCAGGGTAACATACTTAGCATAACACGCACGTTGTAACGCATCACCATTCAAAAATTGATAATCATGTCGGTACTCCTGGCTGAAACCATGCAAGGTTAGCTGTACCTTATTGTTATGCAAGTATGTAGAATACATCAAGATGCAGCGCTATGAGTAATTACGTAAATATTACGACCACCGGGGGTCAATGTTAGGAACAAGTTTCCCTACATATATGTACACTTCGCAAGCCGAGCTACATTCTCACAAGTGCAACTTTCATTTGTAGGAAACAAAAAACTGGTGCGCGTTCACACGACGGATGTACAATGCTTGTTATTATAATACAAAATAGTTTGCCTCGCACTGCCATTGCTAACGATGGCCTTTTTGTCGTTGAACTTACCGTGGAAGCTAAAGTCACGCGTAAGTGCTGGGAACGAGAATTTCCCATTCACAGATATGCAATTTGAAATTGCAAGTGGCAAATACAACTCACTATTTTTGTCAATACACATTGCACTCGACTATCAGCCAAAGGACGTCCGTCGTTTCAGCCAGATATAGTCCACTGCTGGATACACGCCTCCCATAAAGATCGCCACAACTACTAGTCTGGGTGTATTGTGTGCTCATTGGGGTTTTTGCCATAATCACCACGCTTAGCAGGCGGGTTGGTGATCGCAGTTGAGTAGTTAATGTACTCGAAGGACACTGCTACCCATCCTCTGGTTAATCCCAAAATCGCCTTTTACGACACCCACGGGATGAGATGGGTTGGTGTTATTCATAGCCGGCACTACACGGCGTGGGAAGGACCTCCACTGCTGAACAAAGGCCTCCCCCCGCTTAGCAGGCGGGTTGGTGAGCGCAGTATGGCTACTGATCTGAATCTGAAGGGCGCGGCTGTTCATCCTTCTGGTTTAGTAGTTCCCTTAGTCACCTTTTACGACAGTGACACTCTCCCGAGGTGATGGAGTAGTGCTATATTCTTAATCCGGACACCATAATAATATCTACCATTAGACTAATTTAAAATAATGTATTGTTTTGTTAGAAAATAATTAACAACCAGCTCTGCTCTCTAATTGCAGGCGTAAATAATACTTATCTAGGTAGTAGGTAGTATATGTTCTACTATCTCGACACTGACTGCATGCTATTAGCCAGTTTCACTATCAGGAGAGTGTGGGCATTTTGCTATGATTACACCCACCACCGTGGACTGTAATTACGTGCAGTACAGCAAGTGTAGAAATCCGAGCCGGAGATGTTAACCGTGCATGATGTCTATTATTTATCTCATTAGTGTGAAAATGTAATGTGTATTGTCGTGGTGGCTAGCGGCTGCAGCGACGCGCCTGTCATGACCACAACGCGTAACTCATCGACTTCTGTTTGCTGTTTACAATATTTTGAGCCATCGTTATCTCTCTGGCGACAAGTGTAACGCATATTGAGCATCTATACGATGTTCTATATGATTATATCCTAGTATATAAGAAGGGTTTCAATCTCTAATCTATCTCTAAATAGATCAAATGGGTGAAATCGTCGATCAAATACAGTCAAAGGGTGAAATGGAAGGCATAATAAACTTGAAAACAATGCCTATCGACTGCCATATTATTACTGAAGACTCGCAGAGTATACGGTTGAAGATTCGGAGGAACAAAACAGCAAGCAAGTCTAGTCGCGTCTGATGCAAAGGACCAATATGAAATCGTGATACAGTCAGTCGGGGAGAAAATCGTGATGTTTGTATCACTGACTCTATGTTTTGGCTCTTTACGTGTAAATGCTAGGTTAAAGTTCCTTAAAGTTCCCATCGGATATATTAATAGAAATGTCTCCACGTTTTTGTTACGATTTTAATTGCATAATCGCAAATAATAATGTTGATCTTGAATATGCAATCTAAATATGCACTTCAATTGTTACTGCGACTCCTGATTTTGGATTGTTTCTATAATAATACCTAATATTATCACACCATGTAGGTGTAACTTTTGGGTTTATAATAAGTCATATGATTTATTTCCATTTCTACAAACAAACACTGGTCGTAAACTCCTATGTTAATGCAAAACAGTGACTTACGACTAGTGATATACATGCGGCATCTATGCAGCGAACCTATAATTTTAACGTAGAAGACTTATGCAAGACTATCCTAGCTAGGCATTCAACTCACGGAGCGGCTAGCAGTTCTCTTGATAGATCCCATAGATATCCGAATAGATCCCATAGATATCCGAATAGATCCCATAGATATCCGAATAGATCCCATAGATATCCCAATAGAACCTTAACTTGAGTTCTAGCTTCTAAATGTTACATAAATACGATATTTATTGGTGCTAATTCTTTCCCTGCGACTTCGAGGAAGCGATGATACTTATTCTTACCTGGAGTGTCTTCTATTGTTCGTATATCCTACTCCAGCCATCACATATTCAGGAGGACGTGTGAGCGACATGCGGGTTCTGGGCGGAGGCGGGACGTATCCAGGCGGTATCACGCTTCCATAGAGTGGCTCGTATAACATCGGGTGAGGGATGTATGTTGGCTCTTCTACGAACATAGACCTTTGATGGTCCCCTAAAAATGAGAGAAGGTAGTTTTGAATAAATTTCCCACCGGTACACCTTCTATTACTTCTCTATTACTTATTCTTCTATTACGCTTTATTATTTTCATGCTGATTTAGAATCAATGATAATAATTTACATAAATATCCTGAACAGATTATTACAAATGTATTATTTGCTTAAAAATAAATTATGGTGGAATGTATTGGAAATAAAATGCGTTGGACTAACACAGAACTTGTTCCAAGCAGTGCAAGCTGAATGTTGTGAAGGCCAATTAATAAGGGCCAAAAAACCGACCACTGTCGCTGCTAAATACCGAATGAAACAGAGAAGCTTTGGTAGTAAAATGAACCTTGGTCATGTGCCAAGATAACGCTAAGAAGCAGAAAAATAATCTGGGTCGTTCTAATTACAAATTGACCGGATTAAGAATATAGCACCACTCCATCTCCTCCCGTGGATATCGTAAAAGGCGACTAAGGGAATCTAACCAGAGGGATGGGCAGCAGCGTCCCTTCTGTGAAACGGTAGCCATACTGCGCTCTCCGACCCGCCTGCCAAGCGTGGTGAGTATTGGCAAATACCCCCCAGAATGATGACACAGTTGTGAAAATCTATAGGGGAGGCCTTTGTTCAGCAGTGGACGTATAAATGGCCGATATGATTTACCTAATAGAAAAAGAACTGGATGTTGTTGGATCCTTTAGCCATTGTATCATCATCATATCAGCCACAGGACGTCCACTGCTGAACAAAGGCCTCCCCCTTAGATTTCCACAACGAGCGGTCACATGCCGCTCTCATCCAACGACTCCCAGCGACCTTCACCAGATCGTCTGTCCACCTCGTTGGAGGTCGTCCCACGCTGCGTTTTCCGGTGCGCGGTCTCCATTCGAGAACCTTTGTGCCCCAACGGCCATCAGTTCTACGAGCAATGTGCCCTGCCCATTGCCACTTCAGTTTACTAATCCTTTCAGCTATGTCGACAACTTTAGTTCTTCTACGGATCTCCTCATTTCTGATTCGATCTCGTAGAGAAATACCAAGCATAGCTCTCTCCATAGCTCGCTGAGTGACCTTGAGCTTTCTTATGAGGCCCATTGTGAGTGACCACGTCTCTGTTCCATATGTCATCACTGGTAACACACACTGGTTAAAGACTTGCGTCTTGAGGCATTGCGGTATTGTTGACGAAAAGACGTTGCGAAGTTTCCCGAACGCTGCCCAGCCGAGTCGGATTCGACGATTGACCTCTTTCTCGAAGTTGGACCTACCTAACTGGAAAGTTTGTCCTAGGTAGACATACTCGTCAACAACTTCGAGAACAGAGCTCCCAACGGATATTGGGGTGGGCACGACATGGACATTTGACATGACTTTTGTCTTGCCCATGTTCATTTTAAGGCCCACCTGTTGGGAAACTCTGTTGAGATCATCGAGCATTGTGCTGAGCTCTTGCAGCGATTCTGCCACGACTACGATGTCATCGGCAAATCGAAGGTGAGTGATATACTCGCCATTGATGTTAATGCCGAATCCTTTCCACTCCAGTAGCTTGAAGGCATCCTCCATTGCAGCGGTGAACAGTTTCGGGGAAATGACGTCCCCCTGTCTCACACCTCTCTGCAATGGAATTGCCCCCGTGCTCTGTTCATGTACTCGGACCGACATGGTGGCGTTTCTGTATAAGCACTTCAACACTTCAATGTACCGATAGTCAATCTGGCACCGCTGCAGAGATTGTAGCACTGCCCAGGTTTCGATCGAATCGAAGGCTTTCTCATAGTCCACAAACGCCAAGCATAGTGGCAGATTATACTCCTCGGTCTTCTGTATAACCTGCCGCAGCGTATGGATGTGGTCTATGGTACTGAAACCTTTTCGGAAACCGGCTTGTTCGGGAGGCTGGAAGTCATCAAACCTGCGCTCGAGACGATTCGTGATGACCCTTGAAAACAGCTTATAAACATGGCTCAGAAGTGAGATGGGTCTATAATTCTTCAATAGGGTGTTATCACCCTTTTTGAAGAAGAGCACCACCTCACCTCTGTTCCACGCTTCCGGCGTTGTGCCCTCGAGTAAGACGGAATTGAATAGCTTCTGAAGGACTTTAAGTACCGGTGTTCCACCCGCTTTCAGAAGCTCTGTCGTAATTCCGTCTCCACCCGGCGCCTTGTTATTTTTAAGCTGTTTCAAGGCCATCCTAATCTCGTACAGGCTGATGTCCGGGATATCCTCGGTATAGTGTCGGGTTAGTTTGGCTCGCGGGTCTTTGTCAGAGCCAATGGTAGGTATAGTAACCGAGGTGTATAACTGCCGGTAGAAGTTCTCAATCTCTCTCAAAACCTCTGGCTTAGTCGACGCTACACTGCCGTCCTCGGTCTTCAGCTTCATAATACGACTTTGCCCAATAGACTTGTCTCTTGCGAACACTTTGGAGCCTTGATTCCGCTCAATCGCCTCTTTAACACCGTTAGTGTTAAAGGTGCGGATATCGTGCCGCAAGGACTTCCATATCCGTCTATTGAGCAGTCGGTATGCTTCAGCATCATCGGAAGACTGCAGCGTCATGGCGCGTCTTTCTGCCATAAGGTCGAGAGTGTGATCGGAGAACTTTTTTGGTCTACCTTTACGGTGGGCTTTAAAGAACTTAGACCCAACCGTTTGGACAGTTTCTACAAACCTACCATTTAAATCGTCCACAGATACGCAATGTTCCAGGCACTCGAAGCGGTTTTGGAGTTCGAGTTGAAAGCTCTCGGGGTTTTGGATATGAGCACTAGAGGGCCGGAGCGTAGACCTCATCAGACGAGACCTCTCAACTTTGAGATTAATATTCAATGTGCCTCTTACCATTCGGTGATCACTACCGGTTTTCACCCTGTGGATCACAGAGACATCATTGAATATTTGTCTTTTATTGGTCATGATGAAGTCAATCTCATTTCTCGTGGAACCATCGGGACTCATCCAGGTCCACTTCCTGTGAGGCGGCTTTTGGAAAAAGGAGTTCATCATAAAGAGTCCCTCCTTTTCCAAAAAGTCGGCCAGCCTCTGTCCCCTGGGGTTCCGTTGCCCATATCCAAATTGCCCCACTCTCAACTCACCATCGCATCGAGTGCCCAGTTTTGCGTTGAAGTCCCCCATCACAACAGTGAAATGTGTCTTCGAGGTATGTATGGCCCTACTTACGTCCTCATACATACTCTCTACTTCATCATCTGGGTGTGTCGAGGTCGGTGCGTAGACCTGTATGACCTTCAACGAATATCTCTTGGATATTCTGAGTATAAGGTACGCTACCCTGCTCGACACACTTGCGATGGCCACTATACTGTTAATGAGGGACCTGCGGACGAGAAACCCGACACAACCTTGAGACAGATGTTCGCCTTCCCGGTATTAGAATAAGTTGCCGGATTTCAGGGTTATCGTGTCCTCCCCCTCTCTTCGGACTTCTGATAGACCCATGATATCCCAGTGCAACTTATCTATTTCTTCTTCCAGCTCAACAATCTTTTCGTCTGCCCTCAGTGTGCGTGTGTTATATGTCACCAGGGCCAGTTTTCGGTTTGGGTGGTAGCCGGATCCCATCCGGAGATTCTTAGCACCCCCTGCCCCGCCGTTTCCGTGGCCGCTACCATGACCAGGAATGGCGGGGCTGCCGGGAACTGGGGGCCGGTGCTTATGTTGTGTTGTCATTTTGGGGGGAATTTGCCGATACTCACCACGCCTGGCAAGCGGGTTGGTGAGCGCAGAGTTGCTACTGCTCAGCAAAAGGGACGCTGCTGCCCATCCCTCTGGTTAAGAGTCCCTTAGTCGACTTTTACGACCTCCACGGGAGGAGATGGAGTGGTGCTATATTCTTAATCCGGACACCACACGGAAAGCCATTGAATAGTGCTTAATGGAATATTTATTATGTCAGCCATATCGTAAGTTTTATTATAACGGATTCATAAAATATGTATGGTAATGTTAAATTTAGGCGCGCACGCAATAGTAATGTTGATTGGTAAACAACGAATAAAACTACATTTTCAAGGCTTTCATAAGGAGGGCAATGTTTTATTAGTAATGAAATCATAATAATATTTAATCTATAATCCTCAATTTAAATGTATTAAATAAAGAGTTTTGAACCTATCTTCCAATACTTTGGACGCGAAAGTAAATTCCTATATCAAAACTTAATTATTGTGAAGGATTCGTGAGTAGGTGTATTTTAATGTGGTAAACGGCAGTTTACCACGATAACATATTATGATTTACGAGTGTAAGTCCGTGTGATTAAGAGTGGAGTGGAGTTATATTCCGAATTAAGAATATAACACCACTCCATCTCCTCCCGTTGGATGTCATAAAACGCGACTAAGGGACTCTAAGCCACTTGGATGGGCAGCAGCGTCAATTCTGTGAAACGGTAGTCATACTGCGCTTACCAACCCGCCTGCCAAGCGTGGTGAGTATTGGCAAATACCCCCCAAAATTACGACACAATTGTAGAAATCTATGGTAGCAGTGGACGTATAAATGGTTGATACGATGAAACGGGAGTTCCCAAACTTCCAAACATGTAAAAAATATTTTTAATAGGTATATCTTTCACTGTGCTTTGATTAAATATGATTTAATGTATCTTATCCATCACACATACATGACGGACGGCACGGTTGGCATAGTAACTAAGCGATTCGCTTTCTGCGCAACGTGTAGCGGGTTCAATCCCCGCACGTAACAAATATTTGTATGATGTTATGGGATGTTAGTTGTTTCGGGTCTGGGTGTTTGTGCATGTGAAATGTATGTCTGTAAACTGTACACCGTGTATGCCGTGTGGTGCCGGCTCAGAATGCCACCACCCCATCTCCTCCCATGGGTGTCGTAAAAGTCGACTAAGGGATTAGCCGGTGGATGGGCAGCAGCGTCCTTCGAGTACATTAACAACTCAACTGCGATCGCCAACCCGCCTGCCAAGCGTGGCGATTATGGCAAAACCCCCCAATGAGCCCACAACACATCCATATCGGTGGTTGTGGTGATATTTGGGGGAGGCCTGTGTCCAGCAGTGGACTTCATTCCGCCGAAATGATGAAACTGTACACGACACAGGAGAAATCCCAGTGTGGGGCAACGTTTTAAATAAGAAAAGATTAAAACATATTTTCTCAAAATTCCCGAGTCTTGGTATACTGAATACGGTTGTAGTGGACCAAGGATACGGACTCGTAACTTAAGCACTAGGTAGCGGGTTATAAACCTGTCATACAATACTAATGTGACTATTTCAATGTCATACGAACTTTCTTAGTTAATCTGAGACACCACTAGCTTTAATGGTGAACCAAACATGTTGAGGCCACCGGTTTCTAATGGTCTGAAATTGTCAACACGCAGTGAGCAAGTGAGCAAACGTGGCGATCACAGATCAATGCTCGTTCCTTCTCTATAAATAAGGGACGAGGTATTTGCCTTGCAGTGGGACAGTTTATTATTATACTGGGTGGGTTATGAACTTATGAATGAGTTATGAAATCTGCAATTATCATTATCACTTGACATGTTTTTGTTTTTCGCAAGGCCATACCACTGCTGATAATGGCGGATTGCTGTGTTATTATATAATTAGTTTGTCTTAGACTCCTTGTTGTAAACTCTCATTATACACATTTTAATCTATAAGTACCAATATAATAAAATTTAAGTTGCTATCTGTGATTTCAAAACAAATGTCACTATTTATGTGAAAACTACGTGTGGTGTTAAGAATACCACCACACCATCTCATCCCGTGGCTGTCGTAAAAGGCGATTATGGGTTTAGCCGGAGGATGGACAGCAGCGTCCTTCGAGTGCAATCATAACAACACAACTGCGATCGCCAACCCGTCTGTCTGCCAAGCGTTGCGATTATGACAAAACCGCCCATGTGCACACAACACAAACCCGTAACCCTGGTCGTTGCGGTAATCTTTGGGGGAGGCTTCTGTCCAGCAGTGGACGTTTTTCGCCTGAAATAATAATCACAAAAGATCGTTTTAAAATGATTGTCCGTCTGATAGTTTGTCTCGAATAGACACCGAAACAGCTCAACGGATTTCAATGAAAATGTTAAGGATTTAAACAGGAATTTTAACTGAAATTTTCGTGTACGTTCCATTTCGATCGTGTATGTTCCATTTCGATATCATACAGGGTTCAGAAGATATGAATATAAATATAATTTACGACTAGCGAAGCGGGCGGGTAACGTCTAGTTTAAAATATTTTAATGAATTCTTCCTCATTAAACGAAAGTTACTAATGGCCTTGATGTAGAAAACAATTAATATCTCTTTTTCAAACCTGTGTTCGTCATCACTTATTAACGTTTACACAAATAGTAGCATTAAATATCAACCAGGAGCGAATTTTTTAAATAAAGCAGGACAGTAACTTACTTCTAGATACATCGCCATATATTGCAGCATCAGTGGGAAAGTCTGGGATGATTGCTCTGGATAATTTTCTACCATACATTGCGTACTCCGGAGCCATGATTTCTTCAGGCGGAGTCCTCTTCCACCTCGGCGGTGGTAGCGGCGGCTCTTCGCCAGAGTCATAGTTTTTAGTAGGAACATAGTAAAAACTAGCACTGACTGGCTCGCCGGCAAATGAATTAAAGTTATCTCCCTGGCTAGACTCCGCTGTTTCTTCTTGCATCATCCCGTATGCTTCATTGTCCCAAGGATCCAAATACACCCGGTGATTACTCGGAGGTGTCTGGGCTTCTTCTTCACTGTCGAAGTCTACAGCGGCCCAGTACGGGCTCCCCGCGTGTCCTGGCATTTCTTACTACTATAGCTAAACACACACTGTCTGTTGTCAGCCGTCAAAACGGTTCTAGGATATATTGCGCACTGAGAAGCACCAGTCATTTGGATGCATAACTATCACCGCACGTTCGCGCGTACCGTCCAGATATGGTGCTGTGTGTAATTTATATGCTTTAGGAAAAACTGTTTGTTATCCTCAACACGGATCGCGTGGACATTCGACAAACGAACGATGCAAACAGCGGGAGAGTTACGAGGCACATATGCGCGGGCGCACACTGCGGCACTTGTCTTCAAATGGCAAGTCGTGTGCGAGCCACCGAAACGAGCGCTATAAGAAGATGCAATAGATATTAGGAATGTAAACGAACTGACGTTCACACGCAAACTTTGAAAGCAGTTCTTTAACTTAGTTCACCTAATTCGAAATGATAATCAGTTTAAATACATAAGTACAAAGCCAGTTATCTATACAATTATATCTATAAGTTGGTGATCGGTAGGCCTCAGTAAGGTCTACAGTCGCATCATGGTACGGATAGGATATGATGACTAACAATTATCAATGTGTGATTAAAATATAAGTGGGTAGCTATTGCTATTACGCTTAATAATCACATAGACGTGTGATTACGAGTGTGTACAGGATTGGTAAGTGGATGACGTGGCTTCAAATGCTTAGTGGGCGGAAAATTCAAAAAGGGACTGCAATTTAAACAATGAATGAACTTGAGAAATGATTTCTTCACCTTATATCTCGGAGTGCTCACCAATGTTTTGTATAATTTAAGATGAGACCGTGCTTGTGTCAATATGTTATTTCTAAAATTTTCGGGATGCTTGATTTACAGTTCATAGACGATGGGGCGTAAGGGGCTTTATATCATTAGACTGTTGTATATCCCAAAACCACTTGCATGTGTTAAATCTCCTAAATATTTAACAGAATAATGCCGAAATACCCAAGAAAATAGAAGAAAAAATGGCATTTTCTTCAGCAAATCGTTATTATACTAAAGATCTTCTAGAATATCCGTAGAATCCCTATTAACGACACCTGTATGTACAGGTAGGTACTTATGTTAAATGTTGGAACCTCGAAACAATTTTTTGATAGCAGGCAGACAGAAAGACACCCTACTAGATGTAAGCTCCACATAAACACGATTTCTCCCTATCTTCTTGATACCATCTCAAATTATGTATATTTTTTAAATCTTTTTATTTATACTTTTATGCACAATGATGGTACATAAGGCGGACATTATGCCATATGCCATTCTCTACCAGTCAACCTTTGGGTTAAAAAGAAATGCATCGAAAAGAGTTACAAAAAAGACATGTTACAAATATTTAATAATAAGATATACATGCAAATAAAATAAAATAAAATAAATAAAATAAGAATCTAAATACTATAGACACGGTCAAATACATAGGTTTAAAATAAACTACATACGATACGTACTATTTATCATTTTAACCATGCCCGTAATTGTCAATTAGGATTCCAGCGAATTCAAAAAGTATTCCCGAACTTTGCGTTTGAAATGAAATTTATTTGGCGCTTTCCTTATGTCAAGGGGAAGCTCCTTCCATATTTTGATTGTTGAGACAGCAAAGGATTTAAAAATAAAACCTGTATGGTGGGAAGGAAACTGAAAAATCAAATTCTCGGCAGCACGTAGGTTACGGCTATGAGAGTTGCCCAACACTAGAAAAATCTTTTGAGACAATCAGGAGCACAATGATCGTTAATAATGGACAACAGCAGACAAAGAGATCTCAGTGATCTTCTCTGACGGATAGGCAGCCATTTAAGCTGGGAACGGTATAAAGAGATGTGCCATACTTCCGAAGTCTAAAACTTAAGCGAATGCAGTTATTGAAAAGTCGATCCAATTTGTTGAGAAGGTCTTGGGATAAATCCGAGTAACAAACATCCGCAAAATCAATTACAGGAAGCACAAGGGACTGGCCCAGAAGGGTTTTAGTGTTAGATGGTAGAAAATGCTTAAATCTATAGAGCGATCGCAGTATGGCTGTGACGTTCGGCTAACCTTCTGGTTTGTTTAGAAGGGCGAATCGATATATTTTCGTTATCCCGACGTATTGCTGGGTTGGATGAAAGATTTTGTGGCTCACTATAAGTGCATACCATGTGTGTCGATGCCGTGTGGTGCCGGCTCAAAATACCACCACCCCATCTCCTCCCGTGGGTGTCGTAAAAGTCCACTAAGGGAGTAGCCGGAGGCGGGGCGGCAGAGTCCTTCGAGTACATTAATAACTCAGCTGTGATCGCCAACCCGTCTGCCAAGCGTGGCGATTATGGCAAAAACCCCAAATGAACCCACAACACACCCATACCGGTCGTTGTGGTGATCTTTGGGGGAGGCCTGTATCCATTCGGCCGAAATGAGTACAGAAAGGTCCAGAGGATTGGAACAATAATGAGTTGAAGAAGTTTGAAATTAGGACGATCGGGAGGTTTGTTTTGTCACCATCCAACGTGCGTAGAAGGCGCATTAGATCCAAAGGCATGGTGAGCATCATAGCCCACGGGAGGGATATCCCATTCTGGGGTATTGCAAACGCAAACTTTTTACATGTAGACGGTTCCTATGTCCTTTTTTTTATTGGTGCCCAGTGGAAATTCTTCATGAACTTCCTTCGCCCCGGGGAAGGGCGAAGGGGTATTCGACTCCTTTTTTTTATTGATGTCCAGTGGAAATTTTACTGGAACTTTCTACGCCCCGGGGAAGGGCTAAGGGGTATGCCGGTCTCCTACCGGCTAAAACCACTGGAGCGGTCATCTTCGGCACCTAAGGGTGGCTCCAGGTCCTCGTATGATCACACTGGAGCCGCCCACTGGTGCCACGCGTATAGGCACATCTCGGAGAGGGTGAATGTAGAGCGGTCACCCCCCCCGGGGGGATTGTAAAGGATTCCCCAAAGCGTCCCATAGCAGCGCGTGACCACATGCGTGCTACCGTCTTCTCTTGGGTCGCTCGGTGTCGGCACGCAGATTCCCCAATCTACGCACCCGCGAACCCAGAGGGCCCCCGCCTTATAGCAATGGCAGGGGGTTTCAGGCGTATGGGATTAAGGCGTCAGGGCGGTTGTTACCCCGGTGCCGTCTCCTCCTTCTTCAAGCGGCATCGGCCCTCTCCCGATCCAGCTCTGCGGTCTCCTTCTGGAGCATGACGCTCTCACAGAAGGAGACCACTGCATTCCAGTTTTCCTGCTCTGCCAACATATACACAACATATACACTACTGCTGGCAGAGAGAGATCTTGCCAAATCCAATCGACCAGGATCGGCCGCTCGGCGGCCCACGCAGGGCACGCCTCGAGCGTGTGCTGTGCGGTGTCTTGGTCGCTATCACAATGGTGGCATTGTGCCGTGGCCTCGCGTCCTATCCTGTGCAGGTACGCACCGAAACAACCGTGCCCGGTGAGCAGCCGTGCTGCGTCAGGCGGTAGGTGACATGCTCGCTCCTTCTGAGCCAGGCTCCGAAGAGCGACAGGACGGCCTCGATGACGCGCTTGGTCGCAAATTGCATTCGCAGGCGGTGACGCCACTTTCCAAGTGCACGTTGCCGAGCCAGCTGCCTCAGCCTGTCCAACGCCCCTGGAGGCGCGTCTTCGCCGCTCTGGTGGAGGGAGCGTGTCTGATCGTAGATCCACGCATCCATCTCCGCCAGGATGTCGAAAGGCGGAAAACGCGCCAGGAGAGTTGCCGCCTCGTAGGACACTGTTCGGTATCCTCGTGCGATCCGGATAGTCACTTGAATCAACGTGAATTTTGGTTCTGCAGCGCTGGGCGCCTGATAGTCGAGCTGACCATACAGGTGCCCCGTATAGGGTCAAGGATCACACTACCCCCCGTAGAGACGGTGAACCTCCTCACATGGTCCCCCGGGGATGGGCAGAAGCCGGCTGCACCCACTACCCCCTCGACTCGGGAGACGAGGCGTTGGAAGTGCTCTTCGAAGCCCCAACAACTGTCGAGGGAGAGCCCCAGGTATTTCATGTACCGGCCCGCCCCGATTCACTCGTCACCAACGCGTATCCACGAACTGGGTGGTTCTCTGCTCCTCGGCAGTTTGTGGAACCATAGCCCCTCGGTTTTTTGAGGCGCTATCCGCAGACCCAAGGCGTGGATTTTGGTCAAGACAATTGCCACCACTTACTCCGCAAGCCGGATGGTTCCCTCGAAGGAATCCCCGCTGGCCACACCAGAGTGTCGTCAGCGTAACAGACTAAGCTGTCGCCAGCAGGGAGAACGACACGCAGGACCGCGTCGTAGGCGAGGTTCCATAAGAGGGGGCCGAGAACTGACCCCTGTGGAACCCCGCATGTAATCTCCCTCCGCTTTACGCTACCCACGTAGCGTATGTGCCTATCGCGTAGATAGGCCCCTATGATGCCCTGCAGGTAGGGCGGACACCGATGATAGACTAGTGCCGCCCTAATAGCACCCCACGGGATGGAGTTGAAGGCTTTGACAATGTCTAAACTGGCCGCCAACGCCACGCCACCCCGCCGGGACACTGCCTGTTCCAACAGTGATCGGACGCGAAGAATCGCGTCGATGGTGGACCGCCGCTGCCGGAAGCCATATTGACTTTGAGCCAGGTCGGGGCCAACTCGCGACAGGTGCTCAACAAGTCTTCGGGTAATTATTTTTTCGAATAGCTTCGACGCCTCGTTGAGCAGGCAAATGGGACGGTAAGCAGACGAAGACTCTACAGCCCTTCCTTCCTTCTTCACGAGAACCAATCCAGCTTCAGCGGTCAGCGAGCTCTATAATCATTGGGTGAGCCCTTGGGCACCGTGACCGTGATCGCGGCCGATGCGGAAGCCTTTGGATGGTAGACCTTCCTGTTCCCCCTTTTCCTTCTTCCTCTTTGGGAAGCATTTTGGGGAGCGGACAACTATGACTGCGAAGCCTACGCAGCAGTACCCTCCATCTGAGTCTTGTGAGGCCTGGGCTTTTTCGTCTTCTTGGTGATAGTGGACCACAATTCACTAGTTCCACTGTGGCCTGTGAAACCACTAGACACATCAGCTCTAGAGGCACCCAGTGGGTGTGGAATTCCAAGTCAGCAGATTAAGATGGAATGCGAAATTTTACGCAGCTTATCCTTGGAAACCTACATGCTTCTCTTCTGACATTCGCTTAGCTTGCACGGAAGGCTCGATTTGATCACATTGGGCGTAATGGGAACAACCTTGTTTCGTACTTATCGAGAGTAAAGCGTTTTGGTATTAGCAAAAACGGTTGAATATAATTTTTGTCGCCCCTCACTACCTCCACTGCTGATACCTGGTGGCTTACTGGCCCATACCACTGAGGCGAAAACAAACTTGTTTGCCTGTGTTTTCGCGGAACCTTCGCATCTGGATACTGGTAGCGCAACACCCGCTACTCCTCCAAGCGGTTTCGTGACGAATATTTCGTACATTTGCAACCCCCAGGTGGATATTTACAAAATGCTACACAGGGAGAGCTGTGCTTCCACTTTGTTCGTGCTTACCGCTAAGGAGACGAGTCGCTGTTTCCCGACAGCCTATACCCTATTCCTATAACCTAGGAATCTTCGAGTTGCGAGTGAACTGGTTTCTTCTAGGCTAGTGTTACGGTGGCGGGGTGCTACACCAACCACAACTTGGACAATCTCTCTTAAATGAAGAACGTGACGTGTAAGGTGAACGTTTGAGTATACTAGGTACTTCCCAAGGTTCTTATCTGCGCTGATGACGTTGGTCCCTGCGCATCTGCTATGCGCAATATGGTGCCACGGAGAGAGACTAGTACTCCCTTCCAATAAATGTGCCGCGGACTTCAGTAATCATTCCTCAGGGTTCGACTTCATTATTCATTATCTTCCACAGTTGAGCTATGACTGTGCCTGGACTGCATTATGCTCGATGTTATAAACCGTAGTTGAGTCACTGAAATGAGACCGTTGCCTAAATTTTATTTTGATCTAACCCTTTAAACCTTTTTTAAATTAATAAACAAATTATATAAAATATACCATAATGTATGCCTTAACGTATTCTACTTAGTAAATTTAAAATCAAATTTATGAAAAAAAGCCCGGGAAACCTTAAATTTGGCGGTCGTGTTTGTTTTGCTTACATTTTAATTTAATCTTATTGGTTTGGATCTTTTTGTATATATTTTTAATTATTCTTTCTATTTATTTATATTCGTTCAGTTTTAATAGTTATAGGAACCTATTAGGTAAGTTTTTTAAATTATTAGTTTTAGATCATGGATCCTCCAGAGGATCCTGGGGGGACGGTTCCTGATATAGGTCACGTAGTGACCATTTCTAATAATGATACGAGCGTAGACACTGATGGTTCCGTTAATTTAACTAACGGAAAACGAAAAAGAGTATCTGCTAGACCCATAATTTGCAGACATTGCAATAAAAAGAGACGCAAGAATGGCGGTAAAAAAGCAAATGACTGCAATTGTGTACATGAGATGGAAACTTCTCACCCCCTTACTCACAATCCTGATCCATCTAACAATATTATCACTCAGCAAAATTACCAAGGTTCAGTCACTACTACTATCACTACAATATCACCACAGTCTTCAGTAGCTAGAATGATTTACACATCAACTGATGCTGCACCTTATATAGTGCATATACAAAAAGATGTAAATTCCTTAAATGACAATTTTTCCTTACACCCTATTACATTTGGACGTTTTCTAAAAAGAAACAATTTACATAATATAATTAACGGCAGTTTGAAAATAATTGAAAGAAATAGACTTTGCTTATCATTCTCAAATTATAATGATGCAAATACATTTTTGAATAATACTCAACTAAAACATGAAAATTATAAGGTTTTCATTCCCTCATTCTCTGTTACCCGTATGGGTGTTGTAAGAGGTGTCCCTGCTGAATGGTCTGATGAGGAAGTGATGGAAAATATTACGGTTCCTGTAGGTTGTGGTCAAATCCTTAAGATAAGACGAATAAAACGCAAAGTTACCATGGATGGGAAAATTTATTTTAATAACACAGAAACTGTAATTCTTACATTTGATGGGCAAGTACTACCAAAACGCATATTTATGTGTTATACATCCTTGACTGTCAACCTTTACATATATCCAACCATACAATGTTGCAATTGCTGTAGGTATGGTCATGTCAAATCACAGTGTAGATCACAGCCTAGGTGTTACAGATGTGGACAAGGTCATAATGGTGACAGTTGCTCAGTCAATGAGGATTCTATTTCTTGTTGTATGTGTAAAGGTTACCATGAAGCCACAAGCAAAAAATGCCTAGAATATGAGAGACAAAAAGCCATTAAGAAAACAATGGCTAAAAGTTGCATTTCCTATTCTGAAGCATTAAAGCTGCATCCTACTATTTCCAAAATTTCTTATGCTGATGCCTTAATTTCATCTCCTAATATTTCAAACAACACCACTTATGTTCCACAAAATTATTCTCCAATTAAACCAAACATCTTATAAAAAATCAGTTATCATCATCAGTTTTCATTTCATTATTATTCCCTTTATTCAAACTATAAACATATCAATTACATTTTTAAAATATATATCAAAATACATGTTTTAAAAATATAAAAAATAGTGACCAACCAGCATCGGGCACAGGGTCCAAGATACCGGTGGTTAGGACCCCAGAGAGAGGAACCTCCTCACAATACGTGCCGTGTCAAGAAGTACCGCTTTCTGTATCAAGCCCTTGACCCAGCCGCCTAACGAGAGCCTCTTGAGATGATAGTCGAGGCTCTTTGCCATTAGGCCATGGGCAGAAACAACTATCGGCACAATGATTGCCGTGTCTACGTTCCACATGTCAACAATCTCGTGTGCTAAGTCAAGATATTTAATTTCTTTATCTTTTTCAGCTTTCACGAGATTCTCATCATGTGGAACAGTGACATCGACAATCATTGCGCGGCGCTCTAATCGATCTATCACCACTATATCAGGCTTATTGGCAACAATAGTCCTGTCAGTGATGATAGAACGATCCCAGTACAAAGTGATATGACCGTTTTCAAGAACTGGGTCGGGCATATACCTATAGTATGGCACCTCAGATTCCACAAGGTTGTATTTCAAAGCAAGTTGCTGGTGGATGATCCTGGCTACTTGATTATGTCTGTGCAAGTACTCGCCGTTAGCAAGACGAGAACAACCAGAAATAATATGTCTAATGGATTCTCCTGGACGGTGACATGCCCGACATATATCAACCGTACCATCCTTGACAATATATTTGCGGTAGTTGTTCGTCATAATAACTTCGTCCATAATTGCACAAACAAAACCTTCGGTTTCCCCAAAAAGGTCACCAAAACGTAGCCAGGCTACGGACGCTAGGAAGTCTACATCGGGCCCATGAAGTGCCCGATAATAGCGTCCATGTAGCTCCTTGCTCTGCCATACTTCCCTGCGGTCGTTGGTTCCAAGTACAATAGGTATGCGCCAGTTCTGTTTAGCCAACGAGAGCGGGGTGAGTCCTTTGTCCACTGCGACCACATCCCGATGCATCCCCATTTCGGCACGGAGGAAGTATTCTCTGAGGCTGCATTATTATTATTATTATTATATATTATTATTATATTATTATATACCTCTCTCTTGGAAATCCCAGATAGTTCTTCCGATTTTAAAACCTAATAATAGTCCATCTAACAGCATGGCTTACAGACCAATTGCACTTTCATCAGTCTTGTTGAAAATTGCAGAACATTTAGTTAAAAATCGTTTAGAATGGTATTTAGAAAATAGTAGATTACTGAGTGATAGTCAGTTTGGGTTCAGACGTGGAAAAAGTACTTTCGACAGCATAAGTATTTTTGTCACTGATATTAGGGTAGCATTTTCAGGTAACCAGTCTATTGTTTCAGCCTTTCTGGATTTAACTTCAGCTTATGACAATGTTGTTATATCCACCCTAAAAAAAAATTACGACAGTTAAATGTTCCTGTAATACTTTTCAACTTCATTTCAAACATCTTATCTGAGAGTCGTATTAATTTTTTACTAGAGGATTCTAGTTATGAATCCAGATTAGTATGGAAAGGTCTTCCGCAAGGATCGGTGCTTAGCCCTCTATTATATAACATTTAAACTCACGACCTTGAATCCACTTTAGACAGGGAAATGAAAGTACTTCAATATGCTGATGATCTTCTTTTATACAGTTCTCACCGATCTATTTCAACAGCCTGCTCTTCACTGACTAAATCTCTCGATCTCCTAAAAAACTAGCTTGATAATAATGGTCTGGAGCTGTCTACCTCCAAAAGTACCGTTGTATTATTTTCCAGAAAGCGTCTTCCTCCTCCCATTTCAATATATTATAATGGTAATCTTATTCCTTCAAAAACAGTAGTAAAATTTTTAGGGTTATTCTTAGATTCTAAACTTTCAGGAATTCCTCATTGCGAGTATGTCACTGTAAAGTGTGAAAAACGAATAAATATACTAAGATGTTTGTCAGGAGTCTGGTGGGGTGCTCATCCATTCTGTTTAAAACTTCTTTATAATGCAATAATAAGAAGTGTTCTAGACTAAGGAACATTTTTGCTAGATCCTGGAAACGTGGCTGCATTTAGAAAACTTGATAATATTCAATCAAAAGCATTAAGAATAATATCGGGGGCTATGAAGTCCAGTCCGATCAATGCACTCCAAATTGAATGTGTAGATCCACCTCTTTCTTTTCGCCGTCAATATCTTTCTGACAAGTTCCTATTCCGGTCATTGCAGTTTTCTTACCATCCATTACGTACAAAACTCCAGTCTCTTCTTGACCACATTAATTCTTCTAATTATTGGTCTCATAAGTCACCGCCTTGTCTTGTCCAAAGTTATAAAAAGTTTATTGCTTTACAAGCGCCAACTTACCACTCAGATTCACACCCACTTTTTTGCAGTGATTATGAATCATTAGTTTCTATTCCAGATGTTCATTTTAACATAGGTATAAATAAAAAAGATGATTTGGCAAAATTTACTTTTAATTTTGCCAAAGATAGCAATTGGAACAAATCGCATCATATATATACTGATGCTTCCAAGCACTCTACTTTTGGAAATGTTGGAGTAGGTATTTACCATTCTTAGTATAGTATAGTACAGAAAGTTAAACTTCCGCCTGAATCATCAGTATTTACTGGAGAATGCTTTGGTATATTTAAAGCCGTAGAATACGTTCAAATTATGAAACTGAAAAACACAGTTATCTTTTCAGACGCTTTGAGTGCCCTACAAGCCCTTATGAAATTCCCCTTTAAATGTAAAATAGTTTATCCTGTAATTATACTAATAAGAAAATTGCTCTACAAATGTTCACAACTTGGATATACAGTCACTTTCGCCTGGATTCCGGGGCATAGTAATATTGTGGGTAACAGCAAAGCTGATCAGCTTGCTAATGAAGCTGTAGACTGTGGGGATACATTTCCTTTTGTAAATTATTGTCACGACCTGATGAGTCTGCCTATGATATTCCTTCGGGAAGTCTGGAGAGATTCATGGGTAGATAGTCAGTTGACCAAAGGAAAATATTATTCATTTATCCAACCATATATCCCTAAGAAACCTTGGTACTTTAAATTAAACTTTGGAAAAGCTGAGACCAGCTGCCTCATACGCATGAGGTTAGGCCATGTTTGCTCTCCTGCCCATCTTGCCCGACTCAATATTATTGACAGTGATCTGTGTGAATGTGGTGAAAGTGTGGGTGATATAAACCATATTTTCTTTTCTTGTCGTTTACATAACCATGATTCTTTCTTTGACTCTTTACTTTCTCTTTGTGTTCCTTTTCCAACGTCTATTCCAGTTTTACTTGCCACTAATGATCCTAAAATATATAAATATATATCGTTATTTATCACTGTAAATAAAATTCGTTTATAGTATATAATTATTTCTTTTCCCGATCCTTTCCAATAATACTCCGATATGCTTTTTCAAAATCATTTTTTATTACATATAGAAGTTTCCCCGTTTTTGTTTGTGGCAATGCGCAAATAGCGACAAGCCAGGAAAAAGAAAAAAAACAAATACATGAATAAAAATATTCTAGAATTTTATATTCTAGAAACTTTATAACAAATTCAGACCTGTGCTTACATGAAATTGATTCACATATCTTTTATTTATTCCATAACATATTAATCATTAACAAAAATCTAAAATTAACACATTTATGTATTTCGTTAAACTTAAATGTACATAGATGGTACACAAGGCGGACTTAATGCCATAAGGCATTCTTTACCAGTCAACCTTTTATCACTTATACAAGATATAATAGTAACAATTATATGCTTAATCTAAGTAGCATGTACATTATTATAATAAAAATATTTTCTTCTTCTCTTAAATTATGGCTTATGTAGAGTATCTTCCACAATTTCGCCTATGTCAAGTATAAGGCAACGTCGTACGGTATTCAGATGAATCGTAACATATTCATAAAATATTTCTCTAAAAATCAATAAAATATGTCGGCAACGTCGTACGGTTCAATTGTTTTTTCTAAAAATATTTTATTTCATCTCCAGAAATACCATTCATATGTTACATATTATACTATACACTAGGGCCAATTACACGGCAAATTACAAACGCAAAGTTAGAGTCATAGACTAGGTAGTAAGCATGAAGTTATAATCAGAGGTAGTAAGATACTTCGTAATTCGTATCGGTTATCATAAATCATTTTATCTGATCTCTCACTGAAGAATATCATAATATTTTGCGTATGACAACTCACTCAAATAACAATAGAGTTATAATCATAGACAGAGTATTAACTAGACGGAGCATTAGCGTATACCGTAGACTGAGTATTAACTAGACCGACCTTTTTCGTGTGCGTAATTAAACTATCCGTCGGCTGGTTTCCCGACGTTTAAGGGGGTATACCGAGAGAGAGATAGTTTAGCAGGGTTACCAATCTATGAACTCATTTCCCTAAATATTATTAGTGTTCTTAAGCTTCTAACTTGATTGGTGAAAACCTGAATATTATTATTATTTTTAGCTTATAACATAAGACTGTTCAGCGTTATATATATCGGCCGTTTATATGTCCACTGCTGCCATCATTTTGGGGTATTTGCCAATACTCACCACGCTTGGCAGGCGGGTTGGTGAGCGCAGTATGGATACCGTTTCACAGAAGGGACGCTTCTACCCATCCCCCTGGTTTAGAATCCCTGAGTTGCCTTTTACGACATCCACGGGAGGAAATGGAGTGGTGGACACCACACGGATAATCCGGACCCCACACGGATATTATGATATATGTTTAGCGTTGATTACTAATTATTTTCAATTTAATTGACAAATATCAAAACGCTAATAAGTGAGAACATGACAGAATTTGCTGAGTGTCTGAGCGAGTTAAATGCGATAATTGAGAATAATGACGTGGAATCGATTTTTATTCTTGGTGACTTCAACGCACAAGCAGGTGAGCCGTTTTGTAATTAATTAACAGCTTTCTGTGAGGAACAGTCGTGGACATGAACTGGCTGCCTCGGGACACATACATTCGTGAGTGAGGCACATGGGTGCCGGTGATGGCTCGATCGTCGCGTGGTGACGAGCGCGGCGGAACCCTCGGTGATGAATATAAGTGTACTTGACGATACCACTCTGCACATACACTCTGACCACTTTCCGTTATTGATTGAATGTAACATTAATATGAGACCGCGCACCGGAAAACGCAGCGTGGGACGACCTCCAACGAGGTGGACAGGCGACCTGGTGAAGGTCGCTGGGAGTCGTTGGATGAGGGCGGCATGTAACCGCTCGTTGTGGAAACTAAGGGGGAGGCCTTTGTTCAGCAGTGGACGTCCTCTGGCTGATATGATGATATGATGAACATTAATATTGATTTACCAAAAATTATAACAGCGGTTAATTCTTTAAACAATGTAAAATAGGGGTAAGGGATAATTATCAACTAACTAAATATTTTAATTACTGTAATTCAAAATTAAAACATGTAGACTTTCCATCACAATTTAGAAATTGTGCGAATAGAATGTGTGCTGATGATAGTCATAAATTATTATTAGATGAAATGTATCATACCATTGCAATAATCCTTCATTTTATTTTATTGATGTCTAGTGGAAATTCTACATGGAACTTTCTTCGCCCCGGGGGAGGGCGAAGGGGTATGACAGACTCCTACCGGCTAAAACCACTTGAGCGGTCATCTTCGGCACCGAAGGAGATCACTCTTACAATCTAAAATAGCGCAGTTTACCAAGGGTTCAATAATATTCACAACGTGCACAATCACACAAGTTCCCAAAATATATCACTTCATCATCATCATCATATCAGCCACGTCCACTGGCCTCCCCCTTAGATTTTCACAACGAACGTTTACATGCCGCCCTCATCCAACGACTCCCAGCGACCTTCACCAGGTAGTTTATCCACTCATTTGAGGTCGTCCCATGCTGTGTTTTCCGGTGCGCGGTCTCGACTCGAGAACCTTTTTTTGGGGAACAAAATCCCCAACGGCGATCAGTTCTACGAACTATATGCCCTGCCCATTGCCACTTCAGTTTGCTAATCCTTTCAGCTATGTCGGCAAATTTAGTTCTTCTCCGGATCTCCTCATTTCTGATACGATCTCGTAGAGAAATACCAAGCATAGCTCTCTCCATAGCTCGCTGAGTGACCTTGAGCTTTGTTATGAGGCCCATAGTGAGTGACCACGACTCTGTTCCATATGTCATCACTGCGGCAGTGCGGTATTGTTAACGAAACGTTGCGAATTTTCCCGAACGATGCCCAGCCGAGTCGGATTCGACGACTGACCACTTTCTCGAAGTTGAACCTACCTAACTGGAGAGTATGTCCCAGGTAGACATACTCGTCAACAACTTCGAGAACAAAGCTCCCAATGGATATTAGGATAGGCAAGGCATGGGCATTCGACATGACTTTGATCTTGCCTATGTTCATTTTAAGGCCCACCTGTTGGGAAACTCTGTTGAGATCATCAAGTATCGTGCTGAGCTCTTGCAGCGAGTGATATACTCGCCATTATTGTTATGCTAAATCCTTTACACTCTAGTAGCTTGAAGGCATCCTCAATGGCGTCCCCCTGTCTCACACCTCTCCGCAATGGAATTGCCCCCGTGCTCTCTTCATGTAATCGAACCGCCATGGTGGCGTTTCTGTATGAGCACTTCAACACTTGTATGTTATGTATGCTTGTATGTACTGATAGTCAATGTGGCACTGCTGCAGAGACTGCAGCACTGCTCAGGTTTCCATCGAATCGAAGGCTTCCTCATAGTCCACAAACGCTAAGTATAAGATTATACTCCTCGGTCTTCTGTATAACCTGCCGCTGCGTATGGATGTAGTCTATGGTACTAAAACCTTTTCGGAAACCGGCTTGTTCGGGAGGCTGGAAGTTATCAAACCTGCGCTCGAGCCGATTAGTGAAAATGCTTGAAAACAGCTTTTAACATGGCTCAGAAGTGAGAGGGTGTTGTCACCCTTTTTGAAGAGTAGCACCACCTCACCTCTGTTTCATGCCCTCGAGTAAGACGGAATTAAATAGCTTTTAAAGGACTTTAAAACCGGTGATCCACCCGCTTTCAGAAGCTCTGTCGTAATTCCGTCATACCTTGTTATTTTAAGATGTTTCAAGGCCATCCCAATCTAATACAGGCTGATGTCCGGGATATCCTCAGTATAGTGTCGGGTTAGTTTGGCTCGCGGGTCTCCGTCAGAGTCAATGGTAGGTACAGTTACCGAGGTGTATAGCTACCGGTAGAAGTTCTCAATCTCTCTCAGAACCTCTGGCATAGTCGACGCCACACTGCCGTCCTTGGTCTTCAAAGTCAAAGTCAAAGTGAAAGTCAAAGTTTTTTATTTCAAATAAACCAAATATTGGCACTTATGAAACGTCAGAATCTAAGTTGCACGGTTCCAAATAGTTGATCTCGTGGAGAAGAGCCGGCAAGAAACTCCATGGATACTCTTTTAAAATAATTGAGATTACAATGTTGATTGATACAAATTATTGTAATATATATACCGAGAAAAATGTAGGACAATGTGTAAAGATGGAACATACCACAATGAAATTATAATAATAAATTATTTGCCGTGGCAGTTAACGGCTGACCAGTCCCAACAAACGGCACTCGTTCACGAGCATGACGCATGCATCAGCATCGCTTAGCTCAACCATATTGTAGGGAACCGAACGACCCGATACACAACACCACCGCCAGCAAGACATTTTAGTGAGTATGACAGACCAATAAAGCCAGGCAAAAGACAATCAATATAAGTACTAAAAATAACATCAGTAGCTTCAGCTTCTAATACGACTTTTCTCAACATATTTGTCTATTGCGAACACTTTGGAGCCTTGATTCCGCTCAATCGTCTCCTTAACACCGTTGGTGTTAAAGGAACGTATGTTGTGAAGCAAGGACTTCCATATCCCTATATTGAGCAGTCGGTATGCTTCAGTATCAACGGAGGACTGGAGTGTCATGGCGCGTCTTTCTGCCATGAGGTCGATAGTGTGATCGGAGAATTTTTTTGGTCTACCTTAACGGTGGGTTTTAAAGAACTTGGAGAGTTTCTACAAACCTACCGTTTAAATCGTACACAGATACGCAATGTTCTAGGCACACGTCTCGGGGTTTTGGATATGAGCACTAGAGGGCCGGAGCGTAGACCTCATCAGACGAGACCTCTTAACTTTGAGATTAATATTTATGTGCCTTTTATGTGCCTCTACCATTCGGTGAACACTACCGGTTTTCACCCTATGGATCGCAGAGATATAATTGAATATTTGTCGCCTATTGGTTATGGTGAAGTCAATCTTATTCTTTGTGGAATCATCGGGACTCATCCAGGTTCATTTCCCGCGAGGCAGCTTTTGGAAAAAGGAGTTTATCACGAAGAGTTCCTCCTTTTCCAAAAAGTCGGCCAGTCTCTGCCCCTGGGGTTCAGTTGCCCATACCCAAATTGCCCCACTCTCAACTCACCACCGCATCGTGTGGCCCGCTTTGCGTTGAAGTCCCCTATAACAACAGTGAAGTGTGCCTTGGAGGTACCTATGTATGTATGGCCCTACTTACGTCCTCATTGATACTCTCTACTTCATCATCTGGGTGTGAAGAAGTCGGTGCATAGACCTGTACGACAACGGTATTCGTTGAAGGTCGTACAGGTCTCTCTTTAGTATTAGGTACGCTACCCTGCTCGACACACTTTCAAAGCTAACCATTATTTTAGTGAAGACCTTCGGTAGAGGAACCCGACACCACCTTGAGACTGATAGTCGCCTTCCCGGTAGTAGAATAAGTTGCTGGATTTCAAGGTTATCGTGTCCTCGCCCTCTCTTGGGACTTCTTACAAACCCATGATATCCTAGTGCAACTTACCTATTTCTTCTTCCAGCTCAAAGATCTTTTCGTCTGCCCTCAGTGTACGTGCGTTATATGTTACCAGGCTGGCAGTTGGGGTAGTTGCATCCCATCTGGATCCCATCCGGAGATTCTTAATATCACATATTAGGCTAAAATACAATTCACCAAGATATTTCACTATTTGTCTAGCACCAGTTCGCGAGAGCTAAACAATCCCCACTACTAAAATAAATGTATACGCTGAAAGAGATAAAACATCATTAGGTTGTCCCCTTACTCCGACGTCGATTTGTATAGAAGCATCTGTTTTTCTTGTAATTTCTGGTTTTAATTAATCAATTTCCTTTTTTCGTATTTTCCATTATCCCGGCGTTTTAAGCTATTTTCAATTTACGGTAAATAGACAAAAATATAAACAATTTTTTAAATACATTTCATTTTTGTTCGTTGGTGGACCTATTTTAGCCCATTGTTCTTTAATTGCAAGGTTTTTTTTTTCATTTTTCTAATAATAGATGAATCCGGGCCTGAGAACCGCTTATGGGATTAACTACACTTAATCAGTTTGATTCAGCTTTTGTCCGAAGAAAACGCCAGTTTTGAATGGAGATGCGTGCGCACTCGTTCAGCTTTTTGCATCTACTCGTATTCAACATAAGCGGAAAACAGGTATAAACTGAGGACAAATGTGTTTTTATCATTGATATGCTTGCACATGCTAAAGACAGTGTTCAGCGCCCACAGAGTATATAACCACAGAGCCGTTCTGCTGCAATCAGCGCTGTACACGTCATCAATTAGTTGCGACTTGCATAGGTAGATTGATTTGTTTTAGCAATATTTCACCACTACCTACCACTCCGCTAGGTCCACATACTGTCATTTGCGCTTTAATTTATTACGTTCCAGTCTTTCAATTTCTTCTGAAAGAAGCGAAACGATTACAACATCGCACTAGGAACTGTCCATGTTGAGTTCAGAATACCGAATAAAAGTAGTTTACGGTTTTCGCAGCTTGTATGTAATTGCTTTCCAGTCTTCCAGCATTGTACGCGGTAGGTAAAAGCGTTTCAGCATAGAGAACATGCTATGACGGCCTTTCACCTAACGAAGCTGTACGCGGCTGATAGAAGCGGATCTGAATATATGTAAACCAAAGATTTAAATGTGATTTAAACAATATTGTCCAGCGAAACGTGAATGATGCTGTTTAAATGTAGTTAGGCCCTAAAAATTAAACTACATACAATGACTAATTATCGAAACGTAGTGTCGAACTTATTTCTTTATTTACAAACATTGAAAATGAAGATAGCGGTTAATAGATTTTTTATATAGCAATTATGATATGTCACACTTCGCGCCAGAAATGCGTTGTATGTCAAAATGTGTAGGTTTAATTTTCGGTTTTGAAATATTCCGATAACTTGTGTCGTACATTTTTGAAATATTCGTATGTAGAAGTTAAGTAATCAAGTACGTACCTACTTACTTTTTAATCAATAAATGATGATGATTAAGTGTATGCGTTGACAAAATATCTGTGAATGTGAACATTGGCATGGTTTTGTTCTGTACTCCTCTGCACTTTTACAGATAGCTATATTATCTACATAGCTTGTAGAGAAAACTGTACATGTATTTATGCAACTTGGATGTCATAGAGCTCATTTTTGTGAATAAGTAGACACTTAGACTAATTTGTGTGTAAGAATGACTTTACAGCAATGTATCCTTTATCATTGTCCACTTGTAGATATGCCGGAGCAAACAATCATTGGCACAGAAGTGAAAACTGCACTGGACAGTTTGGAACACTATTGTTTAGAGAACCACTTGTCTCGAGCCCAAGATTATACTATAATAAACAATGCATTGGAGAAGGACGAAACTTTAACCCTAGAAGAAACTGAAAGGTTACTGGCAGTATGTGTACACGACTTGAAAGATGATATGAAGTACACTGCCACCATCATGAACATTATTGCCGTGATTCTCTCTAGAGTCAAGGTAATAAACAATGATCATAATAAAATAACTGCAATTTTTTTGTATATGCCTTCATTGGTAAAATGCCTATGTCAATGCTTTGTTTGTAAACATCTTTTTAGATGGGCAAATATGATCCATGCCCAGACCTGTTGCCATCAGCTTTAGCAGTGGTCCAGATAATCAAAACAACAGCTCTACTAATCAAGGTGGAATCATTAAAGGTTTTATGTTATGATACCTTGTTATCATACCCTGATGACATTCTTATAGCAGTTGCTGAGCATCATGAAGAAGTATTAGAGATATTCAAACTTTACTGTCATGTGAGGATACCAATTGAAATAAGATTACAGGTATGTTGTTGATTTGCAGATAAGTATAACCTTAATTTTAAGTTGTATGTCACATGTTATTTGGTACTAGCTGGAACTGCATCTTTTTCCTACATATCAGTATTTATTTGTGTATGCTATATCTAGGTTATGCTAGTACTTTGATATCTGCTAGTCATTTCAATAATCACTTGTATTTATTTCAGGTTTTTAGTGTACTGTTCAAATTATTAAAAATACTGCCAGCAGAAAGAAAGAAAGTATTTATTGAAAAAGGGATTGCTGTTTGGTTTTCCAAGATCATTCCAACAATAATGAGTCACATAAACATAGCTAGTGCCGAGTCTGATATGAATATGGAAATACTGGAAGTTTTGACTGATGAGCTTGTCACATGTGACTACGCTGAGAATTCTCAGTGGCGTTCAATATTGGAATGTATTTGTAGTGCAGAAAAGTAAGTTTAAATAAGTATCTTAACTTACATAAACATGCTTTTGCTATATATCTTTTCTCTAGTAAGAGAAATATACACAAAAAAACTACAGCATTTTAAAATTAATAGTTTAACCTATAAAATATAGCAGTGATAGACTAGTGGTTGAGTGCTTGCCTTCCATACAGGAGGGTCTGAGTTTGATCCCGCCCTGCACCTCTGACTTTTCAGATTCATGTGTGGATCGGAATTATGATTATCACTTGTGTTAACGGTGAAGGAAAATATTGTGAGGAAACCTGCACACCTGAAAGGGCTTCAAAATGTTCTCAATGGTGTGTGTAGTCTGCCACCCCGCACTAGACCATACTTGTTGCCTAAGACCTAACCTTTCTCATTATCTGAAAAGGCCTGTGCCCAGCAGTGGGACAGTCATGGGCTGATTATGTTATCTTAAACCTATAAAATAAATAATTTCAACTTAATTGACATTACAATTACTATTTTTACCATTATAATGCAAACAACAAAAGTGAGAAAGGTTACACATGTAGACATCAATAAATGCAACAATAGGGAGTTTGAGGAGAAGCATATTAGGTCTAGCCGAATTAAATTAGCCAATGTTGCAATAATACTATTTATCTATATAAGTTATTATTAATGGGACTGCTACTTATGAGTGAAAATCATTATTATTTTAATTCAAATGCAATTTATTTTTCTCTTTTTACTTTTTGCCTTTATGATTTAAGTGTTGTCTTGTGTGCCTCCTATGCCATTGTTTATAATGCTATTATGTGTTTTATATACAAGACAGAAGGTTTTATAATCCATTATAGTTTGAAACAGATACATTATTAAGTTCTAACAAGCCAATATTACTAATTCTATTGATATAGCTTGTATATTTATTATAACTTATAATTTTTTTTTTCTGGAAATTAGAATTTATTATCATCACTTAACCCTTGATAAAAAAATATTTCTAGGTACCCATCAGTCATGAAAAATCTTTTACAAAAAGGGAGTTGTTTATGGTACAGATTATGGATAGTTTTTATCAGACTTCTCAAGCACCAAGTAACACAGTCACTGGGAACTATTGGAACTCCTATCAATTCTATGTTGCCTGTCGTTGAGGCAGCATTCAAAGTGGATGTAGAAAATAGGTGTAGAGCCTTTGAGTGTTGGAATCAACTAATTGACAGTTTCTCAACTGAAACAAATGAAAGTAATATAAACAAAAGAATTAAATTGCTGATAATTCCACTCAGGTCAAATAATGCAAAAACGGAAGCAACCGCGTTAGCTAAGTTTAGGTGCTGGTGGCACTTAATATATAAATTTCAAGAGAAAATAGATAAGTTCCTTGACATTATTTTGATATCTTTTCTACATTTCTGCTTTGGAAGACACAGTGCCTCAGATAAATCCACATTAGTACCTGGACAAATTTCTATGGCTTTGAAAAAAAAGTGTATACTTGCAATTGTGGATTTGGTTGGCCATGTAAATTGTGATGGTTGTACTGACTTACCCAAATTGAAAGGTAAAATGATTAACACAAAACATTTAGTTGATAACTGGAATCATTGGGTTTTCTCACTGACTTCAACAATCATGATGTCAGCTACTAGTAATGATGATGGATTGACAAAACAACAAATGTCATGTTTGTGGAAATCATTTCATATGACTATTGGTGAATTACCTGAAAATAATATAAGAAAAGACCTATTTGCTGAAATGTTATCTATATTAGTACATTTGGTGCAGGTAAAAATTATTTTTATTTTTGTTACATAATTTCTTTATGTGTATTTAAATTTTTGTTAATTGTCTGTTGCTGCAGGAATGTAAATCTAATGAGAAGCTTGCTGATCTTGTGTTCAATGCATTGGTACTGTCATTATTTGATAAAGATATAAGAATCAAACAACTTTTAAAGACCAAAAATGATTTGAATGATCCTCTATACAAAATTGTCAAGATTTTACTGGATCCTTCATTGAATATTGCATATCAAAGGTAAAATATATTAAATATTATATTATCACTTGATTGTAAGTGTAAGTATCAAACTTGCGCAATAAGAAAAATATATGTAAAAGTATCTTTAACATCATATCAGCCAAAGGAAGTCTATTGTTGAACAAATGCCTCCGCCATAGATTCTAACATTTATGTCACCATGTTGGGGAAATTGGCTTGTACTTACCATGTTTGGCTTAGTGAGTGCAGAATGGCTACTGTTCCACAGAAGGGATGTTGCTGCCAATCTCTCTAATTAAGGGTCCCTTAGTTGCCTTTTACGACATCCACGGCAAGAGATTAAGTGGTGCTATATCCATAGTCCAGACATCACACAAGAATCTTTAATATTGAAAGAGTAAAAAGGTACTTCAATCATCAAATCAACCTAGATCGTCTTATTTTTTTAAACCTTGCCCCTTGAGACACAAATCCACACACAATACACTCAGACCCGAAATAACTACCGGCAGATAATACAAATATTTGTTCCATGTAAGAATCGAACCCGCGACCCGGTGCACAACAGCCGACTGTATTAGCCACTGCACCAACCGTGCCGTCGCAAATTAAAACCTCATATTTATAAAAAAAAACTAATTTCAGCTGCAACATCAGAGAGTTGGTGGCAAAATTGAGACCAGTGACAGACATGATTTTGGATCCTGACTTTAGCTCTCCCAGGATTGTCACAGTTTGTCTGCTAAAGACCTTTCCTGCAACTGATATAGCTTTAATCTTATGGACTGCACTGGTAGAATCAACTTGTGAATCAAAATGTGACTTGTCTGCACCGAGTTTGTGTAGTATCATGCTGTGGCCATTGCATTCTGTAAATATGTTTAATGATGTAAGTATATTATGTGTTATTTATTACTAATTGCATGTAATATTTTAATTTCTTAAATAAAATTTTGCTGCTGTCTATTGGGTAAAAACATAAATATATTTATTTTATTATCTGAAATTTATGCCGGCTCAGAATACCACCACCCCATCTCCTCCCATGGGTGTCGTAAAAGTCGACTAAGGGATAAGCCGGAGGATGGGCAGCAGCGTCCTTCGATTTCATTAACAACTCAACTGCGATCGCCAACCCGTCTGCCAAGCGTGGCGATTATGGCAAAACCCCCCAATGATCCCACAACACACCCATATCGGTCGTTGTCGTGATCTTTGGGGGAGGCTTGTGTCCAGCAGTGGACTTCATTCGGCCGAAAATGATTATCTGAATATGTAGTTTTGTGAACCGGAGGCTAATGTAACCTTGTTTTGTAATGCGTTGGTCAACCAGTTTGCTTCAATAATTTTCGATCAAATATACTATTGATGCATGAACTTGCACAAAATCAAACTCATCTGATGTCTCAGAATTGAAGTGTACCTATAAATATATATTTACGTCTACAGCTATTTGAAAATAGTCCTAAACTGACAATGTGTTCACCTTAATATAAGTCTTAGCTCTCAGTCATAGTGTTGAAACAAGTTTCATCATTTCATATTTACATATCATTTCAGCTGAATAAAATCCACTGCTGTACATAAGCCTCCTACAACGACCGCCACAACGACCGGTTTTGGTGTGTTGTGTGTTCATTCAGGGGTTTTGTCATAATCGCCTCGCTTGGCAGGTGGGTTGGCGATCGCAGTTGAGTTGTTAATGTACTGGAAAATGCTGCTGTCCGTCCTCTGGTTAATCCCATAGTCCCCTTTTACGACACCCAAGGGATGAGATGGGTTGGTGCTATCCGTAGCTGGCACTGCAGGGGGAGTAAGTGTGGATAAGTGTAATAATTGTTACCCTTATTCTCTGACAATGGCAACCTATTTTATATCATGTAAACAATACAATGTAAAATGAACCTCATATGTATAATTATATATTAAGTGTAAAATCGTCACAATGGATATGAATTTTCAATCATTTTGACTGTGCACTTACTACATCTTTATCGTTTGCACGCGAGAGTGAGGATAGATGCGTAATACACGCAGTTGAAAAATAACTAAAATATGCAAAAGATGTTGATATTTATATGAAAACTAGCTGGGACCCCCGGTTTCACCCACGTTCAATTTAGAGTACTTCGACATAGACACTTGACATAAAATATATATATTGGATTTCAAGGTTTTTTTTTGCGCGGAACCCTAATTGTTTTTTAAAAATAAAAATAGACTAAAGTATTCCTTATAATATCTGCTATCTGCCAGTGAAAGTCCCGTCAAAATCGGTCCAGCCGTTTCGGAGATTACCCGGAACAAACAAGACACAACAAATTTAAAAATTGTTATTTGGTTATATGTACCGTGTATGATTTCATATGCATTTAGTAAAAAGCTGTTATTTTGACATTACAAACAGACACTTCAATTTTATTTATTTGTATAGACAAGATTAACAATTTAATTCCAAAGTTATACTTACTGAAAGTAGTCTCATCACTCATCACATCACTTCATCCCTTTTTTGCCCTTTTAGAGTATAGTTTGCAGTATGCAGCAGCATATGATATGTTGGCAAATACCCCCCAAAATGATGACACAGTTGTGAAAATCTATGGGGGAGGCCTTTGTTCAGCAGTGGACTATAAATGGCCGATATGATGATGAGAGTATAGTTTATGCGTTTTTGTACTGCAGACTTTGGCATTGTGAACCGTTGCATTGTTAGCGCCGTCGTGAACATGCGAGAGCATCTACAACTGATCTAAGCACAGTTTAGTTGGCGCCATTTTTTGAGCGGCGATCGTGCTTCTATAGTATATTTGATATATATGTATCGATGGTATTAATTATAAACATTTCAAATCCTTTTCCTCCGTTACGGGCTGCGGTATTGATTCCCGTACGGAATAAATAATTTTCTTGATTGTGCATGTGAGATTAATATTTATGAACTGAACCCATACTGGTACAGTTTGTTTATTTTATCTTCAATACAAGACAATATATTAATTTTTTTCTCTATTTTTACTTATATATTATAGGTCAAAATCTCTGCAATGACGTGGTACACAGCATATGATATGTTACATCCAAAACTAAAGGAGACTGAAATTGATATGGAAGTATGGAAATTCCTCGTGACAACAAAGGTTGTGACTAATTCAATTATATACTTCAAACTATGTGTAGCACTCAGCTTATTAAAACATAAACTGACTGAGAAAAGTTGTAAGTACATCCATCTCTTTATTTATTAAAGTGAATGTTTTTATTCATAATTAAAGCAACAGGTGATTAGAAAAGGCATTCATAAAGTTCTTCAACAGTTAACCAGGCTCAGACTCGGCCCAAGAAAACTCACTCACTGTAATCTTGGTGACTATAGTATCAATCTACTGATCATTGTAAAAGCAGTGAGATAGAAATAACTTTAAAGAAACTGAATTATTGCATAAATGTTTTTTACTTTCTTGCTATTTCATAAATCATCTGAAAATACAATTTTACCTTGATCTGGTTTTAACTGATATATTTCATTAATTAAAAAATTTGCTTTGAGGTGCAATAATTTAGTTTATGTTAGCTATATCATTTAATTCTAATGTATAGTCAAATTGGAATATATAGGATATTGCATATTATTTTACTCAATGAGGCAACTTGGGTTCAGCTTGTTACTTTGGCAGGTGTTTGATGATTCTTTAGTAATATGATGTTGCTTGATTTTGACTTGATAATAGCTTTTGATTTGTTCAAATATATTTACACCACAGTGGTTGATTTTTACAGGTACAGAATTGGAAAAAGAAATAAATTTATTACAAAATTTGATCAGTAACATAGATAGTTATGAAAGTTTTGAACCACTATTCCCTATACTCATACAAGGACTTCTTGGGATAATAAATATTGTAATTTCTCATGTAAATGAAACTCTAGCACGCCATATATTAGTTAGTGTTAAGAAAGTGCTGACAGTGATGACTCAAGCTTGTAATCAGCAATCTGATGTATGTATTAACTTGTGACTACTTCATTTACATTACTATATTTTTATGTTATGCTGTAAATTAATATATATTAATGATTTTTTATTTTCCAGGTCACCCAGATATTGTCTTTAATTGAAAGTCTATGGAAGCCTTTAGCTCCATTATTCAAAGTTGAATCATATTCTAAATTAATTCCAGTTATTGTCGACGATTTAATACAAAGTTCATCACATCTCTCTAAACAATCTTTGACAAAAAGTACAGTTCTTATTGTAATGAAAACTTTATCATCAAAAATCGTAGAAACTGATATTACTTCCAATAAAATAAAAGCTATAATAGAAGAGGTTGAAAGTGATACAAAGAATATAGGAAAAAATCTGAAGTCAGATAAAACTAAATTCACTACACCAAAATCAAAGGTTACTCCCAAAAGGACAAAGAAAAAAGAAACAAGTATAGTAAATACTGTCGTGGAAAATGGGGAAGAGTATGTCGTTGTAAAATCAAACTGGAAATTCAATCCAAGAAAATTAACAGAAAACCAAAAAGAGAAACTACAACGAAAGAGAGATATTCCTGCTTTGTATCAGGATCTATCACAGTCACAAGATGAATTTAAACTTGTATCATGGAAGACAGATTCGCAAGACACTTCTAATAGTAGTAAATCAGAAAGTAATACTTTTAAATCAGACAGTAATGAAACTGCCACGGATTTTCTTAAAAACATGCCCAGTTCTAATGTGGTTCCAAAAATATTGGAAATCTTCTTTGAAAACGAGAAGAAAGATAGTCCTAATGCAAAAGACTTGTCATCTAAAGACAACATAAATGTTATAGAAGATACTACTCTTAAAAATACTAAATCACCGCGTATGGCTTTGAAAGACCGAGTTTTTCGCAATGTAAGGAATTTAATAGAGAAGTCAGGAGTACAAAAAGAAAATAAAGATGTATCTGAAGATCTACATAAGTCAGAAAACATTATCAAGACACCAACACAGTTCAAAATTAACGACTCTGCTAATATTGTAAATTCCGCACCTCCATTGCTATCAGCTGATAGGCCCTCACGAGTTAAAAGAAAACCTAAAAAGTTTGATGAGTTACTATTAATAACTGCTAACAAACGTCAATCCATACTAGACATGAAATCAGATGATAGACTAGCGGAACCCAATGTTGCAAAAAATCCTTCAGAAACCGAAATAAATAGTGATTTTAAGAATATTGGAAAAGTATGGGTTCCTCCTGTGACTGATAACAATGAGGGCGAACCTGAAGATAAACAATTACCTGAAAATCAAAACATTTCTGGTCTCCATAAGATTAATCAACGCAATAAAAATGTACAAAAAAATAAATTTGGAATGATTAAGAACGGAAAAGATAAAATGGATGAAGAAAAAAGAATTGAAAATGAAAGTAAAGGTAAAAATAATAGTAATTTAGATTTAGATAATACTGGCAAAAGTAATAAAATGCTTGATGACAACAAGGATGAAAAGTCTGATAGCAGAAAGGAAGATGAGTCTACTATCAGAAAAGACGAAAAGGCTATTGGAAAACAAGATACAAAGACTATTGATGACAAAGTTCAAATGTCTAATGCCGAAAAGCTTGAAAAGCCTACTATCAAAACCGATGAAAAGTCTAAAGACAAAAAAGATAAAAATACTAACAACATGAAGTTTAATGAAAAAATGAGGGAAACGTCCAGTGAAAATCCAAATTATCCTAGTAAAGATGTAACAGATATATCAACTCCACAACAATTATCAAAGAACAAAAGAACTCTAGAGCAAAAGTCAATCACTAATAAGAATGGTGGAAAAAAACCGAGGGTTGAGAAAGAATTTGCATTTCATATCGTCGATGATCACCTTGAAAACATGGGGGAAAAGATCAAGGAAAATGACCCCAGTACAGATGTAAAAGAGGTATCAACTCATCAACAACAGTTAAATAACAAAGAAAGCCAAGAGCAAAAGTCAACTACCAAGAATACAGACAAAAAATCGGGGATTGAGAAAGAATTGATAATAGATATGGTCGATGATCATCAGGAAAAAGTGGCGGATATCTTTAGTGAAAATGACCATAGTAAAGAAGTCAGTGCAATATCGATTTCGCAACAACTATCAAAGACTAAAGAAACTCAAGAGCAAAAGTCAATCACTAATAAGAATAGCGTAAAAAAATCGAGGATTGAGAAAGAATTGAAAATGGCGACAAATATGGACGATAATAGTTTTGAAAAAATAGAGGAAAAGCAAAGTGACAATCAGAATGACCCTAGTACAGATGTAAAAGAGATATCAACTCCTCAACAAATGTTAAAGAACAAAGGAAGTCAAGAGCAAATGTCAACTAACAAGAATAGCGTCAAAAAATCGAGGATCGGTAAAGAATTGGTAATAGATATGGTTGACGACTGTCAGGAAAAAATGGGGACAAATTCCAGTGAGAATGAAGATATAGTACGTACTACAGATGTAAAGGAAATATCAACTCCACAAACAATATTAAAGAATAAAGGAATTCAAGAGCAAAAGTCAACCACTAAAAAGAATAGCATCAAAAAATCTAAGATTGAAAAAGAATTAGCCATAGACATGGTCGATGGGCATCCATTTTTAAAAATGCAATCCCAGAAACGATTGACAAGGAAAGCTTTAGAAACTGCTGGCACTGGTCGTAGGAAAATTTTGGCGGAAAAAATTATTAAATCAAAATCCGAAGGTAACAGCAGTTTTAAAAGTGACAAGAAAACCAAAGAGAAAAATAAAGAAAGTGATACTTCGACTACCTCACATACGGTTGACGAGAGCCAAGAAAAATATTCTGAAGCTAAAGATCAGACTTCATTTCCAGAAGAACTAGACTCTGAAGATATTATTGAGAGTTCACAAGATTCTACTATTACAACAGTATCAGTAAAATCTACAAACAAGGTTTCTAAAAAAGTACCTGTAGTTGCTTTACAAAAAATGAAGGTACCTGTAGATAAAAATGAGGAAATCAACGACTCTCAAAGTATATTAGACTGTGTAATTGTCAGTGAAGCAAAGTTGTCATCAAATGCCAATCAATGTAGTAAAGATGATATTGAGTTTCCCCTAAACAAAACTGCTTTAGAAGAAAGAAGTCAAACAGATCTTACTGAGAATATGGATACAGAACCGTTTGACGACAAAGACCTTTCTGAAGTCGTGATTGTAATAAATGACGATGTTCCACCTCCTTTGACTATAAGTAGTGATGAATCTGTGGTGGGGCCAGAAACTCAAGAAATAGCCGAAGCAGATACGCAACCAACTGATCCTCGAGACTTTATGCACACTGATGAAATACATGAACAAACAACTACAAGTTTAACTGGTGAAAACATTACCGATGATACATGTAGTGTCGAAAATAAGGCTGAACATTCAATTAAATATCAATTTCAAAGTAACACACCAGTGGATCCTACAGATAACACTACAATAACATTATCCGATTCAGCATGCAGAGGCTTAGAAAATGAGTGCGGAGCATCGTCACCTTCAGCATACGGCAATGAAGCTCAAAGAAAACAAGATTTCTTGAATAATACGCTAGAAATATCGCCAATAAAAAATATGAGTCCTGATAGAAACAAAAAAACACCATCTCCCGAGACTAGTGGTGATTATGTGGTGATCAAATTGTCGTCTCCAGTGCACAGTAATGGTGAACCATTTGAAAAATGTGCCTCACCTGAAGTTTTCACCGAAGACAAGGTGTCCCCTGATAAAAGAGATCTGTCGCCGCCTAGAGTAGAAGTTACTGTGACTAACACTAGTCCTAGCTCCTCTCTATCACTAAAGAAAAACAGACCTCAAGTGCGCTCCGGAGGACGGGCAGCTCAAATGTTAGGTCTGTGCGTACCTGATAAACTTCAAGCTATTATGAATCCCGAGAAGAACGAAACTGAAGAGGTTAAAAAGGGTAGTACATCGAGTACCCCTGTTAGAAGAAACTTGAGAATCTTGTACAATTCAGTAAATGAAAATACGGAATCTTCAGGTGAAAATGATGACAGTGAAAACTTCCTTAGGTTCAGGCGATCACTTCCTGCAGTTGATAGTAGTCCATCAGGTCCTATACTAAAGAGGAAACTGATAGAGATTGTTGACGACGCTACGATATCGCCAGCCAGTAAAGTGAGTACATTTCTTTAAATTACGCGTATATTCGTTGAATTCCAGAACTTTGTAGACTTAACATGACTTTTTTACGTTACAGAGAAAGAGAGTGAGCTTTCACGATCCACCAGTATCAACGTCGATATCTGTACAGAAGTACATAGAACCCGCTGGTGCCCGATCTCCTCAAAATTCTGCACAGAAACGTATTGAAAGACAACTGCGCCAGCAAACTCCTTTAAAATCACCAAAGAGATTGGACCATGCTTTCAAATTAGACACTGTATTGACTAAAGCCATAGAAAGTTTCTCTGAAACTGAAGTCATTAGTCCTCCAGATGATACTCAACCTTTCTCTTTAGACGAAACACCTGTTGTTGAAATTGTGAGAGCCAGTGAATTGAATGATACAGATCCTATATGTCCGAACTTGTTAGATTGTATGGATCCTATAGATATTATTGCTAGTGAACTTTCTTCACCTGCAATGAAGTCATTGCTCGTTCAAGAGTTAGTAGGGAAAGTCGAAACTGTTGGTGATTTGGCTAAGATGACTGAACTCGAAGTAAATAGGTTATGCATTAAAGCGCCTAAGGTTAAGGTAGCGAAGAAAGTGTTAACAGATTATGCTTTAAAGAGGGTTGAAAAACCACAATGTGATTTAACAATGACAATGGAAGATGTTGTCTTTGACGAACCTATGACTGAACCTGAATCAAAGAGAGTTGATATGGAAATACAAACAGACAGAAATGCGTCTTGTGAAATGGAAGTGCAAACTATTGCAATGCCGACGATTGTGACTTTTGTACAAACTGAGACTATACCAACTGCACATACAAGTGTTCAGACTGACGAGTCGGGCAGCAAATCCACTTCAGACATCATAAAATTATGTTTAGCTGAGGTAGGCAACCCTTCACTTAACTTTTTTTTCTTAGTATTTGAAAGTTAGATTTTGGTATAATTGGATATGGCTGTAAATTTGTATATGAAGTTGCTGGCGAAGAAAAGATCACCTTCAATCTCCACCAAGTGGGTGTCGTAGCAGACGATTAAGGGTTGATATCGAGCCGATGGCCACCAGAATCTTCCCGTGTGCTAATAACAACATACTGCGATCACCAATCGGCCTGCCAAGTGTGGTGATAGTGGCAATATCAGATATGACCACTTGTTGTAGTGATTATTAGGCGGCTCATGTTTAGCAGTGGACTTTTCCGGGCCGATGTGTGTTGGTGTTTGTGTTACAGCCACGAATATCGGTTATTATTATACGGCGGTTCAGAATCGATGACCTCATTCATCTAGGAAATAAAATAAGTTTTATTAAATTATAATTATGGTGAACTAAGGCATCACTTTAAGGTTGTCGTGTGGTGCCGGCTCAGAATGCCACCACCCCATTTCATCCATCCCCATTTCATCCCATCATGTGGGTGTCGTAAAAGTCGACTAAGGGATTAACCGGAGGATGGGTAGCAGCGTCCTTCGAGCACACAACAACTCAACTGCGATCGCCAACCGGCGGGCTGATTAGCTGAAAACAGCAACAGCAGACGCGATAGCAGCTATCGCGCAGCGAAGGATCCACCGGTGGCAAAGCGACAAAAAAAATGGTATTACGTAAGCCATGTCCGCTTGTCGCTACTTGTGGAAGATGCATAGTTACTAACGCCAGTAGCCACCAGTGGAACTAAAAAGAATGAACGTTTTTAGTTCATTGATTGTCCGACAGAGGCGCGACAGAGATCTTCGCCTGTTTAGTCGCTATCGGCAAATAGGTAATACTAAATTGACGTTTGGCAGCGGCGTTGGAACAATTTACGCCTGTTGCAAATCGTCTGCGACTTAAGTAATTAGCCCGCCGTTTGCCAAGCGTGGCGATTATGGCAATAACCCCCACTGAGCACACTACACACCCATATCGGTTGTTGTGGTGATCTTTGGGAGAGGCCTGTCCAGCAGTGGACTTTATCCGGCCGAAATGATGAAGGCATCACTACGGGGTCACCCGTTGGTGAGACGAGGTATCAACTTCGGAGTAACCAGTATGGAGAAACGTGGTGTGGTGTTTAGACGTGGGCGTTACAAACCGTTAACAGTTATTGAAACTGTATCACTTCAAATATCTAAAACTATTGTTGAGCTGCATTATGGTTGAGCTGAACTATGCTGATGCATGCGTTATGCCCGTGATCGGGTGCCGTCGGGACTCGTCAGCTCTTGACTGCTATAGCAATCTTATTGTAAGTCAATGAATATCATTGTGCATAAATATGTGGTATTTATCACATTGGCATGCATTACCCTCATATAGCTTCTTTTTTACGATTATATTGTGTTTAGTATTAAAACTGTAAAACATCATATATTTTAAAAGAGTATATCCACGGAGTTTCTTGCTGGTTCTTCTCCACAGGACCAATAACTTGGAACCATGCTAATATTTAAATCCTGACTATTTGTAAGTGCCAGCAAATGGTTTACATGAATAAAAAAGCTTTTGACTTTGACTTTATTTATCAGGTGAAACACTTTAATCTATAAAGATACTCGGTTCGGAAACACGACGCCCGCAGTGCAGTTATAAATAGTTATCGAAATTAAGCCATGATAATAATATTGTATCAAGTTATATTTTTCCAATTAAAATTATTTACCACAATCAAACATAAAAACATCTAAGATAATTGTTATTTATCGGTTTTTGAGAACGTGAAATTGTTTATTTATTTAAATATAGGTAATAAATTTGCCGTGTGGTGCCGGCTCAGAATGCCACCACCCCATCTCCTCCCATGGGTGTCGTAAAAGTCGACTAAGGGATTAGCCGGAGGATGGGCAGCAGCGTCCTTCGAGTACATTAACAACTCAACTGCGATCGCCAACCCGCCTGCCAAGCGTGGCGATTATGGCAAAACCCCCCAATGAGCCCACAACACATCCATATCGGTGGTTGTGGTGATCTTTGGGGGAGGCCTGTGTCCAGCAGTGGACTTCGTTCGGCCGAAATGATGAATAAATTACATAGTAATGTCTTAGATTTTCGCGATTATTACACATTATAATAAAACACTTTTAAACGGATTCTATCGCGTATATTTTGATTTTTGATTTTCCTGACGTTTCGAATACTTTGCAGCATTCGTGGTCGCAGGATGACTAAGGTGACAGGCGTCGTTACAGATTTTAAAAAGTTATTTTATTTTATCTACCGTACAATTTTAATCAAAAAATTAGATTCGATGCACGCAGTAATCACTCACAGTGTCTTGGTGTTTCTTAGTGCGGTATCTTGCATATCGGTTCTCTTTCGCGAGTACTCGAGGTTGATCAAAACGAAGATAATGGTTTGGTTTGCCTAAGGCATGTTCACACACTGCAGACTTTGTGGAGCGTCTATGCTTGACGTCAGCTATATGTTCTTTTATTCGGGTGGCTATGCTACGCTTTGTTTGCCCTATGTATGATAAACCACAATCACAGTTAATCTTGTAGACCTCTGCATCTTGTAAGGGTATGTGACATTTCACTGGTTTGAGAACTTGGCTGATCTTCTTGTGCGGCTTGAAATAGGTTTTTACAGAAGCACGCTTTAAGATATGACCAATTCTGTCCGTGACTCCCTTAATAAATGGTAAAACAGCGGGCCGTCGATCAACCGTGGTGGGTTTCGGGCGGCTTCTGCGACGGGGATGTGGAGCTTTCAAATTGTTATTTTGAAGAATTTGCTTCACATGGTTAAGCTCCCCTGCCAGGTGGTCGGCGTCGCAGATGCCGTGTGCTCTCTGTAACAAAGATTTGGCCACAGTAGCTAACTGACAAGGATGGTGGTGAGATTCACCGTTAAGGTACCTGTTTGTATGGGTAGGCTTTCTATACACAGTGTGGCTAACAGAATTATCTGGATTATGGAATAATCAGCTCCACATCCCCGTCGCAGAAGCCGCAGTACCGGTAGTTTATGATTTAATGGAGTTTGGGTCAGTGCAAGAAAAATGTGAATCTAGGAAAAGCAAATGTGTTGACTTATAAAAATCAAAATCTTAAAGGAACAATGAAATTTTTATTAAATCTATATTTTGTTTTACCTAACCCTAATGTTAGCTTGTAATCTATTTTTCTACAATCTAACCAGCTTTTTAACACTCTCTTGAGGAATTCCGTCCCACTCTAACAACGCCATCTTGAGCTGATCAACATTCGAAGGTGCCAGATGTCTGACGTGCACCCTTCGCTTGAGCTCATCCCATAAATGTTCGATGGTCCGACGGATGGATCGTCTGGACTAAGCGCTCACCAGTCCATGGTCCGCATATTCACTTTTTCCAGGAACTGCCTTGTGATATGCACAGTGTGGCATTATTGAGCATTACATAAAATTATCGCTGAAAAATCCCGCGTACGGTACTTGTTCCAGAAGAATATGGTAATGTAGCGATCTGCACGCCAGCGACCCCCGAGGTTGGAGGAGGCCTATGTTCGTGCAGTGGACGTCTTTCGACCGAAATGATGATGATGATGTAATGGGTCAATGCACCAACCTCTTATTTCCTGGGAATCTTGTTGTATATTCTCGACGAAACGCCATAGAGAAGCTTTTGGAAAAGAAGCCTGTTTTAGATGGCATCACCATTTTGTCAGTATGACTTCGAGAACTCGTGTGTATTACAAATGTTATATATAAATAAAAAATGTTGTCTTTTCTAAAGTTCATAGCGCAGCCAAGGCAAAAAATACACGTCGATCAGAGAAAATATCCCACGTTTCCATGATTAGGATCCCAGTGGCAGTCCGCTAATTTTTATAATAACCTTGCAATCATAATCGCTTTAAGTTTAACAGTAAAACGATCGTGGTTATATATATCCAGTTGTCGAAAGATCATATTTTCTAAACCTAAGTCATTATTAATCTTGCAAAATTGGCTTCATCTGTGGATGTTTACCTAATAGATATGGATGTTTGACGCGGATAGAGTTTGTTGAAATTTGATAATGAATGTTAATATTAATATTATTATTCCAGAGACCAGACTTTGTCGAGCAAGTTGGTGAACATTTAGAAGAATCTTCTATCCAGCAGATAACTGACAAGCTGCCGTTTAGTGCTTTAACTGATGTATTGATGAATAAGGTTACTTTGTCTCACTCTAAATCTCTTTTGAACACAATTTTAGAGCAGCAGTGTAATAATACCCCAGATGAAAATCATAGAAGTAAAGGGTTGTCCTTTATCCGAGATTATATATGTGACAGGTTCGAGTCCAAAGACTTGATTCTATTTTGTAGTGAAGTGTTAATGTCAGTTTATGATAAGCCTACATAACTAGTGAGTTTGTAACTTGACAGTATTGTAGTTGTTTAAACGACGACAGATATGGCTTGCGATTAGTGCTAACTATGAGCTTCCCTGTATATTAAAGGTGGCCGAGATCATCGTGTCGACAGCAGACTGATAGTAAATAATAATAAACGCGTAGACTACACAGATTAATCTGATGACAACAAATGAAATACCTGTAGATATTAAAAATAATCAAATCAAACTGAGTATCAGCTGTTTACAGCCTTATTGTGGTTGATGCATAGTCATATAATAATAATGATTACATCCTCCCAATGTTTCTTATTAATTAAAGTGATGATTGTTGGATTCCCATTGTAAAGATTCTCATTATGTTCTTTTTAATTGATTTTATTTTTTACACAGCCAGTATTTTCACTATTATACTGTTGTAACGTATGTATTTAGTAAGTCGCATATTGTTAAGGTTGAATGCGAGTTTTGTTTTTAGTATTACTTTTAGTTAAACTATGTAATAGTAGTAGGTTTCGATTATTACTCATTATAATAAACACTTAAACAGATTACATAGAGTATGTATTAGATTTTTGTTTTCCTAAAATTTCAAATACTGCGGCGTTTGTAGTCGCAGGATGACTAAAGCTGACAGGCATCGTTACAGATTTTAAAAGTTATTTTTCTTATCTTACCGTTTCGTGGAAACAATTTTAGAAATCTTTATATAACAATTGAATTGTGTCTGTGATTTCAAAATAAATGCCAAAATTTTAGTGGAAACCTATTTATACGATATGTAATCATAGCCGTACTTACCGATTTTAGATTTTTTGTTGTCTGCCTGTCTGAAATTTGTCTCGAATAGATTTGTCTTAAAAAGGATTTCAATGAAAATTTTAGGGATTATTTTTACAAATTTCGTTCCTGTTCCATTTCCATATCTTGCAGAGTTCAGAAAATATGAATATAAATATAATTTACGTGAAGCGGGCGGGTCACGGCTAGTCTACAACATACACACTGTAATCCTTTTAAGTGTTTCATTATAATTAAACTATGTACCTAATAATGATAGAAATATAATAAAATAGATCAGAAATTGAAAGTTTTTAATAATAAACAGCGTTAAAAACTAATGTTTATTTCATGTAAAACAGGTAATATTTACATTATTCAGTCATGATGGGCGATCGCTAGGGATCACAAACATTAAATTCTTACATAACACATAGAACAACAGAGTCACTTGCTATTACTACCACAAATGCAATAACAGGACATGTCTTGTATAGATAGAATGTAATGTATTTGTAATATAAAGCGGTTCACACACTACATTCATGTGGCAAGCTGGCAGCAAATACTTCTAATTGTTATTGTTTATAGATTTAGCACTTGAACCATCTATTGTCCCAAATTTCTCAACTGCAAAGTACATATACATTGAAGCACTTGCTGTAAGCTTAGCTGGTGTGTGCCTTTAGTTTTAAAATAGTAAGTTAGTGAGTAAACATACAAAGTAAGACAGGGATGGAACATGGCATCGAGATAGATTATCACAAAAAATATTTACAGCGACCCCATACCTTATTAAGGTAACAGTTAAAGCTTTATTTATATAAATATGAGGACATAAATGTTTCATATAATATTACACACGTATTTACACACCTCTAATTTGTCACCCATCCCAATTTTATATACACTTACTAAATAGACGTATGAACTTTTTAGACCCTAAGATTGCCAAATTATAAATTCCCTAAGGTATGATGAAAGCAAGTGTTATTGACTGAATCGTTTATGTGTTAAATTGTAGGAATTAGTTTGTTGTAATAAATTATTTTGTAAAATGTTTGATGTTTCACTTGCTCCTATAGATATCCAATGAATGTAACATTTCGTGAGTTTAGATTTTAGTGAGATTTGATTTGGCAAAATACACTCGTTTTTATGTATTATTATTCAATTTAATGACCTTCATATATAAAAGTAAGTATCATACTAGATATTATTGTTTCGGCGGCCTTTCACTATTATAACTAATTAACTAGAGATTAACAATCGTAACCTCTCTTTTACTCAGCCTTCTACCAAAATCTCTAATATTTATTTTATTACTAGTTACATTTACTAACATCATAAATATAATTACATATTTTTTTAGTCTCCCGAATCAATAACTTAGTTAAAATTATCGTTATTGAACCGATCGTACTTTGGGGCACTACTGAGCGCTCTATACAAGTAAAAAATGGAGACAACACAGTCATACGCTAGTTATTCAGATTTTGGCATAAGGCTTCTACATAATGTTCCATTCATTGATCGAATTATATCTTGATGATAAACAGGTAATATCGCTCCTTTTAAACAGCGTAAAAATCACTTGACGCCTCAAAGAAACGTTCATACATCAACAATTTTTTCTTCACTTTATAGGTACCTAATTAGACTACTCATTTCGTTTTCTTACGAACGTAGCTTAATACTTTGGTCCATAAATTGAGCACTCGATTTAATTAAAATATACTTAGAGGTTAGGTGGTCACTGTCAGGGGAAACGCAATTCTGCGACGTAGTCTAAATGTTCTAAATTGTGATGCGAGTTGGACCGCCGGGGAGCGCGCGCCCTGTGTATGTTGTGATGTGAATGTGCCCGCATCACTTTGTAGGTTCCCTCGCGACGCGGCCCTGTGTCACTTGTTTTCCGCGTTGATGATACGCAGTCATCATCCCGCGTTCTTATCACTCCCGGAGGTTTCCGGTAATTGTCGAAAACCCGGCGATTGTCTTCATAGCGCTGTCGTTGCCAATTACGATCCATATCGTGGCCATAAAGATCTAATTCGCCGGATGGCTGGAATTGGCTTGAAGAGTTCTGACAATAACTAGATCGTTTCCAACCGTCTTCATATTTTTTCCGGCCGTTTTCATCTTCCGCTATCTGTCGGCGTTGCGACTGGTTGGAACTGCTTTCGCTTGTGTCCTCACCTGACGTGCCTATTCCGAGATCTTTATCATCGCCGTAAATTTTGTAAATACCATTCGGGTTTAAATTCTTGCCGTTATATATTTGGTCATTTAAAACTAATTGTGGGTGCGGGATAGAGTAAGGATTGGGATATTTTTCTAGTTTTGACATCTTGATGTCATCTTTTTTTCTAGTGCAAGAGCCAGGGCCGAATAGCGACAGTAGGACTGGTAGTAAGAAGAGCCCGTGCATTGCTCCGAAGAAAATGACCATGAAAACCATTTTGAAAAATACGGAGAAAATATAACTGTCAGCTAGTAGCAATGCTATGACACCGAGGATTGTACTGAACGAGCCTTGAACTATAGGCAACCCAAGGGCATAGAGACACTCGCTGACCTTATCGTCCGGGGACTTGGCTTTTGATGCCATGTAAGCGTAACAGATGTGGGCTGTGAAATCAACAGAAAAGCCGATGCACATGATCAAGTTAATCATGGATATGGAGTCAAGGTTGATGTCCCAGAGGGCCATATAGCCAACTACGCCAATTTCAATTGATATTATACTGAACGCCACCCACAAAGAACAGAGAATGTTAGGAATGAATATAAAAGACGTGATCATCATCATAAGAGCACCGTAGCATAGATTTTGAAGAGAAGTAGGCCTCACAAGTTCGAACTGAAACATAAAAAAAATGTTATAAGTTCATAAATAAATTGTTAAATAACACGTTGAATATGACTTCAAACTATAATCTTCATTTCAATGAAACTATTTAATATTTAATCTATTAAATAGTTTTATTGAAATGAACATTGGCTTTTTATAAAATCCGTCCATTACAAGAAAAAGTTAAGTATGTTTTTGTGTAATATTTTTACGGCTACGTCAAGTTGGCGCACGGTTGGTGCAGTAGCTGATACAGTCGGTTGCTGCGCTCCGGGTCGATTCCCGCACGGGGCAAATATTTGTCTGGGTGTATTATGTGTGGAATTTATGTTTGTAAACGCACCCACGACAGGAGAATCCTAGTGTGGGGCAACGTTTCATACTAAACTAACTAAATGTTGCCACAGTATTTTTAAATATTAGGTATTCAAAATAAATAATTTCTGCATATGTGTTAATCAAATTGGACTTCAACATACCTGATCGAAAAATACGAAATAAGGATGAAAGACGGAGGCATTCAGAGGTGATTGAGCGACGACATCTCGCAGTGCTTTGACCATTTCTTTCTCGTGGTTGGTACCGCTGATATTAACCGCCTGAATTAGGAATCTTGATGCAATAATTCTATTCCCGGCCTCGTTGAATCTTACGTCTAAAGAGAATGGGTTTGCTGGGAACAGCCACAGCTGTAAAAAACGTACAATGTTAATAGATACAATTGACAAGTGTGTGCAGAATTTATATCTGCTGGATTGGAGGCTTAAGCTACTAAAATAAATAAATATCTCTTCTGAACTGTACTTACTTCTTTAAGATTTTGAATAAAATCGTCGTCATTGTCAATAGTAACGTTCAAGTAGTCATTGTTTCTCGATACATAGTCGACGAAGGTTCGAAGCCAAGACTCTGTGTACAGTGAGTTCGATATATACGACGTGTTTTCTAGCTTCTTGGTCAATGATTCCACTTCATCTTGCACGTTTGGGTCTGAGTAATTGTATTCTCCACTTATAACCACCTAGAAATAAACGAGTAGGTCATTTGTTTTTAATTAGTAGATAATTGTTTTTTTTCAAAATGTATCAGTAATTTATTGCTGATAGGATAGGATTAGCAGGAAGAGTAGATAAGTCAGACGTCAGAGTCAGTTGACAATTTGGCGCACAGGCACCTACTTTGTTATATGCATAGATATGAAAATATTGTTTACTTTAGTTCGTCCCTAAAAATGTTTTTACGTAGTTTCAAGCAGTATTCAATCTATGCATTGATGCATAAATAAACGAAATGCGCATACGAAAAACTACATGAATCCTTTATTGCTTGAACTGCGGAATTGCTATAAATTTGGTGGCGTTCACAATAAATCCGTCATAATTGCGTTAAAAGCTCTACTTGTACTAAGCTTGGAACTACCTATTTAGAATAGAGTAAAATATTCTTTATGTGTATACTCGTACCTACACGATTAGAATAACAACTGTTAGGAAAAATAATAATTATAAAAGTAATTGTACAACGGGCGGTCTTATTGCTATTAGCGATTACTTACAGACAACCATTTACGCTATTTACCACCTCTAAAGAATAAATAATGTTTACCTGAATTCTATATGGGAATTCTCTGTAATACAGATCTTCACGATCAAAGAACTCAACAGAGTATGAATCCACTTTGGAAAGTTTTCTTCTTTCTAACCCTTCTTTGAGATTAGTCACCCCGTAACCTGCTCCAGCCAAATATGCCAGGAAAACAACGATAACCAAAGCTTTGATGTAGTGGTTGTTAAGCAAATCTGCCATGGTGGTGCGGAAAAAGGCCATGATGCAGTGTTCCTTGTTGTCTATAGGGTTGTCAGGATCAGCTTCATCTATGCCACCACTGCAGAACACTCTGTACATCCATGATTTTTCTTCTGTAAATAAAAGGAGATGGTTGTTCAGACATTAGTGATTTATCATGGTTCCGCATGATTAGTCTTGTGAGTCCTTTATTTATTACTAGCTGTACCCCACGGTTTCACCCGCGATTTAAATATATGTATATAATTAGTATAAATATTGAATTTCATCGCTTTTATTTTTTTGCGCGGAACCCAAGTTTTTATTTTAAACGAAATGTAGCCTATGTTACTCCTTATAAGTTCAGCTATCTGCTAGTGAAAGTCCCGTCAAAATTAGTCTAGTCGTTTCAGAGAACAAACAGACAAACAAAAAAAAGATTTTTTGTTTAATATAATATTTTTTTATAAGTGCCGCATATGCTTTAATATGCATTAAGTTCATTGTATTTATTTAGGTCATTACAAAAAAATTCTGCAAAATTATGAATAAATTAGTCCAAATGCTGGAAAGAAAAGAAGTAAATAGGCAGTTTTTTACCTTAAGTGAATTTTGTCTTTATAAAGGAGTTTATAGTTCCGTTTTGCATTTTGAACTTATCATAGAGTAAGCCTCACAATGCCTAAATATAAACATGCTTACTTACATTTTTTCTAAGCGCTTTATTTTTGCTTTTACTTTACTTTAGTATTTCGTTTTCGTTTGTCGGTACTACGTAAGAATTGTTGAAAGCTAGGTCATCCTAACTAGATCCAGTAAGCATTTACCTGACCATCATCAGACTTTCAGAATGTATTTTGCATAATATCGTAACACTTAATGCTAAGCAAGATAACTGCTGAAACTCATCATTGTAACTATTTTATTATAAAAAAATGTATTCGGGTCTCTCAGAGAGCGAATAAAAAATAGGCAGCTTATTACAACACTGCGACAAATCTGTGTTTTTGCCTAATCTTTAGATTATTTTGTTGTAGGTAGTTAGCGGTAAAGTAACAAATACTGGTTTAGAGACCAAATCATCGAGGTCATTGGGCAATGTATAAGCCCTTAAGTCCTTTTCTTTAAAAACATATCCACAATAGGATTTTTCCTGTATCCTGGGACCTGTATACAGACCCAAATCCCATATGCAAAGCTACTTACAACTGAAATGACTATCTGTAGGCTAAACTGAAAATTTGTTTCGCGCCTGGGATCTAACCTACAATACGTAGCGCAGAAAGCTAAGCGCTCAGAACTTGTTATTTTTTAATGCAATACGATATTTATAGTTATACTCTACTATATACTTATGTTACCAGCGATTACATATGGCACGGAGTCCTGGTCACTCACTATGTGCCTAGTAGGAAATCTCAAGGTCACTCAGCGAGCTATGGAGAGAGAATTGCTTGGTATTTCTCTATGAGATGGAATCAGAAATGAGGAGATCCATAGAAGGACTAAAGTTACCGACATGGCTGAAAGGATTAGTAAGCTGAAGTGGCAATGGGCGGGGCACATTGCTTATATAATTAATGGCCACGGGGTAAAAGGGTTCTCGATTGTAGACGTGTAACGTGATGGACGGATGACCTGATGAAGGTCGCTGAGAGTCGCTGGATGCGGCCGACATGTATCTGGCCGTTGTGTAAATCTGTGGGGGATGCCTTTGTTCAGCGGTGGACGTCCTTCAGTTGATATGATGATGATTAAATATACAACTCTACCATTGGCCATTCGCAGACTGCGTGACCGAAATTCTATTATAATGAAATCATTAGAATTTAACTGTATCTAAACAAATTATAATAAATCTTACCTTTCCTGGCCCTTGATTCTGGCAATACCTTCATCCAAGTTATTGTATGTCTATTTTGCTTTTCGCGGTAGCCCGATATTGCTACGCATCCGGCGAAGAATGTTAAATGCCATACAAAAGTAAAGCAAACAGCGAGACCTGTTAGATAAAACATTCAGAATAATTTATTACCTTAATAATTGGATATATTTTTACTGGGAGCCCAAGTAACATACAAACTGAATGACAAACTATTAAACAGCCTATCCAAGCTGAACCAGTTTCAGCCTGTTTATACGATGAACAAAGGAGTAGAATGATGAAAAATGCGAGAACAATTATGAACAACGATATATCAAGGGTAAGTACTCTATGTTTATTTTTTTAATACATTGACGGTGACATACACCGCTTCAAAGAAATAGCTGGCTTTCCAACTAGATTTTATGTTGGTCATTTTATAACATTCTGTGTTGTGCCCGTACGAATAGCACCAACCCATCTCATCCCGTGGGTGCCGTAAAAGGTGACTACGGGATTAGCCGGAGGATAGGCAACAGCGTCCCTCGTGTACATTAAAAACTCAACTGCGATCGCCAACCTGCCTGCTAAGCGTGGCGACTATGGCAAACCATCCCAATGAGCACACAACACAACCAGACCGGTCGGTGTGGCAATATTTTGGGGAGGTCCTGCCCAACAGTGGAATTTTTTCGGCTGAAATTGTGAAACGAGGACAACATTTCTCAAGTAAAACCAAACATTCGGTACGTAGGTACTGTGTAGACACATCAGCCCCAAAACGTCCACTCCTGAACGTGGGCCTCCAAATGATTACGACAATGACTGTCAAGTGTGGCGATTATGGTAAAAACCCCCCAATTGTTTTATGCTACAATACCCCCAGACTGATTGTTGTGGCTAACTTTGAGGGAGGCCTGTATCTAGCAGTATACTTCTTTGGGCAGAAATGTAGACTTTACATATGCGGTAAACAATATAGTTTGGAAGTGATTTATTATATATACACCTCACAAACATTTACATCGATCCCGAAGTATGTTCAACATGAATACAAGGAAAAACAGCATGAATAGGAGAATGTTTATAATATATCAAAATTCATCGAACTTGCCTGAGTACATGCAGAATATTTGCACCGACGGAAATGGTGAGAATATGCCAATGAAAAACGAAAGCATGTCCGTAACAGAGGTTATCGTGATGGACACTGCTGCTTCTGACAGCATGATGGCCATTCGCTCTGGCACTGGAAGTTTTGGAGAGGCTCGTCTCCAAGCCGCCAACATTACAAACGTGTCGTCGATCCCGATACCTGGAAGTAAATATTTGAATAAAAATAATGTTTGTTAGGTACACACGGCCTCCTGCGTGTCGTTCTACCTTTTTTTTATTTTTTTTATTGGTGCCCAGTGGAAATTCTTCATGAACTTCCTTCACCCCGGGGAATGGCGAAGGGGTATGCCGGACTCCTACCGGCTAAAACCACTGGAGCGGTCATCTTCGGCACCTAAGGGAGGCTCCAGGTCCTCGTATGATCACACTAGAGCCACCCACTGGTGCCACGCCTATAGGCACATCTCGGAGAGGGTAACTGTAAAGCGGTCACCCCCCCGGGGGGACTGTAAAGGATCCCCCAAAGCGTCCCACGGCAGCGCGTGACCACATGCGTGCTACCGTCTTCTCTTGGGTCGCTCGGTGTGGGTACGCAGATTCCCCAATCTACGCACCCGCGAACCCAGAGGTCCCCCGCCTTATAACAATGGCAGGGGGTTACAGGCGTATGGGAATTAGGCGCCAGGGCGGTTGTTACCCCGGCGCCGTCTCCTCCTTCTTCAAGCGGGATCGGCCCTCTCCCGATCACGCTCTGCGGTCTCCTTCTAGAGCATGACGCTCTCACAGAAGGAGACCACTGCATTCCAGTTTTCGTGCTCTGCCATCATAGCCATAGTGGTGTCCACTGCTGGCAGAGAGAGAGATCTTGCCCGATCCGATCGACCAGGATCCGCCGCTCGGCGGGTGTCGTTCTACCTGCTGGCGTCAGCTTGACGTGTCACGCTAACGTTGGCCAGTGGGGAGTCTTTCGAGGGACCCATGTGGTAATTGTCGTGGCCAAAATCCATGCAGATAGCGTCACAACAAACCCGAGGCGCTATGGTTCCACAAACTGCCATGAAGCAGAGAACCACCCAGTTCGTGGATACGCGTTGGTGACGTGCAAATCAGGGTGAGCCAGTATATGAATTGACTGGGGCTTACCCGGGACAGTCGTTGGGGCTTCGAAGAGCACTTCGCGCGCCTCGTCCCCCGAGCCGAGAGGGCAGTGGGTACACTACACTGGCTGCTACCCAATCTCGGTGGGAAGATACCGAACAGTGTCCTACGAGGCGGCAACTCCTGGAGCGTTTTCCGCCTTTCGACATTCTGGCGGAGATGAATGCGTGGGTCTACGATCAGAGACGCTTAACGCGGGAGGCCTTTGTTCAGCAGTAAACGTCTTTTGGCTGATATGATGATGATGATGTCAGGACGGCTATCAAGGCGCGTTTGCGAATGGATTGTGTCTGGTTCAGGTTGAGACAACTACGTTTCTTGGGTTCGAAATTGATCGGTGCCTAAAGTGGAAAGGCCACATTGATAAAATTTACGGCAAGTTGGGTGCGAAACACGCATTGTGTTTCGCTCTTAGCAGGATATCGCGCATTTTACGTCGGAGAGGGGTCTCGAGGTGGCTCTCACTAAGTCGGAGGCCGTATGTTTTCATAGGCCCCGGTGCGCACCACCCTCGGGATCCCACATTGTGGTAGGAGGCGTTCGCATCGGCGTCGAGTCGACGATGAAGTATCTAGGACTCGTCCTCGACAGCCGGTGGAGGTTCTTGCCGCATTTCAGGTGGCTGACCTCCAAACTAACGGTGGCCGCTAACCTAGGACTGGCAGCGGTCAATCTTACTACACTAGAAATAGAGGGAAGCTAGCAACAGTCTCAAGGACACTCACGAAGACATCCATTACGACTCTTGTTATGGGCCCAACAGTTTACAATTAACTAGCAGTTTCCATCACGAATGTCCCAAACATTGCTAGCTTCAATTTTCGATAAAAAAAAGGGCTTGTAGAGGAAGCGTTTACGTTTTTGTTTTGATTATGTTTATATGTGTTATTTTAATTGTAATTGACATTTTTATTTTTAGTTAGGTATGATTTAAATAATTAAATTTTAATATATGATTCTGATTTGTAAGAATCCCTTATCCATACAGTATTATGAGTATTACTATTAAAATTACGTGTAAATAAAGTGTGCAGAAACTTACCAATCATTAAGAAGGGTGCTGCTAAATTAATACCAATGAAGGAAATGCCCAAATATACGGCGCAGCCGAACGCTGCCGCAGTTGCCATCACAGCTGAAATATTGCCCAGCAAACCCAGCCATGGTTTTGAGCGAACCCAATCGCCCATCATACACGTCACGATAGAGAATAACCCCATGAGAATGAAAGTAGAACTGAAGAATGGTATCACAGTCCTCGTATTCTTTTCCAGTTCGTGGTCGAGTGTACGTGATGCGAATCGAGCGACGGAAATGTGTTTGAAGCGGCCTGTGTCTTCCGCTATGCCGACAGTGTCCAGAAAAGCGTCCTCCCATGCCGAACCTCTATAATTAACAAAAAGACAAATTATTGTGCTAGTTCTAATTATTACGCTGCATATAAGTATTGTTATGTAACTTACATAACATTATTTCAGCGCGTTCACATAATGCGTTTCTTCAAAAACGTATCAGGAAATTTATAGACCTTACGAAATATTGACCCACAATTTGTTAAAGTAAAGCCTTTCCATTCGTATTCTTGTCCAATATTACGCAGCGTTTAGTATTCGAAACTATTTCTTAAACCGTGTCAAGATCGAAGTCTATTATCTAAGTTATATAGCCGTGTGTTTACACAAAGCGCAAACTTGTTGAAATTCATAACAAGTCATAATAAGCTAAATGAAGCAGAATGAGCGTAATGATCACCAACGAGAATCTATGGAAACGCTCATTGTTTCCTTCCAAAAGATAATCACTGCAGCTGCAATAATTTCTTCCTAGTATTGCATGCAGAAAATAAATACTTAACAGATATTTTAAAGGGTATCATCTATCTATTCTCATTATCTGCATTTTGACTATAAACTATAATAATATATACTCGTATGTTGTATGGTCTTAAAATGCTCTATATTTTCCATAAAAAATGTAAAACCTATAGTTTTTATAATTTTTATGGAAAATATAGAGCATTTTAAGAAATTTGTTTGAATATTTTGATAATTGTCCCAGTAGTTATAGAAAAATAGGGTTTGAAACTTTAAAGGCTGGATTGGCGTTATCAGTGGCGTAAAAAAATTGTGTCGTTGCCTCACCAGTAAGTAATAAGAACTGTCAATTACACGTCATCTGTCAAATAATGTCATAACATTTATAACATAACATATTAATTTAGTAATATATATATAAAAATAACTTGTGTTGCACTATTTTTGATAGAAATCATAGCCAATTTTAAACTAGAAAGTGATTTTTGAATGTATTAGGTATATTTTTTCGGTTTTTTTTTAAACTCGTTGCTCCAACTTGTTCCTGTGTCGTGAGTGCGTTTACAGACACAAATGCCACACACAAGACACCAAGACCCGGAACAACCACCTGCAGATCATACAAATATATGTTCCGTGCGGGAATCGAACCCGTGACCCAGTGCGCAGCAGCCGACTGTATCAGCCACTGCGACAACCATGCCGCCATGTACGCTATCGATGCTGCGCTGTTTTTGTTTGTTTTCCCAAACCACAGTGAGTGATACTTATATTAAAGCAGAGAGAAGCCACTAGAGAGAGTTTATGTTTTTGACATAAGTGATTGACTGACAACTCTTATTAGCATATATCGGCGTATATAAATTGTTATTTGTTTTTAATTTAATTGTAAACTACCAAAGACGTTTTATCATAACTCCCCTGATGACGTCATTGACGGTGAAATAAAAGTCAAACGTATTTCTCCAGAAATACAAGAAATCTAAATGTTTTTTTAAAATTCTAACCACATAAACACTAATAGGAACTCTATTTCGCGAAACGCTTTTCAAAAAGAACAGCTTTTGAAGACGGTAAGATACCTAACCCGATTTTTAAAAATTATACGAAGAATGAATTAAATTCATCATCATCATCATTTCGGCCGAATGAAGTCTACTGCTGGACACAGGCCTCCCCCAAAGATCACCATAACGACCGACATGGGTGTGCTATGTGGCTCAATGGGGGGGTTTTGCCATAATCGTCACGCTTGGCAGATGGGTTGGCGATCGCAGTTGAGTTGTTAATGTATTTGAAGGACGCTGCTGTCCATCCGGCGAATCTCTTAGTCGACTTTTACGACACCCGCGGGAGGAGATGGGGTGGTGGTATTCTGAGCCGGCACCACACGGGAATTCAATTACTTACATCAAAATATTCCTTACCTCTGTTCCAGCTGTACTTTGGTGTCGGTCTTAACAAACCATACTAGTTGGACTGCCGGCACTGACACTATGATGTCGTCGACCACCTTAGAACCACCGAAGAACACGGGGAACGCATGAGCCTCCCATGTCACAGGGTTGAACATAATGGGGAATGTCAGGTTCAACTCGCCACGCTCGACCTGTAGACCGGAATGGATTAAATGTGCGTGTTTTATTTGAGGTTATTAGTACAACTTTTTTTTATGAGGAACCCGTTCCTTGGATATCTCCTTTATCGTGCGTTGTCCGTGTGGCCGGATTAAGAATATAGTACCACTCCATCTCCTCCCATGGACGTCGTAAAAGGCGACTAAGGGGCACTAAACCAGAGGGATGTGCAGCAGCGTCCCTTCTTTGGAATAATTGCCATATTGTGCTCACCAACCCGCCTGCCAAGCGTGGTGAATATCGGCAGATTCCCCCCAAAATGACGACATACGACTTTTTTTTTTGCTTAGTCTGTCGTTTCTGGCGAAGCCATAAGAGGCCTCCAGCCAGGCTTTAAATTAATATTAAAATCTAAACAACTCGCGCTAAGGGCGCCCCCTGTGAGAAACGACCTTGGCTTAGAGCTTTGCTGGGGATAACAAGCTATTGTTTTGGGGACAGCTGTGTCGTAAAACTGTCGGGTAAATGAAACTACGCGAGTCTCTTTATGCGGTCTAATGTGATTTTATCGTTTGGGTCGACCAAAACGTGCCTCGGGCGGCGTACTCTACTAATATGGGAGGGTTGGTAATCGGCGGCTGATACCACAAGGGGATTTGGGTGGGACAGGGCAGAATCGAAGTAGCGTTGATTGAAATGGAGGCCGACTTGTAACCGGTTGTTTTATGGGGCAGTCTCATGTGATGATCGTGGGTAGAATTTACAGACAAATCTCACATGCAGAAACACGCAGATCCCAAATAAAACAAATATCTGTAGATCTAATATTTTATCTGTGTGGGGATCGAACCCGCAACCCAGAGCGCAGAAGCCGACTGTATCAGACATTGCACCAACCGTGCCGTCACGTCCGTTCTACATCATATCGGTTTCCAGTCTTCTGTCAAAGATTTTAAATAATATGGATTTACCAAGAAGTACCAATAAAAGTTCAAAATACAATAATTAGTTTTAATTTCGTAGTGTGTGGAATTTGAATCTGTAACCGAGATAATGATGGTTAAAAGGTTCAATGTTATCAATGCAAAAGTTAAGGTTTCCCTAGTTCCTCAAAGGACAGTCATGTTTTCCGGAGGCGTGACATTCGTCTAATCACACGTACAAAGAATTTCCATTAACTTACAGCACGATACATGACGAATCCTTGTGGGCACAAGATTTCTTGAGAAGGATGGTCCGAATGTAAATGAGGGATGACACATTGCCATGCCACGAAACCGAGTAATTGTATGTATTTTATGATGTAGTGTATTCATTGTCATTTAAATAACAATGGAAATATTGCTACAAATGGATTTGTGTAATCTTGAAGCGTGTATTTGGCTAATATTGCAGTCACTGAAACTCATACCGTAACAAAATTGCGCATGGTGTTATTTGTCATTGTTCTCTCTATGGTTAAGAGAGGCACATTACGATCGTGTGATGTAAGTGGGAGTGTGTAACTCTCATCGTCTTCATCATTTCAGCAGAATAAAGTCCACTGCTGGACACCGGCCTTCTCCAAAGATTGCCACAATGACCGGTCTGGGTGCGTTGTGTGCTCATTGGGGGCTTTTGCCATAATCTCTACGCTTGGCAAGTGGGTTGGCGATTGCAGTTGTCAATACACTCGAAGGACGCCACTGCCCATCCCCCAGCTAATCCCATAGTCAACTTAAAATCAAGCTTGTTTAGTGTAGACTTTTTAAGAAGTTTAGACTCTTTCCTCCTGCATTGTCCTCACATTACCATCATTTCGAGAACATTGTACCAATATGATTTAAAAAGAGTAACCATGGAGTTTCTTGCCCGTTCTTCTCCATAGGAAATCTACACCTTGGAACGAGGCAACTAAAGTCTTGACTATTCATAAGTGCCTATAAATGGTTTTACATGAATAAAAATATTATTATCTTATCTTATCTTAACTTTTACGACACCCATGATGCGATGGATGGATCCCCGGATGAGATGGGTTGGTGCTATTCGTAGCTGACACCACACGGTCACTCTTTACATAATTATTATTACTTTACACAATTTCGAGAACAGAGGTTCCAACGGATATTGAGATAGGCACGACATGGGCATTCGACATGACTTTCGTCTTGCCCATGTTCATTTTAAGGCCCACCTATTGGGAAACTGAGCTTAGTGCATTTGTGCAAAGTCGATTCTGCCCGGGCAGTACTCTGCGTCTCTAACATACACAGGCTGGAATTTTGGGACCGAGCAGTGCGGGTAGTTACTAGAACCGATGTAGCTATTGTTTCTTTTTGCTACTCCTGACGTTTCTACTACTAATGTTGGTCACGTGGAAACTTTTGTTCATTTATTGACTCCCCGATATCGTCATCTTTTACAAATACGGGATCGACTGTAAATAATTGAAATATGTCAATTATGCCAAGGTATTTACTTACCTTGTACCTTGTTTGAATTGATAACTTTCAAAATCAAACTTGGCAATTTTTCGTTAACGCAGCAAGTAACTAGGCATAATCTTTATATTTCAGTTTTTTTTAATAATGTGTCACACCTGGCTGCGAGAAGTTGGCGTGCTTTTTTACATGTATGTTTTTGGTGGGATCAGTTCCGACCCAGTGTATGTCGCACTGACTCACTAGAGGTACCTTACTAGTACTCTATTATTCAGCGCATGTTTTACTGTCTGTGGTTGTTCGCATTTATTGTATGCTCTTTGGCGCATACTTCATAGTATATAGATAGTCCATAGGTTATCTGTCTATAGATTACAAAAGTTTGAGGGTTATTCATTGCGATGATTCATTTGATGAACAGTGACTCCCTTACTTGGATACGAAAATATATCGCAGAATTTGACATGAATGTAAAGCAGCTGTCAAAATCCTATGGTATAGACACAAATTTCCTGTTCAAAATAATGTCATTGACATGCCTCGCTCGCCATTATCATGTCTGTGTTAACTCAACAAAAGAATAACAAATAGGAACTTCCAAACCAGTTGCCTTTAAAATATTCCATAAAGTAATATCAGCCTGTAGCTCTCCCACTGCTGGGCAAAGGCTTTTTCTCAAACAGAAACGGAATGAGCATATGATCTCCACCCCAGATCGCAGTGGTGTTTGCTTATTTCAGAGCAATGGACGACATGGTTGGTGTAGTGGCTGATACAGTCGGCTGCTGCGCTCTGGGTCGCTGGTTCGAATTCCGCACGAAACAAATATTTGTATGATTTGCAGGTAGTTGTACCGGGTCTGGGTGTATTGTGTGTGGAATTTATTATATAAACACACCCACGACACAGGACAAATCCTAGTGTGGGCCAGCGTATTTTTAATCAAAGAAAAGAAAATAGAAATGATCCAGGTATCCTCATGGTGTTTTCCTTCACTAACTCTCATTTAAAATAGGAACTTAATTTAGGTGTGTTTAAGTTAAATAGAACATGTTGTGTTTATAAGACTAATTTCAACACCATGGTCGCCTTATCGGTTTTCAATATTGTTTGCTATAGAAATAGAGAAAGTCTTATAAGTGTTCTAATCCTCTTTTCATACCTTATCGATAAGTCACGCATGCAATAATTTTAGATTGCGTGAAGTTATGTTACTGATACGGTCTGCTATCCAGTTATAAAAGTGAAATTGGCTCGGAAAACATAGGTAGGTGTGTTAGTACTCTTTGATCAGGGTTCCGAACGTCCGAAGGAAATACGGCGGAACCCTTATAGGATGTCTGTCTGTCACAGCCAATTTGCTCCGAATCTATTGGACCGATCAAGTTGAAATTTAGTACACATATGGATGTATATATACATATGTGTATATATACATGTGTATATATACATATTTTACATTTACTATATTGCCCCCCAAAAGTGACCCCCATATTCAAAATGCGTTTATAATAATGTCTTAAGTTTTCCACATTATCATAAAACACTTTTAAACGGATTCTATCGCGTATATTTTAGATTATACTGATATAATTATATAATTGTACGGTAGATAAATAAAATAACTTTTTAAAATCTGTAACGACGCCTTAGTCATCCTGCGACCACGAACCCTGCCAAGTGTTCGAAACGTCAGGAAAAACAAAAATCTAAAATGTACGCGATAGAATCCGTTTAAAAGTGTTTTATTATAATTCGTTTATAATTTTAAAAAAGTCTTAAAGTTATTTAAGAAAATTTATCATTCCCCTTATCTCCGAAAGTGCTGAGCCTAAAATGTTGAAAAAATATATAGATAATAAATAGCTCTTTACCTATAGATTACAGAAAAACCTATAAGGAGGCTTCTTAAAATAACATGGTAAATCTTTAAATATTGTGCGTACAAAGTTGCGTTTGCAGTTGGAATGTATGGGAGAACATGTTTTTGTACTACGATGTTAAGTTTGTTCTTGGGATAACTTATTGGTACAAGACTGAATTTACCAATAGACAATATGTTTTAGTTACGACAAGCAAACTTGAGTGAGACTTTTTAAGAAAACATTGTGGTTATTTAAGTATATAAATATTTAATTCATATTCATCGTAATGAACCCTCTTCACGCGAGTTCAACTCGCACTTGTCGGGTTTTTCTAAAATATGGAGAGCTATTCCAGTCAGGGTAATGCAGTATATTGCTGGGTCAAGGACTCTCCTAAAAATAGATGTCAAACGGTGTCAAATTGGTCTATCGAGTCAATCTGTGTAAGCAGATTAAAATATAATTTATTGAACATTACTAAAATATTACAAAAGTAAATATATGCCTTCTTTTATATGTACGTAGCATACTCATCTTCACTTAGTTTCAAGAAACGACTTCGTAGAGAAAGTACAACGAAAATGAAAGTAAATTGTAGATATTTACGTATGTATATGGGACATTTACGCTGGTTTCAGTTTTACCTGACACGATTGCAAGCGCTTCTTTAATACTTTACTATTGACCGCTCTTTATTGTTAACATTTATTTGTGTATACATTGGCTGAGAAGACAATGTCCCATCTAAAGGCCCGTATTACAGAACGAGAATCAAAACTTAGGAAGTACCCGTCTAGATTGCGTTAATCAAATAAAATGAACCAACCAAGCGTTTATATTCAGTTAATGCAATCTTGACTCAAGTACACTTACGTTTTGATTCTCGTTCTGTAATACAGGCCTAATACTATAAAGCGAAAATAGTAGTAATTTTAAAAAAACATCTTCGTAGAGATGCGATGCCAAAGCGTAAACAAGTCTAAACCAGCGTCCAGTTTAGATGCTACAATTTACCTCGTGTATTTTCTAGAATTGCATTACGGATATACGAGTAAGTAACCAGCTAACCGACAGATAAGATGTTTTAAATGAATATGATGCCATTTCTCATCGTATAAGAATTGCGTACGCTTAAGATTTTTTAAGGCAGTTTGCCAATGTGGCCGTGATCATGTCACAAGCACTTTTATACTATGTTTATGAATTATTTATGTAGCCTGTTGCTTTACTTTATGTTGTTTCATTGAAAACCTTTAACACATTTATTTTTTATGTTTCTATTATCATATAGCACACTGCAAACAATAACTATCAAAATCATTGCAATGTTCATAAATGCCAAAGCAGAGTTCGTCTTGTCAGACTGAGCAAGTAACTCCAGTGGGTCTAGCACGAATATTTTGACGTATAATAACTTAAGCGAATTGAAAATACTTGATTCGCACATATTTTTTATTAAATTTTTAGATTTAATTCATATCTATATATGATATAAATTGTGTTTGTCGCATAAATTTAAACGCAAATGCTAAAGGATAGTTGTATTTAAGATTCCAAAGTCACTCACATTAACGGTACGTTTACTTTACTATACGTCAAAGCATCCGTGCTAGGTCTACAGATCAGCCAAAGGTGCAATGCTGCAATAGAATAATAAAAACACGGCGGAGATTTTGGTAGTTATTCTTTGCGTGTTGCGTGATTCCTATGCAGAGCTAGATTTGCCAGAATCTAACAGCGAAATCTAAATGAAAAAAAAATTGACGTTAATCCTTACCTCGCCTATAATTTTGTCTAAATTGAGAATGTCGTTGGTGAAGCATTGTCCTTCCCAGCGTGCGCACTCTTCCTTGTAAGTAAAGGTATCTCCATTCGGTAAGGTCACAGTCATGTTCTGGACCAGTTCGTCTAACTGTCGCAACTCCTTCCACACTTCTGTTCGCAGCATGTTTGTGGTATTGTCTTTCGCTACGACGATCACTCTGCCAAATCGACCTGTAGAAAAAGAATAGCTTTAGTAAGTAGTTAGTAGTTTAGCTAGTCTTTTAGTCTTAGTTATAACCAACCATCATCACTAACAGCTTGTTCTGTTTTTCAAAGTACGAAATTAATAGACTAACTACAGTTTAATTAGTCTTCAGTACTTTTATTCTTATTTTAAGTGTTGCAGCCCACTTGTGGTCGGCCTTTGTCAGGTGGTATGGTCAAGTGCCGTGTGGTGCCGGCTCAGAATGCCACCACCCCATCTCCTCCCATGGGTGTCGTAAAAGTCGACTAAGGGATTAGTCGGAGGATGGGCAGCAGCGTCCTTCGAGTACATTAACAACTCAACTGCGATCGCCAACCCGCCTGCCAAGCGTGGCGATTATGGCAAAGCCCCCCAATGAGCTCAAAACACATCCATATCGGTGGTTGCGATGATCTTTGGGGGAGGCCTGTGTCCAACAGTGGACTTCATTAGGCCGAAATGATGATGGTCAAGTGACATAACGATGGACAAGCGGGCTGACGGCCACAGTGACTAGAGTTACAATAGTCGGGACGCTCCTACGCGTCATTCACTAGCCTGAGATATTTGGGCAGGTAAAAACTAATTCAGAGTTTATCGACTTGTACCTAGGATTTTTTATTGATGCAATTTTATTTAGTCCCTGATTTTAACACTCAGATGAGGAACAAGGTGTGACAAGAAATAACGTCTAGAACCGATTATGTGTATTCATTACAGAATGAAAAGTTACGCAGAGGGAAACTTCGCTACTAACCTGCCCGCGTTATCCTTCCAACATTAAACCTATGTGAATAATTAACTTTGAAATTTTCCTCTACGATTCTTCTTTCGTATTTGCCTTGTCCGCTGACCGGGGAGAACAGGTACTCTGGGTCCATTTCATAGTGAATTCTTTGGTAGCCTGTGATCATGAGTAATGTGAGGAGAATCGGGATGATAATGAAGTAGCCAGGTTGTCTGCCGACCACTAAGCCGAGTTTGTAGAAGGATCTGTTAAGGACGTCGTCCACTATCGTCAGTCTGCAACCCATCTGAAACAAGCAGAAAGAAATAATTATTGTTATTATAGCGTCGAAACAATTGCCACACTTTAGCTCAGTTATTTAAGTAGAAGTCATCAATAAGTTATGCGCAAATTGGTTTCACATAGCGGTTATTACATGAATGATAACTGGAATAGATTGGTCGTCGTTTAGTCTTGTGTTTTGTGGTCGATAACACATAAAATATTACATTATCGTTGATTTACTTAGCAGTGAAGCATGAGCGCCTTTTAAAAATAATATTTGTCTTTAGTAAGTATTTGCTTTAAATAATTCGTTACTTAAGCAAATACCTACATCGAAAGCGAAAAATAACGTAAAATTTTAACAAACAATGATTTTGAATTCCTATTTAATTTAACTTCGCGGTTCTATATTTTAGTAAAAACGAAGTAAGAAGTAAGCAATGATGATACAAATAATATTATCGACTTTCATGTAATGCTGAAGACACCGCTGCCTTTTATAATTCAGTCGGATAAACTAAGTAAGCGAGGTGTTTCAAGAGCGTAATTTATATTCATAGTTAGTCTCGTATTCAAACGTTATACCGATTTATAATTGGCCTAGTTAACTGTTCCATATTACGCAGATAGATACCTACGTATGTTACATAGCTTGTTTGAATCAAATATTAATCTCACCCTATTTATAAATTGTTGAATGCATGATGATTGACATGATTTGCATTCGGGTAAAAACCTGACCTACAGTGGACGATTTACACATTTGCCGCCAGTAGGCTATTCAAATTTTGCCACCCCTACCGACTTTCAATTAAATATCCTAGTTTAGAATCATATTAATTACAATACCTTTGTCAATGAAATTGAAGCTCTATGATTTGTGCACTGTACCAATTACGCCGCCTTTTGCTCTTAATTCGTACGATTGTGAACTAGGGGATCGATGTATCAATTCCTAGATTATTTTTACAACCCAATGATCTATTTAGTTATGATTGTACAAGAGTAGTTTTTGGGTATATTTCTGAGCTAATAAGAGCTCAATCATGTACTTAGGCGGGGTAAGGTATGCCTACTACGTACACAATAATGTATATACCGTAAACGTTAATAATTAATTTTTACATGGCTTATTTACAGTTTTAAAACAATATATTCAATTATCTGGTAACAATCCTGATGATGATGACAAACGATGACAAACGTTTCAAACATTCTTAAACTAACTCAGCCCCTCAATCATAATCTAAGTGATGAAACATATTACATGTTAGACCTAATTACATTCAGGTACATAAATATTAATCTTTTAACTTCAGACGGCACGGTTGGTGCAGTGGCTGACACAGTCGGCTGTTGCGCTTCGGGTCACGGGTTCGATTCCCGTACGGAACAAATATTTGTATGTTCTGCAGGTAGTTGTTCCGGGTCTGGGTGTATTGTGTGTGGATTTTTTGTCTGTAAACGCACCCACGACACAGGAGAATTCCTAGTGTGGGGTAACGTATTTAAAAAAAAACCTTCTGTAAGACATTAAATACAAATTTAGCCCCAAATTTGCCGTCTCTAAAATCTGCCGCCCTGAGCTCCAGCCTGCTCAGCCTGGTGGTAAATCCTACTGCTGACTTATTTAGAACTATTATCTAAATTGCTGTTCACCGCTGCAATGGAGGATACTTTCAAGCTACTAGACTGGAAAGTATTCGGAATTAACATCAGTGGTCAGTATATCACTACCTTCGATTTGCTGATGACATCGTAGTCATCGCTGCAAGAGCTCAGCACAATGCTCAATGATGTCAACAGAGTTTCGCAACAATAAAATAAAGGGCAAGATGAAAGCCATTGCAAACGCCCATATCATGCCCATCCCGATATCTGTAGGGAACTCTGTTCTCGATGTTGTTGACGAGTATGTCTACCTGAGACAAACCGTCCAGTTAGGTAGATCCAACGAGGTCAATCGTTGAATCCGACACGGCTGGGCAGCGTTCGGGAATCATCGCAACGTCTTTTCGTCCACAATATCGCAGTGCCTCAAGATAAGTCACTCACAATCAGTTAAACTCACTGATCGGTAAACGATCGGTTGGTGCAGTGGCTGATACAGTCGACTGCTACGCTCCGGGTCGTGGGTTCGATTCCCGCACGGAACAAATATTTGTGTGATCTGCATGTAGTTGTTCCGGGTCTGGGTGTATTGTATGTGGAATTCATGTCTGTAAACGCACCCACGACACAGGAGAAATTCTAGTGTGTGGCGAAGTTTAAAAACAAAATATATATATAGATATATACCTGATAATAAATTTGTTTTCGTAATATAATATTAGACTATTAGTTCTTCTTGAACGGACGTCCCTCATTCGCCCTCCCTTCATCGCTAGCTGGGAAGAAGTGACCCCCGGCTGTCACACATTTAGCATACATTTTATTACACTATACAATTATGGACTTGGGAAGTATACCTACATACATTAAACTTAAGACTAATTCATAAGCGCCTGCAAATGTAGTTTAAATGTTTTTTAATATCTTATCTTCATTGTTCAAGGTTTTGAAGTTATTATCGTATAAGGATATATATATATATATATATATCGGATATGGTTTTGCGTGTTCATATCAATAGTAGATACAGTTTCACCTTAAAACAATGGCAAATATCGCATTGAGACCGGAACAAATACATGAAGTCTTATAAGGAACCGCCACATACATTTTAAAATTACCCTAAATGACGCGATACTGCAAAATCTTGAAATGAGCATTACGGGAAATGCTTGTAGGAACATCGTCGTGCGCATTGTATGAAATGACTCTCAATTACCGAATCATCGTTAAATGTTTACCGCATCGCGGTGGCTGTGGTTTCATATTGCGCTGTAATCTGACGATTCTATCATAACGCCCCAAACATTAAAGTTTTCTGAATAGCCTTTTATACAAAACAAGCAAAACTCGCCAGACGTTGTCTTGCCCTTTCCATCGGCATCGGTTGAACGGTATAGAAGTTGATGTGCTGCAGCGACATCTAGTTGCGAGATACAACAACGTGGATAGCATGAAAAACCTCCATGAAAACATAAATCCTAATTTCATGGTGATCGGTCAAACAAAAAAATATCGAAATCTATCTATCTCAGAGAAGAAGTACACGGCCCCGAGGTAACAACCGTCGTGGCACCCATGCCAAACACACCTGAGCCACCGTTGTCCCTGAGCCATCGTTACATGGCGGGGGCCTCTGGGATCGCGAGCGCGTAGATTGGGGAACCTGTAAAGAGGGCGGCGCGCACGTAGACACATGCCACCGTGTGCGCAGCACAGCGCACAGTGAAGCTTCTGAAGGATCCTTTATAATCACCACAAAATCTTCCTGTGGGGGGCGGGCCATTTTACAGTCGACAAAAAGTATAGTCTATTAAGATAAGATAAGATAGTTTATTACCACACACACATAATTATAAAAAAAAATGTAAATAAAATATTGTGTACTATGGTAAAAGTGTGGTGCCGGCTCAGAATGCCACTACCCCATCTCTTCCCATGGGTATCGTAAAAGTCGACTAAGGGATTAGCCGGAGGATGGGCAGCAGCGTCCTTCGAGTACATTAACAACTCAACTGCGATCGCCAACCCGTCTGCCAAGCGTGGCGATTATGGCAAAACCCCCCAATGAGCCCACAACACATCCATATGTCGTTGTGGATATCTTTGGGGGAGGCCTGTGTCCAGCAGTGGACTTCATTCGGCCGAAATGATGATGATGATGGTAAAAGGAACGGTCTCAGCAATGTTGGGCGCAGTGATTAAATCACGCACTGGTCGACGCTGGTTTTCAGTCCGTCCCCTATCCGATAGATATAGTCTGATAGACATATATTCATAAATAAAGGATGAATATAAAAAAAATGTGTTAAACAAACAGACATTGGTAAAAACATCAGAAGATGCCGCGAGTAAAAGCTTGTTCTAAATAAAATAGAACATTATTATACGCTTGTGGTTTACGACATCGCACATTTGTTAATGGAATCCCGTACGATGGTCATAATTTTTGCAATATGTTATGACCATTTAACGGTTCGTTTAACACTGGTTGAATACTTAAGTCTAAGCATATCTAACAGACAGAAGAGTTGGTATCATGATTTACGACGATTCTAAAGAGACTGAGTGCAATAACGATGATTACTTGCGGTTATACACCAGATGTTTATTACAGTGAACTTTGTAACACTAGTACCGCCTAGTACTTGCAACTATCAGTACCTGGAAGGTAGCTGCCAAATTCAGAACAGCCAAATTTACTGTACAGCAAAATCAAAAATTTCACAGTTTAAGCTTTGATATGTACCATGTAGTGCCGACTAAGAATAGCACCACCCCATCTCATCCCGAGAGTTTCGTAAATAGCGAATCTAGCCAGAGGATGGGCAACAGCGACCTTTGAATACATTTACAACTCATCTGAGATCGCCTGCGAACCGTGGCGATTAATGCGAAACCCCTAATGAGTAACACAAACCTAGATTAGTCGTTGTGGCGATCTTTGTTGATCGATGTCCAGCTGTGGACATCTCATCATCATCATCATATCAGCCACAGGACGTCCACTGCTGAACAAAGGCCTCCCCCTTAGATTTCCACAACGAGCGGTCACATGCCGCTCTCATCCAACGACTCCCAGCGACCTTCACCAGATCGTCTGTCCACCTCGTTGTAGGTCGTCCCACGCTGCGTTTTCCGGTGCGCGGTCTCCATTCGAGAACCTTTGTGCCCCAACGGCCATCAGTTCTACGAGCAATGTGCCCTGCCCATTGCCACTTCAGTTTACTAATCCTTTCAGCTATGTCGACAACTTTAGTTCTTCTACGGATCTCCTCATTTCTGATTCGATCTCGTAGAGAAATACCAAGCATAGCTCTCTCCATAGCTCGCTGAGTGACCTTGAGCTTTCTTATGAGGCCTATTGTGAGTGACCACGTCTCTGTTCCATATGTCATCACTGGTAACACACACTGGTTAAAGACTTGCGTCTTGAGGCATTGCGGTATTGTTGACGAAAAGACGTTGCGAAGTTTCCCGAACGCTGCCCAGCCGAGTCGGATTCGACGATTGACCTCTTTCTCGAAGTTGGACCTACCTAACTGGACAGTTTGTCCTAGGTAGACATACTCGTCAACAACTTCGAGAACAGAGCTCCCAACGGATATTGGGATGGGCACGACACGACATGGACATCTTTCGGCTGAAATTTACTTTACGTGGGGAAATCCCCATGTACATCCTCCGCCCAAGTCGTTCGATCTACTTTACCGCACTGGGTGGGTGGGATCCGCTCGCGCATTGACTACGGTCGGCGGTCTACGGTGGTCGCAGGATGACTGTCAGTCAGACAGTCATCCTGCGACCACGAACCCTGCAAAGTGTTCGAAACGTCAGGAAAAACAAAAATCAATAATACACGCGATTTAATCCGTTTAAAATTGTTTTATTATAATGTGTAATAATCGCGAAAACCTAAGACAATACTACACTTTATTAGTTCTGTACAGGAATCCGCGACTGTCAGGGCAATCCGATCAGTCCAATCACTGAGCAACTGCGCCAACCGTTCCGAGATAGTGGTTGAAGTATGAAATTAAATTAACAGTATAAACGTCTAGTAGGTCATAGGCAAAGTAAATCCAGGTTTATTTTTTAGTTATCTAAACTGAAAAAAGAGACGTAAAACCGGTGTTTGTGGCAAAAACCGTGTAAAATCCGATCTGCAGAGGTCATCTCACGGCCGCTGACTTTCTTAGCTAGACCGATTGCGACATTGAGTCGTAATCGTTGCCACAATCGATTATTTTGCTTTTAATATCACTAGTTCACATATAAATAGGATTCGGGGTCAGTCGAGTTCGATGAGATTTTTGAGTGTTCATGATGAAAAGGAAATAATGACCAGTGATCGTTGCAACGAGGCAAAACGTCACTAATTACTGAATTTGAATTGAACATGACGATTGAATGGCGAACAAATTGACTGTCCCTACGTAAAGTGGCGAGCATGCAAAATTGCATTTTATAACAAAACACTTAAACGGATTCTAACGCGTATATTTTAGATTTTTGTTTTTCCTGACGTTTCGAATACTTAGCAGCATTCGTGATCGCAGGATGACTAAAAAACCAAAATCTAAAATTTACGCGATAGAATCCGTTTAAAAGTGTTTTGTTATAAATGTTTAGTAATCGCGAAAACCTAAGAAATTGCATTTTGTTTTACCGAGATAAAAAAATCCATAGTAAACTAATAATGTTATCACTTTTATAAACAGGTAAGGTCATCTGGTAACGGCCATATCTAATAAATTCTACGATCTGGATTCATAATATGCAAAAAGTAAAGAGGCTTCTAGAATTTAGATATCAGTTTACAAAAATAAAATGATTACATCTTTTAGTAGGGCGAAAGTGCAGTCAGTGTCACTAGTAAATGATCTGCTGATGGTGGCGACGTGTAGTTGGTCATCAAGTTTCCCGACAACACGGTTGAGCTAAGCGATGCTGATGCATCATGCTTGTGAGGAGTGCCGTCTGTTGGGACTGCTCTGCCAAATGCCCAGACAATTTAATCAAAACTTTAAAATGAAATTACAGCCAGGCTTAATTAGTAGACTTTTAAGAAGTTAAGACTATTTTCTCCTACATTGTTCTAGAAATCAAGGTTATGTTCTAGAACAGTGTGCTCATAAAATATTGTAACTTTTAATATTATTTAAAAAGAGTAACCATGGAGTTTCTTGCCCGTTCTTCTACTACGCCATTCGTGCCGTCAAAATGGATAGGTAAGCACGATGTTTCACAATATTTCTAAATAATTACTATTTTAGTATTTAATTATGTAAAATATAAAATATTCACATACAAACAAACCAAAGGTGAAGGTTCTATACCGTAGCATACCGTAGGGTCCGTCGAAATGTATTTGGTATAATTTTTGCTGTTGGTATCACATAAGGTGTTAAATCAGTCATTTCATAATCATCCTTTCAGCCAAAAGGCGTCCACTACTGAACAAAGGTCTCCCCATAGATTAGTACTATCTCATAATTTTGAGGGGAATTTTCCAATACTCACCACGCTTGACAGGCGGGTTGGTGAGCGCAGTTCCACAGAAGGTACACTGCTGCCCATCTCTCTAATTTAGAGTCCCTTAGTCGCCTTTTACGACATCCACGGGAGGAGATGGAGTGGTGCTATATTCTTAATCCGGACACCACACGGACATTTATTCCGGACACCACACGGAAACTTAATCCGGACACCACACGGATACTTAATCCGGGCACCACACGGATACTTAATCCGGACACAACACGGATAGGTTTGCACCACGATATTTCCTAATGTCCTGATGCAAACCATTCTCTATGGTACTCATTGACCATTAGGCGACACACGGATCTTTGATTTATGGCACAGAATATATAAAGGTACAAAACATCTGTCTATGGCTAATTCTAATGACTATGTTTTATAGTTATTGTCTTCAGCTGTCACTTTAACAGATTATTTTGTGGTCGTTGTTTTGTTCTCATCTGTTTATTAGCTAATGTCACCTACCTTCTCTACATACGTACGTAATTAGTAAAGGACAAGATATGTCCTTTGTGCGGAAATAAAAGAGGGATACATAGATGCATTATATATAAATTATTCTTTACTGTTAGCATCTAAAGTAAGTGATCGTTGTATTCAATGAGAAAATTACAATTTTATGTAGGTAATCATATTTTGAAATTGTTAAGAATACGTAAGTAAGTAAGAAATAAGATAAAGAAAGTCTCGACTATTCTTATGAATATAAGTGCCTGACTTATAAATAGGTAAGAATTTAACTGCCGCATTCCAAGTTCTAGATTTCCTATAGAGAAGAACGGGCAAGAAACTTCATGGTTACTCTTTTTAAATAATATTAAAAGTTATATATAAGTTATACAATATTTTATGAGCACACTGTTCTAGAAATCAAGGAACATAACCTTGATTTCTAGAACAATGTAGGAGAAAATAGTCTTAACTTTTTAAAAAGTCTACGAATCAAGCCTGACTGTAATTTTATTTCAAAGTTTTGATTAAATTGTCTTCGCAGCATTTGGCAGAGCAGTGCACTCCTCACGAGCATGATGCATCAGCATCGCTTAGCTCAACCGTGTTGTAGGGAAACTTGATGACCAAATACACGTCGCCACCATCAGCAGATCATTTACTAGTGACCTGACTGCACTTTCACCCTACTAAAAGCTGTACGAGTAATCATTTTATTTTCGTAAACTGATATCTAGATTCTAGAAGCCTCTTTACTAGCACTGTTTGCATATTATCAATCCAGATCGTAGAATTTACCTTGATTTAATTAGATATTGCCATAACCAGATGACCTTACCTGTGAATCTGCCGTGGACTTCCTCTGTCCCGGGGAAGGGCGGAGGGGTATGCCGCTGGATTCTTGCCTGATAAAAACACCTGGTTGGTCATCATTGGCATCGGAGGGGGGCTCCAGGCTCTCGAGAACGAACGCACTGTAGCCTGCGGTGGCGGCTACTCATTAGTGCCACGCCTTTACATCGCGCAGGTGACTGTAAAGCGGTTGCCCCTTTAGCGGAGCCGTGGCGACTGTAAACAGGCTGCCCAGGCGCATCTGACGACTGCGAGGATTCCCAGAAGCCTTGCTGTGCGCTGTACTGAGCACACGGTGACACGTGAGCTCATAGTTGTACGTGTCGCCATCTTCCCGTGGGTTGCTTGGTTTCAACGCGCAGACTATGAGCGTCTACAACCCCGACGTCTCATATTGGCATAGTACCTACGCCTACGCGTATATAGGTCAATCTCATAAAACTACTAAGGCTCGGTTTAATTTGTAAGTTAGAGTTTGCTTAATTAGTAGAGGATGTCGTAATTATTGTACGATTACAAATACTACATAGGATTATGTAGAATTATTGTAGTAATAACAATCATTATCTGGCTGAGTGTGTCTACACACATACTCGTACACATGTCTATGCAGGCACCATTTTTACAGCCGAGCATTGAAACATTATAAACAAATTAATAAACTAGTCTATTTAGTATCTAAAAGCCAAAAACAATACTAATTAAGAGCTCTAGAAAGTAATTTTCGTACATACTTTCGAGGATCCATTCGAGCTATGCAATTGCACCCCAAAAATGTTTTCCGGTTAAATTTTCCTTATTAACAAACTAATCTTAATGATAATTTTAGCTTGCAATTGATTAAAAATCATAAATATCTGATAACTATGTAAGTAGAACATCGGCGTGGACCTCCTTGACCGGCTGTACAGCGCAACCTTTCACTTATATATACTTAATTTATATATGTATAGTGTTCAACTTAATAAAACACGGACGAACAGAAACTAGGTCGTATCATACAAAAAATGAGTATATGAAGCCGAATGTGTGTAGGTTATGAGATGCCTTCATATTTTTTAAGAATTTGTTTGATAATATGAGTACAGCTTGATCTAAGTAAGATATGCATGAACTATCCATGCAGGTCTTTTCTCAACTATATCGGGGACTGAATTTTTTTTAACACTTTAAATGCCTTCTGATCTAATCTATTGTCGGCTATATATCGGGCTCAGCTGTCGCCGAACGCACCTCGACCCTTGTGGATCTTTTGTGCTGACTGTGACCTCAATTCAGTTGCTGCCACATCGAAGAGATCTTGCAGATACTCTGCGATTGTGCCAGCATGAAACTGCGCGTAATCATCTGGTACAAGATAAGCTATTCCCTGGTGATTTGCCCTACGCCTAGCAAGAGTGTCGCAGTCACAGAACTTGTGTAGCATTGACTCTTTTTGACCCCTGTAGAATCTGCATCTATCCATCGTGCTCAGTTTCATTCTGAGGAGGTGCTCATTGCTACCGAAGTGCCCGGTGAGTGCATCTAAAAGGTGTCTCATTTGTGACCTGTTTGAGTTAAGTAATTTCACTCCACAGTCTTGTGCTGGAGATGGTTTTGGAGTGGTTTAGGCCTACTGCCTCCCTCCATTATTTTGATAATCCGATCCGATGATAGGTTCCATGAGGAAAAACTCTGAAGTGTACAGGCCCAACTAACTGCGTTTGTGAGCCAGCCCTTGCGAATTCATCAGCCTTCTCATTTAGCTGCAATGCCTTATGCACACCAAGCCATCCAGGGAGACAGCGTGGTTATGTGGGGCTTCCACCCACTGAAAATTGATCCGCTGCATCAGCTTTTAGAGAACTAGATGCGAATGCATTAATATGAAATCGGATGTTTTTAACGTAGCAACTGCCATTCAACGCTAAACAGGTCCCTAAATAAACTTGAGCAGATCTAGCTCCATAGCTCTAACCCCAGTAACGCCCTCAATCGGGGCCTGTGTCCTACTATGGGGTTACCTGGTGTTACTTAGTTGTAAATACCTATTATTTTAATATTTTCATACTCAGCTAGCCTTTTTTGCTCTTGCAATTTTGTTCCGGTTAAGCAGACTTAACTCCCTTGAGAGCGCTGCGAGAGGCCCTACATAAACAAATATTATTTCAAGTATACAAGGGTACATCGTCATATGTATTTTGTAAATGGTGTTTATTTTGCTGCCTTAAAATGTAGTAAGTAAATCGTAAAATCTAATTGATGTACAATGTAATAATTTTGTTGTTGTTATTGTGGCTTTCATATCGAATTGATGTATTACTGTAGTTATCAACATCTGGGACAGTCACGGGTGTAGAGAATTTCCAGAAATAATAAATAGGAAGGTATTATAATAGAGGCAGGGCGATAGTAGTGATGTATGTTGAAATATAGTAATACCTACTTGTTTCCGAAGCGACCTTATACGTTTTACTTCAATACCTTTCAGGAAATATAAAGGAGAGCAATTAGTTTTGAATCCTCAACAAATTAGACATAAATAAACACGCACCAATAAAATTAAACTTTTTTTTGTAAATACAAGATTATTGTTAGTACATATCGCTACATCGTTTAGTAGAAGTAGAGTGCAGTCGATGTTGTGAAAGTAAACCCTGGTCAACGGCTCTTTACGTCATGTGTCAAATGACCGGCGCGCGCGCCGACACGATTGTCCTGTGTTTGTTTATCCTTCAGTAGTAAATCAAACAATGAAATGTTCCGCTGTCACTGAAGGCTGAAGGCTGAAAACGTTTCAATGAAATCATAAGAATGTATACGTAGATAGTTGTTTTGGTATTTGAATTTGCAGATAAATATTACCGGTCAGTTCATGCTACGCAACAGCTGTGCGTCACCAGGGACAAATAAATATGCGGAGCTGTTATATCGGAGAAAAAGAATTTCAGCTTGAGTTTCAGTTGCTATGGAAATTAAACATGCATCTCACTCTCTTTCTCCATCCTCCGAACGTGACGATGTGTAGGTACTTTGCACTTTGCGTTTTTAATTATTTTGGTATAAAGCGCTCAATGTAATTCAGTATTCTTCCAACCAGGAAGAAGATGGAAGTAGTCGTGACTTAGACCTTATTGGGTCGACACTTTCTCGGTATTGTGCTAATCAATCGAAGAGATAAGAATGTATATTTATAATGCCGCCTGTCTATTCTAGATTCATCATACATATGCAATAATATTTTACAAATAGACGCGCCATACACGTTCATTATTGCCCTACAAAACGGAGCGCCGGCCGCCATTAGACCATGTAATCAAAAATAAAACAAAATACAATTTTTATTTAAAATATCGATTTACGTTATGTATTTATTTATTTATAAAATAAAACGTGTTTCTCTCTATTTGTTGCTGAATTACTCTTATGATTCACGTCAAGCCGCGACGAAGTGAACTCCGGGCAATTACCTTGACTTTCATGTGACCATCGATCGTAGAGCACGGGCAACGCATCTACACTTATAAAAATGTCTTTGTACATATGTAAGTATTTACGAAAGTGAGTAATAGTAGATCGGTTCAAAATAAACCACCGTATGAATGAATTGAATAAATAATATAATGTTAAATGCCAGCTACTATAAAAGACATGATAATATTATGCTAACACTCAAGTCTATCAACTTTCTCCAAAGTGCTTTATATATCAATTTGTGGTTAAATGAGATCAGGTACAACGAGGACTAAACCAGTTAGAAGGAAACGGAGTTGTTTTTTAATAAAAGCGTACCCTATTACTAGCACTTATATACCAAATCTGAAACACCCCAAACAAATCATTACAAGATCTCGTGTAAAAAAACAAATATAATGAAATAATACAATTTTAAAATAATATAGTTTTCTGCGTATAATCATGCTGCACGGGTGCGGATGCATGGAGGGACAGTGACATGCCGAATCTACTGTTCCGATGTCGCCGGCGGGCGTGGTCAGCAGACTTGCGTATTAATGGGCCAAACTTTAAACACGTCTAAATGAATTTTGGGACAAAATAAAACAGAATTTCAAAACGATTGTATTCGATATTATTAAGGTTTCTTATATGCTAAGAATGACATGTATATTATGACGTTACATAATTTTATTATGTTACGTAATTATATTGCCCCACGTGTCATACCTTAACTACATTTCGACATTGAACGTTTAATAGATACTTAGACAATAATGACGCTACTTTTCGGCAGTTCCGAACCCTGACCTGTCTCCAAATGGTTTTATGATTTCAGCTACTGTTATTTTAACACCATTATAATTTTTTTTGCGTAAAATTATTGATTAATTGCCAGTTAGGAGTCGGGAACCTTGACACAGGTTGAAATAATCAACTATAAAACGTGTCGGAGACATTTCACAATTACGAATTTCCTACGGTGTTGCCAAATAGTTGTAGAATCATAAATGCAGATAAAGCTATCTTTTGCGAAACGTGCGAATTGCATGTGACACGTATTTGTTAATGTTTGGATGCAAATGCATTCATATGTAAACATTAAAGTTGGTGGCCTTGTTACTTTATAAGTTGTTAATTTATTTGATAGCTGCAACGGTTATGTAGATATCAAAAGTGTAATAGATAAAAACTGGATAGGATGGATGGATAGATTTTTTTATATATGAGACATTGACTTATTTACTCACTTCAAGAAAGAAAAGAAATAAAAAATATACATATGTGCACGATTTTTTCAGATAAACTACACGTCCGATTTTTATGATTCTTTCACTGGGGTCATTTATACACTTATGCTAAGGTTCTAATAATTATATAAAATATGAAAGTATCATTCTTATGTCAGTTTTTTTTTTTTTTTTTTTTTTGTTGGGCTTCTCGCATACATTTCTGGGAAATGTGGTTGCTTAACCGGTCATTTGCTGGTGAAGCCAAAAGAGGCCTCCAGCCAGGCTTAAATTAATTATTAAAAACTAAGCAACTTTCGCTAAGGGCGCCCCCTGCGGGACACGGACCTCGGCTTAGGGCGTTGCTGGGGATATCAAGCTATTGTTTTGGGGACAGCTGGATCGGTATTATTTAAATTGTATTAAGGGACATTTAAAGCTACAGGCTCGGCACGGGCCGGCGCGAGCAAGAGACGGGAGGGAGAAGTGCTAACTTGAACGGGAAGGTGACGCGGCGATAGGCCTCCGCGACGTCGGTGAGGCGGGCATCCTCGGCGGCGAGGGCGGTACAACGGTCGGGTGTTCAGTGAACGAGACAACGCGAGTCTCTTCATGTGATCTAACGTGATTTTATCGTCTGGATCGACCAGAACGTGCCTCGGGCGGCGTACTCTACTGATACGGGAGGGTTCGTAGTCGGCGGCTGATACCACAAGGGGATTTGGGTGGGACAGGGCAGAATCGAGATAGCGTTTGGACGCTTGTTTCATAAATTGCCTTATGGTCGGCAAGTTAAGGTCGAAATGGAGTTGGTCGTTTCGCATGTACAGAGGCGCTCCGGTGGCCTTGCGCATGAAACGGGTTTGGAGGGTTTCTAATCTACGGAGTGGGTATGATTCGGCGTGTGCGAACACTGGGCTGGCATAGGTCATGATGGTTTGAATGCATGTGGTGTAAATTCTCACCTTATTTCTAAGGGATAATTTACTACGAGCGTTCAGAATATAGTGAAGGCGACCGAGCACAAAGGCAGCGCGGGCACGCACCATCTTTGTGTGGGGAATGAAGGTCAGTTTTTTGTCTAGGGTGACTCCAAGATACTTGGCGTGCGGTTCCCAAGGAACCGATTGGCCCAGCATCGAGATCTCCCTGAAGCGTGGGTGGTCGTCGCCTAATTTGCAAAATAGGACGGCTTTACTTTTGATAGGGTTAACTTCGATCCGCCATTTCCTAAACCATTTACCGTAGACGTTGGCTGTGGTTTGGAGGATCTTAGTTATACTATCGGGACTGCTACCAGAGTAGAATATGGCCGTGTCATCTGCGAACAGTGCTAATTGGGTCGTATTAGCAGGTCTTTTGGGGAGGTCACTGGTGTACAGTGTGAACAATAATGGGGCTAGCACGGATCCTTGTGGGACTCCGGCTCTAATGGGGTGGGGGGAAGAGAGAGCGCCCGTGATTCGATATCGGAAACTGCGATTTGACAAGAAGTCTCGTATGATGAGAACGAGACGGTCAGGCACTCCGAGTTGGTACAACTTATATAATAAGCCATTGTGCCAGACTTTGTCAAATGCTTTCGCAACATCGAAAAAGAGGACTCCCGTCATCAGGCCGCGTGAGAATCCGAACGTGATGTGTTCAACTAGTCGGTGGACTTGTTGTACACACGAGTGTTTGGTTCTAAAACCAAACTGTTCGTCGGGAATGAGTTTCTTGGAATCGGCATAATCCTTTAATCGGGAATAGATAATCCGCTCATAAATCTTCGCAAGAGAATTGAGAAGGCTTATGGGGCGATAGCTGGAAGGCTCGCACTTGGGCTTACCGGGTTTGGGAGCTTATGTCAGATTTAAAGATATGAGTAATAATTATGACGTTTTTCAAAAAATAAGCTTTTCAAATGGTTTGAACTCGACCCCTTTGATACGCACATCAGTATTATAGAATTATACATCTAAGTAATTGAGCAAGTGCAAAGCATTAACGCCAGTTAAACTGCTGAACAAAGGCCTCCCTCATAGATTTACACAACGATGCCGCCCGCTTCCAACGACTCCCAGCGACCTTCACAAGGTCTTCTACCCATCGAGTTGGAGGCCGTCCCACGCTGTGTTTTCCGGTGCGTGGCCTGCACTCGAGAATTGTTTTTATTAGGTGTAAATTGATTGACAAAACATTCTTAGCACTTAGTCAGTTAAACAACACTTAATGCTAGTATAATTACAAAATACCCTTCCTATTGATTCAGTAGATAATTATTAAGGCTGAACAAATCTATAATAATAAATAAACACGTGATATCGACTGGATAAACACTTCTTCACCCTTTTGATACAAAAAATGTATATCATAAGGAGACTTTTAAGAAGCTTACAAGCCGCAGGGCGTCTTGTGGCGAGCTGTATATGAGTGGCGACACTACGTACCCGAATGCCCCAGAGAGTCAGAGCCCCCACTCCAGCTTGCCTTAATTAGTTGGCTGGAGTGGACCCTAAGAGTGCCCACAAGAGTTTCAACTCTGCTAGTGTTTTATGTTTGGGAGTAGTAGTGTTTAATGGTATAATAACGAGGAAACCTGCTCCGAGAGTTCGAGACGCGTGATGGTGAAACCGGTGCCATATTTCTCGGCACACTGAGCCACTCACACTATTGTTGCTCCCTATCGCCTATAGTGGTAGCGATTAAGCCCCATTTTGCGAGAAGCGGGTAACCGCCGACGTGTAACTTTATAATTACAGAAATGACGATATCTGTAGAACTAAAGTTGCTGACATAGCGGAAACAATTAGTAAGCTGAAGTGGCAATGGTGTCGCTAGGGCAGAGAGTTCTCGAGTGGAGACCACACACTGGAAAACGCAGCGTGGGACGACCTCCAACTATTGACAGACGACCTGGTAAAGATGGCTGGGAGTCATTGGATGTGGGTGGCATAAAACCAGTCTTTGTTGTCTATGGAGGAGGCCATTTTTCAGCAGTAGACGTCCTTCTGTATGATGGCCATGGAGAATCCACGATTAGCGTTCCATTACATGTTAGACTAAAGTTCTCTTCAGATGCGTCTGCTGGACACATGTCTCAGCGTAAGCCTATCAGAAGACCGTGTTCCTCTTGCAGAATATAAAACCGTGAACATAGAGACGATAAATATGTTGATATGCATAATTACAACCGTACATAATATGTACAATTGTAGTATCTATTTTAGTTTGTATTTAAATACTTATTTATTTTAAATGTGAATATATATATGGTTACTATTGTAGTAACTAGCAACTACCAAGTCAATTTAAACGTAATTACTACATTTTTTACCGAGCAATTAGGTGTAATACAGTAAACCCTAAACAGCAAGTAATCAAATATAATAACGGCTTTATTAACTGAATTATGTAAGATGAGGGTCATAGGGTCATCTGTGATGTTACCTCGTTCCTAAAGAATAATGGCTAGGGTTGTCAATGTTCTTAATATGCGTTTATAATTATGTGCACGCAATTACGAACGTCGGGTGCGCAGTGGTAAAGTATCCAATGTCCTAATCGTAAGCGTGTGGCGTGCGCACTTACTGCTGAGAATTTTAATGATCATAATATATTTTGGAGACCTCCATATGCAATTAAGAACTAAGTAGCTTTGTTTTTAAATATTTCGTAAAACACTGACGGTGTTTAAAACTTTCACAATAGTAGTAGTTCATAGTTGTTTATATACGAGTATAACATTAGTAAAAAGATTTCATTAGTAAAAAGGTTTTAAAATTTCATATACATTTAGAGTTTTACGTCATCTAATATTACAGTAATCTATGTGGTGTCCGGATTAAGATATCCGTGTGGTGTCCGGATTAAGAATATAGCATCACTCCATCTCCTCCCGTGGTGGTCGGAAAAGGCGACTCTAAAACAGAGGGATTGGCAGCAGCGTCCATTCTGTGGAACAGTGGCGATTCTGCGGCCACCAACCCGCCCACCAAGCGTGGTGAGTACTGGTAAATTCCCTCCAAAATGACGTCACTCGGCATCGCCCGTCTTATGGGGGACGCTTTTGGTAGCGTTTTTTGGCTGATATTATGATTAATATTACAACGATTTCATCATCGGCACCAAATCATTAACATGATAAAGATTTTGCTTATTAAATCGGCGTTTCAGTCTAGTTTTAAATGATTGAAGTGACAGTGCGTTTCGTATTTGGTCTGGTGAACAATTGAAGACCGTGATCTCCATCACATGTACCAGCTTAGCCGTTTTATAGGCGTGCCAACTTACTTAGTCGATTGCCATGTTTCGTGTTGCAGCATTGCTTGTCACCTATTTGGGGCATTCATGGAAGTTCTTCCACGCGTATATTGCTAATAAAAGATTGGAAGGAGTGGAAGACCGGTTGCTCCAACTTATATTTTGATTCACGCACAACCGCCTTCTTCTGCATACGAAAGATGCGAATCCATGTAATCGCCAACACGCAGTAAGCCAGTGCGTGGCGATCAATACTTGTTTCTTCTCTGTTTAAAATCTGCCTGATATTATTATATAGATTAAAATAATAATAACTGTAAAAAGAGATAGAAGAAGTAAAGCTGGCTCAACCACCGAATTGTTGGAGTCGGTGATAAATATTATGTGAATCTTCAGTATGCCTTAGTGATGGCAGGAATGTAAATAAAAATAAAAACCATTAATCAGTTAATATAAATAAAGTAACCTATTTTAGAAATTATTTCTGGACACACCTCTATCCTACCTATAAACACAACAACAATACAAACTAAAAGACACGTACACAACTCAATAGATAAAAAAAACTCACTGTCGAAACGAATAGTTGATAATACCGATGCCAAACAAATACCTTTAGCAACAAATAATAAGATGTATTCCGGTAAAAAAAATCCTCAATACCCGCCTCAATAATAATAACCAGTGTGTTCTGCCAGCTTTGATGTACGGTGTCGAGACAATAGACATGGGTGCTCACTAAGGAGACTGTGCACCGCGTACCATTTGCATAACGGGCCATGGAGCAAGCCATACTCGACTTGTCAACCTTCTCGACCGAGTCCGCAACAATGAAATCCGTCTCTGGATGAAAGTTTACGCGGTCGGTGACAGGACGATCAATCTAAAGTGGACTGGGGCAGGACGTCAGGTTAGACGTAGTGATGGACGATGGTCAAATTTTGGCACCACCACGCCAACACTGAGCTCAGGCTTTAATTAATTAATTGATTTATGTGTAATGAATAATAATTTCTTGTAATAAATTTAAGTTATTTTTTAAATTTATAATTTGAATTTAGTTAATATTTTAATTATTGTTTTTGTGATATATTTTACTTTTAAGTATTTATTTAGGTGCAATATGTACAATGCGAAGCCAAAATAAATTTTCATTCTTTCTTTCTAATCATTCCGGGACGTTCAAAAGGACACTCACAGGACATTTCAACACACAGGCAAGCTTGTTACACCATTAATATACAAACAGTGAATTTTATATGTAAATTCAAATCTATTATTACTGTATAAATAAATTCAAATTCAAAGCATTTTGAAAGATTGCGAAGGATTCTGTAATAGGTAAGTTGCAATATTTACAAGAAGAAAACCAAAAGGCCGTAGTTTTGCATATTATAAATAGGCAATTACATATTATGCAACATTCGGCTACATACAAGAAAAAAAACGAGCGAGCCTTAGTCGTAGCTGTAGTCGCATATTCGTACCATCTTTTATAAGTTTCCATTCATAATTATCATATCAGCCAAAGGACGTCCACTGTTGAACAAAAGCCTCCCTCACATACTTCCACAAGACCAACCAACTTCTTATAAATGGGTCAAGTAAAAACCAAATTGCCGTAATTTTGCATATTATAATCATATTCTAAAATTCTGCTAAATACAAAAATTAATATTCTCTAAAGGTCTTCTCATAAGTTTTCAGTATTATGTAAGAAAGAAAGAAGACAGAAAATGAATTTATTTGCCACACCAATTATTTTATATTCATTGTGTCTAAATCTAATTGAATAAAAATCTTAAATTAATGATAAAAAATATTTCGCCTTTAGTAAATGGTAGTTAGTTCTGTTTCTGGGTGTTTCTATGATTTATCATCATCATAATAGCCAAAAAACGGCTACTGCTGAACAAAAAATGTCCACGGCTGAACAAAAAACGTCCATTGCTGAACAAAAAACCTCCACTGCTGGACAAAATCCTCCCCCATAAAGACCCCCGACCGGTTACATGCCGTGTGTCGTCATTTTGGGGGGAATTGCCAGTACTCACTACGCTTGGCAAGGGGGTTGGTGAGCGCAGAATGGATACTGTGCAACAAAATGGACGCTGCTGCCATCCCTCTGATTGAGAGTCCCTTAGTCGCATTTTACGACATCCACGGGAGGAGATGCAGTAGTGCTATATTCTTAATCCGGACAATATATGGATGTTTCTACGGTTACACGGTTCTAGATCATAATGATTAGTAAACAAAGTCTTGCACTGTAATAAAGTCTGGAATAGTATAATCGTATTTAGCCATAGTAGTTTGCTGTAACTGCGTTCTAAACAAGTAGGTACGCATGCACTTCGTCGCCTCCACAGTAATAAATCTTGCAATAAAAGTACGTCAAAAGAGCATGAGTGATGTCATACAAACGGTGTCACGAACGGGCACGCAAGATACAAAACATTATTCAAAACTCATATTTTACATAATATTTGGCATGCATAATACGATAAAGATCATCTGTTACGTGTTTGCGTGCGTGGTACTGTGTGTTAAAATCTCGACTGGAACTGAATTTATGTTTACCGTTCACCGCAAGGACCTTACCACATGTAGTATGTAGTTACTGGCTTAACTACAACAAAATTACTCGGGTGGATAGTCGGACTGTCATAAATTTGGAAATTACGAAATGTAATGGAAATACGCCTTTTTGTCAATAATACCGGAGTGCCTCAACACGAGTCTTTAACTAGTGTGTGTCACCAGCGATGGCTTAAGGAACAGAAATGGGGTCACTCACTATGGGTCTCATAACTTACAAAGCGAGCTATCAAGAGAGCTGCGCTTAGTTTTTCTCTACGAGATCAAATCAGAAATGAGGAGATCTGTAGACGAACTATAGTTGTTGATATAGCTGAAAGGATTTGTAAGCTTGTGTCAATATGCGAGGCACACATCTCTTGGATTGTTGGTCGTTGCGGCAGAAAGGTTCTCGAGTGGACACCACGCACCGGAAAATGCGCCTCCAACGAAATGGACCGACGACCTGGTGATCTCACAGAGAAACAACTTGACAAACTTGAGCGACTCCAAAATTGCTGTATAAGATTTATATTTGGTTTACGTCAATATGATCATGTGTCAGAGAGTACTAAGTTTCAAGTTCCTTCACAACACACATTCGAGATCCTTAACAAATTTCAAATTGACCGTAAGGTCATCATACAATTTGACGTTGAAAATACCAATACATTCCACTAATTACGTAGGAAAATCTTTTAGGGTGAGATTCGGAAACGAGTCTAAGAGAAAATTAGGGGCGTAAGTAGTGCATTTTGACAGATGGAAGCGTAATTTCACGCTCAGACTCGTTTCTGAATCTGACCCTTACAGTCCAGGCTGCCCGCTTATGGAATGTGTTGCCAGTGACAATTAGACGTGCTAAATCCCTAGCAATATTTAAAAGACTGGTCAAGGAACACTTTCTATCACTGTAGTTTCTTCTTTATTTCTTGTATTTATGTTTGTACATTTATATGTATCTAATATAATAATATTGAGTGTATTATATGTATCATGTTATTTATTGTATTATATGTATATTAACTTAAAATTATTGTTACACCGCTAACTATCGTTTTCTTTTTCGTTTACAAATCTATCTATCCCGAGGTAGTCTGGCAGAAATCACCGCGTGCGATAAGACCACCCATTGTACATTTTTTTGTACTGGATCTTATTTTTGTTTTTTGCTGGTGTGCAATAAAGAGTAATGTATTGTAAGGTCACTGAGAGTCATTGGATGCGGCATATAGCCGGTCGTTGTTGAAATCTTTGCGGGAGGCCTTTGTTCAGCAGTGACAATCCTTTGACTGATATGACGATGGTACCGATAAAAGGATATCCGACCTTCTCACAAAGAAATCAATGCAGCGAGTATAGAACAAAATATATAGATTTTATTGCATCTATCTATGCAATTTTTTTTTATTTGAGGAGATAGTTTCGGACCTTGTCGTGCTGAGGTATCTTAACAGAAGATATTATAGTCGTTAGAAAATCTTATTGCATGCCCAAGGGCATTTGACAGGTAGCATGCTGGTTGTTAAGTGTTGCAGTATACATTAAAACATAGTGATAGTTATGCAGAAGGTCAAGCGTGTTTAAGCTGTTAAGCTCTGAAATCTAATAATATTCTCTTTTTATTGCTAAATCTCACGCGTTTCGACGAAGTGTTCAAACGTTGGAGGATTTTGTAGTGTTTATAAATTTGTTAGAATATCACATATGATAACAATTGCGTAAACGTAGAACTGACGGTGCATATCTTATATTAGTATATTTACCAACAGAGTAAATATTCATTTTAGGACCATTTTGCACACATTTCTGTCAATAAATTTATTGTATTTTATTTCATAACATACCTATTTGTATATTTATTGTTCTTATCGTTCGTGTCTCTTACTGCATTAACTTTGCACCGAAATTTCTAACGACATTCGGGCCGTAACAGCCAATGGAACGAGGCCATCCCCAAGGCTGGGTCGTGGCTGAGTCGAGGCAAATGGAGCACACGAGGTTGCCTCGAGGCTTTGTACCAGTAAGCTTTCCTCATCTGACATCCACTTCCGTAACTCTAATTGCAAACGATTGTTATGCTCTGCTAGCCCTATTTTGATGTATCCTCTTCTAGATATGGATGTCGTTATTTTCTTTTCGGTTTTCCTTCTAGTTTATACATTGTTTTTCTCAATAAGAAATAATATTTTCGACAGAATTATTCTGTTGAGAGTATAGCCTGGTTATGGTTAACTGGGGTAATATAGTGTGGTTACTTTCCGTTTACTTTCATAATGACTAAAGTATAATTATCTCAGACAGAGAGTAATTATATGGTATCTAACTTTCACTTTATATTTATGTTAAATTACCTTTTTATTAGCTTTGCTTACTATGTATCTAAACGAGAGCTCATTATTTGTGTCAATAATGACGTTGCCTTAAAAACTTTATTGTCCCGTGCTCTGTTGGGTCGTTTCTTGTTTACACACGAGGATTGTTCTTTGTTTGTTTCTTGACAATTATTCTTAATCGCGATAGAGCAATGCGCCTGCGCCGCGTCGCGTGACGATGTGCAAGCGCATCATTGCATGCGTGCGCGGGAATCGCTTTCTATCCATGATATACGTACAATATACTGTGCAAAATATTTACGTTATCACGTTGAAAATGTTAACTGCATTCTATGATTACTTTTTATGAAAGTGGAAGGGTTCGTGCCATGTATTTATGTGTAATCAAGGTAATCGAAATACCGGACAAAGATGTCGGGTTTCAACCAAGTCATGCGTGCGTGCAATCATGCATTCTCCAATTATGTTCGTATTCAAACGTTTTCTAGTTCACAATTCAGCCCTGAATTAACGCAATCAACTATTTAAAGCTTTCGCACTGTACATATAAAATGTTATTTTATTCGCCTACAGCAATGAAAGTGGTTATTTGAATTGTCTTGACCTACGACCGCCGCACGCAATTTCCAAGAAGTTAAACGTAAAGAGAATTTGTGTCCATTGTTCACCATTCGTTATATAAGTTAACCTCAGTCATGTATGTCATTCATACCTTTCTTTGTTGGGTCGCGGTTAGTTTCTAGATGATGTTGCAATTATTCACGAAAAATGGCCGGTTCATTTTATTATTTCTCAACGACATTCACAAATTCAAATACAGATATTACTTATAATAATGTTCTGTGTGATAAGTTACTTAAAGGCATCACCATCATAATATTAGCCAAAGGACGTCCTCTACATAAAAAAGGTCTCCCCCATAGATTTCCACAATTGTGTCATCATTTTGGGGGGAATTTGCCAGTACACCACGCTTGGCAGGCGGGTTGGTTAGCGCGGTATGGCTATTGTTCCGCAGAAGAGAAGTTGCTGCCCACCATTCTGCTTTTGAGGTCCTTGTAGCTTAAGAATTATGACATCCACGGGATGAGATGGATTGGTACTATATTCTTAATATGGACACCACGCGGATCGGAGCTTAAAGGCATGCATAGCATTAACAATTAAATGATTGATCTAAAATATTCAACTATAACCAATACAATTACTAAATTTGCATGCTATATTAAGGCAGAATGTACAAGGATTCTTCTTTAGCATAATTTACTTTCATATGCAGTGTTTTAATATTCATTAATTATTTTTAAACAGAGACGCAACATCTATTTTGAAACTTGTTCTTTGTTAGTTAGAAATCTGTTTCACCAACAATTTTATAATTTATCTATCAGATGTGTAATATCTGGCACCTTACCTTTTATTCTGCAACTAAGAGGTGCGTACAAGCTTACGGCAGTTGGTTATGTGTGCTGTCGGATTGCAACAACTTGTATTGCGATAGCTCTGGTTACAGCACATTTCGATCCACCCAGCGTTTCTGCTTGTTCCTCAGTGACTCCCTATAACTTCGTTCATTATCCGTTCTATTCTTTCAATATCAATCATCAGAAAATGTTTGGGAATGTTTGTTTGTGCCAATATTGTTTAATGTTATTCAACATACAAGTTGCATATTGTGACTAATCGAGGTCAAACTCCACTGAAAAGGCTCGAGAAGACATTGAACCGCCGGAATATTTAACTTAAGGCTTTCTCGCGTTGAATGTAAATGATAAAAGGTTTCTTAAATCGTGTTGCCATATTTCACAAATATCATCAAGTTTGTCGAGGTATTTAGTTTACACAAAAACACTGCGACCGTTGCTTCTTTGCCTTCTTTCCTGGTATGTCTGAAATGACAAAAGCTGTGTACACTGGTGCCATATCTGTGTGACTAATTAACACTGTGATGTCACCTGCACCGAGAAATACAACATTTCAAGCTCCTCAGGTAGGAATTTACCTGCGTGTTATCCAGGAAGATTATAATGCAGGGGAGGATTAATAAGCGGTGTGGTAAGCCGTTCTGCTACGACGCCGACTGTGCAATGCGGTGATGTAACGTGAATACTGCGACTTCGTCGCGCTAATCTTTGTTCAGTGCAGGGTAACCACATTATGTTTTTATTGTATTTACATAATAATGGTATACTTCTAGAGATTACGCCTCTTTCACAAAGAAAGAAACATTCTGTCACTGTCAGTCTGTAGTGGCAGCTGCAGGTACGTCCTTTGCACAAGATTCCAGTGACTGTTCTCGCTTAAAGCGTCGATAGTCAGTGGTTAGCTAGTATTGCATTACCTGCAGTTGCAGTCAAAATTTAGAAACACAGAACAGCAGAGACGTTGCCCTTTACACCATACTCTCCATCCTCTCCATCCATCCTCTTATTCAGGGCCAGTGTGTAATCATTTGACATATTTGCGAAATAGTGAAACCCGTTTCTGAATTCGAAGGTTTGGTCAAGTGGTAAATGAAACATGGAGAGAACAAGTTATCGGAGGAAACAGGTTTAACTAAAAAGGCCATTAGATACTTATTGCAAGTACACATTAAGATATTTAATGCCATTTAAGTTCCAATAATTAGCTTCATTTGCACAAACCTATTCAGACGTTTCATCATACATTATCATAAGTTAATATTTCAATGCTTTATTTTTCCAAATTCATTTTTATGGCCTTCCCAATGGTAACTACAATGGGCGGTGGTCAGGGATATTGACATAATCACCACGCTTGGCACACGGATTGGTGATCGCAGTATGTTGATAATTTCTTACGGGAGAGTGCTGCTGCCCATCCACTTTATATCAACCCTTAGTCTCCTTTTATGACATCCATGAGTGGAGAGCGGTAGTCTATTCTTCGCTGAGAAGCACATTCGATCCACAGTACTGAAAAAAATCTTAGGGAATCCTACAATCCTCACTGCTTAATTTTGATATAGGTACTGTGTTTGACTGATGCTATGAACGCCTGGAAAATGGCTTGCCCGAATACGGTTTTGCCGTAATCCATCTTTCCAGACAGTAGTACGAGCCGTTATGCAGTTCAGACAATCAGTACTGCTGAGCGTGCTCGTGTACCTACTTGCTGTTGATGAATGGGAGTGGAGCCCTGGCTTCAGGCGCTTCCGTTGCCCAACACAGGCATTACATTGGATGACAACGCTTTTAGGCTTGCTACATAGTTACAGTTAGGTGCTCCTTGTTCTGCTTTCAATCGCTGTCACTGCGGTGAAACTGAATACTGCTTGTCTCGAATATCATGCCCTGTCTTGCCTGCCAGCATTAAATTCATTGCTCGATGCGGTCTTGTCACCGTCGACGTGGCTGTATTAAAACCCAACGGTTTGGCGCGGGATGATGGCATAAAGCCAGAGGGAATGTCATTATTTTTATATTCTTTTTTGTACAGCACATATGCATTACTGCTGTAGAAGATGTAGGGGCCTCTGGTGTGAGGTGCAACTTGTGTTGTCACTCTTGCTCAAACGACGCGTATTCAGTTCAATGGAAATAATGGTTTGGAATCGTTTGGGCTCGAAACGCTTGCTTGGGTCATAGGGTCCGAGATCACGTCTGCTTTTCGAAGATATTGCTACAACGATTAGTCGACCCTTCGCGTGATGAGAGGGCAGGGCTTGTCTTTGGCCAAATTGCAATGGCATTGCCATTCAACATGTAATGGAGGTAATGGATGAGTAATGAACCCAGTCATTAGAATAAACTAACTACAAGTTGTAATGTTGTATGTACCCCGCGCCGACTTCAAAAATAAAGTTCATTTTCTCTTTCTAGTGGTTTTAATATTTTTATATCGTGTAGGGTTTTTAAAGTCGGTATTTTTATGTTTAAAAAGTTGTATTTGATTCTTTTTAGTGTAAATAAACGTAAGAACTTTTTCCAATTTAGGTATCGGATTAAAGCATAATACCAAGCCGAGCCTACCTATACCTATACCTACCTATACCTATAAGAAACACTAAACCAAACTTAATTATATTTATATGAAACAATTTGAAAGTATTTGACACAAAAAATAAGAATGACTCAAATCGGTGCTCTAATCTCGGAGGAATCGAAACTATTAAGACATCGTCTAGATAAGCGCAGTAAAATTAAAACTGAAGGCCAATTCTCGTAATTAATTTACACTATGACTGAAAATTTACCGAACTGAGATTAAATTATGAATTGACTAAAAATACGTATTCTGCTCTTCTTCAGTCTTGTTCAGTCAGATTTCAGTATGATCTCAATTCAGTCTAATTTCGATGTCAATTTTACGGTTGTTTCATGAAAATTTTAGTACATGTGTCAGTTCAAAATGTTTGCAGAATACTATCTTGGCTTCGATTAACTTTCGATCCATTTTCGATCTCATCGCAACACGCAAGTTCACGTTTTATTCAAGACGTTAACTGTTAGTATAAGAGAATACAATTTGTGCCATTTACGACACTGAGACTAGCTCGAAACTATACTTTGAACATTTTCATTAGGTTCTCAATTCGAGGCGTGTTATTTTTTGTTTCAGCGCTTCTATGACCTATATACCTCTATACTTCTAGTAAATTGGTTAAAGAGTTTTGTATGGAAAAACCATCTTTATTTTATCTACCTTAACAGCAGGCAGTTTTGTTTATAGAATTATACAAGTTTCATTCCCCTCCTTTTATAATAATTAATATTTAAAAAAAGGTAGCGAAAGTTTCGATGTTCAGGTATTAATATAATTATGATATCAACACAAGCAGATTACACCCTATAATTCTAGCATATTTAAGGGATACAAAATAATTAGATACTGACTCATCACCGGTGTAGCTATAACTAATTTACACGCTAAATTAATTCGCTTAATCGTTAAGGAAATTGAACACAAGCTATGCCGTTCACCGAACGGCCTTTAGTTTGTTATAAATAGGCTTTAGCAAAATATTACTGCTGTAGGCCCGACAGCTTTAATTATACTAGTGAGTGTTGCATTTGAAACTACCAATGATTACATAATATCTATACGCACGAAGCCTTGTATGAATGCCAAATTGATTTAAGTGCTATTTGAAGAATACATGTTTATTAAGAAGGTCATAAATTACTGGAACAGGTCATCAATCTGATTCGGCTACTCACTGTTTAAAGTGAATTCCATCTGGCGGATTAACAGTCAACCCTGTTTTGTTGTGAATCGGAACGGATTTACAAATTACAAGAATAATAATACCGTGTATCCGGTGCTAGTTGGTCGCTATTTATTAAAGTGAAATTTCTTTGGGCGCGGATGAGAGTCAATTTGAGTGCAACGTTTTATGTGTAACGTAGTCTGGGTGCATGCGCGAGCAAACAATCGCCTGTGCACTAATGTCGGTATGCTCAAGCAGAAACTTTCAATTCTGTCACGCGGTCAATATTTTTAAATGAATAATTTTAGTTATATTTTCAACTTTGTCCTTACGTCATTCACGTTAATTTTAAAATCAATCATCAATTCGACTGGGGATTTGCCATAATCGCCACGCTTGGCAGACGGGTTGGCGATCGCAGTTGAGTTGTTAATGTACTCGAAGGATGCTGCTGCCCATCCTCCGACTTATCCCTTAGTCGACTTTTACGACACCCACGGGAGGAGATGGGGTGGTGGTATTCTGAGCCGGCACCACACGGCCTATATTATTATTATATTAAGTACTTTTACGACGATTTAAATGGTAGGTTTGTAGAAACTGTGCAAACGGTTGGGTCTAAGTTCTTTAAAGCCCATCGTAAAGGTAGACCAAAAAAGTTCTCCGATCACACTCTCGACTTCATGGCAGAAAGACGCGCCATGACGCTGCAGTCTTCTGGTGATGCTGAAGCATACCGACTGCTCAATAGACGGATATGGAAGTCCTTGCGTCACGATATCCGCACCTTTAACACTAAAGGTGTTAAAGAGGCGATTGAGCGGAATCAAGGCTCCAAAGTGTTTGCAAGAGACAAGTCTATTGGGCAAAGTCGTATTATGAAGCTGAATACCGAGGACGGCAGTGTAGCGTCGACTAAGCCAGAGGTTTTGAGAGAGATTGAGAACTTCTACCGGCAGTTATACACCTCGGTTACTATACCTACCATTGGCTCTGACAAAGACCCGCGAGCCAAACTAACCCGACACTATACCGAGGATATCCCGGACATCAGCCTGTACGAGATTAGGATGGCCTTGAAACAGCTTAAAAATAACAAGGCACCGGGTGGAGACGGAATTACGACAGAGCTTCTGAAAGCGGCTGGCACACCGGTACTTAAAGTCCTTCAGAAGCTATTCAATTCCGTCTTACTCGAGGGCACGACGCCGGAAGCGTGGAACAGAGGTGAGGTGGTGCTCTTCTTCAAAAAGGGTGATAACACCCTATTGAAGAATTATAGACCCATCTCACTTCTGAGCCATGTTTATAAGCTGTTTTCAAGGGTCATCACGAATCGTCTCGAGCGCAGGTTTGATGACTTCCAGCCTCCCGAACAAGCCGGTTTCCGAAAAGGTTTCAGTACCATAGACCACATCCATACGCTGCGGCAGGTTATACAGAAGACCGAGGAGTATAATCTGCCACTATGCTTGGCGTTTGTGGACTATGAGAAAGCCTTCGATTCGATCGAAACCTGGGCAGTGCTGCAATCTCTGCAGCGGTGCCAGATTGACTATCGGTACATTGAAGTGTTGAAGTGCTTATACAGAAACGCCACCATGTCGGTCCGAGTACATGAACAGAGCACGGGGGCAATTCCATTGCAGAGAGGTGTGAGACAGGGGGATGTCATTTCCCCGAAACTGTTCACCGCTGCAATGGAGGATGCCTTCAAGCTACTGGAGTGGAAAGGATTCGGCATTAACATCAATGGCGAGTATATCACTCACCTTCGATTTGCCGATGACATCGTAGTCATGGCAGAATCGCTGCAAGAGCTCAGCACAATGCTCGATGATCTCAACAGAGTTTCCCAACAGGTGGGCCTTAAGATGAACATGGGCAAGACAAAAGTCATGTCAAATGCCCATGTCGTGCCCATCCCAATATCCGTCGGGAGCTCTGTTCTCGAAGTTGTTGACGAGTATGTCTACCTAGGACAAACTGTCCAGTTAGGTAGGTCCAACTTCGAGAAAGAGGTCAATCGTCGAATCCGACTCGGCTGGGCAGCGTTCGGGAAACTTCGCAACGTCTTTTCGTCAACAATACCGCAATGCTTCAAGACGCAAGTCTTAACCAGTGTGTGTTACCAGTGATGACATATGGAACAGAGACGTGGTCACTCACAATGGGCCTCATAAGAAAGCTCAAGGTCACTCAGCGAGCTATGGAGAGAGCTATGCTTGGTATTTCTCTACGAGATCGAATCAGAAATGAGGAGATCCGTAGAAGAACTAAAGTTGTCGACATAGCTGAAAGGATTAGTAAACTGAAGTGGCAATGGGCAGGGCACATTGCTCGTAGAACTGATGGCCGTTGGGGCACAAAGGTTCTCGAATGGAGACCGCGCACCGGAAACGCAGCGTGGGACGACCTCCAACGAGGTGGACAGACGATCTGGTGAAGGTCGCTGGGAGTCGTTGGATGAGAGCGGCATGCGACCGCTCGTTGTGGAAATCTAAGGGGGAGGCCTTTGTTCAGCAGTGGACGTCCTGTGGCTGATATGATGAAGTACTTTTATTGCTATAATGAATATAATTGTTCTATTTTTTTCTGGAAATACAATTAATACGAACGAAAATCTGCGGATCCCGCATTTTATTTAGAATTACAGCTACAAACCGATAGCCAATTTAAAAAAAAAAAAAAAACCTGAAAAACAAATAGTTTTATACCAATACAATGATTTTTGTGTATTGCGTGGTACTTGTATGGAAAAAGTCATTGTATATCTGCTATCTAAATTAGATCTGTCATTGTTTCGCATCTCCGCATCGCATGCCAATCTCGACGGCGATCACAATGTAAAGCAAGCGTGAAATTGGCGTACGTTACATTTACTAGGTACTTAATGCTGTCGGTTATTAATTCTGTAAAATCACCCAAAAGGCATTGTATTCAGAAATGAACATGTCAAACGAATTTCGTACTCAAATAAAAGCATTATTTGATTCTGTGTAAGCACGTTTAATAACATCGCGCGGAATCCGGAAGCGTCAGAAAAATTATAGGTAATAGTCATATAGTTTATTTCTTTACCGACATTTTAGTTTTTGTAAATATGTTCTTAATGTTGGGTATTGGTATTACTAACGCAAAGAAACTGTGTTATAATAAAGGAGAACAAAAAGGACGAGGTTATAGAAAAAAAAGCAAACATTTTTGATGTTGTAATATTGAAACGAAAACAAGTTTATAATGATGTGAAATATTATTGTAAATAAGGAGGTTGCAGATCATCATCATCTTCATATCTGCCAAATACGCCCACTGCTGAACAATGGCCTCCCCCATAGACGACGGTTATATGCCCCGTCATTATTTTTGGGGGAACACCTCGCTTGGCAGGCGGGTTGGTGAGCACAGAATGGCTGCTGCTCCGCAAAAGGGACGCTGCTGCCCATCCCGGAGTCTCCTAGTCACCTTTTACTACATCCACGGGAGTGGTGCTATATTCTTAATCCGGACACTATGGCCACACGGATTAACATTAAGATTGCTGATAGTTAGAAGGTATTAAAAAAGGTACATACATATATATGGTGCAAAAAAAAAGGATTCAATGTCGGGTCTAGAATACAGTAAAAATAAAAACATATACACCGAAAAATAATTGTATTCTAATAGTATGTGGTGTTTAAATGAATTGAATTACTTCATTAAATGATTAGGTAAAATGTTTATGCAACAAATACAATATATTTTAAAAACACAATTGTACTTTTTTACACTCTACATTTAAAATAAAAAGAAGAAAGAAGTTAAATAATAATAAATATTATAAATAAATTAAACTTTTTAACAAAAAAAATACCCCAACCATGGTTCATGCAGACCAACGAGAAGTTATATGTTATACCTGGCCCCGCCCGACTTCATAAAGAAAGTATTTTTTCCTTTTCAGTGGTTTTAATATTTTTATATCGTGTGGGGTTTTTTAAGTCGGTATTTTTTTTGTTAAACAGTTTTGAAATCGGTTCTCTGATCTGAGAGGAATCGAAACTATTAAGACATCATCTAGATAAGCGCAGTCATATTAACCTGTTTATTGAAGCTGGTCAAAAATCTACTCAATCAAATTTAATGAAATTTATATGGGACCAAGTCGAAAGCAGTCCTCGAATCTCGGAGTAAGAGGTACATAAAAACATAAAAATGCGTATCGAATTGAGAACCTCCTCCTTTTTGAAGTTGGTTAATAAGAAACTATTGATAAAATGCATATCATGAAATTTCTGAGAGCTTACGGAACTCCACTCTAATATTTCTCGTGTATCGTTGATAGGTAAAAACCCCACATGCATAAACACCCAGACCCGAAATAACTATCTGTAGATTATGCAAATAATTGTCCCGTGCGGGGATCGAAACCGCGACACGTAGCGCAGAAATCCGATTGCTTAGCCACTGCTCCACTATCCGAAAGAAAGAGGCCACGGCGCCATCCATGTTTTCAAACTGAAACTCTTAATTATACCGAATCTACATTAGATGACGTTAACCAATTATAATTAATAACCATAGTTTTAAAACAGCTATTACGCTGTATAACTGAGGAAATGGGAATTTCCACACACATTAAATCTGAGAACGATGTATAAATAAAAATGCGATGTAAATGTCATGGAAACTAGGCATCGAACTTGAGCTGGCGATTCACTTTTACCAATCTTTGACGTCAAAAACAAACTGAAAGGGGTTATCCTTCAAAGTACATGAACTTACGTTGTTGTTTATAAATACGACTTATGAAAACTTAAAGAGAATAAATTACTTCCTTCTCTGTTCGTGCTTCCGTATAAAAAAGTATCAATGGACACCATACTTTTCTTCGTACTATGGCATGATGCAGCTGGTGTTTTGTCTCGTTTGCCTTCGTAGAGCATCAATTAAACAGTCAAGATACTGGCTGACCTTGAAAAATATATATATTCGGATATTTGTATAAGAAAATGCATCAACGTCACGTACAGGGGATCAAATCGAATTGCCGGAATAGTATCTATGTTTAATAAATCTATGGTTAATAGCTATGTTTTCAACACAGCCATTATAATCCAGATATAATAATGCTAAATGATTTTTTCTATACGTGTGTGTGTACTTACCTTCCATGCAGGAGGGTCGGAGTTCCATCCCGGCCCGCACCTCTTCCTTTCGGGTTTATGTGCGGATCAGAATTTGATTATCACTTGCCTTAACGGAGAGGGAAAATATCGTGAGGAAACCTGCACACCGGAAAGGGCTCCAAAATGTTCTCAATGGTGCGTGTAGTTGGTCAACCTACACGAGGTTAGTGATGTGGTGGACTAAGAGCTAACCTTTCTCATCGTGATAAAAGGCCTGTGTCCAGCAGTGGGACAGTGATAGGACGGTTATGCACTATACTATCAGGTGTGAAAGTGTTTTGACCACTTATCACAACACTTAACGCAAGACTAATAGTTTTTAAAATTCCATGTGGCGAAATGAACACGCTGTTTTTCTTGCACGGGAAGACATGCCCAATACTTTGAATTTAGTCTTGGGAGATAGCTATCTATCTCGAACTTGGCTAACTTCTTGTTTATCAATGTACATTTGAGTATATTATCCAACATGAGAGGGAAATTAATAATAATAAACTATTTTTTTTTTGTTTTAAGTTATCACATGTTTACAGTGTTTCATTATGTGTAAGGTTTTCGCGATTACTACACATTATTATAAAACACTTTTAAATGGATTACGGACATTGCGTCTAGTATAGATTTTTGCTTTATCTAACTTACGTTTAGCATTAGGGGTCGCAGGATGATTTGCAATTTTATTTAGTCATTCTTCGACTGCAGTGATCGAAACATTAGGAAAAACAAAAATCTATAATCCGTATAAAAGTAGTTAGTGTTTTATTATAATGGACAAAGATTATAATTATTATAAATATCTTACAAAGATGGAGTGGAAGATTATGTCTGTGCTAATATAAACTAGTGATAGACACCAAAATTTGATAATGTATTACAAACTAGCCATTACCCGCCTGCTTCCCTAAGCTTAAATTATATTTATATTCATATCTTCTGAACCCTGAGAGATATCAAAATGGCACGTATACGAAAATTTAAATTTAAATTATTGTTTTAACCCAAAAAAACATTGATATCCGTTGAGCCGTTTACGAGCCAATTCGAGACAAACTTTCACACAGATAAGACAAACATTATATAGACAGAAAACTGGCAATTTATGCTTAGACATGGTATAAATAGCAGTTTTCACTTAAGTTTTGGCATTTATTTTGAAATCACAGATAGATGATTCAATTTTAATACATTGCTGTCGATTACTACACAAAAACAACTCGAAATAAGTGCTAGTGCGGTACCTACTCCACAGCGATAAAAATCGGGCGGCGGATAAAATTTTCAACAGGTGCGAAAAGATTAATTGTATACAAGTCACGGCATAAATAATTATGCATACATAATCCCGGTAAGGGTTTTATAATTTTATGTAAAGTTGTCATCTCCATGAAACATGTGTAATGCGTAATAATTATTTATTACTTAATCCATGAATTAATTTGAATTTTTTCTTCTGTCGAGTGTAAAAAAGTTAGAAGTAGATGTTTTTTTATTGAGATAACTCATTATTCAGCTTCTCCAAAATAGCAGCCATTAATTTTAGTTTATAACTTTAAGGGTTAGTCCTGAACTTGTTTAATTATATTTTATGGATATTTGATAAAGTCTAGCTAACTTTTCATTTGATGTTATCAAGAATTCAAACAATCCGTGTGGTATTCGGATTAAGAATATAGCACCACTCCATCTCCTCCCGTGTATATCGTAAAAGGCGACTGAGTGACTCTAAACCAAAGGCATGGGCGGCAGCGACACTTTTTAAGAACAGTAGCCATTCATTCTGCGCTCACCAACCCGCCGCGCCGGCCAAGCTTGGTGAGTACTGGCAAATTCCCCAAAAATTACTAAGTGCACAAAAATTACTGTGGCTATCTATGAGGAAGGCCTTTATTTAGCAGTAGGATCAGCAGGATCTTTATCCTGTCCTTACTCGTCTTTACGAGTAAGATACAATTCAAAAAGTAGTTGTTCCGGGTCTGGGTCTTAGTTCACGTGGAATTAATTTCTGTAAACTGTACAGATAACAAAAAAAAAATGATTAGGTATCGTATAGAAACCATGTAAGACGTTATAATACTGAGCGTGGATTTACCTCGCAAATCTATCAAACCACTAGCCCCTTTGCCAATAAATTAAGTAGGCATTCTATTACATAATAATTTAATTCAAGTTCACTTGAGTTATAGCTCCATAACAATAAGATGACAGTATAGATTTAAAAACGACTCTTCGTTCTTGACGTTACCAAACTGATCGAATAAGGATAATTACCACTCATATAATAAGTAAGTAAAACACCTGTAAAATACAATGTAATCTTGTATGCGAATGTAAAGTCGGATTTTGAGATCTATTAAACAATAGTGTTACATAATTTGCAACGATGTTACCTAACAATATTACTTGCGCGATGTTAAATTTGCGCGCAGTGCGGCAACGCGACCTATGCGGCCGCGGGCGGAAAAGACTCGTGCCATTGTTTATAATGTCTTTACGTCCGTTAATCAATAATCATATTATGTAACTTATTCCATTTAAAAATAAAACGCTAATGAACGCATTTTTGTAATGTATCTTCCTCGTTGATACGAGCAAGGACAGGATAAAGATCTTGTCTTCACTCTGTTCTTTCCATGTGAACGGAAACGAAGAGCTTGACTAAACGGTGAGCATTATGCAATATGTACGTCCACAAAACGCTACGGATATTGGCACACGTGCGTGAGTGCTTCTTCAAGCCCTCCGAAACGGAAGCGTCTTGCTACACTATTCGCTGTTTTCGAAATTTATTTATAAAGAAAAATTTAGAGCATTATTCTGTGTAAAGCCTTTTTATTCATCAGCCAAAGAACGTCCATTGCTGAACAAGGGCCTCCCCCATAGATGTCCACAATTGTGTCATCATTTTGGAGGGCATTTGTCAGTACTCGCCGCGCTTGGCAAACGGGTTGGTGATCGCAGTATGGCTACTGTTCCACAGAAGGGACACTGCTGCCCATCCCTCTGGACCAGACTCTCTTAGTTGCCTTCTACGACATCCACTGGAAGAGATGGAGTGGTGTTATATTCTTAATCTGGACACCACACCGAAATTTTAATCATACATACATTAAAATATTAAATATAAAGTGACGATCACAGCTAGTATGGGCAAATCATTCAACCGTTAAATAAAATAAAAAATAGCCACAGGTAGACGGGCATTATGATCTTATTTCACTAGTTATTGCGCTACTTTAGCGCTTAAACGGTTGCGCAAATGCGCTGGTCTTTAAAATGTTGCTGTTGCTAAAACTCTATTTACTTAGTATTATTTGAATCTGTTGCAAAGTTATTACGTACCGAGAACTGACAATGGCAAGCAATGAGCGAAAATTGCACTGACCATTCGAATCAAATATAAATAGAAATTCCACGAAGAGATCTGAGGTTTTAGCAGCTGAATGAAATTGAAGCAAGAGGGGATGGCAAGTGGCGGAGTTTGACCAGCCAAGGCGGGTACGATGAATGTTAAACTCTCAACTCAAAGGAACAATCTAGTGATTTTACCCAATAAGAAAGCGGTTTAACTATTTCCCTTCGGCGGGCAGAGAAAGAACATGAGGATTTCCCCGTGCTAAAAAGGTTTGAACATTAAGATCATCATCATCATTTCAGCCGATAAACGTTTGCTGCTGGACATAGGGTTCCCCAAAGATCGCCACAAAGAGCGGCCTAGATTTGTGTCATATGGTCATTGGAGGGTTTTGTCATAGTCGCGACGCTTGGCAGGTGGGTTAGCGATCGTAGTTCAGTTGTAATTAATAGAGTACTCAAAGGACATTACTGCCCATCCTTCGGGTAATCCCATAGTCGCCTTTTACGACTTGCTTCACTAGCAAACTCACTTCCTAATCCGCAGTATATACAACATAATTTCTAAGTTCATCTTATTTATACTAAGTTTACACTGCGGATTCTGAAGTGAGTTTGCTTATGAGTTCTTACAGAAACAGGTCTATGCATACCCGTGCGAAGCCGGGGCGGATAGCTAGTCTATTCTTAATTACAATATTGGGGATATTCATATCGGAGATTGCGGCAGTCTCATCCATATCAGCCTAAGAAATATTTCAAGGTTAATAAAAGCCTTCTAACACACACACGCAGACATCAAAGGTATTTGTAAGAATATAAGGAGAAAGCACCCCGAGCTTTTATTTTACATAGCTTTTTAGTTTATATTTCATTAAAAGCATGTTTTTATTAATTTTATAATAACTTTTATGCGTATCATGCGTCGATTAATATCTTTTAATAATAAAATGATGCCTACCTATGTCGTAATATCCATTCCACTTCCGTTACTTAAAAAACTTTAAAAAATTGGTTAACTGTTAAAAATGAAATCCTCTCTCTGTAAGAAAAGTGATGGCTTACGTAATTATTTCTGTGTAATAAAACAGCTGTAGATGTGTAAGACTACTTAAGCAAATTACAAATCGGCTTCTACATATATACTCGTATAGTGAATACCGGTGGGGCCCGCCTCACCGACGTCGTGGAGGCCTATCGCCGCGTCACCTTCCCGTTCAAGTTAGCACTTCTCCCTCCCGTCTCTTGCTCGCGCCGGCCCGTGCCGAGCCTGTAGCTTTAAATGTCCCCTAATACAATTTAAATAATACCGATCCAGCTGTCCCCAAAACAATAGCTTGATATCCCCAGCAACGCCCTAAGCCGAGGTCCGTGTCCCGCAGGGGGCGCCCTTAGCGAAAGTTGCTTAGTTTTTAATATTTAATTTAAGCCTGGCTGGAGGCCTCTTTTGGCTTCGCCAGCAAATGACCGGTTAAGCAACCACATTTCCCAGAAATGTATGCGAGAAGCCCAACAATAAAAAAATAATATTAAAAAAAACATTGTAAAGTTGCCTGATTTATTTTTAACTAACAATTTTGACAAACAGCTCATTTATTTTTATCCCATACGATCTTTTTACATGAGAAATGTTGACCTAGTTTCATCATTGCAGCTGAAAAAATTCTACTGCTGAACACAGGCCTCCCCAAAAGACTGTCACAACAGAAGGACTAGTCTGGGTGTGTTGTGTGCTCATTGCGATGTTTTGCAATAATCGCCATGCTTGGCAGACGGGTTGGCGATCGCAGTTGAGTAGTGTACTCGAAGGAAGCTGAGGCCCATCCTCCGGCTAATCCCATAACCACCTTTTAGGACGCTCACGGGATGAGATGGGCTGGTGCTATTCGTAGGAAAACCTTTACATTACTTATATAGAAAATAAGAACAAGTTGGTTTGTTCACTTTCCTTATAAAGGTTTTTAATTCACACAACAGATGTCTGAGTAATAAACATTTCGCGTGAATCGAAGCGATCCCTCTCGAATTCACAACATCAACCTTGATTTGTAAAGTTGAAGTTTTCGAAACGATCAGGTGTGCGTGGTAGTTCTTAACTAACCAATCACAATTTATGCAAGAGGACGTGACATGGGCACCGATCATAATGTATTGTTCCATTAATTGTATGGGACATTACTAGCCATGTTGGTTGCTATAGCTATGTATGAATGCGTGTTACGTTTCGGCTATAAAAATGTAGAACAAGCGAGCTAGGAAAAGTTGGCAACTTCAATTTAATAAAAAAGGTTTACGGGAATATGAAAGTATTTTAAATATGTAATCTATACAAATAAATAAAATTGAATAGTCTGTTTGTAATGTCAAAATAACAGCTTTTTACTAAATGCACATGAAAGTATATACCTACAACAAAAAAGCTGTTTTTTGTCTCTCTGACTGTCGGTCTGTCTGTTTGTTTGTTCCCGCTAATCTCCAAAACGGCTTGACCGATTTCTACGGGACTTTCACTGGCAGATAGCTGATATTATAAGGAATACATAGGCTAATTTTATTTTAGAAAAATAATTAGGGTTCCGCTTAAAAAAAAAACCCATGAAATTCAATATATATCCTCTATGTCAAGTGTCTACGCCGAAGTATTCTAAATTATTCATAAATAATCAAATTTCTTTAAAATTAAACGGCGGGTGAAACCGCATGTCCCACCTAGTGTAAAATATGTAGTGTGTGTCTTAACTTGGGAAAATAATACATTGTTTTTCTTGCTTTTTCTTCCTTTTTACTTATTAAAGTGAAATGTCTTGACGGCAAGGTTAGCGCAGTGGCTAAGCTAAGCTTTCTGTGCAACATGTCGCGGGTTCGATCCCCGCACGGAACAAATATTTATACGATCTACAGATAGTTGTTTCGGGTCTGGGTGTTTGTGCATGTGAAATGTATGTCTGTAAACTGTACCCAGGACACAGGAGAAATCCTAGTATGGGGCTACGTTTTTTTATCAAATTTAAATGCAAATTTTTATGTGTAACGTGTATGGGCGCATGCGCGATTATTTCCATGCTCTACGTACTTCTACTTAGTGTTTGTCCTGAAACAAAGAAGTTAACTTCTGTCAGGTGTACTGAGTTGCTCTATGAAATTTTCGTTTATCTATTAGTTAGTCATAAACGAAAACGGTTGGTGCAGGTGGCTGATACAGTCGACTGCTGCGCTCGGGGTCGTGGGTTCGATTCCCACACGGAACAAATATTTATATGATCTGCAGATAGTTGCTCCGGGTCTGGGTGTATTGTATGTGGAATTCATGTCTGTAAACGCACCCACGACACAGGAGAAATCCTAGTGTGGGGCAACGTTTAAAAAAAAAAAACGTAGAACTTAGTAATTTAGAAAAAGTTGGCAACTTACATGATTTTTTTACGTTTATTTTGTAAATATAAAAGGCTATTTTCCTATTGAAATGAAACTTCTTTGAGCGCGACGAGAGTAACATTTCAAGGTCAAATTGTTGTCGTGCAACGTTTTATGTTTAACGTTTCGTGTGTAACGTGTAACGCATGCGCGAGCAAACAATCGCTTAAGCACTATTTTGAGTTTCAATTCTATCACGTTTGGGTACTGAGTTGTTAGCACACAAATATTTAAGAAAAGACTATTGTTATTTATCTTTTATAATATTTTTTATTCTTCTCCCTATTATTTCGCTTTATATCTTTGTAAATAAATCTATAATCTACATATTTTTTCTTTTTGGGCTTCTTGCATACATTTCTGGGAAATGTGGTTGCTTAACCGGTCATCTCTGGCGAAGCCAAAAGAGGCCTCCAGTTAGGCTTAAAATTTATATTTAAAACTAAGCAACTTTCGCTAAGGGCGCCCCCTGCGGGACACGGACCTCGGCTTTGGGCGTTGCTGGGGATGATAAGCTATTGTTTTGGGGACAGCTGGATCGGTATTATTTAAAATGTATTTAAGGGACATTTAAAGCTACAGGCTCGGCACGGGCCGGCGTGAGCAAGAGACGGGAGGGAGAAGTACTAACTTGAACGGGAAGGTGACGCGGCGATAGGCCTCCGCGACGTCGGTGAGGCGGGTATCCTCGGCGGCGAGGGCGGTCAAACGGTCGGGTGTTAAGTGAATGAGACAACGCGAGTCTCTTTATGTAATCTAACGTGGTTTCATCGTCTGGATCGACCAGAACGTGCCTCGGGCGGCGTACTCTACTGATACGATGATACCACAAGGAGATTTGGGTGGGACAGGGCAGAATCGAGATAGCGTTTAGACGCTCGTTTCATAAATTGCCTGATGGTCGGCAAATTAAGATCGAAATAGATAATTTCTTGTTTTACTTATGTTTATCTATACAAATAAATAAAATTGAAGTGTCTGATTGTAATGTCAAAATAACAGCTTTTCACTAAATGCATATGAAAGTATATATGATACCTACAACAAAAAAACAATTTTTAAATTTTTTGTCTGTCTGTCTGTCTGTTTGTTCCAGGTAATCTCCGAAACGGCTGGACCGATTTTGACGGGACTTTCACTGGCAGATAGCTGATGTTATAAGGAATAACTCAGGCTACTTTTATTTTAGAAAAATACTTAGGGTTCCGCGCAAAAAAAAAAAAAACGCTTGAAATCCAATATATATATTCTATGTCAAGTGTATATGTCGAAGTATTCTAAATTTCTTTTAAATTAAACGCGGGTGAAACCGCGGGTCCCAGCTAGTATTTAATAATGTCTATTGCACCTTTAGTAGGTCTTACCCAAATTATTAAAAAAATATTACCCGCAAATCATTTCACGGTTGTGAATGGGGCGGACTGCAAACCAGCGTTGCCCGTGTTACGGCTGCGCTGCTCAATGTTCAAGATATTGCTGAGACCGTTCCTTTTCCACACCATACAAACCTATTATTTTGTTTTTCTTTTTAACTTTTGTGTTAAATCAGTATGATAAGAAATGCTTTCTTTCTTTAAAAATCGAACATATTTTAAGATAACAATAATGCGATTTTGAACATATCTGTACGTTTTTAAGCTACGTCATTTGAGGTGTTTTGTTTAACGAATTTCATGCTTCATCGATTCCAGCAATGAGAATGAATCGGTCAGATATAAAGACAAAACATTACCATAAGTCTTCGAGGCCTTCCTATTTGTTTCAGTAGCTTGACTTTTGAGATATGCAGGGGTATTTTTGTTATCTTCACTTGTAAATAGCTAATATGTAACAATGGAAAAAATCTCTACCCATGCGATGTTTTCTTGTTTTTATAAACTATCATATGGTTTTTAAAGATAGTACCAAAAATACGCGAACATGAGTCTCCTTCATGTGTTTATGTAAATAGATAAGAAGATTGTAAACTCAAACAAAATTGTAATTGATAATATTTACCAATATATGCTAACATTTAACAACAATTCAGAAATTAAACGCATAATTGCTTCACTTTAATTCGCATATAATGATATTAATATTCACGTATAATTTTTAAGGCTACATGAAAACATATTATAATTATAAATATAAAATTAACATTTCATGGAACTAATAATAATTGACATAAAATCTTTGAAACGAATTGTTAGCAGCTATTGTCAAACAAACGCGCCTAACAGATATAACAAATCATTATTAACTGTGAGGAAAACTGTGGGAACTATGAGGAACTGTATCTGTGTGCTATCCGGATTAAGAATATAGTACCACTCTATCTCCTCCCGTGGATGTCGTAAAAGACGACTACAGGGACGCTGCTGTGGCAACAGAATTATTCTGCGTTCACCAACCCGCCCATAACACAAGTTTAATCTTAGCTTGGGTGCCAGAGGTATATAATTCTGTGAAAATACAATTTATAGGATGAAATGTACTGTAAACAACGTGACTATACTCTTCAAAAAAAAAAAAAAATTGTAAAACTGTTTAATAAAGATTTTATTATTATTATCTACATGCCTCTCTATTACACGGGTTTATATCACCTGTAAGGGGGAACCCGGTCTTTTGATAGGCTTACGCGGGGACATGGGTCCAACACGCAGAGGCCCTTTAGAGAAATTTAATCTAAAATGTAATGGGACACTAACCAGAGACTCTCCATGACTGCATTATAAAATGCAGTCTCGGATTGTCCCCGGAGGTATAAAACTATTGTATGAAATGGAAACTACAAGTATAAGGTCTATTGCAATGGGTGCTAAATGGATTTAATACTAAGAAAAACAGAAAAAAACGGCGTCTGCCTTTCAACCTTTAAAGTGAAATTCTGTGGCAGACGGTGACTTGCCACTCACAAGATGGGCCCCCTAAATGGGCACCACTACAAGCGACAAGGAGCAACACCGGTGGGAGCGGCTAGGGGTGTAGAGAGGTGCGGCACCGGTTTCACCATCGCGCGTCTCGAAGACTCGGAGCGGGTTTCCCCGTTATTACGCCATTAGACACCTCCACCCCCGAGCATATAGCTCTGGCGGCCCCCCTCTGATCGGCCAACTAAGGCAAGCCAGAGTTGAAAATCCTACGGGCACTCATGGGGTACCACTCCAACCAACCAATAAAGGCAAGCCGGAGACGAGGCCCTGACCGACTCTCTGGAGCATTCGGGTACGCAGTGTCGCCACTCACATTCAGCTCGCCACAAACTGCCCTGCGTTCTGTAAGCTACTTAATATACTTTTTTTTTACGGGACTTTACATTTTTTTTATATCAGAAGGTAGGAAGAAATCAAGCAGCTACTTTAATTTGCCCTCCAGGATTACCTTATCGCATGGTGAGATAACGACTGCCCAGAGGGGTTTATTATTATTATTCTCTTTATTTTACTTATAAACATATTATATTACATTTTTAAATACACAATATAAAAATAAAATATATTTAAAAATATAAAAAATAGTGACGCACCGGCATCGGGAACATGGTCCAAGCTGCCGGTGGTTAGGGCTCCAGAGTGAGGAACCTCCTGACAATACGTGCCGTGTCAAGGAGAACCACTTTCTGTATCAGGCCCTTGACCCAGCTGCCTAACGAGAGCCTCTTAAGATGTCGGTCGAGGCTCTTCGTCATTAGGCCGTTGGCCGTAACGACTATCGGCACAATGATTGCCGAGTCAACATCCCACATGTCGACAATCTCGTGTGCCAAGTCAAGATACTTTATTTGTTTATCTTTCTCGGCTTTCACGAGATTCTCGTCATGCGGGATGGTAACATCAATAATCATTGTGCGGCGCTCTTTCCGATCTATCATCACTATATCAGGCTTATTAGCAATAATAGTCCTGTCAGTGATGATAGACCGGTCCCAGTATAATGTGATATGACTATTTTCGAGAACTGGGTCGGGCACATACCTGTAGTATGGTACTTCAAAGGTCACAAGTTTATATTTCAGTGCAAGTTGCTGGTGTATAACCCTGGCCACTTGGTTGTGTCTGTGCAAGTATTCGCCGTTAGCAAGACGAGAACAACCAGAAATAATATGTCTGATGGATTCACCCGGACGGTGGCATGCCCGACAAATGTCAACCGTACCATCCTTAACAATATATTTCCGGTAATTGTTCGTCATGATAACCTCATCCATAATCGCACAGATAAAACCTTCGGTTTCCCCGAACAGGTCGCCGAAACGTAGCCAGGATACTGATAATCTGGCAACACCCTAGTCAGCTGCCAAAGATTTTCCGAACAATATTTATTTTAAAACGTAATATTTATAATACCGCTTACCATACATATATTATATATAATAACAAAATTTAATAAATAAAATTCGATATGGAAAAGTATATACAACCAATAGAATCAAGAACTACAATAAAATTAATACCAAAGATAAATACATTTAAAATGACAAATGTCTTATAATGACAGAACAGAAATTTTACATATTTTAGGAATTGGACGGAAAATGGATAATGCTGACAAGAAATAAGACCAGATTGTTGCTAAATGCACACCCACCACCTTCGGCCTCGTCGCTCAGCTCCGCCTCGCAGCCACCGGAACCCGCCTCAACCGTGAGTGCTGTGGTGTCGACCGCTGCAGTAGCGTCGAGCTCGAGCGACGAGTACTTTTCACCGCCGACGTCACCAACACCTGCGCGTCGGCGAGGAAGAGGCCGGCCACCGACATGCTTAGGACCTCGAGGCCAACCGGCCGCGAACAGGGTCCCCGCTGCCGATGGAAATGTGCCGCGCATGAAATGGACACAGTCCATAAATGAAAACGTAATGCGCGCGTACTATGGGGCTACAGAGGGGGGAACTAACCTCACAGCGTACCGAGGTCGGATGCTCTCTCTGTTTCAGGTGCTTGAACCAGCAGTCAACGTTTCAGCGCAACGGCTATCAGATCAAGTGCGAGTCATTCAACGTAGCCATAGGTTGGATGACATCGTGCTTGACAGGCTTCGCTCAGAAACACAGTGTAGCCGTGTTATCCCAGCCTCGTCAGTGACTCCAATACATAGAGAAGTCCTTGTTGCGGACCCACCACAGCACAACCGCACTGATGAGGAAGATGATGACAGGGCTACAAATGTAAGTACCCAGTCTAATGAACAATTGAGGAGTGCGTTGGAGGATGCGATTCGGGAGTATCGATCCATAGCGCCAGAACAGAGACCGCGTTTACCACGTTTGCCGATGCACAAACGGAATAGGGCGTTAGTGTGTGCCCTAGATACGCTGTTATCAGGATATTTTGATAACAGCAAGGATCTTACCGATACACATTCGATTTTGTATTGCGCTGCTGTAGCGGCCTGTCGTGTAGCTCACGTTAAATTTGATAAACCAGACGGAACTACACGACCTAAATTGTCCGTACCGGCATGGCAATGCAGAATCGAACGTCGTATTGGTGAGGCTAGGGTACTCATCGGCAAGCTCATCTGCTTCAGGGAGGGCAATAATCGTCCAAGGGTAATGCGCTTTGTGAAACGGGCATTCTTGGGGACGGATACGTGTCCCCAAGAATATGCTGCACGGGTCACAGAGCGCATTGACTTCCTGAAGCAGAAAGTTTGTGCATGGGCAAACCGTATCAGGCGGTACAAGAAGCGCGTGGACCGATTTACCCAGAATCGCATGTTCCAAAGTGACCAAAGGTGGGTATTTAGAGCCTGGGAGCGACCCCAGCAAGGTGTGAGTGACGGGACACCACCAGATGATAACACCACGATTCAATTCTGGCGCAACATTTGGTCGGTGCCCGTCAGTCACACTGAGGAAGGTTGGATAAGGGATGTGGAGCGAGCGTGCGAACCAATAGAGGAAATGGGAGCCATTAGTATAGACGCTCAAGACGTGGCCAGTGCAGTCCGTCCAATGCCAAACTGGAAATCTCCGGGGCCGGACGGATTGCACAATTTCTGGATAAAATGGCTCCGTAGTTCGCATGTTCGCTTGGCATCCCAATTTCAACAAGCCATAGAACACGGGTCGCTACCACAGTTCTTAACGACAGGTATTACCCACCTGCTCCATAAAGCAGGTAGCACTACGGAACCCAAGAATTATAGGCCGATCACCTGCCTACCGACGGTCTATAAACTTCTTACATCCATTTTGAGAATAAAAATTAACCAACATGTAGATAATAATTCTATAATGTCTGCTTCTCAGAATGGATGTAGGAATGGGTCCCGCGGTACTAAGGAGCTACTTCTCATTGATATGACTATCTGCCAACAAGTTCGCCGCAACCGAAAGAATCTGTCGACATGTTGGATAGATTACAAGAAGGCCTACGACTCTGTGCCACATACATGGCTCATGAGGGTGCTAGAGTTGTACAAAATAAATACAACCCTATGCACCTTCCTGATGTCATGTATGGGGCAATGGAGGACAGTCCTTCGCTATCCGGGGTGTCGCCAGATTCTGGAAAACGGTGAGCCGATTTTGATCAAGAGGGGTATATTTCAGGGTGACAGCCTCAGTCCATTGTGGTTTTGTTTAGCTTTGAACCCTCTTAGCAACCTGCTAGAGGGGTCAAGGCTGGGCTATCGGTTGCGGAGAGACGGTCAGGTTATTTCCCACTTGCTTTACATGGATGACTTAAAATTGTTTTCTCCCACCAAGTTGCAACTGATAGAGTTACTGAAGGTAACTGAAACATTCAGTAACTCTATCAAGATGGAATTTGGTGTGGAAAAATGTGCAGTCATGCATGTAAACCAAGGGGAAATTATGGAATCCGAGGGAATTGAACTCTCGGATTCTGTAAACCTTCGATCTCTCTCCTCAACCGAGACCTACAAATACTTAGGAATGTCGGAGGCGTTGGGTATCAATGGGGCTGACATGAGGCAGGCGTTGAAGGAGCGCTTCTTTGGCCGCCTGAAAAAAGTACTAAAATGTCTTTTATCAGGCGGTAACAAGGTGCGTGCCTTCAATGGCTGGGTCATGCCAGTTCTCATTTACTCCTTCGGCATACTCAAGTGGACTCAGGCTGAACTGGATGCCTTGGACAGGCGAGCCCGTACATTGCTAACTGCAAATCGGATGCATCACCCACGATCCTCGGTAATGAGGCTGTACATCCCACGGAAATGTGGGGGTCGCGGCTTTTTAAATGCCAAGACCCTTCACAACCGTGAGGTGTACAGCCTTAGGGAGTATTTTTTCCATACTCACGTGGGGATGCATCGAGATGTAGTGGCAGTGGACAACGGGCTTACCCCGCTTGGTCTGGCGAAAGAGAACTGGCGAAAACCTGTAGTACTCAGTACCAATGACCGCAAGGAAATATGGCAGAGCAAGGAGCTGCATGAAGCATGCAATTTATTATTATTATTATTACTATTGGTAGTTTCCCCCCAAAATTATGACACAATTGTTGAAATCTATGGCCTCCCGCCTTTGTTCAGCAGTGGAAATCCTTTGGCTGATACGATTGTAAGCGCTTTCACCGGGTTCGGATAAGGGTTGAGCTTGAAGATAGAAAACACACACACATCAGCCGGAAACGTCCACTGATAAACATGGGCTTTCCAACAATCACTACAATGAGCGATCATAGTAGATATTGCTATAATCACCACGCTTGGCAGATGAATAGGTGATCGCAGTATGTTGTTATTAGCAAACGGGAAGGATGCTGCTACCTATTCTCTTGAGATCAAGTGGGTGGAGCCGTGTGGTGCCGGCTAAGAATACCACCACCCCATATCATCCCGTGGGTGTCGTAAAATGTGACTATGGAATTAGCCGGAGGATGGGCAGCAGCATCCTTCGAGTACATTCATAACTTAACTGCGATCGCCAACCCGTCTGCCAAGCGTGGCGATTATGGCACAGAACCCCCAAGACCACACAACACAAACCCATACCGGTCGTTGTGGCCATTTTTGGGGGAGGCTTCTGTCCAGCAGCGTTTTGTCGGCTGAAGTGATGAAGTGGGTGAAGAGGGGTGGTCTAATATGTGCCGGGAACTACACGGAAGATATAGCAATTGTCGTATTAATCTAGAAACAAGAAAATCTTCTGCATCGTGCAACCACCCACACGAAAGTAAAGTTGACGTTTGACAATGAAAATGCACGTACAAGCCATTCAGATGCCCTAAGGTGAGCATCGTTTATTGTACTTAATAGTGTAACGTATTGTCATTCTTAGATATGTTATTACGAGTACAACAACTGAAGGAGCAATCACATATCAGCCCGCAAACGTCAATTTCTGACCACGGTCTTGACAATCACAATAATAGATTTAAAAAAGTTCGGATATAAAATGTATGCAGTACTCCTTTCAACGAAATAAAGTATAGTAAAGAAAATGAAAGCTGATACGTTAAAATCTGGACACCGCAGGTAACCACGTACACAAGCTATAGATTTCCATTATAAGCTGACCTCTCATTGTAAGGATTGCGTATACAATGTACGATCAGCTTATACCTTGATATGTGGCCGTGCGTACGATGCTACCCTTAAATGTTGCACAAAAAATATTATCGTTCAGCAGGTACAAGCCTTTTGTATTGAGTAGTATTGATACATTCACATAAAAATATTATTTGGGAGTTTAGTTTAAATATAGTTGAAGAAAAAATAAACATAAAGTTTTGAGAACAGGAGAGGGAAAATGTGTGGGACACCCGATAAGATACGATAAAGACTATTATATAAGTTAAGAAAGATGGTATTTCCAAGAGAGGAAGATCAAGAAGAACTATCATGCAACAGGTGAAAGAAAAAATAGATGCCATGTCTTATCAGAAAGTCAAAAGAGAGACTGAATGCAGAGGAAGATGGAAATTAATCCACCGACAAGAGCCTAGCTCTTAAGTGAATTATGATGGGACTTAAGTATTGTCAAAAGTGGTTGCTATTTCAATAATTTTGATGTAACTTAATGTTTTTTATAAGTACACTAGGCTACCTCATTGGATGCCAGCGTGGCTGCTAAACGTGATTCCTGCGTTCCAGTCCTAGATCAGCCAAAGTTTTAGAGAATCGCTACAACGAGCGGTGTGGGTAAGTGTTGTGTGCATTGGGGCCAAGATTGGCAGGCGAGTTGGCGATCGCAGTTGGGTTGTAAACTCGAAGGATGCTGCCCATCCTCCAGCTATTCCCATAGTCGCCTTTTACGATGCCCACGGGATGAAATTGGGTGGTGTACTATGATATAATTTGCATAGCTTCCGCAGTCCTTCATATGCGCAAATAATATAATTAATCTGTAGTGCCAATAATACTGGTATAGGCATTACTGACTATATTATTTGTGCATGTCAGACTTATATTCTGTAGGGTTACAATCTAACGTATTAAAAATCTAACAAAATGTTTAAACGGTATCCACGATACAGGAGAAATCTAACTATACCTTTCTAAGTCTACAAAACATCATTGTGAAGACATAAAGGATCAAATTGATGGCGCCGAGATAACGTCTCCTTTTTATAGAGCTATTAATCTTTAGAGGTTGTAGGGATACGCTGATGGCTATTATGAATAATTTAAAATGTATTTTTTGCTATTTATCCAAAAACTTCTAGAAGTGAATTTATAGAAACGAATCATTAGCCGAGATTGTGAGTTCGTTCATTTAAATGGCTATTGTTTATATTATATCTAAATGTGACAAGTTATTGACGTACTGCTAATAAAAATACATTATGTGAGGTACTACGATCATAAAATAAACAAACGCGATTAATTTTAAATTAAATATGCTTCCACGCGTAGTAAGTATAGGTAATAGACCGTTAATCAAATGTACGTATTTACGCAATCTCATTTGTTGCATGCGACATTAAAACTTGCAATTCACGATTGTAGAAATGCTATCAAAAAATGTCATCATCATCATTTCGGCCGAATGAAGTCCTCTGCTGAACACAGGCGGGAGGCCATGATCACCACGACGACCGATATCAGTGTGTTGTGTGCTCATTGAGGGGTTTTGCCATAATCGCCGCGCTTGGCAGGCGGGTTGGCGATTACAACGACCGATATCGGTGTGTTGTGTGCTCATTGAGGGGTTTTGCCATAATCGCCGCGCTTGGCAGGCGGGTTGGCGATCGCAGTTGAGTTGTTAATGTATTGGAAGGACACTGCTGCCCATCCTCCGGCTAATCCCTTAGTCGCCTTTTACGACACCCACGGGATGAGGTACGACACACACGGCAATAAAAAATGTAATTAATTCAAAAAGTGTAATTGTACTAATAAATATGATCGAACACTTTCTTCTTTTTAAAAAACATTTTTTTAAGTAGAAGGAATACAATATTTATTCGAATATGACTAATAAACAAAAGCTAATGTCAAGTAAAGAAATTAATAAATAAATAATGAAATAATACAATTTTTAATTATTTACTTATGGAATGCAATAAAGAATTGAATTGAATTGAACGTTTGTCAACGCGATCAACAAAAAAAAAACTGATTCGCACGCTCTTGAGCGCTTCGAAGTGTTTTAACTGGGAAGAAGAGACGACCTAACAAACTCCTCAGGAACACTTATCTGTTATTTTATGCTTAATTTAAGCACTATGTATCAGTACTTTAGACCTTTAATATGGCATATGTGTCCTACAGAATAAAGTTTACTATTTGTGAACTATATTTGAAAGGGACAATCAATGAAAAACTTGTGATGATTAAAAAATGAGTTGTGTATTCATTCTTTTTTGCAGTAGTTAATAAAAAAAAGTTGCTAGAATAGCACCATTTTTTTATGTCACCGTTTTCTTTCAATTACGTACACAAATAAAGACCACGCACCGCTGTATAAATATGATAAAAGCGTTTTTTTTTTCAATTTCATCCTCGTTTAATAACTTTAGTTTGGTATTAATTATCGTAAAAATTTGATATCTTAAAATAAAACAATCGCGAAAATCTAAGACATTTGATATCTTAATTTTTTCTATACATATAAATAAAATTGAAGTGTCTGTTTGTAATGTTAAAATAACAGATTTCTACTAAATGCATATAAAAGTATATACGGTACCTACGACAAAAAAATCTATTCTAATTTTTATTGTCTGTATGTCTGCCTGTTTGTTCCCGCTAATCTCCGAAACAGCTGGAGCAATTTCTACGGGACTTTCACTGGCAGATTGCTGATGTTATAAGGAATAACTTAGGCAACTTTTATTTTAGCAACATAATTAGGATACCGCGCAAAAAAAAATTTAAACCCAAATTTATAAATGATCCAATTTACTTTAAATTAAACCGCGGATGAAACTGCGGGTCCCAGGTAGTTTACTAATAAACGCGATCCCTATATCCTGCTCACTGCCCCCTTCAAACAGAGTTCACAATTTTTAGGACCCTATACATATAATATTGATTTACAAGATTATATAGTTCTGAATCCCAAAACTAGGAGAACAAATAGAACTTTGTCCTGTCACACTTGTGTAATTGAATCGCATGCGAGTGATGTCTGTAAGCTCCACAGTTTAGCTAAGATATCTGTTTACCAACTGTTTCGTAGTTTTACCACAATACTTGTTGACGACCTTTTAAATATTTACTCAAATCTAAGTAATAAATTCCTTTTTTGAAATACAGAGCAAACGTCACCACGATTAGATATTTGGTTTATTTTTTATAAATAACTATTCAATGTTAATGAATTATAGGAAATTATCAAAGTTAAAGTCAATTTCTTTTTTGTTATTGTTAACCATTTGCTAGCACTTACGAATAGTCAGAATTTAAATAGTTGCACGGTTCCAAGTTCCAACAAGAAACTCCATGGGTTTTAAAATATATGAATTATCGTTTTTATTTTCAGAACCCGGCTGGAGGCCTCTTTTGGCTTCGCCAGAAATGACCGGTTAAGCAACCACATTTCCCAGAAATGTATGCGAGAAGCCCAACAAAAAAAAAACTTAACAGAATTTATATAGAATATTGTTATTTTCTATATTGATGGACTATTAGCCTTTTTTTACGTATACGTAAGCCATACGACCATTTAGACATGTGACTGCACTGATTATAATTACAATTAATATTCGTTATGCTAATTAAGAAAATCATTGAAGCAAATTACCTTGAAAGTAAAAAATCACACAGCATATAGAAAAGTAGAACGCTATGGCATCAATTGTTTTTTTATTATTTGTTCACACAGGCAAAGCATCACCTACTTTCTCTATGATCTAACTGATGGAATAAAACTGCACATCGCGATCTCAGATCTCATATCTAGTTTCAACCTGCGTAACTTGAATATCATCAGTCATATGAGGACAACTCTAGTTCCACCGTAGTACTAGAAACTAATGGGTTGGGGACAAGGTCTGAGGTCATGGGATTCCAAGTGTCTTACATCTCTAGTAATTCAGATCATCGTAGTCTCCATAAAAGAAACAGGAACAAGAAAGAAACGCAGAAAAGACTTTCAGCTTGACGCTATTTTAAAGATATAATAAAATTGCGGGCTCTTTTTGCTGAAGTCGGTAGAGCATAGTAAAGATTTTCTAAATGCTGGTTTTTACGAATGATGGCTGAATCTTATAACTTTCCTTTTGATTTATACGTTATATAGTAGAGTTTAGTGTATGAAGTAGAAAAAGTAGAGTGTAATCTTTAGTTGCTATAATTTAGTAAGTTAAACCGTGTGACCAAACGACTCGACACACCACTAACACATCAAAACTCTCACGTTTGACACTACATTTTCGTAACTATATACCGTTTGTTTTAAATAGACTAACATTTTTTTTGAGTTTCAGAAACTTCAAGAAGAAACACTGGCGGCGGCGCAACCATCTCCCAGAAATGTATGCGAGCAACCCAACAAAAAAAAAAAAATTGTATGTATTTATCTATCAGGTCAATTAATACTCTTAACATGATATCAGAATAACGTAAATATTTTATTTATTTATGCTTTTATACACAATGGCGTTACACAAGGCGGACTAATGCCATAATATGTCATTCGTTTCAGCCGAGTAAATTTCACTGCTAGACACAAGCCTCCCCAAAGATTCCCACAACGACTGGTCTGGGTGTGTTGTGTGCTCATTGCCCGGTTTTGCCATAATCGCCACGCTTGGCAGACGGGTTGGAGATCTCAGTTGAGTTGTTAACGTACTCGAAGGACACTTTTGCTCATCCTCCAGTTAATCTCATAGTCGCCTCTTACGACACCCACGGGATGAGATGGGTTGGTGCTATTCGTAGCCGACACCACACGGCATACGGCATCCGCTACCAGTCACCCTTTATAGTAATCGGGTACAATGTTTTACTACCTACATTTGGCTTCACATGTATACAACATCACGTTGTATCCATTAGAAAATTCATTTAAACTTTCCGTAGATCAATATGAAACACTTGGTAAGGCCGACGTTAATGCAACGTCATTACAGGTATCTAAGAAGACTTTATAATATTCCAGTTTGTATTTACCCACACTCATGTGTGTGTCTCACTCGTGTCGGTATTTAATTAATTCTGGAAAGTGTAACAGTTATGTAGTATTGATGATTAGTAAAGTATATTGCAAAAAAATTTAAAGTACGTAAATGGCGGTCTAATTATAGTAACTGCATAAAACATTTTGTACATTTAACAGCCCAACGTCTCCCTCATTACCAACCAAAACCATTTGGGTTTCGGATTAAATTTGTCTTCTTTTTGCGTTAATTGTGATCTTAAAACAAAAACAGATCAATTTCTAAATCTTAAATGTAAAGATTTTGGATTATATCGATTTTTAATTTGAGCCGTATTTGGTGTACAATAAACATAATAAATATATAAATAAAATACCACTACAATTACTATTTATATTGTGAACTAAGTAAATGTGCTAAACAACCTAGTTACGTATGGAGGAATGGGTGAACCTGCTTATCCTATTTATTTAATTGAGCGTACAGTAGGTGACAATTTTCACAAATACGTGCAAATCTCTTGAGAAAAATACTTTAAGAATGAAGTACTCATTTCACATACAACGTTTTATTTATAAGAAAGCCTGTCATTAGAACCGTGGCAAATTGTCAAATAACAGAATGAATCAAGCTATTAGGCAAGTATTAAATTAGGAGCACTTAGATATGTCGTATTACATAAAGTAATTATACATTGTTAACACTTTCTGAGTACTGTAAAATTAGATTTGCTATATTTACGACAAATGTAATTGCACTACAATACAATTTTCGTCGTAAAAGAAAACATTATTTTTTATTATTATTAGATCATCATAGTAAATTATACGTAATAGCAATTCTGCGTATGAGTAATGAATTAATGACAAAATGTCTGTTTTGATATAAAACGCTCGCGAAACACCCGCGTGAAAGTCCGTCTACAACCGGACATTCTGAGTACGTATGTCGTAAATAGGTAGCCGCAAAACGAAACTGCACTCTGCAATAAGTCGCCTCGACGCCGTTGCCGCAACATAGAACGGACAAACAACTTAAATAACAAAACAACGAAAACTACCTTGTATTTCCAGAGGGTTGCTCCTTCACGTAAAAAATCCTTTACAAAATTTGTTCCAAAAACACTTGTTTTTTTTTTCACTGTAAGCACTGAACTGTTTTTAATTGAATCACCTCACTTCATTCGAATACATTTTAAAAGCTTGAAAGTCGAAAATGTTTCGTTTGAAAGTAGCGGTCGTAGTGCGCGGGCGCGGCTTGCGTCAGTCGCGGTAGAGCGCGAAGTGCTGGCGATCGTACCCCACTACGCTGTCGACTGTGCTGTTGAAACAGTCTCAGATAAGGACCACCTCCACTTACCGCTTCCCGCTACGAGGGCCCTAATCCTTTATGAGACGAGAGAGGAGTCTATGAACTTTGTCACACAATTTTTTGTCGTATCATTGTCGGTGGAATTCTACGTATTCTATACAATCTTTCGAAGTGCATTATGACCCATTAAGCTGTATATTTGTGGCTCACAGTGGCTCTGATTGTGAGAATCAAAAAGATTAGCTGTGTCAAAAAGGTTTTACATCGGGTTTTAGAACCAATAGTTTTTTTTTTTCATTTTACTACCTTGTCAGGCAAACGAGCTACGGACCTTTTGTCTCGAATAAAGATATGCTTGAACACACGAACGTGACCAAGAGCCCGCCTAATGGAAACATAATACTTACCCTTTGTGGAACGTTTCCTCTAGTGCTGTGATACGGGATTTCAAGTGCAAGCTTAAGCTTTGATAAAATTATTGGTATTATTATGCTATGTTAAAAATAAGATGCTGGTATATTCCAAGATGAAAAAAAAAACGTCCCGTTTACCTAATTTCACGTTAATTTGAAATTAGAAAGAAAGTGAGCTAAGCACTAAATGCTTTAATAATTTTATAACAGTTATTTTTAACACAAACGGAAGTAGTTTTGACGAAAAAAGTGGTTATCAACTTGTGGAGGTTTTATTCAAAATTTGGTTGCGTAAACCCAACTACATGTTACCGAGTCTCGTTTTTTTACTGTGACCCATATCGGTCTCAATATCCACGGTACAGAAACGTGATATGCCCCACAAACAAGCCAAACTTGTATTGACTTAAAGTATATCTTGCTTCATTTCAACATGACTCCTTAGTACGCATATTTTTACTGGGGAAAAAAAAGTAAAACTCTTTGTTATCTGTGTCAGCAACTTTACTCGTAATAAGGAATTAATCAAGTTAGTCATGGACCGGTAAACGTGTTATATAAAGAGACGAAGTTTGGTTTTGTTTCAAATTATACAAGTAATTTGACAATTGGCGACATAAGTGACCCAGTAGCTCAGAACCTGGCTTAATGTGGTACTGGTCGCCTATTTGTTCCGGGTCTGGGTGTTTAAGCGTGAGTCTGTATAATCTTAATGTACTCACGCTAAAGCTAAAGTTGGGGAACATATAAAATATATGTACGAACGTTTTGCTCGCAACACTGATGGACACTACTATTAAAACTAATTCAAAAAGCGGCTACATGTTTAATATAAAATTCAAGGTTGAAACGGAATTGATGCACTAAATAATGCTTCCTCTCTGACATCAAACGTCTGTCAAATGCACTAAGTAACAATAAGGCTCTGCTACATAGAGCGCGGGTCGGTGCCGAGGCGACAGGTGGGGCAGGGTCTCACCTCTTTATACTAATATATTGTATTAGACACGGCATACAATAAGGCAAACCCGGAAAGCATCCCGTTTCCAGTGTGGCACTTATACATATTCCCGCCCACCCGCCTTTGAACCGCTTTCTGTATGGCGGAGCCTTTACAGCGAATTTAATGAAGTTTGACCTTACCACTTGGTGGAATTGCCAGAAGACAAGGATCTTCAGCCTTGTCTAACAGAGTTATGTGCAAATTTACATTGTAATCGTTGAATCACATTCAGCATTTGGTGCGCAGGATCGCGACACCCACATCACATACTCTGGAGTTGAGATGGGTGTCCACGATCCCGACCGTTCTTTTTTCTAAAATCAAACTTACAGATATATTTTTCCTACTTTTGGCACTTGTTTCATTACATTTTTGATGCACCTATTGCATATGTAGTCAATATTGCACACCGGGCAGAAAAAGCTACATTTTCTGTCCACAATTAAACAGCAGTCACATGAAAACAAAACACTAATCTCAAGAGGACGTATGGTTCCCGGATTAAGAATATAGCACCACTCCATCTCTTCCCGTGGATGTCGTAAAAGGTGACTAAGTGAATCTAAACCAAAGGGATGCCCATCAGCAGCATCCCTTCTGTAAAAGTATCATTCTGCGCTCACCAACCCGCCTGCCAATTTTCCCCCTAAATAATGAAAAAATTGTGGAATTCTAAGGGGGAGGCCTTTGTTTAGCAGTGGACGTCCTATGGCTGATATGAAGAGGACATTTACTTAACACACGCTTAACAATTCTATATATACTAGTAACGTGTGGTGCCGGCTAAGAATATTACCACCCTATCTCATCCCGTGGGTGTCCTAAAAGGTGTCTATGGAATTCGACGGAGGATGGGCAGCAGCATCCTTCGAGTACATTTGTAACACAACTGCGATCGCCAACCCGTCAGCCATCGTGGCGATTATAGGCATAACCTCCAGATCAGCATACAATACAATCCCATACCGGTCGTTGTGGCAATCTTTGGGGGACTTTCTGTCTATTAGTGGTCGTTTTTCGGCTGAAATGATGACGATAAATGATGATAACAAAATGTTCACAGGTATAAAAAAACCAATCGATAAATATTATTACGGACGTTAATTAGCCTGTGCGTATGTGAACTTGCTCTCTCGCGAAATGTTTTGTTAACGTTTAGTTTGTGTTGGTTTCCACTTTATTACCAATTTCTTTTCTATGGCATATATTTAACATACACTCGCACATGTACACACACTCTTTCATTTATGCGAATTTATTGAGGCAAATCGCATGAATGTCTTTTCCATTTATGTTTTTTACTTTTCTTACAGCTACTTATAAACGAAATTATTTAAATAGTCATATTAAATTATAGAATCCATGTATATACTTTGATTTTGTGGGGTGATGAGGTCCATGTTCATGCCTACATCAGACACCAGCTCCTCACATATTATTCTGACCATATACCAGACTGTACCAAAATCCATAAAATTTGTAAGTCATATTAACATATTGTCTGTTTTGTGAGGAGAAATAAACGAGTTATTATTATCTACATATCTCTCTTTTCACGGGTTTATATCCCCTGTAAGGGGGAACCCGGTCTTTTGATAGGCTTACGCGGGGACATGGGTCCAACACGCAAAGGCCCTTTAGAGAATTTTAATCTATAATGTAATAGGACACTAACCGGGGGCCTCTCCATGGCTACACTATAAAATGCAGTCTCGGATTGTCCCCGGAGGTGTAAAACTATTGATTAAGATGAAAACTACAATTATAAGGTCTATTGTAATGGGTGCTAAATGCATATATACTTCTAAAAAAAATATTATTATTATAATGTACTTACTTTTTTGTTTAGTAACAAGGGAGCGTTCAGAATGCACGTTTTAATTTTACAAATATACATGGAATTTATAAATACTACTATAAATTAACTACTAACATTTACTTGTGCTAATTTTGAGCAGTATTCTACTTAAAATATAGAATTACAAACATGAATACTTGAGGAGGAAATAATATTTGACAATACTTACTTAAACTACAAGTGCTTTATGGCCATCATATACTTTAATTCCCGTTTACTCTTTGATCTTATGAAACATTGCAAGTTTGCTTAAACAGTATATAGTGCCATCAGTTCATCACTTATGAAATAAATGAACCATTATAATAAAACAATTTTCACATCAGATGACGTCAGCCATCCTGCGACTACGAACCTTGCAGTGTTCGAAACGTCAGCAAAAACAAAAATCAATAATACACGCGATTTAATCCGTTTAAAATTGTTTTATTATAATGTGTAATAATCGCGAAATTACTATAAATGAACCCGATAACACGTGATGATGGTTTTTTTTTTAATTGCAAGTTTATTTCATCGCTATTTAAATCTGTTTTACGGAATTTGAAATTCATTTTCTTGATAATATTTTTTTATATTTAGTATTATAAAAAATACAAATCGCGACAAAACCGCTATCACTAACGCAAGTATTAAACAATATTTTTCAATTACTTGGAGTATACTCAATGTGTGTAGGGCTTAACACATCTATTTGAACTTCTATTATTCTATTATCTTAATTCCGTGTAGAGACGGCGCGTGGTCGTAAACTTGGTCTCCTCTATCATCATCATCATCATATGGCCATTTATACGTCCACCGCTGAACAAAGGCCTCTCCTATAGATTTCCACAACTGGATCATCATTTTGGGGGGAATTTGCCAATACTCACCACGTTTGGCAGGCGAGTTGGTGAGTGCAGTATGGCTACCGTTTCACAGAAGGGAAGCTGCTGCCCATCCCTCTGGTTTAGATTACGTTAGTCGCCTTTTACGACATCCACGGGATGTGATGGAGCGGTGATATATTCTTAATCCGGACAGCACACGGACTCTCCTCTATAGGATAAAGTAAAACTTCTTTCTGGCAAGCGGTCTTAGGTTACGGTAACAGTGGCTTAAGAAATGGGTAAAGTTAAGTTTATTTCGTTAGTCTAACTTTTCTGCTTAGTTGCGAAAATTATTCTCATTATTAATCATTATTCTTGAGGATGAATAGAAAGTCTTTGTACTGACAGTAAAGCTAAACTACTTGTCGAGCAAGTTTAAGTTTAGCACTATTATAAGTTGACGCTAAAAGCTAAACAACTTATTGCAATAAGTAATTTTCTTGAACCATTATTGAAACGAGTTACTACTTATTGTTAAACCCGTTATACCTTAAGAATAGACAGGTTTAAGATATAAATCAATCATGAATCATTTCGGCCGAATGAAGTCCACTGCTGGACACAGGCTTTTCCCAAAGATCACCACAACAACCGATATGGGTGTGTTGTGGGCTCATTGGGGGGTTTTGCCATAATAGCCACGCTTGGCATACGGGTTCGCGATCGCAGTTGAGTTGTTAATGTACTCGAAGAACGCTGCTGCCCATCCTTTGGGTAATCCCTTAGTCGACTTTTACGACACCCACGGGAAGAGATGGGGTGGTGGTATTCTGAGCCCGGCACCACACGGCTAAGATATAAAATACTTATAATATTATACACAATTAGATATACTTATCTACACAGACTCTCAGGGTTCTTAATTGACGATTTAATAATTAATTTAGAATTGTTTTAACGCAACTTCATAATTGATACCTACTTTTTTGGTCGTGGAGAAATCCGCATGGACTTTCTCCGCCTTCAGAGGGGCTTGCCGGACTCTTCTCGGCTAAAACCCCATGGTGTTCCTTCCACTTACCTATGGCGGGGTGGAAGTGTTCGCCTTGTAAGTATTGGAACACACCCCTGGCAGGTATCAGCCCGACACTTGGTCTGACGAGCTCCGTCTCTGTGAAACCTGGCAGGCTCCACACCCCTTCAGAGAGGCGCGCGCAAAACACAACCCACCGGTGCCGTCTCGGGCCTGTTTCTGTTAGGGTAAGAGGCTGCTTTGTCATCCGCAGGCCGCAACTCATGGACCCCAATATTGTTTAGCGCCCTTCGCCGACGCCCGTGACCGGTGCGTGTTCTGTGATGGGGATCAGAGGTGACCTCGCCCCATCCCCGGTCTGTCACCTTTGCTTGCATCACGTCCTCGCAAAAGGAGGCGAATGCATCCCGCGCGGTCTCGCTATCGAGACGTCATCTTCTTCAACCACCGCTACGAGGTCACGGTGCTGCGTGGCCCAGGGTGAGATGTTTCGGTCTGAAAGCTTGGCACCAACGGGCAGCTCCCGTGTGATTGTGCTCGAGATCTTTGAACCCGCCCTTCGGAAGATGCGCCGAAGATGACCCACTCAGGTGGTTTAGCCGGTAAGAGTCCGGTACATTATGGGCACACAGGGTGAAAACAAAACAAAGGTTAACCTATAACCTTAGGTTTTCTTCTAAATGTTGCCCAATCATGGGTGTAGTTTACATATAAATCTCACTTACACACACACCCAAACCCGGAACAAGTATCTGTAGATCATACAAATTTTTGTTCCGTGCGGCGATCGAACCCACGACACATACAACAGAAACCCAACGTTTAGCCCTACAACAACAGTGGTGTCAAATTTCGGAACTCTTCCAACAAACTGAGCTTTACTAGGTCGTTTTCACAGTGACATGGTCCAGTAACACATGCATAGTTGGTCTATTAACGAACTGGAGCGTATCAATGACCGTTATTCAATTTCATAGGGTTTGACTACCTGACTTATTATATTAGATATGTTCATAATTGACGCTCAGTGTTTCAAACAAATTAGCTACGCATTGAGTGGTATTAAATCATCATCATATCCATACGTCCACTGCTGAACAAAGGCCTCCCCCATAGATTTTTACAACTGCGTCATCATTTTGGGGGTATTTGCCGGAGTGGGGGGTAATTACAGCAAAACCTCTTTGAAAACTACAGGGTAATGGTTTCATGAAAGCTATGGAATACGTTAAGGTATTTCAGACGTAAGTATATTGTGTTTTCAAAAAATTATGCTTTGATCAAGATTTGTGATAAATGCCAGCGCATTCTGCAATAAACATCTGTTCTAGTAATCCTGGGGCCACACTAAGGTTTAATGCCGTCCATTATCGCAATAATGGTTACTAGACATAGGTGTAGCCATGACTTAACTCGCTAATTTTGTAATGACATTAATAATGCCGTTACACGTTAGGCAATAGCTCAGGTGGCGTTCTTTTTAGGCACATCAATAGATTTAGCGCGTTATTTAGTGGACTGTATGTACGGAGTATGTACCGAGAGTGCGTACGTCTTTGTTTCCCGCCCCAAGCAACTGTTGAACGATGATAACTATGGCTGGGAATTAATATTAATTATCCTGTGACTATGGAGTGGACAAATGCAAGAGTGGTAGAGAAGCTCATCAAATAATACAGTCCAACAGCTTCAACCGCTATCTTGAAAATAATAGTCCCAGCATAAAGAACGTATGTGTATAGTAATAATGATGGCGATTGACTTCGGTCTCAGTTACACTGATCGCAAATAGACAACATATCAATAGCCGGCTATTGACATGTGAATCAGGCAATATAAGATGATTAAGTATATGAAGAAAGATTTATAATAAGTATGTATACATATGAGAGCTATGCTTGGTATTTCTCTACGAGATCGAATCAGAAATGAGGAGATCCGTAGAAGAACTAAAGTTGTCGACATAGCTGAAAGGATTAGTAAACTGAAGTGGCAATGGGCAGGGCACATTGCTCGTAGAACTGATGGCCGTTGGGGCACAAAGGTTGTCGAATGGAGACCGCGCACCGGAAAACGCAGCGTGAGACGACCTCCAACAAGGTGGACAGACGACCTGGTGAAGGTCGCTGGGAGTCGTTGGATGAGAGCGGCATGTGACCGCTCGTTGTGGAAATCTAAGGGGGAGGCCTTTGTTCAGCAGTGGACGTCCTGTGGATGACATGATGATGTATAATAGAAAGATAATAATTTATTGTTTATTGGTTATTATATAGAACCCCTCATCAACGATCATCGTAGTCCGAGGTAAGTCTCATCAACCCGGAAACACCCTCTTCCAAGAAGCTCACAGACACGCAAAGTCTAATCCAAACCGACGGTTATGCTGTCCTCGCCGGCGAGGCCAGTCTCAACGACCCATTCCATCCCGACTCTTGCTTGAGCTGTCCCGTGTCGAGCCGCGAGCGATAGCTTGATTAAGCTGCTTAGTTTATCCACAGCCCCATCCTATTGCCCTCTATCCCCAGCAATGCCCTACATGGAGGCCTAAGACCTACTAGTTAAGTTATTGCCCGGCTTGAGGCCCTTACGGCGTCGCCAATTTTTTGGTTGAGCAGACAACGCTCCTGGATCTCTATGATAGAACGCCTAGATAGTTTTTTTTTAAATTGCATTATTTTGAAATTCTGGAACCATGATAGTCTCAAGTATTGAAAAGCTATCAAAACATAAATAGCAGAGACATTTATGCAGATAATAATAAAATGACTAGCATCAGATTAAGAGGTCTATGGTAAGTTGGAACTTGGTAGCTTCATCGAAGTCTCGATTATTTAGTTATGCGCTGATGACTTGCTTCCGGGCGCGACCGCGCATTGTTACATTACATCATCATACGTGCTGTTACTATTACAATAATCATAAGTGGTCGTAGGACCCCTTACGGTTTGTTTGAGGCCCGTGAGTAAGATGTACTCCTACCTACATGCTCTGTGTTTTTTTTTTAACCAAATGGTAGCTATCTTTATACTTGAATTTGTGATATTGGACTTTTCACTATTGAACTGGCATAGGATCAGCAGTTTTTTTTATAGAGTGAGGGCATCCTCTTTCTTTCATAGATAGCAAGGATATTATAGTTAACCCAAAGCGACCATGACGGACAGTGACTGCAATAGCCAACATAGACTTTTTGGGGACAAGCCCGCCACTTTCCCACAACCACTGCAACTTCTGTAAGCCAGGATCTCTAATGGAACCACCGAAAAAAACAAAGATCATGAAGCTCGGTGTGCCCTAGGGAATTTGCGTAACTGTTTTAGAACACGCAACGAAATTAATCAGAAAAGGAAAAGGAGAGTAGGAAAGAAGCTGACAAAGTCAACATGAGTTCAGACAGCGTTCGAATTTCGTATTATGAAAAATACATGATTTCGGATTCATAAAAAAAAACATTTATAATATAAAGATAATACGATATTCCTTATAGGTAACTGCTGTTAGTTAATTAAGTTAATTAGAACCGTTTCGAGTTCTTTGGTGACACTCATACGCGATTTCTAAGATCATCAGAAAACATGAAGGTAAAAATTCGAATGCATTCCAGTTTTTTTCGATAAATCCTTCACCATTCAAGCAGCTCTATTGTGAAATGCAATACCGGTATTAATAAGACGTACTCAGTCATTGTCAGCCTTTAATAAACTGGTAAAGGATCATTATTTGTCGCTCTAAATTCTACTATACCATTTGACTTGCTTTAGCTCTATACATTAAATATATTTCGTTTTTATTTTATTTATATATTCATATTGTTTGAACAGTTATTATTTATTTAGTTTTCATGTATTTAGTATAGTATATCATCTTTATTTATATTAGTATATATAGTTACATCTCAGACTGCCTCATAACTACTTCTATCAACCATTTTCCAACCTAAGGTTGCCTGGAAGAGATCGCGGATAGCGATAAGGCCGTTTATTGTACCTTACCTTAATTAAACAATTCTGTAATTATTTCATAGTGTACAATAAAGAGTATATAAATAAATAAAAGGGACAGTATAGGCCACTCGTGGGTATCATAAAAGACGGGTAAGGTATAATGTTAAGAGAACAGCATCATTATTCTGTTGCTAGTTACATACTGCTAACACCAACTTGTCTCTCAGGTTTGGTGATTATGATTACAAACGTTAATTTTCGATTAGCACACCTTAATTCAAGAGAGCGTCGATAACGGGTGATTTGGTAATGTGACCAATTCTAATTCGAACTACATAATTATGTTGAACATGTTTTCTTTGCCTGCTGAGGACGAATACGAATCCTTCATGTGCATTTCTGCATAAGTGAATTTAAAAAAATAGGTAAAATACATATTTTAAAACGGAATTTCACACTATCGTTTCTAAGTTGAATATAACAAAACTGATTTTACTAGTACATAATGGTTATTGTGGTTTTCTGTGTGGTGTCCGGATTAAGAATATAGCCACTCCATCTCCTCCCGTGGATGTCGTAAAAGGCCACTAAGGGACTCTAAACCAGACGGAGGGGCAACAGCGTCCCTTCTGTGGAACAGCAGCCATTGTGCGCTTACCAACCCAAGCGTGGTGAGTATTGATAAATTCCCCCTAAAATGATACAATTGTGGAAATCAATGGGGGAGAGACCTGTCTTCAGCAGTGGACGTATTGAAGGGACTATATTGTACTAATAAGGGTATATAGGACTAAAATGATGATGATGATGATGGAGGTTATATTATAGCTTTTTTATGGAAAATACGAAGCACCACAACACAAAATTCACAAAATAAACTTGTTTTTTACTTTACCCCACACTTGTACTCCTGCTTTGTGGGTGCGTTTATAGACACAAATTTCACACACAGTACACCTAGACCCGGAGCAAGTACCTGCAGATCATACAAATATGAGTGCCGTGCGGGAATCGACCCCGCGACCCAGTGTGCAGTAGCCGAGTGTATTAGCCACTGCACCAACTTAGGAGGCGCACAGCATCGACTTTATGACTGATCATAATCCTAAATGGATCACATCTACACCTTATCGGCATGGTATCCTTGTTTAGTATGTTCCATAAACCTTGTGATTTCAGTTGTGATAAGAAGCTGTATGATATCGCATACACATTTAACAGTTTATTTTATATCGAGCCGTATCTGAGTGTGTGCCTGATCTGAATTCTAAAGAATGCTCGTGGTAAAAAATATATGTTAAGCAATATGCTAAATTGGTTATAGATGTTATTAAACATTCACACGTAAAGTAATCCATCGATAACTTACATAAGGTGTTGCGAAGCTCTGCTGGGCAGCTAACGTAATATAAACACAAACATGCTCTTTATTCATGACAAATTAGTGAAATTCCTTCTCTTTTCCCTGTTTGTTGCTGAAAAAGCACTTCTTGTAATCACTTAACAACTGAAAGCAATAAAAAAGAAACATTTATCTGTTGCAAAAACAAAGCGACGCTTAATAGTTCTCACAGCTGCACCAAATAGCTGTACAGTTCAGCATGTGCTAGGAAGTTGGTGCCTGGCGCTGGTTTTCAACTGGATCCCATTTAGCAGGTTACAGAGGGACATTAAATAGTGAATACAACTCAAATCTTTACCATTATCATCATCATATCAGCCAAAAGACGTCCACTACTCAACAAAGCCCTCCCCCATAAACGACTACGTGCTATGTGTCGTCATTATAGGGGGAATTTGCCGGTTGGCAGCAGAATGGCTACTGCTCCAAAGAAGGGACGCCGCTGCCCATCCCTCCGGCTTAGAGTCGCTTAGTCGCCTTTTATGGAATCCGCCCGATTTGCAGTGGTGCTATATTTTTAATCTGGACAAGTTTACTAACAGCCGAAAACGATTCATTGTTACTTTATAAAACTGGAACGCGAGAAAAGAATTGGCGATATCGAATCGATAAACATTTTAAATTTTTTCTTGGAAGTCGAGAGCCATCCTTGCAAACGTCGCTTAATTGACGATTACGGTATTTGGAAACAGGCTTTATGAACTCGGAGAAACGTTATATTTATATCCTTTTTCAATGTTTGTAGGTCGACGCCTGATAAATCGTGTTTATACATTTTATTTACGGATTCTTTTTTCTTAGATAGAGCAGCGCTGACCGGTTCTATTAACCAGGTATACATTGCGGTAGTTACTATTTTTTGCAGTTGATAGTCGATTTTTATTGATAAAAAAACAGTGTTAAGATATACTGCAAGGGACATGTGATTTTTTTATTATCCCGTAGAATTTTTACTTGACGACACTAACAGTAGACGTATATTTCGGCACGGTTGGTGCAGTGGCTGATACAGTCAGCTGCTGCGCTCTGAGTCCCGGGCTCGATTTCTGCACGTAACAAATATTTGTACGACCTGCAGGTAGTTGTTCCGGCTCTGGGTGTATTATGTGTGGAATTTGTGTTTGTAAACGCACCCATGAAAAATGAGTCATCCTAAAGAAGGACAAAGACGTAAAAAAATTGGTTTCAATTTATTTTTGTAAATGTTGTGAATTGTATTACAGTTTTTTACCCTTCTAGAATGTTTGTGTGAAGCTCGTATTGGACAGTGTTATGTCAGTATGTCAGTGAATATTTTGTCAGCGTACGATACCGCGCAGCCTTTATGTAATAGGATTACGAAAATGGCGCGAGCGATAGGCCAACAGGTTGTGTTGTGATTCATTAGTCTACAGCTGCCGGTCATTATGGAGAAATGCTTGTCCCATTTTAGGTGCCATTATTGCATGAAGGGTTATGAAAGTGGGTGGGTGATGTATTTGGGGATGTGGGTACCTCGTAAGTATCTAATATGAAGATACTATCAGAATTATCATCAGTTAAACCTTTTTTTTTGTCCTTGTGGTGTCCGGATTAAGAATATAGCACCACTCCATTTCCTCCCGTGGATGTCGTATAAGGTGACTAAGAGACTAAACCAGAGGGATGGGCAGCAGCGTCCCTTCTGTGGAACAGTAGATTTTCTGCGCTCGCCAACCCGCCTGCCAAGCGTGGTGAGTACTGGCAATTTCCCCCCAATATGATGACACAGTTGTGGAAATCTATAGGGGAGGCCTGTGTTCAGCAGTGGACGATGTATGGCTGATGAGAGAAACCTTTTTCAAACATGTTGGGATGTCTTCCTGTCCAACAAGGTTTTTATGCAATCAAATGAAGAGACGAGCAAGTCATTCGTCTGGTGGTAAGCGTCCCGCCTGCTCATAACAAGTCCTGTGTGGCACTAGACTGCATTCGTCACTCGAGACGTAGATATTAAGACCCTTCTTCCCAGTAATTTCACTACAGTGCCCTTCAAACTTAAACAATCATGTGACTACATATCGACGGCGCGGTTGGTGCAGTGGCTGTGATGGCGCACCGGGTCGTGGGTTCGATTCCCGCACGGAACAAATATTTGTACGATCTGCAGGTAGTTGTTCCGGGTCTGGGTGTATGTGTGTGTGAAATTTGTGTCTGTAAACGATACGATACAGGAGAAATCCAAGCGTGGGACAACGTTAAAAAAAAAACTGTATTATAGACAGAACAACTGTCTATCTAATCACCGCAATCTAATAACTATAAGCCTTTGAGGCTTTTGGGTGCAGAAACACAGAGAGAGCTCTGTTTAAGAAAAATTCACAGATAGATGGTATGATCTCGCATGATGATGGATTTAACGAACCTCGTCATCAGCCTTCCAACTTCCAGCCACTGCAACAGACAGCTGCAATAACCGTCGCGGGGGAAGAATTTTCTCAATCACCAAGCCGTAGACAAAGACTCGTAAACAAGTTCGAGGCAGGTCCTTGTCGATCTGGATGATGCAATCAGTCTTTATCACGAAATACACAAAAAGAGACTCGCACAGTCTCGTTCAAACAGATCGGTATATCGTCCTCGCCACCAACGTGCAGCTTGAGGCCGCCGAGGCCCGTTGCGACGACCCATACGATCTCAGCCCCGACCCTTACTCGAGCTGGCTCGTGCCGAGCCAGTAGCTTTAAATATGCTTTAAAATATACTTAATAATACCGATCCAGCTGTTCCTCAATTTGGTCCCCCAGCAACGCCCTAAACCGAAGTTCGAGTCCCGCAGAGACGCTTCTTAGCGGCAGTCGCTTAGTTTTATTCATGGCTGGAGACCATTCGGCTTTGCCAGATTTCCCTCCTTTTTACTGGTATCCCACTCTACGCGAAATCATAACAGCGTGTCGTGGGTACAGTTTATAGACATATATTTCACATGCAACACCCAGACCCGAAACAACTATCTGTAGATCATACAAATATTAGTTTCGTGCGGAAATCGAACCCGCGATACGTAGCGCAGTAAGCCCAATCGCTTAGCCACTGCGCCAAGTATGCCGTCAAGTTATGCGGTGATATCTCTCCGAGAAGAATGCGAGAAGCCAGATGTAAAAAAGAGACAGCTAAACAAATTGAATTTGATGATCATTTGCCTTACCAGTGAAGGAAAACATCGTAAGGAAACCTGCACACCTGAGAGGGTTCCAAAATGTTCTTGATGGTGTATGTAGTCCGTTAACCCGCACTAGGCCAACGTAGTGGACTAAGGCCTAACCTTGCTTATCGTGAGAAAAGGCCGTGCCCACCAGTGGGCTGGTTATGTAATGTATGTAAACATATTGGCACTTGTATTTTGTTAAAGAAAGAGTGCAGCAGATTCTGGATCTTTTCTAAGGAAGATTTATATGACAACGTCTATTTCAGTTTTCAGAGGTAGTTAAAACGTTTCACTTAATTTGTTAGATCAATCTCGGATATATTAACGATTTTTATCAATATTAACATATAGATGTAATGAGTGATACATCAGATATATAAAACAAATTAGAAGTGAAATTTGTGATGCAATTGACCTGTAACCGATGGCAAAGTTAAGCAACAGTTGGCACGGTCGGTCTATGGATGCATATACTATGGTCACCCATCCATAGACCGACCGCATAGCGCATAGTAATATTTGAACTGCGCGTCTCCGTGCTTCTGGGGGCAGGTAAATATGTCGGTCCCGGTTGTAGTCATAGACGGCAGTCGTTAGCAACCAACTCTGAGATAAGGATGGCCAATGATCATACGAAAAGAAAAGTTAGAAGTTTTTTTAATCTTATCATATCTAATATTCCTGATTTTTTATCATACTTATACTCTTCCTTATAGTGAAACATAGTTCGTTTCACTATAAGGAAGAGTATGAATATGAATCGTCCGTTAGACGGGTATGACGAACTAAATCATTCAGTACACACGAACGTATACAAGCTAATGACAAACTGCGTTGGACGTTTCTAGACGTTCGCATTGCGCATGCGAAAAACGTGCAGTAGTTTCTAGATCAATGGACTAATAATCTTTTTCAGAAATGGACATTTAGCCATGTTATAAAGTGAATGGTGGTTCATCTGAGATTCGGGGACTCTAAACCAGAGGGTCCGTGTGGTGTCCGGATTTAGAATATAGCACCACTCCATCTCCTCCCTTTAATGTCTCCTAAAATGATGACACAGGTGTGTAAATCTATGGGAGACGCCAAAGGCAGCAGTGAACGTATAAATGGCCGATATGATGAAACCACAGGGATGGGTAGCAGCGTCCCTTTTGTAGCTCACCAACCCACCGGCCAAGCATGGTTTCATCATTTCGGCCGAATGAAGTCCACTACTGGACACAGGCCTCCCCCAAAGATCACCACAACGACCGATATGGCTGTGTGGCTCATTGGGGGGTTTTGCCATAATCGCCATACTTGGCAGACGGGTTGGCGATCGCAGTTGAATTGTTAATGTACTCGAAGGACGCTGCTGCCCATCCTCAGGCCAATCCCTTAGTCGACTTTTACGACACCCACGGGAGGAGATAGGGTGGTGGCATTCTGAGCCGGTACCACACGGCAATGGTTTATACTGGCAAATTCCCCCCAAAATGACCACACACGGCTTTTGTTCAGCAGTGGAAGCTTTTTGGCTGATATTAAGATGATGATACTGAATAAAAATTGAAAAGTAGGTTAAGTAAGAATGAGTAACGAGACAATCCACGCCAAATTTCACAAAATTTTATTTTTTCTCTAAGCATCTGCTTATCGAAAGGCAACTGGGAATTATGAAGGAGAGAAAGCGGGTGGTTTTACTCCTTATATTTGTATATTTCGCACATGGACTGTTGTGATGTCTGTGTGTGTGTATGTCACAAAGTTCATACATTCTGCTGGGGCTTGCTGCACATGTATGAAAATCTAAATGGCTGGCCACTTGTGGCGGTAGCATTGTCCGTGTGCGAAATCTCTAAATGTAAACTCGGAAGAGTCATTATGAACGTATAATGAATATCTTTTTCTGGTAGGTAGCTATAAAGTACTCATCTTTTCCGAACTATGTTGAGATCGGTTTTCGCTCAAACCGGATACGGGTAAATATTATTATACTATCCTTATCCGTGTGGTGTCCGGATTAAGAATATAGTACCAGTCCAACTATTCACGTGGATGTCGTAAAAGGCGACTTATGGCCTAAATTAATAATCCGTCTAATCCAAAACATTTAGATTATGATTTGGAAATTGAGCTGTTTTTGTGTTAAGGTCATATTTAACACAAAAGTCGGACAACTCTTCAATAGATTGATTATTCATTTCAACCGTTAGGGAGTCTAAACTAAAGGGATAGGCAGCAGCGTCTCTTCAGTGGAACAGTAACCGTTCTGAGCTCAACAAATTGCTTGCCAAGAGTAGTGAGTACTGACAAATTCCCCCCAAAATGACGACACACGGCATGTAACCAGTCATCTTATGAAGGAAGGCTTATGTTCAGCAGTGGACGTTTGTTTGACTGATATGATGATGATGATATAGATTACAGGAAAACCTATAAGAAGTCTATGGTATTAAAATAACATACCTAGTAAATCTTTCAATACTGTGGATACAAAATTACATTTGTATGGGAGAAAAATATATATAAATATATTTTTTTAATAAATAAAAAAAAATGTACATATACATCGCACGGAACCCTCTCCACACGAGTTTAACTCGCACTTGACCGATTTTTTAATATGTAATTTCATTTATAATCTGTGCACCCTGTAACTGAGTTTTTGATAGTTGTTAAACTTTCGTAGCATCACACAAACAAAAACGTCAAACTACTTACTGGTTTACCCTATCGTAGCAGTTAAGAACGATTATTTCTTTTAATCTTGTATACATCTTATCGATATGCAAGATGCAACATATTTATATTATATACCGATATTACAAATCTTAACATTTTCCTCATTAGGTTGAACGTCGAATAAAGCGGATTCTGTTGCAACTGGGGCGGCGCGTACGCACACAAACACGCAGTGAAAGTGATCGGGGAAAATCCTGGTGTGCACATTACGAAGAAACTTGTTCGTTTTGCTGTTAATATAACGTCTTTGCCTTCTTGGTATACTACAGTAGTGTATACTGCATTGACGTTCCTATTAAAGGAAGGTATAAATGAAGACCCATGAGGAAGCAGAATGTGTGGTATATGTACATGTCTCTTTACAAGCTATATTTTGTGTAAATGACTTGAGAAGATTTAACGACGGCGGAAATATGGGAAGTGAGGAGCTCTCCCCAATGGATGAAGAACTTGTTAATACTCATGTTAGTTAGTGAGTTTGCTCGATGTGATCCCAGCTTGAAGAGATTTAAATTAAATCTGATAAGAAATTAGAATCTAATATGTATTTCCAAGATGGGGCCGTGGAAACAACATCCTTCCTCTCTCCGCCGAGACGGGGCTAGGTAACTATTAACCTAGCCCGTCTTCGGTTAGGTATCTGGGTTGGAAATGTGTTATTGAGTTTTTTTTTCACCCTGAATATTGGATTTCTGAGAGACAATAAATCTGCCCCCTATCCCATGTAATAAATGTTAGATGCGGACATATTATCTTATGATATTTGATCGTTTTCTTTTAATATAAAACTTTTTAACAAAAAAAAAATACCGACTTCAAAATACTATATGATATTAAAACCACTAAACAGAATTGAAAAACTTTATTTATGAAGTCAGGCGGGGCCAGGCATGCCCCAACCATGGTTCATGCAGACAACGAGTTATATTTTATACCTGACCCCGCCCGACTTCATAAATAAAGTTTTTTATTTCTTTTTAGTATTTAATATCATCTAGTATTTTGAAGTCGGTATTTTTTTTGTTAAAAAGTTTCATTTGTTTCTTTTGAGAGTAAATAAATGTAAGAACTTTTTCCAATTTGGTATCCGTATCTAACACTAAAAATAAGTCTAAGAATCGTTACTATTAAAACATCATCTAGGTAAGCGCAGTCAATTCAACCTGTTTATTGAAGCTGGTTAAAAAACTACTCGATAAAATGTAATGAAATTTATATGGGACCAATTCGAAAACATTAGGCACCTATTAAAAAGAAAAAAGAATCGCTCAAATCGGTCTACAAATCTCGGAGTAATCGGTGTACATACATAAAAAAAATACGCATCGAATTAAGAACCTCTTTCTTTTTGAAGTCGGTAAAAATACCTTGTACTGCAATAATGGGAATAGTAAATAAAACCAAAATCTGATTTTTTATAATGAAACGATTGGCTTGCAGCAGATTCTCTCTATTCAACACGTAAGGTATATTTTTTACGTTTAATGTATAAACTTTATATTTTTCATATCAACAAAAGAAAAATCATTCAACTTTATATTGGTTGGTTCAAGTTCATATATATTTTAAGTAGAGTTCCATTATTCCAATCTATACAAATAAATAAAATTGAAGTGTCTGTTTGTAATGTCAAAATAACAGCTTTTTACTGAATGCATATGAAAGTATGTACGTTACATATAACAAAAACACTATTTTTGATTTTTTTGTCTGTCCGTCTGTCTGTCTGTCTGTCTGTTTGTTTGTTCCGGGTAATGTCTGAAACGGCTGGACCGATTTTGACAGGACCTTCACTGGCAGATAGCTGATGTTATAAGGAGTAAGTTAGGCTACTTTTATTTTAGAAAAATAATTAGGGTTCCGCGTAAAAAAATAAAACCCTTGAAATCCAACATATATATTCTATGTCAAGTGTCTATGTGGAAGTACTCTAAATTTCTTTTAAATTAAACGCGGGTGGAACCGCGGGTTCCAGCTAGTAGAATATATAATGATATGAATGATATGTTCAAAAAATCGCCAGTTTTTCTTTTTTATACTATGACGAGACTCGAGATGTAATGTTATTTAGTCTCTTATGCCCAGTAATTTCACTAGCTACAGTGCCCTTCTAACCGGAGCACAGTAATGTCTCAAGTTTAAACACTACTGCTTAGCGGCGAATATCTGGCACTGGGTTGGTACCTACTTAGCTAGCCTCTTGCAATAAGACACATACCACCAGTGAAGTTACTATTTAAAGAATGTTTTAATATGTAATGAAATATAGTATCAGCTTGTTACTGTACCACTGCGGAGCAAAAACTTCTTCTCATACAGAGAAGGAACAAGAATTTATCACCACGCTTGAGTGTAGCACGTTGGCGTTATCAGACCAATTGATTCAGGTTTCCTCGCGATATTTTCCTTCATCGTTAAATACAATGGAGTCTTAGATTAACTAAGAACGTACGTTAAATTATTACATATTAATGACATTATTCGTCGAGCTCTTGTCACCTCTGGCGTGCCAGCTTTATTAGAACCCAGTGGCTTGGCACGTGGTGATGGGAAGTATCATCATCATTTCGGCCGAATGAAGTCCACTGCTGGACACAGGCCTCCCACAAAGATGTCCACAACGACCGATATGGATGTGTTGTGGGCTCATTGGGGGGTTTTGCCATAATCGCCACGCTTGGCAGACGGGTTGGCGATCGCAGTTGAGTTGGTAATGTACTCGAAGGACGCTGCTGCCCATCCTCCGGCTAATCCCTTAGTCGACTTTTACGACACCCATGGGAGGACATGGGGTGGTGGCATTCTGAGCCGGCACCACACGGCAAGATGGGAAGTATGTATTTGTATTATTTTAAAATATACAGTTTTAATTAATAGACGGAAATTGACCATTCGGGGGGACTGGTTTATCTCTGAAACTACTGAGACTAACATTTTGAAAAATAACGGATTATAGCTCTTTAGATAACAGGAAAACCTATAAGAAGTATATGGTCTTAAAATAACATGGTAAATCTTTCAATTTTGTGCGTACAAACTTACATTTGCGGTTTTGAATGTATGGGAAAACATGTTTTTCAACTACGATGTTAGGTTTGTTCTTGGGGTAAGTCATTGTGTGTAGTGGGTACATGACCAAATTCAACAACAGACAATATATTCATTAATTTCAAACCCTCTCCACGCGAGTTCAACTCACACTTGTCCGGTTTTTAGTCATTTCGTTACAAAGTATTTAAAATATTTAGCTATACATTGATAAAAGATAAATATGGCACCTATGCAATGCAAATATTACTTCAGATTTATTTGGTTTCTTGAGAAGCCACATGTGCAGAAAAGAACTAAGGCCGTATCGTCAACATAGTTTTTAATCCTGTAATATGCTTTTTTATCGGAATTGATGGACGTGCGATTTAAACTTTCCAACTGTCGATACGCTTGCTCTATCCCATCTTTTAAGCTCAGCGGGTCATGCTGGCGTTGCCACTGCAGAGTCTCTCAAACGGCGCAAATATAATCACCTCGTTGGAAGTTATGTGTTTGAGACGTTTGGGGTCGAAGCACTCGGGTAACGGGGTCCGAGTGCATGTCTGCTTTTTAAAAATATTGCCAGACGTTTGACCGACTCTACATGTGACCAGAGGGTTGGCCAATTTTTGGACACAGAATTAGCATTGCCATTAAACGTGGTAATGCTGCTAGTTTTCTTGGAACGATACCAGTTGACAGAGATGAGGAGGAACTTTTACGCCTAAATGCGCCCCTTTTCTTAAAGTTTTATTTACAGATATTTTTGGTGTTAGTTTAGTTAAATCATTATATCAGCCACAGGACGTCCACTGCTGAACAAAGGTCTCCCCCTTAGATTTCTACAACGAGCAGTCACATGCCACTCTCATCCAACGAATCCCAGCGACCTTCATCAGATCGTCTGTTCACCTCGTTGGAGGTCGTCCCACGCTGCGTTTTCCGGTGCGCGGCCTCCATTCTAGAACCTTTTTGCCCCAACGACCACCAGTTCTACGAGCAATGTGCCCCGCCCATTGCCACTTCAGTTTACTAATCCTTTAAGCTATGTCGATAACTTTAGTTCTTCTACGGATCTCCTCATTTCTGATTCGATCTCGTAGAGAAATATCAAGCATAGCTCTCTCCATAGCTCGCTGAGTGACCTTGAGCTTTCTTATGGGGCCCATTGTAAGTGACCACGTCCCTGTTCCATATCTCATCACTGGTAACACACACTGGTTAAAGAATTTTGTCTTGAGGCATTGCGGTATGGTTGATGAAAGGACGTTGCGAAGTGTCCCGAACGCTGCCCAGCCGAGTCGGATTCGACGATTGACCTCTTTCTCGAAGTAGGCCCTAGAGAACAGAGCTCCCGACGTATATTGGGATGGGCATTTGACATGACTTAGTTACATAGTTGTACATAAAGTAGGTACATATGACATTGAAAAATCCATTTTGCTACACACCAGGTTTCTACCCACAACCTCTTTGAGAAAAGAGTATTTATACCACCTCTACATGAAATGAAATGTTGTTTATACAGCAAATAGATAGGAATTAGAGTAGAGAAATGATTCTCACACGCAACACTGCGCATGCGTCTCGATTGCAAGTGCATTCACGCACATACACGAAGTGTGGATGAATACTGTTTTTAAATAGAAAACTGTTCTTCTAGTCAACTTTCACCTCGGTTAGGAAATGTGAAGGAAAAGGAAAAAGGATTGATCCTCCTTGGCTAGGGCCCTCGCTGTGCCTTGTGAAATAATACCACGCAAGAAATGATATCGTATATACATAATAAATGGAAATATCGCATTCCGTGTGTGGATTTATTTCACATATCATAGTGAGTTGCAACACATCAACGATTATAAACTCCAAGGTCCAAAATTATGGTAGAGCAAGATCAGTATTTTAGTAAAAAACATTATGAGAGCTAGCAACTTAAATTAAGTTTGAATTTCATTCAACAATTTAGCTAGATGTCACCTTGAATACATATTTCTTGCCGCGCCATTTACGTAACTTCTCTGAACAATATGTAAAGCTGTTTGCTGGAGTCGGCTTTCCTAGCGTGGTAAATAACGCTATTATAGAATAATAGTTAATAGCGAATAAATTTAGACGAGCAGTAGAAGTTAGAATGAGGAAAACTTTATCTAATTTTCCACTGTATGAAACGGCCTTAAATAAATAAACGAGGCGTAGAGGGCTCTCGATATTTGTACAGAACCTGAACAAAAGTTCAATATACATAATCAGCCCATTACTGTCCCACTGCTGGACACGGGCCTTTTCTCACTATGTGAATGGTTAGTCCGCCACGATGGCCTAGTGCCGGTTGGCGGACTACACCACATAACATTAAGAACATTTTGGAGCCCTCTCTGGTGTGCAGGTTTCCTCACGATCTTTTCTTTCTCCATTAACCCAAGTGATAATCAAATTTTGATGCGGGCCGAGATCGAACTCAGACCCTCCTGTATGGAAGGCAAGCAATCAACCACTAGGCTATTATTGCTTAGACCTTTAACGTCGATCGATCGATCGCGAAATTCAATCAATGAGGTCACAGGAAAAGTCAGCTAACTCACTCCATACGGCGAGGGTTATCTATTTAGCCACTAGACCATCACCTTTAGTGCTCAATACCTAGTGTAGAAGCAGTTGCCGCTATGACTCCTACAAGGTGAGCGACACTGATGCATGCATCATACTCGTGAACGGGTCCCATCATTTGGGACTAGTCAATCCGTAACTGCTATGCAATTTTATTTAGTGGCATACTTATTGTTATTATATTTTATTCATTTCAGTTTGGCAGTACATTATTCTCAAATAACTTCAACATCGTCATCATCATCATCATATCAGCCAAAGAACGTCCACAAACGTGTGCTGAACAAAGGCCTCCCCCTTAGATTTCCACAACAAGCGGTTTTACATGTCGCCCTCATCATTTAAATAACTTAATTCTATTGTAACTATCAAGAATGTCATCATCAAACTATCATTTGTTTATGATTTTAAAAGTGTATCTATCTATTTCCGATTCTTCTCCATATGACCATCAACTTGGAACCATGCAACTAAATACTGACTATTTATAAGTGCGTGTAAATGGATTTTATGAATAAAATCTTCTGAACTCGAATTTGACATGGCAATTTTCTGAATCAGTGCAGGAAACTACTCGAATCAAACTTCGATGAAGAAATGGAGGAAAGTTTAGACTATGTTAGATTTACAATTAATATGTATTGAGGTTACTGAGGTAGTGTTACGTATTTATAGGTTTTTGATTTGTAAACACATGCCAAGTAATGTTAAGTAATTATTGAATAAGATATTATGTGTTTACTTTTAGTTCATCTTACTGTGAGTCTTCAATCACGCTTGGTTTCAGCATAGCCATATTTGCTATTTATTAACCCGGTATAAATACATCATATACTTTCTCCGTCCCGGGAAACTTTCGGCACCGAACAGGAGCTCCCAAAGATTTAAATAGTTAGATAGGCCCTTATAAACAAGTTTATCTGAGGATAAATACTCATGGAAATTATCTGCTCTGGTGAAGGCAGGAGGGTGTAATGGAGTCTTCCTGCAAAAACTCCACGGTGTTCCTTCGACTTTCCTGTGCTGGAGAGTGCGGCATTCACGTGGGCATTCGCCGCACGCACCAGTAACAGTCCTTGATATTCCTAATTTAATGATTCAACATAATCATAAAAGCCCAATGCTGAACATGGGACATTGTCGTAATAACTACGCTTGGCAGGCGGATTCTTGATCGCGGTTGGGGTTAGCACTGATAAGTGACAACCAGCGTAGCGTTGTGGCTTACGTCACCACCATTATCATGCTAAGTCGGAACCTTGTTGTCACAGCTACGGCATGCAATTGCAGTAATACAAAACAAAATTGCAATATTAAATGCAATAAAATGTCACGATTTTTTTAAAATTTTCTTATGTTTAAAATGAAAAGTAAATCTGGAATGATTGTAAACGGGTGTAAGTGACATGGTAACGATAACTGATACCATGGATTACATGACTCTGGAATCCTCAGCGTTACAATTTTGCGCCGGTCTTTTCATTAATTTTCATATATTTTCCCATTTGATTTACCTGTTTTACGTATAAAATAAATGATTTCGTTTATTCTAACGGTATTTTCAATAAAAACATAACTATTTATTTTCACATAAAACTGTATGTAAATAAAAACTAAACAGCTGTAGTACGTATTAAATAAAATTGAAATTAATAATCAATCGAATTACTTAATTTTTAAACTTTCACATGCCACTTTGTGGCTAAATAGAAGATCCTCTATGTAATTTATAACACCAAATGTACTCTGTTTATGTGGAATAAATTATTTTCATTTCATTTCTGCTACATGGATCTACAGTTCATCCCTGCAGTAACATAATAATATCTAATATTACAAAAATCACATATAATTTTGACCGCGGTGCTTACGATACATTGCGCGATCCAAAATTACAAAAACGATCACATATTATTTCCGAGATAAATGTGGCTTTCTTATTTTTATTATTGGCCTAAGTGTAACCTCTTCCCAAGGTTTTCGGTACGTTGTCACTAACATCCAATATACTAAGGGCCATGTATGGCACGTTTTGTACTTTCTTTTCTTTCATTTTTGTCTTTCTTTCTGTATATTGTTATAAACGCACAATATAGTCGGCCTTATTTTGGTCTCTTTTCAAGACAGCCACTAGGTGAGAGGATGATCGATTATTTGTTGGAAATCACACGACCGATATAAATATAAGTTTAGGCAATATAAAACACAAGTCGCAGTATAAGCAAACGCAAGTAGCTTTGTCGGCCCGAATTCGCGTTCATGCGTAAACACGTTGCGTCATATCGGCCATCTGTTTCATATGTTCGACACCAATGTCAGCTGATTAGTCAGTTGGTTAATTCTACCATCCTCTTTCCTTTTCCTTTTGCATGGATCTTTGAAGGATGTAGCTAGATTTTCTCGAGCGAAATAATACGTCAGATTTGAGTGATTTTTTTATTTTTTGCCTTGTGGTGTCCGGATTTAAATATAGCACTACTCCATCTCCTCCCATGGCTGTCATAAAAGGCGACTAAGGACTCTAAACCAGAGGGATAAGCTGCAGCGTCCCTTCTGTGGAACAGTAGCCATTCTGCGCTCACCAACCCCCTGCCAAGCGTGGCGAGTACTGGCAAATTCCCCCTAATATGACAATACACGGCTTGTTACCGGTCATCTTATGGCGGAAACTTTTGTTCAGCAGTGGACATTTTTTACTGATATGATAATCATTTCGGCCGAAGTGTGGTGAAGTCTACTGCTGGACACAGGCCTCCCCCAAATATCACCGCAACAACCGATATGGGTGTGTTGTGTGTTCACTGGCGAGTTTTGCCATAATCGCCACGCTTGGCAGGCGGGTTGGCAATCGCAGTTGAGTTGTTAATGTACTCGAAGGACGCTGCTGCCCATCCTCCAGCTAATCCCTTAGTCAACTTTTACGACACCCACGGGAGGAGATGGGGTGGTGATATTCTGAGCCAGCACCACACGGCAAATAATGATGAAGTGAAATTAGTGACATAACGAGCGTAGTGCGCTGCAACACCAAATCAGTCGACTTGAAGATATAACTATTAGATTTAGTCAAGGTAAAATGAGTTAGTCGAGGGAATAATAGCAGTTTATGGAGTTCCATTGATTGGTCGGCTAAGTTACCTTTATTTTCATTGCAGTGGTAATGCTCATGCATCGTCCAACGCCCTTGGGGAGGGCGGTGAAGGACTCTTACCAGCTAAAGCCACCTGGGTGGTCCTCTGTGGGATCGAAGCGGGCTCCGGGATCTCCTGAATGCTCTGGAGCTAGTTACCTAACTTTTCAATTGAAGTTAATAGACATTTCAGGGGCTAGACTAGATTTGATCATGAACTATGATAGGTAATCAAAATAAATAAGAATGAAGTGCTCATAGTATGTTATGAAGCCCTCAACAGTGGCGAGATTTCTTTGATTGGAAGATCATCAGTCATGCTAGAGGGGATGACCGCTTTACAGTCATCCCCTCCGAGATCTGCCTAAAGGCGTGGCACCAATGGGTGGCTCTAGATGAAGATCTTTCGAGTTCCTGGAGCCTCCCTTCGGTGCCAAAGATGATCACTCCGGTGGTTTTAGCCGGTAGGAGTACAGCATGCCCCTTCGCCCTTTCCCGGGGTAAAGGAAGTACATGAGGTATTTCCACCGGATCATTAATAAAAAAATAAATAAAAAAATACATCAGTCATAGGTATGATCCCTCGATCGCAAATTAATTCTCGACGTTAGACAACAGAAATTACGCGTTGTAGTAAAAGTAACGACCCTAGAATTATATCGATTTCTTGCACAGGTTTAAATGTAAACAACAATGTTTCGTTTTAATCCAATTTTAACAATTCAATTTATGTAATTCGTTTATTATATAATTTTATTGTTGTAGTTATGATTTTATTTTGCTTCCTATAATTTAGCTTTTCTGTATTCTTAATGGGTTAAATTAACTCACGTTTCCGTGCAGGTATGCGAGTGTTAGGCGTGCTTGTAATATCGGTATTCGCATCAAAGGCCATGTTTTAGTTTATGTAGGTATCTGGTACTTGTGCTAATGCTTTACTTTACCTTATGATAAATAATAAGAAAGGGTAAAACATCCCAGAATTACTTCACTGCAAATTATTAAACCTTTTTTTTATTGATGTCCAGTGGAAATAATCACAAGTAGTCATATTGCTATAATCATCACGCTTGGCAGGCGGGTTGGCGAACGCGGTGTTGCTGGTCCCCATCTTGATTACAACCCTTGTCGTGTTTTACGACACCCATGGGTGAATAAGTGAAAGGAAGGAGGTGGCAGAGTAGGGACGGCAGGAGACCACCTCTGATCCCCGCCGTAGAAAATACACCGGGCGCTGGTGCGGGTGCAGGGTGCTAAATGATCTCCGGGCAGTCCGTCACCCGAGTAGAAATAGGCCCGAGACGGCGGCGCGTATTCTCTGTGCATTTCTGTGAAGATGTGCGGCCAGGTGTGTGCCAGGTCGCATAGAGACGGGGCCCGTCAAACAGGGACGGGCCGATACCTGCCTGGGGTGCGGTCCAATGCTAACAAAGCGAACACCTCACCCCCAGCCAGAGGTGAGTGGAAGTAAACCGTGGGGTTTTAGCCGGTATGAGTCCGGCATGCCCCACCGCCTTTACCTAGGCGGAGGAAGTCCATGAGGATTTCCCCAAGACAAAAAAATGGGTGAAAAGGTGTAACCCAGATGTGGCCTATTTTTTGCCGGGAACGCATTTAATGACAAATCTACAGTAAATATAAAGTAAAAAAAGTAGGTATATATGCAGTAAATATAAACACATAAAACAAACATAATAATCAAAATTTTATCATACAAACTGATGTCGAAACGCACAATAATCGCTATTTGCATATTACACTAGTATTATTTACTGTGCTTGCTACTTTCAACGGTGACCTTAAAAGTACGTAACGTGCCGTTTGCCGGTACAAGTGCCCAATTTGATTAGAGAGAGCGGACATCTCCAATTTGTCCCGGGCCCCCCTCGACGCGCCGGTGTAGCGTGGGCTAGTGTACTAACCATACACATTATATAGGTCGGAAAAACATAAATATTACGGCGCAACTGAAAAGGAAGGACTGAAATAGAAATAAGGTAGGGCATTGGTCAACATGAAGCTTCAATGAAATCTTTACTTTCATGGCACTCAATTAATAATACAATATAAGGTTGCAATATAAGCCGTAGCATCCGGTCAAAATTATAAAGGGTACTTTTTCCCCGATTTGTTGACTGACTTCATCGATCGATTTAATTAATCAATAAATCATTAGACGAGTTGCTCCTAACCAGTTGCACTCCTTGATCGGTAAACCATAAATTAGGTTAAGCGGTCTATGAATTGCTGACCGCATAGTAGTATTTTGAACTGAGCGTCTCCGTGTACAGGAGGGCACGTAAAATTGTCGGTCCCATTAGACGGCAGTTATTAAGTCAAGTCGGGGAACTTTATCTGGCTTGAACAACACTGACACAAGGTTGGCCACTAGCAATCTAACCAAACGAAAGAGAAGAGACCGTAAACTGTCAGGTTTTATCGATATCAAAATAGAGCAAATGTGTAGGCACATTCGAATAGGTTTAGTCTACGTGTGCAGTTCGTGCTAATTACTACTTGGAATAGGTAACCTACACTCATCCCGCGTCTGTTGAATAGGCAACCAAGGAATTCCCATACGATACGACGAATCCAGCATACGATTTTACCGCGGTTATGTGGCCATTACAGAATCATCCTCCCACGATGGTGCGATTTAACTAGCCGTCTTTAGGATCCATGACCAACAAAGGACATTACGGACGTTACTGTTGTCATGGCGATGGAAGGACTTATACAGTTTCGGGTTACTCCAAGATGTTTTATTTTATTTATTTTGCTTCTCGCCAGCGTTTCAGGTAATTGTGGCTGCTTCATCATATCGGCCTATAGACTTCCACCGCCGAACCAAGGCCTGTGGCTGCTTAACCGGGTGATTTCTGGCAAAGCCAAAAGAGAGAGTTCAGCCAGGCTTAAAATTTATTTTATAAACTATGAAACTGCTACTATGTGTCCCCTGCGGCACTCAAACCTCGGCTTAGGCCGTTGCTTATATCCCCAATATAAGTTTTGTAAGGACAGCTGGATCGGTATTATTTAAGTATTTTAGGAGATATTTAAGACTACAGGTTCGACATGGGCCAGCGCGAGCAAGGAACGGGTGGGAGAACACTTTTCTGTCCCTTGTTCGCGCCTTTAATGAAAACAATAATGTAAACATCAGGTGTCGTAAACCTAAAGCAAAAAATGAACAGAAGTTGCACCAATTAAAGTGCTTGTTTTCATCAAAATTAAAATTCGTTCCACATTCACTACCTGCACAATCTGTTGGCTTTGCAACACTTGTGTACGAGATTGTCTATTTTATATAACGATGTGATTAGTTATCGCAAAAACTTCTACTCTTTTATTGCGATTGGTTACGCGTCGTCAACCTGCGGAAATTACGATGACCATTCCTGACGGAGCGTCAATTTACTCAGTCAGACTCATTTAGAGGAAATATTGCGACTTTAATCGATTTAAATCATGCACTTACAAAAGGTGTTTATTCAATTTATTCTGGACAAACAGAGCTATTCGTTTAAATTACAGCGAACCGAGAGTATTCGAGAGACGTAGTACGTTTTGCATGTACGACTGCGGGTTAATATAAACGTAATCAGACATATATGTATAGTTTTTTGGGTGGTAACTGTCACATCTGCCCATAATTATTATTTTATTTTTATATTCGCTATTTACCTAGATTTGATACTGTATGTGCGACTACCATGCCATACATACATACCCATCATAAGCATAATACGAGTAGATATGAAAATCTGGATTATTTAGTGTAGACTTGATGTAATTTATACTCTTTTCTCCTACATTGTTCTCACATAACCATTTCAAGAACATTGTAGTCAAATATTGTAACATAAATAATGATTTAAAAAGAGTAAACATGGAGTTTCTTGTCCGTTCTTCTCCACAGGATATCTAAATTCATAAGTGCCTGTAAAGGGGTTTTCTATGTTTAATTATTTTTTAGCTTTATTTTGTCAGTTATAATAGATTCGTTTATTCAGGGATACGGTCCAATATAAGGGATAATCCGCTTTTATAGATAACCGAACTTAAAAGCAGAAAATTATTTTGAATAAGTTTAAAATAAGAATAGAGTGTAAAACATAAACAAAAAACAATTTCGCTGTCATCAGTCCTTGTTAAGTGGGCGAAGTTTCAAATCAATCCAACGTTTTGAAGGGGATCAAAATCGAGTTCAAAAATTCCGTTACATAGATTCATAAATACATACCAAGCTAATAAAAGCGTGTTAAAAACACGCTTTTGTAGATAACCGAACAAAAACGTAGAAAATAATTTTCAATTAGTTTAAAATAGCAATAGAGTGATTAACAAAACCAAAATTATTCTAATAAAGCGTGGAGTCATCATCATCATCATATCAGCCACAGGACGTCCACTGCTGAACAAAGGCCTCCCCCTTAGATTTCCACAACGAGCGGTCACATGCCGCTCTCATCCAACGACTCCCAGCGACCTTCACCAGATCGTCTGTCCACCTCGTTGGAGGTCGTCCCACGCTGCGTTTTCCGGTGCGCGGTCTCCATTCGAGAACCTTTGTGCCCCAACGGCCATCAGTTCTACGAGCAATGTGCCCTGCCCATTGCCACTTCAGTTTACTAATCCTTTCAGCTATGTCGACAACTTTAGTTCTTCTACGGATCTCCTCATTTCTGATTCGATCTCGTAGAGAAATACCAAGCATAGCTCTCTCCATAGCTCGCTGAGTGACCTTGAGCTTTCTTATGAGGCCCATTGTGAGTGACCACGTCTCTGTTCCATATGTCATCACTGGTAACACACACTGGTTAAAGACTTGCGCCTTGAGGCATTGCGGTATTGTTGACGAAAAGACGTTGCGAAGTTTCCCGAACGCTGCCCAGCCGAGTCGGATTCGACGATTGACCTCTTTCTCGAAGTTGGACCTACCTAACTGGACAGTTTGTCCTAGGTAGACATACTCGTCGACAACTTCGAGAACAGAGCTCCCAACGGATATTGGGGTGGGCACGACATGGACATTTGACATGACTTTTGTCTTGCCCATGTTCATTTTAAGGCCCACCTGTTGGGAAACTCTGTTGAGATCATCGAGCATTGTGCTGAGCTCTTGCAGCGATTCTGCCATGACTACGGTGTCATCGGCAAATCGAAGGTGAGTGATATACTCGCCATTGATGTTAATGCCGAATCCTTTCCACTCCAGTAGCTTGAAGGCATCCTCCATTGCAGCGGTAAACAGTTTCGGGGAAATGACGTCCCCCTGTCTCACACCTCTCTGCAATGGAATTGCCCCCGTGCTCTGTTCATGTACTCGGACCGACTTGGTGGCGTTTCTGTATAAGCACTTCAACACTTCAATGTACCGATAGTCAATCTGGCACCGCTGCAGAGATTGCAGCACTGCCCAGGTTTCGATCGAATCGAAGGCTTTCTCATAGTCCACAAACGCCAAGCATAGTGGCAGATTATACTCCTCGGTCTTCTGTATAACCTGCCGCAGCGTATGGATGTGGTCTATGGTACTGAAACCTTTTCGGAAACCGGCTTGTTCGGGAGGCTGGAAGTCATCAAACCTGCGCTCGAGACGATTCGTGATGACCCTTGAAAACAGCTTATAAACATGGCTCAGAAGTGAGATGGGTCTATAATTCTTCAATAGGGTGTTATCACCCTTTTTGAAGAAGAGCACCACCTCACCTCTGTTCCACGCTTCCGGCGTTGTGCCCTCGAATAAGACGGAATTGAATAGCTTCTGAAGGACTTTAAGTACCGGTGTTCCACCCGCTTTCAGAAGCTCTGTCGTAATTCCGTCTCCACCCGGCGCCTTGTTATTTTTAAGCTGTTTCAAGGCCATCCTAATCTCGTACAGGCTGATGTCCGGGATATCCTCGGTATAGTGTCGGGTTAGTTTGGCTCGCGGGTCTTTGTCAGAGCCAATGGTAGGTATAGTAACCGAGGTGTATAACTGCCGGTAGAAGTTCTCAATCTCTCTCAAAACCTCTGGCTTAGTCGACGCTACACTGCCGTCCTCGGTCTTCAGCTTCATAATACGACTTTGCCCAATAGACTTGTCTCTTGCGAACACTTTGGAGCCTTGATTCCGCTCAATCGCCTCTTTAACACCGTAGTGTTAAAGGTGCGGATATCGTGCCGCAAGGACTTCCATATCCGTCTATTGAGCAGTCGGTATGCTTCAGCATCATCGGAAGACTGCAGCGTCATGGCGCGTCTTTCTGCCATAAGGTCGAGAGTGTGATCGGAGAACTTTTTTGGTCTACCTTTACGGTGGGCTTTAAAGAACTTAGACCCAACCGTTTGGACAGTTTCTACAAACCTACCATTTAAATCGTCCACAGATACGCAATGTTCCAGGCACTCGAAGCGGTTTTGGAGTTCGAGTTGAAAGCTCTCGGGGTTTTGGATATGAGCACTAGAGGGCCGGAGCGTAGACCTCATCAGACGAGACCTCTCAACTTTGAGATTAATATTCAATGTGCCTCTTACCATTCGGTGATCACTACCGGTTTTCACCCTGTGGATCACAGAGACATCATTGAATATTTGCCTCCTATTGGTCATGATGAAGTCAATCTCATTCCTCGTGGAACCATCGGGACTCATCCAGGTCCACTTCCTGTGAGGCGGCTTTTGGAAAAAGGAGTTCATCATAAAGAGTCCCTCCTTTTCCAAAAAGTCGGCCAGCCTCTGTCCCCTGGGGTTCCGTTGCCCATATCCAAATTGCCCCACTCTCAACTCACCATCGCATCGAGTGCCCAGTTTTGCGTTGAAGTCCCCCATCACAACAGTGAAATGTGTCTTCGAGGTATGTATGGCCCTACTTACGTCCTCATACATACTCTCTACTTCATCATCTGGGTGTGTCGAGGTCGGTGCGTAGACCTGTATGACCTTCAACGAATATCTCTTGGATATTCTGAGTATAAGGTACGCTACCCTGCTCGACACACTTTCGATGGCCACTATACTGTTAATGAGGGACCTGCGGACGAGAAACCCGACACCACCTTGAGACAGATGTTCGCCTTCCCGGTAGTAGAATAAGTTGCCGGATTTCAGGGTTATCGTGTCCTCCCCCTCTCTTCGGACTTCTGATAGACCCATGATATCCCAGTGCAACTTATCTATTTCTTCTTCCAGCTCAACAATCTTTTCGTCTGCCCTCAGTGTGCGTGTGTTATATGTCACCAGGGCCAGTTTTCGGTTTGGGTGGTAGCCGGATCCCATCCGAAGATTCTTAGCACCCCCTGCCCCGCCGTTTCCGTGGCCGCTACCATGACCAGGAATGGCGGGGCTGCCGGGAACTGGGGGCCGGTGCTTATGTTGTGTTGTCATTTTGGGGGGAATTTGCCGATACTCACCACGCTTGGCAAGCGGGTTGGTGAGCGCACAGTTGCTACTGCTCAGCAAAAGGGACGCTGCTGCCCATCCCTCTGGTTAAGAGTCCCTTAGTCGACTTTTACGACCTCCACGGGAGGAGATGGAGTGGTGCTATATTCTTAATCCGGACACCACACGGAATAGATCGATGTCAATTGTTGTAAATATTTTTGTGAATATTTGTAACAGTAGCGTCATCATGAAAGTATCTGATAAAGCACCCCACGCTTTTCTACAACATTTTGATCTTTTCTGCTGCCAATCATTCTGGTTTAGAGTCCCTTGGTTGCCTTTTGAGACATCCACGGAAGGAGATTAAGGGCTATTCAATTCAATTACAGTGAATCGAGAGTTTTTGAGAAACGAATAACTCAATAAGCGTAAAGGTTTACTGATCTACAGGTACGAGAAATAGCGGTCGGTCTTGTTAATCAAGGTAGACAGCTATTTCTTAGCTTTATGTAATTTTAAATACCGTATCAAAACCAGTGGAAGAACGTAGTTTATAAGATTAGCGCAGTCTCTAAGAGATTGGCTGTCTGCGCTACGGGTCACAAGTTTGATCCCGGCATGGAACAATTATGACGGCACGTTTGGTGCAGTGGCTGACACAGTCGGCTGCTGCGCTCCGGGTCGCGGGTTCGATTCCCGCACGGGACAAATATTTGTATGATCTGCAGTTATTTGTTCCGGGTCTGGGTGTATTGTGTGTGGAATTTATGTTTGTAAACGCACCCACGACACAGGAAAAATCCCAGTGTGGGGCAAAGTTTAAAAAAGAAAAAAAAAGTAGTAATAAAATATCGGTACAGTAAACGAGCAAGGGCCTGTAGCGTAACGATAGTTGTTCCAGGTCTGGTTGTTCATGCATGTGAGATTAACTGCAACACAAGAGAAACCCGTGTGTGAGAGCAACGTAAGATATAACAACAACAAAAATTACAATGCCCGACTTACGCAGCCAATATTTTGCATCTATATAATAGATCTTTATCTATGAAACTGCCGTTCTGCAGTAGGTACTGGCCATTTCAAATAAAAATATGTTTGAAGTGAAACTTCTTTAACACCGTTGTGATTAGAAAATTCGATAAAACCAAAAAGCGACACCAATAAGAGACAAACATATTTATAAATAGGATTTAGTCTGAGAGAGAATGAGATGTTCGTATGTACGTGTCGTTGCGCTTGCGTACTACGAAGCCTTCAGAAAATGGGTCATAGTCAACATGGTGTATCATTATTGTACATTTGCGTATTAGAATTCGTCGGTTAATTAGTTTATGTTAATTATTTAACACATCTGTGTTAATTTGACCAATAACTTTTATATAAACTATTCGTCAAATTGAATTATTATTTTCTGAAGTTTCACTTCTGCCGTGTGTGAATTGCACACACACACACACTCATTTATGTCTGGCTATGATTTCTAATTTTAATTTTATAAACATGGTTTTCATTATTCAAAATCAGTCCTATGTGTATTGATTAGTGTTATGTTATCATCACGTTTGATTCTTTTTCATCGCCGTGGATACGTTGAAAATTCGAGTAGTTATGGAATATGAGTACCGTCGTGGCAGCAACGCGGGACAAGCGGCAAGCAACATCAACGACGGAGCGAACACTACAAACGAACGCACAACCCGTTATTGGTTTGCCCGCTTCCGTTCTGGAAATTACGATCTGGAAACTGAACCCCGTGGTTGTCCGAAATCTTTGGTCGACAATGACGAATTAAAGGCGATTGTGGAACCTGATGATAATCAATCTACGGCTGAATTAGCAGCAGCTTTCGACGTTAGTATCAAAACAATATTGGTCTATTTGCGTTAAATTGGCAAGGCAAGAAAGCTTGAAAAATGGGTGCCCCACGAACTTAACGATCATCAGCGCAACGTGCGCCTCGAGGCCTACCTTGCGCTTCTCAATAGGCACAGAAACGAAGAAATATTGAACGGCATGGAAAAAGATGGATTCAGTTTGACAATCGCAAGCACTCAGCAAGTTGGTTAGATCCTGGTTCAGCACCTAATCAATACCTTAAATGAAAAATGATCCCTAGAAAAGTGATGGCCACTGTTTGGTAGTCTAGCGCCGCTGTGATTCATCACAGCTTCATACCAAATGGGATGAGTATTACTGCAGATGTGTACTGTGAAGAATAGAACACTATGATGGAGAGGCTCGTACATCCTTAACCAACTTTGATCAATCGCTCGTTCCCCACGCCCGACAACGCGTGACCCGATACTGCACAACAGACGGTCTCCAAGCTACAAGAGCTGGGACTGGAAGCTCTCCGTCATCCGTCGTACTCACCAGGCTTTGCGCCTACAGACTTCTACTTTTTCCAGAATTCGGATAACATTTTGGAGTAAAAATAACCCAAGAGGCAGTATAAATGCCGTTGAAGAGTTCGTCGCCTCCCTGGTTCTCTGGTCTCTTCAAGAAGGACATCGATAAACTGCTACTGCGTTGGCAAAGATGCATCGATTGCATGGGTGATAGACAGATATAGGTGAAAATGTAGACAAAAAATGACTACACCTTATTTCGTACAAAATTGCAATTTCATAGGTAAAGACCTAATATATTAGTATGTGTAACTGTTCCGTCGGATCGCTTATGCTACTCGTCGTATTTTGAAAAATGAGGTTTCGTTGGAAGTGTCGTTCATTCTTTTTGGCACAGTTTTAAATATTGTGTTTGGTACCCAATGAAAAATCATAACGAGTACATTCCAAAAATATTTAAGTTACTTTTAATTTTGCATACATAAACCCGATAAAAAAAAACATTAAATCGCAGGTTATACGACTAAAACTAAAAATCTTTCCAAGAACGATCCCTAACCCCAAATTAATTTAATAAAAATAAGTTAAAAATACTAAAACCCGACTACAAAAAAGCACAGAGCAGGATTTCCCGTAGTCGATAAGTGAAATTACTGGGCATAAGAGACTTAACTTCACGTCTCGCGATGACGAGTGCAGTGTGATATTATCAGTCTTGGGTAGCATTTCAATTGTAATTGCAGACATGCGACCACCAGAACCGAACCAGCGACCAGGCGAATGACTTGCTCGATTCGTCACCAAGTAGTATAGGAAAGGGACACAGCTGGAGAGGGATAGCCCTCTCGTTTCGCCCTCTCCATAGGATCAACTAATTGAAACCGTGCATCTTAAATTCTGACGTTTCATAAGTGCCAGTAATTGGTTTATTTGAAATAAACATATTTGCCTTTGTTTAGAGTCCCTTAGTTGTCTTTTAGGAAATCGACGGGAGGAAATGGAGTGGTATTATATTCTTAATCCGGATACCAGGCTCTTTTACCTATAAAAAGGGTGTTTTTAATAACTATGCGTAGGCGCAGTTGTGTATCAGGTGAACGGTAGGAGCAGCTAGTGAATTTACCGGAACACAAAGCGTTCCAACTTCAAGGCTTCAAAACGTCAGTAAGCAGTCACTTAATTGCGGTTGATATATAATTGTAAGCTATGCCCGTGACATAAAAAATGTCATGCCATAACAGCATAATTACACAAACATACATTATCAGTCCATTATTGTCCCAGGTTCGGCCTTAGTCAGTGCTCAGCTTGGGCAACGCAGCACCGTGATCTCATCACGGTGGTCAAAGAGTCAAAGAGGGCACGTGGGGTGACGTTACCTCCTTTTGCGAGGACGTGATGCAATCAAAGGAGGCGGCAGAGCGGGGATGGGAGGAGTCTAGCTCTGATCCCCACATGATGTGTGACTTGCGGGTGACAAACTAGGGAAGTCTGTCACTCGAACAAAAACAGAGCAAAAATGGTGGCACGTTGTATGACAAAAAAAGGTTAGGTCGTAGCCAACCACGCGGGCTTAGTATGAGTTGGCGCACTACACTATGCACATCATTGCGAACATTTAGGAGCCCTCTCAGGTGTGCAAGTTTCCTCACGATGTTTTCCTCCCACCGTTAACGCAAGAGATAATGAAATTCTGATCCGCACATGAATCCGAAAAGTGCGGGCCGGGATCGAACTCAGAAAGTATGGTGGTTGAAGGCAAGCGTTCAATCACTGCTTAATAGCATATTTATGTGTATTTATTTCGTTACTACTCACAGCACTACAAGCTACACTACGAGTAGGGTAGTGCCAGGGGAAATGTTTTTTGCCTTCCTCTACTGATCAGTAGTGTGGTGGGTAATATTAACGGAGTTCATATCTTCATTCTCCATAACACTACCAAATATATTATATATTATTAACTTAACTCGTATTTTTACCAAGTATTCTGAAATCATTACTTTGTTCAATTTCCTTATTGAGAGTAGGTAGGGTATTTATCTCTAGAGTTTAAGGAAGTGCCTTGGACAAGGAAACGTTTTTCACATCTCAAAAAGTCTGTTCATAGTAACTAGTTTTCAAAAGTATGGCAAACATTGTCTTCCTTGTAGGATAGGATAACTTACTGCAAGCAATAAATCGTTTGCAAAGCATGGCAATATTTGTTGCCACATTTCATTCTAGCGGTCTTTGACGGTCTTTTGCGTGTGCATCTTCGGGTTAGTATAAACATCATCATTTCGGCCGAGTGAAGTCCACTGCTGGACACAGGCCTCCCCCAAAGATCACCACAACCACCGATATGGATTTGTTCTCGCTCATTGGGGGGTTTTGCCATAATCGCCACGCTTGGCAGGCGGGTTGGCGATCGCAGTTGAGTTGTTAATGTACTCGAAGGACGCTGCTGACCATTCTCCGGCTAATCCCTTAGTCGACTTTTACGACACCCATGGGAGGAGAAGGGGTGGTGGCATTCTGAGCCGGCACCACACGGCAGTATAAACATAATCAGGTTCAATCAGATCATATGTACAGTTTCATCATTTCGGCCGAATGAAGTCCACTGCTGGACACAGGCCTCCCTCAAGGATCACCACAACCACCGATATGGATGTGTTGTGGGCTCATTGGGGGGTTTTGCCATAATCGCCACGCTTGGCAGGCGGGTTGGCGATCGCAGTTGAGTTGTTAATGTACTCGAAGGACGCTGCTGCCCATCCTCCGGCTAATCCCTTAGTCGACTTTTACGACACCCATGGGAAGAGATGGGGTGGTGGCATTCTGAGCCGGCACCACACGGTTATGTACAGTTTAGTGGCTCCTAAACATACTTTTCGATAAAATATACTTACAATATATACCAAGTTCCTAAAATATTTCCTAGTACTAGTACTTAAAAGCCCCTGCTTTGCTTGCTTTTATTAAAATTAATATAAGATTGATTTGCCTCTGACTCTCAAACTAGGTGAGAACCTGTGTTTTGAGTCATCAGAGGTGGTCACATTATTTACTATGTGACGGACTAATGCTGTTATGATTATCTACTATTTACTTAGTCCTACGCATACATGACGATCATGGTTCCTATAACACGAAAACAATGTAAATGCAAACTTTTAAACTTTCGCTTTGCATGAATCATCATGCAACGCGAAAGTTTAAAAGTTTGCATTCGTTTGCATTTCGTGTATATATTAATATAAAGAAACGGGAATGAACGTGAAATTGTCTTTGGAAAGCTTGACGTATCAAGACCGTCAACCGTCAGTCAAATCTGACAACCGTCAGGCGGCAGAGCGGGGAAGGGAAGAGACCACCTCTGATCCTCGCTGCAGAAAACGCACCGGGCGTGGGCGCAGGAGGAGAGCGCTGAACGATCTCCGATCAACATGAGGAGCGGCCTGCGGGCGACGGACCGCCCCTGGTTCAGAACAGTTCTAAACAGAAACAGGCCCGGGATGGCTCTCTTAAGGATACGTGCGGCCAACAAGGTCGCACAGACAAGGGGCCCGTCAAATAGCCGCCGGGCCGATATCTGCCGAGGGCGCGGTCTAATGCTGATAAAGCGTACACCTCACCCCCGGCAAGAGGTAAGAAGAAGGACACCGTGGGGTTTTAGCCGGTTTGAGCCCGGCATGCCCCTCAGCCCTTCCCAAGGCGGAGGAAGTCCAAATAAGGAGCTGCCCATTGGCACCTGTACGACTTTAGGCACATCTCCGTGGGAATGGCGTTAAAGCAGTAACCCCTTCTAGCGGAGGGGAGGCGACTGTAAAAATACCGCCCCCTAATGCACTGGATTGTAAAGGATTCCCCCGAAGCCTCGCCTTACGCTGTTCTGCGAACACGGTGGCACGTGGCACCACTGCCTTCCTGTGGGCGATGCACTCGATCCTTTTGAGCCAGGCTCCAAAGAATTGACGGCCTCAACCACGCGCTTGCACGCGCACGCAAATTGCAACCTTAGGCGCTAGCACCACTTCTCGAGTGCGCGCCGCCAAGCCAGCTGCCTCAGCCTATCGAACGCCCCTGGGGGCACGTTTTCACCAGTCTGCTCTGTGGAGGGAGCGTGTCTAGTCTTAGGTCCATGTGCCCATCTCTACCTGGATGACGAACGGCGGAAAGTGCACCAGGAGAGTTGCCGCCTTGTAGGATACAGTCTCTCCTCGCACGGCCCGGAATTGCATGCGGGCCGATGAAATGCTTCATTTAATCTTATCCTTTCCTTATGGTCAAGCTACCGATTATTTAAGACGGTTAAAGTCCTCTAGATATGCTTCTTCTAAATTGTGCCTCATAGGCTATACTTAGTTCCCATCACCTTCTTTTGGGTGTCAACCTATCTGGCAGAAAATTCTCAAAGTTCTATTTCTAAATTTGTAGTCGTGCATTTAATAACCGTTGTATTTATTGAATGAATTTAGTTCTTGCTGATACTAATAACATTTGTAAATAATATTAGTAGGTATAAGAGATGTAGCCATGTAGGTAAGTAACTGTTTATCAGCGGTCAACGTACTAACCAAAACATCTAAACGAGGACACGCACTATTGTTCGACATAGACAATGCTGGTACACAAAAGTAACCATATATCACATTATAAGCAGCAGAAATATATATATTTGGGGTGCATGAGATCTGAGCGAAAAAATTTGAACCTTTATTGAACCGCATTATAATATAGCTATTTTAGCATTTTATTATATTTTTCTGTTTAAATTAGAATATGTTTATGCACTTCGCGGCTACATAGCTTACCGGCATCTAATCCTAACAGTCGTACTGTGACATAACGTACTTGGAGATGTTGACTTGGCTAACGCGTATTGCATTATTTTCCTTATCAGTCACTTAGATACTTAAAAGGCTAGAGATGGGTCAGATTATAAACCAAAGATTTACTTATAGTAAATGTATAGAAACCAATTTGTTAAGGCTTTGCAGGCATTTTATTTCAAACTTGGTGATTCGGGTGTTTTTAGCGTGGTGTTTACGTGGCTATAAATTAGTCAAATATATGACGTAGTCGTTGAGATTTGTAAAGTACATTATTCTTCCCTGGAACTCTATCAGCCTAATGAGTTAAACCATAATGAGATATGTGTACCTACTAAAACACTAATGAGACTAATACGATTCTTTAGTTGAGTGTATTAGGGCTGGCAACGTATAGTAAAGGTCCGACGTACGACTTATATCGATGACTTAGTTCGCGTAATTAGGGTGAGATATACGCGAAAAAGATCTTCTAACCTTAACCCTATTCGCACGACTGTAACCGGCCTGCGCAGAATGGCTACTGATCCACAGAAGGGACGCTGCTGCACATCCCTCTGGTTCAGAGTCCCTTAGTAGCCTTTTACGACATCCACGGGACGAGACGGAGTGGTGCTACATTCTTAATCCGGACACCGCACGGATAATACTTATGATTATGCTAATATTGTATTATAATACTTATGAGTATGACTCTACTGTATTCATTGTTACTAACTTATGTGTTTTCTGATGTGATGAACCAGTGACGCGAACAGAAGAATTGGATTCTCCAGCTGCTGTATACCCTTTTGGCATAAGTCCTGAAAAGTCACCTCTTCCTACACCCACGGCAAGAAACTAAATTAATGGCTTAATCCTTGCCGATTACCACACGGTAAGTGTACGTCTACGTCTACGTGTTATAAATTACAGCAATGTACTTAATAATACAATAATTACACCTAAATATATTGAATAATATGTTTTATTACGCCACTTACATGGTGTTGCATGAGGTCGTTTTGTTTGTTTTAGCCCGCAAAATGAATTTAATTAGTCTTATTATGTTCATGTAATAGATGTGCGTGTTGGATTTAATTTATTATTTTAGAGTTTCGAGTATACCTACGTATTGAATATCTCGTATTCCGAGGTTATTTATAGATTTTTGCGGTAACAATGTGAGCTTCATTGGAGCCCTAGAGGCTTAAGCTTACCATGCAAAAACTTGCATTGCAAACGGTTCAAATGGCTAAAGCCGCGGGCTGACCAGACACAATAGATTTTTAATTGTGTCTGTGATTGAGTCCGCGTTTACGTCCACGCATAGACCACCATTGTAACCAACGGTATCACTATAGCCAACATAGTCTTCGCCAACCGAAATACTTAAGCTTCTTTGCTACAGGGATTTCAGAGGCCGACACACCGAATAGTCAATTAGTTTTCGTTGAAAGGATACAATCCACTCGCTCTGAATCCTTCTGACATAACATCAGGTTTTACATGGTCTACCATTCTTTTCAAAATTGTTGCTAAAGATTACTAGAGCCTTCTCTGATGTGTTCAATGTGTATTGCCTAATATTTTTCCGGCAAGAATTTCTTAATTGGTCCAAAAACGCTCCGCCGGCTAGTTGTGATATTCGTGTAGTATAAAGAGCAACTGATTAAATAACAAGCTATTAGGTTTTCGAGGTTATTACACATTATAATAAAACACTTATAAACTGTTACATCGCGTATATTATAGATTTTTGTTTTTCCTGACTTTTCGAATACTTTGCAGGGTGGTCGCAGGATGACAAGGTGATAAGTGTCATTACAGATTTAAACATTATATTATTTTATTTACTGTACAAAGCTAATCAATATATAATTGTTTCGAAACAATTTGAAAATGAATGAAAAAGTCGAAACGTCAGGAAAAACCAAAATCTATAATATACGCGATGTAATCCGTTTAAAAGTGTTTTATTATAACAAGCTCTTTGTAAATCAGACTTAGTTTTGACGGCACGGTTGGTGCAGTGGCTGATACAGTCGGCTGCTGCGCACCGGGTCGTGGGTTCGATTCCCGCACGGAACAAATATTTGTACGATCTGCAGGCAGTTGTTCCGGGTCTGGGTGTATTGTGTGTGGAATTTGTGTCTGTAAACGCACCCACGACACAGGAGAAATCCTAGTGTGGGGCAAAGTTTAAAAAAACGGCCTTAATGTCCACCCGGTGCACTAGTCGATGGTTTTTTTCTGCCAAATATAGGGAAACTATTTCAGAACAAAAATACTGTTTACCTTTTTCGATTTAACCGCCGATACAGTGAAGTAATAAAAGTGTCAATACAGTAAATACCCACCCATTTTTACGTTAAATTATATTGTTTTTATACTAAACCATAAATTTAATGGTCTATCTCAATAACGTTTGATTGGTATTATTGTTTTCCTTACGTACTGTATTCACAGTAAACAAAATACTGACAAGATATTTGAAGGCTTAGTAATTTTTTAAGAAGGTTGCCCTTATTTATGCTGATAGACGGAAATAGTTTTTATATAGGAAAGGTTGAATAGAAAATATTTTTTTATAAATTATTTGTGCACCCAGCCATGTCTATCAGCTACAAATCTGTACTTTTTCAAAAGGTATTAATAATATTACTATAATTATTATGTTTTTAAATTTGTATTTAAATTAATACCTATATCACTTATTTCAATTCAATATTAAATTTCAAAGATATTGTGTAACAATCAAACGAGACGACAAAGTAATCGTTCTGTAGGCGAAATTTTACTTCTTTGCTTTAGTTCAGATAAAAAAAAGTGGGTACGTTGAGTCAAATTGTTGATTAGACAGGTTTATTTATAACGGTGCCCCACACCAGAACTCCTCGTGTATCGTGGATATAGTTTACGGACATACATCTCACACGCAAACACCCAGACTTGAAACAATTTGCTGTAGATCATACAAATATCTGTTCCGTGTGGGAATTGAACTCGTGACACGTAGCGTAGAAAACTAATCTCTTAGCCACTGCACCAAACATCCTGTTGGGTTAGCGTTTGAAATATTTATAATCAAGAAAACACATCGGAACTAACAGTTGGGTTGGTTCGTTGGGACAAATGCCTCAGTTAGGTTTCTCCCGAAACAACTAGTTAATCGCTTTAGTTATTCGGACTAGAAAGGCAGACAATAACCCAATAAATATTTAACTCTGTAGCCATGAAAATTAAATTAAGGTAATTCGGAAATTAAGTCTATAGCAGTTCCCCATCTCCTCCCGTGGATACCATAAAAGGCTCTACTAAAGGGCTCTAAAGCAGAGTGATGGACAGCAGCGTCCCTTCTGTGGAACAGCAGCCATTCTGCGTTTACCAACCCAAGCGTGGTGAGTACTGGTAAATTCCCCAAAATACGACAAACGGCATGTAGCTGGTCATCTATGGAGAGGCCTTTAAAGGCATGTGTTCAGGAGTGGACGTCTTTTGGCTATTATGAAGTCCAAAGTACAGCAATTACTCTAAAAGCTTGTTTAGCTATCATGCACATACTAAACAAAGTTTAGAGCGATAAGCAGGGCTATCTACATAAAGTGCATGATCAGTGCGTATGCCCTTGCGCAGGGTTGCCTCATATGGCCTAAAGGAACTAATAACGCCCAATTACCAACAAGCACGTTTTTGATATAATTAATTATTACATTAATGTGTACTTATAGGTATGTTGACCAGTCATGGTGTTGATTAAGAATTAATTAAAGAATAGAGTTAATGCTGTGTATTTCTACATTTCAAATATGTTGGTTCATTTCATCCCGTGGGTGTCGTAAAAGTCGACTAAGGGATTAACCTGAGGATGGGCAGCTGCGTCCTTCGAGCACACAACAACTCAACTGCGATCGCCAACCCGTCTGCCAAGCGTGGCGATTATGGCAAGACCCTCCACAGAGCATACTACACACCCATATCGGTTTTTGTGGTGATCTTTGGGGGAGGCCTGTCCAGCAGTGGACTTATTCGGCCGAAATGATGATGATGATGAAATATGTTGATGTGCTAAGTTTTAATAATATAAGTACTTCGATAATGTATGTTGAATGTTTTGAAAAATGATGTGCAAATTGTAGTGCGTAAATGCCCTTGTTGGGAACGGATACTTTGCGCAAGTAACCGCCGGTTTCGACATATCCTAATGATAAAGAACTTTATGAATTTTGTTTGAAGAGTCAGTCATACAGGACGGATATAAAGTATTTAATGGAAATTATAAGAATCACTTTAACTATTTTATGTGGTATTTATTAGTAAGGTATTCCTATGTATAGGCGTGGTGAATGCGCAGCTGAGTTCTGAATCCCCAGGGATAGTAAATAGGTCGGAGGAACACCCTTCCGCCTCCTTACAATATAAAAGTATTCGATTTTGTTACTGCCATTTTTTGTGGTGCTTCTAAGAATAGTATCTGAGAAGTCATGTTAGATTTATCTATTTAAACTGACTCCACGACACAGGAGAAACAGTAGTGAGGGGCACCGTTTTTATTTTAAACCAGTACTAAACAGAAACTATGTAGAATAGTAAAACATTATAGTGTTGCTTAATAACTTAGCCACTAACCGAGAGTATTTCATAACTCGGAGGCATAATTTCCACAACTACAGACACTCCCCGCAAAACACAGGTATTTAAGTAATCGTCGTAAATTATCGCATCATCTTGAAAAACACGAATATGGTTAATATTAATCAAGTCAATATACCATCACGACGCGACGGCACGGTTGCTAAGCTATTGAATTTTGCGCTACGTGTCGTGGGTGCGATCCTCGCTCGGAACATACATATATTTGTATCATTTACAGATAGTTGTTTAGGGTATTGTGTACATTAGCATGGCGCCCATGGCTTTTTGTTTAACAAATTGCTGCTCGTATTCGTCTGGGAGATAGATGTCGTTGCCTAACTGGGCAATGTAACGAAGCCGTAGAGGCCTCCAGCCAGGCATAAATACTTAAAACTCGGCAACTGCAGCTAAGGGCGCCCCTGCGGGTCTCGGACCTCGGCTTAGGCGTTGCTGGGGGGCCAAAACTGAGGGACAGCTGGATCGGTATTATTTAATATTTATTAGAGGATATTTAAAGAGATTTATTAAAAGACAGAACGTAAGCGGGCACGTGACAACTTGACGACGAGGCGGGTCTCTGCGGCGAGGACGGTATAGACGGGTTGACCGATTTGAGCAATTCTTTGTTTAACTGGTGCATAATGTTTTCGAGTTGGTCCCATATAAATTTCATTACATTTAATCGAGTAATTTTTTAACCAGCTTCAATAAACAAGTTAATTTGACTGCGCTTATCGAGATGATGTCTTAATAGTTTCGATTCCTCTCAGATCAGAGAACCGATTTGAGTCATTCTTATTTTTAATGTTAAATACTGATACCATATTGGAAATTTTTTTCACATATATTTACACTAAAAAGAAACAAATAAAACGTTAGGAAAAAAATTCCTTGTCACTGGTTTTAATATTTTTATATCGTGTAGGGGTTTTGAAGTCGGTTTTTTTTGTTAAAAAGTTTTATTGTCTATAGAAAAAAATGCTGGACATGGATTTCCCCTTAAGATCGCCACTTCGGCCGGTCTGGATTTGTGTTGTGTGCTCATTGCGGAGTTTTGCTACAAACGCTTGGCAGGAAGCTTTACAATTGCAGTTGGATAGTAATTAAGGTACAACAAGGAGCTGCTGATATCCTCCAGCTAATATTATAGTCGCCTTATATACATATATACATAGTATATAGTATACCATATATACATAGTCGCCTTTTTACGACACCTACGGAATGAGACAAGGATGCTATTCTTGCCACGTTTCACACATTTCTGTAGTACTAATTTATTTATTACATAGTAACCAGGTGCATGGATAGGATTGAAAAGTTATTGCGTTAAGCTGATAATAATTATGTTGCTCTGAAACGTTTTTATCAATGAACGGTAGTTGAGAAAATCAAAAAAATACAGTAACCATAAAATAATAACAGTTATGGATAATCTGGGAATTCATTATCATTAAAATAGTTTGTCTTATCGGATTAGCAATTTAGATGTTGTATTGTTTTTTGTTTACTCTTTACCCAACTGAATATTTAGGGTATGCTGCACGAGTATTAGTGTATGGCCTGAATGAAAAAACGTCCGGCAGGGCGTTCAGCGGGGCGAGCGAGTTGCGGGAGAGCGTTGATTGGTATGGCCTCAGTGCAGAGATGCGCCGAATTAATCTTTTGAAAGATAAGAGATTTGTAAATCTTTAAGTTTTTTAAATCACTTTTATCGATCATTAAATCACTCAAATCTTTAAACTTTTATTATCTAGTGATTCAAAAGCAAACATGTTATCACGGTCTTTAGTGAATCAGATTTGATTCGAACATATGATGTAAGTGAACAATCGATATCGTAACTTATAAAAGTGAAACGTTTGTTTGTGTAGCTTTCATGTTAAAATGGCTAAACCGATTTGGATACAATTGTGCACTCAAATTGCTTACAAGTCAGTTTGTTTAAAATAAAACTCAAAGTAGTGGTAATTATTATTATTCTTCTATATCTTCACACGGATACAGAACGTTTTCAAATGCAGCAACGCAATAAAACTTTTGTTGCAAAGGAATTTTGTTAGGGCAGTTGCTAAGCGATTGGCTCTCTGCACTACGGGTCGCGGGTTTGATTCCCGCACGGAACTAACATGTTATATCTGTCAACAGTATTCACGATGTAGAAAAAACCATCGTGTGGGGCATGCAGGAATTTGGACATGGGCTTACTAAAGGTATGTATTCATTTCCATTAAGAGGAATATTATCCGGTTTTCAAATAGAAAGCCCTTGCCACCATATCAGCACCTCCAATGAACAGAGGCCGCGTGATAAAAAAGTACAATCGTAAAGAAATATTGCCATAACTACGCGCTTCGGAAGCTAATTGATTTATCGCTTCTCGTCATATTCTTTTTGATTTGCCTCCAAAGGATTTTAATCAAACTGCCGCCACTTCTGCAATCCTTTAAATAAATAATTTGCTATAATATGCGTTTTTCATGACGTCATGTCTCAAGCATGTTAAATCTATTTTACACCCTAAATGAACATGACGATAAGTTTGAAATTATGTAGTATTTTGAGGTCATCGTCTTTTAATATCCAAATAAGAAAATTTGATTCAAAATCTTAATTGGATGCGTATTTTCTTCTCATTATATTAATTTATTATAAAATTATATAGTATCTGAAATTTTTAACAAAAAGCACACTTGTGTTTGCAAACACACGTTTGTTAACACCTTTATTTTGTGTACCTACATTCTACGCAAATAAACAATTATTATTATTATTATCCCCTTAGGACATTGCGCTTTAACTTTGTATCTTCGTAAACAAGTTTACATATCTTTATTTCAGTCAAGGAAAAGGACTTTGCCCCACATTAGGATTTCTCCTGTGGTGTGGGTGCGTTTACAAACACAAATTCCACACACAATACACCAAGACCCGGAAAAATGGACCGAGTACTGCTTGGCGTAATGCAGTCTCATAACATCCAAAACTGGACAAGTTTCACATATTATTCAGGTCACACGCGTTTACTCTGATTAATCAGAATCTCTCTCTATGTATAGGTTTATTTATTCTTCCGTTACAAAGGCCGTGGATAACGGTGTCATTGGCATGCAAAATGTACATAGAAACGAAACGATTGTACTGCGGAAACATGTATTTGTGTATAAGTTATCGTTGTTAAGACGTATCTAAGATAGAAGCGTGTGCCCGTGTGCATCGATTGAATTTGCGGCAAATGGTAAATTCCTGGGGTTGGAATTAAATAAGTACTTAAGCAATTATATAATAATGGTACAAATTAGGCTAGAACTACCTGTGGACATTAAAGTATTATTAAATGTGTTTTCTTAGCTGTTTTTAAGTTACATTATGTAAGATCCCTGTCTGTGAAAATACATGTCTTGATGGTAAGTGTTCTTTCGTAGTTAGGCATAAATTTATATGGAATCAAATTCAACGACCAGCAACTCTTCGCGAGCAAATTGACGCTCTTAGGACCTAAATCAAAAATACTGATCGTCCGGTATACGGGGGTGTCCAGATTTATTTATTTATATATGCAGTATATACGCAATAAGTGATGATTACATTATTTATGGATTGTCAGAGTAAGTAGTACAAAACTTAATTGATTATGTACATGATATAAATGTGTAAAAATAAAATGGTATAAATAATGGGTTTAAAAAACTGTAACAATAAAATTATGTTAAAGTGAAATAAATTAAAATTATTTAAAGAATATAGCACCACTTCATTAATTCCCGTGGATGTCGTAAAAAGCTAACTAAACTAAAAGACTCTAGACCAGAGGCAGCAGCGTCCCTTCTGTGGAACAGCAATAATTCTGTGCTTACTAACCCACCTGCCTAGTGTGGTGAGTGAGCATATTCCCCCCCAAATGATGACACGATTGTGGAAAGCTATTGGGGAGGCTAATGTTCAGCAGTGGACGATATCATTTGCTGATATGATGATGATGAGACGATTAGCTTTGGTTTCAAATTAACTTTTAGGAGGGCTTCTGGATACTTTATTTTCTGATGCTTAGTTAAATGTAAGTCATTTAATGTTATTATTAATTTTACTTTTAACAGTTAGGTAGTTTTAACAAACTGTGGGTGTTCTGGAATCTTTTGTGCTAGTGTCTTACAGGTCGGTGTTCTTCCGTGGTTAGACATCATTTTACTTTAAATATTACTAGGTAATTGTGCTTAGCAAGGAACGATAGCCTCGTCACTATACAGCAGATAATTGCAGGCACCATATGGTTAGGATCCCGGGATCTGAAATCTCTTAGAAAGTGCTTTATTTCGGGCACCATCCTCATCATATCAGTCGAAGGACGTCCACTACTGAACATGACCTCGCCATAGATTTCCATGACGGCCAGTTACATGCCCCCGATACATCCTTTATGATACGCACGATTCTCCGAAAGTAGACAAAGCTATAGCAGGGCACACAAAAGTATTTACCTTCACAGTTTACTATAGAAGGGCACGGACTACATATACAAGTCTTCCGAAAAATGAAATCCAGGAAATCACGGCATTAATTAAAAACAAGTAGATTTTTGCCACAAGTAAGGATTCCACCACTATTACATTACCTAGTAATTTATTCTTACAGTCATCGATATTGGCTGTGTTTCCAAATAATCTATGAAAAATCTCAATATAGAAAAATTCGTTTAATTTCACAAACCAGGCGCAGAGTACTATAGTACAAATATGACTGAAACATTTCACAATGTGTCAATGTGCAATACACTAATGCAAAATAAACACATGTAAAATAAATGACCAACATCTATAGAGGTGGTTTGACTTGAAATATTATTTAGGTTTAATTGAAGCACTTAAAATAATCACAATAAATTTTGTTACAAGCTTCTGTAAGTTGCTTACTTTAAACTAAGCCTTAACTTATCGAAAGAAATACGCTCGTTGTACTGTATTATATTTATATTATTTGGCAGTACCATGTACTTTAAGTCCATGACAGTACCTAATTCATTTCTAAATCTCTCTGACATACAATTCTGAATTGATAAGAGTTTCCTTGAGAGGCATCAATTTAGTGCAAACAGACAAATGTTTATTGAAAATTGCTTAAATAATTATATGATGTAAAGAGAACGCTCGTGTTTGTATGTAATACTAATTATATAAAAATACCTACATAAGTGCAGTAAGACTTGGCATGGAGTCGCATTAACATGGCAGCCAAGAAAGGAACGGAAGGTCGCTTGACTACGAGGAATACTACGAGGAAAATCGTGTAAATATACCGTTTTAAGGAAAATATTATCAGAAGGATTAAATTACTCTGATACGATTTTTTTACTGTTTAAGGTGTTAACATTAAGGATACCTAAAGAGATGTGCGTTTGGAATATATGGGAAAACACTACGATGTTAAATCTGTTCCTGGGATAAGCTATGGGTACAAGACCGCATTCAACAATAGACAATATACTCAGCAATTTCGGGTTCAACGAGTTCAACTTGCACTTGTCCGGTTTTTTTAGTTTAGGAGAACACCATTTGTGACATTTACGACATTGAAACTAGATCGTAACTATATTATGAATGTTTTTAATTACGAGAATTGGCCCTTGTTATTAAACCTAGGTTTATACGATCGCCCCGACTATAATATCTGCCAAATCAGTTTTCATAAGTTATTTATTTTATTTTGTTTCTCTCATTGAGGAATGTCTTAATGATTAAGGCTGTGCTACTTAGTAACATGTGTATCACGTAGAACTATGCTTAGTTTAAACTTGACGTCGTATGCAAGGAGAATTATAATTTCAGAAGTTCAACTTTAATCTAACCTTGAACTGTTCTTGCATAAATGAATTAGCAAGCATATTTTTATGTATTTATCACTAAACGAACTGTGGATTCTTCTAGAATCGCACAATTTAGCTCATCACGTAGCCACCGGCGTCGCTGTGGTGAAGCTATCAACCGCCTCTGACAGCATGACTGCAGCATTCTTGTTCTATCGCATCTTCCAAGTACGGCAGGCAGTGCAGGCGCTGCCGCTTCTGCAGCAGAAACTATGCATATTTAGTGCCCAAATACGCATATATACTATATATATATACTATACGTACAGACGTAACCTGCCCCTGACCATATTTATCATAAGTATAATATGTAATCATGTCCACGTATGCATCTACTGCACATCAGGACGATTTGGGTTCCAATGAAGACGAAAGAAATCTAATCATTTGGATTCGACTTGTACGGTCAGCAAAAGTAGCTGAACATTTTAGTTTGTAAACATGGCATTAAGTTTGAAAACCAATTCATGCACAATAAAAACTTTAAATATCCCTTCAACTGCATTTGGATTATTCTAGAATGCGGTTATTGTGCATGTATTCGTTTTCCAAATAATGCCATGTTTAAAAATTAAAATGCTCAGCTACTTTTGTTGCTGACTGTACAAGAACCTGTTATATATTATTATTTGACTGTGATCGGAATAAAGCTTTAGACGAGGCACTGATTGACAGATGATTACATACAAATACGTAAATGGATAGGACGTACGTACTACTATAGTACTCCTAGTGGTGTATCGATACCGACTACCATATTGTTCTGGTTTGATTTTCAGTGATATTAGACTTTTCAGTTAAGTAATCTTCAGTATGTAGCCATCTACTGTCCTGCCCATCATGCCCTAGCTCCTGCACTTTGAGTGACCTATGCTCTGCCACTAGTAACGCCTGAGGGGTGGCAAAATTCTGGGAAAATTACATTTAAATTGCTGTACCTTCGAAACGAAATGAACGAGGAGTATGTAGCTCGCTCGAATATAGGATCGTGATGTATATTACCTAATAAAAAGTTCATTTCATGTCACAAAAACATCGTTGAAGGGACGTTTGAAACACATTTAGGTTATTTTTCTTCCTTAATTATAAAGATGGTGATAATATGTTATTTCGTTCATTTCAGTTCTTGAAGCACTTTTAATTAATATTTAAATACTTCTCCCAATGAAAATATGTGGCATCACTATTATCATGATCATACCAGCCGAAGAAGGTTCACTGCTTAACAAAGGCCTCCCCCATAGATTTTGACAGCGACCTGTTACAGGCCACCCGCAAGCAACGACTTCCAGCTACCTCTACGAGTTCTTCTGTCCATCTCGTTGGAGACCATACCGTTTTCGGCTATAAATGAATTAATTTCAATACTTTTGGGATACAAAGCAATTTATTTATTGCACGTTCACAAACATATTGACGTAAGCCAAGATTCTAATGTAAGTTGTTTTTAACAAGCTATCTACATGTATAATGTTACATGTAATTATTAAACTGATAATTAAGGATTATATTGACGTACATTTTATTATATCATCGTGTAATAAAATAATCCACGTCTGCATATAAATTGCAAGCATTTTAGTTAATCTTCATGACTCTCATTCAGATTACGTAAAACTCGTCAATTCAACAACATTATTCAATAGCCAAACTGGTAATTTCAACAAGAAAAACACAAATAAAGATAATGTAACACACCCATGTACTGTATTAAGGCAGACAAAGTCCACGACTGGACAAAGTAAAATTACGCATGCAAGAGTTTAGTCCGTGTGGTGTCCGGATTAAGAATATAGCACCACTCCATCTCCTCCCGTGGATGTCGTAAAAGGCGACTAAGGGAATCTAAACTAGAGGGATGGGCAGCAGCGTCCTTTCTGTGAAGCGGTAGTCATACTGCGCTCACCCGCCTGCCAAGCGTGGTGAGTATTGGCAAGTACCCCCAAAATGATAACGCAGTTGTGGAATCTGTGGGGGAGGCCTTTGTTCAGCAGTGGGACGTATAAATGGCCGAAATGAATATGAATATGAAGAGTTTAGGTACCTACTATAAAAAAAACTTACAATGAAAGTTCGTACTGCCTAAACTACAACGCTTGGTGCACGAAATAGAGCTCAAAGTTGGTATCTGGTGATGCTGCATGCGGCGTGTAACCAGTGGTTATGGAAATTTATCGGCCGATATGATGATGATGATTGTACACTGCGGTTCATTCTCTTGGTATGATATGCTGATGATGATGCTGCAGTACATTCTCCTGGTACCTAATTACAATCCCAGCACTTGATACGACAACCCTGCGCAAGATAATATCCATTTATTGACTAATGTAATATATATAAGGTCTTATTTTAATAATCCACGATATTTTGCATGGTGGCTCAGTAAATACTTAAGATGATGTGCGGAACCCAAAAAGATCTCACGGTAAAAATCCATTTCTTTCATTTGTGTGATGTCGCTACTATATGCCGTCTGTTTTGTTTAACGTTACAGACTATCTATATCAGTCAACCAGCCCCGTCCGCCACTGTCTTACTAGATGCATGTGAATATTATCACAACTAAGAGAACTAGGATGTAATGAAATAAATGATTTAATAAAATATTTTTTTAAACAGCAAATTTACAAGTTTTTTTTATACCTACATTATCTTCATCGTTCACTATAGCGCCATGCAAAATATCGTGGACTATTAACTTTTCAACCCATTTTACAATTATTAAAAGCACGATATTCAGGAGTTCACTTAACGCAATAATTGCTGCACATACCCACCTTCTTGTTCAATGCACAATTCAGCACGTACACTCACATGGTTGTTTACACGAATTAATGTCTCCCTGTCAGATTTCATAACGTCAAATGCGTTCACTATCCTTCGCTTCAGGTCTCCGGCACTGTTAATAGTATGGCCATTATTGCCATACACCAGCTCCTTTACTCGTCCCCACACGTGGAAGTCGAGCGGCGTAAGGTCAGGTGACCGAGCCGGCCAGGCTACAGGTCCACCTCGTCCTATCCAACGTTCTCCATACTGCCTGGACAAGTACTCCCGAACTGATCTCGCAAAATGAGCTGGTGCCCCATCGTGTTGGAAGTACATGCTCCTTAGGACGTGGAGTGGAACCTCATCCAACATATCTGCTACCTCACCACGCAATAAGTCCAAATAAGTGGTCGCATTTAAACGGTTTAAAAACAGTGGCCCTAAAAGTCTATCGCCGAGTAGACCAGCCCACACATTCATCGTGAACTGTGTTTGAAAATGGTCCGGCTTGACCACATGCGGATTTTGCTCTGTCCACCAATGTGCATTATGAATATTAAAGACTCCTATTCGAGTAAAAGTGGACTCATCTGTCCACAAAATTGGGCTCGTCGGGTCTTCACAAAGCCAGTGGCAAAACTGGATGCGTGGTGTATAGTCCGTAGAGACTAATTCTTGCACCCTTGTAAAATGATAGTGAATGAAGATAGTATACCTATATTATCTTTATCGTTCACTAAGACGCCATGCAAAATATCGTGGACTATTAAAGTAAGACGTTATATATATATTTATTTTTAAACTTTGCTCTACATTAGGTTTTCTCCTGTGTCGTGGGTGCGTTTACAAACACAAATTCCACACGCAATACATCCAGACCCAGAACAACTACCTGCATATCATACAAATATTTGTTCCGTGCGGGAATCGAACCCACGACCCAGTGCGCAGCAGCCGACTGTATCAGCCACTGCACCGAGCGTTATTTATCAAAATGATTATGAAAACAAAAAAATTACATCCAGCCAAAAAATAGCATAACCATTTTAAATTCTATCTATACGTGCATTAAATCACAGTTTGCCAAACATTGCAAAGGTCAAAACATTATCTAACGGCATTGTGGCGCCGCGCCGCACCACCCGAGCCCCCACCTGCGCGTGCGCAAGAACCCACTGACACAGATCCGTGTTGACCACGATTTCCGTCAACGCACGCACTGGCCCACTGACCGTACCGGCCGGGGCCCTTAGTTATGTAAAACGTAACACTGTTATACTTTGACGAAAAGACGCGTCTTTATCACTTTTATTTTTGTTTTCTTATTAAAGCACTTCGAGTTGTTTCCTTACGAACTTTTACTTTCTATTCAATTGTCACTGTTTCAGCCATTATTGCTTAATAAGGTATGGATCGACTTAAATTGTAGTAAGTAATCATTTTTTAAGCGGCCGTGATTTAAAATCTCTTTATAGCTGTATCGTCTTTGGTTTCCAAAATATTATGAACAAAAGCCTCCTCCATACATTTTCACAATTGTGTCATCATTTCGGGGAGAATTTGCCAGTACTCACCACACCACGCTTGGTAGGCGGATTGGTGAGCGCAGTATGGCTAATGTTCTAAAGAAAGGATTCTGCTGCCCATACCTCTGGTGTAGAGTCCCTTTCGGCCGAAATTAATAATTAATCTAATCCAAAATCTTTGGATATGGGATTAACGTTATGTCTGTTTTTTGTGTTAAATGTGACACCAACACAAAAACAGATGGAATTCAAAATCTGAAATCTAAAGATTATGGATTAGATTGGATATTAATTTCGGCCGTTAGTCGCGTTTTACGAAATCCACTGGATTTTTAATCCAGACACAGCACGGAATTTTATTATGCATGCGTTGTGTTATTACTTTTATTATGTCAAATTATTGGGAGAATCAAGAATTAATTACTAAGAAATACAGTCATCATTATTATTTAAAATGACTATTCCTGGATATATTTTTGGTAGCTTTGTATATTTTATAAATAGGTAGGTATCTGTAGTTAAGTCTGTTGTCATAAAAATGTATATACATTTCGTATGAGAACATGCCATAAATTTTTACGTTATTAGCCATCAATTTTGTTTCACTCTAACGGTGTCTTTCTTTTAAGACCTGTGATGTAATAACTTTATAGGTGTGGTTAATTCTTCGTCTCAGCTAAGTGAACCATGAAAAAGGCAACCCCAGTAGCTTGTGTTACGAAATCAGAAAACCAGGTATTAAAACTGCATAACGAACCGAATGGTTAAGTTACCGGCCGCTTATAGCGGTTACAGTGCGACACATTTTATTTGATTATTGATACTTTGGAGAAGGAAGGCTCCTTGAAAAGGGAGGGTTTTCCAACCAAGAAGGTGTTATGCTTGGCAGGCCGCAGCCCAAGCTCGTTTCTTTTGTACGGTTTCTCGTAACCAATTCAGAGAAATGTGGCTGTTTAATCGGGTGAATCTGGCGAAGCCAAAAGAGGCCACCAGCCAGGAACCCAACATTTGATTTTTGGCGTCTGTATATTTTATAATGCAGCCCTGAGCGAAATTTGCTTGCGTTATGAATTTTACTAGCGTGATTCAGGATTATTTTGATGGCATCGGAAAGTTGTACCGTATGTCTCAGTAGATGTCGCTGTAATCTGTAGCTACATGGTGTGGACTTTAACTATATTTAGATCTTTATATCGATGTAGATTCTTCTTTAGATATGCATAAGTTAGAATCTGCGTGCCGCGTACTCAATCTCTTAACCGAGTATTTCTCAATTTTTACAAGTTAAGACAGACCAATTTTAATAAATATATCAACTGACGGAACATATTGATACTGCATAAAAGTGACTTAGAAATCCATTCTATTGAACAGTGACGCAAGTGTTACATCTATAAAAAAGAATGGAGTTTACAAATAAAAACCAAATTATTCCATCAAAGATTGAGTTGTAAATAACTTGACGATAGTGTCAGAATCTGCATATAAACTAATGTTACGTCATAATAAAGGAAGCATTGGTCTTCTTGTTTAACTGGTACACGAAGCTGTTCATGTTTTCTTTGCATAATGTTCCACATATATACTTCAATAATGGGAAAAGTAATTGGTGCCACTTGTGCAATCATAGTTTATTTGGGATAATGATCATACAGCTTCCTCCCTTTTTTATCATTTTGTGTCAGGTCATCAAGCAAATTGTTGATGACGGTACGTTTTGCGCAGTGGCTAATTGCTTGTCTCTCTACGCTGCAGCTGCAGCACGCTGCGGGTTCGGTCTTCCCATGAAACGAATTTATTTGAACTGGTGGTCGCCCAGGGGTCAAAATTGGACCGTAATACATTTTGTTTTTTAATTTGGTGTAATGTATTTGTAACACATATCGTACATACATTTTAACTTCAGCACTCCTCCTCCATATGAATCCACTCCTACGTGCGCGCTGTGCTTAAAAAGGGGTACAAAGTTTTTTTTTCACGAATTTATATATAGATTGCCTACAGACTTTTGTTACGGGTATACGGTATTTGTGAACTGTAATCAAGATACCCGAGAATACAAGGATACGATTGTTAAAAAACATATCAGAAAAAACTTGAAAATAATCTAGCTTTTGGTTACTCTACATGACATGATTATAACAGATAATTTCTTTTCCATTGTTTTCAGATCAGTATACCATTTTTTTATACAATGTGGTGACCAGACGAGCCTGTCATTCAACTGGTGGTAATCATTATGCCTGCCCGTAACAGTTGTATTGCTAGCACCTGGCTAGTCCTAACTAGCCCTGCATGCCATCACACTGCGGGGCTCACCTCGAGACATTAATTTATTTAGTCTTGTATGTCCAGTAGTTTTACTACTGCGCCCTTCTAACTGGAGCACAGTAATGTATACAGTTTTCTATTAGACCTCTTTTAATAAAACTCCTACCAACGGAGAATCATAGTACATTAGTACTGAGCCATGACTCCAAGTGTAAGTACATAAAAACTGTAAAAGGGACACAAGAGTCTAAATTCGTCAATCTCCGTGAAAGTTACGTTAATTTGACATATAATGCTCATTCCGTGTTCGTGTGGTGCCGGCTAAGAATAGCACCAACCAATCTCATGCTGTGGGTGTCTTAAAAGCAACTAAAGGATTAGCTGGAGGACGGACAGCAGCATCCTTCAAGTACATTTACAACTTAACTGCGATCGCCAACCCGTCTGCCAAGCGTGGCGATTATGGCAAAACCGCCCAACGAGTACACAACACAAACCCAAACGGGTAGATGTGGCGATCTTAGGGAAAGGCATATGTCCAACAGTGAATGATTTTTTCGGCTGAATTGCTCATGTCACATACTCAGGATTACTAAAATGCTTATACGCTATTTTATCGAGTTATCTTCAGGTTAAGGGAATGGTGACAATGCAATATATACGGCCGACCAACAGGAAAATATAATACAACGATACCTAGTGCATTAGCTTACAAAATAACGATGTACAAGTCGATACTAGGAGGAAGTGAAAGTTTAATATACGAACATGTCACGAATAGGGAAAGGCCTGGACAAAGACAGCAACGTATACTTAACACTGTACTTATTGACGCTGTGAACTGATTTCAGGTAAACACCGATATCTCTAATACAAGGTATCTGGGCAAGGCAAGGGTAGTAGAGATAATGGCGTATCATCGTCTATCATGTACAAAAGGACATACTGAGGAAAGTAAAAAGGTTATTTACCTTAGATGTCGACGATATGTGATTTTATACAGCATCTAAGATTTTTAGCGGGACACTTCTTCATTTAATCTTTTCTCGGCGCAATTTTGTGCTAAGCCTCAATTATTCAATAAATAGCATATATCCTTAACCCGAGGGAAAAAAATTCTTTAGCGTTCTTCGAGTACATTAACAACTCAACTGCGATCGCCAACCCGCCTGCCAAGCGTGGCGATAATGGCAAAACCCCCCAATGAGCCCACAACACATATCGGTGGTTGTGGTGATCTTTGGGGGAGGCCTGTGTCCAGCAGTGGACTTCATTCGGCCGAAATGATGAGGGAAAAAATAAGGTTATAGTACCTGCATATTTTAAGGGAAAACTTACTTCAAGCCCTTGGTTAAATGGATACCACACCGAACGGTCGATCTACGACGTTAAGCAGCATGGCTTGCCGCGTTCAGGCTTCGAATGGGCTACCATTCCTCCCACATTAAGACCCCTCCGTGCCTCACGGTACATCAGATTTGAATTAAACTGTCATTAGTAATTTATTCTCTAGATATTCGTTTATGTTAGAATAAATTTTATCAATTAGTAATTTGCATATTTATTTTAACACAATGGTAATGGTTATGAATTTTCAGTGCCTCGGAAAGTAGGTACATTTAACTAACCTTAAGGTAAATTGCCGTGTGGTGCCGGCTTAGAATGCCACCACCCCATCTCCTCCCATGGGTGTCGTAAAAGTCGACTAAGGGATTAGTCGGAGGATGGGCAGCAGCGTCCTTCGAGTACATTAACAACTCAACTGCGATCGCCAACCCGCCTGCCAAGCGTGGCGATTATGGCAAAACCCCCCAATGAGCTCAAAACACATCCATATCGGTGGTTGTGATGATCTTTGGGGGAGGCCTGTGTCCAACAGTGGACTTCATTAGGCCGAAATGAAGGTAAATTTATAAACCCCTTTTTTGTTCGTGACGAAATCCTTATGGACTTCATCCACCCTGGGGAAATGCAGAAGTCATCTTAGCGGCCAAAATCCCCCGGTGCTCCGTCGACCTACCGATCGCTGAGATTCGTTTGCGCATTGGGCCGCACCCTAAGCTTGGGCGCTGCCTTCTCGGACCTGCTTGTGGTCAGGTGCTGAACGGACTGCCCCATGTTCTGCCTGCAGGCCGACTCAGCAGACTCGAAGCTGACCCCAATATAATAGGAAAAAGGCTAAGATGAAGAAAATTTTAAGAGAACACTAAGTACGGTATTTACCCTTCACTAATATTTAAAATTAGTAGTTGTAAGGTGTTTAAGGCGCCCGTTATAACAAACACTTTAATTTAATATTCACATATGTACATTTTTTATTATATATTTGTATTAATCACCTATTAAAACTAGCAACGTGGTAGTGTGGTAGCAACTTCTAAGTAATTTATAGTTGGATAGTTTCCTATATGACGTATTGATCCTACGTTTATCCCTTTAGCCTGGCTGGAGGCCTCTTTTGGCTTCGCCAGCAAATGACCGGTTAAGCAACCACATTTCCCAGAAATGTATGCGAGAAGCCCAATATAAAAAAAATATAAAAAAAGTTTATCCCTTAAATTCTATGGCAAAATAAAAACAATTATTTTGGTAATTGTTGGCCATGAAAATATATTTTCTTTAAGCTTTTAGTATTTAGTATCGAGCCATTAGCTTTAAATGTATCTTAAATCAAGGGATGCACCCAGGAGCGGCTCAGGGGACCACCCCCTGCTATGGGATGCAGTTGACCTTAGACCTAGTAGCAACGATGATCTTTGAAAATGTTGAAATAAGATCCGAGCTCCGTAGCTTGTCCAGCAATGCCCGAAGCCGAGGCCCAAGTCCCACTAGGAGGCGCATTTACGGCTTCACCAAGTCCAGCTAAGTAGTAACAGCGTTCTAAGCTGTCTTCGAGAAGCTAAAAAAAAAGAAGAAATGGTTCTGGCATAGTGAAAAGCGTGATGAAAAAATAACTTGACGACAACGGTACGGAACACCAATTACTCTAGGACTTACGAGCTTGCTCTAGTGTGATCTTAGCCTCCCTTCGGTGCCGAAGATGACCGCTCCAGTGGTTTTAGCCGGTAGGAGTCCGGCATACCCCTTCGCCCTTCCCCGGGGTGAAGGAAGTTCCATGTAGAATTTCCACTGGACAAAAAAAAAAGGACTTACGAGCTTGTTTCTTTTTCATCGAATCAAGGGCAAACTAATGCTCATTAGAGCTATGGTGATTAAACTGATAATTTTGAAAGTTGCTATAACACACAGGTCCAAGTAGCAGTTGCAAGATTAACATACCAACAAGTTGACGTCCGAAATTATTATTTCAACGCCTAATATATAATATTTGGTTGATTATGAAATGTATGATGGTCAGTTACGTAATAGGCCTTGAAATAAAATGGTGCTATTCTATTAGTACAAGCCTATTTGCACTAGTATCTTTGAAGTGATGGGGTGAAAGTTATGACTCTTAGCGTCAAGTATTGTTCCAATACTATGAAGTGAATCTTCTGTTTTTTTTAGCACTTCCCCATCTGTATTATAACCTGTTTAATACAACTTAGTGACGAGACGAGCAAGTCAGCCTGATGGTAAGGGTCACGCCTGTTCATAACAAATTGTAATGTTACCCAGGACTGCTCCTGTCTTGCACTACACTACGCTCGCTACCTCGAGACACATACCTTACAATATAGTCGAGTTAAGCTATTTTGATGCATGTCTCATTCTCGTGTAACGGGTGCCTTCGGGGCTGGTCAGCCACTGACTACGACGGCATATAAATTATTATAATATTACTATCGTATGTTCATTCTTTACACATAAACTTACATTTTTGTCATTAGTTATAACTTTTATTTTTATCAATCAGATACAAATTATGGTAAACATTGTAATCTCAATCATTTTAAAAGACTGTCCATGGGGTTTTCGCTGGCTCTTCTCCATTCGATCAACCAATTGGAACCGTGTAACTGACAAATTCTTACGTGTCATAAGGACCAGTAATTGGTTTATTTGAAATAAACTTAGACTACCGACTACTGACATTAGTTCAATTCATCAACTATGACGCCCTTTTACCCGGGATAAAGTAATACAACTGAAAGTAAAAAATACATTTATTCGGTACGGCACATAGTGACAATATATGCATTAATAAAATTATAAGAGATTTCCCTTAACCAACTTATTGACATCATTGATTGCTATCGTCCATGCCCGTGCCGAAAAGGTCACCAACTCTGCTTTTGCTGGGCGCGAGGCACCGGTATTGAAGCGCTGGTTTTTAGTGCACCCTTGCATATGGACGGAAGTAATTATGGAATAATGTTTCATCAATGTACTTATTACAAAATATGTTAATGAGGCATAGTAATATCAAGATCATATAATTAAAATATATATGTATACATATACAACCAATGTTTCCAATGTTTAACATTATAATAAAACACATTTAAACGGATTCTATTGCGACCTGCGACCACGAATGCTGCAAAGCATTCGAAACGTCAGGAAAAACAAAAAACCTAAAATAGACGCAATAGGATCCGTTTAAAAGTTTTTTTTTTTTAAAAAACGTTGCCCCACCCTAGGATTTCTCCTGTGTCGTGGGTGCGTTTACAAACACAAATTCCACACACAATACACCCAGACCCGGAACAACTACCTGCAAATCATACAAATATTTGTTCCGTGCGTGTTTTATTATAATGTGTAATACTCGCGAAAACCTAAGACATTACAATGTTTAACCGTTTTTGTAGCCAGCATATCGGATATCAGGCGGTGTAACGCGTTTCCCGTTGAGGATTACCTAATAAAATTAGTTTATAATTCAATTTTGTTTGACTACAGGTTTGTCAACTTGGTTTCTATATTTTTTAAATAATTAATAATCTTACAGTCATATTATTGTAGATATACACATATAATACTGATGTTTATGCAAAACACTTGCTAGTAACCCTTGCTATTAATATCTATAACATTTCTTTACCTGAGATTTATTTTTAGATAGATTTAAATAGAACTGCTGGTTTGACTTCCAGTCTACCCAAATACGGCCGATAATCTAGGATATCGATTTTGCGTGTCCGGGCTTAAAATCAGAATATTTCTAGAGTTTATCTCTATATTACATCTCTATATAGTATTACAAAAAGTATCTAGGTCAGGCCGATATCTGACCGGAGAGCACTTAAAATATAAAAACTACTCACAGAATTTAGTTTGTAGTTTTAATTGTAAAGGTGTAAAATCGCATTTCACGGTAACGCCCAGCTTTGAAATCCGTTTAAACAATTATGAATGATGATTTCTCCGTCCGATTAATATACTATTATGTATTATATATATTAATATATTATTATATTCACGTGAAAGTAAAGAAATGAAATGGATATTTAGGAATGGAACTAACAATTAAGTCAATAGTTTGAATATTATAAAATGTATACTATAAAAGTATTGCGATACACATAACTTCGATGGGTTTTGTAAACCACGCTTCACATTACTATTGGAGCCTTCCAGAAACGTCCCTGTTCATTCACCGGTCGCACCATAATCACGGCTTAGTAGCCAAATGAAAAGAAAAACGTGGATGCTTTTTACAGGCGTTGATGCTCGCGTTCTTAAAAAACAACGGCCACCGAAGTCATAATTTTGCGCAATCTGGACAAGTGCCCGGCTGAATATCAGAATTTTACGTAAACTATACTACAGTATAGTACTTAAGTCATACTGTACACAGTAGTCATTTGCGGGGTCTATTTGACTATACGTTTTCTCACTGCACTGTTCTTCAACTTTCTTTAACACGATTAATGACCTCTTTTATTTTATTTCACACGGTGGAAATACTGCTTTTATACAGCTCTTAAAAAATCTCACTAAGCTTCTCACAGCATGCCTTCCTAAAAGGCCGGTCGATAGCGACAAACCTGTTCGAATTGACCACAATATCCTCAAATCACCCGGCGGAAATTCATCAATTTTTCAATCCCGGGGAAAGACGGAGGAGATGGTTTACCTCATACTTTGAGAACAAACCAAAAGCTGTTGTGGTCAATAATTATATTTCTAGTTAAGTCAATTACCAGTGGGGTTCCCCAGAGCTCCTTGATGGGCCCTTTGCTTTTTATTATTTATGTCAACTACATTGGCACCTGCTGTGATTTGCGGATGATATGAAATGTAACGTGAAGTTCCTTCAATGATTTGAAGCGCTTGTATGAATATTGCCAACCCCCTCAAAAACTTTATATATCTTTACAGCTATTTACACTTTACACATCCAGCATTTTAACAACTCAACGGACAACTGGTAACCACTGGTAACTGGTAACCGCGCAACGTAGTAGGTAAGGGATTTAGGCGTCTATCATGAAAGAAAACTTTTTATAATGTGCTCATTAACGAAATAGTTTCGAATGCATCTAAGGCATTAGGGTTTATCATGACGGACAGGACCGAAACGGAAACGTTTAAATTTGGAACGGATCCAAATTTTAACGACATTTCAAATTATGTATTGCTAAGGTGGAAGGTAAATTTGTTACGCTTTACACGTGTTTTATGATTAGCAAAACGTAGCCAGTTTGTAAGAGTTTTGTTAAAGTACTTATGTGATTTCTCTCACTGTCGTTAGATAAATGTCACAAATAAAGAGTATATTATGATTTATACTATATGATACATCAATTGTGACATTAAATAAATTAGCTTTACATTACTTTCCGCAAAGGCAGTAAAACTTATCCCACCGCAGACCTTGAGTTAGGTGCAAAATATAGGTAAGTACATTAGATTTAGATTAACCAGAAAAAGTGTGTTATTTATCGCAAAGTACATCTAATTAGTGTTTGTTTTATTAATAACTATTATTTATTGTTAATAATATTTACCCTCATTCCTGACTCACTGACGGATTCACTGACTGACTCTGTCACGCTGTAAGATATTCATTCTTTTTTTTTTTCAACGGGTGCCTAAGGCATCTTGCAAATCACGAGTTAAATAATAGATTTCATTATATTTTTATGTTAGCGGTATTGGAATAGTTCAAAGGCCACCCCAGTCGCACCTTAGCTTACTGTGACTGCGATAGGTACATTCAACTAACACAATTTGATGTGTTGTTTCAATAGAAACGTGTGAAAGTTTATTTTAGGACCTAATTACGGAATAAATTATCTATCTAGTATTTTTGGTTTCCAATCTCTATTTTTGAGCACCATATAAGCCAAATGACGACCACTACTAACCAAAGGTCTCCCCTATTCATCATCATCATTTCGGCCGAATGAAGTCCACTGCTGGACACAGGCCTCCCCCAAAGATCACCACAATGACCGATATCGGTGTGTTGTGTGCTCGGGGGTTTTGCCATAATCGCCACGCTTGGCAGACGGGTTGGCGATCGCAGTTGAGTTGTTAATGTACCTACTCGAAGGACGCTGCTGCCCATCCTCCGGTTAATCCCTTAGTCGACTTTTACGATACCCACGGGATGAAATGGGGTGGTGGCATTCTGAGCCGGCACATATTCACAATTATGTCGTCATTTAGGGTTTAGAGTCTCTTTGTCTCCTTTTACGACATCCATAAGAGGAGATGGAGTGGTGCTATATACTTGATCCGGACACCACATGGTATTTTTGGTATGGTGGTATTATATGATGAATATACATAAATATGAGTTGAGCACTGAGAACAAATCTGATCTAGTTCTGATTTATATTTTAAATTATTTCGATGTACTTATTCGTTGTTAGACAGTAGATTAATAGGATTTTGCCAGGAAATTTAATATCTTCAGTAAAAGGAACTTTATTTTAAATTTTTATCACATCAAACAAATAAGAACATCGAATCAGAAATGAGGAGATCCGTAGAAGAACTAAAGTTGTCGACTTAGCTGAAAGGATTAGTAAACTGAAGTGGCAATGGGCGGGGCACATTGCTCGTAGAACTGATGGCCGTTGGGGCACAAAGGTTCTCAAATGGAGACCACGCACCGGAAAACGCAGCGTGAGACGACCTCCAACGAGGTGGACAGACGACCTGGTGAAGGCCGCTGGGAGTCATTGGACGAGAGCGGCATGTGACCGCTCGTTGTGGAAATCTAAGGGGGAGGCCTTTGTTCAGCAGTGGACATCCTGTGGCTGATATGATGAAACAAGGAAGGAACCGTTCCTGCAGCTGTCACCTTTGTTATAGATATATATCTACATCAAAGATAGGACCAATCTCATTCTGCTACCACTTTTCTCATTTCCTTTTAAAATCTTCATGTCCTAATATGATAATAAGTTACAGATTAGTCAATGACGCATACAATGAAATTGGCGAAGTAGATTGACAACTCGACCACGTAATTATTGTGTTAACCTTAATAAAAACTGGATGTTATCAAGAGTGAAATGAAATCTGAGATACGTTCAGTCTGTAGGTAGCATGATTTGATAAATGGTATGATTCTAATGAACCTTAAGAAGATTCTCGAAGTCTAAATGGAGTAATAGTCCTATGCGCAGCTACTGAGCCAGATCCTAGTTTGATTCATTAATCTTGTTTCGTCAAGATTGTAATAAGAAGTCGCAGCTCAGTATGACCTTGCGAGAGTGATAATTCAATGTCACAAATGAAGAATACCTTTTTTTTTATTAATCCGGTGGAAATACCTCATGTACTTCCTTCGCCCCGGGAAAGGGCGAAGGGGCATGCCGGACTCCTACCGGCTAAAACCACCGGAGTGATCATCGTCGGCACCGAAGGGAGGCTCCAGGAACTCGAAAGATCTCCATCTAGAGCCACCCATTGGTGCCACGCCTTTAGGCACATCTCGGGGGATGACTGTAAAGCGGTCATCCCCTCTAGCGGAGGGAAGGCGACTGTAAAGAGGCCCCCCCCCAGGCATCTCTCGAGGGGATTGTAAGATTCCCCCGAAGCCTCTCTATGCACTGTGCGTACGCAGCGGTACGTGACCAAATGAATAATACCTAAATAAAAAGCCTATAACTGTCCCACTGTTGACAAAGGCCTCATTTTATAGAGAGAAGGTGTTGAATGCTTTTTAATAATTGCACCATGCTTGTTTACTATGTGTTGGCAATTACAGACTAAAAGTATAGATATCAACTCTTTTTTTGAGGCTTTTCGCCATATCAGCCCCGTCGTAACCTATACACAGAAAAACATTCTTAAGCCATAAATATAAAATTACTCTTTGTTAGGTAAGAGAGTTGTACACAAACTTAAAAAAAATTACAAGCTTAAACACTACATGGCTTGGATAAGACGCTTTGAAAAGCATCCAAATCAAATTTATTGATATTTAATTCGGCTAGTAAAATTTCTCTTCCTCTGCTATTGCGTCCGCATTCTACCAACAAGTGGTGTACTTCTTCTACCATCATGCAGTGTTCACAATTTGGATTATAAACATTTTTCATTAAATAGTCAAACTTATTGAGTGGCATATGTCCTGATCTTAATCTAGGTGCTATGTTAATATATTTTCTACTTATTTTCATATTGGCAAACCAGGGAATATGAGGAGATTCGCACTGCATTGTTCTGTACAAAATATCTTTTTTCTAAAGACTTCTTATAAAAATATTATTTCCACATTTTATTACAATTTAATTTATATTTATTTAGTAATACAGAGTACATTTAATAACTAATCCTTCTAAAGCCGATTTTTAGATATCTACTTAAAATGCGTGCTGTACAGTTACTTTGACATTATGGATATTTAGCCTTATTCTAACTTTCCCAGTCAACAACAAAAAATAATATTATGCTGTTTACAAAATCTTGCAGTAACATTGAGTAGGTCAAAATAACTTCCTACGTGGCTTTACGATCATTATTAATATTTAATAGATATTTAATTACGTTTGACCACCATCTCACCGACCATTGATGGCACGATTGTTTACAAGAAACCGGTACACTCACGACTTGCAAATTCCCAGGTTTTGGTTTGACTTTGGCTCTTGAGAAATGCCTACATATGTCTAACAGCGTACTACGATAAGCTAACTTGATTAAAGGATTGATTCTTTTAGCCCTAAATAAGCGAGTGTTATTACTTTCAACACTATGCGGGGGTAATCAGGTCTGTTTTAAAGATGGTTACATAAGACTGAGTCAGGGCCCGCGCACCACTACGGTCGCTCGTTTGCGAAATACCATTCTGTTACGTCACCCCAATTTAATCTGCAAACCCAGAGGTACGTACACACGCTTGTACATATTGTATGGTGCCTTTGCAAGTTAAAAAGTATATTATTGCAAATTAGTTTTGATAAAAGCGTATTCAGTTGTCATATCTATCTATTTACTATTTTCATAGAGATCCTGCTCTTTTTCTCAATTCTAAATCATTACATTAGCCAAGGGAGGTCCACTGCTGAACAAATGCCTCTCTGCAGGTTTCCACAATTGTATCGTTGCCATGCTTATCACGATTAGCAGGTGGGTTGGTGAGTATGGCTCCACTGAAGGGACGCTCCTACCCACCCCTATTTAATCGTAGTTACCTTTTTAGATATCCACGGGAGGAGATGGAGTGATGCTTTATTCTTAATCAGGACACCATACTGATTTATATCCATAGAGACTGCTATAAAAATACAAGCAAGGTGCACATAAACAGGAAAATGTTTAGAGATTGTAAAGTCAGGTTTAGAAATGCTCTCATAGATATTTGAGTAGCGTTATACGCTACAGCGAGCACTTGAAACTCGACAAATTTTATCGTATTTTAATTTCCGAGGTATACATATTATTCATGATTATATTGGTGTCTGTATGTTGGTATATGTTCTTTGTGTATAGGTATCGCATTGGTATTGTGTAGAATCCCTTACAGCATTCGATTTTTTTTTACATTTTAATTCTATCATTATGCTATATATTACAATCCCTGTGGTGTCCGGATTAAGAATAATAGCACCACTCCACCTCCTCCTATCGGTGTGTAAAAGGCGACTAAGGGACTATAAACCAGAGGGATGAGCAGCAGCGTCCTTTCTGTGTAACAGTAGCAATACTGTGCTCACGAAACCAAGTGTGGTGACTAATGGCCAATTTCCCCAAAAATGACACATTTGTGGAAATTGTTCCTTGGCTGATATGATAGAAAGAAAGAAAGAAAGACAGAAACTATTTATTTTTGCGACACATCGACGCACAATACACATAAAAAACATTGACATAAGGCTAAAAGCTTAGAAACTACACAAAATATGAAAAATATGATTAAATAACAAAATCTTTACATTTTAATACACGTGCTGGCAACACTGATAGTAATAAAATAATGCCTAGATGTGATAGTGTGTCACACGCTTGATGATAATGATAATTTGGCAACCGTAAGAGACCGTAAGCCATAGAATTCGAAAAATACCTGTAGAGCTAGTCAATGCATGTCCACGACAGATCTTATCATCAAGACAATCAGAAATGCAGAGTTTAGATTTAATAAAAGTTTCAAATTTCTTAAGGGATAAATTTCTGACTTCAGTGGGAAGTTTATTGTAAAAACGTATACATTGACCCATGAACGAGCTGCTTACTTCAAGTAGTCTTCTTAGGTACATCAAGATTGTGCTTGTCCCTGACTGGTAACCACATTGCCCGCTCACCTGCACCAATGATTCTATTGTTCTTCACAAACTAGGGGTGGGCTATTTGGACTGGTACCTAACCAGTCATATAAGGGTGGTCTTATAAAACTTTGATGCTATGTGTGAGTGAAGTAGACTTTTACGGAAACTCCATGTTCTGCACTACTCGAGGGAGAAATTTGGCGAAATAAGAATTTAAGTTCAAAATGTGATGACGTAACAAATACACTAACTAACATGACATTTGTTTTCCTACTAAATCCGTTCTTCCTGATCGTTTGACGTCATAAAGGTTTTATGACGACTTAAGGAAAACAGAATTCGAGCTTCACAAAAAAAAAACACTTGAATAAATAGATATTAAATAGGTATAACTTTCTATTGGCCCCTGCACGAGATGACCTTCGCTGTTTTCACTTCAGGCCCTGTCCAAACTGGCGGACGAACGTGCGAATGCGTGATCAAAATATACGTACGACCAAATTGTTTTATTACTGACCGTAACCCGCCCGCTTTGCTGGATGTATAGTCAAATTTAGTAATAATAGATTTTTTATTCCAAATAATAAGTACGCCACCCTCATAATATCAGCGAAAGGACGTCTCCTTTGTAGGCCTTTATATCTATAGATTTCTACAATTTGTTTCCATTTTGGGGGGAATATGCAAGTGCTCACTTCGCTTGACAGGCGGGTAGGTGAGCGCAGTATGGCTACTGTTCCACAAAAGTGACGCTTCTTTACGACATCTACGAGAGGAGATAGAGTGGTGCTATATTCTTAATCCAGATACCACTCGGATAGTACCCCGTTTAATAAACACCACAGGTTACCGGTAAAGAAAAGTCAAGCGTCTCTCCTTTTCATTAAGCAAGACTAATTATGTCATGTGGATGGTAGTAGCATCCAATATCATAAAATATTGACACGTAGAAGCCTCTTAAACACCATTCATGTGTGTAAATACTGTAAAATGACAGGTCATATCCGTCATCGTCCAATTGGTTACACATTTAGGTCAAAGTAAAACAAAGATATAAAAAACTTAAAATGCTTATTGATAAATCGTCAATATTGGATGTTTCAAAACCATAATATACACATTTTATTTGAACAGCGAGTTTATTGCTAAATGAACTTTTATTGTTAGATGTTGTCTACCGCGAAAATGCGCTTTCAATATATACAGGTTATACATGACAAAATCAAGAGAACTTTATCAAGAGGAAGCAACTTGATAGAATCAGATACACGAAAAGGAGAAAATGGAAATTTTTCGCTTGGCACAGTCTATGACAAAGCAAAATTGGACTTCTGGGGTGGAGGCCTGGTGAACTAAAACACAGGCTTCGGCCTAGCTTAGGCACCAGTCTCCCACAATAAATTTGAACATACTGTAACAAGGCAAATATTTTTCATTATTGTAGTGATAAAATAAATTTCGTGCGCCATGTATCCTTCTAGTTTTTTAAAATCTTTTTTATGGCAATTGTATAACATTTTGCCAGTGTCAAGTTAAGATCCTTCCAGTTGGTATTATTCTAAGGCACAATAACTGCTATGTGAGATCATCAGTCAATCAAAGCGAGCTGTATAACCTATTTTAGGGATCTATGAATAGCAGTCCAGGCGCTGACGTGACAATATAGGTACCTGGTACTAACTTTGCCTTGAGCTATACCATATAGAAACTCAACTTTGCCGCGTATAGCACCCTTGCATTTTGCAAAAAACAGCTTTCAATATCTTTATTACTTCAAATAAAGGTTAGGTGGGTATCTACGTTTCTCGTATGGATGTTGCGGATTATTACAACAGACTAAATAGATATCGTTTTTTGTCGTATCCGGTTCTTTGTTAAATTTTCCGAATATGGTAGCAAGTTGACGGCTAAACTATATCCTTAAAACTCAAATCCAGTTAGCGATAGCGGTCAGTGAACTGATAACCTTTACTAGAGGTTTCGAGTACACACTGTATCTATTATATTTAACCTCGTAATGACTTCATATTCATCAATGTCGGCTGCCCAGGTGCCGATGAAACGATTACTTGCCATTCAACTCTTCTTGTCTTCTCGGTCTCTGTCTCAGTCTTGAATTACCTGTGACGACTGATTGAAACTGATTTCGATAAGTAAAGAACGGCTAGCGATCTAGAAAAATTAAAAGGAAACCCTGATTATAGTGCCATCTATTATACCGTGTAGCAACCACTAAAACAGCGAATGGACGTATTCTTTTAAAAGTTCGTTGAAATGCCAACAGATAGCGCTGTAATAAAAAAGGTGTTTAGTTTCATAAAATTCCGAAATGCGGAGGTAGAATGAGGTCCAGCAGTGGACTTCACTCGGCCGAAATGATGATGTTTTTACAATAAAAGTTCATTGATGTGATGACATTTTCATATTTACATTTTCTGTTGTACACATAAAACAATACAGGAATATTTATTATTAAAATGAGATGCACCTACAAAAGCGAGCTTAATTTGGAGTAGATTGTTTTTCAGCTTACTTTTGGGTGTAATTTAGAGCAATGTGTCAAGATATTGTTTACACAATAGTCATTGTAAACCGAATTTAGAATAGTATACTAATTTTTGAATTATTCTGCATTATCTGCGACTACAATACTCCAATTGACGGCATAATAGCATTTCAGAAAAACGTTCACGACATCTGCACGCCTGGAACATATATGATGCTACTGTAGTCCGAAACTAGTCGGACAAATCCAAAATATGCACATGACTCAAGTTATAATAACATTATACGATAGCTAAACGCTAGATAGAGAGTGGACGCTACAAGGCGGCCTGTAGCCTGTAGCGTTATCTTTTTATTGAGTGCCTCTTGAGATATTGCTTTGCTTGGCCGTTCTTGGCCGGCTTTAAGCTAAAGGGGTGGTATATTGCAGTGTAAATTGAAGATAGTTGAATCGGCTGAATATTATATTTTGCAGTTGATATTCATTCACCAGTTACACCTCTTGGTTTTTAAATTACTTGTCTGGGTTTATGAAAATGTTGTAACTCGCCCTACTTAAACAATCATTTTAGTTTTTAGTATCGCGATATAGCGATGTGGCGATAGTGCAAAAGTTTACGGATTCGTTTCTGCAGGTACCAAATATTCTTGGTTTTTTTTTGTCATGGGGATAATATTCTAAGAAGGAAGGAAGGGCGGAGGGGCATCATCATCATCATTTCAGCCGCAAAACCTCCACTGCTGAACAGAAGCCTCATCCAAAGATTGCTACGACGACCGGTATGGTTTTGTGTTGTGGGCCCATTGCGGGGTATTGTCATAATTGCCACGCTTGTCAAACGGGTTGGCGATCGCAGTTGAGTTATAAATGTACTCGAAGGACGCTGCTGCCCATCCTCCGGCTAATCCCATAGTAGCTTTTTACGATACCCACGAGATGAGATGGGGTGATAGTATTTTTTGCTGGCACCACACGGTACCCGTGCGGTTATGAAGCAAATTATGTATTTGCTTCATGCTTGCGACGATGCGGTCGACGATGGTACTTGCCTAGAAGAAACCTGTTCACTGACGACTTGAAGATTCCCAGGTTATGAATATTAATTATAGTTTTAAAACAACGTACGCACAATATGGAAATCCTAATTAATATAAGAATTTAAATTTTCTGCACCAATTCGAAGACAGATAGAAAGTAATACAACACGAATTTAAAAATAAAATGGGACTTGGGGCACGATGGGCACTATGGGAAACAAGGGGCAGGAAATACCAACTATCAATATTGGTAATACCGCAAGATCATCATCATCATTTCGGCCGAATGAAATCCACTGCTGGACATAGGCCTCCCCTAAAGATCACCACAACGGCTGATATGAGACTGTTGTGTGCTCATTGGGGGGTTTTGCCATAATCGCCACGCTTGGCAGACGGGTTGGCGATCGCAATTAAGTTGTTAATGTACTCGAAGGACGCTGCTGCCCATCCTCCGGCTAATCCCTTAGTCGACTTTTACGACACCCACAGGATGACATGGGGTGGTGGTATTCTGAGCCGGCACCATACAGCAGGTGAGTAAATAGCAGATCAATAATAATTATGTTGAAATCCTTAGTTTCAGTTCAAAAAGTAGTGATAAGATAAGTTTTTGATATCTGAAGATGAATTTCCCGCCTTTCGAGTTGTTTGTTTTTCACTTTATACACACAATTTATAACCGACCAGCAGCCAATGCGGTTTTATAAAAATCCACAATCTATTAGAAATACTATTCATAGATGAGAATAGGCATTAAAGTAACATTTGTGTTGGTACACGCACATGCCCAGGGCGGAGGAAGTTCATTATGAATTTCCACTAGTGTAGGATTGCTTTGCGTGCGTCAGGCGATCGAGAACTAGTGGAGAAAAAGAAAAGAATAGTTTGAATCGATTAACACTACACAAGCTTTGAGTTGGGTGGCTCTGTAATGGTGTGAGGAGAAACAATTCCGACGATTGTGCCGGGTTGTTTATCGTCAACAACCGGATAATTACTGCACTATTCATTGAGGAGATCCTACATGATCATGTTTTGCCTTATATAATGCTCTTGGAGAAAATGAATTGCTACTTATGCTGGACAATGCACACCCATACGTCGTACATTGCGTGGAATACATGCACGATATCGGTATTCAAAAATTGGAATGGCCAGCTCGAACTACAGATCTAAATCCAATCGACCATATCGGACATGCTTAGAAGCAAGATAAAACCGCTTCTAACCCATCAGAAACTCTTAATCAGCTCCAAAATGCAGTACCGGCCTCTTGGGATAACATACCGCAAGTAGATATTAGAAACACCAACCAAAGCATGCTAAACCAAATGCAGGCATTTATAATAGACTAGAGGAGGAAGCGTTTATTAGCGTGTGGGGACATTAATATAAAAATACCTTTTCCTTTATTTTCCAGTGTTTTTAGGTTGAGTGTTAAACATGTAGTTATTCCGTAAATGTTTTTCATTAAACTTTATTTAAGCCCGTGTGGTATCGAGATTAGGAATATAGTAACCACTCCATCTCCTCCTGTTGGATGTCGTAAAAGTAGTCGCCAAGGCACTCTAACCCAGAGGGATGGGCGTCTCTTCTGTGGATCAGTAGCCATACTGCGCTCACCACCCCGTCTGTCAAGAGTGGTGAGTGGTGAGTGGAGTGATTGTGGTAATCTATGGGGAAGGCCTTTGTTCAGCAGTGGACGAATGCTGACGGCGGATATGATGACACTTTATTTAAGGTCTGGCAATCGTTTACATATCACGAAAAAGTATTAAAACCTTAGAATCTGTTCTTATTGAGCAAACCTACAGTATTTCTATTGAAGAAAATGTATTAAATAAATGCAAGCTGTCGCAAAATTCGTTAGTGGCCAAGTTTGTGCGGTGACTATAATATCTACAGTATTCTAGTTATTTTACGATTGCTCAACTCACTATTTAAGCCCATAAGGGCTGGAATCAGACGTCTGGGATAGTTACTAAAGTAAGCAATTAACACAAAAGATTAGAACCTAAGATTATTTCGGTAATATGAATTAATGAAATGATTTTATAAATACGCGTGCTGAAGTGGAAAAAAAATAAGAATGAAAACAGAAAGCAATGCACGTAATCTTGGGACATAGCAAAACATCTATACGCCCTGGCTGCAGGCCTCTTTTGGCTTCGCCAGAAAATGACCGGTTAAGCAACCACATTTCCCAGAAATGTATGCGAGAAGACCAACTTAAAAAAAAAAAAAAAAAAACTTCTATACGTGTATAGCCTTATGCGTTGGTATCTAGGCATGTATGTGTATACTTTATATAAATACTGCCAAATGGACTGTGACTCGCTGTCTTTCTTTAACGCATACAATGCGTCGGCCGGCGCCGAATTTTCTGAAATTCACCCGGTGGGGACGGATCGTTAAGGGAGTGCACGATAGAGGCATGTTTTAGGGGTGTGGGGCCTACCCGCGTCCCGTTTCAATGTCATAGGCGTTCGTTGGCCGTCGTCAGAGGTCGACCAAACCTAGTTCCAGCAGTCTGATGTTGAAGTCTTTAGCATTTAAATCTAGTATTTATTTTTATAGCTATAGGGTTGATTGTCTAGTAAAGGCATGTTCAAATGATAAATGCACTAAGAAGTAGAAGTGACAGTCAGTGACGGTTTGATGTAGGTTCATGTCCTAAGTTTTGGCGATAATGGTTTTTGTGATAGACAATCTTTAGCAGTTGGGGTGACAGCTACGCTATATATAAAATATTAATTAGTTTCTATTTATCGATTAGAATGTTCTTTATTTTTCCTAATGTAGAAATATTTGAAGAGATGGTCCCGTATGTTACCTAGAATTAAATAAAAAGACTAGTCATTATTTGATATTTTATTTAGGGAACGTCACTTGCCTCTGTTTTTACGTAGATATACTAAGGCATTGTTTACCTAGTAACAAGGGACGACGCACCTTCTGCACCCTATCATTTAAGACGATAATAGCTGGAGCGTTTTAAATAAACGACGTACCATTAGACTCGACTTTAATCTGTTAACAGACACAGTATAAATCTTTTAAATCCTATATGTGAAAACTCAACTTAGTGTTTAAATATCTATCATCATTTCGAAAGAAGTCCACTGCTGGACACAGGCCTCCCCTAAAGATCACCACAGCGACCGATATGGGTGTGTTGTAAGGTCATTGGGGGGTTTGCCATAATCGCCACGCTTGGCAGACGGGTTGGCGATCGCAGTTGAGTTGTTAATGTACTCGAAGGACGTTTCTGCCCATCCTCCGGCTAATCCCTTAGTCGCCGTTTACGACACCCACGGGAGGAGATGAGGTGGTGGTATTCTGAGCCGGCACTACACTTATTAATTATCTATACTTATCTATTAATTTTGGCCCTTATATTTTTCCATACAATTTGTATATAATGTTAAAATCATCATATCAGCAAAAGAACGCCCACTGCTGTATTCTTAATCCGGACACCAAATGGACTCAGTTTATAAAGTACTCGTTGGTAATTATTATTTTTGAGGAGGAAGTTTTGTGGGATCTTCAAGATTCCGTTTTCCTTGTTTGTCGCTAATCGAAATCTGCATTTGATTGCGGTTCGCAGATTTGTTTGCGGAACCCTGCTGGGTGATTGAAATTTGAGTGTTCCATTACAGTGTACAAAGGCGGCATTGAAAGGGATTCGCTGCCTGATTGAATATCGGAGGCGTATTTATTGTTTTTCGTAATTCGAAAATTATAGTCGTGTTCTGGAGTAAATAGTCTATATATACTTATACATTTTTGTCGTGAGTAAATCCTCCCTCACCGACGTCGCGGAGGCCTATCGCCACGTCACCTTCCCGTTAAAGTCAGTAATTCTCCCTCCCGTCTATTGCTCGCGCCGGCCCGTGCCGAGCCTGTAATTTTAAATGTCCCCTAATACATTATAAATAATACCAATCCAGCTATCCCGAAAACAATAGCTTGTTATCCCCAGCAAAGCCCTAAGCCGAGGTCCGTATCCCGCAGGGGGCGTCCTTAAAGCAAGTTGCTTAGTTTTTAATGTTAATTTTAAGCCAGGCTGGAGGCCTCTTTTGGCATGCCCAGAAATGACCGGTTAAACAAAAAGTTAATTTCCCAGAAATGTATGCGAGAAGCCCAAACCTCCGGCAGATACCGGCCCGTCACTGTTCTGATGGGCCACAGAGACGGCTCCATGAGACCTGGCCGGCCTTACGCCGCTTCAGTGAGGCAGACGCGGAGTACAACGTGCCGTTGTCTCGAGCTTGCTTCTGATTGGGTAACAGACTGCCCCAAGTTCGTCATCCGCAAGCTGCAACTAATGGAGGCCGGTGATCGCTGCGGTCAGCGCCCCCCGGTGGATTTTTTGCGGCGGAGTTCAGACGTGGTCTCTTCCCGCTCTACCGCCACATATATATTATGGTACCAGCAGAGTTTTAAAGATCGTTTTTTAATTTTTAAGTCGATAAAAAAACTACAGTACGCTACACTTTTAATCAATTACGATATCGAGCAAAGTAAGCAATGTTTTCAATGTATTATATGAAGCTGAAAGGCTATCAATAATAAATTTTACTTTAATTATGGGTAAGAGCAAAGCTATATTCCTTTACGTGCGTATCGTAGAGGTGAAAAACGGATTAAATGTACAAGTATAAGGAAAATCGGTAAGAAACTGCTTTAATAATGGACTTTTCCCAGGCAGCTCACTGAGTTGTTGCTGCTTAACCGGACAAACTGGAGAATACATTAGGGCCATTAGCCAGGTAATAGCTTCTATACTAAGTAACACAGCTAAGGGTACCCCCTAGTCGGACCCAGGCTTCAGCTTAGGGCGTTGCTGATGGATACCTGCAAATATATCTGCATACTAATACAATTTATTCCTCCATATTCTCACATATTATATCATTGAAATCAATCAGTAGCACACAACCCACCCATAAATAAATTACATAAAAATATAAAAAAAATTGTACCCGTGGTGTTTGAAAACTGGTTTTATCCCAGTTATAAACTCCCATTTATTTTGGCGGCCTATGGTTTTTTTTCAGTCTCCTACAGAGGGAAGTGGAACGTGTGTTCTTTCCTGCTTCTCCTTTTTATTTTCTGATTAATGTTGTGGTGAGTTCCAAGACATTATTTATTTCTCTGGACCACATCAAGCTGACACACCGTGGTCGCCATTGTAGACTGTGGCTTACAGAAGTTGCATTGAATGTGTGGCGGGTTAGTCCCGAAAAAATGCTATAGGCTTTTGTTAAGCGAAATAGTTAACTATAAGGCAATCTATGCTTGTGGTAACTGGCAATATTCTAGCAGGATTATAGTTTAAAACGATCCATGAGCGCGTGTGCATTTTGTAGTTAATGCCAATGCAGTGATGGAAACCGATTTCTCATACAACGATCCTTTGTTTTAGATGACAGAAATATAACAGCTCAATTTTGTTTTTCCCTATTTCCCTGTCCAGCAACAAAACTGTTCAAAACATTTAAACGTTCCAGTCCAATTACATACGAGTCACTGTAAAATGAATTCAATAAACAAAAATCTACGCATTGTTCTGTGATTAAAATTTGAATATCGACCTCTGCACATCTGTCCCCCTTTCCCCCTCCCCGTGCGCCAGCCGCATCGCACGCCGTAGCCCGTAATTCAGTTCAGAATTTCAGGCTTCAGACGACCCTCGCCAAGGTCGCAGACAGCCTACGCACACAGGCACGATTTACGCACACGCGTATTCGGCATACCTGCACCATGTCGGTACACGCGGTCGGCCATTAAACTTTAGGTAGAAACATTATATTACAGCCATATATACATAAGTATATTTGTCCATACATATAAACCTGTGTTTATACCTGCTGTTATGTGGAATAGTGTGCGTCAAATATACGATGAAAGAGATTTCGTAAATATAAAGCCGTAAAGAACATGAAAACGTCAAAGGTATTATCGTACGTTCAAATATTAAATGTTATAGGTACAATGAATTAGTCTGATACAGGACGATATGTGTTTTTATGCACAAAACAAGTTCTTTGAATTTAATCATCTTCTCAGCGTTTGTAGCTATGAATTTAAGAACATTCTGGATCTTTATTGACTTATTCTGCTTAACAAATTTTTATTTGATTTCACTTGATTTATTGGCAGCGTGGAATTAAGGGCTCGTTTGGCGCAGTAGCTAATTGCTTGGTTTCCTACGCTGCGTGGCGCGGGTTTAATACCTGCTCGAAACAAATAGCTGTTTGTATAAACTACAAGTATAGTTGCACAACTATCTAGGTGTTCCGGGTGGCGGCTGTGTTCAGTAGTGGACGTCCTTTGGCTGATATGATGATGAAATGGCATTCGTTACCAGAGTATATTAACCGGTTTTGTGGCCTCATATTAATGATAATATGGAGATGGAGAATGGCACCAGCTGCCATACTGAGTGCAAAGAATTGATTTGATGCACCAACGATTTCCGGGCCGTATCATTTCCCTTCATCTATGTGAAAACATCGTTCAAATTTTTTTTTATAAGTACACAAGTGTACAGATACAGTCGTGGAGGATATTTGGCAGATATTTTTATTAAGAAAGTATTGGCATTTTGCATACTTTGTTTTGAAATAAAAATACTGAGAGTTTAAAAAATTAAATTAAATAATATTAGTATAGTTACACCTCTGACTGCCTCATAATTACTTCTATCTACCATTTTCCATCCTTAGGTTACCTGGAAGGGATCGCGGATAGAGCGATAGGCGGCCTTATCGCTATTTTACTTAATTCAAAACTGCTGTTTGTTTTTGGTGTACAATAAAGAGTATATAAATAAACAAATACCCGAGGCCCGATTGTCGTAACCGTGTGGTGCCGGCTAAGAATAGCACCAACCCATATCATCCCTTGGGTGTCATAAAAGGCGACTAAGGAATTAACCGGAGGATGGGCAGCAGCATCCGCCGAGTACAGTAACAACTGAACTGCGATCACCAATCCGCCAGCCAAGCATGGCGATTGTGGCAAAACGCCCCAATGAGCAGACATCACACGCACACATTTAGACTTTGACTGAGAGTGGACTGAAATTAAATAACCAATTAAAAAAAAAAAATGGTATTCTGTTCCTTTTAAAGGTTTGGCACTATTATCTTTTAAGGAGACAAGACATAGGATAATATCATTTTTGTTAAACTGTAAGTTATTATCACAACGTTTATTAACATAATAATCTATATCTATAAAATAAATATCTAAACAAAAATATACCTGTACCATAAAACTAAATATAAAGTCTGTTATATGTACCTACACTTTTAAACATCACAAACGGTAGAGCTATTTTTTTGTGAAATTATATGTGGGTGTCAAAACTACTATTTTAAAGAGGCCAAAAATATATCGTTCAATAATTTAAAATTTTAAGTAATGCATGGATAACAAAACTGGCAATAATAACACTGATTACCAATGCTTTGTATAAAAAGGATATGCGTACCCCTGGTGGGACTCGAACCCACAGTCCCCGGCTTAGGAGGCCGATGCCTTATCCATTAGGCCACAGGGGCTATGTTTAATCTTTCTAAAACTTTTGTCAGTTTCCGGTACAACCCACAGGATTGGTTAGTAAACATACTTTTAGATTACTACTAATGCACATATTATAATGCCTGTATCATCGCGAAGTGCCGGTTTATTTAATTTGGTTTCGGTTTATTATATACTGTCAATACAGATAAACGATCTAGAGTCTAAGTAATCCAGGTAAGGGTGACAATGTTTTGCGTCTATTATGGATTATTTAGAAAGCATTTTAAAAAGAAAAACTTAGTAATAGGGATGCTAAGTAAGCTAACCTGTAATAAATCGCATAATAAACCAATGTATATAATTCCTAGCAGGGATTTAACCAGTTACAAATATTGCCAACATATGTAATTACATTTGGTAGAAATAAAGCAACTCAAAATAGCCGTTAAATCTGAACGAACACAAAAAGTGTCAAGTTGTCGAAGTTTTATCGAAGCTGACGTCATCAGGGCTGGCACGGCAGATGCAAGCGATACTCGAGTGTTCTCGGTGAAGTGTGCTTGCCTGGGGTGCATCCCTGACTCAACGAGACCGGATTCAGGTCAATCGATAGGCGTGTTCTTTCTTTTTTGTTCTACTAAGTTGGACTTTTCATTCCATTTAGGGAGCCTTTTTTATTACACGCTTAATATGAATGAATGTTTCCGTTTCTTGAATCTGTAGTCTTTATTTCTGTGTAACCTTTATAATATATCTACATATTAATACGTGAAGGAAAATCTTTGTACCCCTTCTTATGCACATTGCGCACCCGGAGGAGTGTGAGATTTGCCATAGTTTAAGTTCATATGGAGGAGGAGAGCAGAAAGTTAAACTTTAAAAAAAAAAGAATCACGGGCGAGTCACGACCATTGGGCGACCACTAGTTTAATTAAATACATTATAGATTCCGTGTGTACACTTATAACTAAATAGAATAATAAAAAAACAACATCTTAAAATCCTATAGTAATATATTACTGTTGTAATAAAAACTTTTTAACGTTTTTTCATCGCACTCACTAAAATACATCAAGACACTGTAAGTGATTACTGCGTGCATAGAAATAACTTTAGATTAGAATTTTGCGGTAGATAAAATAAAATAATTTCTTAAAATCTGTAACGACGCCTGTCACCTTAGTCATCCTGCGACCACAAATCCTGCAACTGTTCGAAAGGTCAAGAAAATCAAAAATCTATAATATTCGCGATGTAATCCGTTTAAAAGTGTTTTATTATAATGAGTGATAATCGCGAAAACCTAAGACATACTAATGTACAGTTAACTCGTGACCACGGTCAATGCAACTGGATCGAAACGTTAGGCAAAATGTTATTTAGATATTAATCTGTGCGTGAATACTACTATGATACTATCTTAAAATTACTAATGTTACTATTAATAGCTTTAGCAGTTGTAGAAGTACTATTAGTAAAGCACAATAAAGGCCTCCTTCGTAGATTTCTACAATTGTGATGACACAAAATTATGAAATGGGGGATTATGCCAGTACTGACCACGCTTAGCAGGCGAGTTTGGTGAGCGCAGAATGGCTGCTGCTTCACAGATGGGACGCTGCTGCCCATCTCTCTGGTTAGAGTCTTTTTATCACATTTTACGACATCCACGAGAGAAGATGGAGTGGTGTTATATTTTTAATCCGGACAGCACAAGGACTATCGTCATTATAAAGTAAATCAAATTTAAATACAAGACACAGTTTTGTTTTCTAATTAAGTGTAAAGTAACACGCTTACAAAAACATCTAAAATTTCTTTTACACATATTGCCTGTCCTGAAAATTCAATATTTTGACCCTTAATAATATACAACTCTGTTGTACAGGTTTTACTTTGAGTATATGCTTTAGGAAGGCTCAGATATTTCTCAGGAAAAATAACAACATACTTAGGTTTATGACAAATGATCAGTTGAAGTCATTCAGGGCGGACTTTAACACTGGCAGTACGGTAAGTAAGTGAATTGTAATTAATTTTGATTAACCCGAAGTATAATGCTGGGGCTGTAAGCGTTTAATCTTGATTGATTATAGCAAAGTCCAGATCTAATTTTGAATATGAATTTACTTTATGGCCTCTGGTCACATAACTATTAGTAAGTGGATGATAGTTATAGATCTACATATGTATTATTTCACAGACTATTATACTTTTGTCTGGCGTAGTATGTACTTATTAAAATTGTTTTGGAACAAAATGTAATCATCATTTCGGCCTAATGAAGTCCACTGTTGGACACAGGCCTCCCCCAAAGATCATCACAACCACCGATATGGATGTGTTTTGAGCTCATTGGGGGGTTTTGCCATAATCGCCACGCTTGGCAGGCGGGTTGGCGATCGCAGTTGAGTTGTTAATGTACTCGAAGGACGCTGCTGCCCATCCTCCGACTAATCCCTTAGTCGACTTTTACGACACCCATGGTAGGAGATGGGGTGGTGGCATTCTGAGCCGGCACCACACGGCAAATAATGTAAATGTAATACATTATATTAAAACAAAACGAGCGAGTCTTACAACAGTAGTCGCATGTGAGTAATATGTTAATTTATAGTCAAAATTAAAAATGTCACTAAACGTAAAATTTATTTTTCGAATAACTATTCTGTATTGATTGCTTGCCTTTTTAGGGTTCCGATCGTGCGAAGGAAAAATCACCGGACCCTTATAGGATCACTCGTGTGTCTGTGAAATTAGGTACACATATGGATTTATGCGACCCAAACACGGACGTGTAACGTGTAGCTCTTTACCTATAGATTAAAGGAAAACCTATAAGAAGTCTATGGTCTTAAAGTAACATGGTAAATCATTCAATATTGTGCGTACAAACTTACGCTTCCGGTTGGAATGTATGGTCTGTGTCATGTCTTTCTACCGGGATGTTAAGTTTGTTCTTGGGATAAGTTATTGGTACAAGACCTAATTCAACAACTGACAATATATTCAGCAATTTCTTCTACAATCTGGTAGAAAACATACTTTATTTAGTTACGAGCAACAAATTTGGGTTAGATAAAAAAAACATGTTGGATAACATAATCATCATATGGAACCCTCTCCACGCGAGTACAACTCGCACTTGTCCTGTTTTTTATCTGCACTTTTTTCAAATAAATAAGTGTTAGAAAAAAGTAAATTGAAAGTAAATTGATTAAAAGTATTAATATCGTTTACACATATAAATTATTTTATATAACAGCACACTGAGGAGATCCGTAGAAAGAAGTAAAGTTGCCGACATAGCTGAAAGGATAAGTAAGCTGAAGTGGCAGTGGACGGGGCACATTGCTCGTAGATCTGATAGCCAGTAGGCCAAAAAGGTACTCGAGTGGAGACCACGCACCATAAAACACAGCGTAGGACGACCTCCGACGAGTTGGACTAATGACCTAGTGAAGATCGCTGGGACCCGTTGGCTGCGTGTGGCATGTGACTGGACTTTGTGGAAATCTATGGCGGAGGCTTTTGTTCAGCAGTGGACGTCCTTTGGCTGATATGGTGATGGTAATAAACAGCACACTTTATACACAACACTGTAGGTTAAGCATATAGCTGATGGCTGACAGTACCAACCTCTTGCAAAATGGGTTGGAACCATCTGACGGCCAACACAAACACCGCCCGCGCTCATTGGTCAAATCAAATAACGCGCGCTTCCCCGACTTCTGTTACACACTCCCATCCCTTTATACGAAATCACTCCCACAGATTGCAGGAAAGCGAGAGGAAAGATCTAACACATCAAAAAAGTGTCTTGTCGGTTCCTCTCCACTGGACCTTCGACTTGAAACCGTAGAATTTGAATTCTTGACGTGTGATAAGTGTATGTAAAAGACAAATTAAAATCAATAAGGTTGCGTTCTGAGTTTGCCCTTACAAAGTGATCAACTATCTATGCAGTTGCACGGGTATTTCACTTTGGTCTTTTCACTCGCATTCATACTAGTATCATCTTATTTACATTAGGTTTTTTGTATTGCCTAGTTACGAGACGAGCTCGTTATTCACCCGATGGCGTCACTCTTGTCCAAAATAATTGTCAAGCTACCCAGGGCTAGTCCTGCGTGGCACAACACTGCGCTCATCACCTTGATGCATTAGTTATTTTGTCACCTACGCCCAGTATTATTACTAAGATTGGATCAAGGCTTATAAATAAAGAAACCGCGAATTTTGAATCATTTCAATAATCCTCTTAAGAATATTCAATAATCGAACAGCTAGCAGCAGCATCTTCAACAACAGACCAACTCCAACAAACCTAGAAATCTCAATTTTAGAAGATTAATTCAAACCTATGTTACTAACGTAAATACTTTCTAGACCATATAGACGGGTTTAATGTGTTCAAGCTCTATAACATTTTAACAGAACTGGTAACGTAGCAGAATATCCATATACAAATTGTACTGGCTATGGAGGTAAAGATGGAGTTTCTTGAGACTTAATCATGATCAGTATGTTGAGAAACTGTAGTTTCAGAATTTGAAGTAAACCGATTATTATCAATGCACGTTTGAAATTGGAGGGATTTTGCGAACCGTTGGACCTGCAGATAAATGTAAGTTGCTATATTCTTACACGAACATTTCAAGATTATTATAATAAAACATTTTAAACGATTACATCGCGTACTATATTGTTTTTTTTTCTTAATGTTACGAACGTTCACAGTGTACGTTTTTGCAGGACGAACCTGATACATTACTATTATCCTACACTATATTATATTTCATATTACCTCCCTATCCCATCATGGGAGAGAGAAAGACAGGTTTACTGGGCACCTGCAGTGATAGTGAGATGCTATATTTTTTATTCCATGCAGAAAAATAGGCAAGTAACTCCATAAATACAACGCTATCTTGCTAATATACAGAGAAGTAATTTTTTACGGCCCGCCTGATAGTAAGCGGTTAGACCTATGAACGCTTGCAACACCAGAGGTTCCACTCGCGCGTCGCTGACCTTTTCACACCCTTTTTGAAGATCCGCATGCTGTAGTCTGTTGGGAAAACCTCGGCAGGGAGCTGATTCCACAACCTAAGCGTGCGTGGGAGGAAGTTCCTCTGAAATCGTATGGTACGAGACCATTTTAGCTCTAGGGTATGTGGATGAACTCCCCGCCGATGGCGAGAGGTGCAATGCTAGAAAGTAGCCGTTGGCATCATATCGATCAATTCCTTAGAACACGGTCCGTTGTACAAGCGGTAGAACACACACAGGCAGGCAAAGTTTTTCTTTAGGGGTTTCAGTGCGCTTGTGATCTTGGAATCGTCGACAATGCAAACTGCACGTTTCTGTACCAAGTCAAAGTGCCCAAGCTGGTATCCAAGTGCTTCCGCACATAAATGGAAAAGTACTCCATATGGGGCCGGAATTGCTACTTATAAAGCAGCAGTATTTGTCCCATGAGAAGTACCGCCTTGCCCTGTTGATGACACCGAGTTTTTTGGATGCCAACTTAACATTATCGTGTAAGTGCGTTCGAAACTGGATGCTGCTGGAAATGTCGACACCAAGGATCCCAATACTGTCACCATTGTAAGGGAAGTGTTCTGGAATTGTGGAGCTACAGCAAATGGGATTTTCTTAGCGGTAAACGCATAGAATTGTCTGGGCAGGATTAAAGTGGACTAAATTCAGTCGTTCCCAGTCGGAGATTCCATCTAGAGTACTCTCTATACTCTCGATTTTCGACACAAGTTGACTGCGGATTTCCTCCAGTTCGGGAAGAGGAAAGTTAGCACGGCCCGTATAATACGTGTTCCCTTTACTGTCATTCGCATAACAATGAATGGCGTCGATAGACAGCATATCATTGACACGTAGTAAAATAAAGTTGGAGACAGCACGGAGCCTTGTGGGACGCCAGAGTTAATAACCGAGCCATCGAAGTGACTGCCATCAACAATGGCTCATAAGCTTCTTCTTCTAAGTACAGAAAGCTGACAATCCAGATGCACAATCCCTCGGGTAGTCGGTATTATAGTAACTTTGATAGAAGACTGCGGTGCCAGACCCGATCGAATGGCTTCGCTACGTCACCTTGTGTCTCAATGGCAAGAGCCCAACGGTGAGTGAGATACACTATAAGGTCACCAACTGACCGACTGACGAAAGCCATATTGGCGGTCGCTTATCAGGTCGTGAAGCTCTAAGTATCCCAAAAGCTGTTTATTTATTACCCGCTCCATTACTTTAGAGAGCAAGGAAGTAATAGCGATTAGCCTGTAATTCAATGACTCTGATCTATCGCTCTTTTTAGGCATTGGATGCACGTGGGCAGTCTTCCACGAAGGCGGAAGTATTCTAGTGGAGTATGAAAGTACAAGAGGGCACGTCAATACAGGCCACAACTCAGAAGCACACTGCTTGAGTACCATTGCAGGTATGCCATGTAGCCCACTCGACTTATGAACTTCAAGAGAAAGCTACTCCCGACGGAACTTCCGTTGAAGTTCTCGGCAGAAAAAAAGGGGAAATCACGTGCGGGCAAAGATTGGTTCCCGGCCCCTCTTATGAAACCTCACATACGACGCGGTTCTATGTCTCGTTGTCCACTGGCGTCAGCGTAGTTTGTAACTCGGACCACTCTATTTGTTAGCCAGTGGGGAGTCCTTTGAGGGAACGAACCGGCTTGCTGAGCAAGCGGTGGCAATTGTAGTGGTCAAAATCCACGCGCTGGGTTTGAGAATAGCACGTCACAAAACCGAGGCCCTATAGTTCCATAATACCGTGGAGTAAAGAACCACCCAGTTCATGGATACGCATTGGTGATGAGCAAAGCAGGGTGGGCCAGTGCATAAAGTATCTGCTAAGATGATGATAATTATGAGATAACTAATGGCGGTAATTTTCTGATATTTTGTTTTGTTGATACTATTATAAATACTAGTGGTCGCTGAGTGGCCGAAATTCGATGTATATAATTCATAATTTGTTTCAGTTTATTTTATCTTCCTTCTCCATATAAAATTTAAACATGCCAGCCTAATCTCGCACTCCTTCGTGCGCGCAATCATGTTTAAAGAGGAGTACAATTTTTATATAGCTTTGCTATTTAAAATGTTTATTATTACTATTGAAGTTTGCACAGCTGCGTAAATTTCCAGATTCATTCACATTGCGGTATCATGAAATAAAAAAACGATTAATTTCAGTGCACAGTGACGTAAACGATAGCAATTAGAGAATGCTATTGCAATCAGATTGGTTGTTAGTGTGCGAATGGGCTGAGCGCGCGCTCATGATAAATTACTAAGTTGCCTTACAAATCATGCGCAAAATAGCTACCGTTGTATTTATTGGTAGGAAAAAAGTACTTTCGGATATTTGACGAATTTGAGGCCTTTAATTCAAATTGGAAAATATAGATCGATTTTCCGGTGAAAAGCATTTCAGAGAAAAAGTACAAGCATACGAAGGGATTTTGTTTTGACAAATAGCGATAGTTTACCCCCATCAAATTGGGACTTTATTACCAAATATATACTTATCACATAGTAAGGAGTATTGCAAGATATGTAAGCGAGACGGATATCGGGTTTCCAAGTTCTATTGCAAAATTAGCATATAAATCAGACTGGTTACTTAAATTGATAAACATTTTTGCGTGGTGTCCGAATTGAGAATATAGCATCACTCCATCCCCTCCCGTGGATGTCGCAGAAGGCGACTAAAGGACTCTAAACCAGAGGGTAGGGCAGCAACGTCCCTTCTGTGGAACAGCAGCCATTCTGTGCTCACCAACCCATCTACCAAGGTAGTAAGTTTCCCCCAAAATGACGACACATGGTAACTGGTCGTTTATTGGTTCCCCCTTTGTTTAGCAGGGGACGTCTTTTCGATGATGTTGATGATGATGAAATCAGCTATCAAAACAGCAAGCGAACCGTGTTCATTCACTAAACTGGTGTATTTTGTTTGCCCTAAGTCTTTCTTTTTTTAGGTCTCCTCAGTTATCAAGTCTGCAGGTCCCTTACGTGGCGCAATTGAAGCTCCTACTTTGGATGGAAATTTTATGGCATGGGTGTCTACTAGATAAGATAGAGTAGACAAAGTCACTAACATCTCACAAGTTCGTTGTAAAAATCCTTATTTATGTATAACCCATATCTGCTTGCGGCGTTGTTTGGATTTCAGTTGTTTTCCAGTTATTTAGGAAATAGGAAGCAAATTGTGGAGTACGCTGGCTATACCTCGAATTCGTATAGTAATCTTACCGGAGTTAGTCAGGGGAGTAATTTGGGCCCGTTGGAATTTATTATTATGATAAATGATTCCTGAAGTTATCAAAGACTTGCTTACTTTTTGCGGACGACCTGAAGTTGTTTTTGCGGATTACCAATGAGTCGGATTGAGAACGACTACAGCGTGATATTGATCGCGTGGTGGAATGGAGTGTTGATAAAAGTTTTTTACAAAAAAAATACCGACTTCATAAAGTCTACACGATATCAAAATAATAAAACCACTGCAAAGGAAAAAAACTTTTTTATGAAGTCGGGTGGGGCCAGGTATAAAATGTAACTTCTCGTTGGTCTGCGTGAACCATGGTTGGAGCATACCTGGCCCGCAGTGGTTTTCATCATCATTTCGGTCGAATGAAGTCCACTGCTGGACACAGGCCTCCCCCAAAGATCACCACATCGACCGATATGGGTGTGTTGTGGGCACATTGGGGGGTTTGGCCATAATAGCAACAATTTTCAATCAAATCAAAATCCACAGTAAGTAAAATGCTTCGTCATAGATGAGCATATGAATTACAAGTATGCATCTCGCCGGCAGCGTTGCCCCGCTGTATCTTGAGTCACATTCGCTGTACTAAGTTCGCGGAAGTTTTTCCCTTAAGTGACGGCCTTTTTAGTTCTAAGACACCACTGGCGTAGTGAACAAACGCATTAGCGTATCTAGGGTTATTTTTCAGGTGGGGCCTGGCCCCTGAAAAGCCATGGCCAATGAAACCAACGCCTGCAATAAAAGTAATTTCAACTTCAAGTATTGAGCCATATTTCGGCCATGGATTTGCGGAATGTTTCTTGACTTAAATAATATTAAACCAAAATGTTGTTCATGAAATGTGTTTATTTTGCTAACACCAACATTAATTAATTAAATCAAATAAAATTTTCTTTTTTTAACATTTGAGAAGGGAAATACTTGAGAACCTCTCTTCTCCTATAGTGGATCTCAGCCACATCTTGACTCTGCATAGATGAAAACCTCCACTCGCATTCGGCTAAGTTAACTGGTATGACAATCGCAGCTTGGGTTAGCTCGTAACGAATTGGAAGAAAGGATTATTCTGCGTATTCCTTCAGTACTATAATTGTTACGTCCTTGATTTTTAGTACGGAATTTTAGTAAGGAATCCCATGTCTCAATCAATGTATCAGACGGTATATCAACAATACAATTTTGGATCTGACTGTCATTCAATATAATAGTCCCTACCACCGAATTGATTGTCTTCATTTGCTCACTCTTGTGGGTTTCAGAAAAATCTCATATATTTCTGCAAATTCTTCAATCTTCTTACAATAATCATCAAAATTGTTCCGTTTCTGTGTGAAAGTAGTAATAATGCCTATTATCCCATATTATAATAGGAATTATTAGCACTTTTAGCTAGCAACGTTGTATTACTAATAATGCCCAGTGAAAAACGTGTAAACAAATTATGAAGTCTGGCTTTAAAACGGAAGTTAATAAACCTATGGTCTTCCACCACTTTTTTTACAAACCATATTTCTTCTTGAAGTGCATTTTCATATCGACAGCTCCATCTAGATGTACACAACTTCGCATTTCACAACCAGACTAATTATCAAGGGAATCATGCAATTTTTGAGACGAACTTGATTACCAGGATTTGAAAAATGGATTTATAATGCTTCAAGAATATAGGACTTAGTTGAAGGTGATACTTTCTCGTATGAGTCTACAACAGGCAGATAAAGCTTGACAATACTGTTTCTTAATGATTGCTTGGAAAAATTTGTGTTTTCCTGACATCACACTCACGCCATTATATATGACTTCGCAAGTATGGGTATATTGTCTATAGCACATTTAAAAATAAACAAAAGTCGACCCAACTCTTTGCATTTCTACTAGTTAGTAGAGCCATAAGTAAATTACATAAATGTCCCTTCAACATCCATTCCCATCGCATTTCTCATAACTATCGACCACTTTTCTTCTTTGTATCATATCGCTTCATCCACTATTCTTGGAACAAAAATGCACTGTTTTATTTCATTTACAATTCCTCCTGATGTGATTTGATTCACTATGTTGTTTAAGTCATTCTGTATAACGGAACTGCAAAAGTTACTTGTTTTTCTAAATGTTCAGAAAATGTTACACCGTATTAAGCAAACGGTTGAATATTTTTTTAAAACGTCTTCTTTCTTTCACAAAAGGCTATTTTAAAGCCAATCCTTGGCATACCAGATACCTTCTAATATCTATAATGTTTAATGAAGTTTCTTATTTAGTTCAACTTCTTTTACTAGTTGGGAGACAACTTGCTCATGACATTTGTTGCTTGATGCAGATATGTATAATGTATCTGTTTATCCTGGTTATCAACCGCAGATTGCGTGTGTTTTTAAAAACCACTGATAACTTCTTCCAATTTCTGTATCCGGTCTTTGTTAACTTTTCGTTTTGATTCTGCGTTTCTTTGCTCAATATCGTACACACAAAGCGATATATTTTATTCTTATTAGCTCAATATTCTAACTAATTATGTATATTCCTCTCTCTCAAAGCCAAAGTCTAAGTCAAAAGGTTTTTATTCATGTAAACCATTTGCTGGCACTGACGAATAGTCAGAATTTAAACAGTTGCACGGTTCAAAGTCGTTGACCCTAAGTCAAAGTCAAAGTCAAATATTTTTATTTCAAATAAACCAAATATTGGCACTTATGAAACGTCAGAATCTAAGTTGCACGGTTCCAAATAGTTGATCTATGGAGAAGAGCCGGCAAGAAACTCCATAGATACTCTTTTAAAATAATTGAGATTACGATGTTGAATAATACAAATTAAGGTAAACCATATAAAGAGCATTATGTAGGCCAATGTATAAAAAAAAAGACATACTAATGTAATATAATCATTATTCGCCATGGCAGTTAATGGCTGACCAGTCCCAACAGACGGCACCCGTTCACGAGCATGACGCATGCATCAGCATCGCTTAGCTCAACCATATTTTAGGGAACCGAACGACCCGATACACAACGCCACCGCCAGCAAGACATTTTAGTGAGCATGACAGACACCAGGCCAAAGGCAAAGGGTACTAAATATATAACATTAACGGCTACATGATGCTTAAATGATGATTAATTAATAATGTCAAAATATTATTAGAATGTAAATTGCAGTCATTAAATCAAACATAGGAAAATAATTTATATAATAAATATAGAATTCAATTTTAAATAAGTCAAATTAAATGTCAAGATGTCAATAAAAAGATAAAAAATAAGTCAAGTAAATGTCAGGATATCAACAAAAAAAAAAAATCTACAATTTCTGTGTAGACGGTAAAGCATTGATTGAGAATAACAACACGTCAATCATGCGAAAATTATACATTATAAAGCGCCAGAGGGTCGCAGTGTGCAGGAGGGAAACGTTTGCCAGACATCGCTATCGTCGATGTAATGATTTATATTATAGTAGGCTTTCGAAATTAAAATGCGCTTAATCAATGATTTGAATCTTATTTCTGGTAAGTCGGTAATACTACATGGAATTTTGTTATAGAATCTAATACTGTTTCCCATAAACGACTTGCTGGTTCTGCTAAGTCTAAAGCCAGGTACAACCAACTTGTTCTTGTTGCGAGTATTTAAGCTGTGCACGTCACTTTTCTTACTGAAATTTGCTATATTTTTGCGGATATACATAATGTTTTGGAAAATATATAAGGATGGTAGAGTAAGAATGTTTGTTTCCTTAAATAGTTCCCGTAGTGACTCACGAGAGTCTAGGTTATAGATAGCTCGCACTGCTCTTTTCTGTAATATAAAAATAGACTCAACATCAGCAGCCGAGCCCCACAGTAAAATTCCATAAGACATAATACTGTGAAAGTACGCAAAATATACTAACCTAGCTGTAGCCACATCCGTAACCTGTCTAATTTTCCTAACGGCAAATGCAGCAGAGCTTAGTTTGCCTGAAAGTGCCTTTATATGGGGTCCCCATTGCAATTTTGAGTCTAAAGTAACACCCAAAAATACAGTTGAGGAGACCAGATCTAATTCTTTTCCGTCAAGTTTTACTTGTGACCTTACATGGGTCACATTTGCTGTAGAGAATCTTAGACATTTGGTTTTTTTTGCGTTTAATAGAAGATTATTCGCCGAAAACCAATCAGATATCTTATGAAGTATATCATTGGATTCTATAAGATGGCTATCCTTTCTATTTACTTTAAATATAAGTGACGTGTCATCAGCAAACAAGACTATATTCGACATTGTATCGTTTATCATGTATGGCAGGTCATTTATATAGACCAGAAACAAAAATGGCCCCAAAATTGATCCTTGCGGTACCCCCATTTTAACGTGTGTGCCTGTTGATGTGACGTTTTCAATTTCTACTCTTTGATCCCGATTTGACAAATATGAGCTTACAAAATCAATAGATCTACCTTGAATTCCGTAGTACTTAAGTTTCAGAATGAGGGTGCGGTGGTCCACGCAGTCGAATGCTTTAGACAGATCGCAGAACACGCCTAAAGCATCATGTGCATCCTCCCAGGCCCCTAAAACGGTTTTAATGAGAGTGGACCCAGCATCCTCTGTAGATCGTCCCCGCGTAAATCCAAACTGATTGTCATGAAATATCCTATTTCTGTTAAAGTGTGCTGCCATTTGATTTAAAACTAGTTTTTCAAAAATTTTGCTTAAGGTTGGTAGCACAGATATTGGCCTATAATTTGATGCATTATTTAGGCAACCAGCTTTAAAAATGGGTACAATTTTGCTGGATTTCATGAGATCGGGAAAAGTGCCCTCTGCGATGCAGGCATTAAATATTGAAGCCAAAATTGGCGCAATATTAGTTATAACAGATTCGACGGCTTTCGTTGACAATCCCCATAAGTCCTCAGTTTTTTTAACTACTATTGTTTTAAATGTTTTAATTATATCACTGTCTGTCACAAAACTAAATTCAAAGACAGGTACATGTAAATCGACATTTTTCTTTAAGAATGCCTCTGCTGCTAAGGGTGACGATGGAAGGTGATTAGTAGTCTCTATTGGAATATTAGTGAAAAAGTTTTCGAGGAAATTTGCGACTACAGACTTATCTGAAACTAGTTTGTCATCGATATTTAAACTAATTGCACTGTCACTGAATCTACCATCACTAGTTTCAGCATTAATTATTTTCCATGTCGTTTTTATTTTATTATTCGACTTTTTAATTTGGTCACTAATATAAGCAGCTTTTGCTTGCGTACAAACCTTTTTAAACATTTTAGAATATTTTCTAACGTAGTTATGGAAATCAATATTAGGTATATAAGACTTTTTGTCATATAATTCGTATAGGACATCCCTACTGCGTCTTATACCCTTTGTTGCCCAGACACTGAACGTTAATTTTGGTTTCACATGAATTTTATTTACTTTGCATGCTTTCTGAAACTCATTACATAGTGTATTAAATAGGGTACGGTACATTTCATTGGGATTGGTATAATGCGGCTTTAGAGTATGAAGTTGAGAAGCTAGATTTTTACTAAAATTTTCTAGACTTCTTTTGGTTAAATTTCTACAATACAAATACAAATACAAATACAAATATTTTTATTCGCCAAAAGATATCGTATACAAAGATATTACATTATAATTTTATACAAGTCCGTCATATCTTGCCTTTTAGTAGGCATGCGAAAATTATGTCACAGTTTTTATATAATTTACAATTACGAATTATTAAGTACACAAATATTGATTACATTTTATTAAATATTATTATTATTATTTATCATTGCCATGTCATAATCACATTATATTAAACTATCATCATAATATTATTAAACCATTAAGATTTGTGTCTAAAAAAGTCTTCAATCGTATAGAAAGAACAGTCTGTCAGCCATTTTTTTAATTGTCTCTTCATTTGTATTAGCGGTAATTCTCTAATCACTTTGGGCACTTTATTAAATACCTTAATGCACATTACAAATGTATTTTTTTGGAACATGGTTGTTTTACAGGCTGGCATCAGTAAGCGGGTTGGATCTCTTTTACCAATAATAGAATTATTATAAGCGCTTATAAATTGGTTGGGATTCTTTTTAATAAACATGCAGACCTCCATTATATATAATCCAACCAAAGTTAAAAGCCTATTATTTCTGAACAATGGTTTGCATGTCTGAAGTGGTCCTACATCACATAAAGCCCTTACACTTCTTTTTTGGCTTATGAAGGCTCTATTTATATCTGTGGAGTTTCCCCACAGTAACAATCCATACCTTAAAACAGATTCAACATATCCATAATAAGCAGTAAGCGCTGCTCTTTGGCCGGCTATACGTTGAAGTCTACGAATCGCGTAAACAAATCTATTTAATTTAGTAGACACTTTTTCTATTTGCAGCTTCCAATTACAGTGCTGGTCTATTATAATACCTAGAAATTTTGTATCTGTGGCTTCTTCGAGACTTTCTCCATTATAGGAGATGTTTAATATTGGACGATGTGCCATATAATTAGAAAATTGTATAAATTTTGTTTTCGATATATTTGCACGGAGGTTATTTGCTGCTAACCAGGACATTACTGATTGTACAGTTCTATTTACTGTGTTTTCATATGCATACAAATTATTCTCTAAGTCAGGTATTATTATTGACAAGTCATCGGCAAATAAGATAGACTGATGTGTTGTTACATTAGGTAAATCGTTTATATATAATAAAAATAAAAGGGGGCCCAGCACGCTACCCTGAGGAACACCAAACAAATTTTTAACAAAAGGAGACCTGTATGATGTCAAATCTAAGTTATCATCTATTCTAGTTATTTCAACACATTGCTGGCGATTTGTCAAATAGCTTGTGATCCATTCAAGTGCTGGACCTCGAATTCCATATCTTTCGCATTTGTCTAATAAAATAGCATGATCTACACAATCAAACGCCTTAGACATATCAAAAAACACAGCAGCCACGGGTACTTTCTTATTAATAAACTCAGTTACTCGATGTATTAGAGAGAAAGCGGCAAGTGTGGTGGACTTATCCTTCTGAAAACCATTTTGTTCCTTTCTGAGTATACTGTGTTTAGTTAAGAAACTGCTTATTCTACTATGCATTGCTTTCTCAAAGATCTTGGAAAAAATGGGAATCAAAGTTATAGGTCTATAATTATTGAGATCATGCGTATCATCTGCCTTGTGCAACGGCTTCAGTATTGAAGTTTTTAATGTTTCAGGAAACACACCCTTTTCAAATGACAGATTTATGAGATAGGTTATAGTAGGTGCAACAACTTTAACGCAACTTTTTAACACATGTGTAGAAATGGAATCATAACCCACTGATTTTGTGTTATTTAGCGACATTATATGTTTTGTGACTTCACTTTCAGAACACGGTCTTAGAAAAAGGCTTTGTTCTATATGGTCAATATTTGGTTTTTGGTCAAATTGCTTAGTCATATCAGCTGTCTTTATGAAGAAATCATTAAATTTGGTAGCAATGTCAAAGGGTTTGGTGATTTTGGTTCCCATAAAATTTATCCAATCAATACTTTTCGGTTGAGTGTTAGTACAATCATTGTTTTTAATTATTTCCCACGTTGTTTTACATATATTACTGGATTTATTTAAAAGCTTAATATTTACATTCTTTTTAGACCATATTATACAAGATTTTAATAGTTTTGAATATTTTGTATAGTCTGTTTTATTTTTTACATTTTTATTATGATAATATTTATACCTCAATATTCTTTTATTTTTACTCGCTATTTTAATACCCTTAGTTATCCATTTTGGGGCCATAGTATTTAATTTAACTTTAGTTTTTTGAAGTGGAAAGCAGATATTATAAAATATGCTAAATAGGTCATGATAATTGCTGAAAGTAGTATTAAAATCGACGTCATCAACTTCATTTTCCCAGGGAACACTCCTCAAACATTCCTCAAACTTTTTAATATTATCAGTGCAGTAATTTCTTTTTAAGATATACCAGTGTTTTGTTATTATTTTTAGACTATTATTCACAGGAAAGCTAAGAGCCTGACAAGTGTCATGGTCGGATAAGTGATATCGGTGTAAAGAACCGCTTGCACCTTTAATATTGCTTGCTATGTGATCAATACAAGCACGCTGCCGTGTTGGTTGTTTAATATGGAGTTCGAGGTTATAGTTGTGCAAAAGATGTTTTAAATCATTTGTTATATTATTATTCTTAAGTATGTCTATGTTTAAGTCACCGCATAAAATAATTTTCCATCCATTACGTTTAGGCAATAGCTTGTGAAGAAGTCCATCTAATCTATAAAAAAATGTAGGTATGTTTAAACCCGGTACCCTATATACACAAATGATTATGCATTTGTAGCCTGGTACTTCAACTCCACAGCATTCAAACACCCTTTCTACAGACATGTCGTTACACAATTCTATTATTTTAAAATCCACAGTTTTTTCTGTAAGGATGCAAACTCCTCCTCGTCGTTCTTTTGTACGGCAGAATGCAGATGCTACATTATAATTTTTTAACCTAATATTTAATTCATCTCCTCTCTTAACAAATGTTTCACTGAGGCATATGAAAACTATGTGAATGCCTTTTTCTTTTAAATCATCAATACATATTTCTACGTTATCAATTTTGTTTAGAAAGCCTGCTATATTTTGGTGGAGCAAAGTTACTGTTTTGTGGTATTTAGTGCTGCTGAGATCGAAAAAACGTTGATGGAGATGGAACTTCGTTTTGTGTAGTTTCATTATGAAGTTGATAATTATTATTTTTCATTTTCGAAAAATAGTAAGGAATCGTACCAATTTTTTCTTGTGAGTATGATGTACACAGACGTACTTTACAGCGATCTCGGACTAAGTGTTTTATGTTTTTAATGTACTCATTTTCATAAAATTGACTATCAAGGAGGGAATTTATTTTATAACATGTATTTATGAGATACTTTTCCCGCGATCTACCCAAAGTTTCTATAAAGTTACAATTTTCTATGTTATTGCATAATTGTTTAACCATAGAATTTAACATTTTTTCATTTAAATATCTATTGTAATTTACGTTCAATATCAATACCTTAGATTGTTTAAAATGTTTCAAGACAGCCGCTGTTTCAGCAAATATTCTGGTAGGATTGGAATCATTTTCTCCAACACATAGAATAAACAAATTTGATTCTAGGTCGTCAATACTGTAACATTTCTTTAAGATATCTTCCGTTTTTGCAAATGGTTTTGTCCAAGAGGTTATATTAAACTTCTCAAATTTAGTGCCGAATCTTGATCTTATGAGATAAGAAGCCAACTTCACACATTGCTGTCCACCTAATATATATATGTTACGTTTGTTAGAGCAGTTTTCCTCGACGCTTGGTGGAATAGTATCTGTGATATTGTTTTTCAGTTCTACTGTGCGAGGATTTGAGTCTACTTTAACTCCTAGTTCTGTAATACTTGAGTTTGCTAGTTCCAGTTCCGAAGTAAACAAGCATTTAGTGTTTTTCCTAGCACCTTTTTTTATAGTAGACGTGCTTGAGATTTTTTGATTACTTATGGGAGAATAGTAAATTTTATTGAACTTCTTAATTTTGTCTTCTAATTCCGTTATTCTTTTTTTCATGAAATCATTTTCTAGAATTAATCTATCTATTTCTTGATTGGCACTCTCTAATAAATTTTTAAACATTTTTATTTCTTCTTGCATTTCTTCCATTTCATTACAGCTTGTAGACAGATCTGGAAGACTTTTAGATCTTACATCTGAATGTGACGATATGCATAAGTCATCTTGTGAGTCTTCTAAACTCAGATTTACCCTGTGTTTCCTTATTGTGATATTTTCTTGATACATGTTAAGAACGAGTTTAATATTTCTTCCCCAAGTGATTCTCCAATATTATTGGTTAATTTTTATGTGCTGGTTACCCTTTTAGTATTTATGTGTCATGTGTCAGTGTCGTTTACGTCAAAAAGTATCTGACATTTGATATTGAAGGCAAAATATTACGATTGTAGTAGGTAGATGGAAGCGTATTTTGACAGAATCATAACTTTTTATGTTTCGGGTATATAAATACGATTACTTGCGGTTTTATATCTCTTCACAATGGTCTTATTTCTCCTAGATAACAATTGTCCGGCTTCTGGGGTCGTTGACAAACACTTATCGGTAGTTTATTAAACAATTTAGATTAATTTATCACTGTTAGCAAAATAAAATATGAACGGTGATGTAAACTGTGCCAGGGTTGCCAGCGGTGTATTATTTTGTGCCCTTTAACTGCATTATAGTTTATTTTAACAATCTGGCACTTATGATCCGATCGAATGCCACTAATCAGTCCCTTATCTCTTATTTTAAAGTTTGTTATAATGTTATCTATACAAGTAGCTGAGGTAGGTGTCACTCTAGTCGGCTCTGAATACAAAGACTTCAAGTTAAATGACCTAAATAGGGCTATAAAGTTATGTTTATCTATCGTATCTATTAGAATGTCTATATTAAAATCTCCACAAACTAATATCTTTTTGTCAATTTTAATTTTTCTAAGTACATCCTCCATTGTTAAAAGGAATAGAGATGTATTAGAAGAGGGAGGCCTATAAACACATAAAATGACAAACTCCTCCGTCTCTGCACACGCGAGCTCACAAACTCGTTCAACAGAGAGGTCGCAAATATCTAGTCGTTCTTTAAATTTCAAGTGTTGTTTCATCATAATTAATGACCCCCCACCTTCTGCTGACACTCTATGGAACGAACTGGCTACTTTAAAATTATTTATACATAAAATCATTTTATCTGCCTTTAGCCATGTTTCTGTTAGGCATAAAATATCCACATTATATTTCTCAGCAAATAATTCAAGATCTAAAATTTTGCCAGAGAAGCGATTAATATTCTGATGTGTCAGTGTTAAATAATGACAATCCTTCTCTGTTGTCACACACTTAAGTTTAAATTATTAGTTTGTCTGACCACATTAGGATTAGTACTACTACTAATTAGAGTGGAGGTTGGAGATGACTTCGTCATACTACTTATGACTGAGTTAATATTATAAGCTACTAGTGTAGCAAGGTGACGCTTACATCTAAAAGGCAGATACACAGTATCGCCAGTCAATTTTAATCTACCAACAAAACAATTGGTGTCAAAAAATATAAACTTGTCACTATAGTGACTTACTAAAAAGTGCATGTGCATATTTAGCACATGAATATTTTTGTTTAGTTCCTCTGACTGATGGTCTAGGTAGGGAAATGAACACAGTATTATCCTACCACAGTTTAAATTTAACATCAAAGCAACACTGTCCGAGATGTCTTTTTTCCTAACATTTAAACTATTACCTACTAGTAAAGTTATATTAGTATAAGGATTGAACTTATCTGTCAGAAGTGATGTTATTATTTGATTGTAGGTTGACCCAGGCATGCAATTATTATGTGCGGAATGACCCTATGGAGAAGAACCGGCAAGAAACTCCATGGATATACTATTTTAAACTTTTCTTTTCTCTTTCTACCTCTATTTATTTTAAAGTATATTTGTGTGAAATCATTTATGTCCACCCTAGAATTTTAGTTTGGTAGCCCAACATCCCCAAAAAATTTTGAGGTGGGCTGGGTCTTAGGTTATTCGCACGAGTAATGACGAATAGGAAATACCTTTTGAAGCATTAATGCGTTCCGAACGTATGTAATCGGTAAAACTAAAATATAATACATATCAGATAGTAACAAATCACTTTGTGTAGTCAATTGAGTTACAAATCACAAGACACATGATTATTATCAAATTCTTACCTTACCGACATAAAGTCTTGTTTACTTATGTATCGTCTGTCGTTTGAATGTAGCTAATTGAGTTATTTTGCTTGACAGATTATAGAATATTTCTGATTATCTCTTTTATTTTTCATGCAAATCACTTATAGCAACTATGTCGCTATACAATTAGCCCAATGAACAGTCAAAGTCTTTGATATATAAAAGTTAGTACATACTCGTACAAGCTGGAGCGTTGTCGAAATGGAAGAGGTCCTGCTTCTTGGGCGCTGCTTTCAAACAGTTTCCAAGCAACCGGTAAACAATGACTAACATTCCAATCTGCAGTAAGAGTCCTTTTAACTTCTAGCACCATTTTTAAATCATGATTTATAATTTAATCCAACTCGGAGTGTGTTTATTGCCTTGTTAAAACACTCATTTACGTTCTTCAACCACATTCTTCTCTCACACCGTACCTTTCCAGCAAATCAATTTTAAAAAGTTTTCAAAACTGAGCTTTGAAGAACCAAATAACATATTATGATGATAACTGAACCCAAACAACAAATTATTTTAATCTATTAACATGTAGAATCTATTTGATTTCTTATCATAATAAAGTTTCTGTTTGACTTTTTGTTTCATTAATATTCTTCAAGTCTATGAATTAACTTATTTTTACATTTATACCTATGTTTATTATTAATGAGGGGAACATCACTACATAATTCATTTTCTTAAGTAATTTGATTCTTTGAGAATCCCATGTCCTTTTGACATGAACATATTTGCTGTAAAAAAAGCTCTTGTATATTTTCTCATAAAACAATTGAGTGAGTATTGTTCTAATTGTTTTTCTAAATGAAGATAATTCAAATTATCTATTTTCAGATAACTATATTCGAATCTTATTTAACTGCAGGCTTATAATCATGTTTTATATCATAATTTAAATTGTTACTCTGTTTTTATAATCGATCGAATGTGCTATATTCGTACTATTCTTTAGGTTGAGTTGCTTAGATATGCAGCTTGAAATCGTTATTTTAATGTTACGTAATTCTTTTTAAAATCAATAGTCACATCTTTATTATTTTTAAAGTCTTGACCAAGTACTAGGCCTTGTTTAATATCTTCAACTATTAAGTATATATTCTTAAACGAACACGAATCTATTGTGAAATTAACTAATGAATCTCCTACAATATTTTCACTCAAGATTCATATATATATATATCACCCAATATTGTACTGATGAAGCGTTCTTGTGTGGGATTGCTGATACTTCAGCTTATGCCGCTTTGCCCGCTGTTCTGAAATGTAAAGACTGACGCACCTGTTTCATCTAGTACGACGCATATCTAAACACATATAAAAATATTTATGAATGGACTGAACTGACCTTTTTTTTTTTATTGGTGGCCAGTGGAAATTCTTTGTGAACTTCCTTCGCCCCGGGGAAGGGCGAAGGGGTATGCCGGACCCCTACCGGCTAAAACCACTGGGGCGGTCATCTTCGGCACCTAAGGGGGGCTCCAGGTCCTCGTATGATCACACTAGAGCCGCCCACTGGTGCCACGCCTGTAGGCACATCTCGGAGAGGGTGACTGTAGAGCGGTCACCCCCCCGGGGGGATTGTAAAGGATCCCCCAAAGCGTCCCACGGCAGCGCGTGACCACATGCGTGCTACCGTCTTCACTTGGGTCGCTTGGTGTAGGCACGCAGATTCCTCAATCTGCGCACCCGCGACTCCCAGAGGTCCCCCACCTTATAGTAACGGCAGGGGGTTTCAGGCGTATGGGAATTAGGCGCCAGGGTGGTTGTTACCCCGGCGCCGTCTCCTCCTTCTTCTAGCGGGATCGGCCCTCTCTCGATCCCGCTCTGCAGTCTCCTTCTGGAGCATGACGCTCTCACAGAAGGAGACCACTGCATTCCAGTTTTCGTGCTCTGCCAACATAGGCGACACTACTGCTGGCAGAGAGGGATCTTGCCCGATCCGATCAACCAGGATTCTCGGCGGCCCATGCTGGGCACGCCTCGAGCGTGTGCTGGTGTCCTGATCGCTATCACAATGGTGGCATTGTGCCGTGGCCTCGGGTCCTATCCTGTGCAGGTACGCGCCGAAACAACCGTGTCCGGTGAGCACCTGCGTCAGGCGGTAGGTGATGCGCTCGCTCCTTCTGAGCCAGGCTCCAAAGAGCGACAGGACGTCCTCGACGACGCGCTTGGTTGCAAACTGCATCCGCAGGCGATGACGCCACTTTACAAGTGCGCGCCGCCGAGCTAGCCACCGCAGCCTGTGCAACGCCCCTGGAGGCGCACCTTCGCCGCTCTGACGGAGGGAGCGTGTCTGATCGTAGACCCATGCATCCATCTCCGCCAGGATGTCAAAAGGCGGGAAACGCGCTAGGAGAGTTGCCGCCTCGTAGGACACCGTTCGGTATCCTCGTGCGATCCGGATAGCCACTCTGCGCTGCAGACCATGAATTTTGGTTCTGCAGCGCTGGGCGCCTGATAGTCGAGCTGACCATACAGGCGCGATAAGCGGCAGACTAAGATCCTCATTCATGTCCGCTTTGACATCTACTCCTGTCAACCTATGGAAAAAATCTAGATAGTCATCATCAACTACTAGGCGAGCCTTAAAAATAGCTTTTTATAATAAATCATCGTCAGGAATTCATCCCTGATGCTTTGACAAATGACTGAATAATCATTATTTTCCTCATAAATGTTTTTATAATCGTAATCAATCCTCCATCTTCAATTCCAGAGAAATATTATGTCATGGCCGTGGATCATTTTGTCTATGTACAAATATAGCTATTATACTTAGCTTCGTTTAGTGTATTCTTCAATAATATTTCCTATTTCACACGTACTTATAGATTTACTATCTATCTATATCTTTGCACGATATCCGGCGACCACAGCATCACACACGTGGTTTAAAATGAGAAAGCTGGATTTCTGCAGTTACCCTCTATTTAGTATACGTCTGTACAAGCTATTCGACCAAGACAGAACTCAGAAAATTTCCGACAATTGTACGTATGTCATAAGTGACGGGCAAAACAATTACAGAATGAAATAAACTCGTTTAAAAAAAATATTATGTTAATCTTGGTAAGCTAGTTATTTATAAAATCTTTTCTAAAAGAAGTAATTAACCTTATAGTACTATAAACATTTATGTATAAGAACACAACGTAGATTAGAAGATCGAACCTTTAGGACATGTCCAATGCATTTGTAGCGCAGAGACCGGACTAAGGGACGGCGCTCGAAATTGTGCAGGAATAGTCTACCTAGAGCCGGTTATTAGGCTTCACATGTATCCAACTTCATACCGAAATACCAACGTAAGTGCAACAAACGCATACATTCACACAGCCGACATGCGTTACCGATTTTTATTTCTTCCGACCACGTTTCGAACCCTTTACAGCGTTCATGGTCATGGCCAGTCTGTCCATGGCCTTGAACGCATGCACTCAGCGTAGGTATGCGTATTATATAGATGCCTTTTAATAAAGCCAATGTTACAATAAACTATATTTTTAGGTTAAACAAATGTGTTGATCTGTAATATATTAATAAATGAATAAAAACTTTGAACACCTTTTCAAGCATATTGCGCGCATGGAGGGGACATAGATAAAGTTCATATGGAAGAGGAGAGCAGAAAGTTAAAATGTATGTAAAAAAGAAATGCAGTCGACCATTCGATAGTAGTGTGCCATGTGGTGCCGGCTACGAACAGCACCAACACATCTAATCCCATGGGTGTCGTAAATGGCGACTATGGGATTAGCCGGAGGATGGGCAGCAGCGTCCTTCGAGTACATTAACAACTCCACTGCGATCGCCAACCCGTCAAGCGTGGTGATTATGGCGTAAGCCCTATTAACACACAACACTCCCTGACCGGTCGTTGTGGCGAACTTTAGGGGAGGTCTGTGTCCAGCAGTGGACTATATTCGGCTGAAATGTTGATGAATGATGATACTAGTAGTGTAAATAAATCTGTTACGCCACGCCTAAGATAATGAGATGAGATGCCTCTGCGCCTTTGAAGAAAGCTATTGACCTCGGTTGATTATCGACTGAAGACTAAAAGTTCCGTTTTATCCTTAAGATATCAGCGATACCCTCGTAATTTAGTTGCAGAGATAAGCTGACCGTACCCTCATGTTGTATACTAACTGATATTCCACCTTGTTGAATTAGTTGATAACGGTGAAAGTTGTTTATTTTATAAGTAAAAAAATTGCTGGATTGGCAGACGTTATTCTACCCTTTCCGCGGTGACGCGATAAAATTCAAATAATACAAAAACGTAATAATTTATATAACTAGCCCACAGCACCATCTCCAGGTCAAGTGATCTTCTTTTTCGCACTACACCAAAATTTATGTCATATATCGGTTCTACAAAAATAGTGAACAATATTTTAAGGGGAGAATCAGTAAGTTACTATAGCAAAAGCAATTATTTTAAAAAAGCCCGGATTTCCGTATTTTTTGTGCACTTATTTTTAATAATCTAAACAAATAAATAAAATTGAAGTGTATGTTTGTAAAGTCAACATAACAGCTTTTTACTAAATGCATATGGAAGTACTAGCTGGGACCCGCGGTTTCACCTGCGTTTAATTTAAAAGAAATTTAGAGTACTTCGACACTTGACATAGAATTGGATTTCGAGGGTTTTATTTTTTTTGCGCGGAACCCTAATTATTTTTGTAAAAGAAAAGTAGGCTTAGTTATTCCTTAAAATGTCAGCTATCTGCCAGTGAAAGTCCCGTTAAAATCGGTCAAGCCGTTTCGGAGATTACCCGGCACAAACAGACAGACAGACAGACAAAAAATTTAAAAATAGTTTTTTTGTTTTATGTACTGTATATACTTTCATATGCATTTAGTAAAAAAAGCTGTTATTCTGACATTACAAACAGACACTTCAATTTTATTTATTTGTATAGATATACAGAACTTATAACAAAAATACAATCATTCCAACTAATCTCCGAAACAGTTGGACCGATATTGATGGGATTTTCATTGGCTTAACTAATGTTATGAGGAATAACTTATGCCACTTTTATTTTAGAAAAAGAATAAGAGTTCCACACTAATAAATTAAAACCCATGAAATTCAATATATATATACTAATTATATAATAATGATTTATAAATTATCCGATTTTTTTGAAATTAAACGGCGGGTGAAACCGCGTGTCACAGCTAGTTAATGAATAAAATCTAATCTAATTAATGAATATCATATAGCCCATACCCTGCGGAACAGCAGGACGCTTCACACGATACCTCATTTGTCAAAATACGACGAGTACTTGAGGAGAACTGAGGGAACAGAGATGAACATACAAACACATACACAGAGTGCTAAAATCAATGCTGGCAAAGTGAACACCTCACCCCAGCCAGAGGTAAGTGGAAGGACACCGTGGGGTTTTAGCCGATATCAGTCCGGCATGCCCGTCCGCTGCGACAAAAAACAGGTGGCATATAGAATGTCTTGATTGTATTGATCAATATTGACTCATCAAACTATGTATCTACATAATACACATGTACATACAAGACCTCACAATGATTTACATAATTGCTCGATTTTGTTAAGCTGTAGTGTCGAATACGTTCGTTTCCCACATGGCAAGTCTACTAAGTATACCTATATAGATCTGTCTACATTATTCCCTTTTACATTAAGATTAAACATTATGTTAAAGTAATGGGTTCAGTTAATTCATTCGTGGTTGATTGAGGCATGAAGCTGGTTGCGTGTCATGCGATACGTACCGACGTATCCAACTCATAAATATCAATCAATAGCCATTAGCGGCGATGTACTCCATGCATATTCCTGCATTCACCACCTTAACCATCATAACATGAGCCATCATTAATAGAATATTTTCCTTTATTTCATCCTGTTACTTCCGCGCAGCGGAGGGTGAATAGCTCTATGAATATTTGACGAATCACGTGGGACGCTTTGCTTTGGACTGTTTCCATTTTTACAAAAGGTCCATCGTTATAGCTATTAAATATAATTTTATTCGTTTTGACGCTTCTAAATTTCATAAAGTACTAATAAATTGCACTTGATTTAAATAATATTCCTACGTACCGGGTGACATTCTTGGAGACGAATAGATTATATTTATTTCGATAAATAATGTTTCTTTTGCTAATAATATCAATATAATAAAACCGTTTGAGTATAGCTAAATGATAGTTTCATTTGGCTTAATACTGAACTATTTGTCTTTAATACATTTTCAGAGACACATAGTTGAGATAAAAACAAAAAGAACTGTTTAATACTAATACAAGATATATCTTTTTTCCAAGAATATTCTCAGTCCACGACTAAACTCAGCGTACCTAATAGATGTACTTACCGTCTACCCAAGCTTTCATATTAAGCTGCGAGCGAAAACGTCTAAAATAATAATTCTGTTACCTACAGCATATTAATGACGTGTCATGTTTATAAATTATAATGGAGCGGCATAATCTTAATAAAACTGCTGGTTTCTCATATATCAGGCCGGGATCCGGCCATTAGTCGTACAAACGTAGGTATCCAAAAATAAAACGATAAAGGTGAAAACAACGCCTAAAGTATTAAGCAGACTATCCGACGGTCAGCCCGCCAAGCTTATAAATTGTTCGGCATTCTGCTCGCCATTGGTACTGCAGTATAAGAGCTCATATTTTAAAATAATAATAAGTATATCGGCCTGTAACTGTCCCACTGCAGGGTAAAGACCTCTGCTCATACGCAGAAGGAACGGGCATTGCTCACTGCGTTTCAGAATTCAGATCATTAGATCCATGTTTCCTCACGATGTTTTCCTTCACCATTAAAGTCAATGGTGTCTTACTTTAACCAACAAAGTACTTAAGAAAAGACACAGTTACATACCAGGTTTAGACCCGTGTGGTGTCCGGATAAAAACATAGCACCACTCTATCTCCTTCAATGGATGTGGTAAAAGGCGACTAATGGACTCTAAACCAGAGGAATGTGCAGCTGCGTTCCGTCTTTTGAACAGCAGCCATACTGTGATCACCAACCCGCCTGCCAAGCGTTGTGAGTACTGATATATTCACGACACAACTGTGGAAATCGATGGGGAGGCCTTTGTTCAGCAGTGGACGCCACATGGCCGATATGATGAGGTTTATACCCGCTACTCAGAAGTGAGGCCGTAAACTTCGTACGCCACCACGACACATTATTATAGTATAGATAGTAATATCACCATCATCACATCAGCCAAAAGACGTCCACAGCTAAACAAAGCAAAGCTCCCCTATAGATTTCCATAATTGTCTCGTCATTTTCGGGCGCACTGCCAGTACTCACAACGTTTGGCAGGCGAGTTGGTGTGCGCAGTATGGCTACTGTTCCACGGAAGGGGCGCTGCAGCCCATCCCTCCGGTTTATAGTCGCTTAGTTGCCTGTTATGACATCCACGGGAGGAGATGGAGTAGTGCTCTTATTAATAATCCGGCTATCACACGGAATTTTAGTATTAGAATTTATAAAATTCTTCGTCTGCGAAGCCCACCTTATGCTTTTACGGTGTCTTATAGATATCGGTGGCCTTATAGACAACGTTATCCTGAATATATTTGTATGACACAGGTATCGGTTTTGGCAAAGATTAAAATATTTCGACATACTTTCAAAGTCAGCCGGTGTTAACTGTAACGCACTGCTGCATTTGATGAACATGATTATTTATGTACAGATGATATAATGCTTACAAAAAGTCTTTGAGGTTTAAGCAAAAATCAACATTTTTGCTTGAACAATGCATCATTAAAATAATTACAATTCCATATGATTTGATTCTGTTGCTCGGACCAGTGAATCAGCTAAAGATCACACCGTAGCGCAGGAAGTTGACGGCACGGTTGGTGCAGTGGCTGATACAGTCGACTGCTGCGCTCCGGGTCGTAGGTTCGATTCCCGCACGGAACAAAAACGGTCTGTGTGTATTGTATGTGGAATTCATGTCTGTAAACGCACTTACGACCCAGGAGAAATCCTAGTGGCAACGTTTTTTTAATAAAAAAAAAATGTTTTCATCAACGTTTACGGGTGGATAATCCGCATAAACATTTCGAACATACGAAAAGCCAAGATCATTCTTACCTGTAATATATCTTATCAAATCGTTGAGATGAAATTATTTAGAATTGTTATGACTAATGGCGATTTGCAATGTTCTAACAAGCGAAATAAAAAGGATTCATGGTGCAAAGCCTGGGAGGTGATAAATTAGGGGTCTGCTTTAATGCTACGAGTCTTCAAGTCTTCATTTTTATAATTAATCATTGTTCGCTAATGTTTTCAAAATGATCGTGTTGTGGTACCGCTGGCGAGGGCATCCCAAAATGGCCCCCGTGTTTGTACCCTCATCAATTTGATAAATTTGCGTAGGTAAGTGCAACACCGCCGAGTGTCGACTCGATAATCTTGTTAAATCACGTTTGGGTAGAGGTTCGAAGATGAATAATATACGTTCGATATCAAATAAATAATAATTTATAAGGTCTGTAGGACCCAAATTACTGAACATGATAATTTACTTCGACCCTAAGAAAATCATTTTGGAATGCATTTATAATTTGCACTGGTATAATCTGTATTTCTAAACATAGTTAATCATCACTAAACTCAGTTTCTAACGAAGTCTGATTGTTCGTTTAAAGTACCTCAGTTACTTATTCGCTTTCCAATCATGTCAAATTCTCTCGTTATTTTTCTGGTTGAATCAACATAGTTACATATTGGTTCCTACAAAAATATTACAGTTTATAAATCATCATCATCATCATTTCAGTCGAATTAAGTCCACTGTTAAATGCAGGCCTCCCACAAATGTCACTACAACGTCGTGCTTATTAGGGGATTTTGGCTATAATCGCCACGCTTGGCTGGCGGGTTGGCGATCGCAATTGAGTTGTTATTGTAATCGAAGGATGTTGCTGCCCATCCTCCAACTAATCCCTTAATTACCTTTAACGACACCCACGGGATGATATGAGTTGGCGAGGGAAGTTCAGGAAGAATATGCACTGGGCACCAATAAAAAAAAGGTACAACACGTATAATATGTATAATATGTAACAGTATAATATGTTATTTACTTATTTTGCAATTTATATTGAATAATCAATATTTTTGATCATTTTATTTAGAAAACGCACAAATATAAAGAACACGCGCAACTGTAGTAAAATAGTGAAAAGGTATATTTCTTATGTGCTCGAATAGCGACTTAAATAATAAATAAAATAAATACTACGAAAAAATTAAAATATTAAATTGTTTTTCAATAAACGCGTCCTCTATAATCTACGGATTAAAATAAAATTTCCCTTGAAATAAAGTTTACTATATTGTTGTCGTATATTATGTAAAAAGCATCCAACCAGGCAACCAGCAACGTAGTAGATGTCCGATACAAAACTTGTAAATATACCGAGCTAAACGTAAGTTAGGGCATCGTAAGTCCTAGAAAAGCGCTGTGAGCGTAGCGCTAAATGGGGAGACAGCAAGAAGGGGACGGGGGAAGCAGGGAAGAGGAAGGGGGGATAAGTGGAGGTGAAGGGGGGTGGGTATAGAAGTGCAACATCTCAAGGTCGGTGCGTCGCGGCCGGTACCACTTTGACTTCACGTCTGCAATGTGCCGTGAAGTACATAGATATGTATCGGCGGATGTACGAGTAAGAGCGTTCACGCGAACACGTGTAACAAATAATAATGGTTTTTGATTACAGAAACGTTCCTTTATTTATACTTAAGTACATGTTACACGGATTCTTAGAGGATTTTTGCTTCACAAGAGTCAAGTTCAAGGGAGTACAGAAAAAGTAATCTGCGTAGAGATTAATGTGCTCGTGTCTGAATTTAAATGAGTCTCTCTGTGAATCCCGTGATTTAATATGAGTGACTTAACTTGGATAATTAACTGAAGTCAATCGTGTTAACACCCTGTCGTTAATCTGGGATTTTAAGGTTTAAATGTAACGCGAGAACAGCAATGTTGCTTGTTTGTTACGAATTAATGTTACTTGCGTTCTTATTCGTGATTATTTAATTTAGTTTGCATACTTATGCCCGTTAGCACTAACCAGTAAATGGATGCTCAACTGTCAAGAAGACTTTTAGCGATTCAAATTTTATTTGTCCGGGAGAGTCTTAAGAATGACGTAGCAACTGTCAAAGTTTAGTGCATACGAGAATTACGCACTTGCACACAATATAATTTGCAAAATCTTTTTCGGATTTGACATTGGACTATCCTCTGTTTTTAAATAGTTAAATACCAAGAAAATAAATTATTATTTCAGCCGATTAAACTCCACTGCTGGACACAGGCATCCCCCAAAGATCAACACAACGATCGGTTAGAGTGTGTTGTGTACTCATAGGCTTTTGCCTTAATCCCAAGCTTGGCAAGCGGGTTTGACTATTCATCCTCCTGCTAATCCCATAGGTGCCTTTTGCGACACCCACGAAATGAGATGGGTTGGTGCTACTCGTAACCGGCATCACACGGCATAAAATATAAATAAAAACTAGTATTAAAACGACTCTTTTCTTTAAATTCGTTTTGACAGGTTTTCATTTAGGTACCTTCGGCGACACCATTTAGTGCGAGCAACCTGTTTTATCATTGTATCTATCTATATAAAGTGTACAAAGATAACTATCTGGCACCTTCCTACTTTTTATCCCCAGACGCGTATGGAAATTGGCAAACCTTTGTATGTATACCAAGACATATGAGAAGAAGACATATAAGTTGTATTTATTCAATTCAGTAAATTTTTCGAAAATTTCTTACATAGTAAGAACTTAAATCCACTGCTGTTGTCCACAGCCGAAATTAATAATCAATCTAATCTAAAATCTTTAGTTTAAAGATTTTGAAATTCATCCGGTTTTGTATTAGGATTACATTATGTTAACACAAAAACAGACAAATCCTGAATCCCAAATCCGAAGATGTTGAACCAGATTGGTTATTAATTTCATTCGTTAATCGGTAACGCAGCTCTGAAAATTCATCATCATCATCAAATCAGCCAAAAGACGTCCAATGCAACAAAGGCCTCCTCATAAACGTCCGGTAACTTGCCAAGTAACTGCTGCAAATTTGCCAGTACTGACAACGCTTGGTGACCATAGTGTTATTGGTGAGCTCAGAATGGCTGCTGTTCCATAGAAGGGACGTTGCTGCCCATCCCTCTGATTAAGAGTTTCTTACTCGCCTGTTACGACATTCACAGGAGGAGATGGAGTTAGCTCGAAAAGTTATATCGTCCAAAAATTACAATGACAAAATAAATGTAATTTTTATGCTTTATTGATCGGAAGTACGTAGTGAAGTAATGTTGTCTATGGGTTAGATATCTTAGGACTGTATCGATAAACTTCTCTTATCTGTCTTTTGAACACTATAATATAATCGAGTTGCTGTTGTCAAAGTGTATATTTCATCTTAACTCATTAATTGTCTCTGCATCTGAAGCCGTAAGTAGACCGCAGTAGCCGGTTCTAAAGTTCGATATTTGAACCTGTTACAAAAATACCTTGGTACAGGGTCAGCTAGCCAACACAAATGTCCGAGGCGGTGAGCCAGGCGATACAACGCAAGAAGCGAGACCTAGTAGTTTGACCGCTGTACTCACACTTTCAACTAGATATAAGTAGCTTGTTACTTAGGCAACCAAGTATAAAATAGATTGAGTACGATAATTTTGCGGCTATTTCGGTTGGGCTGAAGTGGATGACGCGCAAGCGAAGTGGTATTGTGAGGCAAATGTGTTTTTGGTAAGTTTAATGCTTCCGCGAGTATTCTTGGAGTGGTTTGATAATGCCAATATTGTAACGCACGTCAGAAAGCGGAGAGATTTCTATATCATTGGATTTTTTCCTGTACCTATATAGGTTTTCCGTGTGGTGTCCGGTTTAAGAATATAGCACCACTATATCTCCTCCCGTGGATGTCGTAAAAGGCGACTGAGGGACTCTTAACCAGAAGGATGGACAGCAGCTTCCGTGGAACAGAATCCATACTGCGCTCACTAACCCGCCTGACAAGCGTGGTGAGTATTGGCAAATACCCGCCATAAATAAATTGACGACACAATTGTGGAATTCTCTTGGGGAGGCCTGTGTTTAGTAGGGACCTATAAATGGCTGATATGATGATGACGATGATATAGGATCCTACAAAATCTTAAACGTCTTAGATGTCGCCCGTCGTTTTACCCGCGTAACAAAAATATCGGCTACTCCATATGAACTTTCACCCCCTCTTAAGTGTACAATTGATAAAAACACTGAAACACATTTCTTTATTTTGAATAAAAAAGCCAAATACCAATTTTCATAGATCTAACTTGCACGGAGATTTACATAATCTTTCAACTCCTATTTTATCATCTTAGGGGTGGAATTGCTAAATTACCTTCCTTAGTGGATGCCTATGTTATTAAAGGCGTCAATTGCCAAAATGTCAAGTTTGTAGCCCCAGCGGTTTAGGCTCTGTGTTGATGAATCAGTCATTCAGTATCAGGACATCTATACATAATATATAAGTATAGATAAGTACTAATTTAAAAAATACCCGAGTGACTGATGAGAATATTTTTACAGAATCCTTTATTTTGTCTGGAGACTGATCTAATAGAAAATAATATATGAAACACACACTGGGCGCCTTCCAGGCCTTTTGCCTAATACACATGCCAACAAATGAAGGCACTGTCTTTTTGTAAAAATGACGGTCGTAATCGGTGTTTGAGTAATCAATAATTTCACATAATAGTTATGAAAGTCATTATAAGTAAGTACCTATTTGAGTCACAATCACATTTCAAAGAGACCATAAAGAACTTTCTATGAACGAAGTTTAAGTCTTGGATAAAACATGTTCTTAAATTAATGTTTGTGTCAAAGGGTTAAAACATGTGTATCCGTTTTAGAATTTTTTAAATATATTTTCACATATATTAAATAAAAATTGGTCCCAGTGGAAATTCGTCATGAACTTACTCCGCCCCGGGGAAGGACGAAGGGGCATGCCGAACTCCTACCGCCTAAAACCACTCGGGCGGTCATCTTCGGCACCTTAGGGGAGAGCCCCAGGTCTTCGTATAATCACACTAGAGCCGCCCACTAGTGCCACGCCTATATGTCTATATCTAGGAGAGGGTGACTGTAAAGCGGTCACTCCCCTTTGGGGGGACTGTAAAGGATCCACAGAAGCATCCCTGTGTGCTGTGCCATGCAGCGTGTGGGTACGCAAATTCCGCAATCTACGCACCCACGAACCCAGAAGCCCCCCGCCTTATAGCAACGCAGGGGGTTTCAGGCGTATAGAAATTAGGCGCCAGGGCGGTTGTTACCCCGGCGCCGTCTCCGCCTTTTTCGCGCAGGATCGGGCCTCTCCCGATCCCGCTTTGCGGTCTTCTTCTGGAACATAACGCTCTCACAGAATCACTGCTTTCCAGTTTTCATGTTCTGCCAACATAGCCGACACTACTGTCAGTAGAGAGGGATCCTGCCCGATCCGATTGACAAGGATCCGCCGATCGACCGCCCACACAGGGCACGCTTGTTTTGCTACCTAGTGATAGTACCTAATAATAATTGTAATCCCACCCAGAACTAGTCCAGCGTGGAACCTCACTGTGCTCGTCACCTCGAGAAGTTATTTAATCTCTGAAGCCTAGTAATTTCACTAGCTATAATGCTTCTTACCGGAACACAGTAATGTCTGAAGTTTGAATACTATGGCTCATCGGCGAATAGGAATCTAGCACAGCAGCGGTACCTGCCAAGCTAGACTCTTGCAATAAGAGACCAGTAAGGTTATATTATTATTCTACAAACGCACTCCTTGCACTATATCGTATATAATATAGAAATAAAGAAAGAAAAATGATTTATTACAAGACACAAAGTTACAATGACAAGCAACAAGAATAGCGCACACAAGTTATAACGACAACTTATTATAGAACAAAAATAATTACCTAGCTAGTAAAGCTTGAACATTTTACTACAACAGAAAGGTGGTGTAAAGCTTTTGAGAGTTCTTACTTTCGCAATGAAGAAATTGAAATAAAACTGAGGGACAGAGCTAAACTTACTCATTTGGGGGGGACTAAGGTATAAGACATAGGTAGTCAAATATGTCAAACGACAAAAATGAAAATGTGCAGGACACATACAAAAACTAAAAACAAAAGATAGATCACAGAAATCCATATCCTACAGAAAAAGAAAAAGGCAGACCACATAAGGTGAAGCGACGATATGGCCAAGGATCCATCCCGGGTAAGGGCGGAGGGGTGTGTCGAACTTCTACCGGCTAAAACTATCGGAGCGGTCATTTTCTGCACCGAAAGGGGTCCAGGTCTTCGTACAATCACACTAGAGCCACAAATTGGTGCCACGTCTTTAGGCACATCTCAGAGGAGATTACTGTAAAGCGGTACCCTGTCTAGTGGAGGGGAGGTGACTCTAAAAAGATTGTAAATACTGCAATGCCCACCGTTAGTAACGTATTGTGTAACGTGTGTGAGCGCATGCGCGGGCCTAAAAGGTGTGTGGCGCAGTCGCAGCCAATTTTCACTTTTGCCACGTGTACTGAGTTGCAGGCGCTCAATTATACTTATATTATATCATTAGATATAAAGGACGTGGGTTAAAACGTAACGAAAACTGATACCATGGATTGACCTTAGAATTTTACGTCGATCTTTTTATGAATTTTCAGTCTTTTTTCCAGTTTATTTAACTGGTTTCAGTATAAAATCATTGTTTTCGTCAATTCTTACACTATTTTGAATAAAAACAATAAACAATATACAATATAAAACTGCAATGTAAAAAAAAAATAAACGGCTGTTGTTTCGCTACAGTTTACGGATGAGGTCTCACTTGCATATTAATATCATATTATAGTACAATCATCACGTAGCGTTTCGATTGCGTTGTTTATGATGCATTGCGTGCTCAAAAATGACGAAACTGTCACCTGTATTATGTTCGTGATAAATGGCTTTCCTATTTTTATTATAGGCCTAAGTGTAACTTCTTCCTACATTTTTCGGTACATTGCCACTTACATCCCCTGTATAGACAAGACCGGTAACTTAAACCGACTATCCTAAACTACTATCATTTATTTCTTCAGTGTACCGTTTTCCAAACTTCTCCTAATAAAGGTTGTTGCATTTTTACATGTGTATTGCTCCGCCACATATTTAATATTCCTACAACGTTAAACTGCAAGTTATCATCGACAATTAGATACATTTTGACGTAACGATAAAGAAGTGATGTGCTAAAATGTAAAGTATTTGGGATTCTGATCACACGGCACGTGCGCGCGGATTGCCCATAACAAGTAAGGAGTATTGGCAACAAGTGCCCCGATTTATAAATGATTTTGTTATAACACACTTACAGCAGCCCGTCCTGCACGTGAGCCTCCCAATGATTACACATATAGTGATAGGGGATATAACTATAATCTCCAATGGGCAGGTGAATTGGCGATCGCAGGACGTTATTATTAGTACTGAAAAGCATGCTGCTACCCATCGTTTTGATATTAATTCTTTGTCGCCTTTTACGACACCCATGGGTTCAGAGGGTGGCCTATTCTTTGCGTGGACCACACGGAACGAGATGGAGATAATGTGTACTGAAATATTTAAAGTAAGGGTAGAGTTTAGTACTTTAATTAACATTTTTAGTAATAAAAATAAAGGTCATCCTGTGGAAATTTGTCATGAACTTCCTCCGTTCGGGGAAGGGCGAGGGGTGTCGCGGACTTCTACTGGCTAAAATCACTGCAGCGGTCATCTTCGGCACCAAAGAGGGGCTCCAGGACCTCTTTCGATCACACTAGACCCACCCACTGATGCCAAGCCTGTGGGCACAGAGAGAGTGACTGTAATGCGGTCATTGTAAAGGATTTGTAAAGGATCCCCCTGAAGCCACGCTGTGCTGCGCACATAGTGGCACCGACTTCGTGGCAGTCGGCCAGTATGAGCACGCAAATTGGGGGCTCTACGTGTCCGCGACACCAACAGCCCCCAAGAATAAAAGTTTTTTTTTTTTTGGGCTTCTCGCATACATTTCTAGGAAATGTGGTTGCTTAACCGGTCATTTGCTGGCGAAGCCAAAAGAGGCCTCCAGCCAGGCTTAAATTAAATATTAAAAACTAAGCAACTTTCGCTAAGGGCGCCCCCTGCGGGACACGGACCTCGGCTTAGGGCGTTGCTGGGGATATCAAGCTATTGTTTTGGGGACAGCTGGATCGGTATTATTTAAATTGTACTAGGGGACATTTAAAGCTACAGGCTCGGCACGGGCCGGCACGAGCAAGAGACGGGAGGGAGAAGTGCTAACTTGAACGGGAAGGTGACGCGGCGATAGGCCTCCGCGACGTCGGTGAGGCGGGCATCCTCGGCGGCGAGGGCGGTACAACGGTCGGGTGTTTAGTGAACGAGACAACGCGAGTCTCTTCATGTGATCTAACGTGAAGAAGAATAAAAGAAATTGGGTCTAGTTTTTATACATATATGGTTTGAGAGGCCTTTGCTCGAAATGGGACTATTAGGGTTTAATATTATATAATGTTAATAATATACATAATTTAATTTTAAACCCCTCTGGGCAGTCGTTATCTCACCATGGGATAAGGTAATCCTGGAGGGCAAATTAAAGTAGCTGCTAGATTTCTTCCTACCTTCTGATATAAAAAAAAGTATGTCATAAGTAAAAAAAAAAGTATATTAAGTAGCTTACAGAACGCAGGGCAGTTTGTGGCGAGCTGAATGTGAGTGGCGACACTGCGTACCTGAATGCTCCAGAGAGTCGGTCAGGGCCTCGTCTCCGGCTTGCCTTTATTGGTTGGTTGGAGTGGTACCCCATGAGTGCCCGTAGGATTTTCAACTCTGGCTTCCTTAGTTGGCCGATCAGAGGGGGGCCGCCAGAGCTATATGCTTGGGGGTGGAAGTGTCTAATGGCGTAATAACGGGGAAACCGGCTCCGAGTCTTCGAGACGCGCGATGGTGAAACCGGTGCCGCACCTCTCTACACCCCTAGCCGCTCACACCGGTGTTGCTCCTTGTCGCCTGTAGTGGTGGCCATTTAGGGGGCCCATCTTGTGAGTGGCAAGTCACCGTCTGCCACAGAATTTCACGAAATTTCACTTTTTTGAAAGGCAGACGCCGTTTTTTTCGTTTTTCTTAGTATTCAATCCATTTAGCACATATTGCAATATAGCTTATACTTATAGTTTCCATTTCATACAATAGTTTTATACCTCCGGGGACAATCCGAGACTGCATTTTAAAGTGCAGCCATGGAGAGTCCCTGGTTAGTGTCCTATTACATTTTAGATTAAAATTCTCTAAAGGGCCTCTGCGTGTTGGACCCATGTCCCCGCGTAAGCCTATTAAAACCCGTGTAAAAGAGATACATAATTTATACTACTGAAATTCCAATCCAATCCATTCGCAATCAGCGATTTAATAATTACGTAACAAAATCTTGGTTTTCTTTGGTCTTGAAAATGCTAGAAATTATATAAGCCCTAAATTTCAATCCAAAAAAAATGGAATTGTAAACTAACTCAAAATTTAAGAATGTATCCGCGTTTAGGTTTTTAATCGTTACATTTAAATAAAATGTAAATTTAAAACAAACTTTTGACTGAAACCTCGTAAAAAGCAAATTGCGTTATAATTACTCAGCTAACAGAGATTAAAAATTAACAAAATTTCGTAGCAATGTTTTATTCAGACGGTATCATAATTAATTCTTGTCACGTCCTCCGTGAAAGATTATATTGTACCTATGCGTATGAATATTCAAACTTTAAGTCATTGACGTCTCACGATCTACTGATATAAATATAAACAAGCAAGTCCCACTAAATCCTTGCGAAATATACATAAAATTAACATAAGAAGTATTTGGTAAGTATTTAAGCTACCAACTGGACGCTTATTTATAAAAAAAAAATCGCACCGTGAAACGCAGCGTGGAACGTCCTCAAACGAGGTGACCTGGCGAAGGTCGCTGGAAGACGTTGGATGAGGGCGGCATGTAACCGCTCGTTGTGGAAATCTACGGGGGAGGCATTTCTTCAGCAGTGGACGTCTTTGGCTGATATAATGATGATGATGATATTGCATCACGATCTCGTTCCGTGCGAGAAATTATTTCATTTTTACAAATATTCAAATCTTAAAACTTATTAACAAGCTAACATTTTAACTTAGCAAGCGCTCTGTATGGTCAGCTCTACCGCTATATCGTTTTCGGAGAAACATATCGTGCGTTTCATTATGTGCTCCGTGAATAGCCAATAATATACAAATGCCAAGTTCATTAATCTCCATCGTCCATACTCAGTATTGTGGCCGAGAACTAACGAATTACATTCGGTATGAATAGTCAAACGCGAACGCACTGTAATGTAAACAGAACGTTACGATGTAGACATTCCGCACAGTCCGCGTGTTGTTACGGCATCATTTTATCTAATCCCATATTATCTAATATTCGATGTGGTGGGTTCAAGGTTGGTCGCTGAAAGCGCTTGCTGCTACATTCTAATGTCGCGATCGCATCCTCTCTTACCAGGCCGTCGCGAGCCCTTTGCGCTTTTATCAATACGGCGGTGAGCGCAGCGCCGCCTGTCGGCAGCCGCCAGTACCCGCCCGAACTCGAGTGCGCACGCTCCATGCCCCGCGTCAAATACTGCATTTACACCAGACAATAAACTTGTTTCTTTCTCAAAAAATCCTTCCAAAATTATCCAAATCCCTGTTCGATAACGCGAGCCGTGTCGTGTCCGCACACGTCACTAGCCGAAAAAACCGTGCGCGATCCTCAAAAACTTAACCTAAAACGACGGTGCGATTACGTCAATAACAGGCGCTATCCATCGTCTGCGCTCCGTTGTTATTGTTTATTATTACATTATAAACACCAATTTCCTGATGGTGCTGTAAACCGGGCTGACGTCGTGAAGCTCACCAACGGTAAGTACTCCAAAAGTGATATTATTGTAACGCCTGTGCTTGTTTATGTGTCGAGTCTTGAAGCGGGGTATCTGGAAAGTATTATCTAGGTAATGTGAGCGCATGTGAGTGGTTACTTTCGCTGGGCAGCGCGCTCAGGAATGAGGACACTCTCTAAAATAAACTCAGATTTTTACCGCATCGTTTCAGCAACATCTTACATGCGTATCTGTGGTTCGTGTAACTGTGCGTGTTGATTGTTAAAGTGTTTATGTTGCACCCAGTATAAATATCGTATGCAGCATATGGTTGCAGTTTAAGACCGGCCATACTGTTGATACATTGTAGAGTATTAAAACGTGTCGCAAGTTATTCAATAGTAATAGGTCGTGTTACGAAAACTTGGCGAGTGACTAGCCGCTTTACTTGCCCGCAGCGCAATGCACAGAATCCATGTGTCTCTACGTTGCAGTATGCGATTTGTCGTATTATGGGAATACGATTCGATTCGCAAATGCAAATGGGCAATTTCAATTTCTCAAATGTTTATCTTATTTGCGTTCGTTTCGTTGCTTTGCGTTTTCAATATCATCTGTGAGCCGTTCTTATTTCTTGCTTAATTACTTTACTTGGTATGTCACGAAAGCACATTATTTTTGTTGAATTTACAGTTATTAGAGGAGTTATGTTAAATGCAATTACTTTATCTGAAGTCTACTATGAACCACGTGTACTAATGAGGAAGTCTTATTAGATTCTAACTTCATACCAATACTGCACACGTAATGGTCTTAAAATAGATTTAAATAGGTATAATATAAAGCAGTATTTAAGTTGGAGGTACTTAGTAATATTTTAACCATTCTGTGTGGTGTCCGGATTTCTTAATCCGGACGCCACACAGAATTATCTTATATAGCACCACTCCATCTCTACCCGTGGATGTTGTAAAAAGCGACTAAAGGGGCTCTAAATCAGAGGGATGGGCAGCAGCGTCCCTTCTGTGGAACAGTAGCCTTATAGCGCTCACCAACCCACCAATTATTGGTAGTATTGGCCAATTCCCCCCATGATAATGACACAACTTGTACATTTATGGGCCGAAATGACGAGGACTTAATAATGAAAAAGGACACGAAAATGTACTGTCAATAGAAATCTTTCTTGACATTAGTCACAGTAGGTATACCACAATTTAAAATATAGTTCAAAAATAAATTCAGTACAACAAACAAAAAATAATAGCTATAGCATGGAACGGTGTTCAAATGTTTGTATAAAGTTTTCTGTAATTCAACACTGCTCAAGACTGCCCTATAAAACTGACATGAATATGAACGGTTAACGCAATAAAACTAGAAAAGTACAGGCAGCAAAACAAATCATAATAAAAATGTTGAACTGCATAATTACTTTCTCCGCGCACTCTCCCCCTCGGCGTACGAGTACAATAAAAAACCGAGTATATGGTACGTACTCGTCGTGCACGCTGCACTAACTTTTGTATGCCAATAAAAATTACGTCGTTTAAGCATAATTCTGATTCTTTTGTCCTGCCTGCTGCCCTTCGCATCGTGAGAATATGGGCCAAGTTCACGATGCAACCATTGTACATACCCAATGAATGCAGCTCCTTTTATTTCCGATATGAAATCGAGGGCATTATTCTTAATTTTTAAGAACCAGTTTCAGTGTGATATGAACCACAAATTGCCACCGATATTACGAGTTATTTACCGTTGACTGAATCTTATTCTTTATGAAAAGATTGCGATCTAGTTACGACGATGAAAGGAACTAGTCCATTGAAAGAATCTATTTGAGTTCGTAAAAGTAGGTAGTTTTTGCCGGAGCGTACTGAGAATATAATGAGTTCGGGTCTATTATTGTTATTAAACGAGAATATTATCTAATAAGTAATATGAAAGCTTGGACGAGGGCAATAATATAGTAATATGTAAAATACATAGGTAAAATATAGCGGGTGATGATATAGAGATAAAAAATGTAGCTAAGTAGTAATTTACTTTGTTTTGTAGCGTGATTTTCTCAATTAATGATATGTTTGATTATCTTGATGAATATTATCAATCAATGACATCCTGCGATTTTCTCTATCGAAGTAAAGTACTAAAGTACTAAAAGTAAGCTCGTTTACATGGTTCACGATCAATTTTAGTCCAAACAGAAGCATTTTATGTGTATCACATCATTATATGAGGCTGTAAATACTCACAGCTAACGAAACGCCCCCAAAGATGGCTACAATAATCAATGATAGGGCCACTGATCATCACAGAATGATTTTCTCAGCTCATAATATGAGGGTGCTACTGCCCCTTCTTCTCCCTCACCCTAATAATCCCGGTTCCTAATACGACACCCACGGTAATTAAAGAGTTGACTTATCCCTTTACTGTGGTGACTGGATAAAGATATCGATATGGTACCACTTCTCACGTGGATGTCGCAAAAGGCGACTCGTGACTCTAAGCCAGAGGGATTGGCAGCAGTTATATGGTGCTGTATACTGCGCTTATATCATACACCAAACCGCCTTTAGATCGGTATTTTATTTATTTATTTTATCGGACTCCTTGTTTTTTTTTATTATTGACGTCCAGTCGAAATTCTACATGACCTTCCTTTGCCCTGGGGAAGGGCAAAGGGGTATGCTGGACTTTTACCGGCTAAAACCACTGGAGTGGTCATCTTCGGCACTGAAGGGGGGCTCCAGGAACTCGAATAATCTCCATCTAGAGCCACTCATTGGTGCCACGCGTTTAAGCACATCTTGGAGGGGATAATTATAAAGCGGTCACCCCCTTTAGCGGAGGGAAGGCGACTGTAAAGAGGCCACTTCCATGGGCACGTCTTAGGGGGTTGTAAAGGATTCCCCCGAATCCTCGCTATGCGATACGGCAGCACGTGAGCACCTGCCAAGCGCGGTAAGACCTTGCAAATTTTCTCCAAAATGACGACACAATTGTAGAAATCTCCCATAGATACCCATCCGATTTCAATGGAGGCCATTGTTCAGCTGTGGCTGACAACCTTTGGCTGATATGATAATGATGGTGTGTACAAAGTGTGGTAATTCAGCAACTCGATACGTTATAATAAATTCAGTAGCCTATAGTTTGAATAATATAAAAGATAAAAGGCAGCGGCTAACGGGGTATTATACCACTGAATAACGAAAGCCAGGAGGCACTCTCATAAGAACAGGCAATAAAAAACTCACAATCACACAAAGTTTTAGTAAAATGATTAACTCGATAACGACGCCTCCTGGGCGTCCAGCGCGAGTGTCGTGAATACCACTTATGTTGTATACACGATTGTATTTATTTTTGAGGCTATTTCATTTTATTTCAGATTTTATTGGCCATGTATAGAGAATTCGACATTTAAACATTTGTTGTTTGTTTGCGTTTATACTTTTGATATGCACATGTCATCATTACCTCCGTTTTTTTTTTTTAATATGTTAATACTGTTTAAGAACATTTGAGAACTTGTAAATTGCTTGTACACTGATTTTCATTTTTAAAACATAGATATCGCTTTATAAATTTATTATAAGACCTTACGGTATACCTATGTTCTTCGTCGATTTTGAGGTTTAAAATTGTTGTGGTAATTTCACAGTTATAACACAAACAAAATGCATCTTTAGCGTAAAAATAGCCGAATTATCGTTTATACAAGTTTCTTATCACACGTCATAGATGGCGTTAGGAGCATACGAATCAAAAGTTTGTTGAATGAATACGTATAATAATATGATAAGTTTATTTATCAATCTAAAGAAAAGATCAAACCTTTTTGAAGAAAATTGGACATAAGAGGTTTTCATTTCGTAGAAAGATCTCTAGCTCTGAAGATTACCGATTTTTTCCGTCGTCTACTGTGTCTGTGATCCGAGTGAAGCTTCGGGCCCATTTTATAGTTTTGCGCACTCATAGGAGATGACGTCATTCGATGCAGCTCGTGAGCTATTTAGAGGATGCGCGTCATAGCTTGAGCACAATGCCCTTGTTAAAATGCCACGTTTAACTAATAACATCAATTTGCTTGTTTAGCTTGATGTAATGAATTGCTGAAGGTAAATATTTATGAATACATTGTCCCGTATTGGTCTTAGTAAGCTAAGTACTAGAATTACTGTACATTTAATCCAAACAGAGCAGAAAGGAAGTTTAATTTCACTTTACTTCAGCAAATAATGAAATACGATTCCAAAAGGAAATATAAAGTTAAATTCGATATAACTACCGGCCAGTGATATTATCTTTTAAAATAAGAAAACAATACTTGTGTTAGAAATTAGGTTTCAGCCATCATGCGTGACCACATCTAGCCTTTCTATTGCCTAGGTTAGGTACACGTACAGTGCGGCTGCCGAGAGAATGCGTTCCTGACATCTATTAATTGGTGTAGTTTCTGTTATATTAAAGCTTTAATTTCACGGTTTAATTTATTTAAATTAACGCATTAATTTATTTAATTTTATGTAAGAAATTTAACGCACTTTAGCTACATTCATTTTTATGGCTCCACGTACAGGTGATGATGATGTCAATTCAGTCAATCATTTTATATTACATCAATTAATTTGATAGGTTCCAATTTAACAGATACTGTTTTTAATATTAAAAGTATTCGCTCGAAATCCAAGTTAATTTCGCTTTTTATCCTATATCCTATATCCACACTAAGATAGCCCTATGTCATCTGTAACGTCTCAGTATTCGACATGCGCACACCCAAACCCGGAACAACTTTCTGTAGGTCTTAAAGATATTTGTTCCGTGACGGGATCCAACCCACATCACGCATCGAAGAAAGCCAAGAGATTAGCCACTGCACCAAACGTGCGGCCACTTAATGTTATTCGAGATTATTTTATCGGAATACGAATTAAAATAAATCCGGTACTCCCGTTTTCGTATTTCTGAGATGTACCAGATGTAAGGCCGCGTTTCCTGTCACGCGGACTTGCGCCCGCGTGCGGCTCTGATCCTGATCCCTGATCTGATTCCGCATGCGTGAATTGATCCGCTCCGGGCGACTCGCAGTGCAGGTCATCTGACGTGTGCTGTGCGTGTCGTCAGTCAAAGGTCCCAAATGAACTTCGGATGTAACCATTTCGTGTTGATCGTCACTACGTTTGTGAGTACAGTTTAAAGACAAATTCCACACGCACAAACACCCAAACCATACAAATATTGATTGTTCCGCGCTGAAATCGAATACGTGCAGTAGCACAGATGGCCTCTCGCGTAGTTTTTAGCACACACAAGGACGAAGAAGGTAATTATTTCGGAATAATCACAATATTGTTACGATTTTATTAGATGGTATGTGCTAAGCAAAAGGGAGCGATGATTGATGAAAAAGGACACGTATATAGCGGCTATGTTCGCCATCGCGTAGTGGCAAAGCCACGGTTTACGTGCCTTTCTGCTCTACGGTTCTTAGGTCGATTCCCGTACGGAATACAAAATAGTTTTTTTTTGTAATGTTTAGCTTGAAATTTTAGTATTACTCCATCTCCTCCTGTGGATGTCGTAAACGGTAACGAAGGGATTCTAAACCAGAGGGATAGGCAGCAGCGTTCCTTTCTGTAGAATAGTAGCCATACTGCCCACACCAACCCGCCTGCCAAGCGTGGTGCCCAAATTCCCCAAAATTATTAACCATTTCAGCAGTGGACATCCTTTGAATGATGTGATGAAAGAAAGAAAAATGGTTTATTAGAAGACACAAATCACACAGACAACAAAAACAATAGCGCACACTAGTTATAACGACAACACATTAAATAATGTAGGAGAACAAATTAATACACAGTAGGTATGTACGTATATGAAGAACAATAATAGTTCGACGGGTCTCGGCTTATCTATAGTCTCGGGCTCTCGGCACCATCAACTATCATCCGATAGGCGCGTTCGCACACACGCAACAAGAACATATTACACTCCGCAGTGAGCAGCCGTCGCCCTTCATCGAATGAGTATCGATAGCGCTGCGTACAAATCATATGGTTTCGGGTGCCGCAAGCCGAATATGTTGATCACTTATACCCATGATGATGTTTTTTTGTTAATTATAGGCATTTACCGTAAAATAACTAACGGCATACCTGATGATGAGGACCTACTAACGGCACCTATAGGCTAAGGATTATGTTGCAATCGTCGTTCGTTCCGATAAAGGTACTGGCTGTTCCCTTCACCCGGAATAGAACTACGCTTACACAAGGTAGAATACAAGAACATTTTGTGATAGTAATATCACTAAATGTGAAAGTGACTGTAAACTAAACCCACGACAGAAACATAAATGTGGCCCCCCCACACTTGTGTTACACTGTAAAAAAATCAACCTATCATTAGATCTAATGGACACTGGCATCAGACTTTATTATCTGGCTCACCTTGTATGATAATGTATATCAGATTCGAAGCTTCTAAAATTAACAAATGTACAGAAAAACTAAAACATTGTCTATTGTTGAATTCGGTCTTGTACCAATAACTTATCTCAAGTACAAACCTAACATCGTAGTTAAACATGTTCTCCCATACATTCCAACTACAAACGTAAGTTTGTACGCACAATGTTGAAATATTTACCATGCTCATTTAATACCATAGACATGTTATAGATGTTATAGATATAATCTATAGGTAAAGGCCTATAACCTATATATTTTTTCAAAATTGTAGGCTCTATTGTTTCGGAGATTAGTGGGGGAGGGGAATGGTCAATTTTTGTCTATTCTCTTAAATAACTTTAAAATTATATTAAAGACCTTCACAACAAGCCATTCCATTTCATGTGTTATATGGTAGGTATAGTGTAAGGGGTAAATCAGGCCCTGCATGGGGGCACTTTCCGTGTGGTGTCGGGATTAAGAATATAGCACCACTCCATCTCCTCCCGTGGAGGTCGTAAAAGTCGACTAAGGGACTCTTAACCAGAGGGATGGGCAGCAGCGTCCCTTTTGCTGAGCAGTAGCAACTCTGCGCTCACCAACCCGCTTGCCAAGCGTGGTGAGTATCGGCAAATTCCCCCCCAAAATGAAAAGAACACAACATAAGCACCGGCCCCCAGTTCCCGGCAGCCCCGCCATTCCTGGTCATGGTAGCGGCTACGGAAACGGCGGGGCAGGGGGTGCTAAGAATCTCCGGATGGGATCCGGCTACCACCCAAAACAAAAACTGGCCCTGGTGACATATAACACACGCACACTGAGGGCAGACGAAAAGATTGTTGAGCTGGAAGAAGAAATAGATAAGTTGCACTGGGATGTCATGGGTCTATCAGAAGTCCGAAGAGAGGGGGAGGACACGATAACCCTGAAACCCGGCAACTTATTCTACTACCGGGAAGGCGAACATCTGTCTCAAGGTGGTGTTGGGTTTCTCGTCCGCAGGTCCCTCATTAACAATATAGTGGCCATCGAAAGTGTGTCGAGCAGGGTAGCGTACCTTATACTCAGAATATCCAAGAGGTATTCGTTGAAGGTCATACAGGTCTACGCACCGACCTCGACACACCCAGATGATGAAGTAGAGAGTATGTATGAGGACGTAAGTAGGGCCATACATACCTCGAAGACACATTTCACTGTTGTGATGGGGGACTTCAACGCAAAACTGGGCACTCGATGCGATGGTGAGTTGAGAGTGGGGCAATTTGGACATGGGCAACGGAACCCCAGGGGACAGAGGCTGGCCGACTTTTTGGAAAAGGAGGGACTCTTCGTGATGAACTCCTTTTTCCAAAAGCCGCCTCACAGGAAGTGGACCTGGATGAGTCCCGATGGTTCCACGAGGAATGAGATTGACTTCATCATGACCAATAAAAGACAAATATTCAATGATGTCTCTGTGATCCACAGGGTGAAAACCGGTAGTGATCACCGAATGGTAAGAGGCACATTGAATATTAATCTCAAAGTTGAGAGGTCTCGTCTGATGAGGTCTACGCTCCGGCCCTCTAGTGCTTATATCCAAAACCCCGAGAGCTTTCAACTCGAACTCCAAAACCGCTTCGAGTGCCTGGAACATTGCGTATCTGTGGACGATTTAAATGGTAGGTTTGTAGAAACTGTCCAAACGGTTGGGTCTAAGTTCTTTAAAGCCCACCGTAAAGGTAGACCAAAAAAGTTCTCCGATCACACTCTCGACCTCATGGCAGAAATACGCGCCATGACGCTGCAGTCTTCCGGTGATGCTGAAGCATACCGACTGCTCAATAGACGGATATGGAAGTCCTTGCGTCACGATATCCGCACCTTTAACACTAACGGTGTTAAAGAGGCGATTGAGCGGAATCAAGGCTCCAAAGTGTTCGCAAGAGACAAGTCTATTGGGCAAAGTCGTATTATGAAGCTGAAGACCGAGGACGGCAGTGTAGCGTCGACTAAGCCAGAAGTTTTGAGAGAGATTGAGAACTTCTACCGGCAGTTATACACCTCGGTTACTATACCTACCATTGGCTCTGACAAAGACCCGCGAGCCAAACTAACCCGACACTATACCGAGGATATCCCGGACATCAGCCTGTACGAGATTAGGATGGCCTTGAAACAGCTTAAAAATAACAAGGCGCCGGGTGGAGACGGAATTACGACAAAGCTTCTGAAAGCGGGTGGCACACCGGTACTTAAAGTCCTTCAGAAGCTATTCAATTCCGTCTTACTCGAGGGCACGACGCCAGAAGCGTGGAACAGAGGTGAGGTGGTGCTCTTCTTCAAAAAGGGTGATAACACCCTATTGAAGAATTATAGACCCATCTCACTTCTGAGCCATGTTTATAAGCTGTTTTCAAGGGTCATCACGAATCGTCTCGAGCGCAGGTTTGATGACTTCCAGCCTCCCGAACAAGCCGGTTTCCGAAAAGGTTTCAGTACCATAGACCACATCCATACGCTGCGGCAGGTTATACAGAAGACCGAGGAGTATAATCTGCCACTATGCTTGCCGTTTGTGGACTATGAGAAAGCCTTCGATTCGATCGAAACCTGGGCAGTGCTGCAATCTCTGCAGCGGTGCCAGATTGACTATCGGCACATTGAAGTGTTGAAGTTCGGGAAACTTCGATACGTCTTTTCGTCAACAATACCGCAATGCCTCAAGACGCAAGTCTTTAACCAGTGTGTGTTACCAGTGATGACATATGGAACAGAGACGTGGTCACTCACAATAGGCCTCATAAGAAAGCTCAAAGTCACTCAGCGAGCTATGGAGAGAGCTATGCTTGGTATTTCTCTACGAGATCGAATCAGAAATGAGGAGATCCGTAGAAGAACTAAAGTTGTCGACATAGCTGAAAGGATTAGTAAACTGAAGTGGCAATGGGCAGGGCACATTGCTCGTAGAACTGATGGCCGTTGGGGCACAAAGGTTCTCGAATGGAGACCGCGCACCGGAAAACGCAGCGTGGGACGACCTCCAACGAGGTGGACAGACGATCTGGTGAAGGTCGCTGGGAGTCGTTGGATGAGAGCGGCATGTGACCGCTCGTTGTGGAAATCTAAGGGGGAGGCCTTTGTTCAGCAGTGGACGTCCTGTGGCTGATATGATGATATGATGATGGGGATAGCATCGCCAGATGGTCGGAATTTGTCCAGATTCTCCCGACACTTCATATTATGTCCAAACTCCCGAAAAATGCAATATTTCCCAACAAAGAGCTTATGGTAAAGTTTATGCACATGAATTTATAAGTAAAAGTAATAATTTTGTCTTCGTTTTTTTAAAGTCGCTCCTTAATACTCCTAAAGGATCCATGGTTGGCTCAGTGAAAACATTACCGAATGTATTTTGCATAAAATATGCAAAATACATTCGGTAATGTTCAAATTAAGTTCATTGAGGGAATTCATTAAGTACGAGTTTAATTGATCTCTAAATTGTAATTATTTATTCAATAATATTTAGTCTTATTAAGGTGGTTAGTGAAATTAAAACTTATTGGATTCATAATTTTTTTTAACAACCACGCCAGAGCACTGGACGGAGTGAGCATTTACAGCCAATACCGCCCGAAGGGGTCGCCCTTCCAAGTATCTCTTGTAGTCTATATACGGGACATATAACAAAAAACAATTTTTAATTTTTTGTCTGTCTGTCTGTCTGTTTGTTCCGGGTAATCTCCAGAGTTAGTAATCCGCTACTCGAAGAGGACCCCACTCAACAGCGATAAAGCCCTGTCTACTGTCCAACAGAGAATAAGGCAGCCACCTTTTACTTCAGCCCGGTAGATAGCTAACCAAAATATAAGAACTTTAACCGGGAGGACAGGTTTCAACTGTCGAAGGCTTGGAATCTAGTGATTCGTCGATTGTCTAAAGACTGAAAAAGTGCCTTGTAAAATTCGCAAGCAGATACACTGTGTTTCGTGTGTAGGGAATAAAGTCGATTTACCTATGAAAGACTGTGATACTAGTAGCGGCACCCACAAAACGTTTAAGAAAGATGGTAGATCGTTTTGTCTGCCCATTAACCCGCATTGTCAGTGTTAAGTGTATAGTCTATGACCCGCATTAACTTCAGTTTATTCGTGAACATGGCGCATGCAACAGTGCCAAAATATTGGAAACTAGAAACAAATAAAAAACATGGTAAATATTCCGTTTTCAGTTCTTATATTAATAATAATATTTTAAGACGTTTTTATATGTAATTTTTTGCTGTTTTATATCCGGACCGGTTGCAATTTTACTGTAGCAAACGTATGTCAAATGCTTCATCATATCGGCCATTTATACGTCCACTGCTGAACAACGGCCTCCTCCACAGATTTCCACAACTGTTTCATCATTTTGGGGGGAAATTGCCAATACTCACCACGCTTGGCAGGCGGGTTGGTGAGTGCAGTGTGATAACCGTTTCTCAGAAGGGACGCTGCTGCCCATCCCTCTGGCTTAGATTCCCTTAGTCGCCTTTTACGACATCCACGGGAGGAGATCGACTAGTGCTATATTCTTAATCCGGACACCACGCGGTCTTCGTTGGACGTCCAGTTTTAATCTGGTAAAACAATGATATATCTCCCCCTCCCCCATCTCCTAGATTAATACCGTAATGCGAATGATATTCCCGTGGAACTAAATAAGTGGAAATGTATATGTAGTAATAAAACTAGCAATTAGGGCAATAGTTGGAATACTATAACAAAATTGTCTGGGCGTACCACATGACTTTGGTTGGCTTTGTAAACCACGTTATACATCACTAACAGAGCCCCCCAGATACGTCACTATTCATTCACCGGTCACATCTATCAAAGCTCTTCATCAACCATGACTCAGTATCCAAATTAAAGGCAAGTATAATTACATGCTTATTTAAAAGAAACTGGAGAACTGCTCGTATGAGAGGTGCTTTTCGGTTTGCCACTTCTGTTCCAAACCCACTGAAATGATTTGAATGAGTTTTTCACGTTGGATAGCAAGGGTCTTCGGCGAGATTTTAGGTTTACCTGAAGAAAATATCGTGACAAATGACAAATGTGCTTTATGCGTGGATCTACCCGTTTGAAACTGGGGCGGGTAGCTAGATGAAAATAATTTGATACCCCAACAAAAACCTTCCACGTAAAAAAAATTGTTAAGTCGTTTCTCTTGACTCGCGAAGCTTTAAGATGTCGTGTGGAGCCATCTCATACTTCTTTTTCGCGATTGATGAAAGTAAATTGGGAGCTGCGCTAGCATACCATTACCAAAATCCCACGTTATGATGTTAGCCCTTTTAGGTAATTATTTAATTTAAAATGCTTAAGTGTCAATGTTACTGACTAAAAATCGATTTTAAAGATATTTGACTCGCTTATGTGAAAATAAACATTTAAAAAACTGTATAAACATAAATACAATTTTAATTAAATTCATTGCTTCAATTTAATATTTATTCTATGTAGTGTCTGGATTAACAATATAGCACTACTCGATATCCTCCCGTGGATGTCGTAGAAGAACGGTAGCCATACTGGGCTCACCGACTCACCCGCTGGGGAGGCCTTTGGTCAGCAGTGGATGCGCTGATATGATGATGATGATTTATTATATTTCTACGACAATTTTACCGTTTTAACTATTGAATAAATTATGGGCATGATTAAAATTAAAACGTCAGAAAATATAGTTTCTAACGCCGTTTTTTTATTGTGTCGTTATCCTCGAGGGCATCCTCCTGGGCAAGGTTATATACCTGACTACATATTAATTGATGCATTGAAAGCAACAGCAATTATTTTTGCTTCGTAATTGCCAAGTCATAAGTCAGGCCTGACATTTAGCTATGTCATCAGCCTTAAGCGTCCACTACTACTACGTCTACTTACGTGGGCTGCACAATGACCGCTGTAATATACGTTCATAGAGGTTATTGCCATAACACCAAGGTCGATACAGGGTCGGGATCAGGAGAGGGCCGATCCCGCTCGGAGAAGGAGGACACGGAGCCGGGGTAACAATCGCCGCGGCGCCCGTGTCCAACACGCCTGAGCCCCCTTTCGTCTTTATATGGCGTGGGGCCATGGGGGTCGCGAGCGCGCCTATTGGAAAATCTGCGTGCTCATACCAAGCGACCCCCGGGAAGATAGCATTGTGTATGTACGTGGACACCCGCCGCCGTGTGCGCAGCACAGCGCATAGCGAGGCTTCGGGGGAATCCTTTACCATTACCCCATAGAGGTGCCTGGGAGGGTGGCCTCTTTACTGTCGCCTTCCCCCACTAGAGGGGGTGACCGCTCTACAGTCATCCCCTCCGAGATGTGCCTAAAGGAACGGCACCATTGGGTGGCTCTAGATGGAGATAATTCGAGTTCCTGGAGCTTCCCTATGGTGCCAAAGATGACCACTCCGGTCGTTTTAGCCGGTAGGAGTCCGGCATGCTCCTCCGCCCTTTCCCGGGGCGGTGGAAGTACATGAAGTATTTCCACCGGATCTATAAAAATAAAAAAAAGGTCGATAGAGGGTGGTGATCGCAGTATAATATTATTATGAACACCCGTGAATTCTCCCGTTATTATTTCGATACTTCTGGTGTCTTACTGTTTATTAAACGCTTTATCTCTCAGCTTGACCTGTATGTATGTGTGTGTATGAATGTAATGATATCATGCAATGCAATTTTCACCCCCTTCTACATATCGGTTTGCAGACGTATCATGAATCGATGACACTGCAATAATTAGAAATGGCTATGACCTGGAGCTGTCGCCAGGACTATCAGCTCATGATTAAAATAACAGATTACTATTATACACTAGTTCTCATGTAAAAGTAATTAATTTATAAGTTTTTAGGGTATATATATATATAACAAAAAGATTGAGATATATAGATATTTGAAAGATAGATTGCAAAAACAAAAAAAAAACACGCTTGGTACCTAAAAAGATCTTAAAAAAAAGTAAAGTAAAAGCATGGTTTGCTGCCTGCTTATACCTATTCTCATAATTAATCTGAGTTTGATTACAAACACGCCACGCTTTTATTTGACATTTAGATTCATAATTCACTGAAGGGTGTTTTTGTTAGGTTTTTAAACTATAATTTTATCTTTATTTAAGCAATACTTTTGTCAAACATATCGTTAGCTATCCAGAACAAATCATATTTCGAGCATCGTAATGTATAATTGGATCAATGCACGGTAGTACTGTTAAAAACATCTGTTGATATGACAGCAGAAATTAGTCAGTCAATTTAAGTCCATTCATAATTACCTACTTTAACACATATAAAATGGTAGAGACGCAACTTCCCATTACTTCGAACGATTCTTCGAACATTAAGGGTGCTTACTGACCTACAATCGCATTTTGTCGACGCAATTGTCTACTCGTTGACGTCAGCCTATATTATGCAGACAACCTCGAAGACATGCAGTGTCTTAATTGTCGTCTACATAATAACTTCAACGTGCAGTCAACATGTTGAATGACGTCTATTACGAGTATAGTCGACGACTGTCACTGATGACTGAAGGTGGCCGACGCACGACTGGAGTTAATATCTTCAATACAGTGCCATGTGTAAGCGCCCTTAATGAACGCAAAGCCTTGCATTAGTGACGCTTCAGCCCAATAATGACTCGGGGAATTTGAATCAGAAAGCTATAATAGATAGTTATCATGTCATCTGTCGGTCGTTAGCGTCAGGGTATACCGCGTGCAAATTACTGGACTTATGGACAGTTTTCTCTTTTTTTTCCCTTGACACTGCTGACTACTGCCCGTACACATTTTTTTATCCGGTGGAAATATATCACGTACTTCCTCTGCCCCGGGTAAATTAGGAGGGGTATGCCAGGGCAAACGGGTAAAGCCATCGGAGCGGTAATCTTCGGCACCACAGTGGAGCCCCAGAATCTCAACTACAATCACACTGGAGCCAACCATTGCCCAGCCTTAATGCACATCACTAAGGAGATGACTGTAAAGCGATTACGCTGTCTAGTGGATGGGAAGTGACTCTGTAGAGGCCACCCCCGAAGGCATATCTCGACAAAGATTGTAAAGGCTTATCCAGCAGCCGAAGTGTTTTGGCAGAAAGACCGTAAATGCGTTTGCCTTGATCAATATTTTAGTGTATTAAAAGTCTGTCATTTAGGTCAAGTACCAACGTTTTTACTAGCTTTTTTTTACCTGAGACGAGACAAGCAAGTCATTCGCCTGGTGGTAAGCGAAAGCCGTCTATGCAGGGCCCGCCTCAAGTGTGTGCTGTGCGATATCCTGGTCGCTTCCACAATGGTGGCATTGTGCCATGGCTTCGCTTCCTATCCTGTGCAGGTACGCACCGTAACAACTGTGAACACCTGCACACAGCACGCAGATTCCCCGATCTGCGCGCCCAATGACAATTGATGACAAACTGATGAAACACAACAATAGTTATTGGCTGACGAAAATGCGTTCCTTGCGCGACACGCATATTTTTTGCTGATCGCAGCATCGCCTACGGTCACATCGTCATGTGCGGCAACCCAATGGGTTTTATCTGATAACAGCGTGGTACAACTTATATGTACATAAATGATTAAGGTTGCGTTGCACCAAATGTTACGTTATTGATTTCATCGAAGTTAATTTTAACAGTAACATAAGCTGTTGCACCATCAAGTAAAATATCATAGTTATAGTCAAAAGGGTGACAAGAAGACGTTTTATCTCCCAAAAATGTAAATGGGTATTTTTTTGAGACTGGCAACACTTCACCCGGGCTGTCATTACGCCACCAAATTAAAAAAAGTAAGTAAGTTTTGTCGGTGGTACTGCGTGGTATTGAATTAAACATTATTTTACTGCTGTAAAACATTTTAAAACAATATAACGTAGAGTGAAAATATGGAGACAGACATGTCCCTTAGCTTCACGACCCTCAGTGGGCGGTACAAAAACTTCCCGAAAATTATGTTCAAATACAGACAAAGTTTCTTTCCTGTTATTCAAGGTTTGTTATGGGGAAGAATGACATCGATTCGTACGTCATAGGATTTTCTTTTTTTCGTGTAATATTTGTAACATTATATTATAATTGGAATAAGCTACATAAGTTCCTCCAATTGCTCCTGCAATTAATTACCTAATGTTTGTAAATGTTTTCCTTAACTTTCAAGAAGCAAATAATTGCCCATTTTACGGAACGATTGAAGCTTATGTTAGCAAATGTGTTCATTTACTATTTATTGCTATCGTACTTTAGTTTTAAACTCTAGAACGTCATAGAATTGGCTGTAGGGGAACAAATGTACTTCTCGTAAACTAATCAAAAGGACCACTGTACAACTGTACTTTAATATATACAAACCCAACCGACTCAGAATACCACCACCCCATCTCCTCCCGTGGGTGTCGTAAAAGTCGACTAAGGGATTAGCCGGAGGATGGGCAGCAGCGTCCTTCGAGTACATTAAGAACTTAACTGCGATCGCCAACCTGTCCGCTAAGCATGGCGATTATGGCAAAACCCCCCATTGAGCCCACAACACACCGATATCGGTCATTGTGGTGATCTTTGGGGGAGGCCTGTGTCTAGCAGTGGACTTTATTCGGCCGAATTGATGGATGATTGATGAAACCCAACCGAAGTGTCTAACGGCCGAAATTAATAATCAATACAATCCAAAATCATTAGATTAAAGTTTTTTAAGTTGTATATTATACATATATATAATATACAGACAAATCCAAAGATTTTGGATTAAATTGATTATTAATTTCGGCCATTACACGGTTGTCAAATTATAATGAAACTTCATGGACAACATCCGTCGTATAGTATGGACCAAAATGAAGGGCCAAGTTACGATGGAGTTAATCCAGATGTTGCCACCGCTGTAAACAATGCAGAAGGTAAAACAATTTTGCTTTTAGAAACCGAAGGAAGAATCTTGACCAAACATTATGCAATAAACAGTGATGTCGTCGTAAAATACATATTATCATTATGGCAGATAATAATAGTCAAACCAGTATTTTATTATTAGAACGAGTGTTAACAGTTTATTTAATAGATTCCGTGTTATTCCCAGCAAAGAATAAACCACGTCTCTCTCCCCATGGATGTCGTAAAACTAAGAGTTGATATCAAGAGGATGGGCAGCAGAATCTTCTCGTGTGCTAATAACAAGATACCAACGTGATTACCAATCAAATAATATCATCATGCTCAGCAGGCAGATAATGACACCTATCACTACTCAATGTAGTGATAATTTTGAGGCCCATGTTCAGTTGTGTGTAAACTAATAGGGAGAGTTTTTATAACTTCATCAACCACTGGTATGTTATTGAAAATGAATATATTACGCTATCAAATACAAAATTTGATAGCGTTGACAGTAGAGCGGAAAATAAAAAAAGGAAGACAATCTTTGTATATTTATTAATTAAAACGATACAAAATTAAATTCTAGTTCTCACACAAATCTCACAAGCACAGACCCAGAACCGGAACAACTATCTGTAGATCATACAAGTATCTGTTCGAACCCGCTACACTTAGCGCAAAAAGGTTAGCCACTGCGTGAACCACGCCGTCATTTTCATTATGCAGAAAATGGAAGAGGTATATCTCTCTGAAACTAAAACCTATCATATCTCTTTCTAAACATTCCACTGTGATATTTCCATAGTCAATATATCATAAAACTTACTTTCAAAATCTGTGTGAAGGACATATAAATGTTAAACGTAGGCCGAAACGTCATCATCCTGGTGGTTTGTCTGCGCCAAATTGGGAAACTGAGAAAAATCGCGCCGTCTAATGTTTTGCTTCATTAGTTTCATTCTGGCAAGAACGAACTGATGGACTTTGTTTTAAAAAAAAAACACTGTCACCTTGTAACTGAACATTAACCTGTATAAACAAATAGTTCTGTTAAATAAGCAATGTTTGGTATCCAATTGATTAATGTTTCTTTTAAAATTGAATTTATAGCATCCAAAAACTCTAAAACTGTCTCAAAGAATGAAAGAAATCTTGTCAAACGAGACTTTTCACAGCCAGCGTACTTCAGTGTTAAGGAGTCAATTAAAGTTCTCATTTTCTTCACACGCCTGCGCAAATAATTATTAAGTAATCAACATATTATTCTGAATATTGTTTACTGCGTTTATGAAGATTTGAATAGATTGATGCAATCATTACCTCAAATCATGATTAGCGTCTTTTGCAAACGGTTTTAAACTCGGTTTTATATTTACAAATACAAATACAACAAATACAAATTTAACAAATTACAAAACTTTACAAAAAAAAAAACAATTTAACAAATTTAAAAACTTGAGGTATCCTTAGACACCCGACAGAAGCTGTTGCGTACGACTAATCTAAAGAGTGAGTATAGTCAAGTATAATGAGGTAGTAGACTGGTACTGGACACTAAAGTGCGTATATTTGTAGTAAGAATGGTTGTAATATGTTATAAATAAGGAAATAGAGCTATGAATGAGACTGTAATTCAGCTGTACAAACTCAGTGTGCCCGACTGTGTCATGCTCATTATTCCAGACTACTTCTAAAATCACAACTTCCGCTACCACATCGAGGTCGCAATCTCGTCCCCTCATTCCATGAGAACCAGAGTCCCTCAAGGACCCGTTCTAGCCCCACATATTTTCACACTGAACACCGACGTTTTCACACGCTAGTAGTCCCAATAATGTGTACATGTACTGTGTAGTGGGTGCGTTTACAGACAAAAATTCCACACGCAATACACCCAGACCCGGGACAAATACCTGCAAATCATACAAATATTTGTTCCGTGCGGGAATCGAACCCGCGATCCGGAGCACACCATCCGACTGTATCAACCACTGCACCAAACTCTTCGCCGATGACACGGCCATTTATTGCACCAATACTGGCTGCGACAGAATAATTACAATCCTCCGATCATCAGCAAACGCCCTAGCAAATTCCAATCGACCATTTCCTCACCCGAGCAAGTTCAGTAGGCTTTGCCCTTTAAACACAATGAGAAGTAGCTCCATGTTCTGTTGATCATTTTATACCCAATACTATAATAACAGCCATAACAAACATGTACCCAGTTATCTATTAATCTTTTTGAACAATAGCTCATTTTAGATAGGGTAGATAGATATTTTTTCTTGAATTAATTGAAAATATTGGCGTCAACATTTCTCAGCAATTATAAAACATTCAGAACTGATATTTTAGTATTTTATGTATCGTGTCTTTAACTTCATTTTTGTAATTGAGTTACATGATTGGTTAAGTTTTACAGCAGAGAAAAAAACATCAAAAACTACTGTTTAAAAACAGAGATTTTAATACTACAGGCCAACGAGATCGATTTAAGCGATAGCTAGCGATATATATAGCGATAGTCTTTATTTTAAACGAAAAATACTGTTATATAAAATACGTCAAAATATCTTGCGAGTAACATTTTGTTATTAAAAATGGGGAAAAAATCGGTAAAATGTTCTAAACTAGTGAAAAACGCTTGTTTCATTGAAAAATGTAAGATATGGTTAAGAATTATTAATTCGTACGTAGCCGCTAATATAACTTTATTATTGTTGTAATTAGCCACGTAAGAATACTGGAGTGAGAGGGGAATGTGGGGGGTGGTACCCGATTTGAGATTAATAGTTTACCAATACCTCGTATTAAGCGTGCAATCTAGCGCAGCCCAAAAGCCTACAGCCTGGCAAAAACAACTGCAACTAAGCAGCCCCATACGGGACTCGAACGTTGGCTAAGGGCGTTGCTGGGGAACAAATCGAGGACCAGCTGGAGCGACCGGTATAGAACAGTTTATAATTGATGAATTAAACAAGTCCGTGCAAGCACAAGCGTGGCTCACGTTTGCAATCCTTGCATAGCTCTGGAACAAGTATGGACAAGCGTTGCTATCGCGTGTATGCGCGCATCGCTTTACTACTAGTATCAGATTTGCAAGTTTTTACAATTTATACGTACGAGTTAATTCCAAAAAATGCTGACGAAAACTTTAATTCATACAAAAAAAAGTACAAATTAATCTCAGACTAAGACTAGATTCGTTTCCTTCCTAGCCCTTTTGCTCGGGGATAAATAGCTCTTTTCTGGATCTTAAGGAACCATCGTCTAGTGATTTTGTAAGTAGGTAGGTTTAAAGAAAGGTTAATAAAGGTTGTTACTTTCCAAGTTTCTTAATAGGAAACCCTTCATAATGGTTTATCGATTGCTTTGTTAAGGATTATTGTTGACTTTCAAAGGAAAGAACACAATGTCGTGGTTCAAGGTTTTCCGCTATAGAAACTAAGTTAAATTCCTGTACGATTTCAGTAGAAATCATTTGATCTTTAAGTCACGTTAAATGGTACAGTGTTGCTACAAAAGACGGTTTGATGGCGAATGTAGTTTTATATTAATGTTTCTTTGAATATTATTGACTGAGATTTTTATAGGCGGTAAAATCTTACTTATACAACAAAACAGATACAGATCAAAATAATCAAAATCTGAAGCCTGTGCATTTCTGTTTTATTGATTACATTGTTTTTTTTTCAAAGCGATGATAAATGTGTGTCTCTGTGTAAGTCGAAAGAAAATGGTATTTTTTTAAACTTATAAGACTTGTAAGTATGCAGTGGATTAGGCCAGAATTAGGTATTCAAAACACACGCCTCGGGCCTATTTCTGTTCAGGCGACGGACTGCCCTTATTTCGTCGCCCGCAGGCCGCCACTCATAGGGGCCAGAGATCGTTCAGCGCCATCCGTTCGACCCTCACAGTTATGGTTGCTCTTGATTCTCCACAATCCTAGTAAAGTGATGCAGATGTACGGCTGCGCAGAAAGTATTCCGGGACCTAGATTAATATCTACATATACTGATATCTATTCATATTGATAGGCAGTACCGCACTGATTGCAAGTGAGTTTCCTCCGTCTATCATCATATCAACAATTTGTACGTCCATTGCTGAACGAAGGCCTCCCCTATAGATTTCTATAATTGTATCGTCTACCATCCGAATCCAAAACATAAAAATTAAGCAACATGACTAAGGGTATGGTGACCCTAGTGGGGTTTGGGCCTTGACGAAAGGCGTTACTGTGGAAAAGATAGGGAGCTGGATCAACCTTGCCGATAGCCAATTTGCCTTCTGGCGGCGGTCCGATTGAAGTAATTTTCCACGTCCAGTTGCTGTCGGAGCTGGAGTGTCCTGGTGAGGTGGAGTGGCGTTGGCTGCCAGCTTTGATTTAGTCAAAGTCACCACTCCGTCTCCTCCCGTAGATGTCGTAAAAGGCGACTAAGGGAATCTAAACCAGAGGGATGGGCAGCAGCGTCCCGTCTGTGAAGCGGTAGTCATACTGCACTCACCAACCCGCCTGTCAAGCGTGGTGAGTATTGGCAAATACCTCCCAAAATGATGACACAATTGTGGAATCTGTGGGGGAGGCTTTTGTTCAGCAGTGGACGTATAAATGGCCGATGTAAAAAAAACAAATTCAAGTCCATCGCGTAGGGCGCTATTTGGGAAGCGCTAATTCACCATTAGTGTTCTCTTACCTTTTTTTTCACTGTAGAAATACACCATGTACTTTCTCCGCCCCAGGGAAGTGGCGGTTCCGCCTCCATAGAGGTGGTGAACTTCTTCTCTCGGTCGCCCAAGATTGGGCAGTAGCCGGTATAAGACACCTACCGCCCTCTCGACCGGGGTACAAGGCGCTCGAAGTGCTCCTCGAGACCCCATTGACTGTCCAGGGTGAGCCGCGGATACTTTATGTACTGGCTTGGTACACTAATACTAGTATTTCTCCTGTGTGGTGGACGTGGGTGCGTTTACGGACACAAATGCCAATCTTGAACACACAATACGCCCAAAATCGGGACCACTAACTGCAGATCATATAAAACAATGTTCCGTGCGGGAATCGAATCCGCAACCCGAAGCAGCCGACTGTATCAGCCACTGCACCAACCATGCCGTCAAAGTCAAGGAGATGATCAATGATGGCGGAATAAGGAATGGGGGTAATCGAAAAGTTGTGTAGGGAAAGTGTACTTAAGGGGATTACATCGCTCAAATCGCAAAAATAGCGTAAGTTTAAATGATTTTGTTGACTAATCCTTTTGTGCACTGGCTATGTCAAAACAGCTAGTCGTCATAAGGTCATCACAGAAAATTTGTATTCTTCAAAATTATGAATAAATTAAGCCTAATGTTGGAAAAATGGTTAATAGGCAGTTTTTAACCTAAATTGAATTTTCTCTCTATAACGGCTGAATAGTTAGGCATGATTTTTACACCAAAAAAAGCGGAATAACGTCTGTCAATTCGTATTCTTGTATTTTCTCATTTATTTTAATATTTATTGAATATAATAAAACACTTTTAAACGGATTTTATCGCGTATATTTTAGATTTTTGTTTTTCCTAACGTTTGAATAATAAAGAATACCCTTAAATGTTACAAGCAATGCCTGTGGCGCATGACCGGAACGCAATACATCAGTGACTTGACGACTCTTATTAAATGGTAAATAGTACAGATATAACAATTACGTAAAAAAAATTAGAAATTAAGTTTGTAAATATATTTAAATGGGTTTATACTTTCGTTTTGTGTTTTGAACTAATCATAGAGTAAGCCTGACAATGCCTAAATATAAACATAAATGTAAAGCAAAGCGTGCCCGAGCTATAAAAAATTATGCTTAGTACTTACATTATGGCCGTGTGGTGCCGGCTCAGAATGCCACCACCCCATCTCCTCCCGTGGGTGTCGTAAAAGTCGACTAAGGGATTGGCCGGATCATCAGACCTTCAGAATGTATTTTGTATAATATCGTAACACTTAATGCTAAATAAGATAACTGGTGAAACTCATCATTGTTACTATTTCATTAAAAAAAACGTATTCGGGTCTCTCAGAGAGCGAATAAAACTAGGCAAAATAATGACAACACTGCGACACATCTGTGATTTTGCCTAATCTTTAGATTCTTTTGTTGCAGTATGGTCGTTTATCGGTAGTTGGCGGTAAAGTAACAAATACTAGTTTAGAGAGCGAATCATCAAGATCATTGGGTAATATAATGCCCATAAATAATAAGGTTTGAGAAAAATAATAAAATGAGAACTTTTATATACGTCATACATGAGGTAATGCGTAATTAAGCACCACAAGTTTAATTAAGTATTTCGATTAAAATAGGCTGAACTCGATAAATTTGGGGAAGCGGACTGATTAATGATAGTAGCATAATATATATCTTCCAATAAGGGCACCTAAGGTCGCTATCAATCTCTCGTGAATAACTTGATTGGATTACACGGTCAAGTTAAGTCAAGGTCAACAGATACAGTGAGAAAACTTGAATTATGGAATTCTGTAAATTTTATGTTAAACGGACACATGGCAGGTATACGGACTTAATGAATACAAGTTAATTAAACAATAAATTTATTTAAAGAGAATCAGGCAACGGTCACTTTTCAAAAATATTCATTTGGAACCAATATGTCAGTCAAATAAAGATGTTGGCTACGTAATGTCTTTTATAGCAAGGTGAAGAGACGAGAAACTCATTCCTCTGGCGATAAGCGTCACGCCTGCCCATAATATTGGTAATGCTACCCGAAATAGTCCTGCATGGCACCATACTGCGCTCGCCACCTGAAGACATTAGTTATTTAGTCTCTTATAGCCAGTACTTTCTAGCTATAGAACAATATTATAAATAAATAATACACAAATAAAAGTAATATCTACCATGTTGTAGCAGCGGTATTAGTCCTAATTTATTTGTTAATTGCTGTAACAATAATTTACATCACGAAAACACTACTCTCATCTTAGTGATAAATTATTGCTAATTATCCTGTTCTGCATTGTAATTTGATTTAGGAGGCAAGACATTTCTTGTTAAGGCGTACACAATGATGTAGATTGAAAATTAGAGCTGACCAATGAGATGGATCCAAATGTACTTTACTGACCGCACGTATATTTCTACGAACAAGTCCGTAGAGGTTTTATCTTGAAATATTTACTGATGTTGATGATTTAGGTTGGACCAGTGTTTTCGTTCGCCTTCCTTCAAGAGAACCACTTTACAGTTACTAGATACATCCGAAATGTGCCCATTAGGTGTGTCACCAACGGCTTCAGTGCGTTCGTTCTCGAGAACATAGAACCCCTTTTGATGCCGAAGATGACCGCCTAGGTGGTTTTAGCCGATAAGAATCACACCCCTCCGCCCTTGCCCGGGGCGAACGATGTTCATGACGGATACACCAAGGTGAATAAAAGGTATTTCCCTTATTTCCAGGCGAATAACTTGATCGTCTCGTTACTGGGTTGCACAAACATCAACAACTGGGTTACAAAAGATCTCTTTATAGTATTGAGGCAAAATAGTTTACGACCTCGCTTATGACAATGACCTGGCAATGTGATTTTTGCAATTTCATATCTACTTTCAGTTTATCTGAGACACCAATAACTTAAGGAGAAGGAAAATTTCATGATCATCATCATCATCATCATATCAGCCACAGGAGGTCCACTGCTGAACAAAGGTCTCCCCCTTAGATTTCCACAACGAGCGGTCACATGCCGCCCTCATCCAACGACTCCCAGCGACCTTCACCAGGTCGTCTGTCCACCTCATTGAAGGTCGTCCCACGATGCGTTTTCCGGTGCACGGTCTCCATTCTAGAACCTTTGTGCCCCAGCGGCCATCAGTTCTACGAGCAATGTGTCCTGCCCATTGCCACTTCAGTTTACTAATCCTTTCAGCTATGTCGACAACTTTAGTTCTTCTACGGATCTCCTCATTTCTGATTCGATCTCGTAAAGAAATACCAAGCATAGCTCTCTCCATAGCTCGCTGAGTGACCTTGAGCTTTCTTATGAGGCCCATTGTGAGTGACCACGTCTCTGTTCCATATGTCATCACTGGTAACACACACTGGTTAAAGACTTGCGTCTTGAGGCATTGCGGTATTGTTGACGAAAAGATGTTGCGAAGTTTCCCAAACGCTGCCCAGCCGAGTCGGATTCGACGATTGATCTCTTTATCGAAGTTGGACCTACCTAACTGGACAGTTTGTCCCAGGTAGACATACTCGTCAACAACTTCGAGAACAGAGCTAACAGAGCAACGGATATTGGGATGGGCACGACATGGGCATTTGACATGACTTTTGTCTTGCTTGTTCATTTTAAAGCCCACCTGTTGGGAAACTCTGTTGAGATCATCGAGTATTGTGCTGAGCTCTTGCAGCGATTCAGCCATGACTACGATGTCATCGGCAAATCGAAGGTGAGTGATATACTCACCATTGGTGTTAATGTCGAATCCTTTCCACTCCAGTAGCTTGCAGGCATCCTCCATTGCAACGGTGAACAGTTACAGGCTATTATATTATGATCATCAGTATTGCACCGCGTTTCAGTATCTGAGTATTATCTGCACAAGGTTCCGCTCGGGCGGAGCCATCGACCGCTCAACTAATGTATTCCTTTCAACACAGTACCACTGTGAGACAATATCCGACACAAAAAAAAAACAAAGCCAAAAAACATTTACGACGTCCTCTAAGTTACCGCCAAGGTTACGTTTCGGGTGTATTGATACCTAAAACAATGTGGGCTTACGTCAACTGAGGCTGCGAAACAAAACCAAAACATGATGTTGCTTTTTAATTATAGTTTTGACTTATATTTGCCCTGTCAAAAAATGCGATCGTACCTATTCGCCTGAAGAACAAAGCCATCCAAAATTTGTAACTTACTGACCTAATGTTTCCTAACTTTACCTAAACCATAAGACAGACTTGTTTCAAACATGCGCGTGCGCATTGAATAGATTCATAGCGGTTGTTTCTAATGAAATCGAAGGTAGCTCGTGAGATAACGACATTCTAGGTACAGCTATGTAAACAAATAATTTACAACATTTTCTGAAATATACGGAAGTATTTTTAGAAGAAGCTTGTCTACTTAGTTTAGAATCCTAGGATCTATCAAATTATTAAGCGTACGAAAACCAGTTTTATCAATTACTTGCACCTACATAAATTACCTAAGACGACAGTCGTACGTGTAAACCTGCGCCCGCGCACACTAGACGGTTGGTCAAGATTTTCCACCGGTAATTTTCCTACAAACTGGTACATCGAACATAAGAGATTGCAAATAGTTTACATTCCTTTCTTTACTGTGGAAAAATGCGCTTTTAACACTTTCTGTGAGAAATCTTAGGACTTCGCATTGTTAATTTATTGTACCTCATCGACATATTTCTGTGAAAACACAAGCAAGTCACAATTGTCATCATAATATATATTACTAGCTGTTGCCCGTGGTTTCACCCGCGCGTTTATTTTTATCAATATGAGTACAAATATAGCCCTTATCACTCAGGGATAGGGTAGCTTTCTATTAGTGAAATAAATTATAGAATCGTTTCAGTAGTAAGAGAGATTTCGCCATACATACTAACAAACAAAACCTCTTTATAATTTTAGTATAGATTAGCAAATCCAATTATACAGCACATCTGCTCAACGTGAGATCTGGGGTTCAATTCACTGGTCGAGCAGCCATAAGACGGGTTTCTGTAAGAAAAGTATTAGTAACAGCCCGGAATTTGGAAGTGTCCATTAGATTAGTACATGAGACATATTAGTACACGAGATGGATTCATCATCGAAAAATACTAAGATAGTTAAATGGGACTCAACGTATAGTAAATATACATAAGTATTACCAAATTGTGAAGTTATGATGATTTTTAATTTTTTTTGTATAAGTACCATCTTTTTAGGTGGCACTAGAATAATCAAATGACGGAGTGAGCTACCACGCGAACACGCCACAAAAACTGACCATGGCAGAAACTCTGATATCTATGGGAGAAATAGTCATGTCTCAAGTCAACTCCCGTGAACTTGAATGTTTCACCTTGTAACTTATTAATAGTCATCGTGATACTCACTTTCATAGGGAATTGCAATCTCTTAAATTCAAACGGGAGGTCATTGGGAATACGCGGAAAGCATACGCATAAAGACTGTCCCCCTGGGCTGGTCCAGCTAGTATCGTGGTCTCCATCAGATGGCTATGCACATGCGTAATGTACAACTATACATTGATTTGAACTTGCCGACCCTCAGGCAATCCATTAAAAAGCGTCTAAACGCTTCTTCGACTCTGCCCTAACCTACTCGAATACCCTCGTGGTATTCACGTAACATGTCGCCGCGACACCATCCCGTTCAATTAACTTACGTACGTACGTACGTACGTACCTTGCCTTCACCGGCCCGCGCCGAGCCCGTAGTCTTAAATATTCCTTAAAATATTTAAAATCATACCAATCCCTACATAGCTTGTAACCCCCAGCAATGCCCTAAGCCGAGGTTAGAGTCCTGCAGGGGGAGCCCTAAGAAGCAGTTGCATAGTTTATAAAATTAATTTTAGGCTTGGCTGGAGGTCGCTTTTGGCTTCGCCAGAAGTTGTCCGGTTAATTAAGCAGCCACATTTCCAGAAAAAGTCGGTGGGAAGCATTCTAAAAAATTGGTGGCGTCGAATTCCTCAGTAGTATATTTCTCAGTAGTATAGAAGTACCCACTAACAGTACAATCCTATGGCGCGGGAGACCCGGTAGACGGTGAAGTGTTTAAAATTCCAACCGGATAGTGAACAGCTTCATCTTTATTTACCACTGAGTCTATGATTTTTACACCATTTCTTCTCCCTTAAATAATTGCAGCAACATGTTAAGCTTTTTATATCATCATTTCAGCCAAAAGACGTTCACTGCTGGACAAAAGCCTCCCCCAACGAACGCTCTGGGTTTGTGTTGTGTGCTACTTGGAGGGTTTTGCCATAAGCGCCACGCTTGGCAGTAGTTGTAAATGTACTCGAAGGACGCTGTTGCCCATCTTTCGGTTAATCCCATAGTCACCTTTTAATACACCCACGGGTACGTAATACAGGTTGGTGCTATTCTTAGCCGGCAGCACACTGCAACTATTTAATAAAAAATACTGGTTTCTAATACACCCCTTAAGGATGGATTTCTAAAAACACTGAAATATATTTCTTATTTTTTAATCAAATACCCAAATATTAGTTTTCATAGATCTAACATTAAGTTCGACGGTTCTTAATAAAAACTTTTACCCGGGGTATTTTAACATCTTAAATGTAGATTTTTCTATAACGCTGAAATACTTCTTCCCATATTTTTTTACTGAGAAGGCGAATGCAATTTCTTTCATCCCCTGTTTTAGGGATTTATTTACAAAGACACTGAAAAACGTGTTTCTTTATTTTCTATCAAAAAGCTTAATATCATTTTTCATAGAAGAAACTTCAAAACTGATGGATTTTGCATACAAATTACACCCCCTGTTATACTCCTTTAAGGGTTGAATTGACAAAAACACTGAAATATGTCTTTCTTTATTTTATACCAAAAAGCTAAATACAAATTTTCATAGATCTGGCTTAAAAAATAACAGGTTGTCCACAAAAACTTTCACCCGCTGCTGTACCCCTTTGAAGGGAAGAATTTACAAAAACAAACATGTGTTTCTTTATTTAACCAGATAGACAAATACCAATTTTCATTTATCTAACTTTAATAAACGTGTGGTGCCCGGATTAAGAATATAGCACCTCTCCATCTCCTCCCGTGGATGTCGTAGAAGGCGACTAAGGGACTCTAAACCAGAAAGATGGGCAGCAGCATCCCTTCTGTGAAGCCATACTGCGCTCACCAACCCGCCTGCCAAGCGTGGTGAGTATTGGCAAATACCCCCCAAAATTATGACACAGTTGTGGAATCTATGGGGGAGGCCTTTGTTCAGGAGTGGACGTATAAATGGCCGACATGATGAACTTTAATAATGACGGAAATACAAGCTTTCAACCCCTATCTTACCTCTTTAGGGGTGGAATTTCTAAAAATATTTCTTGGTGGATACGTTATAAAAGCTACCTATTGTCAACATTTTAAGTTTCTAGCCCAATGGTTTCGGCTGTGCGTTGGTTTGTCAGTCAGTCAGTCGGTTTCTCCTTTTATATAATACTAGCTGGGACCCGCGGTTTCGCCCGCGTTTAATTTAAAAGAAATTAAGAGTACTTCGACATAGACACTTGACATAGAATATATATAAATATATTGTATTTCAAGGGTTATTTTTGCGCGGAACCCTAATTATTTTTCTGAAATAAAAGTAGCCTAAGTTATTCCTTATAACATCAGCTATCTGCCAGCGAAAGTCCCGTCAAAATCGGTCCAGCCGTTTCGGAGATTACCCGGAACAAACAGACAGACAGACAGACAGACAGACAAAAAATTTATAAATTGTGTTTTTGTTACATGTACCGTATATAATTTCAAATGCATTCAGTAAAAAGCTGTTATTTTGACATTACAAACAGACACTTCAATTTTATTTATTTGTATAGATAGAAGATTTCTCAAAGGGTTTTTATGTTCGTACGCCATATCTCTCTTTACTTTATTAAAATTAATGATTGAGACATTATTTTGAAGATTATGTTCCCTGCTAATGGCAAGATATACCCATATTTAGATAACCATTCGGTGACTGATCACGATACTGTGCGATAAACTCGCACGGGTCAACTAGTTTATTTTGAATTCAATACCTGCATAAACTCGCACTTGACAAAAATAAAAGATACATTCGGTCAATGTTCCCAAAAAATTCGAAAAGCGAGGTTTTTGACCGATCCGGTCAGAAATCAGTGTCATGTCTCAATTTGATCTGATATCAGTCATCACGAATATGCGGGAATCCACACTTGTTTCGCAAAGTTGGCAAAAATGTTCGAGCTATTTAAAAAATGGGTACTGAATCATATTATCCGTGTGGTGTCCGGATTAAGAATAGAGAACCATTCCATCTCCTTCCGTGTATGTCGTAAATGCGACTAAGGGACTCTAAACCAGAGGGCTGGGCAGCAGCGTCACATCTGTGGTACAGTAGCCATACTGCGCTCACCAACCCACCTGCCACGTGGTGAGTATTTGCAAATGCCCCCCAAAATGATGACACGATTGTCTAAATCTATGGGGGGCAATATACAGACATTGCACGTTTTGTTTAGATTGAAGGAATAAAGACAGAAGTCGCTGATGCCGATATTTAGGTCGATATTTCAATATCAGACATCCATTGAATTCGATTTTATTACTGATTCGATACACATTATTTGGAACATTGACATCATGACATACTTATTCAAATTTACTTTAGCTTTGACACAAATTTAATTTTGTTTGAGTTGTTGATAGTTAATCAACTTGCTTGTTGCTAAGCTTCGAAACCATTGTTATGGCTTTATGAAAGCAACAGATTGTGCCATAATTTTGAGGGGAATTTGCCGCTACTCACCGCGCTTGGCAGGTGGCTTGGTGCGTGCAGAATGGAGCTGCTGTTCCATAGAAGAACATACAGAAGGGACGGAACTTGTGCATATGAAATGATTAATGTACACATTAACTCGTTTGAATAATCAATAGAAAGAAATGAAATGGAACTGTAACATTAATAATTTAATGAATAATAAAATGTCTATCAGTCGTAAACATCAATAAATGTATATAAAGAAAGCGCCAAGTAAATGTTCTTTCAAACGCAAAGTTCGGTAATACTTTTTGAATTCGCTGGAATCCTAATTGACAATTACGGGCATAGTTGAAATGATAAATAGTACGTATTGTGTGTAGTATATTTTAAACCTATGTATTTGACCGTATCTACTCGTATACTCTTAGTATGTAGATTTTTATGTATGTATATCTTATTTTGGTAATATATCTTTTTTTGTACCTCTTTTCGATGCATTTCTTTTTAACCCAAAGTTTGACTGGTAGAGAATGTCATATGGCATTAAGTGTGTGTACCATCATTGTGCATAAAAGTATAAATAAATAATAATTTTCTAGCAGTCAGGCGCAGCCCTATACCCATATTAACGTTCATCAGTCATCGGCCCCCGTCTTCCGGTTATATTTTCATAGTTCAATGCCTCGCTAGATCCATGTCCCAATGGACGACCTTCATATCAATCGACGCACACAACCGCACATTATGAATTCGAGCAAAAACACATTTCAACTTACCACAAAAACTAACGCAGTTTCCTAATGAAAAGTCACTTGACGTTTACACGCAAACGCAGCCTTGTATACAGTATTATACCAAACGACCACCATTTAAAATTACCGGCGATTTTATAATATCGTAATGCATGATTGTGAGGCGGTGCTGATATTTTTTAAGTCTTCTTTCAGGCTTTACTAGTCTATAATTAAGTTTAAGCATTCAACTACAGAGTAGTATTGGATTTATTTAATAATAGAGTTTCGATACTAAATTCGGCATAAGTAGAAATGTAATTACTGTAATATATGTATAAAAGAAAAAGTAGTAGCTGACCGACTGATTGACTGATGTATCATCGCGGGGCTGGAACCGCTGGTTGTATCTAACTGAAAGGGGAATGCCCAATAAATTCCTGAAATGTATAGAAACTACCAATATTTCTAAATTATATGTATAATTAATAATGAAATTATTCTCAAGTTTGTTCAACTAGGGTAAAGTAAAACTTTTTATTTTAGTATTTAATTCGATCGTCGTATAATAAGGTTATTAAAGGTCTTGAATGTGTGATTTTCTTGTATATTATATCATTAATATTTACCATGACTTCCTGGCCTGACTTATGTAATGTACATTATCATCTAAGCATGCCAATATTAATATAATCAAAATATTTATTTAAACTGAAAAAGATAAATCATATTTTAGGCTGTATGACTCACATGTCCACTGACAATTTGGCATTACCAATGACCATATTTATATTTATTACACTTGTTCACTTGATTTAATTCGTTGTTTTGAGTTTGCGATTTGAATTACGGACTGCCTTTACTGAAAGTTGTTGTTGTTTAATTATTGCTTACTTATCGCTAACTACGTCAGTACTATTCTTAGAATAATAATTCTAAGGTACTATTATATTCGGTGCCCTAACCTTGACATATATTTATTTTTTATTGGTGCCCAGTGTAAATACTTCATGAACTTCCTTCGCCCCGGGGAAGGGCGAAGGGGTATGCTGGATTCCTACCGGCTAAAACCACTGGAGCGGTCATCTTCGGTATCTAAGGGAGGCTCCAGGTCCTCGTATGGTCACACTAGAGCCGCCCACCAGTGCCACGCCTCTAGGCACATCTCGGTCACCCCCCGGGGGATTGTAAAGGATCCCCCAAAGCGTCCCACGGCAGCGCGTGACCACATGCGTGCTACCGTTTTCTCTTGGGTCACTCAGTGTGGGCATGCAGATTCCCCAATCTACGCACCCGCGAACCCAGAGGTCTCCCGCCTTATAGCAATGGCAGGGGGTTTCAAGCGTATGGGAATTAGGCGCCAGAGCGGTTGTTGCCCTGGCGCCGTCTCGTCCTTCTTCGAGCGGAATCGGCCCACTCCCGATCCCGCTCTGCGGTCTCCTTCTGGAGCATGACGCTCTCACAGAAGGAGACCACTGCATTCCAGTTTTTGTGCTCTGCCAACATAGCCGATACTACTGCTGGCAGAGAGAGATCTTTCCCGATCCGATCGACCAGGATCCGCCGCTCGGCGGCCCACGCAGGGCACGGCTTGAGCGTGTGCTGTGCGGTGTCCTAGTCGCTTTCACAATGGTGGCATTGTGCCGTGTCCTCACCGCCTATCCTGTGCAACCTTGACATAACCTATCTTTAACAAAAATGTTTAAACTGGCTTCTTCCTAGTTTTTAGATAATTAATGGAATTGTAATGGGTTTCCTTTGATTTGAAGTGCAATTTGGTGCATAATTTATTTTTGTTCATATCAGGCATTTTTTTGTATGGCAGATGGGTATTCCGAAAGACATGCAGATATTATGAGGCAAGAAAGGACTTTAATTTTACGGTAACACGGGATAATATCAGCAATAGCGCAAATGCTAAAATGTGCAAGCGCAAAATATTAGATTAGTATATTCACAGTCCAACAGATCAGCTCGTAAATGTCACTGCTGGACAAAGGATATTGCCATAATCACCACGTTTGGCTGGCGGATTAGTGATCGCAGTATGATGTCATCAGCAACAGGGAGGATACTGCTGCCCATACTCATGGCTTAGTCGCCTTGAACGACACCCATAGCTAGAGAAGGGTGGTTTATTCATTGCCGGGAACTACACGGAAATATTATAAAAGTAAAATTTTGGTTACTACTACTACTTAAGTTAAATACCTGTTACCGTAGGTGTAGTTATTATCATCATCAAAAAAATTGTTTCAAAAAGATGAAAAAAGAAAGAAGTGCATAATATCAAACAACGGTCGTCCACTGCTGTATCAAGGCCTCCCCCACATAGATTTCCACTATTGTGTCGTCATTTTGGGGGGAATTTGCCAGTACTCACCACGCTTGGCAGGCGGGTTGGTGAGCGCAGTATGGCTACCATTCCACGGAAGGGACGCTGCTGCCCATCTCATGGTCAGAGTCAGTAGCCACCTTTTACGACATCGACGGTAGGAGTCGTAGCGGTGCTTTAGTCTAAATTCGGACACCATAGTATTGTTTATGTAGTTAAACATAATCTATAATACTTTTATTACTCACATAGAACTCCTTATAAAAAAGCGCTATCTCACAAAACTTTGTAGTGAGTCGTGAGAGATCGGTGTCGATCGATCATATTCGGAAACGTCGTAGCCGTTAAAGTTTTTTGTGATTGATGATACCTTACACTTTTGTTTCCGTCGTCCCACATACAAGTACCGTCAACATCAAATGTTTCCGAACTCTTGTATGATTATAAGGCGTTCATAATATTAAATTAGTTACGATGTCTATGCAAATTAGTACAATAAAATATTTAGAATCATTAAATTCTACGCTCCAATTTTAATCGACACGGCACGGCCTATAATTTGTTTGTTGAGATGTTATATCGGTCACGCTGGTATAAATTTGTAATGTATAATGCAGGATGAATTATGTTACTCATATAATTTATAACGCAACTTTTTATTAGAGCTTGTATTTGGCAGCGCTTTCAATAATTTTGCTCAAACAATATATTTTCTTTTGTAACTTTCCAGCGTATTCGCAGTTTTGTTATTTAAGAAGGAAACAATTGAATTGGAATTCAGCGCTTTTTTCTGGCCGTTTACCAAGGGATATGATTTGGAACAGAGTGACTTTTACAACATGACTCCAGTTGCCTTGGCAGTTCGGTCCGAATGTTCTGTTCGGACCATTATTTTATTTACTCAGACGCAAATAAATTATTTTTTTATTGCGTCGGTGCAGCAGTCACTGCCGATCATTGGTTTGACATTCAGACAGTCTAGCTAACACATTGCATCGGTATATCCACTTGACGACCAACTGCAGGTCTACAGCGTACTTGCAAACTAATCACGACTCAAATTTCATTCAGTAAAGGTTATTTTCGTTAAGCTGAAACTCTCCGGAGATTGCATTCGATACCCAAGCTCACAATTCATAATGACCGTGCATTTCGTACTCAAGGGCAAAGGTACGAATTATACGTTCGAATCTTTTGACCGTTTCGTCTCTGTAAGACTTATTCGCTATTGTCGGTAGAGAAGATATGGATTCGCGGTCGAGCCCATTGTTTCTCAGCTGTCATCACTTTCAATATATATTTCGTGAACTGCGATTGAAATAGACACAATATGCATTTGCCTTGATTAAAAGAAACCGCAGAATACCTCGCATAACATTGAATATTTTTATTTTATTTTTGTTATGTGGTCCGATTGAAAATGTATTTTATCATTTCTTAATCGAATCGTGACTGAGTTCTGATTTTATTTTATTTTTTACGATATTTTTTTGTTTCAGGTCTAAATAATCAACGCTTACATTTGCCAGTGAATCGACACTACTTAGAAGTTATGTTGTAGTTATTAACCGCTTCAAGTCAATTCCTTAGAGTGTAAGTATAAATTTTACCAGGTGTTAAGTGCAGAGTGAAAAGTGGAGAATATAACGGCAGCCAAGAGAAGCACCGGGTTTACCCCGGTGACAGATAGGTAAGCATTGTCATATCACAATAATATAATATTACAAATGAAAACTATTTTTGTACTTCTATTTGTTATGCCTTCTATACTAAACACTGTAGGTACTTCAGAGGTGAACTATGTTATGTCACTCATCATATGTAGGAGAGCTTTATTTAAGAGGACTTGATTGAAATATGCCTCGGGCTCTAAGAGGGCGTAATTCGATAGCACTTTTATATTTTTACAAACGGTAACTTGAAGCGCAAGATGATTATTCCACATGATGACGATCCTTAGCAAAATAATAAAGAAAAAACAATAGTATAAAACTGAATTTAACGGTTTCTTTTTGAATTAGTTACAGGACAAAAAACCGAATTCAATGAACTTTTGTAGAAAGATAACTTGAATCACAGAGCATATTTTTCATCCCGGAAGATTCAAATGTTTCTCGTGGGTGGATCCGCGGGCTCAAGTAGATTAGAAATGACTATAGTTTTTGCTAACCATTGTAGGAATAATTTAATGTCTCATATACATGAAATAGTAAAGGTACGGAAATACATGAAATTCCAGCGAACTGCGTGTAACTATAACACAGTTCCCCGGTGATAAAATTAAATACTGAAAAAATAACGTGCTTTATTATAAATGTATAATAATAAAAGGTTATTACATCCTAAAGAACAGACACTGTCACAGTAGGTAATGGTGCAGCTATGGTGTACTCACACGAAATGTATTCGGGCATGGCGCAATAGTACCTTTTTTATTGATGTCCTGTGAAAATTTTACATGCACTTTCTTCGCCTCGGGGAAGGGCGAAGGGGAATCCTACCAGCTAGAACCACAGGTCCTCGTAAGTTCAAACTAGAGCCGCCCATTGGTGCTACGCCTTTAGGCACATCTCGGAGTGGATGACTCTAAAGGAGTGGAGGATTCTAAAGGATCCCCCCAAGTCTCGCTGTGCGCTGTGCACATGTGACGCAATAGTGCCTACAAGCTTCAAAGTTATTGAAATGTAGTAAGTATATGGATTTAATAGGTTTTTTATTATCAAAATATATAAGAATAAGAACTGGTTTCGATAAAATATTATTGAAGTTGATAGAATATCTAGTATTACGTCAGCGATTGATGTGTTAATTCCGAGTTTTCAGTATTTCTTTCGGTAGTTGCCGTATTTACATTTGCCCAAGATGTTTCGGTAACCTAATAAATAAGCCAGTAATATAAATTTATTGAACATTCGTTTTTAATTTACTTTTCGGTGTTTTTATTACTACCCTTTTATTTTATTTATGACGGTACGGTTGGTGCAGTGGCTGATACGGTCGGCTGCTGCACTCCGGGTCCCGGGTTCGATTCCCGCTTGGTGCAAATATTTGTATGACCTGCAGGTCTGGGTGTATTGTGTGTGGAATTTATGTCTGTAAACGTACCCATGACACAGGAGAAACCCTAGCGTGGGGCAACGTTTTAAGAAAAAATACCCCAGCGTGGTATTTTTGTAGACTTGCTACACAAGCACGATACGAAATGCACGGTGCACGGTGTCGTAACGCCTAAAGTCCGGCCCTGTTCTGTAGTGCTACTCTAAGCGCGCGAAAACTTTCCACGTCGAGAACGTGCCTCGGTAGAGTAGTAGAGATCGGTATTAGAATCTACCAATTTTGATTGATGCTTGCGAAAACATATTTTTTATAATCAACGTGTAAAACTATATCCATCTTATTACAAAACATGGTTTATCGATAGTCTCAGACTATAAATGTGGTTTAATAAAATTTCTTATTACAAAAAGTGGTTTAACTCTTAGTCTTGGACTATCTATGGTACTAAAGATAAACCTGATGGGGACCTAGTTTAACCTTTGGTCTAAGTCACAATTGAGGTTAGATTTGATTTCTTTTTGTGTGTCATATTGTAATATTTCCTGAAATAGGTTAAATTTGCGTTATCCTAAAGATAGTAATGTGCCGTAATTACAATAATTGTAGGCAAGTACTAACTTTTTCTACAGAATTCCAGTTTTCACTTTTTCGTTTTTTCTGTTGTTCTATTTTATTAATATTATTCCCTAACTTCTTAACAATAATAAATACGAAGAAACGTCCAAATCTCAGAATATGTTTAAAGATTTCCGCGCGATATAGATATTCCGTTACGCATTAGTGTTGTTTGAAAGTTCATATTTCGGACATGAAATAAATGTCATAAAAGTATTCCTCAGAAAGAAAATAAATAGCATTTATTGAAACAAGAACAACCATTAGCTTCTAATAGTTATCGTCATTAAATACGAAAAATAAATATATATGTTAAAATATCAATACCATTATTATAAAAAAATTACATAAATATTCAGCATTTGGGTAAACGGAACGATGTAACCGAATGCTATCTGATTGAATGAATGTTTCCAAGGAATTCCGTGTATAATCTGTGGAAATAATATAAGCCAGAACTAAAGTCAGGTACTATCTAGTCCTGACTTATTTTGATATTTGTAATACGGACGGGTTTAAACCGTGGTACTAACGTTAGTTCCGTACTAAGTCCAAACTTCATAGTTCTGGTTAAACCTGAGTCTAACAAGATTTTTGTAATATGACTTTATATTTTTATCTATTAATATTTTTCGCCCGTTTATTTTTAGTAGGTTTAATGCCGTATCTCTGTATGCAGGTTCTCGACACGGAAAGTTTTCACGCGTTTTGAATAGCTCCTACGGTGTCCGTTTTAAATAGGCTTAAATCGTGACCCGCAATATAACATACACAGAGCATTCATGACATATGACCTCGCACTTTTTTAACTAATCACTTTTACATCCACGCGGTTACTAAAAAGCTTTTAATTTCCACCAGGTTCTGACATGTACTCACACTTGGTAACAGTACATTAATTATAATGATTAAACTAAACATGACGCCCAATCAAGTGTCCGGCAATTACTGAGTTCCAAAATTCATCGTTACGCGATTTTAATATCCAATAAACAAATTGGTAAATTCGTACTTAGGAAACATCAACTAGAGTATTTTAATTAAGGAAATAGCCGAGGGCGGCTCGTACCAGGTGTGATTAATTAGCGACTTGCTCACGTATCCAGTTTATCTATATTCATTATCTAAGCGGCTGAGGCACGATTTTGTAGATTTACTGAACGGAAAAAAGATTATTTACATACTAACTAAGGGTCTACTGCTAAAACCTAACATGAAATTTAATTTGCTTTTACAAACTATTACATTACTTGTTAATGTATTTCATTGGAGCACTCTAAAAGTATCGCAATAAATTTAAATATGCAATTCAAATATATCCGAAACGCATTTCGGAAAATAACCTCAATGGCAATCACCCGATTGAAAAAAATATCTGCCTTTGTTGTTGTTGTGTTGTTATGCTAAAATGTAGTTCCAAATGTATAGGCGAAATATAACGCGTGTAAGTGACATCGTAACGCAAACAATTACCACGGATTCAGTGCGCTATTCTGAAACACTCAGTTTTAAAATATTGCGTCGGGCATTTATAAATTTTCAGATTTTTTCAGTTTACTTAACTGATTTCATAATCATCATATCAGCCACAGAACGTCCGATGCTGAACAATGGCCTCCCTTTTAGATTCACACAGAGAGCGATTATGTGACTGCCCTTATCCAACGACTCCCAGCAAACTCCACCAGGTCGTCTGTCCACCTCATTAGAGGTCGTCCCACGCTGCGTTTTCCAGTGCGCGGTCTCCACTCAAAACCTTTTTGCCCCAACGGCCATCAGTTCTACTAGCTATGTGCCCCGCCCATTGCCACTTCAGTTTACTAATCCTTTGAGCTACGTCGGCAACTTTAGTTCTTCTATGGATCTCCTCATTTCTGATTCGATCTCGTAGAGAAATACCAAGCATAGCTCGCTGTGTGACCTTGAGTTATTTTATAAGGCCCACACTGATTTCAGTATAAAACAATTTTTTTTGTCCATCCTAATGCTATTTTGAGTAAAAGCATAATTAACTATTTATTTTCACATATAACTGCAATATAAATACAAAACTAAACGGCTGTTTTTTCACGGATGAAGTCATCCCAGATCGTAGCGTTGTGATTGCGATATACGATACATTGCGTCTTCAAAAATGTAAAAATCTGTAACCTATTATTTCCGAGATAAATGGCTTTTCTATTTTTATTATAAGCCTTAGTGTAACCTCTTCCCAAAGTTTTTGGTACGTTGTCTCTTATACCCGGTATAATTGTGTAGCTAATGCATCCAACGTAAATATTGTGCGAACATCTAGTTATGACCGTCTCATTTCACGCCTGTGGTGACAGCATAGGATCATAAAGTTAGCACAGTCGCGTATATTACATAAACATGCAATTTAAAATACCATACGTTATTCCATGCAGATCGTATGTACCACCACGATTATAATCAACCCACGACCGCAAATATAAAGCTTGTACTGCACTAAGGTAGATATGAAATCTTTTACGGTACATGAGAATTGCCTGCTTAACTTAATTATCCAAATAGTGATAATTGAATTACAGGTTTCTGTTAACAAACATCCTTACCACGGATAACCGCTTTTGTAACTAACTAAATATACTGCCATATGGAAAGTTTTTTTAAAAACGTTGCCCCACACTACTTGGCATAATTTCCAGGATCAGAAACGGGAGGATTTTGCGTAGGCAATCCTATATTGTCACATTATAGTAATCAATTAAAAGTTTCCAAGTGTTAAATAAACAATAAAGTTCAAGCAATCATAATTTGATACTCAAATAAAATAAAAACAATGTAAGATATTCGAGAATTTAAGATCAGAAATTCGCGTTTCGAGTGTCGAGAGTATATTATGAAGTAAACGATACAAATTTTGAGTCAAGATACGGTAGCAACCAGTATATGATGATATATGTGTGTTTAAGTAACATACTGCAATCACTAATCCACTTACTAAGCGTGACGATTAAGGCAGTAAGTACTCCTTTCGTTAGATACGTTCATAGACTGATATGACTAAACTTATTAAACATTGAATATGAGGTAGTAGAGTTTTATGTAAAGGGTTTGACTGGGGAAGTACACCGGTCCTACCAATTTCACTCGTTCATGTAAGCGTAGGTTTGTGAAATTACCGGTAAAAAAGGCCTTTCAACTTAAGAGTTAGGTTGGCAACCTCAGTAGGTTGCTGATGGCCATGGGTGTGGCTGCTACTTATCTTTAGGTCGGCTGTTGCTCGTCCTCCCTATAATATATAAAAAAGGTATTTTAATTCCTCCCATGTAAAATTATGGTATTCACTCGATCTATCACCCGCCACTTAAAAATATTTTACTGTTAAATGAAAGAATAACGGTGCCTCAACGCTATCGCTACGTGTCGGGCGACAGCAGTGTGACTGCAGCGCTTCTCTTGCTTCTTTCGTGTCACTAGACATGTTCATTCAGTCAGTTGATGAATAATATATATGTTAATAATGAATTCATCCACTTTTATTTCATTCGTGTTTTTATTCGAACAATAAAGACATGCGCCCTGTCACTAGTCGATTAATGAACTGAAGCACGGCCGCGTCTTCAGCACTTCGGCCACGTTTTTTATTTGGTACGATTCACAAAGCAGCGCGGTTGCAGCGCTGCGGTCACGCTGCTATCGCGTGACACAGCAACAACATTAAAGCAACAGCGTGTGTTATTCGATGCTGCAAGTCCCACAAGACCCAGGAATGTGAGCAAAATAGTGGCGCTGTCAGTTGCACTCAGTAATCGGTAAATGATCAGTTAGATTAAGCCACGCTCGGTACGGTCTGTCTATTTATGGGTGACTGGATAGTGTATTTGAAATGAGCATCTCCGTGCTTCGGAAGGCATGTGAAATCATCGGTCTTGGTTTTTGTCATTAGACGGCATTCGTTAAGTCAAATCCGAGGGCAATGGGAACACCTCTGACACTAGGTTGGCCACGAACCAAACGTAAGAGAAAGAAAGAAGATGAGACCTGAATGAAGTGTTATTTAAGTTTATACCCTTTTATAGTGCTATAATGATCATGAGCCCTTTCCGCAGCTATAAAATAGACTAAGTTTAAATGGAATGAATAAACTAAATTCGGTAAGAAAGTTCAGGGTTCAACTATAGGTTTGGTGCGGCCCAATGAGTATCATCATTATCATCATCATCATGTCAGCCAAAGGACGTCTGAACAGAGGCCTCCCCCGTAGATTCCCACAACGAGCAAGTTACATGCCGCCCGCATCCAATGACTCCCAGCGACCTTCACCAGGTCGTCTGTCCACCTCGTTGGAACTCGTCCCACGCTGCGCTTTCCGGTGCGCGGTTTCCACTCAAGAACCTTATTACCCCAAGGGCCATCAGGGTAGGTGAGGCTCAACAGGTAGTAAGTGCTCAAAGCGTAGGTGCGGCCCAATGCGTGGGTGCGGTCTAACGCGCAAGCGAATATACGCACCCCCAGCAATAGGTAGGTCAAAAGAACACTTTCGGGTTTTCGCCCAGAACGGAAAAAGGCCAAAAAGATTACCCAATGACAAGAAATAAATAAAAAGATTTAACAATAGTTGCCTGTTGTGCACACGATCTACTCATCTTTGACGATATGATTGGAATGACGATCGCCGATTTCAATAGATCAAGCATTAAAATTATAAATAAACAAAGCACGAAGTAATTTATCCTCAGCAATTCTCAGAGGTTTATGTTCTGTTTTGCATTTTTTTTACTATTGATCTAAATATATAAATATGAGGTTAAGACAATTTTGATAGCGTCTCTCGGCATTCCGCCTCCAAGCCCGTAGTTGAGAGCGGTTTATTAAAACATCTCAGGAGTAGACTGAGTGGAAGTTTGTTAACGACGTTTGTTGATTAACTCGTGGTTTTTAATAATTTTAGGAGAATGTTCATCATAAAATTATAGTGTTTATCATCTAGAATTAATTACCTAATTAATTATTACTTTTAATTTGCATATTAAGTAAATATAGATATACGTTTATTTGTACTTTAATAAACAACCAAATAAGCAGCCCTATAGAAGTAGCTTCCAGTGATGATATATGGCACAGAGATGCTCGCAAGTCGCTAACTATGAGCCTCAGAAAGCTCAAGGTCACTTAGCGAGGTATAAAGAGAACTATGCTTGGTATTTCAAATGTAATCGAAAATCAGGATAACTGTATAAAAGAACTAAAGTTTGAGCAATGTCGGCTATTGCTGAATGGAATTAGTAAACTGAAGTGGCATTGGGCAAAGCACATAGCTCATAAAACTGTTGGCCGTTGGGTCAAAAAAGCTTTACGAGTTGAAACCACGCACCGTTTGCCGTATGGTGCCGGCTACGAATAGCACTAACCCATCTTATCCCTTGGGTGTCATAAAACACGACTATGAGATTAGCTGCAGGATGGGGAACAGCGTCCTTCGAGTACATTAATAACTCAACTGCGATTGCCAACTGCAAAGTGTGGCGATTATGGTAAAACCCCTCAGCACACCAAGGCCGGTAGTTGTCGGATATCTACGGGTCGTTGTGGTTTGGGAGAGGCATGTGTCCAACAGTGAACTTTATTCTGCTAAAATGATAATGATGATGACCACGCGTCGGAAAATGCAGTTTGGGGCGATCTCCAACGAGAGGGACTGACGACCTGGTTAAGGTAGCTGGGAGTCGTTGAATGCTGCAGGCATATAACCTATCGTTGTGGAAATCTATGGAGGAGACTTTCGTTCAGCAGTGGACGTCCTGATATCATGTTAGAAGTAGTTAACAATAATTTCACAAAATACTAAATGTAGGCACAGTGTTTTTACAAACGATACAAAATATCTAGAACTGCATCTGTTCTCTTTGATTTATGATAAATATAATGTATATTTCGGTCATTGAACCTACTAATATAAGATACCATATGCTTACATTTTTCATAAACCTTTTTTGATTAACACTCAAAACATTTATTGTTGTCGAGATCGAAAACCCGATGATTACAATGTAATTTATTATCAACAGAGTACTAATTATGTATTTGCAAATTTAATAACGGTGGTGCCGGCTCAGAATGCCACCACCCCATCTCCTCCCATGGGTGTCGTAAAAGTCGACTAAGGGATTAGCCGGAGGATGGGCAGCAGCGTCCTTCGAGTACATTAACAACTCAACTGCGATCGCCAACCCACCTGCCAAGCGTGGCGATTATGGCAAAACCCTCCAATGAGCGAGGACACATACATATCGGTGGTTGTGGTGATCTTTGGGGGAGGCCTGTGTCCAGCAGTGGACTTCACTCGGCCGAAATGATGAAATTTAATAAGCTGCCAGCGGCAAAAACTTCAGAAATCCGTCGCGATATAAACGTGTTATTAAATATAAATATCAATTCAGGTATAAAATCAATGGATTGCAATCTAATTGAATATTCTTGTACGCCAAAACTGTCATGATCTCAATCAAACTGTCATGAAACAATAGTAGACAAACAAGGGACGGTTTAAATGACACACTGACAAGAGAACAAAGCTTTGTTAGCACAGGCAAAGAATGAAATCATTACGAACATTAGTGTTCGAGATACTGTAGCAAGATCTAAATGAAAACAAAATTATTCTGTCTTGCCTCCTGATTAACATGTCTAAAATGCCAAATGACAAACATGTTCAAATCGTACGGAAACGTCTGCCAAAAGCATTTCGGTACATTTTGTTCGAAATGGACTCACGAATTATTTTAAATATTAAATCCAACCAATAATCGTTTATTATTATCACAAAAATCATAAACTTATTATTTAGTATCATCGTTTTAGGTAATTTATCATTATTCAATTTATAAGATGCAACATAAAACTTTTGTTTGAAAAATAAGTCCAAGACGTATATACATTTTCATCAGTTTGACATTTACAAAAAAGGGTCGATTTAATATTATTGACTCATCAAAATAAAATTAATTGACTTCCAAAAGTAGGCGTAGGTCTTTATTTTCGTTAAAAGATCATATCAGCCAAAGAACTGGACATCAGTATTTTTTTTTTTTTTTTTTTTTTGTTGGGCTTCTCGCATACATTTCTGGGAAATGTGGTTGCTTAACCGGTCATTTGCTGGCGAAGCCAAAAGAGGCCTCCAGCCAGGCTTAAATTAATTATTAAAAACTAAGCAACTTTCGCTAAGGGCGCCCCCTGCGGGACACGGACCTCGGCTTAGGGCGTTGCTGGGGATATCAAGCTATTGTTTTGGGGACAGCTGGATCGGTATTATTTAAATTGTATTAAGGGACATTTAAAGCTACAGGCTCGGCACGGGCCGGCGCGAGCAAGAGACGGGAGGGAGAAGTGCTAACTTGAACGGGAAGGTGACGCGGCGATAGGCCTCCGCGACGTCGGTGAGGCGGGCATCCTCGGCGGCGAGGGCGGTACAACGGTCGGGTGTTCAGTGAACGAGACAACGCGAGTCTCTTCATGTGATCTAACGTGATTTTATCGTCTGGATCGACCAGAACGTGCCTCGGGCGGCGTACTCTACTGATACGGGAGGGTTCGTAGTCGGCGGCTGATACCACAAGGGGATTTGGGTGGGACAGGGCAGAATCGAGATAGCGTTTGGACGCTTGTTTCATAAATTGCCTGATGGTCGGCAAGTTAAGGTCGAAATGGAGTTGGTCGTTTCGCATGTACAGAGGCGCTCCGGTGGCCTTGCGCATGAAACGGGTTTGGAGGGTTTCTAATCTACGGAGTGGGTATGATTCGGCGTGTGCGAACACTGGGCTGGCATAGGTCATGATGGGTCGAATGCATGTGGTGTAAATTCTCACCTTATTTCTAAGGGATAATTTACTACGAGCGTTCAGAATATAGTGAAGGCGACCGAGCACAAAGGCAGCGCGGGCACGCACCATCTTTGTGTGGGGAATGAAGGTCAGTTTTTTGTCTAGGGTGACTCCAAGATACTTGGCGTGCGGTTCCCAAGGAACCGATTGGCCCAGCATCGAGATCTCCCTGAAGCGTGGGTGGTCGTCGCCTAATTTGCAAAATAGGACGGCTTTACTTTTGATAGGGTTAACTTCGATCCGCCATTTCCTAAACCATTTACCGTAGACGTTGGCTGTGGTTTGGAGGATCTTAGTTATACTATCGGGACTGCTACCAGAGTAGAATATGGCCGTGTCATCTGCGAACAGTGCTAATTGGGTCGTATTAGCAGGTCTTTTGGGGAGGTCACTGGTGTACAGTGTGAACAATAATGGGGCTAGCACGGATCCTTGTGGGACTCCGGCTCTAATGGGGTGGGGGGAAGAGAGAGCGCCCGTGATTCGATATCGGAAACTGCGATTTGACAAGAAGTCTCGTATGATGAGAACGAGACGGTCAGGCACTCCAAGTTGGTACAACTTATATAATAAGCCATTGTGCCAGACTTTGTCAAATGCTTTCGCAACATCGAAAAAGAGGACTCCCGTCATCAGGCCGCGTGAGAATCCGAACGTGATGTGTTCAACTAGTCGGTGGACTTGTTGTACACACGAGTGTTTGGTTCTAAAACCAAACTGTTCGTCGGGAATGAGTTTCTTGGAATCGGCATAATCCTTTAATCGGGAATAGATAATCCGCTCATAAATCTTCGCAAGAGAATTGAGAAGGCTTATGGGGCGATAGCTGGAAGGCTCGCACTTGGGCTTACCGGGTTTGGGAATACCGATAACGGTGGCCTGTTTCCACGTATGCGGAAATAGGTTATTGTTTAATGCCGCATTGAAGATGACGGTCATTAAGGCGATAAGACGTTCGGGGAAGAGTTTAATCACCTTGTTGGTGATACCGTCAGAGCCGGGGGCTTTGCGAGGGTGAATCTTTTTCACGAGATTTCTGACCTCGTCTGCCGTGACCGGAGGGAGGGGGTCGTCAGGGTCCTCGGCAGGCGGTATAGCTGCTCTACGTTCGACTTCAGCGTCAACCTTTTTGAGGTGAGCTTGGTCTACAGGTAGAGTGCTTGGGGAACATTGCGCTTCTAGACTGTCAGCTAGGCATTCGGATTTTTCGTCGTCATCAAAGGCCGGCCTTTGGTTGGGACGGTTGAGGGGGGGGACAGCATTGGATGTTTCGGATTTGAGTTTCCGTTGCAGATGCCAGAACGCAAGGTGGGTTGGCTCTAAGTCGCCCAACATCTTATCCCAGTTAGCCTCTCGGCACTCCTTGATACGTTCCTTGACAGCACGCTGCAGGTGGCGCATAAAGAGGCGATTGGGTTCGCTGGGAAAAGATGAGTACGCTCTAAGGGCTGCGTTCTTCTCCGTCATCAGTGCACGTACATCGTCAGGGAGTTTCATGCGATGGTCTTCCATCGCAGGAACTCGCCGTGAACACTCGTCCACGACGGACTGTACATGCCCGGTGAGGGAGTCGATCGCGCCTAGCGTGTCTGCGACTGACGTTATGCATTCGGGAATTCTATCTAACTGAGCGGACGAGGGGTCGTTGAGGCGTTGCCTAACTTTCCTCCAGTCCGTCGTCACAATGGTCTGAGGGGGTAGCCCTGTGTCCGTGGGGCCAAAGCGGGAGGTGAGGTGAAGGATCACAGGACGGTGATCGGAGTCTAGCTCTTGTAGTACTTCAATGGAATGCAACTTGAGGTTGACATTCATTAGAAGTGCTATGTCGAGTATATCCGGGCGATGATTAACATTGCTGGGGTAGTGAGTGGGATACATCGGGGCGATGATGTCAAAATTGAGGAGGTTACTGAGGGAGTATAATTTACTTCCTCTGTGGTTGTGGGTGAGACAGTTCCAAGACTCATGTTTGGCATTGAGATCTCCCGCCACTATGACGGAATCGCCTAGATCGAAGAGTGCTTCGAGATCCGATTGGATTGGATCGTCTTGGGCATTGGGGGATTGGTAAGCCGACACTATAGTGATCGGTTGATGACCTGTCATGCCTATTCTGCACACAGATGCCTCTAGATTGGAAAGGGACGGGGTATCTAGGGGCATGCAATAAAGGGATCTCTTATAGTAGATAAGAGTGCCTCCTCCACGGGAGTGGGTCCTATCGTTGCGCACTATATCATAGTTTGCAATTCTAGGGTTCCTGTGAGAGGGTTTCAAAAAGGACTCTTGTATCAACATAATGTCAATAAGGTGGTCGCGGAGGAATAAGGCGATTTCGTCTTTTTGGCCATTAATGCTGTTGGCATTGAAGATGTCTATTTTAAGGGATCGGGGTTTTATTCTGCACCTGCTTTGTGAATCCATTACGGATGAACGCGGTAGGAGAGGAGGGCGGATGAAACATCAGCGAAGTCGCTGAGAACTAGCATGAGGCCGTATTGGCCCTGGTTTGCCCTAATGGCTGCGGCCATTTGGGCGACTCTGTTCGGGTCGACAGAGTTGAGAAGACCGAGGCAAACTGAGAGGTCGTCAGTTTTGAGAAGGGGTGAGGGAGGGGCGGCCCTCTGAGAGTGCACTTGTGGTGCGGGTTGGTTGTACGGCACGGGAAGGTACGGTGCCGTATGGGGGGCGGTCATCAGCGAGGGAATCGCTGACGCTTGGGTCGCCTGTTGGGTCAGTAAACTAGGCCTCAGGGCGGGGAACGCTTGCTGGTGATTCAGCGCGTTCCACGGCGATGGCCTTTGAGGGCTGAGTCGTTGGGACGTGGGAGGGGCCTGAGAGGCGTAATGGGCGGCCTCGAAGGCTTGGGTAGCCGCTTTGCGCTTTGCTGCCTTGTTGTTAGCGCGCGGTGCTTTGGGGCATCCGCGATAATTCGCGGGATGACCCGACTCACCGCAAAGCACACAACTCGGAGGCTCTGTGCAAAGCGTGCGATCTTTGGGGCGATCGCAGTCGGAGGTGCTGTGGTCACCTAGGCACTTAACGCACCTAGGTTTGGCGTAGCAGTGTCGCTGCGCGTGACCATAGAGTTGGCAGCGGTGACACTGCCCGGGAGGACCATAACGATGGGGAGGTTCGATTTTGATGCCTGAGAGGTGGCATACAGTCTTGATATTAAAAATCTTCCGATCATTATCGGCGGTCTTTTCGCATATGGCGAGGACCATATCGTAAGCTTCACCGCTGCGACCAGCGTGCATGCGATGAACTTCGAGGACGGGGATACTTTGCGACAGAAGAGAGAGTACGTGTGAAAGTACACGTTCCTGTCTTGGAGGGCACGGGTCAAAGACCTGAAGTCTTGGGCAGTGGGAACTGCCACTTTGACCCCGACGGCTGTGGTGCGGGCACTTAGGTAGTTAATACCTAGCTCTATACACATTTTGGACACGTCATTCCACTTGTCCTTGGCCTGAATGTATATAGCAGGCGGTTTTTTGTCCTTTTTAGGGACCTTGGCGGGCTGGGATTGGGAGTTAGCGGGGGTAGGGGTAGGGGGAAGACTGGCCTGAGAAGAGGCCGTTGTGGGGACAGGGGCAGAGGGCGGAGCGGAGGACGAAGCCTCGTCCGTTTTCGGGGCTTTAGCGGGCGCTGCTTGAGCAGAGGACTTGGCCTTGCGGGCCCGCTTTTTACGGCTACCGCTGACGAGTTGGAACTCGTCAGAGGCCGAATCGGAGGAGGGGATTTGGGGGGGAGGGGGAGAGTCCTCGGTCTCTGACATGTCCGACACGTCCGAGAGTATGGGCATGTCGGCTTCGGGGGACGTGGAGGCGTTCGTGCTGGCGGTGGGGAGGGGGGCTTTTGCCTGAGGGGCGGATGATATGCCGGCATCTAGTTCGGGGGTTGTGCCCCTTTTTTTGGGTTCGGGATAGGGGGGCTGCACTTTTGTGCCTGGCTCTAGTGGGGAGAGAAGGTTGCCATACTTGGCAACAAAGTAGGGGTCCTTTAGGAGGATCTCCCTAATATTTTTCCACAGCGTGGCGTCGTCGGCCATTTTGTTTATAAAACAAAATGGCGGACGGGGGGACGAAAACAAAAATACGCTATAAGCGCGGAGGAACAAACGCGATTTACGCGGTCCCTAACCTCCCGGGTTGGATGGGCCCGGGGGTGTGTAACAAACCCTCCCTGCCGGGTATAGGCAGGGAGGTGTGAGTACCTGTGGTGAGCCCTAAGCTAGTACCATCCGTGGCCAGTCTTAATGGGCAAACGGGTCCCTGACAGCTCTTTTGCAAGGGGCGATAAGGTATCGCCCGCAAGAGACTGTATAATCTGAAAATGTAGACTCGAACTAGGGTCGACTAGGGTAGCCCCCAAGGCCGGTGGTCCTAGTCCGCTGCCGACTAACTGCTTTGCCCTGATGGGGCTAGGCGGGTGTGCCGGGTCAACACCCCACTTGGCTTCGTTGGCACCGTAAGGTATCCGCCGAGGACCACCAAACAGTGGTTTTTCCCTGAAGGGGCACAATAACTCGATGAATTTAATCGGTCAAAGAAACAAAAATCAGTAGTCGCCTTGAAAAAGGCAACGCGTGATTTAATTGAAGTGACTGCAATCCGACGGGACGGATTGCGAACAAACACTACACGGCACACTGATCGGGGAGCGCGAGCACTGCACGACCGTCTGCGGCGAGCGTCAGACACGGAATGTGGACATCAGTTCTGAACAAAAGCCAAATAAACAAAACAAATGAATAACACACATGGTACTCGCACATATAGTATCAAATCTGAGGGATCGATCGATCGCTGATCGATGTCCAGTCGCCGTCGCCCGAACAGGAACAGGCCCGAGATGGCGGCGCGTGTGTTCTACACGTGCCTCTCGGACGATAGGTGCGGCCAGCCAGGTAGCACAGAGACGGGGCCCGTCAAACAGTGACGGGCCGGTCAAATAGTGACGGACCGATATCTGCCGGGGGCGCGGTCTCATGCTGACGCTGTGTAAGTGGGGGGACACCGTGGGGTTTTAGCCGGTAAGAGTCTCTCCGCCCTTGCGATGGAAGCCCATGAGGATTTCCAACCGACAAAAAAGGGATCGATTGGTCATATAGTGTGTGGTTATTGAAGGCTGCTCGTCCGACCAATTGGCTATTAATGCCGGGTTCCCTCAGGAATTGGTTATTTATGCAACGCTGTTTTTGCTGCATATAAACGATCTGCTAAAGTCCGCTATCTTTGGGTTAGCAGACGACAGCACCGTTCTTGTGAGGTACTTATCCAATGCACGGACCAGCGCGTCGTTGATCCAGTCTCTTTTGATTTTGATTCAGTCCATGACCAAACGCTCGAACTTGTCCCTGAAGGCAGTCACCGAGTGGGGTAATGCCAGCTTGCTCAAGAAGACGGTAAGACAGTATTTCATATCGGAACAGCTACTCAACTTATACCAAGTGCAAGTTCGATCATGTGTGGAATACTGCCTTTATCTTTGGGACGGTAGAAGCTTTCGAGGTGATTAACGGTCGAAATGAATAAACAATATAATCCAAAATCTTCGGATTTAAGATTTTGAAATTTATTCGTTGTTGTGTTACGATCACATTTGACAGAAAAAAACAAACATATCCGTAATCCGAAATCCGAAGATTTTGGATTGAACGATTATTCATTTCGGCCGTAAGCGATGCGATGCTCAATAACAAAGATGCACTTGTCGCGTCAAGGCTCCAGAGCATCGAACATAGCCGCAGAGTTGCAAGCATATCAGTTGTTATCGTATATATTACGATGAGTGTGGAATTACGCGATTTAATTCCCTCAAAATCATTCCATCATCGCACAACCAGACGATGGCGATTGTGTTGGATGTTCCGCCATACGCATGCAGCGTTTCATTCGACATTTTTCGTGCATAATATATATATATATATATAGGTATCTAAATAAATGAAGTAGATATATAAAAGTTATTATTGAAAAAAAAAACAAATATAGAATATTAAAATGTCTTTACATAAATTGTCGTTACAAATCGGCATAGAGAGATCGGTGGTTCAAATTACCAAATGACGTTTTCGAGATAAAAGAACCAAGGTCTTAGCAACCTTCCGTCGCCGATCAGACATCAAAATGGGAAGAGATTCGTGTCAAGGTTAGCGCTACAAAAATAATTTAACTTTACAACGAGACGAGCATAAGACAATCGAATGTATTTGATGCCTATTTTCCAAACATAATCTGGATTTGTTTTAATTTTTATTTCTATCCAGTCATTATTATCGTCTGCTACGATTATTAACTACTGTTGAACTTAATCCTTTTTTTTAACATTAACCAGAGACAAATTCAGGCATGCAGGCAGGCAGGCAGGCAAATCATGAAGAACTAACCCTGCGTGGCACCACACTGCGCTCTTCACTCGAGACATTACATTACATTGGGACGTTACATTTTAGTCTCTTATGCCCAGTATTTTCACTAGTGCCCTTCCAACCAGAATATAGGAATGTCTAAAGTTTAAACACTACTGCTGTGCGGCGAATAACTTGAACTGCAGCGGCACTTACCTAGCCGGACTCTTGGCAATAGGTGCCTTTCCACTAGTACACACTTAAAAAAAAATTGTAGGCTGTAGTGTTGATATTAGCGCTTAGGAAGATGCTGATGTCGCCATTTAAGACGTCCAAAGAAAGGGAAGCCGTGTTGTTCCAGACGAAGAATAGACGACGCTCTTTCTTCTATTCGATAGAGAGACGAAAAGTGATCCAGAGCATAGATGCTTTTTATCTGTAGACGACTTTTTTAAGCTCTGCTCCACACTTGTATTTATCCTGTTTCGTGGGTCCAGTTTACAGTTACAAATCTCACATTTACAAACACTCGGACCCGGAAGAACTATCTGTAGGTCATACAAATATTTTCATCTTTTTATTTCAATTTCTGTGTGGTGTCCCGATTAAGAATATAGTTGATGTCATAAAAGGCAACTAAGGGACTCTAAGCCAGAAGGATGCGCAGCAATGGGGACTCCTATGGAACCGTAGGCATACTGCGCTCACCAACCTGCCTGCCAAGTGTGGTGAATACTGCCCAAGCGTAAGGTGCTCCCTCAAAATTACGGCACAATTGTGGAAATTTATGGGGGACGCTTTTGTTCAGTATCTTTCGGCTGACATGACGATGATGATCAAACCCACGACACGTAGCGCAGAAAGCCATAAGACTAAGAAAGACTACTACTAGCCACTATGCCAAACGAGCCGTCAGCCTAAGCCGTGGTTACGTTCAGGCTGTGCATGCTAATAATCAAGCAAACGTGATGAAGATCAGTGCTAAGCACGTTTAACACAATGTCAATAGAAGCAACATGGACAGAGGGTAAAGAAAAGCTTGATGCTGAATAGTATCCACCTTTTATAGGTTAGTTACCCTAACGACATGAACTATTATTACGCCTGTAGCATCTACAAAAGTAAACACTCTGTGAACTACGTACCATACAGGGAAACCTGTTTATGCATGCTGCATATGGACTTGGAATATTGTGCTCTCAGTGTGAGAACACTGTCGCCTTTCATTTATAAGTATCACTGGCAATTGCGAGCTCAATACTATTCACGGCTTATACGTACGGATGCACCTGGTTTCATGGCCTAGAACTGGGATCGCGAACCTATGGCACGCGATAGGAAATTGTGGGCACGCCACTGATCGAGCGCATGGAATATCAATATAATTATTGTTCGATGTTGTCAGCAAAATTCACCGATACTAACTATTCGAAAAGAAACTTTGCAGTTATTATAAATTGCAGAACAAAATGTATGTGCTTATTTTTATACGGGTAGTATTAAAACGAGCGACTATAAATTAAAATTACAAGATGCCAAAAATACTGAAAATGGGTAACAAAAATGCTAAGTGAGCGACAGCCTGTGAGCGAATAAAAATGATTTCGTATACAACATGAGGGTGGCCCAAGGGCAGTCCAGCCGCACTGTAACCTACTGTGACAGTATTTGTTCAGATTAATAATAAGCTTTTATTACTATTAAGGTAGTATTGAAGCTAGTGACTACAAAATAGTCGCCCACTCGGTATTTCTAGTCGCCCACTTAATGTTTTCACTTATCATAATAATTATTATTTCCGTTTTAAACTCGTCTTTAATATATAATATTAATGTTTACATAAATTATATTAGTGGTAATAAAATTCTAAGACGCTATTTGGAACGTACATAAAGCATACATGACAAAAAAAAATTGAAGAAATTTTAGGCATGTAGATGGTAAAATGTTTGCCACTCCTGGCCTAGAAGCTACCCTTGCCGACAACAAACACATACGTAATAGACCTAGAAATTACTAGACGGTGTACCAGAACATTTAAAATAAGAACTTTATCTGTGTTAATTTAGTATGAAGATTCCGTTTTGCGATTACGAAGTTTGCCCGACATGTTTCTTGCATTAGTAATTTAAGGTTTTCTGGACTTCGTCGACTTTTGAACGAAGGAGTTCCTAACTGGCATTAACATTAATACGTAAACAAATTATCTACTCTTGCTGCGAGTTGGTGTCTTTTCGTCTTGTTGGTTGAATATAGGATGCACTGTTTATCTGTGTTCTTGAATGACTATTATATAGCAGTGATAGCATAGTAGTTGAACGCTTGACTTTCATATTAGAGGGGTTTGAATTCGATCCCGGCTCGCACTTCTAACTTTTCGGATTCACGAATCAGAATTTAATTATTCCTTGCGGTCACGGTGAAGGAAAACATCGTGAGGAGATCATCTGCACACCTCAGAGGGCTCCAAATGTTCCCAATGGTATGTGTAATCCGCCAACCTGGACCAGGCCACTGTGGTGGACTAAGACCAAACCTTTCTCATCCTGAGAAAAGACCCGTGTCCAGCAATGGGCTGATTATGAATGACGATTACGAACATGGAAACGGGGCAAATCCTCCGAGCAGAGTAGGGTGCAATAAAATAACATTGGTTATCAGTTATGTCATCCCATTAGCCCGTAAACGTCCACTGCTGAACATGGGCCTCCCAATCACCACTACAATGAAAGGTCATAGAGGAGATTGGCATAAACAACAAGCTTGGCAGGCGGATTGGTGATCGTGGTGTGTTCTTATTAGCACACGGGAAGATGCTCTGCCCATCCTCTTGATATCAACCCTTAGTTCCCTTGAACTATACCTATTCAAGGAGAGGGGTGGTCAACTATTCTTTGCTGGGAACCACACGGAATATATGGAAGATTACGTAATCACATTGTGTGGTTGATTATAGATTTAAACCACCCCGTCTCTTACGTAAATAATACAGGAATTTTGATAAAAAATGCGCAGCAGAATCCTCTTATACGCCAATAACAGTGTATTAATTTCACCGATCACTTTTCCGAGCGTTACGACAGAAAGTTTCTGTATGGTGCCTGGATTAAGAATATAGCACCACTCCGTCTCCTCTCATGGAGGCATCATATCAGCCAAAGGACGTCCACTGCTGAACATAGGCCTCCTCCATAGATTTCCATAACGAGCGGTCCTGTGCCACCCTCATCCAACGACTCCCAGTGACCTTCACCAGGTCATCTGTCCACTTCGTTGGAGGTCGTCCCACGCTGCGTTTGCCGGTGTGCGGTCTCCACTAGAGAACCTTTTACCCAACGGCATCAGTTCTACGAGCAATGTTCCCCGCCCATTGCCAATTCAGTTTACTAATCCTTTCAGCTATGATCAATTTATGACAACCTAAGTTAGGATATGCTAACATTAAATAAACCTTTAGCCGTGTGGTGTCCGGATAGCCGTGTGGTGTCCAGATTAAGAATATAGTACCACTCCATCTCCTCCCGTAGATGTCGTAAAAGGCGACTAAGGGAATCTAAACCAGAGGGATGGGCAGCAGCGTCCCTTCTGTGAAACGGTAGCCATACTGCGCTCACCAACCTGCCTGTCAAGCGTGGTGAGTATTGGCAAATACCCCCCAAAATGATAAAATGATGACTCAGTTGTGAAAATCTATGGCGGAGGCCTTTGTTCAGCAGTGGACGTATAAATGGCCGATATGATGAAAAAATAAACCTTTTTATATTACTACATAAATATTTGAGATAACTACACAAATCACTTTATTGTTGGCACTTGTACAAGCGATGCTGCTTGTAGTTTATTAAATAAACATCAACTTAATTAAGATGGAGTTGCAGTAGTATGCTGCATATGCAAGACAATTGAGGTTATCACTGTAAGGTTGCCACTTGACAAAGTAACGCATCGGTGAATCGTGAGTGGCCTAGATCACTGCATTGTCTTCTTATCTATAAAAGCTGGTATTATTAACCACATAATCTCTTGCTCTACTTAACGATATTCATTGGATCCGATGGGTTCCGCGTGTTGTCTGAATTATGAATATAGCAACACTCCATCACCTCCCGTAGATGTCGTAAAGGACGACTAACGGCCAAATAAGGAAACACCAGGTAATATTAGGTCCTTACATACGAAATTATCGGATAACATGGAAAAACCAAAACAAAATATCTATTTAATTATATATTTAAGCAATCACAGTATGTACCGTAGCTCTATTGCCATTTCATAGGTTTGATTCCTTTGCTGAAGAGAGTGGGAAGTGTGGGAGCGAGAACAATAAAATCTTTGATGGCAATATGGACTGCCTCATTGGATTTATTTTTCCTTGGAGAATGTTGACCAAATTCCGAAAAAAGTGGGAGTCTGTTGGAGCAATATCCGGGGAGAATGGTGGATGTTGGAGAAATTCTAATCGCAACTCCTCTAATTTAGCGACAGTATGTCGTGCAGTGTATGGCCCAGTGTTTTATTGAAGCAGTAGTGGGCTAGAGCAATTGGCCAGCCTTGGTTGTTTAACGGCTAGCTTTTATATCATGGTTTGCAATTGTTGACAATACACGTCTGCCGTAATTGTGTGGCTAGATCTTAGAAAGCTGCAGTGGATGACACCAGCACTGGTCCACCAAACACTCATCATTACCTTTTCTGAGTCAACTTTCGCTTGGGACAGGATTTGACCGGTTCTCCTGGGTTCAACCGCTGTGATGAGCAATTCCGACTATCGTACAGGATCCAGTTTTCGTCATAAGTAACGATACGATTCAAAATCATTGTGCCAGTTGAGCAATGTAACGCAGCACGCGACGCGTGTTTGTTGGTGCGCTTCACTCAATTCACACAGTACTCGTTTTAGAGCTTTTCCAATTTGTTTCAAGTGAATTAAAACTGTTTTTCTTAACTTATCAGCGCGCCTAGTGGGGAATCTGCATGCTCAACCAAGCGACCCCCGGGAAGACGTCGGTGTGAATGTGGCCACGTGCCGGCGTCGGCGTAACACACCGCATAGCAAGGCTTCGAGGGAATCCTTTACAATCCCTTCGAGCGGTGCCTGGGGGATGGCCTCTTTTCAGTCACCTTCCCTCCACTAGAGGGGTTGACCGCTTTACAGTCATCCCCTCTGAGATGTGCCTAAAGGCGTGGCACCAATGGGTGCCTCTAGATGGAGATTATTCGAGTTCCTGGAGCCTCTCTTCGGTGCTGAATATGACCACTCCGGTGGTTTTAGCCGGTAGGAGTCCTGCCTGCATGTACTTTCGCTCTTTCCCGGAGCGGAGGAAGTAAATTGTGCATTTCCACCGGATCAAAAAAGGGTCAAAATTTCCAGAACGAAAACGTGGAACCAAAGACGTACCTTGTTCTTTTGCAGAAGCTGCCCCATACATATAATTAATCCTTCGAGCTGTTTCTGCAGCGCTAGTAACACTGTGGAACTCGTATTCGTAAATAACGCAATATTTTAAGTATTCCATATTATGAACAGACCGATGTCAAAGAAAAATCAAATGACGCGAGAACAAATTAACAACTAAATTCGAAACAAATCATCATCATCATCATATCAGCCTAAGGACGTCCACTGCTGAACAAAGGCCTCGCCCTTAGATTTCCACAACGACCGGTCACATGCCGCCCTCATCCAACGACTCCCCGCGAACCTCACCAGGTCGTCTGTCCACCTCGTTGGAGGTCGTCCCACGCTGCCTTTTCCGGTGCGCGGTCTTCACTCAAGAACCTTTTTGTCCCAACGGCCATCAGTTCTACGAGCTATGTGCCCCACCCATTGCCACTTCCGTTTACTAATTCTCCGAACGCTGCCCAGCCGAGTTGGATTTGACGATTGACCTCTTTCTCGTAGTTGGACCTACCTTTGAAACACAAATACACGAGCTTAAATATGAATTTTCAATTCCTGACGAAAAGCCAGATATTTGAGACCAAAGTAGCCATCAGATTGACAAAGCGCCAATATCATAATATGGAAGGACCTAATATTAAACCCCGCTTTAACTATTCAAGAAACCCGTTTTCGGTAGGAAACCGGGCGGCTCAAATAGTTAAAGCGGGGCTTAATATTAACTGGCGTTTCAGTATACACCCGTAAGGTGTTCTGTGGTAATAGTAGCCATATTACGCTCACCAACCCTGCCAAGCCTGGTGAGTACTGACATGTTACCCCCAAAATCATGAAACCGTTGTGGAAATCTATGGAGGAGACCTTTGTTCAGTAGTGGACCTTTGACTGATATGATGGTGGATTGCTATTTGCAGTTAAGACAATAAGGTACTGATAAAAAATATCACAATGTTATCGTTCATCCATTTGCATATTTGAATTTCGTTCATTTGCGTGACAAAAGCGCTCGTACGGGTCATGAGAGAGGATATTTGTATTTCTTGAATTTAAAAAATGTTTTGTTATAGTCACTCTTAAACTTTCGCCACTTGAATACATGATTTTAAGATAATATCGGGTCTATTCGCGCACAGATTAATATCAAAATAATATTTTAGCTAACCTCAACATTTCGATCAAGTTGCATTGACCGTGGTCACGAGTAGTCAGTCTACTCCAGGTTATATTATCTTCTGCGGGTAATTTTGATTTTACTTAATCGCAATAATCCAGAGAAACGTTTGCATATTGTCATTGTCAACGGAGATTTGAAAGATTATATAAAAATCGTCACATGTCAACAACAAGCTCTCTGTTAGTTTTAATATGTGTGGTATGCCACTCGTCTAATATCTTTGTCCAATTCCAATTGTTCAAAGAATTGAATGATTCCATCTATAGACACGATTTGATCAAAGATTTTGCCGTTTCAATATTTTCAATCAAACATACCTATATGAGTATGAAGCATGAAAGCAAATGTGTTTATGATACATGGCACCACGATTAGACAAATAAAATAATGCGTTTGTAATTGAATATCACATTTTGGACAAAGATATTGAATGGGAACCAAGCCACGCAACACAAGCAACCAATTGAACCAAACAATTGGACAAAGATGGACAAATAGTGCATGAGTGGGATATTCCAATCGACTTCCTCCGCCCTGAGAGGGATGACTCTTACCTGTTACCCCCTTACGTGTTCCTTCTATTTATCTATGGCTGTCTGTCTGTTAGGCCTTGCCCCATGGCAGATATAGGCCTATCACTTAGTCTGATGAACCCCATCTCTGTGTGCCCTGGCCATCCGCACATTTCTCGAGGGAGGCGCGTGGAACAATTGGCTTGCTGCTGTCTGGGGCCTGATTCTGTTCAGGTAACACAGACTGCCCCATGTTCCACGCCCAACAGTTCGTAGCTCATGGAGGCCGGAGATCGGTCAGCATCCTCCGACAATGCCTGGTCCGTTTTCCGATGCGGAAGAGAGGTGGTCTCTTCCCGCTGCTGCTCCACTGTCTCCATTGGGGGGAATCAGGTCCTCGCTACAGGAAGTGAGAGCATCCCACGCGCTCTCGCTCTGGACGATGGACTGAACCAAGGCCGGAAGCGAGAGGTCACCGTCTTCGACCGCCACGATGAAAGAAAGACGCTGCGTCGTTCAAGCTAGGCACTCATCCAGCGTGTGTTGCCACCCTGATATCTGTCAATATGTCAAATAATCGAAACTGGATTCGAAATTAGAACTATCATGTCCTACGTGACAAAATATCCGCCTGTTCCACTACACAACCCCCGCATGATTTACTCTGTGCAAACACTAGCGTTGACCTATTGTATGGAATTCGTTAGAAATAGAATGCTAATATTATAATTGACGGCATTTATGGCAGTAGCTAGTGGTTTAGATTTCTGTGCTAGGTGTCTCGGGTTTGAAGCCGTCTAGGGCTTGAGCCCTGCACGGAACAAATGTTTTTAAGGCCTACATACAGTTTTTCCAGGTCTGGTTGTTTGTGCATGTGAGATTAATGTCTGTAAATTGCTGTACCGATACCACATCATAAATCATTAGCTTGGAGTATCGTTTTCAAAAGAAAAGAAAAACATTAATTATTAATGCCTAAAAGTAAACCATTGTGGGTATTCGCGCCTCCATTACAATAACTACGTAAAACGAACGTTTAGTTTCTTTTTTCTGTCATGTAGTAATTTCTAAAATGTCGGTATTGACAAGCGAGAAGTTATGCTCAAATTTCAGCTAGTAATCAAAATAATAAGTTTATAACGCACTGTACTTTTGACCACAGGATATATAGTACATGATTGTACATTAAAAAAACAACAGCTGGCGGTGCTGTATAAATATAGATATACGTATTATATTTTTTATCTTTTTTGTGGATAAAATATATATACCGATGATGATTATAGTGACACGTATCTAGATAGCTTAATGTATAGGTACTTATTGTTATGTACAGTTTCAAGTTTAGGGGAATAGTATAGTTATAGTTATATGTAGTAGTATATCATAGTTTCTTTGTAAAGTGCACCACAAAATGTAGGTAACTAATTACTACAGTACTTGATATTAGGTTTAATTATAATTCTGACACCTACAATATGAAGGGTATTGAAATGTAACATAATAATATATTTATTTATTTAATACTTTATGCACTAAAACTGTACAAAGGCGGACTTAATGCCATTAGGCATTTTCTACCAATCGACCTTAGGGTGATGCAGAGAAAAAGAAATACATGGTAAGTGCACAGACAGTGTAACTGTGGGTGGTTAAATAACGAAAGGCAATTTATGCAAGACGTTTATCGTTGACTTAATATAAATATATACATATATAAATATACGTACACGTATAATAATAAAACCATACAATAACAAAATATACACATATAAATATTTTTTTGTAGGAATTACTAACATAGAGATGTTTCTGCCAAAGAATTGAGGAGGTATTTGGGTAGTTTATTTTTAAAAGAGTAGCGACTGGTGGCCATCCTGATTTCAAGAGGTAGCGAATTCCAAAGAAGAATAGATTGGACAAAGAAAGAAGAGTGTATAAAGTCCGAACGGTGAGACGGACATTTCAAGATACGATTATGTGAGGAACGAAGATTTTTGTCAAGATTGGAGCAAATATACTGAAAATGAGAAGTAAGTAATATACTGTACATATTTTGTATAATAATAAATAAGTTCAAGTCTATAGGTATAAAACAAATGTGTCAAGACTTATAGTCAAATTGTATCAATCATTGCTGCCATAAACTAAGACTTGATTTGCCAATCAATTTCATTTGTTACGAGCTACGACTCGAAATTATTATGTTCACTTACGCACGGTTTATATATCCATTAACCACGTCCATATCAATCACTGTAGCTAAATGTCTACGAGATAAATTAAATAGGTCAGCTGTATTATATCAAACATAGACCCAAAGTCTATAAATCCATCTAGTATTCATAAGGTATTTAATACCCAACAGATCATTCAACTAGATCCGATATTGGCTCGCGTGCTCAAAGCTAGAACGGAATCATATTATTGCATAACAGTAGTGCAAACATTCGCGTGCATCGCAGCCTTGCCAGCGTTATCAACCGCTTCCCGGACCGATGTCTGGGTGACCTTTGTATTCGCCGCTCGGAAACTAGGTCGTCGGCTTCTGACCTTTTGTTTGTATTACAGCGGATTGAAAAAGATAAACGATCTAGCCCGAACGCGGCCGGAGACGTACGAACTCTATTTCGGGTGCAGCCGAACTGCAAGGGGAAGCGTGTCAGTCTGTCACTGATACGTACATGATTAGAGCGTTTTGTTATTATTTTATGGTGGTGAAATCCTCATGGACTAGGCGAGGGGCAGAGGGGTGCGCCAGAGTCTTACCGGCTAAACCAGGCTAGGAGATTTGAGGCATTTACCGCACCCCTAGCGGGTCTTAGCCCGCCATTTATGTCGGTCTCATACCCTTTACGGTCTGGCCAGCCACTAGAGAGACGCCGAAACCGATGCATCACCGTCTCCGACCAGTCTCTGATCTGGCGACAGATTGGCATGATTAGGGCTTGCGCAGATGACCGTTTTGTATTTTATTGAAGGAACATCTGCAAACAGGCGAGACGACTAAAGAATGCATTAGTCATGGAGTTTAGTTTTAATAACGGCCAAACATGTCTGTGCAAAGTCTAACGTATGCGTGAGCCTTAAAATAGACTGTAATTCTAAGCGATGTAGGTCGTCAATCAACATTCGCGCTGTAAGCAGGAGGTATTTTTTACTTTCTACGCATTTGTCACGGGAAGATATAAATTGGATTCATCTTAACACATTACGAGTTCTTCACGGCATACTTCATAGTAAAGACGAAATTACTGCTAATTCAAATATGGGCTACAAATTTGCAACGTTTTATAGTTTGCAGGATTTTTTATAATATTATGAGATTTCCGACTAAGTTTGGATAATCATATCGGAAGCAACTCTTTAATGGCTCAGCGATCTTTCACACTTTGCAGCCTTATTCATCTAGAATAAAGTATAATTTTACAAATATAAGCAGTGGATATTATTGTGGTTTTCAATTGGGTGTTATAAGATCTAAAAACGAGATACGCCAGCGAAATATACGTCAATTAAGTCGATGTTTCTCAGCGCAGTAAATTCGATTCTGCAGGGCGGCAGTGCGGGTTGCGCGGGCGGCGCTGGCGGCGGCGTCTTATCGCTTGATTGACTACGATCAGCGACGACTTTAACGGCTCTTCAATTATTGTGACGACCTATAAACTGAATCTCTCGGGACAAATGGGCGATTCAACTCGTTTGAACAATGTAACTGTTGGCACTGTTCATATTTCACAGAGAATTCAATGAACTGATTTAAAATCTTATTTCATCACGTGATTGCTAAGATTGGCTAAGAGTGAAGGTGCAAAAACTAAAATGACTACGCTTGGTTCTAGCTGATTGAGACAAGAAAAACTGACACTGGATTTGTGTCAGTTTATCTTGTCGATTTAAAAAGCCAAATTCAAATTTACGGATTAATTAGGACTAATTATTAAAAAGACTTCCTTGTGGTAGTTTGGAAACAATCGAAAATAATCTGAGGGAGCAAAAATACTACAAAGTGGATTAAACAGAAATCAAAAGATGTATTGGCTAACCAAAACAGAAATTCTCTACTTATTCTACTCTTCTTCTTTTCATTATATTCATCATCATATCAGCCGGAAAACGTCCTCTGCTAAACAAAGGTCACCCAAACTACAGATTACATGCCGTGTGGTAACTTTGGGGGAACTCGCCTGTATACACCACGCTTGGCAGGTGGGTTGGTGAGCGCAGAATGGCTTCTGTTCCACAGAAGGGACGTTGCTGCCGCCTTTTGCTACATCCGCGGGAGGAGATAGAGCGGTGCTATATTCTTGATCCGGACACCACATGGATTCTTCACTGTGATCATACGAGGACCTGGAGCTCCCTTAGGTGCAGAGGATGGCCACGTTAGCGGTTTTCGCCGGTAGGAGTCCGGAATGCCTTTGACCTTCCCCAAAGCGGATGAAGATCATGAATTTCCACTGGGACCAATAAAAAAAGGGTACTTATGTCAATGGAAATTTATATGAACAATGGGATATGTATATGTACCCACTTCGTAGCACACACGTTAGCATGTAGATGTCTACTAAGCATGTAGATGTCTACTAAGCCTCATGATAGACCGCTACGCTGAACTACAGGAAATGTCGCTATTATATATTGCTGATAGTAGAGTCTTTTGCCGTGTGGTGCCGGCTCAGAATACCACAACCCCATTTCCTCCCGTGGGTGTCGTGAATGTCGACTAAGGGATTAGCCGGAGGATGGGCAGCAGTGTCCTTCGAGTACATTAACAACTCAACTGCGATCGCCAACCCGTCTGCCAAGCATGGCGATCATGGAAAAACCCCCCAATGAGTCCACAAAACACCCATATTGATCGTTGTGGTGATCTTTTGGGGAGGCCTGTGTCCATCAGTGGCAGCAACAGTGATTTCAACTGCCGTAACACTTGCCCTGTGTAAAATGCGTGATATGCGGATTAAGAATATAGCACCATACCATCTCCTTTCGTGGCTGTAGTAAAATGCATCTAAGGACCCTAAGCCAGAAGGTAGGGCAGTGGTGTCCCTTCTGTGGAACAGTAGCCATTGCATTGTGCACTCACCAACCCGTCTGCCCAGCCATGGTACTGGTAAATTCCCCCAAAATGACAATACTGTTGTATGATCTACAGATAATTGTTTCGGGTCTGGTTGTTTGTGCGTGTGAAATTTATGTTTGTACTGTGTGTACTGTGATCGGGACAACAAAAAACAAAAAGAAGGTCGCAAGAATTGCTCACTTAAAGTATCAAAATTAGATTTTGTTATAACAAAGCAACTCACTTGTATGTACGTCGGGCGATATGTATGACTGGCAAAAGCATAAACATCAAAATTTTATTAACTTAATAATCTTTTGTTTGTTATCCGAACAAAAGTACTCTGTTCTGAATTAACATGACGTTTTGATGATATTTGGGACACGTCAGGAACGGCCGTGACCCAATGTTTGAACTGTTCAATCCCAAACGTTGTATGACGAAGGTTAGCACACTTGTATGGCTACTGTACACCGTTGTATATTAATCGTTACTATCGCTGGACTTTAACGTACATCAAGTAGGCGTTAATACTCATGAGGTTTTCAAATGAAATGAAATGAAATGATCTTTATTTTAGAATAGAATAGAATATTCTTTATTATACACCATTAGAATAACAACGTTTTGGATAATAAAATGTTTAATGTACAGTGAGTGGTCTTATCGCTATTAGTGAAAGACAACCTTTGGATGGACAAGAAAAATATGGATAAATACTGAGGGGGTAACCCGTGGTGTACTTATTATACTAACAAAACCTTTTCTAGGCAATCTAATACAATACAGATTTGTATATTATATTCCTAAAACAATACAAATTTAAAAATAAAATTTAATATACAACTATATATTAAACTTTATATAATTTGTATCATATTTGTAGAGTTTTAACTGTTAGACTACTGTTTATTCTAAATACGACTCTGACAGACATATGACCCGTTGCTCATACAAAAACGTAGGAGAGATATGGTTTGTATAATAAGAAGGAGAATTAGGAGAGTATAATATAGAAAACAGGGTGGTCAGTGCTCTCATATTTTAGTAAGTAGATTTAAAAACAACACTTTTACTCGTTAGATTAAGATAATTAGTTAAGTTAAGCTAATTAGAATAAGATTAAGATTCATTTAATAAATTTAAATTTAGATTTCTTACTGACTCTGTCTGAGAAAAAACGCCGATACAAATTCAAGAGTTTCTGCTTTAAAGGCCAGACTATATATAGACACAAAATGATATGAGAAAAAAGTAGGGCGGCGTCTGGAATGGCCTTTTGAAGAAAGATTCATATCCGTTTTGGGATGACCTATCCTGTCAGACGGCATGCATCATGTCATCGTGTAGCTAAACCCTATTATAGGGAGCTCAACGACCCGTCGCACAACAATACCATCAGCATGATATTTGTATAGGCCACATGAGTACCCAAAAAACATCAGACAGACATTAAGTCTAAGTGTGTATAGCTAGCTTACATATCACTCGCATTCACAAACTACGTAGAAAGTCAGCAATGTACGCTGAAGTTTGTAAAGCTACGAAGTTGAGCTTTGTTGCCAACGTTACCCACACTTCAATATATATCTTGCATTTGAGAACGAAAGGTACATTAAAGTAGTTAATAAGTAATCAATTTTAAACGTGGCAGTTGCGCGGCATAGCCAACATTGGCCTCACTTTAACCTTTATTGCGTATTACTTATAAAGCGTCTTGTTGTCGGGTGCAGGGGCTCTTAGGAGCCGTGTGAAGTGATTTACTCCAACAACACCCACACATACAAGAATAAAAGTGTAGAACACAAACAGTGACAAATTGTTGGCCTCCCGGCTGTAAGTGTCATTAAGTAACCTTCTTGATCCTTGCAAGTTGCGTGGGAACATCCAGTACCTTTTTCTCTTCATTCCGTCCAATAGAAATTTATTATTATCCGAGAAAAAGAACATTTTCCCTGTAACTAAAAGTAAAAGGCAAACGTACGGTCAGAAACAAAAATAGTTGAATATTTTAGGTTTTAAAAATGGCATTGACTGGAAAACTAATTGATCCACAATAAAAAAATTAAATATCATAGAAACTGCATTTAGATTATTATACAATCGTTTAAAGCTTTTATTGTCAATGTTCAGCTAATTTAATTGCTGACTGTACCTTAGTGTTGCTTGTGAGTGACACGCAGGTCATAAAAGTCGATTGAGGTAAGACGGCTTTAAATGACATTGTTAAAAACGGCCTATACAATAATTTCTAGTTTGTTTAATATTTTAAATATTAATAATTATAATCGAACTGACACTTCACAATCTCGTAATGATTTTAAAAAGTAGTTACACGTTTCCAGCGCCATATTTGAACGAATACAATAAAGCGCGCTTTCAGCGCTCAACTAAGGTTAAAAAAATGGTTGCAAATATAAGTATTAACCACTTTTTTTTTTTTGGTGCCCTGTGGAAATTCTTGGTGAACTTCCTTCGCCCCGGGGAAGGGCGAAGGGGTATGCTGGACTCCTACCGGCTAAAACCACTGGAGCGGTCATCTTCGGATCTTCGGCACCTAAGGGAGGCTCCAGGTCCTCGTATGATCACACTAGAGCCAAGTATTAACGCCTAAACGACAGAAAGCGCTGACTCGCTGTATGAGTCAGGTTATTACGAGTGACATTGACACTAACCAAAACGTTTTTGTTTTGTTAAAGTAGGTATTTAGATTTGGATTTACCCGAATTAATAAGTAATTTAATTATTACTGCAATGAGATGTAACTTGTAATCTACACAGATTACAAGTTACATCTGGTACTATTCCTTTACATTTGCAGAGCCTTACCAATTTTGTCTCGAAATACTAGAATGTACGTGGCTCCATGTTCTGATCAAGCAGAGGCAGATATTGCCCGATAGTAATAGTAGTAAAGTAGTAAAATGCATTCACAATAGTCTTAACACTAGTTTGATAAATTAATAATATTAATTCGTGAAAGACTAATTTGATTTTTTGAGTAGATCTAACTAAATGAAATGTGGAAATGAAGCACTTCATGGTAAAAGCTAATCTTAATCTGTTTTTACGTTTTAGCGTTTATTAATGATATTTTTAAATGTGACGTGTGTTACATAAATGCTTAAGTTTATAAACCTCAATATTAAAAATATATTGGATATTAATTAATTCTTATAAGTGTCCGTTACATTAATTTCGTTTCAGTTGAATGTATTCGTCATTAAGAACACAGAAAGTAATTTTACATACCTGTTGCTTCTGAGGCGAACAATATAAGGCCGCAGAACAGTGTCCTTTCATACACTATCACAAATTGATAATGAGTTACCAGGTAACCTATAGGTACCTCATTTATCAACTCTCCAACTCGGTTTCCTTTCTGCTTGCACGTGAGTAACTAGAGCGATCTTCTAATGAAAGAAAGAAAGAAAAACGATTTATTACCAGATTGAACGCGCATCGGTACCGATACATTAATCGGAATACTATCTACACTAAAGTTATAATAGAAAGATTGAGCGTAGAATATAAAAATAAAATAAAATGGAAAGAAAATAATTAGGTATTAAAAATAGCAGTCATAGTCAGAAAATGCACGTCTCAAAAGTGGTAAAGAGGTCAACACAGCATAATATTGTGTTGTAATGTGAGCCACAATACAGCGCTGTTTTTCAGTGTTAACCCCATTAGGCATTGTTATTATGTTTTTTCTGTTAGGAAATTCTTAGCTGTAGCCCAGATTTCGATAATCTAACATAATATATTATGTATGTTGGAGATTGTCGGAGTAGAATAGTAAGCATGTGCTTTTCTTCATTGCATGCATTCTTCAGATCGCCATGCAATTTAAACGCCACAGTAATTAAAATAGGCCTGTGACCATTTGTGAGCATGTGAATAAGCTGGGATAGAAATAAACTTGCATCATCATCATTATCATATGAGCCAAAGGATGTCCACTGCTGAAAAGAGACCTCCCACGTAGATGTCTACTACGACTGGTTACATGCCACCCGCATCCTTCGACTCCAAGCGGCCTTAATCAGGTCGTCTGTCCATCTCTTTGAAGGCCGTCTCATGCTGTATCTTCCGATGCGTTGCCGTCAGTTCTACGAGCTATGTGCCCGCCTATTGATACTTCAGTCTACATATCCTTTCAACTATGTGGGCAACTTCAGTTCTTCTACGGATATCCTTATTCCTGATTCGATCCCCTAAAGGAATACCAAGCATAGCTCTCTCCACAGCTCGCTGAGTGACCTTGAGTTTTCTTATGGGGCACTGACTACGTTTCTGTGCCATATTCGCTGTTACCAGCGACTATATAAAGGAACTACCACGTTTAAAATATTTGCAGAAGTCTTTCAGCGCTAATCGCATCCCATCTCAACCCTTACGTAATGATAAGCGTGATTATGTGGAAAATTCCTTATATAATATTTGGAAACGCTGTTAAATCAGGCCATACAGGAGCTTTGGGAGAAGCTTTACTGAGGCTCGGGGGTGGGATGACCCAGTTCTCGTGACCAGGTCGCACGCAGGCGCTCAACACTCCACCTGCAATTAAAGCGAACTAATGTTTGTTTCGATTGGCCATTATAACTTTCAATGCAGAAGCTGATGCAATATAAATTAATTTGGAATTTGTTGATTGGTTTTATTGGAGTGCATTTATTTACAACAAATGTATGGTGTTTACCTTGTTGCTTTTAATTTGGAAAACAGTTAACGGTGCGGCAACTGCTTGATGACAGCGCAGTAAACGCGCGGTCGCAGCACCAATTATTTGCAGTGCTGTTATCACCAGACTGGCTTAAGTTGTATAGGATGAAGAAATATTTAAGCAGCAATATCTCCTAGGCTAAGGTGTCGGACTATCAATAGGCCAATAATGACAATCGTACGTAACATAATCTATAAAAAAAACAATAAATACGATTGTGGTTTCCTTTTAACAACCGGACTTTCACAATTTTTTGAAAGTAAATACTGTGATGAATTATTTATAACTTGCATCTTTCTTTATTTCTGCAATTTGAAAAATTGTTAAAGTGTGTTCATGTATGGTAAAGGTGCCGCTATTGTTCTAACATTGCCCATAATGATTTATTCCGAATATTTATTAGCTACAACAATGTTGTTGAAAGGGATATTTGATTACGCTATACTAAAGGTTATCACACCATTGTAACTTTGACATTTTCTTTGGTAACGGTTTCGAGTACACGACTGCTGTTTAGTATAATGTAAAACTTTTAGAATCTTATTAATTATTAATTAAAATTTTAACTCTTATAGACACATAACCAGTTACATAAAGAATGATCAAAATAGAACTAAACCTACAAAGGTACTGCTTATTTCTTAAGAAGTCTCTTCCAGCAGCCCTGCGAGGAGACAGTTTGAGCAAGAAATATAGACACAGCGTGTAAAGGAGATAATAAATGAAATACATAAACAATACAATTGGCACTCAACTGTTATCTGAACATCTATATACTTTTTCTACCCATATTTGCAAATCGTCATTTCGTTCGAATGAAGTCCACTGCTGGACACAGGCCTCCCCTAAAGATCAACCACAACGACCGATATGGGTATGTGTATTGTGGGCTCATTGGGGGGGGGGGGGGGATTTTTGCCATAATCGCCACGCTTGGCGATCGCAGTGAGTTGTTAATGAACTCGAAGGACACTGCTGCCCATCCTCCGGCTAATCCCTGAGTCGACTTTTACGACACCCACGGGAGGAGATGGGGTGGTGGTATTCTGAGCCGGCACCACACGGCAAATATTTGTAAATAAATGATTATTATTATTAAGTTATATAAAATATAGAATAAACAATAAAATATAAAAATACACATACATGCGAGTATAAATACGTACGCCATATTATGTCGACGAGAAGAGATATATATAGAGACGGTTCTACAGTTCCTTATGTTAGGCGAGACCGAGTAGATACAAAATGTTGTGTGTTGAATCTCGAAAACAACCAGCGAGTCGAGTGGCGGTTCACACGGCTCGAGTCGAGTACGACTTGTAAGTAACCAAAGACACGGACACGATGGGCTTCTAAATTTATTCAGAATGATCGATCTTTAAGGTTAAGCTACGCTTGCTGCTGTCAGTGAGGGTGGCCATTTGTACTTAATCAAGAGCTGAGAATCTGAGCTATGGGCTCAGAGATCATAATAAGTTGTCAGTTCGGGTTTTGGAGGACAGATAGCAGTTGCTCTGTACGTAACACTGATAATCAGCCGTTTATAGTTAGCTAGTCTAGTTGTTGGGAAATTGTAATATGGACGTGGAAATGAATCACAAACTGATTTACAAGTGATCTGCCAAGCCAGTGGAATGGGCAGCAGCGTCCCTTTGAAACAGCAGCCACAGTATGGTACTACAGTATACTCAACAACCCGCCTGCCAAGTGTAGTAGGTACTGGCAAATCCCACAAAAATGATGACATATGCCATTTAACCGGCCCTTTATGGGGGATTTATGGATCGCCAGTTGTTATCGCTGGTATTTAGGTGAAAATTTTAAGTTACTAATTTTTACTGATTTGGGTAGAGAATTGTAGTCTGGTTGACGTCCTAAAAGGTTAAAGGCGATTAAACGACTGCAGTACATGCTACATAATCAGCCCATTACTGACCCACTGCTGAGGTCATGCCTTTTTTCACGACGAGAAAGGTTAGGCCTTACTCCACTGCGTTGACCTAGTGCGGATTGGCGGACCACATACACCATTGAGAATATTTTGGAGTCCTCTCAAGAAACCAGGGAAAAATGCACAAGGTTTACACGGTTTAAAATTTTTTTTAATTCTAACTTAGTCGTAGAGTGGTTTAAACAAAAGTATGATATTGACATTTTTATATCAACCGATATATGGTCGATCGGGCAAGATCTCTCACTGCCGGCAGTAGTGTCGGCTATGTTGGTAGAGCATGAAAATTGGAGCACAGAGATCTCCTTCTGCGAGAGCGTCATATTGCAGAAGGAGACTGCAGAGCGGGGTCGGGAGTGACGCACCGCTCGGAGAAGGATGAGATGGTACCGGGGTAACAACCACCCCTGCCGTCACCTTATGGCAGGGGGCCTCGGGGATCGCGGGTGCGCTGATTGGGCAGTCTGCGAGCTCACACCAAGCAACCCCCGGCAAGACAGTGGCGCGCACGTGGACGTGCCACCGTGTGCGCAGCACAGCGCACAGCAAGGCTTGGGAAGATCCTTTACAATCCTCCCCGAAAAGGACCTGGAGGGGTGCCGAAGATAACCGCTACAGTGATTTTAGCCGGTAGGAGTCCGGCATGCCCTAATCCCTTCACCGGGCCGAAGGAAGTTCATGATTAATTTCCACTGGGGAACAATAAAAAAAGAAGAAAAAAGCCTATTATTGCTACTAGCAATTATTTCATACAGACAGAAGGGAAGCTTTATTTATATGCACTGGCCATGCATTCAATGTGGTACGTTGCATCGCTGCGTTCGCGTTCGCTCATTATACGTTTTGTGTATTAAATCCCCATAACAAATGTGTATAAAGGAGGTTCGCTTCAAAAGTCATTGATAACCTAACTTACCTTTTTTTTAAATTGGTGCCCAGTGGAAATTCTTCATGAACTTCCTTCGCCCCGGGGAAGGGTGAAGGGGTATGCTGGACTCCTACCGGCTAAAACCACTGGAGCGGTCATCCTCGGCACCTAAGGGAGACTCCAGGTCCTCGTTTGATCACACTAGAGAACCTAACTTACCTGAAACCTCGTCTCCGCGTATAAGCATTTACTGGAGCGGCAATTATTCCTGGCAACTTCTTACACGATCTGTGGTTACGTCGTAATTTTCCAAAATGTAAACACGGAAATTTTGTTTATAATCGCTTTTATTTATCATAGTATCTTAATCAAGGATATCAAAAGCTTTAATTATGTAAGCGATACGTGTGTACCGCTTACATAACGTAACATAAGTGTGAATCCAATTTATTTCACCCAACTGTAACTTGGGATAATTACAGTTTGGGTAATGAACTCTTTACTTCATAAATGTCAACTTATATACAAAGCAACATAGCAATTACCGAATTTATTTTCTCAATGCTATAATGTGACGTATCTCCTCGCTTGCGTGTATTAGCTTACAACGTTGACATTGTCAGAATCGTATTGGGCCTAAACTCAATGGAATAAGACCAAAAGAGAAAAAAAAGCCGAATCATGTTTCAAATTGCGTGCATTCTAAACAAGCAGTAGCCGTTAATAAAAGTATAAAATTTTGTGTTTAATTAAGTGTTTCAATGTCAATAATGTACTTTCTTAGTTAATCTAAGACATTTTAGATGATGGAGTCCTTCTGAGGAATTCTAGTTCTAATGGTCTAAAATGGCCAACGCCCACTCCGTTTCTTTCTATTTATGAGAAAACATACAACAATGAAAACAGCCTGGCAGATCGCGAAACGTTTTTTGTCTGTCAATCTTCTACAGATTGTACTTCGGGGAGCGTACACGGGAGCTATACGAATTGTTCAATCCTTCTACAATCGGATTTCCTGTTATTACAGTTACAGTTCAGCATCATCATCATCATATCAGCCAAAAGACGTCCACTGCTGAACAAAGGCATCCCTCAAAAAGGGGGAATTAGCCAGTACTCACAACGCTATGTACGCTAGTATGGCTACTGTTGCACAAACAGGACGCTGCTGACCATCCTTTGGGCTTAGAGTCCCTTAGTGGCCTTATTCATCCACAGGAGTAGGATTCCGAACACCACATGGAAAGCAGCTCAGATACTTTCATTCATATTTCCGTTGTATTCAGCTTTAATGTTGGCAATAGGTAAGTTACATATAATTCATGCACATAAATAAAGTAAACAATAACTACAAAATGCGAATAAAATATAATGTCACAAGATCATCGGGTCATCGCCCCCTAAGCATCATTTTAGTGTCGCCGTGAGTCATTCAAATGCAGTTTTGAATTTATTCTTAGAAAATAAGAAATAGAACTGTGACTCACGCGTCATTAGCCAAGGACTTCGTTGTGCGAACGTAATTCCAACACATGTTCGACCGAGACGACGCGACGTTATTTTAGACGCGAAATAGATTTACCTACGAAAAGAAACGTTTCTTTCCAAAGGAAAAACAATGTTGCTAAAACTCATAAAATGCTTCAAGCATTTCATTTATTTCAATTGCATTTTTTTGTTCAAACGTTTGCAGAAACATTTTAAATTCTTTCGCCTGGAAACAATAGATCTGTAGTAAGTAATAAATCTAATTCTATCTCAACCACAGATAAATATTTGAAAAAGAATGTGCTCTATTTGAAATTGGAACCGCATTGCAGCAATTTTTTGTGTCGAATCCAGAATGGCCAAGCATTACGTAACAAATTATAACGGATATCCGAAATCAGCGTGTTCAACGAAGCGTGGGCAACGCGATCATCCGTGAATGTCAGGACGAAATTCGTATTAGAATCGCCTGGGGACATTCGAGGAAACATGTGATCTCTAGGACACAACATTTTAACGTTAGTGATGTGCCCGGGCTTGATCTAATATGAGTGTAATGGCTAAACTATTATAGTGATATTATATTATAGTATATACTTTTCCAACTGATTAGAGTGCCGGTAGATCGATCTGCAACGTTAAGCCATGCTAGCCGCGAGCAAGCTTTGCATGGAACATTCTTACACAGCAAGACCATAGATAGCGCATCTGAGGCACAACATACATCTCCACGGCATACGGCTTCATCATCATATCAGCCAAAGAATGATATGATGACTTGCACTGCCGTAGGATTTAAAAGAAACCTGATTACATTCATAAATTTATACTTAATATGTTTTAAAACATAGTTGGGTAAGCTTGACAAACTTCATCAACTTTGAACCTCACTTTACATCGCATCCTACTTTATTTAGAACGATGTTCCTTTCTACGATTCCGCTGCATGGTAGCTATAGTTTACAGGCATACATTTCGCAACACTAACACCCGAAACAACTATCTGCAGAGAATACCTACAAATATTCGAACCCGCGACACGCATCACAGGAAGCCAATCGCTTAGCCACTGCGCCAAACATGCCGTTTTTACTCCTTCTATATTAATCTAATATATAAAATTCTCGTGTCACGGGGTTCGAACTTGAACTCCTCCGAAACGGCTCGACCGATTTTTGTGATCCTTAGCGTGATTGTCGGCAAGGGTGGAGAATCGGCCAACATCTATTTTTCATCCCCCTAAATGTTAAGGGTAGTCCACCCCTAAATTTTATTTTTTATTTTTTAGGCAAAAAATTTTGTTTTTATTTTTTTATGACACAGCATACAAAAATACATACAACCCTAAATTTTCACCCTTCTATCACCAACCCCTATTTTTTAATAGTTGTTTTAGTAATTTTTCATCCCGCTCGATAACTGATCAATTATCACTTGGTAAGTTATCCCCCCCAGGCGTCTACCGGTGTCACTTCTCGCCCAGTAAACAGCACGGAGTAGGGATGAGACCGAAGCCGGTCTCCTATTTTCTCACACAATAAGCTTTCTCTCACACCCTCCACAGTTTTCGGCCATTATATTATTATTTATGCATCCAGCGTAATAGTAACGTTTACAATTATCATTTTACTACACTGAATGTTATTTCGAATAGGCGCCGAAATGGCTCAACGGTTCTCAATGAAAATTCTCGGGATCAATACATGAATTGTAACTTAAATTTTCATGTGTGTTCCAATTTCATATCTTGCAGCAGGGTCCAGAATACATGAATAGTTGTAAATATAATTTGCGCCTAGCGTAGCGGGCGGGTACGGCTAGTTTATATATAAAACACAGTCTCATAGCAATGGATTTGTACAATAATCAAACTTCACACTGAAATGGTGACCAAAGAAAATTCAGTAGAAATTGTTTCACGTCAATATCCCAAGCGAATTGTAAACGTTTATGAGGAATACGGGTTATTTTTGAGATGAGTAATTACGAGACAACAACTTTGCTCTAGTTATGAGCTGTTAAGCCTTTAAAGGTTATACGGGCTTAAAATAATCTCCCTCGCCCCTGTTGCTGTAGGTACCAGGGATAGGTAGCTGTATAAATGCGGAAGCGAATCCTACAGTGGTAGGTAGTTTGATAAAACACCGTGAGGTATTCGGCATGAGAGTGTAGCACACCCTTTACCTAACCCGAGTTGGAAGAAACACGATGAATTCCGTACGTATGAAAAAATGTGGCATTAGCAATTATAATCACAAAGGGTGTAACATTTCCTTTATAAATTTTTATCCATGGTTGTGCAGATATAGAGACATGCTTTTTGTGAAAGATAGGTTAGGGCACAGAATCCATAATAGTACAGACTTAGTTAGGGATTAATAATCAATAATTAAATAACATAAAAAAGAAACATTCAGCATAGGCAGTCAGTAATTTAAGTCGCAACAATGAAATCAAGTAATAGGATAAAAAAATGAAATGTATTACGGTAATGCCAAATTTTCCATAAGGCAAAGGACATTTGATTCATACAGCCTAAGATATGACTTATCTTATGTAGTTATTAAACATAATTTCATCTCATTAACATTGGTATGCTTTGATCAGATTGTAAAATCCAGTCCAGGAAGTCATGTAAAATATGATTAATTTAATATAAATCAATCATGCAACACCCATGATAACATCATTACACGACAATCGATTTTAAATGTGTGCATCTTTTAGAAGAAACAAAAGAAACTGTCATCGGATAGAGAAACATAGTACTTAACTACAATGCTAAACGCATTATAAATACGACAATAATGTGCTGTTCGTTAATAAATCTCAATAGCCGATTGCACATTACAGAAGCAATCGTGTGTTTATTATTGTGTGTATGTGTTTCACGTATAGTCCAATTTGTTTTCACATACCTGACGTGTTAAAAACTAATAAACAAAATTTATAACTTTTTTTTAAGAGTGTCAATGGAGTTTCTAGCCGGCTCTTCTCCAGAAGATCGCCTTTTACGAACCGTGCACCTTAACTGTTGACTTTCTTAAGAGACTATCAGGGTCTAATGAAATAAAAACTTAGAGTTTGAGTTGAGCATTTTGCTATCCGACGGCAGGGATGTGTGATGCGGGGTGCCACACAACACGAGTCTAGTAGGTAGCATTACAATCCTTATAGGCAAGCGTGACGCTAAGGACCAGGCGAATGATATGCTCGTCTCGTCACTAACAGCCGAATACTGAAACGCCAGTTAACATTAAGTCACGCTTTAACTATTCGAGAAAACATCTTTACAAACTATAAATTTATAATATTAGAAGGAAACAGTTTATGGTGATAAATGTGATAATAAAACAATTTTAAATGGATTAAATCGCGTGTATTATTGATTTTTGTTTTTCCTGACGTTTCGAACACTTTGCAGGGTTCGTGGTCGCAGGATGACCGTCATCCTCTGACTCCTCGTCAATAATACACGCGATTTGATTCGTTTAAAATATTTTTATTATAATGTGTAATAATCGCGAAAACCTAAGACAATACTATGTGAACCAGTTTATGGTGAATGATAGTTCAGCATTGTAAGTGTACAAGCTGTTATGGACGTTCAATAATGTTGCTCTCTCGCTCTTATCTACTCCTAACTTGAGGAGTATTCGCATTCATCTATTCCTTTAGAGTTAAATATTTAATCACGCTATCAAATGAAGTCACGTTGAGTCAGCAGTCAAAGTTACCGTGTTGGAACTATCACTGCACAGAATTTGCATTCTATCCTAGCACTTTCTTAATTACACTCGGATAAGTTTATCCACATGAGCCAAGTTCCGAAGTGAGGTGTGATCGTCAAACGAAGTTAAGACCGTTGTGGCTTATCGAATGTGAAACTGACTGGATTATTACGAAGGGTAATGTTAAATCCTTTAGAATTAGAATTTGTTTTTCTAGTTATGATTTCACGGATGGACAGAGATTACGTAGATAAACTCTCATCGTTAAGCTGTATACTTTTGATAAGGTTTAAAGCGCCCGCAGATTATGGAAAATGTTGGGCGGGATTACCTCCTTCCTAATATTTATTAAAGGCTGTTCAAGTAGGCCGTTTCTTATATTATTATCGTTAAGTCTTATCGTTTCTGGCTGGACGCCTCTTTTGGCTAAGCCCAGAAATGACCGGTTAAGCAACCACATTTCCCAAAAATGCATGCGAGAAGACCAACAAAAACCTTTTTTTACATACTAGGAGGGATAAAAAAGTAGTGAGAACGACATACTCCTTGGTAAGGAAAAGAAATACTGGCAGGCATAGCTCAGATACATATTAGTAATATTAATAAAGAAAAAAATCTTCGATTCTCTATTGTTTTTTTCTGAATATAGTCATTTGTTTGCTTCGTGTCGGAACGTGTTCTCGAAAATGGAGAAAAACGAAGTGCGAGAAAAAGTTAACGACGCAAGAGACTCATTGCGATTTGGAGGCAACATTAGGAGAGCCTGCTCCGCCGTATTCCACAGTCGCAAGGTGGGCTCCTCAATTTCGAGTAGGGAGAACGAGCACGGAAGACGAACATCGTTGCGGCCGTCCATCGACGTCAGTCACCCAAGAAAATGTTGCGAAAGACGAGAAAATAGTATTGAGCGATCGAAGAGTTAATTCAAGAAACGGGCATTTCATATGGAAGTATTCAATCCATATTGAAACAATCTTTGAATATGAGAAAAGTCTCTGTAAGATGGGTGCCGAGAATATTAACCGACAGTCAGAAACAAAATCGACTTGACATTTCGAAGATATTGTTGGACAAGTTTCAAGAAGATTCTGAGAAACTTTTTGTCTCGTTTCGTAACAATGGACGAAACATGGGTCCATCATTTTGATCCCGAGACAAAACAGCAATCTTCACAATGGAAACGGCCATCATCACCGACCCCGAAGAAGTTTCGTGTCGTGGCATCGGCTGGCAAGGTTATGGCCTCAATATTTTGGCACTAAGAAGGGATATTGTTGATTGATTACCTGGAGCGTGGAACCACTATTACAGGCCAATATTATGCAGCTATAATTCACAAGTTGAGGAATGCCATCAAAGAGAAAAGGAGAGGGAAACTTCGAAGGGGCGTGCTGGTTCGTTGACAACGCACCCGCGCACAGGTAGAGCAGGCAGTTGCGATTGCTGCTATTCAGCAAGCTGGCTTCGAATTGGTTGACCCCCCTTATTCACCAGATCTGGCGGCTAACGATTTTTATCTGTTCCCCAAATTTAAAAAATACTTTAGGGGAAACAGGTACGAAGACGATAACGAGGCGATGGATGCCGTGGAGAGCTTTTTGCAGGACTAAGACAAAACTTTTTTTGTGAAAGGGATTGAAGCCTTTAAAAAGCGCTGGACTCGGTGTGTAGAGAGACTCGGAAACTATGTAGAAAAATAAATTATTAAGTTATCAATAGTCATTATATTCTATCTCATTCTCACTACTTTTTGATCCCTCCTCGTAGAACAATGTCTGATTCAAGTAGTTCATATATAAGACAGAATCAAATTCCTCTGAGGCATTCGTATTAATTCTGAGGGCAGATTAAGGCTGATTCCTCACTTTTTCCTCCCTTTTGATACAAAAAAAGTATATCATAGGGAGATCTAATAAGATGCTTACAGAGCGCAGGGCTGCTTGTGGCACGTGATGCAAGCAAAGGAGTGATAGAGCGGGCCGAGAGGAGACCACCGCTGATTTCTGGCTTCCATGAGCAGCGGCTTGCGGGCGACGAACTAAGAGCAGTCCGTCGCCCAAACAAGATGCCCGAGACGGCGGCGCGTGTGTTCTAAGCGTGCCTCCGTCTCATAAATCATCAAAGTCGGTCCAGCCGTTTAGGAGGAGTTCAGTGATATACACACATTCAAAAGATTCATATATTTAAGATATCTGTATACTATATTGAATAGGTTTGCCAATTGCCACTATCCCACACCTGATGTTTAGTGACGATGCGGTCGACGATGGTACATACTTGCCTAGAAGAGTGTTCACTCGTGTCTAGAAGATTGTCAGGTTATAGTGGTGTTAAAACACAGACTCTGCCAATGAGTTCCACTGCAAAACAGGGGCGTACACCGCTTCGTACATATGGGTCAACCATATAAAAGTGGCGCAATGCCATTCGCCTGATTGTCCGATGATGGAATGGGCTTGGGGGAATTACTCGTAAATCGTGCAATTCCAATGCACACTTGCTGAAATGTATGTATATGTATATCCAAGTTTTGGCCACATCAACACTTATATGTGCCTTTGTAGTAAGTGTTGCAACACATTTAACTAGTGTTGTGCATTGTCTTCCAACTTATTTGCTTACTTGTTTACTTGCTGTGCTTTCAAGGTTAAAACGCTGTGTCGGCGTAGTACAGTCTAGCACTCAAGTTGTTTGAGCATTATAGAATCGAGTAATTTGTTTTTATTCATGATTCGTTCTGCTCTTGATCTCGATGTCGCCTGGTTGCATGCCTGGATCTAAGATGGAAAGAGCACACCCAGAACATACTTATTCACTCTTAATTTAAAGATTAACGGGTTATAGGTAGCAGGGAAAACAGAAGCTGGCAAGGGGTTTCCACTCTTTTGCTGTGCGTATAATGAACATTGAGGAAAAGCGCTGAGTACTACATATTGGGATAACAACTAAGTGCGGTACCACCCGCTCTTTCAGTTTGGTCGTACCCATATTTTTGTTTTGTTAGTTTACCCAAAAAATACAAACGTTTTGTAGTAACAAAACAGTATTAGTAATACGGAGAACAGAAATGTGATTTGGTTACGACCAAACTAGTTATAAGATAAAAAATTGTCTGTTAGACGAAATTATGCAGAGTTCCATGCTTTGTCAAGGAGGTCAATTTGTACATTCTACCCAATGATATTATATATTAAAAAGAAGTAGGTATGTTACATGCGTGCCAAAAGTAAGAACCCAAACTCCCCCAATTGTATCACCTCGCAATCGGTTTGCCTAGATAGCTGTCCCTTTTACTCTTGTTGTTATTGTATCTTCTTTCTCACGACATGGTTGTGCAAGCGAGACTGTATTTTGTGCGCCATATAATATGGGCGTAACATATCTATGGTATAATATCATTGATTCTACCACTACGCCCACGATATAATCTGATGGAAAATAAACAAGTCAACGTGCATTTGTTATAGGTTGTTTAGGGATGAACCACAAATCGGATATAAGCAATTCTTGCTACATATATAGCACTAGCCTGGTCGCTTCGCTAGGCGTAAGTGATATTTATATACATATATTCTGAATCCTGTAGGATATCGAAATGGAACGTATACGTAAATTTAAGTTAAAATTTCTGTTTTAATCCCTACAACTTTCATTGAAATCCGTTGCGTCGTTTTGGAGCCTATTCGAGACAAACTTTCAGACAGACAGAAAAAACCAAACACGGTCGTTTATGCTTAGGCATCATGTAAATAGCAGTTTTCATTTCACTTACATTTTGGGATTTATTTTGAACTCACAGACAAACACTTGATTTTCATTATATTGGTATAGATTTACATTAATTTTATTTTAAAAGTTGTAAGACACCGAATTTTGAATTTGCTAGTCGTTCCTCGTCGACGATATAAATTTCTTTGTACACACGGCTACATACTATACAATTCCAGTATACGCTGATCTCGCATTGTATAGGCTTTCGGTGTGCTGAGAAATCAGCGTCGATCAAAAAAAATCGATGTCGTGTATAACATTATATTTTGTGAAGGATGTACCTTCACAAAATACACATAATCGTAACTTCTTCTGCTATAGGTGTGGCAAGTGAGCAATGTTTTTAATAAGTAGGTATATAACTATTTTAGTGTTTCCTGTTGTTTACTAGTGCATGGTGTTTAGTTGTAAAACCACTTTTATTAGCGATTGTACCTACTGATATTGTACCTAGAAATATCTAAGGAGAGTGTAGTTAGCTCAAAGGTAGACTCGAAAGATAAACTATTCTTGAATACCATGTCATCGTGTTTTTATTTAATCTGTCTCCAAATTTTGAGTGGATTTCCTGGCTGTTTGTATCATGAAATTCGTATATACATAATGCATGTATTAATTAGCTTGACAACTCAATCTCAAACTAAAGCTGTTTTATGTCAATTATGCTTTTACACTTATGATACGTCGAGAACTAAAGTTTCACGGTTATAAGTCGAATGTGATTCTACCTACTCTTTATAAAAATAAACATTTTTTAAACATTCCCCCCACACTAGGATTTCTCCTGTGTCGTGGGTGCGTTTACAGACAAATTCCACACACACCACCCTCCGCTCCACTGCCCTTCCCCGTGGAAAGTATTTTAATCAAGTGGAATAGAAATAAATGAGCCATTACGAGCCTATCCCTAAAATAGAAAAGAAGCCTAGATCGAAAGCGGATCTACATAAAGCAAACAAATATAAATAAATCAACAAAGTAATGCTTCCATATAAAAAAGTAAAGGAAATTACTCGCATGCCCGCAGGATATACTTTAAAATCTGGAGAACTACTTTCAGTGCACAATGTCTTTATTATGGAACTGACTTAAGTTAGCCCAGCCAAGCGTGGATATCTCAATTTCAAAGATAGTGTATACACTTTAGAAGATCTTCATGAAGGACGCTGAAACTGCTATTAAAGTAAGGAAGATCGGGTTGCCTGTAATGCATAATAATGAGTTGGTTTAGAAATGATGATTACTGTCGGTATCTTATTGCAAGAGAGCGACTTAGTGGACCACTACAGTGCCAGACACTGTATTAACAATCAATAGTCTTTAAACTTACACATTTCAATTTGAAGAGTACTGTAGCTAGTGAAATTACTGGCCATAACAGACTAAATAACTAATTTTTGAGGTGACCAGCGCAGTGTGGTGGCTCGTAGGTCAATTCCTGGGTAGCATTACAGTTGTTATGCGCAGGCGCGACGCTTACTACCATGCAAAAGACTTGCTCGTCTCGTAACTAAATCTATACAAATAAATAAAAGTGTCTGTTTGCAATTTCAAAATACAGCTTGTTACTAAATACATATGAAATTTGTCTGTCTGTTTGTTCCAACTAATCTACAAAAACGGCTTAACCAATTTTGACAGGACTTTCACGGGCAGATAGCTGATGTTACAAGGAGTAACTTTGGCTACTTTAATTTCAGAAAAAGAATTAGGGTACCGCGTAAACAAATAAAACCTATGAAATCCAATACTCTATGTCAACTGTCTATGCCGAAGTACTCTACATCATTTATATATAAACCGATTTCTTTTAAATTATGGGTGGCTGAAACCGTAGGGCCCAGCTAGTTGCACGTAAAACACGACTGTAAATGACAATAAAAAAAATTTGGGCGTAAATGGTAATACTTAAAGATTTCTTGCCACTTTGCATGGGTTAATCCTTCCATATTAAGATCATTTCGTGCCTCGGAAAGGGCATTGAGCCATAGGTACTGCTTGTTGTGACGGGCAGTCCGAAGCCCAAACGTCGCACAACTGGTCTAACTGGATATTGGAATAACTCATTAATAACTGAGTAATTAAGATAAGGTAATTGGGTTAAGGAGGTCAGGTGGCAGTCGTCAACAGCCCGTTACTGACGATGTTAATGATACTCTCTCTAAAGTAGAACTTTGGTTTCATTTTAACAACTTTCAAACGAGAAAATATACTAAATGTAGTAGAATTTTAATACCTAACGTCCGTGTGGTGTCCGGATTAAGAATATAGCACCACTCCATCTCTTCCCAAGGATGTCATAGAGGCAACTAAGGGTTAACTAGAGGAATAGGCAGCATTGGCTCTTCTAATGGCCATACAGCGCTCACCAATGGTTAGTACTGACAAATACCTCCCAAATTGACGACACAATTGTGGAAATCTATGCCGAATGCCTTTGTTCAGTTGTGGACGTATAAATGGTAGATATCCTGACCTTGGCTCTAGAGTGATCATACAAGGACCCGAAGCCCCCTACGGTGCCGTAAATGACCGCCCCAGTGGTTTTAGCCGGTAGGATTCCAGCATGCCCCTTCGCCCTTCCCCGTGGCGAAGAAACTTCATGAAGAATTTACACTGGGATGAATAAAAAATATAGTCACATCCGGTTAGATCCGAAGCCCGACGATTTCTCCTGTATCGTGGGTACAGTTTACAGACATAAATATTACATGCACAAACACTCAGACCAGAAACAACTATCCGTAGATCATACAAATATTTGTTCCATACGGAATATCGAACCCGGCCACTGCACCAACCGCGTCTTCAAAGTTTAGGTATACATACTTTCTATACATCCCTAATCGGCAATTACGGGCATCGTTTCAATTATATACGGCCGAAATTAATAATCAATCTAATCTTTAGATGTAAGATTTTGAAATTCATCCATTTTTGTATCAGTATCACGGAAGGTAACGGCACGGAAACAGTAAAAAACAAAAATCCCACAAATTCCTTGAACAAGTGTATACTAAAAAAGTCTTACTGACTCTTCCCCCCAAAATGACACAATTGTGGAAATCTATGGGAGAGGCCTTTGCCTGTGTTCAGCAGTGGAAATACAGGCCGATATGATTGGGTATCAAATAATAGTATCAATCTGTGTCCCATTGCAGGGTAAGGCTGCTACAGAGTAGGAAAGAGCATCGATCCCCAGGCTTCTCACATGAGCACAAGGTGGTCGAGTTTGTACAGCTTATATAATAAACCGTTGTGCCACTCTTTGTCAAAGGCTTTCGCCTCATTGAAATCCGAGGCTGATGTATACAACTAAGCGATGGACTTGTTAAATGCTACAGTGTTTGATTCGAAAACAAAACTGCTTGTCGGGAATGAGTTTCGGATTCAGCAAAATCCTTGAATCGTGTAATGATGAACCGCTTATAGATCTTCGCAAAGGCATCAAGAAGTAGATAGTTGAGGGGCTCATACTTTGGATGCTAAGTTTTGGAATACCAATAACTGTACCTTCTTTCCAAATATGTGGTAAAAGATTAATCAATGGCGCATTTAAGATAGCGGTCACTAATATAATGAGACGTGTAGAGAAGTGTTTGACTCCTTGTTGGAGAACCCGTCTGTGCCAGGGTCTTTACTGGGGTCAAAGATTTTGATTATGATCGTGACATCATCGACCGAAACCGGAGGCAGTGGGTCATCTTGGTCGTCAATGGGTGGAATCGCAGCTCTACGTTTAACTTCAGCGTCTATCTCGAAAAGATGAGCTTGCTGTACTGGTGCAGTGAAGTGCAAGAATGCTTGGTGGATTAGCTCTAAATCACTCAACAGCCCAGCTAGCCGTCCAGAGATCCGAATTTTTTGTATACGCCTCTTTACATCACGCTGTTAATAACGCATAAAGAGGCGTTGGGGCTTCGCAAGGAAAAGCATCATAAGCTCTAAAGGCTGCGTTCTTTTTCGTCAACAGTGCACGTAAATGATCTTGTAGCCACAAGTAATGGTCATCCATCGCTAGAACATGCCGTGAACTTTCAATCACTATAGAATGTACGTGACCGGTGAGTGATTGGATTGGGCTTACCGTGTCTGCAACTATCGCTGTTGAATCGGGAATGGAGTTTAAGTGAACGGACGAAGTATCCTTGAGGGATTCCCCAAATTTCCTTCAGTCCATCGACACTTTGGTCTCTGGAGGTTGTCCTGGACCTGGGTGACCAGATCGGGGAGCAAAATCAAGGGATCGATGATCGGAGCAAAGATATTGCAGCACTTCAATAGAAACGCAACGTAACCTAAGGTTGACGTGAAAACGTTACATTGGTACATACCAGGTTTTATAACCGTTTTTTGAGGACGTGATGCGAGCAAAGGCGGTGGCAGAGCGGGGACGTGAGGAGACCATATATATATATTAGCATCTGTATAATACTCGTATATGATATAGATGCAAAAAATTTAAATATTTGACTTGGGGTACAGACATTATCATTACAATAGTCTGACATGGAGGTTATACTACTAGATGTAGGATTCTCCTGAGAAATTGTTTGAAGTTTCAACACGCAAAATACTCATCTCACTTGAAGTAACACAATCAAAAACATCATAAATATTCAACATAATTTTAAGCACTAAAATCATAATCAGAGGCTGAATTCTTAAATTAACATTATCGCACAGTCGATTCCAATATACATTACATAAAGCTAATTTAACTTTAAACGGATAGAAGTGACGGCACGGTCGTGGGTTCGATTCCCCCACGGAACAAATATTTCTAAGATCTGCAGGTAGTTTTTCCGGGTCTGGGTGTATTGTGTGGAATTTGTGTATGTAAACGCACCCACGGTACAGGATAAATCCTAGTGTAGGGCAACATTTTATAATAATAGAAATAAAAGCATTCATGCTAACCCAGTATATTAAACAGTCTACCCAATTATTGTACACTTACCTAAATTATCTTCCAACCATGGTACAACTTGGTACCTACAAATAGTTTCGTATCGCGCGGTACATAACGCTACCACATCTCCATTTAGTAATTCGCAAGCGCGCAGTGTACATCGTATTATTATAACCCTCGGTTACTGCACAAGTTGCAGTGGATTATTTTAATGAATAGCCCGCTTTGTTCTCCGCGGAGCCAAAGGGTTATTTGAATAAGAAAGTGGAACTTTCACTGCACCATCTCTGGTATTTTCTTTCGTAATTGAATTGGATAGATGAGAGTTTTGTTCTAACAAAATCCTTCTGGTGAGAAGCGATTTGAAAAAACCCGTTGTAGTAAAATATACTTCGGACATCAGTAGCATATTCGTTGAAATAATGAAACAGTTCATCATCATCATCATATCAGCTGAACGACGAACATGCTGAACAAAGGCCGCCCTCATAGATTTCCACAACGACCGGCCGAACGGATCACTAACCAGTCGTATAGAAACACTTAGGAGCGCCACCTGTCAGTATGCTTTTTGGGGGGGCCGGATAATTACGCCGAATATTCAGTATCCGGCTAGCCGTCCAAACCAGTATTTGTCCCATCTCTACTGTATATCCTAAAACTTTAAGCAGTGATGTAGTTTTGTACACCGAGCTTTACCCAGTCACGAATAAAGATCACATGAAATAGGAGTCACCTCCTATTGTCATTTTATCATCATCACCATCATCATCAGCCGATGGACGTCCACTGCTTTCTACGAAGGACCGGATACGTGCCACCCGCATCCAACAACTCCCAGTGATAATCACCAGGTCGTTTGTTTGTCCATCCCGTTGGAGGCCGTCCCACGCTGCGTTTTTCCACGTGCGTGGTCTCCACTCGAGATATCTACCCCAATGGCCATCAGTCCTATGAGCTTGGTGTCTCTCTCATTACCACTATCGCTTACTGATCCTATGAGCTATGTTGGCAACTTTAGTTTGTCTACGAGTCTGCCCATTGCTAATTCGATCTAGTAGAAAGATCAAGCATAGCTTGCTCAGTGACCTTGAATTTTCCCATGATGCTCACAATAAGCTATCACGCCTCTGTACCATATAATGACATCTCTAGTAACACACACAGATTAAAGACTTTTTTCTTGATGCACTACGGTATTGTTAACGAAAAGACGTTGCTAAGTTTCCCGAAAGCTGGGCAACCGATTCAAACTCGCTGATTAACATCTTTCTGCAAGTTAATCATTAACACAAGCGATTTTTTTTTTTTTTTTTTTTTTTTTTTTTTTTTTTTTTTTTTTTTTGTTGGGCTTCTCGCATACATTTCTGGGAAATGTGGTTGCTTAACCGGTCATTTGCTGGCGAAGCCAAAAGAGGCCTCCAGCCAGGCTTAAATTAAATATTAAAAACTAAGCAACTTTCGCTAAGGGCGCCCCCTGCGGGACACGGACCTCGGCTTAGGGCGTTGCTGGGGGCAACAAGCTATTGTTTTGGGGACAGCTGGATCGGTATTATTTAAGTTGTTTTAAGGGACATTTAAAGCTACAGGCTCGGCACGGGCCGGCGCGAGCAAGAGACGGGAGGGAGAAGTGCTAACTTGAACGGGAAGGTGACGCGGCGATAGGCCTCCGCGACGTCGGTGAGGCGGGCATCCTCGGCGGCGAGGGCGGTACAACGGTCGGGTGTTTAGTGAACGAGACAACGCGAGTCTCTTCATGTGATCTAACGTGATGACACAAGCGATTATTGAGTTTTGTTTTTATCCGTGACGTGTTTCAGCGAATTCATATTTGAATAGTGTTAACGTTTTATGTAAACATAAGGCACCAATATCATATAAATAAATCGACTTAACATGCTTACAATTTGGCTAAATCCCCACTGAGTTTACGAATCGAGTGTCCTTGTCCTCAAGCTGGCATCGCGGCTGCTGCCTAATGAGGCGAGATAAACGAATACAAGCCTGATTTCCCTTGCGAGCCACACTAAATAGTTGTCAATAGAGACCCTCAAGGACGGCCATATCGACCATTGACACGCAACATTGATTACGACCCTTTGTGGACTCCTTTTGTGTACGCGTCCACAGAGGTACGAGAAAAACCTTAGAAATTATTGCCAGCTCTAGAGATTGATAAATCGAGTCCTAACCCGAACCGACTTATCGTAAGCGACAATTTCTTGAACTTGTAATTGGTATCGTAAGCAACCTTAAAAAAATGCAAACTCTAAGAATTGTCGCTCACGATAAGTCGGCGATTAGGACTCGAAATATTGCGCTAACTACTACTAGTCGCATCTTTGCTAACAACATTTAACTTAATTAAATTCTCGTCAATGTATTGACTTATAAAACCTGTTGAGTTACGTGTACAAAATAATTATACAGCTTTAAGATAAACGCGTACTTTATGGTCCAGTTCGGGACGATTTTTACGAGATCCATGCGTTTCTTCTCTGCAATGCACGCATTAATTACTACCAAGAATTCCGTTGAAATTACCATACCCGTACACAAAATTACTAGAACTAGAAACGGGATATTTACCATGTTTTTATTTATTTTGAGTTCCCGATATTTCGGCGCTGTTGCAAGCGCTATTTTCACGGATAAACTAAATATACCATAAAAAAAAAATACCAGGTAAATATCCCGTTTCCAGTTCTAATAATAGTGTCAGTGATCATGTCAGTTTAAAAACTTATATCGTACACAAAAGTCAATTACTAGATAAAAACAAGTTTAATGTTTGGAAATAAAACCAAAAACTAGAGCTACAAATTGCTCGTAATTAAGGCCAAGCGCGGACTGACACTATTACAGGGTCAGGGACGTGCACCTTTGTTCTTGCGTTGCAGTACCCGTCGGTAATCGTGGCATAAGTCCGCTCTATCTACAACGCTGAGGGTGGCTATAGGTGGGAAGGGAGGAGCATAGGATAAGGAGCCGCGCATAGCTCCGGGCTATTCATCCGTCTCGGACTGATAAAAGCCGTGTTTTACCCAAACTATTCTTTTTACTTTGGTTTCAGACAACGAGCTTCAATTTATTTTATGATTGCTCCTTTGTGCTGTGCAGAAAGCTGAGAATGATTGATGTTTTTAATACGAGCTGAAAATTGTGCAGCGCGTGAGTAATTTATTCATGCTGTAGCATAGAGCAACGTCTCCTGACGTTTCATCAAATGGAATTTAATATATGGGGTTTATGTAAAATATTGTAGAATATGGGGGCGTTTAATGTTGGTACGCTGGCACGCTAGAATAGTTTGAACGTCAATGATTGATGTGCGGTGGCGGTCGCAGCACGCAACCTCTCCGTACTGGCATAATGAGTCGAGGAACTAAGCGCGGTCGCAGAGATCACGGTCAGTACGTATGGTGCGTGTTTTTGTTTATATTTAGATTGTGACTGTGATATAACAATGGTATTTAAACATTAGTGGAATAGTAGGTATGAGGCTCCGAAGGTAAACATCCTTGTGGGACAGTTAGAACATCAAGCGGTGCCAAAAAGACGCGTTCTTAATAAATCGCCTTCATTCATCATAATTAGTGCTTTCTTCGGTTGACTGAATGTTATGATGACTTTGTTAAAGAAACAAAAATAACTTGCTCAACGCAACGGTCCAAAAATTTTACCAATGTACATTATTATATTTTTGTGTGTGCCAAAATTCGATCTGAACACACACTTGTAGGGTTACCAACTGGACGCATCGTAATTCTTGTGGATTCTTCCAACATTGCATACGCTGTCGACTCTCCAAAATTACAAAATCTCCCAACAAATAGTTTATCACAATGAATAAATAAAATTCCAAAGAGGAAGTTAATACTAAAGGATTTAAATTGGTGAACCCAATGATAACCAACGTATTACACATGTGATAACGTAAAAAATATTTTATTGATTTCAATAGCTACGAGTTTAATAAATCCGAACTTTTAAAATTCTTCTGTAGTAAATTAATATTAAAGAAATAAAAGTAACATTTTAATAATAATATTTATTTGTCCAGACACAAATTTTGTCCAGGTGGTTCGGTTTTCTGATCTGGCAACCCTTGACAGTTCAACCTAAACCAAACTTCGTACAGGTATACGATTCAATATTCTCACAATTTCACGTTAATCAAATACTACATAAGCGTGCTTGTACGTATATAGAAATCTCTCAAGTGTAGGGATCAATTTCTTCAAAACATGTTTACATTCGTAATAATATATACATAAAACCAACTTTAACAATGCCAACAATTGTGTGATTATGTTAGTAAAAGAAGACCCCTGTGCACATCATTAACTTCAATAACATTCTGTTTTCAATTAGCAAGTATGTGTAATTCAATACACTACAATCAATCAATCTATAGCGACTTGGCGTAAATACATACACAATCAGCCCACTACTGTCCCACTGCTGGGCATGGAACTTTTCTCACGATGATAAAGGTTAGGTCTACCACGCAGGCCTAGTGCGGGTTGGCGGACTAGACACACCATAGAAAACATATTTTTTTTAGCCCTCTCAGTTGTGCAGATTACCTGCCGATTTTTTCCTTCACCGTTAGCGCAAGTGATAACCAAATTCTGATATGAATTCGGAAACTCGGACCATTCTGTTTTTCCACAAAAGCAATAGTTACAGCGCACTGCGTCTGTAATATATAAATAGCACGTACAGAATTATTTAAAATTACGAATTTTACGAAGCGATAAAAATAACTGCTAGTTAATAACGGACGGCACGGTTGGTGCAGTGGCTGATACAGTCGGCTGCTGCGCTCCGGGTCGTGGGTTCGATTCCCGCACGGAACAACGGTCTGTAAACGCACCCAGGGCACAGGAGAAATCCTAGTGTGGGCAATGTTTTTTTTTTAATGATATAAAAAAAAACTTCTATTCAAATAGTTGGGAATCGATACACATCATAATATGGCAGAATGATAAAGATCTGTTATAGGGCATCTAAAGACGAAAAACAACTCTTTTTATCATACCATAAACTTCGATCATCAATCACTCTTTAAAGGCAAATTCGCTCGGCTTCAGTATTTAGTGTACTGTATATAATCCTCTCGTTCCAGTATTATCTACTAAATAGACTATTAATGTGCCGTGTGGTGCCGGCTCAGAATGCCACCACCCCATCTCCTCCCATGGGTGTCGTAAAAGTCGACTAAGGGATTAGTCGGAGGATGGGCAGCAGCGTCCTTCGAGTACATTAACAACTCAACTGCGATCGCCAACCCGCCTGCCAAGCGTGGCGATTATGGCAATGAGCTCAAAACACATCCATATCGGTGGTTGTGATGATCTTTGGGGGAGGCCTGTGTCCAGCAGTGGACTTCATTAGGCCGAAATGATGAGACTATTAATAAGGTACGTGACACAACTTAGTAACACACATGCATAGTAGCTGGCACCGGTTTTGACCTTTCCCCCATCACCTGGTGCAGAAGTAGATTTTTGGGTCTTGTTCGGCGGTATGCAACTGCGCAAACCAATACCCACAAGCGCTCAAGGTACGTACCGGCTACTGGAACTTTAGGCTCCAACTCACTGGAGACGTGTAAACAAATCAAACACCACTTGGCACTCGGCCGAAAATGATGAACATTTTCGGCCGAATTAAGTCCACTGCTGGACACAGGCCTCGCCCAAAGATCACCACAACGACTGATATGGATGTGTTGTGGGCTCATTGGGGGGTTTTGCCATAATCACCACGCTTGGCAGACGGGTTGGCGATCGCAGTAGAGTTGTTAATGTACTCGAAGGACGCTGCTGCCCATCCTCCGGCTAATCCCTTAGTCGACTTTTACGACACCCACGGGAGGAGATGGGGTGGTGGTATTCTGAGCCGGCACCACACGGCACACTTGGCACTTATTGAAGTTTAATTCTCGTCTTTGGTGGTACCTACTAGCGATAGACTCTTTGATCCGGAAAGAATGTGTTATTTTCGTAAAAAGAATAAAAATGTGATCGAATATAACATAGCCGTATTGAACTTTGATACATTTTTTCTAAGAAATAATTGACTTTTTGCACCAATATTTAAAACCAGTAACAGGTTTAAATCATGGCGGCTTAACTTTGGGTAACCTGAAACTCATTTTATTTGCCTCACCTTGAAATGTATCGAGTTAAGTATAGTGCCGTTAATGAACCATGGGATCGAGGATATGAAAAATCTCTGTTCTTGCTACTATTATAAATGGTAAAGGAACTTGGTCGGTTTCTACATAAATGGTGAATTGGTAACTTGATTCCTTGGTTACTTATACCATAAAACACTTCGAGACTTTAGTTAATTAGTCTCATATGCCTAAGTAGTCATTACCAGCAGCTGAGCTAGCCACAGTGCCCTTAAAACCTGAACACAGTAATGTTTAAACACTACTTTGGTAGCAGAACAATTGGCACTATGGTGTTATCTATCTAGCGAGCCCTATCCAATAAGCGACCACCAACCAATAGGCTCTTTTTAAAGTAATAATTTAATGATTTATACCCAAAAAATGAATTTTACCAAAACAAAATATTTTTTTGTTTGTTATAATATTATGGCTTGTTTTCTTTCCTAATTTCATTTACGTTTCTTCTGTGAATGCCCAACGTGAACATTGCACCAGCATCCTTTATTTGACGTTGGTGTTTATCTATATATATAAAATCTATGTGTGTACGTATGTTCTCTATAGACTCCAAAACGGCTGAACCAATTTTGATGATTTCAGATTGGCCCAGCTGGTGATTCTGTGAAGTTTGGTAGCGATCGGATCAACAGATTTTCTGTTTTATTTGTGTTTAGGCAATTTTGTGTCATTTAAGTCCTCTCGTTTCAATCAAATAAAGTCCACTTCTGGACACAAGCCACCCCTAAAGATCATCACAACGACCGGTCTGGCAGTGTTGTGTGCTCATTGGGAGGTTTTGCCATAATCGCCACGCTTGGCAGGCGGGTTGGCGATCGCAGTGGGGTCCCTTTCTGTACCGAAGGTGACCACCCTGGTGGTTTAGCCAGTAAGAGGGCGGCATTCCCCTCCGTTCTTTCCTGGGGCGGAAGAAGTACATGAAGTATTTCCAACGTGCCCAATGAAAAAAAACGCAGTATAGTTTCAACTTTAGACATGACCGTGTTCCGGTTAGAAGAGCACTTTACAGCTAATGAAATGACCGAGCATAAGAGACTTAATAGTATAGTCTCGATGTGATCAGCGCAGTGTGGTGCCTCACAGGATGAGGGTAGCATTAAAACTATTATGGGCAGGCACGAGGCTTACCACCAGTGAATTACCTGCTATTCTCGTCACCAGATTAAAGACCTAAAAGAAATATTTTTCATCATCAGTTTTGTTTCACTATCCACCTCCCGGCTCCATCATCAGACTATCTTCACCTAGTGTAATGTATGGAAATCGTCTAAACAAACAAAGTGAGGCCAATCTCAACGGGTTTACTAGTAATCATTTAAGAGTTCCACTATTCACCTCTTGGTTTCATCATCAGAGTAATTCGATGGTATCAAATTATTTTATTGTCATCTAGATTACATGTACATGCAAAGTTTCAAATCGATACGACAATTAGAAGTAGTTTAAAATCGACTTCCAAGATTTGTTTACGTAGTAAAGCTAATAAAAGCGTATTTAAAAACTGACCGTTTCGAGAGTACTATAGGTCACTACAATCCTCTTTTTCTTTAGCTTATTAATTAAAATATACATATCTGGTTTCCCTTCAAAAATATGGTAAGGTGGTGTGCAGAACAACAGTATATTTACGAGGTCCTCAGCGTATGACAGACGAAAATCAAATAACATCAAAGGGAAGCTTATGTCTCGTGTTTCGTGTGACTAAATGAAACGCGCCGCAGATTATATCGACTCACGCGCACATCCGGCGAACGCCCTTACAGCGCCCTCGCTCACTCAACTGGGACGCTCAAAAACAAGTGATATCATGCAAAATACAAAGATAGGACATATAGCCGTATAATATCTTTCGATCACCAAAACCGTGTTATTGAAGTTGATTTTTTTGTTAGGTACTACCTATAGTCATGATGAACCGGGGGAAATTAGGTACTACTGAATACAAATACGAATACATATACTCCGTTTTGCTGCAGCTACTGATTTTATTAACCTTCACTTATTCACTTCGAAATTAATTACACAATACCTCCCAACAAGCTTGCTGCTACAGCCGAATTCATTCTCTTGTCAATGTCATTTTTAAATCAAATTTTAAAATTAATACTTTTTTTCTAAATGGTTAACATCTCGCACCAAAAAGTATCACCAATATTACAGTATTTTCCTCGTTTAATAAGATCCTAAAATCATAGATAAGCCACGTTGGGCATAAAATAAAATATATGCGGACGGCTCAGAATACCACCACCCCATCTCCTCCCGTGGGTGTCGTAAAAGTCGACTAAGGGATTACCCGGAGGATGGGCAGCAGCGTCCTTCGATTATATTAACAACTCAACTGCGATCGCCAACCCGTCTGCCAAGCGTGGCGATTATGGCAAAACCCCCCAATGAGCCCACAACACACCCATATCGGTGGTTGTGATAATCTTTGGGGGAGGCCTGTGTCCAGCGGTGGACTTCATTCGGCCGAAATGATGTATACGACGCATACATTTTATTTGAATCGTGATATAAGTTGATCATGCAATACCCTTTTTTTTATTGGTGCCCAGTGGAAGTTCTTTATGAATATCCTTCGCCCCGGGGAAGGGCGAAGGTGTATGCCGGACTCCTACCGGCTAAAACCACTGGGGCGGTCATCTTCGGCACCTAAGGGAGGCCCCAGGTCCTTGTATGATCACACTGGAATCATGCAATACCCTAATATACTATCATTGTTCCGAAGTAAAAGGTGGATAGGGTCAATTCGCAGATGCCTATTGCAGAACTTAAACCTAAAAGAAACATTCTGAGGAACAATCGCCACGTAAACTACTGGCTATCGATTCCCATTGATGATTCTTTGTGTATACTATGACGTAGTATATAATCAAATGTATAAAAAGACACCCGCAGGACAGTCGGTCGAACTGCGGGTGTCTTTATTATTCCTTGCGGTCACCGCATCGTAAAAGGACAGCAAATTAGCGGTTAATAAATGTTGGTGAACTTGGTTTTTTTGAACAATTGTTTTGAAAAACGTTAAAGAGGACTTTGGTTAATTCCTATAACATGGTAGTGACAGTCATCCAAAATAAGGTGGCCATTGGTTGCGTCGTAACGCTTCCTATCTGTCTACCTGAAGCGAGGTTAAGCAACGCTCTCCATTTCTTTTTTGTTTATTTTTATTAACCCCAAGCTTTCACTCAATTTCAATTGCAGCTATTGTAAAAGACGTAGCCTGTAAAGCTATAGTGTTTACTTAATTGCATAGTCATAGCGTTAAGCAGAAAACATTAGTGTTATGAAGCTGACGTAATTAATTAGAAATGATGTTAGCGCAACATACACGTCTACATTAAACAACCATACAATAGCAAAAAGCCTACGACAAAAAAGTGGCAAAGTCACCGCCACGCATTAGACCAATAAAAACTACATAGTAACAAACCGGATAATTGATGCAAAAAATCTTTTAAAACCAGTAACACAATCTGATATGAAACCGGTACGGGGGCATCTAACCGTAGCGAGTACTATGCAAGAGAAAAAGGCAAGAATGCAAGAACGAAATCTTAACACTAAAACAAAACTTGCTCAGTAACAAAATAAAAAACGTTGGACGCGCGCTGTACTCACCGCCGCTGTTCAAAATCTTGTTTGAACTTTGCAGGGTTTCTATTCACGTAGAAAAGTGAAAGCGAATGCTTTGAGATGTTTTCTTTGTTACTTCGGTATTTTTAAGAAACGACTTATGACAAATACATCTTACTTTTCTTAATAACATGCCAAGAAAGCTTATTAATGAATACGTTGCTATTGAAAAGCTGAAGGAATATTTTTACAAGAGGTTTTTGACAAATATATGTACATATTTGGAAAAAATACTTATATTCGGGTCTTTGGTTCGTTATTATAATATACGAAATGTGTTAGTAGAAAAAAATCGTAAATCAATTTATTAGTTGTAAATATTATAGTCCGTGTGGTGTCCGGATTAAGAATATAGCACCACTTCATCTCCTCCCATTGGATGTCGTTAACGGCGACTAAGGGACTCTATAAACCAGAGGGATGGGCAGCAGCGTCCTTTCTGTGGAACAGTAGCCATACTGCGCTCTCCAACCCGCCTGCCAAGCGTGGTGAGTATCAGCAAATACCCCGAAATGAAACAATTGTGTTTGGAAATCTGTGAGCGTTTGTTCGGCAGTGGATGTATAAATGGCTGAAATGATGAATGATGATGATGAAATATTATTCATTATATTGTTGTTACCGAAGTAATTTATTAAGAAAACCATTTTATTACTACAGGATATTACACGTTTTACCTTTTTCTTTTTTCTACCTTTTTTAAAAACTGCCCCACACTAGGATTTCTCCTAGTTCGTGGGTGCGTTTACAGACATAAGTTCCAGACACAATACACCCAGACCTGTAACAACTACCTGCAGATCATACAAATATTTGATCCGTGCGGGAATCGAACCCGCGACCCGGATCGCAGCAGCCGACTGTATCAGACATTGCACCAATCGTGCCGTCGAATATCCAACATAAATGTTTTGTAAATACGCAACAAGTTCAAGAGCAAACAGTTTGTGGGCGGTCATCGCTATGCAACATTAGGCCAACATTAGGAAGATGAAACACTAAACTGTTTGTTTCCTCTTTTCCATCTTTAAATTTAGAACGAGAACCCCCCCATAAAATTTTACAATTTGCGAGCGAGCCAAATACTTAAAACCTTACATACATACGTAATGCACACTTTACTTTCCTTTGTGCTTACTTCGTGTAGATGAAAATTACCTTCCACTACTTTTTTATTACGGATTCATTTCAACAATAGGTAATCATAGATGTCGAGTTGACAAGAATGGAACTCATTAAAACTTAAACCTCCGGACGCAGGATCTTCACTTCTTCGCATTATTTATGTTACCTTAGTTACTTACATTAATCACCCTGCCTAAGATACTTAGTTCGTAAGCACTTTAAGGGGATTTTTCTTGCCAAGCTGTAATGAGAAGCCATAAAAATGCTTTTACAGCAATTTTATGAATGCTGGTACATAAATGAATGCCGGTTTTAAAGCTTAGAATTTTAACATTATTACTCAGTTTCTTAAGATTATCCATTTTCATATTAGGACGGAGCACGTCCAATTTGCGTGAGAACATGAAATGTCAGACCACCCTGGATTCTATTCTATTGATCTTTACAGCAGCTTTGGTACTCAGTTTATGCCCATGATCTTGTTTTATAGCTTGTAACTTTTGCACTGATATTTCCCATCTCATTCTGTGGGTGTCGTAAAAGGCGACTATGGGATTTGTCGTAGGATGGGCAGCAGAATTGTTCGAATATATTAATTACAACTCAATTGCGATCGCCAACCTGCCTGCCAAGCGTGGCAGTCATGGCAAACACCCCCCAAGCTCATTGCTCGTTCATCACACAACCGAAACCGAGATCGGTCGTTGTGGCTATCTTTGGGGAGGCTATATGCACCAGTGGATTTATTCGGCTGAAATGATGAACGAAAATTTAAAACAAAATACTTTTGTGCTTAAATGTATTTTCAGCCTGTGATATCATACTGTCCATTTTACAGCTACAACATACAACAACTAAATCTCTTAGCATTATTATTGGGTCGGCCTGCTTGATATTCAGTTTTTTACTTCTAGATGCACGATATGACATTGGCGGAGTCGTAAGTAGTTATTTGAAATCTTTGTTCAAATAACAACCTACGTCTCCGACAATTTCTGCTATATGGGTAAGAAATAGTAATAACGTTATTTGCTATAATACCGATCCAGCTGTCCCCAAAACAAATAGCTTGCACACTTCAGCAACACCCTAAGCCGAGGTATTCGTCCTGCAGGGAGCGCCCTTAGCGCAGGTTGCTTAGATTATAATATTCATTTTAAGCCTGGCTGGGGGCCTCTTTTGGTTTCGCTAGAAATGTCCGAATTCCAGATTTTTTTTGCGAGGTCTACATAAGAAAATTGCTTAATAAGTTATGCATATCATTATCATCATATCAGCCGTAGGAAATCCACTACTAAACAAAGCCCTCCCGCATAAATTTTCACAATTGTAGGGGTTGCGGGTTAGACAGTAACGTACCCTTATAAGATTATTCTGTAACTTGTACTTTTTTGAATAAGCTTGCTTTTTTTACGCTGTCTCACCTAATGTTTAGCGATAATGTAGTCGACGATGGTACACGATTGTTTAAAAAACTATTAATTAGTAGTCTGATTACTTATCATATCAGCTACAGGATGTCCACTGCTGAACAAAGGCCTCCCCCTTAGATATCCACAACGAGCAACAACATGCCGCTCTCATCCAACGACTCCCAGCGACCTTCACCAGGTCGTCTGTCCACCTCGTTGGAGGTCGCCCCACGCTGCGTTTTCCGGTGCGCGGTCTCCATTCGAGAAACTTTTTTGCCCTAACGGCCATCAGTTCTACGAGCAATTAGTAAACTGAAGTGGCAATGCCCCGCCCATTGCCACTTCAGTTTACTAATCCTTTCAGCTATGTCGACAACTTTAGTTCTTCTACGGATCTCCTCATTTCTGATTTGATCTCGTTGAGAAATACCAAGCATAGCTCTCTCCATAGCTCGCTGAGTAACCTTGAGCTTTCTTATGAGACCCATTGTGAGTGACCACGTCTCTGTTCCATATGTCATCACTGGTAACACACACTGGTTAAAGACTTTCGTCTTGAGGCATTGCAGTATTGTTGACGAAAAGACGTTGGGAAGTTTCCCGAACGCTGCCCAGCCGAGTCGGATTCGACGATGGCAACGACAAGGGCATTTGACAGGACTTGTCTTGCCCATGTTCATTTTAGGGCCACCTGTTGGGAAACTTTGTTGAGATCATGGGGCATTGTGTCAGCACAATCTCTCTGAGCTCAGGCTCTTGCAGCAATTTTGCCATGATTCTGATGTCGTCGGCAAATCGAAGGTGAGTGATATACTCGCCATTAATATTAATGCCGAATCCTTTCCACTCCAGTAGCTTGAAGGCATCCTCCATTGCAGCCGTGAACAGTTTCGGGGAAATAACATCCTCCTGTCTCACACCTCTCTGCAATGGAATTGCTCCCTTGCTCTGTTCGTGTACTCGGACCGACATGGTGGCATTTCTGCATAAGCACTTCAATGTACTGATAGCCAATGTGGCACCGCTGCAGAGATTGCAGTACTGCCCAGGTTTCGATCGAATCGAAGGCTTTCTCATAGTCCACAAACGCCAAGACCGAGGAGTAATATCTGCCACTATGGCAGATAATACTCTCGGTCTTCTGTATAACTTGCCGTAGCGTGTGGATGTGGTCTATGGTACTGAAACCTTTTCAGAAACCGGCTTTTTTGGGAGGCTGGAAGTCATCAAACCTGCGCTCGAAACGATTCGTGATGACCCTTAAAAACAGCTTATAAACATGGCTCAGAAGCGAGATGGGTCTGTAATTCTTCAATAGGGTGTTGTCACCCTTTTTAAGCAGAGCACCACCTCACCTCTGTTCCCCTCTTCCGGCATAGTGCCCTCGAGTAAGACGGAATTGAATAGCTTCTGAAGGATTTTAAGTGCCACCCGCTTTCAGAATCTCTGTAAAGGTAGGCGAAAGTTCTAGATGCAAATAGATGTACACCAAAGCTAATAAAAAACCGGACATGTGCGAATTGAACTCGCGTGGAGAGGGTTCCGTACGATGAATATGTTATCTACCATGTTTTTTTTTATCTGACCCATTTGTTTTTGTCGTTACTAATATATATTGTCTATAGTTGAATTTGGTATTGTACCTGTAACATACCCCAAGAACAAACTTAATAACGTAGTTGAAAACATGTTCTCCCATACATTCAAAACAAAATGTTCGACGTTCATAATTAAATGCGTTAAAATGTGTGCCAAAATATATATTTCAACATGTTATAAATCTTCGCAGAAAGTTGCGGGAGAAAGTGAAGATGGTACACTTAGCATTTGAAGTTTTAGTTTAAAAACACGTCTTTGATATAAATCGCAATTCACAAACTTTCGCAATCTGCTAATGTGTTTGTTCACAGTTGTTTTGCATTGATTTGGAGTCGTATTTAACTTATACAATCTGATTATGTGCTTCTTTGGGAGCAAAAATTTTAATAGTTTAAAACAACAAAAAGCCACGCTTTGTTCCTCTATCCACCTCCCGGCTCCATCATCAGACCATCGTTACCCAGTGTAACGTATGCGACTCGTTAAAATAAACAAAATAAGCCCAAACCCGAGGAGTTTACTAGTAACCATAGAAGAGTTCCACTATCCACCTCCTGGCTCCATCCTTAGATCAGTTCATACTTATACACATATATACATAATGGCATCGTTTCGACCGAATAAAGTACACTGCTGGACACAGGATTCCCCTAAAGATCACTACAACGACCGATATGGGTGTGTTGTGTGCTCATTGGGGGTTTTGCCATAATCGCCACGCTTGGCAGGCGGGTTGGCGATCGCCGTTGAGTTGTTAAAGTACTCGAAGGACGCTGCTGCCCATCACAGTCGCCATTTACGACACCCAAGGGATGAGATGGGTTGGTGCTATTCGTAGCCGGCACCACATAGCAATAATATATACATAATGTAATAATTATTAATGTAGGAGATGATAGCAGCTACGACATTTCAATGAAGAGTGATAGTAATGTGGATGATATTTCTTTTTTATATCTGTTTTAAAACAACTAGTTAGAAAGACTTTCTCAGCTCACACTTGACTGTAATTTTTCCGACAGTAATTTTTATGGCCGTGTAGTGCCGGCTACGAGTAATATAAATCTATCACATCTCGTGGCGTTGTAAAGGGCGACTATGGGATTAGTCGGAGGATGGGCAGCAACGTCCTTCGAGTACATTAATAACTGAACTGTGATCGCCAACCAGCCTGCCGAATGTGGCGATTATGGCAAAACCCCCCAATGAGCACACAAAACACCCAGACACGATATAGCGATCTTTGGGGAGGCCTGTGTCCAGCAGTGGACTTTATTCGGCCGAAATTATGATGATGATGATAATTTTTTGTGTCACAACACTATTGTAAGCTCCAATAAGTGCAATCATACCTTTCCGCTAGTATAAGTACCTACTAATTTAACAAACAATAATATGTTTATAAATTTTAAGAGATCACACTCGCGAGTCATTGCTCCTTACTTATAAAATTCCATTATTTTTCTTATTCTCCAAAGCTATGTAAACTCAGCTAGTTACCGTCTGCGTTAATACCCCGCAGAAATTGAAAGGCACGAACATAATTAACATAATAAAGACACTAAGTTACTTTTGTTTTCGACATGTCGCCTTACTACAGAACATGGTTCTATATTATCAGCTAATTATTCTACAGACAGCGAACGTATTCTTTAGTTATAGGTACTATTAAGAGGTAATTGCTGTAATGTGGGTGATTTAAAGCATTTTGGGGTTCGTGAATTGTGCTGCTTCACTGGATTTATAATACTCAGTATTAATGGATGGAGACAAGTGTCAACAGATATTCCTTTCAACATCCAATCTGTAATGCCGACATCTGGCAGGCAAACATCATCAGGATAAACTTCCCTGTAAACAGGGATTACTTTTGCCAAGAAGATGAAAAATAACCCCAACTCTAACGTGGGACTCGAGTGTTATGTTTTTGGTATACGCCCAAGCTTTTTCACAGGATCTTATAATGATGCAAGATACATTCACGGCTGATTAATATTTTATTACATTGTTTGTGTTGATTACATTTAAAGACTTCATTTAAATTACAAGTCGTCGACCCAGAAGTTCCGGCCTCGCTTCTTAAGCACTAGGTTGCGAGATCACGCGCCTGTATGGTCATCCCGGCTGTCAGGCGTCCTGCGCTGCAGAACAAACTTCACAGTCTGCAGCGCAGAGTGGCTATACGGATCGCACGGGGATACAGGACAGTGTCCTACGAGGCGGCAACTCTCCTGGCACGCTTTCCGCCTTTCGATATCCAGGCGGAGACGGATGCGTGGGTCTACGACCAGACACGCTTCCTCCGCCAAAGCGGGGAAGGCGTGCCTTCAGGGGCATTCGACAGACAAGGCGGCTGGCTTGACGGCGCGCACTCGAGATGTGGCGACATCGCCTACGGTCGCAGTTCGCGACCAAGCGCGTCGTCGAGGACATCCTGCCGCTCTTCGCAGCCTGGCTCAGAAGGAGCGAGCACGTCACCTACCGTTTGACGCAGGTATTCACGTTTCGGTGCATACTTGCACAGAATAGGACGCGGCACAGTGCCATCATTGTGGAAGCGACCAGGGTACCGCACAGCACACGCTCGAGCAGTGCCCTGCGTGGGCGGCCGAGCGGCGGATCCTGGTCGATCAGATCGGGCAAGATCTCTCCAGCAGTAGTGTCGGCTATGTTGGCAGAGCATGAAAATTGGAGTGCAGTGGTCTCCTTCTGCGAGAGCGTCATGCTGCAGAAGGAGACTGCAGAGCGGGATCGAGAGAGGGCTGATCCCGCTCGGCTCCCAAGTCCAACACGCCTGAGCCCCGTCACTTCATGGTGGGGGGCCTCGGGGGTCGCGGGTGCGCAGATTGGAGAGTCTGCGTGCTCACACCGAGTGACCCCCGGGAAGACGGTGGCGCGCACATGGTCACGTGTCGCCGTGTGCGCAGCACAGCGCAAAGCGAGGCTTGGGGGGATCCTTTACAATCCTCCAAAAGGTAGCGAGATCACGGGCCCGGATTGAATTCCGGGCCGCGCAAGGGTGTTTGCACTGCAGTCTCTTGGGGACCGCTTGGAGGACTATTCATTAGCTTCCTCTGCCACAGAGTGTTTCCGTCCGTTTGGAAGGAAACCAGATTCATTCATTCTCTTTCAGAAGGAGGGAAGGACTGTAAACTGTCCTTCTACCTACCGCCCTATAGACCTGTACGCCGAGGCTTCTAAATTATTCGAGCGAATGGCCAACAGCCAGCATGGCTTTCCACCATCGACGCGATTCTTCGCACTAGTACTAATCCATCATCGGTGCCCGCCTACCTGCAAAGTATCATCATCTGCGTGATAGGCATATTCACTACGTGGGTAGGGACGGTAGCATGAAGCGCGGGGAGATAACGTGTGGGTGTGCAGGGGTCGGTTCTTGTCCCTCTCTTATGAAACCTCACCTACAACGCGATCCTGAGTATCGTTCTCCACGCTGGCGTCAGTGTTGTCTGTTACGCTGACGACACTCTTGTGTTGGTCAGCGGAGAGTCCTTCAAGGGGACCATCCAGCTTGCTGAGCAAGCGGTCGTGAATGTCGTTTTTTTTTATTTTTATAAATAGCCTTCTCGCATACATTTCAGGAAAACGTGGTTGCATAACCGGTCATTTCTGGCGGAGCCAAAAGAGGCCTCCAGCCAGGTAATTGTCGTGCTCGTAATCCACGCTTTGAGTCTACTACGGATAGCGCCTTACAAAACCGAGGTGCTATGGTTCCGTAAAGCGCATTGTCCCCCGAACCGAAAGGGTAGTAGTAGGAACCTTGCACCGGCTGCTTTATATCAGAAAAGGCCTTTACTCTGCAGTCTGTGTAGCTTGGTCACTTTAATGTATAATAAATACACATAATTCAGATAAAATAATTATACTCATTCATCATAATCGAAAAAAATTATCATCCACAAACCCAATATTTTTTTATAGGTATGTACATGAAGGCCAAAATCTAATAGGAATTGTAACCACAGTTTATTTTATGATATCGAGTGCATAAAACTCGCTTGAGTAAATATTCAGAAAAACTCGTGTGTCGTAAACAAATTTATCATTTATTATATGTCTGATATTTCATACATACTCTAAGCCCGTTTACTGCAGTTTTTGGAGAATGTAGATATTTCAGGGTGGGGCCATAAATTCAGTGATAATTAGACGTTCAAGTTTGTCTATCATAATAATTATCGTGTTTTTTTCTTTTGAAGTGAAACTTCTTTGGGCGCCATGATAGTTGAATGTTGTTGTTGAATTAAATTTGAGTGCAACGTTTTATGTGTAACGGGCATATGCGAGTATTTCCATGCTATAGTCGGTATCCTGAAACAAATAAATTTTACTTCTGTCACGTATACTGAGTAGCACGCGCTCAAATTTTTTTTATACATCACAGTGTATAGTTTTGTGCTATCCAGCAGGCTGACTAAACGATAGATTTCTTTTTTATCTCAGACACACTGGGCCAACTGCTGGATAAGGCACGTTTACGTTACGTATGTAAGACTACTATAATGAAACGATCTCGACTATTATAGCAAAATACTAAAGGACGGTTTAATGGCAACGTATTTCTGATTTGCAGATAAAATACGTAGGTTACAAGATCTTATGACACAACTAGCCGTTACCCGCGCGTTTCTCTAGGCGTAATTTATATGTGTATCTATATGTAAATCTTCTGACCCCTGGAAAATATCAAAATGTAACATACACGAATATTTTAGTTAAAGTTCCCGTTTTAATCCCTAAAATTTTCGTTGAAATCCGTTGAGCCATTTTGGAGCCTATTTGAGACAAACTCAGACTGACAGAGACAGATTCTATAAACGGTAATTTATGATTAGGCATCGTGTAATTAACAGATTTTACTTAAATTTTGGCATTTATTTTGAAATCCCAGGCTTCACTTCACTTTAATTATATTGGTATAGATGCTACCATGAACACGGGATTGGTAGCGAGCCGACCATCGCGCCATTGTCAACACGCGTTCTTTAGCTCCGCAATTTATTTCTATTTTTATTCCGCCTTTTCCGCTTTCTTTAGAGCTCTAAGAGAAATATAGAAACGTGATAAATAGACCGTACACGTTTGAATCAATAACAAGATATCTTTAAGTTAAAATGCTTTAAATTCTGCATAGAAGTCTCGTTTCAAGTGGTATTAAACGTTTAGATGATATTATTCGGAGCCTTATTTACATTATATATGCGATGACTATAGCGTTGTTCTAGCAAAACTGGCTGAGATATTAAATTGGATCTAAATGACAAACAGATCATAATTTATATATATTTGGCCTGTTTTGAAATAGGCCGCCCTGGCTGGAGGCCTCTTTTGGCTTCGCCAGCAAATGACCGGTTAAGCAACCACATTTCCCAGAAATGTATGCGAGAAGCCCAACAAAAAAAAAAAAAAAAAAAAAAAAAAAAAAAAAAAAAAAAAAAAATAGGCCGATTGACCATTCGTTTACTGTAGACTGTACAATAATTATTTTCTCCCATTAAATGTAAACGTTAAATATATAGTTTAATACCACACACATGTAACGTGACACGTATACGCCATATTTTAAATACAATATCATTAAAATGCAGTAACTAAAAAAAAGCAAACAACAGCAAAACCCCCATTGGGCAAAACCCCCCATTGAGCCCACAGCACAGCCATATCGGTTGTTGTGATGATCTTTTGGGGAGGCCTGTGTCCAGCAGTGGACTTCATACGGCCGAAATGATGATGATGAACTAAAAAACCGGCAATATCTCGTAATTGCACAAGACATTAAACAGTTCCTTACCAGTGCAGCTTCCTTGATAATGACAGATGGAACTACAAGATAACCTCACAAAACCATACATGAAACATCACGTTAGTGGCGACCAGATATTTACAGTAATTCAGTCACTTAACAAAGCTAAAACTCGCGAAATTGCATATTAAATACGTTACTTCCTTCACTTATATACATATTTTGCGTTGCTTAGTCAAAACATACCAACATGGAAAATGTTATATTAAAATGCCATAATCACAAAAACTGCAGCACAGCAGCAACAGCAGACGCGATCGCAGCTATCGCGCAGCCAAGGATCCACCGGTGGCAAAGCGACAAAAAAATTGGTATTACGTAAGGCAGCGCCCGCCTGTCGCTATTGTGGAAGATGCATAGTTACTAGCGCCAGTAGCCGCCAGTGGAACTAAAAGTAATGATCGTTTTTAATTCATTGATTGTCCGACAGAGGCGCGTCAGAGATCTTCGCCTGTTTAGTCGCTATCGGCAAATAGGTAATACCAAATTGACGTTTGACAGCGGCGTTGGAGCAATTTACGCCTGTTGCAAAGCGTCTGCGACTTAGGTAATCAGCCCGCGGGTAATTTTCACCCGGATCGCATTACTCGCAATCGGATAGGCATTTCTAAATAATCTTAAAAATCTACAGAACTGTTAAGAATAATATCAACAATAGTCCTGTAGTAAAAACGAGCTCTCAAAATACCGACGATATCAGATATACGAGTATTAGCAGTAGAGTTAGCTTACGGTTCACAGTTTCACAAGGTCTCTTAAAAAACTATTTTTATTTCATGACTGTCACTTTCCTTCACTAGCAGCGGACGTTGAAAAGAGAATATTTCGTTTCATTTGTTTTGTTATTGTATTTTTTTACCTCGTTTTGTACCTCGAAAGAACTAACCAGTATATATTTTCTAGCACAATTTGACTCAATTAGAGATGTTGTTCTTAAGTTTCCACACAAAATAATTAAATCTACAGTATTCATTAAATAATAACATCCACCCTCTTTAGTTCAGAAGCAATTCTAAATATTTATTGTTTGTTCACAGATACAGTGTTATTCTTACGATATCTACAAACGCTTCCGACGGATTCGCTTTGATAAACGGTGAGTTTAAATTAAACGTTTTCTTTGTCTAGACGTTGATGTTAATGAATAATGACGTACGTTTTCATCCATCATTATGCAATAATATACATTTTATAATAGGTTTTGCATGAAAGCATGTGCACTAGTGATTAGCTATTGTAACTAAAAATAATCTTATTATTCGATTACAATCGAATACCAGTTGTTGTTATTCGATTTTTGGTCAATTGTCAACGTGATGACCTTTTCATTAGACGTAATTTTGAAGTTTTTCTGCAATTAAAATCTTTGTGTAATCTTTTTAGTAACAAACGCTAATGTGCACATAATGAATTTACTGCACGTATCATTATTATATTTAGTTGTTGCAGGTTTTATAAGGTAGTAAAATTTTCAAACTAAAATTTGATCTAATAGAACATCTAAAGCGTCACAGTGTGAAAGCATTACAAAGTACGACGATTGGTATACTGCTTCATATTCCTATTCTGCATAAATTTAAAACAAAAATATATCCAACCGGTTGCTATCCGACAGATACTAGTTATAATCTTGTCTGTGTAAAGCTTGAGGCCAACATATGCCGGAAATGTCCGTTTTAATGAACAAAAACTACCTATATACATTTCATGGCAAAATATAGCATAAAAATGTATACGGATTCAATACCTTGCAGCTTTAACATTTTATCAATCAATATAGAAATAAAGAACAACACAGTTGACCGCCGAGTGTGACGTGCGTTGGCTTGAGTTAGGGTTGTCTAAACTTAAAACGGTCACATAGTAACATATATTTTTAAGGTACTTATTTACTATATCTATAAAATGTTACGTTATTTTCACTATTATTTTAAACTACCTATGATGTCTGTAAAATTAGAAAACCCCTAATGGCTAGAAAATTGTACATATACAGTTTTATAAAATATAATGACTAAATTCAGAATTTGATAGAAACCCTCTAATTTTTCATACACACAATCCAAATTTAGTATAGCAGACAAGTGTTTTTAGGTAGCCCTGAGTTTAACTTACAAGAGGACGGCACAAGGGCGCGTAATGTCAGACAGTTGAATCACCCGGCCTTTACTACACTAATTGCTAATTAATCACAATGCTCCCTGGACTAGCAAAGAGTTGGTGACATGGCTCGAGTTACGTTAAAAGGATGTGAGTTCCTAAATTGAGTGTATGACGTCAAAGACGAAATCTGATAACTCATAACAAATTAATATATAATATACCACCTTGCAGGGATATGGCGCATACCTTCCCAACATGACTTTTTTATTGTAATAATTTAGTATGTGTCTATTTAGTGCAAATAAAATATTTTTCTTTCTTTTTTCATATAAGTACTAAACCGTTAACCCGTTAAAATCGGGTCAATCATTTCGGCCGAATGACGTCCACTGCTACACTGCACAGGCCTCCCCCAAACCCTCCACCACAATGGCCGATATGGGTGTGTTGTGGGCTCATTGGAGGGTTTTGCCACGCTTGGCAGGCGGGTTGGCGTTCGCAGTTGAGTTGTTAATGTACTCGAAGGACGCTGCTGCCCATCCTCCGGCTAATCCCTTAGTCGACTTTTACGACACCCACGGGAGGAGGTGGGGTGGTGGAATTCTGAGCCAGCACCACACGGCGAGTCGGGTCGTGTTAAAATCGGGTAACTCAAGTAAAATACTTAAAATTTGTTCCACACGTCACGCCTGCCCATAACAATTGTAATACTAGTGCGAGAAGCGCCTGGGGGGCGACCTTTTTACAGTCGCCTTCCCTCAGCTACTTTACAGTCATCCACTCCGTGTTGTGCCTAAAGGCGTGGCACCAATGCGCGGCTCAAGTGTGTCTTACGAGGACCTGGAGCCCCCCTTCGGTGCCGAAGATAACCGCTCCAGTGGTCTTAGCCGGTAGGAGTCCGGCATGCCCCGTCATCCTTTCCCGGGGCGGAGGAAGTTTATGTGGTCCTCGTATGATCACAACAGAGGCCGCCCCTGGTGCCACACCCATAGGCACACCTAGGAGAGGGTGACTGTAAAGCGGTCACCCGTCCAGGAGAATTGTAACGGAACCCCCGAAGCGTCCCTGTGCGCTTTGCTGTGCTGCGCACACGGCGGCGCGTAGCCACCTTCGCGCTACCGTCTGCTGTAGACCTAAAAGCAGTAAATAAATGATATTCAGCCGAATCTCGTTAGGCAACATAGTTGAAACAAAGGCAATGCGGATGTTATTGGTGAAGTCATTAAGATCCAGAAAAGTTGCGTAAGCTAACACAGGCCATTAAAAACATTTAAAAAGTTGAAAGATTTCGTCATTAACAAAGAATAAAATAGAGTCGTTCCCTTCAATCAAAGTCACTATCTACATTTTTATTCGTGAATAGTAAAATTTACATCACAAATATAAAATACATTTATGGACTCAGGAAAATTTAAATTGTGTAACAAATAATGACGAAGGAACCATAGACATATATAGGCTACAGAATTCACTGTTGCTATGTGTGCTGACACAGCTTTTACATAATTGTAAAAATATCTGTAAAACTGCGCAATCGATACGGGTGCGGCTTGCTGTTGGCATCACTTTATGGCGTATGCTGTAGAAAATAAGAAAATTGATCATAAATGTTTTTAAGGGTTTACAGCATTATCTAATCCAGGGATTCCTAAACTATTCTGAGCAAAAAACCCCTTTTCCAAAATGAACTGATACGCTGACCCCCATAGTCAAATTACTTTATCTTTTCTTACTATTCCTGTTAGTCGTTCTTATACATGCAACACAACTTAAACAGTATCTTGAAAATTTTCAAATAAGAACCTGTGTTTATAAATAACAGAGGTCGATTTTTAGACCTCGTTGACCCCCAAAATCAGTTTTCGTTTATGTCGACCCCCTGAAAACCGATATCAACCCCTTTGGGAAGCCCTAATCTAATATTTTCGTCATTATGAAGTTCATGTAGATTTCAGCAATAGGAGGCATTTGTTATCGGTAATAGCAGCTAGGTTAACTTCATGTTAAACTATGTTAGAGACTCGTTGTAGCTTATTTTTTGCTTAACAGTTAAATATTAATTGACAAACCATGTAAAAATGACAATAATTGACCTGACAGTTCACAAATAAACTTACCCTCTTTATCAAAAAGATAAAATATTTATACAGTTGTCCTTCTTTTCCAAAACCAAACGTCACAATGAAGGTTAAGGACAAAACATATTTTAACTAAAACAAGTTTGAAAAACGTTTATCTTTTTATGATTAAGAAGGTAAGTTTAGAAGGTAGGGTTTCAGTACCATAGACCACATCCATACGCTGCGGCAGGTTATACAGAAGACCGAGGAGTATAATCTGCCACTATGCTTGGCGTTTGTGGACTATGAGAAAGCCTTCGATTCGATTGAAACCTGGGCAGTGCTGCAATCTCTGCAGCGGTGCCACATTGACTATCGGTACATTGAAGTGTTGAAGTGCTTATACAGAAACGCCACCATGTCGGTCCGAGTACATGAACAGAGCACGGGGGCAATTCCATTGCAGAGAGGTGTGAGACAGGGGGACGTAATTTCCCCGAAACTGTTTACCGCTGCAATGGAGGATGCCTTCAAGCTGCTGGAGTGGAAAGGATTCGGTATTAACATCAATGGCGAGTATATCACTCACCTTCGATTTGCCGACGATATCGTAGTCATGGCAGAATCGCTGCAAGAGCTCAGCACAATGCTCGATGATCTCAACAGGGTTTCCCAACAGGTGGGCCTTAAAATGAACATGGGCAAGACGAAAGTCATGTCAAATGCCCATGTCTTGCCCATCCCAATATCCGTTGGGAGCTCTGTTCTCGAAGTTGTTGACGAGTATGTCTACCTGGGACAAACTGTCCAGTTAGGTAGGTCCAACTTCGAGAAAGAGGTCAATCGTCGAATCCGACTCGGCTGGGCAGCGTTCGGGAAACTTCGCAACGTCTTTTCGTCAACAATACCGCAATGCCTAAAGACGAAAGTCTTTAACCAGTGTGTGTTACCAGTGATGACATATGGAACAGAGACGTGGTCACTCACAATGGGCCTCATAAGAAAGCTCAAGGTCACTCAGCGAGCTATGGAGAGAGCTATGCTTGGTATTTCTCTACGAGATCTAATCAGAAATGAGGAGATCCGTAGAAGAACTAAAGTTGTCGACATAACTGCAAGGATTAGTAAGCTGAAGTGGCAATGGGCAGGGCACATTGCTCGTAGAACTGATGGCCGTTGGGGCAAAAAGGTTCTCGAATGGAGACCGCGCACCGGAAAACGCAGCGTGGGACGACCTCTAACGAGGTGGACAGACGACCTGGTGAAGGTCGCTGGGAGTCGTTGGATGAGAGCGGCATGTGACCGCTCGTTGTAGAGATCTAAGGGGGAGGCCTTTGTTGAGCAGTGGACGACCTGTGGCTGATATGATGATGATGATGATATTTACGACAAAAGTAGACTAATAACGTAAGCGTTTACGTGGTAAGAATGTAGTAATGGTGGTTTTTTTTTTTTGTAAAAGAACCTTTTCATCCTTTTTCGCATTAACAGCCGTAAGATAACTCGAACAAAGAGTAAAAAAAAACTAATAATAATGAATAATGGCCGCACACTAAAGCGGCGCGCACAGAGTAAACACTCACGTTTTGACAGCGACATTTTTCATGCGTGCAGCGCGGGGGGACTACGCGCGGCGAGCGGGCGGGCCGCGAACGCGTCAAGGTCATCAGTGACGTCACCACGAGCGCGCAATGACCTCCCGAAAACGAGTCGGTGATGGCCGCGGCGCGGCGCGATTCGTCGATGTTTAGATGACACTTGTCGAGTAATTTTGTTGACACTACCTTACAGAAATTCGGCTATGGATTGTATGTACAAAGATTGATTTACTGGTAAGTTGGTTTAGGCATAATGGATTTTCGCGTTAGTGGAAAAGTTTTCGAAAAATTCACAACTCAAAAAACTTTGTTAAAACCTATTCAAACCATAATCTACATTAAATAAACCTGTTTGTTCAACATGTTAAAATATTTTTCTAGCATTCATTTGTTTGTTTAGCGAAACATTTTTCTTTTCAGTTAATTTGGCCGATTTATTTTATTTTTGCACAGAGGAATGTCACAGATACGAAAAGTGAGCGTATAGTGAGATGTTTTATAACATGTGACGAGTTCTTAGAGCTATTAATAAATTTCGTATCCATATGTAAAGAATGTCGTGATTTTTCCATTTAAATGTTATTTTTATGTATGAAGGTACTTCCAGTCGGTACTTTCGCACATAGATGAATTAGAGTAGTAGACATGTACCTAGCTTAGATTATAACATAATATTAGTTCGAAATATGTGCGGCTTAGAATGCCACCACCCCATTTCATCGCGTGGGTGTCGTAAAAGTCGACTAAAGGATTAACCGGAGGATGGGCAGCAGCGTCCTTCGAGTACATTAACAACTCAACTGCGATCGCCAACCCGTCTGCCAAGCATGGCAATTATGCGATTATGGCAAGACCCCCCAATGAGCACACAACACACCCATATCGGCCGTTGTGGTGATCTTTGGGGGAGGCCTGTGTCCAGCAATTGACTTAATTCGGCCGAAATGATGTGCGAAAATACATGTATAAGGATTTCAGTAAATGCTCCTAATGTTTTATTTTTATTTTGTTTCGTACTGAATATATTGTTTTTTTTATTACGATTATACTATAATTTCGTTATCCTTTTTGGAGAAGAATGATCAGATTCGGCTTCGCGTCAAGTCCCATTTAAATATACTTTCAAAGTACCGAAGTTAACTCCACTGACCTCACACACTGCTACGTTGTAACCAAAAGTACCTAAACATAATTATGATTGTTAAAATATGTTAAACTTATATTGTCATTATGTTGTATCTTTAATTTATGAGATAATCTGCTTGAATAAAATGGCAACAACGAAAGTTGCGCTACTCATTATCATCATTAGCCAAACGACATACACCGCTAAACAAAAGTCTTCCCATAGATTTCTACAATAACTGTTTCGTCATTTCAGAGGAATTTGCCAGTACTCACCACGCTTGGCAGGAGAGTTAGTGAGGGCAATACGCCTGCTGTTCTCCAAAAAGGACGCTGCTGCCCGTTATTCTGGTTTAGAGTCCATTAGTCACCTTTAAAAAATCCACTGCTGGCATTGGTGGTGATATCCTTAATCCAGACACCACACCGATGCTGATAATAATCATTATCATCATATCAGCCAAAGGACGTCCACTGCTGAACGAAAGCCATTCTCATAAATTTACCACATTTGTGTCATTAGTTTGGGGAGAAATTTGCCAGTACACACCACGCTTGGTAGGCGGGTTGGTAGCGGAGAATGGCTATAGTTCCACAGAACGCCCATCCCTCTGGTTAAGAGTCAACGGAGGAAATGGTGAGGTGCTGTATTCATCCGGACACCACACGGATTGAATCGCTTGTCGAAATAGTAATAGTTAAAAGAGATTTTACCGAGAATTTAATTTATTTAGAAAAATATGTCTTATTTTTATTCTGTTCCAGGCATTTTTTTAAATAAAGATATTTGTAGATCGATCTCAGGAACAAAATACAAATTGTCTATTCGTTTGCAATATACTAGTACAATACTTACGGGCCGAAATTAATAATCAATCTTATCCAAAATCTTTAGATTTCAGATTTAAAAACATGATCCGTTTTTGTGTTAAGTTCACAGAAAAACAGATAATCAGATAAATAATATAAACCATTAATACCAATCCAAAGAATTTTAGATTAGATTGATTATTAATTTCGACCGTTAGATCTCTCTTCCACGATCGTTTGTAAGACGCAAGCGGAGTTCAGGGACTGAAAGGTTGCAAGCACGTTTCATTTTTCAAACGCATACGACACGGTGTGCAAGAAAATGATAAATATCTAAAATAAAAGATTCCTTTTTGAACTGAAGCCAACGTTTTTGGTATTGAATTTTCTGTATATTTTGCATGCCCACTCATGCCACGAGTTATTTATTTTGCTACGTTGAGTCAAATCAAACTTATTTTCATAAATACCGAGTGGGTAGGTACCAAATACACTTAGAGGATTTTTTTGCTCTTTTCCATTTTTCTTAGCTCCAGTGTGATAATATTGTAGTCGTGTTATTTTATTTAACCCATCTTTTGGATTATCTTGGGAAATTCTACCTAAATTATTGGTTGACTAGTGGCAATACACCATGTACCTAATTCCTCAGCCCGGGAAATCATGCCGGTCTCCTACCGGTTGAATCCCTGGAGCGGTCATCTTCGGCACCGAAAGGAGCCCCCCAGGATCTCGAAATCTCCATCTACCCCACGTACTTAAACCTAGCACAAATAATAATAATGCCCTAGTTATTTCTATTGGTAATTAGGGATAAGAGAAATTCCGTTTTTTTTTTAATTCATTGCAGCAACTACGGATTTCCTTTTCATATTACTCGATCTTCAAATACGCACAAATATCAGCCCTTAAACAAACATTGCTCAATATGGACCTCCCAATTATCATTAAAATGAGCAGATATTGCCATAATCTCCACGTTACATACATACGTATCAGCCTATTACTGACCCACTACTGGGCACGGGCCTTTTCTCACAATGAGAAAGGTTAGGCCTTACACACACCATTAAGAACATTTTGGAGCCCTCTCAGATGTGCAGGTTTTCTCACGATGTTTTCCTTCACCGTTAAAGCAAGTGATAATCAAATTCTGATCCGCACATGAATCCGAAATCTAAGAGGTGCAGGCCGGGATCGAACTCAGACCCTCCTGTATGGAAGGCAAGCGTTCGACCACTAGGCTATCACTGCATCTCCACGTTGGGCAGGAGGATTGGATCCAATTTTAAATTTTGTTATTGGCGCACAGGAGACTGCCGCCCTTATCTTATGAACCCTTAGTCGCCTTCTTCGACATCTCAGTGGAAAAGGTCTATTCTTTGCATGGAACCAAGCGGATCTTTGAACGTGAGAAATTAATTCACACTTGTATCAAACAAGTTGTCCAGGCTAAAACAAAATATATGTGATTTTATCGTGACCACTCTAGTGTACCTATTCACTTATTACAGGTCAGTGATAAATTAAAGAAAAAGACAGTAATGTGTTATGTAACAGCTGCTTTCCATCTCAAGTTACAAGAGCTGACTGTCTGAAATCCGTCAGAACGACAGCATCGGGCGTGTCATTATGAACAAACAACCATTTTATGCGCCATCTGGTGCTGGTCAAGAGTACCACCACCCTATCTCATCCCATAGCTGTCGTAAAAGGTGACTATGGGATTAGCTGGATGATGGGCAGCAGCGTCCTTCGAGTACATTTTTAACTCAACTTCGATCGCCAACCCGTTTGCCAAGCGTGGCGATTATGCCAAAACCCCCCCAACTAAACCCATACTGGTCGTTGTCGTCGTGTACAGTCTAAATCAGTGGTATCTGCAGCTCGGTAAGTCGCCTCGGTATGGTCCGCAGAATTTACTATTTTGGCCGAATAAAGTCCACTGCTGGCACACCTCTTCTGCACTTTTACTTTTTGAAGAATGTAACATAAATGTAGAGAAATATGGCAACGTTTTTCATTCAGATTGTGTCATCATATTGTACAATGTACATAATTACATAGCAAGTATCTAAGGCAGCTAATATCTTTGTTACACAGTAACACCCCCCACGCACCCCAGCCAGACCAAATATTGTTCTAACACGTAATAAACGCCTGAACTTCCATATTATTCATACATACGTAATATTTACTGTTGTCAAACATAATCGCCAAATATTTTGTTCAAATAGAACCAACTTTAGGATGTATTGTGGATATTATATACGGGTCAAGATTAGCTTGCATATTAAACTTGGCAGCTGAGCTCAGTACTTATAATGTTCAGTACACAGTGAAGCAAATTTTCTGAATTATGCCGCTGTAAATATCCATGTCGGCTACAAATACCACCACCCCAGCTCATCCTGTGTATGTCGTAAAAGGCAACTATGGGATTAGCCGGAAGATGGGCAGCAGCGTCCTTCGAGTACATTTACGAATCAACTGCAATCGCCAATCCGTTTACCAAGCGTGGTGATTATTGCAAAGCCCTCAATGAGCACACAACACAAATCCATACCGGTCATTGTGACGTCCAGCAGTGGACGTTTTTCGACTGAAATGATGACGATGACAACACCTCTGTTACAGAAGAAGCTCGTATTTTATCGAAATGTTATTTTTTGAATATTTTTACCGACGTACGCGTTGTTTACGGTATGGCTTCTTAAGCACTTGCGGGTTTAAAACCTGGTATGACTTTTACCGATGTATTTTTCAATGTCCTATGAACTTTTAGCTAATCTAAGATTCCGTTGATTTTAACGGTAAAGGAAAACATCGTGAGGAAATCAGGTCTAATGGAATCGCCAACACGCAGTGAGCTCGCGTAGCGCTCAATTCTAGCTCTTTCTCTGTATCAAAAAGGCATTTGCTCTGCATAAAAGTGACAGGCTGATATTATTATAATATTAAAAAACATTATTCTTAGCTTATACGGCGAATAATGAGTTGTAGTACTTTATCTAGATTCTAAATTCTTTATTGTACACAAACACAAAATACAGTGAAAACACAATTGGAAATTACATGTACAAAGGCGAGCTTAACTCAAAATTGAGTTTCTACCAGCAAACCTTTGAGTGCGAGAGAGATATGGCAAAAAGCTTAGAGGTTAAGTAGAGTGTATTTATAGAAGCAGAAATACAATGAACATTAAATGTATAACTGATACAAATATAACCGAATTGCATTATATTACATATTAAAATACATGTTAATATATACGTAGGTATACACAATATCCAACTATATGTTATTTAGAAAGAAGATGCTTCTTAATTCTGCTCTTGAAAACATCCACAGAAGGGCTATCGCGAAGAGAATGTGGAAGAGAATTCCATAGGCGCACTGCGCGAATTGTAATGGAAGATTAGAGAGATAGTTAAGGGTACCTAAAGATTTGCCTGTCACAGAGTCGATTGAAATAGTTTTTAAACCATGTTTTATGTTAACCCAAAAGTTAAATGTGTGTTTAGTTCCACATACTACGTCGTATCGTACTAAATACGCACACAGACGTGGTCACTCACTATGGACCTCGTAAGAAAGCTCAAAGTTTCAGTCAGTTGTCAGTGAGCTATGAGAGAGCTATGCATGGTATTTCTCTATGAGATCGAATCAGACATGAAGAGGTCCGTCCGTCCGCTGAAAGGATTAGTAAACTAAGTGGCAGTGGGCGGGGCACATTGTTCGTAGAATGGATAGATGGCCGTTGGGGCAAAAGGGTTCTCGGGTGGAGACTGCACACCGGAAAATGCAGCGTGGGATGACCTGGTGAAGGTCGCTGGGAGTTGTTGGATGACGGCGGCAATTAACCGGTCATTGTGGAAATCTCTGGGGGTGGCCTTTGTTCAGCAGTGGACGTCCTTTGGCTGATATGATGGTGATAATGATTAATACGCAAGTCAGCTGACCACGCCGGCGATATCGCATCTGTAGACTAGACATGTTACTCCCCTTCGCACCCGTGCGGCATGAATATGCGTGGAAACGTGACAACATGACAAGCCGACCGAGTTATCATTATATTTACATACATCTTTTAATTAAATCTTTATGGGGTGTCTCGGCTTTTGTATTTATTAAAAATAATGTTGTAAATGAGAATAGGAGTAAAACATTCAGATATCTGGAAGAAATAAAAAGCTAGTTTTAATACATCCACAACTCAATCTATCTACCAAATGAGTATGAGTCTGCTAATGTCACTTTTCTCGAATCTATGCGTGATTAAAATAAACTCACCATCCACGCTGCTGAAATAATTAAGTCGTCTAAATTTTAAGTACTAAAGATAACGAGCCTGCATCGTTGTCGCAGGCGATGATTTAAAATAGCTGTCATTATTTATGCACTGTCCCTGTATAACAAGGGCTATTTGCAGCTTAAAGTATCACAAATTTCAAATATCATCCCATGAGTATCGCTTGATTCACACCGCTATAATGCATGAATATTTCTTATGATAACTTTTAACGCAACTACCAATAAAAAATACATAAATTAAATGAGAGATAAGAATGAAATGCATAATTTACTTTTACAACTTTACTTGGCCTGTTTGATAAGAATTAATGTCGGTTATTTGAAGGAGAATTTTTAAACGAACAGTTGTGCTTTAATGTAATAGTAATATAGTAATTTATTTTCTCACCACAATAATCAAAAAGTTGCAACAAAATACAAAATTGCCCAGTTACAGTACAGGTTATACTCAAATTTACTGTGGGAGACTGATGCCTAAGCTAGGCCGAAGCCTGTGTTTCAGGTCACCAGGCCTTCCAGAAGTCCAGAAGTCCAATTTGCTCTTTCGCAAGCTGTGCCATTTATTGTTTTTCCATTTTTTTCTTCTTTGTGGATGTGACTCTATCAAGTTGTTTCCTATTGTTAAAGTTCTCTTGATGAATACTCTCCAGTACATTGATATAACTTTATGAGGCCTCGATACTGGTTGATTTTGTCCTTTATAACCCGGTTATCATCTTGCACCCCATGAAACCCCCACTTTCGCTGCAGACAACATCCTGATATAACAATAAACTCGATGAACTAATACAATTTGTATACTAAGGACTATACACCCAATATTCGCGATTTTGCATTTTAAATTTTTCATATCTTTGTTTTGCTGTGACACTTGACGTTTTTGAAGATGTTGTCCCAGACAAGACTTCACAAAGACATGTGTCACTATATAGATAAGTGCAGGAACATTATTAAAACTTCTACTTCTTTTGTAGATCAGAAGGACCAATGATGTGAACGCTTGTTCATAGGTTACGGTAACCGCTTACCATCAGGCGGGCCGTATGCTTGTTTGCCACCTTCATCATCATATCATCCAAAGTATGTGCACTGCTGAACAAACGCCTGCCCAATCGATGTCCACAACTGTGTCATCATTGTAAGGGGAATTTGCTAGTACTCATCACTCTAGGCAGGCGGGTTGATGAGCGCAGTTATAGCTACTGTTCCAAAGAATGGACGTTGCTGCCCTCTGGATGAGAGTCCCTTTGTTGCCTTTTACGACATCCACAGGAAGAGATGGAGTGGTGGTATAATCTCAATCCGGACATCATACGAATTGGCCGTCTTAGTATTATAAAAAATGGCTTTCTGCACTACGTGTCACTGGTTCGATGTCAATCCCCGCAAGGAACAAAGTTTCGTGTGATCTACAGATAATTGTTAGTGTGTGTGTGCATCGGGTGCGCAGATTAGGGAGTCAGCGACTGCCGGGAAGACGGCGGCGCGCACGTGGTCACGTGTCGCCGTGTACGCAGCACAGCGCAACAAGAGCTTCGGTGGGATCCTTTACAATACTCCCCCAGATGTCCCTAGTTGGGCGGCCAGTTGCAGTTGCCTCTCCTCCGCTAGAGGGGGTAACCGCTTTACAGTCTTCCCCTCCGAGATGTTCCTAAAGGCCAATCCTTCGGTGCGATCATCACCGCTGCAGTGGTTTTAGCCGGTAGGAATCCGGCATGCTACTTGGGCTTTCCTCGAGGCGGAGGACGTTCATGACGAATTTCCACTGGCGGGGACCTATAACAAATACATTTAAAAAGGTGTTTGTGCATGTGTGATTTTTATCTGTAAACTGTACCATAACACAGGAGTAATACTAGTGTGGGATATGGTTTAAAACAATGGCTATAGACTATTTGTGACTAAACAAATTCCATCATAGTTAAGGTCCCTTGGAGTGAGCTTTCAAGACCCACTACTTACCAGTTTCAGCTTGAGTGAATAGGCATATTTTATTAAGTTACATTCGGTATGCTTTCATATCATCATCATCATCACCAGGACGTCCACTGCTTGACAATCTGCCAATACTCACTTGGCATGTGGATTGATGAGCGCAGCATGGCTACTGTCCTACAGGGGGGATGTTGAGCCCATAGCTCTAGTCTAGAGTCCCATAGTCACCTTCTATGACACCCATGGGACGAGAGGGAATAGTGCTATTCTGAACCGGCACCACACTGTAAACAGTAAACTTTTTATTGGAAAAAATACTGTAATTTATTTTAAAATAGTGTCCTTGAAAATTCTTGTCCGCTTTTCTCCATAGACCAATAACTTGGAACTGTGTTACTAAATTTTTGACGTAGTAAATGTGCCTTTAAAAGTTTAATAAAATTAAAAGTTCGAGTTGGAGCTAACAAGCGTGATTCCGCCGATGTTTATAACAGTTCTATAGAATAGTTGACCAAGAGGTCATGTTCTGAAGTCAATTATTACGGGGTGATGCATTGAATGCTATTGGAAAACGTCATGTGATCCAAGGCTGACAATTGACAACCTACCGTTTTATAGGGTGTCGTTAAATGCAGCTAAGAACTCATAATGGATGAGCAAGCAGTTTATATTTACACCTACTATGATATCATCTACCTGCAATTAAAAATGTACCTGCCAGGGGTGACGGACATACTTAAAACTCCCACGAACATTGCAGCGGTAGCATTATTTAATATTATGTTATTGTGTGGGTAAATTCTGTTTCGTGTGATACTCAGCAAAGACCATTCCTCTCCATCCATGGAATTTAAATCTAGATTTAAAAAAATTGAATTTATTTTATATTTAAATTATCTAAAGAGTTTTTAGCAGAATAAGAAGAAAATAAGAAGCAGCAGTGATAACCTAGTGGTTGAACGCTTACCTTCCATACACGAGGGTCTGCGTTCGATCCCGGCCCGCACCTCTGACTTTTCGGATTCATGTGCGGAACCGAATTTGATTATAACTTGCGTTAACGGTGAAAGAAGACATCGTAAGGAAAACTGCACACCTGAGAGGGCTCCAAATGTTGTCAATGGTGTATGTAGTCCGCCAACCCGCACTAGGCCAGCATGGTGGACTAAGGCCTAACCATTCCCATCGTGAGAAAAGGCCCGTGTCCAAAAGTGGGACAGTGGCTGATCATGTAAAGGACTTTTACGTGTTGGGGCGATGTCCCAGCGAAATACTAATGAAATACGTTCACCTTGCAGAGAATGATTAACTCGTGAAGTAACACATAATAATAATAATAATTTATTGGCACTAAAATTTACACAATCATTATTAAATTTTAAATGGCACAAAGCGATTCGTTCATGTTGTGCGGTGTCGGCTAAGAATACCACCACCCCATATCATCCCGTGGGTGTCGTAAAAGGCGACTATGTGCATAGCCGGAGGATGGGCAGCAGCATCCTTCGAGTACATTTATAACTCAATTGCGATCGCCAACCCGTCTGCCAAGCGTGGCGATTATAGCAAAATTTATGTCGAAAACTGGACGATGGAAAAACTAGTGATGGCAGATGGCAACATAACAAAAAATAACACAAATTGCAACCAGACAATACGTGTGCAAACTAAAATATCGGATTTCTTCGCAGAAAAACTCATTGATATTGCGGGGCCGGCCTTCCTTGTGTTTTATATCATTTTAATTGTTACAAGTCTGTATGTCACTTGCTTGAGACTAACGTCACGTTTCGTAAGCTTGCCGGTTAATCTGGCAGTATTCGACACGAATATTGATGTGCCATTAATCATGTCTGCCATCGGTCATGACATGTGGGCTGTGGTATTTTTATGTCACGCTGTCGAATTGCGCGCGACAGCTTGCAATTAATATTCTAATGTTGGACTGGTTTTACTACGCCTAGTTAATTCTGAACACAAAATTTTATTATCTAGAGAGTCGGCTATAGTTGCAGAGGCGGTAATCTGTGCATTTTGGCATAAATGAGTTTTTGGTATGACAACAAATAGTTTTGGATGAAAACGTTGCTTTTTAAAACCGGCAATATAATATTTAAAAATGATGATCAAAATCTTAAGTGGGCATCAAATCTGGCAATCTGTCAAACTTTAAATTTATTTACCAACAATTTCCAAAAAGTCTGATTACCGCCTTTGGAACTAGTTGACTGTGTTTTTGATTTTTATTTTTATTGTATGTGTGGACAAATATACAATAAGGTAGCAAAGAACATAAGAAATTACGGAATCGATAATTTAGTGGACATTTAAGGAAGTGGCTACTTAAAAAATATATTATTCGGTTAATGAATTTGTCAATTAGTAACCAAATGTCTTTGGATATGTTCATGTAAATCACAAAACGTTTTAATAATTATCTTTAATCTTATTGGACATAATTTGTAATGAAATCTTGTTATTTTAGTTGACATGTAATAAGGACATGAGAAAAATATTGAATTGTTAGATGTTAAAAAACTTATTTGCATGTCTGATTTATTGACTAAGTGTTTGAAACACTAACAAGTTTTGGAGCTTCACTGTTTACAACATTTAAAGCAAACAAATGATTATCTTATCCTATAATGCTTGTAGCATATAAAGCTATACAAATAAATAAAATTGAAGTGTCATTTTGTGCTGCTGCAGCTGACTGATAGCTTTGTACGGCTTGAACGTTATTGATACATATTTGTCGATAGTAATTTGAATCGCAAGTAGTAGTTAAATGCTAGGTGAGCTGGCATTAGAGTGGTGTGGTCTCATTCTCTGGGACCGCGGAGCGGGACGGGAGAGGGTCGGTTCCGATCGGAGAATGAGGACACGGCGCTGGGACTGTCATAGTTCTAATATGGCTCCCGCCTCAGGGTTCCGAGAACACAGATTGGGAAAACTGCATGCCCATACGGGCGACCCCCGGGAAGACGGCGCGGCGCATGTGGTCACGTGCCTAGCAGGCAGGGATCCTTTACAACACCCCATCGTGAGGGGGGTGACCACTTTACAGTTAAACCTTCCGACATGTGACTAAAGGTGTGGCACCAATGGGCGGCTCTAGATGGCGATTTTTCGAGTACCTGGAGCCCCTTTGTGCCGAAGATGACAGTTCCGGATGGTTTTAATCGGTAAGAGCAGGCATGCTTCTCTGCTCTTTCCCATGGTTGAGAAAGTATATGACGCATTTCCATCGTGTCAGTAGTTTTAAATAAAAAAAAATTAAGGGTTTCTTATTTTCCTACAGAATTCTGAAAAGATGAAGTTACTCGTATAGTTAAAACCTTTACTTAATTTGCCTAAAATTTTCAGTTGGCCAAAATATTCTATTTTCATGTACAGCTGCGTCAAATAAACTTAAAAATTCAGTCTCCTAAACTAGCATTTCGCACTTCTAACGGTAATATTCGTAGTGGAAATCTAAACGAATGTGGCAAAGCACTTAGTGTGTAGTACTTCTAACACAAAATAGTACTAACTTAACGTGATTAGTTCTGTATACATAAAAACCATCTGTTGGTAGCCGTAATGACAAAGGAAGCTTACAATAATAGTCCTTTGACACGCACATTACTTTGTTAAGCTTGGTTTTAACATAACGAATAAAAATTGATACTAGAAAACAACGCCTCGATATTTTTGTTTGTTGTTTACTTTTGAATGGGAAAAGGAACGCTTTGTCCTGGATATCATACCTGTTTAGTACCTTGAGGTAATATTCGTAAATATACTAGAATTTGACGACACGGTTGGTGCAGTGGTTGATACAGTCGACTGCTGCGCTCCGGATCGTGGGTTCGATTCCCACACGGAACAAATATTTGTATGATCTGCAGGTAGTTGTCTGTGGTCTGGGTGTATTGTGTGTGGAATTTATGTATCTAAACGCACCCACGACACGGGAGAAATCCTAGTGAGGGGCAACGTTTTAAAAAAAAATAGGAAAAAAAAGAAGATAAGAACAGAAGTTATCATAAAGAAAACAAGGTTTTAATCAGCATTTTAAGTTAGGTAATTTAAATAAAAACCCTTATCTCAATTACTATATACTCTTGAACACGCCTTACTTTTAACTAGTTCTGCTAATAAGAAATTATATTACAGTCTAGAATTTTAAAACTCGAATCGAATTTGTACGAAATCTTTGCTTATGTTGCCTTAAAATTGCACATATCATTGATATAAAAAAACTGGTCTGTTATGAGTAGATATAATTCATCTTATAAATTAAAAAATATTGTTCGAATATCAGAACTTAAATCTTGGTACCTTCAGAGGGCCTTACGGTTAAAAACGTACTATTACTAGGGAAAAAAGACTCTTTTAAAATGTACAAGTTAATTTAAGAAATTTGAATGATACAGAGAATAAGAAAGAAACGGGACGCATGAGAAACAGATAGGTATCCGCGACGGATAGAATGGGCGGGGTCTGATGAACGTAAGTTCAGAATATGTTATGTGGACAGTGCTAATAGGATACCTTAGGAAACGGAGGAGGTTTATGAAGTTAGTGGAGTTTTAGGCTGTCCGGGCATTTTTGGCTGTCCGGGCATTTTTGGCTGTCCGGGCATTTTAGGCTGTCCGGGCATTTTTGGCTGTCCGGGCATTTTTGGCTGAACGCAAGAGGCCCAGATTTAGAGTCAACTACACCATTTTCAACCTTTGCGGTCGATGCCACCACAGTGGCGGCATTTGCAGGTATTCGCACAAGTCAGTGATGGCATGCTATGATTTGTGATCGCCTGGTACCTGGGCCGCAGCAAATTCTTTGGTATTTATCTAAACCAATGTGTGGTGGCCAATAGATCGCAAAGGGTTACAATTGTGTAACCTTTTATCATGAGATTTAATTTGGCTTATTCGGAAGAGACATACAAATATGAAAAATGTCATCAAAATGCTATCAAGAGTTGCGGGTTGATTCGACAAAGTTTACAGTCGATTCGCATTGTTCGCAATCAGGAGGGTACCAGAATATCTCTGAATAACCTTGATTATGTGTAGTGTAGTGTAATTAACGGCAAGTACGTTACGAAACATATTGTTTCAATATAATGTACACACTGTTTCCAGCTTAAATGCCCTAAGGCTTGAAACAAATAACTCTCTTTGTTTACTCACAACTCAGTTAAACAAGTGTTTCTCGGAATCCAATCGATTTAAATTCAATTAAAATAGTAATCGTATTTGATCCTCCATCGCATCCGGTGGACCGCAATTATATTAAGATCAAAACGTAAAAATTAATTAATTGCTTTTTTGGTGGTTTGTATGAAACTAATTAGTAAATGCTTCTGTGATTACTGCGAAGGATCTTTTAATGGGTGACTGATTTACATTAATTACTTCTTATCGTAGCTCTGGTTGACTGGATGTGATTTGCGTAATTACGTTTAGGTACGCTTAAAGCTTATGTACTTGTTACGTTCTCGTATAAAATGACACAGATCGCAATTATGGAGACCATGTTTTTATGATATTGCAATCCTGTTTGTTTATGAGCTCAAAAAATGAGAATGTAGATATTTCGTATGCAATTTGGACCATATTTTTATTTTTATTTTGGGTGTCTATCTATTAAATGAGGAATGGCGTTACGTTTCAAAGGAAAAAACCTTAATTAAGTTACTTTTATCACAGGATCGTTACCAAAATAAAAGTTATGTAATAATAAAGTTGTATTAGTTCTTTTTTATGATGCCCTTGTAAACTCGTTATAATTACGAGTTACAAGTAAATTCACGAACTAGAAGCCGAAAAATTGAGGCAACTAAGTGTCGAATTTACTGTCATTTTACGCACGAAGCACGTACGTTTAAGGCTGTTAGTCACAGACACTTCGAATTTAAATAATAAATGCACGGAACGTCCAAGATGACCGATAAAGAGGTCATCCACATACGAATATGAGGTAACGCACCAATGTCACACGATACAACCACGTAATCAGAATTATTGATATTTTAGGTACACTGAATTGGTTCATAATTTATGCGGCTAATGGTGGGTTTATGGGGTGTGGGTCAACGGCCGGCCTTGCTGGCGTTCACGCCGAATGTATTTCTTAATTGCCAGTGAAATTGATAGCGTTCGGTCACGCATAGTCGTAGTACAATAATACATTAGAACTCGTCCCTAATTGCTAGTAACGTTGTATCCATTTAGCGGTCACTCCTACGTGCAGTTGACAAGATGAGGTCATAGTTGCAGTTTTCTCGGCGGCCGTTTTCTGGGTGCAGCAATTTGGTGGGCAGCGCAATTGGCGCGGCAGACGGCGCGTCGGATGTTGCAATTGTCGGGAGTCTGTGTCGTCCCACCGCGTCGCGCAACGGCCGGCCGTCGCCACTGTCGCCTGGCAACCTTATTTATAAACAATGCCATCAATCTTATCGTAAATAATGACATGAAATTTGTCGTAAATAGTTTTGTTAGTAGCACTGGAAACAAAAAGTTGGTTATGGACATCAATAAAATCTAAATAATTGTAGTCATAAAAGACTTGCTTTCGACCTTTACCCCTTTTATAATTTGACAGGACAAAACATTGCTGCTATTATTATTTGGACCTGTTGTTACACCGTCAGCCCACAGTACGTTGATATTTGACACCAGGTGCACTATAACAACAATGAACAAATGACTTATTTACCATTAATTGTAATCTATTCAAATTCATTCTGCTAAATGTAATGCCCTTTGCATTAGCATGCACTGAGGGAATTAATATTAATGTTGCTTGAAAGACAAACAACAAAACAAGTTCACTATAAATTATATAAAACTGTGGAGGATTTACGAAACGTGATCGCTTAGCAAATAAAAGGCTTGTTTTCAATCAGTCGTGATATCCATGCTGAACATAAAGATAAGATCAGTGTATCAATCGCTTGTCATTCTGTGCCATTTTTAGACTCAAGTTGATAGAGATTAAAGGGTCTCGGACTCAATAGCAATTCAAAAGCAAACTGTTATCATTTAAGGTTGTGAGTAGTACAGACGCTGCAAGACTGCATTCCGTGGACTATAAATTAAGATAATCTGGACACTAGGTTAGCTTATAATGGAGGATGCATATCAATAAGTACAATTTGTGATATTTTTTAAATTGTCACCCGGCCAGATCTAAATCCTATACAAATTACTCATAGAAACAATAATTGTGAGCTAGAGTTTTAAAACCTATCTATTCCACTACCAACGTTTCATATCAGTATATCTAAAAGTCCATTAGACATATAAATAGATATGTTTATTCATGAATACAAAGAATTGAGTTTACGATAACGCAGCGTGAACCGTGAAGTCGAACAAATTTTTATAGAGGAGCAGTGGGGTATTGGCTTGCGCACACGCAGGCCCGACCCCCACGCGACTATAGTTTGCGTCCATTCCGGTGCGTTCGCGCTGAATAATTACGCTGACACTAATGTATTTGTAACCTTCGTTGGTATTATTATAATGAAGCAAATTTAGCCAGTGTCAAATATGGCAGCAATACAGCATAGAGATATTCGAACTCAATGCAGACTGAAATATTCATCTACAAACAAAAAAGTTCAGATTTAAGATGAACTTCATCAGTTTTTTGTTTTACGACCATATTTAACACAAAAAATAGACAAATCCCTTTTCTCAAATCCATAGATTTTGGATTATATCGATTAGTGATTTCGACCGTAACAGAGTTTATCACAAAATAATGCATTAAAAATCAATGTTTCAATAAATAAATCATATAAAGTCTGTAAACAAATCGGCTAAATCAACCTGTTTTATAAGTAAAGGAAGCAATTTAATCTAAAACAGAGGAGATTGGCCCTACAGAGGTCGCTGACATAAGCAGTCACCTTGATACGATAGGTACGTAGACGAATCGTAACTAGGTGTTGTGTCAGGCAACTAATAATTATGCTCGACCATTGATAAATTATACAAGTAGGTGAGGACGATAAACGTATTTATTGATATATTTATTTTGTGCCATAGATAGCAGTTATTATTTCTAATAATAATTGCCATGTACTCGGCCCCAAATAATCCTCTTTATATTTCTCGATGATGATGATTTAAATGCTCGGTTTTTATATTTAGACATCAATCATTTTGCTATATATATATATTAACTAGCTGACGCGGCAAAAGTTGTTTTGCCATATACATTATATCCAGGATTGTTTTTTGTTTTTTAATTATCTACTAACTTACTGTAAGTGTGTGGGGATGTAGTTAAGATTGAAGAAATTGGAATGAAGCGTTGTAGACAATTAAAGTATACTTTATTTAAATTAGTAAATTATTCTTTATTAAAGTGACAAATATATTTTAATAATTTCACTATATTCATCATCATCATTATCATATCAGCCATTTATACGTCCACTACTACGGAGGAGATGGAGTGGTGCTATATTCTTGATCCCGACACCACACGGATAACTATATTGCATTTACTATAATATAAATGTAACTTGTACTTTTGCCTCAGCAACACGTGGCCGGTGATACTAATAAATTGTAGCTTACATAAAACGTTTGTTCTTTTAACATAGCGGCATCTATTGGAAATTTACTCAATCCAGTCAATCAACTAATTACCTTATACCGTCATCTGTTAGAATCTTATCAAACTAACAGATAATTATGACTTTTTGTCAGATAATAAACAAATAATACGCAATAAAATAATATTGCGTTTATAAATTGAGATGTTAACTATCCTATATTTTAAGTTGGATAAAACTGCACACAGTGTGCAAAATTTTATTAAAATCGTATCAGTAGTTTAGGAGTCCATAGCAGACAAACAACGTGACTATAGATATTAACACCGTTATTTATATATATTAAGATAATAGTAATGCTAAAAATTAAAATTATATATATAATCCCATATTCAAAATTCATTTATTTGCGTTACACGTTCATATTTGGGTCGCAGAAATACATAGATGTATCCCAAAATTCAACTTAATTGATCCAGTAGATTACGGGCAAATTGGCTGTGACAGACGGACAGATAGACGGACATACGAATGATCCTGTTAGGGTTCCGCCATTTCTTCCTTCAGACGTTCGGAACCCTAAAAGGCAAGGTATTAACTTTCAGAGTTATGAATACAATACAAATATAAGCTCCGATTCGAAGGGAAAGCAGAATTCTTAGAAAGCTATTCAAGTTGTTATCAGAGAGAATGTTTGGACTCGATACGTTGACAATAATAGCACAAGACAAATAATTTAATAGATACGTAGTTTATGCTAGATTACGCCCTGATACTATTTCTAAATATAATTAAATTATAGTTATGTTTCAATACATTTAGTTTTAGAATTATATTACTAAAATATATTTTTATCATAAATCATAAACACGACGTCTGCCGAAAAGCGTCACTAGTATCCGTTTTAAAAAAGGTACGATTGTATTTGTAATTTAAATACCTACTTAGTTGGAAGTACCTACTGATCAGGCTAGCAGCTCAATTATAACCCTCAATTTAATAGCTGATTAAAAGGTTTCTCAACGTTATTTTTATATCACTCTTGGACAGATATATCTCAAAAGCCAATTATTATTGGAAATGGTTAAAAAACAAGAGATTTTCATAAGTTACCCTACTAAACTAACCTAGTATTATTGCCATTGTCATGCCTTTATTACATACAGGCCATCTCTGATTCTGCAGGAATATTAGATAAGTAGCTACAGTAAGTTAAGTGTTTGAGTGAAACTGAAACTTTGATCTTTAGGAAATCATTAAATATTAAAAACACTTAATATTTACTATCCACAAGTGTTGTAGTAACGCTGGGGAAAATCTTGTCTCCATACAAATCCAAAGTGTCCCTATGTTACTACTAAATTTATAGATAATACTCGATTTTTCAAAGATCCGAGTTTGACGACAGATATTAGTCAAGCAGGCAACAATATTTGCTTTTCTCAAAATCTCTCTACTGCAAGACCTTTGACATTTAAGGAGTAAATAAAAAAGTACACAAAATAGTTGATTCACCCTTATAAAAATAACATACCAAGATAGTATTTATAGGCACGAACGCATGACCATTAGGTACGGCCGATTAATGAAAAAGCCACGCCATTGCATCCATTAAAATGACTGAACGGAGCTTAAAAAATGAATAGCATGTTGAAACTTGTTTTTGTAAAATAGGACTCATATTTTTTATTATAGAACTCAGTTACAAGACTGACAAGTCATTCGAATAGTGGTTACCGTCACGCCTGCCCATAATAATTGTTATTACTATCCAGAATTAGTCTTGAATGGCAGATCACTCTGCGCTCGTCACCTCGAGACATCAGTTATTAAGTCGCCTATAGCCAGTAATTTCACTAGCTACAATGTCCTTCAAACCTTGACAAAATTCACACTAGTGCCCAGTGGAAATTCTTCATGCACTTCCTTCGCCCCGGGGAAGGGCGAAGGGGTATACCAGAGTCCTTTTTATTTTTTTATTGGTGCCCAGTGGAAATTCTTCATGAACTTCCTTCGCCTCGGGGAAGGGCGAAGGGGTATGCCGGACTCCTACCGGCTAAAACCACTGGAGCGGTCATCTTCGGCACCTAAGGGAGGCCAGGTCCGCGTTTAATCACACTAGAAACACCTTTTTTTTTTTTTTTTTTTTTTTTTTTTTTTTTTTTTTTATTGGTGCCCAGTGGAAATTCTTCATGAACTTCCTTCGCCCCGGAGAAGGACGAAGGGGTATGCCGGACTCCTACCGGCTAAAACCACTGGGGCGGTCATCTTCGGCACCTAAGGGAGGCTCCAGGTCCTCGTATGATCACACTAGAGCACACTAGAAACACCTACTGGTGCCACGCCCATAGGCACATATCTGAGAGGGTGACTGTAAGGCGGTCACCCCCTCAGGAGGATTGTAAAGGATCCCCCAAAGCGTCCTACGGCAGCGCGTGACCACATGCGTGCTACCGGCTTCTCTTGAGTCGCTTGGTGTCGGCACGCAGATTCCTCCAATCGCGCAGATTGCCCGCAAATCCGCTAACCCAGAGGTCCCCCACCTCACCTCACCTCACCTCAGGTTTTAATAAACTGTCTGTACGCTTTAGAAACAATTATAAATTATTTATGGTTCTCCCTACTAAAAATAGATATTTGACTTAATGCCATTCCATTTATGTAATGTTACTCTCAAAAGTATTTCATTTTATGTTCGGTAAAACTTTACTCATTTCTTTGGTAATGGTACATACCTATTCCGTTTGGTGTCCTGGTTAAGAATTGATTACTCCATCTCCTTCCAAGGATGTCGTAAAAGGTGACTAAGGAACCCTAAACTAGAGGGATGGGCAGCAGCACCCCATTTATAGAACTATATTATTATAGCCATACCTACTCCGTTCACCAACCCACCTGCCAAGCCTGGTAAGTACTTCCAAATTTCCCTCAAAATATCGACACAATTGTGGGGATGCCTTTGCTCAGCAGAGGACGTCCTTTGGCTGATATGATGATGATGAGTATATACCTAAAATTAATTTGATTAATAATATATTTTTAGTCCTTCACTTTCATCTTTCAAGCGAAACCATCTTATAACATCACATTGGATACTTGTTGCAATAATCCAAGTTCGCTTCTCTCATTATGCCAACTATCCTGCTGCACAGGTTTTGCTACTAGTCCTTCTATAAATAGTCACTTCAAAACACACCATAAACGACTTACATGCGATCAAGAAAAGAACGAAACTGCACTTTAATGTCGATTTTATACAGTCGTTATTGCAAATACAATGCTTGAGTTATGTGCCCCTTTTACAAATAGGTTACTACACGCACAGTGGCCCACTCGCAAGTGGAAGGAATGAATTCCTTACTGCTTGCACTTTCAATATAGCTTCGTTTATTAGTCGATTCAGAATTAGTTCTCCGAATAACTTTTACGACAAGACCAACTAAAATATTATAACGAACTCGTTTGGCTTTTCATGTCTCAACGACCGATTCTTGCAATTATATTATTACATAGTAACGTGTAGAGACTGGGTAATCAGATAATAAAATTAGGAGGCTGTTATTAACCTCCCACATGAGTGGCTTCGGAGTTTTTGAAATAGGAATGAAGGTTACGAAATTTTGCTCTAATTTTTGTATCCAGGTTTTCAACTGAACAGAATTGTAGATTCGATATATTAGTATGTAGGTGTATTCGTACGTTCTTTGTGATTCCCGGTAAAGAAAAGATGGCCATGGGTTTCGTAAATAAAATCCTTTTATGTTCGTGCCAACAGACGTACCAGAAGAACCTTTGAAATTGTTGTGCACGGTTGGTGCAGTGGCTGATACAGTCGGCTGCTGCGCACCGGGTCGTGGGTTCGATTCCCGCACGGAGCAAATATTTGTACGATCTGCAGGTAGTTGTTCCGGGTCTGGGTGTATTGTGTGTGGAATTTGTGTGTTTGTTTGTAAACGCACCCACGACACAGGAGAAATCCTAGTGTGGGGCAAGGTTTTAAAAAAAACAAAATAAAATTGCCACCTATAAAGATTTATAAATATTGCGTACTGCTGTGCCGTGTGGTGCCGGCTAAGAATGTCATGCTCATCCCGTGGGTGTCGTAAAAGGGACTATTGGATTAGCTGGAGGATGGGCAGCAGCGTCCTTCGAGTACATTTATAACTCAACTGCGATCGCCAATCGTAGCGATTATGGCAAAACGCCCCAATGAGCAACAAACACAGACCCATACCGGTAGTTCTGGAATCTTAGGGGGAAGCTACTGTCCAGCAGTGGACGTTCTTCAACTGATATGATGGGTGTCGTAAAAGGCGACTAAGGTATATCTCCTACCTATTATCATTCATTGTAGCTGTCATTGGGAGGCCAATACTTCCTCATAGTTTAGGTAACTTGAGGAAGTTTGTAACATAGAGTGGTTTAACAGTCACTAAATAACAGAGATCGGAATAGGTAGAGTATATGTTATTAAGTGACTGTTTCAATTTCTATACATTATTATTTAAACTACAAATTAAAAGGAAAAATTTATTCCAATCACTGTTCTGTTACAGTAGAGACCCTGTAACATGATGTAACACACTGGAATAGTCCTTCCGTAGCCAAAAGGAACAAGCTGTCCGCTCAAGATAAAAGATTGACGTCGTCCTTTTTCAAAACGTCTGCTTCCTTCCTACAAATTTGCAACGTCATCTGATGTTCTTAGACATAAGTGAATAAGAACCGTTGGAACGAGTAAGTATTATGTCCTTCTATTCTGAGATAAGAACAGATCGTCAAAATTTGTCTGATGAGAAAAAGGTTATATTATTCACAGCTTTGTACATACATACATAATCAACCCATTACTGTCATTGCTGGGCACGAGCCTCTTCTCCGTATGAGGAAGGTTAGGCCTTAGACCACCATGCTGGCCTAGTGTGGGTTGGCGGACTACACACATAATTGAGAACGTTTTGGAGCCCTCTCAGGTGTGCAGGTTTCCTCACGATATGTTTTCCTGCACCGTCAAGTCAATGTTCCTGCAAGTCATTCAAAAGTGTGAAAAATTCTGATCCGCACATGAATCCGAAAAGTACGGGCCGCGATCGAACTCAGATCCTCCTGTATATAAGGTAAGCTTTTACCCACTAGGCTATCAATGCTTTCCGTGTGCGCAGCCCAGCACAGAGCGAGGCTTGGGGCGATCCTTTACAATCCTCCCAGAGGTGCCTGGGGGTGACCTTTTTACAGTCGCCTTCCCTCCGCTAAAGGGGGTGACTGCATTACAGTCATCCCCTCCGTGATGTGCCTAAAGGCGTGGTACCAATGGGTAGTTCTAGTGTGATCTTACGAGGACCTGGAGCCCCCCTTCGGTGCCGAAGATGACCACTCCAGTGGTTTTAGCTGGAATACCCCTTCGCCCTTCCCCGGAACGATGGAAGTTCATGTAGAATTTCCACCAATAAAAAAAGCCTATCACTGCTTTATACAAGAGCAGAAAACTGCATAGTGTATTCCAGGCCCAAAAAGGCCACAGTTTACATTTGTTTGTCATCACCATCATTACTCGTATTATCATATATTATGCTAATGCCGGTATACTAAATGCTCATAGGTGACATTGCCCTGATTATGCTTAGCAGGCGGCCCGCGGCCCCGTAATCGAAGTATGTTGTTATCAGCAAACAGAAGAATGGTATCCATCTTCTTCATCTAGCGTAAGTATATTACGATACACCCACGAAGGGGGGCAATCGTCAAAAGTGACCGTCAATTAAGCGTCGAAAAATCTTGTTATGTTTTTAGTACTCAATAATTATAATTCATCATCATCATATCAGCCACAGGTCGTCCACTGCTGAACAAAGGCCTCCCCCTTAGATCTCCACAACGAACGGTCACATGCCGCTCTCATCCAACGACTCCCAGCGACCCAGACCAGGTCGTCTGTCCACCTCATTGGAGGTCGTCCCACGCTGCGTTTTCCGGTGCGCGGTCTCCATTCGAGAACCATTTTGCCCCAACGGCCATCGGTTCTACGAGCAATGTGCCCTGCCCATTGCCACTTCAGTATACTAATCCTTGCAGCTATGTCGATAACTTTAGTTCTTCTACGGATCTCCTCATTTCTGATTCGATCTCGTAGAGAAATACCAAGCATAGCTCTCTCCATAGCTCGCTGAGTGACCTTGAGCTTTCTTATGAGGCCCTTGGTGAGTGACCAAGTCAGTTATTATAAGTACCTAGTTTATTTTATTATAAGTACCTAGTTTATTTACAATTATTTTAGGTAGAATTGTCCGGATTAATAACATAGCACCACTCCATCTCCTCCCGTGGATGTCGAAGAAGCAGCTAAGAAACTAAACCAAAGGGATGGGTACCAGCGTCCCTTCTGTAAAACAACATCATTCTGCGCTCACCAACCCGCCTGCTAAGCATGGTAAGTATCGGCAAATCTCCCCCAAAAATGGTGACATAATTATTGTAGAATTCTATGGGAGAGGCCTTTGTCCAGCAGTAGACGTCCTTTGGCTGATATGATAGGCAAAATGTTTATTGTGACAATCTTTGGTGGATGCTTATTTATGTCCAGCTGTGTAAGTTTTTCGGCCTAAATGATGGTGATAATTTTAGTTTTAGTCACCTTATATGAAATGTCATATATATGTTTTAGTCATTTCATGTATAAAAATGCGATTCACCGCCTCAATTTATTAAGTTTTATTGATTAAGTTACTTGTATCCCAAAGGTTCATTTATAATTGGTTGGTAATACAACAAATTAATATAGGTGTGAGGAAAATATAGGCAACTATATAATGTTCAATAGATGTTGTTAGCCAGTTGAAACCAGGAAAATATGAACCGCCAGGAAATTATAAAACAAAATTAAGGTGTTAAGCATCATTCTCCCTACCATTTTCCTTTAATTCCCACAATGGAAAGCTTTAACAATGTTCTCATTTCTATATTAAGAGCCTAACAGGGTATTATCCTACAAGCTTACAAAAACCGGATCAAAGCGCCTCGAACAATGTTCATAAAGAGTAGCTCAACCAAAGAATTATAAACGACCAAATAAAATCACTTTTTGTGTTTCATAAGAGTTCCTCTTCTTATTTCATGTATTTTATGTTACAAGAGTTGGGTTAATAATTACGTTTATAATACAGAAATATTACTAAACAGCACTTCTTTCTCTAAATATTAGGTCTTTACATATGAAGTTGCCGTTTTGTCCGAAATGAAGTGTAGTATTTTATTCTATCTTTTTATTTTATTTTAGTTAATTACAGTTAGTCAAAGTACCCATGCAATGGATGCATCTTTGCCAACAGTGCAGTTTATCGATGCCCTTCTTGAAGAAACCAGTTGGACCGAAGGCGACATACTCTTCAAAGGCATTTTGTACTGCTTCTCGGCTATTGAATTTTTTCCCTCCAAAATGTTATCCAAATTCTGGAAAAAGTCTGTAGTCATAAGATCTGGCGAGTACGGAGGATGACGGAGAGCTTCCAACTCCAGCTCTCGTGGCTTGGAGACAGTCTATTGTGAAATAAGGCGTCGCGCGTTGACTTGCAGGAGCAGCGGGAACGCGCGATTGAACAAAGCTGTTTGCAGATGTGCGAGCTTCTCCATCATTGTGTTCAATTCTTCACAGTACTCATATGCAGTAATGCTCATCCCGATTGGTAGCAAGCTGTGAATAATCACACCGGTACTAGACCACCAAACAGTGACCATCGGTTTTCTAGGGGTCATATTTCGTTTAGGGCTTTAATTAGGTGCTGAACCAGGATCTAGCCAACTTTCTAAGCACTTCTGATTGACAAACAAAATCCATTTTTCCTTCCTAAATTCCTTCAATTCCGTGCCTGTTGAGAAGCGCAAGACAGGCCGCAACGCGCATGTTGAGCTGATGATCGTTATGTTCGCGGGGCACCCATTTATCAAGTTTTTTACCTTGCCAATTTGACGCAAATGGACCAATATTGTTTGGATGCTAACGTCGAAAGCTGCTGCTAATTCAGCCGTAGATTGCGTTTATTCGCATTTAATTCGTGGTTTTCTCTTTCTAATTCTAATCTAATTTAATTTAATTTTTTTAATTTTTAATATAATTTAATTTTTAAAAAACATCCTAATTTTAATAGAGAAGATGGTTGGCAGGTACTACCTGTTTGGAATCCAGTTATTAAAATAATAAAGTCCCAAACAACATACCGCACTAAAAAACATCAAGACACTGTGAGTGATTACTGCGTGCATCGAAACTAATTTTTTGATTAAAATTGTACGGTAGACAAAATAAAATAACTTTTTAAAATCTGTAACGACGCCTGTCACCTTAGTCATCCTGCGACCACGAATGCTGCAAAGCATTCGAAACGTCAGGAAAAACAAAAATCTATAATATACGCGATATAATCCGTTTAAAAGTGTTTTATTATTTTAGTTTGTGACGAAGTCATCCTTCATCTTCATTTCAATCAACCTCTTTCATGACTTCATACCTTTTACTTCCATCACTGTCGACCTCACGATTCATTCTTTATTCAAATCAAAATTCGAATTTATGTGACGTAGAGTCGCTCTTCATATTTTGATGATCATCATTAGACATTCGATTCTGAACGCTAGTGGTTCAACACACAGCTGTCGCTCTGACCAATAGTCTCCTGCAATATAACAATTACTTATTTTTAACTAGCTTAAATATTGTGTTTATAAGCTATATTTGAAATATATAAACATCACCATGAAGATGAAGTGTTGAAGTTGTGAATATCAATATACCTATATAACATATATGCTACGTTTCATTGAATCACAATAACTGAACTCCGTTACTTGCTGCCGTGGAGAGAGCCTCCTTGTTGAGCTAACCGGGAAGGAACACGGAGGGAGGCACTCCGCGACACTGGCGCCCAATTTGAAGAATACCCACCAACCCAATTCGTCAGCTGCCTAATCATCTAGCTACATAATATAAGAAGAAAGTTATCATTATCAACCACCTTCGGGGAGGCCTGAACGGCGAACTACAGAAGGATTTTCCATAATTATTTATCTTTTTCAAAATTCTAAAAGGCATTTACAGCCGACATCTATTTATATCTGGGTACACTTTTTGGCAGTAAAGAACAATATCTTTTTGTAAACTTACCTGTGTTTTCTATAACTGTTGTTATTTTTTCCATCCGTAATTTTGTTATTAATCCAGTGCTAATTATATTTGTCTAGATTTATAACAAATAGAAAATGTAATATTTGTTTTAGGTGTCAGAGGGCAGCTGTCAGTAAGTCATTGTCACGTCATTCATAATTTATTTTTAATTTAATTAGGTTTATTATACCAAGTAGTATTTATTTATATATCTACACTAAACAAATACTCCTACAATACACAGAATCACTTAATCCACGAATACATACACTACCAATCTACCCAACGGTAGAATCATAAACCTTTTCGAATCTTGGAGTGTTCTTAAAACCATTCGTGGTCACTTCAAGAAGAGATCGGTTATACACTTACAGCGTGCCTAAGGAGAGTATCCTTAGGTATACGCGCACGCAGACCACCGACGTACAGGGTGTATTCCTCGAGGTTTTCGTAACCGACTACCGAGACGCACTCCTGTACTAGGTGGTTGAAGACCAAACAAAGTATTTATTTATTACACAATAGATTATTATATTTAATTAAACTATTTATCCCATACCATACCATACCATATCATAACGTAATCACCATTAATAGTTTTCTTATTCGACCATATAATGGATTTAAAATATAATCGATTTAAAATCTCGTCTTTCCCTTGTAGAGAATACATTAACTTCATCAATTAATAAGACCTTACCCTTTCCAATGTTTAGGATTGATTTTATCAATAGTAACTTATTCAAACATTAATTTGATATAATTTTCCTTTTTTGCCTATTTTTATTTATTTTATGTATATAAATCCTCTTTACCTATCATTTCATCCAATACTCTTTTAGTATAACCTTTTCGGAATCATTTTAAACGTTACCTTAAACTCAATTATCACCCTTTTATATACTTACTTACTCTATGTACATAATGTAATACTAATTATTATATTAATTTTCCATTAACGTACAGTACAGAGCGGATTGAAACTCTTTAAATAAGCCCTATTCTATACCCAGTATAATACACCAACAAAACTTCTTACGAAAAGAGCGGCGACAACTCTCTAAATAAGCCTCGGTCAATTAATCTTAATTGCATATAATATGCAAATAATTATTTTAATACTTATAAGATATTATATCTTATATTCGTCTTTCAGACGTATCGTCCTTATAGTTAGGTACGTAAGCCTATTTGGCTCACTCCTTGTACATATATTACAGAGCGGTTAGCGACTCTCTAAATAAGCCTTAGCTACACCTTCACCTAACGTCAGCGGGTGGTGACTGACACTAAATAAGCCTACACTATTGTAGATTGATTCCATGAGTAACCTTTATTATAGTATAGGGCTACTCTATGTTTGGCGTCCTTTTCCAATAATGGAAATAAGACTTTGAATGATGAAGAATGCATGCGTGATTTGTGTTAGTTGTATGTGTTGGGAATCCAATCTATTGTATATTCTCATTGTTACATAGCATCCACACCTACAAAATTTATTTCACATTTACCATTTCTTTGACTTTTTTGTTTTTACTTTTTTTTTTATGACACGCTTTATGATTGATTTATTGTTTAATTGCAAAAAAAAATCCTTACATGATTTTTTTTTCACCGGGGCAGCGGGGTATTGTGACGAAGTCATCCTTCATCTTCATTTCAATCAACCTCTTTCATGACTTCATACCTTTTACTTCCATCACTGTCGACCTCACGATTCATTCTTTATTCAAATCAAAATTCGAATTTATGTGACGTAGAGTCATATTTTGATGATCATCATTAGACATTCGATTCTGAACGCTAGTGGTTCAACACACAGCTGTCGCTCTGACCAATAGTCTCCTGCAATATAACAATTACTTATTTTTAACTAGCTTAAATATTGTGTTTATAAGCTATATTTGAAATATATAAACATCACCATGAAGATGAAGTGTTGAAGTTGTGAATATCAATATACCTATATAACATATATGCTACGTTTCATTGAATCACAATAACTGAACTCCGTTACTTGCTGCCGTGGAGAGAGCCTCCTTGTTGAGCTAACCGGGAAGGAACACGGAGGGAGGCACTCCGCGACAAGTTGAGTAAAATAATAATATATTTAGATAATTTCGTAAACAAGATTTCTTAAATTAAATCGAAATGTCTTTAAGAAGAGAAGACAAAGAACGTACTGAAAAGGCGCAATCAAAATGCGTCACTTGACGAAGTAATAAATATCATACTAATATATTATAGCGTTAAAGATAATAGGTTTTTGATAACTAGCGCATCGCGTTATCAATATATAGCCGTTAACGCCTAGTACTGAAGCCTCAAAAAAGGAATAAAAATAAATGGAACGACTAGACCTTTGTAAGACGACGTAATAGTGTGGCGAATAGAATACATTTTTATTGTAACAATTGGACGAGACAGTTGTGTATTGGATAGAGAAAATATAATAATTTGAAATTTGGAATTTTTATTATTATAATATACAGAGCACGCCACTTAATTCCCCGTGTACCTTATAGTACCTATATATTATGTAAAGGAAAGGTCTACCTAACTTCCAACATTCCTACACAGGAATGTGTCAGATAACGGCAAAAAACAAAAAAATAAATATATGGTAGATGATTTCCGGGACGCCCAGGCCTATTATTGGTAGTTTCTAGAAACCACCCAAATTTCAGCGCTGGGAAAGCATTTCAATATTGAATTTCGTGTTTGATGAATCTATTATTAAGCAGCAACAGGGAGCTATTACCGACCGCCTGTCGGCATAATTTATAATATTGACGATTCCAAGAAATATTTGGGACACGTGTATCTTTTCATCGTTTTATTTCTTATATAAATCGTCCCACGTGTCTGTTACTCAAAAATAAAACAATTTTCTTTTTGCAGATATAAAGAACTGTGAGTGGTTTGATTGAGAAGACATATACTAATACTACGTTTACAACCAAATAATAGACACCGGAAGTAGGAATAAACTCAACTTGCCTGTTCGTAGAACGAAATATGGTAAAAGAAATAAAATATTCAAAGGAGCACAACTTTTTAATAATTTGCCTAAAAAATCATAGTTAATCAATAGTTCGCTAAATTTACGCCGACCTCTAAAATCTCACTTACTTTCTGGTAAAATATTATCATTGAAGGAATAAACTTGGCAAAAAGCTGGACACAAAAAAGTGCATTAATCTTCTTGTCAAATCGCAGTTTCCGATATCGAATCACGGGCGCTCTCTCTTCCCCCCTCCCCTTTAGAGCCGGAGTCCCACAAGGATCCGTGCTAGTGTCACTATTGTTCACACTGTACACCAGTGACCTCCCCAAAAGACCTGCTAATACGACCCAATTAGCACTCTTCGCCGATGACACGGCCATTTTCTACTCTGGTTACGTTCCCGATAGTATAACTAAGATCCTCCAAACCACAGCCAACGTCTACGGTAAATGGTTTAGGAAATGGCGGATCGAAGTTAACCCTATCAAAAGTAAAGCCGTCCTATTTTGCAAATTAGGCGACGACCATCCACGCTTCAGGGAGATCTCGATGCTGGGCCAATCGGTTCCTTAGGAACCGCACGCCAAGTATCTTGGAGTCACCCTAGACAAAAAACTGACCTTCATTCCCCACACAAAGATGGTGCGTGCCCGCGCTGCCTTTGTGCTCGGTCGCCTTCACTATATTCTGAACGCTCGTAGTAAATTATCCCTTAGAAATAAGGTGAGAATTTACACCACATGCATTCGACACATCATGGCCAATGCTACTACTTAAAATGAAAGTCCGCGGTTGCTTCAGAAACATCTACACTCTCGTTTACTCATATTTTGCACACGGATCTGCAAAACTTAAACTTGGTCATCACGCTGTGTCGAAGGAACTCACGATGGGATGTCCTCAAGGATCCGTTATTAGTCCTTATCTATGGAACATGGGTTTCGATGATTTTCTAGCGATTCCATTACCATCCGGCTGTTCATTGACTGGTTACGCAGACGACGGTCTTCTGCTTATTCAGTCAAGTACAAGGGTGAGCCTTGAAAAATTGGCGGATACTTGTTTACGTTTAATCTCTAGTTGGGGCGAACGAAACCGCTTAATGTTTGCACCACAAAAAACCTTTCAACTAATTTTAAAAGGCAATCTTAAGACATCACCGAGCATTAAATTCAATAATGTTACCGTAAAAAGAAAGGAGTCCGTGTGCTACCTTGGTCTTGTATTGGAGAGAAATTTTTCATTCGTTAAACACATAAAATCTGTAGGTGAAAAAGCTAAAAGGAACTTTTATGCCCTGACAAGGATATCAACAGCTACATGGGGTCTTTCATTTTATACTTTGAAAACTATTTACGGCGCTACCTACTTAGGTTGTATTTTCTATGGTTCACCTGTATGGGCCGATAGGGCTACTATCGGCGCGGCAAGACGTAAACTGCTCCAAAGCCAGCGCTTAGCGTTGATATTCTTGTGCAAGGCATATAGGACAGTAAGTACTGAAGCTCTGCCTGTACTAGCAGGTGTTTTGCCAGTCGATCTTGAGATACAGCGACGTGCTGCAATGTACTACTCAACTAGAGAAAACATGGACGCGGAATTTCTGCTACAACGCGATCGTGTTAGGATCTGCAGATTGTTTAGACCACAGACTGGTGTTTGGGAGGAACTCTTGGCCGAATGGCAATGCAGGTGGGACATGTCTATTAAGGGCCGTCACCTATACCAGTACTTTCCATCCATTCGTGAGCGCTTGGCAAGTGCATGGTTGGAAGTTGATCATTGCGTGGCTCAATTTCTCACCGGCCATGGTAACTTTAAGAGTAAATTGTTTAGCTTCAAGCTTGTCACCTCACCATTCTGCAAATGTTCAACACCGGACTGTGAATATGAACAGTCTGCACATCATATCCTGTGGGAGTGTATTCTTTGGCAAGATGAACGCAATATTATGTTTGACAGCATGCAAGTTACATCCGGGGTTGTTTACTATACAGACCTTGTTGCGACAAGGACGAATTTCCGTGCGTTCAAGTGTTTTTGCCATACCTACTATTGGAATCAGTCACAATAGCTCACAACATAGGACCCGTAAATAAAAAAATTGTACCCGTGGTGCTTGGCAACTGGGCTTAACCCTGTTGTAAACTCCCATTTATTGTGCCTATGGCCTATCGTTTTTCTCTGTCTCCTGCTTGCTACGGAGGGAAGTGGAACGTATATTCTTTCATACTCCTCCTTTATCTTTTCTGATTAATTTCGGTGCGGGTTCCAAGACAGTTATTCATTTCTCTGGGACACACCGACCTTCATTGATCGGTGTTCTTTTCGGTGGTCGCCATTGTAGATCCTGGCTTACAGGAGTTGCAGTGGTTGGGAATGTGTGGCGGGCTTGTCCCAAATAAAAAAAAAATAAAAAAATTACCTATGCCAGCCCAGTGTTCGCACACGCTGAATCATACCCACTCCGTAGATTCGAAACCCTCCAAACCCGTTTCATGCCCAAGGCCACCGGAGCGCCTCTGTACATGCGAAACGACAACTCCATTTCGACCTTAACTTGCCGACCATCAGGCAATTTATGAAACAAGCGTCTAAACGCTATCTCGATTCTGCCCTGTCCCACCCAAATCCCCTTGTGGTATCAGCCGCCGACTACGAACCCTCCCGTATCAGTAGAGTACGCCACCCGAGTCACGTTCTGGTCGATCCAGACGATAAAATCACGTTAGATCACATGAAGAGTCTCGCGTTGTCTCGTTCACTAAACACCCGACCGTTGTACCGCCCTCGCTGCCGAGGATGCCCGCCTCACCGACGGCGCGGAGGCCTATCGCCGCGTCACCTTCCCGTTCAAGTTAGCACTTCTCCCTCCCGTCTCTTGCTCGCGCCGGCCCGTGCCGAGCCTGTAGCTTTAAATGTCCCTTAAAACAACTTAAATAATACCGATCCAGCTGTCCCCAAAACAATAGCTTGTTGTCCCCAGCAACGCCCTAAGCCGAGGTCCGTGTCCCGCAGGGGGCGCCCCTAGCGAAAGTTGCTTAGTTTTTAATATTTAATTTAAGCCTGGCTGGAGGCCTCTTTTGGCTTCGCCAGCAAATGACCGGTTAAGCAACCACATTTCGCAGAAATGTATTCGAGAAGCCCAAAAAAAAAAAGTGCATTAATTTTCTTCTTCTTTGCCACCAACATTCTGCTGTATGTTCATATTTTTAAGCTTAATTTAAAGTTAACGTAGTTCTTGTTTGAGTAATTAATATACTAAATCTTAATAATAACATAAGAACTAAGATTGACGTTGATGAACTAACCGCTTTAGGCAAAAAAACGAGCTGCACCGATGCTTGTGATACGGCCTTCCGCAATGCTCCTTATTAAAGACGTATTCGCGGAGGAATACTTCACAAAGTCTTGAATTAACAGCAGTCAGAATTTTTTTTACCAAATAGAAAGCCTATTTAATAAAATTTGTTTGTCTTATAGTATTCAAGAATCTTGGTTCAAGGGTGCAAAACTCATTATAACTCGCTTTTGTTTTTGTTAACGTCAGACAAGTTCTAATGGGTGTACGAGTTCTGAAACCTACATCAGACCGAAATAATCCAGAATATGCGTATAACAACCTTTTTTGAAATAACCTCTACATCATTTGATAACTAAATAACTTTAAAAAACAAAAACAGAATAACTAAATAATAAATTAATTTATGCATAGAATATAGTAACTTTACATAGAGTTCCATGTAAAGTGGAATGATTACAGGCCTTACGAGATAAATATAATGTAAAAAATACGTCAAAGCATCCTATTACCAAAAATGATCCATCTCTCCCTCTGTGTTGACGTGTAGTTTTTACCTCATCATCATCATCATTTCGGCCAAATAAAGTCCACTGCTGGACACAGGCCACCTTCAAAGATCAACACAACGACCGACATCGGTATGTTGTGTGCTTTAGGGGGGTTTTGCCATAATCATAACGCTTGGCAGGCGGGTTGGCGATCACAGTTGAGTTGTTATTGTATTCGAAGGACGCTGCTGCCCATCCTTCGGCTAATCCCTTAGTCGCCTTTTATGACACCCACAGGATGTGATGGTTTGGTGCTATTCATAGCCGGCACCACACGGCAAGTTTTTACCTATACTATGATTTTTATTGTCTTTTTTACTATTTATCTTAGGGCCAGCTTCACAAATTTGTTTGCCATTTACTCTCTGTGTATTGGCCCAAATCTACTAAATCAATTCTGACGGCTCAGATCAGATATATTCGAGAAAGGTTTCGATTCTACGTGTGGACAGTAGCGACCTTTGTTCTCCATAAAATTAATGCTGGTCACAAAAAGGGAAAAACATCCCGATGCACTACGGACATGCTTCACATGTTTTAGTAGATACCTGTATGAGTAAGGCAGCCCATCCGCGATACCCTGAATTCATTATTTAGTTCTGATGACGTCAATACAAAGCCGCCCATACTTCTGCAAACTTCTGTATTGATTTGGGCATGAATGGAAAAGTCTAGAAGTGCTTTGAAAGAAGTGAGTGAAGCCGAGGATGCCATCGCGATAAGCCTACTATTTTGTATGTTGTTTTGTCGGTTTTTTTCCATCCTAAACCATGTTTCAGACCGATCGAACATTGAACAAGAAAATAAAATCTTATCCACAATCCTATGAAGATACCTCCACCATTTCTTCTATAGCTCTCCTGACTGTATTAAGTTTCATAATTGTCACAATTATAGGTTATGTTTAAGTTAAAATAAAATCCATGCTACCTTTATTATACCTGGAATTCATGTCTGTAAACGCACCCACGACACAGGAGAAATCCTAGTGTGGGGCAACGTTTTTTAAAAAAACTGTTTTGACTAGATATGCCCCGCGAAAACCGCTGTTCAATTTAAAAGAAATCTGATTATTTATAAATAAGTTAGAGTACTTCGACATAGACAGTTGACATATAGAGTATACATATATATTGGATTTCATGGGTTTTAATATTTTTAGCGCAGTACCTTTTAATTTTTCTAATATACAAGTAGCCTAAGTAACTCCTTATAATTTCAGCTATCTGCCAGTGAAACTCCCGACAAAATCAGTCTGGCTGTTTTGGAAATTACCTGGAACAAACAGACAGACAAAGAATTAAAAATGTTTTTTTGGTTATAAGTTCCGTATCATATGCATTAGGTAAATAGCTGTTATTTTGACATTACAAACAGACACTTCAATTTTATTTATTTTTATCTACATGTCTCTCTTTTTACGGGTTTATATCCCCTGTAAGGGGAAACCTGGTCTTTTGATAGGCTTACGTGGGGACATGGGTCCAACACGCAGAGGCCCTTTCTTTCCAGAGAATTTTAATCTAAAATGTAATGGGACACCAACCGGGGACTCTCCCTAGTTGCGCTATAAAATGAAGTCATGGATTGTCCCCGGTTGTGTAAGGCTATGGTATGAGATCGAAACTATAACTATAAGGTCTATTGCAATGGGTGTTACATGGAATAAAAAGACTAATAAATACGGGAATAACGGCGTCTGCCTTTCAACGTTGAACGTGAAATTCTGTGGCAGACGGCGACTCGCCACTCACAAAATGGGCCTCCTTAAATGGCCACCACTACAGGCGACTAGGAGCAACACTGGTGTGTTGTGTGTGTGTGTGGCCCCCCTCTGATCAGCAACTAAGGCAAGCCAGAGTTGAAAATCCTGCGGGCACTCATGAGGTTCCACTCCAACCGACCAATAAAGGCAAGCCAGAGACGCGGCGCTGACCGACTGTCTAGAGCATTCGGGTACGCAGTGTCGCCACTCACATTTAGCTCGCCACAAACTGCCCTGCGTTCTGTAAGCTTCTTAATATACTTCTTTTTACTAATTTTTTTTCTTATTATTATATACCACACGGTAATAACCAAATTAATAGTAGCGCATAGTAGTAACACTAGCAACCTGTCCTTACTTCGAATAATACGCATAGCCTATGTCCATCTAGAGTAATATAGCTTCGGAACCGTTTCAGTAGTTACCGGGGTTACTCCCACGGTCAACCAAACAAATACACTCTCTCAGTTTAGGTTCCTCCTCATCATCATATCATACAAAGTACGCCCACTGCTGAACAAACTGGGGAGGTCCCCATAGATTTCACAATTCTGTCATCATTGCAACGCTTGGCAGGCGGATTGGTGAGCGCAGTATGGCTACTATTCCCCAGAAGGGACGCTGCTGCCTATCCCTCTGGCTTAGAGTCCCTCAGTCGCCTTTTTGGAAATCCTTTGGGGGAGATGAAGTGATGCTATATTCTTAAGCTGCACACCATACAGAATTTAAGGTTGACATTTTGGATTATATTAGAAACATATTAATATGATATACGATTATTAATATGATAAACGATTTGATTCGTTGTTAGATTTCTCCTTGGTGTTATGGACGTCATTGATATCTCGCCATATAAAATTTACTGACAGAAACAGGTCACCATGCTGCCTATTTCTGAACACCAATCAAATGTTTATGTGGGATCATGAGCTTTGCTTTAAAGTTAGATGGCATTTTATCCCAGAGTCTATCTTGTGTTTCGCCAGAATCCACCGTTATGTAAAGAACTAGACCTGGGTTTATTGACTCGTAATATTAAATAAATAGATACGGCTTATGAAAAGAAACTGAGACCAGAATATACATATTTTATAAATACAATAAACATACATGCATATCTAATAAGAATATATAAATCCATACATATTACTATAATACATATAATTTATCTATTTTTGCCGTGTGGTGCCGGCTTTGCCGTGTGGTGCCGGCTTTGCCGTGTGATGCCGGCTTTGCCGTGTGGTGCCGGCTCAGAATGCCACCACCCCGTTTCATCCCGTGGGTGTCGTAAAAGTCGACTAAGGGATTAACCGGAGGAAGGGCAGCAGCGTCCTTCGAGTACATTAACAACTCAACTGCGATCGCCAACCCGTCTGCCAAGCATAGCGATTATGGCAAAATCCCCACAATGAGTACACAACACAAACCCATCCCAGTTATTGCGGCTATTTCTGGAGGAGGCTTCTGTCCAGCAATGGACGTTTTTTTGCCTGAAATGATGAAGATATCGTTAGAATTATAATCCTTACAAATCACCGTGGTTAGTCCAGAACCGTCATTGGTGCTTTTACATAACTCTGATGGCATATTTTCTTGTTTTAGTAGCGGTTTTACATTAATAGTGCAACTGGTAGGGTTCAACAGGGTTCAACCTTTCAACCTCTATTGCTAAAAAAATAAATTATTGTAACCGAAATATCTTTACACCTATTTTCTTTTACCGCAATTCCAATACTATTATATTAGCACCCAGATATTGATTTATATCTATTCTACTATATGAGTTTCGTGTAGGTACTAAGCATTTAACGTAAAAATTGTTTTATTATAATGTGTAATAATCGCGAAAACCTACTACTACTATGTAAATATTATTGTTTACATGTATAATTATAATCTATACAAATAAATAAAATTGAAGTGTCTGTTTGTAATGTCAAAATAACAGCTTTTTACTAAATACGTATGAAAGTATATACGGTACATATAACAGAGAAACTATTTTTAATTTTTTTGTCTGTCTGTCTGTTTGTTCCGGGTAATCTCCGAAACGGCTGGACCGATTTTGATGGGACTTTCACTGGCAGATAGCTGATGTTATAAGGAATAACTTAGGATACTTTTATTTTGGAAAAAATATTTAGGGTTCCGCGCAAAAAAAAAACCCTTGAAATCCAGTATATATTCTATGTCAAGTGTCTATGTCGAAGTACTCTAAATTTCTTTTAAATTAAACGCGGGAGAAACCGTGGGTCCCAGCTAGTTTAATTTAAAACAGTGAACAATTCCAAGCTTGATTTTCATTTAATAGCTGTGAATACTGTTGTTCATTCCTAAGAGGACAAACAAACCTAACGATTAGGTAGTAAAACATTCGTTGAAGGTTATATTTTTTTGATCGCGGTACTTCAAAAATTCTCAGACTGATTTGTATCTGTCTTTTGTAATTATTTAAGTCAATTTGTATTGAAATCGACACCTTGATCTAAATAGGCTTCAAGCATTTCTTGTACTTTTATTTATAAATACATACGGTATTATAGTCGTAGCTACTACCGCGCCGGTTGTCACCTTATTTATTTTTGGCTCTACGCTGCTCCGTTTACGCATATGTCAATTTGTTGATCGTATTTAATGTAGGTACACGTGTATATACATAACCTCATTGATGGAATATAAACAAACAATTGAATTAACGCGATATCTGTTGAGGCAACGAACCCATAAAGGCGTATACCTATAGGTATAATAGACGAGAACAGGAACAGAATTTGGTGGGGTCATGGTTGTTAAACGAGTGTCTTTACCCTGAGCGGGTTCATTCCCGTTACGTCGAGCGAGGAAAGCTTAAAAACTGGCTGCATTCCGTGTCTTGTTTTATTTGTCTATCCAATGTTACGTCAGGCGGGTCGTTAGCCCACCGCGGCGCGTTTTTACATCGAATCGGGTCGAAAATTTGGGTTGAACTCGACAATATCGGCCGTCTGTTCACCTCTCTAGGTCGCGTTTGAAATGTGGACGACTCGCTCACGCTAAACACAACTATAAATGTATAAATGCGTACTACGATTATGTTGAATGGTGGAACTACGATAGACGCTAGCTGTTACCGGGAAATAAAGAAGATAATATTACATTATGTACTGGAATTTCAGTGTGACGCGGTGGCTTAGTAGTATATTTTATTTTATGGGATTTATTCAGAACGTGGTCGGTATATAAAAGGCAATGACCTATTTTTCTTTCTTATATTAAAATATTATAAACAAGTTATTACTTGGCAACACTTTTAATATTCGATCGGTTTTTGAAACACGTGTATCTTTTTAAGTTGATAGAGTTGACCACATTATTTGTTATATTATAAAAGTGAATTATTATCTCATAAATTTCAAATTAAATACAGGGTGGATAGGCATGAGTATTAATATTTTTAAGTGCAAACCTTGCATAAATCTCCTACTGGAAGCTCACAAAAACTAATCCAAACAGCGTGCTTTGGCGGATATGATGATGTTGATTGTTATATTCATCAATTTTTTAAGATCACAGCCCTAGAGAAGTTTATTGCCCCTTCTATATAATTAGAAATATATTCTAAATACTTTCGAGTGTTAGAGATAACCCGTAATCAATGGTGTATTCATAGCATCACCTTTTTTCCCCTCGGTGGAAATCCTCGTGGACTTCCTCCACCTTAGTATCATCCTAGCTTTTTCCTAAGAAATTAGGTTTTATGTCAAGTCCAACCAGCCATGATTGAAAACTTGCATGTTGAATAATCCGCCCTTGCATACTCAGAAACTACAACTGATTTGATCAGAGGTGGTACTGAAGTCTGTACAGGATTGGTGAACCTGCGTAGACTTTTTCTACATTGAAACGGATGCCGTGAAACTTCATGAGCTATTCAATAAAATATACCACTATCCTTTGTCAGTTTCAGATAGAGATATATCTAGTACAGATCTTACCATCTCCATAGCCAAACAGTTACTTTAATCTCAGACTATATTATGATTTCCGTGTGGTATCCGGATTAAGGATATAGCACCACTCCATCTCCTCCCGTGGATGCTGTAAAAGGCGACCAAGGGAATCTAAACCAGAGGGATGGACAGCAGCGTCCCTTCTGTGAAGCGGTAGCCATACTGCGCTCACCAACCCGCCAGCCAAACTTGGTGAGTATTGGCAAATACCCCTAAAATTATGACACAGTTGTGAAAATCTATGGCGGAGACCTTTGTTCAGCAGTGGACGGAGAAATGGCCGATATGATTATGAATTCGTCATTATGGTGTTGCGTACACGCAACTGTCGCGAAGTTATCACCCAATTGTCAAGTTGCAATTAATCCTTAGGTCTTTTGATGATTTTTTGACTGTACATAGTTATCGTGACCGCTTTAATAAGCTGCTGTGCCATAGATTCATATACTCATTGTAGACTGTACAATTTATTGTAACGACTGCTGCTCTTTATAATTAAATATAAATAGAGTGTCTATCACGCCTCTAGTTAAGTAAACGAGTCAATTTTGGGTCAGAGAATCGTCTTTGGGGCGGAGTGTTTCGGCTTTAGATTTTATTTAATGGATTGCATAGGTCAAATCTGTAGGAGCAATTTTGTATCTGCATTTTGTGTAACATTTTGACATTTTGCGTATACATGTTTTTGGCTTAGGCCCAATGGCCACCCCAGCTGCACCTTAACCTACTTTGACAAGACGACATTATTTCCTACGAATAAAAACAATCTAATTGCTGTGCTTTAGAGGACATAACTTCCCAGATTCAAAATTGTTTCTATAGGCGTGATATATCCAATCCAGTAAAAAAACAACACGACTGTCGTCGCTACATAGTTTAGTAACGCTACACTCCAAGCCAAGCAAATTACAATTACATTACACATTTTTATAGGAAACTATCGCAGCTCTTCAATCGGTTCGTATTCGCACACTGACCCAATGATGGACGAGTATGGTCTAAAAAGGAAATCCTACTTGCGCCTACAACCGATACGCAAGTCTGGTGGCGCATTTATAACTACAATTTTAACTATTAAATTTATTATTGCATACGATGCTTCTTCTAAATTGCGAAATTTATGTAAAGAAAAATAATAGAGATATATTTCTAATCTGTCTATGATATTCTATCATTGTATCCATGTTCGGTCATAATTGTGCTTCAGTTGTACAAACAAACTAAATTTGGCTTTAATTTCCTCTTAAAAATTCGAGAATATCTAGCAGTTTTTGTAATGGTAACTCTAAAGCAAGTCAGACTCGATGAAAGACGACACGGTTGGTGCAGTGATTGATATAGTCGACTTCTGCGCTCCGGGTCGCGGGTTCGATTCCCGCACGGAACAAATATTTGTTATGATCTGCAGGTAGTTGTTCCGGATCCGATTCCGGTGTATTGTGTGTGAAATGTATGTCTGTAAAAGCACCCACGACACAGGAGAAATCCTAGTGTGGGGCAACGTTTTACAAAACAATGAAAAAAAAAATGAAAAATGAAATGAAAGATTTAGATACCGACTTCATCAACTTTACAGTAAGTTAAAGACGAAATATAAACATATAATTTGTAACTTACACAAATTTATTTCACTAAACACAAATTTGCTTTCAAATATTCACATTTGTTGGTTTGCAAAACAACGTCATCGACCTTTCCATCCAAACCCGAAGCCGAACAAATCACAAAAATATTAAGTAATGAAGTTCGAAAAACAGTTGCAAAAAAACACGCATAAATCATACTCCTTCGTAATTATACAATGGAACTAAGCTTTTCGATGGTACATGATACATTGATTAATTGCAATTGTTAAAAGGTACACGTGTGGGTAGTGCGTGGATGCGCAGGCGCCAGAGATGTACCACTCGTTAGACCGCCACCTCTGCAGCTGTTAATTACGAAGCTTGTGCGAAAAAAGATTAAATGCTACCTGACATATGAAAGCGAGCTGCAATTTGTATAGACTATACGACGTTCTGTCGTTCATCCTTTATGTTAAATTTAGTTTGTAACTGCAGCAACAAACTGCTGGCAACTGATTAATTGATCAAGTTTATACGCAAGCACCTATTTATCTGAACACGATCTTCTGGAAGGCAATTATTTTCTTAGTTACACAAGAAAATGAAACAAATATAATCTAATTTAATTTCAATTTTCATCATAACAAATTGAATAAGGCTTGCAAAGGGATTCGCCGTTAGTCAACACAATTTTTTATGATCATATTTTTACACAAAGTAATAAGGTACTTTGATTTCAAATATTATGAGTCAGTCCCAAAAAGGTAGTTAATGAGCGCATTTATGAAAATGTTCAAATTATTCGACATCCTTCGGCCGGTCGTTGACTGGACATCTCAATGTTCTAAATCGATGCTTGGGTAACTTCGCGAAACAGGGGTCAATCGTCCGAAGGTATCTTCGCAAAGGGTACCGCAGACTTCCTTCATTGAGGGTCGGTCGTGAACAATCGCGTGAAAAGTTCTTATTATGGTTACGGGTTTCCAAGTTCCACGTGTAAATAGCTTGTTTGTACACAGTTACGACTGTTTGTTAGCTCGTTTACGTTCGTACGAAATGCGAAAATGTTTCTTTGATGTCCGACAGTAATATACAAACGTTTATGTCGCATTGTCCGGCCCATGATGTGTTCAAGCCAATCAGAAGACTTTTGTTAGCGTCGGCTTGGATTTTCACAAAGGACAAAGTTCTATAAACCATCAACCAAGTACACGTTTGTGTGATCCAAAGTTGTTTGTCGCCTAGACCACACAAGCCGCGTTCCTTTTTTAGCTTTTGTTCTTGATATTGAGCTGGCGCAATAGACCGAATGTAAAATACTGTGCAATTAGATATTTCAAGAATTTCAAATGTTAAATTTAGATACATAGTATTTTATTTCTATTTGTTTATACTAATCATATATAATTATATCTCTACTTTTTATAATTATGATAATGACCAATTTTTTTTCATCAAATGGATTTATAAATTTCGCAATTTGGTAATATGTTGTAATTTTCATAATAAACATGCACAATATAATAATAACATGAACAAAATTTATACCAAATATCAGCCTTCTCTGCCTGTCTGACCGTCCTGTTAATATGCCATTTACACACACCACAATAATATTTGATATCCATTTTAATTTCGCTAAATAATAATTTGACACCCCAGCCAATCCAAACTACCGCACGAGTCACTCATAACAATTCTTATTATAATATATTTTCAGCTGCCTGCAATGTTACGCTTTTTAAAGAAAGGAAAAGTATTTGCCGCTGTCACTGCACAAAATTAATAAACGGACTTGGAATTTCACGCATTGCGCTCTTGCATCCCGCTGCTGAAAGTTTTACGCGGATAATCTTTATTTCCAACATTCCGCCCCGTATTTAAGTATGTTTTTATGATGAACGCAAAATTACCATTTTCAAAGTTTTTTTTTATAGTTCAACAATGTTTTCGACAAAAAATATCTTGTTTTAAAATTATGCAAACTCGGGCGAATCTCGATAAATTTTAAACTTGAATACCAACAACCAATCTGGTTTCACAACACAACACAAATTATAAGAAATAAAATATTTTCGTTGTAATACCAACGGTTTTATGCTCGAGTTTTTTCCCTAAGTGTTTCTGGCAATGATCGGGCGCCGGCGGAAGTCAAGATTGGCATCCCGGGCGACCACCTCTCGCAAACAAACCCATCTTTGTCTGCCCGATCTTAAAAGTGACTCTTTGAGCTACATAAGAACAACTTGATGATTTTTCAAGAAACATTTCAAGAAGTTATTTTTAGTAAACTAATGAGTTGTTGGGCGTCTCTCATTTTATTACGATAATGTCCGTTTTGTTGTGTATAGCTTTAAAGCTTTGTTCGTTCATCATATTTCAATAGACATATCATCCATGAACTTCTTCTGAATTTGTCCTCTTACTGAATTTCGTGCAATCATCGTATCGGCCATACAGTTGAACGGCGGAATACGGCTGAACAGAGGCATCCCCCATAAATTACCACAATTCTTTTGTGGTTTTGGGGGGAATTTGCCAGCAATTACCACCCTTGGCAGGCGGGTTGGCTACTGAAGGGACCACCACACACTCCCAAGGGACGCTGCTGCCCATTCCTCCGGTTTTGATTTCCTTAATCGTTTCTGGCGACATCCACGGGAGGAGGTGCAGTGGTGCTAATTTCTTAATTCAGACGCCACACAGAATAACTTGCAATCATAATCAAATTAAACCGTGGTCCTGCAGATGACAGAAGTAAAATGAAGTAAATCGGAATCATCATCATCATCATCATCATATCAGCCACAGGACGTCCACTGCTGAACAAAGGCCTCCCCCTTAGATTTTCACAACGAGCGGCCACGTGCCGCTCTCATCCAACGACTCCCAGCGACCTTTACCAAGTCGTCTATCCACCTCGTTGGAGGTCGTCCCACGCTGCGTTTTCCGGTGCGCGGTCTCCATTCGAGAACCTTTGTGCCCCAACGGCCATCAGTTCTACGAGCAATGTGCCCTGCCCATTGCCACTTCAGTTTCTAATCCTTTCAGCTATGTCGACAACTTTAGTTTTTCTACGGATCTCCTCATTTCTGATTCGATCTCGTAGAGAAATACCAAGCATAGCTCTCTTCATAGCTCGCTGAGTGACCTTGAGCTTTCTTATGGGGCCCATTGTGAGTGACCACGTCTCTGTTCCATATGTCATCACTGGTAACACACACTGGTTAAAGACTTGCGTCTTGAGGCATTGCGGTATTGTTGACTAAAAGACGTTGCGAAGTTTCCCAAACGCTGCCCAGCCGAGTCGGATTCGACGATTGACCTCTTTCTCGAAGTTGGACCTACCTAACTGGACAGTTTGTCCCAAATCGGAATAGCAACCATTTATAACATTATTTCGCGTTTTTTGAGCACATTGCTTTATGTTTAGATGTACACAATTCTTTGGACAAAAAAATATAATATTTGTTTGTTTTTGTTTAGAAAATATCGACTCAAATAAGAATAAAAAATATTTTCGCTGAAGATTGACGCGCTGTGACAGCTCCCTGTTGATGAGACCACTCCTCTTGTTGAAACCATTAATTTCTGCGATGTCAGTTTTAATTGCACCAAAGTCAAAGAAGCCATGTTATAATTATAAATTTTACATACGTAAAACAAATGAACAGATAATTACCTATTAGGTACTAGTTGTATTATTTTATATTATTATTTTTATTGTATTTTTGCAACTTTGTTCTCTTAAAAGTTCATCATTGAAATTGCATTTGGCTGATTTTTGTGAGCATTATGCCATGAAAACTGCAGCGTACGTGTACTGCGACCTTGAGCCAGTCTTGCACAGAGTCGAGTAGCGACTACTCGACTAGTATTTCTCTTCAGTGACGCCCTCACTACGCCCGCTATTATTAAACGAGTTCATTGGAACATCTATTTGCGCAATTTGTAACACTCATCTACAGAATTTTGATGACCTTACTGTGACTGCAGAGACTGCATATTGCAGTGACATGTGTTGCATAAGTATACAGTGCACACTGAACCGGAGCTGATTTCACTAATTGACCATTGGTCTCTATTTCAATCGCTTTATCAATATAGTCAATTGAACTCCGTCTTCCTAGAATTCATCGTATCTATAAATATACTATACGTTAAGTCTCCATGTTTCCAAGTTTCACAGGTTTGTTTTTCAATTTCTCAGCCTCGTTTAGGACGCACTACTACAGACACACTAGTTTGATTTTTTTGTATGTACAGAAGCACCTCGAGGGTGTGTGCGTGGCGCATGCGCTCACGGTGTTTCTACACGCGCTGCCCATTCACTGCGCAACCGATGCGTCCAACGAGACACCGCAATGCTTTTGTTCAGGTTAATATTCAGGCTGTCAGACTGGCCCACGTCTTCAACGGGCTCGATGGGATTTTAAAGTCAAATTGGGTATGAAACTTTAAAATATGTTTGGATCTGGTGCGATGGGTTGGCGCGGCGTGTCGGTGTTGCGCGGCGCGGTGTCGGCGTGTGGTGTCGGCTTGTCGGCGCGGCGCGAGTGTGCGCGAGTGCGCGTGTGGTGGTAAGCCGAGGCTCGTCGCGGCGCGCCCGTCAGTTGGCGGCGGCGAGTCACGCGCGTCGTCTCGTACAGCTCTCTCCGTATTACGCTGCACTTTACGCAGCACACCTGCAACCGTTCAGGCTTTGCCGGCTCTCACGCTCTCGAGCGTGGAGGTCGCGTCGACCTCGCGCGTCATAGTTTCGGTCCTCCGTGGTTTCACCTCGCGCACCGACTTTATGCCTGTGTCGTCCGATCCACTGCAGCGGTAGCCGCGGTACTATTGAAACGTCTGTGCTGGTTTGTGCCGTGACTCCGGCTGGCCACAGGCCGCTGCGTGCTGTGACAGTGAAATCGTGAGTCTCGCAGTATCGTGCGGATGTGCAGTGATGGATGAGTAGACAGAGGCCAGTGTGCGTTTGAACCATCAACTTCGACTGTATTTCTGGCGGAGTGCGAAAGCGGGTCGTCAAAATTGAGCCCAAACTGTATCTAGGTGGGTATCGCGGATCTTATGATGGATGGATGAAGTAATTTAGCTAGTGAGAGCTGTTGAATATTAGTAGCGTGCAAGTTGGAAAGTTGCAAGTAAGAACAGTCTCAGTCCCAATCGGGCTTCACGGCGACGCGGGTTGACAGGAGCGCTCAGCTGATTTGTTTTCTCACTGTACCTCACATCAATTGAGCTTATTGTAGTCAATTATGAAAGCATTTTATCTGTCGAGATTCGGTTGTTATTTTAAATACGACCAGCAGTATTTTAGCGGAGTCCGTGTATCTGAGAGAGTCGACAGCGGTCATCACGACACAGGATACACGTGTTATGTTAAGCCACTGTGTTCAGCATTGCAATGACAGAAATATTTTAATTAATAGCAGGATGCTCTCTCTTTAACTGGTTGTTATTCTAGTTTAGTGCATTATATAAATCTTGTTAATGTATAATTAGTTAGATGACTCTATCAGGAATTTAGCTTACAATAAATTTTATGTAAGTGCTTATTTAAAAAATACTTTTGTAATCAGTATAGATTTCTTAGCAACTCGTTAGAAGTATTTAAATTAACCCAAAAAATTATCAGCTTCGATAATTGTCCTCGACTTTTGCAAAAATAACGCGCCAATACCTAATATTATCTACATTATTAAGAAATTTCACAAATACATAGATCAAAGATTTGGTATAAATGTTTACCGTTCTCAATAATTGTATATAATAATCTTAAATAATTAATATCAATGATTTAGTATCATATATTGAACTTAGGTCAACAACTTGCAACATAAATAGCTTAGTCTTAACTACGCAAATTGAATTAGTAAAAGCCAAGTCCATTGCAACAGAATTATACTGAGGCCTTCATTGGATAAACGGGTAGATTACATAAGTAACAACACTACTAATAAATAAAGTCTGAATCAAAGGACCAAAACACACATTCAGGAATGGAAATAAAAAAAGGAACACGTATTAAAGGATTCCAAGAGACAAATCCGGTACAGATGAAATGTCAATGTCTTTACCATAATATAGGAAAATATGAGTATCATCAACTGATGCTAATGTTTTCTGGATTTTACAAACCTATATACCCACTCAGGAAGCAACTTTCACTAAAATAATTTTCGGGATTTATTGTCGGATCACCTACCTATGAACAATTAAAATTTAATCTAGAATTTCAACAATCAAACTTTGCTTTTAATTTGAAAATTGAACCAACTCCGGCCATAACGATATTGGACTCTGAGCTTTATAAATATTATAATTGTATGCTTCTGATTAGAATCATGTAAGATTATTCGCTTTCCTGTTATTTAAGAATTCAGTTTTCATTTCATTCCAATCTTCTGTCATTTTTTATGAGTGACTGATATCGCCATAAGTTTCTACATACATTTATCGGGTTCGATTTTTATTGTTTCTAATAAGGCTTATTTTCGACCATCTTATTACTTATTAAGTTATTACACACATAATAACTTTGAGAAACAGGGAAGTACTTTTATATAATATACCTATAATGTACTATAAGCGGTAGAGTTTATAAGCAGATTTTCTGCAACTAATTATTATCAAAAAATCTATCATACTATTAACACTTTGCTCTATCAATCAAATCGAAAGCCTGGCGTTGGCTATAGTTCAAAGAGTAGATAAAAATGTGCCAATCTGAGAAGCGGGACAAGGCCGCGCCCTCATTCCCCGCGCGGGAAAACTGTGGATCGCGTAATAAACTCGCAATTGTGAATTCATACACGTCTGTAAAGTAACGTGATATTTATTTATTTTAAATAATTCACCTGACATGTCAAAAATAAAAAGTAAATAATAAAAAGTTACGTAACTTAACAGTTATTATGGAGAAGTGAATTAGCAATATCGAATTGACCTTGCATATAAGTTCATTGCGACACTAAATTAAATTACATTGCGACCTTTATTTTGTCATAAGCGCAAGCGTCCTCTAACATTCGGCCGTGAGATCCTGCTTTGCATATACAATTTATTAGAATTAAAGTATCTGTGACATTTCGTGCGAGATAAAGAAAGTATATAGAAAATGCATCAGTATTAAAAATTATTCATTTTCCTGATATTAAAAGTTGACTAAACTTAATGTTGCTGCAATCAACACTAGGAAACTGTATTAGATCGAATAATTGAAGAATAAAATAATCTTTTACTTCTCTATCTTCTATCCTAACCTCACTAAAATCTCAAGTACGTTGCACTGACACTCATTATCACTTGGAAGCGTCACGGCCGTCAGTTGCTTGTGTCAACAGCGGCCGATTGCAGGTGCCTGAGAGGTCGTTCACCCCGCCCGCCGCCGATATTCGGATACTATACCACCATACTTATAGCGAGCTATACGATAACGGGCCTCAGACGGACGCGCGACGGTGGACACGTGTCGTGCGGGAAACAAAAGGGAATTCGAGGCACGCCGTCGAATAGAAGCACGACTTGATCGCTAATTCGATGTCACCAATAAATTTTAAGATATTTTTTATCCTTTGAGTTTAGCTTAGTTGATTCCTCAACAAATTTATCATGACTTTACAACATATATTAAATTAATATAATATATATTTGTATAATTATCGTTTTTATAAAGACAAAACTTAATAACTTACTTCCAGCTGTCTCGTCTCAATCATATCTGTTGATTTTAATCGATTGTTGAAGCGGAATGGAAAGTTTAACCCGATTATAAAAGCAACGCATGGGGGGACAGCAGCAGCAAAGTCGGGGTATAATCGGGCATTGCGTATCGCACGTCCGTCGTAGGGAGCCGAGGACAAATCTGGGACAGAGCCCGGTTATTTTAGTACTTGAATTGGGGCGGCACGTTAAAACATCGGGGTTTCCGAGTCGTGGATACGATGAAAACAAATAGTTAGTTACACGCCAAACCTGAGTGGGCGTTTTATGTCGGCCGATCCTCGACTTTATACCGTGGGAGTAAGAGTGAGTGACAGAGCCGACTCTACCACACCGTTGCTCGACTTATATTAATGGTCGAAATCATAAGACATTGACGAAACGTATGGAACTATGGATGGATTAGTCATAGTAACATTTTTTATAGTGTGAGGACTTGGCTTGATTGGATCTTTTTTCTTTTGAGTACGGATTTTGGTCTTTTACTATTTCATAAGTGATGAGGTCATTTGTTAGTCCTAACTCTAAATTTTTCTTCTATAATTTACCATCGTTTTATAATACTCACTAACAACCCATGTTTGAATAACAAAAAAAAACAACGTAGGAAAGCCCTTTGCGTGTGTAAGTTAAACACGGGCGTGGTACTTGAGAAACTGGTTCACAAAATTTCACTTTGGATAATTCAAGCAGCTGATGTTCACCTTCTAGATTGTTCTCTACTTTTACTTTTAGTTAGGTTCATTAGCCTATTTAACTTAGTTTTATCTAACTGTGCCACTAACGTGAACCTATAACGTGAAACATTTAATCATTTAGGTTTAGTGTAATTATTTATTCAGCGTCCAACGTCGCCGGTACTGCCGTATTGAATTGGGGCGACCCTACTTGACTAAAACCAGGTCCAGTTTTGTTAGAACTGCCTTGTTTCCCCTGTCACCTTTAGTAAAGAGTGATTGAGGAGAGACTGGTAGGAATACCAAAGTTCTTTGTATGGTGGATGGTTGGAAAACATATCGGACGTTTACAGCGAATTCTTTATTCATGTACATCGTGTTTCGATTCATAGTTGTTTACTTGTGAATGCTAAACTTCTAGCGATAACGTTTTTAAAGACCCCATGAAGCAATTAATAACTTGCAGCTAACCAGATTTCATTAATACTCGCAGTTTCCTTATAAAAGCAAAATTGTAGAGTTTAGTAGTCATCCAAGCTACTTTGCGGCATAAACAAATAAGAGCTTGTCAGTTAGTTAACTGCAGCTGTATTTGATCGGATAATATTTATATTTCGGTATTGCCAGGTTTATTATTTAATATCTTACAATGTAACCTTAATATGACGGTGGCGTCATACATTTACGTAAAGTAGAGTTCAACGAGCTACGTTAGAATCATAATAGGGTGAGTAGTATCATAGAATCTAGGTAACTAACATTTAGTAAACCATTATGGTGACGCGCTCCTAGGAACTATTTATTATGTCCGATTCGATACACTCGAAGTACGAGGTTATTGTGATTGATTTGAAGCGAAATTAAGTCTTATTACAGGATTGTGTTTATGCATGTATATCGGCCCAAAAGTATTTGAAAGTTTGTCAAATTTTTACCAAACTCCGTCCATATTGTTTAGTAATTCCATATTACTATTAATATGTTCCTTTCAACCTTTTGAGTTCACCATACATTTTATTTTTTAATATACATGTCTGCATGTTGCCGCATACGTGTTTACTAAAAGATGTTGACAGAAAATTATTTTTCTAATACAAATGAAACCTATTTTTTTGTTCGGTATTACACTGAATGCGCGTTCTACAAACGGTGTTAATGTACTAAATATGATAATTTAATTAACAACCAACAGTAACAATATAAAATGAAGTTAGTCAGAATCACAGTGTGTAATTACAGACAACTTCGAATTAGGTACCAAACAATTGGTTGATCCAACAGTAAGCCTGGTGGAAAAAATGAGCCCACGCTCTACATAGTTTTAATAATAACATTTCACTATTTCAATACGGTGTAGTAACATTTAGAGATTTGACTGTATAAAACCATTGAATAGAAAATATTAGTGTGTTGATAGCCGGCGCGGCCGAGCACACTTTCAAATCTCGGCGTCTCAGTCCGTCTCGTGCATTCCACAACTCGCTCACCCACAGCAAGCGGACCGGTCTCGAGCATTGTACCAAACGTGGTAGGCGGCCAGTTTACGTAGTCTGCAGACTGCTACACGTGTCCGGCCGGCCAGTGGTATTTCGCTGTGGTGGGGTTATAAGAAGCGAGGTGCGGTCTCAAGGTGAATCGCAGGATCAACACACGCTCGATACCAACGAACGCATAGACCAAACACTGCCCCGTGACCTAACTATAAATATATGAATGGCTAGTCTGAATTTGTATGGTGACCTCCCATTGTTAACAATATTGGAATAAGTTTGTACTTTAAAGCTAAAACACACTTTGTAGCATTTTCACATCACGTCCAACAAATACATTTTACGATTACACTTGTTCGTATTCATACAATAGAGCTAATGGTTCGATAACAGCACAGGCCGATGCCAACAAAGCAATTTTCTTTATTACGTGTAGATCTATGAGTTGGCTATAATGACACCATAATATAACCTTGAGAATAAAAGATGGCTACAAGGAGACTACCATTTAATTCATTAAAATTTTAAATCTTCAGCATTCTTAGTAGGTAGTTTTTTACAATAAAATTTATCGACGGAAAATTTAAAACAAAACGCTTCAAATAGTTTTTTCTTTGGTTTCGTCACGCATTTGAATAACATCCTCAACGTTGTTATAATATGTTTTTAAATAAATTATAATTAAACATTAACTGGATCCGCTGCAGGGTAAGGTTAAAGTTCTCATTAAATATCTGTGGAGTTTTTACTGATCGGCTGCCAGGAATATCTGATTGTACGCCGCTGCCCGATTCATATTAAAAAAAGCCTTGAAAAACAAGTAGTCCGAGCGTGGGTTTTGAAATCTGCACGCTCGTAAGAATAATTTAGTCGTTTGTGTTAAAACAGTAATGGTTTTTAAGCGTAACATTTATTGAAGTTTACAGCTCTACGCTACCGTTCACGATTAACCAGTCGATGCGAACAGGTCTTTTTTTTTAAAGATCGATTAAACTATCGACAAAAGCTTTGTATACAGATTGAAAGGATCATCTTTACATGCAGTTGTTTTTATATTAACGAAAGTGCTTTCGTGTAATCGTAAATTATTTTAGTCGGCTTAAATCTAACCCTAGAAATCGATGTCAATAGAGCGGGCACAGCGAGGCCGCACTCGGGCGTTGACCGAAATAAAAAATAAACATTTGGGGCGAAAGAATTAGGAACCTGATCGTGATTCACAGCTCTTTTAAATAATACTAACGCAATTGGTTAGCTCACTTCTAAGGTGAGCCTGTGGTGTGTTGTCCGTTTGGTGTCCGGATTAAGAATATAGCAACACTCCATCTCCTTCTGTGGATGTCATAAATGGTGACTAAAGGAACTTGAAACCGGGATGAGCAGCAGCGTCCTTTTTTTTTTTTAACGTTGCCCCACTCTACTATTTCTCCTGTGTCGTGGGTGCGTTTACAGACATAAATTCAACATACAATACAAATACCTGCAGATCATACAAATATTTGTTCCGGGCGGGAATCGAACCCACGACCCGGAGCGCAGCAACCGACTGTATCAGCCACTGCACCAACCGTGCCGCCTTTCTGTGGAATAGGAGTCATACTGCGCTCACCAACCTGCCTGCCAAGATAGTAAGTCCAATACGCAAACCCTAATTCCCCCAAAATGACTACACACACCATGTAACTGGTCGTTGTGGAAATCTATGGGGAAGCATTTGTTCAGTAGTGAACGTCAAGTGGACGTTCTTTGACTATTCTGTCGGTGATCTACATTGAGTTTGTCACCTACAAATTCTCTTTACTATATTCCATTTGATATTTCCTTGCCAATTGACTCGTTTTGTAGTTGACATTAAGTAATAACAGTCAACTTTCGGCCACCTATTGTGATGCCTCCAGTCTTAGACTTACAATTAATATTATTAAAAACTTAAAAACTAAGCAACTGCCGCTAAGTGTGCCCCTTGCGGGACACGAACCTCGGCTTAAGTCGTTGCTGATGGGTACAAGCTATTTGTTTAGGGGACAGCTGGATCGGTATGATTTAAAATGCATTTTAGGGGACGTTTAAGACAGCACGCTCGGCACATTTTTTTGGCGTGGGGAAATCCTCATGGACTTCCTCTGCCTTAGTGGAGGGGCATGACGGAATCTTATCGGCTGAAATCCCACGGTGTTCTTCCACTTACCTCTTGCCGGGGATGAGGCGTACGCTTTGTCTGCATTAGATCGTGCCCCGGGCAGTATCGGGCCGTCCGACTGTTGGATGCGCCTCTCCTCTGTGCAATCTGGCTGGCCGCTGGCGCACCTATCTTCAGAGAGGCGGAACACACGCGCTGCCGTCTCGGGCCTGGACTCAGACTCTCGTGATGGCCGGAGGTCGTTCAGCACGGTGAGTTTTCTGCGGCGGGGGTCAGAGGTGGTCTCCTCCTGTCCCCGCTCTGCCGCCTCCTTTGCTTCATCACGTCCTCGCAAAAGGAGGTGACGGCATCCCACGCGCCCATGCTCCGGCGGGTTGGTAATCGGCGGCCGATACCACTAGGGGATTCGAGTGGGACAGGGCAGAATCAAAGAAGCGTTTAGACGCTTGTTTCATGAATTTCCGGCAAGTTTAGATCGGAATGCAGTTGATCATTTCGCATCTATAAGGGCGCTCCGGTGACCTTACTCATAAATTGATTTTATGTGAAACGGTTAGTGCAGTGGCTGATACAGTCGGCTGCTGTGCTCCGGGTCACCGGTTCGATTCCCGCACGGAACAAATATTTGCATGATCTGCAGCTAGTTGTTCCGGGTCTGGGTGTATTGTATGTGAGATTCATGTATGTAAAAGCACCCACGACACAGGAGAAATCCTAGTGTGGGGCAACGTTTTTAAAAAAACTAGTCTTGGGATAGACGAAAATAATCATTTTAACTGGAAGGAAATCTGATGATTTAATAAAACTGAACCATGGATCAGTTTTCGTTACAATGCAACTTACGCCCGTTATACCTTTAGCCGTTTTTAAATAGCCTTCAACATTGAGAATAATCATTATGAGTCAATGGCCTTTGTACACAGTGTGATAATCTGTACCTACCGTATTTGGATACTGAGACCTTAACCATATATTGTGACAATAAACGTCCCATTAACATTTAACTAGTACTTTGTTGTGTAGCGAGCGTTGAAAATATTAAAGAACTAGACACATATCAATCAATCAGCACGTAGGCGTCCACTGCTGAACATGGCCCTCACAATGGTCATAGGGAATATTGCCACAATTACCAGGATTGGCTAGCCGTGATAGCTTAGTGGTTGAACACTTGCCTTCCATACAGGAGGGTCTGAGTTCGATCCCGGCCCGCACCTCTTGAGTTTTCAGATTCATGTGCAGATCAGAATTTGATTATCAGTTGCGTTAACGGTGAAGCAAAACATCGTGTGGAAAGCTGCACACCTGAGAGGGCTAATAATGATTTCAATGGTGTGTGTAGTCCGCCAATCCGCACTAGGCCAGCGTGGTGGACTAAGGCCTAACCTTTCGCATCGTGAGAAAGGTTAGTGCCCAGTATTGGGACAGCAATGAGCTGATTATATGTACGAGGCTTGGCGCGTGGATTGGTGATTGCAGTATGTTATTATAAGCACACGGGAGGATGATGCTGCTGCCCATCCTCTTTATTTATATCTACCTTTGATCATCTTTTACGACACCCATGGGTGGAGGCGGGTGGTCTATTCTTTACAGAAACCACACAGAGCTAACGTTGTTAACTATCATCATCATAACAGCCAAATGGCGTCCACTGCTGAACAAACGGCACGGTTGGTGCAGTGGCTGATGCAGTCGGCTGCTGCGCTCCGGGTCGTGGGTTCGATTGTCGCATGAACAAATATTTGTATGATCTGGAGGTAGTTGTTCCGGGTCTGGGTGTATAGTATGTGGAATTCATGTCTGTAAATGCACCCACGACACAGAAGAAATCCTAGAGTGGGGCGTGGGTGGGAGAAAAAAAAAGGCCTCCCACATTAAAAAAGCACATTTCCAAGACGGCTGGCTCCGGTACTCACCACGCTTTGCGGCGTTCAGCGTAGAAGCTTCTATTCGACAGAAGGGACGCTGCTGCCCATCCCCCTGGTTTATAAGTATATTCTTACTTAAATGTAAGAAATCAACATTAGTTTGCCATGTACGTTTCGTGTGATATTTACAGTAAAAAAAAAAGTCGAATGAGGAGAGAGAGGTTTCTGAACAAACACTTAACCAAATATGACGGAGATGTTTCAAGTACTAGAATCATAATAAACTTACAACAATGGTGCCGGCTATGAATGCAACCACCCCATTTCCTCCCATGGGTGTCGTAAAAGTCGACTTAAGGATTAGCCGGAGGATGGGCAGCAGCGTCCTTCGAGTACATTTACAACTCAACTGCGATCGCCAACCCGCCTACCAAGCGTGGCGATTATGGCAAACACCCAATGAGCCCACAACACATCCATATCGGTAGTTGTGGTGATCTTTGGGGGAGGCCTGTGTCCAGCAGTGGACTTCATTCGGCCGAAATGATGAATAATATGATACTAAGATAGTATTTAAATTTGCGACACAGTAATTTCACTTTCTTCTATTGCAAGAGTAGACAGGTAGCCAGATATTCGGCCACTAAGTAAATAAATAAATAAATCCACTTTATTGCACACCAAAAACAGAATAGGTATTATACAGAAATCAAGTACAATTGGCGGTACGTAGTTGTGTTTAAACTTGAAACATTACTGTGTTCTGGTTTGAAGGGCACTGTAGCTAGAGGAATTACTGGGCAGTTAATTATTATGGGCACGCGTGACCGCGCTTAACACCAGGCGAAGTTGCAGGTAACATCACTTAATTGTATAAAAAAAGTACCTACTGTACATACCCACCAACTTTTTGAGCGACGCCGTCGTTGCCCTCGTCGTATATATCTCTGTAGCAAACTGTCATTATGATTTCATGCTATACAGTTGATGTTGTGCCACGAAATTAGCTCCAATATCTATCACCGGGTCAGATGAGTTAGGCAGACACTAAAAAAAGGTTGCCGTTAATTCCGTACATGGCGTGAATAAGTTGACAAGTCGACGTGCAGCAAATTTCATGTTTTATAAATACAGGCATCTAGATTGTCTAATTTATGGGTTGAATGTAGGATTTACTCGATAATAAAGTGCAGTAAGTAAATCTATCGAGTTAGTCGTTTATTCTTCCCACAAATTAGCCTATATTGATAAGATATAAACTTTAATCATTTTTATGTTTATATATTTGATTGTAATTTGAATTGAATGGATTTTTATCTGAAATAAATCATTATTATTATTATTATTAAACGTTTCATTCGCTATTAACATTTATTCATAAAACAGTTTATTGTGTTGTCTTCTAAATGACACATTTAGTCCATCATCTTTATTACCATCGTAGCGATAAACTATGAGTAAGTAACGATTAAAATGTTTTATTCGTCACATTTGACATTTAAAACTGTATTGCAAAAGCCGGTTGTTTGTTGAGAGATACTCATAATCGGATTATGATGCCGATCTCTTGAGTCGGAATTGCTATCAAGCGTTTGATAGACAAATAATGAAATTTTAGTTCCCATCTATTCTGTTTGAATTCTAAACAATGATCAAGAAGATTGCGCAGGCGCAACGTGATTGACAATGGTCGAGCTTGGCCGGCCTATTTGTCCAGCGTACCGACAAGTGGCAAATGTGAAAACCGGCCAAGGTGGGACTAGTTTGTGGCTTAACCTGATTCTAAAATCTCGTTTAAACTAATTTATAGCTATTACACAGGCTATAATAGTTTAACAAATATAATTTAAGGGTTGTAAGTCTAAGTGCCAATTTAATTATTTAGAGATATAACAAAATAAAATCTCTTCTCACGCTTCGGTTTGATTAAACAAATGTTCGTAGAATGCTTTATTTTCGGTGGGTATGTATGGTAGTATGTCCTTCAAATCTTCCCCCCCGCCTCAAATTTATGTGTGTGGGTAAAATTTAAAAAACAGGCACTTAGATCCTTTTTGATATTATTAGGCTTGGCACTCAGATCGTATTTTCGTAAAAATATTGTCTTATGATTTTTTTGGCAATTAGACCCTTTAGATTTACAACCCTTCAGTTTATGTTATAAGGAAAATTGTGGTAATTGCAACGATAAATAATTTAAAAAAAGATGTATCTGTAAATTTATATTATTAATAGGAAAAGCTCCTCGATTTAAACAACGACGACGTTCTATTAATTCATTAAGTCATGCATTATAAATATCCTCTTTAGTTACGGCTCGATTATTTCAGTTTTTATGTAAGTACTGGCTGGAACTCGCGGTTTCACCAGCCGTTTAATTTGAAAGCAATCGAACTATTTATATATAATTTAGAGTACTTCGGTATAGACACTTGACATAGAGTATGTATATATATTGGATTTCATGGGTTTAATTTTTCAGCGCGGATACCTAATTATTTTTCTAAAATAAAAGTAACCTAAGTTATTCCTTTTAACATCCCGTCCCGTAGAAATCGATCCAAACAAACAGACCAACAGGCAGACAAACAAACATGTCAGCAAAAAAAAAAATTGTTGTTACCGTATATATTTTCATATGCATTTAGTAAAGAGCTGTTATTTTGACTTTACAAACAGACGAATGATGATGAAACAGACGCTTCAATTTTATTTTTTTGTATAGATAAAACCATTTAATTGTTGTTACCGTATATATTTTCATATGCATTTAGTAAAGAGCTGTTATTTTGACTTTACAAAAAAAAAATGATGATGAAACAGACGCTTCAATTTTATTTTTTTGTATAGATAAAACCATTAAATAACCTTACGTTACTTACGCGGTATGATACAGTCATTATAATATGTCTCATAGCCAGTTGCACTCACTAATCGGTAAACGGTCGGCGAGGTTAAGCAACGCTGGACGTGGTCAGTCTGTGGATGGGTGACCGCATAGTGGTATTTAAACTGACCGTCTCCGTGCTTCGGAGGGCAAGTTAAATCATCGGTCCCACTTGTTGTCATTTGGCATCAGTTGTTAAGCCAAGTTTGAGCCTGGAGGCCTTTGAGCTTGTACAACTCTGACACAAGCTGGGTGAGTAATCACACGAAAAAAAATGTCCAATTCAAATACGTCGATGCTATTTCTAAATATATTATTAACTATCTTCTCAAACTGTAAAAAACATCGTAATGATAACGAAAATTGTACTCATTATATTCCGAGTAATTTACATCTAACAAGACATATAACAGTTAGTATTGCATCTAAATAGCATAATTTACAGTGGATAGAATCTATATTGATTTGATAGTGTCTTTGTCAAAAATTCATGCTAAAGTTACCTGACTAAGCATATAATGATAATGCTTATTTATGATATACATAATTAGATACTTGGGGTAGTTGAGTTGACTGATTGATTGTTTTCAGTAGTTCGTGTTCTGGTACAGTCCCATCCCATTTTTGGTAGACCAATGAAACATGGGCACTGGTATACAGCAAGATATTCGATGTTATCATCATAATCCTATCAGCCAGTCTATGATGATGATGACTAAATCAATGTCTACATAAACGTTTTTGTTTAATGTGTAACTTACTCACGTTTATATTTCTGAGATGTACGACTAGTTTTGCCTTGACCGAAGCCCATCCATGAGCTCTTCACGCAAATGCGTTGCGAACGGAATTTCAACTACACATTAATAATCTGGAATAAATTTCCTATTAGCAAAGAAGAAACTAGTAGGCATCCGTTGATTAAGGGCACGGATAATCGTTAGGAAAAAAATAAGAAAATTCTAGAAAGATGCAGAAATTTGTCTCCCGGATTATTCATCACAAACATCTGTTAAACTCTACATTTCCCCTTACTTTAGACACTATATAGATATTTATATTACTTCCTTTTAAACCACAAGTCGTTTCCCTGATGTATGCTCAATATAGTTGTGGCTGTCCAGTGAATAGAGCGCCCAGACAGAAAACTATTGATCAGGCGCGACCACGCTCAACATTTCTCCTTTATGTTATAGTGTAATTTAGTATTGCTCAGTGAGGAATGCTACTGGTCTATGGTCAATAGATACATTGAGCAACAGAAAAATGGTCGTTTGGTTCACTGTAGACTTCATTGTTTGAAATTGTAACGAACGTACTTTGTTAATATGTTAGTTTACAATGATGATTCAGCTTTTGGTTCTCAACATTATTGACTTACAAAAAAATTAATGATGTCGAGGATCTATTTTGTAGGATTTGACTCTAAGCATTATAAAAATGAAGCAATGAAACATAAAGTACAGCCTTGTAATCTTATTGCAAATACATAGTGACTCCCTTTGCCTCGCCCGGACCACCGTCAGCCACCGCCATTAATGCAACATTGTAACTGAATAGTACCCACATAACTCACAGTACGTCAATACCAGCTTCGAAACGTTATATGGGGAAGTAGGAGCCCTAACTTGACCATATAATTATATCTCTGCGCCTTATCATGTTCGCGTGACCAAGTATTATATTTGCACCAGGGTAACTACACTCAAACGGAAATAGTTTATATTTTTTATATACGTAATAAATGCAAAAAGTAACCATTCTCGTGGGAAACTACACGATTTACGGAGAATTCAATGAAGAACACACAATTCGGACTGTTGTACATAATTATCTAATAATACATGAAAATAGCACTGTAATTGTTTGGTTATTATGTCAATAATATTGCTACCGTCTGTTACGTAATAATTTTCGCTAAAATTTAAAACTTCGTTAAATCGGAAAGCAGTTTTAGCAGAAATTCCTCGAAACAAAGTCTAATTAAATCGCTTTCTTTTAGCATCTTTTAAAGCGACTAATTAAGTTAATTATTTCTTCAGTCTAACAAATTGGTCTTTCATGTAAGTTGGCAGGAAACAATGTAAATAGGAAGTGGGCTATTGATCAGTTTGGGTGGCGGGGAGAGGCGTGAGGGTCGGGGGGGTGTATGGGGCAGAGGCGCGGCCAGTCGCCGTTTGGGCGGGCGGTGCGTGCCGCGGGCGGCGTGCGTTCCCCTCGGGTTCAAGGGCAAGGTCTTCGCCCATTCAGTTCTGAACACGTGCCCGAAAGTAAATATAGTACTCGTTTCGTTACGCCATCGTGCCGTAATGTAGCGCCAAATGCTGTCCTTCCCGAATTTTGTTTAAAATTTTGTCAAATCTTTTTGTGCCGTTGTGCTCGGGTATTTTGTTCGACAATAACACTTATAATTTCAGAATTAACTTATCATAAATTTTCGACATCACACTTAAAAACATTGCATTATTACAGAAGAAAATTGCGTGTTACATCTATTGCAATTATTTTATATCAATAAAGGTAAGGTGCTAAAAACGTTACAGAACTCAATATTACATAATTCTTAAGATACATCAACAATTTCTGCTCTACTTTTCTGATTTAGCCCTGTTCTTGGCAATCGGCCATTTCATACAACTATGTACGTACAACTTAGTAGAAATTATAAATATGATAAATAGGTAGTTCCGTGTGGTGTTCAGATTAAGAATATAGCACCATGCCATCTCCTCTCGTGGATGTCGTAAAAAGCGACGAAGGATCCTTAGACCAGAGGGATGGGCAGCGTCCCTTCAATAGAACAGTATTCATACTGCGCTAACTAACCCGCCAGCCAAGCGTGGTAAGTACTAACGAATTCCCCCCAACATGACGACGCAATTGTGGAAATCTAAGGGGGAGGCCTTTGTTCAGCACTCGACGTCCTTTGGCTGATATGATGATAATGAATATTGGCATCAAAGTGTATCTCCTCCCTCATTACTTTGAATGTACGTATTTTAGTACTCTTAACATGTACCACAATTCTCTTTTCAATCTTTATATTTGACATGATCACGCAATATTACTTACGCGTACATATATTCCTGAATTTTATCCACTTCTAAGTAAACTTCCTCGTAAATACAACATTACTTCGCATCAACAAACTCATAAAAATAGATGTGGGTAATTACGCCGATGTTTTTCCCGACGACAAAACCTCTGAGGGACGGCTGCAGAGTAAAATATATGGGCCTTGAATGACAGCGTTTTCCGGTAATAGTAAGAGAGATTTAAATACCATGACAGGAATTTTAGTAATGATGAGCCATTAGAAACTATTTAACTATACAAACATTTACGTGTAGGAGAGATCGTAACAGAGAGACGTTTTACTGCTGGTAGGTCTTGCAAGAGTCCAGCTAGGTAGGTACCACCGCAGTGCCAATTATTCGCCACCAAGCAAGTCTTTAAACTTCAGACATTACTGTTCTCTGGTTAGAAGGGCACTGTAGCTAGTTAAATTACTGGGCACAAGAGACTAAAATATGATCATGATGATGTCGCAGCCGATTTTGGTCACAACGTACTGTACCAAATTTTCGGTTCCCTATTAAGGCGGTTGAGGGCTTTCATATACTGTTCTCTCATGTGCGCTCATGTGACTAGCACATGCTACTTTGAGACTAAATAACTAATGTCTTGAGGTAACGAGCGCAGTGTGGTACCGGTAGGACTAGTCCAGGGTAGCATTATAACTACTATGGATAGGCATGGCGCTTAACATCACGTGAATGATTTCGTCGTCTCGTCACCCGATGGGATTTAAAAAAGTTGAGATGCACTTGTGGTATTTATTTAAACTGTTCTCACGACATGAAGAATCACACGAAGAAGAAATACTACCATAAAAAGGTCAAGACGACCTGAGGGTCAATTCTCGTAATTAATTTACACAATGATTGAAAGTTCCCCGAATTGAGATTAAATTATGAATTGACAAAAAAATGGTATTCTGCTCCTCTTAAAGTTTAGTATGATCGCAGAATGATCTCAATCTAGTATCAATTCAATTTTGACGTTTATTGAATGCAAATTTTAGTACCTGTGTCAGTTCGAAATGTTAGCAGAATACCGTTTTGGCTTCGATCAACTTTCGGTCCATTTTCAATCTCATCACAGTGTAAGTTCACATTTGAAGTTATTTGTAAGTTTAGGATAATACCATTTGTGACATTTATGACATTGAGACCAGATCAAAACTGTATTTTGAACATTTTTAATTACGAAAATTGGCCCTGTGGTTGCTAGCTGGGAGTCGCTGGATGTAGACGGCGTGGGTCGTTGGAGGAATCTATAGGAAAGCCCTTTGTTCAGCAGTGAATGTCCTTCTCTCTTTTTCAAAGAGCTCGACGTGGCCTTTGCTGTTGTCCTACATTATTTCAACCGCCATAACAACCATGTGAAAGCGTAATTGTGTTCGAACTCGGAGTTAAAAGGTGGGAACAACCAGTGAAATTACGGGAATATTATTCTAACCTAAGCTTAAGCTCTGCAACGCATCAGTAATTACTAGATTGCTGATGTCAATCAGTTCAGATGATACTTACCACGGGATAGGCTCTCAAATGCTCAGTTCATTATCATCATTATATCGGTCAAAGAACGTCCACTGGCTGAACAAAAGCCCCCGTAGATTTCCACAATTGTGTCGTCATTTTGAGAGGAATATGGGCGTATTCACCACGCTTGGCATGCCAGTTGGTGAACGCAGTATCACTACTGTTTTACAGAAGTCACGCTGCTGCCCATCCCTCTGTTTTGGAGGCAAGAGCCTTAACGACATCCACGGTTATAAATGGAGTGGAGTATTCTTTTTCCGGACACCACACGAAATACTCAGCCTGGTCAACTACTCATTATCAGCCTATATTGGTCTACTGCTAGACATAGGCCTCTCCTCACGTCTGTCGAATAACCGATGGGTAATAGAGCAGACGAGTCCTAGAGTGGAGACTGCGTATGGGTAAACGTAGTCTAGGACGCCCACCAACCAGATGTACGGACGACCTGAAGAAGGTTGCTGGGTCCGGCTGGATGCGGAATACTCAATTACTGTTGAATAAAAACTATAAAAAGGTAACATTGCCCTTGTGTGTGACATAAATGGGCTATTAAACAGTTGTAGATGTTTGGCGCTTGTAGATATGAAACAAAAGAATGCCTTTTATTAATTTTCTCATTTAACACATAGCTAACCTATTGTGAACAAACAGATAAGAATGTTGTAATCAATGAGTAATGTTAACGTTACCATTGTGCCACTGCTGTGTTATGATTATACAACAGTCAAAACATGTAGGAACAACATCACGTTGATCACACGAATCTATTTTCGTATGTTAATCCCTCGCCGTCGAATTTAAATGAAGTGATATTTGCTTACCCCTACTCAAGATTCAAATCTGTTTTACAGTTTTGGGATATAGTTTTAAGTCAGTTTCGGTCTTTATGTATAAGAAAAATCGCGTTGTTTAATGATGTAACAAAATTGTAGATAGTTTTGTTTCAAGTTTTGCAAAAGTCACCGAATAGGCTACCCTAAACAGGCCCGTAGGTGTCGTTAAAGTTACTAAGGGTTACGATGGGCAGTATCGTCGTACTGTATGTTAAAAACAAGATACTGCGAATACTAATCCACCTGCCAAGCATTCTGGCAATGTGGGGTATGATCATTATAGATTCGGTGAACGGTTATTGGCAGACTTGGAATTGGCAGATTGAGCATAAGTTTAGCGATCACGGTTGACGTGCCGAGAAGTTTTGATCATTAAAATTTATAATGTGGATACAATCGTATCCCTTACGAGTAGAAGTAATAATAGGTAATTATGACTTCTTTCTTTATAGATGTAAAGTAATATGACCTAGCTAATCGATTTATAGCTATTCTTCCTACGTCAGTTCTTCTACGCGAACTTGGTAATAAAATCTTATGAACTAACAAGATTATTTCACGAAAACTACGTAACCATGGCCATAATAGATCGATGCAAACACACGCTTTGAAATAAAAACAAGACCGTCGCAGAATTTATAACCACGCAATAGCAAGCAACTGACTTTCAAAGCACCCCTTGTACGTGCTCTCCTATAAACATAAACATGGAAAACGCACAAAAGCCTCTCGGGCGTCGCGTCGCGTCGCTGTCAGATAAAGTTGTAGCGTTTCTTTTGCGAGGCGTGCTCGCTGAGGCGCGGGTGCGACCGAGACGGAGCAGGCACGCCGATCGTTAGCCCTGATCTTCAGCGCGCCACAAACACACAGCCCGACCGAGAGCGAAATTGCAGCGAGAATGCACCTAGCTGTGTTATTACCGCGGCTGGCTTGCGAAACAGCCTTCTTCCGCACCTACTGCGGTCCAAACACCACCGCACACCGACGCCGTAGGGTCGTGAATCGCCCACCGAACGCGTAAAACCGGTTATTTTCTCTGAACAAGCAATTGTGGACGTTGTCGTTGCGACATAAGTTCCGTTCGGCGCGCTGCAATGCAGGAACGCAGCGGGTCCCTGTATATTTAGCCCGCATTGCATGCGGTCGGCGTAGTGGGTGTATTAGGTCGCTCGCACGCACTGCTGAACTAGTCGGAGGGCTTCCTATTATCGATTTATGTTATTGTGTAGGACGTGGTGTCACGCCGCTTGCTATAACGCTTTTTTCATGAAGTTTTTCTTCATTTTCCGCTGTGGCAAGCTCAGTTTCTCTTTCGCGGGAAGCTCGAACTGAGTGAAACTTGTTGGGAAATATGATTTCACTAATGATATTGTTCCCAACACGTACAGTGCTCTCCACGTCGATGTTATTAAGTAATTATAGTTATTTTTATCGTAACAGTAAACACAGACAGGCGTGTTGTTGATGCCCCATGTTTCTCAGGCAAATGGTTAAGTCAGAGGAATGAATAAAACGTTTGTAATATAACTTGTAATTTATTATCGTCTCTGGATAAGTTTTTGCGATGTTATATGGAATATTAAGTAATGTTAATTTAATATAACACGATGGTAGTGTGTAGTCGACGAAGTTTATTAAATTGGAAACTTAAAGTGTCATGATAGTACTAACGATATATTTAACTAAGTCAAAAATAGAATATTCGTGAAAAAGCTAACATAATCATGAAACTGCAATGTTTAGCTGATGTACGCAAATCCGATGCTTACTAAATAGTACCTCGTACAGACCTTTAAGTATCTATTGAAATAAATAATATTGAGCGCATTTCATGTGGTAGTAATGTTGCATAGGCTTCTCAAGGCTTGAGGGCAGAGGGCGAGGCGAAGGTCTGGGAGGGCCGAGGGGAGCAGAGAGGAGGGGGCTGAGGTTACACCCACACGCCCGATGACACCTCGAGAGGTGACGAGCGGCCAGTACAGACAGCCACAACCGACGAACACGTACCTATTGTAGCTGGCAACTACACATTATGAACATTTATTTGGGATGGTATAGTAGGCTACGTTGTAAAGGTATTTGTAAACCAATTTCAGTTACAAGCTCAATTTGAAATAACTCTGTTTAGTTTATATGATTCTGTTTGTAACAAGTCAAGAAAAACTGTCATTTAAAATATATATTTTTGCTTAGAATTCTCAGGATTAATCATTTGTTAGATTAGCTAGACATGACTGAATATGGAAATTATAAAAACTTGTTTATCTGAGATTGAAGCCTTGGTAATAATTAGGAAAACTATGAAGCGTCGAAGTTTTCTCACGACATTCTATCTCCATTAAACTTTTCTTATATATAGACAAAAGAGATTATGAAAACCGAGTCATCCTCGCATATTACAAAATGAAATGAAACTTAGATAATGTTAATAATAATATTTTTTTAATAAAGACCTATAATACAATATTTATTATGGTCTGCAAAGGAAATGTGCGTTGGTTTCTCACAGTTCAATGTCGCAGCGACAGTAGCATGTTTGTTATGGCTTTCGTTACAATAATAATATATCGTTTCCCTTGTAACTAGTGATTTGTGTCACAAACAACAGGTCTTTTGAAATAAAAGTGTAGGTAGGCTCAGCTGCAATGTTATGTTAACGTGTAATTTTAATATACTCCCTTTTTCATCCTCCTGGAATTCCTCCCCCTGGGTAGGTTCCTTCTGATTACCTATGGCTCCTATGGGTGTGGAGTATCTGCCCGTTAGACATTGGCCCGTCACCTGGTCTGAAGGGCCCTATCTCTGTGCAACCTAGCCAGCCGCATATTCCTCTAGAGAGGCGCGCGGTACACAGCGCGCCCCCGGTATCGGGCCCGATTCTGCTCGGGCGATGGACTGGCCCTGGTTCGCTGACATTATAAAAGTGGCGTGTGTACCAGAAATAGTATAATTTTTTTAGGAGGGAATAAAATGTAATGAATATAAATGTGAATGTGATATCTTATCTTACTATCTACGAATACTAGTAACAGTATTCGACATTTACACACATATGAAATTAGTCTAAGTCTCTATATAAATGTATATTACTAACCTATATTATTTGTATACGAAACACGTCACGTCAGACAACTGAAAAGGTAGCAACTGAGCGTGTATTTAGGTCATACCATGTCTACAAGGGCAAAAAATAGATTATAAAACATGGACGATATACAATGGACGACTAGCCAAGAATTGGAGCGGGAATTTGATTGTAGTGCTGCAGCCAAGATTGAGACAAGGCATTTGATTTTAACATTTAGACTTTTAGAGCATCTACACATCAGCTCGTAAACTTCCACCGCTGAACATGAACCTCGCAATGATCACTGCAATGAGCGGTCATATTGCGTTAATCACCACGCTTGGCAGGTGGATTACTGTTCGCAGTACAGTTGTGGATGTACTGCCCACCCTCTTGATATCAACCCTGACTCTGGCACTATAGCTAGTGAAATTACTGGGCATAAGAGGCTAAATAACTTAATATCTCGAGGTGATGAGCCCAGTGTGGTGCTACGCAGGACTAGTCCAGGGTGCATTAAAATGTAATGGGCAGATATGACGCAAGCCAGGCGAATAACTCGTCAGTCTCGCTATGATATGAAAAGTCGAAAGAAAAGATGAAAATAGTCGCTATTTACGACACGAGTGAAGAAGGGTAGTCTATTTTTTGCTAGGAACTACACAGTCATTTGAAAAGTCTATTATTAAAAGTTCTATTTAGTGATTCACGAATTTTTTTTATTTTATTCGTAGCTCCACACTACGATTTCTCCTGTGTCGTGGGTGCGTTTACAGACATGAATTCAACATACAATACACCCAGACCCGAAACAACTACCTGCAGATCATACAAATATTTGTTCCGTGTGGGAATCGAACCCACGACCCGGAGCGCTGCAGCCGACTGTATCAGCCACTGCACCAACCGTGCCGTCTAATAATAATAAATGATAATTAACACTAAAAATGATAATTTAACCAGTGATGATAGATAAAACAGAGACGTGGTCACTCACTGTAGGCCTCATAAGAGAAAGCTCAAGATCACTCAGCGAGCTATTGAGAGAGCTATGCTTGGTATTTCTCTACGAGATGAATGAAATGAGAAGATTCGTAGAAGAATTAAAGTTGCCGACATAGCTGAAACGAAATAAACTAAGTGGATTGCCACTTAGTTGGGGCAAAAAAGTTCTCGAGTGAAGGCCGCGCACCGGAAAACGCAGCGTGAGACGACCTCCAAAGAGGTGGACAGATGACATGGTGAAGGTCGCTAGGAGTCGTTGGATGAGGTTGGCATGCAATCACTCGTTGAGGAAATCTAAGAGGGAGACCTTTGTGCAGCAGTGCTGTGGCAGATATAACGATGATGATAAGCACATCGATTGTTTTCATGATAATGTTTCTTAAAAAGACACTGCTATAGCTGTAGCACAAAGTACATTACAGAGTAGCCTATCAAAATGTACGCCTCTATGAATATGTAGTCATAACAGCTAAAAATAAAATCAGAGAAACATTCTGAAACGCCGTGTTACATATGTGGGTACATGCAAAATGGCCAACACAGTAAATTGTCTGTTCGAAGGGAAATGGGCGTACATCCTCATAGTTCAATGTCTCGTTCAGCAAAAGCAATAGCGTCATAGAATTCTACCCAGCAATCAGCTACTCACTAACCAGTAGAAATCTTTACATTACGAGTAGCATATAATCAAAAGACAGCAGAAAATTACAATAAAACAAACATGAAACTATTATTAAGAATAAGAAATTGTTTGCATGTTTTTGACGCCCAAATGGCTGAACGAATTGTAATGTTGTTGGATAATATAGGTAAACTATGTCGTGAAACATTATATAATATACTTATTATAATATTTATAAAAACTCTAAATTCTAATTTACGCGCAGCGAAGCGGGCGAGTAGCCGTTAGTTACAAACTAAATGTAGCATTTGGCCCGGATTTTTTTATAGATATCATATCAGCTAGAAGACGTCCACTGCTGAACAAAGGCCTGCCCCAAAAAATTCTACAGTTGTGTCATCGTTTTGGGGGGATTTGCCAATACTCACCACGCTTGGCAGGCGGGTTGGTGAGCGCAGAATGATGCTGCTCCACATAAGGGATGCTGCTGCTCATCTCTTTGGTTTAGAGCCCCTCAGTCAACTTTTACGACATCCACGAGAGGAGATGCAGTGGTGCTATATTCTTAATCTGGACACCACACGGAAGATATACAATTAATAAGAAAAAATGGAGTACATCCATTTAACGAGAGTTTTTATCATATTTATGTTCGCGGTCCATGATTAAACCAAATATTTTTGTAATTTTTCCTTACATTTTTTGAAAATTTCTATTGGTTAGTTCCTACATACATCCATAGGACGTAGTTATATGTAATATTTGAGATATTAAATGCATTTATTGGTAATAGCGCTTGTCTCGAGGGCTGAACGTTCACATTCATGCGTTTAATTAATAACATGTTATAAACACCCATTTATCTAGCAAATTGCAAGCAACTACGCGCAACAAGAAAGGTACAATTTGTTTTCATGTACGACATTTGTTATTTTTGATTCACAGTAAATTTTGTTAATACTGTTATTATATGTTGACAGTCATTTTAACTATTTAAATTTTATTATGTTTCAGCTTATTTAAGTAGCTATTTCGATAGCTATCAACATTACTACATTGTCAGTAGAATTAAATAATGGTACCTTTTTTTTTTTTTTATTGGTTTTTTTATTTTACAGTTAAAACACATATAGAGAATCTCTTAGATGACTGACTAAAAAGATTATTGTTAATGCAATATTTATCTTATTCAATTTGTTGTTTGGTATACTTTTAAAATCACAGGACAATGCGGAATTATACCAACATAATTATAGACAAAAAATCGCGAAATATCGTTACAAATCGACTTCAAACGAAACTGAAATCAAGCTTCGAAATTAAGGGAACCACGCATGCGCTTTTGAAGTACTGAAGCTAAAAACGTAGTTTCGCCGTTCAGTAAACATACTCATACATGCACAGTGAACTGCAACGCTAAATATAGGCCGGGTGAACACAGCGGCTGGCGGTTGTGCGTGGTCAGGACTTGCCCCCTCTCCCCCCGTTCAATTCAGGGCTGCCTAGCTCCCAAGGGCGTCTGTTTCAAATTGAATTAGCAACGCTCGCTGGAACGCTATTGGGTTGTTGAGGCAGGCTTGAAGGGGAATTGTCTGTCCTACATAAATAGGTTTACTACTGTCAAATACCAGCTGTGTTTTTGTGTTTTACGATTTTTCTATAATTTTCCTAAATGAACTTTCATTTTCCGAACGAACATTGGCGTCCTCGTAATGCTACAAGCGTACACCTACCTCCTACGTAGTATTACACGCTTGACAAAACAACCTAATATACTAGACTATGATTTCGGATTTCGATAAATCAAAACAATATCTAACCTAAATCATAGTCTAATGAGTGAAATTAGCAATAGTTTAAAAACCTAATATACCTTGTTATTGCTTTACATCCCGCGGGCTGTATGTGTCCCGTATGTTACCTTGCGGCCCGCAGAATACGCAACAAATTCGATTATAAAAAATACTACAGCGTCCTATTTAATGACGGCCTGGTTGGCCCCTGCTCCAACCAGGCCGTCATTAAATAGGACGCTAAGTAATTGGTTTTATGCGCTACATGTCACGGATTTGATTCCCGCACGAAACAAACATTTGAATGATCTACAAATAGTTTTTCGGGTTTCTGTGAGATATCTGTAAATTGCACTCACGACACACGAGAAATCCTAGTGTGGGCCATAGTACTAAAAAAAGATTCAAAGAGTTAAAAATATTTCTGTACAAAGTTATGACATGCGGTCGTCACTGAACTCCAAGCAAATGTTTTTGCCGTCTTAGTACAAAGAGTTGCCAACCCATGCTTAACAATAATTTATATTTCTTTAATAATGAAAACGTACATATCAGTTTAAGCTAACTTCTTCATTTCTATGATGGTAAAGTAATCCATATTTAAAATACAGAACAAAAATTACTACAATCCAAATGCAGCCACCATAAAAACGCCAAGCCCAACCTACCATTACTCCGCTCACAATCACTTTAAAGTCTAGATTCTTCGCGCAAGCCCTAACCTGCTACATAAAGGGGGGACTGGGGAGTCATAATGAATACATAGGGGCGCGTGTTGTGCGTGTGCGTCTCGTGCTTTTGTATATGCACTTATAGAACTACGAACTTCGTATATTTGTGCACGTCCAGAGTACGGTCAGTCGGCCATACTGACTGCTCGGTCGTTTAAAGTGACATAGGTCGGGAATACTCGGGAATGTCCGTCAGCGAATACGATATTATGTAGAATTATTCTCTAAAAATAGACTCAAAAGTACGAGCCTTTTCAGTTTTAACTACGTGATAAAGTTGAAGTTATGTTTGGCCGTTATAATATTAAGACAGAATAGGCGAGTTATTATTGTACATTAAATGCATGTGCCTTGTAAAGACACCTTTGTTTCTAGATACTATAAAATTTTATTTTCGCGTAAATAACTGACTTTAGTGCCCTTAGTGGTCGACTCGGTCTGAGTACCTGACTCGGAGGTGCCGAGCGAGATTTATTGAATTGCCAAGTCCGTGCTATGTCTAAGGGAAGTCACCTTGCAAATAATATTTTTATTCGACCGTCTCGACTTTGTGAGTATTATTCTTGGATTAAAAATAAGAAGTGTTTTAGAATTAGATTCAGTGACGTAATAGTGATTATATTAATTTCATAGAGCTGGCATCAAACAGTAAAAAGTTTATTTTTATGGACTAGAAATCTATATTATTACCTAAGTTTATATTTTATCACTGCCAATAAAAAGAAAAGGCAACGCTTAATATTAACTGCCACTACCAAAACAAACGAATTTATAACAAAACTGTACCATCTCGCTATCTGCCTCTTCAACGGATAGTTAAACACTAATCAAAGACATAATCTGTCTGTACACGATTAGTAATAAATTACTGGTATAGATAACAATATCCCTGTAGGTATTTTCACTTGATACTACTTTTGAGTCTACAAAAACTTATAGTTATACGTAAAGAGGCCGCGGAACTGCGCACACATGACACGCATATGTGTGCGTGCGAAACCTGTATTAGAATAATGTCCTATAAACATCGTGTGTTTGTTACTGAGTGTGTATGTGTATGTGTGGGTGTGTGAGCCATACATAATACATTTGCATGCGACTGATGTAGACAGCTATATAGCAGCCGGGCGGCGATACCACTGAATACTCGATCAGTATGTCACTTTGAAACCGAGTCATCTTTGAATACTTTTATTGCTTATTAGTTATTATGCTTTCTTAACATCGTGTGGTTTAAAATGTATGTGGATCCTCTCGTGGGCATATCAGGACATTGTTGCTATTTAACCAAGCAAACTAACGAGTTCAGAATGACCTCTAGCCAGACGATAACTTACATACTAAGCAACATAGCTAAGGACGCTCCCTAGTGATACTTGGGCGTTACTGGAGGGGAGGCTTAAGCTTGGGAACTGGACCACAATAATTATTAAGATTTACGGGCATTTTTACAGCTACTGGCTGTCAACGATCCGCGCCCGGATCGAGCAACGGTCAGGGTGGAATTCTATGGGTGTTACTCTGCAGGTTTTTTTAAAAGTAGAGTAGCCGTTATGTGCGAATAATGCTGAAAATTTGTCATTTACTAGTATTAAGCATGCTTCTCGTTTTTCTAATATTACGATGTTAATGACGGGGCCTTAGTAACAGCTATATAAATTTTATATACGCAATTAATCAAATAACCGTCACGTTAATGACGTAGCCATTACGGCATTTATCTCCGTCTAATAGTCGTCATAACAAACTACTAATGTGAGGTGTTCAAATATTTGTTTTGACATGGAAACCCCACCTTTACCACTGACATACTGCCTCTTGCCAAAATTTCGATCCAAAGGTTGACGATTTGACATTTGATGTGCCACTATTTAAATTCAAATACGTATGTCACCTTAATGCTGAACTCGGAAGATGAATTCAATAGTAGTAGAGTTCTATGTTATGGACTTGATTGGGGCGGTACTATTGTTCTTTCTATTTCACCCATCGCAGTATTTACTAAGCGTAGTTCCGTGTGGTGTCCGGATTAAGAATATAGCACCATTTCATCTCCTCCCGTGGATGTCGTAAAAGGCGAATAAGGGAATCTAAACCAGAGGAATGAACAGCAGCGTCTCTTCTGAGAAACGGTATCTAGCTATACTGTGCTCACCAACCCGCCTGCCAAGCGTGGCGAGTTTTGGCAAATACCCCCCAAAATGATAACACATTTGTGAAAATCTATGGGGCCTTAATATTATGAGGCCTATGTTCAACAGTGGACGTATAAATGGTCGATATGATGATTATGATGTAGTTGTGAAGATAGGAACAGACGGTGAAATTACTTGAACACTAAGCATTCGAACATGAGCTCTACGTCAACAACATATCAGTAATCACTATCATTATACTAGCCAAAGGACGTCTACTGCTTAATAAAGACCTCCTCTATAGATTTCCACAATTACCGGTTACATACTGCCCGTATCCAAGCCGCTCGTATCCAACGACTCCATGTGACCTTCACTAGGTTTTCTGTCCACCTCGTTGGAGGTCGTCCAACGCTGCGTTTTCTGGTGCGAGGTTGGAAACCTCGAAAACCTTCTTGCCCCAACGGTTATCACACTTAGAGCAATGTGCCCTGCCTCTTCCTTCTACTCCTTTCAGCTATGTTGGCAACTTTAGCTCTTCTACGGATAGGGTTTCTCGAGAAATTTGTCTTCAGTCGAGACGGGAAAAGAAAACTCAATGCCTCGAGAACTCAAAAAATCAATTCCGTGCGCTAGGTAACTAAAACAAAACATGCTTATAAGTACCTGATGGGTCAGTTTAATTATGATTCGTTTAATCGAAAAACTGTGATGTATAAAAGCTATTTTTAGTTAAATGTTTGTTTTGACCTTGAGCTTTCTTATGAGGCCCATAGTGAGTGACCACGTCTCTATGCCATATGCCATCACTTGTAACACACACTGATTAAAGAGGGCACATAAAATCGTCGGTCCTGTTTGTTGACATTAGATGGCAATCGTTAAGCCAAGAAGGTTTTCGGGCGACTTGAACAAGTCTTACACATGGTTGGCAACTAACTATACGAAAAGAAAGAAGTAAAGCGCATAACTTGGCTAGCATTATTTTTAAAACAAACATATTATGATGTACTATCACAAATTAACTTTTGCTTAAATTTATTGTTCGAACTCTGTCTGTCTGTCACCAAATCAATTACCTAACGTTAATGACTAACGATAAAGACTACCTTGGCATTTATTCAAACTTTTTGGTCACTGACCTCGTTTTGGTTCAACACGATCGAAACGTAGGTCATAACTCTCAAATGACACTACAGAGCTACCAACTCTACGTTGAACTGTAACTGGCGTCCATGTCGTTGTCTTCACTGTCATCAGTGTCATCACTGTTACTAAAAATGTTGCGCTCAGCGTTTTTCCCCAACCTTCATTATGCACACAGCCAAAGTGTGATACTCCAGCGTCTGCTTTTCCTGATACCTATACATTTAAGCTTTAAATTAAGAGTGAATAGGCATCTCCTGGGTGTGCTTGATCCATCGAAGAGATCATCCATCGCTTTCCATTAAGTAAGATCGAGATAAAGACCGCATCGATCATAAATAATAAAAAATTAACTAAATAAAAACTGTTAGTGGCGTCATAGTCTTCGCTGTCATCAGCGTCATCTCTGTAGCAAACTGCAAGTTTAGCGGTAAGGTTAGTTTAAAGGTTGATCATCGGGTCAGTTAAGTTGATGGCAGTATAATGAAGTGATGAAATTGTCTAAGTAAAACGCCATTTTCGTTCTACCTCCTTAGACCAGGTCTGTTACGGATATAGAATTTCCAGTACGGATATGGATAAAATCCGTGTGGTGTCCGGATTAAGAATACAGTACTAGGTACTCAATTTCCGCCCGTGGATTACGTAAAAGGCGACTATGGGACTCTAAACCAAAGGGATGGGCCGCAGCGTGCCTTCTGTGGAACAGATGCCATACTGCACTCACCAACCCGCCTGCCAAGCGTAGTGAGTACTGGCATATTCCTCCTAAAAATGACGACACAATTGTGGAAATCGATGGGAGGGTCTTTGTTCAGCAGTGGACGTCCTATGGCTGATATGATGGTGATAATATGGATAAGGATATTTTAATCATTTTTATTAGTTTCGGTTACGGAAATATTTTTAATGTCCATTAATAAAAATTGCTCACCAACCCGCCTGCCAAGCGTGGTGAGTATTGGCTGAAATTGAAAATTGGCCCAAAATGATGACACAGTTGTGAAAATCTATGGGGGAGGCCTTTGTTCAGCAGTGGACGTATAAATGGCCGTTATGATTATGATGATGATGAATAAAAATTATTCGGATATCCGGATAATTTAGGTTACAGATTTTTAATATGTTACACAAACTTTGCACCACTTTCCGTGATTTTAATTGATTTCCTGTAGAAATGCGATGATTAAGAAGTAAAGAAAAATTGTTTTCGCTATTGAACAACTATTTATTTTAATTTTATGAAAAATCACTTCTACCTTCTTGTTTTTCATTTTTGTCATAGTTTTGTATAATCACAATTCACATCCACATTTGACTGATGAGGCTTAGAAATCAAGCAATTTGATTTTTTTTCTGAGCAGTAAGTGGAAGATTTGTCGGGCAGACTGCCACGAACAGAAATTACAGTGGTAGGCAGTTGTTAAAAATTACACTAGAGTTCTTACTCTCCGTAGTATTGCGGACAAAATTACCATCGTGTGCGTGAATGTCGCGACGGGCACCAATTGCCAATCCAGGACATTCTTGTCTACGGTAGCCTACCGAACAAAAAGTATTCCTTCTGCTCAGGGATCCCGCCCCACGGAATAACTGAAACTATAAGCAAAAAATTTATTTTGATTACAGTTACAGATAAGGGTATTAAATAATTTCGGGTAGGTATCCGAAAGTTTCGGTTACGGATACGGAGCGTCTTAACATCCCTGCTTCACATTACTTCTTTACTGATTGTAAATTATTAATTCTTGTCGAACGCATCAAATCAATTCTTTCTATCGAGACGAGAATACTGTTTGATTGAAAATGCTTCCTACGAATCTAATTTATGGCAATCGCTCTCAAATAAATTAAACCATTAGCCTTAGATTGAAAGTAACTATCGATCGTAATAACTTTCACGTAGTTAAAGTAACATCATAAAACAAGCGGATGGAACATACAGGATGCAGAACCGGCCCTAATTCAGGATCCGGGTTTTTCGGTTCCAGTTTCGAACAGAACCGGGTACCCAGATACCCGGTTCTTGCTGCTTCTGCAAAGAGTGAGCCTAAATCTTCTGAAATAACTATGCTCGGCTTTGTATACCAAATTACTAATTTAGTATTGTTACAATTTTATAATGACATGAAGCAGAAAGAAAGTAGCGTAGTGTAAATAATTAATATATACAATTGATAAAAAAAAGAACCGGGTATAATCATTTCAAAGCCGGTTCTTTTAGACTACGTAAGAACCGGATAACCCCCGGTTTTTCGGAACTGGGTAGAGCCGGGTGCACGCTCTAGTGGAACACCATCATCGCGACCTTTCCCTACTACGTTAGGGGTCGGTTGGAATTTAAGTATTTTACACTTTGATTTTCAAACTATAGTTCGTACGAAAAAAATGGTGTGCACTAGTGATGAGCGAATTATTAATTTATTCATAGTCGCCGAATATGTCTAATGAAAATGAACAATCGATTACAAATGCGGGCAAATTTCAACATAACTAAAAAACTCGTCTGTTAACATTATATCATCATATCAGACAAAATACATTCACTGCTGAACAATGCCTCCCCAATAGATTTCCACAACTCGACATTTCATGGGGAATTTACCAGTACACGCCACGCTAGGCAAGCGGGTTATTGAGCGCAATATGGCTATTGTACCACAGCAGGGATACTGCTGCTACTACTTTGGTTTAGTCACTTAGTCTCCTTCTACGACATTCATGGGTGGAAATCGGGTGGTGCTATATTCTTGATTCGGACACAACATGGAACATGTTTGTCAATACGGTGTCTAAAAAAGGTGGTCAAAATGTTAGCATCGCCAATTCTCTTTGTTTTCTTTTCGTGTGGTTATTAGCCAACCTTGTGTCAGTGTTGTTCAAGCCGCCCAAAAGCCTCCAACTTGTCTTAACGACTGCTGTCTAATGGCAACAACCGGGACAGACGATTTATGTGCCCTTTGAAGCACGGAGACGCTCAGATATCATTATGCGGTCACCCATCCACAGACTGACTGCGCCAAGTATTACTTAACTTCGCCGATCGTTTACAGATCAGTGGGTGCGACTGGCTATGGCTATGATCGCCAATTGTAAACAGCGCACAGCGATAAACAAACGAGACCAACAATCAGATAACAATTGAATAATACCGATTGTTATTCGATTCTAATTGAATGCACGCAACAATCGAACAATTCGATTGTTTTTAGTAACATCAACCCATCGCTAATCTGTAAGATTATTTTGGAGTCACAATCTTCTGTTGTATTATACATATTCGTCTTTACTTTAATAAATATTCAAACTGACCTTCAATGTAAAAACTCAAGGCTGCAAGTTATTTATTTATTTTATACTTTTTTTCTTGTCTATATTAATTCCTTAATAATCGTACTAATGAACTTTCCAACACAGTACGAGAATTGCATGCCGACAGTCCCTAATTAAATTGTATGGATGTTCATTTTATTTGAATCCCCAGCGTATTCGATATTGTTTACATTTGGTTAGGGTAAAGAGGTCAAAGTGATATGGCAAAAAAGGTTGGCAACAGTTGTGTAATCATCAGTTCATGAGTGTCGTTTACCCCTCGGCCTTCGTATCGAAACTTCCTACTTCATTCGCTAATTTGTTTTGGGTTGCCGAACGAACGATTGAATTAGGAAGGGAACCAATTTCGATGAATTAAACCTTTGGTCGTACATAGTAAGTTTTAATATATGTCGGCCACAACACGCTTGAAAACAATAGACAAGCGGCTGAAGATATTGCAAATTATGATAATTTCATCATCTCTTTAAAATGTATCGTAAAATATTGATTCTGTGTAGGTACTTGAACCGTTTGGTAGGAATTAAGGAAAACAACGTCTTTACCATACAACTTATATTGGAGGACTGGCGTCACACAAGAATGGTTGAACAATCATAAGCATATAACATTTTATACAAATACCCTACATTACACCTCCACCATCAAATTTAAGTGATATATATATATACACATATAAGAATACAGAATTACGGACAAGAATACACAGTTCATATTAAGTATAATAATATAATTACATTGTAATTTGAATGGATCACTCAATCTTAATCAAACTCTAAACCATATCTAACCACTGGCTTACGTTCCCGTTTAGGGCGTGATTCTGATAGCTTCTGGGGTGGTGAACAGAGTACAGTAGATTCGTAACTTGAGTTATCGTCTCGCGCTAGAGAATCGACCACATTTTCAGTTAAAGTAATATCTTTAGACTTTAGTTCAAGTTCAGCAGTACCTTTATGTTGTTGTTGATTTAAGCCGCATCTACTCTCATCCACCACCTCATCCGCCCGCGGAACGACATTACCACCCCCACTCGTCGATAAATCACCAGTATCAATATCAGGACAAGTAACATCAGAAAAACGTGACCTACGACGCATTTGATCTATATGCCGTTTTATAAATTGACCGTTACCACTTTCCACAATATACCTACGAGAACCTTCTTTGTTGTATACCTGCCCTTTAACCCACTTTTCTTGTTGACCATAGCCCCTTGCCCATACCGTATCGCCTTGCATAAAATCGCGCTTAACGCCACCAGCATTCTGAGCCTGACTGTCCTGTGCACAATGTATTTTATCCCGTAAGGCTTGGTCGTTTCTTAATAAATCAAGACGTGAGCGTAATCTACGTTTTTGCAAAAGCATGGCTGGAGTCTCCCCAGTTGTGCTATGTATAGTGTTTCTGTAGGTCAAGAGAAAGGTCTGCAAAGCGACATCTACGTCCACGTTATCCGTATGCGCTTTCTTAATTGCACGCTTACATAACTTGACAGCATTTTCAGCAGCACCATTAGAAGAAGGATGATAGACGGGAGAGAACGACTGCTTAATTCCATTGTTTTGCAAAAATTCACTAAACTCCCTACTGGTGAATGGAGGTCCCTGATCCGAAACTAGTTCTACAGGTAGACCGAAACGCGCAAAAGTTGCTCGAAGGACTTTTATAATGACTAATGCATTGGTTTGTTTGACCTCAAAAGCCTCGAGCCACTTGGATGTCGAATCTACTAATATTAAAAATGTTTTGCCTTTAAAAGGTCCCAAAAAGTCAATATGTAAGCGTGTCCACGGCTGGGGTAAATACGGCCAATGTTGCGGTGTGGAACGGGGCGGTGCGTCCGCCACTAGCGCGCAAGTCTCGCAGCCGCGGCACAGCGCCTCCACATCGTCATCGATACGCGGCCACCACACATAACTCCTAGCCCAGCTCTTCGTCTTCACTATACCCATATGGCTACAATGCAACTGTTTTAATACTATCTGTCTCAATGCCTCAGGTATGATTATTCGGTAGCCCCACATAATACAGCCGCCTTCAATATACAATTCATTTCGCCTAATGAAAAATGGTTTTAGTTCCTCATTGTTACACCATTGCGGCCAGCCTGATTCTATGTAAACTTTTATTTTACTAAGTATTAAATCCTTAGCCGTGACCTTGCTAACATCGTAATTCTTTATCGGTAAAAAGTTTTCAACGAAATTGACATACGTTACTTCTTTGACGGCCCGTTCCGTAGCAACATTGGACGGTAATCGCGATAAAGCGTCGGCGCAATTCTTTTTGGACGGTACGTACTCAATATCATAATTGTACCCGGACAAAAGAACAGCCCAACGTTGCAAACGAGAAGCTGACATAACAGGAATACCTACCTTATTACCAAATATATACGTTAAGGGTTTATGATCCGTTCTTAAAATAAACTTCCTTCCATACAAAAACTGGTGGTATTTACGTATCCCGTATACAATAGCTAAAGCCTCCCTATCAATCTGCGAGTAGTTACGTTCGGCGGATGTGAGCGAGCGCGAGGCGTATGCGACGGGCCGCTCACCAGCCACCGTCACTTGCGACAGCACCGCGCCCACACCCACACTGCTGGCGTCCGCCGTTAGCACCAGCGGTAACTCGGCCGAGTAATGCATTAGGACTTCACTACTTGTCAGTACGTCTTTAACTTTTTCAAATGCACTTTGACATTTAAAGCTCCAATTATACTTCGACCCCGCCTTTAACAACGCGTATAAAGGCGCGAGCATTGTACTTAAATTTTTAATAAATTTTGAGTAGTACATAATCATACCTATAAACGACCGCAACTCCGCTACGTTAATTGGTGCGGGTGTATCTTGAATCGCTCTTATCTTATTGGGACATGTATGTACTCCACTTTCACTGATCACATATCCGAGATAACTTATGGATTTCGCAAAAAAGTCACACTTATCTTTTTTTACCTTTAAACCATAGTTATCTAAACGCTGAAAAACCTTGTGTAAGTTTTGTAAGTGTTCGACTGTCGATGAACCCGTAATTATGATGTCATCTAAAAATACTCCTACGCGCGGTAAATCCGCAAACAATTCCTCCAGACGCCGCTGAAACACTCCCGGGCTCGACGACAGCCCATACACTAGGCGATTATACATGAACAGGCCCTTATGCGTATTAATAACGGTGAACTTTTTAGAATCATCTAAAACTAACTGTGCATAAGCCTGGGATAAATCAATTTTACTGAATCTCTGGCCCCCGTGCAAGCGAACCAACAAGTCCTCAACTCGCGGTAATGGATAACGGTCAACCTCTAAAACTTTATTTAACGTCAATTTAAAATCAGCACAAATTCTTATGTTACCGTCCTTCTTGACGACGGGCACGATAGGCGTAGCCCAGTCAGAGCGCTCGACAGGGGTGAGGATGCCGTCCCGCACGTACTGCTGCAGAGCGCGCTCCACCGGCTCGCGCAGCGCGTACGCCAGCGGGCGCGCGCGCATGAACACCGGCCGCGCGCCGTCGCGCACGTGAATACTAACTGGCGGGCCGGCGAAACGGCCCAATCCTTCCGCAAACACATTACAATATCTGGAACTGAAAGTGTCCAAATTGAATTCCTCGCTCGATATTTTATTTACGCAAGCTGGTTTTATAGTTGGTAACTGAATACCCAACTCCACTATCCACTGTCGACCGAGCAAGGCCGTTTTACCATTTTTTATTACATATAAATCTAACTCTTTAACTTTATTTTTATACAAAACTTGCGGTGTTATCACGCCAATCGGGTACACTAACTCGCCTGTATAGTATCTTAGGACAATGTTACATTTATTTATCGTTAAGTTACTAAACTCTGTCTGATACATTTTATAACTTATGCATGATACCGCACTGCCGGTATCGCACTCCATACTTATTGTTTTATTATGCACCCTTATGGAAATCATGAAGGGTTTGTATTGACTTAAAGTTAACAGATTTAGATTAATGTCAATTACCTCCTCGCTGTGATCACTTTCACTTCCTGTAACGGTATCTACCGTCTTTGCTTCCAGGCTATATTGGCTCGATAAGTTGGGACACATCCGCCGAAGATGACCGGTCTTGTTGCAAACACGACATACGTAACAGGCAAATCTACAAGTAGTCGCTTCATGCGCTCCGCCGCACGCTCGACATTTTGTAGACGGCCTCCTCTGTGTATGTATCGCCGTTGCAGCGCTGCGCTGACGAAGACTGCGTCCGCTCCACGGCCCGGCCTCCCGCGCCGCACCGTCTCGCGTTTGTTCCTTCTCGCTTGCTGTACCCGACGCCATCTTCTTCCTGCGCCATCTTGTTCCCTCTATCGTCTGACAATCGGCCGTTGATGCATCGTTTGACCTTCCGTGCCCTTGGACTACGACCGCCGCATCTTTTTCTGCTGACTCCAAGCTAATCGCCAAGCTATAGGCTCTTGGAAAATCTAGCTTGGGTTCGGCGAATAACCGTTGGCGAATCATCTCACTGTTGATGCCACATACCAACTGGTCCCGCAAGCTTTCCGCGAGCCAAACCCCGAATTCGCATGACTTGGACATTTTTTTAAGTATCGCGATATACTCTGCTATCGTTTCGCTGCTTTGTTGAGTCCTCTTCCGAAATTTATACCTCTCAGCGAGCTCACTTGGTTTGGGTTGTAGATGTTTCCCCATTATATCCACGATTTGTGAAAACGACTTAGTCCTTGGTTTGTCTGGCGTACACAGATTCACTAAAAGTTCATAACTTTCGGCGCCCATAAGCGTTATTAACGTTGGTACAAATAGTTCACTTTTCACCTCGTTGACTATAAAGTACTGCTCCAAGCGTTCGATGTATAACCGCCAATCGTCCTTGTTGACATCGAACTCCGTTACTTTGCCGATCGTCATTGTTCCTACGCACGCTTTCACTATTTTTATTAAATTATGGTTTTATCCTCGTCGCCACTGAACCGTTTGGTAGGAATTAAGGAAAACAACGTCTTTACCATACAACTTATATTGGAGGACTGGCGTCACACAAGAATGGTTGAACAATCATAAGCATATAACATTTTATACAAATACCCTACATTACAGTACTGAGATTCCGTCCCAATCGGCGTAGTTCATACAAAAATATAAGAATTTTCGACATATTGTAGCGTTCAATCTGGGCTTATCCGATCATAAAAGCATCCGCTAACGCCTACAGACAGTTTCCTTCTAAGATGACATGTATCTTATCTAGTTGTTTACGAATATCTACACCAATGCAACCCGACGCACGACCTCTACTATTTTCGTACAATACTATTTTTGTAGATGCGTGTGTGTGTGTGACTATTTGCAATAGGCCGAATTTAGGTACCATGTACCCTCAAGTCTATAAAAAATGAATGTTTTATTAAACGTAAGCTATTCTAGTCTACCTAGTCTATCTCCTGTGTCTTGGACCCGAAACTACTATCTGTAGATCATACAAAGATTTGTTCCGTGCAGGGATCTAAACCGTGTTGCACATAAAGCCAGTCACTTAACCACAGCGCCTACCGCGGCTACGTTTTTTTTATCGTTGCCCTTGACTATGATTTGTACAGCGTGTCGTGGGCTCAGTTTACAGACATACATTTCACATGCACAAACACCCAGACCCGAAACAACTATCTGTATTATACAAATATTTGTTCTGTGAGGGGATCGAACCCGAGACACGTTGCGCAGAAAGCCAGTATCTTAACCACATCGCCAACCGTACCGACATTGTCTTGATGCTGAGTATAGTATACGACATTATACTAAAGATTTCCCAAGCTTGTCCATGTCCCTGGCTGGTGCTAGGCCATGCCTATTATCAATTCCAGCCTTTTTAGAGACTCATGACATGAGTATTGGGGACTGATATAATGCAAATAAAAATGATGGTGGTAAACCACTATGATGAATGATTATTATTCAGTTAGCCACCAGAGCACTAATGTAAAGCCTTACGCAATATCTAATCTAATATTTTTATTTCGATGACGTTATACAGGGGAATGATCAAATTTGCGATCGCTAACGAAGTTATACAATATAGGTAAGTTGTTTAAATGAAATAGTATGCCAAAGGACATAGAAAACGCGACTTTTCATTGGGATTAGCGCTTAAAGTATTTGCATGGCATTACAACATAACTGTTGCGCAATAAGAATTAATTTTACAGAATCAGAATTTACAGAAGGAAAATCCTAAGGCGTGATATACATTATCTAGGTATCTATATAAGATAGAATCACGGTATGAAGAATGAAGCATTGTTGTGAATATAAAATAGTTTACACCTACCTTATACATACCTACATATATCTCCATTATATCTACCAAGTCGGGACAAGGTCGGGAAACACATAAAATCAGGTACTAACATAATTAGATATCTACAATTTTTTTTACAATTTAGTCTGCTCAGAACAATTGTAATGCTAACCAGGATTTATTCACCATACTGGTGAAGGTGACGATCCTCGAGATATTAGTTATTTAGTATCTGATGCCCAGTTATTTCAGTAGCTATAATTTATATAAAACACCACTACTTGGCGGCACAATTACTGCTACTGCGGTGGTACCTCCCTATCCGAAATCTCCCTTTATTACATACGAGACCTTGTTTTTTTTTATTGATGCGATGGAAATACTTCATGTACTTCCTTCGCCCCGGGAAAGGGCGAAGGGGCATGCCGGACTCCTGTCGGCTAAAACCCACCAGAGGTCTCGGCATCGGACCGAAGGGGGGCTCCAGGAACTCGAAAGATCTCCATCTAGAGCCACCCATTGGTGCTACACCTTTAGGCACATCTTGGAGGGGATGACTGTAAAGCGGTCATCCCTTCTAGCGGAGGGAAGGCGACTGTAAAGAGGCCGCCCCTCCAGGTATCTCTCGAGGGGATTATAAAAGATTGAATGATCTGCAGGTAGTTCTTCCGGGTCTGGGTGTATTGTGCGTGTAATTTGTGTCTGTAAACGCATCCACGACACAGGAGAAATCCTAGAGTGAAGCAACCTTTCATTTAAAAAAAAAACACTATTTCAAGAATATTCTGAACAAAATTCTGAACGAATACAATTTGAGCAATAACTTCGCATTTAGAATATTTTATCACCCGGGTTATAATATACCAACGTGTAAATGAACGAACACAAAACCGGAAGTTTGTTCAGTATCAAGAATAGTGTTTTTTTTTTAAATGAAAGGTTGCTTCACTCTAGGATTTCTCCTGTGTCGTGGATGCGTTTACAGACACAAATTACACGCACAATACATCCAGACCCGGAAGAACTACCTGCAGATCATTCAATCTTTTATAATCCCCTCGAGAGATACCTGGAGGGGCGGCCTCTTTACAGTCGCCTTCCGATAGGGGGGTGAACGCTGTACTGTCATCCCCACCCCGAGATGTGCCTAAAGGCGTGGCAGCAATGGGCGTCTCAAGTGTCATACGAGGACCGGGAGCCTCCCTTCGGTGCCGAAGAGGACCGCTCCAGTGGTTTTAGCCGGTAGGAGTCCGGAATGGCCCTTAACTCTTCCCCGGGGCAGAGGAAGTTCATGACGAATTTTCACTGGGGATCAATAAAAATAAAATAGAAGGACTGTAGTACTGCCTCAGGCTCTTTAGATAGAACTCTACTGCCACTGTACAAACAAGTGACGCTAAAAACAGCATTTTAAATATACCAACAGATTTTTTTTTGTGGCTGATGATGATGACTTTTTGTAGGTACCTATTTAATAGGCTTTAGTATATAAATTTAATACTAACCTTCAATCGTTGTTTATTACAGATTACAACGCCGCCCCGCTGTTCGCCTCGGAAAACGCCTCCAGTGGTAAGATAGCATAAATACTTACATAATGATTAAATCAGCATAATATGTATTAGCACAGTTTGCCTAAAAGTTACTTACTACGTTATTAATAGACTGATAGACGCTATTCACAACGAAAATGCTGTAGGTATTGGTCAGCTGGACCGTGAGATTTTCGTCTAATTTCGTGAGAAGTTTGTGGTCGAGTTGCTACCATTTCATTTTTTATTGGTTTCATTTCATTTAACCCGACCCACAATCACTATTTCGCGCAGTTCTGTACAGTCAAGTACTAAAACTTAGAAAATAAAATGTCAAATCACTTCACTTAAACAAAATGTCTTCAATAAAATATATACATTTTTCGGCTTCAAGCAAATTAGGTTGCGTTCTATTTATATATACCACGACCACACTGTCAGAAACGAATTGGTTCTTGGTTCCATTACACTACATTTGCATATGCTTTAAATCTCTACATTATGAAATACTTCATCACTATTATATTAGCCAAACGACATCCACGTCCACTGCTGGACAAAGGCCTCGATCATAGATATCCACAACGACAACTTACATACCGCCCGCATCCAACGACTCCTAGCTACCTTTACCAGGTCGCCTGTCTATCTAATGGAGTCCGTCCCACGCTCTGTTTTTCGGTGCGTGGTCTCTACTCGAGAATCTTTCTGCCCCAATGACCATCAGTTCTACGAGCTATGTGCGTGATAAGTGATACGAAATATTTAGATAGATGTTACCAACGACACAGAACATTTACGTAGTGGACATGTTTTAGTATAGGAATCGAAAGTTTTAAGATGTCTGCATATTAATAAGTGCGATTACATAAAGAATGAAGAGAGAGTCATAAAACTATTATACAATATTCTCACATGCTTTATATATTCAGAACTGAATTCAAGGGTAGTCTATCAATCATAGAGCCTTAAAACATTGACTGCCGCGGAGCAGACAAAATAGAAGATCCATTGTACGTGGTCAAGTGTTGAGAGTCATCATTTCGGCCGAATGAAGTCCACTGCTGGACACAGGCCTCCCCCAAAGGTCACCACAACGACCGATATGGGTGTGTTGTGTGCTCATTGGGGGGTGTTGCCATAATCGCCATGCTTGGCAGGCGGGTTGGCGATCGCAGTTGAGTTGTTAATGTACTCGAAGGACGCTGCTGCCCATTCTCCGGCTAATCCCTTAGTCGACTTTTACGACACCCATGGATGAGATGGGGTGGTGGTATTCTGAGTCGGCACCACTCGGTTAGTACAAGTTTTGAGAGTGCCACGTCGTATCTTTATATATATATAAATGTAATGTTCATTTGTTCAAAATCACAAATCTCTTAAAGTTCTTATCCGATCGAAAATAAACTTCACAATTTTATAGGACCCTTAGCTTAAAAACTGCAACTTTCCCACAAATTACTTTAACTTCATAGATTTTAACATGCTATTAATCGATACTAAAAACAAACAATCAAACGGAAACTAATATAAATTCAATATAATTACCGTACAACTATCGTAATAACTTATAAATTCAATATAATTATCGTACAACTGTCGTAATCACATAAAGACGAGAACCTAATAGCATTTCTACGTAGCTATAATAATCACGGAAATGAAAACACTAAAACCCTGACTCACCCTTTGCATCAATACATACATCAACACATGCATTATACATACAAGTCTGACAGCGCGCCATGACGTATGTGGATGCAATGTTATAACTCATTCTGTTTTAATTATCACTATAGGATGCCTTTATTATGGAATATGATGTCAGTTAATGAGGTAAAGTAATTATAATTTGTATTTCAATTACTAACCTAGGTTATTTGGTGGTATACATAATAAACTTTAGCGGGATAATATCGAATTTGCTTTATCTATTATAATAATTAAATATGACATTTCAGAACTATAGGATCGGATATGGTGAAGTATGAACGTATATATAAATATATAAGTCTATTCAAAATAATCCGTCACCATAGTTTAGTCTGACTACTACACCAAAGCGCATTTTCCCTGGAATTACCCAGTAATTACGGACGTCAGTCCTACAGAAATGTCAGGAAACATTAAGGTCAACTGACACAAGAAAGGTTTTCCCCGCCTTTCTGTCAGCCTGGTATGATATGACGTGACTACCCGTTGTAACAACGCCTTACTTTATAATATTTAATTCACTATGTGCTACTCGTACAGTCGCGTTTCCTTATAACCGTAGCCGATATCTTTCATTGTCTTTCCCGACATTAATCTGCGATTAAACGAAAACATAATGATATTGTATTATCGACAGCTTACTCTGTATTTCTCCCACACGTGTAAACAATTTGTTATTGTTTGATTTTTTCGTGTGGTGTCCGGATTAAGAATATAGCAGCACTCCATCTCCTTCAGTAGAGGTCTCACCAAACCACCTGCCAAGCGTGGTAGCCTATCCCCCCAAAATAAGGACACAATTGTGAAAATGTATGGACTATGGCCTCCCGCTTTTGTTCAGCAGTGGACGTCCTTTGGTGATAGTATGTTTTAATAGACGTCTACGAGAATAGGTTTTGTTATTACAAACGTTGGTAATAGAACCTCTTTATATCAGACTGTGGTATCCACGAACCACCATATTGCAGAAATCCAGCAGTCCCTTTTGTGAATTGTTGTTATTCCAGTAACGTAATAAGCCGAGGTTCGTGTCCTGCAGGGGATGCCCTTAGGCGTAGTTACTTACTTTATAAATAAAAGCCAGGCTGGAGGCTCCGGTTGTGCATCCACATCTACCTCGAGAAGAATGCGAGAAGTCACACAGAAAAAAAACCACGAAACATCTGCCCTTGTGGTGCTCGGCAAAGAATAGACCACCCCTCTCCACCCATGGGTGTACTAAAAGGCGATTAAGTCCCCATGACCGCCGTTTGTAGTGATCATCTAGAGGTACATATTCAGCAGTGGACGTTTACGAGCTGACGTATGTGTATGTATGTGTGCGGATGATGGTGATAACCATGCATGGTATGTATTACCAACTATTATAAACCTGATTTCAAGTAGTTTTATTTCATTATGAAATTTCTATTGTGAGGCATTGCAGTACTAATGTAACGTATCGATAGTTAAAAGGCGAAATGGATAAAACACCTCTCTAGTCCAGTGTATTTATTATATATCAATGGATTGTATTATTTGTTTATGAATACTTCTAGGTACATCACACAGCCGTACAGAATGCCACCACCCCATTTCATCCCGTGGGTGTCGTAAAAGTCGATAAAGGGATTAACCGGAGGATGAGCAGCAGCGTCCTTCGAGTACATTAACAACTCAACTGCGATCGCCAACCCGTCTGCCAAGCGTGGCGATTATAGCAAGACATCCAATGAGCCCACAACACACACCATTTGTGTGGTGATCTTTGGGGGAGGCCTGTGTCTAGCAGTGGACTTCATTTGGCCGAAATGGTGATGACATCACAAATGCAATAAATAGGGACATGATATGACTATATTTAACAAAAAAAAAATACAATTGAAAATTTTCCTGTGCAATTCCAATTTATTCCTTACCACAGTCAGTATATTGATAAGGATTACCGATTTGCTACTCTCCAAACTGAAGATTTTTGTATTGAACTTCACTTCAGCCGAAAAGAAAAGGCCCACGACAGAAGCCTCCCCCAGAGATTGGCACAACGACCGGTATGGGTTTGTGTTGAGTGCTCATTGGGGGGTTTGACCTTCACTTCCATTAAATACTTTTGCGGTTTTAAACGATTTTATTACCAATTGCTTAAGTTGGTAATAAAATCAGAGTTTGAGTCGTCTCAAAAAACCGTGCAATTCGTAATCGTGCAATCTATGAAACCATAAAATATTAATGAGTTTTAACGTCTTAAAAATCACACCGCAATAAATAACTAAAATCTCGGAATTAATTAGCTTATTTATAAATCAGTTGCCGTGTGGGCGGACATGTTTAACTAGCTAATACGACTGGGTTTTATATAAGTTACATAAATTTGCCTATTGATTTTTACTTTAATGTTAGATGGAAACGAACCTCTGAGGTTTAAAGTCCCGAGACTTTAATAATATGGAATATGTTCATATTGTGTATATTTAAATGCATGCACCATCAAATAAGCCATAGGACGTCCACTGTTGAACAAAGGCCTCCCCATAGATTTGCAATAATTATGTGATTATGGGGGGAATTTGCCAGTACTCACCACGCTTAAGAAGCGGGTCGGTGAGCGCAGTATTGCTGCGGTTCTACAGAAGAGACGCTGCTGCCCATCCCTCAGGTTTAGAATATCTTAGTCGGTTTTTACGACCTCCACGGGAGAATATGGAGTAGTGCTATATTCTTAATATGGACACCATAAAGAATGCATGCATACTATACTTAATATATACATTATTGTACTTTATTTCTCCTTCGTCGCGTCGCCCACATCTAAATTATGTTTCGCAAAATCCTTTGTTTTGTCGTTTATAACTATAAAATATAAACTTTACAGTATTAATGACACAACAATTCTGAAAAAAGGCTATATAACCTTTTTTCAGAATGACGATTGACGTTTGACGATGAGAAAACCGCTGAAATAATAGATTTAGCTAAGGTGCTTCATTGAAAACCAACGTATTTGTTTCTCGATAATGGTGCACACCAAAGATATTGTAAGGCTATTTCTGAAGTGTACATTTACCTAAAAAAACCTGGTCACTTCCATGTTGAAGTTAATAACGGTCGGTAAACACAAACTCTGGCAATGAGTTCCACTCCTTAGTGGTACGTAAGAAAAATGTGGAAAAAAAACGCTTCGATAAGTACTTACGGTGGAATAGCAATTATGCTCAATGCATCATCATATCAGCCAAAAAACATCCACTGCTGAACAAAGGCCTCTCCCATAGATTTCCAAAATTGTGTCGTCTTTTGGGGGGAATTTGTTAGTACTCACCACACTTGGCAGGCGGGTTGGTGAGCGCAGTACGACTACTGTTCCACAAAAGGGACGCTCCTGCCCATTCCTCTGGTTTAGAGTCGCTTAGTCGCCTTTTACAACATCCAAAAGAGGAGATGGAGTGAAGCTATATTCGTAATCCTGACACCACACGGATAGGTCATCCATTATTATCAGCTATTTAAGTAGTCAATAAACATAATTTAGCCTTTCATCTTACTACACCTTGAACTGTATCATGCGGCACGTTTGATATTTCTCAGCTGTAAATCAACAACAACTGTCAAAGCACTTTCACGAATAAATTTATGTACGAGCGATGAATCTACCAATCGTGAGTACCCCGAGCTACGTAGCCTTATTATATTCCCACCGAAGATTGGAGGTCTGAACACCTGTCCGAGATTTATTTCAATTTGTTCATATAGATATATGGCATCAGGGCTATGCGGTACGGAAATCTCCGTCAAGAGAAAAAGAGAAATGCACCATATCAGAAGCTGTCTAAGAATGAAAATACATCGTGAGAAATTCGTCATACGTATTCATGAACCGTGTGGTGCCGGCTACTAGTAGCACCAACCCATCTCATGCCGTGGTTATCGTAAAAGGCGACTAAGGGATTTAGCCGAAGGATGCCTGCAACATCCTTCGAGTACATTAACAACTTATCTGCGATCGCCAATCCGCCTGTCAAGCGTGGCGTTCATAGCAAAAACCCCCAATAAACATATGCTCATACCCAGATTCTTTGGAGGAGGCCTGAGTCCAGTCCAGTTGACTGTATCGGCTGAAATGATGATGATGATTCATGAGCAAAATTAACAGACTAGATTTCATCATTGCCATCATCCCCAGTTCGTTTTTCCTCCAGTATTGTCCTCTCTCTTTTTTCAACATTCTGTGTCCTGTGATTTACAAAACCGATTCCTTCCAACGATAAACCAGATTTTACAGAAATAATAGTATTGTCTTAGGTAATTTTTGAAATGTTAATTTTACGTAACAATATGTAATAATCCCGAAAATAGAACGAGGAAAACGTTTCACACGACCAAAATCACAGTAGGTAACACATGTTTGTAATAAATTACAATTACAAGTAATGTTTGTAACAGATAATATTCCAAGGAACGGTCCGGTTACTATTTGTTTCTTATTATAATAAAAAAACTGATAATTATTAGATCAAACCACATAAGGCGAATTTATAAGTTATATTTAACATGACTTTTACATTATAGAGGTTTTCATATTGCTAATGATTATTTTGCACGCGATTCTTTGTTGGAATCTTGCATATAATGTAACAGACCATTCCTTTATACAAATAGATTATAGTTCCTATCCACGAACAGTATATTACGCGGTATAATAATAATTATTATTATTCGACCCAGTTCTATTAAATGGTTATGTCACGTTGTACTGGGATCAGTCTATCACTACTGATAGGACTATTGCCACCAATAAGCCTAAAATTGTGGCGATAGATCGATTAGAGCGCCATACGATGATTTTAATGTTACCATTCCGCATGAAGAGAAGTTCGTGAAAGTCGAGAAAGGGAAATCAAGTATCTTGACTTGGCACACGAGATTAGCAACACGTGAGATGTGTATTCTGCAATCATCGTGCCGATAGTTGTACCAGCCAATGGCCTTATTGCCAAGAGCCTCGATCAATATCTGAAGAGGCTCTCGTTAGGTGGCTGGATCAAGGGCCTGCTGCAGAAGACTGAACTTCTCGAAACAGCACGCATAGTGAGGAGGTTCCTTTCTCTGGAGCCCTAACTACCCGTAGCTCAGACCATGGGCCCGTACCCGGTTGATCTATGGTTTTCATATTTTTAAATTATGTATTTTTATATATCAAGAAATGTGTAAAAAACATGTTTTAATTTTAGCTACAGGAAATAATAATTACGATAGCATCAGCCTATAACGGAAATGTACCGCGTTTATTTCATTTAATCTATATACCTATGCGCAGCAATCATACGTGCCGTGTACATACGTGCAACGTGCATCCTTATGTATTTTTATATATAAAGAAATATGTAAATAACATATTTTTATTTTAGCTACAGGCAAGAATAATTACGATAACATCAGCCTATAAGGGAAATGTATCGCGTTTATTTCATTAAATCTATATACCTACGCGCAGCAACCATACGTGCCGTGTACACACGTGCCACGTGCATCCTTAGTTTACAGTTATTATATTATTTATGCACAAATATATGAATTATAAAGTAGCCCTATATTTTATGTTCTATCCTATATACTTAAACCTGTTCATAATAAATACCTGAAACATCATACGTGCAATATAAAATCAAGCACACATTTGTATAGTGGAACATAAATGCATGCACGATAAATATATAAAATAATATACTACTCTTAATTCGCTCGACGTTTCGAACATTTTGCCGCATCCGTGGTCACGAGCAGACTCACATTGGAACATGCCAGGTTTTGAGTGTGGAAAGGTTATTTATTTGATTTATTCTTACCAATCACACTAAATGCTCAAATGATGGATCTACCATCCATTCGCACTAAGCGGTTTGGGTTCTTTTTTATTAGGCGAACTGCGAAGGAGTGAAATTCGTTCCTGCGTCAGTACTTCCCCAGATTTATAATATCGGACTCTTCAATGAAAGAGTAGGTAAGTGGGTAACCGTGGCCCCAATGGACGGCTCTAGTGTGATTGTATCGAACTTGGAGCCTCCCCTCGGCGCCGAAGATGACCGCTACGGTGGTTTTAGCCGGTAGGAGTCTGGCATGCCCCTCTGCCTTTCCCCGGGGCGGAGGATTTTAGTATTTTCACCGAACGAATAAGATAATGAAGGTACCAACCCAGTGCCAGATATCGTGCCGCCAAGCAGTAGCAGTGTTTTAACTTTAAACATTACTGTGTTCCAGTGTAAACAGCACTGACGCTAGTAATATAAATAGGTGTAAGAGACTAAATATTTAATGTTTTGAAGTGACGAGCGTAGTGGTGCCACTCTGGATAAGTCCTGTGTTGAATTACAGTTGTTATGAGCAGACGTGACGCTTACCACCAGGCGAATGATTTTCTGGTCTCGTTATTAGATTGTATAAAAAAATAGTACTTAGGTAGAAACGTGGACATGTGGTGCCGGCTGCCAGCCGTGCATATTACCAACCCATCTCATCCCGTGGCTGTCATCAAAGGCGACTATGAGATTAGCCGGAGGATGGCAGCGTCCAGCGTCCTTCGAGTGCATTAACAACTGAACTGCTGATCAGCAACCAGCGTGGCGTTTATGGCAAAAAGGTAATACAACGCACCTCAACCGGTCGTTGTGGCGATCTTTGCGGGAGGCTTTACTGAATAGCAGTGGATTTTATTCAGCTAAAATGATGATGATGACGATAAGATAGGGGAGCCTTTCCTGAGACGGAGAAAGTAGGCAGAAGTAGGTACATGATGTACTTCCACCGGGTGAAATAAACAGCGAGTTATATATACTCGACCTCATTATTGCTATCAAGCGATAGACTTCAGTCGCAAGCTTATCATAAAAAGCCACTATCCTCCCTAAATTCCCAATTACTTTGTTTATTCCCCTCAGCTAGCAATCGAAGTTACGTTCAGATCCATTTCTAGACCACAAATACCAGATATATTCACACAGATTTACTTGTTACTAACTAAAATTCCTAGTTTCATAACACCGGAGGGTTTCCTTAGAAGACAAGATGATAAGTGGTCGTGATTGCACGATATTTCCAATACTGGGCAATAGGTTGTTAACCCAGAAAGATAGCGTTATCGCTCGCCAACGCGGCCTGCCTACATACTTCCGACACTTACATGTGTTTGTGCCGTGTATGCATTTAAACCTATTTTATTTGGGAAATAAATAGTTCAAACAAACCTAACTCTAACCTCCATAGACAGAGAGTTATTTTTATTTAGATATTTACGATTTATTTACGACTCGTGTTCTGAGTTTTTTTTATCGTTGCATTATGGTTTTTGCACAATAAAAACGGATTTTTTTTTTCAAATAAGCATAGCACTATTTCTGTTAAGCAGAACAAATACGTTATGTATAATAAGTTATTTACTTCGATTTATTTTTATTTTGGTTGTTGTTGTAGTGATGATTAAGGAATGAGTAAGACTCAGAAGTTTTAACATACAGGAAAATCAATAACCAGAAAGAGTATCTTCAGACAGTAACAGTATCTTCAGACAGCAACGGTATCCACAGATAAAAACAGTTTGTCTTACAGATATCATAACAACGGACAATAACAACTTGCAAAAATTAAATTTCACGTTTGTTACGAAGAGTTACATAAAACATATTTTAGAAGCGGTTTTATTTTTAATAGCTTTATTAGATGTATAGATGAGTAAAAACGATTTGTTTTTTTATAGTAGTAATATTTGTATAATTTATCCTAGTGAGTGTTCCAATTAAACAAAACCTAACTCTCGCTTGATCTTGCCTTGATAGAAAACCCTTAGCATCAGGCAATATTTAAACATTTTCTTAAGATATATGATACATACTGTTATATAAGAGTATTGGAACCTAAGTATGATAGATGGGTAAAAACAGTCGTTTACATATCATATCAATTCTTTAACATGTAAACAAACCCGTATATAGACACATGGCGCCACTGTGCTTATTCATGAATTAATCATTTGCTTAACTATGGTTTACAGTCTCCTACAATTCTTGGTCTCGAATCTATAAATAGAATATTTGATAGAATCTTATGTTTACCAATACATTTATGATTTAACCCAGCATCGGATAAAAGTGCTTTTAGACATAAAGAGATGCTTGTTCCTATTGTACAACAGCGAGGGATGTGCAAAATCAATTTCGAATCCGTGTACTGTGTAGATTCAGCGAACAAAATTCTGAGATAAGGATAGTCTTTATTTTTGCGCATACGAGTCACGTTTAAGTACGCTCCCTACTTCGTGGCGTTATCTCAGTAATATATTGCATAAAGTCGCTACAGTGCATTGCATTCCCGGAGCGGCTGCGCTTGGGCATAGATCAGAGAGAAAATGCGCGCCGAGCTACGCGTCTCATCGCCCGCCCGCGTCCCGTCGTCGTCGCCCGGAATGTATATGCGCGATCTTGACGCTTACGCAGCGCTGCGTCGGGCACACGAAATAGGGATGTCGCGTTTTCCCAGAGCCATATTAATAGTAATCATGGTTCTACAGCCAATGTCAGACATCAAAGGTAGATTATTTCAAAAAGTTTTAACGCCCGCAGTGCAGTTAAAAAGGCAGCCTCACAGTACAATGTCGCTACAATGATAAAATAATTGGGCGGCAATGCATGATCTATTCTTAATTAATACGTTATCTAATAGCTGCATGACGTAATAGTGGCCTGACCTCTCTCAACTTGCATGAATATTGTATGTAGTCAATTAGAATTTGGACCTTCACTTTCAGATAGCACACTAGGTAGAAGCTTCATCCCGGGAAGACGTGGTCACGTGCCACCGTGTGCGTAGCACAGCGCACAGTGAGACTTTGGGGGATCCTTTACAATCCTCCCCGAGAATGGTGTATGTAAACGCACCCACGACACAGGAGAAATCCTAGTGTGGGGCAACGTTTAAAAAAAGATAAAAAGAAAAAGATCTTACGAGGACCTGGAGCCCCTCTTCGGTGCCGAAGATGACCGCTCCAGTGGTTTTAGCCGGTAGGAGTCCGGCCTACCCCTTTGCCCTTTCCCGGGGCGAAGGAAGTTCCATATAGAATTTCCACTAGACACCAATAAAAAAAAGGTAGAAGCTTCATATGAATAGCACATACAAACTAATTTACCTTACAAATATCAGGTACCTTAAAAGTGGTCATCTAAATAATTAAATGCGAATTAACACGTATTTTCCTATCTACGTTACTTGTTATAAACTCGACATCCCTAGATTTACGTCGGCAAAGAAATCAGTGACTGGTTTGCGCAGGCGCAACCAGCCATCATTAACAACATGTTTAACGTTTTCAAACACGTTGTGGTTGTATTATTAAATGAAAGTAGACGACATTACTGACTGCTGGAAAAACGCAGCTGCAGAAGTCAACAATAAAATGCTGCGCTGCGTTTGTTTGTAAGTAAATCTCATGAACCACTGGACCAAGTTTCATGCTGATTTTCTTACTGTGTAGATACTGAAATCTTTATTATGTCTTGTCACACACAAGATTTCTGTATCTACACAGTTATAATCATAATTGGGTGCATCTTAGTCTCGCGCCTATTCATTTTCTTACTCCTGTAAGTCAGGTTTACAGTTTATTTTTCTGGAATTTTGTAATCGATCGAAGTACATGCAACATGTTATACATAACTCATTTAAATATCACATATTATGCGCACAGTTTATTTAAGTACCGGATGTCAGTAAAATAAACATGAAGTAGCCTCAACACAAAAATTATGTAAACAATTTTACCCGTTCCATAACACATTTGTTGCATATCATTGATTTTCTTATGCGTTTGACTTTGAAAACGCATCCAGGTGTTGTCAATCAATTCGTTTGTTCATATTGTGATACCTACACTGCACCTACGCTTAACGTGGCGCTTCAACAGATAAATATTCCGATGAAACTTGGGTGGCCGTATTCGAGTAAGTGGTACTCGGATACGGTATCGATGTATATGAATTGGTAGAATAGAAATGAAGTGCGTTTATCGTTCGACTAAACGTAGACTTTCACTGAAGTTCGGTTTCTGTTTGAAATGTTATCATGTACAGGGTATAAACTAAGTTAATTTGCATTGCGATGAAATATTCAGTTGATTGAACAGTGATCTATGCAATTGTCTGTACTATTGACTACGAAATGAAATAGTGTTTAAACATTAAACATTACTGTTTTGGTTAGAAGTGTTCCATGTCGTGTCCGGACTAAGGATATAGCACCACTCCATCTCCCGTGGAGGTCGTAAAAGCTGATTACGGACTTTAAACCAGAGGGATGGACAGCAACGTCCCTTCTGTTGAACAGTAGCAATTCTGCAGTCACCAACCCACCTGCCAAGCGAGGTGACTATCGGCAAATTCTCCCAAAAATAAATACACAATTAAAGCACCGGCCCCCAGTTCCCGGCAGCCCCGCTATTCCTGGTCATGGTAGCAGCCACGGTAATTACGGGGAAGGGTGTGCTAAGCAACTCCAGTTAGGATCCTGATACCACCCCAAACGAAAATTGGCCCTGGTAACGTATAACATACGTACATACGTTTGTGTTGTGTGCGCACTGAGGTTTTGCCGTAATCGGGTTGGCGATTGCAGTTGAGTTATAAACGTACTCGAAGGACGCAGCTACCATCATCCGGCTTATCCCATAGTCGCCTTTAACAAAACCCACGGGGTGAGATGGGGTGGTATTGTTCTTTGCCGGTCGACCACTTTAATATATAATTATTTGTAAAAAAAATTGTATGAACTATAGGTACTTATTCCGGGTCTGGGTATTTGTGCATGAGAGACTTATGTCTGTAATCTGTAACCACGATACAGGTGAATACTTAGTGCGGCGCATCGATGTCAAAATAATGTTAGAAATGTTTTACGTTTTCTTTGGTTTAAAAAAGAAACAGCGCCGATAATTTCCTCTGTGTCGTGGCCCGTGGGGTAGGTACAGTTTACAGACATAAATTCCATATGCTCAAACACACACACACATCTATAATATACTGGGGTAAACATTATGTCCCAGAAAGATCGGTCGGATGGATTAATGATAAAAATACAAGAGGTCCTTGTTTTACTACAGGACCTTGTAAACATGCAATATACACATGAACAATTATCACACTTACGGCCGAAATTAATCATCAATCTAATCCATAATCTTTGGATTTGGGATTGAGGATTTGTCGGTTCGTATCTTTCGTATTCGGTTGAAAATCAGTAATGATTTTGGATCAGATTAATTATTAATTTCGCCCGGAAGTCGATGTATATACACTCTTACCTACGCATATTTTAACGTCATAATATTGGCATAGTCTCTTTTATGTACGTAAGCTTAGTATGGGGGGAGTAGCCAAATACCCTCCAAAATAACGACATAATTGTGGAAAGTGATAGTCGAGACCTTTGTTCCGCAGCGGATGTCCTTTCGCTGATATGATGACGCCCTTGTTTACGTAGTAACCAGTAATCTGTGGTTTAGTATTCTTTACCCTTCATAAACATCTTACTGATATTATAAACGAGAAAGTTTTTATTTCCGCGTAGCGTCCGGATTAAGAATATAGCACCACTCCATATCCTCCCGTAGATATCGCATAAGACGACTATGGGACTCTAAACGAGAGAAATGGGCAGCACCGTCCCTTATGTGCAACAGCAGCTTTTTTTATTTTATTTGACGGCATGGTTGTTGCTTTGGCTGATACAGCTGTCGGCTGATGTGCTTCGGGTAGCGAGTTCGATTCCCGCACGGCACAAATATTTGTATGATCATCTGGTAGTTGTTCCGGGTCTGGGTATATTGTGGAATTTATGTCTGTAAACGCACCCCCGACACATAAGAAATCCTTAAATGGGGAAAAGCTTTTTCTAAAAAAATACTACAACGGTCCCACCTGTCAAACGTAAAATCCTTCCCAAAATGACAACACACGGCATGTATCAGGTCGACGAGAAAAATGGAGGAGGCCTTTGTTTAGCAGTTGGCCGATATGATGCTAGTTTGTATTCCAGACGTTAGTCTCTCAAACGACTGAACAGTTGTAAGCAAAATATATCAAAAATGTAGATTATCTCATGGAATAGGACATAATGTGCGTTGTATTGGTTTTTAAATTAGTTCCCTCTCGGACGAAGTCAGGGGTCAAAGTGACTATCATGATCATCACATCTGCCAAAGCACGTCCACTGCTGAACAAAGGCCTCCCGCATCAACGACTGGATGCCATGTGTCATCATTTTGGATGGACTAAGCTTGGCAGGCGGGTTGGTGAGCGCAGAATGGATGCTGTACCACAGAAGGGACGCTACCGCCCATCCCTCTGGTTTAGAATCCTTTAGTTGCTCTTTACGACATCCACGGGAGGTCATGAAGTAATTCTACATTCTTAATCTGGACACCACTTTGACATAAAGCGTCGGAGTCACTATATAAAATAAAATTAATGTATGCGTACGAAATCGTTTGGAAACTAACACAAAGAAAATGCTAAGTGACCGTTTTGTTTCAGCCAGCCCATTTCCGGAATAGACCCCAAATCTATTTTGCCCACTTCCTCTATTGTTTCATGTGTGTAAGTACTTTGTAACAATTTTGATTTATTAACTTTATCTGATTGTTCATTGTTGTTCTAATGATCAACGAGCTACTGTGGAATATATTACTTTTTAATGTCTGTAGGTAATATTTGATTCATTGGCAAATTCCCCCCAAAGTGACGACAGACGGCATGTAACCCGGTCGTTGATGGGAGCCTTTGTTCAGCAGTGGCCGTTTTTTGGCTGATATGATGGTGATAGTGACCCGCAACTTCGTCTGAGAGGGAACTATTTTAAAAACATAAAAGAATTTGATAACGCAATACAAAGCGTTTTATTTCCTATTCCATGAGATAATTTACCTTCCTGCTAAATGTTGCTTAAAACTGTTCAGCCGTTTGAGTACGGTTGAGAGACTGACGTCCGAAATACAGACTTACATGCTTGGCAAGCGGGTTGGTGAATGCAGTATTCCTGCTGTTCCACAGAAGGGATGCAGCTGCCCATACCTAACTCGCCTTTTACTTTGTTATTATCAGTCAAAGAACGTCTACTACTGAATAAAGGCATTTGTAATTCATATAATTTTGAGGGGAATTTGCCAATACTCACCATGGGTTGGTGAGTGCAGAATAGCTATTGTTCCCCAGAACGGACGCTGCTGCCCATCCCTCTAGTTTAGAATGACTTACTCGCCTTTTACGACATCTACGAGAGGAGATGGAGCGGTGCTATATTCTTAATCTGGACACCACACGGTCAAACAATTATTAGGCAGTTTTAGTTATCCTTGACGCTTAACTTCAAACGGTATGTGCGCGCAGCTCCCAATTTTACTCGCATCAAACATCGTTGACAGCTAACTTCACACTATTGGATATTCTTGACGGTACGCGTGCACAGCTCCCAATTTCCCTCTCCTCAAACATCATTGACACCTAACTTCACACTATTGGATTTTCCTGACAGTACGCGCACACAACTCCCAATTTTACTGTCATCAAACGCGCCTAATGATCTATAAGTTCTCAAAACATAATTAAAGAAAGTCATCAAGTGTGTATACTTAAGTATTTACTTATTTTTACCGCTTCGTTTACCTACGACAAGGCAGAAAAAACGAAAAGAAAAGACATAATAAAGTACCTACTAGCACGGTAAATATGTGTTTGTCGCACAAAACGCGAATAGGTACTCCATTTCGAGATAAAATATTACTGTAATAAAAACGTGTAAAACAAGTAAAGCATATGTACTTATCACTTGTTGACTAATAAAGGCGCTCCCATTAATTCGAAGCAATCTATGTGATTTATCCAAGTGCCCCATGTCGCGATAGTATCGCCATGACACATTAGCAAGTTCGCTGCAAAAACGGAACCGTTTGTCAGAACGACATGTGCTAATCCTGTTATTTATTTACTGTCAACTTACGCGAGATGGTGTAAAATGTTTTATCCTACAACTAAGTACTTATTAGTTGTTTGAATGCTGATCAGTGTAAAAAAACAGAATATATTGAGGACTTTGCTGAGCGACAACTCGAAGTAAAGTAAAAGAAATGGATCAGGATCAGGTCTAATGGTCTGTTTTGTGGTCTATTGCAATTTTATCTTGTGTTGTACATACAGCTTTCTGCAGCAGAAATACATTTGCAAATAGATCTTGATTCTGAGCCGATGTATTAAAGCTTACCTATCCACAAATGCTCGTTTCGAAACGTACTACAGATTTGACGGCACGGTTGGTGCAGTGGTTGATACAGTCGGCTGCTGCGCTCCGGGTCATGGGTTCGATTCCCGCACGGAACAAATATGTGTGTCTGGGTGTATTGTGTGTGGAATTTGAGTATGCAAACGCACCCACGACACAGGAGAAATCCTAGTGTGGGGCAAAGTTTAAAAAAAAAACCGTCAGCTATAGAGTCAGTGAAAAATAATGTTGTGATGTTTTAATTATGGTTTCGGTATTTAGGAAGTCGGAATAGTCCAACAACTAAGGAGTCCAGCTGTTAAATCTCTGTTGGAGAATATTAAAACATATCAAAATAATATTAGTCAACATAATATTTTAATATTAATCTACGCGAGGATAGATCTAGACACAAATAATCATCAAAATCGGACTAGTCGTGTAGGAGTAGTTCAGTGACATACACTGGTACGTACAGAATAAATTATATATAAGATATTTCGGTGATATAGTACTGAACATGGGCTGTAGCCCATAAATGTGATGGACATGGGATTAACACACAACGTTCATTTTTTTTTGTTAAAATAAGCTATAAAATGTTTTTAAAAACAATTTACATCCTCTTTATACTTGGGTTCAGCGAACTGTTTTAATGTTATGCTAATTAATTAACTTAAAAGCTTTTTAATTAAGGAGGCTACGGGGCAGAATATTTTTAAGGGACATCTCAATTAAATATGCCTACTAAAAGATTTAGGAGGTTACGTGAGTAATATTTTTTTAATAAAAAATTAGCTTCGTTAGTATTATTTCTGGGCACAAGTTTGGTGATTACAGAAAACATATAATATAGCTATGTTGCTCGAAGTTAGACAAATTGTAGCTGTACAAACAATATTACCTGACAGCTGAACAGAGAGGCCTCCCATAGATTTCCACAATTGTATTAACATTTTGGGGATAATTTGCCAGAACACACTACGCTTGGCAGGCGGGTTGGTGAGTGCAGTATGGATACTGTTCCACAAAAAGATCACTGCTGCCCTCTGCTTTAGAATTGCTTAGTCGCCTTTTACAACGAGAGGAGATGAAGTGGTGCCATATTCTTAGCCAGATTAGACCTAAGCCGTTCAGAATTCGTACGATAATAATCAGTTCTCAAACCAATACTGTGGTTGCAGAATTACTCCTTTGTTTGATTTAAGCCGCTTGCATCCAATGACTTCGGGGAATATTCTTCAGATCGTTTGTCTATCTGCAGGGGGCCAACCCAACTGATTTTTGGTCCATGGTCGCTATTTGAGAACTTCCTCCACAATGGGTGTCGGTTCTTCAAGCTTCATGACTTGGTCATTCAACTTGGTAATTCTAAGAGCAGTATCAGTGTCCTTGAGCCTTCTACTCTGGAATACAAGTATAATACAAGACCACGTCCTCATGTCATAGATGCTACACACATAGCTAAAGATATCAGTGTTCAATACTTATAGCCTAGTAAACGATCCGAGTGAGCAAAAGTAAAGTAGATACTCCTTACTAAATGGCAGTCGGTAGAGTTAAATTAACAGCACATCCAGGAAATGTAATCCACAACCTTCAAAGGACTCATCTTTACTCAAACGATTCTCTACCAGTATCAACGTGAGAGTGGAATAGCGCACCTGCAGGCAGCTTAATATAATTGTTCTCTACCAAATAACTAGCATTGTTGACCGTGGCTAAAAGAACGTGTCAAGATGTTTGGACATTGTGTGATAGTGTCCACTTCCACTACTGAAACTGGTAATGTTAACTAAGGTTTAAGCTAGATCTGCTGCCGCGTGCCATTTGGTGCCATCTATGAAAATTACCAACCCATATCATCTCGAGGGTGTCGTAAAGGCTGAATTAGCCGGAGAATGGGCAGCAGCGTCCTTCGAGTAAATTAACAACTCAACTGCGATCGCCAACCTGCTCGCCAAGCGTGGCGATTATGGAAAAACCTACCTATGAGCACACAACACACCCTGACTGGTCATTGTGGTGATCTTTGCGAGCGGCATGTGTCCAGTAGTGGACATAATTCGGCAAAATTATATATCTAGAGTTTTATCTATTACCCCGTGCAACGTAACGTTCCGACACCGCGAAAAATGTTCCACCTACCTAATAAGCTGGTACCTTTATACATATGAAATAAATAAGTTAGACTCTTTTTATTCTAGTGATTACATGATTTATCCGTCCAGCCATTAAATTGCCACTTTTAAACATGGGCTTCCTGCATATTTATCTAGGAAATATTGCCACTATTACAACGCATACCAGGCGGATTCGAGATTGCTTGTTTATTTAGTCCATATTTATGTTACTCGTTATTACGCGGAACCATGATCAAAAGTGTTTTTATTTTTAATCCTATACCTGATAATAAAATAATGATAAATTATTTGATTTAAATAAACAGAATCAAATAATGTTTATTTACATAATTCACAGTCTCTGAAACGTATATGTATACAAAAGAACATCGTCATCGTAAGAAGGAACGACATCCAGCGCTGAACAAAGCCAACCCGAGACTTCCACAACTACCGGCTCCACGACTGCCACAACCAATAACATCCAGCTTCCTTCAATTAGGTTATTTGGTAGATTGTTCCATGCTACGTTTTCCGGTAGGTGGTCTACACCTGAGTAACTTTCTGTCCCAACGGCCATCAGTTTTACGAACTATGTGCGCCGCCCATTGCCCCTTCTGTTCATCAAGCATAGCGCTCTCTAAAGCCCATGATAACGAGAAAAGGATGAGAAGTACAAACTGCAGTAAGAAGGGTATATACCCACATTTATAATCAGGATATGATAAATTGGCTATTATTACGTTTTGTTAACAAACAAAATTAAATAAAAAGGCATCCCTTTTTATTTTATTTTTAATATACCTAACTAACATTGAAATATAACACATGTTTTTAATAGGATCAGTTTTGTAGTACCCGCACGAAGCGTGCACCTTCATAAAGATACATGAATGAAATCTTCTAGAAGAAACATAAGTTATGATCTTAAACCGAGCTTTCTGTGGTTTGTCTACCGGATAGAAATTATGGAAAAAGTCACAATGTATATAATATTAAAAAGAACCTCAACACAACAACAAGTTGTACTAAAATAAATTATTGGTTTTATCTATCTCGATCATTTGCAACGACCATGATCTGTCGGATATATGAGCTTAGTATGGAAATCTATACTCTTAAGCTGAATCCGTATTGTGGCGCCAATATTGTTCTCGTTATGTTGATCGAAGCGTACAGCCTCCGGCAAATCATTCAAGAGAAACAATCCATAGCAGTTTGATTGAAACTAACGACATCAGTACAATTAAATATTCATTTAACTCTAAAGAAAAACTAAGTAATTTAACTACATGCTATACATTTTGGGAGCAGATGGGTAGAGAAATCATATCGATTATATAGATATAAATAGTTCAAATGACGAGCCCAGTCGACATCAGTGTTTAAATGACTAGTGAGGGAACATTCCTTTTGTTTTTTGTTGGGCTTCTCGCATACATTTCAGGGAAATGTGGTTCCTTAGCCGGTCATTTTCTGGCGAAGCCAAAAGAGGCCTCCAGCCAGGGAACATTCCTTGTAGCTGTAATTATTTTTGTTTAGAGTTCACTATTTATTACGTCTGAATTAACAGTTTTTCTATATTTTGTCGAATTAATTATAGATTTATTTATATAAATGTTTATGTATTATTTGTGTATAATCTTCATTATTTGTATATTTAGGATAGTATACATAATTTAGTTATATCATCTGACTTAGTTGTATCTGTTTGACCGTTAACACGTTACTTGCGGCAACCGCTTCTGCGCGTTTCTCGTTGTTTTACAATGTGCTACACGACGCACATGCAAGTCCATTCAAGTAATGACCTCTTTCATGTGCTACTAGCGTACATGACGCTGTTTTTAATTAAGCGCTACTGTTTTTTTTATATTTTACTGATCGATGTATGTATATGTATGTAAAGAGTATAATAATAATAGTTCCAAAACCTGTGTTTTATCGTGACCATCTATATAAAAGCTGTAGTCGACTGAAAGCTAAAAAAAATACATTCATAATTAATACCGCACAAAAACGTTCGTGGAAACCGCGCCAGGGGCAAAAACTAGTTATAAATAAAACCATAACATACACGTGTAGTGTCATACATTGACAAATTTGTTGACTGCTTCAGCCTTTTATACAACGTGATGGAGCGATAATGTTATGGTTAGTGACGGCCATAAGGAAAGCGAGAAAGCTATTCGTCAAGTCAACAGATTCTATTGCCTATTCCAATCTACATCATTATTTTCATGAACGGACAAACATGTTTCTTTTTCATACTTTATAGCACACACTTAATACGGATTATAACAAAACAAAGGAAAATGTTGGTGTACATAGGCAAACTTAACTCAATATTGAGTTCTTTTACAGCAAACCTTTGCAGTGATAGAGTTATGTTATGACGACCGAATTAAGTGTACAACACAAATAAAGCTTGACTAAATATAATACTACATTAAATGCATAATACAAAATATCTTATATAATGTTGTCCAGTTGTCCTTCGACCACGAATTCTGCAAAGTATTCGAAACGTTAGGAAAAACAAAAATCTAAAATAGTCGCGATAGAATCGCTTGACTAAAATCGCTCATTTGAAAGCCTATGCGAGACATGAGTCTTTGTCAGTTATTTGAATAAAGATACACGTTATAAGGTCATTTTCAGCCTTTGTAAGCTAATATCTACCACGTTCCTCTCTTTTCTCTCTGAAATAATGAAGGGCAGGACATATTTGGCACAACATGAAACGTTACATGTTTTCCTTGAATCCTTTGTCATGATATTCTCGTGTGTGACTTTTTTATTATTATATTAAATAAAAAATTGGTCTCCAGTGGAAATTTTACATGAACTTTCTTCGCCTCGGAAAAAGGCGAAGGGGTATGCCGGACTCCTACCGGCTAAACCACTGGAGCGGTCATTTTCGGCACTGAAGGGGGCTCCAGGGCATCGTAAGATCACATTAGAGCCGCCTATTGGTGCCACTCCAATAGGCACATCACGGAGGGGATGACTGTAAAGCTCGTGGGTGACCTAAGAAAGTTACATACTCGTAATGTTTTATTTTTATTCTTCTTTTTTAACAGCTTTTTTTTATATTACTGTTATTGAAAAAAGAAACTTTTAAGAGAACCAATCCGGCTTCCTTCCAGCCGGACGGGAACACACTCTGACGGAGGCAGCTGGTAAACAGCCGTCTCAAGCGGTCCCCAAGAAACTGCATTGCATACACCCACGCACGACCCGGAATGCCATCCGGGCCGGGTGCGGTGTTGCGGGCCTTCAGGCGGCCAACGGCTCGGTCCAACTCTCCTTCCGAAACCGCCAAGTCCTCAGCCCATTCCAAGGCAATCGGCGGTAGAGAAGGACTGGGACAGTCCCGGACCGCTGGAAAGAGCGTAGAGAGCACATGCTCCAGCAAATCTGTTCCATCTGGGGCCATGGTTTCGGTCACCGGGGGGACCCACGGGCGCAGCTTTCCCACTACCATACGGTAGGGTCTCCCCCACGGATCCCTGTCCAGTCCCTCTAGGAGCTCTCTCCAGGACCGAGCCTTCGCCTCGCGGATAGCGCTTTGGTCTGTCATCATGACCGCCCGGTAGGCTCGATAGGCCTCAGCAGTCTCTCCGGCTGTAGCACTTCACCGGCGTCGGCTTCTCGTGTACTGGCGTCGGGATACCAGGCAGATCACGCGCAGCCGCGCGATCTCCTCCGACCACCAGTACACTGCCGTACGCCGGGAGCGCCACAAATCGACGTCATCGCTTCCCGGAACCAGGACGCTTCCTCTTCTGGATCGGGCAAGATCCCTTGGTTGACCTCTGACCATGCCATGACGTTGGCAGCTGCAACGAGCATGTCTCGGTCAAGCAGTGTGAGGTCCCAACGCCGCGACGGTGGGTTAGGACCTGGACGGCTTGGACTAGGCGGGCGGAGGTCCGACAACGTGACCACATCCTCTGCCACACTGCAATGGTACCTACCTAACTGGACTCTTGCTATAACCACCAGTAGTCAATGACGAGATTAGCCAGTTATTCGTGGTAAGCGTCACACCTGCCCATAACAATTGTAATGCTACCCAGGACTAGTGCTGCATGGCATCACACTGCGCTCGTCACCTGGAGACATGGAGTTATTTAGTCTCTTATGCCCAGTAATTTCTCTAGCTACAGTGCCCTTCTAACTGGAACACGGTAATGTCTAAAGTTTATTAAAGCAGTAGCTTTGCGACGAATATCTGGCAGTGGGATTGTACCTGTTTTATTTATTTTTACTAGTCTCCAGTGCAAATGATACATGAATTTCCTTCGCCGCGGGGAAGTACGAAGGGGTATCGCGGAATCCTACCGGCTAAAACCACTGGAGCGGTAATCTTCGGCACCGAAGGAGGGCTCCAGGTGAGATTGTACCTATCTAGCCTGCCTCTTGTAATACGAGACCTACCACCAGTGGAAACCTCCTCTTTCATGTTACCATTTTGATATGTGTAGGTACATCATGTATTGAGCACCCTTATATCATCGCGAAAAAATACAACATTCATGTAAATAAAACTTTTTCGACGTAAAGGCTGTTTATATAAAATATGGGTGTTTTAGAAGACACGAGGACTGTTCTTCAACATTTTTATTCGCAATTTTTCCGACGAACAACAAATTTGTTCCATGTTCAAAGAGATTTATAAATAGCTCGTATTATATTTGGGATAACTTTTTTTTCTTAAAACAAGTCATATTTTCTCTGCACACTGTTTGTCGCTCTTGCATGACTGACGTAGGAACATTTTCCTATCGAAAGTAATTCATTGTTTCACAAAGAGCTTCCAAACCAAAACAAATAAAAGATCTGCTCTCTCCTTGGGAACGAAAGTGGGCCATTATTTTGCTTTGTTATACTTAGTATGATGTAAGATTAGCGAAAAGTATGTTGAAATACAGATATATATACAGAGATGATAGCTATTACACCTCTATATGGTTGTCGGCTCTGCAAAACTTCTAGTTTACGCAGAAATTCTTTACAAGGCGAATATGTGACTAATGATGCTTTCACCATCAATTTTGTCGATACAGATTTTAGGCTATTATGATATCCTGAATGCCTTCACGCCACATGAGAATTGGCATGTTCAACAATAGAGACCATGTAATATTGTCAGAAAATAGCACATCGTTGCGTGAGTCTTCCTCATTACTGGCTTTTGTGATGCCTAACATCACATGATATTTATCAATAGCTCTCATATTGTCACAATTTTTTTTTTTTAGCTCTGTTTATTTATTCGTCCTCTTTATTGTACACCACATAACACATAAAAGATAAATATTTACAAAGATAAGTGTACAATGGGCGGTCTTATTGCACAATGCGATCTCTTACAGACAACATTTGGATGGACTAAAAGAAAGGGGAAAGATGCCTGTCAAGTGTACAAAATATCATACATAATGTATACACAATATTACTTACATAATATATAACAATACAATAAATATTTTGTAATGGCACACAGGCAGGTACATGTAAATCCGATTGCAGCGCCACCTACCGGATCCAATTGTGAATCTAAACCATCCAGGCAGTGGGTACCAACACATACATAAAAAAACGGTCCAGCTGTTTAGGATGAGTTCAGTGACATACACACGTACATAAGAATTATATATAAGATAATACGATAGATAAAATTTACTAATACATATTAAACATAACTAGGAAAGGAAAAAAACAATTAATTCTCTTGAATGTAGTAAAGGTGCGTCCCCTCCGTCCCCTTTTTCTTAAAAATAGTTAGTACCTTTGTTTTATTCTTGTTTGCATTATATTTATTTATTTATGTTATTATGTGTACGTCTATTAATTCAAGAGAAAATCGAAACGTCCAAATTGTGCAGAGTCCTAAAAAAAACAAGTTGGTTTAGTGATCAAACCGCAATGAAAGTATTGAATTCCAATTTCCCTCAAACTGGTCAATACTTCCCACTCCTAATTTAAGAAACCAAAGATGTTTTAATGCCTTTTAATGCCTCTACGCAGTGGCGCCTTGCCGTACTTCTTCGGGTAGGTCAGGCTCCCGAGTCCCGGGCGAGAGAAACTGAAAGTACGCGAACGCGAACCAGTTCAAGTGCAGATGCGGGCCGGGACACGACGGGCGCGGGGCGCGGGGAGGCGTGACCCGGTCGCAGCCCCGGAGCCCAGCCTGGAGACTTCTGATGTGTGTCACCTAATAATAAGGATGACTTTACAATAAACGCACTAAATCATAATAGGAATGAAATTTTTCGTAACATTCCATACAATGTAACCGCCATAATGTTCTTTTTTTGAAAATCCGTGCTAGGCGTAAATGTTTTCTATAATTGGCTGTCATGCTGTGTATTTATTTAGCTTTGTCTCTTGCCGTGTTTTAATGATAGTAATTGAGGACGTTACTGGTGTTTGCTTTAGTAATGGATAATGGCTAACTTATCCAATTATTATAAATTACGTTTAACGGCGACAGCTTAAAAGCTGTGATTTACGCAAGATATTTGCTGTGCGTCTTCTCGGGTAATAAAAACAGTAAAATGATAAAAGAATAGACATAAAAAAGAGGATTAAAAAAGAAAATGAGCATTCTGAATTTTTATTTATATTGGTTTTTATTATTGTTGCTTGTTTCCATGTTGAATCACTGCAAAGAGTGATGGGTTTTATTTTTACTAGTATTGACGCCATGAGCAAAAGAGAGAGTGAGAGTTCAAAAAAATATATAGACATATGTAGTTCCTTAAAAGTAAATAACTCAACTATTTAAAGCTAGAATAATATAACGAATACATAAAGATAAGTGATAATTCAGTTTGAAAGAAATACAACGCTGTGTATTTGTATGCATTTTTTTTTATACATCATTTATTTTCCTGTGCCAAGAAGATTGTACTACATACAGCAATGAATGTGATCAAAATGCTTTTACTTGATTGGTTAAAGCAGTTTTTTATAGAAAAAATAATGATTGTATGCTAACTTTTTTACCTGCCTTATGTGAAAAATGCTATTTATGTGACGCCTAATCATCAATAACCGTTTTTAAAACTGTTGTCTGTCTGTACGACTGAAAGTTTGTCTCGAATAGGCTCCTAAATGACTAGACGGATTTCAATGAAAATTTTGGGGACCAAAACAGGAATTTTAACTAAAATTTTGTCTATTTCGATATCTTGCAGGATTCGCAAGATATGAATTGGCATATATGTCTAATATACGCCAAGCGTAGCGGACGAATAACTGCTAGTCTACATATATAAAATTTTAATGTTCGTTTGTTCAAAATCGCAAATCTCCTATAGTTCTTTACCGATTGTTTTGAAATTTTTACACGTCGCTGTATTGATATACTATTATTAAATCAGGAGACTCATAATCTATATATATATATTATTTGTTCAAATTCGCAAATATCCTGAAGTTATTTACCGATCTTTTTGAAACTCTTACACATCGCTGTATCGTCTTACATATACGCGCATGTTTTTATTAAATCATATTTAATTGATTTATTAATAATTAAATTCATTTTGTAATTATGTCCATTTAGCCACAGTAACGCGTGGCAGGGTAAAGCTAGTAGATTATAAAACAAGAACAAAGAAGTCGGTGTAAATTCAAATCACACGTGTGAAATTATTAAAAGCCATTTCTACGTATGTTTTGTATGTGTCCCTCACTACACAAGTACTTTAATAGAAGATCTGATATGACGGCACGGTTGGTGCAGTGGCTGATACAGTCGGCTGCTGCGCACCGGGTCGTGGGTTCGATTCCCGCACGGAACAAATATTTGCATGATCTGCAGGTAGTTGTTCCGGGTCTGGGTGTATTGTGTGTGGAATTTATGCCTGTAAACGCACCCACGACACAGGAGAAATCCTAGTGTGGGGCAACGTTTTAAAAAAAAGAAAAAAAATCTATAACATTAATTCCACGCCTTCATCTATTGTCTGTGATTGTGCTGGGATCTAATTTTTATTCATACGCAGTAGTCAGCAAAAGTGACTGATGATTGTTCGATATTCCAAAAGTATTTTATTCATGAAAACACGATCGTGTTTTTTTTTTTAAGAATCGTTTGTTCATAGCATTCTGCCATTTCTTCTCCCAGGTGAAGAGTGGGCTTATAGGGTGCTGTCTTTTGTTTACGTTAAAAAATTCTAGATTTTAGGCTGAATAAATGGTAATTTCACTTCTTAAGATAATCATCTTCATAAAAAAGAAGCCAATCTAAGTCCAAGCTGTCACTTGATTGATTCATCATCATCACATCCGTGTGGTGCCTGGATTAAGAGTATAGCACCACTCCATCTCCTCCCGTGGATGTCGTAAAAGGCGACTAAGGGACTCTAAGCTAGGGGGTAGCAGCAGACTTCCTTCTGTGATTTTATAGCCCTACTGCGCTCACCAACCCGCCATCCAAGCATGTTGAGTACTGGCAAGTTTCCCCCAAAATGACGATACAATTGTGAAAATCTATAGGGGAAGTCTTTAGGATCTATTATTATCATCATTATATCGGCCAAAGAAGGTACACTGCTGAACAATAGTAATACATATTCCAATCAAAGTAAGATCCAAAATATTGTTGCCATGCACGGAACAAACCAACAAACAAGTGATGAAAAAAAATTACATTATCACTAATAATGTTACGAGTTATATTTAATAACAGCGTTAACACCGCTCTTAATTACTCTGTTAAGTTATCGCTAATTACACTTTTTCAAGCGAATCTAAGTGACCGTAAAACACGTATGGTATTCTTGTTCAAAAAGAAAAAATGTATCAAGGAAAATGGGAACCGGTCAAACGACTTCTCAGTATCGGTGAGTCAGGCCGAAAGCCCCGCCATTTTGAAGCACGGGAATGTAAGGTTTTAACAAAATAAACTATAAGAAAGATTTAATATGCCGCAGGGGAAGTACGCGGGCCCTTTATATCCTTGAATTATTTATATACATTCATAGTGAAATTGGTAATGCGAATTTGGAGAATGAAAACGTAAGGTAATCTTAAATTAAAGGGTGATTGGTGTAACAGTTGACGCAGCGTGTGAGTCAAATATAAATGATAAGGAGAAACTCAGAGGAAGTACACAAACTCAGAAAGTTATTCCATCATATGGTACTGAAAGGTATAAAAAAAAAGCTCCTACATGAGTCACGGTATGAACCCGGCAAAATACGGTTGGCAACGTACATACAAGGCCTTTCATTTAAAGTTCACGACATTAAGCATAAAGTCTATGTGAAAGCTGACGTTAATGTAGGTATCACTAAAAGATTAACCAGTTGTATTTTTGTGACATTTTTTATAAATCACTATTTCATTACTTAGTGGTTCTTCTAGATCTAGTAAGTTGTATTAATATCCACATGCATCTAATAAGATTATTATTAAGGCTTATGTTGACGTGCAAAAGCACTCATATAAGCCCACCCTTCATCGCTTCCTAGTGTTTTAAGCTAGGGCGAAGAAACGGTGTAACAAACTCCCGAGCAACATACTCATAATCATTCCGCTAAACTAAATTTTACCATATTTTTATTTATGATGGTAGGTACACACATCAAGCAATCTGAAACCAGTTTACCCTGATCTCTCATCACGCGGAAAGCCTATACAATGCCAGATCAGCTTATACTAGATTTGTATAGCTTGATCTGTAGCCGTGTGTACAACGAAGGATACCGATCGAACAGCAAACTGACCGGTATAACCCTTAATGATTCGAAGAGACAGCGTAATTATAGGCGCGGTGTCTGAAGGAAATTAAGGGAACATGATTGTAAGTGCAAATTAATAGCAATGACTTGATTACGTTGCCATTATAATGACGACAGGTTTGTTAATGTGGCACTATTGCTTTATAATAGGTTGCCTAGCGAAGGGCTGGTAAGTCACCATCTACTAAATTATATAACGGTTTTCAATACGATTTATTTTTAATTGCGTGGTTCTATATGAATTTTTAATGAAGATTTTTTATGTAAATCATAAACAATTAGTTAATCTTTGAAATGTTACTTGAATAAATAGCTCTACATATCGGCACAAATTTGCTTAATCTGACCTTATGGTTCTTGGTAAATAAATTGAATTCACACACTATTGAACACGCCTTGTGGTGCTGACTAAGAATATACCAACCCATCTCATCCCGTGGGTGTCGTAAAAGGCGATTATGGTATTAGCCGCGGGATGGACATCAGCGTCCTTCGAGAACACTTACAACTCAACTACGATCGTCAACCCGCCTGCCAAGCGTAGCAATTATGGCAAGCTCCCAATGAGCACACAACACAAACCTAGAATGGTTAATGTTCGTTCTTTGGGGGAGGCCTATTTACAGCAGCGGACTTCTTTCGGCTTAAATGATGACGATGAAACGAACTGAATAGTTGTGTATTGTTATGTTACGCGATTTTTAGATAACATAATACGACGTTCAAACTGTCAATTTTACAACACATTTGACTCTGAAAAGGGTTTACAAATCTCACATCTGTGCGCGCAATTATGCTTAAAACGGGTTACAAAGTTTTCTCTTCACGTATTGCATTCTTCGTTCTCGATGTATGTTATTAACCAGGCAGGTTCCTCGCGCTACTCGGCACCTGAATGCAGTTTTCATAGCTAAAACTAAACGTAACTATTGATTGGGTTGTCTTTACGTAAACCATCAATTGTTATTCTTTTCGTTTCGATTTCGTTTTCAACTGATTCCTTGTTTCTCTGTGTTAATTGACATATTTGAGTGTTGTTTGCTCCAACCTTGACATTGGAAGAATAATCGACAAACCGGTGGATCCATAAACTGAAATTGGAAATGAAATTAGAAATTTGAATGTTTTCAAACTATCAACCAAAGCGATGCCTGCAATGCAGCAGTGATAGCCTAGTTGTTGAACGGTTGCCTTCCATACAGGGGGGTCTGTGTTCGATCCCGGCTCGCATCTCTGACTTTTCGGATGTCATGTGTGGATCAGTATTTGATTATCACTTGCGTTAAAAGTGAAGGAAAACATCGTGAGGGAACCTGCACACCTGAGCGGGACCCAAAATGTTCTCAATAGTGCGTGTAGTTCGCCAATCCGCACTAGGCCAGCGCGGTGGAGCCTTTCGGATCGTGAGAAAAGGACCTTGCCCAGCAGTGGGACAGTAATATGCTGATTATGCATGTTATGTAACCAGGACTACAAGTTGCTTCCCTACATACCCAGGCTAAAGACTGGCTGCAGAAATGAGTCAGTCATAACAATTATTACGCAAGCGTATTTACCGAATAACCTTCAAAAGTTATGATTCAATTAACTCAGTTTCACTCGTTCCGTTCATTATGTTGGCAGACTGCAGCCTGTAGTAGTCGTTATTTTAGTTTGGTTTTGTATACTCGATTATATAAAAAAGTCAATTTTGAGAAATAGATCGTTTCAGCGAAAGGTTTGATATACGCGTCGCACGCAATAACGTTTCGAGTGTGAAAAGAAACTCACACGCAGCCCAATGTTCTACTTAAACACCACTAAATTGAATCCGATCCCTGATATAGACTGAAAAATGGTAATATGGACGGTATCATCATTTCATCATTTCGGCCGAATGAAGTCCACTGCTAGACAGAGGCCTCCCCCAAAGTCACCACAATGACCGATATGGATGTGTTGTGAGCTCATTGGGGGGTTTTGCCATAATCGCCAAGCTTGGCAAACGGGTTGGCGATCGCAGTTGAGTTGTTAATGTACTCGAAGGACGCTGCTGCCCATCCTCCGGCTAATCCCTCAGTCGACTCTTACAACACCCATGGGAGGAAATAGGATGGCGGTATTCTGAACCGGCACCACACGGACGGTATAAACCCTCAATATATTTTCCTGTAAAGTTTTGCTGCAGAGCCTTGCTGTTGGTAGTTGACTACAACTCAAAAAAGGGCTGGCTTAGCCGGGAAAATACGACGATTTATCTTCTTTTTTTTTATTGGGCTTCTCGCATACATTTCTGGGAAATGTGGTTGCTTAACCGGTCATTTGCTGGCGAAGCCAAAAGAGGCCTCCAGCCAGGACGATTTATCAGAATATCGGGTTTGTTAAGTAACAACATTTTGATGTTCATTTCGGGCGGTGATTAACGAGTTTTATTCCCTCTCCCCAGGCCGCTCCTAATAGATTGCTAAAGTATCGGCGACTCCTTAGAAGTTGCGAATGTTCGTCATCTAACAAAAAAAAAATAGTTTTTGATGATGAACAGACAGTAAAATATTATCATAAATTGAACATTGAACTGATAATTAAGCGACCGGCTTTTTGCACTAAGTGTCGCAGGCCCGATTCCCGCACGAAATAAATATTTTCATGACCCAATTCTTCCGTGTCTATGTGTATCTGTCAACCACACTCACGAAGCAGGAGAATTAAAACAAATGTATTTCTATGTATTGTACCATCAGCTCATAATAAGGCTCTATTAATATAAACATGAGATTCCTATGGGTGTCATAAAAGGCAACTATGGAATTAGCTGGAGGATGCGCAGCAGCGTAGGTACTTCAATTACCCACATTTGCAATTCATCTGCGGTCGCCAACCCACCTGCTGAGCGTGGTGATTATGGCAAAACCCCCAAAGGGAATAACAACACAGCCCCAGATCGGTCGCTGTGGCGTTCTTTCGGGGACTCTGTGACCAGCAGTCGATTTATTTGGCTGAAATAATGACTATATACATAATTAAATGAAAGCTTTGACACCAAACAAAATAAAAAAACATCGGTATAAATTGTCCACTATCATTTAAAGAGGACAGTTTTCATTCGATATTAATAATTATTTCACTTATGTATACAAAGTTATGAAAGCGAATTATTTTTAAAACATTCTTTGTTTATGCATAAAATTAGGTTATCGCGATGCTATGCAAATGCACTGTAATTAAACCCGATATGGTTGTTTATCGGGTTCGTCAATAAATATGTTTATACTGTACGAAGTTCACCTTTCGTTTTATATTCCAGTCACTTTTGAACTTTAGGTGATTTTGCAAATAGTTACACATAAAAACATTTTTTTGGCTCGGATAAAAAGTAGGTGTAAATTTCCACTATAGTGGCTCATATTGCTGTGGCCCCAATGCCGATTTATTTATATGCTTTCAGTTCTGTATGCCGACCGAGCCAAGATCCGATCCATAATTGAAAGTTATAATTGTCTTTTTTAAAGTTAAAAGCAATGTATATAGTAACCAGTTCATTTGAAATAAAAGCTGACTTGAAGAGTTAGGCTTTATTAACAAGAAGTAGTGAATGAGGTATCAATTGGCTATCTAAAAATATCCACAAAATATTTGAGATTGCTGGATATCTAGCATTTCGGTGGTGAGCCACTAAAAAGTCAAAGTTATACGTTATAGCGATTTGCTGTACAGTACTTGTGAACTCTTAGTAGCTCCGTTTATAGCAAGACGCTATTTCGGAAGTCTAGCTACGTTTATAAAATATTATATCATATTAATCATTTATTGTATGATTTTATTTTATTGGGCATTTACTAGTTATCAATTCGAAGTTAAAATGCGACAATAGCCAAACGGCTAAGGCATGAACCACTATTGGTTACCACTTGTACTGGGCCGAGACTCGAGACTAGAGATGGGATGCATATCTGGTTACTATCCAGTATCCGGCCTCATCATTTCTGCCGAATGGAGTCCACTGCTGGACACAGGCCTCCCTCAAAGATCACCACAACGACCGATATGGGTGTGTTGTGTGCTCATTGGGGGGTATTGCCATAATCGCCAGCTTGGCAAACGGGTTGGCGATCGCAATTGAGTTGTTAATGTACTCCGGTTAATCCCTTAGTCGACTTTTATGACACCCACGGGATGAAATGGGGTGGCGGCATTCTGAGCCGGCTCCACACGATAATCCGGCCTATCCGGCCAGAATTTCAGTATTCGACCAAAAACCTAATAATAGCTTGATTATCCGACGGCCGCCCGATAGTGTAAAATGCTGTGAGTCAGTTTGAGAAAATCCACAAATAAAACATATTTTTGAGTCTGACGGAAGTGAGGTAATCAGTTAATCACAAAAAGAAAAATAAATTAGAGACGTTAAATACATTGTACTGTTAATAAAAACAGAAACCATTAATAAATACCTTATATTCACAGTTTAACAATAGAAGGTTGTGGTGTAAGAAGACCAACATTTTGTTCTGATGGGTGTCAGCCAATTGCGTTATGTTCATAAACCTGCATTGTTCGTATTGTCAGAATGTTTTTCAATGTATAGAGCTGTTTTAAATAATTCGTAAACGCAGATTTTAAAACAATGTATAAAAGCTGCAAAGTAATCAAAAAACTCAGGGCACTGAGTTTCTTTCGGCATTTCTTCTCAAAGGTTGTCATGCAGTTTTATACCTAGTAAGGTATAACATTAGTTAACCCTTGACATATAATTAAGGATGCGAATTCATCATTACAACCGAGTAAAGTCCAGTGCAGGACACAGCCTCCTACAAAGATCGCCACAAACGATCTGGGTTTGTTGTTTGCTCGTTGGGGGTTTTGCCAAATCGCCACACTTGGCGGCCTGGTTGGCGATTGCAGTTGAGTTGTAAATGTAGGTAATTGATGAACGCCGCTGCTCATCCTCCAGCTAATCCCATAGTCGCCTTATACGACACCTACGGTATGATATGGGGTGGTGTTATTCTTAGATGGCAACACACGCATTATTAGGCTTGATATAATTATACCTATCGCTGGAATGTTCATTCATATGTGTCAAGTATTTGTTTTATTGAAGGCTATTATGTAATATTTTTTACAACGCGTAAAATGTAACTCGACTGAATATGACAGACTGCTGGTACCACGCTGCATCTACTTATTAGCGTCGTTCTTTATTGAAAACGTTTGGAAATTTAGGTGTTCTTTTTTTAATTAATTACCTTTACTCGTAGCCAGAAAAAATATAAAAAAATGCACTCCGGGAGTGCCGACAGAAGTGAAACCTTATTTTGGCGCGTTAGGAGATTTGATCTCATCTAAAAATATGCGTGCGTCTCGTAACGGTGTCGCGAGTCCAGAGATTTTATCTCATCTAAAATATGCGTACCGCGCTATAAGACGTTTTCACTTCAAAAATATACTTCGTACTAAAATATTGCATTCTAATTTCAGATTAAGAATACGATAACATAGAAGAAACGTAAAAATTACATCACGAAGTGGCAGTATGGTATTTAATTCCTTCGCCTCTTATGTGGACAAATAAACCACTACTACCTACTACAAGAAAATTAGGCGCCCCCGTTATTGTTATTAGTCCAGTCTTCAAGTAGCGTTCATAGTTTTCATGTTGACGAATATAGATAACGATTAATATTCAACTCAAATAAAATACACCGCAGTAGGTATCTGAACGTTTCTCATACGAATCGTTAACATATTTCGCAACGAGTGTAGCATTTCGTCGGCGAAGCACAGTCCGTGCCCCACATATGAGTTATTGCTAAAAATATTTAGTTTAGAATGTTGGTGGTCCATTTTATCTTTGGGAATTTGCTGAAAGAACCGTGAAATGAAATGAAGATATGCAAAAATATTTCTCTTAAATAATTTAGTTTTCTTTGACGCAATATGAGTATGTAATTCTTGTTATTCATTATAAATTAATTAAATCACCAAATAAGAGAACTAACCTACATACTGCACTGTAGTAAACATTACATGATTGAGAGACTAGATTTCTTACAATTACAATATTTTGATCTAGCATTAAGATAATAAAGCTGTATTCATGCGATCTAAAAATAATATAAACTACAATGCGTCCTCTACGTATCTTTTCATTCAAGTCAGAGATTCCACTGAAAGAAACGTGAAATTAATGATACTCGTAGGCATTGAGCCAGCTGCTCGCCACTACTTACACACCACTATAATATTTCAATCTAATACGTCATCAGACAAAGAATCGCGTCAGCGAACGCAACAACAAGATCGCATGATTTATCCTACCCTCCTTTGACATTCCCTGCTTCTCTGAAAGTAGAAACGTCTAAATACTTAAAATGAAACGCGCGATATCCATTACCGTTTTATCGCTAAGCTGGCAGACGGTGGCCAATCAAAAGTTTTAATGAAGTGCGTCTTATCGAAGGCAACAGATACAGCGGGTGCGTATCGATTGGGCTCCCGATGTAGGTCACAGGCTGCGGGTCAAAGGTCACGAGTAGGTCACCTCGCCCAGCTTTGTCAACGTAAATAGTCTGAAGTAGGGCTGTTGCGCAGACGAAATCCTTGGGCTGAGGCCTGAGCGCATCCTTCAGACGACAAGTTATGACCGTCTGATGTTTCTATATTTACAATATGCAATTAAATATGTAATAACTACGTTAGCAATCGTTTTATTTACGATTTGTATTTAAAGAAATATATTATTTTAACGTTAATTTTCTTTAAAGGTCAAATGACAGCTGATTCTGGCTATGGCATATGGGGTTTCATCACTATTATGAATGACCTCAAATTTTGATTGCATATTAAGTATACAGAGCTAATTATCTTCGTATTGAATGTAAAATCACTATAAATTCCACATAAATAGGAAACAGTATACATTGTAGCATTAATGCTTCATATATTTTATATGTATATAGTTCATATATTGCAGTTCATGCTTCTCACTCAGATCCAGCCTAAATACGCCAGCCCTGCTGAAGTCTCCCTACGACCCGCGTCTCGCCAAGGAGGCTGGCAACTCTAGCTACGCCCTTTGTTTACCCCCTCGCCCGTTGTGATCGTAAAGCGAAGCTATAAAAATACATTGTTAATTATATGTTACTGTCAAACTTCAAATTGTCGTCATTGATGAGTTTAACAAAATTTGTACGTGTGATATATCTATTAGTTAGATTTTGGAGTTGTCAGTATAAACAGTCGAAGTATTTTTATTTTACTGTAATTTAATTATATCATTATAATTAAATTTAAGTAATACCTAATTATTCATCTATATGTAATATATAAATGTTGTTGAAAGAATTATTTATGCACATAATTGTTAATAATTTCTGAAATAATTAACAAGTTTCATAAACCAATTAAAACATTAATCAACCACCAACATACAATCGCCGAGTGGGTCTACATTTACTGTGCGCAGCACAGCGCACGGCGAGGCTTGGGCGGATCGTTTACAATCCTCCCCGAGAAGTGCCTGACGGGCAATCTTTTTACAGTCACCTTCTCTCCGTTAGAGGGGGTGACCGCCTTACAGTCATCGCCTCCAAGATGTGCCTAAAGGCGTGGCATCCATGGGCAGCTCTAGTGTGATCTTACGAGGACCTGGAGCCCCCCTTCGGTACCGAAGATGCCCACTCCAATGGTTTTAGTTGGTAGGAGTCCAGCATGCCCCTTTGCCTTTCCCAGGGGCGGAGGAAGTTCATGAAGAATTTAAACTAGGGACCAATAAAAAAATGTTCAATCAATTAGTCCAAAACCTTTGTTTTTCGGATTGAGGATATGTCTGTTTCTTGTGTTAATTGTGATCCTAATACTAAAACAGATCAAGTTCAAAAACTTAAATCTAAAGATTTTGGATTAGATTATTAATTTCGGCCGTATAACCATAGATATTTTGCGCATAGTATCTTTATAATTTTTAAATTCATAGAGGTAAATCCGAATCATGGCAAACACACGGAGCTACTACGTGGGTAAATTTATTATTTTATTCATTATAATATTGCAATATCTTAGGATTCTCTAATATTAGGGCTTTTACAGTAACATACTATATAAAACTAAAACAAACTCGTAACCGCCTACGTTCTGCAAGAATGTAATATTAATTTATTGGCCACTCTGTGTACCTATACAGAATTGTGGAAATTTACCCGAGACAATAATAGACAAAGACATAACACTATCTGGGAATGAAAAGAACACATTGTGCAGAATGCTTGTGTTGTGCATCTGGGGGAAATGGGCAATATGGTAGGTAAATATAGATCATCATCATAATTTGATCGCCTTGAAAGACTGTCCACTGCTGGACATAGGCCTCGCCCAAAGATCACCACAACGACCGGCCTGGGTTTGTGTTGTGCGCTCATTGGGGAGTTCGGCCATAGTCGCCACGCTTGGCAGGGGCGTTAGCGAGTTGAGTTGTTGGAAATATAATCGAAGGACGCTGCTGCTCATGCCACGGCTAATTCCATAGTCGCCTTGTACGATACCCATAGGATGAGATAGGGTAGTCCTATTCTTAGCCGCCAGCACGTGGTCAATTTAGAACATAATTGAAATGTTTTACGTTCTCGCGATTATTACTCATTATAATAAAATAAAACTGCTAACGGATTTCATCGCGTATATTATAGTTTTTTGTTTTTCCTGATGTTTCAAACAATTTGCAGCATTCCTGGGTCGCAGAATGAGCACCTACGACCACGAATGCTGCGATATAATCCGTTTGAAAGTGTTTTATTATAACAATTATCAAGATATTATAAAAAAGCTCCCGTGGTAGAAGATAAGTGTCATAAATTAGTTTACTTACTCAAGAAGTGACGTTGTTGGGAATCAAACCAACATACGCGCGGGAGGAGACGTGCGGGTTAAAATTACCACGCGTCATCGGCTGCCAGCGGCGACACCGCGACACTCGTCGGACCGATGACCACTCGCTTCCACGGACTCCACCGACGACGGACGACACTCATTGTTTTGACCGGGAACGATTTTATTGTAATTAATTATAGATAGCGAATATACCAGTCCTATTTGAATATACAGTCCGCTTTTATTTACGTCCCAGTAGTAGGACCCTAACAGACGTTAAGAGCTAGCGCGCACGGGTGACTTTTGTCACCGTGACAATTTCGTCACTCTATGGATATGTATGGAAATGTCACGTCACGTCGTAAGGTGCACGGACTCGATAAGAGTGACGAAACTGGTACGGTGTCAAAATTCACCCCCTAAGCCTTACGTTAGTAATACGATGGATGAGCTAGATGCACCCCATAAGCATCCACAGCTATCCATGACAAGGGTCCCTCAAATATCGTGTTACATGCACATTGTGACTGTCACTAACTACCTTGGATTAGTTAGCGCATAAGGTTAATAATTGTAGGACCTAATGGTGTTGCTATCCTCTTGATAAGCCTTAGTCCGACCCATTAGAAGAGAGCACCTATGAGGAGATGGTCAATTCTTAACCGGAAGCACGTGCAAACATGAGTGAATGACCGCAGAGCTAATCCTTTCATATCATCATAATATACCTTTTTTCTTTTATTAATTGATTTTTCTTGAAGGATTTTTTGGTGGTCAGAATATCTTTTATTAGTGTCGAGGTATTGTGTATACATGCTCTATTTTCATTAATTCATCTTCATCCCAACACCAGGGTTACAGTTTGATAAAAAACTACTATGTAAATAAATCCTTAACTTACGTAGCGTACATGCGCATCACGAATTTCTTGCTCAGAATGTAAATTCGCAGTCCTTATTTGTCGGATACCAAAGATCCCAAATTATATACTGTCTCGTAAACAGGCGAGCACGTAATGTTTCACTCACAACTATTCGTCTTCGGAGCTTCCCGCAACCAATCATTGCAGACATCCCTGTACATTGTCTAAATAAGAAACTCTGTGTAAAATTGTGTTGGTTATGTAAACAAGTTATGCACTTTCTCACGCTCGCCCGCTTTGAATGCACAAAGCCAATTTTCCACAAGAGCAAAAACAACACAAATTCAATTAGGGAAATGGTTTCTGTTTTGTGAAACAGGAGGTGGAATTTATAGATGTAATGTAAATAGTGGTACTGAGTTCCAATCAACAGATTGAACCCGTTACACTGCTGGCAAACAGTGTATGCATAGCGCTACAGACGAACGGAAGGAAGAGGCGAGATTTATGTGTGACTTTATTGTTTCCGGTGCTTTGAAATGAATAAATAGAAACATGTTTTCAGGATAAACATTCATAAATTATACCATTTTGCAAATCACTACACTTCACACTACATGCTTTAACCATCACCAAGGACGCTACATCATTGCATGTCGAATAGTAACCGGAAATAAAATAAAAAGTATCCAGCAGGTCACTGAACAATAAAACAGGTATTAAAGAAACTAAGAAATAGAACAGAACATCGATAGTAAAACTATATATGAGTATTTTTATATACTAAATAAAGAGGAAGTTGCTCAATTAAATGGCACCCACTAATGTAATATACATACTGTCGATGGTAAATATCTACTTGTAGTAATATAACCAGACTGGAACACAAGGGTTCAGTTATACGTGCTGCCTGCATTATCGATCGAGACTATACTTTCATCGGTTTAGCGACTACAACGCGATGGCGTCTCAATGGCCGGACGCTTCATAAAAAATGCGTAGCACCCAACTGCAATGGCGCAGTTAGTGTTCAATAAATGTTGAATATATTTATCGATATCTAAATATTATAATTAAACAACTAGGAAGTTAGTTATGATAAGATAAAATATTTTTTATTCATGTAAAACCATTTAGGTATAGGCACTTATGAATAGTCAAGAATTTAGATGCCGCGTTCCAAGGTGAAAAAAATTTAGTAATGGCATTAGATACATTGATACCAATAATGTCACAATAAGCCCATGCAAATCAGAGCAGGTCAATCCCAAGCATTTTTGTCATCCATATAGTCTGATACGTTAAAGAGACCTTTTCTACACAGCTTCTGTTTTATAGTGGACTTGAATTTATTAACGCTTAATTTTTGAACATTGAACATTGACGTAAGACACCTAATACTTGATATTATATAACATGCATATTTTTGCACGAATAGTTTTATCGAATCATCAGTATGCAGGGATACAAACAGTAATAAAAAATTGTGACGTGAGTACAACTAAATCTATGATCTCATATTTATGATCGTAGTTACTTGTGTGTTTAAGCCCTAAACCCGCAGTTTTGTCACTGGAAATGCAAGATTGCTTATGAAGCAACAGTACCTGCAATCTCTAACTTATTAGTAAACGTTCATAATATTATGCATAGGTCTGTCACGTAACTGAGCTAATCGTGAATAAGATATGATACCAGCCTTCTTGTTAGTTTTTACATCCACTTGTATTGCAACATTTTAGTGTCTTGATAAACTCTAGTGCCTTTGATGATTACAATAAAATGTACGGACGATTCATATGGAAATTAATTTGAGTAACAATGACGTTTATAGAAGTTATTTTTGTTGTCATTTATTTGTTCCTCATCTGTCGTCGAGTTGTCTTCCCTACCAGCGATAAAAGTTCCATTATTTCATACGATTCGTTCCTAGGTAACTCATTTATATTAACAACGTAGCAAGAAAAAAATTATAACAGTACGACGGCTAATAAAGCTAGATATATACGATGTTCTAAAGAGAATTGTCGACATTTTGTGCGGTTTTTGGAAATTGAGAAAGTATAAATACGCTCGCTCAGGAAATTGGATACCATTCCAAGGTACAGAGAATAGTTGTCGAGGAAATCGAAAACCTGAAAGACTTCGAGTGTTCTCGGACCGTCTGGAAAATTTTGTTCTCGACAAATATGAAGTTTAAATTCGAAACTGAGACTTTATTTTGGTACGGTGTGTATAAAAATCATCCACGAATACATAAATGACGATGAATACGCTAACTAGCAAACAGAAGGTACTTGTATCCATAGTCAGTAACATATGTAGCATCAACATAAACGCTTACGGCACGCAACTCACAAAGCGACAAACTGACGTCCTGCCACACAGTGCTTAAACATCAGTTAAGGCTTTATGAGCTAGTGAAAATACCCAGTTTCATAACATGACTTATTCATTAGTCTGTATGTTATTCTATTAACATATTGCGATTTCCATCACACAAGCAATTCGTTCCTAAATTTAACGTAAAAAGAAACTTTTAATACTCTCAACTAAAATGTGCAGTCATAGTTACACTCCCCTGCATACATACCTTGTGTAGCGGGTGCTACATTTGCGTTATTGTGGGCGCAGTCGGCTGGGGCTGAAATGAGGGCGCCGGATCGATACAGGCAGACTGGCAGACACAACAGAATATTCGACTGCCGCGCATTCAGCCTTATTCCGCGTCTAGAACACCCTTTACATTAGGGCCTCTAAAACAACCGATGCAATATGATAACGGCTGTTTGGAGAACTAGAAACAGCAGCTGCATCTGCACGAAAATGTATCCCAAAGGTGTAATGTACATGTTGAAAATAGTTTTCAAGGTTCTGGAAGCAAACATTCGAAATGCTTTGTGGTGGTCGTTTCGTTTTGTTTATGTATCGTGAGTATACACGTACTTTTATTGTTTTCTTTTTAGTACTCCCGACCTCGAATCAGGCTCTGTTTATGTCTTCGGACTCGCTAGTAGGTAAGCTACTTTTGATCCGTAACGTGTTTTCGATTTCAAGGTTCCACTAAACTATAATGCGTTTGTGTTCTATATTATTTTTCACACAAAATTGGCCTTAGCTACACAAAAGGTAGCATTGTAGGCAATCTATTTAACGACATGACAACAATGAGTTTCTGGTGGTAAATTATTGTGGAAAACACCTATACAAATACGTTATTATTTGTAGTATGAAGGCCTTTAGGATATTGACCTCTTGCAGCCTCAAGGATGGAAACGATTGCACGCGCTCTGTTATTTACTTGTACGTATTGAATACAAATACGTGACGGCTCATTTTCAATATTCAATAACATCTTCGATTCCGCTTACAAACAATTGCACTTCAATATAAATAGACATGGGCATAAATCCAAGTTTGTAATTACTTTCAGATATAAGGTGTGTATGTCTGTTCGTACGAATGATGTTATTGTTATTTATAAGATTTATGGTATATTACATTATAAACCCAGGTTAGTTTCCGCGTAACGGAAGTGTCTGAAACACAGAAAAAGGCTGTTTTAATTAGAAAGCAATGATTGCGCGTATCCATTAATGAATAATAACAAAACAAAAAAATATGAGTTTTTCGAGACTCAAACGAACTACATACACACATTCACAATACTTGTGAACCGCAGGAAATGACTATAGCCGAAAGCTGTGGACGACGTTGGGGGAACTGATACTCAACTACAGATGACCACAAGTCGTCCACCACGATTATTGCCACCAGTCGCAGCTGTACGCAGCGAGTGTTTTCGATTACTAAACATCTACCAAAAAAACAAATGACAAACAAAAATCATTATTCGTTTGTGACTATGAATCATTTGCAGTGCGCAAATTTTTGCTTTTGAGTGTTTTCATATAGTTTGTAAGTGGGGCGTCAGAACCAAACCAAGTATTCAAATAGGTAGAACAAGTTACTTTTATTTGTGTATGCTATAAGTAATAAGGAAATATTTGAATACGGATTTCCTACCAACTATTGATATTGGTTCGACATAGAATTGTTATTTCTGTAAATATTCCTTTATTACAATCGTTTATTGGAATTTTATTTGGCGATATTGTCAATAAAATGTCTGCGTGTAGTTTCATACTATACCTCGTTCGTAATGGTAATGTTACAGTTCCGTCCAATAAATTTTAATGTTAGTAACATTTCTGTGTTGTGTCTCGTGATTAATGGATGAATGTTTTGTATTTATTTTATTTAATAAAGCTTGAAGTTGATGTTTGCACAAAAGCTTGTGAAAGTCGTTAATGTTTGTGTATTAGAACAATAAGTTGTATTCGGATCCGGGCATTTATTCAGCATTATTTCTTCGTTTCTACGACTACCTGTGTTATTTTTATTGAAAGGCTTATAAAATGCAGACGAATGGTTCGTGCCAAGCATTTGTCCACGTGAGCTACGTTCCTGATAATGTCGACAGTGGCTCAGTAGACATATTACCTACAGTAAATCAACTGCGTACTTGTGGTTCGAATTCGACGCATTCGCACAGACGCGAGCTCAACGGGGCCTCCAAGCTAGTTGCAACATGCAGTCATACCTCAGTTGGTTTACTGTAGATAATAATTATGTTTACGGAGTAAGTGGCGGCTAAAGAGTTGCATATTATTATCATAATGCATTGACTTACGGCCGAAATGAATAATCGATATAATCCAACATCTTTGAATTTCGAATAACAGATATGTTTGTTTTTAGTATGCGATCGTAACATAACGGCAGACCTTCAAAATTTTTAATCTGGAGATTTTGGACTACATTGATTATTAATTTCGGCCTTTACAATATCAACATTTTAATATTTTAAGTCAATGGATGGAATGGAGAAGTTAATGTTTCAGAACCTTATCTTAAATACTAGATATAGAACCATAGATAATAATGGGAGGGATTTATTTATTTAATAAATGTTACATTGTACGCTCGCAAAGTGACAATGTGTTGGATTCAAAACTAACAACTGTATAAATACGAATTGGCATTGCCTACGCGCACCACATTAACCTGGTTTTCTTTGTTGACTTTTACAACGCAAGACGCCTCGCAGCTGTTGCATCCCACTTTCCGACACACGGAAATTAAATCCCTGCACAGAAAAAAGAAAAAAAGTTTCTGCCTGACCGGCCCTCTCCCGATCCCGCACCGAGAAGAGCAGGACGACGCCGGGGTAACATCCGCCCCGGCGCCCAGGTCCATCACGCCTGAGCCCCTGCCATCGCTTTATGGGTGGGGGCCTCGGGGTCGCGGGTGCGCAGATTGGGGGATCTGCGTGCTCATACCAAGCGATCCCGGGAAGACCGTGATGCGCACGTGCTCACGTGCAGCCGTGTGCGCAGCACAGCGCACAGTGAATATTGGGGGATCCTTCAAAATCCTCCCCGAGAAATGCCTTAGGGGCGACCTTTTTACAGTCGCCTTCCTTATGCTATAGGGGGTCACCCCCTATAGCACAAGTCAACAGCCATCCCCGCCGAGAAGTGCCTAGAGGCGTGGCATCGTGGGCGGCTCTAATGTGATCTTACGATGACCTGGAGCCCCCATTCGTACCGAATATGACCACTCCAGTGGCTTTAGCCGGTGGGTCCGGCATGCCCCTTCACCCTTCCCCGGGGCGAAGTAAGTTCATGATGAATATCCACTGGGGACCAATGCAAAAGGTAATACAACAAACATTTTTATCTTCTAATGTTGAATTTCTTTATTTAATGGCTCAAAAATGTAGCTATCTGACAAAATAAAATTGAAATAATGAATGGAGACAGTACAGTACGTTGCTATCTATCTAGTGCAGTAGGTATGTAGACAAATTGCACATTCGGATGTGATCAGCTTGCAGACTGGCATTATCGTGGCAGTCGTAGCGTTCTGCATTTCTGTGCAAATTCGTTGCAGCACGCTTAATAAGTTTACGTGTCCTTCTCTAGTTATTTAAATTTAGAACGATATATTTTGGTTTCGAAGTTTGTATTTACAGTAAAATACTGTTGACATTTATGAATGGGTATAGTGTAAGAAAGCAGTTAATGGATTGAAAAATGACCCACTGAAAAGGACTTTATTCAGCTGTGTGTTTGTATAAGCTTGACAGATAGGTAGAATGTACAAAGACCTAGATATAAAAAAAAGATTTTTGAAGAAGATTTTGAAGACTTTATTTCTCGGTTTCAAATGAGACACTGTTTTGCAAAGCACAAGTTTGCAAATAACGATAAAACTGCACGTGGCTTCATGGTTGAAATAGGGACGTGGGTCGAAGTCATCATATCTCGTATTAAATTCTTAATTAAATTTCTACGCAATAAATCTGTGTCCGATAAAGTGGGCGTTTATTTATGAAGACCATAAAAAGATGCACAAAGGACATCATCCAGATAAGTTCCATGTAATTACGATCTGCCGCGGATTTAGTACAAATGAGTAACGCGTGATTTTTATGAAACTTTTTATCGGCATTATTTTAAAGCGATTTAAGTGTCGTTGACTTACCCCTACAGTCATGATCGGCACATCCAAAGAAGGGAGTACTAATATATTTTTTTATAATTATATCAAATTGTTTAAGTGTTTTCTGCCCACTACCTAATCTTTTATTCAAATCAAGGCCTTTGTGAGTGGTATGATTACTTGAAAAACAATCTTGTGTAATAATAATTTTGCAAACTGATTGTATAAAGGTGACTAGGTAGTTCAGCTAGCTATATCATATTTTAATAAATATAGTATGTAATATTCTCAATATCAAACTTTTATAGCACAAAACTGTAAATATAGACGCTATTAGTCAAATTTACAAGGCTATAAGAACTTGCCAAGTGAGTTCATCTTTAATGATACTCTCGTTTAGTTCGTCTATACGCCAATACCTAACATAATATGAATAATAAACGAATGAAATAAAGAACTACTCAATAAAACACTTGAATGGAAACAAATATATCCCTCGCAAACAAACCCGAAACCAATTTAGCATCATAAAAATATTCTATTGAACGAAATTTAAAGAGTTTCCAATAATATTCGTAGAGAATGCAGCTGAACATGAAATAGGAGTATAACTATTATGCAAACAGTCTAACTTGAACGTACGAACAATGAACAATTGGAACTTTATGTGAGAACTTCTAACTTTGTCGCTCGAAGGAGCGAATTCTGATACTTTGGTGTCTAAATTTCCTTCATCTTCCATCATGTGATATTATCTTGATAAAGTTTCATATGTCAAAAATGAAAAAAAAAATGTCTTTATTATAATGAGATGTTAACGAAAGAAAATAACGCTTATAATATTCACATGTATATCAAAAACTGATCAGTAGGTGAGCCACAATTTTCAATAATAATTAACAATGCATGATGCGTTAAACTATTTCTTCTTCCTGTATCAGGATTAAATAATAGCATTGGCATTGGTGTAGCTTTGTCTCAATCAACCCCATCATGGGTATGAAAATACAATACATAAATATTTTCGATATTCAGGTTTTGATTCTCTTTAACTCCTAAAAAGAATTACATTCATTTTTAGGTAACACTAACAGCATTCTATACAATTTCTGATTTGGTATTCATTCCAATTCATTCCAATTCGAAGATTAGATTGTGCAGTATGTGAAAACATCAAAATGAGAGGTCTGTACCGTATCATTGGACCTTGAAGATCTCTTTGTCCTTGACCCAGCCTTGCACTTTGATTAGCCTTGGTTTTATCAATGCATTTAATCAATATGGAACTGTACTCTGTAGAGCATTCAAGAATTGACATGTCTTGGAATAGAATAACTATTCAAAGAAGGCGTGACAGTGATTTTGTTGGTAGTTTTGCCGATATCTTTGGAAGTCTAAAATTGATTCGCAAGAAATAGTGCTTTTAAAGGTTCGTTTTTTCATTCATAGACAATATGTAACCTACTGTATCCTCATTTGTAATTCCTTTTTATCACAAAATTTAAGGGTACCAAGTAACACTACACACCAACATCTTTCATTAAAAGAGTTAAAATCTCAAAAGCATGTATCTCCTTAACTTCATCTATAGGTCGGAATTATCGATCACACCACGACTAATAGTTGTTCTAAGCTCTATAGCTAACAATAGATTTCCTTTAATAGCAAGACTCCTGTTTATCTCCTACAGCATCAGTACAAATAACCTTAAAGTGTACAAACATCGATGGTATGCAGATTTTAATCTTCATGCTGTAACTGGAGAACAAAGAAAATAAAACTATATTGTATGACGCACAAGAAGCCATTAACATTGGTATGGTAAAATTATAGTGTATCAAAGATAACGATAGATATAAAAGTTAAGAATAAAATTTATGTAAAGGATTCCAATTCTAAACATGTAGAGAATAACTTTATGGACGTTCACTTCCTCGCACTCAACGATTTCAACATTTCGTTAGAAGAAAACAAAGCAATTCATACTTGAATAAGTAATATTGGAGGTAATACTTGATATCGTATTCCCCTTTTTATTCTACATCCATTCTTATAATTTTCCGGTTGTCGTGAGAACTGCGAAATCCATGAAGGCACATGTGTTCTCGTTTTAAGTAATAATTCAATGGGTCAGAGCCTTTTACCTCCGAAATAATGGAGAGGTTAGTCACTGGAGATGTTTTCCCAAATTAAGACAGATAGTTCTACAGTTGGCCCAACCAACTGTAGTACGATCCGTCTTCTTTAAATCTAATGCAATACAATACAGTAAACATAATACAGTTATATAGTAGGCATTAACTTATAAATAGATTATAGTGTATGTCGTCGTTATGCCAATAAGGGGATCTTGCTCAGCATAATTCGCATAGATCGCTGCAGCACTGGTTTTCAGCGAGAGCCTAATTGATGTCATTACGTTCGTGTATGTATTTTCTATAAACGACCTATATTTTTAAATCACCAATATCCAGTATTCAATCTGCCGTACACGTCCTTTACTACAACGCCTCCTCAAACATTGTCAGTACCCGAACAAAGGTAATGCGTTGTATAAACTTTCATAATGGCTCCTTATTAGTTTAGCTAGGTGCCACTTTCGAAATGGTTAACGAAGCTCTGTCAAACATAATCAAACCAGTCCCCTTCTTATAACAAATTGTGCCCATATTCGTTAGTATGGTCTAATAAAAGAATTGTACTCATTGAGTCATGTTAGGCAATCCTTGACGCAACTAAATCGAGCAATACATATATTCAAACATAATCTGATACCTTTAGCATATGATGTATTAGATTTCGAAAGAGCTTGTGACACAACAGAACATCTGTAAATCTTTGTCAGTGTCAAATATGGCTTTAGTTTTGAAATGGTTATAGTAATTAATATTGATCATCATTATTATTATCATATCAACCGAAAGTCGTTCAACGTTGAACAGTGGCCTCACTCATTGATTCCCACTACGATCGGTTACATGCCGCCCGCATCGAACGATCCCCAGCTACCTTCACCAGGTCGTTTGCGGCCAATCCAACCATCATCCGGCGCGTGGTCTCCACTCGTCAAACTTTCTGCCCCCTGGTCATCAGAGTTACAAGCTATGTGCGCCGCCCTTTGCCGCTTCAGCTTACCAATCCTTTGAGCTGTATAGTTTCTCTATTCTTGATCATTGGTGGAATGTTACATCTGTTCACACTAAGAGACAGAGTACTTATCCAATTGATTTCGATGTATATCAATAAGAATTCAGGCAATTAAAATAGCGTTGTTCATTGTGGCTAAGTTATGAAAATTTGTATTCTGTTTACCATAAAAATCCCGTCTGATGAGATGTAATATTTTTTACAAGAATTTATTTTCTCATTGCCTTAAGACATACATTTATAGTCAGATGTTAACTCTGAAAATGTTACTATTTAAAAATCTCAGCTTGCACTCGAGGTCTTTTTGTAAAAGCAGTGGCAGTGTGGCGGACCATCGAGACGGTACGATTCGCCGATAAAATAGCTACGTGATTTCCCCGCGCGATCCTCCAATCTTTTCATCTCTCCCCATCCGCTTGGATCGTCTCGTGTTCCAGCAAAAGACGCAGTAAACACACGGACTGTCATCTGGCGGGAATATCCAACGAGTTTACATTCAGACTAAGTTTCGAAATCGCATTATTGAAGCTCTCCCTCGCGGATATCAGTGCCATATTGCCAGTCTCATATATCTTCAATAAAGGGAACAGATTCATATATTTATTGTTACTTGATACGTTATTTCCTACAACATGTATTGCCTTGAAATTTGCTTCTTGTTTCTTATAGTTCATGCTGGAAAGCAATTCTCATTTCTCGCAGACAATAAAGTGAAATGCAGCTTTGTGGGAGAGACATCCTGATCTTCCATTCGTTCAATTGCACAAGAGCTCTGCATTCGTAATATAATGTGGGTTGGTTGGAATTGTCGTTTAAGTTCCTTATGCGAGGCAAGTCCTCCTTGTCGGGAGTGGTCTACTACCAAATTACTGTCTTATTAATTTAGAATATATTACAGAAAAGGTATTTTTTCAATCACCTTAATTTCAGTAAGAAAGCATATTTTTTCGTATAACTTTAAAACGTTGAATAAATTAATATAGCTACGTTACTAGCGCGCTTCATATTGAAAAAAAAAAACAGCTTAAAATTTTATTAATGTTACGTAAAACGGTCCACAAACACGACGATAAGTCCCGTGGGAACTATAACAATTTGCTAGCAATCACCTGAGCCCGGTGTCTGCCTACCATGCGCTCAACTCAATAATGCATGAACCCCGTCAGTCGTCCGCTGCGCCGAACAGACTCTCTAATTACGGCGAACAACACATACGGTTTTATTCCCACCTCGGGGCACGGTTATCGAACCCACCACCTAGAAATATGCTATGTATTTAAATGTATTATATATAACAAGGCCATTAGTGCTATCAGTGACGCAACACGAACAGCACTCCGCTGGCGAGCCAGTGACCTCGCTCAAAATATCACATCGCGATGGTAGGGTCACGCTACTCGTAAATTCTATTTCCGCGTCATCGACAATTCTTTAATGCCATAGCAGCGAACGAGGGCCACAAAGCTTTGCATATATATTGCGACAAACCTGCATGAGCGAAATACTTGGTGCGCGCTACGGCACTATGACACTACATCAGTGCCATCGAGAGCGAGCTCCATGCATTCCAGAATGTTCTCAGGACGACTTCGTCGCCGGCACGTCCTCGTTCTCTCCATAATACTTTTATGCGGTAGTATATGCGCTGACCGCATCGAAGATACTTTATACGCGCGTTCTCCGCGTGAACCACCGAACCGCACCGGATTTATTTCACTGAATATTTTCTGAGCTCCATCTCTTGTATAGTACCGCGCATAAATCAGACGATCACAATCGCGATGACTAGCGACTACTCGCGATGAATATTTTCTGGAAGGAAAATATAGAACTGAACGATTCCCGTAACAAACGAGCCAGCACTTACATTCTTTCGATTGCTTTTGGCGTATTTTATTCTAACGTTATCGTAATGAGTCATAAAAGTTTATTACTCGCATCGTAAAAGCGAATCCTCCGTTGGTCTGAAGGTAGGATGCGATGAAGCGAGAAACATCGATGGTAGAAGATGCGAGACAAAGCTCGTGACGCGATGCTTGCGCCATAGTTGGTGTCAATTGTCAAATAACGGTGAGATGCGATTTGTAAAAGTTAGGGGTGTACCGCGCTATACGATGCAATCTAATTTTATGATCACACTAGCGCCGTTGGCGCTTCGTTTCATTAGGTACCAACAAATACAGTTACATAAATCATTTAGCCACTCAAATTACTTTCATTTATGAAATAATGAAACGAATGTAACAAACATAATACCAATACTGGTACTATAACCCATTCTGCTCCGTCTATAAGTCACTATGCAGTTCGTTAACACAGTTGCCTTCTAAACGGGCACACTTGCATTTGCTCTGATGAAGTGAAAGTGGTATATCAGGTCAGCCCCTAGATACTCGCTGATATTTATAATTTAAAATATCAACTTTCACTGGCTCCTTTGTTGCTAAAAAATAAGCACAAAGAGATGCGCTAGCGAGGCGAAACGGTGTCGTTATTAACAGATTTATTTTTCCCGTGTTTAGAATAAATTTACGTTCGTTCTTCATGCGAAGGTATTACGCATTGGATAGTAACTTGGCGGTTACGTTTTGTTTATGTCTGCACGAAGAGGTACACGATGAGAGAAAGCCCGGCGACATTGGGCCAGTATCGGCAGAAGTAGGTTGGTGCAGGCGGCAGCGGCGCGCGCGCATGTAGGTGAGCGTGTCGAGGTCGTGACGTCACCCGCTTTCTCTGCGCGCGCGCGTTGTGCAACCGCGCCCGCGCTGCTGTTGCTTGCAACGCCCAATGCCAGTGCACCATCATACTTTTTATTTTGTAGTTTTGAGTGATTTATGTCAGTCATGACTGCTATAAACTAAAAGTGCTGATTTTATTTAAATTTTAATTGGCGTGCTCATATTTCTAGTTAGCTTTTTGTGTACATAATATCAACATTGATGATTAATTATCTCAGTGATATCTTATTATAAATGTGAAAGTTTACGTTTGAAGTCCCATCACGCTTAAACGGCTCAACGGATTCTAATCAAATTTGGCATAAGTAGTGATTAGGTGTCATACGGCCGAATACTGAAACACCACTTAGTAATAGGAAGGCGGGAGACTCAAATCATTAAGCGGGATTTAAATATTAACTGGCGTTTAAGTATTCGACCAACATGACGTGGGTTATATCGTGGAAAAGGTACGATACAATACTATTTACTGTACAACAAAAATAAAACTAAGAAGATCAAATACATAAAATGACATACAATGATGAATAATTAAATTATAAAAAAAACCCTTTTTTTGTATGTAAAAAATCTATTATCACCGAATTTGAATTTACTCCCAGCGATAGACACAGAAATTTATTCTCATATAATCGAGGTCTTCATCACTAAGCAGTGCGTTACCACGCTTACGTAGTTAAAGAAAGGAAAACCGCAAGATACAGCGATATCTTTACCATCGAGGTGGTGTAATTTTCATTTCTAATACCATTTCCTTTCCTCAAACGTGTTTTCTTGATTTCTAAGGCTTAAGACCCGTATTTCGAACGAGTATATTTATTCAGTTATGTTAAAGGAGTTCTGAGATAATTGATTTATAAGAAACTACGAGGGCGGCACTGAAAATTTCGGGAATCAAGGAAGTGACACAACATTACTATTTAAAAATGTATTTATTGCTTTTCGAAGTATTCTCCGCGAAATTTGACACATTTTTCCATACGATGGAACCAATCATTGAAGCAACCATTCCATTCGGAAGTTGGGGTCTCCAAAATGGCCGTTTTGTAGGCGTCCACAGCTTCTTTAGGTGATGAAAATCTCTGTCCACGCAATTTATTCTTTATTTTAGGGAAAGTATAGAAATCATTAGGGCTTAGGTCTAATAATTCTATGTTTTCTTGCTCTAAAAACTCTTTTGTTCTGTGCGCGGTGTGAGAACTCGCATTGTCGTGATGGAGGATGATGCGGCGGTTGCAGTTCTCTCTACGGAGTTCAGAAACGACCTGTGGCAAACAAATGCTAGCATACCATTCTGCATTAACCGTTCTTTGTCCCTCAAGAGGAATAGTCGTAACATGGCCGGTTTTGGAGACAAACGTGGCCACCATTTTTTTTGTAACACTCCGTGAACGAACAATTTTTGTTGGCTTTAACTCATTTTCGAACACCCAAACTCCTGACTGGTTTTTTGTTTCGGGTTCGTACGCATATATCCAGGATTCGTCACCTGATACGATGTTGTATACAGCATTTGAGGATCCTGCGTGGAATCTTTCGAGAGTTCTGACGCACCAAGTAACGCGAGCCGCTTTTTGCTCTTCACATAGCAAATGCGGTATCCATCGGGAAAACAACTTTTTTACACCTAATTGTTCATGCAAGATTATTTGTATTTGACTCATGCCAATGTCTAAAGTTGCCTGAATTTCGCGGTATGTCACATGTCGACCTTCCTCAATCAGCTTACGCACAGCATCAACGTTTTCTTGGGTGACTGCAGTTTTTGGACGTCCTTGACGAGGATCATCACTGAGCTTGACACGTCCACGTTGAAATTCAGCAAACCAGCGATAAATTGTAGTTTTGGATGGGGCTTCATCACCAAATGCAGAAATCATCCGGTTAACACACTGTTTTTGTGTTAAACCACTTCGAAAGTCATAATAAATCATCGCTCTTGAATTTTCTCGAGTCAATTCCATTTTCTCAACGACTAAACAAGTTTGACAAAACCTTGTGACCAGACCGTGAATCTTTTTTTAAATAAATAAATGGTATTCGATTTGTAAAACCAAGGAGTTTTCAATTAAAAAGATTTTAATATGACAGGAACAGTGGAAATATTCCATTCCCGATACTTTTAGTGCAGCCTATGTAGCAGTAATTTGACAAGTAATATTCTATTAGAGACTTTGTTAGCTTCTATCTTGGCAACATTATCCGTTATCTTTATGATTTCGTATTACGTCATGTTTTGGGGTAATCGATATTTCAGAGTTCCAAGTTTGGTACTTGGTTCTCTGCCTTTGTTAGAAACAAATTAATTTATTGTCCCAGCGTGTCCGTAACTGACACTATGAAATCTGGAATTCTATCTAAGTGGACGGATGAGGTGTTGTTGAGGCGTTCCCCAACTTTCCTCCAGTCCGTCGATACAATGGTCTGAGAGGACTGTCCTGTCTCCGTGGGGCCAAATCGGGATAGAGAAGTATTTTTTTAAACGTTTCACCACCCTAGTATTTCTCCTGTGCCGTAAGTGCGTTTACAGACATAAATTCCACACACAATACACCCAGACCCGGAACAACTACCTGCAGATTATACGAATATTTGCTCCGTGCGGGAATCGACCCCACGACCCGGAGCGCAGCAGCCGACTGTATCAGCCACTGCACCAACCGTTCCGTAGATTAATTGTACAGAAGTTTTTAAGAAATAAAACTAATAGCTAGTGGAGACCACGCAGATGGACATACGCTCTAGTGAATATAGTTGGGAGTCGTTGAATGCAGGCGACAAGTAACCAGTCTTTGTATAAATGTTTCAGCTGATATGATAATACTTAAAGTAATAATCAAGTCAGGTGGCACGGTTGGTGCAGTAGCCGATACAGTCGGCTGCTGCGCACCGGGTCGTGAGTTCGATTCCCGCACGAAACAAATATTTGTATGTATGTTCCGGGCCAGGGTGTATTGTGTGTGGAATTTGTGTTTGTAAACGCACCCACGACACAGGAGAAATCCTAGTGTGGGGCAAAGTTTAAAAAAAAACATTGCTCTCCTCCAGTCATATCTAAGTTCGTTTTTTTAGGTTATCATATAATCAGCCAGAGGACATCCACTGCTGAACAAAGACAGACTTCCACATTTGTGTCGTCATTTTAATTGGGGGAAATTGCCCGTACTAACGTAACCCACGCTTGGCAAACGGGTTGGTGGGCGCAGTATGGACTACAGAAGGGACGCTGTTACTCATCCCTCTGGTTTAGAGTCCCTTAGTCGCTCGAGGCCATTTTTTACTCTAGTCAATTATGATATTTATAACTTACAACATACTTTTCGTAAACTTGATGTATCCTTATTTACGTGTATACTTCCTCCGCCTTAGGGAAGGCAAGGGAGCGTGACGGACTATTACCAGCTTATAAGCCGCCATCACAGTATTCTTCGACCTAGCTGGGGTCGCTTGCGTATTTCCGAACCCCCGGCAGTTTTTGGCCCACCTGTTACCATGGCGTACCCTGTGCAGCATAAAATTTGCATACCTCATCATTACAGCCATTGGACGTCCACTGCTGAACAAAGACCTCTCCTAATTGTGTCATCATTTTTGGATTTTCCAATACTCACCATGCTTGGCAGGCGGGTTCGTGAGCGCAAAATGACACTGTTCCGTAAAAGGGACGCTACTGCCCATCCCTTTGGTTTAGAGTTCCTTAGTACCTTAGTGGTGCCATATTCCTACATATTAATATTATATGTTTTGTCGTAAACTGTTTAAAGCAACACAGTATACCGTAGCGCCCATATAAACAAACATTCTTACATGTATAGATCAGGTTTACATACACAAACTTAATTTATCTCTGCATACTTATGGTTGCGTCGACCCAATTCATACTTAATCTAGGATTTGGCCGAACCGATTAGTCAAGACGAAGGTCACACTCAGATAATCTTGTGGAAACCCGTCGGGATCAAATAATGTCCCGATGTATATCGTGTCGATGTATTACATACAGATACTGAACAGAACCTGAATATCGTAAGCCGCCTTTGCAAATTTATTTGTAATGAAAATTGCTATCACGATCACACTAACAAAAAAAAAATTGCGATCATATTGGTATCCTTGTGATAATTTGCTACCAAATTATTTCTAGTATCCTTTAATGTAACTACGACAGCTTAGAGAACAAACGTAGGTAGGTAAGGTATCTAATATTATTGTACCCTGAAAATATCACTATGAGTTGTAATAAATACGGTTTAACGACAAACTATTATGTATTTTATTTTATTTTGAAATATTTTCCAGCATACAAAATACGAACTTAATATACGTTAAACAAGATACAAAATGCATAAATAGTTTCACTAATATACCTACATATCACAATTCGCGCAAGTCATTCGTTATCGTGTCTGTAATTCAGAAAATCTATAAAACATAACATACTCGTATATGCGTTATAACGGTGACACAAATAATTCAAAGGCACATTATCGCCTTGTTCTTTGCTCTATTAGAATAGGTTTAAAAACATAACTGTTCGTAAATCATTTTTAACACCAAGCAAACAGCTTTATTTTTGCAAAAGTTAGGTATTTTTATATTAAAAAACCTACAAGCAACACTTTCTGTAGCACGTAAACGGGGTGGACTTAGACACGTCATTTATCAAAATCGATCAAGTAGTTTGGACACTTTAAGCGAATATCCATTCAGAATAAACAGATTGTCGAGTTCATAACCCTTTTTTGGCGTTGTTGGCAAAAACAAGCCGAGAGAATTGAAGAAAACAAATCGATATAATGCTACTAAAGCACCAAAATACAGAGAACCATAAAACCATGTATCTACTTTTACGATGTACACAATGCACGAGCAATTGTTAACATCTCAGGATTGGCGTCATTCCGGGGCGATCCTGGATAATCCCAGGACGCTGCGGTTTATGACCGCGATTGCTTTAGGTAAGTGCAGCAAGTAGTTTACTATCTAGTTTGCTGAAATTTGATCTTGCTGACCAAGGAGATCGAGCTTGCATAAAGTGCGTGCAAATGTGACTAATCAAATTTTCGTAATCGTAGTAGCTTCATTATGAGTATTTATACGTTTGTCAGGGAACCAATGATCGTCCTATTGATGGAGCAGCATTTCAGGTAATGATTTTTTCTTTTAGGCAATTCATATTGCCGTGTGCCGTTCATAGTGCCGGCTAAGAATATCACCCACACATCTCATCTGGTGGGTGTCGTAAAAGGCGACTATAAAAATAACCGAAGGATGGGCAGTAGCGTCCTTCGAGTACATTTACAACTCAACTGCGATCGCCAACGCGCCTGCCAAGCGTGGCAGTTATGGCAAAACCCCCCAACGAGCACACAACACAAACCCAGACCGATCGTTGTTCGCTCTTTGGGGAGGCTTATGTCCAACAGTGGACGACTTTCGGCTGAAACAATGACGATGATGAATTCATAATAGCAGCTCACCAACCCCATCCAGTGCTTTTCCATTATTCTGGCGAGGTCGTCTGTCCATCAACTAGTGGTCTACCTCGATGTCGTCCCTGTAGGCCACCACGCGGGTACCGCCATGCCGAAGGTCGAGTCCACTCCAACTTTAACTTCGTGATATATAACTTAAAAGTCATTACCGTATTCGCAATTTTAATACCTGGTAAACCACTTTAAATGTATAAGATGTCTGATATTTTTGTGAATTACTTATGCTATACTTATTGGTAAGATCCTGCTAATGGTTTTACATTTGTTTTTACTAATGTCGTGGTAGCCCAGAGGTACGCGCCTTCGCGGTCTTCTTAAGCACTAGGTTGTGGGTTAAAAACCTGTCATGTACCCATAACGACTGTTTCGATATCAAATGTAGGCACTTTCTTAATTGATCTAAGACACCTGTGCTCTTAACAGTGAAGAAAAACGTCGTGAGTAAACCTAGTAAGCAAGTGTGGTGGTGTCAATGTTCCGTTCTTCCTCTGTATGAGAAGAGGCAAAGGCCTTGCCCCTTGCTGAGGCAAAGAGCTTGTCCCACTGCAGAGCAAAGGCTCTGGAGTGAGACAATTACAAGCTGATCATCATCATCATATCAACCAAAGGATGTCCACTAATGAACAAAGGCTTATAGATTTACACAACGACCGGTTATATGCCGCCTGCATCCAATAAGTTCCAGCGACTTTCACCAGGTCATCTGCCCATCTCGTTCGGGGTAGTCTCACGCTGCGTTTTGTGGTGCGCAGTCTACAGTCGATAACCTTCTTAAAAGGAGGTATAATTATATAATAACTTATAATGTCTGCGACTTCCGAATCTACCAATTAACCAACTCAGCCCATCGCAGTCCACTGCCTATTCCTAACCTATTCCTGTTGCACCACTCGGTCTTTCACTTTCTGTATCAATTTTTTCTTATAATATGCTTCGGGACACCGACTATATCGGAAGAGTGTTAACTGGAAAATTAACAGTAAGAAGGTGACTGCAGTACTTGTAGATTTTAAATCGGCATTTTATCGTTATTACTGATGAGGAAAACAGCATCAAGTTAAATGAAGTCGTATTATATTCGTTTTTTTTCTGTTACCGTTTTTTTTGTCGTTTTTTTTTGTACCTCTTGTACTTATTTCACCTTGGGAGGAGCGGAGCATAGGTACATATATATATATACAGGATGCAAAATGTTAGTAGTAGAAAATTGTACTGTGAAAATTTAAATAAAAATCGTATTTCTTAAAAGCATTTTAGTTTTTAATAGACTAAAAGACTCATCAATGAGTAAAGTAACTATTCACAAATAATTTGAGGTAAAAAAAAAACTCTAAAAGGAATTTTTCATTACGAGATGCTTAAAAATCTGTGTCAAGGTAGAGATTTTTCGATATTTCGGAAAGTTTTGTACTACTGTAAATCCGTAAGATTTTGCTGCACATATATTGTGTTTTTTTGGTAGGTATTGACCCAAGCTCTCACCCCCTGCAGTATGTCGTGCTTTTTACTGGACGCTCTCACCCCCTGCAGTATGTCGTGCTATTTACTGGACAACCTGTATATATCAGCTTCTAGTACAGATTTTATGAATGCACTGAGACGCACACGTTCTCACGAGGGGAGAGTTTAAAGTCAATATTGGTTTTGGTGGTAGTATAACGTAAATTGGTCTTGCAATAGAGAAGGTACCTATTACTCCGTCTCTGTCTAATCTACAAATTATACGAGGGCGGCACTGAAAATTTCGGGAATCAAGGAAGTGACACAACATTACTATTTAAAAATGTATTTATTGCTTTTCGAAGTATTCTCCGCGAAATTTGACACATTTTTCCATACGATGGAACCAATCATTGAAGCAACCATTCCATTCGGAAGTTGGGGTCTCCAAAATGGCCGTTTTGTAGGCGTAGCTTCTTTAGGTGATGAAAATCTCTGTCCACGCAATTTATTCTTTATTTTAGGGAAAGTATAGAAATCATTAGGGCTTAGGTCGGGGCTGTACGTCGGATGGTCTAATAATTCTATGTTTTCTTGCTCTAAAAACTCTTTTGTTCTGTGCGCGGTGTGAGAACTCGCATTGTCGTGATGGAGGCTGATGCGGCGGTTGCAGTTCTCTCTACGGAGTTCAGAAACGACCTGTGGCAAACAAATGCTAGCATACCATTCTGCATTAACCGTTCTTTGTCCCTCAAGAGGAATAGTCGTAACATGGCCGGTTTTGGAGACAAACGTGGCCACCATTGTTTTTGCAACACTCCGTGAACGAACTATTTTTGTTGGCTTTAACTCATTTTCGAACACCCAAACTCGTGACTGGTTTTTTGTGTCGGGTTCGTACGCATATATCCAGGATTCGTCACCTGATACGATGTTGTATACAGCATTTGAGGATCCTGCGTGGAATCTTTCGAGAGTTCTGACGCACCAAGTAACGCGAGCCGCTTTTTGCTCTTCACATAGCAAATGCGGTATCCATCGGGAAAACAACTTTTTACACCTAATTGTTCATGCAAGATTATTTGTATTTGACTCATGCCAATGTCTAAAGTTGCCTGAATTTCGCGGTATGTCACATGTCGATCTTCCTCAATCAGCTTACGCACAGCATCAACGTTTTCTTGGGTGACTGCAGTTTTTGGACGACCTTGACGAGGATCATCACTGAGCTTGACACGTCCACGTTGAAATTCAGCAAACCAGCGATAAATTGTGGTTTTGGATGGGGCTTCATCACCAAATGCAGAAATCATCCGGTCAACACACTGGTTTTGTGTTAAACCACTTCGAAAGTCATAATAAATCATCGCTCTTGAATTTTCTCGATTCAATTCCATTTTCTCAGCGACTAAACAAGTTTGACAAAACCTTGTGAGAAGACCGTGAAATACGAAGTATCTTACTACCTAGTCTGTGACCGTGAATCTTTTTTTAAATAAATAAATGGTATTCGATTTGTAAAACCAAGGAGTTTTCAATTAAACAGATTTTAATATGACAGGAACAGTGGAAATATTCCATTCCCGATACTTTTAGTGCAGCCTATGTATTTACCGGTAGAAGAATGTTTGTATAGTTTAAAGGTATCTCAGTTCGTGTTAATCTAGCTGTATGAAGTTAAGAGCATTAGAGCATAAATGACAAGTTGACATCCCTTCATCTTCAAGCAGCGTTAACGCATGTCTAGATACGAGGCATTTGTATATGTAAATCTAGTCTATCTCAGCCAGACTTAGTCAACAATATTCCTTATTTGGACAACATAAAGTATAAATTATATTCACCGACCCTTGCCAAGTCGGACCATACCAAGACAGTGCTTAACAGATGACTCTCAGTCTAAATCAGACTGATCCGGCACCCAGGTTTTACTCTCGCCACCTCAGCAAAGCCCTAAGCCAAGGCCAAAGACCCGACCTTAACTGTGGCTTAGTTTTTAAGTTGTCGCCTTTCTGGATATTTTTTCGACTTCGCTGGTCTATCCGATTAAGCAGCAACAATTCCCTGATCTGCCTGCGCGAAGCCCATCATAAAAATAAATAAATAATCATTATTCAAAAGCAATAATGTTACTACCCAAAGACTTAAAGTAGGGTGAATTCAAAGACTGTATTCCTCTTCAAAATGCAGAATGCAGCGTTATACCAAAATAATCAAATTTTTTAGAATGGCATTCCACATAAAAACATTCACTGCAACATCCAGAGACCTGTAGCTAACCTAACTCTATTATTTCTAGAAGTGTGGAGCGCGGGCGGCGGGGCCGGCGGCGGCGGTACAGCATGCGGTAGCAGCGGCATGGACCTAAAGCACGAGGTGGCATACCGCGGCGTGCTGCCCGGTGCCGTGAAGGCCGAGCCCGGGGTCAGTCACAACGGCCACCAGGCTAACGGCCACGTGCGGGACTGGATGGCCGGGGGCGCTGGCGCGGGCTCTCCTTCCCCCGGCCCGCCGGCGCAGCCGCAGGGATACTCGTCACCATTGTCCTCTGGCAGCTACGGACCATACAGCCCCAATGGAAAGATAGGTCAGTCTCTTAGATATCGAGTTTTTTTAAGTACTGTGTACCACAAACGAACCAAATATTATATAGAAGAACGATGAACGAAGGCTAACGGCCGAAATTAATCTTTAGATTTAAGATTTTGAACTTGATCTGTTTTTGTGTTACGTGTGATGAGACAAATGCTCAATCCCAAATCCGTAGATTTTGGATTATCATCATCATCATTTCGACCGAATAAAGTCCACTGCTGGACACAGGCCTCCCTCAAAGATCACCACAACGACCGATACCGGTGTGTTGTTTGCTCATTGGGGGGTTTTGCCATAATCGCCACGCTTGGCAGGCGGGTTGGCGATCGCAGTTGAGTTGTTAATGTATTCGAAGGACGCTGCTGCCCATCCTCCGTCTAATCCCTTAGTCGGCTTTTACGACACCCACGGGATGAGATGGGTTGGTGCTATTCGTAGCCGGCACCACACGGCATTTTGGATTAGATTGATTATTAATGTTGGCCGTAAGAGAGCACGTTTTTAGCACATCGGTCGGAATGACCATACTATCAAATTCAAATTTCTAATTCTGCTCCAGAGTCGCGTGATAACGCTGCGTTTCAAAAATTATTAATATTCATGACTCGCTATAACAAAGATAACTAATACCTAAGAGACACTTCCTGCAGTCCGAAAGAGATTCTTGTAACAACTACCAGATAAAGATAAAGATCAGGCAATCATTTTTATTACTTTAATCTAGTTTTGAACGTAAGCTGATTTAGCAAAATGCGCAAATATGTCACTCCACTTAAAAACAACTATACTGATTAATTTTATCATTCACCTTGAATAAATGTGTAGCTTGAAAAATATAGCATCACTAAACGCTTTTTGATAGGTAAAACTAGTAGTGGCCGATGAATGGACGAACAGTTATTTTAGACTGCTACTTCGGCGTCTACGTATAAACCGTTTATAGTCCACCGATAAACTAGTCGAATCATTCAAAACGACATTAACTTACAACGTTGTCAACGTCAAACATTCAATTGTCCGGTGAAAGACGACAACTAGAATCACTGTTCTGTGTATGAAGCAAACTAGTCAAAATTCAACCGGTTTATGAACTCGTTCAACGTAGGCGATAAAAGGTTTCGTTGTGTCGAAGATAAACCTGTCTACGATGCACCACTAGGTAAAATACTTCTGACATTAAATGTAAGGTATCTTCTTTGGAGCCTGTTGATCAGTTAGGCTAACAATGAACTAATGTACAGTAACGCCCTAAGCCGCCAGCTTTCGGTCATCAAGCTTCTAAATTTAATGTCGTCTTAAATTTAGAAGCCTAATGACCGAATCGTCTCGTATTAAAATCACGTTTAAAAAAGGTTTTGCTCCTGTGTCGGCTATGAGGGCAGGGTCCACAATGGTACCTTGGATGGTACAGTCTGCAGCTTACGTGTCCCATCGATAAAGCTCAGTGTCAGATTTCTTCATATATAGTATATGTTTGATAAACCAATAGTCGACTTTGAAAAAATCCACGGGTGATCATGGGGTCCTGATTGCCAGAACCACACTACCAGAAGACCATTATAAGATGACAAACGGGATAGAATCATACGCATAAGTATTATTTGATGGTCCCTTTGGCGCTGTTACTCAGTTTTCTTCGCTACGTATCCCGGGTTTTATCCCCACACGAAACAAATATTTGTATAATTTACAGACGGTTGTTTGGGTTCCAACGAGAGGAAGAATTGCTAAACTTAAGTGACAGTGGGCGGGGCACATTGCTCGTAGAACGGATGGCCGATGGGGCCATAAATTTCTCGAATGGTGACCGCGTACCGGAAGACGCAGTGTGGGCAGACCCGGCACAAGGTGTACCGACGACCTGGCGAAGGTTGCGAGAATCCACTGGATGCGAGTAGCGCAGGACCGGTCATTGTGGCGATCTTTGGGGGAGGCCTATTTTCAGCAGTGGACGTCTTTCAGCTGAGATGATGATAATGATGTTTAGATTCCGGGTGTTTCTGCTTGTGAGATTTCTGTAAACTGTACCCACGATATATGAAATTACTAGTGTGGGGCATCGCTAAACAATACTCGATCACGCTGTCTCTGTCGTGACAGACTGAACTATTTTACAACAAGTCTCTCCCTCATTAAGTGTCCTTTCGAGTAATGATCATCAGCGATTATTAGTCTACATTCATAAACATGTATTTACGCATGCAAAACAAAACAATGTAAACATATGTCATTTCTTAACAAACAATGTCAGTAAACGACCCAGTTTTCATAATGTGACCGAACATAATTGTGTAACAGCAGGGAGCTAAGTGAAGAACGGTAATCTCGCATTGAATGCATGACCTACATGGCGGCGTAACAAAGAACTACAATAGTCCATTTCCCGACAACCTTCAGCCATTAATGATAGCCCGGGGCGTTGGAAATGCATTACACTTGTACGGTACCACTAACGGTAGGCAGGAATCCTTTTTATTAGACTCACGGAAGACCGGAACCAGAGCTTGACTTTCGATCATCTGTCTCTTCGTAACGACGCGCCGTCTGAAGCACGGAGGGGTCTCGATGCGATTGGTCCGCCATTTGAAGACAATTTGTTTTGTTTCTTTTTTTACGTAGGGAAAGGCACTCATAGCTAGTTACACTATCTACTACTACTACTACACGATCGGCGAGTTTAAGCAACGATTGGCGCAATCAGTCTGTGGATTGGCACTATGGGGACCGTATAGTGGTATTTGAACTGAGCACCTCTATGCAGAAGTCGGAGGTCACGTAAAAAGTCAGTCTCGGATTTTGTCATTAGAGGTCGAGTAGAGTCGTTAAGTTTACCGTATGGTGCCGGCTACGAATAGCGCCAACCCATCTCATCCCTTGAGTGTCCGTAAAAGGCGGAGCGAACCGGAGGATGGGCAGCAGTATCCTTCGAGTTCAGTAACTATCAACTGCGATCGCCAACCCGCCTGCCAAGCGTGGCGATTATGACAAAACCCCCCAATGAACACAAAACACACCCAGACCGGTCGCTGTGGCGACCTTTGGGGGAGGCTTGTGTCCAGCAGTGGACTTGATTCGGCTGAAATGATGAGCGTCGTTAAGCCAAGCTGAGGCCTTTGGGCGACTTGTACAACTATGATACGCGCGTTGTTTAACCCAACCTTTAAGGCTCATATAAATTTGCTTATACCAGCTGATTCTTAGAAGTTCAGGTACCAAAAAGTCCATACCATTTCTTTACATTTCAACTTTTAAATCTACGATCAAAACGACAGGGTAACACGTTGGTATCTTGTCCATTTAGTGCAAAATGGCAGAGTAACGAAGGTACATGCGTGTCACTGATGGGATGACACGATAGACCCTACTACGATTTATGTCGTCGTGACTGACATCTTTTGGGATACTTTAGTGATGCCGAATAAGTTGTCAGGATGGCAAAAGATATCGATGAAAAATGGTATTTTCAGCGTTATGATAAAAAGGTGACAGGTCGGCCGAAATGATGATGAAATGATGATAAAAAGGTGAATGTATTTTCAGATGCTTACTGTGCTCTGTCATCATTTATCTTCTTATAACAGAGAAGGAACAAGGATTGATTACTACGTTTCATCATTTCGGCCGAATGAAGTCCACTGCTGGACACAGGCCTCCCCCAAAGATCACTACAACGACCGATATGGATGTGTTGTGGGCTCATTGGGGGGTTTTGCCATAATCGCCACGCTTGGCAGACGGGTTGGCGATCGCAGTTGGAGTTGTTAATGGACTCGAAGGACGCTGCTGCCCATCCTCCGGCTAATTCCTTAGTCGACTTTTACGACACCCACGGGAGGAGATGGGGTGGTGGCATTCTGAGCCGGCACCACACGGCACTTGTGCACTGTTTACGCTTGATATCTGCGTATTGGCGTTTTCAGACCCATTGATCTCGGTTTCCTCACGATGTTTTCCTTCGCCGTTAATGTCACTGAGGTCATAGATTAAAGAAAATACATTATGACATTAAAGAAGGCACATAGTTATTTACCTATATACCAGGTTTGGAGCCCACAACCAAGAGTCCGTAGAGATCGTGTCTTTTTTCATACAACGTAATATCAAGTCATACGAGTAGAACACATTATTTAATGTAACTGTTTATTAATTTGTTATGGTATATAAATAATATATGTATGTCTTAGGTTTCCGTGATTATTACTGATTACTCGTATAAAAACACTTTTAAAAGATAACATCGCATATACCATGGATTATTGTTTTACCGATGTTTAGAACACTGCAGCGATCGTGGTCATAGGATGGTGCTGTCATTCACGAACGCTGCAAAGCCTGCTGTTTAAATGTTTTATTATGATATTAATTTATAGTTGTCGCATAGTTTCAAAAACCAATAAAATTATCAAAAATAACGTTAACGTTATAATTAACAAGTACCCGTAACTAAAACTAAACCTTGCCCCACACTAGGATTTCTCCTGTGTCGTGGGTGCGTTTACAGACATGAATTCCACACACAATACACCCAGACCCGGAAAAACTACCTGCAGATCATACAAATATTTGTTCCGTGCGGGAATCGAACCCACGACCCGGTGCGCAGCAGCCGACTGTATCAGCCACTGCACCAACCGTGCCGTCATTAATCAAGAATCATTTACATTTACAATAATCGACTGGAATTTCTGGTGAAAATAAATAATTCATAACTTGCGATATTCATAGCTGCCCGAGGCACGTTCTGGTCGATCCAGACGATAAAATCACGTTAGATCACATGAAGAGACTCGCGTTGTCTCGTTCACTAAACACCCGACCGTTGTACCGCCCTCGCCGCCGAGGATGCCCGCCTCACCGACGTCGCGGAGGCCTATCGATGCGTCACCTTCCCGTTCAAGTTAGCACTTCTCCCTCCCGTCTCTTGCTCGCGCCGGCCCGTGCCGAGCCTGTAGCTGTAAATGTCCCCTAATACAATTTAAATAATACCGATCCAGCTGTCCCCAAAACAATAGCTTGATATCCCCAGCAACGCCCTAAGCCGAGGTCCGTGTCCCGCAGGGGGCTCCCTTAGCGAAAGTTGCTTAGTTTATAATATTTAATTTAAGCCTGGCTGGAGGCCTCTTTTGGCTTCGCCAGCAAATGTCCGGTTAAGCAACCACATTTCCCAGAAATGTATGCGAGAAGCCCAACAAAAAAAAAAAAAAAAGATATACATAGCTACTAGTTTTTGTTGTGGGGAAATCCTCATAGACTTCCTCCGACTTGTGAAGGTAGGAGGGCATGCCGGACTCTTACCGGCTAGAAGCCCACGGTGTTCTTCCACTTACCTCTGGCTGGTGGTGAGGTATTCGCCTTTCAGCATTAGACCGCACCCCGGCTGGCATCGGCCCATAACTGCTTGACGGGCCCCGACTCTGTGCGGCCTGGCCGGCCGCACATACGTTCGGAAAATCGGGCGCAGAACACACGCGCATACATAGATACCTAACATCCAAAAAATAGTACTCACTTAGTATTCAGATTGTAGTAATATTTAATTATTTATCGTGTGTCGTGAGGTCCGGGTTCGCTAACTCACTTCTTATGCAGTGGGTTGCCGGTTCAAAATCTGACATTTACATGTACCTGACATGTGTATGTGACTTTTTAATGACAGTTGTATTGTCTTAGTTAATCTGAGACACCACTTCAACGGCGACGGCAAACATCGTGAAGAAACTTAGATCTGATGATCTGAAATCGCTAACACGCACTGCGTAAGCGTTATCAATGCCGTTCTTTTTTCTGTACACATGGCTACACATCAAGCTATACATTTCCAGTATAAGATAATCTCGCACTGTATAGGCTTTATGTACTATGAGAGATCAGCGTAAACTGGATAAGTGTAGCTTGATTCACTGATTCCTGATTGATAAAAAAGCTTTTGCCCAGTAACATGCCGTTTTTTTTAAAACTTTGCCTCACACTAGTATATTTCCTGTGTCGTGGGTTCAGCTTATAGATATACATTTCACATGCACAAACTCCCAGACCCAAAACAACCATGTGTAGATCATACAAATGTTTATTCCGTACGGGGATCAAACCCGCTACTGGTTGTGCATAAAGCCAGTCGCTTAGCCAGTGCGCCAGTCGTGCTGTCACAAAATATTACAATGTATGATGATATCTAACATATATGTCGCTGTGAGACACCCTACATAAAAAAACTGAAGCTTTTGCGTATTTTTCACTTTCCCTTTTAAATGGGATACTTCTAAGAAAGTGAAATAGATTTCGTTCAGTAACGATTTCCTTCCTAGAATAAAAATTACATTGTTTGTTTTTGTAATATTTTATTATCACGCATATATTATATTATTATTTTATTTATCCCACATATGACGCCATAAATAGTTAGGGACTATAAGAATGGTAATGTCCTTTGTGAAGATTATCGGCCAGAAATATATATGCATATTTGTAATATTTCCATTAATTAAAATTTAGACGTATTTAGAAATTGGCACGACTTGACTTTTGTTATACAAACGAATGTCGCAAAAAGAATTAATTATTATTCCGACGATGGAATTAGACGGTTATATTCTGAATATCTAATACATACATTGATTAAATAAATAAAAGAGTTGTTATTATAAAAACTACACGTAACATTACTTACCATAGATATCCGAGTACCGACCTACTCACAAAAAAATTCATATTTTTTTTTTTTATAAATCAAATTAATAATCGGTACAGATTGAAAAATTCTGAATGACACAGACACAGTAGTCTGTTAAAAACAACTAGATAATATAGTTACAGGTTGTCAGTTTAAATATTTACAATAGTGTTGGCGACCTCTGGCGACCTCACCGCCGCCGTCGCTGCTGACGATCCGCGACCAAGGACACGCTACTTTGCTTACTTAAGCTATACGTGTTATTAACACCCATTATCCATTTTATCAAGAACCCTGCATTTCATAGTGCCAGCCTCATTTCTTTGGCCACGCGAGAATCACGAAGGATCACATGACGCTGGTTGATGTCTTTATCAGACTGAGGATGGTTTTTTTCCGTGTTCCACGTTATCGTGCACAGCGATAATGAGGGCAACGACCTGACTATTGCGTGATTTAGATAGCAATGGCGTCATGTAGATATTTTCGTTCGTATCAACGTAAAAGTGTTATATACAAATATAATCGTAACGGAATGAGAGAAAGCAACAAACGTTAATTTCCCGGACACTAACCCCGTTAACATACCAGCAACAATTCAAAATAAAATGAAACTGCTATGGGCGGAAATCGTTAACGTCAAGTCGGAGATTTTCCATTATCGTATACGAAGTCAAATTAGCCGCGAGGTCAGGCCAAGTTCGCGCTCCTCCGCTAACAAACCTAGGAAAACACGTTATTGGAATGTCTGAACACAACAGAGGTGAATTGATGTATGTAATAAGGACTAGAAGCTAAGTATATTAGCGCCTCCGTGACGCCGCCGCTGCCCATGCCGCCTAGCCGCGCTGCAAAGAGCGCCTGCAGTGGATATTCTTACATTGTATATTTCTGCGATCAACTCGTCGTTATATTCGTTTCTACAAAAAAGAAAACTACAGATTCTATAAACAAAGCACCACGGCCAGTTACAGCTGCAGTGGCAGTGCGTGGGCCATTTTAAATCGATCTAAGTGATTCCACAAATCCGTGAGTGGTTAACACGGCACCAATCCCCATCCTATTTACATTATAACGTCATTCTCCGACAAAAGTGGTCCGAGTTCGATTCGGCTACCTGAATTTAATTTGCCATTACGATCTCCGGCGAACGAAAAACAGCATAATGATTCACACGCCTTTTATTAATTCTGAAAATGAAATGCTGGCTTAATTCCGGTAACTAATTAAGGAATAACTTGTACAAAGAAAAATAAGTCTGTCCCTGTTCTGGTAAAAGCATAATGTTACAATGTATGTACCTCATTATTTTCTTGTTAAGATTTATTTGACGATATTTCGGCCCCAAGAGCTTTTTATACAGATATTAAGACTGCTAGTACCTTACCGTACTAGCTCTCTTTATATTTGTATAAAAAGCTTAGAATTAAAATTGGTAACGAATGCAAAAAATAAATGTAATTAAACGCGATATACTATGATCTCGCAAAAACTCACAATTTACAATTAATGTTTTGAGAGCAACAACATATTTTGACTACGCACAGCTCAATTAAAATTAAAACGATATAAAATTAATAAGACGCGCGATGGTGAAACCGGTGCCGCAGCACTCGACACCCCGAGCCGCTCACACCGGTGTTGCTCCCTGTCGTCTTTAGTGGTGGCCATTTAGGGGGCCCATCTTGTGAGTGGCGAGTCAGCGTCTGCCACAGAATTTCACATTAAAAGTTGAAAGGCAGATGCCGTTTTTTCCGTTTTTCATAGCATTAAATCCATTAAGCACCTATTGCAATAGACCTGGTAATTGTAGTTTCCATTTCATACAATAGTTTTATACCTCCGGGGACAATTCGAGACTGCATTTTACAGTGCAGCCATGGAGAGTCCCCGGTTAGTGTCCCATTACATTTTAGATTAAAATTCTCTAAAGGGCCTCTGCGTGTTGGATCCATGTCCCCCCGCCTAAGCCTATCAAAAGATCGGGTTCCCCCTTACAGGGGATACAAGCCCGTGAATACGAGAAGAGAAACATATAAATAATCAAATGAAATCGAAAATCGCTGATAATTCACGTTTAGTTCTTTTTGTCTCTGGCCGCAAAGAAGCCAACAATCGAGGACACTGAATAAAAAAATAAAAAACGAGGCGCCATATTTCACGAGCAGTTCGAGAGCGCAATCGTGTTATTTAAAGAATTCTAATTCGATATTTAAAACGGACACACCGAACGAAATGCATTTAAGCGTGGGAGTATACAGTCGTAAGTTTATTTCGTCAATCCAGTTTGTTTAATGTTTTTTTAAATATTCATTCAGCCGCTCATAACTTTATTATTATAGCTACAATACAACACAGCCATGTACAAATAATAAGTATAATTTTCCCTATTAACGGCTAATAAAATATATAGAATTAAAGTCTGCCCGGTGCCCACCGAGACAAGCCAATCAATAGCCGTAACTTTCACAAGGCATTACGTGCCATCAATAAACTATTCCTGTGGTGTTATTTTACGGCATCTTACCTAAGCATTCCCACCGATCCAAAGTATTGCACTAACAAACACTAAGTTTTATGCTCTATCTATCTCTATCTCTATCTATCTATATATATATCTTGAGTATTTATGTACTACTGTTCACTGACCCAAGACTTAGAGATGAGTAAAAGCAATATAACAGTTTACGAGATAGGAATTTTCTTTTCTGCATTCAACTATACTATACGTCGACAAAATAAACGACTTAAACTATACTTGAAATCTTACTTTACTGCATTTTCATTTTCCTTCTGAAGAGAGCACTATTTTTCTGCAGCCAATAATTGTAAATTCAATTATTTCTGCCTGTTATTGCTGTATGTATTATTCCTCTGTGAGGTCGAGACGATTCTATACTTGTAAATCTATTAAAGGGCACTCAAAGAACATCTAAAAGAGGTAGTATTTATCTAACAACTAGAAGGTTTATTTTTTGTGGCTTATCGCAGTTATCTCCGGGAGATATGGCTGCCTATCCGTGGAATCTGGCGAAGCCAAAAGAGGCCATATAGACTTCAAACTACAAACTAAGTAACTGCAATTAAGATCGGTCGATGTGCGACTCTGACCTCGGCTTAAAGCATTGCTGGATCAGACTAGTGTCAGCTGGATCAAAAAGTTTTTCTGGTGATATTTAAAACTACTGGCTTGGCACGGGCCGACCCAAGCAGGGGTTGAGGGTCATAAATTGAGAGTGTTCCTCTGAAATTCTATTTTGATTTCTTATAAACATATTCATTAAACTACTTCATCATTTCGGCCGAATGAAGTCCACTGCTGGACACATGCCTCCACCAAAGATCACCACACAACGACCGATATGAGTGTGTTGTGTGCCGATTGGGGGGTTTTGCCATAACCACCACGCTTGGCAGATGGGTTGGCGATCGCAGTTGAGTTGTTGATGTACTCGAAGGACGCTGCTGCCCAACCTTCCTCCAAATCCCTTAGTCGACTTTTACGACACCCACGGGAGGAAATCGGGTGGATGTATCCTGAGCCGGCATCACACGGCTCACACACACCATGTATTTGTAAGAAGACCTCTAAGAAATCCAATAATGGATACAATGCAACATTAGAAACCCCTCTAAAGCAAATTCCCACCTAAACAAGTTCCGGCAAACCTCACTAAAATCAAAATCGCCAATAAAGATCAGCCAAAACAAAAATACGTTGTTTCAAATTTTGATTTAAATACAACAAATTTTTAAATCAAGTTGATTATTTCGTACGGTAAGACTGTTAGTTCTTATAAATAATTCATATTCTATGACCTAAGTTAGCGTTGTGAACTTGTGACATAACAAGGACTATGGCAAAGAGGTTATTTGGTGTAAACTTACGATAGAATTTTATGTTTTAAATTATATTGCCTACCAAAATTATTATTCTAACACGCTTAGTAATAAATAACACACTTTAATTTCCTTATTTCCTATATTTTTACTGGATCTTTTATTATTTTGAGACATAGTTTAAAGAGTTGAAAATATTCGTATGCAATGTCCATGACACGCAGCCCTCACTGATCCCAAATTGTGGCCCTCTTACTAACAATGGTCGGCGACCCATGACCTAGATGAATACTGCCTTGAACAGTTATTATGGTTTTTACTCACAAGAAGCTAAAGAGATTTATAAGCTAATTCAGGACCAAACGGTTCACAAAATTTATTAAAAAATAAAACGTTAAATAAAATAATAATGTTTTAAAGAGATCTAATCGAATGGAAGTAAATTAAACATAAAACGAACCCACATGAACGATGAAGCAAGTTCCAAGAACTTGCCTCAGTTTTCAATAAACAGTCGTAAATATAAAGTTATTGTCCCTAAAACGAATTCTCATATCAACTGTTATAAATATGACACATTTATTATGTAAATACATATGTACGAAAGAATAGGTCAAAATACTAAGAACACTCGCGTTTTAGCGGTGTTTGCCAAGTTGGCAACGAGCGTGCTTCATTGAGTTGTTTTATTGCATAAGCTGTAAGGATGCCACTACTTTATGACTTCGATTAATCTGACACATATGTCTAGTTATAACCTAACACAAATATTATGAAGTGGAATTTATACGAATTGGAAGTCTTTTCTTGGTGGATGCCATTAATCGCGTCAGGTATGTGTGAGATGTGACAAGGATGTGAGCTCAGCGAGTTGCCCTTGTGTGGTTGTGGTTGAGCTAAGCGATGCTTTTTTTTTTCTACTTGGACTTCCTCCGCCTTGGGAAGGGTGGAGGGGCATGCCGGGATCAAACCGGCTAAAACCCCATGGTGTCCTTCTTCTTACCTCTAGCTGGGGTGAGTTGTACGCTTTTCTGCATTAGACCGCTCCCCCGGCAGGTAACGCACACAGAAGGGGCCCGTCAATGATTGACGGGCCCCTTCTGTGTGCGGCCTCTTTGGCCGCACCTATCCTTCGGAGAGGCGCGCGCGGAACACGCTCGCCGCCATCTCGGGCCTGTTTCTGTTCGGGCGACGAACCAGGGGCGGTCCGCTCCTCATGGTGGCTGGAGATCGTCCAACACCCTACCCCGGCGCCCACGCCCGGTGTGTCTTCTGCGGAGGGGATCGGAGATCTCCCTCCGTCCCCGCTCTGCCGACTCCTTTGCTTGCATCACTTCCTCGCAAAAGGAGGCGACGGCATCCCACGCGTTCTCGCTCCGGACGATGGACTGAACCACGGCTGGAAGCGAGAGGTCACCCCCTTCGACCGCCACGACGAGGTCACGGCGCTGCGCTGCCCAAGCTGGGCACTCCTCCAACGTGTGCTGCGCCGTGTCCTCCGGGCAGTCTCCGCAGTGATGACAACCAGGCGTCTCTTCTCGGCCTATTCGACACAGGTACTTCCCGAAACACCCATGGTTCGAGAGTACCTGCGTCATCCGGTAGGTGCGCCATGCCGCCTCTCCAGCCATTCCTCCATTACCGGTCTTACCACCGCTATCACGGCGTGCCCTGCAGTGGGCCGCTCCAGTCGCCCTTTCCACACCGCCACCAGGATCCGCCGGAGCTCGAACCGTCCAGCAGATGGGGCGGTATGCTGACGGTGACTCCACCGGACGCCCCGGCTTCCTCAACAGGGCCAGGTATGCCGTCGGGCCCTGGGGCGGTGTTCTTGGCCTGCAGCCGTCGCACCGCCTCTTTCATCTCTGCCTGGGTCACTTCGGGCACGTTGTCGTCCTCGTCTTCCGCGTTGAGCGCCATAGAAGGCAGCACCATCTACGGCGGAGTGTGCTCAGCCCTTGAGGGGAACAGAGCGCTCACTACGCTCTCCAGCAGCTGAGGCCGGAGACTCTGAGACAGCAGGTGGGCCCACGGGCGAAGCTTGCCTCTTACCAGCAGGTAGGGGCACGGATCGCGGTCCAGAGTCGCCAGCAGTTCCTCGCGGGCCTGTGTTTTGGCCCGCGCTATTGCCACTTGGACAGCTTTCTTTCTCTGGAGCTAAGCGATGCTGATGCATGCGTCTTGCTCGTGAACGGGTGCCGTCTGTCGAGACTGGTCAGCTGTTAACTGCCCTGGCAAAAGAATTATTATAACATTATTGTTATCCTATCTTTAAAAATGTACCCTACATTTTCTCTTTATATATTTAATCATCATTTGTATCAAACAACATTGTAATCTCAATTATTTTTTAAAGAATATCCATGGCTCTTCTCCGTAGGATAAACCAATTGGAACCGAGCAGCTTTAATTCTGACATTCCGTAAGTGCCAGTAATTAGTTTATTTAAAATAAAAAACTTTGACTTGACTTGAATAGTGCAAAATACTACATTCTGAAGTTACTAATACAGTTGCGAAGCGTAGCGATTAGGCCAATATCGAGCTAATAACTCTCATTATAGCTTTCTATTTGAAGGCCGCGTCTAATCAATATACGTACCAGCTATAAATAATGTTTTTTTTTGTAACTTGTGTGCAAAGTTCTTTACTTGTTACGGCTTCCTAATAAGTTTAAATTGCCCTAATACTCGAATTTTCCTTGATACAGCACTTCATATTCGTCGTATTAATAAGTGCCCTTGTTTTACAACTTTGTTCGTTGTTATTCTTACGTATACCCTTAACAGGCACTTTTAGCTACATCATATTATTGAAACGTATAAACTTTGTCGTCGTCATCATCAGATCAGCCGTAAGACGTCCATTATCATCATCATATCAGCCAAAGAGCGTCCACTGCTGAACAAAAGCATTCCCATAGACTTCCACAACGGCCAGTTACATGTCGTGTGTCGACATTTTGGGGAGAATATGCCAGTTCCCACCATGCTTGACAGGCGGGTTGATGAGCGCAAAATGGCTGTTGTTCCACAAAGGGACGCAGATGCCAATTTGCCAATTCTCACCACGGGTTGGTGAGCGCAGACTTGCTACTGTTCCCCAGAAAGGACGCTGCTGCCCATCCCTCCGGTTTAGGGTCCCTTAGTAACCTTTTACGACATCCACAGGCCTCCCCCACAGATCTCCACAACGACCGCGTACATGCCACCCGCATCCATCGACTCATAGTTGCCTTCATCAGGTCGTCTGCCCATCTCGCTAGAGGGTATACCACGCTGCGTTTTCCGATGCGTGGTCTCCATTATTACACAACTTATTACCCGAACGACAATCTGTTCTACGTGCAATCTGCCGCTCTCATTGCCACTTCAGCTTCCTAGTTCTAACCATGTAACCATTTGCATATCGTTACCAGAATGTTTTGCTAAATATATTGAGTTCAACTACCTCATAGAGTACACATAGTATAAAATAAAGCCCCGAAGAGCACTGTCTGTCTGTATGTGCATACATACAGTGCTCTCTAATAAAATAAAAAATAAACTCTAATCTCTGTAACAACCGAACAGATTCTAGTAAAATTTCTATCAATAGATAAGCTCACATATGGTAAAGTTATTGCTGTATAAATAATGTGTTGTACTAATAAGCTGGTCTATGTCGATTTTTCTCAACGGGATGCGAAATACTCTAGCCGTCGACTCTACCTATAGCTATCGAAATCTAATCTACAAATTTCAAATAATGTTTCAATCAAGACTCATTGTAGCAGTGTTAAAAGTCCCACATTCATCATCTTCCTGTCCTGGCCGTAAGTTACTTGGAGTTGGCGCAATATGATTTTCTCTTCTTCGTTGTCAAAAGACCCACATTCCGTAGTTGACATTGACCGACTAATATGGGATACTTTTAAAAACTCCCCCACTACCGGCCCTGCTGTCAAATCGATACAGAAAACAAAGTTAACCTCGAGAATGCATTGCACGTCAACCGTATCGGGTCTGTCTGTATCAATAGCGTGCTTTCGCCAACGATGTCATAATTACCATTGTTTATCGCGTTGGGGCCAAGGCCGCAGATATCGCGCGTCTGAACCCGTGTGAACTGAGCGTGGCGCAATCTTTACTCCGTAGCGTTACGTATCGACCGGATCTCACACTCGTTAGTGTAGATTACACCCCTATAGTCGGTTACTGTTAGTTTTATTTTTCTGTGTAAAAGACCACATAACGATGGTTCTTTTTTTCAATTGCTGTTAGATCCAAATAATCTCTAATATTTCCGTGTGGTGGCCGGATTCCGTGTAGTGCCCAGATTAAGAAAATAGCATCACTCCAGTTCCTCCCGTGGATTTCGCAAAAGGCGACAAAGGGACTTAACCAGAGGAATGGGCAGCAGCGTCTCTTCCGTGAAACAGTAAGCATACTGAGCTCACAAACCCGCCTGCCAAGCGTGGTGAATACTGGCAAATTCCCCCCAAAATGACGACACAGTTGTGGAAATCTATGGCCTCTGTTCAGCAGTGGACGTCCTTTGGGTGACATTATGAGTCTATTAAATTGAGGTACTTCTAGTGTACTCTAATTACATTATTTCAGATATTTCTCTCACAAAGCCACTAATGAAAGATCGCCGAAGTAATCCTTAAAGTCTAATAAATGACATTTATAACAGTTCATCCACAATTAAAATCCGTTCCATAACTTTTAAAAATGATGTTAATTGCTTCACCCTAAAAAAAATTACCGTAGAAAAGTATAGTATTCCTGTTTAATAGCAGATCACAGTGACTTTGAAAAATGTGATGAATGAAAAGTACGGACGACTATGTGGCATGAATGCACGATAGCACAACCTTGTGGCAGAGGATACACGTGATACGTATACAAACATATTGGTACTTTCATAGTGTCGTAATACAACGCTATTGTTGATTACGGAGTCGGCAGAGCCTTCTGATATCTGCAGGAAACACTTCAAAGGTTAAATACTCCTATTTCTGAATATACTAAACAGCAACTGCAGTAGATTTAGATTTTCTTAAACTGGACCCTAAGTCTATGGGGGAGGCCTTTGTTCAGTAGTGATGATGATGATGAAACAGGACTCGATAAAATGAAGAAATGTTTTAATATAAGTTTAGGCCTATTGTTCTGCGTCACGAAGTATAATACCACATAATATGATACGTAGATAAAATACTTCTTATCAAATGTTTGTCTACGGAAACATTACAGATAATAAAAATGTTTTAAATTATTAACAAAACATATTGCTACAGCTGTTTCAGGACTATTCAGAAAATCTAGAATAGTTATGGCCTTGCGTGTGGACCAAAGTTTGTTACATATATTAAAACAAGGCCGAATACGTAAAGCTTTTGTAGTACTATGACATTAATAGCGAATTTTATTTCACATAATATATTATTTTCTAAATATAAACTGGGGGCTTTCCATAAAATTCCTGCCTGGCTGGAGACTTGACTGACTTTATTAGACTGAAACGAAGATTGCAATCATGGCTGTAGCTAGGACAACACTACAACTTCTACAAATAACCAAACTGCTAGGGGTATCCCATATTTACAACGAAAAGAGTCCTCTGTTTGTTGAAGAATGTTAAAGAATAAATCCCTAAGATTGACGCTTGCCAAATTTTATGCGCAGAATCATTCAAACATATATTTTAAGATAAACGCTACAGAAACGTAGTATACATTTATATATATATCACTTCCATACTTACAAGTTCTTGTTACTGAGAATGCATACAAAACATTAAGCATTATTAATAATGGTATGAAGCCATTTTTCATTCGGTTCTTTAAGAGAACAGTTAAAAATGAATCACAAAAAGGTAGTAAAATAGGATACTGACTTAGTTACATAAGCAAAGTAACGGCAGTGTAGTGTATCTGGACACCTAAATTAGTGCAATCGTATGCTAATTTGCACTAAACTAAGGCAGCTCCTAAGTCTCTATCTGTCTTCAATTTTGAATCCCTAAGAGTTTCCTATACAGTTGGGCATGAACTTATCGATTGGTGCAAACAGATATTAGACCTCAAAACTAATTAATGACATCACCAATACATTTACTAAACCCCATGAGAGGGCCAGGCGATATCCTATTCTATGCCGGAGACCACAGCGAAAATTATTAATACATTCATAAATAACTCACAAGAAACCAATTTATCCGTCGATAATTTTATTTAACTATAAAATGGAGGAAATTATTGTAAAGTCGAGAGCGGATGCGTAGGCGCAGGTCTGAGTGCGAATAATGACTCGCACGCGTGTTACAAACGACGCCGACAAATTCCATTGTAGGAGATCGTGCGCAGAATTGATGCGCGAACAATTGCACTACATATTAGGGCTGACTATTCTTTTTCTGTTGATTACTGATTCATCTACATCATCATATCAGCCAAAGGACGTCCACTGCTGAACAAAAGCCACCCATACGTTTCTACAATTGTGTCGTTATTTTAAGGGGTTTTTGCCAGTACTCACTCACGCTTGGCAGGCGGGTTGGTGAGCGCAGTATAGTTACTGTTCAATAGACGCGACACTGCTGCCCATCCCTCTGGTTTAGAGTCCCTTCATCGCTTTTTACGAAACCCACGGTAGGACATTGAGTGGTGCTATATTCTTAATCCGAACACCACACGGATACTGATTGATTGATTCGTATTAATGAAGCCAATTTTTCTGAATATACTAGATACTGAGATACAAGAATGAGTGATTTAGAAAAAAAGCGCAAGACGATCGATCGAATGTTAAGAAGTTACCATATGAACGGGGGTTGAAATATGAAAATTTGTTTTGATGTTTCGTTTCACATCGTAAGCAAACAACATAACACCACTTTACAGCTTTCTTGACAAGCTACAAAAACTAATGGCTTAATTACTTAGTTACACAATTCTCCTTTTTCATTTACTTTCTAGCCTGAAGTTTCTAAAGGATCACTATCACTTACACTTATATGAAATCAATTATAATTCTCCAACATATTAAACAAATACCACATTCTCCATCTTAGGTACAGGATACCACATTCCCCATCTTATGTATAGGATACAATTTTAGGTGTAGTCAAGCGACTGGGACTACGAGGTAGGTATACTGGAAGCCCGGTCCCAATCGCCGAGTAGTGTTTTTTGAATCAGTCGACTGGGACTACAAGTGGAAACCATGTAACGAAAACTGTACAATCAACAACAAAAAAATTAAAAACCATTCGCGATTTAATGCTATAATATTAACGTTAAGAACAAAGCGTTTGTTCTTAACGTTAATATTGTAGCATCATGTCATCGTCCATAGAAATATAGGTTAAAATTGCTGCAGAGCCGCGCGAATTTCAAGGTACTTCAAATACCTTTTCTTCTAAACTAGTACTAGAATTTGTGATGTTTTTCTTATATGGTTGCTGTCCCCGGAAGAAAAATAAATGGATCAGGCAACCAGGACTGCGGTCTCAGTCGCATCACTACTCAAGTTTAGTATTTAAATAACTTTTTTTTGTTGGACTCAGTGGTATTTCTACATGTACTGACGCCTACCGGCTAAAGCTACTAGGGTGTGGGGCGGTCATCTACGGCACCTAAGGGGGCTCTAGGTCCTCGTATGATCACACTAGAGCCGCCCACTTGTGCGATAGGCCCGCGGGGGGAGTATTTAAATACCTACCCACTTGTTTTCATTTTTTATCTAATAAAAAACTACTGCGCTCGCGGTCACGATAGATTACGTAAACTTGGCTATATTCCAATCTACCAGAGACAACCTTAGTAAGAGTACCTTTTGTACTTACATATAATAAAATGCTCTACTATACATATATGTATGGTAAGGTATATGTATGTAGAACGACAATCACAACACACACAAAAGCAATTCATTGCATTGTTTATTTACAGGCAACGATGCGTGAAATTGCTCTTAGTTTAGTTTGTCGTATAAACCATTACATTTATCATGCAGAAGGCAGGAACATGATAAATATGGTAAGCAAAAGCTAGGGGATTTTGTTTCAATAAAATATGCCTTTGTAAATGTCAAACGGCTATGTATACAAGCTGTCCTGTTAAGGGTATAACTTGCCAAACGTTAGTTATATCTATCATTTTCATCAAGTCCACTGCTGGACACAGGCCTCTCCCAAACCCCCAAGATCGCCACAACGATCGGTCTAGGTGTATTGTGTACTGTTGGGGGAGTTTCGCCATAATCGTCACGCTTGACAGGCAGGTTGGCGATCGCAGTTGAAGGACGCTGCTGCCTATCCTCCGGCTAATCCCATAGTCGCCTTTACGATGCCTACGGACTAAGGCATGCAGCTATTATGTAGGTCGCATAAAAATTACAAACAGATGAAAAGTCAAAACTAATAATCTCACTTCCAATATTAAATTTAAAACCGACGATCTGTGATTGATGGCAATAACTGAGAAATACTTGATCTTCATAATTGTGGATTACTATATAATAACGTATATAACTTCTTCGTCGATGTGTACCTTTTCCGGACTCCTTGGATTATGATGGTTGCCTCGCTGTGTGGTTTCATACGTACCTTCGCGTTGGTATCATAAAGGTAATATAACAATTTTGTGAAACGGATGGCGGATCGCAGCGGTATCCTTGTGCGCTTAATAATAACTTACTGCGATCTCCCATCTATTTCCCAAACCTAGTGATTAGGTATGGTAATTATACCTCACGAAAAACAGATGCAATACGAATCTTAATAAATTGAACATCAGCTTCCTTACCATAAGCAATGACCGGTTAAGCAACCACATTTCCCAGAAATGTATGCGAGAAGCCCAACAAAAAAAAACTTACCATAGACTGCCCTCGGAGGAAAATAAAGTTTCATTGAGCAAGATGGAACTGTCTTTCTGGTTAATCACATGTACTTAAGGATAAATAAATGCGATACTGACGGTGAGATGCAAGTGGGAGTGGTAACAAAATGCCTAAAATTAATGGACAAATGCGCTATTCTATAAGAACTCACTAGCAAACTCACTTCTGAATCCGCAGTGATATCTCTAATTTCGTATTGTTTTTACTACTTTTCAGTGCGGATCCATAAGTGAGTATTCATCACTAACAAACCCACTGAATCCGCAGTGACACCTCTAATTTCGTATTGTTTTTACTACTTTTCAGTGCGGACCCATAAATGAGTATTCATCACTAACAAACCCACTGAATCCGCAGTGACAACGCTAATTTCGTATTGTTTTTACTACTTTTCAGTGCGGATCCATAAATGAGTATTCATCACTAACAAACCCACTTCTGAATCAGCAATGAAATATCTAATTACGTATTGTTTATATTACTTTTCACTGTGGATTTAGAAGGAGTTTTCTAGTGAGTTCTTCCAGAAACAAATGAGAAACCTCTAATTCATTTAAGCATGTAATTTCTCCTCCATTTTGCATTAAATCACTTCAAATTACTGCGAAGCTGTTAGCCAATTGTAAGCAACATAAAGAGGTTTCAAAGCTCCAATTTATTTTGAACCCATTGTACAAAAGAAAGCACTTATACAATAAGAATCTGGATTACGCGTCTTAAAGGATTCAGGAAAAGTTCTCGAACAATATCTCTTTTAAAGGAGTTTGTTTCAAATTAGACGGTTAGTAAATGGAGATTGACGAAGACATTTCTAATTTCTTCACAATTGGATTCTGAAAAATAAATAGGTAGGTAACTAAGTTCAATTGAATAGGCTCCTCCTCGTGTTTTTCCTCAAAAAGCTTTCCAGGTTTTTATTTATATAAAAAACACGAGTATTTTGTAATAGTGTTCTGTATCTGACACATTCAGATACAGAACACTATTACAAAATACTCGTTACACCTTGGTATCCAAAGAATGTTCACACACTGACTTTGTCTTTGCAGAGTAAACAGATCAAAAACCGTCTCACGCCCACGAACTCCGATAGTTTATGATATCCTAAGTTTATAACTTCCATCCATTTCATGTGGTTCCCAGCAATGAATAGACGCATCGGTACCCATGGGTGTCGTAAGAGGCGATTAAGGGTCGATATCAAGAGGATGAGTAACATACTACGATCACCAATCAACCTGCAAAACGTGGTGATTATGGCTTTATCCCCTGTGACCGTTTATTGTAGTAATCGTTAGGAGGCCCGTGTTCAGCAGTGAACGTTTATGTGTGATGTGGAAGTTTAAATCTGAATACACGAACTAAACTCATTAAGTTTGATCCAAGAGCAGACATCGGTTAAGAAATTTTATATAGAAACTCAAATAAAATTACATATTTGCTAGTTTTAAAACTTATTGGTTTATTTTATTATCCGCTACATAAAAAGTCATTGTGTCTGGATTAAGCATATAGCACCACTCCATCTCCTGTCGATAACTTAAAAGGCAATTATGGCACTCTAATCCAGAGGAATGGGCAGTAGCGTCCCTTCTGTAGAATTAAATAGCCATACTGCGCTCACCAACCCGCCTGCCACGCTTGGTGAGTACTGGAAAATGCTGTGCTGCTAAATGAAGATTGGGGAAATCTATGGGGAGGCCTTTGTTCAGCTGTAGACGTATTTAGCTGATATAATTATGATGATGATGAAAAGGTCATTGACTTACTTTGCCTGCCTATTTATGATACCAAAAACAAGCAAAAATAATATCTAAACATGAAATGACTAATATATAAGCAACATTAAATTCTAGTCACACTTATAAATTAAACCAATACCATAAAACTAACTTTCGCCTCGAAAATGAAGAGATTACCTTTGGTTAACGGCTGAATTTAATCCTATCTAGAGAAGCTCGATCGAACACATACGATACAACATTTATTTTACCTTAATAGTCACGAATGCTACCTGGGGCCTAATGGCGCTAACTTCAGCCAACATGCTTGCTAAGTCCATTCTACACCTAACGGGACGAGGACGACATGAGACAACAACTTCGTTAATTGGCAGGACAGAACGTTTTTACAAAATACAGTATTTTCTATCTTACAGGTTTTTATTTCGACTTTTATGTTAAAGAATTTACTGGTTTGGAATGGTGCCGGCTCAGAATACCACCACATCATCTCCTCTCGTGGGTGTCGTAAAAGTCGACTAAGAGATTAGCCGGAGGATGGGCAGCAGCGTCCTTCGAGTACATTAACAACTCAACTGCGATGGCGATCGCAGTTGAGTTGTTAAGCGTGTGGCAAGCATGGCGATTATGGCAAAACCCCCCAATGAGCCCACAACACACCCATATCGGTCGTTGTGGTGATTTTTGGGGGAGGCCTGTGTCCAGCAGTGGACTTCATTCAACCGAAATGATGAATGTTCTGGAATGGCAGATATAAACTATTTACATCTGTGCCATTATTTTCATATAATGTAATTTGTCAGAACACAAAGTTCCGTCTAGTGTTGGGACAAAGTATATGTCAGAAACTGGAGATGCCATGTTATCCTGTGGATGTTATCATATAAGGTGAGTACATTATGGAGCTCTAAACCAGAGTGATGGGTAACGGCGTCCCCTCTATAGGTCAGCAGGCATTCTGCGCTCACTAACCCGCCTGCCAAAGCGTAGTGAGTACTAGCAATCATATCAGCCAAAGTAAGTCCACTGCTGAATAAAGCCCTCCCCCACAGATTTGCACAACTGTGACATCGTTTTGGGGGGAATTTGCCAATACTCACCACGCTTGGCACGCGGGTTGGTAACCACAGTATGGCTACTGTTTTACAGAAGGGATTCTGCTGCCCATCTCTCTAGTATAGTCACCTTTAGTCGCCTTTAACGACATCCACAGGAGGACATGGAGTGGTACTATATTCTTAATCTGGACACCACACGGACGAGTACTAGCGAATACCCCCCAAAATGACGACACAATTGTGGAAATCTATAAGGGAGTCGCTTGTTCAGCAGTGGAGGTATTTTAGCTGATATGATGGTGATGACAAAGCTATCGCTTGCTCAAAGGATTCAAACTAAACGAATAAAACCATTGAGGCGTCACCCACTAAATTCCTTTTCACGTAAAAGCAATTTAGAATAAAAATATTGTAGATATCGTGCTCAAACACACTTCATTTACAACCAAATATCCCTTCATATCTCGCAGCACAATATCACATTACCATTCTTTCACACTGCAGAATTTAAATCCCGCATCTCGTATGTAGCGGCCTTAGCATGGCCATTAGGGTAGCTACACGCTACGGTCGTGACTATCTCGTAACTTTGCGTGCTAAGCGTCCTAATAGAAACATTCTCTTTTTAAACCTCACTATCTAACCAGCATCGTTAGGTACAGTATGGTAAATGGAACATTTAAAATTGGGGTGTATAAACAGATCAAATCTCTTCTTTATAATCTATCGCATATAACAGCGAGCTTCCAATTTGTATGAGAGTACTTCTCTATAGCAAGCACCTTAGATCTAATAATATATAACAAAAAAAATAGTAATCCTATGACGTAATAGGCTAATCCAAAATAAAAAATAGGATATTGGCTTTTCGTCAGGTTTTTAAATAAATAATGGATTGTACCGGCCGTTTAAAACACTATTATTAAGTTCATTACATCCGTAAACAGCTTTGTTTTTTCATTAAAATATTTATTGAACGTAAAATTATAATCCATCAATTATTTATCAAACCAATTTACAAGTAAAGTCTGAGAGAAAGATGTCTTTTGCACAACGAAAAGCTGAATGCTTGGCAAGCGGAATGGTGAGCGCAGTATGAGTGCTGTTTGACAGAAGGGACGCTGCTGCTCATACCTCAGGCTTAGAGTCCCTTAGTCGCTTTTTACGACATCCTTGGGAGGAGATGGAGTGGTGCTATATTCTTACTCCAGTTATAACACGGCTGCAAAGCCCAAGCTCTGTTAAAATACGGTAAATACGTTAAAGTTGATTGACTGCACTATCAGTTAATTAATGTACACTAACATCTTTTGAGAACAAAACTAAAGAAGCGACCCTATTACATCACTGTTTTAAACGTATCGGATCGTGACGGTACGAACAAATAAGTTGTGAGGTAGGTCGCGGTATGACCCAGCGAATTGGGACACCCAGCCTCCGTGCCCTAGTTCAACAGGGGAGCTGCCCGGCCATGTGTGTACGTAGGCTTTGTGCTCTCGGATAGTTCTAGTGTACTGCCATTGAGTACACATATGGGTTTATATGCGAATAAACAGCGGGGCAATTAATAAGGCTTATACTGGATTTGATGAAAATAGGCTTCGCTTTAGTTGAGGGTTTGTTTTTCTTTATTATTTAAAGATGGAAATAGCTTTAGTTACGGGTTATTTTTTCTTTATTGTTTAAAAATGGAAATAGCTTCAGCTATATTTGACGGTTGTTTTTTTCTTTATCAACATTATGGCACTGAACGCGAGGGCAACATTTCATGTGCAGTAATGAAACTTTTTTTCCTTGTTAAGGCGCTTGGCAGAAATATTTCAAAGCGACTGTACGATTCTGTTTCTTCGCGTATAAGTGTATATATATGAAGGTATTTACTGGTTATAGGTCTGTTATTGCAAGCGTCTGGCCAGAATGGTGCCAACTGAGTGCCAAATATCTGCAGCCAACCAAAACATTACTGTGTTCCAGTTACTCCGTGTGGTGTCCGGATTACGAACCTCCCATGGATGTCGTAAATGATGATTTAGGGACTTTAAATCAACGGGATGGGCAGCAGCGTTCCTTCTGTTGAACAGTAGCCATACTGTGCTCACCACGCCACCTGCCAAGTGTGGTGAATACTGACAAATTCCCATATTCCGGTACTCACCACGCCTTTGTTCGGCAGTATCTTTCCTCTTGCTGATATGATGATGAGTCCATGCGGTGTCTGGATTAAGAATATAGCACCGCTCCATCTCCTCCCGTTGGATGTCGTAGAAGGCGACTAAGGGACTCTAAACTAGAGGGATGGTCAGCAGCAGCATTCTGTGGTTTAGTAGTCATACTGCGCTCACCAACCCGCCTGTCAAGCGTGGTGAGTATTGATACCCCCAAAATAACGACACAATTGTGGAAATCGATGGGGAGGCCTTTGTCCAGCGGTGGCCGTATAAATGGCTGATATGACGATATAATGATGTGTTCTGATTAGAAGGTCACTGTAGCCAGTGAAATGACCGAGCATAAGAAAATAACGAAGGTCTCGGGGTGTCGAGCGCAGTGTGACGTGTCACACAGGTCTAGTCCTGGGTAGCATTGAAGTTATTCCCTAACATGCAGACATGATGCTTACCACCAGGCGAATAATTTGCTCGCCTATTCACTAGGAAAGTATAAAAAAAATGTGTAATAAGATTTTTGGCGGCACGGTTGGTGCAGTGGCCGATATAGTCGGCTGCGCACCGGGTCGTGAGTTCGATCCCCGCACGGAAAAAATATTTGTACGATCTGCAGGTAGTTGTTCCGGGTCTGGGTGTATTGTATGTGGAATTTGTGTATGTATGTATGTTTAGTCTAAATATGTACTTTAATATACGTTCGGCTTAGGCATTGTAGATAGTTTTATTCTTTTTGTGGTTGCAGCTTTGTGTGACGCACACAGCACAATAGAGTAGTAACATTATTTAATTATAATATACATATTATGCATACTACGAGGTATTGCTGAAAATCAGCGCCGCACCGCTAACTGCGATGTGGCTTTAGGCTGAGCAATGTCTCTTTTTGATCGGTATTGCGACGCACACCACTAACCCATTAACTTTATTTATAAATAATAAATGTATTCTTCCAGCTATCTTCATATTGCATGGTTTGTTGTATGTTGATGTCTAAATATGTCTGTTAATGGTTTGTTTGTATATAATTTTGCTTTATCTACCCAATTTATGCTTTCTGTAAGTGATGTGTGTTGCCCTATCTATCCGAATAAATTTATTTTCTTTCTTTCTTTCTTTCTTTCAAAAAACAAATAACCTTGTATAAAATTCGTATCGATAATATTAATATTATTTTTAAGCCGTCATCATCAGCCACTTCATTTTTGTGCAGCATCTCCTAGCCATTTAATAATAATCGATGTACCTATGTATTTCATTTTCCTGTTATACTAGTTTATGGGTCACTGTGCCGTTCCGGGACCAACGATGCTGTGACCCGGTCGTAGCCCAGTTTATTTACCGAACATAAAAATGTCATAAACAGTTTATATTATGACAAAAACTATTTCTTAGTATATCCGACGTATAATTTGTCCGTCTTGTGACTGAAATCTAGATACCTACTTTATTTTATTGTAGCACGTGGAATTTCTAGATGAACTTCCTTCATCCCGGGGAAGGACGAAGGGGCATTCCAGACTCCTACTGGCTAAAACCACTAGGGCGGTTATCTTCGGCACCTAAGGGGGGCTCCAGGTCCTGGTATGATCACACTAGAGCCACGCCTAGAACGTCCACTGTCGGACACGGGTATTACAGACGTAGGGGATTTTTGCCATAATCCCATAAAATGCCATAAAATTTGCGATCGCAGTCGGGTTGTAATTAATGTACTCAAAGAATGCTACTGCCTGCATAGTCGCATTTTATGATACCCACGGGATGGCTAAGATGGGTTTATGCTACTCATAGCCGTGCACACGGCACACGACAGTAAACCTGTACTACCTTTCTGCAAGTCTAAGAAATATCTTTTGACAGCTGTCAAAATATGTCCACTCGAGAACCTTTCTGCCCCAACGGCCCGCAGTTTTACGAGCTATGTGCCCTGTCCATTGCCACTTCAGCTTACTAATCCTTATTGTCGAACCGATCGTTGTAGAAATCTTTGGGGGAGGCCTTTGTTCTGCAGTAGACGTCATTCGGCTGATATGGAGATGATGATGGGAGAAAAATCATCACGTGTCACGCGCTCTAAGGATATTTTTACCCCATACGGTATTAAAACGGTAGTACCTAAGTAATTACCATTTACCGGACACGATTCTAAACTCCGAACTTCCAGAAAACTCAAGAAATCTAAATATTTATTGATGCGCTACCATGTATTTATTAAACGTTTACAATACTCAGTAAAATTGAATTACTGTTACCAGCTTGTTTGTATTATTATTAATTTAACCGCTTTGGATGTTCCTACAACATTGAAGATGATATTAATATTAAACCATTTATTATCGACTTTCGAAGCTTACGTTGCCTGAAAGTAAGTGAATTTCTTAACAGATAATACTAGTTATCTTTATGTTTAACTGTTATCCCCCAATAACTACCATACTAGCAGCATGATTGGTTCTTATAACTTTTAGGGTTTAACATTACAAAACATCATATAACAAACATCCATAGAATAAGCACAGGCCCTGGTTTTTTTTTTGTTTTTTTTTGTTGGGCTTCTCGCATACATTACTGGGACGGTGGGGTGACGCGGCGATAGGCCTCCGCGACGTCGGTGAGGCGGGCATCTTCGGCGGCGAGGGCGGTACAACGGTCGGGTGTTTAGTGAACGAGACAACGCGAGTCTCTTCATGTGATCTAACGTGATTTTATCGTCTGGATCGACCAGAACGTGCCTCGGGCGGCGTACTCTACTGATACGGGAGGGTTCGTAGTTGGCGGCTGATACCACAAGGGGATTTGGGTGGGACAGGGCAGAATCGAGATAGCGTTTAGACGCTTGTTTCATAAATTGCCTGATGGTCGACAAGTTAAGGTCGAAATGGAGTTGGTCGTTTCGCATGTACAGAGGCGCTCCGGTGGCCTTGCGCATGAAACGGGTTTGGAGGGTTTCGAATCTACGGAGTAGGTATGATTCAGCGTGTGCGAACACTGGGCTGGCATAGGTCATGATGGGTCGAATGCATGTGGTGTAAATTCTCACCTTATTTCTAAGGGATAATTTACTACGAGCGTTCAGAATATAGTGAAGGCGACCGAGCACAAAGGCAGCGCGGGCACGCACCATCTTTGTGTGGGGAATGAAGGTCAGTTTTTTGTCTAGGGTGACTCCAAGATACTTGGCGTGTGGTTCCCAAGGAACCAATTGGCCCAGCATCGAGATCTCCCTGAAGCGTGGGTGGTCGTCGCCTGTGGTTTGGAGGATCTTAGTTATACTATCGGGAACGTAACCAGAGTAGAAAATGGCCGTGTCATCGGCGAAGAGTGCTAATTGGGTCGTATTAGCAGGTCTTTTGGGGAGGTCACTGGTGTACAGTGTGAACAATAGTGCGGCTAGCACGAATCCTTGTGGGACTCCGGCTCTAATGGGGTGGGGGGAAGAGAGAGCGCCCGTGATTCGATATCGGAAACTGCGATTTGACAAGAAGTCTCGTATGATGAGAACGAGACGTTCAGGCACTCCGAGTTGATACAACTTATATAATAAGCCATTGTGCCAGACTTTGTCAAATGCTTTCGCAACATCGATAAAGAGGACTCCCGTCATCATGCCGCGTGAGAATCCGAACTTGATGTGTTCAACTAGTCGGTGGACTTGTTGTACACACGAGTGTTTGGTTCTAAAACCAAACTGTTTGTCGGGAATGAGTTTCTTGGAATCGGCTACAGGCTACCTGGCAACATTTCATTACACATATCTATAAATATGGTCCTCAATATTCCGAATTTTATCGCATAATAATGAATTCCATATGAGCAAGAATCCTGAGTCTACGCTCAGTATTTCTAAAGCATTCCGAATATAAAAACATGGAAATGGTTCAATATACTGGCCCGTAATAAACAATTAATGTTTTACCGAAATAGTTAACCAATAATACAATGTTTGCATCAAACTGCTTAACAGTTAATAGAAATCTTGTATTACACATAAACACAAAAAATACCTTTTAGTGGAAATGTGACAGATGGTTTACCGGCAAAATGAGGAGTGTGGGCCATATTGCACGCGATTTTCACGCGTTGGCGGTTGCAGTAGTGTGTATAGTTGCTTGTATTTCTTGGTTTGAACGTTAGTACTGTAGTAAACAGAATTACTTGGAAGGCTTCACTGCCTACTCGAATTACTTCCGCCTTAGGCCATGGTCTGGTCAGCATATATCAAGCTACTGCACTAAAACGGCCTCGGAGATATTGGGAGTTCAGCTCAGCTATTGTAAGGAATGTATATTTGGTTAAAGGACGGAATAAAAAGCGATACTGTTTTATATTTTTTGTGTTCACGAAAGAAATTTGATTGGTTTGGATTTGGTTGGCGCAGTGACTAAGCGACTGGCTTTCCGTGCAACGTGTTGCTGGTTTAAACGCACGCAGCAACACGTTGTATGGAACAAATCTTTATATGATTTACGTAGTTGTTTCGTGTCTGTGGATGTGTGCATGTGAAATGTATGTCTGTAAACTATACCTACGACACAGGAGACACTATAGCATACAAATCTTTAAAAAAATAACTAAGCTTCTAACCTTAGTGATAATAAAGTCTGTTTACAGGTAGACTAGTTAAACGAGGTACATATTGTAGAATAATATTCTCATTCCAAATAATTATGTTAAACTATTTCCAAAAATAATTCGCCAGGAATGTAAGAAGGGGATATCGATTAATACTATTAACCATAACCATTATTACCAACTTTTATTCTAATAAATAATATGGTAATTATGTTCATCACGAAGGTCGCCAGTTTGGTAAAACCATTTTTATAAATATCATAACACAATTTTTTGTATACACAAAAATTCTTTAGGTACATATTTTTATAATAATTGCAGTTTTTGATTTGTTAGTTATTTTTCAGAGATTCAGCCCACAACAGGATAAATAAACCACAGCAAACTTTAAGGTTATTTCCGGTAAGCCTAACGGGTCTTTTCGAAAAACGTTACTTAACGTGCGCGTATTGAAATAATTTTGAATTTTTCATCATTGATGAGTCTCTAAAACTGGCACAGTGACGTAATGGCTTCCATTGAAAAACAGTATTCATTACAAAACGAATGAACGGTGCACACCAGCCAGTATTTTGACAAGGAATTCATGAATAACAAATAATTGAACAATGTTTTCCAAATTGCACAAGATGCAGTACAGACAGATATTAGTGTATAACTAGCCTACATACAAGGGCGGACCCAGCGCAAGGGGCCACGCCACTCGTAAATCTAGTTTCGTTCTCATAATCAGAACTTATCTTCTTATCTAGTCTTAATAAATTTAAATCCGTTATTACAAATAAATTATGTAATTAGGGTTTCTATACAGTTACAGATTATATGGACGACAAAAATGCTTGGGAATGAGCTGCTCTAACCTAACATACTTATTAATTGTTGTTGAATTTGGACATTATTTTTATGACATTTATTGAATAATTGATGACAGTTTAATATTTTTTGACATTATTCTGATGATAAAATATTTGTTATTTGTGAATGCGAGTAGGTACCTATGTTATTTTATATACTTTCATATATTATTTCAAGAGAGTATATGCATGGTGTTTCTTGCCGGTTCTTCTCCATGGGACCAACGACTTGGAACCGTGCAACTATTTAAATTCTGACTATTCGTAAGTGCCAGCAAATGGTTTACATTAATTAAAAAACAATTTGACTCTGACTATGTAAACACACTTTCGAAAATTAACAACTTATTTACTTACTCACAAAATGTACACATATGTGATTCCATGTATATCTGTCATGCATTGTTGGCATGGCGGCTAAACGGTTGACTTTCTGCGCTACGGGTTTGATTCCGGCACTACACAAATATTTGTGGGGCTTAGTGGTTCCAAAACCGGTTGTTTGTAATACAGGAGCTATACTAGTGCTAGTATATAAAAAAATTAAAAGAATTTTAGATTTATTGTATGTCGTCTAAAGTGAAGACTATTTTCCACCTCAAGTATATATATAGCACACACAAATAGAAAACCACAATAAAAATATCGTTTTCTATGATAAAATTCAAATGTCGAGTTCGAAGAATAAAGAGTTAAAAATGCGAGCACAAGGTACGGCTTCAATTAAATTACAAAATAAGTAAATCGAGATCGACAAACAGACAAGATAGGTCGAACCGAGGGCGATTGCAGTGTGCATACATAACATATGAGCGAACGAATGCTCATCCGTATTCAAGGGCGTGTGGACCGCTTGCAGCCGATACCAATCGTTCATGATGCAGGTGACGTAATGCACAACGTTAAAAAGCGTTACTATACTGAAATAATCCACAGGAGCACTGTAATAACATGTTTGTCCTGTTTAGTGATTTGACTATGACAGAAAATTCTGGTGGAAGTTATTACCATATTATCTCAGATACATCCAATGTTGGACATGGACTTCCTAATGACTGCTACAACTGCGAGACCTCATTATAATCACGCTTGCCATATAGATTAGTGATTGGAATAAATATAAATTATTTATTTCACCCACATTAGGTTCACCCCCTTTTTTATTGGTCCCACTGGAAATTCATCATGAACTTCCTCCACCCTAAGAAAGAACACAGGGGCATGCCAGATTCCTACCAACTAAAACCACTGGGGCGGTCATCTTAGGCACCTGCGGTGCTCGTATGATCACACTAGAGCATGAGATTCACCCCTAGAATACCAAAAAATGCAACGAACAATCATTTTGTTTTTTTTTGTTGGGCTTCTCGCATACTTTTCACGGAAATGTGGTTGCATAACCGGTCATTTCTGGCGAAGCCAAAAGACGCCTCCAGCCAGGCTTAAATTTAATATTAAAAACTAAGCAACTTTCGCTAAGGGTGCCCCCTGCGGAGCACGGACCTCGGCTTAGGGCGTTGCTGGGGATAACAAGCTATTCTTTTGGGGACAGCTGGATCGGTATTATTTAAAATGTATTAAGGGACATTGCCGTATGGTGCCGGCTCAGAATGCCACCACCCCATCTCCTCCCATGGGTGTCGTATAAGTCGACTAAGGAATTAGCCGGAGGATGGGCAGCAGCGTCCTTCGAGTACATTAACAACTCAACTGCGATCGCCAACCCGCCTGCCAAGCGTGGCGATTATGGCAAAACCCCCCGATGAGCCCACAACACATCCATATCAGTGGTTGTGGTGATCTTTGGAGGAGGCCTTTGTCCAGCAGTGGACTTCATTTGGCCGAAATGATGAAGGGACCTTTAAAGCTACAGGCTCGGCACGGGCCGGCGCGTGCAAGAGACGGGAGGGAGAAGTGCTAACTTGAACGGCAAGGTGACGCGGCGATAGGACACCGCGACGTCGGTGAGGCGGGCATCCTCGGCGGCCAGGGCGGTAAACCGGTCGGGTGTTAAGTGAATGAGACAACGCGAGTCTCTTTATGTGATCTAACGTGATTTTATCGTCTGCATCGACCAGAGCGTGCCTCGGGCGGCGTACACTACTGATACGAGAGGGTTGGTAATCGACGGCTGATACCACAAGGGGATTAGGGTGGGACAGGGCAGAATCGAGATAGCGTTTGGACCCTTGTTTCATAAATTGCCTGATGGTCAGCAAGTTAAGATCGAAATGTAGTTGATCATTTCGCATGTAGATAGCCGCTCCGGTGGCCTTGCGCTGAAACGGGTTTGGAGGGCAATCATATTGTGTTTAAATTCTACGTTAAATAGGTCTCTTGCTACGGGGTATAGTGGAGATGGAGGTTTACATAGTGGAGATGGAGATTTAGTTTAAATATACATTTTGCAATCGTAACATATTTGTATAAATATTATTTTATACATACAGACAAAAATCTGACATGCACAAACACCCAGACCCAATCCAACTATCTGTAGATCATACAATTTTTTTTGTGCGTGCTTCGAATCTTGACTACTGCGCCAATCGTACCGACAGTATTTTTCTATCTCTTTAAATAGTTCGGTTTATATCTTGTTATTAGCACACAAGATAATGCAACTGGCCATCCACATGGCGCACTCCCTAAGGTACCTTGACACTCAAAGGTATAGAGGGTATAGGTTATTCTTTGTTTCTTTTCTGTAGTTTGTTTTGTATCTTCTTTCTAGTACTCTTCTTTTCCGTCCACCGGGCACGTTATTAAAGTCAAGTCAAGGTTTTTCTATTTTGATTAATCCAGTGGTTGGACTGTTAGCTCTAAATTTGACTTTCACAACACCCAGCCCGCGCGGCAGTGCTTTTATGGCCTCCCATCGGTCTCAACGCTTTATTAAACCATTGAGACTCCGTTCCAGTTCTATTATTAAACAATTTGTATGTAACAATGAATTAATGTGAAAAATAAAAATATGATTCCCTTTATAGAAAAAGCTTCGGCAACATTTAGAGACATTAGGTTGTTGTAATGTTGGCAATGTTAACTTGTTCATTGTTGAATTATTTTAATGTCTGTTCTATTATATAAAAGAGGGTAGATTCAAACATCTTATCCAGTTGTTAACAACCTGAAATTTTAACTAAGAACCTTTTAGAGTAGCTCACTTTTCCAACATTTAAACTGTGGGGTAATCAGTTAATCACTTTATTCTACAAAGGCACATTATCAAAACTTTTTACTGAAGTGGTTCCTGGCGAATGGATTATTTATAAAATTTCATATCGAAGGTAATGGACATCATCATTTTAATCTTGCTGAAGTTTCATTAAGCTTTCGCCGCGTGAAACAGGTGCTGCGAAGGTCCAATGACAGTTGAAGGCGTCTAATAATTCGGTCAATGTCTATTGCAATGTCACCACTGTTGATCGCGAAACGATTCCGAGGTTAGATAAGATACATCATTCAGGTACAAATAAAGCCACGGGCCTAAATTTGAACCTTGGGGTACGCTAGCTGTTATAAATTTGGGCATAATAATTTCTTATCGCTAACCATTGAAATAGTGGTTGAAGAGGTTATTTTTAATCATTTTTACCAGTGTGCAAGATACATTATTGATTAAAAGCTTACGAACTACTCTCGTGATTTTAATATAATATCGGTTGTATTCGCGCACAAATTAATTCGCGAAAATTTAAGAATTAGATAAAGATAAATATAAAAGACATTTATTTGACCGCAGACACATGTGACACAATTATGTTATTTAAAATAATAATAGATCTAAATAAAATGTAACTTGCCTTATAATTTAATTGTGTATACCTTAAATCTACTTAGATTTTACATACGTTTACATTTCATGGTGTTTCCCATGTCCAACAACTCTCAACTAAATGTTTCAAAAACTCTCGTACCAAATAGTGTCAAAAGCTTTCGCAATATCTAGCAATAACCTCTCGTTTTGTCTTCGAGCGGCAGCCTGACGAGCTGCTTAGTCATGATGTGTGATTCATCATTTCGGCCGAATGAAGTCCACTGCCGAACACAGGCCTCCCCCAAAGATGATCACTACAACAACCGATATGGGTGTGTTGTGTGCTCATTGGGGGGTCTTGCCATAATCGCCCCGCTTGGCAGACGGGTTGGCGATCGCAGTTGAGTTGTTAAAGTACTCGAAGGACGCTGCTGCCTATCCTCCGGTTAATCCCTTAGTCGACTTTTACGACACCCACTGGATGAAATGGGGTGGTGGCATTCTGAGCCGGCACCACACGGGTGCGGATGTGTGATCCTAAAACCCAAATTGGTCAAATATTAACACGTGTTCGGAATGTTTTAGTTAACGGTTCAGAATGAGAATGTCAAATACACCCAGACCAGGTAGTAAACTTATATATACAATTAAAATTTGTTGACATGCTTGAAATGAATTTTTACCAATTTTGAAGTACTTTTGAAAAATGATATGAATGGTGATCTGTGAACGAACGGAAGTTACCTATTTTGGTTTTTATATACAATTGGCAAGCAGTCACACAATGTATAAAATTTATTTTACTAAAACACAGCATTAGCTACTTGAAAGTTTAAGTCAGCAGTGAAGTGTAAAAATGGGCAGGACAGTCACAGGTGGTTATGAAGACAGCTTATCTTAGTCTTCTTGGCAACTATTTTTATAAAAATGTATGACCAAACTGATTAAAAAACAACAAAGAAAAGCCCTCTGACCGATCTATCTTACCGTGGCTTAGAAAATAATAGAACTTTAAAAATAAATATATCTTTCTTCACAAAATACTAACTGCTCCAAAATGTTTGAACACAATCGAAGTCGGCAATTATGTCACAAAAATATCTAATATTGTGAAAGCTAAATTATAATAGCACTTTAAGTGTCCATAAAAGAGCATAGCTGATGACCACAGTGTAACTGAGGCTGTTTCAGTTTAAATAGCAACCTGCATTGTTATATCCAAACCTTGGAAGGTCCAAGCAGCATTGTAAATAGACTACTTTAAATCTCGAATCGCATTACTGCAGTTGATTGTAAAATAATTTCTTAAAGAGAACAGTCACGTTATTTATTCCATTAGATATTTTATTTAACACATAATTCATTCAATGAAGTACAAAACAAGTAGGAAATAAAAGGAACGGTCTCAGCAATGTTGGCAGTGCGCGGTGATTTAAACCACGTACTGGTCAACGATGGTGTTCAATCCACCCCTTTACTACGAATAATAATTATTATTAACAATAAGACTACGGGTTAAACAACAAAGTGCAATTAGCTAAACTGTTTTAACAAAAAATAGATTACCCTCGGTATGTATGCAGTAGTAGGTACGAGTAGTCTACTTGTGACCACAGTCAATGCAACTTGATCGAAACGTCGAGGTTAGTCAAAATATTATTTTGATATTAATCTGTGCGCGAATAGACCCGATACCGTCTTAAAATCATGTATTCAATTCGCGAAAGTTTAAGAATTACAAATAAATAATTTGATTTAATTAGATCGTCGCTTTCTATTTAAGTGTATTCTTAAGTCCATCGAACACTTTTATCTTTTTATAAACGACCATGTCTCGCACCTGTGTTTCTTGTCTGTCTGTGTTGCCATACAATTATTTGTTCGTGCGGGAATCGAAACTATAAATAGGCCAGAAAGCCAACCGCTTAGCAACTGCACCAACTCATCCGCAGCCGTCATCGCACAATGGCCTCTTCCAATGACCAAACGTGCTTCACCTGTTACACCCAGTTTCTCAATTCCCTTTCTCAAATGCTCGGTTTATCTTCATTGAGCCTTTCATATACCAGTTCGGTACAGAGCTCTAAAAATAAGAAATGTAAAATGCTTGTCGTTGAAATCACTTCCTATTGGTTGCGACCATTATCATATTCAGCTTCGACCTCTGGGTCTAGTGAATTAAAACACAGTAGGTGCATAACTACATACTGGTCTATTATAAAAACAAAACAATCATTTACATGTCTCCATGTCATGTTACTGCGGTTGAAATGCATTGAGGCCCCTAATTTTTGGTTATCGTTCAAAGAAACTTTTGCTCATAAAATAAGCCTCAAAATAACCATCAAGGAGCGTCAGTTGAGATCAGTTTGAAGAATCTATTAAATACATCATGATGGTGAGAACTCGGTAAAGAATACCTCCTCCCGTTGCTGTCGTAAAAGACGATTAAGTCGCAACGTCCTCTTGTGTTTGAATATTAGTATTTGACGGCATGGTCGGTGCAGTGGCTGATACAGTCGACTGCCGATTCCCGCACAATCTACTAGTATCTGCAATCTCAATCAATCTGCAGGTAGTTGTTTCGGGTCTGGGTATTGTGTGTGGAATTTGTCTGTAAACGTACCCACGACACAGCGGAAAACATAGTGTGGTCAAGTCCATCCACCAAACATGATCATTACTTACTCCTATGCGCGTTCATTTCACTGTGGCGGTCTTTGGAGGCGTTGTTTGTTTGTTTTTTATTGGATTTCTGTCTTTCTGACTTACTTATAACGCTTGAAGTTTGAAGAACATAGTCAGTATGTCGGCTAATGGCTTGCATATCCTTGTACGAAAACAACTAGATTGATGATACCTACTATCGAATATTCAATATACTTGTCGAGACGAGGCTGATAAATTTACTAGTTTTATTTTTCGAATGTATTAAACTACTATCGATCAATCGCCGATACAATAGTGGTGTGCCAATCAATCACCGCTTTTACACTGGTGATTGATTGGCAATATGTACTAATGCGAGCAGAAAATAATGAATTGGTTTTTAATAAGATATATAGGTACTGTTTGTAACTACAAATATTCTTGAAAGTATCAATTTTAGACTAGTAAATCTTCCAAAAATGTACACTAAATATGTTTACCTTACCTTATTTAAACTAAACTGATAAGTGTGTCGATCACTCATTATCAAATGTTGTTTTAATCCAGGTTAATTGACGGAATTAAACCGTATTGCTACAATTGTAATAACACAAACCCGCATTTTTGTAGACCGAAAAACAATGTTAAAATTCAAAATGTTTTCGGATTGTAATTGTTTTATCTGGCATTGACAAGTATACGAAAATTCGAAAAATATTGAGTTTAAAGAATTGAAATAACGTTTTTTTTTTATTGGCTCACCAACAATTGTTAACACCAGTAAAATTACAAAAATCGTTTTACGTGTTAAAAGTACTACCATTTCAATATTTACCTAATATTCACCTAAGGAGTTAAAACCCCATCAACATCACAAAGGACTGAAAAGATTGCATGTTCTTTCATCGCATGAAAATGCACACGAACAAAACGCATCCCACGGGTTAAACAAAAAATTCCACCTTTACCCGTAAAATATTTTTCATAACCATAAATTTTGGTCGCAAACACTACGAGAAGAAGTAAAAGTCCGAAGCACACAAACCATTGTAAGGATGAAACACAATACCGGTCTCAAAGGCACCGTTAACTTCTATTCTATTCTAGAGAATCAATTCCAGAGTGCTATAATCCGCCTTTGGGAATCATTGAGCTGTATCCTATGCCGTTATCCGCTAAGGACACTATTGTTGCAGTATAGACTTCTACAACATTTGTAGCTGATGGTACTGGGAAGCCTTAAGTACTGTATTGTTTAGTAGGTAGATGTAATAAGTGAAGCTGCAAACAAAAGAAATTAAGTTATAACTTCATCGAATATATTAGTTTCATTTGTTGTATACGCACGGCTACATGTCCAGTTATATATTTATGTATAAGCTGATCTCGCATTGTTATAGGTTTTCCGTACAATCCAAGATCAGACTATACTTGAAATATATAGCTTGATATGTAGCCGTGTGTACAAAACCATTTAATAATGATATTACATAAAGTAATTTGCCTTTGTTTATTTTGTTACAGGTAAGTTTTCCACGCAATGTAATATATAACAACAATCACAAAAGCAACAGAAAGTAAGTCGAAGACCATCCACTATATTTTTATTTATTTTACTTTTATGTACAATGGTCACCACCAACAAGGCACATAACTATAGATACGGTAAAATACATAATTCAAAATATAACACAATACAATATGTATGTATCGCCGCGTCACCATCGAGACGGGAGGGAGAAGTGCTTACTTACCACTTCTCCCTCCCGTCTCTTGCTCGCGCCGGCCCGTGCCAAGCCTGTAATTTTAAATGTCCCCTAATACATTATAAATAATACCGATCCAGCTGTCCCCAAAACAATAGCTTGTTATCCCCAGCAACGCCCTAAGCCGAGGTCCGTGTCTCGCAGGGGGCGCCCTTAGCGAAAGTTGCTTAGTGTTTAATATTCATTTTAAGCCTGGCTGGAGGCCTCCTTTTGGCTTCGCCAGAATTGACCGGTTAAACAACCACATTTCCCAGAAATGTATGCGAGAAGCCCAAAAAAATAAAAAGTAAAAGTTTCCTCCCCATATTACGAAAATGTAACTGTTAGTCTATAACAACGAAGAATATTTTTCGTTGCATGGAGCTAAATATAGCTATACTTGTGCACCTAATGCTATGCCACAAAACGCAGTGAAATCGCAATAGAAAGTGTCGTGGTTAGCCACTGGATACGCCCTCTCATTTAAACTAGACATCTGCAAACTGAGTTGATATTACTTTCCAATTGCACTTACTGCTATTGCTGGTATGCGTAATTTTGTAATTTACCTAAACGAATTGACAAACCATTATATTTTACGTAACCTTTAGAGAGAGGTAGAGTCAGTTTAGCTAGGCCATTTATTGGAGTTTACTCCTTAAAAATCGTTTTATATATGTACGGCGGTATGAAAAATGTATGAGGAGTGAAATTTAGTCGAGCGTTAACTAAAATGCGTTACATTTTTCTGTGCACCTACCTTGCGCACCTTCTGCGTTAAAGTCATGTATGTGTTAAATGTGGTTTGATGTCTAAGTTTTATATTATTTAATATATATAAATATTGATATTTAATATAATTATTATTAGTTACTAATACGCAGTGGAGTGATTAAATAAAAAAAATTAAATATATAAAATATAGAAAAGCGTAAGCGTTAAGTGACGGTGGAAGAAAATCAGACGAACACGTGGATGCAGTTACTAGGTAAGTTATAATTCATTTTTATATATGATATATATCGTACATATAAACATCCGTGCTTTTTATTTTTTAACCATCACTGCCTATTAATTACTGAGACAATTGTACCTTAAGGAGCAAACTCCAGTCGTGCGTCGGAGCTGACACACATGCTATTGTATTTTTTCGTTTATTGCACGACTAGTTTAGACGAGACCTGGCATAGGTAACACTCTGTAACAAATAAACTATAGATGCCATCTTATCTGGCACAAAACATAACCTAACATAATTACCAGAGGTGACTAATTGCTACAGGACTCATTGTTTGCCGGTCGCGCACGGTCGCGCCGCCAGAGGGCGCGGTATTATGCGACACAATGGTTGCAGCAGACGCGCCCTCTATTGTAAACTGACCTTATCTTTAAACCTCATCACAATGTCACGCTATACTACAATTATACGGTGTACTAAAAATATGTACTTCATTTATGGATTTCATTGCACTTGCTTGGATGAATTGATTGTGTTGATTGGTCGTTTAGACGAATGCCGTGACTAAACTAAACTAAACATTTCATGAATGATTTATTTGGTGTAATGATCGAATACTATTAGGCCTGCACAAACAAGACTTAAGCTAATCCGCCTATTATTGTTGGACTAATCTGAAAGCCCTTTTTTTATTGATGTCCAGTTGAAATTCTACATGGTACTTCCTTCGCCCTGCGGAAGGGCGAAGGGGTATGCTGGACTCCTACCGGCTAAAACCACTGGAGCGGTCATCTTCGGCACCGAAGGGGGACACCAGGTCCTCGTATGATCACACTAGAGCCGCCCATTGGTGCCACGCCTTTAGGCACATCACGGAGGGGATGACTGTAAAGCGGTCACCCCCTCTAGCGGAGGGAAGGCGACTGTAAAAAGGTCGCCTCCCAGGTACTTCTCACGAAGGATTGTAAAGGATCCCCCCAAGCCTCGCTTTGCGCTGTACTGAGCACACGGCGGCACGTAACCACGTGCACGCCACCGTCTTCCCGGGGGTCGCTCGGTGCCCAACCTGCGCACCCGCGATCTCTGAAGCCTTGGTTGGAAAGGATTCGATCACACAAAGCTAATTAATGAACGATAACTCTATGAGCATCATAATTGGTTTGATATGTCATAATATCTCAAATCTGCTCAAAAAACTTGCACAAGATCCATAAAGCTCCAAGAGCTTAATCGTTATGAGGTAATTAATCAAGTAACAGTACAAGCTTAACACACCAGTACCTTGGTGTAGGGGATCATCGTAATATAAGTAAATGGTAATACAACGGGTTTTACCGGTTGCATGACGTCACCACAAAATGCCCTCATTAAAATTTTGTCACAGCTATCAAGGCATTTGTGGGACCACTCTACTAATGTCGTGTAATGACTAATGAGAGTGTCATTATCCAAAGCTCGTGTACAACTGTGACGAACACTATTGTATAGTTTTTTTTTTTTATGTTTCCCCACTCTAGGATTTCTCCTTTGTCGTGGGTGCGTTTACAGACATGAATTCCACATACAATACACCAAGACCCGGAACAACTACCTTGCATACATATATTTGTTCCGTGCGGGAATCGAATCCACGACCCGGAGCGCAGCAGTCGACTGTATCAGCCACTGCACCATTTTTTTTTTTTTTTTTTTTGTTGGGCTTCTCGCATACATTTCTTGGAAATGTGGTTGCTTAACCGGTCATTTGCTGGCGAAGCCAAAAGAGGCCTCCAGCCAGGCTTAAATTAAATATTAAAAACTAAGCAACTTTCGCTAAGGGCGCCCCCTGCGGGACACGGACCTCGGCTTAGGGCGTTGCTGGGGATATCCCCAAGCTATTGTTTTGGGGACAGCTGGATCGGTATTATTTAAATTGTATTAGGGGACATTTAAAGCTACAGGCTCGGCACGGGCCGGCGCGAGCAAGAGACGGGAGGGAGAAGTGCTAACTTGAACGGGAAGGTGACGCGGCGATAGGCCTCCGCGACGTCGGTGAGGCGGGCATCCTCGGCGGCGAGGGCGGTACAACGGTCGGGTGTTTAGTGAACGAGACAACGCGAGTCTCTTCATGTGATCTAACGTGATTTTATCGTCTGGATCGACCAGAACGTGTCTCGGGCGGCGTACTCTACTGATACGGGAGGGTTCGTAGTCGGCGGCTGATACCACAAGGGGATTTGGGTGGGACAGGGCAGAATCGAGATAGCGTTTAGACGCTTGTTTCATAAATTGCCCACTGCACCAACCGTGCCGTCCATATATATAGAAGGCTTACATTTTATTAGATTTGCAACGGATTCCAAATTGTTATGTTAGTGATAATTAATACTTGGAATATTAGCACGTTTTACAATGTTTGTACCAAAGAATCTTGTACATTCTTAACATGAAAGTCATTCCTAAAATAAATTATCAAACAGAAACATTATCGATCGATTTGTTAGTGAAGACCGAACATAACTAAACACTCAATGAAGATGAATGCAAAATCAACGATATTAAATAAACACGTTTGTTTGTTAACGCGTCTGAACGTCTATTTTGGTTAAACTTCGGAGTGAGCAACACTCAGTGTGATTGCTACCGGCGACCAATGCTAATTTCAAGCTCCTGCCAACGGAGTCGTTACACCTCGTTGTAGAGCGGCCATTTGGCAAACTCATTGCGTTCTTTTATTTGAACGTGTGACCTAGGCGAAAGCATTATCAGACATCACGATAGAAAATTTGCATCGTCTAGGTGACAGGTGTGTCGAATTCTGGATGAGGCAAAAGTTTTTTTAACTTTCATACTCCGGTGCGTTTTCATAGATCTATTCATCAACGTTTTTTACTTTTGTCTGCGTCTGATATCAACAATTATTAAGGTATATACATATTTACAGCTGTAAAAGTAAAATGTATGACAGGTACTAAATGAATATTCGATTATCAATTGAATAGTTAAATGTACACGCAAGTAATATTGCATGTACAGTAGGATGGTTAATTACGCGCATATTTCGAAACTTAAATGCAAGTGGCTCGCTGTCTACTATTTAATCACTCTATTTGACGATTATTTAACTCAATTTAATTAATTATATGCTGTTTAATACCATATCTTATCAACTCAATTAAGAAGCAACTCTTCAATGAAAAAGACAGCGACTCTATATTTTTTACAAGTACTTGAAATAAGTTACTGGATTATTTTCACAATACAGTAAATGTAGTGCAATAATAAAGTATATAAAACCATAAATTTTTCGTTTTACTATTCCTTATTGACAAAAATAAAGAAAAATGTAGATTAATAATGTTTTTCTTGTAACAACATACTATCAGCGCCATCTATTAGAAAACACTGGAACTCGATCATTTCACTACGTCATGCCGACATTGACCGCTAGATGGGTGCACTGGTACATGGAACGGGGACGCGCGCGGTTAACGAACGTTCTTGACTGAGCACTCGAGTTCGTTCGACGCCGCCGGTGCCGTGACACAACTCCACACAACGGCGGATTGGAGCGTGGTTGGCTTGCGCATAGCGTAATAAACAAACGATACTATGCCTAGTAACAATAATATTGTACTTATTACTGTGTATTCCGGTTTAGTTCAGATTTGGTATTTTAATAGTACCTACGTAAAAAATTATGAACATTTTGAACCAATGCAAAAATCTAATTAGTAATTTATGGATTAAAGCTTAAACTGCTAAGTTACTTAACTCATTAAAATTTAATGCTTACAGACGTTACGTAAGAATAATTATGGTTATTCAGTAGTTTTAACGGTGTATGTTCAGTTTGATGTTATTTCTCAAACATCCTACATTGGATTTTGCATCAATAGATGGCGTTGAAATACCTTCGTGTCGTCACGTTACAGCAATTTTTGTTATACATAGATTACGTTGTTGGATAACTTGTAGATTTGTACTTTTTTAGGTTATAATAAGTATTAATTCCAAAAGATAATATTCTTATCAGGAGCTATTCCTAGTTCCAATTGCTTTCACCCAGTGATATATCCCTAAGAACGGGATATTCTAGTCGCACTGGCCCTCTATTGAGTTAAACGGGAAAATATTTTCCCAGAATGTAGTCTTACATATAGCATGGTTTAAACTCTAAGGGTGAGATTCAGAAACGAGTCTAAGGGTGAGATTCAGAAACGAGTCTACTTACGCTTCCATATGTCAAAATGCACTACTTACGCCTCTAATTTTGACACATGGAAACGTGAACTTAGCTTAGACTCGTTTCTGAATCTCACCCTAAGCGTGAACTTACGCTTCCATCTGTCAAAATTAGGGGCGTAAGTAGTGCATTTTCACAGATGGAAGCGTAAGTTCGTATTATTTATATATGTTTTATATATATATGTATGTTTATATATATATATAACTATAGCATCTTTAGTATTAATTTAGAATCGTTTTGTTTAGATATATTGTTATGCATTTTTGTGTGCACCATCGACAGACCCATTCTTGTCCAATTCAGTTTTTTCCATCCTAAGGTTGCCTGGAAGAAATCGCCGAGTGCGAAAAAATTTTTCTGTTTATTTTTATACCCAAATCCTTCATACGTGCAGAACATGCAATACGAATTATTATATCAATGTAGGTAAGAAGTTTAATGTTTAAAATGTCATACAAAAGTGTTGATTCCATTGCCTTTAATGAATCTTTATTTCATTCAAAATAAATCATATCTCATGCACTAGAGTGGCATCCAGCCTTCCACTGTCAGATAAAATGTGGGTTGCGAACGGAAATCAATACTTATTAGTAGACTAGCTGGGACCCGCGGTTTCACCCACGTTTAATTTAAAAGAAATTTAGAGTACTTCGACATAAGACACTTGACATAGAATATATATAGTGGATTTCAAGGGTTTTATATTTTTTGCGCGGAACCCAAATTATTTTATTAAAATAAAAGTAGCCTAAGTTATTCCTTATAACATCAGCTATCTGTCAGTGAAAGTCCCGTCAAAATCGGTCCAGCCGTTTCGGAGATTAGCCGGAACAAACAGACAGACGAACAGACAGACAGAGAGACAAAAATAATAAATAATATTATTTTGTTGTAAGTACCTTATATACTTTCATATGCATCGAGTAAAAAGCTGTTATTTTGACATTACAAACAGACACTTCAATTTTATTTATTTGTATAGATAAAGTAAAACTACGAGGTACAAAAATAAAGTTATGTCATTTATAATTGTAAACAGGCAACTGGAACCACGTCGTTTGTTTAAATCCGTTGACTCCATACCTTCTGTAGCGAATAAGAATTGTCTGGAGATCAAATTAACACTTTTAAAGTCATGTGGAGATTCATGATAATGGTGCAACAACCAGCTTTTCGTCCGGACCGACATTGACTCGTAAAAATAATAATAAAATAAATTTAGGTAGTAAACTAAGTACTTAGGAATTTTTATGTGCTGAGCACGGCTGAACGAGGGACTTTAGGTATTTTAGGCAAACTTGTGATCCTCCGAAGTTTTATATTCTTCTTTTGAATCAATTTGGCTCTTACCTGTATGACTTTGTTGTTGCTTTCTTTGGCAAACGAAAACTGCTGTTATCTTTCTGAATTATGATAGTATTTTAATTAAAATATGATCTGTTATATTTAGAATTACATTAATATTGCACGGTTTTGTTCATAAACAGTATCTAGTTCTCTTCAAGAATTAATTTTAATCCTACTTCAAAACAAAATGTTTACAGGTTCTCATCGCCTAATAAAACTTATATTGACTGCAAACCATTTGGAAAGGACAGTTAGACTCTCTGTGTACACACATTTAGGGAATTAAAATATTTTTTTTTTTTTTTTAAATGGGACATCTCAATGACTGGGCGTTACCCACTCGGTTTGCTAGCCGTAAATCAAAACTTAGTGATTTATATTAATAAATGATAAATAATAATTCAATAAAAAACGTATCCTATATCCTATTCCACGACATAATCTACCTCTATATCAAATTTCATTACAATCAATTTAGCCATATGAGCGTGATGAAGCCCCAAAAATATGCAAACACAAACTTTCACATTTGTAATAACAGTAAGATCATTTTTCCTTTTTTTACACATTGCCCTACGCTTTGTTATCTCCTGTGTCGTGGGTGCGTTTACACACACAAATTCCACACACAATACACCCAGACCAACTAGACTAACAACGATGTCTAAAGGTGATCGCTAAGGGGACAAGAATTCACAGTTTCCCTCCCACATCATAAAAAAGAAGATATGACGATATATAACTAATTATAATAAAACACTTGAACGGATTACATCGTTCTTCCTGAACAAAAAAACTAATATAAGCGATGTAATCTGGTTTAAAATGTTTTATTACAATGAGTAATAATTGGGAAAACCTAAAACATAACTCAACTATAAGACTACCTGTGTTCGTTTAAATCAAAATACGTTCGACCATCGACCACGTTCGCGCCACCGACTTCCAGGGGGTCGCGTGGTATGAGTACCCACGAGCCCCGAGGCCCCCTGGTAGTTAAACTACCTGCAACTTAATTTATATGATATGCAATCAACATAGCTCATAAATGACGATTTTTCATAGCCACAAACATAGTTTCCCGAGTCAATACAAAATGTTAACAGTACAAAAGTTTAGACATTACTGTCTTCCGGTTTGGAGGACACTGTACCTTTTTTATTTCACCCGGTGGAATTATAGTGCGTAGTTCTTCCACCCTGGTGAAGGGCGGTGGGGCATGACGGACTCCTACCGGCTAAAACTACCGGAGTGTGAGAGTGGCCACCAGATACTCGATAAATCTCCATCTAGAGCCGCCTCTCCCTGCCACGCCTTTAGACACATCTTGGAGGGGATGACTGTAAGGCCTTCACCCCCTTTTAGCGAAGGGAGGGGGGATAACTGAAAAAGACTGTGAGAAGTGCTCGCTGCCCCCGAGGGCCCCCGCCGTATAACTACGATCGCCGCTCAGATAACTGATGTCTCGAGGTGACGAGGCCACGCAGAACTAGTCCCGGGTAGCATTACAATTGTTATGGGCAGGTCGATCGTACTACGCCACCAGGCGAATGACTTGCTCGTCTGGAAGTATAAAAAAGGTGAGGTTATTTAGTTATAATAACAATAATGTCTTAAAAAACCTAATTACTCCGGGTGCGACTTATTGATGTTGTTTCTCATGCTTAACAATTCATTTAAATTATCGCGTAAAGCTTCTTTTGACAGAAGTTAATTATAAAATGATTGATGCTAATTCTGAAATATGTTTTATTCGTCTGTTTTAAATTAGTTTTCTATTGATTAAAGCATCTTTATAATAGGTGTAAAAAACAACATTGTGTTAAATGATCACGTAATTGTACATTTCTATCACCGCCATAATTCTTTTTGCAAATGTATTTATTTATTTAAGCTCATCTTTTGAACAAAACTCGACAAACTCGTCCGAAATCTGTTAATTACAATTTTACTTTATCGCATCCGTGCCTCGCTAAATTACTTTTAACTGTTAAGTTAGTTCAAATGAGACAGAAACACGATGATAGTACTTTTTTCTATTTATATTTTGATTTAAACGAACACGGGTAGTTATAGTTGTAGTAATGTCTTAGGTTTTCGCGATTATTACTCATTATAATAAAACATTTAAAACCAGATTACATCGCTTATATTAGTTTTTTTTATCGTCAGGAAGAACGGATGTAATCCGTTCAAGTGTTTTATTATAATTAGTTATATGATTTTTTATGATGTGGGAGGGAAACTGTGAATTCTTGTCCCCTTAGCGATCACCTTTCAAAACTCAAACTCAAACTCAATTTTTTTTATTTCATATAGGCCCTAATAGGCTCTTACGAAAAGTCAAGTTAAGTGACTAAGTGACTTTAGACATCCATAACACCAAAAGAGTCTGATGTGTTGCCGCCCTTTAAGGCAAACATTTTTTCTTTAAAGCCTCCCCTGTTGTTCGTATGTCTACCATATTTTTGGGGGTTGGGCTTCCTTCCGGTATTCGTCACTCACTGCACGAAATGCGGCAATACTGATGCTACCAACAATGTTGACACCGATATTCTATGACGGCGTGGTACTTCCCTATTCGAACCGACCCATTTACGATGCTCTCCTACGTATAAAACTGTAACTGGAGTCAAAGATGTAATTTATGAGTAGTCATGACTGACGGTGTTTGGAACCTGAGTTATTCATTACTAATATGAAATCCAGTCTTATCAACAGCGGTCAATACTTCACGTTCGCTGATTAGCCATGCAACTCAATAAGTACTTATTATATACATATAATGCACAAGTTATTTAAGACTAGTTTATGGATTTTGGTTTTAAAGTTAAAATTATGATATTTATATAGATATAGATATTTTAATGAACTTACACACAGACACATCAGCTCGTGACTGGCCACTGCTGAACATGGGCCTCCTGACGATCATTTCAATGATCGGTCATGGGGATATTGCCATAATCACCACGCTTGGCAGATGGATTGGCGATCGCAGTATGTTGTTATTAGCACATGGGAGGGTGCTGCTGCCCATCCTCTAGATATCAACCCTTAGTCGCGTTTACTGTACCCGTGGGTGGAGACGGTGGTCTATTCTTTTCCAAAAACCGCACAGAATTTTAAAGTTCTTAACCAATATTTTATAAATTTGTATGAAGTATTTAAGTTTTGAGCGATATTTTATAGAAAACCTACCCTCACTAAGATATTTCAGTATCGTGGGTGGAGAGCGGTGGTCTATTCTTTTCCGAGAACCGCACAGAATGTTAAAGTTCTTAACCAATGTTCTATAATATTGTATGAAGTATTTAAGTTTTGAGCGATATTTTTATAGAAAACCGACCCTCACTAAGATATATCAGTATCGTGTGTGCAGTTTGCATACATCCCACATTAACAACCCAAGAGGCGGAACAGCTATCTCTAAGACATATTTCTATTAGTTACGGATAAAAACCCGTGACACGTTGCGCAGAAGGCCAAGCGATAAGCCACTGCGTCAATGGGACTCTTCATTTATATGCACAAAAGTGAATATTATTTAATACTTACTTACTAGCTAATGCATTGCAATGCCTCTTTCCATCATTGTTTCTTTCTATGTCAATAACTTTCGCCCAATTGCCAACAACTACTGTACAATGTTTCAACTCAATCGGTTGATGTATATACTAGTCCGTGTGGTGTGTGGATTATGAATATAGAACTTCTAACATGCCTTCCTTATGATGACTACGTTATTAAAGGCATCAACACTGCCAGAATTTCAAGTTTGTTGCCCCATAGGTTTAGGCTCTGCGTTGATGAATCAGTTATAGTCAGGGCAAGTAATTATATATGCATAGATTACTGACGACATTTTCTTACGCAAAACCGTAGCTCGAACTTTATAAAATAGACAATGCGTTGGCGAATATAAATTAGACAAGTCACACAAGTCAATATACATGTACATAGCGCACATTTAGCAACGCGAAAACACAACAACGATGTGTCAGAAAATATTTATAAATAATAACTACCTAGAATTTTTACTTCTTAATCTATAGTTTTCTATACCACAGTTTTTTCTCTAGTGCAGTCATTAGTTTTAATCATAGTCTTTGTCTGTATGGTGTCCGGATTAGGAATACAGCATACTTCATCTCCTCCCGCGGATGTCGTAAAAGGCGACTAAGGGACTCTAAACCTAACGGATGAGCAGCAGCGTCCCTTCTGTGGAACAGCAGCGTCCCTTCTGTGGAACAACAGCCATTCTTCGCTCATCAACTCGCCTGCCAAGCGTGGTGAGTACTGCCAAAATCCCCCCAAAATGACAACACACGGCATGTTACCGGTCTTTATGGGGAAGACCTTTGTTCAGCAGTAGACGTCTTTTAGCTGATATGATGAGTCATTAGTAAGCTTAGATCTACTTATAAGAATAGTATATTCTTCATATACCAAGTTTAGCCATTCTTTCTACCTAATACCAATTCTGCATCAATAATTCAAAGAATATTCTTCCCTCCTGAACTGCACCCACTAAATCCACCCTCTTATTGATTAAGGGCAGCGCCATCAAACATGGCATGTCATGTTATAATCAATAAAGCGTTCTGTGGACGCCACCCGCTTTCCGCAGTCCAAAAACTCATCTTTCCATTCAACTGAAAGATTAAAGAAGCAAACAGATATATAACTTATCCTTTTCAACCATTTAAATTGTTCCATAGAAGAGTAGCTCGTCTAGGGAACGGTGTTCGTTATTCAAATATAGTAAGAGTTTACCTGTTCGAAATGAAATGTTTTTTTTTTAGTGACGCGTAACCCTAGTCAACAATTCTAAAAAGTAACATAAAGAGCTGAAGTCCCGATGTTACTACACTTAAGAATTATAAAGAAACTGTTCTATTGTTATAATAACGACCTCAGAACTACACAATAAAAATGCAAATTACGTGTGAATTTAAACTTAAAAATTTGGGAATGTCATCGCGAGTCAATGTACAGTTTTTTACCTAATCTGTGCCAAAGACCGTATTAGTCAACGATTTACGTCTGTTGATGCATATTTTATAATACTAAGGTATAAAAAGAGCACAATCATATCGTAGCAACTGGTTGTAAAGGTGGAAGTGTCAAATCTAAATATACATTGTAACGATTCCTACGTATCTTGGTTATGTAATTTGTTGATGTAAATGTCAAATTACAAAAATTAATTCAATTGTACAAGAATTGTCAAAAAAACTCACGGCTAGGTCTTTTTTGATTAGTTTCCTTTTTTAAACATGGTTTAATAAATCTATGTTTACAAATTTATTAAAACAGTTCTTTATACATTGGAAACGACCATCAGTTCTACGAGATATTTGCCCTGTGCACTTCAGCTTAGAAATCCTTCGGTTATGTCAGCAACTATAGTTCTTCTACGGATCTGCTACTCTTGTAATAAAAATAAATAATGTAAAAATATTTCTGTAGTAATGTCTTAGATTTTCGCGATTATAACACATTATAATAAAACACTTTTAAACGCATTCTATCGCGTATATTTTAGATTTTTGATTTTCCTGACGTTTCGAATACTTTGCAGTCGCAGACGACGAATGCTGCAAAGTATTCGAAACGTCAGGAAAATCAAAAATCTAAAATATACGCGATAGAATCCGTTTAAAAGTGTTTTATTATAATATTTCTGTAATTCACTGTAAATGATCATATATGATCTAATAAATCAAGTGTACATACCGCCGCGTCGCATAAATACCTTGTTCATATTACAAAAGAAATAACATATTAGGTATTCTTGTCACAATACATACCTGCAAGTTTTCCAACTAAGATCAATATTCCTACATAAACCATAGTGCAGCCCACGAACGGACGATTACAGACGGTGATTACCTTAATAACACGATGGGTTAATTAATCATTATAAAATTTCATAATTCCTGATCGTGGCTCAGTACATTACAATTAGAAGGCTGAGCATGGTACAATAATGGTGGAGCAGTAGTACTTATTAACGTCGATAACTTAATGAACCGTCTTGTCGGCCTCCCACTCTCACTCGATCAACCGTGAACCTATGACTGGCTGACTTCTTTGTATTTTAATTGCAATTATTTCCATGCTTGAGAAGGAAGGGTAGGATTTATGTATTAGTTTCATATCATCCTAATATATTCGATAGGGTAAACCTGAAATAAACTTACGGATCTTATCGCATTATTGATGATGTAATGTGGAAACCTATATGGGTTCAGTTCGTTATTGTTCCGATTCGTAATTCAAAGGCTAGAAACTAACCTCATTCTTCGCCACCGGTTAAGCAGCACACTCGCAATAAAAAAGTTTGCATTCGGTATTCGAATCCAACCCGTGAACATTCGAATAAAGAAGTAATCCAATGTTTACACATGTCTCGAGACGTGGTCACTGACTGTGGTCGTCAAAAGGAAACTCAAGGTCGTTCAGTGAGCTATGGAGGGTACTTGGTATGTCTCTACGACATTGAATCAGAAATAAGGAGCTCCGTATAATAATTACTGACATAGTTGAAAGGATTAGTAAGATGAAGTTGCTATGGGCAGGGTATAGTTCGTAGAATTCATGAAAGCCCTAAGCTTTCGACTGGAGGTCTCGCACCGGAAAATGCAGCGTCGGTAAGCCTTTAATGAGATGGTGAACATAGCATGGAGACGTTGGATACGGAGGACATGTAACCGGTTGTTATGGAAATCTATGGTGGAGGCCGTTGTCCAGCAGTGGAGGTCATTCAACTTGTAAGAAGATGATCATGAGTTGTAATCCCGAGTATCAGAATTTTAATTTACTTTGTTGGAAGAGTCAGCAGGAATACTTATTGTATAAACACATTACTGAAGTCAAAAAACCTTACCTCTACATGACTTCAACGAATTGGAACGAATGGTGTTGTTTCGGTTTGAACGTGCTGGGCGAGATGAGTTTATGGATTCCCAAATATCTTAGCCTGATATAACGTTTCTGCCTCACTCCTTGGTCCTTTTAATAGTCGATCTTGAACCTCGACCGTCAGATCCTGTCAATTTTATCGCTCGGCGGAATGATCTCATCACTCCGTTGCAATGACCTTATTGTAATTAATGCTGTACTGTCGCTATTCGTATATAAATTATACGCGGACGCTATCCGTCGATCTCTAATTGAAGGAATTGTGGCAATTTATGAGACATGGAGCCTTTTGTGCGAGCAATGAATTGAGCAATTAGCAACGTAAGAATTTTCTTGATTAAAAAATAAAGGTTCGTTGTAAAACTCAATTAAGACCGATTGGGTGGCGGACGCAAGCTTTATGAACAAAGTCTTGGCGATCATGAAGCATCTTCTTAATTCAAATTTATAATGAAAGGTGAACATTTTTTTTTTAATATACAGTAAGCGTTCTTTCAATCATAAAATATAATTATTTACCATAAACGGAACGCGGCTCTCACATATTTTGTCGTATGTACATTGTATGTATATTATTTCCGATATGGTGTCCGGATTTAGAATATAGCACCACTATTCATCTTATCCTGTGGATGTCGTTAAAGCGACTGATCATTGAAGGGCAGCAGCGTCCCTTCTGTGGAATAGTAGCTGTACTGCGCTCACCAACCCGCCTCCCAAACATGGCGTGTACTGGCAAATTATCACCGAATTGACGACACAATTGTGGAAATCTATGGGGGAACCCTTGTTCAGCAATGGACGTCTTTTGGCTATTATGATGATAGAGGGCCAATTATCGTAATTAAAATACACAGTGACTGAAAGTTGACCGGACTGAGATTAAATTGTGAATTGACTAAAAATAGGTATTCTGCTCTTCTTAAAGTTCAGTCTGATTTCGATATGATCTCAATTCAGTCTGGTTTCAATGTCAATTATGACGTTTGTTTAATGAAAATTTTTGTTTGTGTGTCAGTTCAAAATGTTAGTAGAATACCGTTTTGGATTCGATCACCTTTCGATCAATTTTTGATATCATCACAGTATAAGTTCACGTTTAACGCTGTTTACTTAGGAGAATATCATTTGTGACATTTAGGACCTTGAGACTAGATCGAAAACAAGTCTATTTTGAACATTTTTAATAACGAGAAATGTGTAGTGGGTGTCGTAAAAGTTGACTATGGGATTAGCCGGGGGATGGGCAGCAGCATCTTTCGAGTACATTAACAACTGCGATCGCCAACCACTCAATGAGCGTACCAACGTGAACCCCTCAATGAGAACACAAGTCACAACACACTGTGACCGGTCATTGTGGCGATCTTTGGGGGAGGTCTGTGTCCAACAGTGGACTTTATTCGGTTGAAATGATAATGATGATGATGTAAATAGCGTACTGTAACTTTAACTATTATATCTGTATAGCAATTTATTAGTCACAACATATATGCAGAGGTTGTTACTCCTTAAATAATGCATAATTAAATATTAATTAATGTCAAAAGTTAACATCGTCACACGTATATACAACAACAAAAATATTTATGGTCATTGGAGTAAAGACTTAACTTTGTAATTATAAATATACAGGTACAATACGTTTTTTGATAGAGCAGAGATATTATATCTAAAAGTAAATGAATAGCTCGGTGTTTAGCAACAAAGCGGCTTTTATTTCAAAGTAATGGAGGTAAACAAAATAATAAAGTCGCGTGTGTATCAAACAGATCTCTTTCTCCTACAATATTGTTCTGCACTCATGTTAAAAAAAGCAATCGTTGTTATTCTTGTATGCTGTTCATATGCTAAATAATGTATTCGAGATAAGATTCAAACTATAAAGTTGAAATTAATGCAATTTTTTTAAATATATACACGCCCCAGTGACGAGATGGGCAGGTGATTTGCCTGATAGTAAGCCAGAACTAGTCCCGTGTGGCACACTGTGCTCTTCATGTATGGTCTAATAAATTATTTCTTTCTTTCTTTCTTTCTTTCTTTCTTCTTCACCTCGGGAGATAGTTATATAATCTTACTAGCCGTACCCGCCCGCTACGCTAGGCGCAAATTATATTAACACCTATTCATGTATTTTGGACCCTGCTTCAAGATATAAAATTGGAACATATATGAAACTTTAAGTTATAATTCATGTATTGATCCCGAAAATTTTCATTGAGAACCGTTGAGCCATTTCGGCGCCTATTCGAGATAACATTCAGTATAGTAAAATGATAATTGTAAACGTTACTATTACGTTTGATGCATAAATCTATACAAATAAATAAAATTGACGTGTCTGTTTGTAATATCAAAATAACAGCTTTTTACTAAATGCATATGAAAGTATATACGGTACATATGACAAAAAATAAATTTTTTTTTGTCTGTCTGTTGTCTGTCTGTCTGTCTGTTTGTTCCGGGTAATCTCCGAAACGGCTGGACCGATTTTGACGGGACTTTCACTGGCAGATAGCTGGTGTTATAAGGAATAATTTAGGCTACTTTTACTTTGGAAAAATAATTAGGGTTCCGCGCAAAAAAAATAAAACCCTTGAAATCCAATATATATGTTCTATGTCAAGTGTCTATGTCGAAGTACTCTAAATTTCTTTTAAATTAAACGCGGGTGAAACCGCGGGTTCCAGCTAGTAATAATATAATGGCCGATAACTGTGGAGGGAGTGAGAGAAGGCTTATTGTGTGAGAGAAACAGGAGACCGGCTTCGGTCTCATCCCTACCCCGTGCTGTTTACTGGGCGAGAAGTGTCACCGGTAGACGCCTGGGGGGGATAACTTATCAAGTGATAATTGATCAGTTATCGAGCGAGATGAAAAATTACTAAAACAACTATTAAAAAATAGAGGTTGGTTATAGAAGAGTGAAAATGTAGGGTTGTATGTATTTTTTAATGCCACATTATAAAAAAATAAAAATAAAACATTTTGTCCAGAAAATAAAAAATAAAAATTTAGTGGTGGACAACCCTTATCACTTAGGGGTATGAAAAATAGATAGTAGCCGATTCTCAGACCTACTGAATATGCATATAAAATTTCATAAAAATCGGTCAAGCCGTTTCGGAGGACTATGGTAACTAACACTATGACACGAGAATTTTAAGTATTAGATAAATGCACAGCAATTTCATTAGCTACGTCCCTTCAAACCGGATCGCAGTAGGTAGGTACACCTAATGTTTAAAATTTAAACGCTACTGATTGGCGGCGAGTATCAGCACTGGGGTAGTACGAAGCTTTTTTTGATCCGGTGGGAAATCAATCATGTACTATCTCTGCCCCGGAGAAGGGCAGAGGGGCATACAGGACTGCTACCGGCTAAAACCACCGGAGTGGTCATCTTCAGCACCGAAGGGAGGCTCCAGAAACTTGAATTATCTTTATCTAGAGCCGGGTGGCTGGTGGATCAGTGCCACCACGCCTTTAGGCACGTCTCGGAGGGAGGCACATCTCGAAGGGCGGTGGTACCTACCTAACCGAACTCTTGATATAAGAAATTTGAAATCCTTAATGCTCTTTATTTTAGAAACGTTGGTAAACATTCTCATAACCAGATAAAAGCATATTTAAATATTGTTTTGATTCAGAAATAAAATGGATATGATGCAAAAAGAGAGGGTGCAAGCGATTTGAAAAACAAATATGTTTAGCGACTTATGTCGCTGACCGTACCTACCTAACCGGACTCTTGAAATAAGAGACTAATTTAGTAGGTAGTAAGTAACAGTAACAGTACGTGTGGTGCCGTAAAAGTCGACTATGGGATTAGCCGGAGGATGGGCAGCAGCTTCCTTCGATTACATTAACAAATCAACTGCGATCGCCAACCCGTCTGCCAAGCGTGGCGGTTATGGCAAAACCCCCCCAATGAGCCCACAACACACCCATATCGGTCGTTGTGGTGATCTTTGGGGGAGGCCTGTGTCCAGCAGTGGACTTCATTCGGCCGAAATGATGAAGTAACAGTAAACCTAATTTGAGACGTTTTCTATAACAAAATATATAGGAATATCCTGAAGATATTCTTCTCATCGCTCATCGCAAATATACACGATAGTAAACAAACTGAAAGTAAGTTCTATTGTTTTGACTTTTAAGAATTAAAGTTCAAAGAAATATAAATACTTACAAAGTTTAAAAGGCTTACTTCCAAGCTAAGTGCTAACATGGCGCTGACTGAGAATTATATAAATAACATACAATAACGAATGATTCTGTTTGATGATAAATGATGATTGGTGATGGTAACGTTAATGTTTAGATCATTGCAATAATGTGAGTTGATGTCATTCGATCTCTCTGCCTTCCGGCCTTCTTGGTTCGCCGGCCACGGACACTAGACTCTAGAAAAATATTAAGATAATAGAGTGACGTCAAGCACTTGTGGCAGTAAGATATCTCTGTAGATTATCAAATACAGCACGAACTAGTAATTTCAGAAACCTCATTGGAGATGGTCAGTGCGGTCAGAACCTTTACACTTTTATTGTTAAGTTTGTTAGGATTGATTACAAGCAATGCAACATTTCATAATAGCAATGAATACTTACACAAATTTGTTCCTACATGAAAGTAAATGTTTTTAACTATAGCGAATTTCACTCATATTAGACTATGATTTAGGAGATTTTCGCGCACAGATTAATCAAATCAATACGAGAAGACTCATAGTCTATACAGTCTTCTCGTGACCACGGTCAATGCAACTTGGCCGAAACTTCAAGGCTAGTCAAAATATTGTTTTGATTATTTGTGCGCGAAGAGCCCCGAAGTCATACTCTAATAAAAGCCAATGTCCTACAAGAAACATTAGTACTATAAGTGTTTGGTATCTCTCACACCAGCTACTCTTCAAAATGAATTACAATTGGCGTATCCAATGAAACATTAACGTATGCTTATAAATTCCAATCAAAGCAAAAATACATAGCAGCATTTAAAATAACATTCAATATTGCTGATCTAAAATCGTCCGTATTACCAAATATTACGGCATAAATTAATAAATAAGTAACTCAGATTGATGTAGAGAAAAAAATCTTATTAAGATTCTCCATTTTATGAAATATTTATTACGTAAACGCAATTATGCCTGTCTCTCCAATTTGTGGTATTGATGACGAAAACCCAATCCAATTTCAATTTTAAAATATTTTTATACCTAAATAAATGAGTGATATAAAAATAGAAGGTAGTCGAAATTAGCATTTAACGCCATGGGTGTATCACCTCCATATTATAGAACTTGATTTGAAGCCTTGACATTTCAAAATTACATCCGATGGTAGTCTATACATTGGTATTACGTTTTCATCTGTCAAAATACCTTTTTATCATAATATTAATCTGTGTTTAGAGCTGTAATACGAATATGTTAATGTAAATCTAAGTGAGTACATGTTATATAATTTATAGTTTAAATATTTCTCAAGTTCAAAGAAACTTCTAATAAAGTAATTTAACATCAGACTTAATTTAAAATAAATAAAAATCCATGAATAATGGAATAATGCAAATTAAAAACTAACTGCGCTTTCAACATTGTAGCATAGTCTCAATTCGCCATCGTTTTCTGTAATAAATAAGAAACAGCGGAAATTTTAATTAAGAACCAAATGATATCACGAGCCGAATATTGATTCGTGTGATCACAGTGTTCTCAGGAACACTTCTATTAATCTTATATATAAATAATTCGGGTGTTTAAATCCGTTTGAATCCAAGGCCAATCCACTCCACAAAGCAAACTTTGATAAATGGAATGAATTTGTTTGTTATCTGTTACCAACATCGTAAGCTTTTAGCAACGGATTAGGAATCACCGTAACCTTTATTTACTTAATCGTTACGCTCAATTTATGACGAGTAGCGTCGCTAAAAAGGTACGTTTTCATATTTCAATTACATACGTTTGTAAAATACTTTCAAAGGCTCATTATCACAATTAAATGAATTGAGTCGTGCTGGCTGGAGATCTCGACTCGCTTCTTAAGATTGCGTGTACAAAATCTGGCATGTCCCAATATGACTGTTTCATTGTCATATGTTCCTTCTTAGTTAACCTAACACACCACTGACTTCAGGGATTGGATCTAATGATTTGAAATCGCCAACAACAACTGAGCGAGCGTGAGGTGATCAATGCTCATTTTGCTCTGTATCAGAAGAATCCCTGCGGTAGGATAGTTATAGGCTGGTATTATTATTTTAACTTATTACACCATGTTTTTATGTAATTTGGAAACAATATCTAATGGCAATGCCTTCATGCCAATACATTCATCATCTCTGTTTATATTAAAATGTTTGTGACAAAAAATGCATCGTGAAATATGAGTAAATACTAATTAAACACAAAACCGTCAGCAGTGGTAACTTTTCTTCTCGTTGGATAGTTAAACTTTCTTAATAAGAATCCAACTAGTAGCTAATAGGAAAACGTAACAAAAATGTATTTATAAATTACCGTAAAATTTGTGAGTTTGTCAATATATGGCATTACGGCAACGATTTTTATACTACTATGTATTTTTTTATTATGTTTTATACGATAGCCCTCTCTAGGAGTTCTCTTGTATCGGCGTGGGTACAGTTTACAGACATAAATCTCACATGCACAAACACCTGTATTAGTACGGTTGAATGTTTTAGGTCAGATTTTTTGAGTCACTCAATATGAATTGTATTTTCTGTTGCCATAAAAGCAAGTAATGAGTCTCAAACACAAAGAAAATACAAACGAAAAAGTGTTTAGTACATTTTTATATACAATCCAAGGTACTTATCGTACATCTAATGAATTTCGTTATTAGCAAGCTGGTGGTGTTTCTGACTGATTTATTACATAGTAACTGCTGTATTAGAATTATTATATGTTGCGATAAATTTTGTGGTCAGACGAGATCTAAATTATTTAATTACAACTCTAGCGATGGATTGCCGCCAGACAAACGAAATAGTGGTTTTACAATTATTGAAAACACAGCTATACACAACATATTTTTGTACAGCGGTCGCTGTACAAAAATATTAAAACGAATTGTTGGAATTTTGATTACGACTATCCGGAAATCGACACCGAATATTTCCTAAAAATACCTCATTGATTGAATCCGTTTCTTTAACGAACTGTTCTATCAGTTTATAATCTACCACAATTATATGCTTGGTATTACTCTACGAGATACGAATCAGATGTGAGGTGAAATGTAGAACTAAAGTAGCCGACATAGCTGAAAGGATTTGTAAACTCAGCAATCGCACATAGCTCGTAAAACAGATAGCCGTTGGGGCAGAAAGTTTCATGAGTGGAGACCATGTACTAGAAATGCTGCATGGAACGTTCTCCAACGAGATAGATAGACGACCTGGTGAATAATGATGGAGAATAATAATAATGACCAGATTTTTCTGTTTATCTTAGTATTAAATCCATTTAGCACCCATTGCAATAGACCTTATACTTGTAGTTCCCATTTCATACAATACCTTCGGGGACAATCTGAGACTGCATTTTATAGTGCAGCCATGGAGAGTCCCCGGTTAGTGTCCCATTACATTTTAGATTATAATTCTCTAAAGGGCCTATGCGTATTGGCCCAATGTCCCCGCGTAAGCCTATCAAAAGACCGGGTTCCCCTTACAGGGGATATAAACCCGTGTACGAGAGAAACAAATGACCAGTTTATTGCTTTAGGCACAAGTACTAATAAAACAGACGTAGAAACTACCTTTACAGGAGTAAGGTTCACGTAATCATTGGTAGCTCAGATATAAACTCGATTGCTTATTCGATTCATATCGATTGGTAAATGGGTATCGCGTTACCTTTGAGATATCGATACTCATACGAATATTCGAATATTGTCGGTTTACTATCGTTGGTGGCTACATCAAAATTCAGAGTGCGTCCATTTAGATCCGAATCACGGATGTAATGGTGAGGGAAGTGTATGACCACTGCGTTGTTCAGTTTTCCTGTCTTTTTATCATCTCTAATAATGCTTGATGGATTCGTAATAGAGGAACACGTGTTCAAAGTATATAGGATTATAAAAGTTGACATTGGATTTGCATGTTGTCGGTGATAGAATGTGTTGGAGTGAGAAGAAAAGGTCAAAATGATTGTTTAAATTTTTTATTAGTACTCTTTAAACACAAGATTATCAATGAGTGTTCGAATTACAAGTAGGTCGATGTAGACATTAAAAATAACGGTCTATATTTATGTTGTTAATTATTTTGCCATTTATACAATGATATAAATTACCATTACAATTATAATGTAATTTATCAACACAGGGTAATTTGTAAACTAGTAATCAATCTAGAATGTAATAATAAGATGTATTTTATATGTTGTTGCTGTATTTTCCTTCAAATACTTGGTATAACTAAGCAATGAGCTGAATCCATAGCATTATTAATATTATTATATCTTATGATACAATTTATTATGTAAATAGAATAGCTGTCGACCTCAGCCTATATTCATAATTATAAAATCTAGACCATTCCATATGCAAATCCGATGCATCTATAGCCTACAATCAGAAATATTTCGTATGAGTATGCTGTATTTAAATGTCATTGTTATGACAATATAGTGCAACTTACGATTGACATAAAAATATATGCAACAGATTTTAGATTTTTTCAATATGGTTAGCGCAATGGCTAATCGATTGGCTTTATGCGCTTCGTGTCGCGGGTGCGATCTCCGCAAATATTTGTATGATCTCCAGATATTTGTTTCGGGTCTGGGTGGTTTTGCATGTGAGATTTATGTCTAAAAACTGTACCCACGATACATGAGAAATACCAGAGTAGCATTGTTTAAAAGTTCAAGTTGAACGCTGTCGGATGAGATGCTTGAAAAGTTTTGATATTTTAACACAAGACCCCTATCGATATCCTTAAGGATTCAAGATTAATTGCTAAATTGTTAATAATTTTCAAAAGTGTACAAATCTCACCGCACACCGCAAAGTCCTTTTTAGGAGAATCCGTGAACGAAGTGCAAACAAATCCGGCGACTCCGACAGTTTTTTTTATAACCCTATCACTCTTCGTAGCTGTACCTATGACTATGACTATGACTACCTATACTTAAAACGCTTCAGCAGAACCTAGATCTCCAAAAGCCCTACAAAGAATAAAGCACAGCTTTCCTTTCATTCCAAGACTAAGATACTGAGATATTAAGTCACACAATTATATCTCGTAAGTTACCCAATACAATAGCATCAAGTTCAGCTAGTCGGCACTGATTGCATCGCGCATGCGCGACTCGGGAGAAAGCGACCTGCAGTGCGATGACCCCGGCTAAATTCGGCCAAGGTCTAACGGCGAGACGTCAGGTAGGTATCGCAAGTAGGCTCACAAATAGACCAGTATTATTTAAATTAGGAAAAAACAAGTGCTATGGAAAATATGCTGCCAGTCTTAAATATTATTAGAAATAAGATTAATGCTGGAAAGTTACGTGATTTGTTTTTAGTTTGAAGTCGGCCATTAGCAAACGCTAAGTAGTCGTAAGCTTCAGTTCGGTTTCTCTTCACTGAATCATGAACTATAATTGCTGGCTTTTCAATTTCCAACGTTTGCTTCACTGTTTAAATATTTCCATAAACATTTTATGACCGTCTTCACCTACCATCTGGCAGATGTACGTCTATTTATAAACCTTACGGATCATCAGGAAACAAAGTTCAAACATGAACTTTATCGCTAGCCGGGGAAAGTTATAAAACGCACCGCGGCACCTCGCCGCGCTGCCGACGCAAATGGGACTGTTTAAACGTCGAACATCGAACTTGCGTTTAAAATCGGCCAAGGTCCCACAGCGTACACTGACCTTATACTTGCGGTTACGAAAAAATCGAACCGAGAATTCTAAATGCTTTGTGTATTTCGAACATTTGCTTTTCCAAACAAATAAAAAACACTGAAGCCCATCTGAGATTGCGTGTTGCATTCCTCTGCCAACCGCAATAAAAGGTCCAAACCAACATCAAAACTAAATCGAGTGCCGTCGGGGAGTCCATCGAACCGCATCTAAATCCAGCCAAGGTCTCAGCTGAAGGGCGCCTCGCCCGACTGCCTTCGTATTTGTCGTTTATACTGAATGACGATAACAAAGGGTTGCTTTAAATACCAACGAGTTGACTCACGCCTAGCTCGATACGAGACGCTAAAAGGACGTCGTAAAGTAAACTTACGAGAGAATATATGTTTAGTTGTAAAATGTGACACATGCTTGCAAATGTTAGCGGTGACCACCGGACAAGGTACACGGTTTGCCGAACCTAAAATAAATTAAAACTGCAGACGCACTGGTAATAAATGCAAGACGGCCAATGTAAATTGATCCCGATCGCCCCACCGGTGTTAATTCAACCTTGTTAAATAAAGGAAAGTAAATTAATATTGCGGGTCTGGGTATAATGGCAGTGTTTGTATACAAAGAGACGTCTAGACTTGGTTTTGCCTGACTGCGTCGAGATGCGCTCATGTAGCGCTTGCGGTAGACTCCTGCTGTGTTCCCACTGGCTTGAAAAAATACTTTAATCAACAGACCGTAGCTTTACAAATAAAAATAAAACATTACAACAATCCTATGGCAGCGGTAAAAATTGTTGTAAACGATGCTTGTTTTTAATATGCTGGAAGGACATATTTTTATAAATTAATTCTATACAAATGATCTCAATAATATTTAAAGCTATAAAGAATTTCGTGATAAATATACACACCCACAAATAACCTACATTAATACAACACACGCTTAACTAATTGAATTACGTCAGTGAACCTTATCAAAGCGAATGACCTTCCAACGACCTGCCGCAACATTTCCACACGGCTGATAAACTACCCAATTCGCAGCGATCCCGTACCACGCGTTATGGTTCGGCTCATGTCCTTGCATGACCTATATTCTCCCCCAGCACTTAGGGCTTACTTGTATTCCTGTGCCTGACCTACGACAAGTGCGCGGCGGTTGCGCGCTGTGGCTAAAATAACCGGGACGGGTGTCCCAGACCACTTCCGCAGTCGCCATCGATTCATTTTGTTGATTAACGCTGTTGCAGTGCATGGGGTGGGCGTCTGGGGCTTTCCTGAAACTTTAAATTGATTGCTTGTCTGTTCTGCTGTATATAGATGGAAAACTTTTATTTTTGATAAATGTGGTTGCATACCAAATGTTTCAATATAATTAAATTATCGGTTTAGAGCAATAAAAACTAAACAAGTTCATGAATACAGATAATATAAGGAAGTTAGAGCATACATTTGAAATGTTTGAATGAACATTCAAGTAATTTTAAATACTTATTTAAAACGAAAATCATATCAAGGAAAGTATATGTATGTTAATAAAACTAAATAAAACTTGTTTGGCTATAAGATCATGTGATTAGTAATTTACAGCACCAAATCTAAAAAATAATTGCCAAGGTATTTATTAATCGTTGAACTAAAATGGACATAAAACGACATATATAAAAGCAAACATAGAGTTTCAAGTTATAAATTACGGGATAGAATTTCAATAATCGAAATAAGTGTCCTGTACACGGAACTGTAGCACACCAGTAGCATCTATTATTATTGATTGGCATGAAGCGGTGCATCGTCGCATTGTTCCTAGGATCGATTCCTACGCGTCGCTGTCGCCCCCGCTTCTATTTTTACCGCTTCATTGCTTACTCCCCTCGCTGCCTGCTTCCTGCCTTTTATTAAACTATATGTATGTTAATTAACAACGGCCTCGCTCGTACTGGCTCTGTTTATTTTTCTATTAGCTTGTTCCTACGAAACATTCGCTCTTTAAAGGCATTGCTGTTCGGTATGTGTGCGTATGATCGCCAGTCATTACAGCTGACTCGGAGTGGTGAAGTTTTTCTACATATTCGAGTGCGACTGCTTGAGATAATGTATCATACATCCTTTTATTCTTTCGACCTTCAACTACATTTAATTAGACATCTCTGCGTGTTGTCAAACCGAACCTCTCTCTCAATATTGCATCCTTTTCTAACATACTCTTTATTAGTATATGCGTCTCGCTGAGTGTAGGGGCATCTGGTATACATAAACCTACGTGTGTTTACGTTACGGATACGTGTTCAGCATGAGTTTGTGTGCGTGTTGCAGGGGTGCGAGCATGTGTTAGTGAGCGTGGCGTTTTGTCTACAGCTGTTGTGGGTTTGTGGAGCCGCCGGTATCGACTCTTTTAAATTTATGCTTCCTCATGACCCACGCTCCAACACAGTATGGAGCAGCAGCGACAAATGTATCCCATAACTCGACCCTGCTTAATATTCCATTGAAACCCCTTCTAAATAAGAAGTATACATTCAAATGGCATTCGTTAACACATATCTACACTTCTACAGTGACTTTAGGTCTTTCTTTACTAATATTCTATTTTTTCTACGTCTCGTTTAGACATCCAAGTATAATCTTGAATTACTGAAACTGTGAAGTGTTTAGCTACATGGTTGCTATTGTTTGTGGTACTTAGTTATTATAAGAATATAATAATGTCTTTATTCACGGCTCTTTTGTTACTTTTCGAATAAAAGCGTATACCGGTACAGCGTACGATTCCTCAGTAACCCGTCTTACCTTGTGCTTGCTTTGTAAACCTCGATAGTCCAACAGCTGGCGATAGGTCATCGACACCGGGGCTCTAGTGCAAATTGTATAGTTACACATTGGAAACGCAAAAAATAACATCCATTTTGGTGTCGGATCCGCATGCGTGCTGAGTCAAATTCTTGGAATATTTGGGAACGGTAAAAAACGCGAATGTGTTGTTTATTTTCGAATGCGCTTATCCTTGTTTCGACATTTAGGCAGTGATGCTAAGATTATTTTAGTCTGTATACTTAAATATATCTTTCATTATCGTTTTTTAAAAGACTCGTTGGTCGTGATCTCGCGATATGGAACAGCAGAGCCAGCCAACCACAAGATCTTTGGTATAAAAAAACAAACAACGCGTGACGTAAGATTGGTACACATTCGTATTATTGTGTGGGCCGCCCAAGGCAATGACGTCATCGTCCAAAAACCCTTGGGGTCGATGCTCGGGCCCCTACCTGCATTTTTTTGTGCATCCCCTCGAGACATTAGCGGGATCTTCTCAAAGGGATAAAGATTCCATTCGTTTTACAACTCGACTATTCCTCACTCTTCCGTGTCCAATCTTGTTTGTCCTGTTTGACTGAACAGTTCACATACCTTTTTCTCATTGTTACAACGGGAGTGTTAACAATTTGACTAAATATTTTCTACTAGCTGGGACCCGCGGTTTCACCCGCGTTTAATTTAAAAGAAATTTAGATTATTTCGACATAGACACTTGACATAGAATAGATATATTGGATTTCAAGGGTTTCATTTTTTTCGCGGAACCATAATTATTTTTCTAAAATAAAAGTAGTCTAAGTTATTCCTTATAACATCAGCTATCTGCCAGTGAAGGTCCCGTCAAAATCGGTCCAGCCATTTCGGAGATTACCCGGAACAAACAGACAGACAGACAGACAGACGGACAGACAAAAAATTAAAAAAACGTGTTTTTGTTACATGTAACGTACATACTTTCATATGCATTTAGTAAAAAGCTGTTATTTTGACATTACAAACAGACACTTCAATTTTATTTATTTGTATAGATAAAGGTTCCCTAATTTAATGCTTTTGTTTGGTTATGTTCCTATAACTGTATTATATATATATATATATAAGTATGTAAGAATGGTTATAAAGGTAGGTATGTTTTTTTTGTATAACTATGTTACGTGAGGACCATGTCATTCGCCTGGTGGTAAGATTCCCGCCTGTCCACAATAGTAATACTACCCAGAAATAGTCCTGCGTGATACCACACTGCCCTCGTCACAACGAGACATCTGTTATTTAATCGCACACAGGACACAGGCCTCCCCCAAAAACCACCACAATGACCGATATGGGTGAGTTGTGGGCTCATTGGGGGGTTTTGCCATAATCGCCACGCTTGGCAGACGGGTTGGCGATCGCAGTTGAGTTGTTAATTTACTCGAAGGACGCTGCTGCCCATCCTCCGGCTAATCTCTTAGTCGACTTTTACGACACCCACGAGAGAAGATGGGGTGGTGGTATTCTGAGCCGGCACCACACGGCAAAAACTAACCACAGTGCCGGCTACGAATTGCAAGAACCCATCGTATCCCCTAGGTGTCATAAAAAAGGTGATTGTGTGATTAGCTGGAGGATGGTCAGCAGCGATCTTTGGGGAGACCTGTGTATGATGATGACGATTACAGTTCCCTTGAACCGACACGCAGTAGTGTGTAAATTTTGAATAAAAAGTATGAAATAAGACATCTACGTATATATGGTAATTTTCATCATTTCGGCCGAATGAAGTCCACTGCTGGACACAGGCCTCCCTCAAAGATCATCACAACGACCGATATGGGTGTATTGTGGGCTCATTGGGGGGTTTTGCCATAATCGCCACGCTTGGCAGACGGGTTGGCGATCGCAGTTGAGCTGTTAATGTACTCGAAGGACGCTGCTGCCCATCCTCCGTCTAATTCCTTAGTCGCCTTTTACGACACCCACGGGATGAGCTGGGGTGGTGGTATTCTGAGCCGGCACCACACGGCGTAATTATATTTATATTGGTAATTTTATTATATTTATATTATAAAAACCAAACGAATGCTTTCGATCAATTTCTAGATTGCCGTTATTTTCCCATCTTTACTTAGCTTCACGACTAGGCTTGTCTTAGTGTAGTCCACCTTCCACAAATTGTCCTCCCCTCTTCCATCATCCACCGCATGTTTTCTTTCAAATATCTCGCCTTACCGCGAACTTTGATGTTTGATCTATCAGTAACGGTCGCACTCCGCGTGGCACGGTTTACCTGTTTTCTCTGTCGTGGAGACGGCGATATCGCTGTCAGACTCACTCATTGGGCGTGCGCTGCGCAATGTCTGTCGAAGGACAATCTCTTATTTAATAATACATCCCATCAGTCCGTCACTGGCCAGAAGCCTCTTTTGACTTCGCCAGAAATGTCCGATTAAGCAGCCACATTTCTTTGAAATGTTTGCCAATAAAAAGCCATCATTCCGTAAACGTCTACAGCTGAAAGTGGGCCTTCCATCACTTCAATGAGCTGTCACAGGGGATATTGCCATAATCACCACGCTTGCCAGACGGATTTAATGATAAGATGGTTCTGATAAATATGGTAACAAATAAAACCAGTGTGGATACATACTTAAATAAAAGGATTTTCATTTCAGTATGTCATCCTTTTTCTGAAATCCTCCTTTTTTGCGAAGTAGCACTTATCTTCTCTCCTTTTTTATTATTCCGTCTGGCAGCCTTGTTCATGATGAAATAAACTTTACTTCGTATAATGACGCTCATAGCCAGTCCCTGTTTTTGTCATCTGGCGGCAGTCGTTAAGCCAAGTTGGATGTCTTTGGGCGGCTTGAACAACTCTAAAACAAGGTTGGCCACTAATCACACTTAAAAGATAGGAAGTAAAGAAAGAACTCTGTATAATATTTCGAGTGACGTACATGAATTACTGCTACATGAAGCTTTTTACAATATTTTTGACAATACAATGATATTTTTGGACGGATGTCAGCGTTAAATATACCTACTTGCCAAAAGGAAAATACTATAAGTAACATGTTTTTGCCAAAAAAACTCCACTGTTTATTTATACAAGCCTCGTTAATGTTTTATAGACTTTCATGTGCGTGAAATGAAATTTGCTTTGTTTTTCATTACTTTTTTTTGCACTCAGTAGTGACGACATCTGAGGTCCAATTCTCGTAATTCAAAAAACCGGTCAAGCGCGAGTTGAACATATTACCATAACATATTATCTATTGTTGAATTCGATTTTGTACCTATAACTTATCCCAAGAATAAACTTAACATCGTAGTTGAAAAACGTGTTTTTCCATACATTCCAACTGCAAACGTAAGTTTGTACGTACAATATTGAAAGATTTACCATGTTATTTTAAGACCATATACTTCTTATATGTTGTCCTATAATCTATAGGTATAACAGTTATTATAAAAAATAAAAAAACTTTAAGCACTGTAGTAGTTTCCGAGATAACGAAGGGAAAATTGACCATCCCCGGTCAATTTTCGTAAAATTTCTACATAACTTTAAAAACATATAATTTAATATTATAAAATACATATATTTGAGACTCCAACAACAAGCCCTTCCATTTCATATGTTACACGGTACAGTTTCCAAAACTTAATCTTTAATTTCCTATATTGCCCCCCCCTAAAATTACCTCATTATTCAAAATTCATTTATTTACGTTGTACAGCCGTATTTGAGTTGCAGAAATCCACCAAATTTCAACTTAATCGGTCCAGTGAATTCGGAGTCCATTAGCTGTGACAGACGGATAGACAGACACACGAGTGATCCTATAAGGGTTTCGCCGTTTTTTCCTTTGGACGTTCGGAAACCTATAAAATTTTCATATATAGCTACGATCTAGTCTCAGTGTCCTAAATGTCACAAATGATATTCTCCAAAACTAACAAACAACGTAAAACGTGAACTTACACTGTGATGAGATCGAAAATGGATCGAAGTCAAAACTGTATTCTGCTAACATTTCGAACTGTCACAGGTACTAAAATTGACATTGAATAAACGTCAAAATTAAGATTGATACGAGACTAGAGTTAGAACATACTAAAATCCGACTGAACTTTAAGATTAGAATAAAACTATTCTATTTTTCATGGCAATCTCAATTTAATCTCAGTTCTGACCGAACTTCTATGTTCTTCGTTCGAGCGTTCAGTCATATTGTAAATTAATTACGAGAATTGATCCCCTGATTAAAATTAATCAATGCTGCACAAAGTATCAACAGTCCCTTCACAAAGACACTTAATTCGTTAGTAATATACAGAGCCCTACTAAAATAGCGAACTTTATTTTAAGACGACAATAAGAAAGACATTGGCATCGCGTTTATAAAAAAAGTTGCAATTTTCAGTTTATATTTTTGCAGTTATTTTGGATAAATATTGAATAAAGCTTTATTCCGTATAATGTCCGGTTTAAGAATATTGCACTACTCCATCTCCCGTGGATGTCGTAAAAGGCGACTAAGTGACTCTAAACCAAAGGGATGGGCAGCAGCGTCCCTTGTGTAAAACAGCAACAATTCTGCGCTCACCAACCCGCCTGCCAAGCGTGGTGAGTATGGTAAATCCCCCCCAAAATGACACGACGCGACATATAGCCGGTTGTTTATGGGTGAGGCTTTTGTTCAGCAGTGGATGTCTTTTGGCTGATATGACCATCATGGACTATTGAATAAAGTTACTATTTTAGCACTAAAAGAAATTCTTTTAGCACCATACTATTACCATTGCACACACATAAAGAACACGCGCCGCAGTAATTACATTAAGAAATAAACAAACAAAAAAAAGCAATAAAACCCGTTACACAAAAAGAAAGGTTACCCTGCTCTTGCAATATCATTGATTTACCGGATATCAAATTTCGAATCGTTAACACCCGCGGAAGTTGCTCACATCCCTTCATCAACTAGAAACGAGCTGATGATCTTCAAACATCTGAACAGACTTTCTTGAATCATAAGAACACTCTCGACCAAGCCATCTTCCAAAAAATCTAAATCCGAATCGGTTCATCCGTTTGGGAGCTACGAAGCTACAGACATGTACACACATACACACGTTAAAATTATAACACCTCTTTGTTTGCGTCGGGGGTTAAAAAGGTTTTTTGTGCTCGAATAGCAAACGTTACTCATTTAATTATTGCTAAAAAAAAGTTTAACTTGGTTTACGATCCCTATGACCTTAAAGTTTACTATTTTTCGGAAGGTCCATTATCCTATACTTGGCATTTAACAACCATATTACTTGAGCTCTAAGATAAAGACCCCGATCCCAAACACATGACAGGAAACATGTACCATTTCTGTCCCGGTTCCCAAAGTTGATTGGCACAACCGGCTTCCCGTTGCGCAAGTCAGCAGCGCAGGTCGGCGCTCCCGTACAATTGGGCCAACCAAAAATGTGTCAAGTTGAACCTAGGTCGATGACCCCACTGTTTACGTTTACCTCTTTCGCGACCACACTCCGTGACTCGTGAAAGCTCTTTTTTTTGCTTGTCATTTCAAAAGACCACATAGCCCTCTCACTTTGATCTTTTGATGCACAAAGTGGTCGCCACAGATGTAATTTGTCAATTTTTTAAGTTGCGATTAACAGATCTGTCACGTTAAATGCAGACAGCTATATTTGGGTCACTTAACTTCTTGTTTTCGGCAAGCGTGCACAAAGAAATGAAAATGTTCTATAAATGAAATTTAACATAATGATTACATGATATGTAAATGATAATGAATCAATGATGATGAATATTGTGTCTGAAATATTAAAAACCGCATTACCCGCCCGCTTCGCGCGGTTTAAATTTTCTTTATATTTATGTCTTCTGAACCCTGAAAGATATCGAAATGGGAATTCCTGTTTTAATCCCTTTAATTTTCATTGAAATATGAATAGCCGTTTCGGAGCCCATTCGACACAAACTAGCAAACAGACTTCTAAAAACTGTCATTTATGATAAATGGCAGTTTTCACTTATATGTTGGCATTAATTTTGAAATTACAGACAGATATACAGTTTCATTATATTAGTATAGATAGAAATAATAGTTATGTCTTAGGTTTTTAGCGATTATTACTCATTATAACAAAGCAATATTAAACGGATGACATCGCGTATATTATAGATTTTAGTTTCACTAACGTTTCGAACACTTTGCAGCTTTTTTTTTTGTTGGGCTTCTCGCTTACATTTCAGGGAAATGTGGTTGCTTAACCGGTCATTTTCTGGCGAAGCAAAAGAGGCCTCCAGCCAGGCTTAAATTTAATATTAAAAACTAAGCAACTTTCGCTAAGGGCGCCCCCTGCGGGACACGGACCTCGGCTTAGGGCGTTGCTGGGGATAACAAGCTATTGTTTTGGGGACAGCTGGATCGGTATTACTTAAGTTGTGTTAAGGGACATTTAAAGCTACAGGCTCGGCGCGGGCCGGCGCGAGCAAGAGGAGGGAGAAGTGCTAACTTGAAAGGAAAGGTGACGCGGCGATAGGCCTCCGCGACGTCGGTGAGGACTTTGCAGCGTTCGTGATCGCAGGATGATTATATGACGGGCGATGTTACAGATTTTAAAAGTTATTTTATTTATCGTACAATTGTAATAAATACAAATAAACCTCAGAAAATAATAATATAATTTAACTAATAATTTATTTAAAAGTTATTGGTCAAATTAACACAGATGTGTTAAATAATTAACATAAATTAATTAACTAACGAATTTTAATACACAAATGCACATAAATGATACACGTGAATGATACACCACATTGAATATGACGCATTTTCTGATGGCTTCGTAGGACGCAGGCGCAAGCAGGTGCTAGCATACGTACAAACATCTCATTCTCTCGCAAGCTAAATCCTATTTATGTTCATAAATCTGTTTGTCTCTTTTTGGTGTCCCTTTTTCGTTTCATCGAATTTTCGATCAGAACGGTGCTAAAGAGGTTTCAATTAAAAAAATCACACTGTAATCACTCACAGTATTTTGATATTTTTTGTGTGGTATGCTGTTTGGGACTTCATATCATTCTATCATTTTAATAACAGGATCCCAAACTGGCGATACCTCCAAACCATCTACTCTATTAAAATTTGGATGACTTTTTTAAATACAATAGCCTCACGAAACGTTCTTGGTACACATCGGTTCTCTTTGGCGAGGACTTGAGGTTAATCAAAACGTAGAAAATAGGAAAAACAATAAACTATAATATACGCGATGTAATAATTTTCCGTTTAAATGGTTGTTATTATAAGATAGCCGGCACGCTAAGAATACCACCACCCCATCTCATCCCGTGGGTCTGATAAAAGGCGACTATGAGATTAGCCGGAGGATGGCACCAGCGCCTTCGAGTACATTTATATTGCCAAGCGTGGCGATTATGGCAAAACCCCCCAATGAGCACACAACACAAACCCATGTTGGCCGTTGCCGTTGTGGCAATCTTTGGAGGAGGCTTTTGTCCAGCAGTGACAGTGACTTTATTTGGCTAAAATAATTATTTTAAGATAGAAGAATAATTAAGTGCCTTGCAACATTTTTAATATAACACTGGGTATTAAAATTAAATAATAAATTTAAAGGTCATATGGTAGAAAATGTCTATGACGTTAAGTCCGCCTTGATACACTAGCTATGCCTTTATACACAAGCATGAATAAATAAATAAAATGGCTATATGTAAAAAATACATTTACAACAAAATATATGCAAAGCTATTTATTTCCATGTGTCCAAATGTAACATCTACCACGTTCAAGATAATATATTAATATATATTTTACTGTGACCACCTTATCTCGCTTTTTACAATTTCAAATGTTTCTATATGTACTTATTATTCACAAGTCGTTTCCTTCAAGTAGAAAAGAAATAATTGTAATGGTGTCTACGCGAGGAATAAATAATTCATGGAGATCTTTTGAAAAATATCATGGTTGACGACACGGCCGCATTATAATTGTAGATGCCGACATTAAACTTACTCTGTGTCTCGTTGCCCGTGATATTGGTGCCTGTAAAAAAGGCACTGCCTGCCTTCTTAATATGGAAATAGTGACTATTGTTCTTGTAATATGACTGTTCCGGTTATTGTGGTATGGCTAGTTCGTTTATAACTTTACAAATTAGATAACAACCGTAATTTGAGGTGAACTGCAACTGCTTTGGTTGATTAACAGCAACGCGAACTAAAGCGTCTTTCAAAGCTCAGTGTTACCAACCTATCTTGCTGCGCAGTATTGAAAACTATTTTCCTGAATAATTACACTAAATGTTGCTACGACGCTTTAGTACCTTCCCGCGATTGTTGTAATTTTTAACTAGTAGTTGCAATACACCCTTCTTACGAGGACCCGGTGCCCTCTTCGGTGCCGAAGATGGCCGCTCCAGTGGTTTTAGCCGGTAGGAGCCCGGCATACCCCTTCGCCGCTAATAATCCGCTTAGGACCCCTAATTAAATACATCTATACAAGTGTCTGTTTGTACTGTCAAAATAACAGCTTTTTAATTAATGCATATGAAAGTATATACGGTACCTACAACGACTTTTTTTTTGTCTGTCTGTCTGTGGTTTGTTCCCGCTAATCTCTGAAACGGCTGGATCGATTTTGACAGAACTTTCATTGACAGATTCCTGATGTTATACGGAATAACTTAGGCTACTTTTATTTCAGAAAAATAATAAGGGTTCCGCGCAAAAAGTTAAACCCATGAAATACAATGTATATAGATACTAATTATATTATTTACATAAATATAAACAGCGGGTGAAACCGCGGGGCACAGCTAGTAGTTCATAAATATACCAAAACACCAATTAAAACTACATAGGTAGAGTGTCTCTAAGTTAAAGTCACAAATGAAACCAAACCTAAATTCAATTTACAACATAATTGCAGAATGTGGTCCAAATTAACAGCTAAAAAATGCACCTAAAATGCACTCACCACGCTTGGTAGGCGTGCAAATCCCCCCAAAATGACGACCCACGACACGTCGTTGTGGAAATATATGGGGAGGCCTTTGTTCAAATGTGGACGTACTTTTGGCTGAAATGATGATGAATAGATATGCATATAGATAATGCAAGAGATAAAATAAAATAATCGAAATCATTTGTTCCTTTAATCAATCAAATATAAGCTTAGAAATTAATTCAACACCCTGGTATATTAGCCGTTAATGGACAAAGGCGCGCTGATCTTGAGCGTTCCCCATAATATAGAAATAGTTAAAAATAAAAGGTTATGTCGTGTGACTAAACTAATGGATACATTTGATTGAATTTTTGTATTCAGACTGGGAATTTCATAAGATATACGAAGTTTAATTTTTTGATGTATTGCCGTTTCCACTGTAGATATAGAGAGTTTTATCGTCTGCTCTACACACAAGACATTTAAATTTGTATTCTATATTGTTTAAAAATATAAAGTAATTTGAATAATAAAGTAAATATATGTTATCGTCTCCTCCACATATACTCGTAAATCATTTTATTTTTTAGAAAATTAACAGTATATGAAACAACGGATTTGATTTACTTCATATTAGGTACTGGGTTACGAACAGATTAAAGATATATAAACATTTACTTACGTAGGTAATCAATACTATTAATTTGTGTATACACCAGCAGCCGCAAATTGATCCTTTTATTCTTAGAGAATATTTTTGTTGTTAGAGCTAATATCTACGTATTTGCTGCGTTTTGCACCTGCATGATACGCCCGTTAAATGACATTTGTTTGTACGCAGCGATATTATAATAAACGAGGACCTACGTGCCAATGGAACAGATGTTTTAAAAAGTAAAACGAGCAACATTGTTTTAATTAAGCCCTGTAGCGAAGGACGGTCGTCTTCTTATTGTAAAACTTGAACGACTGTATGAAGCTGTGGCAATAATATCCATGGTCCAATTAATCAATTATTGAAAAATTCTCTACAAGAACCCGTTGAAGAAAATATTTACAATACTAAATATATATTTATTTATTTCTAATAAAAAGAAACATTATTAAAATAGACTACAACCAAGTAGCAAGTACGTTTTGAACTTCGAACAATAAAATACAGTGTCGAGATGTTCACCGCTGAAGAATTTCTGAAGACATGGCCTCTGGCGCAACATATGAGTCATATTATACAGTAATAACATTTTTGGTCAATATTGTTATACTTAAGCATTAGATTGCCAAGCTATCGACCAAGAACCAAGATAATCTATGCTCATCTTGACCGTCCAGACTCCTGTATAAACAATAGCTTAATGGCCCATGTTGGCTTCATCATCATCATCATCATATCAGCCAAAAGGCGTCCACTGCTGAACAAAGGCCTCCCCCATAGATTTCCACAACGAGCGGTTACATGCTGCCCGCATCCAATTACTCCCATGTTGGCTTGCCCTCCTTCAACTTCCATTGTTAGATTACTGATGACTTTGAACAATATTTCGTATACAAATGAAGCGATGGTTGTTGTTTCGTGAACACCAATGTTGGCGTACACCAAAACTTTACAACAATACAAGCTGACACAAACATCTTCCTTTTGTTTTCAAGTAATCTTATAAATCAAAGAAGTCATCATCTTCATCATCATATTAGTGAAAGACGTCCACTGCTGAAAAAAGGCCTTCCGATAGATCTCCCCAATTGTGTTGTCATTTTGGGGAGCAGTTGCCAGTACTCACCACGCTTGGCAGGCGGGATGGTGAGCGCAGTATAAGTGCTGTTTGAAAGAGGGGACGCTGCTGCCCATCCTCCTGGTTTAGTCCCTACGTAGCCTTTTACGACATCCATGGGAAGATATACAGTGATGCTATTATTTTTAACCGGACACCACACGGAATCAAAATCAAAGGAGTATAATATGTTAATTAGTGTTTTTTGTCTTTGATCTTGAATATAATGTATTGTATAATTTTCTTTAGTTACACATAAAACAATGCTAGTTAAGTCTAATACAAAACAGTGTCGTCACATATGTACATTCACTTACATATTCAAAATTATGCCTTTCATGTTTAACGATGCCTTAAATAACCTTAGACATAATATTCTGACTTAATGTGTCATAAAACTAAACACTTGAATAAATAAAAAGACCGTGCATGGCCACATCTCATATCCTTTATGGTCGTTTCTAGAAAATCATAATTTTTTCTCTTTATATGCAGCTGACTATTAAATCTCACTCAAGCCCCAAATCATTCAAATAATGTCAACAACAGAGTTCTACATTGTCTATTCAAGTCCATTTTCTATTATAAGATTGCGTTCTATGCACAGACCGGGTTCATAGATACAAAGATAGTACACGTTGCCCATGGCAACGCCGCCCCATGCACTAGGGGATGGTGCCCTTTTCGGCTCACCCACAAAATAACGTCGGCACGGAATTCCCCCGGTGCACTTTTTTTATATGACTGTATCACATCCCATGCAGATGCGTTAGTCAAAATAACTTTTACATGTATCGTTTTAATATTTAGTTGCGAGCTTGGGAGTTTAGTTTATACTCAATTACACACCGCAAATGCTGAGAAATAACGTTAATTTTGTTAAAACCAATTTACACTCTAACATGGTTTAAAATAAAGATAGAGTTTTTGAGAGCATTTCTAAGTCAAATATTTTCAATCCCAATGGTAGTCCTCCCAGTCGTTCAGAAGTTCTGAATAAAAAGTACTCAATTTCTATGCAGGTCATTTAGTCTAAAAGTTTCCTTCCCTTGGCGCCGAATCACCCGCGTCTTTGAAAAGAGAAATATAAGACGTTGCAAAATCGGGAAAGTTTACATGAAAAACGATGCACTTTCACACTTTTAAGATATTAAGCGCATCTCACAGATATGTAGCGACGACGTGGGAATGAGAATAGTTTGATGGTCTCAGCAAACTTTGAGCATCGCGACTAACTCCGAAGTGAATATTTTAGTCTCGCCACAGCTTGAGATGTGGTTTCAAAAATAGTTCTTCAGCTTTATTATTAACGCTCAATTTCGTTTATCTCTTGTAACAAGAAGACTATGCCTCGGTGTATGCACAAAAAACTAATCTAAAATTCGATGCCGACTCTACACGAAAAATAACAAACAACAAAGCTTATGCAACATCCTGCTGTATACGAACGCATTAAAGTAAGGGAGGGTTAGATACATATAAGGACTAAGCTCGAATTCTGTCTACAGTGGCCTTGGTTTTTCTGAATCGGCGAACTTGGCCTCGAGCCCGGCAGGTGATTAGGTTACATAAACTTAGTCCGTCCCCACTTCCTGCCGGCGCGCTTCGCAGTTTTCGAAGGCCGCCTTTTGTTTTGTTCCTATTGCGTTACCAATTTTATCGGCTAAGGCTGCACTCCCACCTATGAATTATGGTATATCTTATTAAATAAAGGTTCAGCAATACAAGACACAAACACTGTTTTGATTAATTTTATGGGAGATCTATCTTGTTATCAAGCATGACAAGGGTAAATCTCCTGACATAACAGTATGTTTCATTTGAATTCCAATGACTAATTGAATTGTTGTTAAAATACTGGTGGACACAGAAAAGCACTGTTTTAATTACAAAGATTTGATTAAAACAACAAAATTAAAAGTCAAGTGTAATAGGCGCTTAGCCTTACAAGTGGAATGGAGAACAGCTGGCATCCAACTGGTTTGGACGCAGTCCCGGCGAAGGGACATGCAACGAGTAAAAGGAATACCTATATGCAGCTCTAGGAAATGCTAACCTTGGACACAAGACGCATGGCACGGCACCTGGCGTTTTTATTTGGCCTTCAAATAAATTGCGAACTCATTTTATAACTCTTCCAGGTCCCTTCGTTGTGGAGTGTTTTCACTTTTTGTGGGGCTTTTGTTACGCGATGTGGTGTAATGAACTGTTTATTTGAAGGTTATGAAGGGAGTGGTGTTTGCAGGTGCTCGTAATAATGCGAGGAAAGGTTAGGTGCGGTTAGACGGGTTTCCTGTGGTAATGATGGTGTCGAGGAAAGGTTAGGTGCGGTTAGACTGGTTTCCCGTGGACGCATAGTGAATGTTGGGTGTCGTCGTCGCGGGCGGCAGAAGTGGCAGCGCGCACGATGCGTCAATATGTCGGTCGTATTGTCGGTTGCGTAACCGGTGTCGAGTGAAGAAAGTGAACGCAGCATTTCGAGGTCGCGTAGAAAGTTGCTGACGCAACCGCTCTACACGCTGCTTCCACTGACTTTATGACATTAATTATACCTTGATTTTATTAATTCACTTCGTCCCCCGACCTGTCGCGGACTGATCCTTTTATTAATCCATAAGTTTATACATAGCAACACGCGACCGAAGATGATTGATGAGGGCTATAATAGCTGAACACGTTATTAATTTTATAGTTAAATAACTTGAAAACAGACCGTATCTATTTGAATGTTGCATAATAAGATATTCAACCCAGAACCTTTTCTAAAGTATTATTAAAGAATTCCAAGTAGTTTTGCACAAAAAGTTACACGTGCCGACCGACGACGGTCAGCTCAATCGCTCTGGGCCATTGAATTTTGACCGTGGCCAAGTTGGCTGGGCTGCATATAATGGGACATCAATTCCGCCTGGGTCGTATTGAATTAAAGGGAAAATCATAGATGTCCCTCCAGTTCCATTAGATTTCATTTAGAATGGCTTAGTTCGTCGTTCGGCTCATGTAACTTATATTCACGTTTACATGTTAAAGCATGAAATAGTAAATTAATTCCGCTTTATTACCCATTCGATCTTCTTCATTTTATAGCCGCATTTTAAAGGCGTTTGATGGACCGATCACGAGCTTGTATTCACTTGCAGTTGAAATTTACGGGTATTTTTGGTAGACGTGCGCGTTGTAGCGTCTAGCCCCTACCCGGCGTCCATTTATCTCAGTCGGTGTCTACCTATTTACCTGTCCACATTGTATTAGTTTTGCGCTCGGAGACTCGCCGCATACTAAGCAGCCTCACAATAACATACAATAGCCACTATAAAAAGAAGTCTGTTGAGACGCGAACACATGAGCTCCAAGTTCAGCAAACTTATGGAACGGAGGTGTCATAAAATCTCTTGGATGCTTAAAATATATCATAAAAACCCTGGCCTGGGCTATGTATGTATACACTTTAAGTCGTAAATTATTTTATGCTTACATATCTGTCCAGTGAATTTTATTTCTCCAAGCTCGACGTATCTTTATCCTTTGTAGTTACAGTTTTCCTCCTACATGTTTCTGTCTGTGCGGCAAATATAGCGTTTGTAAAATGTAAGTTATTGTGTTCTGCAGTGGTGAGCTGTTGGCTGCATCCAGCGTCTGTGTGTCTCGCATGTACACATCAATAGCAATTTGCATATGAAACGAGACTCTTTCAATGTTTTGGTTTTTACTGAACCACTAGTGCAGTAAAGACCTGCAGTTTGCTTTAAAACCTTGAATAAGTATGTAGACCTTGGTCTACAGACTTATTTAAGGCATTGCACTTGTCGGGAGAACTGTTGCCTTCGCGCCAAGTTAATTTCCGTTTTGTTCCGAAATTAAAGAAAAAGTTGATCTTTTCTTTTGTCATAGCATGCTGTTGCGACGTTTGGTTTGAGCAATGCAGTTAAAAACTTAAGTCTTCATCATCCACAGCCTGATTCTGCCCACTGCAGAATGAAATGCCTCTCTCTGTTTATGTCACATTCTTAAAACCTCTGCTAATATGAAGTCCTCGCTTATAAAATATCGTGACAACAGAATTTACTTACCTTCCAAGCTAAAAATGAATAAAACTGTTTGTTGCTACGTGCATAAACGATGGATCCTTTACACGATTGACTAATGTTACATTTAGTCTGCTCACAATCAAACGGATAGTCTGAAGAGTGTTATGTTCAAGTGTGTATAAATCCAGGAAGGCATCGTTATCTGTGAAGTCACATCAAGTGTCCCGCTTATCGGCCCACATGTTTGATCAGGTGTACTTGTAGAGGATGGTAACGTAAACCACATATTTGTTGCTTCAAGGTCCCTCCGTCTCAGCTCTGGCCGTGAAACCGAGAATTTTGTCCTGTAAATAACGAATAGTCTTCAGTAGAATTGATTAAAATTTATGAGAATTTCTTTAACAGTGTTTTTTTTATCGGAAATCTGTTGTTATGGCGACGGTTTTTGTGACAGCAAAAAAGGATTTGTTATATTGTTTGGATCGTATATTTTATTTCTGTTATTATTCATTGTCTTTTCTAAATCGAAGTTTCGACATGTTCTTATAAATGTATCGCGTATCTCCGGGTATGTTTTTCTTTCAGAAAAATGTAATTATGTGGACAAGTGCTTACTATGATGAGCATAAATTGAATCGTGGTTCAAAGAGACAAGGACTTGTAACGTCTCCTAGGCTTTTTAATTCATGTCTGAACCTGATTAAAGGCTAGAACAGTATGCGTGTCGGTTTGTTTAGCCGGTCGTAAGTATTATATATGATGATCTGATATGAAGTATAGCTTCAAAATATACAAAATAATCTAGTAATAGTTTTTGATTGCAATTAGCTCCGTGGTTCCAGAACAGCCCCATTTTACCGGGATGTAATGATATAAACTATGCCGACTACATGGTGCCGCTGAGCCCGTTAATCCCGAGGTTCTAAGAAAACTACTGAAGAAGAGAAGCTTATGTTGAGAGTAGCACAGTTTAAAGTGCAATGTGAAAATATTGATTTGATTTTTTGGTTTTCGTGATAAACAACAGAATACACTGGTAATGTGACACCCCCGACTCTAAATGGACCAATTTTAAACCGTGTTTCTCAGTTTAAGTTCCTCACTCACAATGATAATAAAGTCTTCAAAGATGACCAGGATAATGAAAGGAAACAGAGGGCATACCCCCTGTTTTCTGCAAAAATCTGTCAGATTCACGCTAAAACCATACAATTCCCTTAGAGTTCAATACAATAACATTTTTAGGACCCTGTTGGGTCTCCCCCACTACTGTAGTAACTTCAGTCATGTTTGCGTATGGGCACGTAAACATTTTCTATGCGATCATACATACATAAGCATCTGTCGTGCAGAGGTTGCGGGGGAGTGGCCTTAGAATGCTGAAAATCATATCCGGATGTATGGACTCGGTCATCCTCAGCCGATCTATTGATTTGTATGTGACAGGAGCGGGTGATCGAACACAATGATATAACATATAACACTTATCATCATTTGGGGCGAAAAAAGGCCTCCCCAAAGATCGCCACAATCGCGTTTTGTCATAATCACCACGCTTGGAAGGCGGGTTGGTTGGTCGCAGTTGAATTGTTAATGTACCCGAATGATGCTAATGCCCATCCTCCGGCTTATCCCATAGTCGCCTTTTACGAAATCTATGGAATGATGTGGGTTGGTTTTATTCGTAGCCGGCACTCAGGCCAAAACGGATAACACCTACATTTTATGTATTTTAAGTTTTTTCTGGTACTAACCCTATGAACGGAAGTTGTCTGAAAAATAATATATACAGGACAATACAACAAGTTTCAGGTAACTTGCTTAGAGGCAGTAGGTTTTGTTACGACGGCAAAAAGATATCGGTTTTTGTTGCTTGATCTGCATAATAAATACACATTTTGGTATGCATATTTATCTACACATACACATTTATATAGTTTTAATCTCCGGTGGACAAGGTGAGCCTCGTACATAAGCCCAAAATTTTAATCGGCTTAGAACCAGCGGTGGATGTCAAATTGGTATGTCAGATTTGCCGCAGGGATTTTGGGAGGCTAAAATTACACGACGAATACATTTATTGGAGGCTCGAACAATAATTTTGTGAATGTAAGCTCTTCCCTAGCTCTAGTTACTCTGTTTCGTATGTGTGTTGTAATTGATTTTGTATTATATTATTTACCCTCACTTGTTATAAATCTAACTATAGGATATATATCTATACCAATATAATAATATTAAAGTGTTTGTCTGTAATTCAAAATAAATGCTAAAATTTGCAAATGAACGTTTTTAGAATGTTTACTTGTATGAAAGTTTGTCTCGAATAGGTTCCGAAACGTCTCAATGGATTTCAATGAAAATTTTATGGATTAAAACAGAAGTTTTAACTTAAATTTTCGTGTATCTTGCAGGGTTAAGAAGATATGAATGTAAATACAATTGACGCCTTGCGAAGTGGGCGGGTACCGGTATAGTATATCATAGGTATGTAAAACCTATTATAGTCCTTTTGGATGCATAAAGCACGCAACACACAGAAGGCGGAGCGAGGGCGATGTAGAATTGAAATAGAATCGTTCGAATTTTCTGAAAAACAAGCCATATTAGTTCGATAGCCTACTGTGTGACATCCGCTTTATTAGCCTATTCGGGGAACTGTTCATTACTATTTGCTGACGTATCGAGCACAAAGTATCACTTGTTATGGCCTCGTACAATATCAGTACATCTCAATGCACATTATTGCCATACGATTTTTTTAGCTAGGTACTTAGTGATGCGACTTGATAACAGGAAAAATATGATATATTAATATGGTATAAGAATTATATTATACAGTTAAAAGTAAATACGACATGAGGAAAAGTAAAGGCTGATTATTCGTTTTTTCTCCATTCGAAGTTCAAATTCTAAAATGTATGAATGTATGTATTTTCTATATATAGCTGATACTTGTAATTCTGCTTTAATTTATAATTACTTAGTACCTACTGTGGTTACACCAATTACCCGAACATCGATATCTTCATGAAATAGGTAATTTTAATTGGTATTGAAACATATGAAAACCTATTTTACCGTATAATTGAATTACCATCGTATGGTAGGTCAGTTTACACAGGTTAGCGCAGTTTTTAAGTTCGATGTTTGCTCACATGCCTGAACGATATTAACCAAAGGTGGGAAGTAACGGTTTGGTAACTTAATGCGAAGATAAGAGCTGAACGGTACTTAAAGAGGTGGAGCAGGGCCTTTGCCGCGAGTGGAAAAATAAATAAAAAACGTTTGCAAATAATTGTAGCATTACAATACACATAAATTACTAAGAACCACAGTTACGCCCCAAAAACTGGTGTTTTGGAACAATTACCGACCGTAAAGAAAAACATTTTCGTGTAGTATTTAAATTATATTGTAAATGCTAAAGATCACGTTATCCGGCTAGATATAAAGAAAATAACTAGTTATAAAACAAAAGAAGTTTGTAATTTATCGCGCGACGTTTATGAAAGACGTTTTTTAATATTCTTGCTTCAGTGTGAAACGTATGCGACGTTGGAAGATGTTATTAAAATCTAAAAAGACTGTTGAACACATTAAGAGAGTAATTTCAGACCACCTCGTCCGGCACTTGACCGTGGTGGGGCCGGATCTGGTGGACAACCAGTTTGGTTTCCGCCGGTGGCGCTCCACTGTCGATGCGGTCATACGCGTGAGAGCTTTAGCGAAGGAAGCAGTATCCCGCGGCGAGGTGGTAGTGGCGGCGTTTCTCGACATCCCCAAAACTTTCAACACTGGACTTGCATTAAGGAGACACTCGTGCGTAATCGGGTGCTTCGGGACCTGACTCCGTCGCATTGGAAGTATCTGGCATAAAGAGTGTTATCCACCCGGCTTGGGAACTCGGGAAGAATGGGGTCGGCTAGTGATGACACGCGGTGTTCCCCAGGGATTGGCCTTGGGGCCGCTGCTGTAGAACACCGAATACGACGGGCTACGCGAATACCCCCGGCATCGTTGATGACGGCGCGAAGGAGAAGGCATCGGCCGGCAGCAATTTTGGCAAAGGCTTGGGTTGCACAAAGGATTGGAAGGATCCGGCGGTTGGGTCTTGAGGTGGCCTTCAATAAGTCAGGATCTGAGAGATCATGACCCCGGCTCGCGCCACCTTCGGGATTCCACATGTGGTGGGTGGCGTTCGTATTGAGATCGAGTTGACGATGAAGTAAACCTCGTCTCGTCTCGTGTCCATCACAGTAGGTTTAGGAGCAGCAAGGGTAGCCCTTGGGTCACGCCAATGCCGCAAGCATGGTATATAATATACTAAAATATCGATCGGACAAAATTATTTAAGGAATTAAACTAAATCAATACAATTATACAATATAAATGAATGATTTGTTATTACAGTATTATACTTATTCTTATTCTTTATTGTACAATATAAAACAAAACATGTTAAATAAAATAAAACGTCTCAACATTGAGTTTTCTCATTATTGTTTCATATCGAATTTATACATTTATTAATTGGATTTTATCGATCAAGCATATGCTACTTTTATTTATATGTAGATATCGTTATTAGTGAAAAATGTATGTGTAAAAATTATAGGGCTACAGACGATTATGACAGCAGCAATAAGGAGAAAACAATATGCCTTATTAGTTATTTCGCATAAATTAAATGTTATGACAATACTCTTTTGATGTCAAGCAAAATTATGCAACTGTAGAATAGAACTTTGAATGTGATGCAACCCAATATGGAACCAAATAAACATACGTTTTTTCCAGACGCTTTTTGTATATATGTATATACTCATACCTTTTTTCCATGCGTGTAATGTAAATGTAAAAATAATGATGGCTCATTCCACGCGGCGAGTTTATTGGCGTTTCAATTTTATCGGACATCGGTGCCGAAAGAAATAAAAAAATAAGGCTTTACCAATGGGCCGCCATAACTCTGTGGGCGTTACTGAGATAAGCGAAATATATTCGTACAAAAATTTGCTTAATCATATAGGTACTTACCTATGTGAAAAATTTATTGGGGAATTGTTATTGAACACTATGGTTGTGGGTTTAATTTTAGTTTTTCTAGGGATATTGTTTTGGATTTACTTGTTTTTTGTTCGCTGAGTACAATTGTTTTATACGATAACGATCAAAAACTCTGTAACGGACTTTATAAACGTTTTTATAAAATTACGAAATGAAACCTAAGTTTCATGTGACCTTGGCTTAATACGCCTAAAGCTTGATTAAATTAAAAGGTATTTTAGCTACTATTTTAGTTCCAGTGAGGAAATAAATACAAAAGGCAAAGGTACTATCGTGGATCCGCCATCGTTATCCAACCATAATTACGCTACTGACGCTACAAAAACTCGAACTCGTTTCCCATGACTGTAATACTATATTAGATGATTTTAATCACGCGTTTTATTCAATTAATTAGCTTCTGTTTTAATCAATAGAAATCTATTGCAAAATATATGTGGTGTTGTTCTCATAAATTTTAATTAATAATAATAATAAATCTTTCTATCTCTTTAAATCATTACAACACATATAACATTGAGTAAGTAATTAACAATAATTTTGTTTCTTGGGGCGAAATTGTTATCAATTTTATTTTTTTTCCTATTTCTCTTCCGTGTTTTGTTACATTGCATTTTCTAACGGCATTACAATTCTATAAGCATAAATATAAGACGCAACACCAAAAGCATTTTGCTACTTCGACATAAACCATTGATATGATTAAAGATGTACTTGGGTATTTCAATATTTTAATTTATTTAAAGAAGTAGATAAATCAGAAATTAGTTCCTTCAACCATGAGTACCTACCTATGTACTAATATTGGTGTAATTCAAACGAAAATTGTCACATGACCATGAATGTGTGTAAACAACATTCCATGCAGTTTTTTGGCATCGCCTTATTGGCATTTGATTATATTATTTTATCCGTCCCTGTCCTTTGAGTCTCTAAATGACGCAATTCTACGTGAGGCGACACTCGAAAACGGCGTACTACTAAAATGATTTCCAATAAAGTATTATTGGAAAAAGAGGCTATATCATTACATGCCTCATTAAAACGTCTCATCATATCAGCGAAAGGATGGCCACTACGGAACAAAGGCCTCCCCTACAGATTTCCACAATTGTGTCAGTGTCATCACTTTGGGGGGAATTTGCACGTACTCACCACGCTTGGCAGGCGGGTTGGTGAGCGCAGAATGGCTATTATTTCACGAAAGGGACACTGCTGCCCAACCCTCAGGTTTAGTCCCTTAGTCGCCTTTAAAGACAACCACGGGAGGAGTTGCAGTGGTGCTATATTCTTCATTCGGATACCACACGGATGAAACGTCTACAAAAAAAAAACCCATGTTCCGAGATGCGTTCGTGAATTATTTCAACAAGATGTATGTATAATCGCCGACGAGTTAAGTACTAACCTAATAGCGAATAAAACGAAGCAATCAGAGCCACGAGAGCCTTCCTGCCACTGATGGCCTTGATCAAGCTTGCGGGTAGACCTTGAGAGCACACAGACTTAGATCGAAGTAACGTGCGCGCGGGCACAGCACTGCCTCGAGCGTTCACTAAACTTTACAGATTACGTCACTTTGTATTTTGGTGTGTTTAGATGAATAGCCTCTGAGCAAAGTTGAGTAGTATGATCGAAACTCTAAATATTACCGAGTTTTTTTTACGTCGTTTAGTCGTTTTGCTTTTATTGTATGTACAGCTGTGTGACGCAATAATAACCGAATTTGAAGACGTTAGAATACTTAGCCACCGACTTGTTGCGATATGAAGTGAGATCATTGCACCATCATGAATAAAACGCATTAGTCATTATTCATTAATCATCTCAAACATTAAAGTTCTCACCCACAGTTTTGTGTTGGCAAAAAACTAATATTTTGAAGTGCACCTTGACAAATTTAGTATGCTTGTATACACGGTACTCATAACTTATGTAAAGTACAGATTACGAGTCACCATCATCATCAAAGGACGTCACTACAATTGTATGTATGTAATTTTTGAAGGAATTTGCCAGTACTCACCACTCTTGCCAGGTGGGGTGGTGAGCGCAGAATGGCAGATAGGACACTGCTGTCAATCCCTCTGTATTATAGTCCCTTAGTCACCTTTTACGACATCCAGGAGAGGAGCTGGGGTGGTGCTATATTCTTAATCCGGACCCTACTCTGAAGACGTCGACAATTACGTTTTACGTATTAAAACTCAAAAAGCCGCGGCTATATCTGTAAAACATTAAGATTTTATCGCTTGACAACTACAAGTCATATCTCCTTTTTCTCGCGTGAATGATTGCTTACGTACATTCCTCTTCACATGGAACCACATACATCCGTATTTATCACACACAAAATTCGAATAAATAGAATAAAAAAACTTAAATGAAATTCGAAACAATTCACAGTTGAAGATCGCTACGTTAACGATCCCTTCCGAGTTCCGACCGTAGAGATGAATGCGCATTGTAAGATTTATCCAATCGAGAATATTCGATTCGATTGGTATTGAATGAAAACTGGTTTGAGTATTCGATTTATACATCAGTGGGCGAATTTCATTCGCATTGTATCTAATATTTTGTACGAAGATTTTCACTTCTAATATAGGTAAATAGGAAATTATTAATTCTTCCGAATGTTTTCAAAATATATTTGCGTCTTAATATAAATCAGGATCGTTCTATACTCATGGGAAAATTAGATAAATGCGAACAGAATGAATAATGATGACATACGTTGTTTATAGACGGAGAGTATGCGCGATATCTATCTACATTATTATTTATGTGCGGTTATCACTTTATTTGTGTTCCGCCAATGTCACCGAGTTGTTAGGGGGCAACGGACGCGATATCTATACACACACACAACGCACGAATGTCACATTACTATCTACACATATGCATTATTGATATACATTCTCTATCTGCCTACTAGCTGCAAAATGGATTATGTATTTGATAAAAAAATGGGTATTATAAATTCATTGCCCTTGCGCACTATCTTTTCAATCAAATCTGAATAGAGTATAAATATTATTATATCTGTATAAAATTGAATAGGTGCATATTCATTAGCAGCAATGATAGCTGATAGCCTAGTATTTAACGCTTGCCTTTCATACAGTACGGTCTGAGATCGATCCCGGACCGTGCCTCTGCCTTTTCGGATTCATGTGCGGAACAGAATTTGAGTATCAATCGCGTTAACGGTGCAGGAAAACATCGTGAGGAAACCTGCACACCTGAAAGAGATCCAAAAATGTTCTTAATTGTGTGTGTAGTCCGCCAACCCGCACTAGGCCACTGTATTGGACTAAGGCCTAACCTTTCCCATCGTAAGAAAAGGCCCGTGCCCAACAGTGGGTCAGTAATGGGCTGATAATGCATGTATTTATATTCATTTGCTAGGGATTGCGAACCAACTATTATGTGTTTACGTGTACATTAAACTTCGCTAAAACGCAGAGGTTAACATGACATTCGTTTTAATTAAAGGAAGAACCGTATTTTTTGCTCGAACCTAAACAAGATGGCATTCCTGGCAGCTTTGTGTCCAGTCAGTACTACCACATCCTGTACTAAAACAGCATAAATCTGTCTGCATCGCCACTTTGTCCAAATCATAGATTGCTTTATTAATTTGACATACATTGCGGGCGTTGTTACGTAGCAGTCAATTACAATCATGGTATAATACTTTCAATGTAATAACGTCAATATATGTATTTGTATTTAGTAAAACGAAAATGAGTTTAAAAATTGCATTCGTTCGCAGCACGACGCACAGCACAGGGAGATCCTTTACAAACCTCACCAAGAAGTGCCTGGGGGGCGACCTTTTTACAGTCTCCTTCCCTCCACTAGAGGGGATGACCGCTTTACAGTCATCCCCTCTGGGATGTGCCTAAAGGCGTGGCATCAATCGGCGGCTCTAGTGTGACCTGGAGCCCCCCTTCGGTGCTAAAGATGACCGTTCCAGTGGTTTTAGCCGGTAGAAGGCATGCCCCTTCGCGCTTCCCGAGGCGGAGGAAATTCTGAAGAATTTCAGCTGGGGACCAATAAAATGAAAAAAAAAATAACGTCCAAAAGTCCAAACTCAAGGTCTGCCAAAGTGCTATGGAGCGCAATATTCTAGATTTACAGATCGTGTTCGAAGCACTATACTGCGCTCCAAAACTCAAATCACTGACGTCGCTCATAAAGCTGCCAAATTAAATTGGGATTGTGCTGGCTACGTTTGTCGGATGCCTGACGAGCTAAGGGCCAAAGTAACAACTAAGTGGAACCTGAATACAGTGCGATGGCGTCGTGGCAGACCACTAAAGAGACGGTGGGACGAGCTGTAAAGTTAAATTATAAATGGTCCACACTGGCGCTAGACCGAACGGTTTGGGAATCATGGGGGAGGCATTTGCCGAGATAACAGAAACAGTAAGTTTAATTCTGTGAATAAACCTCTTCAAATATATTGGATATTCACCATGACGATTCATAATATGCATACTTTCAGGATTGACTCATATTTTAATGCTGATTTCGATACATTCACGCGCCACTATGATATATTTAATTAATCAAACTACCGAACTGCTCCGATTCCGGAACAATTCAGTTATTGTCAATCTTACAAAATATTGAACGCAAATGCATTTAAGATCGGCGACAGGTGACACCATCTGTGACCTTGTGTACATTGAAAATCGTGACGTCATTCGACAAACATTCACTATGAAGATTGGCCCTCAACTAAGTATGCTTGCTGCTTTACTTCCTTAACACATTTATCATATATCAAATTCTTAGCTCTATCAAGCACTCCTTTGGACTTTGAAAGTTTCTTAGGTCCTAGACCTGAAATCTAATCAAAGCGGAGTTATTGTGTCGTAAAATTCTAAAACTGCTGAAGACTTTTTATGAATGTCTTCGTAAATGGCCAGGATTGACAGATTGACACTGTGTACCAAAATGACCATCGGGTCGCCTCAATTGGGTCCTAATATTATCTTAAAAGACCTTGGTCTTAAGTATAAAAAAATAGAATAAGTATAAATTAATATAGAATCCCAGAAAGTCTGGAAGCATAGCACAATGAAGCTCATCTAGGAAGACCAAACGTCCAGGTTCTTCTATTTTTTATTTATACCGTATTAAATACTTAGTAACAAAATAGTTAAAATCACGACTGCCCAATTGGTCCGAGTCGACAGCGCCACGTGCAGCGTTCGACCGAGACGGCGAGGGCTGCACGCCGTTTGGGTCAGTAAGCATGCTCTTGCGCAACTCACTGCCTTACACGGTTAAGATCAACTATTTTGATTTAATTCTTTCCTCTTTGTGGCAAATAAATCAGCAAGTGAGACAAATTCCATTTTAACTTTGACAGTTTATTTGTAAGTAAATTAGTTGTACCATAAATAGATTGATCAATTAAGACCACCAGAAGAGCGTGTAAATTAACATTATTTGTAATTTATATTTTCGATTAGTACATAAATACACCCATATCGAAGCCTAGATTTCAGTAATACCTTTATATATCATAAGGTACATTAGAATGTTAGTCATCATATCATATTGGCACACTTAAACCAATTTCTCGCCGAAATTTTCTACGAAACTAAATATATTTAGATAGACGTAAACAAGTAGTAGACAGGTATTTTACATACGAAGAATAAACCATATTATCTGGAACTTTCGGTATACCTATGACGCTATAATTCGTCGTGACTCAAAACGACAATGACGAATATGATATGCTAATGAACAAACTTGTAAGACCTCCGATTTTAAGCAAACTGTTCAATATTTATTTATAGCAGAGAATTGCTTCCACTATTTCTATGAACGCCAATTTTGTTGCTCTTTGTAACGGAATCTATTATTATGTGTGGTAAAATATGAATATATTGCCTATTATCTTTCTATGTTACCTAAGACATAAGTTTTCAGAACATGTTCAACAATTTTTTTGGCACAGTCTCACCTTTCTTTGTTTATTCGGATATACAACCAATATCATTACGAATTCACAAAAGATTTTTCTATGTGACCAGTTCCAACTACTTATATACTTCAAAAATCTCTTTCTCATTCAGAAAAAGTCTTATCAAAAAGTAACCATCAAAATCTTTCCGCCTTCACGAACCATTACCATGGGAACAGTTATAAGCAACAAAAGCGATACGGTATCAAACATTAGCCTACCAATTACCACTTCTCAGATCAACCTACCAATGTCTATTTCGTAACTAAAGTATTCAACACAATGTGAGTAGTTACTACTTACCAGATTTGGTGCGGATGGTATGCCCCCGTTATTTCATAGATGTTTACCGTTACATTGATAACTTGGGAAACTTGGTCAATTTTTTGCTATGCTCTCATTTTAAGGTGGCACATTTTGGTTACAAGGTAGCGCGAGACCATAAAACAGTTGTAAAGAGCCGATTGTTTCGTAAACTGAATAATGTTTTACTTAGTATAGTTATGAAAGTATTTGGAAATATATCAGTTATACTATAAATGGTTTTTATTTTTTTTTCTTTTAGATTTTATGCCTACTCGAGATCATTCAAACTTCATTAAAACTGTAAGGTAATTTCATAAGTATTATTAACGTACAAAATATCGTTTGAAAATTCAGGAGACTAAATTTTCCTCTTCAGCTTCACTCGAAAGATATTTAGGTCAGGAGCTCACACTAATAATAACTGACTAAATACTCGATAAAATATAACATCGTGTATAAGACTTCAGTGTCAAGTCGCATGCCGGATGTTTTCTTTTGATAGCTTAGTTTTCGCATTTGATTACTATTTTAGTCGTAAAACTGTTATAATGTTTTATATCGCTTCATCTTTCGACTCCAAAATAGTCCTGTGAATCGTTTTTAGTTATTATGCAATTTAATTGTTTCATCTATACCTATATATTTTTAGGTTTGCCCTTTTTGTTATCTGTTCAGATAAAACTTCAATTGCCGTAATTGTTATGTGTGTTTTACGTATGTTAGAATCAAATTAAGTCAACTTTTAAATTAGGTAGCATAATATTTATTCTTCTTTAATTGTTTTGCCTTGTTTAATACTCTGTATTTTGCTTCTGAAAACTGAAAACGTTGAAGTTCTGCATTAAGGAACTGAATAATTTTCTCGTAAACTTTTCAAATCATGTCAGGGTGTGTAATCTGTTTTATGTCTGTAATTGCGTAGTTAGATCTTGGACGTCATTCCCTCTGAATCAATGTTCCTTCTCACCCTTGCCGGACTTGTTCAATAATACTCAGCTATAAACATATGTTTTGCGCTTGTTTCGTTCGATATATTCGTTACCGAGCTGTAGTTGTGGTATCAATTCTAGTAATTATGGTCCGTTATTCTCTCGGACGTAGGTATTACAATTTCGGATTACCTTCGTACGCGGCTTTGCGTAATCATGACTGGTAGTTTGAAGTCTATATTTCTTTCCACAAATAAAAAAATTGCAGATTGAAATGTTTTCTACAAACACGTGGTGTAATTTTTAAGAGACTTTTTTAATTATTTAGTAATTACAAATTTTAGTGACTTGCAGTTATTTATAGATAATAAAAGTCAAATAGCTTAATTTCTTATTATATAAGTATAAATTAACAATGCCTGCTAATGTGTCCCGTAACTAAATAAGTGCATTGCAGTCCTTCAAATCACTTTTATACAGTCTAAGGATTAAAATAAAGGTAAATTGCTTTGTGCTAGTTATTCAAACGAATCTAAAAACTGATGAATGATTTGGCATCACTATAGTTTCCGGAAATAAGTATACTTACCTTAAAATATCCTAATTATTGTAAACGTTACGAAACGCATAATATTTCTAATATGCTGTACATGTGTAACATATTAATATGTAATAAAAGTAAACAATCATAACAGACAGATGAAAAGTCTTAACCGATAGGCAAATGTCCGCAAACTGTGACTGACCCATCATCATTCCACTTTATTAACTAGACGTCAATCACACCGACTGGTAATAAATAATATTAACTTATGCACTAAGGTATGTTTTACTCAGTCAGTATAAGGGTCACGGTGTAAATCACGCTAAATAAAACAAGTAGGTGTTGATAGATAAATGTGAACAGTCGCTGACAGATAGAACCTTATAGAAAACGACATATTGGCCAGTACTTGTTTACGTACTTTATTTAGTTTTTTTCTTAGTATAGCAACAGTGTTTCTCAATAATAAGACTGCTTGCATCTGCACTTAAAAACACGCAACGCGACTCAGTAAATGAAATCATTAAAACTACTTTAAAATAAGGTAAACGTATGTACAGACGGCTACATGTAATACAAATACAGTTTATGCTGATCTCTCATCGTACGGAAAGCCTATACAATGCGAGATCAACTTATACTGGAAATAATATGTAGCCGACAGCCGTGCGTACATAGGTTATAGTTTAGTCTGACCAAAAAATTACTTTGGTAGACATACCGCAATATTACTTTAAATTAGGCGCTCATAGCCAGTTGCACTCACTGAAACTGGTAAGCTATTGGCGAGGCTAAGCAACGCTCGGTGCGGTCAGTCGTTTGATGGGTGACAGCATAGTGGTATTTTAACTGAGCCTCTCCGTGCTACAGAGGTGCCTCACCGACGTCGCGGAGGCCTATCGCCGCGTCACCTTCCCGTTCAAGTTAGCACTTGTCCCTCCCGTCTCTTGCTCGCGCCGGCCCGCGCCGACCCTGTAGCTTTAAATGTCCCTTAACACAATTTAAATAATACCGATCCAGCTGTCCCCAAAACAATAGCTTGTTATCCCCAGCAATGCCCTAAGCCGAGGTCCGTGTCCCGCATGGGGCGCCCTTAGCGAAAGTTGCTTAGTTTTTAATACTAAATTTAAGCCTGGCTGGAGGCCTCTTTTGGCTTCGCCAGAAAATGACCGGTTAAGCAACCACATTTCCCAGAAATGTATGCGAGAAGCCCAAAAAAAAAGCTACAGAGGACACATAAAATCGACAGTCCTGGTTCTCGGTCAGTCGGTCGGTACTCGATTATATGACAGGTACATTGAGGGTACTGACCGCTAGCTTTTTTAGGCTGATTATGTTTTAGAAAATAAATTGATATTTGGGTGACAAATTAAGTAACAATTCTTTTACTGATTTGGGTAAACCTTGGAATCCTGGACTAGTTCACCTCCTAAAAATTTAAAGGTGTTTAATACTCAATACTTTATTGCATTCCATAATGTTTTACAAAGGTGGACTATAAGTATAATAGATCATTATGGACCCCGTCGGTCACAGCAAAAATCTGCACCCAGTACAGACTTTAAAAAAAAGGGCGAAACATATCATTACTTTTGAGTAACATCAGCAAAGTTTATATTGAATACACTTGCTGATTGAAGTTTCCAGCGAAATCAGTATTGTATTATGTTCTGTCCACCTTATTCGGACAACGAGGGCTCAAGACGCCTACAGCTAGAATACTTCGCTAAAACAGTCCATACACAGGCGATCTAGCTGGAACTATTTATAAATTCCGTCCAGGTGCGGCAACTCCGCAGGTGTCACATTGTCCATTGCATTGTATGAACTTTGCATAAAAACACAGTTTCTGCTAGCCTCCTGCAACATAGCATCGTGTATTTTTATCGTTGTTTACGACCCAAGCAGACAGACGGTTATTCATACATATTATATGAGGTTTGCTCAAAATATCTGACCAGTTGCTGGTGGAACTCCAGTTGTGCCTATGAACGATATTTCGGTTCGTGAATTTCGAAAACGTGGTTGGATTAACATTAAAAAAGGGTGTATAATTATTTAAATAAGAATCATCTTTATATCAGCCGAAGGACGTCCACTGCTGAACAAAGGCCATCTCCATAAATTTCCACAACGACCGGTTACATGCCACCCTCATCCAATGACTCCCAGCTATCTTTACCAGGACGTCCAACCATATTTTTGGAGACCGTCTCACGTTGCGTTTTCCGGTGCGTGGTCTCCACACGAGAACCTTTCTGCCACAACGGCCATCAGTTCTACGAGCTATGTGCCGTGCCTGTTGCCACTCATGTCATCACCTTTAGTTCTGTATATAAGAAGATTACATGATAATTGATTACCTAAAATCACACAAAGGCGAGGATAGATGTTTTTGAGAGCTGCATGCTGTTAGACTTAGCCACAACTGACGAAAGAGCTTCTTGAACTTCGTCAACATACTAGACAAAAAAGGTCGAATATAAGCCTCAAGCTTGGTCTTCAACCTTATTAGAATGTAACATTAAGTTTAAAATCAGATATACTTTAACTGGGTTTGAGCTAGATTGGGTTTAAATATTTATATAGTTAGGATCATTTAGATGCAACCGTAGTAGGAACATGTTAACAATTTGTTTATAATGCAGAACACGCTCAAGATAATCTAGGTATTTTTAAGACCAACGTTTATACGACACTAATTCAAATAACGATCAAACGGTACTCTGCATCTTCCGTCGCCTACACTTGATAGCAACCTTCACGTTAATTGTTACTTCTCATTGTCAGATAATCTTTTGATGTTCAAGCTTCATTGTTCTAACAATGAATCATCGTCTCGTGATTGTTTTTGGGGATTTAGACTTTATGTCTTATGGAAATGCGCACTGGCTACCATTTTCAATGATACCGCTACACGCCGCTCAGTGATTATGTTAAAAAACCCGAATAGTACATAATTTGATCTGTGGCTAGATAGCCATTGTGCGCCGTTTTTTGTGAGTCGAAAACTTTGGCTGCCATATCTTATGTCGAATCGACAGACCCGGCCAAAAAACCGCATTTGGAATCTAAATCAAATCACGTAGACTTGATTGGTTTTTATGATAAACAAAATGTTTATGCCTATTGAATTATTTGTTGTATTTCCGGATACAGTCATTAGCATCTGCAATTTAGGAATGCAATAAAACTCCATTTTGGTGAGACTCCGAAGTATTATTTTTATATTTCGCTATACGCTTCGGGTGTTGATTTCTGATAGTAAATATGTTGCATCCATGCCATATATATCTGACATTCGGAACTAGATACATGAATATATTAAATATTATCAACATGACTGCAAATGTGAATTACGATCAGCATAGCAGGCGAACAAACAAGCATGTTTATCAGATGGCGACGATGTGCCCGAGATAGCGCAGTAAGTGGACCAAGGGCACTGGACTCAGATAACGCAAGGTTGTCGCAGTGTGCACTTCACTGTACTGTACATAGTGTACCTACTGCCTAACTATGTCGATTTAGACTAGTTATATTACTATTGCAACGGAATTACGCAAGTAACGGTGTTATATTCGGCCTCCAGTTTGTGGATAGTGGTAATAATATTGTATCGTTTGCGACAATGAGTTCTCAATCAACCACTTGATCTGAATTTAACAAAATTCACGTATCCAGATTACCTTGAATAAAAGTTACGTTCAAGACATTTACATCTAAGGAAAAGTTCAACTTCTACATGTAATTCTACATTTCGCTAAAGATGAATTCCGTCAGTATTGTCGATTAATGCGGATCCCTGACCCCACAGTACGTATCTACTGAATTATACATACAAGATATGGGTAATCTATATCTAAATGCAATAATATCGATGCGGAGTGTTGCGTGGGTGTGTTTTCAGGAACAGTCTGTTCTGTCTCTTGAAGATTTTCCAGCGTAAGGATATTTGTAGAATCAATCGCCGATTGATTAAACACATAATGAACATTCATCCTAGCTTCTTTGCTTAGAATGAAGTAAGTACCATGAGGTACAGGTTTTTTTTTGTAGAAATAAAGAAAACTGAATCCACGCGAACCAAGTCCTAGTCTAAAGCTATTATTACTAACGCTACATTAATAATGTAATTTGGTACCGGTTACATAAACAGTTATTAAAGCATTGAAATATTCAATATACATATAAAACATATTGAAAAACACTAATGATTGATCACATCATTAGAATACATAAATAAGCAATAATTCTAGCAAGGTTATTTTTGACAGGTGAGGACAAAGTAAACTGTTCGTCCAAAGCTTTGTCTGGCCTGTGGTTGAAATTCGGCCAATTGTGTTCGTAAAGTATCGAAATTTAACTTGTTTTATAATATAATTAATGGGAATGTATTAGTATGTAAATTCTTCAAATCTTACCTTGAAGCTATGAGGAAAAGAGTGGGAAAGAGGAAGCTTAAGGGGATTAATGTCAAAACTTAAGTAAACGTATAAAATTCCTTAGAAGTAAACAATTCTACTATTAAACGGTAGAATAATATGTATATAGTGTCTTACTTTAATATTTTAGGAGGTAAATCTATAGGTTGCAATGATGCGTTTTAGCAGACGATGAACACGAGCCGCTGGTAAAAAAAAAGGGGAAAACGTCCCTTTTTTAACTACTCGAGTAGCAAATTTACTTGTAAATTCTAGCAATAAAAAATCTTATTGTTCGCTTAAAATGAAGTTCTTTATTTTTGTAGGACCTTAGATAAAATTGTGATATATCTGGCACCATAACATCTGGTTTTTTCTGTGTTATAATTTCGCATTAAAAATAGTTAAAAGGTGCTCGAAATGTACATTCATGAAAACTATGTTTTAATGATTCCTTATGATCTTGAATTAATTATAAAAATAATGGAGAGACAGTGTCTGATCAGATTTAAAAAAACTAAGAACACAATCTACACTGCTTAAAAGTGAGAAGGTCTTGCCGATAACAAAAATGCATTTGTTTTTATTCTTGATATTGAGGTCGCGATTGATAAGAATTATCATGGCCTTAAGTGGACGCGGAAGAAATCGATCCATTATAGCTCTGCCAAATTATACAGACGTTTATCAGGAGTACATCAATACGTAATGTACGGTCACATTTTTTGTCGGTTAAACTTTCGGTAAACAAGTCGTCGACTAAAGAACTTCAAGGCTGACCTCGCAGATAAGGCATGATAATTTGGGACATTACTTATCTGTGCATTTAAGGATATTTTTAACGCGGTCATATAGGCGGTCTTCACAATTTTAAAATAGCTCGTTTTTCTAAAAGGCTTTTGAACCAAATTGTTTGTAGCGATAAGGAGAAAGAATTGTATTTATTTCCCATCGGTGGACCCATTCGTCAGGTTGGAAGTCCATAAATAAGAGTGGAGGCCACTGCAGGCCCAGAAATAGCGGTGAGGGAGATGGAGTGCGCTTGATAGAATAATGTGTCCTCGGCAGCCTTGCTCTCGATACGCGGCCTAGTTACCAGTGCGGGCAGGATGCGGTTTTTAGCTTGTTGGACTGATTGAAGCTTCAGCAGCAATTTTGCACCTCACTATACAGTGTAAATATAGAAAGCCTTAAACATAGTGGCAGTTCTTCATTCATAAAATGGTATAAAATTATAAACACCTATTTATAAATCCATTATTGCAGGCGCACTTTTCTCCCTACGGACAAAAATAGCGAATGTTGTATTCAATAAACAAGGTTCTGAGCTAAACCAATGCTAAGGATATACAATGCGATGATTTAGGGTTTTCATCATCATCGTATCTGCCAAAGGAGATGGAGTGGTGCTATATTCTTAATCCGAACACCACACGGATAATCATACACAACGTTTAATCTGTAGTCAATAATGATGATATAATCAATCAATATTGTATATATCCTTTGAGGTTGATAATTTTGCATGCCGTTTTTATTTGATTACTGAACGCCTGTCTTTAGTTTATATCCTGGATAAATACGAAGTTGTAACATGAGTTTATATCACTTAAATGATTTACAAAATGTAATACGAATCTACAATCGCTTCGAAGTTACAGAAAAACAAGCTATTTCAAGGAATAGTTGCAATAGTACCATTATCTGTACAACAGGACACTTGTAAATTGATCAGTCCTATGATGACGTCAGAGCGAGTGGGTGCTTATCAGGCTGGACAGTGGAAGTCGGCCAGTGACTGCTTGCACGAGAAGTGCACGGCGCAGGCGCGACACTGCTGACTCACAGCGCATGCACGGGGTCAAGGCTGCGCAAGCGACGCCCCGAGAATTCTGGCCCGGTTTACTGAAGTTCAATATCGTTGCCGTCGCCTAAATAAGTCGTTTTACGTATATATTATTCATGCTTATCAATTATACGAGACTGAACGTTAATGAATTTGTGTAGCTATTCAATTTCCTTGGAGACGTCATATATTGCTAAGCTATCAGCTTACTAGTTAAACAAATGTGTAGTTATATAAACACTGGTAAATAAACAATATAACGAATCGAATATAAGACAGAACTAAACGCACTCTTTAAGGCTACATGTTATCAAAATTTTACTTTATTTTTTTATTTTTTATTAGTGCCCTATGGAAATTCTTCATGAACTTCCTTCGCCTCGGGGAAGGGCGAATGGGTATGCCGGAGTCCTACCGGCTAAAACCACTGGAGCGGTCATCTTCGGCACCTAAGGAAGGGTCCTCGTATGATCACAATAGAGCCGCCCCTGGGACCACGCCTATAGGCACATCTCGGAGAGGGTAACTGTAAAGCGGTCACCCCGCCGGGGGGATTGTAAAGGATCCCCCATCAAATGTTTACCTACTCAATTTCCTGTTAGAGACAAACGATAATACATATTATAGACCCTCTAAATGACTTCCGCAGTAATATATTACACAAACGCTTTTCAAACAAAAGGCCATAAACCGGACGCCTAGTTTGACTGCATCTAAATGCGTTATGTTTATTTTCCTTATGCAATTCAAAATATATACGAGTACATGCATAAAACTTATGCTTCAGGCAGCAGGTATTAGTTGCTGGATCTGACCCGGCTTGTCAATGGCAGGCAATTTATGATACCCGTGACCCAAATTCACCCCTCATGATTCCCAAGTGCCTGCTCCCAACTGCGGCAATTGTCTAGATTTATGTAGGTATCCGATTTGCTCCGGATGGCCTAGTTTAAATTAACGATTTGCACTGGCATGAGAAAAACGAATTTGAATCGACGACGCCGATTTTTCTTCTTAATTTGATGTGGTCATTCTATCTTGTTGCTAATTACCCGACTACGGCGAAGCCAAAAGGAAGAATGCATATGATTATTATTATGTATGTATGTTTGTATGTTAATCTGTCCTCTTAGATCGCCTAAACCACTCGTCGTTTTTTGACAACTGAGGTAACGTTGAAAGCTTGCTATTCCGCAGGCTATATGACGTCACATAAAATCTTAAATATCGATTCACAGCCTAAATTGATACCAAAAAATATTGTGTTTGGTATCTAATAAATATCTTATCGCGAAGTACCTTCATTCCAAAAATATATATTACCTATAATTTTACATACATAAACCTAAAAAATGTTTTTTTTAAATTTAAGTCCAATCATTCGGCTACACTTTCCAACAACGGTCCCTAACCCCAAAATAATTAATTGAAAATAAGTTTAAAAAGCTAAAACCCTTTTTTTAATTTTTTTTTATTGATGTCCAGTGGAAATTCTACATGGAACTTCCTTCACCCCGGGGAAGGGCGAAGGGGTATACCGGACTCCTACCGGCTAAAACCACTGGAGCGGTCATCTTCGGCACCGAAGGGAGGCTCCAGGTCCTCGTAAGATCACACTAAAACCCGGCTACGCAAAAGCACAAAACAAGATTTCTCGTAGTCGAAAGCCCAACCGCGATGCATAAAGGAAATCAGTAACGATTATCTGCCTTCGAATATATGAATCTTGTATGGTGCTTTTCTGAAATCGGGTTTTAGTTTATTTATTTATTATAATTACTAACCTGTGTTACTGATATGAACTGTATGAGTGTTTGAAATCAAGATATGTTAATACCTTTATTACACACTTTTAAATACATGTAAAAATACATTATACATATATAAAAATAAACTATTATTATTTGCCTAAAAATATTGTTCTAGTATTTATTTTTCCGTTTCCGTTCTGTCGTACTGGCCATTTCAAATAAAAAACTATTTTGGCTATGAAGCCTAATTTCAATTTTATTTTTGTAAACATGGTTTTTCATTATTCAAAATCAGACTTATGTGTATTGATTAGTGTTATGTTTTCATCACGTTTGAATATTTTTCGCCGTCATGGATACGTAAAAAATTCGAGTAATCATGGAATATGAGTAGGTACCGTCGTGGCAGCAACACGTGATAAACTGCCACTGCGTTGGCAAAGATGCATCGATTGCATGGGTGATTAGTGTGATTACTCTGATTAAAAGAAATAAAAAAGGTAGAAAAAAAAGTACGGGTTGCACTCCGACAGAAGTGAACATTTTATAGCAATAAATGTTTATTATTTTATTTATCTAGACGCGTTTGCGGTCGGCTATATGTACATGCATATATGCACACACTATAGCTGCGTCTCGTAACGGTGTCGCGAGTCCAGGGATTTTATCTCATCTAAAAATATGCGTAGGTACCGCGCTAAAAGAAGTTTTCACTTCAAAAATGTTTCAAGATAAATAAAACACCTAATGTTTTTATTTATCGTTAGGTGCACAAGTATAGCTATATTTAGCTCCGTGCAACAAAAAATATTCTTCGTTGTTATAGACCAACAGTTACATTTTCGTAATATGGGGAGGAAACTTTTTTTTGTTTGTTGTTGGGCTTCTCACATACATTTCTGGGAAATGTGGTTGCTTAACCGGTAATTTCTGGCGAAGCCAAAAGGAGGACTCCAGCCAGGCTTAAAATTAATATTAAAAACTAAGCAACTTTCGCTAAGGGCGCCGCCTGCGGGACACGGACCTCGGCTTAGGGCGTTGCTGGGGATAACAAGATATTGTTTTGGGGACAGCTGGATCGGTATTATTTATAATATATTAGGGGACATTTAAAACTACAGTCTCGGCACGGCGCGAGCAAGAGACAGGAGGGAGAAGTGCTAACTTGAACGGGAAGGTGACGCGGCGATATGCCTCCGCGACGGTTCCGTCGGTAAAGCGGGCATCCTCGGCAACGAGGGCGGTAAAACGGTCGAGTGTTTAGTGAATGAGACAGCGCGAGCCTCTTTATGTGATCTAACGTGATTTTATCGTCTAGTCGCAGAACGTGCCTCGGGCGGCGTACTCTACTAATACGGGATAATAACACAAGGGGATTTGGGTGGGACAGGACCGAATCGAGATAGCGTTTGGACGCTTGTTTCATAAATTGCCTGATGGTCGGCAAGTTAAGATCCCGCCTCACCGACGTCGCGGAGGCCTATCGCCGCGTCACCTTCCCGTTCAAGTTAGCACTTCTCCCTCCCGTCTCTTGCTCGCGCCGGCCCGTGCCGAGCCTGTAGCTTTAAATGTCCCTTAATACAATTTACATAATACCGATCCAGCTGTCCCCAAAACAATAGCTTGATATCCCCAGCAACGCCCTAAGCCGAGGTCCGTGTCCCGCAGGGGGCGCCCTTAGCGAAAGTTGCTTAGTTTTTAATAATTAATTTAAGCCTGGCTGGAGGCCTCTTTTGGCTTCGCCAGCAAATGACCGGTTAAGCAACAACATTTCCCAGAAATGTATGCGAGAAGCCCAACAAAAAAAAAAAAAAAAAAAAAAAAAAAAAAAAAAAAAAAAAAAAAAAAAAAAAACAAGTTAAGATCGAAATGGAAACATTTATTGCGTCGCTATTACATTATATACTAACAAATCATATAAAGATCTTGTAACAGCACGCAAGATTATCAGAGTTATAATTATATTATTATTGCATGGTAGGTACCTATTATACCGACTGATGTCATCTGAAGAGTTCATGCGAATTTAATGCGTAGAAATAAGTTTTAGAAACAATTCATCATTTCGGCCGAATGAAGTCCACTGCTGGACACAGGCCTCCCCCAAAGATCATAACAACGACCGATATGGGTGTGTTGTGGGCTCATTGGGGGGTTTTGCCATAATCGCCTCGCTTGGCAGACGGGTTGGCGATCGCAGTTGAGTTGTTAATGTACTTGAAGGACGCTGCTGCCCATCCTCCAGCTAATCCCTTAGTCGACTTTTACGACACCCATGGGAGGAGATGGGGTGGTGGTATTCTGAGCCGGCACCACACGGTAACAATTAGTTAAAACTAAAACATGTAACATTATCCGTGAATTTTATGGCAGAATTTTCACTGTCGTGTAGCGCGCGCCAAACGTTCTCCTTGTTTTTAGAATAGGTACCTATTTACAGCTTCGTTAACTTAACCTTCATATATAATAAAATAAGGAAGATAAATAACAAAATAAAAATAATCCATTGACTTATTTCAGTATTGTTTCAGCTGAATATTTAAAACTGATCCGTAAATGCATAAGATCTTGTTATTTTATAATTTTATATTTCAATTCATATTCATATCTTTACAGTACACGAAATCATAAAAAAAATTGTGATCAAATCTTATTTTACAAACGTTGTTGGAATAATTTAGATATAATGTAAACACGGTACGAGCATTTTTTCAATAATTTACGTATTTAATTACGTGACATTACCTTATTCCAACATGGCGGCTTAAAATGCCTTGGAGCGGTATGCATTGCAATATTACATAACGTCTCGCCTCCGACAAACAGTTATCGCACACTCAAGGCTACATCGCGGCAAGGCGCAGGACAGCAACTTGATAATGACATGAGCATGAGTGTGTCGTCATCACCTAGCATCTGTTGTCTATGCCGTACATTCCATAGATAATGTTAACGTTTACTATGTTAATGATGAAGCTAACTTCGTGAAATGTCCATGGATACTCAACTCAGGAAATAATTGCTGATCAGTTTTAGTGCATAGCATTTATAACAAAGAAAACATATTTATTCTAATGATAGCACAGTTGTCGCAGACTCGCAGTGGCTAAGCAATTGACTTTCTGCGCTATGTGTCGCAAGTTCGATCCCCATACGGAACACATATTTGTATGATGTACAGATAGATAATTCGGGTCTGAGTTTTTCTGAGTTGAGTTCTGAGTTTCTGAGTTGAGTTCTGAGTTTCTGAGTTCTGAGTTCTTCTTAACTCGTCAAAGATAGATGACCGGGCGCTTCCTACAAACTGATGGAATCTGATATATTTCTGCGCTGTGCCAACGTTAGCCATCCATCTATTTTCGGATAAATAATATAACGACTTGCTCTCGAAAGTGAGCGAATATGTAATCTATTTCAATTGATTACCAATTGGCTATTGTAGGATAAATTGGCCCTCTTGTGTATATCTCTTAGAAAAGACAACATTATATGTTTATTTATAAACCCAATGAGTGACGCTAGCTCGAGATTATAAGTCCTCTCCCTTCTCATATCCCTGTTAAAGAACTTGAATAGTACAAAAATAAACCATCGAGGGGTAACCAACCCTCTCTTCCTCTCGGTATTATATTAAGTTATAAATAGCAAATTTCGATGATATGAAATATTTTCCATGCCCTGCTTCCAGATTTAGCTACAACCAAAAATTTCTGGATCCCGCTAAGGAAACTTAGGCCGGGACTATGCAAAGCTTGAGAATTATTTCGAGCCGAAATCCTGCCGGTAGAAAAACCTAAACGAAATAGCGGTTTTATAAACAAAAATGCTCACATTTCCTCTATGTAGGATGATAATTGTATAACGGATGCATTACGCCTAGGTGCATTACAACTACTACAAAGATCCAAGTTATAATGCCTGAGTTGGTATTTAGCTGCACTAACTAATTATTTTGACGATAGAACAACAAAATAGACAAGGACAAAATCTCATAAAACGCAGGACAAGACAAGGACGGGAAAGTATTATGGCAAGTAATTATGGCGATAGTGACCGTTGAAATGTCAGAGTTAATGTGCAGAATAAAAGCATCGGCAAAAAGTCAACAATTGCGCGCGACTTGACGTGATCTGTGACTACAACTTGTTACATGGGGAAAAAAAATGTATTTTGTTGTATGGTAATAAGGACCTATTAAATGTACCATAAACTATGCTGATTGGTCACTACACAACTGCATGCGGTAAATGCCATTTCATTCACATGACCCAACGGTTGATAAAATAATTTCTTATACCGCGATACGTCCAGTTTATATCGTTAATTTTACTATAAAAATGTTGCAACGGAAAAATATAAAGGTTAATAAATTGTGAACCACAATAGGAAGCTACACGACCGTAAATAAATACAACAATTCTTTGCGTAAGCTCAGCTCTTTACAACATTAACAATTTTATCTTTATTTAATACTGGTTGAATGAAGCGCCTCGCAAAATGATTTACAAGACTTTATTAAAGGGCAGCACCTCGAATCAGCCAGTTCACGAGCTGAGCTATTGTCCGTTCTGTTCAATAATTAAAAGTCAAAAGGTTTCGCCATCGAGCCATGTTTATGATCGTCCGTAATTACAAGTCTCTCTTATACGTTCACGAACAATAAATTGCAGTTCGACGACATCTCGAAGTTTCTGAACTAATCAATCTTACAATTAAAACGTTATTCAAGATTTTAGCGCATAGTCGCGAAACCGCGCTCTCTAATGACACAAAACATCTGGGATGTAGGAAATATCAAGAACATAGTTGTATGCAATGCAATGCGGCAGTAAAGCTCATGTATTATTGCTTTACTAGTACGAATGAGAAGAGAAGTTAAAACAAGTGCACTTATTGGCGACGCGAGCCTTTGCAACTATTCCACTTTTATTCCTAGCACGAACAATAGGCCTGCCGGTAATATAGCCGGTTTTGTTGCCTTCCACCGATCATTGGTGCAAGTTACGATGCTATAAATACGGCAGGACGTGCCCGTGACCCGGGCAATGCACGCCTCGAGCTCACGCCACGCCAGTCTATGCTAACTAAACGCACTATTTTGATATTTTTCGCGTTGTACGCAACGTTCTGATTGAGTTATTGAGAACTATAAACGTTACTTTGGCTTCATACGTGACTGAAAATGGAAATAATGTTATTGTATTTTCTTTTTGTGTTGAAAACTGTGTAAACAAGAATAAAGCTTGCCCGTCTGGTTATGCTATTCAAATTGTACTGGCACCAGTCATATTTAAGAAGCTCACTCACAACATGCACCCGCTGCCGTTTGTATTTGTGGAGTTAAGATATGAAGCTCGTACAAATTGTATTTGCGAATTACCAAAGCCATGACTAGACAAGGCCTTGGCGTTGTTCCAGCACAACTGGGGCAAGCACTCATAGGTGTCTATCGGGGAACCGTTTGTTGGCAATCGCCTTAATAGGTTATATGGAATTCTGACTACATAAATTACTCAAGAGTTACTTGCACGGGTGAATGAAATGCTGTTGCTCCTTGAAAACAAATGCACAGCTATTCCATGAATGCATACTGCCTCTTGAATCTGTTTGAAGTGTACATCAAAGATGCAGATCTTATTTCATACTCGTTTGCACATTGTCGTCATCGCTTTTCGTGGATTTATGAGTTACATCGGCCATCCCGAATTGAGTACAAAATAAAATAATAACGTACAAGATGTGAACAGAATGATATAATAACTTACTTGAGGTAAAGACAGACCTTCAGTACTCCTTCCCATGTTATTGCTTATTGGTGCTTATTGGCCATGACCGTGACTCGCAATTAGATATAATTACCTTCAATTTGTGCGGCTACCAATGTTATTCGCGGTGATCTGGACTGATGTTAACCAGTGTTCCGCAATTATTTTGCCTTCGCAAATTAAGATTCCTGCGGAGGTTTATTTATTCGGAATTAAGTAATTATTCCGTATTATTAGTTACTCCGTGTGTGGTCCGGATTAAGAATAAGCACCTCTCCATCTCCTCTTGTAAATGTTGTAAAAGGCGACTAAGGGTCTCTAAATCAGAGAGATGGGCAACAGCGTCCTTTCTATGAAACAGCATCCATACTGCGCTCACTTTCTATCCATCCTCCCCTTTCAATCGCGTCGAATACTGGAAAATTCCTCCTAAAATGACAACCCACGGCAAGTAACCGGCCGGCGTCGGTTCAAGAGTGGAGGTCTTTTCGCTGATATGATGGATTAAGTATATTATTACCGCGTAAGTAGGGGCCTTCCGATAATAGAAACACGTAACTGAATGTAACGAAGTACCATAAAAAAGCTCGGGCCTTGGGACCCGAGGCATTGTAACAGTTGCAAGACATCTGGCAGAATGGTCTATAAACGTACCATGATCTCAAAGTAATTAAAACAAACGTGGAAATTATCAAACTTGCCACATGTCATACAAGATATTTAACGTAGTCGCGAGTTTTTTTTTTCTAGTTATAAAGTTGGCAAGGATGTGGCAGACGACACAGGCTGTCAATCCGGTACTATTATAACCCGTAAGCTTGTGCTTTTTGGCATAAACTCCTCCTCTACGCGGAGTCAACGCTTTCTCTGACAGTCGACACGGCTCATGTCAAAGAAATAAATAGGTAGTTTTACTAAAATTAAAAATAAAGAAAATATCTTGCTATCTCATTGTTCCGCTGTGATCGTGAATAATTGCTGTCTACGATTATTCAAATAGAAGTATATTAAGTGCTGTTAAAATTAAACTCTAGCGACCTAGCTGGAATTTCACTTCTGTTTTTATGAAAATGTGCACATTTAACTCCCATAGCAACAAAAGCGACCCAAATGCATGTTATCGTTGTGTCATCGCACCTAATATTACCAGTAGTAAAGACAATGCATTACGCAATGAGTGCGCTTCCATCGGTAGGCGACGCACGCGCACCGAGCAACGGTCACTCGCGCCGGTGCATCGTAGCTTCTGTGACCCAATTGCTGTTTGATTCCAGTAAACACTATTGTACTTTATTTGGCGTTCTTTTGTCAGACACAGAATGCATAGGTCATATTACTATGTCAAAGTTCTGATGACTAAACTTAGTAACCAGACGCCTTCAACAGTCCTTTTACAGACTAACACAGTAGCTTAGAGCAAGCCCGTTTTGTAATATCAACAAAAATAAGGTGGCTTTATAAAAAAATATTTTTAGATTGTTGGTTAATTTCATCTGTACAGTTTTACAATTTACTGCCTTAATTTCGGCAGGTCTTATAATACCCTTAATATCCTGACAGCTTGGTGCGGGCTGTTTACGTAAACTCCCAATAAAGCCTGCACAAACATCTACAACAAAATCAATATTTCACATTTAATTAGTTTTCATGAAAAAAATAACATTCACGCGGAGTCGTAAATAAGCTCGTAAAGCGCTGCCGGACCCAATTAATACATTTTGCTGACTTTACTCACGATTAATATCCATACAGCAATGCTGAGGTGTCAAAACAGGATATTGTCCGAGTTTTAAAATTAGACATATCCTTCTTCCTGCTAACTGCCGGCCATTATAGACCAACCTTTGGTAGAGACCGAGAGCAATCTGACATAACTTTGAAATTGTGCAACCGTGATCGTGAGTGGTTATCCTTAGTCAGAAGTAACATTTGGTTATTTCTGCTTTAGCACTCCATTAGTAATTACCACAGAGAATGCATCAGTATCTCGTAGTCTATTCCCAGGGACTATAATACGACGGGAACCGGCAGACTCGATCCAAACTGCAATTTCATATGACTCCTCGGATTCAATAGTTACATCACGTAAATGATAGCATGAAAGCAGTGTATCGAGAACGACTTATATAAGATCATTTGACACTGAAAAGAACATCTTCTACGTATAAGTTTAAGGTTCTATTTCCTTATCTAACATATTCTAGGCTCATTCGAATGCGAATACTTGAACAACGCAGTGCGAAATGCATGCAAGCGAAAGTAAAGCGAAGGCGTATCACAAACAGTCTAAGTTCACTTAACGCCTGTAAACATTGTCTAGGTTGAATTATGTAAGTGTTCGTGTGACTGTGAGGAACGGTAACATGGTTCCTTAGCAGGTCACATTGGTGCGAATGACATCAGTCGCTGTCAAGTGCATAGGAGTCAACGAACAGGATTTAGCATTGCGTATGCAATAGACGCATCGTAGCCTTGACTTCCTCTAGTACCTAGCATGGCTCCCAGCCAGAACCATTCACTGACCCACTACGCGTCTTCGGAAACTCCTGTATTATTTTGTTTTATAATCAGTCATAAATTTAGCTTGTACGAGAACGACTTCCCATTAGTATTAGCGGCGCCCGCATACTTTATTCTACCCATAAATGTAATAGCTGAGAAGGATAGAGATGTCCATGCGCGGTAATAGTCTTGTTATGTGGGTAATGCTGATCGAACGACCAATGAGGTGTGGGCAGTTGAAGCTATGCAACCGGCGTGTTAACCCTGCTATTATCTTTTAATACCATCGACTTCATTATTCGCTACATTTTTTTGCGACCGCAGCGAGGTGCGGCTGGCTTCGCGAGTCGCCGACACGGGTTTGATAACCCGGAGACCTTGGTCTTAATTGCGCTTGCTCGGACCATTCCGCCGTGGCCACTTTTTATGCGCCTGCACATCGCTAGTAAAAACACGACAACGATGCCTACCCAGCCGGCTCTAAATGGTGCAATAACTCGAACAACACTCAACTGGTCGACAACTCCTCAAACTTGTTGGTTTACCTCAAGTGCGCTCTACCGAGAAAGCCATACTTAGATATTCTGAATCCTTTGCAGATCTTACTCGATAAATCAGCTTTCTTGTTATTATGATCACGAAATGGCATAACTTTCAAGTAGACACGGGCAGGGCAACTTGAATAGACAAAGTAAAAATAAAATGTATATAACAAATGTTGACTAAAATGTTTACTTACGTTTTGACTTATTTAATTTATTATTGTTTCAGGTAAGAAAACGTCCAAACAGCTGATAACGGACGCCGCGACGGTAATACATACAACTACTTTTACAGAAGTTCCCGCGAAGAGGTTGTTCCTGTAAGAATATTTAATGTGTATTTTGTTGTTTTCCATCTTTCTCGCGAAAGCCACAACAAAGGCTTGATGGCTTACAGCCAACTTTCGGCTATATTAATCATTCCTCGGTACGTAAAACCCGCCATTTATAAATCCGTACATACCAACTAATGATAGCACAGAATAAAAGAAAACAAAAGTTTTATTTATTTCGATGAATATCATTAAAAACTTGAATGGGTCGAGAATATTACCAGAAAAGTATATTAGCCATTAGCCATTAATTTATGAGATAAGTATAAAAGCTTTTGATAATAAGAGATTTAAAAATTCCAACAAGATGTAAAAGGTGTTTCAAGCGTTGAAGAAAACAAACTAAGCGGCTAAGCAGGTAAAATACATTAACGAAAACAGCGAAGATGACGTCAGCCAACAGTGACAAGTAGTTATCACTGGCCACCTTGAAGCGAGCATTAGATCGATCAATTTCATCTATAATTCACATTTAATGGAAATCCTAAGAGCAAAAAATTGTAACACTCGAGCTAGGATGTACCAGAATACTGACAAGGCTGTATGAGTATCGAATCGTAGCTGGATTACTTTTAAGACCATGCAAGTTTTTCTGGTGTTAAAACCAGAGATGACTCGTAATCTACATCTCTTTCGTTTTCTATGGAATATTGTTTAATCAGTCAAGCCACTCAGCTTATCGGACTAGCCCTTAGACATAGGCCCCGTATGTATTAAAATATCATAACCCGCTTAAACTTAAGTTTTGAATTGAATACATTAATTTATATCTTGGTCGGATTCGTTTAGGAAGCTCCGACTGTGGCTGTTCGATTATAGACTTTAAACGATGGAACACGATTATTTGCGAATATCCAGAAATATATGATTAAGCTAGGATGTTCGTAGTAATAATTATATAAGGTCTTGCTTTATCAATGGAAAATATTTTAGGAGGCGAACCTATAGGTTGCAGTGATGCGTTTTAGCAAAAACAATAAACATAACATAGACCTTTATTTTATACATATTTAAAATTAATTTAAATAATTAATGTTTCCGTTTGCATAAAAAGCGCAATTCACCACGTAAAAACTGTAGGTAACTATCACTATTATGTCTTTCTAATAATCCTGTGGTACTGTCACCGAACACGCACATACAATACCACTAAAACGTGTTTGAAAATGATCCGGTCACACAGCAATGTGGTTGTTTAGTAGCCCACCAGCGTGACACCACCATACTTGAAATTAATTCTATACCATTCATAGAGCCTTGCCTTAAAATATTTTCCGTTATTAAAGTAAGACCCTATATATTGTCATGGCTTCTGAGGTCAGCCGAACTTATAGCGGAATCCCTTGTGGGTTCTGACCTCGTCGTGGCGGTCGAAAGGGGTGACCTCTCGCTTCCGGCCGTGGTTCAGTCCATCGTCCGGAGCGAGAGCGCGTGGGATGCCGTCGCCACCTTTTGCGAGGAAGCAAGCAAAGGAGGCGGCAGAGCGGGGACGGAGGGAAATCTCGAATCCACAGAAGGGACGCTGCTGCCCATCCCTCTGGTTTAGAGTCCCTTCGTCGCCTTTTACGATAACCACGGGAGGAGGTGGAGTGATGTTTTATTCTTAAAGATGATATAGATGCAATACTAAAAAATAAAAAGCCGTCTCTACGCCTTTGTGCCAGTGGAAATTCTTCATGACCTTTCTCCACCCCGGGGAAGGATGAAGGGGCATGCCCGCTAAAACCACATCTTCGGCACGGGGGCTCCAGGTCCAGGCGCCCACTGGTGCCACGCCTATAGGCAAATCGTTCAAATTCGGCAGTTGTCTGCTTCGATCCGCGCTGACCAAGATAATTGCAGTTCCTTAAATTCATGGTAAAACTTTACATGAATTGCGCTTGTTATCCCTAAGAGCTGAAATACATTCGGTGCCAAAACTGTTCTTGGATGAACGTTTGGCATGAATGTTGACATTAAAGATGATACAGATGCACTAAGTAGAGACGCCTGCTCAGTAGAGTTTTAAAACTCTATTGCAGATAATTTAGTAATGTATTCAGCATCCAGAAAAGATAAACAGTTCACAAAATATAAAAGTGCAGATGTTACATGCTGCGTCTGTCTTTTACTTCTAAATGGAAACAGTGGAAATGCACGACAGTATTTGGTTTCATTGGTGCTCTACCGGGTCCCGTATTTTATTTTTAAATAGGCTTATGTTATATGGCGATTTTCGAAGCAAGGTTGTTTATTACGATTCAGCAAAGCGGACGAGCTATGAAGGGGAGGGGGGCTGTGGTACTAATCGAGCACTCGAGCATTTTACTGCACGCACGAATGGACCTCACGACTCCACTGTACAAACACTTTGCACGGTACAGACGAGGAAAAAAGTCTTCGGCTGCTTGTTTTTTTTTGTTTTCCGAGTGAGGCTGCCGCTGCCGCCTACCTCGAGTAAGTGAATGCGTTCGTTTTTCTTTTTGGTTAAACAATGTCTCGAAGATAAAACGCAGCTATGGATTTTTGTTTGTATACAATACAATATCGTATGTTTCTGTGACTGTGAGTTGGATCATTTGTTTTAAAACAATTATATTACCTATATTTTTCTTGAGTACATTACCTATATCTGATTCATTTAGATTCTAATTATAATCCATAGTACCTTTCAAATTCTACTAGTAAAATAATTCAAAGTCAATTTCTATACCTAACACAGCTGTACTCAAGTACATAAAATCATGACGAAATGTTTCAAATCGGATAGCTACAAAATCGCTTGTCATTGAAGTAATCGACAGAATTCTTAGTACTCAAATGTAAAATAATAAATTAGTAGATAGGTTGACACTATAATTTCCTTTATATAGAACATATAAAAACTAGTAGCACACATTCAGTTAGGGCTCTCAAATCTGAGGGAAAAATGTTAATAGACATGTATTTGCCGTCATATTATGCGGTATTATGAGACACCCTTTATTCATTATCATCATTTCGGCCGAAAGAAGTCCACTGCTGGACACAGGCCTCCCCCAAAGATCACCGCAACCACCGATATTGATGTGTTGTGGGCTCATTGGGGGCTCATTGGGGGGTTTTGCCATAATCGCCACGCTTGGCAGGCGGGTTGGCGATCGCAGTTGAGTTGTTAATGTACTCGAAGGACGCTGCTGCCCATCCTTTATTGAATACTCGGAATGGTCGCAATTAATCGAATAGAAACGCAGATTGGCACACAAATTCATATATATACTTATAAATCGGAGTTAGGGTCTCATAGGGAAGTGAATACATTTTCAGCGCAATTATTTTTACCACATAGTTGAGTCATGTTGAAAATGCGGTAGCTATTTCAGATATTTAGACAGCTCAGTGGCCCATGTATCTTTTTAAAAACCAAATCGACGAGTGAAATAGACAAATCGTCTCACACCTACGTTATCGCGTACAAAATGGGTGCTAAACAAAAATAATAAATTAATAATTTTAACATAGCATATTGGGCGTCGTAACGTATGCAGATAAATAGTTTTTTTTATTGCATGACGGATACGTTGGGCGCGGTGATGGCAGTGTATTTATTTCCAAAACATGGCGGGTCAACGCACCGAGCGAACACGTGATGCTGTGACGCTAAACAGCGTTCGCCACAATCATGGTACACTCGTCATTCTTACTTCTGTTTCTAATCTAATCTAGCCGGCGACGACTCCCAAACAAATCGTGAATTCGTGATACATCGTTGCCTGCACGGAAACACGCCACAATTCAAGCAGAGCACGCCACGAAATGTAAACTAGCTACACTAATATTCCCGGCGTTAATTGTTGTTGATAAAAATGATAGCCTCACCTTCATACATTGCTGCCGAAGAGTGAGATAACCTGAATGCTGCAATTTAGGTCGTCGTTCCATTTATTTGTGGAGGACATCAGTTAGTGATTTGTGTCAATGTGTCAAACATGCCTACACAACAAAACAAAATATGTAGGTACCTACGTTGTGTTATCTCTATTAGGGCGTTTGCTAAAATGGGTCTAGGTTTATAAGTGGACTTATTATGATTAATAAAATACCTACCACTACCATAGACCTGTTATATTGATAATCATCAGTCTATACTTGTACAAGCTGACGAAATACTTGTAGATATAAGAAGTTACTTGCATACATTTTTTACTAGGTAGTGACTACTCGCTCTAGTGTGATCATACGAGGACCTGGATCCTCCCTTAGGTGCCGAAGATGACCGCTCGCACGCGATTCCCCGGAGCGAAGGAAGTTCATGAAGAATTTCCACTGGGCACACATAAAATAAATAAAAATAGTTAAGAGCTTATCTTAACTTATTTAATTATTAAGGTACACTATTTGTATGATACGTACGTAATAACTGTTATAAAATATTAGAATTACATATTAAATAACTGCCACATACATAGTGCAGTAGATCTTGCAAACAACCTTAAAATCACACTACATAGCCGCAGTAACAGATAAACGGGAAATCAGGAATGTTTATCATTAGGTAATTTTGCAAATAACTTTCTCAAGTTCAAAAGTTGCGTAACAAACAGCGAAGTTGTTTTGATAGAACGAGTCTTCATAAATTGAGGGTGTTTTATCGGCGCGCTACATTCTGTCGCCGGTGGCTTGACTTTCTGTGCCACGGTTGCGCGCGGGGGCCGGCGGGCGCAGTGGCGCGGGGCGCAGGGCGTGTGACGTCACACGCCGACCGTGGCAGTGAGTAGTGAGAGCGGCCGCGTCGCTCGTTCGCTCGCTCTACGTACTCCGTTGACGACGGTCGCGCGCGCGCAACGTACTCGTTTTTACTGCTCGAGCAACGCGTTAACCCCGTCTCCACATCACCGGACGAACTCGTGGGACTCGCGTGCTCTTCTCACCTGTTGCTCGGATTGTGTTGTTTGTGACTAGAAAAAGTTGTCGCCGCTCGAACGAGACTTCCGAGTTCTATTGGATTGCACGAAAGCCAATACAGTGGATAGCGATTCGTTTCGGTTTGAACGTTGCGTAGACGAGTGGTGTATGTCCGTAGAGTCGCGTTTACATAGTTCAGTGCGAGGAAAAAGTGAAGTGAAAGCCTTTGGTGGAGGATGTCCCTCGGCGCTCGTGGATACCGGAGCGTATGACGCGCTCGCAGACATGAGACGCCGCTGGTATAACAACGGAGGATTCCAGACGCTGCGAATGCTCGAGGAGAGCTCGTCTGAGGTGACGTCGTCTTCAGCACTAGGATTGCCACCGGCTATGGTTATGTCGCCAGAGTCGCTGGCGTCCCCCGAGTATGGTGGGCTGGAGCTGTGGGGTTATGATGATGGCATTACGTATAGCACAGCACAGTCGCTGCTGGGCACCTGCACGATGGAGCAGCAGCAGCAGCCGCAACAACAGCAACAGCCACAGCAAACCCAGCCCTTGCCTCCGATGCCTTTACCGATGAAACCGGCCACACCAAAATCAGAAAATGAGTCTATGTCATCAGGTCAGATATTTTTATTCAAACATTAGATCTAGCGTCTAGCTTTGTTGTAGGGCACTTAATATTTATTTTAAATGCACATGCAAAAGAGTTTTGCGTAATTTTTTGGCGGCAAGCGTGGCGCTCGCCAGCGAGTAAGCGAGCCGCGGCTGTCATCGACCTTTGGCCCGGATACCTTGACCGGCCGCTACGAGCCGATGTCTCCTTGCCCTTACAACAATCACAATCGTTTTGTTTACCTACATTCAGATTGACGAATGGAAGGGTTATCATGTTTTTGTAGTATTGTAATGGCATTTTGATTACGCGTCTGAACATTTGATATGATTTATTGAAACGGACCGCTATAGAAAGAAACGAATTAGACGTTTCATTTCAAATAAGTACTTATTGGTACGTGTTGTCGCTTATTAAAAGACAAGGTATTTCAATAAATAATCTAGTATATAGGTAGGTACCTAACTAATGTTGATTGCATTTTATTACACCACCATAACAGTACATTCAAAAATATGCTACAGTGTGTCTGACTAATCTAGGAATGATAGACTGTGGGCGCGCGTCTAAAAATACATGGATGTATTTATGCTACCCTAGTACATAGATGTACGTGGAGGTATCACATTAGTAACAGTGGCATCGAGGTGCACCGTAATAACCTACAAGTTAATGAGGAAGTACACCTTGTTACATAACGCACTCAAAAATTAATGACTTCTTGCAAAAATATCTAAAGTCTAGCTGTTGCCACGTAACATTCCTATAATACGTTAATTAGTTTGCTCTAGGCTTCTTAGAAAACAATAGTTGTACATCTTGCTATTTGATTAGCGACCATCGCGTAGCGTGGGAGGATCAGCACTGTATGAGTAACTTATCGCAGCATAGGCACATACTCAAGGTTATCATGGAAAATTTACAATGTCGCATGGGAAATGAGATTCTTTGGTGGAAATCAATTAATTCAACTAGAATAATTGTTTAATTACAGACTGTTTTACTATTGGCAATAAGCTACCTACCTATTAATAATATTATCCGTTGTAACAACTACGTGTGATATTTTAGACCATGATTAAATATACTTGGGGCCCCACCATTGACATTACTTATTGGGTTTGTCGGTAATCCTAATCATTAATCAATGAAAAAGTAATTAGATTTAGATTATGCTCATTTCGTTTTGCTCTGATTTTATGAATACTCAGAATTACAATGTCAGTCACATGTTTCTAAATAATATAATCTCATAAACCTTACGTCATAGTACTCAGATGCATATACTTAGGTATAGGTATATATAATAGGTAGGTATTGGTGACTAATATAGCGAGCTAAAACACAGCGAGAATTGTATGACTGCACAAAACACCTAACTTCTAAACAAGATTTTTAAAAACATGGCACAAAATATATTGCCAGAATAGTAAAATTGTTAATCTAAGGGTGGGAAATAGAAAGGCAGTAGGGACGGCAACAGGGGCCGCACCCTCTCAGCCTACTAGTAAAATACATTCTTGTAACTAAGCTATTTACAAAAATAACAAGACAAATTATTTTTCTAAATAAACCTTAATCCTAAATAGACTTTAGGTTATTAAGAATTTACCAAGTAAACACCTACTTAATATTCTGCATATGCAACCATTGAAAAACACGAGTTTTAGTGGCCTTTATCTTTCAACAAAATTTTCAAACCTTGAGATTTAAACCCAAATACCTACTTAAAAATCACGCGACTGTGTAACATATTCTGTAAGTCACTTGAGTGCTGAACTGCCGTCAGATGAAAAATTTGGATAATAAAGAGCGAATAAAAGCAGCAGTGAGTGTTTAAGATTGTTTCAATTTGCTAAGAAATACTGTATTAAACAATTTAAGAGAGCTGGATGCAGCGGAGGTTCGTCGAAGCGGCTACGGTCGTGCCGGTCCAACCGGTTTCAAGACTACTTCTGATGGTAAATCGCATCGCCTGACAAGGCACGTATGCACATGATATACTTTAACTAACTATATGTGAAGATGTTACAAATAAAAGGTCGTGATATCCAAATTGTGATCTCTAAACTCAAAACGAATTGATTTAATTCAAACTCTGCAGTCGCAGTGTGTTGTTCACGACGACTGTGAAGTCTGGATTTTATACACAAGGCATTCCGAATTCAATAGATGCGGTAGGAGGGCTATTCTAAACGCGTGAAAATCCAGATTTCGGTATCGAAAACATGTCTATGATCGATATCAAAATTTTACGAATTATGATAGAGGGTTACTAAAAATAAATATTCTATTCTATTCTAAAATATTTTTTTATAATCAACGTGTCAAACTATAATATTTTTTTCGATATTTTCTACCCTTTTATTAACCGACTTCAAAAAAGAACAGGGTTCTCAATTCGACTGTATGTATTTTTTTGGTATGTATGTTATGCGATCAATCCGCCAATTATGAATCGATTTGATGATTATCTTTTTAATAGGTGCAGAGTTCTTTGGAATTGGTCCCTTATAAATTTCATTATATTTGATTGAGTAGTTCTTTAACCAGCTTCAATAAACAGGATTAATTTGACTGCGCTTATCTAGGTCATGTCTTAATAGTTTCGATTCCTCGGAGATAAGAGAACCGATTTGAGTCATTCTTATTTTAAGTTTTTAAATAATTTAAATATTGATACCGAATTGGAAAAAGTTCTTATATTTATTTACACTTAAAAGAATCAAATATAACCTGCTAGCAAAAAAAATACCGACTTTAAAAAATCAACATGATATTTATACCTGGCCCGACTTATAATAAAGTTATTTTTTTTGAACTCGGTATTTTTTTGGTAAAAACTTTTGTTGTTGGTAGGTTTTAATACCGGTCTCTGTAGACACGTTCTCGATACGGGAAGTTTTCACACGTTTAGAAGAGCTCAGCTGGTAATTCGTAATCAAATCAACTCGCCCGATAAAATAAAAACAATTAAGTCTGCAATGGAGTCACGTCGTGGTGGCCTGTGGAGATTTACGGACTTTATTCTTATTGCACTAGATTGCGGTTTCGATACATGCCACGTACCATTATGACTTTTTCAATGTCACATGTAGTTAGTCTGTCTTTCTTAGTTAATCTAAGACACCACTGAGTTTAGGTGAAGAAAATAAGGAATACTTGAATGTAATTATCTGAAATAGCTTACACGCACTGAGCAAGCGTGGTGAGCAATGCTTGTCGTATCTCTGTATAAGAAGAGGCCTTTACCCTGCAGTGGGACTGTTAAAGCCTGATATTAATGTAGAAATATATCACAGATGCCGTGTGGTGCGGGCTTAGAATACACCCACCCCATCTCCTCCCGTGGGTGTCGTAAATGGCGACTAGGGATTGGCTGGAGGATGGGTAGCAGCGTCCTTCGAGTACATTAACAACTCAACTGCGATCGCCCACTCGTCTGCCAAGCGTGGCGAGTATGGCAAAACCCCCCAATGAGCCCACAACACATCCATATCGGTCGTTGTGGTATCTTTCGGGGAGGCCTGTGTCCAGCAGACTTCATTCGGCCGGAATGATGATATCACAGAATTTGTTCATATATACAATTTGGTGACGAAATGAGCTAGTCATTCGCCTGATGGTAAGCGTGCCTATAAAAATGCTACCCAGGACTAGTCTAGCGTGGCACCACACTGCGCTCGTTACCTCAAGACATTAATTATGCAGTCTCATATGCCCAGTAATTTCACTAACCACAGTGGCCATAAAACCGGAGGACAGTAATGTCTAAAGTTGAAACATTACTGATTCGCTGCAGAATATCTGGCACTGCGATGGTACCTACCTAGCCTAGCCTCTTGCAATAAGAGACCTTTTTTATTGGTATTCAGTGGAAAATCTACATGAACTTCCTCCGCCCCGGGGAAGGGCGACGGGGCATGGCAGACTGCTACCGGCTAAAACCGCTGGAGCGATTATCTTCGGCATCGAAGGGGGTCTCCAGGTCCTCGTAAGATCACACTAGAGCCCCCCTTTGGTGCCACGCCTTTAGGCATATCTCGGAGGGGATGACTGTAAAGCGGTCACCCCCTCTAGCGGAGGGAAGGCGACTGTAAACAGGTCGCCCCCCGCTCTTCTCGGGGAGGATTGAGGATCCCCCCAAGCCTCGCTGTGCGCTGTGCTGCGCACACGGCGGCACGTGTACCGCCACCGTCTACCCGGGTGTTGCTCGGTATGAGCACGCAGACTCCCCATGTAATAAGTACCTGCTACCACTAGTAAAATACGCAATATTTTATATTTATATTCTCTGCAACAAATAATTTTGGATATCGTATGTTTATCTCTAAGTCACGCTGAAATAGCTGAACTGATTCAAGCAGAATGTGGCAGAGAGAGTATGTCATGTAATGCAATGGATACGATTTATTGCATAATTAGTAAATATAATCTCAGTAAAATATATTTATTAAATGAAAATAAACTTTGTTTCTTAGATATCTATAGGTAAATGTCGAACACTTACGATAGTGTAAAATCGTCACCCCTTACAGATTTCCACTTTCTTCAATGCGCGGCCATGCGATAAATTCAAGTTTCACATACGTGGTATATATCTCGGTAATTGCTGATGTTTCATAATTAACTATTCAGAATAAACTCTCTAGAAAACATAGCAACGTACCAATAAAGTCACATTGTAAATGAGAATTTTGCATCCATTTAGTCTCCCTACTTTTGAAGTTAAGACTTGTGTTAAAACCCTGGATTATATTAGTTACCTGCATTGTATAGAGGTTTTGTAAGGCTATCGCCTAGATAAGAGTGTGTGCTTTGCTATTTCGAGCTCACCAGGGTCTCTTCCGAGTTTGGCAGAGCTTGCTCAATGTCGTCCCTTGTAAATCTTGTGTATTTGTTCAAGTCCGTGTTAATTGGTATACATTGACGTCATGCTTTCCGATTTTAATCATGATTGTTTTTATTGCATTCGAACTTTTTACGTAGCTAGCGGACAAATGTGCTACAATACTCTTTCTCAGGCGTATATTCTGTAATATCCCATTGGTTTTGTCTACGTTGGGAAGTTGAATAATACTGGAAGTGTTGCCACTTGGCCGCTCGCTTGTGACGGGAATCCACTCCCTATAATTAACTTAAACAATTATCCTAGGATAATAAGCAGTCTTTTCCTTCGTTTCCAGATATTATTATTTATTTTTGCCTTAATAAGCGGACTGGGAATTTTTATATGGGTAAGAGCCCGCATACAGTAACAGTTATCTATGTTACATTACTAGCCGTGGCTTCTGAGTTAGTTTTATTGACGCATTTGGTTCAAATTACGCGTATGCGGGTTGTTTAATTGGGGATGACTCTTTTCACATCTTTTATCGCTATATTAACTATAATTGTTATATTTATACTAATTAAGATCTAACATAATTTAAGCAAAACGTCTTAATTATCCCGAAACAAACAAAATAATTATTACCAACACCGCTTGCAACATTTAACGTGACCAGTTGAGTAATTATTCGTTAAAATAAGAATTATTATTGTTTGGGCTTATATAAATGTGGCCACCAAATAGGCTTCAGTGGAAAATAACGCCATACTTCGACATTATAGCCGGACCAATCAATCATGTTATACATGCGATGTGTACTTTGTTCTAAAAGTAACTACGTCATTATGAGAACAATTAAATAGGAATACGTTCAATGGCACTCCACGGATAAAAATATTAACATCATTCGCAATGTCCACCTCACCCTTCTGAGTAGAATTACTAAAGTGACCTAAAAGCTGAGAAGAAATTTGTTTACTTAAATTTATGCTCTTAAATTGCGACTGAAATCATAACTCATTTAACAAACTTATAGTGAGGATACTTCTCTATTCTTCTGTAAAATTTAGAATTCCAAATTGAAAAGATCCTGTATAAATTGGTTGAATCTACTGAAAAGACTATTCAATTTTGTTAGCTTTATGCGTACTTTAAGTAACTTTAATAATAAGTCCATTAAGTAACAATACAGGAAAGTTTTATCGAAGTAATGTATTGTATTATACAGGTAATACCCACAATAATCGTTAAATTATTGAAAAATGTTTTGTTGAATTATGTATTATGAAATCTTTTAGTAATTAAGTTAAACAGCCGACAAACATGATTGCCGTGGAGGCACTATTTACACCTTGATGCCTATTCATCTTGGAGGAATGAACCTTGAAACCGCGCCGAATCATTTGGCGTTTTGTCTATTCTAAAAGGCCAAACGATACTCATTTAGATCACCTTGGAGGTTAACGAAAAGTTGTTTATCTATGGCTTCACAAACTTAGCAAATGTACAATGAGGATTCTAGTGTTATGTTATAATTAAATAGGAATGTGTTCACAACAAAGTGTTAAAACGTTTCACGTAGTAGTGTGCTACTCACAGATTACCTCATCTCAATTACTGTTAGTAACGTTGAGTCGGTCGTTTTTGGTCGACCTAATGAGTAAGTTGTATTATGTATTATCGATATTCACAAAATAAATTGCAAAATAAACAGAGGGTACAGTAGAACCCCACGGGCCTCACCTGAGGTGAATGTATCGGCGCGTCCGCGTGGGGGCGCCAAGGTCACAGCCGTTTTTTGACACGTCGCATATAAATAGTCGAGAAGTCAGCCATCGTGTACACGGTACTAATTATTTCATGCCACTAAATATACCCGGTTCACTTAGCCGGAAATCATTTGTTTCTCAATTTGAATAATCGTTTGTTTTATCGCTGCGAACGGGTTACGGACCTCGGTGGGACCTTGCCGATTTGACAACTGGAGCTTAAAAAAAACGTAATAGGTACACGCGACAGATCTTTATCTGATTAGTTTTGTATAACCTTCGCCAACTGGTATGAATACTTTTTTGTAGTACAGTAATAACAATTATATCGACTAGTTATATTAGATCTGAATGATCTGATAGAGAAGTACTTGTAAGTACTTGATAGTTTCAATAAGACCACTAGAATAATATTGTAACTGATGCAGAACCTGACACCGAAATCCCATTTATAACGATTGCTTGTATACGAGCAAATGTTTTCAATGTGTGAAATGCGATACCCTCTCAGTCGTCGAGCTATGCATGATTGATGATTCCTTAATCAACGGGTCGTTGACCTGTTCGAGCAGCGTAGTGATAGCTTATGACTTCATCTGATTTAAATAAAACGTGTTATATAACCATTAGCGACGCCAGCAATCACGTAACACGTCGGTGTTCTTCAATACACGCTCGTATTATGCATATGTGTACCATAATGTAGGATTCCGTCCATATAATTGGTCTTTGAATTAGCATAAACAAATCCGATCAACTCGGTCGCTATTAACTATCATCTAAGCCGGGTCTGGTGTTAGAATAATATTAATCCATAGTGAAACTCTGCAGCTGCTTCTAACATTTGCGAGGGTTAGACATTTTCAATAATAAAAACGTTTTTGGCAACCCTTTGACTGTATAATCTAATGGTCTCCCTGACCCTCTATTTTGTAAGCACGCGGCTTTTATCAGTGTCACGACTATTTTAGTGTTAGAAACCCCTCGAATTAGGAGTGGGTTAAATGTAATTATGTTACCTAATGTAGTTTTTCATTGATAGCCGAAATTCTGAGAACTGGACGCTGTTAATAAAAAAGTATATGTTGTTATAACATCAATTTGAAGTTGTTAGGTTTTCAATCTGGTTAAAATTGGGTTCATTGACATCAAGTAGATATTTATGCTTAAAAAACGTGCCACGCGTCACATGATTTTTCTCAATTTGATAGTATAATGTCAAAGGGGTCCGTAATGTATGAATAACAATGTTTAGTTATCTACTTAATAGTTTTCTATGTCGAATTGAGGCGTTGTTATCGGGATTACATAACATTCCGATGCCATGAATTTTTTTAATGGGCTTCTTGCAAACATTTCAAGGGAAATAAGGATGCTTGATGGGACAATTGCTGGGGAAGCTAAAAGACCTCTAGCCGGATTTACAATTTATTTTTATAAACTAAGCAACTGCTGCTAAGTGTGCCCCTTGCGAGACTCGAACCTCGGCTTAGGGTGTTGCTGAAGGGTACAAGCTATTTAGGGGACTGTTGGATCGGTCTGATGATGCCATGAGTTGATAAGTGTACTATAATTACGTAAATACAAGACCATTCTGATAGCTGTTTCCTCAAGTCAAGCACGTAATTTTGTGTTCAAGCTTTAAGGACTATTTTCCTATTAGCTACGCGCTATGTTGCTTTGACTAACCGTTTTGGAGCTATTTATAGACATTCGTTGAAATACTTGAACCATTTTAGTGCTTATAGGTTCCAATTGATTAAAAGGGAGTAGACTGGGTTCTGGGGAGATAGCTTAGTTGAAAAGTGAAAAACTAATACAAATATAGAGAAAGAGGTTTTCCTAATGACGATGAAGTGAATCTAGGAAGAGGCATAGCGGCGGATATGCGGTCGAGCGCGCGTCTCGCTCGGCTGCGCACGCGCTGCCATCGCGTCGCTTGTTACTTCTATTATCTCAACTCGAGGCGGCCGCTGTAACCATCTTAGAGATCGAGTATCTTGAGACGAATCACTGAAGTTTGTATTTCTTGGTAAACCAACGTTTTAAGTACGTATTCTGATATGTTTTAATACCGGATTCAAAAGATAGTGGAGTTATATTTTCCGTTCGTGTTTCATCTTTATATTTTATGGCGAGGGTTTATTTTTGGTTTATTAAGTCCGTATCAATCTTCAAGGTAAAGTTTATTAAGTAATGAAACCCAAATATGTCAGTTTCTGCTTTTACCTCACCTTTTATTACTTATTTAGTTCCAGGTAATTTCCGTTGGAATAGTTATCCATCAAACTAAGAGTGAAGCTACCTCATAACTTTTTTACTATCCACTTAATTGCTTGTATATCGATGTTCGATAGATTATTGTACAAAATTAAAAGATGAGCAATGTTAAAATAATGTTACGTTTTCTTTTACTGATAACATCTGTTATTAATTATAGTATGGATCGATTGTATTTAACAAAGTTCTGCTTGTAGTAGTGACTGTACACATCCCGGATCTCACGAATATCGATCTAAATCGGGTGATTATAACGGGCGCACTAAATCTCTGTATGCCATTGTATATGTATAATGTATAGCCGTATCATTGTGTAGTTAAAACGCGTATCTTTAAGCATTGTCAATCAAAGACGTTGTAGGGCGATGATCTTTATTATGATCATCGTATTGTTGCAACTCTTGACGAGTTTAACCTGTTATTTGAATTTATTATTTATTTATTAGCACCCAGCCGAGCAATTTGCTTAACAAAACCTTATTAAATTGAACTGGATATATACCATTATACCATAATGATTTCTAGTTTCGATAACAATATTTTGTTCATGTTTTCATAATGGCGAACCATAAAAAGTTGTTGGAATAAAATGCTCGTTTACGCAATCACCAAGCCAAATTGGTTACATGATTAATTATTAAGTATATGGAAAAAAGAAAATACTAGCAGTCCGTGAAGCATCGTAGGATGCGGCAAATCAAAATCGTGCTCATTAGAACAATTGTTTTTTTTATGCCCCACACTAGGATTTCTCCTGTGTCGTGGGTGCGTTTACAGACATGAATTTCACATACAATACACCCAGACCCTTAACAACTACCTACAGATCATACAAATATTTGTTACGTGCGGGAATGGAACCCACGACCCGCAGCGCAGCAGCCGACTGTATCAACCACTGCACCAACCGTGCCGTCAAATTTGAGCAGCTACTTCAAGGCCACATTATATTTCGCGCATAATTGCCTAGATACACCAGACTACCGCACGTAACCTCAAAAAGGAACATAAAGTTTGCTTACGTGACACTGAATTTGTTTGTATCGTTGTAGCTAAATCTCAAGACTCTTTGACGACATGCGCCCACGCTTTACACTTCTTGTGCAATCTCGGACTAGCCACATGAATTGCGCAAGTAGTAGTACACTGCACAGACAGTGTGGAGATACCCATTTCGGTATGCGGTAGGTGGGCAAATAATTGTACCTACCTGTTTTTTTTATTTGTCCCCAGTGGAAATTCTTCATGAACTTCCTTTGTCCCGGGGACCCTTCCCCCGTTCGTCACCTGGAGTCATTAATTATGCAGTCTCAATCATATGCCCAGTATTTTCACTAACCACAGAGCCCATCAACCCGGAGGACAGTAATGTCTAAAGTTTAAACAGTACTGCTTTGCGGCAGAATATCTCTAGCCTCTTACAATATGAGACCTTTTTTTATTGGTATTCAGTGGAAAATCTACATGAACTTCCTCCGCCCCGGGGAAGGGCGACGGGGCATGCCGGACCCCTACCGGCTAAAACCACTGGAGCGGTCATCTTCGGCACCGAAGGGGGGCTCCTGGCCCTCGTAAGATCACACAAGAGCCGCTCATTGATGCCATGCCTTTAGGCACATCTCGGAGTGGATAACTGTAAAGCGATCACCTCTCTAGCGGAGGGAAGGTGACTGTAAAAAGGTCGCCCCCAGGAACTTCTCGGAGAGGATTGTTAAGGGTCCTCCCAAGCCTCGCTGTACGCTGGCTGCGCACACGGCAGCACGCGACCACGTGCACGGCGCTGTCTTCCCGGCGGTCGCTCGGAGCACGTAGACTCCCCCAATATGCGCGCCCACGACCCCCGAGGGCTGCCACCATGTAGTTATGGCATGGGGCTCAGTCGTGTTGGACCTGGGAGCTGGGCAGGTTGTTACTCCGACGCCGTCTCATCCTTCTTCGTGCGGGACCGGCGCTCTCCTGGTCCCGCTCTGCAGTCTCCTGCATGCATGACGCAGAAGGAGATCACTGCACTCCAATTAACAGACAAATTTATTATTCGATTTGCCTTTTTTGCGTATACTAAAAAGAGTTACGTTATGTGGAGGGCGACGGCCTGTGTGACCTGGGTTAAGACACTTATGACGAACAAACTTTGTTCACACAGTAAAACTTGGGTAATTGTTCCAAACACGTAGCTAATGTCTATTAAAAGTCAAAACCTGTTCATGACCAGTCCGTTGACATGAGTCGTAATAACAATACGGAAATATACAGAAAGAGACGAAATATTGTTGTTTGAATAATGTGTTATGGTAATTTGATTATGACTTGGCTCCATAAAACTGGTCACTTTTGATTCCTGCGTAGCTATTATAGGAACTCACCGTCGAAATCTCTAATTTCGTATTGTTTTTACTACTTTTCACTGCGGATTCAGAAGTCAGTTCTTACAGAATAGCATTGCTGCACCGACATTTTATAAACCTAAATTATGTATTATAATGCCTACAAACTCTCTTTTTTGATTTGTCTTTAATCCGGACGATGGAGTATATAGATTATTGCGTAGTTGCAGAAAATATAGATATTGCAGTAAAATATACTACTTTAATTTTTAACATCTGTTTTACTACTACATCTCGGGTATCTATGACTCCATCACATCACGTCGCGTTGAGAATTGCGCATATCGCTCGAGCTCGAACGAATCGTCACATAAACAAGTTAATAAATTATGCATTTTTATAAATAATCGCGAAATTAATAACGTGAGAAGGAACATTCTAATTAGAATTTAAATTTCGAACGAAAGAACTTGTTTTTGTTTACGAGAGTGAAGATAGCTGGGAGTTGATGGATGCGGGTGGCATGTAATGGTTGTTGTGAGAATCTATGTGGGAGACCTTTGTTCAGCAGTGGATGTCCTTCGGCTGATATAATCTGATGATTAATGATATGACGAATGAAATGGATGATAAATATTGAACTGTTACCTGCGATTTCATTTCGCACCAGATCTAATTTAAACCATTAAGAGAACTTTATACGCAATAAAAGTATCCTATCTTATTCTTCTGTCTATAGTTAAACACCTCACTTGAATACGTTCAGCCGTCTGGGCGTGATTGAGAGAATATCCAAATATACAAACTTTCACAAATGCGAATATAAATCTTACTAGAAATATAAATATTGTAAAAATAATAAAACAGTTGTAATATTTCAAAATTACGTAAATAACTCTGTTAGGCGCATCGGTATATTTCTGTGAGCGCATCACTACACATATCTAAAAGATGTATTGCAAAATTTCCATTTCTAATTGAAAATAAGCGGGCAACCATTTTAAATTTTGCTTATGCGTTCATTTATATCATTATGAACCACAGATAATATTACGAGTACATAACTCATCACAGACTAGGTAGTAAGATACTTCGTATCAAACTTGAAACGTTTGGAATAGTGTCAATACTGTAGAACCTGATAACGAGGTTGCATTCAGTGTAGGTAGTAAAAAAGTTCATAGTTCATCTACACGAGCTACACAGTGGAACGCCGATGTTAGCTTATAATTAAAAAGTAAAATATTTCTTCTTCTTCTCTTAGATTATGGCTTCTGTAGATTATCTTCCACAATTTCGCCAATGTCAAGTATAAGGTAATGTTGTACGGTATTCAGATTTAATCAATATTTACATATTTATAAAATATTACTCAAAAAAGAAAAAAAATCCTTAAAAATATGTCGGCAACGTAGTAGTATAGTACGTAGTAAGTTCATTTCGTCAATATATTTAAAGGGTTTTGTAATGCTGACATCTGACGATTTATTGTCAACGAAGGAAGTTCAATTGGGGGAAGCTGCGTCTTCAAAAAAATCTTTTTACACTACTATTTTTAGGTTATTCAACCAGATTGGTTTCGGTTTGCTATTAAGTATTTCCTTTCATAAAATACATTTTTGTTTTATTCAACCTTGACATTGGCAGAATCATCGACTAACCTATGAAGCCATTAAACTAAAATTGGAATTAGATTGGACCGCTAGCTTGTAATAACGAGTGAATAATGAATACGGAGATACCTACCTACTTATGGAAGTTATTTTTATTGTACAACGCCACTCCCGTATATTACACTAAGATCCCAACAATAACTTGTTTACGAATTCACTTTATAAGTATTCGTTTATATCGCACTTGTGATAATTGTTCGCTTGGCCTTGGTCGTTGAGCGCCTTATCGTGTGTTGAACTGTTCTATATCTATTCTACCAGACCTGCAGTACTACAGAAACAGGCACCCAATTTATTTTAAACCCTTTTTACAACACCAGATGAACTTTAAGGCATCCTACGGCGGCTCTACAAGTCAATAACTTGGATGTTAAATGGGAAGGAGGTCAGAATTAACTAAATTAAATGACAGTAACAAAACCCCAATTAACCCTAACAGATCTGTCCTGAAAATTGAGTTTCTAATTTGCTGATAACTCGTGTGAAGTGCTCTTAAGTCTTAAGTTTTATTTCGACTAAAAATATATTTCGTGGGGCACTCATTCCTTGCACCGTCCGCTTGCGTGTGTGTGTAATATACGAGGCAGTAGTCAAGGTCGACAATGTCATTGTACGAGCGAACCTGATGCAAATTCACACACAATCGCACATTACACATGTGTGCCTCTATGTAGCGTATTGAAATAATCTTATCATTTAGGTCACCTTACTTCGTAGATAGTAGTAACACTGGCTGTGCACCAACGTTGCATGATTTTAAACATACTTGTACTTGTATTTAACAATATTTTTAAGTGACTGCATTTCTGGTATCTATACAAAAAAATATTGCTTTCGTAGGATTCCAATTTGTGCTATTCAATGCTCGCGATCGCAGAACTATGCGAGTGAGGCATTATACCTTGAACGTGTCTACTTAACAATAACAACCGCGATAGCACTTGTAATGTTGAAAATTGCCAAGCACATTGCTTTGTTTTTATTATAAACTAGCTGTGCCCGCGGTTTCACCTTTTTTTTTTTTATTGGTGCCCAGTGGAAATTCTTCATGAACTTCCTTCGCCCCGGGGAAGGACGAAGGGGTATGCCGGACTCCTACCGGCTAAAACCACTGGAGCGGTCATCTTCGGCACCTAAGGGAGGCTCCAGGTCCTCGTATGATCACACTAGAGCCGCCCACTGGTGCCACGCCTATTGGCACATCTCGGAGAGGGTGACTGTAAAGCGGTCACCCCCCCAGGGGGATTGTAAAGGATCCCCAAAGCCCGCGGTTTCACCTGCCGTTTTGTTTAAAAGAAATAGCATTATTTATAAATATTTTGGAGTACTTTGGTTGACATAGAGAATTAGAGAGTATATGTTGGATTTCATGGTTTTTTTTTGCGCGGCTCCTTATTTTTTTTTTAAATAGAAGTAGCCTAAGTTACTCCTTATAACATAAGCTATCTGCCAGTGAAAGTCTCGTATATTTTTCACATGTATTTAGTAAAAACTGTTATTTAGACATTACACACAGACACCTCAATTTTATTTATTTAAATATAATATATAGTTTATTTGTTCAACCGCTATCTAGGAATTTGCACGGATTTGATCGACTCAGTAGCTAAGCGATTGGCTTTTGGCTGTGTTGAGAGTTTGATCCCTGCACAGAACAAATATATTTTCTATGATTATCTACAGGTAGTTATTTCAGGCCGGGGTGTTAGAGCATGTGCGATTCTTGCGTAAAACTGTTCACACGATCTTATTTAAGAATCACAACAGCTGTAGTTTAAAATAGTGAATCCTAAAACTTCGTCACAATAATTTATAAAATAATAAGTTTAAAAATCTATTACTATACTTTGTTCCACTATCCCGGCTCCATCATCAGACCCTAATCACTAAGTGTAATGTATGGGGCTCGTTAAACAAACCAAATGAGCCTGAACTCGAGGGGTTCCGAAGAGTTCCACTATCCACCTTCTGGCTCCATCATCAGATCAGTTCGATGATACCAGATTAATATATTGTCATCCGGATTACGTATACTTGCAAAGTTTCAAATTGATACGACAATCAGAAGTAGGGTAAAATCGGCTTCCAAGATTTATTTACATTGCTAGTTACAAGTGAAGCTAATAAAAACGTGTAAAAAGGAAAATACCCGCTTCTACTACGTCGGCAACACGTCATCACATTTAATGGATGACGAAACGATATCATCCGACCTAAACGATACATTGCGTCATAATTCGTATCCTAAGTTTTCCGTCCCTATTTAGTGTTTGTTCTGGTGGATTAAAATAGCACAGCAGTAAGTCATACTCGAACAGATCAATGGGTGTGAGAGCCGAGAGCCGGGCGTCGCTACACCAGGCCAACGATTGACGCAAGCGGCGTCAGTTGTTTACAGTACAACTGCCTCAAGTTATTTACATCGGGGTCACAGACACGCTGAAGGAGATTGAAGTTCAATCGATATAATTATCTAACCTGCAACTAGCGCTCAACCTGCGGCCGCGAGGCGAGCGAACGGTCGCGTAATGCGACAATGACCTCCTTTGACATTAGTGGGGCCGTTTATGCAATGAATTGGCAAACGACGAATAAAGTGGGTGACTCCAGCGGCGTGGAATCAAGAGATGGTTGAGTAAGGCCATCGCGCTATAACGACCTAAAAATGAACGATGTGCTTCGGTTTGATTGCTCAAGTTCTCATTCGCTCGTCGGCTTGCGTTCATTGTGTGTCGAACAACGTTATCGTGCGCCGAAATATGTTTCTTATCTCGACTACAGGTGCGTGTGTGATAGTGCTTGTCTATCAGCTACACTTCCCGGGGTCAACGCTCCCCACTCCACGTGGTTCACTATGCAACGGTCGTATCCTTTCAAAGGCAACTAATTCGTGGGCTCATTATAGGGTCACATTTTTTGCGTGGGGAAATCCTCCTGGACTTCCTCCGCCCTGGGAAAGGCGGAGTGGCTTGTCCAACTCTTACCGGCAAAAACCCCACGGTGTTCCTACAACCTACACCGCTGGGAGCGAGGGATTCGCTCGCGCATTTTCCGCATCCCCGGTGGGCCCCGTGCCTGTGTGGCCTGGCCAGCCGCACATCCCGCAGCTAAAAGCAGGTGAAGTGTATGAGCGTTGTGAAAGAGGAGGGTCGATTAGTATTCGTGGTGAAAGTGAATAGTTCTAGTACGCTCGTGAGAGCAACTGGCCACCACGTTTAATTAAACACTCCACAGATTATATCGACAATAATTTTAACTAGTGTCGGCAATGAACTACTCGCATGCTAGTAATAATGTCTGCAGATAAAGATCTGCAACTAACCGCCGCGGCTTTCTTGCATTTGTCCAGAGGCAATCCGTCACTCCATATCTGACTACTTACTGCATTGATTAGATTGTTTTATGGCTCTGTCAACGTGTCAACTCTTAACAAGGCCTATTGTCTAGATAATATGTAGTTGTCTATAGGCGAATAAATTGCTCCAACAACACAATATGTCGGAGAGAACAAGCACCGTTCAAATAATAAATCACAAATGTATCCTGTGTTCAAAGTATCGACCAATTTAAATCTGCAAGGTACATGATCCCTCGTCGCGCCGCTTGGGTGCATTGAGTCGGAGATATTGAAGCGGAAAGATTATAACTTGGTATTGCTTGCTGAGTTCAATGTAGAATATTATTCGTGTAAAACATTTAAAAATGGTAGCATTAAGATGGATGGTTTGCAGCGCATCTATTTATATCTGGTCCAACCATAAACAGGCAGAGTGGAACCGGTCCGGCCGGCTCTCAGGAATTCTCTTGCTCTCGCTAACTACACTGGCTATCACTACCCAAGAGCGATTGCAAATGCGCTAACAATGTATTTTGTTTCAGTAGCTGCTATAATAAAACCTCTCCTCATATGGAGTTTCAATTGGTGCTCGTTACCTCGCCAATTGCATTGTAGTGTCTAATAGGATTAATAAATCGCGAAGCGTTTCTGAACGATGTTCGGGCGTGGGAACGTATTTGTAGAAATAATAAATTATTATTTTTCTATTCATTCGTGTAGCACTCAATGTTATCAGTTCGAAAGTCATGTGTTTAACGATATAATTAAATTTTCGAGAACAGTCAGTTTAGCTATGCGCAGCGAGCAAATATTAATTCTGTCAGTCTTCACCAGTGTTTGTTTGACACCTACATATAGGCTGCAAGTATTACTTATGATGTTCGTAATGTCGTCGACCTTCCTACCTGGCTGTCTGCCGAAATTTATCAATGCCGCCTAGACAAGCGCTATTTTAGTTCGCAATGATGAATTTCTCTGAGCTCATAAGACTATACATAATAAAATTATGTCCTCGATAATACTTCATGATGCTAGATTAATAATTTCCGTAATTCTCATATGGTTTGAGAGGCGTAGGTAAGTGTTGATAGAACGATCCGTTAACATTGGCAGGAAGTATGCTAAAACTAATGACTGTACTCGTATTGAAAAAGTCTACTTTCAACTGCACTTCAGATAAGACTAGTAAATTTAATTTCTAAATAAATGTCGTTGATGTTCGTTTAAAAGTTTACTTCAGTAGAAGGATATAACCTGATCGAGTACTCGAATAAATCTAATTTATCTATCTACAACGTTATTATCTTGCTTAAAGATTGTTCTCTGAAGAAAATAAAGTCGCACGGACGTGTGGAGACTGTTAGCGGATACTAATTTTTGAAACTAGACAAAGGCCAGTTACCGTTAAAGCTCTTTACAGGAAACATGGCTACTTTTGTAAATGAATCTTATAGGAGACTAGCTGGGACCCGCGGTTTCACCCGCGTGTAATTTAAAAGAAATTTAGAGTACTTCGACATAGACACTTGACATAGAATACATATATTGGATTTAAAGGGTTTTTTTTTTTGCGCGGTACCCTAAATATTTTTCTAAAATAAAAGTAGCTTAAGTTATTCCATATAATATCAGCTATCTGCCAGTGAAAGTCCCGTCAAAATCGGTCCAGCCGTTTCGGAGATTACAAACAGACAGACAAAAAATTTAAAAATTGTTTTATTGTTATAGGTACCGTATATACTTTCATATGCATTAAGTAAAAAGCTGTTATTTTGACATTACAAACAGACACTTCAATTTTATTTATTTGTATAGATGTAATTAGCAGTTCCGTCCATGTTCTAGCTCTAAGCGGTAACGGAGTTGAATGGATGAAAGGGGCGAAGATGACGGGTCGGGGAAGTTTGGTATCTCTCGCCTCGTCATTGCAACTCCATCCATCATGCTGACGGCACCGATTATTATTACTTTACCTACCAGCGCGTACTTACGCATACCTTTCACAAAAAATCGCGTGGGGTTAAAAGGGTTTTTTGTTATGCTCATAATTCATTTTCGTATTTGCCTTGATGCGTGGTGTAAATTAATTCACAAAAAATTCTAACAAAATCATTTGGAAAGTAAAGGGAAAAGTAGAAGCAAATGTGGCAGACATCCGGTGGTGGTGACTAATGAACATTTCTGTGTTGACTTTCGGTCGTAAACGGCAGACTAGATAGAGTAAAGAGTCCGTCTTGGAGGGCGGGTGACCTTCCGCCGAGCGTGGGCCGAGCCCATGACACAGTTCACGAGATGCGCCACCACAAACGATTATTTCTGTCTCATCACTTTTACGTGCGAATACCTCGCAACATTGTTGCGAATAAAGCCGCTTTCATTTGACTCGATTTACGAAAATTGCTTATTCTGGTCAACAACACTTTCATTTTAAAATTTGCCGAAATATTAAACAAAGTCGTCCTCATTCGTTACACTTTTTTTATTTTCGTGTAGTTAGTGGCCAACGTTGTGTCAGTGTTGTTCAAGCCGCGGAAGGGCCTCTAGCTTGGCTTAAAAGACTGTTGTCTAATGACAACAACCGGGACCGACGATTTAACATGCCCAACGAAGCACGGAGAAACGAAATTGAAATACCACTATGCGATCACCCATCCACAGACTGACCGCGCCAAGCGTTGCATAACATCGGCGATAGTTTACCGAAAAGTGAATACAACTCGCAATTACCGCCTGTCTTCTCTTTTCTTACCGTTTTCGAAACGACAATTCGTCTTGTAAACCTATTTAGTGTACCAAATAAACGCAAGTAACTAATGTACCATACAGTTTTGTTACCGGTAATACTTGTCGCCCTTTTTATGTTTGCTTCTGCGATGTGTTAGTTTTTGCTCGTTACCGAGAAGCTGGTCACGCGGCGATGAGGCTTTGCCGGTGTGACCACTTAAATAATATCGACTTACATGTAGATTGCCAAGTCATAAGCTTTTTCTAAATAGACATTACAATACTGCGGGAATATGACATATAACACAACGTTAACTTAACTCCATACAAACCGATATGGGGAAAAGAGAACGCACCAGATAAAAAAAATTGCGTATTACTCTGCCATTCTATAACGATTTTTTGTTATATTTTTGTTGGTGATTTTATGCTATTATTTTTATCAAATCAATAGGTTCTATTACAAACGCCACTATCTTTAAACTGATAGGTCAGAAAGTTAACAGTAAACTCGTTATCGCTGTACCAAAAGACTGGTTCCGATATGTAATTGGAGTCACATTTGCCCAGTAATGATAATGACATAGGCAGATAAAAAGCAGTTTGAAATTTGAATTGGAATGTAACGTGATTCATTAATCAGTGCGGTTGTTTAGCGTCAAATGCATCCAAAACAAAGGCGTCTTTGTTGGCGATAAGCGATATGTACGACGTTGGCTTATCTCGACCGATACTCGGTCACTGACCTCGATCGTACCCGGACGAATTTTAGGCACTTGAAATACAGATACTATTGCAGATAGTGTCCTTTTTTGCTGAGAGAATACACTGTGAAAGATTCTTTAACGATACGTTTCAACGCTCATTTCTTGGCCTGTGACTGCGAGCGACTCATAATTACAATAATTATTTTTATTGCTTGCAACATTGCCCAAAATAACCGTAGCCACAGATATTATAATACTACTCAGTGAAACGTGAATGTGCCACTAGCATTGGTTACTTAACTAGGACAAACATTTTGTTATTTCAGCCTCGATATTCCTCGATGAGCGCTACTCGACCTACTTTGCCATTCCGTCACTATATTTTCCTCGTTTACATTCGCCATTTTCCCAGAAGTTCAGTGTTAATGACCTACATAGAGAATGTTATTGAGGTAACTTAGTAATAAACATACTTCGCAAAAAATATCAATTGAAGATTTTCGACATCCGTGTTTTTCGTACAAATATAGAGCTTGTTATGTTAGATAAGTTATCAGCATCAAGAACAAAGAGTCGTTGACCTAATTGGTAGGCCGGGCACTTTTAATTTAGCCCTTACGCGAGTATTATGTGGGCGATAATTTTCGACGTCACCGTTTATTGTGCCTTGGCCTACTTTACTGTGAATACATTAATTAAATAAGGTTAGTAATTATATTGCCACTTCAAAGGTAAAATATTAATATTTTCGATTTATAGTTGATCAGCGCTAATTAGTGGCAGATGGTTGGCAGTCTGTTCTTGTGGTGTCAACGGCTGGGCATTGTAGCCTGGAGGTCGCGTTCGGCGCCTGAGCAGGACAAGGGCACTGATACCAACGAGTCACGGTCTGTTGCGCGATGGCCCTAATGCGTCACACAGACATAGTTCACCGCTCAGTAAAAACAGAAATTGATTTTTTGTGCGCGTTACTAAGCATCACTCTTGTCCCATTCTACTTGACAGACGTGTGCTGCAAATGCAGTATAAATTACATTTTTAAATTCACATTACTTAGATTTATAAATGGATAATTTTAAGTTTGATAACGTTACACTTGCTTTTATCAGTTCAATTGTTTCAGCAACGGATATTACTAATAAGTGAATGCTTATGGTTTTGAAACTCCATTATAGCTTTGAAAGCATGAAGCATTTATTCTAATTATATCTCCCTCCCTTTTCTATTTACCCATTCCCGTGTTTACACGAAAAGGCGCGCCGGAGCGTGGGTGCGCGTCCAACTAAATTGGGGAGCAGACAGAGACAAAAACCTAGTTTTATCTATTAAGTACGGCCATGAGGAAGTGAGAGGGCCGGAGTCCCGACATAAACCAACACTCTGTCAATAAATGGAACAATCTGTTGGGGAGTTGTGGCATATCCATTACGTTCACATCGTACCGTCGCACCGTGTACGTGATAACCAACAAACGCTTTCTCATTTACGATTTGGACGATGACGAAACGTTTAAGAATTTCTAGGTTCTCTACCAACTAACTTCCGTCTTAAGTCTGAATTTATCGTACCTACTTACTCGAAATCAAATTATTTATGACGAGATAAAATAATGTCCGAAAAAATGTACTTGAATTTAGTAAAGCCGAAATAGTGATTTGCCTCTTTGATTTCACTATTCAAGGTTGTATAAAAAAGAAACTGTCTGTACAAAATAATAAGGAAGTGTCAGCATTGATTATAAGTGTTCTTTGCTTGCCAAAATTGCCATTTAGTGATACGGTGTGTCTTTCATGCTGTGACATGGCAGAATACCAAAAAATATACTACTCCAAACAATATACAGACAGTAGAAATTTCAGAGCACGCTACATGCGTAACCATATAACACCGGATGGTGTGCACTCTGCAGTCGGCACTGCTCGACGGATGTAAACACTTCCACGTGCGTCCGCCCGACACGTCCGCCCTGAAGATCAGTACATCAGCCGCTCGTTTCCTGATTCCCTTCAAATATAGATCACGTAACCTAAACACAAAGAAACTCGACCCTTTAAATATACACCATATTTCTAAACTATTATACACATCAGGCCATAAAAAAAGATAAGTGACAAAATAAATAATTTGGGACTCTACATCGTGTCATATTTTAGAACAGCTACAGTTACAACAGATTTTTTTTATTCGAATGTGTTTCATTAACAAAGTTTCCACGCTGGCGTGTGGAGTGACGTGAAAATGGCGATTTTCTCCGCGATGCGATTTCTATTTCAATCCGATTTTCCCGGCGCGCTGAGAAACCGATCGCTCTAGTTGCGCCGGCTCCGGCCCACATCTCTTGCTAGAAAGTATCGTAGAAAGTAACATCGCTACTCTGTCTCCGCCCAGCCGATGCATCGATCACGTGTACACCACTTTTTCTGCGTATTTTTTTCCGTCGCCCGAGTGGCCGCTTATATCAGACCAACGCGTGCCAGCTCCGATTATTGGAATGCTGCTCGATTCTTATCGTATATCGCGTTTCTCTTAAAATCCTTTTATAGACAAATAATGGCATGGAGTGTACAGTCAACGGGCATGTACACATGCATTTGACTACTTGAGCACGACTCGATTCGTTAGCAACTAACACGATGCACTGCACGCATTTAATGAATGCCAAATAGCCCCTAAATGTGATGACACAACACATAGAGCAGCTTACTTTCGCCGCACCCGAATTTCAATTACGTGTGCCATGTAGGCTTGTGCAATACCTGGTTTTGGGTGACTTTCACTAGTCGCTTACGCGGCCCGCCTGCGAAATGATTGCGTTGCCTTTTTTCTGAGGTCAGTGAAAGTTGCGTATTGTTTAATCAATGCTTGTCGTCGTTTCTCAATATGCGTTCGCAAAAAATAGTTTAAAATTGTACGTTTGTTACTTTCTATTGGTGAAAAAAAAAGACTATTAACGTTAATGTCCATCATTATTTAACAGCAACGCCTAACTTTGCAACTTTTCTTGAAGACTCTTCAAGACACTTACTTTGAAAAAATGAAATGGTGTGAGAGGAAAGACGAGTTATTATTACTCGAAGAGAATCGCGAGCTTGCTTCGAGCTCTGATGCTATCATAAATAATGTGCCTGCGCGGCAAGCGTGGCGAGGGAGTGGGGAAGGGGGGACGCAAGAGTCAAGGCCGCACGCTGCCCCCGGTCGACGCTCGCGCCCCACTTGTCGCTCTTCAAGAGTGTCTCGCTCGTGCGGCCGACCGCGCCCGAGCGTTGTCGGAGTTCCACGAACTAGACCTTCCAATGCGCGAGCGCAACACACTGAACAGCTGAGACGTAATAACATAACACACTGACTCGGTCATCCGTGCATTCAACTTTTGATTAGCTTTCTTTTTCACGGGCAGTGATTTGATAGTGCTGCTAATTATGGAACTTAGGTTATGTTTAATATATGACGACGCCTATATTTATTAATATGACTGTATGGTCGGTATTTGTCAATTAATTTTGTTATGACCAATGATATTATACCATAGATATGTTACGTCCATATTAAATGGCGCGCAAAATACAGTTTTGCTTGCACAACCATGTCTTGAGAAAGAAGATATAAAAACAACAAGAGTAAAAGAGATAGCTGATTAGGCGAACCGATTGCAAGGTGCTACAATTGGGGGAGTTTTAGTTCCTACTTTCGGCGCGCATGTAACATATCTACTTCTTTTTAATATATAATATCATTGGTTTATGACTATAAATCTTGCGACTTATGCACTTCTAGTGGTCATTATAATACTTTTACACATTTTCTTGGACATTTACTTTCGCCAATTAATTGTTAAATGGACGTCATATTGTGTCAATTTACAAATGTTATTTAATTCGGGCAACCAAATGAATGCGGCTGTCAATTCTTATTCACAAGCACTTCCTACCTGTAAACTAGTGCCAAGATCTTGTGCAACTACGGCCAACGGTCATTCGGTCAGGTATTTTGAGTAGGCAAGCGATTTTGATGTGCAACCAAATACACAGAAAAGTGGACTTTCATCATAGTCTATAAAATGTTGCTTTGTCAGAATATTCAATGAAATACTAACCTATATATACTCGAAGAGAAGCTTTGAATGCATTGAGCAAAGACAATTTGCAATAAATATACCTACCTACCTACCACCAGTTGTTGTGCATGTACACAGTGCGTAGGTCAGCGCAATGTGAAGATACTGGTGTTGTTACTCGAACCTATATTATACAGTAGGTGGTATTAATTTCGATGGAAATAGCTTCGCGATAAAACGACGCACTTGACCTCTTTATTGAAACACTTTTATCGAGTGAATTATTACGACCGCCTTGCACGATACACAAATTCAGCAATCAAAGCGAAAAAAAAAAATTGGCACGCAACGGCCGTAACGCGAATGTATTAAACACTAGGCTAATGTTTACAACGTTAGCGAGTGATAGTTTAGTAAAGGCCATGTAAATAACAGCTTTGCAAGCAATGTAAATAAAATTTAAAAATGTTCATGATACTCGTACGAGGTTTTCGGGTCATTCGAAATTGTTTTTCGTTCATTCGCAGCGGCAATCGCTCGGCGAAGCATGGCCGCTGGCTCAGATCCCACGTGGAACTAGTTTTTTGGCAGCAGCTATTTCGGCCGGTTGCGTAACGTTCACTCAGGTACACGGCTCCGGCCAGCGACCCACGGCCGCGAGGCTTAATGGACAGCATAAAATGTAAATAAAATTAATGAGGAGAGGCCCCGGACCAATGGACCAAATGGACCCCGGTTAATACGCTAGAGCCCCTTCTCAACCGCCTTTAATCATTGTTGTTTGTTCATCTGTCCATGTCAAACAGCGCGTTATTTACGCTTATGATGATTAAAAATAACTGTTTTGCATTGGGACCATTAGCTATATTACTGATGGTAGGTCTGTTATTGCAAGAGCTAGGCAGGCACTACCTTAGTGCCAGATATTCGTCCATCCATCCGTTAGAAGAGCACTGTAACTAGTGAAATTACTGGACATAAGAGACTAAAAGGAAGAGAAAAGGTTGGTGCAGTGGCTGATACAGTCGGCTGCTGCGCTCCGGGTCATGGGTTCGATTCCCGCACGGAACAAATATTTGTATGATCTGCAGGTAGTTGTTCCGGGTCTGGGTGTATTGTATGTGGAATTTATGTCTGTAAACGCTCCCACGACACAGGAGAAATCCTAGTGTGGGGCAACGTTTTTTTTTTAAATAAATAACTAATGTCTTGAGGTGACGAGCGCACGTGTGAGTGGAGCCTCGCAGGATTAGTCCTGAATAGCACTACAATTGTTATGGGCAGGCTGGTCGCTTACCGCCAGGGAATGACTTGCTCGTCTCGTCATCAAGTTGTATAAATATCCTGCATGATATTTTTGTGTGTTAGTGGAAAACTTATTACTGAAGTAAAGTTCAAAATTGCATCCACCCTCCCTAAGCATAGCCTACTTTTAAATCGATCTTTAACCGATTCCTGTAACGTATTATGTTGCATATATATTATCAAAGACGACAGCCATACCTGCTGGACGAAGCGAAGGAGGTATTATTAACAATTCGCTCGTTACTTTTTATGGAGTTCCGACTGTGTGATTGACAATTGCCGATTACATTTCCAGCGCGCATCGCACCCCACTCCCGCACCGCTCGCATACCAAAACTGAATACTGAACCTCATCTGTATGCGGACGTCGCTCTAGGCACCTTTGTTTGGGCAGGAAATGTCCACGCTACTGCCGAAAATTACTTGCGAGCATTTCGTTACGAAAACATCTCTTCAACGAAGGAACATCGCCGCGAAACGAAAAATAAAACGCGCTTCATTCGCTCGTTGACTCGACAAATGGTTCCTGAAATGTATGCAAATTTTATAGCGTCCGATTTTAGATGTTCTCGGCACGGCGCCGCACATGCGGACTCGAGTCTCATACGCAGTTGCATTTTACGTCACACTAATCTTCCTAATTATATTGTTCTAGGTCGTGAGGAATTATCACCAGCTTCGAGTGTGAACGGCTGCAGTACAGATGGCGAGGCGAGGCGGCAAAAGAAAGGTCCCGCGCCTCGGCAACAGGAGGAGTTATGTCTCGTCTGCGGCGACAGAGCCTCCGGGTACCACTACAACGCGCTCACATGTGAAGGGTGTAAAGGTATATGATTGTTTAATAAGGCGGTCATGTCTCCTGACTTCGCACAAAGAAATACCTAGCTACAAAACAACAGATGACGTTGACTTGCTTGTAATTAAATGAGATAAATAACATTCGCCTACAACGTATATGATTGCAAAATATCTAGGTGATTCTGAAACAAAATTGTTCTCGGAACACTTTTCGCGTAACTGGGTCATGTGCGTTGCTAACCCAGATATTTCACACATACGCAGCCCTTGTAGCGCGCCCACGAATGTGCCAATTCAACTTTAAATTGGCGCATTGTGCCGAGATTGTTATGAGCTGCGCGTGCATGTACATAACAGACGGTTAGTCGTCACAATAGCTGTCTGCAGGGCGTCTACTTCACGATTCACCGACTCCTATCGGACATCTCCGTGTGTCGCCGCCAAGCTTCGATGTCGACCCGAGAATAAATACGCCTCTTTAATTCAGATCGGCTGAATAAACTGCGACGGGGCCGTAATCTGCGTATATTATACAGGTTCATACCTTGTTCATACCAATTACGTTCAATTCAAGTCATTTGCGAGCTATCTATCTTGTTTGTTTTGTAATAAAAATCGGCGTTCGTACAGCTGTCAATGACCCACGCCTTTCAGGCGACCTTTACATTCACGACTCCATTATCTTATCGGTAAAAACTGGTTTGGCAAATGCTACATCATCAGCATTCATTATTTCAGATGAGGTACTCATAGATAATGTTTAGGGCTACTTTCAGTTTCTTTGCTTATTACGATTTAAAAAATTCCAGGCTTCTTCAGGCGGAGTGTAACCAAAAATGCCGTGTACATATGCAAATTTGGGCATGCGTGCGAGATGGATATGTATATGCGAAGAAAATGTCAAGAATGTCGGTTGAAGAAATGTCTTGCAGTGGGCATGAGGCCCGAGTGTGTGGTGCCAGAGAATCAGTGTGCAATGAAACGGAAAGAAAAAAAGGCACAGAGGGATAAAGACAAGTTACCCGTCAGTACGACAACGGTAGATGACCACATGCCTCCTATCATGCAATGTGATCCACCGCCCCCAGAGGCCGCAAGAATCGTAAGTTAATTGTGACTATTTCTCTTCGTCACTCGACTACGGTATAATTAAAATTGATTATTGCATCACAAGATGCGATTGCGTCCGTAAAAGTTTTAACAGACAAGCAGAAATTCTTTTCGAAATTTAAAATATCGTTACTTTTATTTGTCAAGTCACCCTGAATATTAAAGCAAAATTAATGTAATTCTGCTTCATTATTCACGTTTGTGTGAGACTGTAGTCGGGTTTTATGAATTTGTAATTGTGCCTTGTGTTTGAAATGTAAAATGTTTATATTGTGTCGTGTGCGGGACAAACTTGTCTCGCTATATATCTTTTGCTTCTTGTATTATCATTATCTTCTCATGCATGCAGTTTAGGATTACATTATTAGGAAACACAATAGATTAGAATGAAATAGATGAGACATTTTTAGTTTACATATATTATTAGACTCTTGTATTTGATTTAGAAAAGCAAAAATTCACCACGTTTACCGCGTCATTGAACATTTCATTCTAAAATCAAATCAAATCAAAATAATTTTCACTCACCTCCTTTTCTCGTTGTGTCAATAGTTTAATCAGTTAAATTTCAATTCAAACATCAGCGTCACAGTTCTGAGCTAGTCCCCCTAAACAAATAATATACGAAGCAAAATAATAACGCGACGGTTTCCTACGTGAAGCTGGAATGTTTGCAGCACGAGGTGGTGCCGCGGTTCCTCAACGAGAAGCTGATGGAACAGAACCGGCTAAAGAACGTGCCGCCCCTCACGGCCAACCAGAAGTCCTTGATCGCGAGGCTCGTGTGGTACCAGGAAGGTTATGAACAACCTTCAGAGGAAGACCTAAAAAGGGTTACGCAGGTAGTAATAATTTGTTGACTGAATACTTCAGTCAACTAGTTTCAAAGGCTGCAAACTGTACAGTTTGTATAAAATGAGTTTTTGGTATGTCAACACCAGATAGTTTTGAATAAAAACGTTGTCCATTGGGCGTAGGTTTCAAAACCAGCAATATGCCATTCAAAATGATGATCAAAATCTGAAGTTGGCGTCAAATCCGGCAATCTTTCATATTTTAAATTCAAACTCCGCCATTTTTTCAGATTGCCGCCTTTGAAACTAGTCGACTCACTTAATAGTTTACGCCAAAGCTAACCCATATAAAACCGTTGTGTCCACACATATGTTTAAGGTCCACCCTGAACATAGTCGATTAAGTAGTTTTTAAGTATCAAATCATCTATAAAATTATAGAATTGGCCTTTTATGTTGCTGGCTCACTGTTCGAAGGTAAGTTTTCACTTTCGAACCCTGACTGTGTTTACGGACCAATAGTCCGATCATGGGAAAAAATCATATAAAAAGTATTTTTTCAGTAAAAACATTTCTTAATATTGTTTTACGGACAATTACCCAACACGGTTAAGGTACCCTTGACCACGTTCTTCAATGTACATAAGTAAACGAGGGTGGCTTCAGGCTAAACAATGAGCGAAATTTTTCATCAATGGAATCAAATATTCAAAATTTTAAAATAAGAATTTTACTGTTTGAATTGGCATTCAATTAAAGACATGGCTTTATCAGCTATGAAAGAAACGACATGATTTCAAATTAGTACTAAATTAGTACTAAGATATTTTAATAAGAATACCTATTTGCTGTTTCTAATTTGACGTCTGAAAAAGACCTCAAAGATGTAACTTGCATTTCATTACCAACTCAGTAACATTCTTATTTTAATCAGTACTATATCGTTAATGATATCTATCACTTTCAGACCTGGCAGTCGGACGAGGATGAAGAGGACTCGGATATGCCGTTCCGCCAGATCACCGAAATGACGATTCTGACAGTGCAGCTTATCGTAGAATTCGCAAAAGGGCTACCCGGCTTCGCCAAGATTTCACAGTCGGATCAAATCACGTTATTAAAGGTAAAATATAAACCCTTTTGTAGTTAATTAGTATACTGTAATTTAGCCATTTATCCCGTGTGGTGTTCAGATTACGATTATAGCACCATTCCATCTCCTCTCGTGGATGTCGTTAAAGGCAACTAAGGGTCTCTAAACCAGAGGAACGGCCAGCAGTGTCCCTTCTGAGGAACAGTAGCTATACTGCGCTCACCAAACCGCCTGCCAAGCGTGGTGAGTACTAGAAAATAGAGACCTTTTTATTTTATCTAACCTGGTAGCAATAAATACTTCATGTTCTTCCTCCACCCCGCGTATCGGCGGAGGGGTATGCCGGACTCCTAACGGCCAAAACCACCATAGCGGCCATCTTCGACAGCGACGAGGGACTCCAGGTCCTCGTTAAGATCACACTAGAGCCGCACACTGGTGCTACGGCTTTAGGGTATGACTGTAATGCGGTTACCCCCTCTAGCTTCGAGGATGCGACTGTAGTAGTAGCAGTGCGCTCCGTCCTCCCGAGGTCGCTCGGTATGAGCACACAGACTCCCAAATCTGTGCGCCCTCCAATAACAGACCAGTAAGTACAACGTAACTTACTGCGTACAACGCGCCAGATATTTTCATATCTGTTATTTACTGCTATTGCTCACGTCAAATATTCCCGCTAACAAGCCGCTATCTGGTGAGCTCTGACAGAGATAGGAGAATTCGAGCGAACGTACGTAATTAAGTAAATTGAGTCTATAATGATTATTAGTGAGACATTTTTATTTTGAACTGGTTACCTTCTGAAAATGTCCATCGTTCGCCACTGCTCTAGTCCGTCAGAGTTTTTATTTTACATAACTCACTATTGGCACTTATGAAACGTCAGAATTTAGGTCGCACCGTCTTATTGGCGTTATTGCTGTTGAGAAGCCCTATGATGAGACCTCTTTTTAAATAATATTGATTTCAATAAATTTCAAATAATCAGACAAATGTAGTATGTAGGTTCTCCTCAATCACGACCACGCTCCAACTCACTCCGCCAAAGGGACAATCGAATATTTGTCTTGTGGAATTAATGAGTTAATGAGTCGTCCTCTTCCTTACAGTCCCGACCGCTCACCTTGCAACTTAAAATTAAAGATTTACTAATATTATCTATTGTGCCCTTAAGTGCAACGGCTTGGCTGGCGTATTTGGTAAAGCGATTGGCTTTCAACACTACATGTCGTGGGTTTGAGATTTGTATATCCTACATATACTGGTTCCAGGTCTGGGTATTTGTTTGTGTGAAAGAGGTATCTTAGGGAGAGTTGTAGTTCAAAAATAAGTCGGAAAGGCCATGTTCAGGTGTTCATATACGGGCAGATATGGTGATCCATCCATTAATACAAAATGCTCCTCTGCCGCAGGCCTGCTCAAGTGAAGTGATGATGTTGCGAGTGGCGCGGCGGTACGACGCAGCGACGGACAGCGTCCTGTTCGCCAACAACCAGGCGTACACTCGCGACAACTACCGCAAGGCAGGCATGGCGTACGTCATCGAGGACCTGCTGCACTTCTGTCGGTGTATGTACTCCATGATGATGGACAACGTGCACTACGCGCTGCTCACGGCCATTGTCATATTCTCAGGTGAGCGATTGTGTACAATCTCTGAAAACGACTTATATACTTTTAAGATTTTATCACTTCTATCGTAGCACGACCAAACAAGATTATCTCAAGCAGAACTCTTTTGTTGCGTTTAGCATAAAGGCTATCGCTATTTCACTTTATGAAGCTGAATGCGTTGGACGAAATATTTATATCACACACGATTCCAAAACAACATTCGGCCGTGTGGTGTCCGGATTAAGAATAAAGCACCACTCCATCTTCTCCCGTGGATGTCATAAAAAGCGATTAAGGGACGCTAAACCAAAGAGATGGGATGTGCAACAGCGTCTCTTCTGTGGAACATAGCCATTTGCGCTCATCGACCCGCCTGCCAAGCGTGGTGTGTATTGGCAAATCTACAAAATGACGACGCAATTGTAGAAATCCCTATGAGGGAGGCCTTTGTTCAGCAGTGGACGTATAAATGGCTGATATGGTGATGACGATGACACCATTTCGTCCGGTTAAGCATCTACACCCCTCTCGGGATGAGTGCGAGAAGCCCATCATAAACATATGATGATGACACGATTCGGCGAAATCTCCTGCCATGGTAAAGCGCTTTAGCTATTTTACAAATAAAATAATGTTTAAACGTTTAATTCCAGACCGGCCCGGGCTCGAGCAACCCCTGTTGGTGGAGGAGATCCAGAGATATTACCTAAACACGATGCGGATGTACATCCTGAACCAGCACAGCGCGTCGCCGCGCTGCGCAATCATCTACGGCAAGGTCCTCGGCGTGCTCACGGAGCTGCGCACGCTGGGCATGCAGAACTCCAACATGTGCATCTCGCTCAAGTTGAAGAACAGGAAGCTGCCGCCGTTCCTCGAGGAGATCTGGGACGTGGCGGACGTGTCCACGACGCAGGCGGCGCCGGCCCCGCAGGCGCACCCGGCGGCGCTCTAGCCGCGCCGCGCCGCCGCGCCGCGCCGCGCTCCACGCCGCGGGTAACGCGCTCGCCTCAGGAGAGAACGCTCATAGACTGGCTAGTTTTAGTGAAGTGCACGGACACTGACGTCGGACGTGATCAACCTATTTATAAGGACTGCGAATTTAACACTTAAGTGGGCACCCTCGTGTCCGGTTTCGTACGTATTCGGTGACCGACGGCGATGATGTGCGAGAGATTAGTGAATATATGTGTTGTTGAACGTTTGGAGAATATATTAGTGTTGATCGTTACGGGCCCGCGCCGTCGCCGGTCGGCTCGGCTCGACCGACGTCCGGCGCGGCTCCGACTTTATTTCGTTTACGACTGGATACTGAGTTGGTCACTCGGATACGACTGTATAATAAGACTTCGTTCCATAAGTACACCTCCTAAATTAACACATACGTACGTATGTTACGAGAGTTATTAGAGACAAAGTAATATATGAAGAGATGTTTTTATTGGATGAAAAGTTGATAGTTATGTTTATTTACCAAAATTAACGATATGTTGATTAACCTTTTGACTATATGATATTGTGATGAGTCGTTCGCTGTGTCCACGTCTTCGTGGTGATCTACGACATGTTTGTTTATGTATAGTTTATGTCAGTCGTGTTATCGTGTCCCGTCGATTTTAGTTCCGATTCGTGTTCCGTAGTCCTGTGCCCGCGTCCCTCGAGTAAACGAGTAATTATAATTTATTGCTGTGATTACATTTATAACATGTTGATTATCTACCGTAGGCTGATATAAGTATGTCTTGTTACATTACAATAGAACGAACTGTGTGTTGTCAATAGCTTCCTCACACGTAAGCCTCTTCTCTGTTTAAGTAAGTGTTTTACTAACATGGCCACTCAGCCCGTAATAATGAAAGATTCACCACATTTACGGCTTATATGACACATCTTTAGTATCTAAACCAAAACCACGTACCGTTAACATATAAAGCTTAGATACTGAAGCCAGTAATAATTTGTAATATCAGTTCAATTTAAGGCTACATTAATTATCATACGATATATAGACGTACGCGAAATAGAATATTTCTCTCACATTACGCTTAGGTGAACGGAGACAGGTTTGGGTCCATCCCAGTTTTTGTTCTGGTCCTAACATTATGTATAAAATACTTCTACTTATTCTTTGACATTACATTGCGTGCATGTTCCAAGGCAGCTGTAACTTAGTATGGAATACTAACGATAGAGCCTAAAAATTAAACCTAATCTTTGTAAGTATTTATTTTATCTTTTAGATGCAACATTCCTTTATTTCTATGTGTATAATAAAGTACAAAATGGCAGCTAAAGTACATATACTCTATGGCTTCAACTTAAAAAGAAATGGCGATGTAGTATCTATTTGGCCGAGCTTACTCTATGGGAACAATATTGGTGTAGGAGACACTAAAGTGTAAAAATGTTGATAGATGACATGCACGCAACGTGATAACAGCCCGGCGCCATACCAGACCTGTCTACCGCGAGTTTCAGTTCATAACAATATGAACACATCAAAATAGTTGATAAATACTACATATTATTCACAATCTGCCCGTAAGCGTTATAACTCGCATACGAAATGCCTTATTGCGTTACCTGTGTCTTGTACCTTCATTGTTAATGAGTGGAAAATCATAGTATATAGAACATAAAATTTATCGATCTCAATTACCGGTAAGCGTTGTTAAAATACGTTATCGTGCGTATTGTTTTTCGTTCTGGGCGATCGTTCGTTCATTCGCTGATTTCGACGACGCATTCCCCTTGATGCTGTTCAGTGTCCGTCTCGAAGCCTTCTGTCAGTCGCAAATGTTTCATTATAATTAGAACACCAATATCGTGTGTACCGTTCATCTCGATGTCACAGCTCACGACACTTCACCATCCATACAATGTAGTCGATAAATAAGTAACGTAAGTGTCTGTTTGGTGCGTGTTGAATGTGTCTTCTTTAATGCCATTAAGTGTGTTGTATATTTACATGATACATATGTTTGGAGTTTTGGAAATGCATTTCTTAATATACGTATAAAATCTGCGTGAGACGATCGGGCTTGCACCGCGGACCGCGCTAGTCTGCTTATAAAATATGATCTTTTAACATTTTATATATTTTTTTTAGCATTAGACAATTCTAAAATAGCATACGATGCACAAACGTCACTGGAGTGTCTTGGTTGTCTGTGCTGAAATAGGGGCGTACTGTTTACAAACACTGCCATTATAAACGAGTAATTATTGCATGTTGCTATCTTGTATGCGTGATATTGCGGGTTTGACTATTGGTATGTTTCAGTCGTGAACTCTAGATGATAGAGGTGGACATTCATTAAAATAACGCTATGATACGTTGCCTTATAACTGAGATGTGTCGACGCGCACGACCCACGGCCACATCTCGAGTTGTGACAAATGATACTGCCATTCGATAAGTAATTGTTATACATCATTCGACGCGTAGAATTTCATGAATAGCTACATAGATTTCGGATTCTGTCGGTGCACAGCCGGTCGTGTTTGATACATATAATATTCAATTTCGAAATTGTAATAGATTTATTAAGTATGTAATAATCTCACATGAGAAAGTAATAAGTAATGAGATACTATAATATAATTTATGTCTTTAGCTGATAATGGAACATTAGTAAGATAATAAGTTTATATCGCTTGACGAGATGTTATTGTGAAAGAGATACGGCACACTGGAGCACCACGCTGAGCGAGGTAGGTGGGGAGACTGGACCGACCGGGACGGATCCACGAGACAGTTCAAGGTAGCATGAGGGATCGGCTTTCACGACCTGTTGCCCTTCTTCGATGACTTTTGATCATTTAGTTCATATAATTCGGAAGCACTGTATATTGTAGTGACCAAACGTGGCACGTCCAGTCTAATAAATAAAAATATGGTGGATTTGATGAAGTCTACTGTGTCCATTAAACTTTGTACATAGGTACCTTTAGATTCTATTGTCATATGTTTGACATATGTACGTTTAATTTTATTCATCTAAGAAAGTACAGATGGCTGTTGTTATTTTTATATTATTTGGGTAGAAGTATATTTTTTGTAAATGACCTCTGTATTTATCTTTTGTAAGCTTTGTAAGCCATAGGGACTTAGATTAGTGTACGAGCTACGAACATTGTGATTGCTATCTACTTTAAATTTGTATTTACTGCGATATTTTTGTTCTGCGTATATATTCTTCGTTTCGACAGATATTTCTTAATAATTTTGTTACTTCAGAGTGCAATATGTACAAATATTTACATATTAAATATAAATGTACAGTCAATTTTTTAGTTTTAATGTGTCAACGCAATACGTTTCGCTATTCATTCGTTGAATGTACACTAGAAGGCATAATAACTATATCACACGTGAGTTGCAACGCAATATCACTCTCACTATTGTGTTTTCTAATACTTAAGTGGTTAATTTTATAATAGTCGGACTAGGTGATCTTTGTATTTAAATTTGCTAATTTTTTGTAGCAGATTAGATTTGTTTACATGGATAAGATGAATAATGTACATTTTGAATTGATTTTAAAGTGATTTAGTTGTTATTTAGTAACGAATTTTCTTATAAGGTGTAACTGGCAGCCTCGTGGACTGGCTTGGAGTCCACTGATACCAGTGCGATGTGTGCAATGTCTAGTAATACGTATACGTGGGCAGGAGTCCATCCGACGCCTGCACCCGTTGCACTCACCGAACCGCTGTGGCATGCTAAGGCCAAGTCTACCACATTTTCTAGTGCCACGTCGAACGATGGGAAGGCTGATATAACGAGATAAGAGCCCATTCCGTGTTCATCGAAACACAATAATTTTGTATAATTATTATTTCTTAAATCTTTTAGTCCGCAGTAACTATTTTATTTTCCTCCTAATACTTTGCCTTAGTAAATCCTCTGTTATTATTACATGATTTAACAACAGTGGTGAAGCGAATTAGATATAGGGAACAGACATGACGACATGTTAAAATTTAGAGAAACAACTTTTATAAAAGATAATAACTACAAAAACAAAACAAAGAAAAGGTGTGTACAAAATGAGGAAATTTGTATGAAACATTGTTAAATGCGAATAAACTTACACCTCAACATAAAATTATAAAAAATATCTATTGCTTTTTATTTCCTATCCATTGGTCTTAATGCTTTATCCAACTTCTTGTATCCTTGTTGTATTAAATAAATAAATCATTAACTGCCGCAAAACGAGACACAATTCTCATGTAAATATTCATAATTTCAATGTAATTATTGTGTATACAGGGCTACAGGCACGGGTGGATTGTGCGCTGGCTGACATAGGTAGCTCAGTATAGAGGGAAATTAGCTTTCTATATCAACTGGTTACCAGTTCATACAGAAAGCTGCAGAGATCGTCGACTCTGTGCTATGGTGTATACTGCGTTCGTATACTGCCAGCACTACGTACATCAGCTGATATAGAACGATTTAGTACACAAGGGTTTAGACTACATAAATCTATCTAGATAGAATGGAAGATTCAACTGCCACTGCCCATACTTATCTGTAGTAATATAGTGCGGAGCAGCGGAGGCGCCCGTAGAAGGCCACGGACCGCACGACCCCCGTAGATGGTCCCCCGGGATTTGGCAGCAGCCATTGTAGTGCACCCACTGCCCCCTCGACTCGGGGGGACGAGGCGTCGGAAGTGCTCTTCAAAGCCCCAACGACTGTCCAGGGTGAACCCCAGATATTTCATGTACCGGCCCACCCCGATTCGCGCGTCACCAACGCATATCCACGAACTGAGTGGTTTGCTGCTCCTCGGCAGTTTGTGGAACCATAACGCCTCGGTTTTTTGAGGCGCTATCCGCAGACCTAGGGCGTGGATTTTGGCCACAACAATTGCCACCGCTTGCTCCACAAGCTGGATGGTTCTCTCGAAGGACTCCCGCTGGCCAACATCAGAATATCGTGAGCGTAACAGACTGAGCTAACGCCAGCAGGGAGAACGATTATTACTAGAAACATATATTTAATGAAGACTGTTGGTTTCTGCCCAGCAATTGGACATTCATTTGGGCGTAAATTAGTTTTTGTCCTATCTGCCCAGTTTATGCCCGTTTTTGCATTTTGGGTTTAAACCCCATCACTAATCAAGACTGCACGGGAAATAATGGAAATCCATCAAAATGCGCACTTCAATCTGCGAGGTTGGAACTCAAATAGTGAAGAGGTCCTAGCAGATATACTGGGAGAGAAACGGGCACATCACCCCGAAGTCAGACTAATAAAACTCACGATCTTGAATACACTATAGTACTTTTAATCTTCTCAGTAATTCACAATAATCCTTACAAATTATAATTATAATCTTCATAAAATAATCTTCAATTTCCCTATTCACTATTCCACTAGTCACTATCTGTCTTCTTGTTGTGTTCACGACTGTTTATCTTGACTCTTCGACCTCGACTCTAATACGAGGGCGGCACTGAAAATTTCGGGAATCAAGGAAGTGACACAACATTACTATTTAAAAATGTATTTATTGCTTTTCGAAGTATTCTCCGCGAAATTTGACACATTTTTCCATACGATGGAACCAATCATTGAAGGTCTCAATCATCAATCATTCCATTCGGAAGTTGGGGTCTCCAAAATGGCCGTTTTGTAGGCGTCCACAGCTTCTTTAGGTGATGAAAATCTCTGTCCACGCGATTTATTCTTTATTTTAGGGAAAGTATAGAAATCATTAGGGCTTAGGTCGGGGCTGTACGGCGGATGGTCTAATAATTCTATGTTTTCTTGCTCTAAAAACTCTTTTGTTCTGTGCGCGGTGTGAGAACTCGCATTGTCGTGATGGAGGATGATGCGGCGGTTGCAGTTCTCTCTACGGAGTTCAGAAATGACCTGTGGCAAACAAATGCTAGCATACCATTCTGCATTAACCGTTCTTTGTCCCTCAAGAGGAATAGTCGTAACATGGCCGGTTTTGGAGACAAACGTGGCAACCATTTATTTTTGCAACACTCCGTGAACGAACAATTTTTGTTGGCTTTAACTCATTTTCGAACACCCAAACTCGTGACTGGTTTTTTGTTTCGGGTTCGTACGCATATATCCAGGATTCGTCACCTGATACGATGTTGTATACAGCATTTGAGGATCCTGCGTGGAATCTTTCGAGAGTTCTGACGCACCAAGTAACGCGAGCCGCTTTTTGCTCTTCACATAGCAAATGCGGTATCCATCCGGAAAACAACTTTTTTACACCTAATTGTTCATGCAAGATTATTTGTATTTGACTCATGCCAATGTCTAAAGTTGCCTGAATTTCGCGGTATGTCACATGTCGATCTTCCTCATTCAGCTTACGCACAGCATCAACGTTTTCTTGGGTGACTGCAGTTTTTGGACGACCTTGACGAGGATCATCACTGAGCTTGACACGTCCACGTTGAAATTCAGCAAACCAGCGATAAATTGTGGTTTTGGATGGGGCTTCATCACCAAATGCAGAAATCATCCGGTCAACAAACTGTTTTTGTGTTAAACCACTTCGAAAGTCATAATAAATCATCGCTCTTGAATTTTCTCGAGTCAATTCCATTTTCTCAACGACTAAACAAGTTTGACAAAACCTTGTGACAAGACCGTGAATCTTTTTTTAAATATATAAATGGTATTCGATTTGTAAAACCAAGGAGTTTTTAATTAAAAAGATTTTAATATGACAGGAACAGTGGAAATATTCCATTCCCGATACTTTTAGTGCAGCCTATGTATTACGCCGAATTACGGACTAATATACCTTGTCGGACCCATATGATCTCAGCTCTTTCCAGTAAGTCGACCGTCGTCTGTTTCGACTTATCTTCTTTGAATTTCTACAGAAAGATGAGGAGCAGAGCCGTTACTCGTATGAGTCTGTCACAAGAGGAGAATGCTCTGACATCAGGTAAAAACGTAGGCCGGTTTCTTGTCCAGCGACCACGGCGTAGACCATCTCTTCTTCAGGCTCTGGCTGTTCCTGACGCTGCCTCTCTCTCGGAAAAGAGTCCTCTTCGTTGTACAAGAATGATGGCCCCGCGAACCATCGATCATTGGCACATAAGATCATGTTGTACTCGGGGCGTGTGGCGTCATCTGCGACATTAAGCTCCGAAGGTACCCATCTCCACTGGCATACTTCTGTTAACTCCGCTATTTCTCCAAAATAAAAAGGTATTAAAACGTACTGTCAATAAACTCATAGACTGCATATGCCTTGGCCACTAAGCCCAATATCTGTATGTACACCGGTAAGGCTGTCCTGGCAGCATAAAACTTTAGTTAATAACTGTTATGTCTTAGGATTTCGCGATTATTACTCATAATAAAACACTTTTAAACGGATTATATCGCGTATATTATAGATTTTTGTTTTTCCTGACGTTTCGAACACTTTGCAGGGTTCGTGGTCGCAGGATCCGTTTAAAAGTGTTTTATTATTAATAACTGTTTAAAAATAAGTATGAGCATTGACTTTGTGTTCCAAATGCCTTTTCTTAGATGGACACACAACGATGGGATTAAATTTATAATAAGAAATACTACTGTTATGAAGTAAGTATAACATACTTACTCGTACCTCTAAACGGTAGACATTAGAAAGCCGAGTAAGTAGCTGAGAAAGTTTATACTGCATAAACGTATACGGGGTCCACTCCGCAATTCTATGATGGTAGGTATCTTATTGATTATTGTACTCCCGACGAGACAGCGGTGCGCACGTGTTCACGTACCAGCGTGTGCGCAACACAGCGCACAGGGAGGCTACGAGGGGTTCCTTTACAATCCCTTCTGAGATGTACCTGCGGGGCGGCAATTTTTACAGCCGCCTCCTCTACGCTAGATGGGGTGAACGCTTTACTGTATTCTCCTCCAAGATGTGCCTAAATACGTGGCACTAATGGCCGGCTCTAGCGTGATCGTACGAAGACCTGGATTCCCCCTTCAGTGCCGAAGATGACTGCTCCGATGGTTTTAGCTAGAGTCCGGCATGCCCCTCCGGCTTTCTCCGTGGCAGGTCTCTTATTGCAAGAGCCCGGTGCCAAAGATGATCGCTCCAGTGGTATTAGCCGGTAGGAGTTCGGCATGCCCATTCGCCTTTCCCCGGGCGGAGGAAGTTCATGATGAATTTCCTTTTGAACATTACTGTGCTCCGGTTAGAAGGGCTCTGTAGCTAGTGAAATTTATGGGTATATAATACTAAATATGTAACTTATCTTCCCAGGTGACGAGCGCAGTGTAGTTCTGGAGCCTCGCAGTACTAGACCTGGGTAGTATAACAATTGTTATGGGTGCCTGATGACGCTTACCACCGCACAAATGACTGGTTGCTCGTTTCGTTAACAAGTTGCATAAAAACATCTGATTACGAAGTCACTGAAATCGGAATTACCGAGGTTATGGCTTTAAAGCAACTAACAAAATCCGAATATTTGATGATTGAACTCTATCCAAACAAAACGAGATAACGCATATTCGAAGCAACTCACCCAGTTAAATATTCCTGGTAATTATGTTATTTGTTATATTATGTATGTATAGTAATGACAGCTTTGATAAAACGTATGTATATATATATGTTATGTCTACATAGACATACTTGTATGGATACATATAATATGTAAATAAACGGTTTTTCCCCAGAATCTGCACATATCATCCTCATTCGAATGCCCCGCGCCGGCCTAGACGCATGTTGTACCGTTAATTAAAATGTATTCTAAATATCTGTTTGTATTTCTTGCAGTGTACTTTGTATCAGATTATTCATGTGAGTATTTTGTTTAGTCATCTGGCTTTCATGTATCTGAGCCAATCGTTATTAGGGCGTAAATATCGTCTTAATTTTATTACTTTTCTTATTTTAACTGCCAAAAATTTAAACGATATTAATTATACTGATGCTAAAAATGGACGGTATAAATACCAACAGTAATATGATTTTAAAAAACGTTGGTAACTGTTTAACAATAAGTAGAAAACATTGGTGTTTCCATTTTTCCTTTTCATAGATGGACAAAGGGATAAAAAGTTTTTCCGAAAGGACTATAGATATATAGACGAAACAGAGAGTTTTTATAAGATCCACACGATACCCAAGACGTGGATTGAAGCGAAGAGGACGTGTGCTGCAGAAGGGGCCAGATTTTTCTACCCAGAAAGCTACAATGAAGTCCACGCCGTGATATCGTTTTGGAACAGCACCCAGCCTTTTCAATGGGTGTACATAGGAATATCGGATTTGGTGGCCAAAGGAGTCTTTGAGTCTATTGATGGTAAGATTATTAAATAACTCTTTATTATTTTCCTTTCTTGCCCTCACAAAAACAAAAACCAAATTATAAGGATTTGTAAAATCATTCATATTTTACTTTACCAGTTACCCTACAATATTTTTGCAGTCTTTTTCGGCAAAAAATGTCAGTACTACGCCGCTCAAAAACATTGGGTCCCTTTATAAATCATGAAAGACGATTCAGGGAGTTTCATGATTTATAAATTCATTTTAGGAGTATCCTCCTTCGCGTCTTTTCACCAATCTTACTATTATATAAATGTAAAGGTTTTGTGTTTGAATGTACGCGGCTCCATAACGCTCTAAAAGAATTTTGGCAAATAGCCAGATTATGACATGGACTCGGAGATAGGATATCACCTTTCACCTTTAGTAAAAATTAAAAAAACATCGTCGTGTAATTGGGCATTATGTCGAAGTGGATGGATGACTAGGTGACTTTCAAGTGGATAAATACACGCGTATATTATACGTTTTGTTTTTCCTATCTTATCGAAGACTTTTCAACTTTCGTGGTCGCAGTCATCTTAATCATTAAGGTGACTGGCATCGTTACAGATTTTAAAAGTTATTTTTTATTCCGTACAATTTTTTATACAAATTCGAACGCACACGTTAATCACTCACAGTGCCTTAATGTTTTTTATGAAGGTCTTTATTAATTTAATAACAGGATTCCAATCTGGTGGTACCAAAAATAGCCTCAAGAAACATTCTTGATACATATCCTCGGCGGCACGGTTGGTGCAGTGGCTGATACAGTCGGCTGCTGCGCACCAGGTTGTGGGTTCGATTCCCGCACGGAACAAATATTTGTACGATCTGCAGGTAGTTTTTCCGGGTCTGGGTGTATTGTGTGTGGAATTCATGTCTGTAAACGCACCCACGACACAGGAGAAATACTAGTGTGGCGCAAAGTCTAAAAAAAAATCGTTTGTAAAGGGTTTGTTCACACACTGCAGACTTTGTGGAGCGTCTATTCTTGACGTCAGCTGTGTTCTTTCATTCTGTGGCTTTGTTTGCCTTATGTATAAAAATTGCGTATCCGTTATAGGATCACTCGTGTGTCTGTCTGTCCGTCTGTCACAGCCAATTTGCTCAGAATATACTGGACCGATTGAGTTGAAATTTTGGTACACATATAAATTGCTGCGACCCAAACACGAACCGTGTTACATCCGTGACGTGTTACGTAAATAAATCAAATATTGAATATTACATATATAATATTCAATATTTATATATATATTTGTCACTTCTCGGGGGAAATTAGAAAATTAGAGAATTAAGTTTTTCAAACTGTACCGTGTAACATATGAAATGGGATTGTTAATATTAAAATAAACAGTTTTGAAGTTATTTAAGCCGTATCTCCGCAACTACGGCGCCTAAGTAAAAAAAAAAACAATACAGGTCTTTACTTATAGATTACATGGTAAATCTAACTTACATTTGCAGTTGGAATGTATGAAAGAACATGTTTTTAAACTACAATGTTAAGTTTGTTCTTGGGATAAATTATTAGTACTACTCGTTCGTCTAAACTATGCCAGGCATTCGTCACTCCTCGTATCTAAAGATAACATATTCATCGTACGGAACCCTCTCCACGCGAGTTCATCTAGCACATGTCTGTTTTTTTTTTTATAAAGAAGTAAATGAGACAAAAAATTCTAATTTCAAGTGCACTAACCTCATTGAATGTTTTCCTTATATGTACAAGAATGTTGATTTCGAATGATCTTCTTTAACTTGTTTATTTTAAAGTAACAATTTATCTACTAGCCGGTGTCCGCCCGCATCGCTTGTCATAATTTGATTAAAATATCATATATAAATCCTATTCCACGATATAAACTACACCAAATTTCATTCAAAATAAAACATTTTATTTCAAATAAACCAAATATCGGCACTTATGAAACGTCAGAATCTAAGTTGCACGGTTCCAAATAGTTTTCCATAGTTGATGGCGAAGAGCTGGAAATAAACTCTATGGTATCCTTTTAAAATAATAGAGATCACAATGTTGATTGATACAAATTATGATAAAACATGTAGTGAGAGTAATGTAGGTTAATGTGTAAAGATGAACATACTAAAATAATTTAATATTAATTTATTGTCCGCGGCAGTTAAAGACTGACCAGTTCCGACGGCACCCTTTAGAATCCGTTCATCCATATGAACGTGAAGGTGCCTCAAAAACATTCAAATATGTAAATTAATTTTCAAATTTATGATAATAGTAAGATTATGGTGTAAGAACCGTCCAGATAAGAAAAATATTGCAATTCGGTTGCAGTAGCTGTTCGGCTGTTATCTCGGCTAAAAACTTACAGAATCTAAAATTATCCGTATGGTGTCCAGATTAAAAATATAGCACCACACAATCTCCTCCAACGGATGTCGTAAAAGGCGCCTAGGGCAAGCGAAGGGCAGCAGTGTCACTTCTGTAGAACTGTAGCCATACCTACTGCGCTCACCAACCCGCCTGCCAGTTTGGTGAATACTGGCAAATCCCCCCAAAATGACGACACAATTGTGGAAATCTATGGGGGAGATCTATCCTTTGTTCAGCAGTGGACGTCCTTTGGCTGATATGATGATGATGATGAACTTACTATATGATCAAGCACAATAAGAGCGTATAAAAGAACACTCTGCGCACCAGAGAAACGGCTCGCTTGCGCATAGTCGCGTGGAAGCAGTCGGTGCGCGCCTCCGCAAACATGCTCGAGGCGCTACAAAATCGGGGCAGCCCCATCACCGCCCTAAACGCATTATTGTATTGAACGCGGAGGACGCTGTAACTTTTTCTACTGTAATCAGCCCATAAGCTGCACGCGTAGAGCGATGTACAGTACGCTATAAAGAGCGTAACCTTTGCCTCTATCGAACACCGCGCGAACCTACGAGCGATTATATTCGCTCTGACAGACAACGCCCTCCACTCCCGTTCCATATCTGCGTCATCCTTGAGATCGACAGTTAGTAAATGCACCAAGTATTTAATTAGATCGACCCTTATTATATATTAATAAATAAAAATGTTAATACTAGTTTTTGCATCACAATGTAAAAATACATTAAAGGTAAAAACAAATATAGAACTGTCGATGGTGCGTATCGTTCTACGGGTATATTCATTACCTATCCATAGCCTGTTGATTACAATTTTAGGTTTAAAGTTATAACGCTCGCGGGAAGTATAAAAGTTAAAAATATAATATATTGAAATTAATTTGAATAGAAATATTATTGTGTAAAAGTCACCGGGGGGGCTTTAGTTTAGTCTCTTAAGCCCAGTAATTAAGGTTTGTTATGAGTTGGGTTAAGGTAGTCAATGGCAGTCATTCCCTATAACACACTCGTATCAGGTTGGACTGCAAGTCGACCCCAAATTAGGAAAAGGCTAAGAACAAGAAGATTGTCCAGTATAGTAAGAACTCCCTTAGGACTGTTAGTTGCAGTAGTTTACAAAAGGCTTATTTTCCACAGTGGGCATATGTTTATGTCAATTTTAATGAATTGCTTAGAATAGAAACAACAGTTTACCTTGATTGATAAATGATCTTCATTTACCAAGTAGATAAAAAAAATCCTTTCACGATTTGTAATTGAGGCGTACATAGCAACTGCACTCAATGATTGGTAAACGATAGCTGCCGATAGGCAACGCTTGGTGCAGTCAGTCTATGAGCGGGTAACCGTGTAGTAATATTTGCACTAGGCGTCATCGTGCTTCGGAGGGCAACGTAAAATCGTTTGTCCCGGTTGTCAATAGACGGCAGTCGTTAAACCTTTAGAAGGCTTGAATGACTGACACAACGTTGACCACTAATCACAATAAAGAAGAAGAAGACTCCTCAATATATCTAGACCCAGCATTTTCTCCTGACTGCCTCTGGAAATAAATGCTGGGACATGCTCACAGGTTACTGTTTTAAGGCCATACTTATTTTATGGTGAATTAAGTGAGAAAAATGTAAGGCAACGAGATAGTATTTTAAAGAAAAAATTACTGGACCCGTCTGGACAGCTGGCCAGCATGAATCACTCTCAACCGTATTTTAAGGCGCTCAACGATCCGTCGCACAACAGCCTTTAGTACATTACGTGTGTACGTCTGTTGCGGACGACGAGCTCAAAACGAATATAAAGTGATTTATAGACATCATAATCAATATGTCTATATATATACAAATGTTTAGTGTTTTATATAGGTATAGATAGTTAGTGTTTTGTGTATATACCTAGTTAGATAGTGTTTTATATTTTATTGTTACAACTGTACGGCCGAATACTCCAACGCCATTTAACGTTAAGTTCCCGCTTAAACAATTTGAGGCGCCCAATTTTGTACCTGAAACCAGTTTCTCGAACAGTTAAAGCGGGGACTTACGGGCGTTAAATGGCGTTGGAGTATTCGGGCGTTAGGCATTAAGTTTGATTATGACCGCAGTATGTTAATAATGTAAATAAGTTCACGACTCTCAAGATGTTTTGTTTTATGGTTTAATAGTTATGGTTTGCACCGAATTCAAGTATGACCCGTTTGTCAGAATAGTAGTACAAACGATTAAATTGTAATTCGTTCGTCAGAATAATAAGTAGTAGTAAGTAGTACAGTCCACTAAGCTCTAAGCGTCGACATCGGCAACAATGTCAACAAATAAAAAGACTAGCAATCAAGCTCTGCTTATCTCTAGAAACACCTTAGAATATGTCATTACCGAAATATCAGTATAACATTTCAACAGAATAAAGGCTACTCATAGATACAAGCCTTCCCAAAGATCGGTATTGTATGCTCTTTTTTTTTTAAATAACCTTTTTCCCCGCACTAGGATTTCTCCTGTGTCGTGGGTGCATTTACAGACATGAATTCCACATACAATACACCCAGACCCGGAACAACTACCTGCAGATCATACAAATATTTGTTCCGTGCGGGAATCGAGCCCACGACGCGGAGCGCAGCAGCCGACTGTATCAACCACTGCACCAACCGTCCCTCATTGGAGGGTTTCACCATAATAGCCTTGGCAGGCGGGTTGGCGGTCGCTAGTTCAGTTGTTAATGTACTCGAACGACGCTGCTGCCTATCCGCCGGCTAATCCCATAGTCGCTCTTTACATCACCCACAGGATGAAATGGATTGGTGCTATTCGTAGCCACCACATGATCAATATCAGTAAAAGAATGCATAAACGATATTAACTTTTATTGTTCACGTTTCTAGGTATCCCAGTCTCAGATATATATAACAACTGGAGCCCAGGCGAGCCGAACGATGCTGGTGGTGTAGAGGACTGCGTGACCATGAGACTAGATGGCGTGATGAACGATGACCAGTGCTCCGGCAAACACCCCTTCATATGCAAAAAGAGCCTCCAGTCTTTAGAATGGAACCAGCAATGCAATATACCAAATTTAGGTAAGCTTATTGATCCACCCTACTATTAACTGACGAAAGACGCGCGCTCGAGATGACATGGCAGCCCGGAGATTTGCAGTTTCGCTTCTTAACTATTAGGTTGGGCATGCACCAATGTGATTGTTTCAATGCCATAATTATGTACTTTCATAGTTGATCTAAGAAACCGTTGACTTTAGGCGAAAGAAATCATCTTGAAAAATCATGGATCTAATGGTTTAAAATGTATACAATTGTGGTCAATACTCGTTTCTTATTTGTATGAGAAAGCCTTCGCCCATCATTGTGACTATTGAAGGCTGATATTATTATATACGCGCGCTCCTGATAATGCAAACTTACACTGCGTTCGATGTGAATATAAAAAAAAAATTGAATTGGCGAGACGAGCGGGTCATTCACCTACCGATGAGCATCATGCCTGTCCATAACAATTGTAATGCTGCCCAGCACTAGTGACATCAGACTGAACTCGTCACCTCGATACATTAAGTTATTATCTCTCTTATGCCCAGTAATTTCACTAGCTACAATGCTCTTCTAACCTTCTTCGGAATACAGTAATGTCTAAAGTTTAAACACTACTGATAGCGGCGAATATATATATTATAGATATGCTAGAGTACTGTAACGACTAATTGGGTAAGCGTACTGGTACGCGGGAAAGAACCTACATATGACTTTGGAATTATAATTATAAAACTCTAGTTACTTCTAGATAAATTTATTTCTCAGAAGGTAAATACAATTTGATTTTTCCATAACCGACAACCTCGCTGACGGCAGCCCGAATCCTCTCTCTTCCTTTATTTTTTCCGTCAAAATATTCTCATATACTTATTTTAAATAATGGTTTTTTTTGTATTCCATGTGGCTAGGATTTTTCTTCCAAAGACCTAGCTGGCCTCTTGCAATGCAAATGAATTAGATTGTTCTAGTATTTCCGGCCGTGCACACAAAAGTTCTTGCTAGTTGCAGTAGTAGTAGTCATATAACTCAGGTAGGATAGTCAGCCGCAACATCATTGTGAGAGGCTAGCCTAGTAACTCTAGATGGCAACTGCAGCAAATTTCACCCAGGAGATGGCTCAGGTTACTGCTGAGTCGATTGATTTACTATAAACTCGTTTTCTAACAGTGCCGTGTCAGCAGGCCGATCAGCTTCATGCCAGGCACAAGTGTCGGACGCTGGTTTTCATCTGGGACCTTATGTACATCATGAATGTCAATGTCACGTATGACTTATTTTTTTTTTTTTAATAGACAATGTATTATCACACTACATAAATAATATCATCAAATATAACACATAGCTCGTAGAACTGATTCTCGAGTGGAGACCGCGCACTGGACAACTAAGCGTGGGACGACCTCCAACGAGGTGGTCAGACGACCTGGTGAAGGTCGCTGGGAGTCGTTGGCTGAGGGCGGAATGTAACCCCTCGTTGTGGAAATCTAAGGGGGAGGCAGTTCAGCAGTGGACGTCCTGTGGCTGATATGATGATGATGTGTGTAATGAATGAATGGAATAAATGTCATATTGTGTACTGAGTACCATAGTAATGAATAAGAAATTAAGTTATTTGAATATGATCAATCATATCGGCCAGTTATAAGTCCACTACTGAACAAAAGCCTCCCCCATAGATTTACACAACTGTGTATCATTTTGGGGGGTATTTACCAATACTCACCACGCTTGGCAGGCGGGTTGGTGAGTGCAGTATGGTTACCGTTTCATATATAATGAATATAATGTATTAAATAAAAACACGTACATATCTAATAATATTAAGGCCAATTTATTATTAATAAGAATCAGAATGCTACCACCCCATCTCCTCCCGTGGGTTTCGTAAAAGTCGACTAAGGGACTGGCCGGAGGATGGGCAGCAGCGTCCTTCGAGTACATTAACAACTCAACTGCGATCGCCAACCCGTCTGCCAAGCGTGGTGATTATGGCAAAACCCCCCAATGAGCAACTTACCCCCAACTCACCCATATCGGTCGTTGTGGTGATCTTTGCGGGAGGCCTGTGTCCAGCAGTGGACTTCATTAGGCCGAAACGATGATTAATTTTATGTATATGTCATCGCTAGGGTATGAGAGCACCCCCTAATAATTTCACTAGCTACGGTGCCCTTCTAACCGGAACCCATTATGTTTGAATTTTAATTTTTGATAAATTAACTTGTCGTCGATTATCTGGACCTGCCGTAGAACGTACGTTTTTTTATCTTGATGAAATCCTCATGGACTTCCTCCGCCTTAGGAAGGGTGGAGAGGTATGCTGGAGGGGTGTGCTGTCGAATCTTACCGGCTAAAATCCCACTTCCTCTTACCTCTAGCCGGGGGTGAGGTGTACGCTTTGTCTGCATTGGCCCGCGCCCCCGGCAGGTATCGGCCCGTCATTGTCTGACGGGCCCCGTCACTGTGCGACCTGGTTGGCCGAACCTATCTTCAGAAATGTGCGCACAGAACACACGCGCCGCCCTCTCGGGCCTGATTCTGTTGCCCTTGGTTCGTCGCCCGCAGGCTGCTTTTCATGGTGGCCGCACATCGTTCAGCACCCTCCTGTGCCCGGTGCGTTTCCTGCAGCGGGGATCAGAGGTGGACTTCTCCCGTCCCCGCTCTGTCACGTCCTTTGCTTGCATCACGTCCTCGCAAAAGGAGGGAACGGCATCCTAACCGCTCTCGCTCCGGACGATAGACTGTACCACGGCCAGAAGCGAGAGTTCACCATCTTCGACCGCCGCGACGAGATCACGGCGCTGCGTTGCCTAAGCTGGGCACTCCTCCAACGTGTCCTGCGTCGTGTCCTCCAGGTAGTCTGCGCAGTGATGAGAATCGGGCCGTAGAACGTACCTAGCTGGACTCTTACAATAAGACCAATATAAAATAATAACCCCTAATAACTAGTTACAACACGACCGGATAACAAAGTGAGAATGTTAAATTTTATAGATGACCTAAAATTATGCTAATTAACTTGGTACAAGCTAATAGACATAGAAGCAAGTTGAAATATGGATAAAAACTACTTTCCGTATAGAAATTTACCTATAAAATATAAACTTCAATAAAATAACATAAAGTTGGGTCAGTACAATTTTTTATAAGTAAGATAATGGTAGATAATGCTCTGATAAAACATGAATAATACGCCCCGGTGATCTATTGCCCTCATGTTATTTATGTAGATAAAAGTACAATTATTAATAAAAGGATAGAGTTAATTTAGAAATGTTATCTCATACCTCTCTGCAATGGAATTGCCCCCAAGCTCTGTTCATGTACTCGGACCGAAATGGTGGCGTTTCCGAATAAATACTAAGAACTTCGATGTACCTATAGCCAATGTGGCACAGCTGCAGAGATTGCAACTGCCCAGGTTTTGATCGAATCGAAGGCTTTCTCATAGTTCACAAATACTAAGCATAGTGACCGATTATACTCCACGGTCTTCTGTATAACCTTTTTTTTTTTATTTTTTTTTTTTTTATTGGTGCCCAGTGGAAATTCATCATGAACTTCCTTCGCCCCGGGGAAGGACGAAGGGGTATGCCGGACTCCTACCGGCTAAAACCACTGGAGCGGTCATCTTCGGCACCTAAGGGAGGCTCCAGGTCCTCGTATGATCACACTAGAGCCACCCACTGGTGCCACGCCTATTGGCACATCTCGGAGAGGGTGACTGTAAAGCGGTCACCCCCCCAGGGGGATTGTAAAGGATCCCCCAAAGCGTCCCACGGCAGCGCGTGACCACATGCGTGCTACCGTCTTCTCTTGGGTCGCTTGGTGTGGGCACGCAGATTCCCCAATCTACGCACCCGCGAACCCAGAGGTCCCCCACCTCATAGCAATGGCAGGGGTTTTCAAGCGTATCGGAATTAGGCGCCAGGGCGGTTGTTACCCCGGCGCCGTCTCCTTCTTCTTCGAGCGGGATCGGCCCTCTCCCGATCCCGCTCTGCGGTCTCCTTCTGGAGCATGACGCTCTCACAGAAGGAGACCACTGCATTCCAGTTTTCGTGCTCTGCCAACATAGCCGACACTACTGCTGGCAGAGAGAGATCTTGCCCGATCCGATCGACCAGGATCCGCCGCTCGGCGGCCCACGCAGGGCACGCCTCGAGCGTGTGCTGTGCGGTGTCCTGGTCGCTATCACAATGGTGGCATTGTGCCGTGGCCTCACGTCCTATCCTGTGCAGGTACGCGCCGAAACAACCGTGCCCGGTGAGCACCTGCGTCAGGCGGTAGGTGACGCGCTCGCTCCTTTTGAGCCAGGCTCCAAAGAGCGGCAGGACTGCCTCGACGACGCGCTTGGTTGCAAACTGCATCCGCAGGCGATGACGCCACTTTACAAGTGCGCGCCGCCGAGCTAGCCGCCGCAGCTTGTCCAACGCCCCTGGAGGCGCGCCTTCGCCGCTCTGGCGGAGGGAGCGTGTCTGATCGTAGACCCACGCATCCATCTCCGCCAGGATGTCAAAAGGCGGAAAACGCGCCAGGAGAGTTGCCGCCTCGTAGGACACCGTTCGGTATCCTCGTGCGATCCGGATAGCCACTCTGCGCTGCAGACCGTGAATTTTGGTTCTGCAGCGCTGGGCTTCTGTATAACCTGCCGCAGCGTATGCGTTTGTCAGAGCCAGTGGTAGATATAGTTGTCGAGGTGTATAGCTGTCAGTAGAAGATTTCTATCTCTCTCAAAACCTCTGGCTTAGTCAACACTTCATAATACAACTTTGCACAATAGACTTGTCCCTTGTGAACACTTTGGAGCCTTGATTCCACTCAATCGTCTCTTTAACACCGTTGGTGTTAAACGTACGTAAATCATGACGCAAGGACTTCCATATACACCTATTGAGAAGTCGGTATGCTTCAGCCTCACCGAAGGACTGGAGTGTCATGGCGCGTCTTTCTGCCATGAGGTCGAGAGTGTGATCGGAGAACATTTTTTGGGCTATATTTACGATAGGTTTTATCTTAGACCCACCTTTTGGACAGTTTCTACAAACCTACCATTTAAATCGTCCACAGATGAGTAGTGTTCTAGGCACTCGAAGCGATGTTGAGTTCGAGTTGAAAGCTCTCGGGGTTTTGGATATGAGCGCCAGAGGGCCGGAGCGTAGAAATCATCAGACGAGACCTCTCAACTTTGACATTAATATTCAATGTGCCTCTTACCATTCGGTGATCACTACCGGTTTTCACACTATGGATCACAGAGACTACATTGAATATTTGTCTTTTAATGGTCATGATAAAGTCAATCTCATTCTTTGTGGAACCATCGGGTCTCATACAGATCCATTTCCTGTGAGGTTGCTTTTGGAAAAAGGAGTTCATCATGATGAGTTTCTCCTTTATCAAAAAGTCGGCCTCTGTCCAGTGGGGTTCCGTTGCCCGTACCCAAATTTCCCCACTCTCAATTCACCATCGCATCATGTGCCCAGCTTTACGTTGAAGTCCTCCATTACAATAGAGAAGTGTGTCTTGGAGCTATGTATAGCCCTACTTACCTCCTCTTACATATAATGGTATGGTAAGTATTAAGTTATCTATTCATCATATCATCTGGGTGCGTAAACCAGTATGACCTTCAACGAATACCTCGTGGATATTCTGAGTTTTTGGTACGCTACCCTGCTCGACACACTTTCGATGGTAACTATCTTGTTAATGAGGGACCTGCGGACGAGGAACCCGATACCACCTTGAGACAGATCAGAACTTATCCATTTCTTCTTCCAGCTCAACGATCTTTTCGTTTGCTCTCATTGTGCGTGCGTTGTATGTTACCTGGGCTAGTTTTCGTTTGGGATTTCGTCTACTCTCAGTGTGCGTGCGTTGTATGTTACCTGGGCTAGTTTTCGTTTGGGATGGTAGTTGGATCCCATCTGAAGATTTTAAGCAATCGCTGCCCTGCCGTTACCGTGGCCGCTACCATGGGATATCGGAATAGCGGGGCTGCCGGGAACGGGGGGCCGGTGCTTTTAATTGTGTCACTTTCAATTTGGGGGGAATTTGTGGATACTCAGCTTACTTGGCAGGTTTGGTGAGCGCAGAACTGCTACTGTTCAACAGAACGACGCTGCTGCCCATCTCTCTGGTTAAAAGTTACTTAGTCGGCTTTTACGACCTCCACAGGAAGAGATAGAGTGCTATATTCTCATTTCGGATACTACATGGAATACGGATACGGAAAAACCGTATGTGTGATTGGCAAATCGAAACATTGAAATATGCCCAAGACAAATTTGTTCAAAACAAAATCGGCTGATGTTTTTATTGCAAGGGATTATTTTTGGAACAAAATTTGGAGTTTCCATTCTCCTCCATCGATCGACATATGCATATTCAATCTGGAGGATGAAGGAAAATGTTATTATGATATGGTGCATGTTGATTTAACTGAAACCGGCCTAGGAGCACAAGAAAAAAGGTTGATGTTTTCATCGAAAAGGTATGCGTTACGCGGTCTGTATTTTCAGAACAAAATTTAGAGTTTGCATTGTCCTCTATCGATAGACATATTGAAATACTGTTTGGAACTTACCTCTTCGATTTGGATGCTTTGTCCTAGATCCATGGTATCGAAAGGAAGTAACTATTGTTTCAGTTGTATCTATTGTCGAGCCAGCCACCTTATGACCAATGCCCCTGAAGGCACGCTCTGCCGCTCTGGCGGAGGGAGCATGTCTGACCATAGACCCACCCATCTGGCTCTACCAGGATGTCGAAAGGCAGAAAGCTACGCCAGGAAAGTCGCCGACTCGTAGGACACTGTCATGTATCCCCGTGCGCTCCGTTTAGCCACTCTGCGCTGCAGACCGTGAAGTTTGATTCTGCAGCGCTGGACTGCCGGGATGACAATGCATGCGCCCCGTAGAGGGCCACGGCCCACCCGGCCCCCCGTAGGGACAGTGAACTTCCTCGCTCGGTACCCCGAGATTTCGTGTAATGCACCCACTACTCTCTTGACCTGGGAGACGAGGCGCGCAAAGTGCTCTTCGTAGCCCCAACGACTGCCCAGGGTGAGCCCCAGGTACTTCATGTATGGCCCATCCTGATTTGCGCGTCACCAACGCGTATCCACGAACTACGTGTAAATTTGTGGAACCATAGCACCTCGGTTTTTTTGAGGCGCTATCTGCAGACCCAGTGCGTGGATTTTGGACACGGCAATTGCCACCGCTTGCTGGGCAAGCCGAATGGTTTCCCCGGAGGCTACATACATGTGACTATTTATTTGTCATGGCAGTTATCGGTTGACCAGTCCCGAGAGACGGCGCCCGTTCACGAATACGCTACACCGGTCAGCTCAACCATACTGTACATACATCTTAAAAATTGCAACACCAGCATCCAAACAGCCACCTGAGCCTTCGATCGTGCACTAGCTGCAGTAGCAGTTCCGACCCGAAACACAATCTAATTTGTATTGTACTCAGATAAAACTTCGTCCACTATCCGACAGAATTCCGGGTGTCGTCCCCGAATTTTAATTTTTATGCAACTGCGTGAACTGGGTGACCACATGATCATGTTATTAGCCTGGCCAAAACCAGAGGGGATTCCCGGACTCCTACAGACTAAAATCACCGAAGCGATCATCTTAGGCACCGAAGGAGGCTCCAGGTCTTCGTAAGATCACACTAGAGCCACCCATTGGTGCCACGCCTTTAGGCTCATCTCGGAGAGAATGACTGTAAAGCGGTCACAGTCTCTAGCAGCACCTCTGCTTCAGGCGAATGTAAAAAAGCACTTTTCGGATTTTAAAGGATTCCCCAGAAGCCTCGCTGTCCTAGCTATTGTGGAAATAATAATTTCGGAGATAAATGGCTTTCCAATTTTTATTATGGAGCTAAGTGTGACCTCTTCAGTACTTAACTTAGTCACCCTGTATATCATATTATAATCGGTCAATTTCCACCTTTCTTTATATTATTTAATTAATTCTTACCATTTATATTTCAGATTATACTTTCAACGAACAACTGGGTAGATGTTACAAGTTCCACACATCTCCTCAGAACTGGCCTAGTGCGTATGCCATGTGCAGTGCTGAACAGTCGTATTTAGCAGTCATCAACACGCAGCAAGAAGCTGATTACCTCGTGAAACTCACAGAAACTACATCAAAAGATAGGGTCACTGGAAACTATTTGAGAGGAGCAGTTCATGTGGGCTTCCATAACAGAAGTGATGATGGCTGGCGGACGGTTAGAGGTGAGTGAGTAGGAGCCTTTAGCGATGAGTAGAACCGACATGTACACTAATGACGCCATGCAGCGATCTAGATCTAGGTCAACTGCAGTACATATCCGCCCGTACACGTCCGTCCAATACCGAACACTGATGTAACACAGAAATATTCAAAATATCTACATATTTATCTGTGGTTGATAACAACAGTAACTACCCACAGCTCAGCTCACAGCTAATCCGACAGTTGTGATTTCGTTGTAATAATATTGTTATACGAACGAAATTAATAATCAATAAAATCCAAAAATGTTGATTTCAGATTTTGAACTTTATCTATTTTTGTGTTAGGAGCACATTTAACACAAAAACTGTCAATCCCTTAATCCTAAATCCAACGATTATGGATTAGATTTCTCACGGTCGGCGGCATACGGATTAGAGATCGACCGTCTGAAGCTTAAGTTGGTTAATGTATTACAATCAAGGATACAGATGATATGATCCCGACCACTTACGATATGGGAACTTTAAAGAAAAAGTGTACGTCTCCCTAAAGAGTCAGCAGCGCATCAACGAGTTCTCTGGCGATGCGGATGTCAGCGGTGATTTCTTAACTCTAGGTGACCCGCAAACTCGTTTGCCCACTCTGTTATATTTATAAAAAGATAACAATAGTTGTGCAATATTTCCCTAAAACTGACGTGCCATACGATCTCAATACCCTTTGTTCACATGCTACCATTGTTCCTAATACCATTTCAATACGTAAGCATTTGGTACATGTCGTTTATGTTGCGTATCGGCCATTTATACGTCCACTGCTGAACAAAGGCCTCCCCTATAGATTTTCACAACAGTGTCTGTGTCATCATTTTGGGGGGTAATTGCCAATACTCACCACGCTTGGCAGGCGGGTTGATGAGCGCAGTATGGCTACCATTTCACAGAAGGGACGCTGCTGCCCATCCCTCTGGTTTAGATTCCCTTAGTCGCCTTTTACGACATCCACGGGAGGAGATGGAGTGGTGCTATATGCTTAATCCGGACACCACACGGAATCGTTTATGTTACTCTTACATTAAATAACATGTTAGAAAGATTTCAAAAAAGCGGAGTCTTGACTAAGTACAAAATGAATGGATTACTTTATTCATGTGGTACCCAGATTAAGAATGTAGACTCACTCCATCTTCTCCCGTGGATGTAATGAATGACAAGTTAGGGACTGTAAACCAGAGGGATGGGCAGCAGCGTCCCTTCTTTGTAGCAGCAGCCATTCTACACTCGTAAAACCGCCTGCCAAGCATGGTGAGCAATGGCAATTTCCCCATAAATGACGACACAATTGTGCAAATTCACGGAGGAGGCTTTTGTTTAACAGTGGACATACTTTGGCTGATATAATGATGAGGGCTTATCCATAATAATAAATGGTTGAGGTGTTTAACCATAAATTGCACTACCTGTTCCGATTATTGCATAAGATCTCAAGATTTCGAAATTGACAATGCGTCACCACATTCGTAAATAACAAGTAAATACAGTAGAATCATAACCGTAAGTAGAATCATTCAATTAACTTCGAATTTAGCGATTTTTTGTGTTTCATGTGTTTCTTTTTATACTTACAAGTATAAAATGGCCATAGTACTGTAACAGCTATAGTTAAAACTAGCTTTTGCCCGCGGCTTCGCACACGTGAAATTTAGAAATGTATATTGAAAACATGCAATAATGACCTGGAGCTTTTATTAGGAACTTGTAATAGGTGTAGAGAGATCATGATATATTTCCGAATGACACGACACATAGGCCTACCGCATATTGCATCCAGCCCAGCCTGCCGAGTGCCAAACCATGCGCTTTTGTCTTTTGTTTGGAAACGCTTCCCACGTGGCACTGGGTGTCATCATCAATAAGTTTCATAAAATGTAGCTTTCCCTTTTCCGCCCAGTATTGACAGTCCAATCACCCATTATAGCCATTTTGTCATTAAAATTAGGGCTTTGAGTCGTGTGTTGTACAATACTTTATAATATCAAGATACATTTCGTGAGTGCTCTCGCAACTGCCATGCTGCCATCCCACATACAGCGTATAGACCGAGTGAGCAAATCGTGTGCTTCAAGCGAGCATACAGCGTGCCGATTGCGAGCGATCTACTTGCCGACACCACCACTGCCGCCCATTATACAGACACGCGTTTGACATCACTCACTATAATGTGCGCTGAGCGAACAGCAATAAGTCGAACCCTGACTGTCGCACTACTTAGAAGACCAACATCATGGCGAAAAAATGTCTCAGACGACTGTGACTGTCGCTGACCTCCTCGAGAATATCGTCCTAGTGTTTATCACCGTCAAGTAGATGGAACGCTCTGTATTCTGGGTGATATTTGGGAAACTTAACGGCATCAAAAGCACCGAGTGTAGTAAAATGCGCAAAAAATTGCCATTGTTTGGATGCACAGTATAGACCTTACTCAATGCAGCGTCTTTCATAACTCCCGAGAAACCATATTCTATACGCCTACGTTGACGTCGATCAAACACACCTCTTTGCTTCTCGTACGTATAGTATGACGGCATCTTGCCATTCGTTCACGATTTGGCGAACGAAGAGGATCCTCTTCGCACAGTTGAAAAAATACGAAAACCGTAGTTTGACGCGGATTTTCTAAGCGCTCTATGACATTTTCAGAATTGAAATAAATTCGCAAGCCATTTTCTAGAGACGTCGCAGTGTAGATACTCTGTGAGCTCGATTGCGATTCACACTGGGTGTAAGTCTCTGAGGCTCGTGATGCAGCATGGCGCTTCCAATCGCTTGCGAGACGTGCTTCGTGTCCTTCATTTCTATCTTGTAATCGAGAGGCACCAATGGCGACTCATTGGGTACGTAACCGCGACTGGCGCTGCGTGCTGCTTTCTGCAGTTAAAGAGGAATATCTTTCAAAGTTCATGGGCTTTTAAGATGCAAAGGCTAGTTCGATCTCTCAAAACTGCAGTTGATCGTGCGGCTCAGTTAGCTACTAAACATGCACAGAGCATTGCACTGGAGCTTCGAAAGATATTCGTCTTTCTAGGAGGCATGTAAAATTCCCCTTTGAATCCGATATCAATAACAACCAAATCAAACAAAATTAATCAACACTGGTCCGTAAGAATCGGCAATTGTTCAAATATTTCAGATATAAATAAAATATCGTAGGTAAGGTTATCCCATCTCCTCCCGTGGGTGTTGTAAAAGTCGACTAAGGGATTAGCCGGAGGACCCGAGAACCCGTCTGCCAAGCGTGGTGATTATAGCAAACCCTCCAATGAGCCCACAACACACCCATATCGGTTGTTGTGGTAATCTTTGGCGGAAGCCTGTGTCCAGCGGTGGACTTCATTCGGCCGAAATTAATGTTTTTGGTTAAAAACGTTTATTTGTTTCTTTTTAGTGTAAATAATTGTAAGACCTTTTTCCAATTTGGTATCAGTATATAACACTAAAAATAGGACTGACTCAAATCGGTTCTCTGATCTGAGAGGAATCGAAACTATTAAGACATCATCTAGATAAGTGTGCATTCAAATTAACCTGTTTATTGAAGCTGGTTAAAAAACTACTCAATCAAATGTAATGAAATTTATATGGGACCAACTCGATAGTATTCTACACCAGTTAAAAATGAATTGCTCAAAAGGAATGTGTTCACTTGTGTGATTGTTTCATAATGTTCGCTGTAAAACAAAAATTTGTAGACATATTGTTATAATACTCACCTCCCATGTACAAAAGCGTGATGATTTGTATTCTAGATCCATCCTTGGATAGTAACGGACATTTTTGCCAAATTTCAACGAATTCTATAGTGTAGTTTTAGCGGTAACATCCAACATAGACACAGACAAACAGACAGAAATTCTAAAAATTGCAGTTTTGGCATCAGTCTCGTTCCTGGAATACGGTGTGGCAATGGAGTGATTTTTTTCAAAAATCTTTCATTGTACAGTTTTTGTCTTTCTACGATTTTATTATAGTAATAGATTACAGATGACATCCGACTGGCCATAGAAAATAAACTTCTGACAGTTCTGGTGCTGCTGGACTTTAGCAGTGCCTTCAATTCAGTTGATCATGACATCCTCTTAGGAATGCTGTCTTCTCTAAACATATCTTGTTCTGTGATTGCATGATTCAACTTGTATCTTCGGGGTCGCTCGCAGTCGGTTCGCTTCGAGGAAGCATCTTATGAGTGGTGTGATCTAGCTGTGCTGCGGCGTGGCGTTCTCTCTCCTCTTCTCTTCTCGGTTTTTGTTAACGCTATCACTAAAGTCATAACTTCTTGTCATCTCTATGCAGACGACCTGCAGCTTTATCGTCACTTCCAAGCTGAAGAGCTTCCAGAAGCCATTTATGCCATCCATGATGGTCTTGGGAATATCTGTCAGTGGGCTAAATCCTTTGGTTTATTAGTAAATCCAACCAAATCCCGAGTTCTCATCATGTTGAGTTAAGCTCGCCTTTGTACATTTATTTTATTTTATATTCTTTGTATCGTTTTGTGTTTGTACAATAAAGAATAAGAATACAAGTATATAAGCGATGTCATATAGTCTATGTACTATATTCCATAAGACTTATGACGGAAAATATGTTCATAGTCAATAAATACTTAGTACTTACTTAGTATATAAGTTTATAATTAATGTATTTACGTTATTTCTTATGTAAATAATGTAATAGTTAATAGTGTTTTATAAAAATATCTAATACCGTTCGGGAAATATATCATAATATATCATTTAAGTTTGTAAAAATACGAAATAATGAAATTTCTTAAATTTAGATATTTATTTCTCACCACAATAACGAAAAGGTTACAGTATTATAGAAATTTACTGTGGGAGACTGGTGCCTAAACTAGGTTGAAGCCTGTATTTCAGGTCACCAGGTCTTCCACCACAGAAGTCCAAATTCATAGTCCTTTCATAAACTGTGCTAAGTGAAAGTTTCCATTTTCTTGTTCTTCGTGTATCTGATTCTATCAAATTGTTTTCTCTTGTTAGGGTTCTCTTGATGAATACTCTCCAATACGTTGCTATAACTTCATCAGGCCCCGATACTGGTTGATTTTGTCCTTTATACCCAGTTATCATCTTGCACCCCATGAATGCGCACTTTCACTGCAGACAACATCTTGATACGAGTATAATAATAAACTCGTTGTTTTAATAAAATGTGTAAATTATGGCTTACATACACCCATTATTGATGGATTTATCAAAATCTCTTTTCAATTTTTCATATTTTTGTTGCACATTGACACTTGACATATGTATCAATATTTATCAAATTATAGTAGTAACATATTTTAATGTATTCAAAGTATTATGTACCGTATGGGGAACAAGGTGTGGTGTTCCTCCATAGAAAAGGGAGGATCCTCCAACCAGGCGGGTGTTATGCCTGGCGGGCCGAAGCCCAACGGTTGATGTTGGGCGACTGTATATATGCAGCGTTGTGCGAATACTTAACATGTGCGACTCAGGATTCTTTGACGTCATCAGAGAGTTGTAATTAATGTTCAAGTAGATGTCGCTGTAAGTTGTAGTCTATATGGTGGCAATGTAGGTGTTAGCACATCACTCCCCGCCGAAGACTTGCTTGTGACTTGCTGCTTCTTGCGAATGATGGGGGAGTGATAGCGATGATGCAAAGTAATTGCTTCTCTGCATCGTGAAGGCTACGCTGATGTTCATGGTCAGGGGTCACCAGTATGGGGAAACATGGTATCACGTCGGTGTCACCAGTATGGGGAACATGGTGGGTTCCTCCAACCACAATATGCGAATCGATGGGTGATCCTGCGCCGATCAGAAATATATATTCTTTATATTGTGTTTATGTACTAGATAGATAGTTATAAGCATAATTATAATGATTCATCTATATCGTCTGCATGTTATGCACTTAGAAGACTTAGAGATGAATTGGATATAAAGCAACTTAAATCTGTATATTACGCGTTGGTAGAATCTAGAATCAGATACAGCATAATGTTTTGGAGAAACAGCTACAGTTATAACTGTCAGAGAGCCTTTATCTTACAAAAGCGTGCTATAAGAACCATAGTTGAATTCCACAAAGGGATCCGTGCAGGGAATACTTTAAAAAATTTGACGTACTAACTGTACCATGTTTATATATATTAGTCCTCCTAAATAACTTTGCAAAGAACATACATCACTATGAATCACAAGAGGAACGTAAGATTAGAGAGGCCACACGAAGAAAGGTTATACAAAATGTAATTGCACCCAAACTTAACATAGCAAAGCATTGCTCAGAATATCAGGCAGTAGAGATATTTAGTATATTACCTACTGAGTTAAAAACATTAATTTATAACGTTAATCTATTCAAAGCCAAACTTAAAGCCCTTATTAGAAACATGTTTATACTCATTGTCAGAATTAATGTCGAATGATAATAAATGAATTTAATTTAGTATCTAGACAATTGAAATACATTTTAATTACATATATTAAATTATTAGTTGTTCGTGACATCTAGAAGTTATATTTAAAGCAATATGACACCTTATTTCGTATCTCTAAAATCAATTTTATTGTTGACATAATATAGTTGTAATAAGTAATAGGAATAATAATTTATTAGTGAATTATGTTTGTATAATAATTTTAATTTCATTCTTATATTAATATTTTTTACATTGAGTTATAATACTTATGTTTTTATTAGATATAGTTATTTTATATTAAATTGTGCATGTAAATAATATGATGTAACTACTTAAATCAAACACAATGAAAATTTTTATGAATAAATAAATAAAGAGATATGTATTTTGTATAGTGAAAAATATTTTATAGTCAAGTTATTACGGCAGACGGTTTAGTGGCTCTCCCGAGCATACACACACATTGTACTTAGGCTTTCGCAATTTATTAGAAATTTGTAGTCATCGACATGGAACATAGCGGAAGTAAATAGCGAGTGGCCAAGCATAGTACATAAAGTCAAGCATATAAATTCAAGTATATAATTTTTATATCAGCTCTCTGGCAACATAACCATTCTTTTCTTTGATATTAGATAGCGAAATAGTCGTTTGCCACATATCGTTTTTTCAGTTATCATATGAATTCGTCTTATTATTTCTTCACCATCTTCAACATCAGGAACCCTCAACCTTCAACACATTTCACAACATACCAAGATTGGTATCATCAGAAGCATCTCCGTCTACGTTTTTCAACATAGATATATACGTGAACATCAATACGCTTGCTGATATAGAATAGCATCAGTGCAACATTAGTGCTCGTTCAGTATAAAGAAGCCACAAAATATTCGCAGTAGTTCATATCTGGAGCCTATAGGTACAGGACGTCAGCACGCTTACTCCTATCTGGTGCAGTCACAGAGCCCGTCCGGTACATCTGCTGGTCCTTCGAGAGCCGGATATTACTACTGCGAATATAGAAGATGTCAACAATCGCAATAACTATGGTAACAAGAGCGAAGGAGCGGTGCCTGACGCTGATGCTAGTGAAGAAAAAGAGGGGCATGAATATATAAACCGTTCGTCGCTCACTGACTGGCTGCCATAGAAGAAAATAGCAATGTAGAAGATTAGCACTTGGTACCTACGAACATGAATATCGCCGACATCGCTAGAAGAGATGTACCACACAACTTAAACTCCAATCATGATTGGAACTGTGGCCCACACTTCTTATAGAAGAAAGATCTCTCACAGCTACAGAAGCACCCAGTACACAAAAGCTGAAAGAAGCCGTTCCCGACTGCATTCGTTTTTCAAAGTGGGAACGACAACTGCGCGCATCCATCTCCGCCAGGATCAGACTGCGTCCTACCACAAAAAAAGTGGTAGCCCAGTGTCTTCCATGTCGCATCCGCAAAAGTCACGCCTCGCTCATCATCAGAAACCTTCCACCTACACGGGGCTCGACTACTTCGGTCCGCTATCCGTCACCGTTGGATGACAGCATCACAAAAGATACGTCGCATTATTTGCGTGTCTCACCACCAGAGCTGTCCATTTAGAGATCGCTGCTAACCTCAGTGCATACTCCGCTATATTGGCCCTGCGATGATTTGCAGCACCGAAGATGTCCGACAGAAATATATTCGGACAACGGTACCAACATGCACGGAGCGGACAAAGAGCTCAGGGAAGCAAGCCGAGAGGAGGCCAGACGTCGTGACATAGTCTGGCCCGTTATCACCCCATCCGCCCCATTCATGAGAGGGGCAATGGGGCACTTAGTCAGGTGTGTGAAGTCCACGCTGTACACCGTACTACAGGAAAGACATCCATACGGATAAGTGTTATCTACGTTGTTATGTGAAGCGGAATACACCGGCAACAGCAAACCGCTGACACACGTCTCTATTGTTGTTGCAGTCACAGTGCCCGTCCGGTACAGAAATGAATGCACAAATCCACGGGGAATGCTTATGTTTAAAGGTTTACTGTAAGCTCCAATCGTACTCGCCAACGACAGTCGGAATTTATTCATACGTATTCTTAGGTTGTTATTCAATGTGACAAGCTGCCAGAGTTCACTGCACGTTTGAGTTGACATCATTGTATTTTACAGTAAGATCCCGATTAACCGTGGAGCTCGGGACCCATGAAAAAACACGTATTTTTAATTGATCATTACAATTTTACTTTAATAGTACACATCACCTCATATCCTCAATAATATCCATCTATGGTGAAGATTGCTATTTATTTAGCTCTTATATAAATAGGTTCATATATAGAAACAGGGCAAGTGACTTGGAAGATACCCGGTTAATCGAGGTCTTACTGCAGGTCTTACTGCATACTAGATTATTTTGAGGTCCAAGTTTTATTATTATATTTTTGTAGGTGTACTGTGTATAAATCCGTGTGGTGTCCGGATTAAGAATTTAAGACCACTCCATCTCCTGTCGTGGATGTCGTAAAAGGCGCCTAAGGGACTCTAAACCCGAGGGATGGGCAGCAGCGTCTCTTCAGTGGAACAACATCATTCTGTGCTTACCAACCCGCCTGTCAAGCGCAGTGAGTACTGGCCAATCCCTCTCAAAATAATGACACAATTGTGGAATTCTCTGGGGGAGGCCTTAGTTCGGCAGTGGACGTCCTTTGGCTGAAATGATGAGGTATGCTTTTGTTGTATTCATATTATCATAATGTCCACTGCTGTACACAGGTCTCCTGCAAAGACACAGACATCACAACCACGGGTCCGGGTGTGTTGTGCGCTCATTGGGGGACTTTGCCATAATCGCCACGTTTGGCAGGCGAGTTCGCGATCGCAGTTGAGTTGTTAATGTACTCGAAGGACGCTGCTGCCTATCCTCCGGCTAATCCCACAGTCACCTTGTACGACACCCGTGGAATGAAATAGGTTGGTGCTATTCGTAGCCTATATATCGTAGTAATATATAGGCCGTGTGGTGTAATATTAAGGCTAGATAGATAGATTTCATAATCTTCAATATTTTGATGTGCATGAAAATTGTAGGGGTACATCAAAATTCAAGGGATGTATTTGGAGCCAAATAAAACCTCTATTCTGAACTAACAAAAAATGTAGAGAAAAAAATAGATTAACTGAAGTATGATTTACAGGTACATCTCTAGATGACAGTGGATACTCTCGCTGGGGCAACGGCCAGCCCGACGGAGAGGACTGTGAGCGTTGCGGCTCAATGTTCTACAACGGACACCTGAATGACATCAACTGTGATACCAGATGCTTCTTCATCTGTGAACACGAAATCGACATCCTAAGCTCGATCTTCGACGACCGGTTCGGAGATGTGACGGTACCGCAGTAGTTCAGTTTTCAATTTTATCTTTATTTATTCGTGTCTGTTCTTGAAATGTAATTATTTATTTGTTATTACTACAAAGAATATTAAAGACCAAAAACTCTAGGAAGGTACCACGTGTGTCTCATTCTAAAAAAGAACAAGGTCAGTGACCTTAGCAAATCTCTAAAAGCGCGTGCATGACGTTCAGTTAAGGAAGTAAGATTTGTTCACGTGATAAACTTCTCTCACTCATTATCTCCTACACGTCCACTGTTGAACATGGCCTTCCAATAACCTCTACACTGAACGGTCATGGGCGATACTTTAATAATAACCATGGCTGGTGGGCAGATTGGTGATTGTTGTATGTTGTCAGCATACGGGAGCATGATGCTGTCCATCCTCTTGGACATTTACGAGCTTATGCGTGTGTGAGTTGCCATCGGAATTAATCGACACCCATTGTTTAGGTTTGGCAGCGTTAGAGTTATGCTAACACGCCATCTAGACAGGACTAGAAACAAAGAGAGACAAATATTTAGCAGTAAGATTTTTGACAGTTTAAATGTTAATAACAATTGAAAACGCCTATTGCCGACATTTTTTGTAGATTCTTTCATTTTTGCGAAATAAATTATGAATAATTAATGGTTGTTTAATCTGAACACCGAACAACGTTGCTTTTTTATACATCATCATCGTCATTTCGTCCGAATGAAGTCCACTGCTGGACACAGGCCTCCCCCAAAGATCACTACAACAACCGACATAGTTGTGTTGTGGGCTCATTGGGGGCTTTTGCCATAAACGCCACGCTTGGCAGACGGGTTGGCGATCGCGGTCGAGTTGTTAATGTACTCGAAGGACGCTGCTGCCCATCCTCCGGCTAATCCCTTAGTCGACTAACGAGTCACCCACGGGAGGAAATGGGGTGGAGGTATTCTGAGCCGGCACCACACGGCATTTTTTTTATACATGACATGGCGAAATTGTGGAAGATACTCTACAGAAACAATAGTCTAAGAGAAGAAGAAGATCATTTACCTGAGTTTGGATACACCCACTTCTGATGTAAACAGTGTGGTCAAAGAATACCCTTGAATCATTTGTAAATTTTCTTATTTTTAATCTGTCTAATCTTATAATGAAATATATAGATATTGAAATTTAGTCCCTCCCGTTAATGTCGTAAACGGTGACTAACTAACTCTTAACCAGAGGGATGGACCGCAGAGTCCTTTCTGTGGAACAGCAGCCATACTGCGCTTACCAACCTACCTGCCAAGCGTGGTATGTATTAGCAAATTCCCCCCAAAATGACGACACACGGCAAGTAACCGGTCGTTTCTGGGGAGGCTTTTGTTCAGCAGTGGACGTAATTTGGCTGATATGATGACATAGATATGAAAGTGTGAATGTTTGAGACTCCATCACGCATAAACGGCAGAACAGATTCTTAAGAAATCTGGCATAGTACCTCTATGACCTAGGTATGACTCTAGTACCTAGATAATGTCGTATAAGATACTTACCTATAAATTATAATAATTATTACAAATAATAACAAAAACAAACTGTTTTTTTAATAAACATGATCCCTATAGCCTACTGATTCCCCCTTGAAATAATTCATTATTTTTGTAGGCCCATGTTTGTGTGGTTCGAATAGACTTAATGCACCTACTTGAATTTCCCATTGTTACGCTTGAATCACATTATATATAGCCGGTAAAAGGACTCCCCCTTTGTCCTTCCCCTGGGTGGAAGAAGTTCATGAAGAATTTTGACTAGGCGCAATAAAAATAATAAAAACAGGTATAACGCCTTTTAAATAATATTGACAATATTTCTATTTATAGTAATTGTTTACTCAGAACTAATGTCAGATATAAAACATTTTTATAACCTTTTGTACATAGCCTTTTCCTTCAAATTTATACTTCTTAGATGGAACTAACTCAAAAAAACAAACTAAGCTCTCTTCGCTTACTTCACTACAAAAGGGAACCATGTACCATCATCATCATCATAATAAACCAGGGACTTTACGACGGTTTGGTACCCGTTAAGTTTCGAGCTGGAGCCATTTAGCTAACTCTAGCCTAACTTAAATTACAGAGACAATATCAAAATCATCTTTGACTTTCGTGGCAGTTACAAAAGACTCGTAACTATTTCTAACAGGTTTTAACGAATGACGCGATGATTATATTGCCAAACCATATTAGTAACTTAATCAAAGTTGTAACATTAACTTTATGACTAATATTTGTGGAACCATGTTTCCTCATATTTGGTCACTACCTTCTTAGAAACCTTCATTACCTAGTCTACGAAACCTTTGTAGGTCTAAATCGGAATTTAATGTCACACTAACAATAATCGTTCATAGCTCGGGTGATTATTATCGTTAGTAGTTTCGGAACTAATGTCTCATTTCAGTGTTTTCAGGGTGTCGTGTTCGCTTGGCGTCGCATGCCACAGTTTAATGTTCTCTGTATTAAAAGGTATAGACAAATACTTCAGGCGTGTTGTAAGACTAAGCAATACGTGCTCTTTTGCATATAAGTAATGTTACAGCAATTACCAAACGTACCTAGTTAATTCAAAGTCGCCATATTTTATTACTTTATCGGTAATAGAATTCTAACTGACGGACTAGACTGATGCCTTCTTTACGTTATATTGCAATGAAAATGGTAAACATCAATATCTGTTTTGATCGAATATCAACTTTAATGAATAATTATGATAAATACAACTAGTTCTTTAATAAACGAGATCGCTACAACCTGCAGATTGTCGCCTTGAAATAATATTCACTATTTTCGTGTAACGCTATAAAGGCGGAAATTAAGTGAGATATTTGGCATAAAAGACCAACACAGTTTTTAAGAAGAAAGATTCTTTGAATCCGTGTGGTGTCCGGATTAAGAAAATAGCACCATCTCCTCCCGTGGTAGTCGTAAAAGGCGATTAAGGGACTCTAATCCAGAGGGAGGGGCAGCAGCGTCCCTTTTACGTAACAGTAGCCATACTGCACTCACCAACCCGCCGACCAAGTGTCTGTCTGAAGTGAGTACTGGCAAATTCCTCCCTAGATGAAGACAGAAGAAATCTATAAGGGAGGCCATGTTCAGCAATGGATATCCTTTGGCTGACATGATGATGATGATGATGACAATCTTAAGATACTATACTACATAATTAATCAAAGCTATTGTAGTTATTAAACCGTTTTGATTTTTGTTTTTCCTGACGTTTCGAGCACTTTGCAGGATTAGGGAAAAACAAAAATCAATAATATACGCGATTTAATCCGTTTAAAAGTGTTTTAATGTAATGTGTAATAATCGCGAAAACCTAAGACATTACTAAACCTACGACAGGTAAAATGGAATCATTCTAATTTAGGTTACTTATTCCATATTCGTTTTTTAACATTACATACATTTGTCATTGTGTTATTTATCCACTAAAGTCCTAACATTATATTTACGACACGACACGCCTTAACGTTAAGTTTAAAACCCCATATAGGTTTACCGTTGTGATCGACCAATCAGGATTCCAACAGTCCAATGATCCTACTACAACATACCTTTTTCCTCCTTCACATGATGTAACATACCTTTTTCACTAATTTAATTGATATTCATAATAAATCTCGTCTTTAAAATATTAGTAATATTTTATAAAATTTAAGTTGAAATTTATTATAAAGTCAAATATACTTTTGCCGAAAACAATATTTCTCTAAGGTTTTAGGACGAGTACCGAGCTCATATTTATTTGAAAAAAGTGCTGCTTTATCTATACAAATAAATAAAATTGAAGTGTCTGTTTGTAATTTCAAAATAACAACGTTTAACTATATGCATATACAATAAAAAAAATACTATTCTTAATTTTTGGTCATCTGTCTGTCTGTTTGTTCCGGCTAATCTCCGAAACGGCTTGACCTATTTTGACGGGACTTTCACTGGCAGATAGCTGATATTATAAGCAGTAATTTAAGCTACTTCTATGTTAGAAAAAGAATTAGGGTTCCGCGAAAAAAAAAAGAGAAACCCATGAAATCCAATATATATACTAATTATATAATATGTCTTTAGAAATAATCCAATTAAACGGCGGGTGTAACCGCGGGGCACAGCTAATCTATAATATAATTGTAATATAACGTAAGAGAGGTCTTTATTTCCTAGCGCTAATCACGTTGCCTGCAAAGCTTGGTATCATCCAACAGCTTATACCAGTCCGCAGTCAGCTAAGAAAATAGATATCTCTGTAAAAGGTGCCAGGTAATTCTCAGAGCTGCCACCTTAGTGTTTTAGTGAAGATATTGCCAAGAACTGTTGATAACGACAAAGAAAAACGAATACTACTGCGATATTTGAAAATATAAAAATTGTAGCCAACCGGTATTGGGAAGAGGATTCAAGCCGCTGGTGGTGGTTAGGGATCCAGAGAGATGAACTCTTAACTAAACATCCCGTGTTCATGAGTACTCATGGAGTTCCGCTTTCTGCGTCAAGCTTTAGATCCAGCCGACTAACGAGAGCCTTTTAAAAAAGACCATTAGTTGTAACAACTTTACAAGTGCTAGAGCCTTTTTTTATTGGTGCGCAGTGGAAATTCTTCATGAACTTCCTTCGCCCCGGGGAAGGGCGAAGGGGTATGCCGGACTCCTACCCGCTAAAACCACTGGAGCGATCAGCTTCTTCTTCTAAGGGAGGCTCCAGGTCCTCGTATGATCACACTAGAGCTGCCCACTGGTGCCACGCCTATAGGCACATCTCGGAGAGGGTGACTGTAAAGCGGTCAAAGATTGAAAAGGATCCCTCAAAGCGTCCCACGGCAGCGCGTGCCCATATGCGTGCTACCGTCAAGTGCTAGAGCCTAGCTGTAGCCATTAATTGAATTCAGTAATATTGCTGCGTTTCGTACGGTTAGTTATGAGATCCGGATGCATGTTGAAGCATTACCTTCATACTTTTTAGTTAACATGGGTTATCATATATTATAGTACTTATGTGCCTGCAAAAAAGTTGATAGCAACTATTGCTTTTATATATTTTTATTGCTTAACTCTTATAGAGAGCGTTTATCAATTTTTTACTTTTTTATTACTAGTCATGGGGTACAGTTGGTCATTGAAGTTTTTATTTTATTCCTAAATATTCTTGGTGAAATCCTCAAGTTCGTATACATAGTCCATTACGAGCCTCATTTCTAAGGATTGCAAGCGCAAATTGGTATAATATCAGAGGATCTATTTAATTAAAAGTTCAGCGAGTTACGGTTTGAAGAGTTTGAACTCAAAGCGCTGGTATATGGATCGAAAAGTAGCTTGGATTTTAGCGTGATCCAAATTATCTTAATGCAAAGTGTTTTAGCATTTTAATTTATTAATTTACCAACACTCCATAGATATTATAGATATATGTACATCAGGTAATATGCAATTAAATTGTTCACATTCAGGTAAAACGATTGTATAAGGTTCGTAGATTCATTATTAAAATACTTTATTATTATGTAATTATAAGTTTAATAGGTAATACTTACTTTGCAAAGGTTTGAATTACATTTGTCAAGTATCTATAGTTGATCTGTGCTTAGTAATACAGTACAGTAACGATAGTCACATTAGTTGGCTTTATATTTAATACTCCATTGCAAATGTATTACAAACTATTTCAATTATTCGCATTGTAAATCATAAGTTTCATTACTTGCCTATTTACATATTGTTTAGAGATCATCTCTTATAACAGTACCTGCATTATTAATTATATCCCAATTATACAAAGGATCTGTAATTTTAGACACAAATACTGTTATTAAGCTACGTACAATACAGATATTGTGTTACATGAGCTACATAATATATTGTAAATTTTCAGGTCTACGGCACTCGCCTTTTATAATGACTGACATAAAAGAATTAAAAAAGAAGTGAGACAGTTATAAGGGCAGCGTAACAGTGTTTGGTAACTGTTTAGCACTCTTAAAGGTGCCTGAATTGACCCCTGTCAGGTAATGGAGTTACAATTACAATAAGAATGTTTGTCTGAAAACCTTGATATTGAAACACTGGAAAGAACTAATGTCGAATCTCAGTATTATGGATTATTAGCTCAGGCAAAAAAAGATGATAAATACTTTCTCGAAATCAGAACAAAATGATGCTAAATCAAATCACAGCAGTTCTAAGCGTTCAAATTGCCGACTCTAAATGTTCCAAAAATTTCAGGATCGTACGAAAACTAAATCGAGTTTCAAAGTTTCAGTCTTAAATATTCTCTATAATATTTAAATCATACCAATCCAGCTGCCCCTACATAGCTTGTATCCCCCAGTAATGCCGTAAGTTGAGATTAGAGTCCCACTGAGGGCACCCTTAGCAGCAGTTGATTAGTTTATAAAATTAAATTTAAGGCCGTTTTTGGCTTCGCCATAAATTGTCCAGTTTTAAGCAGTCATATTTCGAGGAAATGTTGTGTATGTTTTTGGATATCAAGGGGGTATAACAGGGGTGTTTTAGAAACCAGTATTTTTTATTAAAGAATTCCATAACAAATGTATTAAATGCTTATATATATATATAAAAACTAGCCGTGTGGTGCCGGCTAAGAATAGCACCAACCCGTCTCATCCCGTAGGTGTATTAAAAGGCGACTATAGGATTAACCGAAAGATGAGCAACAGCATCCCTCGAGTACATTTAGAACTCAACTGCGATTGCTAAGCCGCCTGTCAAGCGTGGCGATTATGGCAAAACCCCCCAACGAGCCCACAACACATCCATATCGGTGGTTGTGGTGATCTTTGGGGGAGGCCTGTGTCCAGCAGTGGACTTCATTCGGCCGAAATGATGATGATGATGAAAAAGCGAAATATCATTATTCATAGAACTAGCTTCAAAACTGGCGGATTTTAATACAAACGTTCACTCTCAGTTTTACCCCCTTAAGGGATGAATTTGGAAAATACTGAAACACGTATTTCTATCAAAAAGCCACATATAAATTTTCATTGAACAAACTTCAAAACTGACGGATTTTGTATACAAACTTTCACCCCCTGTTTTACCCCTTTAAGGGTTGAATTTACAATAACACTGTAATACGTATTTCTTTATTTTCAACCAATAAGCTAAATACTAATTTTCATAGATCTGGCTTAAAAAGTTACGGTTTGTCCATACTAACTTTCATCCTCTGTTTTACTCCCTTTAGGGTAGAATTTATAAAAACACTGAAATACGTATTTCTTTATTTTAAATCAGATAGCCAAGTACCAATTATGGAGTTTCATACAAGGGGTGGAATTTCTAAAAAAACCTTCCTTAGTGGATGCCCACGTTATAAAAGGTACTTACTGTCAAAATTTCAGTTTTCTAGCCTCAGTGGGTTAGGCTGTGCGTTGGTTTGTCAGTCAGTCAGTCAGTCAGTTTCTCTTTTTATGTAGTTTTATGTAGATTATTTACAGAAGAAAGCAAAATAAAAAGGCAATTAAACGTACTGTCAATAATGTCGTAGACTGCTTTGGCTACTAAGCCCAATATTCCAATGTACAGGCACCGGTAAGGCTGGCCTGGAAGTATAAAACTTTAGTTAACTGTTTAACAATAAGTATGAACATTGGCTTTGTGTTTTCTTAGATGGAATAATTTGAATTTTTTTTTTGATTTTTTTTTGATTTCAATTGAATTGCCGTGTGGTGCCGGCTCAGAATGCCACCACCCCATGTCCTCCCATGGGTGTCGTAAAAGTCGACTAAGGGATTAGCCGGAGGATGGGCAGCAGCGTCCTTCGAGTACATTACCAACTCAACTGCGATCGCCAACCCGTCTGCCAAGCGTGGCGATTATGGCAAAACCCCCCAATGAGCCCACAACACATCCATATCGGTCGTTGTGGACATCTTTGTGGGAGGCCTGTGTCCAGCAGTGGACTTCATTCGGCCGAAATGATGAGATGGAATAACACCAAAGGGATAAAAATTGCAGAAAATACTACTCATCATCATCATATCAGCCACAGGACGTCCACTGCTGAACAAAGGCCTCCCCCTTAGATTTCCACAACGAGCGGTTACACGCCGCCCTCATCCAACGACTCCCAGCGACCTTCACCAGGTCGTCTGTCCACCTCGTTGGAGGTCGTCCCACGCTGCGTTTTCCGGTGCGCGGTCTCCATTCTAGAACCTTTGTGCCCCAGCGGCCATCAGTTCTACGAGCAATGTGCCCTGCCCATTGCCACTTCAGTTTACTAATCCTTTCAGCTATGTCGACAACTTTAGTTCTTCTACGGATCTCCTCATTTCTGATTCGATCACGTAGAGAAATACCAAGCATAGCTCTTTCTATAGCTCGCTGAGTGACCTTGAGCTTTGTTATGAGGCCTAATGTGAGTGACCACGTCTCTATTCCATATGTCATCACTGGTAACACACACTGGTTAAAGACTTGAGTCTTGAGGCACTGCGGTATCGTTGACGAAAAGATGTTGCGAAGTTTCCCAAACGCTGCCCAGCCGAGCCGGATTCGCCGATTGATCTCTTTCTCGAAGTTGGACCTACCTAACTGGACAGTTTGTCCCAGGTAGACATACTCGTCAACAACTTCGAGAACAGAGCTCCCAACGGATATTGGGATGGGCACGACATGGGCATTTGACATGACTTTTGTCATGCCCATGTTCATTTTAAGGCCCACCTGTTGGGAAACTCTGTTGAGATCATTGAGCATTGTGCTGAGCTCTTGCAGCGATTCTGCCATGACTACGATGTCATCGGCAAATCGAAGGTGAGTGATATACTCGCCATTGATGTTAATGCCGAATCCTTTCCACTCCAGTAGCTTGAAGGCATCCTCCATTGCAGCGGTAAACAGTTTCGGGGAAATGACGTCCCCCTGTCTCAGACCTCTCTGCAATGGAATCGCCCCCGTGCTCTGTTCATGTACTCGGACCGACATGGTGGCGTTTCTGTATAAGCACTTCAACACTTCAATGTACCGATAGTCAATCCTGGCACCGCTGCAGAGATTGCAGCACTGCCCAGGTTTCGATCGAATTGAAGGCGAATAGTCCACAAACGCCAAGCATAGTGGCAGATTATACTCCTCGGTCCTCTGTATAACCTGCCACAGCGTATGGATGTGGTCTATGGTACTGAAACCTTTTCGGAAACCGACTTGTTCGGGAGGCTGGAAGTCATCAAATCTGCGCTCGAGACGATTCGTGATGACCCTTGAAAACAGCTAATAAACATGGCTTAGAAGTGAGATGGGTCTATAATTCTTCAATAGGGTGTTATCACCCTTTTTGAAGAAGAGCACCACCTCACCTCTGTTCCACGCTTCCGGCGTTGTGCCCTCGAGTAAGACGGAATTGAATAGCTTCTGAAGGACTTTAAGTACCGGTGTGCCACCCGCTTTCAGAAGCTCTGTCGTAATTCCGTCCCTACCCGGCGCCTTGTTATTTTTAAGCTGTTTCAAGGCCATCCTAGTCTCGTACAGGCTGATGTCCGGGATATCCTCGGTATAGTGTCGGGTTAGTTTAGCTCGCGGGTCAGAGCCAATGGTAGGTATAGTAACCGAGGTGTATAACTGCCGGTAGAAGTTCCCAATCTCTCTCAAAACCTCTGGCTTAGTCGACGCTACACTGCCGTCCTCGGTCTTCAGCTTCATAATACGACTTCCGTGTGAGTTCGGATTAAGAATATAGCACCACTCCATCTCCTCCCGTGGAAGTCGTAAGAGTCGACTAAGGGACTCTTAACCAGAGGGATGGGCAGCAGCGTCCCTTTTGCTGAGCAGTAGCAATTCTGCGCTCACCAACCCGTTTGCCAAGCATGGTGAGTCGATACTCACCATGCTTGGCAAATGGGTTGCCGATGCAAATTCCCCCCAAAATGACAACACAACACAAGCACCGGCCCCCAGTTCCGGGCAGCCCCGCTGTTGCTGGTCATGGTAGCGGCCATGGTAACGGTAGGGCAGGGGGTGCTAAGAATCTCCGGATGGGATCCAGCTACCACCCTAAACGGAAACTGGCCCTGGTGACGTATAACACTCGCACACTGAGGGCAGACGAAAAGATTGTTGAGCTGGAAGAAGACATAGATAAGTTGCACTGGGATATCATGGGTCTATCAGAAGTCCGAAGAGAGGGGGAGGACACGATAACCCTGAAATCCGGCAACTTATTCTACTACCGGGAAGGCGAACATCTGTCTCAAAGTGGTGTCGGGTTTCTCGTCCGCAGGTCCCTCATTAACAGCATAGTGGCCATCAAAAGTGTGTCGAGCAGGGTAGCGTACCTTATACTCAGAATATCCAAGAGGTATTCGTTGAAGGTCATACAGGTCTACGCACCGACCTCGACACACCCAGATGATGAAGTAGAGAGTATGTATGAGGACGTAAGTAGGGCCATACATACCTCGAAGATGTGTTGATGTTGTTGATGTTGTGATGGGGGACTTCAACGCAAAACTGGGCACTCGATGCGATGGTGAGTTGAGAGTGGGGCAATTTGGATATGGGCAACGGAACCCCAGGGGACAGAGGCTGGCCGACTTTTTGGAAAAGGAGGAACTCTTCGTGATGAACTCCTTTTTCCAAAAGCCGCCTCACAGGAAATGGACCTAGATGAGTCCCGATGGTTCCACGAGGAATGAGATTGACTTCATCATGACCAATAAAAGACAAATATTCAATTATGTCTCTGTGATCCACAGGGTGAAAACCGGTAGTGATCACCGAATGGTAAGAGGCACATTGGATATTAATCTCAAAGTTGAGAGGTCTCGTCTGATGAGGTCTACGCTCCGGTCCTCTAGTGCTCATATCCAAAACCCTGAGAGCTTCCAACTCGAACTCCAAAACCGCTTCGAGTGCCTAGAACATTGCTTATCTGTGGACGAATTAAATGGTAGGTTTGTAGAAACTGTCCAAACTGTTGGGCCCAAGTTCTATAAAACCCACCGTAAAGGTAGACCAAAAAAGTTCTCCGATCACACTCTCGACCTCATGGCAGAAAGACGCGCCATGACGCTGCAGTCCTCCGATGATGCTGAAGCATACCGACTGCTCAATAGACGGATATGGAAGTCCTTGCGTCACGATATCCGCACCTTTAACACTAACGGTGAAAGGCGATCGAGCGGAATCAAGGCTCCAAAGTGTTCGCAAGAGACAAGTCTATTGGGCAAAGAAAATACTACTATTATGAAGTAAATATAACTGTATAGCGTACTTAAATCGGCGGCGAGGCTACGGCAGATCAATCCCCCCTGAGATGTATCTAGGGGGCGGCCTTTTTTACAGCCGCCTCCCCTCCATTAGAGGGGGTGAACGCTTTACAGTCATCCCCTGCGAGATATGCCTAAAGGCGTGGCACCAATCCATGGCTCTAGTGTGATCGTACGAGGACCTGGAGCCCCCCTTCGCTGCCGAAGATGACCACTCCAGTGGTTGGCGGCGGTAGGAGTCCTCCTTCCACCCTTCCCCGGGGCGGAGGAATTTCATGATGAATTTATACCGACCGACCAATAAAAAAAGGCATGAAGCTTACTACCACGCGAACGACTCATTGCTCGTCGCATCACCAAGTTGCATAAAATCCCTGATTATGAACTCGCCAAAATCGGAATTACCGAGGTTTCGGCCTTAAAGCAACAAACAAAATCAAAAATTTTTGAATTCTATCTAATCAAAGCGACATGACGCACGTTCGAAGCAAATTCATCCAGTTATATTTTCCTGTTAATCATGCTATATATTATACGTATGTATAATAATAACGGCTTTGATAAAATGTATATTCATATATAATATGTCTACACAGAAATATTTGTATAGATACATAATATGTAAATGAACGATTCTGCCGGAGAATCAGCACATATCGTCCTCATTCGTATACCCCGCGCAGTCCAAGACGCATGTTGTACCGTTAATTAAAATGTATTCTAAATCTTTGTTTGTATTTCTTGTAGTGTATTTTGTATCGGATCATACATGTGAGTATTTTTTTAATCGCCTTTATTTCAAGTACCTATCTCAGCCAATTTTTATCAGGGCGTGAAATATAGTCTTAAATAATCTTGTTATTGTGTATGTATGTCAAAAACTAACAAGATATATATATATGGTGATGCTAAAAATGAACCGTATAAATACCAACAGTCATACGATAGAAACATTCTTAGTAACATTTTTACAATAAATATAAAACATTGGTGTTTACAATCCATTTTTCCTTTTCATAGATGGACAAAGGGATAAAAAGTTTTTCCGAAAGGACTATAGATATATAGACGAAACACAGAGTTTCTATAAGATCCACACGATACATAAGACTTGGAGTGAAGCCAAGAGGACGTGTGCTACAGAAGGCGCGAGTTTTTTCTACCCAGAAAACGACAATGAAGTCCACGCCGTGATATCGTTTTGGAACAGCACCCAGCCGTTCCGATGGGTGTACATAGGAATATCGGATTTGGTGGCCAAGGGAGTCTTTGAGTCTATTGACGGTAAGATTTTTAAATAACACTTTACTATTTTCCTGTCCTTGCCCTCATAAAAACAGAAACCAAAATTTAAGGATTTATTAAGTCATTCACATTTTACCAGTTGCTCTACAATATTTTTGCAGTGTCTTTTTCGGCTAAAAATGTCAGTATACTATCCCCCAAAAACAGTGGTACCTTTATTAATCATAAAAGGTGACTCAGGGATTGTTTCAGGAGTAACCTCCTCCTTTCGCGTCCTTTCACCAATCTTACTATTATATAAATGCAAAGTTTTTATGTTTGAATGTTGGAGGCTTCATAACGCTCAAACTAAAATTTGGCCGATAGATAGATTATTACATGGACTCGGCTACAGGATTTTATCTTTCACCTTTAATAAAAAAACATCCATGTTTAATTGGGCATTATGTCGTGTGGTGCCGGCTCAGAATACCACCACCCAATCTCCTCCCGTAGGTGTCGTTAAAGTCAACTAAGGGATTAGCCGGAGGATGGGCAGCAGCGCCTTTCGAGTATTTTAACAAATCAACTGCGATTGCCAGCCCGTCTGCCAAGCATGGCGATTATGGCAAAACCCCCCAATGAGCCCACCACACACCCATATCGGTCGTTGTGGTGATTTTTGGGGGAGGCATGTGTCCAGCAGTGGACTTAATTCGGCCGAAATTATGATGATGTCGTGGGTAGATAACTAGGTGGGCTAGCAAATAAAAACACTTTAAAACCTATAACATCGCGTATATTGTAGATTTTTGTTTTTCCTAACATATTGAAGAATTTTAAGCGTTCGTGTTAAATTTAAAAGTTATTTTATCTACCGTACAGTTTTAATAAAAAACTGTTTCGAGGCACATTGTTTATCACACACAGCGTTTTGAAGTTTTTAATGTGGTATGACGTTTGGATCTTTATCAATTAATAACAGCGTTCCAAACTGGTGGTACGCATCAAGGGCTACATATCAAGCTATACATTTCCATTGTAAGCTGATCTCGCATTGTATAGGTTTTCCTTACCATGAGAGATCCTTGAACTAGAACTCTATAGCTGGATGTGTAGCCGTGTGTACCTACCTGCCAACTATAAATAGCCTCACAAAAAATCTTGATACATATCGGTTCGCCTTTGGGGAGACTTGAGATCGATCGAAACGAAGAAGGTTTGTCAAGCGTTTGTTCACACAAAATTGTTGTTGTGGAGCATCTATTCTTGTCTTCAACTATGTGTTCTTTCATTCTGGTGGCTATGCTACGCTTTGTTTGCCTTATTTATGACAACCCACAATCACAGTCAATCTTGTAGACCCCTGTAGATCTTAAAGCTAGCTTAGCTTAGCTAGCCCTACTGCAGGCAAAGACTTCAGACCTTTCATCAAGCATGGTGATTATGGCAATAGACACTGGTGACCGTTCTATAAAGCGGTCTATTAGCCGCCTGACGTTCAGCGGTAGACGACACTGTTAAAGACAGTTCATTACATAAGGTACTTCAAAGTCCACGATATTTTGCATGTTGCATTAGTGAATGCTGATGTTAAAGTAGGTATCACAAAAAAAAAAATCTGTAGTTTTTTCTTACATATTAACTTAAGCTTCTCAATAACTGCATTCGCTTCATTTTTGGACTTCGGAAGTATGGCCACGTCTTTTTATACCGTTCCCAGCTTAAATGGCGGCCTATCCGTCAGAACAGATCACTGAGATCTCTTTGTCTCCTGTTCTCCAATATTAACGATCCTTGTGCTCCTGATTATCTCAAAAGATTTTTTCTAGTATCGGGTAGCTCTCATAGCCGTAACCTGCGTGCTGCCGAGAATTTGATTCTTCGGTTTCCTTCCCACCGTACAGGTTTTATTTCTAAATCCTTTGCTGTCTCAACAATCAAAATATGGACCGAACTTCCCCTTGATGTAAACTTATAAATAAAGCGCCAAGTAAGTTAGTAGTTTAGTTTAGTTAGTAAGTTTCTTTTAAACGCATAGTTCGGGAATCCTTTACGAATTCACTGGAATCCTAATTGACAATTACGAGCATGGTTAAAATGATAAATAGTACGTATTGTATGTAGTATATTATAAACTTATGTATTTGACCGTATCTATAGTATGTAGATTTTTATGTAGGTATGTTCATCATCATTTCGGACGAATGAAGTCCACTGCTGGACACAGGCCTCCCCTAAAGATCACCTCAACGACCGACATGGGTATGTTGTGTGCTCTTTGGGGGGATTTGCCATAATCGCCACGCTTGGCAGGCGGGTTGGCGATCGCAGTTGGGTTGTTAATGTACTCGAAGGAAGCTGCTGCCCATCCTCCGGTTAATCCCATAATCGCCTTTTACGACACCCATAGGATGAGATGGGTATTTCTATAATTATTAAATTTATGTATGTATTGTATGTATATATATATATATATTTTTGTAATAGACAGTTTTTTACCCCTTTTTTTTGGATGCATTTTTTTTAACCTATAGGTTAACTGGTAGAGAATGCCATATGGCATTAAGTCCGCATTGGGTACCAATGTTGTGCATAAAAGTATGAACATTACCATCGAGGTATTGGATCGAGGGTATGTTTTTGTTGTCATTATCATCATCATTGAAGCCGAAAAACGTCCACAGCAGGACACAGGCCTCCCTTAAAGATGGCCATAACGACCAGTCTGGGTTTGTGTTATATACTCATTGGATGATTTTGTCATAATTGCAACCCTTGGTATGCGGGCTGGCAATCGCAGATGAGGTGTAAATGTACTCGAACGACGCTGCTGCCCATCCTTATGCTAATCCATAGTAGCCTTTTACGACATCCACTAGATGAGAGGGTATGGTGTTATTAGCCGGCACCAGTATTTGTTGTAAAGGTTTATACATTTTACTCAAATACCCATATTCGACCCACACCCACTGTCCGTGTGGTTCCCGAGTAAAAATAGTCCACCGCTCTCTATCAGAAGGCAACGAGGGTTGGTTCTAGAAGATGGCCAGCCTCCATCCGTGTGCTAATAACAAGAGACTGCGGACACCAGTCCACCTGACAGGCGTACGTAAGATTCTAATCTTTAGGATCTGATTTTCTGGTGTCGGGATTCAGCTATTGAACTCAAGATTTATCTAAAAGTGTTCCTAAAACGAGATTTGGTAGTAACAAGGTTATCAGTACGTAAAAACTGTAATAAATTATAATATAATCTGTGCTACAAGCCATCAGCAGAAACATGATAAATTGAACAAACGAAGGCACGTTTTGAATTAACGGCCTAACTAGGGCCATGAAAAATTAATACAATAATTTATATTTCAAGAAGTTTTTATTCAGGACCACAATGATATCTTTGATTTATATTAAAATCATAAACCAAATTGCGAACGAAGTTTTTATAGATAGGAAGGTCTGTCCGGGTATTTTTTGTGGAAAGAAGTAAATGAGACAAAAAATGATAATTTCAAGTGCCGTAACCTCTACGGAATTTTATAAAAAATCTACATTTTGACCGAACGTTTTCCTTATACAAGAATTTTGATTTCGAATAACCCTCTTTCATTTATTCATTTCAAAGTAACATTTTATTTATCTACTAGCTGATTTGCTAGAGATAATTTATTATTTAATAATAAAAATAAAAAGTATACTGTATCCTATTCCACGACACAATCTGCCTATATAGCAAAATTAATTCAAAGTCAACGTTTTTTATTTTTTGAACTAAACCAAATATTGGCGTTGATGAAACGTCAGAATCGAAGTTGCACGATTCCAAATAGTTGACCCTACGGCGAAGAGCAGGACAGAAACTCCATGGATACTCTTTTAAAATAATTAAGATTACTATGTTGATTGATACAAATGCTGGTAAAACATATAACGAGAATAATGTAGGTTAATGTGTAAAGATGGAGCATACTACAATAATATAATTTAATTGTTGTTGCAGTTAACGGCTGACCGACAGCAAACTTTAGAATCCGTCCAAATGGACGTGACTGTGCCTCAAAAACATTCAAAAGTATAAATAAGCTTTGACATTTATTATAATAGTAAGATTATGGTGTAAGTACCGCCCAGAAAGGAAAATTTTGCGGCTGATTATTTGGTTCTAGACTAAAAACTGGAAACATGTAAATGGGTCTTTACATTATGCTTAACTTACAAAATCTCGAAATTATCCGTATCCTGTCCGGATTAAGAATATAGCGCCACTCTATCTGCTCCTATGGATGCCGTAAAAGGCGACTGAGGGATGAGGGATGGGAAGCGTCCCTTCTTTAGAACTGCGCTCACTAACCCGCCTGCCAAGCATGTAGGTGAGTACTGGCAAATCCCCCCAAAATGACGACATATTTGTGTAAATCTATGGCGGAGGCCTTTGTTCAGCAGTGGACGTCCTTTGGCTGATATGATGATGAATTTACTAAATGAACAATCACACAAAGAGCGTCTCATATATGAAATGGAATTTTATCCGAACTCCATTACACAGTCCAATAAGAGGGGTGGGTAGATGTCTATCAAGATGAGCGATCGATCTGCGAACATAATCTAAGCGGTTTTTATATGAACACTAGCTGGGACCCGCGGTTTCACCCGCGTTTAATTTAAAATACATTTAGAGTACTTCGACATAGGCACTTGACATTGAATATTTATATTGAATTTCAAGGGTTTTTTAATTTTTGCGCGGAACCCTAATTATTTTTCTAAAATAAAAGTAGCCTAAGTTATTCCTTATAACTTCAGCTATCTGCCAGTGAAAGTCCCGTCAAAATCGGTGCAGCCGTTTCGGAGATTACCCGGAACAAACAGACAGACAGACAGTCAAAAAAATTTAATATACATTTTTTGTTATATGTTCCCTATACACTTTCATATGCATTTAGTAAAAAGCTGTTATTTTGACATTACAAACAGACACTTCAATTTTATTTATTTGTATTATTTATTTGTATAGAAGATGTCAGTGGCGAGACGACCAAGACATTAATTAGCCTGGTGGTAAGCATCGCGCCTGCGCATAACAATTGTAATGCTATAAGTCCTGCGCAGCATCACACTGCGCTCGTCGCTTCGCGACGTACATTCAGTCAAAAAAGTATCGGGAATGGATGATTTGTTTATAGTTCCAAATACAAATTAATACAATACAATACAAAAAACACGTGCTTATGAGTGGTACAAAGCGTTCAAAAGCGGTCGAGATGTGATGGAAGATTTGCCTCGCTCTGGTAGGCCATCAACGTCTGCAACTGAAGTTAACATCGCAAAAGTGAAGGAAATAGTGACTGAAAATCCTCATTCAACTTTGAGAGAGATAGCCGCCGAACTTTTTGTATCTCACGAGTCGATCCGTACCATTTTAACTAATCATTTGGGTATGAAACATGTTACCGCTCGGCTAGTCCCAAAAGACCTGAATTTTCTTCAAAAACTCAATCGCATGACAGTCGCTGAGGACATGCTAGAACGAGTCAATTCCGACCCAACATTCATGAAACGCATTGTTACTGGTGACGATACGTAGGTTCACTAGTTTGACATGCAAACCAGTCAACAAACTTCGGAGTGGCGTCTTCCAACTGAACCGAAATCGAAAAAACCACGCCAATGTCGATCAAAAGGCAAAGTCATGTTGACTGTTTTCTTTGACTATCGCGGTGTTTTGCACTCGGAATTATTGTCGGAAGGTCAAACGGTAAATAAAGAATATTATTTGAGCGTTATGCGGCATTTAAGAGAGCAAATTCGAAGAAAAAGGCCAGATTTGTGGAAAGAAAATTCTTGGATTTTGCACCACGATAATGCGCCTTCACACACGGCCATCATTGTGAACGAGTTTTTGACCAAACACTCAACAAATACCATCGAACAACCACCATATTCACCAGATATGGCTCCAGCCGACTTCTTTTGTTTTCCTAAACTCACGTTACCACTTCGTGGCACCCATTTTCAATCGGTAGAAGACATAAAGGAGAATTCGCGGCGAGGACTGAACTCAATTCCGGAAACAGCGTTTAAAAAATGTTTTGATGATTGGATTATTCGTTGGCGTAAGTGTATCGTTTCTGAAGGAGCTTACTTTGAAGGTGATAAAATTAATTTGGATGAGTAACAAACATTTTGTGTATTATTGATCTTTTCTCGTTACTTTCTTGACAGAGTAGTACATCAGTTATTTAGTCTCATATGCCCAGTAATTTCACTAGCTAGCGGTTGCCGTGGTCAAGCTTTAGATGACTGTCCACTCTAACAATAAGACCCCTCCATGCCTCGTAGAGCTCGTTAAGCTGTTGGTCCCGGCTGTCATAGGAATATAGATCATAGTTGTTTCGGGTCAGAAGTTAGAAGTCAGAACACCCCGAATAAACCTTGGGATAATTGGTATTCCGCAGTTAGGTTACGGCAATAGCAGTCGCTCCCTATAAAACACTGATATTTACCCGTATCTGGTTAGACTGGAAGTCGACCCCAACTTAGGCAAAGGCTAAGAAGAAGAAGATTGCCCAGTTCAGTAAGAACTCCCTCAGGACTGTTGGCTGCAGTAGTAATTCTTAAAAAGCCCAATTTGTGCAGTGGACATATGCACAGGTAATCTTATACATATCCTTATTTTCTACGTGTGTATGTCACTGTACTCCTCCTCGACGGCTGGAGCGATTTTGATATTTTTTATGTATATTTGAGTGGGTGGTGTGGTGCCGGCTACGCATAGCACCAACCCATTTCATCCCGTGGGTGTCGTAAAAGGTGACTAAGGGATTAGCCGGAGGATGGGCAGCAGCGTCCTGCGAATACATTAACAACTCAACTGCGATCGCCGACCCGCCTGCTAATCGTGGTGATTAAACCCGCCAATGAGCAAACAACACATCGATATCGGTCGTTGTGGTGATCTTTGAGAGAGGCCTGTGTCCATCAGTGGACTTCATTGTGAAGGACGGCACGGTTGCATCTTTCGAGCATGTCACCATCGCGATGAGTCTATCCGTCACATTATTTCCGGTTGTGTCTTGATAACGGTGATATGTCGAAGCCAGCTGCACGCCACATGTTTACGTTCTATGCACTCGATGTTGACCCATGTTATCGCTATCGTTCTACGCGACTCGATAATTTCGATAATCACCGTCACCTTTTACGACAACCACGGGATGAGATGGATTACTGTTATTTGTAGCCACCACAAGGCCAATATCCGAACAAAAAGCATAATTGATACTAACTTATTCTTCACATTTCCAGGTATCCCAGTCTTAGATATATACAACAACTGGAGCCCGGGCGAGCCGAACGATGCTAATGGTGTAGAGGACTGCGTGATCCTAAAACAAGATGGCACGATGAACGATGACCAGTGCTCCAAAAAGTATCCCTTCATATGCAAGAAGAGCCTCCAGTCTTTAGAATGGAACCAGCAATGCAATATGCCAAATTTAGGTAAGCTTATTGATCTACCCTACTATTAACTGACGAGAGATGTGCGCTCGAGATATCGTGGAGGCCCGCAGGTTTGCGTTTTCGAATCTTCAGTACACCCGCACCGCATCAGAAGGCCATTTTCATATGTCAATAGCGATAAATTAGAATATTATTCTACTATTAACAAGGTTGCATTAATGTATACCTACTCTGAGCACCGGAAAGTTTATATTGCAATTACAAAGCCTCTAAAGTATTTTAAAAACTTTGAAAAAATCATCGTCATCTACACGTAAGCCAAAGGACATCCACTGCTCAAAAAAGGCCTCCCGCATAGATTTACAGTACTCACCGCACTTGGCAGGCAGGTTGGTGAGCGCAGAATGGCTACTGTTCCACAGAAGGGACGCTGCTGCCCATCCCTCTGGTTTAGAATCCCTAAGTTGGCTTTTACAACATAAACGGGAGATGGAGTGGTGCTATATTCTTAATCCGTACACCACACGGAAAATTGGCGTAGGGTAATTCTTTGGTATGGTATCCCGGCTTAGTTAGCTCCTTCAATTTACTTAGATTTATTGGCTAATAGAATATTATTATTGAGAAAGTGAGAGAGAGAGGGGAGACTTGGCACGATCCATCATGCAGTCAACAATCTCTTTTGAATTAGTTTCTCCTAAACCGTTATCCGACGTTGGGTTTTTACACCGATTCTTTATCTTTAATGTAATTATTTTGCTACACGACTTGAGTTATACAATATTTAGTAAGTAAACGGCATTGATAAAACAAAATCTGAAGCATGGCTGTCCATTTTGAATTTTCGTCCGTACAACGATGTACACAAAACCGGACGAGTTGAACTCGCGTGTTTGGTTCCGAAATTGCTTAATATATTGTCTATTGTTGAATTCTATTTTACACCAATAATTTACCCCAAGAACAAACATTTTATGTCATTTTAACTTTGTAGTTGCAAAATATGTTCTCCCATACATTGCAACTGAAAATGTAAGTTTTTACGCACAATATTGAAAGATTTGGCATGTTATTTTAAGACCATAGACTTATTATAGGTTTTTTCTGTAAACTTTAAGTAAAGAACTATTTTGTGTATTTTAGTTTTATTTTGGGGGAATGATAAACTTTAATACTATTTATTTTAAAATAATAAACTTAATTTTATATGAGACCCTCACAACAAGCCCTTCCATTTCATATGTTATACGGTACAGTTTACAAAACCTTTTAATTTTTTTACTGGTGCCCAGTGGAAATTCTTCATGAACTTCCTTCGTCCCGGGGAAGGGCGAAGGGGTATGCCGGACTCCTACCGGCTAAAACCACTGAAGCGGTCATCTTCGGCACCTAAGGGAGGCTCCAGGTCCTCGTATGATCACACTGGAGCCTTTATTATAGGCCTAAGTGTAACTTCTTCTGAACGTTATCACGTACACTCTGTATAATAATATAATATAATTTTTAAATTATTAAATCAATTCTTACCATTAAATTTTCAGATTATACTTTCAACGAACAACTGGGCAGATGCTACAAGTTCCACACATATCCTCAGAACTGGCCTAGTGCGTATGCCGTGTGCAGTGCTGAACAGTCGTATTTAGCAGTCATCAACTCGCAGCCCGAAGCTGATTACCTCGTGAATCTCACAGAAACCACATCTAAAGATAGGGTCACTGGAAACTACATGAGAGGAGCAGTTCATGTGGGCTTCCACAACCGAAGTGATGAGGGCTGGCGGACGGTTAGAGGTGAGTGAGTAGGTGCCTTTAGCGACGAGTAGAACCGACATGTACACTAATGATGCCATACAGGGATCTAGATATAGACCAACTGCGTTACTCTCTATCCGTATCAGTTGGTTAATACATTTTAGGATGAACATGATATGATCCCGACCACATACAACATGGTGAAGTTCAGAGAAAAAGTGTACGTGTCCCTAAAGGGACGGCAACGCGTCAACGAATTCTCTGGCGATGCGGATGTCAGCGGGGCGATTGCTTAGTTCTAAATTCGGTCTTGTACGAATAACATAGCCCAAGAACAAACTTAACATCGTAGTTGAAAAACATGTTTTCCCATACATTCCAACCGCAAACGTAAGTTTGTACGCACAATAGTTTGTACGGTTTTCCTGTAATCTATAGGTAAAGAGCATTAATTTCAGAATTTTAGGCTTAGTAGTTTCAGAGATACTTTCAGAGGTACTATATTTTGAACATAAATAAATAAATGTTTAAATTACTGTTAGATGGTAAATTTTCGTCTATTTTGTTAAATAACTTTGAAACTATATATTTTAAAATTATTAAATAAATACATTTGAAATCCTCACAATAAGCTCTTCCATTTCATATATTACACGGTGCAGTTTGCCTAACTTTATTCTTAAATTATCTATATTGCCTCCAAAAAGGACCCCCATATTCAAAATTAATTAATATACATTCAGTTTAGGTTTAGTAGATTCAGATATATATAGATGTAAACTTGCCGACCATCAGGAACTACATGAAGCAAGCGTCTAAACGTTACTTCGATTCGTTCCTGTCCCACTCAAATCCCCTTGTGGTATCGGCCGCCGATTACCAACCCTCCTGTACTAGCATAGTACGCGGCCCGAGGCACGCTCTGTTCGACCAGGAAGACGAAATCACTACAGATCACATGAAGAATCTCGCGCTGTCTCATTCACTCAACCCGACCGCTTTACCGCCATCGCCGAAAAGGATGCCCGCCTTACCGACGTCGCGGAGGCCTATCATCGCGATTTTTGACGATTACAATTTTACTGTATTATTACACTTCTCGTCATATCATCATCATAAAAGCCAAAGAATGTGCACTGTAGAACAAAGGCCTCCCTCATAGATTTCCTCAACGAGCAGTCGCCGCCCTCATCAAACGCCTCCCAGCGACCTTCACCAGGTCGTCTGTCCACCTCGTTGGAAGTCGTCCCACGGTGCGTTTTCCGGTGTAAGGTCTCTACATGAGAACATTTTTACCCCAACAGCAATCAGTTCTACGAGCAATATGCACCGGGCGGTGCCACTTCAGTTTACTAATCCTGTCAGCTATGTCGGCAACTTTAGTTCTTCGACGAATTTCCTTCTACGAATTTCTGATTCAATCTCTTAGAGAAATACCAAGAATAACTCTCTCCACAGCTCGCTGAGTGACCTTGACCACTTCATATACTCAATGATATCCATCTATGCTGAAGATTATTCAAAAGTTAGCTCTTATATAAATTGTTTCATAATGCGTAACGGGGCAAGTGTCAAGGCTCTTGAAAGATACCCGGTTAATCCGTCCATGGATAACTCGAAGCCGGTTAATCGCGGTCTTACTGCATATTGAATTATTTAGATGTCTAAGTTTTGTTTATTATATTTTTGTCTGTATACTTTTGTTGTAGGTATATATTATCCATAATGTAGATAGGTACAAGTAGTACTATCATAATTTGAACTGCTAGACACAGGCATCCTCCAAAGATAACCACATCGACCGGTTTGGGTGTGTTGTGTGCTCATTTGGGTTGGGTTTTGCCATAATCGCCACACTTGGCAGTCGCAGTTGAGTTCTTAATTTACTCGAAGGTCGCTGCTGCCCATCCTCCGGCTAATCCCACTGTCGCCTTAAACGACAACCATGGGATGAGTTGGATCAGTGCTATTCGTAGTCGGCACCACACGGCATATTTATCGTAGTAATTTATAGGCTAGATATATCAGTAAGATTGTATATAGGGTCTTACTTTAATAATGGAAAGTAAATCTTTAGGTTGCAATGATGCGTTTTAGCAATAAAAATAAACATAACATCCACCTTTATTTTATAAAATAATACTGAGTCAGTACATCTTTCGCTAGTCGAGTCTTTGAATATGAATGAAATTATTATCGGTAAAACCGATACTTGATATTTGAAATGAACTCTATACCATTCATAGACTAATAGCCTTAAAATATTTTCCATTAATAAAGTAAGACCCTATATATTTCATAATGTTCAATATTTCAATGTGCATGAAAATTGTAAGGGAACAGCACTAACAAAAGTCATGTAGAGAAAAAATGGATTTACTGAAGTATGATTTACAGGTACATCTCTAGATGACAGTGGATACTCTCGCTGGGGCAACGGCCAGCCCGACGGAGAGGACTGTGAGCAATGCGGCTCAATGTTTTACAACGGACACCTGAATGATATCAACTGCAATACGACATGCTTCTTCATCTGTGAACACGAAGTCGACAACCTAAGCTCGAGCTTCGACGACCGGTTCGGAGACGTGACGGTACCGCTGCTGTAGTATAGTTTTTAATTTTATGTTTATTTATTCGTGTCTGTTCTTGAAATGTACATTAGTAAAAAAGTATTTTATTATTACTACAAGAAATATTAAAGACCGAAAACTCTAGGAGTAACATGTGAGTTTCATTTTAATAAAATTATAGTAATAAAATATTCAAAAAAAGAACAAGCGCAGTGACGTTAGCAAGTCTCTAAAAGCGCGCGTGCATGACGTATAGATAAGGAGGTAAGATTTGGTCACGAGATAGACTACTCTCACTCATTATGCCGTATACGTCCACTCTTGAACATAGCCTCCCAATAACTTCTACATTGAACGGTCATAGACGATACTGCAATGATAACCACGGTTGACAGGCAGATTGGGATTGTAGTATGTTATTAGCATACGAGATGCTGATACCCATCTTCTTGACAACCCTTAGTTACCTTTTACGGCACGCATGGGTCTACTCTTTGTCGGGAATTCTCAGGCTATGACACAGCAATACGACTGTAAAATTCTGATTTCATTCTTCAGATATCATAGTTACATCCTCGTAGGATTTTTATTGTATCACATCCGTGGCTACTATTACTACAAGGTTGGAGAAGCTGCTAAGCCATTAGCTTTCTGGGCTCTGGGTCGCACTCAATTCCCGCACGGAACAAATGTATGACCTACAGATAGATGTACCGGTCTGGGTATCTGTGCATGTGAGATTTATGTTTATCTGTAAACTGTACATGGTATAGAAGAGAGCCTAGTGTGGGACATCGTTTTATTTCTTTTATAACGCATATCTCGTCGTATTTACATAACCAGAATGCAATAGAAATTTATATGGGAAGAAAATTAATCTATGCATCAACATCGACAGCAATGTCAAATCGTAGATCCTGTGTTCATTTTACGTCGGGAAACGTGTCAATCGATTTATTTGCTAACTAATATTCTTTAGTAGCCATCCGTTTAGAATTGTACTTATGGTGATAGGCTCGGCGACTTAGCCGCTATTAGGATATTAGGCTAGCAACTGTTAGAACGCGTCTGCAACTCCCTTGGAAGAATGCCCGAGGAGCGAGGAGAAGTGCCCGAGGAGCTGAGGGTATCCTATTGGTTCCTAAATGAAGGCTGTCCAGCGCATTACGCTGTACCTGTTCGTGCATATTTAAATTTAAAATATCCAAACATATGTATCGGCCGTCTGGGGCCAATTTAGTGGCCAAAATCAACAGTTTTTTTTTTATTTGGACTACCAAAGTAGAATTTTACTATAAGACGATCCGTTCTTTAGAAAAGTTACGTATACGTGTCCGGGCAGCTGCATCGAAGGTAAGCGATCGACACTATACGTGACTTCTCAGAAGAGCATTTTTTCGTAGATGTAGGACCTGCATCAGAGTAGGGGGCAAACAATTTGAACATTTATTGTAAGTTTAAGTCAAATAAAGTGTTATTAATGTTAAAATTCCGATTTTATTAAACCCCAATGGTCAGGTTCAATTGAATGTAAAAAATATTCCAACATTGCAAATTTTGTCATTTTGTCAAATTGACTCCTTTTCCACCATAATAGCAATAATTAATTATTTACATTAGATATAACAATTAATTACAACATTTTGAAATCTGCTTTAAATGCTTATTACTTTAAAATAATTGGTCACCTCTGGTTTTTATCCGTATTTTTTAAAGCCATGATAATTAAACTTTGTAAAAAAAATTTTTTTGAACAGTTTTGCATTAAAGGAGTCGTTCTTTTTTTCTCATGTGCAGTATCTATTCATGCTATTTACTGCCTATATATTGGCAAAGTGAATGTAAAATTAAATAAATTAAAATTTAAAGTTAATCATTATAAAAACAAAACAGATGAAATTCATACATTTGTGGTGTTGGCGTACAAGAACTTAAAATGAGGTAAAAATTATCGTATTAAAAAAACAGATGTTACAACTATTTTTTTACTTTGTATTTTTTTTTCAACATTATCCATTAATTATTATTGGACAAACTGTATACTTAAAAAAAACACACTTAAAAATATATACGTATATTTGGTATGAGTATTTATACAAAAATATAAAGGTGTATAAAAATATACAATCGTAATTATATCAAAGTCATAGATCACATAGTTAAATATCCATTAAACACACCTATTTTAGCTGTTAAAATAATAATATAATATCCATTTTTTATAATATGCACGGATATAATTAAATTCATTAGCTTTACATAACGTGTTTTCTAAATTATACAACTCGAAGATCATTTACCAAAATACTGTTACAAAAACGTCATAGCTATAATCCACTAGTACTTATATAAAATATAGCCTGCTCCACAATCACAATACCGTCTACCGTATATACTCGTAATCTACATAGAATTTATACATATTTCCACTGAGATAGAATCATGCGTCCCTAAACACCGCCTTACCGACTAAAGGCAGATACCGTACCGCAGGCCCGCCATACGACAGTAGTTGTCTTACCGGCTCGAAGTACGACACGATCCAATACAGAAGCACCAGGTAAAATATTAAGGACACCAGGCGATCGAGTATGTACAAGCTGGAAAGGAAAAAGTTATCGATTTAGACAATGGTGTTGTTTTGTGTGGTTCGCGGCAAAGTGTAGACTACCTCTCTCAACCCATCATCATCATCATCAACCTATATCGGTCCACTGCTGGACATAGGCCTCTCCTAGCATGCGCCACAATGCCCGGTCATCAGTATTCCGCATCCAGCCGGACCCAGCAACCTTCTTCAGGTCGTCCGTCCATCTGGCCGGTGTGCGCCCACACTACGTTTACCCATACGTGGTCTCCACTCTAAGACTCGTCTGCTCTATCGGCCATCGAGCCTTTAACAGACGTGACCAGCCCACTGCCACTTCAGCTTGACCGAGACCCATGGCTGTCATAAAAGGCGACTAAGAGTTGATCAAGAGGATGAACAGCAGTATGCTCCCGTGTGCTAATCATCAATCCACTAACGAGCGTGGTGATATTGCAATATTCCCTATGACCGCTTATTATAGTGATCATTGGGAGGATTATCTTCAACAGTGGAGTTTTACGAGCGTACGTATTTGTGAGTTGACAACGGAATTAATCGACACCCATTGTTTAGGTTTGGCAGCCCTAGAGTTATGCTAACACGTCATCTAGGCAGGACTAGAAACAAAGAGAGACACTTATTTGGCAGTTAGCTACACAAGGTCATCATGGAAAATGGTTGTAAATAAAGTAGTGGACAAAATGATTCATGGGGAAATTATCATCATATACATAAATTTCCAATCAGGCAACTGAATAAACTGAATTTTGTGATACTTACTTACTACTACACACCACGAGTTGAAAAAATACCCTTGCATTTTAGCCAATACTGTAAATATTCTTATTTTTTAATGTCTACTTTTATATAGAAATGTCAGTTGATGTTTAAATTTAGTTACATTTGTCAGTGTGGTGTCCGGATTAAGAATATAGCACCACTAAATTTCCGCCTTCCTTTCCAATACCCCTAACATTACGAGTTTGCTACCGTTGTAATGCCATTTTGATAGGTGAGCATTTGGTCAATGTCGTTTATGTAACTGTTACATTTAAAATATTTTGGATAATCAAAAAAAGAATAATCTGTTTCTTTCCTAGGTACAAAATGATGAATTATTTTATCCGTGTGGTGTCCGGATTAATAATGTAGCACCACTCTATCTCCTCCCGTGGCTGTCGTAAAAGATGACTAAGGGACTCTAAACTAGAGGGATGGGCAGCAGCGTCCATTCTGTGGAACAGTAGCCATACTGTGCTCACCAACCCACTTGCCAAGCGTGGTGAGTACTGGCAATTTCACTTTAAAATCCGCACACACAACAAGCTACCGGTCGTTTCTGGGGGAGGCCTTTGTTCAGCAGTGGCGTCTTTTGGCTGATATGATGACATAGATATGAAAGTTTGAATGTTTGAGACTCCATCACGCATAAACGGCAGAACAGATTGTATAGAAATCTGACAATGGTCCTGGTCGATAATATATTGAAATAAGATACTCTTTAGTCGAATCGAGAATCGAAGAGGGTGACTGTAAAGCGGTCACCCCCCTGGGGGTTGATTTACGCACCTAGTGTAGCGGGAATGTATGTTTCTATTTGCAATTATACTGTTTGATAGATTGTACAAAATAATGAACAAAACTGATAATCAGAATCAATTAATAATAATTAATTCTGTTATGTTGTTTTACTATTACGATACATGAATAAACATTAAATTTATTTGTAAGCAATAATAGTTTATGTTCATCGGCAATTAAATTTGATGGCAGACTTAATCTATACAAATAAATAAAATTGAAGTGTCTGTTTGTAATATCAAAATAACAGCTTTTTACTTAATTCATATGAAAGTATATACGGAACATATAACAAAAAAACAATTTTTAAATTTTTTGTCTGTCTGTCTGTCTGTCTGTCTGTCTGTTTGTTCCGGGTAATCTCCGAAACGGCTGGACCGATTTTGACGGGACTTTCACTGGCAGATAGCTGGTGTTCTAAGGAATAACTTAGGCTATTTTAATTTTAGAAAAGTAATTAGGGTTCCGCGCAACAAAAAGAAACCCTTGAAATCCAATATATATATATTCTATGTCAAGTGTCTATGTCGAAGTACTCTAAATTCCTTTTAAATTGAACGCGGGTGAAACCGCGGGTCCCAGCTAGTACTTACTAAAAATGTATACTCCAAAACCGACTGAATTATTGACTACAGATTTATTTAATTGAAAAGCTTGTAATCATAGGCATTTCTCTCTGTTAGGTCATTACTATTTTTGGTTAAATGAATTATCAAAATCTTAAAACATTTTTATTACTGAATTGGAAAAGAATACTGCTATTTATATCTTTGTCGTCGAATCTACATTAAATTGCCTTCCCAAATTGTTTCACTCTTACGAAACTTGACTTCTATGTTGCCAAATATATTTAATACGTTCCTACGTAACAAACGTAACTTAGTATTCATCAAGAGAACTTTAACAAGAGGAAACAACTGCATAGAGCCACATACACGAAGAACAAGAAAATGAAAAAAATACGCTTGACACAGTTTATGAAAGAGCAAAATTGGACTTATGAGGTGGAAGGCCTGGTGACCGGAAATACAAGGGTCAGCCTAGTTTAGACACCAGTCTCCCACAGTAAATTTGAACATAACTATAACATTTTCATTATTGTGGTGAGAAAATAAAATAAAGAAATAAATAAACTTGTATTATGTATTAAACCCCGCTTGTTAGTTCGATTTTACTCGGTCATAAAGTGTGATTGGTCGTTTTTATTAGTAACATGCCAATAATAGATGGAATTTGAATTGATAAACGATGAATAGTTTCCTGCGTCATCATATCAGGCAATGGACGTCCGTGAACAAAGGCGGGAGGCCTTTATTTCCACAACAAGTGCTTACATACAGCCCGCATCCAACGACTCCCCGCGACCTTCACTAGGTGGTCTGTCCACCTCGTTGGAGGTCGTTCTACGCTGTGTTTTTCGGTGCGCGGTCTCTACTTAAAAACCTTTTTATCCCCTTATAACAGCTCTACGGGCAATCTGCCCTGCCCATTGCCAGTTTACTAAGCCTTTTATTTATATACATATAATATGTAGAAAACACAAATCAAACTTACATGTTATTTTGTAACCTAGCTTTCGGCAGATTCTCCATCTTCTCCTTCAAACAGTATTTCTTCCCACCAATCATGCAGCTCTCTATATACGGCGCATCCTCTATGATAGTTATGTCCATCGGGAAATTCTCTCTGTCAACTGGATTCAGTAGTTCAACTAGAGACTTAAAGTTGTTGGTGTCGAACCACCATTCCCGAGTCGTAAAGTATTGCAGCACTTCCAAACCTATTGATATCCTGTTCTGAATGCGTACCATGCTGGAACCAGGAAGGAAATACATTTAATGCAAAGGTGACACTGAGTGAATCAAGAATTGAATTGTAAGTTTTTTTTCATTGTGCAAGTAAATGCTGCGGTTCGAAGACAGGGAGGTGGCCTCAATTTGCCAGTCCGATGCATGGCCGTGTCAGTGATGGAACTTCACCCGTACCAAGGTGCGGTCTGTAGCAATAGGCCTGCTAGTATCCAGCTTAAATATCCAGTAGACTACTCAGTTATTAATGCTATGAAATGGAACAACTTAAAAATAAAATAGTGCACGATTGGCTGCAAGCCGTTGAATGGCACGCGCGCACTCATCATGTAAATGTGCTTGTCACTTTTTAGTTTTGAAAAAGGTGTCTATACTCTTTTACTGCTTTTGTTCATTAGTGGGATATAGATTCTATTAAAATATTGATACAAAAACAATATAGCAGGTACAACGCAGCAAAGTACTTAGTACTCGTTGCGCGCAGGCTAACATGTTCGGCCGTTGACCGTTTAGCCATGTAACAGCATACGCAGCACCGGATGAAATTGGTTACTGGCATTATCAGGCCCAGGTTCATTGATTAAATACCAGCTGCAACTATATATTTCCTTTGGTAAAACATAATAACAAACAATGTATTGGTAGGCAAATTCACTGGTGGTGGGTCTCTTATTGCACTCTAGTGTGATCATAAGAGGACCCGGAGCCTCCCTTAAGTGCTGAAAATTACCGCCCCAGTGGTTTTAGCAGGTAGGAGTACGGCATGCCCCTTCATCCTTCCCCGGGGTGGAGGAAGTTCACATAGATTTTCCACTGGGTCCAATAAAAAAGGGTCTCTTATTGCGACTATTACTTGGATTTGCTGGAGGGAGTACTTTCTACGCTCTTTCTGCCGGTCCAGGAACGTCCTGGTCCTTTTCCACTCCTATTGCCTCGGATTGGGCTGAGGAATTGAGAGTTTTGAAAGGGTAGTTGAACTGAGCTGTAGGCTGTCTGAAAGCTTGCAACACCGTTTTTAGGGTTCCGAACGTCCGAAGGAATAAAACGGTGACACCTTTATAGGATCACTCGTGTGTCTGTCTGTCACAGCCAATTTGCGCCGAATCTACTTGACCGATTATGGTCTTGAAATAGCATGGTAAATCTTTCAATATTGTGCGTTTTCACTAAAGTTTGCAATTGGAATATATGGGAGAACATGTTTTTCAACTACGATGTTAAGTTTGTTCTTGTGTTAAGTTATTGGTACAAGAGCGATTTCAACAATAGACGAAATATATTAGTTTCGACAAACATATTTGGGTTATAAAAAACTGATTTTAAACATTGTGTGGATAAAATTTTCATCGTACGGAACCCTCTCCACACTTTTTTAAAACAACCTTGTCTTGTCGTTGACGAGACGAGCAAGTCATTCGCCTGATGGTAAGCGATATAACAATAAGAAAGCTACCCAGAACTAGCCCAGCGAAGTACCATACGGCGTTCGTCACCTCCAGACGCAAAGTTATTTAATTTCTTATGCCCAGTAATTTTACTAGCTACCAAACTATTATATATATTACATAATAATATATATTGTATAATAATTTATTAGGTTCGAACCAGAACACTAATGTCTAAAGTTGAAACACTACTTAGCTTAGCGGTGAATATCTGGACTGGGGTGGTACTTTATTTTTTTAAATGGTGCCTGTGGAAACTATGCATGAACTTCCTCCGCCCCGTGGATGGATGAAGGTGCATGCCGGACACCTACCAGCTAAAACCGCTGGGGTGGTCATCTTCGACACTTAAGGTTGGCTCCAGGTCCTCGTATGATCACACTAGAGCCGCCCATTGGTGCAACGCCTATAGGCACATCGGTAACCCCCCTCCCCAGGGGTATTGTAAAGGATCCCCGAAGCGTTCCTGTGCACTGTGCTGTGCTGCGCACACGGCGGCGCGTCACCACATGCGCGCCACCGGGACTGGGATGGGACCTAGCCGGATTCTTGCTATAAGGAACCTACCATCAGTGTAAAGTGGAGGGAGATAACGTGCGAACACTGATGACAGTAATTTATTGTCCAGCGGGGAGTCCTTCGAAGGTACCATACAGCTTGCCGAGCAACCGATGGCAGTGGCACCTCACAAAACCGGTACGCTATGGTTCCACACACTACACGCTTCCACGGTGCCAATAGGTATATCTCGGAGGGGATGACTGTAAACCGTGAACACTTAAAAGGGCCACCCCCCAAGACACGTTTCGGGTAGAATCATATAAGATCCCCCCGAAGACTTGCTGTGCGCCATGCTGCGCACAAGGGGCAGCACAGCACTTGTTTAACACAAAATAACCTATACTCACAATCGCTTCTGCCTGAACAAAAACAGCAGGAAATCGATGAAGTAGGCTGGTATAATGTGGTAAAAGAACACACACAGGTCGTGATAAAATTTGTTGCTCCTGATATCCCCGCCAGGGTACCACAGCGGGCCCTCGAAGGGGAACTTGCGCACGGTGGCCTTGCCAATGTCCAGGACTTCCTTCCACGTCGTGTTGCGATCGTCGCCTGTCGTTATGTTGTAAACAGGAATCTCTAGTTGTCTGAAATTTATTAAAACTTTTAGTCTATGGTTCGCTGATGTGTGGTTCAGCTAAAATACCCTTAGTACGGTACAAAACGAGATTTAGATTTAATAGAACTCGAGTCTGGAGTTCAGAATTTATGTTGGACAGATGTAATCTCAACTCAAGTTCTGCTTTCATTTTATTTTTAGTATTATATTGCTTTTTATTTAGAGTAGCTTCTTCCTTACCCCCAGATGTAAGTAACAACCTAGTCTAAGTCCCGGTTTACGAACATTAATCTAAACTTAAGTTGAACTTGAGTTGAGATTGTATCAATTGCATATAAATGCTCGTATTATGATTTTTTAAATAACCATGCAATTTCCAGGCAGTTCAGTTTACGGGCTTAAACTGATAGGTTATATTTCATATGCTGACTGACTTTACGCTGGATAATTTGTCTACGGCTGGCTTGTAATTTTATACTGTACCATTCAGTACTATGACTAAATACTTATCGCTCAGTTACAGTGTAAACTGCCTGGAAATAAGAGTTCGTAATAAGGCCCCCTGGATCTGTGAGTTAGGGTTCACATTTGGTCTGTGGCCCTCTACGGGGCGCCTGTTTGGTCATCTCGACTTTCAGGCGTCCAGCGCTGCAGAACCAAGATCCACGGTCTGCAGCGTAGAGCGGCTATACGGATCGCTCGAGGATACCGAACGATGTCCTTTGAGACGGCAACTCTGTTGGCGCACTTTCCGCCTTTTGATATCTTGGCGGAGATAGATGCGTGGGTGTATCACCAAATACGATCCCTCCACCAGAGCGGTGAAGGCGTGCCATCAGGGGCGCTCGAAATTTTGAGGTGGCAGGTTCGGCGGCGTGTACTCGAGCTATGGCGCGAGCGGCTCATACTGCCACAGTACGCGCAAAAGCGCGTCGTCGAGGCTGTCTTGCCGCTCTTCAGAGCCTGGCTAAAACCACTGGACCTCGTAAGATCACACTAGAGCCGCCCATTGGTGCCACGCCTTTAGGCACATCTCGGAAGGGATGACTGTAAAGCGGTCACCCCCTCTAGCGGAGGGAAGGCGACTGTAAAAAGGTCGCCCCCCCCCCGCAGGCACTTCTCGGGGAGGATTGTCAAGGATCCCCCCAAGCCTCGCTTGCTGCGCACACGGCGGCACGTGACCACGTGCGCGCCACCGTCTTCCCGGGGGTCGCTCGGTGTGAGCACGCAGATTCCCCAATCTGCGCGCCCGCGACCCCCGAGGCCCGCGGTGACGGCAGGGGGCTCAGGCGTGTTGGACTTGGGAGCCGGGATGGTTGTTGCCCCGGCGCCGTCTCGTCCTTCTCCGTGCGGGATCAGCCCTCTTCCGATCCCGCTCTGCAGTCTCCTTCTGGAGCATGACCCTCTCGCAGAAGGAGACCACTGCACTCCAATTTTCATGCTCTGCCAACATAGCCGACACTACTGCCGGCAGAGAGAGATCTTGCCCGATCCGATCGATCAGGATCCGCCACTCAGCCACCCTCGCAGGGCACTCCTCGAGCGTGTGCTCTGCGGTATCCTGGTCGCTTCCACAATGGTGGCACTGTGCCGTAACCTCGCGTCCTATTCTGTGCAGGTACGCACCGAAACAACCGTGACCGGTGAATACCTGCGTCAGACGGTAGGTGATGCGCTCGCTCCTTCTGAGCCAGGCTCCGAAGAGTGGCAGGATGGCCTCGACGACGCGCTTGGTCGCGAACTGCAACCTTAGGCGTTATCGCCATATCTCAAGTGCGCGCCGTCGAGCCAGCCGCCTCATTCTGTCAAACGCCCCTGAAGGCACGCTTTCCCCACTTTGGCGGAGGGAACGTGTCTGGTCATAGACCCACGCATCCATCTCCGCCTGGATGTCGAAAGGTGGAAAGCGTGCCAGGAGAGTTGCCGCCTCATAGGACACTGTCCTGTATCCCCGTGCGATCCGTATAGCCACTCTGCGCTGCAGACTATGAAGTTTGGTTCTGCAGCACTGGACGCCAGACAGCCGGGATGACCATACAGGCGCCCCGTAGAGGGCCACAGACCGCACGACGCCCCCGTAGAGACGGCGAACTTCCTCGCTCGGTCCCCCGAGATTGGACAGCACCCGGTGCAATGCACCCACTACCCTCTTGACTCGGGGGGCGAGGCGCGTGAAGTGCTCTTCGAAGCCCCAACGACTGTCCAGGGTGAGCCTCAGGTACTTCATGTACTGGCCCACCCTGAGAGCGTCGGATCCTGGTCGATCGGATCGGGCAAGATCTCTCTTTGCCAGCAGTAGTGTCGGCTATGCTGGCAGAGCATGAAAATTGGAGTGCTGTGGTCTCCTTCTGTGAGAGCATAATGCTCCAGAAGGAGGTCGCAGAGCGGGATCGGGAGAGGGCCGATCCCGCTCGGAGGAGGAAGACACGGAGCCGGGCTAACAACCACCGCGGTGCCTGTGTCCAACACGCCTGAGTCCCCCCCTGTCGACTTATATGGCAGTCGTGTTATATGATGCCTTGGGGGTCGCGAGTACACTTATTGGGAAATCTGCGTGCTCATACCGAGCGACCCCCGGGAAGACAGCGACACCGCTGCACACGCATGTGGTCACGTACCGCTGTGTGCGTAGCACGGTGCATAGTGGGGCTTCGAGGGAATCCTTTACAATCCCCTCGAGAGATGCCTGGGGGGTGGCCTCTTTACAGTCGCCTTCCCTCCGCTCTAAAGGGGATGACCGCCTTACAATCATCCCCTCCGCGACGTGCCTAAAGGCGTGGCACCAATGGGTAGCTCTAGATGGAGATCTTTCGAGTTCCTGGAGCCTCCCTTCGGTGCCGACGATGATCACTCCGGTGGTTTTAGCCGGTAGGAGTCCGGCATGCCCCTTCGCCTTTTCCCGGGGCGAAGGAAGTACATGAGGTATTTCCACCGGATCAATAAAAAAAAGGGTTCACATTTGACAAACACAGTCTAAACTTGAGTTCTACTTAAATTTTGATTCTTAATCTGTAATAATAATCTTCTACCTATATATAAAAATGAATGTTTGTGTTTATGTCCTTTATAGAATCGTAAACTATGCATTTGATCATGTCATGATCTTCAGCAAAGTGTTGTGCATGAGCCCACAAAGGATTCTGAGTTGGTACGACCAATCTTTGACAGATGGCGCCACTATCATTCCGTCTTTCCTTCAAATTTATTTTCGTAAGTAGCGTAGCAACGCGCGCACGGTAAAGCTAGTGTTAAATAAATTCTTTCACTTCACTCACTTCAATGAAATTAAAAAACGTCCTAGCTGTTATCCACGAGTTCGTCTGCGATGCACTGATTCAAACCTTCGCGGACTTTCATTGGGTTATAAAAAATATCCTTTTCAACGACATAATCTACTTCGATGCTAAATTTGATTGAAATAAGTTCAGCTGTTTGAAGGTGATGTAGCCTCAAACATACAACCGTTCACATTTCTAATACGTGGTGCCGTGGTGCCGGCTACGAATAGCACCAACCCATCTCATCCCGTGGGTATCGTAAAAGGCGACTATGGAATTAGCCGGAGAACGGGTAGCAGTGTCCTTCGAGTACTTTAACACCTGAACTGCAATCGCCAACCCGCTTGGCAATTTTTAACCTTTAGATTTTTAAGCCTTTATTCGGTTGAAATGGTGATGATGATGAATAAATTGATATACCTCTGAGTGCTCTTGCCAGTTTTGTACCCGATGATAATGATGCTGTTGATGGCCATATCAACGGGGATGACCTCAGCATGGTAGTGTCCGTAGCAGTGCATGGAGCGGATAACTCCCTTGCCGGCGCCCACCATTAGGCCGATGGGCCCGTTCAGGTTGTCCACCCAACCGGGCGTAGGCTCCTTGTACGATGGAGTTACTGGAATATACAGAAGGATGGTTGGTGGTAATAAGATTTAACAAATATTACGTACATAATATACATACTCTGCGTATGCATTATACAAATTGGTCCCAGTAAGAACTGATGCATTACTCACGGCATATCATGGCTTAATAATCCACCGGAATTAATAATAGATCTAATCCGAAATCTTTGGATATCGGATTACGGATGTACATAAAAGAACAATCATGTTTGGCATTTGTGGCGTACATATACGTTACGTACTATAAAATTCTACAATCATATTTCTACAAGTATTAATAATACAATAATAATAATCAATGAAAGAATACAGAAAATCTTTTTAGTTCTTGCTTTTTTAAATATATCGTTTGGCTATGCGTGATGTCTGTGTCCGATAAGTTTATTTCTCCATTTTTACTTCTATATTTCCTCTCGACCGGAGCGGTCTGTAAAGATTCCTATGTTTTGTAGTGGTCGGTTCCAGCCTTAACTTTTAAGATAAATAAGATAAGATCTTTATTTGTGAAAACATGAGTTTATATAGTATATTAAACATGCCATATGGTGCCGGCTACGAATAGCACCAACCCATCTCATCCCGTGGGTGTCGTAAAAGGCGACTGAGGGATAAGCGGGAGGATGGGCAGCAGCGTCCAACTCAACAACTCAACTGCGATCGCCAACCCGCCTGCCAAGCGTGGCGATTATGGCAAAACCCCCCAATGAGCACATAACACACCGATATCAGTCGTTGTGGTGATCTTTGAGGGAGGCCTGTGTCCAGCAGTGGACTTTATTTGGCCGAAATGAAAACTTGCAAAGTGTAAATTGCCATTCATGTATATTGCCATCACCAGCTTCAGAAATGGACTGGATAAGACTACTTATCCCATTTGAAGATGCTACGGCTCCATTTACACCCTGTATTATAACGTTTTACAGTATAAACAAAGCACAAGTCAAGTTCACCTATGCTAGGTCGAACAACAACGACAGGCAGTTGCGGGTAGCTCTCTCTGACTAGTGCTTCAGCGAGCCGCTTGGAGTACGTGTAGGAGTTGGGATGTTTTTGGTAGATGGTAGGTCCTAAAAGTGTCAGCTGTTGCTCCGACAGCCAACTCGCCGCGCGGAGCACTTCATGCGGATCCGTTGGAGGGTCGAACACCTGAGGGTTATGCAAGGGTTTGTTTTAAGATAATGAACACTATTACAATATCTCTGAAGTCAAAATATGTATTTGAGAAACCTTTTAGGTTGCGGGTTTATTCATAGCGTCCGCTATGGTACCAGGTGTAAAATTTAAGTCTACTGAAATTCCTCACATTATGAAAGCTACGTCAAGGGTTAAATTCCCTGGCTATGTCGGGCTCAGTATCGAACACCTTAAATATGATGGCCCACATATGCCCATAGTGCTTATGATACTGTACAGCTTCTATGTGAGCCATGGTTACCTGCCCGAAGAGATGATGCGAACAGTGGTTGTGCCTATAGTAAAAAATAAGACTGGTGACCCCGCGGACATCGGTAACTATAGGCCCATTTCATTAGCTACTGTGATCTCGAAGGTGTTTAATGGCATGCTTATACACAACTAAATAAATGCATAACGCCTTACGTATGACCAGTTTGGGTTTCGTGCAATATCGTCAACGGAAAGTGCGGTGTTGTGTCTCAAGCATGCTGTCACGTACTATACGGGGAATACCTATTTATGCCTGTGTTTTAGACCTTTCTAGAGCATTTGATCTGGTTTCCTACGATGTTTTATGTAGCAAATCAAAAAAGTTAAACTTCTAGCAGAAATCATCAACTTTCTGAAGTCTTGGTATGGAAATCAGATCCATAATGTACGATGGGCTGGAACCTTGTCTCATCCATATAAGTTGGAGTGCAGGGTGAGACAGCGGGGGTTGTGCTCACCAACGCTCATCAACAAGCTAATCGAGGGGCTCAGCAGAACCAGAGTCGGATGTCATATAAACGAAATCAGCGTCAATAATATCAATTACGCGGACGATATAGCTCTGCTGAGTGCCTCGATCAGTGGCTTAAGAAAATGAATTGCCATATGTGAAGTATACTCCAAAATACACGGCCTGGCTTATAGTGGCATAAAATCTAAGATTATAATTTTTGAGGCCAGGGGCCAGGGCCCTTGTGTAAACCTACAGAGAGTATTAAAATTTAAATATCTTGGTCACATATAGACCGTCGACCTCAAGGATGATGCGGACATTGAGCGAGAGCGGAGGGCGTTGTCGATAAGAGTAAACACTGCATGTTCACTGCATGCTCGCAGGTTTTCACGTTGTTCCCTTAAAGTGAAAATCATGCTCTTTCGAGCGTACTGTACAACTTTTTAAACATATCACCGCTAGGACCGAGATGTACTCAAACAGCATACAGGGCCCTCCGTGTGCAGTACAACAACACGTTTAGGGCGCTGGTAGGGTTGCCTCGCTTCTGTAGCGCATCAAGGATACATAGATTGCTTCCACTCAACGCTGCATAAAAGGTGTGCTTCCCTGGTGCGCAGGCGGTGCGGTCAGTTCTACGAGTATCTTGACCATGATTGTAAACAAGTTGGACTGCACATACGTGAATCATTGCTGCGCCATCTCACACGGGTGAAGCAGCAGTAATTCACATAACCATTTGTTGAAGTGATGTTTAAAAAAGCTAACATAGTTGTAAGCACTACTAACCTTTTCAATTCAATGTTATTTGAATAAATATATGTTTATTATTTTCATGTTTGTATATTCACGGGCTGATATCCCCCGTAAGAGGAAACCTGGTCTTTTGATAGGCTTACGCGGGACATGAGTCCAACACGTAGAGGCCCTTTAGAGAATGTTAATCTAAAATGTAATGGGACACTAACTGCGGAGTCACAATTATACGGTCTATTGAAATGGATTTAATTCTATTTTCACCTTTAAGTAAAATTCTGTGGCAGGCGGTGACTTGCCACTCACAAGATGGGCCCCCTAAATGGCCACCACTATAGGCGACATGGAGCAACACCGGTGTGAGCGGCTCGGGGTGTCGAGAGGTGCGGCACCGGTTTCACCATTGCGTGTCTCGGAGACTAGGGGTGGGTTTCCCCGTTATTAGGCCATTAGACACTTCCACCCCCGAGCATATAGCTCTGGCGGCCCAACTTTGATCGGCCAACTAAGGCAAGCTAGAGGTGAAAGTCCTGCGGGCACTAATGGAGTTCCCCTCCAGCCGACCAATAAAGGGAGGAAGAAAATAAAGCAGCTACTTTAATCTGCCCTCCGGCATTACCTTATCCCATAATGATATAACGACTGCCCAGATAATTAATTTATTATTATTATGATTTTGGCACTCTGATCCTCACGTACATTCAATGCGTCACATAATTCATACAAGGCATTATGGTATTTGCGACAAATCATTAATGTATCAATGCCATATGTTAAAATTTTATCTGATTTGATTGCAACATACCTAAATGTAATGTCCATTTTATTCGATTTTATACTTTATTTTTTGTTTTTATAATTATTGATTAATATTATACAATGGATTCCTTTACCTTTTCAGCCAGTCTCTCATAATCAGGGTAGCAGAAAGCAGTTGACAAGTGTATGAAGGCGACAAGCTTCTGCATCTTCTTGGCCATGTCGAGCACCCTCAGGGTGCCTTTTGTGTTCATCTCCAGACCTTCCTTCAGAGGCGCTTCCAACCGCAAGCTGGCCGCAAAGTGGAAAACTATTGACACCTAGATCTCAAAAAATATGTGTTAGAGTGAAAGTGCCAAGTCTAAAGTAGTTGTAGTAGTTGGCTGTAGTTCGAAAATGAGCCAACTCGACCGAGTAAGTCCAAGCATTTACAGAATATCGGAAGACCCTTCCCCTTTCTCTCCTCACTCTTCCCTTTAGCTCAGTTAATTTATCTAATAAATTCAACTTCAACACGAGTACAAAATATTTAGTAGTGGATATTACCGAGCTGACATGTTTTTTATCTTACATGCTTAGAACAATCATACTTAGAAGGATAATGTCACATGGATCGCTGTCGCGAACGCGTAACCTGAACACTTTACATGTGTGCGTAAGCAGCATATGTATACGTTCGCTTTGATACAAACAAACGTATAGACAATGATGTTAGGTATAGTTAGCTATGTTCGTCACATCGCAAATCATCTTAGTTCATTATTGTTGTAGTGCAGCGTGCACAAGGAAATTACAGAGTACAACGGGCCCCCAGCGAATAGTGTCATATTTGTCACCGTTCAAATGTTTACGCATTTCGTGTGTAGTGTGCCTATAATTTTATTCGTAGCTTACAAGTATCTCTAATTAAATCAACTATCGATATCGGAAAGCTTGCGTGTAAGGTACACGTATAATGTATGTAAGACGGTGGGCAGTCGTAAATTAATCAGTGTATTAAAAGTGGTGATATAATTAATGTACAGTGCCACTTACATTGTTACAGTGTATATTTATGTAACCAATAAAACATAATAAAAGAAAAGTCGGGTTGGTTATGTAATCATAGAATCATGAATGGGTTGGTACATTAAGTTATGTCATACACGCCACTGTTTGTATAACAAAATGTGTGTGAAGAAATTTCATCATATAATGTCGGTCACATCAAGATTTACGTCTTTTTTGTCTTTGAATATAACGATCAACTTGATTTATTTAAAGTAATAATATAAAAGCGTAATTCAGTAACTTAATAAAGATAATGGAACAAAAAAAAGTGTTATGAAAATGGCTTCACAATACATTACATTAGCATTTATAATTTAAAGATAGAGTTATAAGTAAAAATAACATTTCACTTCAGTTAATGTAATCTTGTTAAAACTTTAGCTGGGCGGTAGTTTCTAAATTAATTTAAATTTGGGGAATTAGCCATTTCAAGTTTGCATTTGTCTGGTGGCATCCCACGCAAATTTTGTGATATGTACAATATACTTCTACATGTTCCATAATAATTTTGGCCACCTACATAATATTGACCTTAATTAGCGCAGTGCCTAAGCGTTAGTTTATCTATAAATATTTAAAAAAGGTAATATAGTGACATTCAATTTAATTAATAGTGTCGTATGTTATGGCAAGTAAAATTACATTCAATAAATTTGAACAATGCTGTAGTATGGCATGGTATGGTACGGCAAACAGTTGTGATACTCGTCACCAGAATCAAGAGTGATTTAAACACGTGGTTGCACTTTCCTTTACATTGTAAACCGCTTTCACTGATGTTTGCACATATCTGGTTGTATGTATTCTTAGGATATGGTTTCTCAAACTAACATATTTCTGAGTAACGGAGAATTTACAGTAATTATTTTAACTTTTCAATAGAATTTATGGCTTTATTCAAAAGATTTTAAGTTGAAATTATAGATATTTGCTCAATTCATCGATAAATCGATGTTAAAATATCGAGGTTTTATCTCTCAATATCGATATGTAGCTAATATATGTAAATATCGAACTTCTCTAAGCTAATATTATAAATGCATTAATTACTAAACATGTTCTTATGGCAATAATACTAATGAGGGAGACTGGTCTGGAGGTTGTTGAGTTTATAATTACGAGGCCGGTTTAACGTAAAAACTGACATTGTTTGTCTTTTGTAACCAACATGTTGTTTGACCTTGAACTGTGGCCAACGATTAACTCTGTGTACATCGTCTACAGACAACGTATATGGAGGGAAATACAATGTATGAAATTGAATAAGCTTGGATGTATGTAATGAATAAAGGTGACATGACATTTTGACTTAACTATTACGGTTTAACTACAAAAAGTTAACCTCAAGTTGAACACGTATCTACTTATTTAGAAAAATCCTGCACAGTTATTCATCTTCAGCTGTCGTTTAGAGTTAAACATGATTTAGATTGGTCTAGATACCATTTTAAACAGTGTCTAAATTATTAAACACTGATTAACTAAAAAAGCATTAAAAAGGGTTATGTATCTGTTGAGGAAAGTAGCTAGAGTGGCGAAAGTAAATTTTGTATGTCATAAGATGGAAGATATGTGTAACTATGTAGGTAATAACAACGCGCAAACGACCACGTACTGTGCGGGACAAAGGCATCCTGGGGACTCACCTCTAATTTCCAACCAGTTCAAGCAAGCTGGCGTAAACTGTGTGGAGTTCATATTAATCCCGCTTATTATTAGTTACAAAATACTAGTGGTCGCCAAGAGGCCGAAATTCGACCGTAATTTATTTTTGCTTTTATTTCATTTTAGGTATTTACAACACGTATTGTGCAGAAAGTTAATTTCTGCACTCCTCCTCAGTATAAACTTCGACTATGTCGACTATGTTCGAATTATAGTATTATAATTATTATAGGTGTGTTACCTCATTATAGATCTCGTCTAACTGTTCTTTATTAATGCCCAGCTCATCATACGTTATGTCACCGGTCACTGGGATCAGCTTCTTCATAACATGCGGCTTTTCCTCTCTGATTCTCTTGAATAGCTGAAATATATTACAATCATCATCAATCATTATTGAAAAATTCTACAACTTATTTTTGTTTTTCAATACAATAAATAAGTTTTTTAAATGCGAGATCGCTTTGCATAGACGAGTTGTCAAATAAGACTAAAGAAGATAATTTTTATATCATCATTTCGGCCTAATGAAGTCCACTGTTGGACACAGGCCTCCCTCAAAGATCATCACAACCACCGATATGAATGTGTTTTGAGCTCATTGGGGGGTTTTGCCATAATCGCCACGCTTGGCAGGCGGGTTGGCGATCGCAGTTGAGTTGTTAATGTACTCGAAGGACGCTGCTGCCCATCCTCCGACTAATCCCTTAGTCGACTTTTACGACACCCATGGGAGGAGATGGGGTGGTGGCATTCTGAGCCGGCACCACACGGCAATATATATATATAATTTTTATATACCACGGTTTTATAACGATTTAAAAAGTTGAAAATAAATTCCCTTCAATGAAAATGTTAACAAAAAATCTGTAACATACGCGATGTAACCCGTTTAAAAGTGTTTTATGTAACACGAAATAATATTAAATGTAAAATAAAGCGTGAAGTGCTCGATATCAAAGGTAGATTAACTACGAGAATGTAAGTAGAGTGCACCCCACGTTTTTATTTTATAATTTAACATTAAACATTATTTTGAGCTTTTTGGTTCATATTCCATTTTCAAGAGAATACGTTCGTTTTAAAAAATCATAAATTTTTACCATTTTCATGCAAAGTCAACCAATTCTTAGCCATGTTTAAAATTTAAGTCTCTAGCATGGGGAAGTTAGTAAATCATCTACAAAATTATCCCAGAAAAGACATACAAGAAACTGAGTTAATAAAAACGTGGGAAAGAAGACGAGACTTGGAAAGTATTTATTCATTATATGAGACTAAATTAGAATAATTTTTAACAGTTCATCCTATTTAATGTATGTAAATACCTAGTCGAAAAATATGAACTAGCCGTAAACCCACGCGAAGGGATTTACTCGTACATTTATGTAATTCGTTTCGTAAATAGCATTGCAACACTCACAGGCAGTTTCCACATTTCTTCGATGCGTGTCTCTGGTGATTTGCCACGTTTAGACCGCACCAATGCGTACACGCAGCCCAAGTCTGGCACGCTATACAGCATTTTTTCTATTAAGACTTTGCCCATTAACCCCAAAGCACCCGTCACCAAAATCTTCCGACCTTTGTACCATTCGTTCACTTCTGAAGTCATCGTGGTAGCTGAAAAGAACAAAATAATGTTAATTAAATAAAAACCATTATAAAAAATGTATGTACAAAATCTAAGAGATTCGGACCAAAAAATGAATGTAAAGGTCCGGCTATTATTGTCAAGCTGATTTTATCATCAGTGAGTTCTAAAGTCTTTCTCGCAAGAGTAAAACGCATCTACAATGAATAATTATTCGTCACACTGTTAAATTAGTAACTGTTATAGATCATTATAGAACTGAAAGAACTATTATGGAAATATTAGTATCATTATAGAGCAAAGTATGTGCAAGTTGATTGATTCATACTGTCACAGCTGCTTTATTGTGGTGTGAAGTCAGTAGAAATGTAGAGACATATCTTTTTCAAAATAAAACGACTGGAGCCTGGATGCGGAAGCCGGAAACACGGGTGTTATGGCGCAACTTGGGTGAGGTATAGGGCCAGTGGTGGACTGCGATAAGCAGAATTGATTGAAAAAGATAAATACGATAAATACTTTTTGCTCAGGTGATATAATTCTAAGGCAAAAACAAAAATAAATTATAATAAAAAGAAAAATGTCAAGGATGTCAACATCTGCAGAAATTATGCATTCATTCATGAAATTGCACATAAGGTAGGTTTCATGTGATTTTGTAGAATTTTTACCAGAAATTAAATGTTCAACCCAAACTCGGAATACCAAATTTTAATCGGTGCTTATTTAACAGTTTCTGCTACTGTGTGACAAATTATGTGCCCAATTCGTTTTTAAAGATGGATTGACCTTATCTTCCGACGATAACATGGCAGGTATCTATATTTTATTGATTTTAATCGTTCATATTTACAGTACCCTTAAAACGTAAAACCGTTGGTTATCTTAAATTGTGGCGGTCAAACAGCGGTCACTCCCTGTAAAATGATGATGATTTCAATCTCCCAAAACTGAAAGAAAGAAAGACTGAAGAAAGTCCACTCAACACGAGCGAGTACCGTAATAGAAGTGTAATCAATATCTCCTATTTTGCATTGATGAAAACCGTAAGTCTTATGACCCCCTGGCGTATCATATCTTAAAAAAAGATTGGAACGTACAATATTATTCTTAAATTAACTTTTTTACTTTACCCTTTTTATCTTGTTTGTTTTCTTCATAGATCGGGATTAACATTTATCCTCTCGCAAGTACTGATTGACAGTATTGTTAAATATTTTATTGGTTATTTTAAGGTTTATTTCCAGCCTATATAAGGTCTTACTTTATTAATATAAAATGTCTTAGGAGGTAAATCTATAGGTTGCAATGATGCATTTTAACAAAAAAAAACATAACATCAACCTTTATTTTATACATATTCGAAATTGATTTAAATAATTCATGTTTCCATGCATTGCATTGCATTCCATGCAAACAGCATCAAAAGCGCAATTCACCACGTTAAAACTGTAGGTCATCACTATTGTCTTTTTAAAAATACTGTGGTACTGTCACCGAACACGCACACACAATAACACTTAAACGTGTTTGAAAATGGTCCCGTCGAACAACAATGTGGTTGTTTAGTAGCCCACCAGTGTGTGTTAACATTTGAAATTAATTCTATATCATTTATAGAGCCTAGCCCTTAAATATTATTCATTATTAAAGGCTAATACCTAAGCTATACTTATAGCTTTAATACCCTATAGAAATGATCTCCCTTGTATGATGTCGGCATTATCTAATATAATATTATTTACTGATGACACATCACTTATTTTTTAAATCAATAAGACGGTCAATGAATTTACACACGTTAATGATAATTTATCCTCTTTGCCTAGATGGTTTGCTGTAAGTAACCTTTTTATGAAATAGTAATAAAAACAAATGTTTGAAGTTTTCATTGCCAAATGTACCTCAAGTCGAATTGGAAATAATTCATGAACGCAACAAATTCGAGATAGTAAATGAAGCTGTATATCCAGGTATAACACTTAATTCGAAATTACAGTGGGGTGCTCATATAAAGGCTCTGTCCAATAGGTTAAGATCTGCTGCATTTGCAGTCAGAAAAGTTAGGCAACTCACTGACGTAGCTACGGCCAGACTTGTATATTTTGCGTATTTCCACAGCATAATGTCGCATAGCATTCTGTTGTGGGGAGCGGCGGCTAATGTAGATTCAATATTTATATTATAGAAGAGAGCCATCCGCGCCATCTATAATATGGGTCCTTGCGAATAACTCAAAGAGATCTTTAAAAATGTTAATATACTAACAGTGCCCTACCTTTACATTTTTGAAAATATTATATTAGTCCGTAAAAACCTGCTAATGTTTAATGTAAAGAGATTCATTGTATAAATACTACAAATAAACAAAATTTTTTTGTCAATAACAAATAAAATAATGCTGAGGAAACTGTTTTCGATTTTACAACAAGAAACCTAAAACAACTACTGATCTCACAGACTCCCAAGTTTTAAGCACACGTTAAAACAATTCTCATAAAAAGCCTACTATAGGATTAAAGACTATGTTGACGATAGGGACATATATATCATCATTTTTTCATCATTTCGGCCGAATGAAGTCCACTGCTGGACACAGGCCTCCCCCAAAGATCACCACAACGACCGATATGGATGTGTTGTGGGCTCATTGGGGGGTTTTGCCATAATCGCCACGCTTGGCAGACGGGTTGGCCCTAACGGGCCTACAACACAAAAACATACCGGTCGTTGTGGCAGTACTTATTTGGGGGAGCAGTGGATGTTTTTCACCCGAAATGATAATCTTAATATCTAGTTAAATATTTTAATGGTTGTCTGGAAGATGTTTTTTATTTTCATTTTTGCTATAAGTCCGCTTATTATACTGCTATTATTATTGCTGCTATATATTATTTTGGAGTAAAATGAAGTATACTCTACTCTACTCTACTCTAGCATCAAGTATTTTAAAAGAGTATCCATAGAGTTTCTTGGCGGTTCTTCTCCATAGGATCAACAAATTAGAACCGTGCAACTTAAATTCTGCCGTTTCCTAAGTACCAGTAATTTTATTGGTTAATGTGAAATGAAAGTGTTTGACTTTGACTCAACCTGGCTACGTTTCTCCTTAAAACATCAGCCATCTGCCATTGAGAGTCCCGTCAAAATCGGTTCAGCCGTTTCAGAGATTAGCCGGAACAAACAGACAGACATACAGACAGACAAAAAGTTTAAAAATTGTATTTTTGTTGTTAATTCCATATATATTTTTATATGCATTTAGTAAAAAGCTGTTATTATGTTATGACATTACAAAAAGACACTTCAATTTTATTTATTTATATAGATATAATGTAGACTATGCTTTTACATTCCGTATGGTTCTCGGAAATGAAGAGGCCACTATTCTCCCCCATGGGTGTGGTCAAAAGGCGACTAAGAGTCGATATCAAGAGGATAGGCAGCAGCATCCTCCCGTTTGGCAATTACAAAATACTGTGATTTTGAATTTGCCAATTCACACCACTCTTGGCAGGCGGGTTGGTGAGCGCAGAACGGTTACTGTTCAATAGAAGTGCAGCTGCTGCCCCGCAAAAGGTGACTTAGCCGGGGGATGGGCATCAGCGTACTTCGAGTACATTTACGATTCAAATGTGATCGCTAATTTGTCTGCCAAGCGTTGCGGCGATGGCACAACCCAATGAGCACACAACACAAATCAAGACCGGTCGTTGTTCGTTCTTTGGGGTAGGCCTAAGTCCAGCAGTGGACGTCTTTTGGTAGAAATGATGATTCGATACTTCGATACTTCAGTGGATTAAGTTTATTAAATATTAGGGTGTGTTGAATATTATATGTGTGGTGTCCGGACTAATAATATACCAGCACTCCAACTCCTACCGTGGATGTCGTAAAATGCGAATAAGGGATTGTAATCAGAGACATGGGCAGCAGCGACACTTTTGTAAAACAGTAACTATTCTGCACTCACCAACCTGCCTGCCAAGCGTGGTGAGTAATGGCAAATTCCCTCCTGAATGACGACACACACAAGTCGTCGAAGAAATCTATGGGGGGTGGCTTTGTTCAGTAGTGGGTGTGCTTTAAATGGTATGATGATGAGCATTCGCAGTGTACACTTTTGGATATATTACACTATTTGTAACCTTTTCTTTTGGGGAAATCCTCTTGGACTTCCTCCGCCTTGGAAAGGGCGGAGGAGGACTTCTACCGGCTAAAGCCCCACAGTGTCCTTCCACTTACCGCTAGCTGGGGGTGAGGTGCACGCTTTGTCTACAATAGACCGCACACCCGGCAGGTATCGGCCCGCCACTGCTTGACGATCCCCGCCTCAACCAAATATTTAAGAACAAATGGACTTGTCAACGTACATAAATGATCAAAATAAAACCATTAATATATCTTACATACAACAAGTTTATACAACAATGTCCAAGACATTTCACATAGAATTTCGTAAAGGGCTTGAAGACGAGTCGATTTCTAAACTCCATAGATAATTCTTTCATTCATGTCCCACTCACTTATTATGTAATTAATGTTAAATACTTTTTATTGTAAGCTTGAAGTTTCTTGACATCGTAAAGCATCGATGTCTACCCACTACGTAATTACCTCACATGAAAGAGGCGAGTTGCGTAAAAAGGTGTCTCATGTCAGTACCATGGTTAGACGCGTAAATTACGAGTGAATTATTGGGTCGAGTTGACGATTGCCTAATAAGAGCATCTTGAAAGTAGTCGGAAGAAACTTGAATTACGTTGGTTTTCACGAATCATCAACATTGTTTTTAAAAAAAACGTTGCTCCACACGAGAATTTCTCCTGTGTGGTGGGTGCGTCTACAGAGATGAATTCCACATACAATACAAATACACCCAGACCCGGAACAACTACCTACAGATTATTCAAATATTTGTTGCGTGCGGGAATCGAAGCGCAGCAGCCGATTCGTGAAAATTGCTATTTATGAAATGTAATGAATTCGTTTATTTCCAGAAAAAACAATGACAAAGGATAAAAAACACAATATACAAATAGAACAATAAATAATATGTAGTACTTTAGGTAATCGACTGGAGTGTGATATTTGGCATAGTTGAAGTTCAGGAGTGCAGAAAGCTAAAATAAACTAAAAATAATAATTAATTTTGGTCGAATTTCAACCACTGGGCGAGCGACTAGTAATAATGATTGCATGTAAAATGTATAAAATAACTCGTTTATGTAGATCTCAATTCACTAGGCAATTTCAATCATTATAAGAAAATGTAATAAAAATCCATATCTCATAAACAACAATAATGATCTTTAAAATACCTCACTTAACTGTGAGATAAAAATTAACTATCATTTATATTAACTAATAAAACAAAATTGACCACAATAAACGTGCTAAAAAGCTGTTTTATCTTATGTTTGTTGAACGACGGATTCACAACTGGGGATAGTGTACCAGGTACGCAACTTTTGAGCCCCGTTAGCGTTACCATACCTTATTATTTATGAAAACATCATTGGTTCTTTATGAACCAAGAGGAAGTGATAAAACAATATTCTTTGTTAGATATTGTTGACAATTTGTACTTTACATAAATGAAAATTAAGCTCCAATGCTTTGTCTTGGCCATTAATATACTTAATTTGTGGTCCGTAACTTTTATCTGTCTGCCCTAGAAGGGTAATGTCTTTCGGGTGTACATTTGTGTACGTATGTATGTCTATTTCTTTGGCAAGCTCTGGAAGTAGCTTGATGGATTTTAACTTATGAGGAGTCATTGGATTTGTCTTAATTGTGGAAGTGATGTAGGGTGATATTTAAACGTATCGTATGTTATTTCTTTCCGCAGTGGGGTTATCGCGTCGCATTTTACTTGTTTATCTTGTATTTTTGATCTAGTAAGAGTAATATCTTTAGAATAGACCAGAATACTCTATTGTGCACCAGAAAAACATTATTATTTAAAGTTATGACCTATCGATTTCGTGCGGTGTCCGGAATAAGAATATAGCACCACTCCATCTCCCCCTGTGGATGTCGTAAAAGACGACTAAGGGAATCTAAACCAGAGGGATAGGCAGCAGCGTCCCTTTCGTGAACCGGTAGCGATACTGCGCTCACCAACCCGCCTTCCAAGCGTGGTGAGTATTGGCAAATACCCCCCGAAATGATGACACAGGTGTGGAATCTATGGGGGAGGCCTTTGTACAGCAGTGGACGTATAAATGGCCGATATGATGATATGATGATGATATGAATTCGGCGATTACTAATGAAAACCTTAGCATAGACAAGAACAAAAGGGAGATATTAATAAACATAAAAATAATCTGAATAAATGAGCTATTTATTAAATAACTTAAACTATATTACTGTCGTAAAAATTCCTCCTTCACGCACCATTTTAATTTTCACAACAACTGAGGTGGTATTTTAATTGCTTTATGTAACGGCTGGGCCATACGGACGCACGTAAGTCGTAATGTTTATTGCCTATTCATTTTAAACTATGTATGTGCAATGATTGAATGAGTTACTGTGTGAAGTGCTAAAATTTTATAGCAACATAAATCTTGTTCTTTTGTTTGTTTATTATAAATTAATTTTGTTGCTTGATTGAGATAGCAGTTAGCCTAGCAGTTGAACGCTTGCCTCCTATACAAGACGGTCTGAGTTCAATTCCAGCCCGCACCTCAGACTTTTCGGATTCATACGCGGATCAGGAAAACATCGCGAGGAAACCTACACATGAGAGGGATCCAAAATGATCTCAATGGTATGTGCGTCCGCCAACCGCCACTAGGCCAGCGTGGTGGACTAAGACTTATCTCTTCTCATCGTGAGAAAAGGCTCGTACCCAGCAGTGGGACAGTAATGGGCTGATTATGTATGTAGTTACGGTTGGTAAATTTGTACTAGGTAAGTACGCAAAAACGAACGATCTGCGCTTATGTTGTGTGCTCATTGGAGGGTTTTGCTATAACCGCCACGCTTGGCAGACAGGTTGGCGACCGCAGTTGAGTGGCTGCTGTATTATATACACAATTTTACGTATGTGAAATAAGTCTGGCTGGAGGCCTCTCTGGCTGGAGGCCTCTTTTGGCTTCGCCAGAAATGACCGGTTAAGCAACCACATTTCCCAGAAATTTATGCGAGAAGCCCAAAAAAAAAAGTGAAATAAGTGAACCTCGTCAGTAGTCACTCAATAATTTCCTTCCAATATTTTTGAGAAGACAAGAAGAGAAGAAATTTCGTATTTGAAATGCTTTTATAAATTATTTTGCGAGTTAAATCGCAAATGTTTTACATTTTACTTTGTTTGATACTCATTACTTTGGTTTCTACATAAATTATAACGTTTTAGTTAGAACTTAGAACATTACGCAAAACATTAACTTGACGATAGTAACTGGATTTTATTTCTAATGGCAAATATATATTTTGTACGCATGTGTTTTTTAACTTTGCCCCACACTAGGATTTCTCTGTTACACTTAGCTCAGCAAGCCAATCAAAGGCAAATAGCTACTTCGCCAACCCAATTCCAGTTGCCAATTTGAAAAGACCTATCTGTGTTTGAGTTACAAGCGTTCAAAATTTTAAATATTATGACCATAATTCCGCATAAAACCAGCTGGAATGTGTAAATCAGAAGATATTGAATCGAACACTTTTTTCATTTCGTCATTTGTCTAGTATTTATTTATTAAATCCATTTTCAATACAGAAGTAATTTAATAGGATTATTTTTATTGTCTTCTTACTTAATGTGAAGTCGTCATCATCGTCACGGATGTTATACTAATGGTCGAATACTGAAACGCCATTTAATAAATTCCGCTTAGCTGTTTGAGACGCCCGAGATCGGTAGTAAGTTGTGCGTCTTAAATTGTTTTGTCGGGATTTCAATATTAAGTGGCGTTTCAGTATGCGGCCATAAGTAAAGCATATAAGAGCCCCGTTTAACTCTCTGCATAAAACAACGTTTTGCAAATTTCGACTGCCGCGTATAATTGAGCTGGAAATTTCGTAAACTGTCAAAACATAACATTACATAACATCAAATGCCGAATCGAGCACACTTCCAGCGAATGTTAAGAATAATTCCGACATAAAGATTACAACACTAAAAATTAAAAATGCTCCGATTTAACAATAGAGATTCAGCAAAAACATTTAGTAAGTAGACGTTTACAGTTGACTTTCGAGATATGTGTATTTAGAAAGAAAGAAATAAATAAAAATACTATTATTAGGCACACAACAAAGAAAAATTGCCGTATCACACGAACAAAATAATAATACCGAGAATATTTAGTTAGAATGCGCGTATACAGTTATATCAATTTTTTTAAACGTTGCCCGACACTAGGATTTCTCCCGTGTCGTGAGTGCGTTTACAGACATATATCCCACACACAATACACCCAGACCCGGAACAACTACCTGCATATCATACAAATATTTGTTCCGTGCGGGAATCGAACCCACTACCCAGAGTGCAGCAGCAGACTGTATCAGCCACTGCACCAACCGTGCCGTCTTACCCTATAGAAATGTATTTGTACATGGAGAAGTTGATTCGGCGTACAACAGTGCCTCTAAAAGGTCACAGCTCAGCAAATGCTGCAGCGCTGATTTCAGCTGAAGCCTTAGTTGAGCATTATGGACAATACGTATAAACAATAGAAGAAAAAAATCGTGATCAGTTAAACAGTAAATTTTCCAATCATATTTTAGTGCTTATAGCACAGAAATTCTTCTACTTTAAGCCCGATTGCACAATTTTTGTATCTTACTGCTTTTGTACGATTCAAACAGTTTGTCGCCATTTGTAAGAATAGAAATAACTCTTGATCCGTTCATTCTTCTTCACATTCTCTTCATCCAGCATCCATACATGCCGTATACATACGTGCAACCTGCAAGTGAGTATATAGAATGAATGAAATAAACCTGATACATTTCCGTAAGCTATTTCGATTCAATAAATGTTTATTCGTGTAAACTTCAGAAAGTATTTATTATTATTTTATTGTATCAAATAATTCGTCAGTTCATTAAACGAATGATTTCAGAATGTGTTTCTGACGTATGTACACCCGACTATCGTGAAGAATGTTATTCTTCGACGTGATTTTTTTCCTCTAGTGTTCCACGGAATTGCTCGACTAAATCAACAGCCTTTATTTTTCATTATATAAAACAAAAGCAACATTGACTGTGTGGTGCTGGCTAAATATAGGACCATCGCATCTGTTGCCGTGGGTATCGTAAAAGGAGACTATGAGCCGGAGGATGGGCAGCAGCGTCGTTCGAGTAAATTTGCAACTTAACTGCGATTGATTAGCTACTGTAAGGGGCGGCATCAAGTGGGCTAACGGCCGCTCATAACTGACGCCTGCGCCGAACTGTCCGCCTGCGGCGGATCGGGTCAGCCAGGGCGTCTTCATCCGTAACTCGCCCCGCCGCCTTCTTGCGCAAGATGGTCTCCTCGCAGAAGGTTGCAACTGCCTCCCAAGCAGGGGGTTTGGGGGCACTGCCAACCATCTATGAAAGCCGGCAGCAAGAGGTCTCCCCCAGATACTGCTACTCAAGCCGGGCACTGCTCGAGACTGTGCTATGCCGTGTTCTCACTGCAGCCGCATTGATGGCAAACGGCAGTCGCCTCCCGCCTCAACACTGTCAGCCGGTATTTGTCGAAGCGGTCAGGCCCCGACAACATCTGCACAAGACGGAAGGACAACGTCCTATGCCGCCTCCGCACCCACTAATCCAGTATTGGTTGGTGAGCCCCTATGGTCCTAAGACCAGCACTGGGGGTCCCCAGCCTCACCTTCCATTAGCCCATGATGACACTAAGAGCCTCCGTGTGCCATCACGTGACAGCTTCAGGCGGAGAGCGACTGCCACTCCCGGCCCGAACATCCCTATCAGATCCCTAATTCAGTTAACATGCGACTACGAGCTACCAAAATTGTATGAAAATGTCAAAATAACTATTTAGTACTGCAATGACAGGCAGACCCTTACTTATCCTTCGGCAAACAGATGCCTTGAATTTATTTTAATATATGTTATGATGTAACAAAAACCTATTGCTAGCTACGTGACACAGTAGTATTAGTAAAGCAGGCCACGCGAACAGTACATTTGCAATTATATATAACCGCACACATTGTATAACCGTGATAAAAACCCAATTACTTGGGTAACAATGCAAACTAATTTTAGTAGACCACAATACATCATATCAAAGTCATACTACAAGTTACGTGCACAATTGCGGATATTGTTCTATGCTAATAATGCTTTGTTTATTTTCTTTTTTATCGTGGACTTTTTCCGCCCTACTCGTACTAGCTAAAACCGCCACAGTGTTACATTTAGCTTACGCTGCATGCAGGATTCTCTCGGGAATTCACGGACACCCAGCAGGTTGTGGTCCGCCAGAGCCAGTGACCAGGCCAGGCGAGCCGCACTACGTTCTAGAGATGCTAATAAACCTACAAATAGTAGCTCCCAATCAATGAGCCCTTAAATAAACGGTTTAAGCCATCATCATCATATCAGACATAAGATGTCCACTGCTGACCAAATGCCTCCTCCATAGATTACCACAATTGTGTCATTTTGGGGGAATTTGCAAGTACTCATCACGCTTGGCAAGCGGTTTGTAGATCGCAGAATGGCCGCTGTTCCACGGAAGGGACGCTGCTGCCCATCCTTCTGGTTTAGAGTACCTTATTCACCTTCTACGACATCAACGAAGGAGACAGACTGGTGCTACCTTATACTGGACAGCACACGTACGTAATTTCTCTATAAGTACTTCAGTTTTTAGCAGAATACACCGTCAATCGATATCTTATAAGTTTACCGAGTTAATCTGATTTGTTTACGTTAATAAACACCAACAACATCAAGAGCTGGACTTGGACTTGGCCTTAGCTTGATCATAATGAATACCCATGATACCTAAGTATCTGTAAAACAAGACTGAACAAATTTGTATTAAGCTAAAATAAAACCTTGTGGCAAATTTATCATCATCATATCAGCCAAAGGAGATGAGAGATGTGAGAGATGAGATGGAGTGGTGCTATATTCTTAATCCGGACACCTCATCAGGGGCATAACAATATTGAAATAACACTTGATAAACTTTGATCTTTGCCTATTTGAGTGGGCCTAAGTTGGGAACTTAAGGACAAGTGTTGCGTCAAAGAACAGGAGTGCAATTCCTTAAGCTCAAACATCCATACATCCTTGAATACTGGGGTGCAATTCTCTAAGCTCAAACATCCATACATCCTTGAGTACAGAATTGAAATAACGCCGTAAAACCAATTCAGTATTGGCTAAGACATTATTGAAGCTATTCAAGGTCACGTTGCAGAAGGTAAGCCATGAAGACCAATCTTAGCGATTATCAAGTTATCATCGTTATTTAAATTCTGTATTCAAGGATGTATGGATGTTTCAGCTTAGAGAATTGCACCCCAGGCTACCGCAATCAGCGTTCGTTGGGTCCGTTCAAGTCTCTTTTCTTTTGCATTGTCGCATTGATTAACGTAAACAGATCTGTTTAAACAAAATGAGACAGCCCCTCACTCATCTTGATAATTAATTTTACACAGTTTTATTAAGTAAAACTTCTGAGTCAGAAGGATTTCTATTTCGATTGTGTCGACGGTCGGACGTCGGCAAATTCCCCCAAAATGACAGAAGGTATATAGCCGGTTGTGTATGGGGAGGCCTCTGTTCAGCGGTCAACGTCTTTTGGCTGATATTATGAAGTAAAAAAGGCGCAAGAATTAAAATGTTTACGGTACATGCGACCTTTCCAGTACGACAGTAGCATTTTCCTATGTGCTTAAAACTGCAGGTAAATTTCTTATCGCTGTGATATTACTAACAAAAAGTCAGTTTAAACATAAGACAAGACACGTTTTTAAAGTTGATTGTTTACCCACTCTACTAGATTTTTTTTATAGGTCATTACCCTTTCAAACACTTGTGTTTCTCATAATGTGTGTTAAGTATAATAAACACATACACATAACGTTAGTTAGATAATAATCAGCGGGAAAATCCAAATAACACACTCAGAGTTCAGAGCTATCTAAGTAAGATAAATCTTAGTTCGATTATACCACAACTATAGGTACGTACAGTAATAATTTTATCAAGTAAGTAATTATATGGTAACCTTGATCATTGTATAGGTACAAAGAATACATAGGAAGTAGGCACCAAACACAAAAAAGGTGATAAAAACAGGATTTGTGTTGTATGAAATCACAAAGATCATTGATAGTTCAGTTATAGTTAAGTTACTATAAAAAACCAATTTAGAATATTATTAAAGATATCGTAATGATGATGATTTGGGGAGTAGAAGGCGAGAGATGTCCAGCTATGAATTTATGGTAAACTGATTTGATTGATTGATATAAACCAATAACCTTCTTGCCTATTTCATTATTATATTCATTTCAGCCGGAAAACGTCCCAGTTGGACAGTGCCTCCCCCAAAAATGGCCACAACGACCGTCATGAGTCCGCGTCGTGTGCTCATTGGGGGGCATTAATGTAATCGCCACGCTTGGCAGGTGGGTTGGCGATCGCAGCTGTGTTGTAAATGTACTCGAAAGACGCTGCTGCCCATCCTCTGGCCAATCCCATAGTCGCCTTTTACGACACCCACAGGGTGACTTTTGAAAAAGGAGTTCATCACAAAGAGTACCGCCTTTTTCAAAAAGTCGGCCGGCGTCTGTCCCCTAGGGTTCCGTTGCCCATACCCAAATTGCTCCACTCACCATCGCATCGTGTACCCAGCCTTGCGTTGGAAGTCCGCCATCACAACAGTGACATGTTCCTTGGAGGTATGTATGGCCCTACTAACGCCCTCATACATACTCTCTACTACATCATCTGGGTGTGTCGAGGTACGTAGACCTGTATGACCTTCAATGAATACCTTTTGGATGTTCTGAGTATGAGATATGCTACCCTGTTTGACACACTTTCAATGCTAACTATGTTGTTAATGTGGGACCTGCGGACGAGGAACCCGACACCACCATGAGACAGATGGTCGCCTTCCCGGTAATAGAATGTGTTGTCGGATTTCATGGTTATTTTTTCCTCGCCTCTCTTCGGACTTCTGACAAACCCATGATATCCCAGTGCAACTTATCTATTTCTTCTTCCAGCTCAACGATATATTCGTCTGCCCTCAGTGTGCGTATTTTATATGTTACCAGGGCCAGATTTCGTTAGTGGTGGTAGCTAGATCCCATCCCGAGATTCTTAGCACCCCCTGCATAGCCACTACCATGACCACGAATAACACGGCTGCGGGGAACTGGCGACCAGTGCTTAAATTGTGTCGTCATTTTGGAGGGAATTTGCCGATACTCACCACGCTTGGCAAGCGGGTTGGTGAGCGCAGAATTGTTACCGTTTAGCAAAAGGAACGCTGCTGCTCATCCCTCTGGTTAAGAGTCCCATAGTCGACTTTTACGACCTTCATGGGAGGAGTGGGGCTATATTCTTAGTCCGGACACCACACGAAATCGGACACCACGCGGAATCTATTTAATAGGTGAGCTATATAACCAACATTAGAGTTTCCTAATGAACATGCAATATGACATTATGTTCTACTAATACTTGTTCTTTTTGCTGACAACAAATAGCGTCACAACTCCACTACATTTAGCGACAGAAAACATTTTAGAGGTGACTAAAACCTCAATGTTTTGCTTACCGATAATTAAATGAAAATGAATGATACCCATTATCAACTCAACCTATGGTAGTACACTGCTGGACATAGGCCTCTCCCAAGTTGCTCCACAACACTCAGTCCTCGACCTTTTGCATCAACTCCATCTCAGCTACCTTCTTCAGGTTGTCAGTACATATTTTTCTACAACTTACATTAATCATTGCTGTTATATTATTTCTGATTTAATCTGTTTTTCGAAGACGATAATCGCAGTTTACGGTTGATTAAAAACGACTTTCCGCCATTAGTGAGTTCATTTGGTAATTATAAAATACTGTTTACATCCTTAGTTTCTAACAACTTGATGTGTATTTATAGGTCTTGCAAAAGCTTGCCTTAACGTCTGGTTTAATTAGCAGTCCTTATTTTAATAGTGATGTTACGCTAAATGATTTTATTGGATACAATTTTATATTTATGTATGTTTTACCACGTCCAGAGAATACCTCAAAGGAAGATACAGCCATCTTATAGCTTTATGAAGTTACAACTCAATTTAAAATGTTTAAATATATAAGATAAATAACACAATTTTACTCCAATTAAATATGTACTTACGTAAAAAATATCCAATATCCGACAACTTATTCACTCACAATTTTCTAACCACCTACGTCTCCGAATAACAGATAGTTTATGTAAATAGTTCTATAAACGCAACGAAAAGTGAAAATCTGTTCAATACGCGTAAACACCGGTTATGTCGAGTGATCCAGCAGTGCGAGACGCGGCGTGGCGTAGCATGCGCGACCGCATTCTAACTGAAGTTGTATAACACCAACTCGCGAACTAAGAAATGCCGTAAAGTAGGAGGTTTATTTGTCGATGGACATACATATAAAATATTTAGCAACCGCTTACTTAAGTAAATAAGGTAGCTTGAATCGATGTCATCATATGACACTGCAGATTCTTTAGCTTTTTGTTCAAAGCAAGACTTAACAAATACCGGACATTAGAAGCTTCATTAAAATCTTGTATATTTCCCTGGGAGCCCTGGGTTGTTCCTGTTAATGAGATCGGTAGTCTTGGTAAGTCAGGTTGTCACACAGGTATCCTATAGAATTTGGCTGAGTATTTGATTGGCTAATGTAACTGACAGTCTAGTACATTACCACCTCGCTTCCAAGGTTTCATGTTGAAATTTCTTCATCAAAATCTTCATGCTTTATGTTAAGTGTGACGAAATACAAAACGTACATGCATTGGCATATTTACAGGAACGCAAAAATGAGACAAATTAACATAAAAAACAGGAATTTGAGACGGTAATCTTAATACCGTAGTTGTAAGGAAAATTATCACTTGTGTCCTATCATAGTGACAACTTTAGATTGTTTAAACGGCTGATATTTTCTCTAGTGTGTGGCACGCTCAGTATTTACTATTAATTCCTCTTCCTGCCAAAATTGCCTGCCGTCTAGGCATACTTTTAATTCATAATCTGATTGATTATGAATAAAAAGTATGCCTTTCTTGTACAAATGCAATTTTGAGGTCTTTTAAGTTAGCTGGTGCTGGATATTTTGTTGAACTTGTCTTTCAAATATGCACTATCGGGTTTAGGCCTGTTTAGTATGCTGGTAATTCCAGAACTTGGATTTCAAGGTTGAAATCATTAGGTCCCTAAGATACCTCGAAACTATCCGTAGGATGTGTAACCAAGCATTATAATGCATTAAAAGAAAATTATCTCAAATGGATGGCGCAAAAGCACCACAATCTGTTCTAAAATGTCCGTTACTTACCGTGCCGCAGTCAGAGACCCTGTTTCCACGATGTGTAGTTCTGTGCGTACTCCTATGCAAATGCTGCCCCATATCCATTATTGACCCTTCACCATAATGCTCTCTTCCAACAACATTACACTTAGTATCTTAGTACTTTGACAATTTCATCATTAGGCCAATACATATAAATATAATAATATATAGATAACACCGGAACTCATCAGTAAACAATATTTTTCTCCAAGCATCATTATCCTAGTTTCGGTGTGAGCAAGCAAAGTTGGATTGAGCTACATAATGAACTGTGGTCAGTGAAGGGCCTCTGGCATGCAGGATGCAGGATGATTCTATTCAAGCTGCATCAAATCTTCTTCTTATAGTTTTGCTGCTGACACTTATCGAACTGTCTAGAGCTAAGTTCTGATTTCAGAAGAATTCAAAGTGCGTCCTTCTTGCGCACTGCTTACAATAAATCTGTCGCTCCTCGCTGTTTTTTTTTTCAATCTGTTGGTATCATCAACATTGCGAAAAACGATAGACCTAGAAACAATATTTGAGGCACTTGATTGTAATTGTAACTATTTTACATGTTTCCAGCTCTAGAGACTTGAGCTGCGTTGATATCCGACCTTATTACTTAAATCTTTCAAATGATGTCTACAATATACAAATATATATAAATACAACAATAATCTTTTGACAAAAAAATTATAAACGAACTCAATGTTTTTAAAAAGAACAAAATGTAAATTAATTAGAATTAGAAGAAGTTTACAATACGCATTAATGTAGCTAAAAAAACACTTGAAAGTCGTAAATAAAGAAGATGAGAATCCTCCTTTTTTAAATTATATAATATACTAATATATGCTGGTCAGTGCGTAATGAGAAAATAATAAATAATATTAAAAAAAATTACGTTGCTTTAAATATGTATGAGTATATATAGGTATACAACAGGAACTGAACAATAAATTGCTAGAGAATTCAAATCTAATAATAGAACCTATTTCGAAAAGGCCTGAAAGAGATTGTTTTAATTTTATATTTAATACATTCTTAATTAGTCAGAAAATTGCAAATATTTTTGAATAAAGCTTGCGGGCTGCCAAATGTGACCTAAAGAAATCTTTATAAGAAGAATTAAACAGATTATTAAGGTAATACTTATTAAATATAAATCTGAAAACAATAATGATATATTTCGCATATACCAAATATACATATATAAAATATTTTTATCGATATGTAATAAATCCAGGTGACATCTCTCGTACTAACAATACTAGTTTAGGCTAGTTTCTGTGCAATCGAGTGCGCAGCACAGCGCTCAGCGAGGCTTGGGGGGATCCTTTACAGTCCTCCCCGAGAAATGCCTGGGGGCGACCTTTTTACAGCCTCTACCCTCCGCTAGAAAGGCTGACCGCTTTACAGTCATCCCTTCCGTGATGTGCTAAGGCGTGGCACCAATGGGCGGTTCTAGTGTGATCTTACGAGGACCTGGAGCCCCCCTTCGATGCCGAAGATGACCGCTCCAAGTGGTTTTAGCCGGTCGGAGTCTCCTATACCTCTTTGCCCTTCCCCGGGACAAAGAAAGTTCATGTAGAATATCCACTGGACATCAATATTTTTTTTAAATAAAAAGTGTCTGTGCAGTGTTTAATGTAATAGAATGTAATGATTTTTGATTCTTGATTATTATCGGATTTTTAAATGGTTAAAGAGTATTTATTTCAGTTTATTTGTAATTATTTCGTAGTCCGTTGCTTGACTCTACTTTAATGTGAAGTCGATATATGTTTCATTTAAATGTAAAATAGGTGTATCGTATCAGACACCGACACGTTTTTTTTAAATACCTGGCTGGAAGTTATTTTATTCTTCACCAATTCTTCGGTTAAGCAACTACATCTCTATTGAGATGTAAGCGAGAAGCCTATCATAAAAAAAACATTCAGGGATAACAGGCGAACGTAAAATGTGTGTTTTTTTTTTCTTTAACCGAGAATCAAAAAGCACTCTTAATAAAAAGAAAATCAGGTAGACCGAGGATGGCACTTTCGGTATCGACCTGACTAATTTGTCCGAAGAATAGTTGTTCAATTGTGCCAGAAAATTGCTTTGGATACTTTTATTTTCTTCAAAGTTTAGCAAAGACTATTATATCGCCATATTATGAGTTAGCGGAGCGGAGCGGAGTTACCAAGAGCAGCACACAAATATTACGATCACAATTGCACAGACATGACAATTTTTTAAGACTAATTGACGTAATAACATTTTCCACGATAAATTAATTGTAACGTTACTTCTGTATAGCATGATAAAACTATATTCAAGAAATCTAGTTTCATAAAGTACCAGTCGGTTGCACATTACGCAACTAGTTTGATGGTCGGAATTGGAACAAACATCGAGTCGCCACTAAATAAAATAATCACAATGTAGCTATTACCTGCGACTAAGTCCACGACGGGAATAAATTGTAATCGTTAAGGGAACTTGAGAACTTAGTTAAACTTATCCAATATCGTATTTCATGACATAATCTGCCTCTTTGCCAAATTTCACATGAATCCGTTCAGAACTGTTTGAGCGTGATTGAAGACAAACATACATACTTTCAAATTTAGAATATTAGTAGTAAGATTGATAGGTTGTTACAGATATCGCAATAGCAGCGTCGCTGTTGTTGCAGATAAGTTAAAATCTAGATCTGCATTATTCCGAATGACTTTGTTCTGTATTTCCATCTAGCGCAACGCACAAGAACCACAGTATAAACAGGTTTGTTAGGACATATAGTTGTTGCTACCAATTTGTGTAGATGGCGCGCTAAATAAAGTTGTAGTCATCGTCTCTATACAGTGTACAACAACTGATACTTATAATGTTAATATTAAAAGACATAGCGGTAGAATTTTAATATAAATAAAAAAGGCTTTCTGTGTTTATTTTCTTAAATTTATTACGGTACCCATGCGTACATAATACGTCCCGCAGACGGATTACCTAATTCGCAGACGCTTTGCAACAGGCGTAAATTGCTGCAATGCCGCTGTCAAGCGTCAATTTAGTATTGCCTATTTGCAATAGCGACTAAACAGGCGAAGATCTCGGACGGGCCTCTGTCGGACAATCAATGAATTAAAAACGTTCATTCATTTTAGTTCCATTGGTGGCTACTGGCGCTTGTAACTATGCATCTTCCACAAGTAGCAACAGGCAGGGGATGCCTTACATATTACCAATTTTTTTGACGCTTTGCCACCGGTGGATACTTGGCTACCCGATAGCTGCTATCGCGTCTGCTGTTGCTGTATTTAGCTAATCAGCCCGCCGGAGACAATCTGTTATCTGAATCCGGTAAATGTCTCAGTTAATCCAATTATCTAAAGGAGTTGTGTTCATAAGTTCCGTGTAAACATGAAAAATTAAAGCCCGGGTTTCTTCTTATCTTTTAGAACTTATCTGTGAAAGAGAGATATAATTATATCAACGCCAACAATAACATGAGCATAGTTACAGAAGAGCCAGACATAGGTTATGTTGGGTTAATATAAAAATTACGCCTCGCTACTGAAATATAAAGGGTTAGGTAATGATGAGTCACCTCACAGTTCGATACGGTATATGAATCTAGGAGACGGGGAAATGTCATTGTTTACCCGTATTTGAAAACTGGACGCCCCAGCCAAATTTTACACCGTTACGATTTTCTACAACTTCATTATTTACATGGGCTTTTGTTATACTTTAAGAGCTCTTCAGTCTGACCTAGCTGCTTATTTTTTTTTAATCTCACGAACTAGACTGTTTTGTTTAGTTAGGTTATAAATGTTCTCGAAGAACGCTGCTACCCATCCTCCAGCTAATCATATAGTCGCCTATTACGACACCCACGGGATGAAGATGAATGATGTGCGACGGCACGGTTGGTGCAGTGATACAGTCGACTGCTGCGCTCCGGGTCGTGGGTTCGACTCCCGCACGGAACAAATATTTTTATGATCTACAGGTAGTTGTTCTGGGTCTGGGTGTATTGTCTGTGGAATTCATGTCTGTGAACGCACCCACAACACAGGAGAAATCCTAGAGTGGGGCAACGTTCTAAATTCTAAATTCTTTATTGTACACAAACATAAAATACAGTGAAAATACAATTGGAAATTACATGTACAAAGGCGAGCTTAACTCAAAATTGAGTTTTCTACCAGCAAACCTTTGAGTGAGAGAGAGATATGGCAAAAAGCTTTGAGGTTTAGTAGAGTGTACACTATTTATAGAAGCAGAAATACAATGAACATTAAATGTATAACTTATACAAATATAACCAAATTGCAATTTATACATACATATTAAAATAAATATTAATATATATGTAGGTATATACATATACAATATCCAACCATACGTTATTTAGAAAGAAGATGCTTCTTAATTCTGCACTTGAAAACGTCCAGAGAAGGGCTATCGCGAAGAGGATGTGGAAGAGAATTCCAAAGGCGCACTGCGCGAATTGTAAAGGATCCGTCATAACGGCTTGAGGAGTGACGCGGAGTTCGAAGGAGAAGAGAAGAAGCCGTGCGACATGGTTCGCCCCTAGGGACTAGATACTCGAAGCGTTCACGAAGATATGCGGGAGAATTAGGATTATGAAGAATAGAATAAAGAGAAGACAGAATGTGTGAATCTCGACGCTGCCGAATCGGCAACCACTCCAGCTTCGCCCGGAACTCCGACACATGGTCGTATTTCCGGAGGCCAAAGATGAAACGGATGCAGAGGTTCTGCAGGCGTTCAAGTTTGTTAAACAGTTCTTCAGTTGCATCGAGATAGCAGATATCAGCATAGTCTAGAAGTGGAAGAAGAAGTGATTGCAAGAGTAATCTTTGTATGATGCGGCAGGAATTTTTGGAGACGTTTAATAGACTGAAACGAGCAAAACACCTTCCTGCTTACTGCTGAGAAGTGAGTATCCCAGGAAAGCTTAGAATCCATAAATACACCAAGGTTCTTAACACTTTTAGAATAGGCAATGGGAATCGAATCATACACAACCGGTGGGAGACATTGATGATCCAAGAGGTTGAACATATATCTGCCACCAATAATGAGAGCTTGAGATTTAGCTGGGTTAACCAGCAGACCAAAAGATTTAGCCCACTTACTGATATTTTCAAGGTCATTATTGATGGCAAAAATAGCTTCCGTGATTTTCTCTACATTAAAGTGGCGATACAGCTGTAAGTCGTCTGCATAGAGATGAAAGTGAGAACGTTTTTCTTTAAAAAGAAAAAAATAATGGGGCGGTGGTATTCTTAGCCGGCACCGCACGGCAATGTGTGAACGGCGGTGTTGAGGACTCAAAATAAACAAAATTTCTCTCTTCTTTCTTTATTCTGACGAAGCCGAAAGGGCCTCTAGCTTGGCTTAAATATACGTATAAAAACTATGCAACTGCAGCGTAGGGCGCCCCCTGCGAGACTCAAACCTCGGTTTAGGGCGTTGCAAGGGTTTATGCAGTAGGGGCGGTGTTGGGCGACTGATACCACGAGTGGATTTGGGTGGAGCCGGGCAGAGTCGAGGTAGCGTTTAGACGCTTGTTTCATGAACTGCTTAATAAGCGGTGGGTTCTAATCGATATAGAGATGATCATTGCGAAGGTACCAGGGTGTTCCTTTAAAACGTAGCATTTATTTATGCAGCCTTACTTTTAGTTATGGGCTCATCTGGCTTCGAGAGAAGACTAGAAGAAAAAGTCGTTTTAGTTTGCCTTGCCTTTATACTTACATTAATATCTATCACTTTGCAATGTGATAACATTTTGCCAGTATCAAGTTATGAATATCTATCTTGAATTTTACATAGTGTGATCATACGAGGACCTGGAGCCTCCCTTACGTGCCGAAGATGACCGCTCCAGTGGTTTTAGCCGGTAGGAGTCCGGCATACCCCTTCATCCTTCCCCGGGGCGAAGGAAGTTCATGGAGAATTTCCAATGGGCACCAATAATAACTGAATTTTAATTTAACACATTAGACGTAATATTTTATATTATTGTGTAATGCTTAACTATTATTGCACATTCTGTAGCCTACTTTAATTGAGGCAGTACACGTGTCTAAAACTGTATAGTTGTGATTCCTTTGCTGGAGGTCCAATAATATTTATTTTATCAGAAATATGCTCAGAAAATACCAAACAATACGATAATTTTTCATGATTTTGGCATCAATACTAATAACCCGCATTTATACCGGTAGAATAAATAAAAATTGGCACTGACAGGACTGCACGTATTTATCATATGTATAATTTACTATGGAGCACGTACAAATTAATTATATTTTTATTACATATGCATGTACCCTACATGGTATCCAACCACATACCATGACTTTATTGCTAGGACATACTCATAATAGTAGCATTCCCCAATAGACTCGCGTTCTTTATATGTTCAACGGTGTCACGTAATATGGTCCTGCTAATAGGCCCATACTAATTATATACTCTGTGAAATTGTAAGCAGCATCACTTGTTTTATATTTCATGTTCAAAATATTATAGCAGGCAGAGGAAGACTGATAATATATTCAGTATTCTATTTGAATCGTATCATCAAGTAGGGGTAATCCATGTGCGTGGCCAGATTAAGAATATAACACCACTCCATCTCCTCTTATGCATGACGTAAAAGAACCAGAGGGATGAGCAGCAGCGTCTCTTCTGTGGAATAGTAGCCATACTGCACTCACTAGCCCACCTACCAGGTGTCGTGAGTACTTGCAAATTGTCCCCACAATGATGGAAATCTATAGGGGAGGCCTTTATACAGTAGTGGTCGTACTTTGGCTGATATGATGATGATGATTATCAGGTAGGCACACTCAGCGGGGCTTCGGCAGGGTCCTTTATAATCCCCCGGGATATGCCTGGGCGAGCGGCCTCTTTACAGTCGCCTCCCCACCGCTAGATGGGTCGACTCCTTTATAGTCGTCCCCTCTGAGATTTGCCAATAGAAGTGGCCCAATGGGTGGCTCTAGATGTAGATTTTTCGAATTCCTGTAGCCCTTTGAAGTAGATTTTTCGAGTTCCTGTAGCCCTTTGATGCCGAAGATGACACTCCGGTGGTTTTAGTCGGTAGGAGTCCCCTTCTGAAGTACATAATGTATGTCTACCGGGCGTCAATGAACACAAAAATAGAACATTTAAAATAACGGTGATGGTTTAGGTGTTAGCAAATAAACTATACAACGTGTTTACCATACAAAATCCACTCGGTCATGCTTTATAGGAAATGAATAACTAATTGTTTTGTGCTAATCAAATTAACAGCAAGCAAAAAAAATATCCGTGCTCTATAAAGAATAATGAAACAATGTCAATAACAAATAAGGTTTCCTATGTTATATTTTATGAAAACATTTTTTATTTTGTACCTACCAAGTGTAATGAGCATATGAGGTTCGATATGTTTTAATATCAGTGGTGCTTGGCCGAAAAAAGAAAGTTGTCCGCCCACGATGCGCGTACGCAAGGCTCTTCGTATACGTTTAATACATCAAGCTTAGTTGTATTCTGTTTATCCAACGTCATACACTTGATATATATATATATATATTACAAAGTAAATTAACTCTATATATCTTGCGATCAGAAATGTCGCTTAGTTGTTAACAAGTGCGTGTGAATTAGAAATAATCAGTGCTCGGAAAATGAGACTATTATATTGCATTAACTGCCCAAGATAAGTAACAGATAAATTACTACGATACATGGAAGTGCGATATATCAGACACGTGGTCAAACCGTTATTTTGTAATTGGATCAGCCTTAGTAACAACAGGCGCTCATGAAACGTGAACTAGAGATTAAATTATGAATCTTATCGAAGATCAGGGCGTGGGTGAACCAGAGTCCTGTTAATCACATTAAATTGTCATCTGTGTACAGAAGTAGGTACCAGTAAGTCGGTCGTGTTCAACGTTGCTTGCCATATGACATATCATCTGGTTGCACCCGGCCTTGTTCAACGATACCGTAATTCGATCAGTTGGAATCCGATATCCATAGATCACAAAGTAAAGTTTCATGCTGCAGCCGTGCCATTCCGTATCTCAGTTGGTCCTAAGATCCAAACAACTCCACACGTTAAAGAAGTTATCTAAATGCGACAAGTAGTACTTCTCCATGCGGCGTAAAGACCCACCGGTGCCGTCACAAAGTGTGGGACGCGGCAAAAGCCTGATATCAAATAGAACTATGCAGCAGCAGCAGCGCAAAACGCAAAGCTCTAGAAGTCTACTGCCAAGAAGCTATTCGTCACCAGCGCCTCAAAATGATCCAGATATCGCGAAGCCTCACACCGTGCAAAGAGGTTATGTGATACGCAGCTTTTCATCGCCAGATTCAAAGCAGTTGGATTACAGAAGAAATTCAGATTCATTCTACAGACCAAAAATCCACGGCTCCAGAAGCGAACTGGATTCGGATCTAGAAAATTATGAGCAATTCGAGGAATGCTTCATAGATATAGACGCTGATCAAGATGAGGGTCTTTTGAATCAGTACAGAAGTAGCCCTGAAAGAAATGAGCCCAGAAAAGTGGTGACATCGATTTTACCCGGTAGTGGGCTTCAACGTGTGTCTCTCAGACCCATTTCGTCTACTGCAACACAAACACTGCACAGCACACGAGAAGTCATGAAGAAATTACAAAAAGATGAATCCAAAGGTGAGATTACGAATTAGTTAAACTATACATTATCTTTGTTACTATACAGTACTTTTCCGATTTTAAGCCCATATTTTTTGAAGCTTACGAATAAACTTTTCTGTTTGCTTCTTAAAACTGTTAAAATTTCCCAGTTCCAAGTGCTAGGAAATGGTTGCATCTGTTTTAAATGACATATGTAGTTTATTCGTTTAATTTATTTATTGCATGATAATTCGGTACTTAAAAGCTTAAATGTACTTACCGATGTCCGTATTGAGTTAAAGCTTAACACATCATATTTTAACCGCCTTTGTTAATTTATACCAAGTCGATTTATTGGTTTTGGTTAATTGTTTACTCTCTAAGTAAAGAGATTAGAACAACCGTAAACCGAGAGCAGCGTTGAGCTTTTTTAAAACTAATCATCCATGGCGTTCTACTGAACGTAAATATTATTTGATTTGATTTACAAAACTTTCCTAAAGAGCTTTCATCGGTAAATCGTGATTAATGTGAATGCGTCGGGTCTCTTCTATACAAATTGGTATTGCCCGATACCTAGTAGTACCTCATACACATTGATTTAGAATGAAATAAATTTTATTCACTACATCACGTCACAGCAATAAACTGAGTGACAAACTCTTTTTACACGAATGCGAAATTTTAAAAAATACCGTGATTGATCAATCACGGTATTTTTGTATTTATGTGTACATATCATTATTTTGTTCTCTCTTTTGCTTTTCTAATTTAAGTAAATGTAATAAGTTGTTATTCCTTGTGATACATTGACCTTTTAATAGAGGAGAGTGTTTTGATAAGGTTGGTGTGGTTTTTGTTTTTATATACACAGGTAGGAATCTGTTTTTCTTAAAAAAAAATATTGGGCTCTGTGGAAATTATCATGAACTTTCTCCGCCCCGGGAAAGGTCGAAGGGGCATTCCGGACTCCTACCGGCTAAAGTTACTGGGGCGGTCATCCTCGGCATCAAAGGGGGGCTCCAGGTCCTCGTATAATCACACTAGGGTCGCACACCTCGGATCGTAAATGCACATATGCGCCACGGTCTTCTCGTGGGTTGCTAGTTGTGAGCACGCAGATTTGTCTATCTACGCAACCACGGACCCAGAGGCCCCCCGCCTAATAGCGACAGCAGGGGTTTAATACGTATAGGAATTGGGCGCCAGGGCGGTTGTCACCCCGGCGCCGTCTCCTGCTACTTGGAGCAGGATCGGCCTTCTACCGATCCAGCTCTACGGTCTCCTTCTGGAGCATGACGCTCTCACAGAAGCAGACCACTGCATTCCAGTTTTCGTGCTCTGCCAACATAGCCGACACTGCTGCCAGCAGAGAGAGAGAGATCTTGCCCGATCCGATCGACCAGAAACCGCCGCTCGGCGGCCTATGCAATGAACGCCTCGAGCGTGTGCTGTGCGGTATCCTGGTCGCTAATGGTGGCATTTTGCCGTGGCCGCGCGTCCTATCCTGTGCAGGTACGCACCAAAACAACCGTGCCCGTGCAATTATTGAACAATTTATATATACATACACATTTTTTTATGAATATTATTTTGTATGAAGAAGGAACGAAAGTTTAAGTTAAGCTTTAACGCGCTCGAGTTCTAGGCAGTTTAAAGATCAGGGCTCGCCGCAATAGTGGCGGTAAGGCCCGTCGTGGAAGAATGGCTAGAAAGGCGGCATGCCGCCCTCACCTTCCGGCTGACGCAGGTACTCTCGGACCATGGGTATTTCTGGAAGTATCTATGTCACATAGCCCAAGAATAAACATCCAGTTCTCATCACTGCGGAGACTGCCTGGAGGATACGGCGCAGCACACGCTGGAGGAGTAGCTTGGGCAACGTAGTGCCGAGATCTCGCTGCGGCGGTCAAATAAGGTATATCTCGCTTCCGGCCGTGGTTCAATCCATCGTCCGGAGCGAGAAAGTCTGTGATGCCGTCGCCTCCTGTTGCGAGGACGTGATGCCTACAAACGAGGTGGCAGAGTAGGAATGGGAGGAGACCACCTCTGATCACCGCCGCAGAAAACGCACCAAGTGCGGGCGCGGGCGAGGAGCGCTAGACGAGCTCCAAACAAGACGAGACCTCTTATTCTTTTGACGAACAAGGGGCAGTCCTAACGTGGTAACCCACAACAGAAGCAGGCCCGAGACGCCGCGTTGTGTTCTGCGGTAAGATATCGGCATGCCCCCCGCCCCTCCCAAAGCGGAGGAAGTCCATGAGGATTTCCCCGAGACAAAAAAGGTTGCTTAAATATATTAAAGTCTTAAAAGTAAATATCTATAAAAGTAGTAGGTATTATTAACACCTTTCGTTCTCCCTAATCGGCTCATCTTAGTCTGTTACGCTGACGTCACTCTCTCTGTGTTGGCCAGCGGGAAGTCCTTCGAGGGAATCATCCGGCTTGCCAAGCAAGCGGTGGCAATTGCCGTGGTCAAAATCCTCGCCCTGGGTCTGCTAATAGCGCCTCACAATACCGAAGCGCTATGATTCCACACACTGCCGCGGGACAGAGAATAGTTCGTGGATACGCATTGTCGACGCGCATATCTGGGTGGGCTGGTACATGAAGTATATGGACCTGAAGTAGCGGCTTACGCAACACTATTCGGTATGTAGGTCACACGAGGCTACAAACGACAACAAAGGTCATGGAGCAACCAATACGTCGCAACTGAGTTTCAAGTCAGTGAAATCTGACTCACTGCCGGCCGCCATCACTGCAAGCTATGCAAAACCCTGCCTCGCTCGTACTGTGTTCCGCGTTGCCGGGACAAACCTTAAGCAACTCAACACCTCGACGTGCTTACTCAGCTGCTGCTAGTTTGGCCCCCACCCAGCATCAGTAGCAACCAAAAACTAAATCAGTAAAATCAATTAAATTTTCGTCTACTTTGTTAAATAACTATATATTTTAAAATTATGAAATACATTTGAGACCCGCACTACAAGCCCTTCCTTTTCATATGTTACACAGTACAGTTTGCGAAAACTTTATTCTTTAATTTTATATATTGCCGCCCAAAGGAGGGTGGGTGGGTATTGTTTGGGTCGCAGAAAGCCATATGTGTAAAAATCCATAACTTCAAATCCATAATTTCAACTAAATCAGCAAATAGGCTGTAAACAGACGGAGAGACAGAAGACAGACACACCAGTTATCCTATAAGGGTTCCGCCGTTTTTTCCTTAGGCCGTTCGGAATCCTAAAAAGACGAAGCTCCTACTTATTAAACATAATGCCTTGTCACCGTTTACGTTCCCTACTGGAAGAGAGGGGTGGCCTGCTGTATTTTATTTTATGTAGGTACATGATACAGGTGCTCTGTATGGCAAACTTCTGAATTTTATTTTCGATATTGGCAGGTTTAAATCGTCTAAACCTCAGGCCTCTGGTAATGATGATGCCAGCTCGCCATGTCATGCACTCGGATCGTGGACCTCCATCGCCAGGAATTGAAGAACTGCAATCTTCTCCACAACTAGAGCTGGAAACTGCTGAACTGGACAGGGAGCTGAATAATGCTGAACGTCATCTAGACAAAGGAGTCGCTATAGCTACTGAGGAGAGCGATAGTGAAACGGTGAGTTGTAATTTAAATGTATTTATGATGATTTTATTATATCTAATTTTGGTATTATTGAGCTATCTTACCCGGAGCTATAAAACCTAATAGATAGATATACATTATAATTAAATGCCAAATATTCAAAACAAATTGAATGACGTATGCAAATTATATATAAGCTTACGCGGTGCCGCTTACCGCGTGGTACCGGCTAAGAATACCACCACCCCCTCTCATTCCATTGGTGTCGTAAAAGGTGACTATGGGATTAGCCGGAGGATGGGCAGCAGCGTCCTTCGATTACTTAACTGCGATCGTGTGGCGATTATGGGAAAACCCCCCCAATGAGCAAACAACACAAACCCATACCGGTCATTGTGGTGATCTTTGGGGGAGGCCTCTGTCCATCAGTGGACGATTTTCGGCTGACACGAAGCTTACGCGCAAGTTTAAGTAGAGCTTGCATTTAGCTCTTTTATCCAGAGAGCTTCAATTTAGCTCATTTATCCACACCAAAATAGATGCAATAAATAAAGATTGTTACAGATAGAATTATTGTTTGTATCATAAAACTAGAATTATTTCCGGCGAGCACCACCACCAGGACCAGCCAGTACAATCTTTAGTTTACCTTATAGTATATATACATACCGGCTTGCGATCGATATTTAAAATGCAATAAGAATTTCAAATTTCTCCCGAACGTCTTAATAAGTACGCATAGTTCTATTGACAGTCTGGCCCACGCATGTGTGGGCATTTATATTTATTCTATGAAGCAAGCTATGACGTTCCAGTCCATTACTATAGCTAAGAAAATCATGACAAGTAATATCAAGGTGGACACGCCATTATAACTAGTAAAAACTTCCTTTTATATCGTTGCATTTGTGCTTTAAGTTGATTTATTACATAAAACATTGAAATATTTAATCTACGCACACAATCTTCATTCATTCATTCAATCAAGATTCATTAAACTATAACCAAGATTCTTTCTTAAAATAGTTTTTGCTATTGTGCTGTCTGTTGCCTCTCTTTTTGTCTTTACACCCACGAGGAAGTGTATATTATCATTTTACTTGTTTTAACAATTTAACTGGAAGTCTTCATTTTCTTCATAATTATGTAAAAAAAGAAAATATCTACATATAGATTTATCTACTTCCGTGTAGTGTGCATATTAAGGAATAGCATCACTCCGTCTCCTCCTGTGGATGTCGTAAAAGGCGACTAAGGAACTCTAAACCAGAGGAATGAATGGGTAGCTGGTTATGTGGAACAGTAGTCATTCTGCGGCTCACCACACTGGCAAAGGACACTGGCCATCGCCCATAGTAAGTCCGGCCCACTTCGACATGTCAACGGACAATAGCGATAATATAATCAAAAGACTGCCAAATATACGCAAATAATTATAAATACTTAAAAAAGAAATTGCCTGTAGAAATTCAAAGATATTTAAATGTAAAGATATAGATTTTGAGGTTATATGGTACCCTTTGCAATTGTATTGAGGGTATATAATGCTAATCAAAGCTGAGTACGAATACATGAATAAATTACACATTTTAGAACTAAAACTGATATTTATAAAGGTTTATTTTATAATCTGCATAATTATAATAATAACCATTCTGACGTCACGTTTGATTTGATTTGGGACTTAGTCTTTTAGCCAAAGACAAAATATATAAATACTTGCGAATGTGTTTTAGAAAACAAAACGGTGCTTTATATACAGAGAGAGATCATAATTTTAATTTAAAGTCCTGAGTTATTAATTATAAAAGAACATCATAATATTTTGCATTTGGCAACTCACTCAAAAGACAGTACAGTTTTAATCAATTTCGTTTGTCGGGTTCCTTTTTTGTGATTATCCCGCCGTTTTGAGCTATTATGTTTTGCATACATTTCATTTTTGTCCGCTGATGGGCCTATTTTGGCCGATGTCCTTTCCGCCGAAATGACGACACACGTACATGCAACAGGTTGTTTATGGGGCAGGCCTTTGTTCAGCAGGGGACGCTTTTGGCTGAAATGATGGTGATGAGATCTTGCCAAAATCTTAGATTCGATTTTTAGTACGTTTTCATGGATATAGGAAAACAGTCAACGTCTTACATTTTGTACTCTTTCCCTTGCAAGGTCACCCATAAAACTAGATTCAAAGTCTCTAGCATATTTTTATAATCACAATAAATAAACATTATCATTCTCGGTTGAATCGTAAATAGCGTGTGTTTCAGCGCACGGCGCGGCGCGGTTGCCGTTCCATATTTTATCATGGCAACCGTTGAGAAACTGGAATTGGGTGCATTGTCACACCGTAGTGTAACTCCTGTATCGAACATGGTTTTCCAGAAAGCGTAATTATTTTGTACGTCTTTAAAAGGCCTACGTCTGTAACAATTAAAGGCCAGGAACAATATTTAGTAAACCAATATAGACAGAGTCGATTTTTAATGTGTCCCTTTTATATTATACGAATAATTAATAATATAAAATTAGGTCCGTAAATGCCGTGTGGTGCCGGCTCAGAATACCACCACCCCATTTCCTCCCGTGGGTGTCGTAAAAGTCGACTAAGGGATTAGGAGGATGGAGGATGGGCAGCAGCGTCCTTCGAGTACATTAACAACTCAACTGCGATCGCGAACCCGTCTGCCAAGCGTGGCGATTATGGCAAAACCTCCCAATGAGCCCACAACACACCCATATCGTATACGTATCGTTGTGGTGATCTTTGGGGGAGGCCTGTGTCCAGCAGTGGACTTCATTCGGCCGAGATGATGAGGTCCGTAAAATAAAGGTAGGTAAGTAAAATAAATAAGAACATAAAGCTTTTGATAAATAGATTGAATCAATTATTGTAAACCCCTATTCACATACAATACCTAAGACATACACAGAGCATAAAATAATGAACCTAAATTAGACATTATTTGTTTAAACAATGTTTTGTAACCTTTTGGCACCCGAACTATGTAGGTAGAATGTGTATTTTAGGCAACCTAAAATGTCATTCAGTAATTTAGTAAATTAATATAGCAGTGACAGCTTAGTGGTTGAACGCTTGCCTTCCACACAGGAGGGTCTAAGTTCGATCCCGGCTCGCACCTCTGACTTTTCGGATTCATGTACAGAATCATCAGATCAGAATTTGATTATCACTTGCGTTAACAGTGAAGGAAAACATCGTGAGGAAACCTGCACACCTGAAAGGAATAAAAACTTATGAGTGTAGTCTGTCAACCCGCACTAGGCCAGCGTGGTGGAATAAGGCCTAACCTTTCTCATTGTGAGAAATGGACCGTGCCCAGCAGTGGGACAGTAATGGGCTGATTATGTAAGTGATTTCCATTTGGTTTCGGAAGTTCAGTGTTATAAAAAGTATACTAACGTATTGTGTGTAGAAGCTAAGTAAAATGAAAACAGAATATTATAGCGATAAGAAAATTATTATATTATAGCGACGCGTCGTGACGGTGTAGCTCCGCGAGCCGTTAAAAACCTTTTAAAAGCTCGCCTGCTGTGCTCCACATCCGCATCTTCTGCTCAGATTGCGACATCGCGTCAACACAGAATCCCAAACTGCTGCTCTGTTTAAATCATTACACATACCGAGATCTTTATTCATCCCAATTAACGCTTTTTTTTATTTTATTTAGTGTGGTTATAGCCACAGATGAAATGGTCAAGATTTAGGGAGATTCCTAATGACCCACTGCCAATTGGGTGAGCCTAACTGACAGGATTTGTTTTTTATATTGCAAACCGTGGTATTTGTGCACAGTATCAAATCCAGAAAACACCCGAGAAAACTTGTCAAAAATTCTTATACAATGTCAATCGGAAAGAAGGTACTTTAAATAGATGAAAGCACGTGGAGCTGAAAATCCCACTTATGACTGTTAACAGAAATACAAATACATTCTTTTTTCTTTTATCATTTATTGTTCCAAATAATTTACAGCTGTTTAGTAGAAAGTACTAAGGTATGGGCTTGGAGGAATTCTGGCTTAGTTATAACCTCAAATCTAAACAAAGCTGCAGTATTCTTTTGTCATCTTTGATCAGCTGTTTCTATAAAGTTATTGATTTTTCGAAAAGGTTGTAGAAAAAAAAACACATTATCTTGAGTACTTTAACACCATTTCGGCTTAGTACCCTTTTTGACTAACCTAGATGATTTTCCTTACTGGTAATATGTAAATACGAAACGGGAATCAACGCAAAATTACCTGTGAATCAGATTTGGTAAATCGTCATTTAAAAATGAATTGTTATCCAATAGTTTAAATAAGGAGATCCGCTGACCAAACCGCTGTCCATAGCGCAAGATACTGGGCTCAACTCATTCAAAATTTGTCATATATTGAATAGGAAGTAGTGAAATACATTTGCCGTATTTTTTTTTCTAATTCCAATTATAATTTTGTGGAGATGATGAGCGGGCTTGTATTGTGATTTGTGATTCGCCTTAATTCATATGATGAGCCTAGACCTAGCGTACTTATCACATCTGCACATCTGCAGCATCTGCTTCATCGTGACCAATTTCGGCGTTAAACATGTTGTATCCTTTTTCGTTTATGCAATTCTTATTCTTCTACTTCTTCGTAGTTTCATTGCAACGACTTCACGACGTCCACAATCAGTAAATCCGTTTTGGCGCGGCTTTTAATGCCACATTGTGTCCTGGATATGAGGAAAATACCAGGCAGGTATTTTCCTCGTATCCAGGACGCATGTATTATTAATCGTTATATTTCATATCTACATTATGAACCACTGCAGAACATCCTGTTAGCTACAATTAATAATATGCATAAATGTACACAAATATGGTATCATCGTCTATAAACAAGCATTAGTTTTTCACGACGCATGTCGTTTACGAGCAGCGGTTTATTTACTACGTCTACGAGGCGACGGACACGACACGTGCGCCTCTCGCCGCTATCACCCTCCCGCGCGCGCACGATAACAAAACATTGCACGCCACAACACTAGTAACTAAACATTCGTGCTGCCATGCGCCACGACACGTATCAAGTGAAAAATCAACTCTCTTTTTACTGTAACCGTTCGGTGTTAACGATATGCAAGTGGGGTGGTCAAATGGCGTGACGCTATTGAGTAGGTAGAGTGCCTAACATAAACATCGCGTGATCGATACCAGTTGTGAGAGGGTCGCGTGCGATAGTGGTGGTGATGATGCGGCGTCTGGTATAGTTGTCGCGCATCTGAGCGAAGCGGTGCGCGTCTAGCCAGTAGCACCAGCCAGCGGGAACAATGAGTGCGCCTTGACCTTGCGGCGCGCGGGAGGCAGGGGCGCGCGATGACGCCAGCACGGCCGGTCCGCGGTTCGGCTTTCGGGTGCGATCCTTTGCGGACGGCATCCGCGTAATCGGCGGTCAGCGCGATTCTAAAGTGCTACGAAAATTCCGGGGCGGGTGGGCGGCGCCGCGACGACGGGAACTCTCACGCCACACTCATTCTGCGAGTCGGCGCCGACGCCGACGCGCTTCGAACGATCGACCGACCGAGCCGACTCCCGCCGACCGAGTAAACCGCGACATGCACCCGCACCGACATGGGTAACGTGCAGTGCTGCGCCAGCGGACGCTTCCCTGAAGGCAAGCCGCCTAAGAAACCGAAAAACAACAAGAAAGTGAAAGGACTTAAGGGTATTAATAAGAAGAGTAACGGTGTGGGGGGTAAAGGCAACCGAGCTGTGCAGGAAGTGGTGACGATGGCGGAGGACGGCTCCGAGAAAGTGGCGCCAGCCGAAACGCTGGTGCAGGCGGCAGCCCCCGCCGGGGACGTCCCTGACGGAGTGCCACCACGACAAGAGGAGAACGAGACTCAACAAACTTATGACGATGATTCGGGATCGAACTCTCCACGTTCGGAGAGTATGGCGGCAGCGAGAGAGCGTTTCTTCGGTCAGGTACATATCGAATTTTTAAGCATAGAACATTTTCTCATATCTAAAGTACGTTGGTATAGCAACATGAATATTACAAATGCCGCGCGGCGTGACGAACTAATCCCTTTATCGTAGCGGAACGAATCTGCCCGACTCGGAGGTCGCTCTGCTTTACATCAGCTAATGTTGTACTCATGATAACTCTCGAGCGATATCTGTTTACGTGCATTATCTTAAGAGTATCGACTGGTGGCAATAAAACAGATGTATGTTTTTATCTGAAGGCGTCGGTAAAATAATAGCTTACGGTGAGATATTTATTATGTTCCATCCTTTGAATTCATTTTCGTGTGAATAGACTTTTAAACTTTAATTATAATTATAATAGGCGCTTTACTAGGATGTTCAACATTTACGTACAGGTAATTTTATTGGCCTCTTACATGTTTAGATGTTTACCCGCGTAACATTTTGACATTTTAGAACTTAAATTCAGAACCGATTCACGGTGTGTATTACAAATTTATAGCAAGGATGTGAACGTAGCAATTTTTTAAATTTTTTTGGGCTTCTTGCATACATTTCTGGGAAATGTGGTTGTTTAACCGGTCATTTCTGGCGAAGCCATAAGAGGCCTTCAGCCAGGTGAACGTAGGAGGTACCCATTCGATACTCTGTGCAACTGAGCCTGCGAAATGTCTGCATAATTTTTAACAGCTGCTAGCATACTAAGCTACATGGTTCTATGTAAAAACTAGAGATTCAGACCGATGACATTCAACATTAGTATTGAAACATAGCAACAAATCTCCATTTTTAGTTTTGAAACAAATATCTATACTCCAATAAACTGTGCTACTTTTCTTTTCATGCTAAGCGTATCTTAACTAGTGAGATGGAAAAAATACTTATAACGTAGCTTAGCTTAAAGTTTTTAAAAACATTGTTGCGCTGTGTATAGCACAAGCGTATACATTCTGGGAATATGTCGCTGAAACATTTTTCGTATTTCTTTTCCGTGTGGATGCACCGTCTGCGGATTAAGAAGACAGCACCACTCTATCTCCTTTGTCGTAATGGCCAGCAGAGTCACTTCTGTGGAACAATAGTCATTCTGCGCTCACCAACTTGCCTGCCATACGAGGCGGTTACTGGCAAGTTCCCCCCAGAACGACGACACAATTGTAGATTCTATGGTGGAGGCCTTTGACAACAGTGGACATCTTTTGGCTGATGTGATGTCCGTATTTCTTATGACAACTTTGACGAAGGAAATTTAACAAAACAAATAAGTAATCCGATCTTACCTGAGTGCAGATTGTACAAAAGTCTCTCTTGAGTATGATTTTCTTAGTTTTATAATAAATTTTAAAAGCGTCCTCTCATTTAATTACCGCTCGTGTTCTGTACTTAAAGGTTACTGAACAGGTTATGTGATGATCTAATGTGCATATATTATAGCTATCAAGGACTATCATGCTAGAGATAATCACAGTAGAAATAAATATTAGTGTTAACGATCTCCCGATGCCAGTGTTCGCTGATTTTAATCATAAAAACCATTTATTCAAAATGTTTTACGGAATGCAACGTAAATCTTTCATCTTGCTTCGGACTTTAATTTGTATTGGTGTGGAAGGCATAAATACCTAAAATAAACTAAAATTAAGTTAAATTAGGTTTCATCTGGAGTAGTGTATTTTACTTGCCCAGAAGTTTTCTTTTTTCTTTTGATGTGTTATTTTCACTAATTAGGTATTGTTCTTATTTTAGATACATAAATGCAATGTCATCGGAAACGTTTTATCACTATCATTTACAGTACCCGTCTGTTGATTTTTTTAATCATTGCCCCACCCTAGTATTTCTCCTGTGTCGTGGATGCGTTTACAGACATGAATTCTACATACAATACACCCAGACCCGGAACAACTACCTGCAGATCATACAAATACTTGTTCCGTGCGGGAATCGAACCCACGACCCAGAGTGCAGCAGCTGGCTGTATCAGCCACTGCGCCAACCGTGCCGTCAATAAATAATGCCGTATTAGCATTGCACTCACGTGAGACTTATTAATACTTCATATTGTCTTCATGTCTCAAATTGTAGTGTAGTAATCATGAGTATCAGCTTCTACTTGTTATAAAGGCACGTGAATATGCTGTTACTACATTAAATATCAATACACCAATTAAGATATACATACAACTTAAAGTATGTTTCAAACAAAAATCTGACTCACATGTTCTATTTAAATTCACTAAACGTTATTTGCCTGCGTTCTATCAACTTTGTCTGGGTTATTTATCTGAATTGAATCACTGATTCCGCTTATGTGATTTTTCCCGAAGCCCACGCCTTATCCCGCTTCAAATTAAACATGCAAACATCATCTCGTAGAAGAAATTATAAATATAGATAGTTCTTTGAAACGCTCCCGTTAGCCTTAGAGATTTCGGGTATTCTGGACATAAGAAGCTTATTCACACGTGTCATTGACTCAACGAGGAAAGTGACCGAGTGATTTTGATTCTACTCCCTCCACTTTTTGGAGAGAGTCCAGACGATTTCCCGAAATAACTTCGACTGTTCCGAGTTAATGCAAGATTTCATTGGTAGTTGCAATAGTTCGTTCTGCTTACTGCGATATACACACCTTTGTGTGCGTTCGTCCCAGTTTCAGGTCACACTAGCGTTAGGTATAACAAGTCTGTGGGTCACTACCGTATACACAGTTACTTAATAGCAGAAAATAAATAAAAATATCGGTTGCCGGTTTATTTAGAAACCTCAGGAGATGTTTTGTCGAATCTTAAAAAGGCGGATACTAAACTATGTAAAACAATCGATGTCAAAGTCAATGAAATCATCTCCATATAAAGATCGCTAGCAATTGATCATTGATATTTAGCAATGTACTTACGTAGTGATGTGCATAAATTTTACTCATACTTACGTGGCTAATCGACTGTTTACTCTAGTTTTTGACTAACCATATTCTCGGTGTAAGCATATTCCATTTTCATTACCTTCTTTACTATTTACATTGATGGTTTCTGGGCGCGTTTAAGTCTGTTTCATTACTTTAAGTGCATACGTGATTCCGGCACGACTGACATGTCGTAAAATGTTTATTTTATATGCTGTGTCGGTAATATGAATTGTCTAAGCATCTAAAGTCGCATTATCGATTTTCTGATTTATTTTTAAACCAGAAAACTAATCGATGTACATTTACGTATGTAATCGGCTATACGGGAGTTTAGATGGTCGACACATATTTATTTTTTACACGCATAATCCAAGTAAATTATTGATGAGCAAACTTAAGTAAAGCGTATTGAAGTCTATACTTTACCATAATTACAATAGAGTTCAAACTATGCCAGCTTTTATGAAATAGTGCGATGGTACAAGTTCGACACAAAAACCCCACTTCGCGGCACTCAAGGGTATTTGCTTTATCATTTAGCACAATGGAGGCAGCCTTGGGCGATAGCTTGGATTGAACTACCTTGTTTTAATCAACACAACCATTAATATACTACGAGTGTAAAATACGTAAACATAAAAGATACAAAATACTATATAAAAGGGCAAAACTAAAGGAATAGATAAGTAATAAGATAGATAGTAATCAATATTGAAACATGCATCAATTGGTCTGTCAAAACATGCTCACTTAAGCTAGGTACGAAAAATGCAAACCACTCTCAGCATGTCACATTAAAATTAAAATAAAAATATATTCAAGCTGAATGAAAAAGTACAAGTTAGACCGAATTCACGAGGAAGATGCGTGCGTGCTTATTTTGGAGCTAAGGAGTTATCTTCATGACATCATCATAAGCAGCACGTCTTATCCGGGCATAGGCCTGCGTAAGTTTTTACCTTTCATCCCAATATTGTGCCTAACTGACCCATGACCGCCTTCATATGATTTTTAAAAAAGAAGGTAGGATTTTCAAACTCGCAAGAAGAGTCAGGCGACGCTGCTCGCCGATCGAAGTTTACATCTCTCTTCTCAGGTACAAATACGTCCGCGCGTGCCCCTCTATAGTATTGTACGGTTGTTCAGGCCGCACAGACGGATGGGGTCTGCCCAAATGCGTAGTGAGTCAAGGTCACCTACGGGGAAAGCAAGAGTAAATCCCGTGACCCCAGCGAAGGAATACAGTGGTGGTTTTAGCCGGTAGAATCTTTCTGCATTCCACAGGGCGGACGACGTCTAAGAGGATTTCCCCACGATATACAAAAAGCCGTGTGGTGCCGGTTCAGAATACCACCACCCCATTTCCTCCCGTGGGTGTCGTAAAAGTCGACTATGGGATTAGCCGGAGGATGGGCAGCAGCTTCCTTCGATTATATTAACAAATCAACTGCGATCGCCAACCCGTCTGCCAAGCGTGGCGATTATGGCAAAACCCCCCAATGAGCCCACAACACACCCATATCAGTCGTTGTGGTGATCTTTGGGGGAGGCCTGTGTCCAGCAGTGGACTTCATTCGGCCGAAATGATGATGATACAAAAAGATAGATGTTTGGCAAAAAATAAAAGAAAATCGAACGATACTAATACAGACTGCTTGGCGTCGTAAACATGACCTACACCATTCAAGTGAACCACTAATTGTGGTCGGCGTAAACAATATTGTGTAAGTGATAGTGCACACGCAATATCAAAATACAATAAATTGTTTCACATTAATTGTGTTAAACGGCTTTGAGTTTTTAAAATCGGGATTATAAATTTGGAGTTGACAGCTTGCCAAGCAGTATCTTGGAAGCACGGAAATAGCTTTTCTTTTGGGATGTCCGTTCTTATTGTGAGCTGTTGCCAATCAGCAGCAAGTTGTCAATTTGTATGAAAAATTACAGCTTGCAGCTGGCAACAGCCAGTTGACAATTAACTTGGAATTAGAGCTCATATGACCTAGCCATTTCGATTATTATAAATAGTTCTGCCTAAATGCACTTGTTACAATATTCCTTCCGCATATATATAAAGGGACCTTAAAAATGTGTGTAAGTACTTTATTTCAAGGTGGCAATCGGTAGAAATCGCAATCTTAAAAAATAAGTTTTAGCACGTAAGTACGTAATTATAATTTTTTGGCATAAAATCATTGGCTGACCTTTTGAAATAAGAGGGCCACAATTTTTATGCGGAGATCAGCGAGGACCACTTGTAGTAAGTTTCTATACAAATATTTTTAATCTAGTAAAATGCATTAACTAGGTTTTTTTGGGCTATTCGCACACCTCACAGCTTGATGTCGCTGCTTAACTGAGCATTCTGGCGAAGCCGAATAAAAATACTTACAAACTAAGCGACTGCTCCTAAGAGCGCCGCTTGTGGGACACGCACCTCGGCTTAGGGCGTTACTGGGGGACCAAACTAGGGACAGCTGAGCTGTATTAATAGTTTTTAGGGGATGTTTAAAACTACTGTAAAGAGCCTCCAGGAGTGACATGCGTAAGTACGTCCGGCCCCGTTGCCAACTTGCTGACTGGCTAATCTTTTCAGCATGGCGCGAGCTATTTCCTTGTAAAAGATGTCGTACCGACACGGGAGAAGAGAAAGATCATAACAACAACTCACAATGCACCCATTTGTGATCATTAGAGCATAAGCCAAAAAAGCAAATGCATCTTAATTCTGCGTATCGTAGTAACGTTTTAGACATAGGATTCTCCCAAGTTACGTAACAAAATTCAGTCACCCAAGATACCTTGTTTAGGTCTGCCGTTTGGTTGGGGGCAAGTAACAATACTTAGATAATGGAAAACTGTACATTGTGGAAATCCAACGTTTAATACCACCTGACGAACAAAATGAGCAATGTAAAAGGTAAGATGTATATATATATTTTTCTTTTATTTTTTATTAAATGATTAGATTAGATTTCTTTAGTACAAATAAGTATGTAAAATAAATTTGTAAGCTTAGGTAGTTTGGTAAGATAAAAAAAAAACTTTGTTGGATATGAAATATTTAAACAAAAAGACCAACTTCCAAGCTTCTCCGTTCCTAGTCTATTTCTGATTTTGTACTATTATGTACAAATCCAAAGGTGGAAAAGATTTTCCACAGATGCTGACGAGACCACAGCTCGAAATAATTGTCTTAAAATTTGATATATTTTATTTAGTATCGTTAACAAAAAACATGTTCAGTAAACATTACCGATTCAAATGGTATTGATTTGACTTTAATTTAGGTGGCAGTACCTGACCCCTCATATTGAGTTCTTGCTTCCGCGAACGCATGTTTTTCCGGAGAAAGAGGAAAATGTCTGAAATCTTCGAATTTTCCAATCTTGTTTTTTAACACATCACATACTTACCAACTGCAATATTGAGTGATCCTGTGTTTTTGCACTCCTCTTAGTGAATTCGTACTCGCGACAATACCTTCCATTTCTATCTCACATATCTTAGATATTGTTCTGCTTCTCCTATAAAAAAACTGCCAGCTTGCATTATTTTGTCTTCCACTAGGCAGTTTAAACAAATCAAACTACGACTGTCAAGTAACTTAGGTTTTTTTTTTAACTCGTTTGTCTAAGAAGACCCCGACAGTCTTCAAGCAATGGCGCGATCCGTTTAAAGCATTGCCATAAACCGAATTTAAAGACCTGGCAATTAATCCAAAAATACATATTTTTTTTATATTTTCAATAAATCACTGAAGTTTTATTTTTTCACTATATCGTTTTCCAACCCTGGCGTGAATACACTTAAAAAGGAGGTTTTTTTTTCATTCTTCCCGGCAGCATAATATTGAGTTGGATGTTGTCCATCACCGAGTTCCACGGTCACTTTCTACGAATGAACGGTATGGGCAAGTGTTGTTTAATTTTTAGACATACGTTATGTTTATTTTAAATGTTTCCTTCCTAATTCATCAACGTTCCCATGGAGCTTGTTTCTCTTTTTAACCGTACTTTCTCTTTGATTTGTATGCTTTATACTCGCTCCAGAAAAGCTATTGTTGAACAGTTGAAACTAAGATCAACCATAACAATTGAATTAGACTGACTAGCCTTGAACTAAATTGAAGATTTTATCTAGACTTTCTCCTTAATTTATCGCTTCGGTATTTTAGAGATTGGGAGATTAAAAACCAAAAAAAAAATCGGTATTACTTGTCAATTTTTTAGTATGATATGGCGTCTAGGACACCCATGTTTCATATTAAATACGTTACTATAGGTTACTAACATAAGTTAAGTATTAATAACAAATTATGGATTTTTTATATCTGAAATAAAATCAATGTTATTAGTATTAACTAGCTTTATCCTGCCACACGTTACTGTGGCTAAACGGAAATAATTACAAAATGAATTTAATTATGAATAAATAAATAAAATATGAGTAAATAATTGGGGGGGAGGGGATTTCATAAAAACATATTCAATTATTTATTTAATAACATACACAACTACACACAGGGTTACCTAATATAATAGTGTAGTTAAAGTTATAATAGCTTACAAGATTAGACTTACAATTATATTATTATGGACAACCAAGAGTAATTTAACCTAATTGCGGCCTGTGTGAATTCACTCCAAAGTACAATTGAAGAAGTCAATCTGTTGTGACACCATATTGAGTGTATGCGCGTATATGTAAGATGATACAGCGATTTGTAAGAGTTTCAAAATGATCGGTAAAGAACTTCAGAAGATTAGCGATTTTGAACAAACGAACATAATTTTTTTATTTATTTAGATATATTATGAGTCTCCTGATTTAATAAAAAAAACATGCACGTATGTGAGTACTACGATGTGTAAAAATTTCAAAATGATCCGTAAAGAATTTAGTTTTGAGATTTTGAACAAACGGACATTAAATTATATTTATACAGATCATGAGTCTCCTTATTTAGTCAAACATGCGCGTATATGAATACAACGATGTGTAACAATTACAAAGCGATCGGTAAAGAACTTTAGGAGATTTGCGATTTTGAACAAACGAACATAAATTGTTATATATCTGGCAGTCGTTGGATGCGGATGGCGTGTTACCGGGCGTTGTGGAAATCTATGGTGGAGGCTTTTGTTCAGCAGTGGACGTTAAGTAGTGGTGAAAGGGAAAGTAAATCAAAAAGAAGATTTTTTCATTATAAGAAGACTACGCTGACGTCATGGTCTATCTATTTATAAAAGTATTTCTGTCTTCTATATTATGCGAAATTAATTGTTGAAACCGGTTATCTTGTTAATTCTATGAACTATTAAGTAAATGAATGTTAATTTTTACAGTAAAACATTACCTAATTGGCTATAAATAACTGGGGCGTAACGTTAATTGCCTATCGAGTTCAATTTATCTACGTTAGTTTCTTTATAATAGCAATGAACTCTGGGCACCTTTGTGTTGAATACGGGCTATACCTACATACATGTATTTTTTACACAACCCATGTTTTTAAATGTATTCAAAGGGCGACGTGTAGTTTGATATTTTTACCGACTTCAAAAAGGAGGAGGTTCTCAATTCGATGCGTATTTTTTTATTTTTTTTATGTATGTACACCGATTACTCCGAGATTTGCTGACCGGTTCTTTTTCTAATACGTGCAGAATGCTTTCGAATTGGTCCCATATAAATTTTATGAGTATAGAGTTTTTTAACCAGCTTTTAATAAACAGGTTTAATTTGACTGCGCTTACCTAGATGATATCTTAATAGTTTCGATTCTTAAAATTATTTTTAGTGTTAGATACGGATACCAAATTGGGAAAAGTTCTTACATTTATTTACACTAAAAAGAAACAAAACATTTTAACAAAAAAATACCGACTTTAAAATTCAATACAATATTAAAACCACTAAAAAGGAAAAAAGAAAAAATATACTTTATTTATGAAGTCGGGCGGGGCCCATAAATATAACTCATTGGCTAAAACCACTGGAGCGGTCATCTTCGGCACCGAAGGGGGGCTCCAGGTCCTCGTAAGATCACACTAGAGCCGCCCATTGGTGCCACGCCTTTAGGCACATCTCGAAAGGGATGACTGTAAAGCGGTCACCCCCTCTAGCGGAGGGAAGGCGACTGTAAAAAGGTCGCCCCCCCAGGCACTTCTCGGGGAGGATTGTAAAGGATCCCCCCAAGCCTCGCTTTGCGCTGTGCTGCGCACACGGCGGCACGTGACCACGTGCGCGCCACCGTCTTCCCGGGGGTCGATCGGTGTGAGCACGTAGATTCCCCAATCTGCGCGCCCGCGACCCCCGAGGCCCCCCACCATGAAGTGACGGCAGGGGGCTCAGGCGTGTTGGACTTGGGAGCCGGGACGGTTGTTGCCCCGGCGCCGTCTAGTCCTTCTCCGTGCGGGATCAGCCCTCTCCCGATCCCGCTCTGCAGTCTCCTTCTGGAGCATGACGCTCTCGCAGAAGGAGACCACTGCACTCCAATTTTCATGCTCTGCCAACATAGCCGACACTACTGCCGGCAGAGAGAGATCTTGCCCGATCCGATCGACCAGGATCCGCCGCTCGGCCGCAAACGCAGGGCACTCCTCGAGCGTGTGCTGTGCGGTATCCTGGTCGCTTCCACAATGGTGGCACTGTGCCGTAACCTCGCGTCCTATTCTGTGCAGGTACGCACCGAAACAACCGTGACCGGTGAATACCTGCGTCAGACGGTAGGTGACGCGCTCGCTCCTTCTGAGCCAGGCTCCGAAGAGTGGCAGGATGGCCTCGACGACGCGCTTGGTCGCGAACTGCAACCGTAGGCGTTGTCGCCATATCTCGAGTGCGCGCCGTCTAGCCAGCCGCCTCATTCTGTCAAACGCCCCTGATGGCACGCTTTCCCCACTTTGGCGGAGGGAACGTGTCCGGTCATAGACCCACGCATCCATCTCCGCCTGGATGTCGAAAGGCGGAAAGCGTGCCAGGAGAGTTGCCGCCTCGTAGGACACTGTCCTGTATCCCCGTGCGATCCGTATAGCCACTCTGCGCTGCAGACTATGAAGTTTGGTTCTGCAGCGCTGGACGCCAGACAGCCGGGATGACCATATAGGCGCCCCGTAGAGGGCCACAGACCGCACGACGCCCCCGTAGAGACGGCGAACTTCCTCGCTCGGTCCCCCGAGATTGGGCAGCACCCGGTGCAATGCACCCACTACCCTCTCGACTCGGGGGACGAGGCGCATGAAGTGCTCTTCGAAGCCCCAACGACTGTCCAGAGTGAGCCCCAGGTACTTCATGTACTGGCCCACCCTGATTTGCGCGTCACCAACGCGTATCCACGAACTGGGTGGTTCTCTGCTCCGCGGCAGTTTGTGGAACCATAGCGCCTCGGTTTTGTGGGGCGCTATCTGCAGACCCAGAGCGTGGATTTTGGCCACGACAATTGCCACCGCTTGCTCGGCAAGCCGGATGGTTCCCTCGAAGGACTCCCCGCTGGCCAACACAAGAGTGTCGTCAGCGTAACAGACCAAGCTGACGCCAGCGGGGAGAACGACACGCAGGACCGCGTCGTAGGCGAGGTTCCATAAAAAGGGGCCGAGAACCGACCCCTGCGGAACCCCGCACGTAATCTCCCTCCGCTTTACGCTACCGTCCCTGCCCACGTAGCGAATGTGCCTATCGCGCAGGTAGGCCCCTATGATGCCCTGCAGGTAATGATGTATGATGGACTAGTGCCCCCCTAATCGCACCCCACGGGATGGAGTTGAAGGCGTTGACGATGTCTAGGGTTGGGGTATACCTGGCCCCGCTCGACTTCATAAACAAAGTTTGTTTTCTTCTTTTTAGTGGTTTTAATATCGTATTGAATTTTGTAGTCGGTATTTTTTTGTTAAAAAGTTTTATTCGGTGTGATATCGACGCTAAAATAGCTGAATTTGTCCGACAATCTAACCTGTCCATTTCAATTTCCAATAGTTTTCAAGATATTACAACATGGACTTTTTTCTCAAATTTCTATATTTTTAATCATCATATCAGTAGAAGAACGCCATACGTTCAACGCCACAACGGCCAGTTACATGCCACCTGCATCCTATGAGTCCGATCGCCAACCCGCCAAACCATCCCGTTGGTGGCCGTCCCACACTGCGTTTTCTAGTGCATGGTCTCGACTCGACCTTTCTGCCCCAACGGCAACCATTTCTAGAAACAATAATTTTACTATTTTGAATACCGACTAATATATAATTGATGCGATCAGTTAAACCTAAAAATATCATGATAAGTTAATTTTACATTTAAGCGTAATACACTGTCAAGCCCTAGGATAAAATTCTAAAAAAAAGTTTATAAATTACTTCAAACAACATTTAAAAATATATTGAGAAACACTATTACCATAGTGCATGCAGAGTCGGTAGATAGAATAGAATCATTTATCTAGTAATTATTCTAACATACACTTTTACACGATATATTGAAACAACGGAGGGCATTTCGCTACGTCTCAACCTGTGAGTAGACATGCCGAAGGAAACTCAGGCATGGCTAGGTTCTTTTTGGTAATTATTCGTTATTTGTAAATGGATGGATAGCGATAATGTGAGACGTTTTCTGACACTGTATATGCATATATAAAATCTTATGTTCGGTGAAGCATATGCTTCTCTTTTAGCAAGTAGGTTTCAATAAACACTTTCACTCGTCAATAAATTTGGATGAAGCCTGCATCTGGATGAAGCATTTCCTACTGACTGAGAAGAAACGCCGAAACAAACTCAAAGGTTTCTGTTTTAAAGTCCAGACATATTTAGATACAATATTACGGGAGAAAAATGTAGGGCAACGTCTGGAATGGCCTTTTGTAAATGTATTGCCACATGTATAAAAGTTTTATTTTAATCCTTCTGTATGCGTTTGCTTCATGAAATTCCTGACAATAAATTTGAATAGAAACGACAAGCTTTAATATCAAAATTTTGGAGATTTCCAAGAGATTATGTAATGTTACTGGAGTTATTCGATTTTACACTGCACAGGCAGGCAAGGTGTTTCAAATGTTACACTTTTACATTTTAAAACCAAAATCATGCCTTGAATATGGCGAATTACAAATCGCCTTGTATACGTTTGAGTGTATATATAAATACATGTAATTATAAATTATACCGTTATGTTTGTAGCAGAAACAAAAACAGAAGGAAACAGGAAATAGGCGTCAACGGTATATATAATTCATATATGTCAAAAATAAGCGAACGGTGATGTTTTTGATCTTTACTGTATTTTTATAATTTGCACTTTCTAAATTTATAAAGCCCAAACTTGCAGTGTAAAAGGGAAATTACTGAATTTGTTTACAGCTTGTTTCAAATTTAGCGTTCGGGAAACTTCGCAACGTCTTTTCGTCATTAATACCGCAATGCCTCAAGACGCAAGTCCTTAACCAGTATGCGTTACCAGTGATGACATATGGAACAGAGACGTGGTCACTCACAATGGGCCTCATAAGAAAGCTCAAGGTCACTCAGCGAGCTATTGAGAGAGCTATGCTTGGTATTTCTATACGAGATCGAATCAGAAATGAGGAGATCCGTAGAAGAACTAAAGTTGTCGACATAGCTGAAAGGATTAGTAAACTGAAGTGGCAATGGGCAGGGCACATTGCTCGTAGAACTGATGGCCGTTGTGGCACAAAGGTTCTCGAATGGAGACCGCGCACCGGAAACGCAGCGTGGGACGACCTCCAACGAGGTGGACAGACGACCTGGTGAAGGTCGCTGGGAGTCGTTGGATGAGAGCGGCATGTGACCGCTCGTTGTGGAAATCTTAGGGGGAGGCCTTTGTTCAGCAGTGGACGTCCTGTGGCTGATATGATGATGTTTAAAATTACCGAGATGAGAGAGTTCTTTCCGTTCTACCTTTTAACCTAAGTGAGATATGTAGATATACATGTTAGAACATGTGACAACACTTCGTTAGTAACATTTCTATAACTTACAAAATAATGGTAGGTACCTCGGGAAAATTGTAACCAACATAATGCCACTGACATTAACAACTGACACTGTTACTGTATTGTTATTTTTAGACTTCAATCATTTCGGCCGAATGAAGTCCACTGCTGGACACAGGCCTCCCCCAAAGATCACCACTACGACCGATATGGGTGTGTTGTGGGCTCATTGGGGGGTTTTATTTATATTTTAATCGCCACGCTTGGCAGACGGGTTGGCGATCGCGGTTGAGTTGTTAATGTACTCGAAGGGCGCTGCCGCCCAACCTCCGGCTAATCCCTTAGTCGACTTTTACGACACCCACGGGAGGAGATGGGGTGGTGGTGTTCTGAGCCGGCACCACACGGCCATCTTTCTGTTTGACTAGTTCCAATTAGGAGACCGTGCGAAAATCAACTATACGGCTTCGAGCCACCGAGTGCTAGATATTCTACCGGTAATTACTAAGCGCTACGTTCTGTTAGAGTGTGGACATCTTTGCCGGAAGCTGACTTTTCGGAAAATTACAATCTTGGCGTCTTCGAGGAGTATATAGGCATCGCGTGCCTGTGAGTTTCGTCAGGTGGATAGTCATAGTGGTTCAACGTCAGTCTGTCTGGAATGAATTAAAAATGTATGCTTGATCCTTACGATCATAATCAGATGGTAATTTGGTGCAATTGCTAATCCCCTAGATATATGCGCAACTTGTCGCGGGTTTCATTACCGCGCTGAAATAATATTTGTATGGTCTACAGGTATTTTTCGCGGGACCGGTTTGTGCATGTCAGATGTATGTCTGTAAACTGTACCCATGTACCGCAACGTTAAAAAAAGACAAATTCCGTTAACTACGCCGAAAACACGCTCACCGGCGGCGTTTGAGATAGGAATTGATAGAGTGAATGAATCAAGTTATTTTATTACATTGACTGATTCATCCACACATTTTTTAAGAAATTAACCCTTCTTATGTCTACCGTCTTTGTTTTGCTTGCAACAACTTCACGTACTTTTCGAGGTAAACAGTAGTAATCATCACACAATAACGGCCGTAGTGGGAATAAACGGTGATTGCCGAACATCACCGAGCAAAGCCGAGCGAGCCAGAGTCGCGTGCGACGACGAAACTTGCCGTGCTTGATTTTAGAGTAGTTGGCTAGTAGTAGTAGATTTTGGCTACGTTCCTGGAGCCAGGAGGTTTAAGGAGGAAAAAGCCTCTTGATTTTTCAAGAGGCTTTTTCCGAGAGAGTTGGTAACCCCAGCCGTGAGTCGTCATTTTGGGAGGAGAAGGGATACTGCTGCACATCCACACTTAGTCGCCATTACGATATCCATGGAAGGAGTGGTGCTATAGAATAATAAAACACTTTAAAACGGATTACATCGCGTATGTTATAGATTTTTGTTTTTCCTGATGTTTCGAGAATTTTTCAGCATTCGTGGTCGCAGGATGCTATATTCTTAATCCGAACACGGCACGGATATATAGATATAACGTTAGTTTTACTTCCGTTCCACGGATATCAATTCCGTACCTATTTTGCGTAAAGGGATAGTCCCGATTTACCTACCTGGGAACTAACTAGGTACACAAGTAGCTCACCTATGTGACTTTTTATTTTTCTCTCTATATCTCAAACCTATCTTCCGTAACGTTACTTCAAGAGATTGATTTGTCCGTCTCTCGAAGTAGACCCAGGCACGACCGCACGACCGGGTCAATGGCGCGTGACGTCATATGTTCGGTAAATAAATCAGTATTCAAACGTGTACGTTCATGAGACTGGCATGCAGTTTGGAAGACGACCGCACCCATAACGTGATCCTAAAAAATCCTTGATGATATTTGAAATCAAGGCGATTATAATCAGAGATAGATATACCTTATAATCAGAGATAGATATACCTTATAATCAGAGATAGATATACCTTATAATCTATGCTATTACCAAATCCTCGCCGTGGTTAACCTTTGTTGTTGTTTAATCTTTGCTTTGTGTGGTCCTCGGCAAAGATCAAACCATCCTTTCCACCATGGATGTCGTTATAGGCAACTAAGGAATCATCGTAGTATTAAGTATCGTAGTGAATATCAAAAGGATTGGCCGTGTGGTGCCGGCTCAGAATACCACCACCCCATCTCCTCCCGTGGGTGTCGTAAAAGTCGACTAAGGGATAAGCCGAAGGATGGACAGCAGCGTCCTTCGAGTACATTAACAACTCAACTGCGATCGCCAACCCGTCTGCCAAGCGTGGCGATTATGGCAAAACCCCCCAATGAGCCCACAACACACCCATATTGATCGTTGTGGTATTATTTGGGGGAGGCCTGTGTCCAGCAGTGGACTTCATTCGGCCGAAATGATGATCAAAAGGATGGGTGGCACTATCCTCCCGTGTGCTAATAACAAAGTACTGCGATCATCAATTCAACTGCCATCACGTTCTGAAACAGTAATGTCGTAGAAAAATGTCTGATCTTCTCTGTATGTTCCACATAAGGTTCCACCTCACCGGGATAAAAACATTGATATTTGTGATTAAAATAATCATTGACTACAAAAATGTGGTCTCCAAAGAATAGACCACCCCTGTCCACCTATTTTTTTCTGTCTTGGGAAATCCTCATGGACTTTCTCTGCCTTAGGAAAGGCGAAGGAGCATGCCAGACTCTTACCGGCTAAAACCCTACGGTGTCCTTCCACTTACCTCTAGCCGGGGGAGAGGTGCACGCTCTGTCAGCATTAGACCGCGCCCCCGGCAGGTATCAGCCCGTCACTGCTTGACGGGCCCCGTCTTTGTATGACCTGGCCGGCCGCACCTATTCTACAGAGAGGTGCGCGCAGAACACAAGCGCCGCCATCTCGGGCTTGATTCCGTTCGAGCGACGGACTACCCTTAGTTCGTCGCCCGCAGGCCGCTTCTCATGGTGGCCGGAGATCGTTCAGCGCCCGGTGCGTCCTCTGCGACGGGGAGCAAAGCTAGTCTCCTCCCGTCACCGCTCTGCTGCCTCCTTTTCATCACGTCCTCGCAACACGAGGCGACGGCATCCCACGCGGTTTCGCTTCAGACGATGGACCCAGGTCACTCGGCTTCAACCGCCATGATGAGATCACGGCGCTGCGTTGCCAAAGCTGGGCAAGCCCTGTCCACCCTCATTTCAGCCGAATAAAGTCTACCGCTGGACACCGGCCTTCCCCACAGATCGCCACATCGACTGGCCTGTGTGTGTGTATTGAGTGCTCATTGGGGGTTTCGCCATAATCGCCACGTTTGGCAGGCGGGTTGTCGTAGTTGTCGGTAATTTACTCGAAGGATGCTGCTGCCCATCCTCCGATGCCCACGGAATGAGATGGATTGGTGGTGTTTGTAGCCGCACGGCATCCATGGGTGTCGTAAAGGGCGTCTAAAGGTTGACGTCGGGGGATGGGCAGCAACATCCTTCGCAAATCCGCCTGCCAAGCGTGGTGACCGCTCATTGTAGTGATCATTGGGAAGCTCATGTTCAGCAGAGGAGGTTTACGAGTTGATGTGATGCTGATAACAAAATCTATGTACTTATCTGACTATATACGAGTATATACTGTAAAATTAACTAAAACAACTAAATATTTCACACAGTTAACAAAATCAATACATCATTTGCATATAAAACTGCAAATTGGACATATTTCTTCTTGTTGGTATAGACTAATAAGTAGAATCTTTTATTTACCACGGATTCTTTTTCGGTTCACAGTGACTCATACTTAAGCTTATCTAATAATCAGTGACAACCACATTATTAAGTTGACATGTTTTATTATCATCATCATCGTGTCAGCCAAAGGACCACTGTGAATCAAGGCCTCCCCATAGATTTACCCATTTGTCATTATTTTGGTGGGATTTGGCAATATTCACCACGCTTAGCAGGCGGGTTAGTGAGCGCAGAATGGCTACTATTCCCCAGAAGGGACGCCGCTTCCCATCCCTATGGTTTAGAATGGCTTAGTCGCCTTTTACGACATCCACGGGAGGAGATGGAGTGGTGCTATATTCTAATCCGGGCACAACACGGAAATGTTTTATCAAGCACACACGCATATCATGGAAGACAGTTGCTTTTCGCAGAAATTATGTAAATCTTTAGCAGATAATGTGGTTGAATCACCGGTTACACAAGAACATGGTTTTAAATGATATTGCGATGAATAAATTACAATTTTAGATTATGTTCACCTCTCAAACATTGCGTGTCAATAAAAATAGTAGAAATTTTGTCCGATGACATCATAGATAGATAAATATAACTTTACAATCTTTAGAAGATAAGTCAAACACATTCTTTGAAAACACAAAGCACCTGCCATATGACAATATTCTTATGAAAATAAACTAGACAATGTCCATCATAGACGTAACACTTGACTATCGATTATAATCGTAAACTGAGTTTTACTGTGCACTTTAATACTATAGATAATACACCGGTTGATAGTAGATAAATAAGGCATGTATATGTATTTCCTGTAAAACAGTAGATAGTACCTAGATAGGGCTCCGCGATATTGCAGTTGAACACTAGTAAGGACGTAAATATTCATAATAAATACATAAAGAGAATGTAACAATAAAATCATAACACTATGGGCTCCTCATACATTTTGTATTATGTCATACGTGACATTGACATCCGTGGTGTACATAAGGTTCCAGATGAAAACCAGCGTCCGGCACTTGAGCCTGGCATGAAGCTGATCTGGACACCTATTTGGTCCAACCGTGAGACATATATTATTAGGTACCTACGAAGGTTTACGTTAGTTTTATTTGGACTTGTACATTTTTATATTTTTAAATATTGTTATCTATGTCCCTGTTTTTACAATCGTGTCTCTATGTTGTGATCAAAATAAATCTTTCTTTCTTTCCTCTGATCCAACAACTTTCTTTCTGGACTGCAATTTTATTCCATTGTTCACCGCTTGTTTACCATAGCATGTTCGCATTATGTCTGCTTTGAAACATTCAATTACAGGTCCAACATTTGAACTGGATTAGCAGAGCATTTTAGTCAACAAAAATAGCACAGGAGTTACTCAGTCACAAAAATACCGCTTCCAATCATATTTAAATTTCGAACACGCGCAAACGCAACGCATTTGTTCGCGATAATACGGAAATGAACGAAGTTAATAACTGCTTTGTGCTCGACTTTTGTTCTATAAACAAATTAATAGTACATGCACATAATGTATCGAATAGTCTAAAACTATGTAGATACAATCATCACGTTTGTCATAAACAGCCGACATGACCGACACGACATGTATTATTAACTGATATTAATGCAGTTCACAATGTGTTTTGCATGTACGTAGTATAAATATAATATTAATCGCAGGTTTTATTGTAGCGTGTCTCAGTCAAAAGGACACGAGCTTCGTGCGACTGAGAACCGGTTGCCGATGTATGTCAGGGAAGATGTTGCCCAAAAGTGGCTAAAAAGGCAACTGATTCAAATCGTTCAAATGTGTTCTTGTGGCTTGTAACGCTGTATATTATGATCGGAAAGCTTAATGTTTTGATTGTACCAAAATATCATCATCCTTTCAGTCAGAGGACGTCCACTGCTGAACAAAGGCCTCCCCCATAGATTTCCACAACTGTGTCAACATTTAAGGGGGGGAATTTGCGCTTATGCTCCTACTGCGCCACAGAAGGGACACTGCTGCCCATCCCTCTGGTTTAGAGACTCTTACGGCCAAAATTAATAATCGATCTAATCCAAGATCTTTGGATTTCGGATTATGGATATGTTTGTTTTTTTGTCTTAAATGTGATCGTAAAACAACGACGGATGAATTTCAACATCTTAAATCTGAAGATTTTGGATTAGATTAATTATTAATTTCGGCTGTTAATCGCCTTTTACGACGTCTACGGGAGGAGATGGAGTGGCGGTATATTCTTAATCCGGACATTACACGGAGTAAAAATATAGTCATCATATCAGCCACAGGTCGTCCACTGCTGAACAATTATATTTCCACAACGCGCGGTCACATGCCGCTCTCATCCAACAACTCCCAGCGACCTTCACTAGGTCGTCTGTCCACCTCGTTGAAAGTCGTCCCACACTGCGTTTTCCGGTGCGCGGTCTGCAGTCGAGAACCTTTTTGCCCCAACGGCCATCAGTTCTACGAGCAATGTGCCCCGCCCATTGCCACTTCAGTTTACTAATCTTTTCAGCTATGTCCACAACTTTAGTTCTTCTACGGATGTCCTCATTTGTGATTCTATCTCGTAGAGAAATACCAAGCAAAGCTCTCTCCATAGCTCGCTGAGTGACCTTGAGCTTTCTTATGATGCCCATTTTGAGTGACCACGTCTCTGTTCCATATGTTATCACGTCTCTGTTCCATATGTTATCGCTGGTAACATACACTGGTTAAAGACGCTTGAGTCTTGAGGCATTGCGGTATTGTTGTCGAAAATACGTTGCGAAGTTTCCCGAACGCTGCCCAGCCGAGTCGGATTCGACGATTGACCTCTTTCTCGAAGTTGGACCTACCTAACTGGACAGTTTGTCCCAGGTAGACATACTCGTCAACAACTTCGAGAACAGAGCTCCCAACGGATATTAGGATGGGCACGACATGGGGATTCGACATGACTTTCGTCTTGCCCATGTTCATTTTAAGGCCAGGTGGGCCTTAAAATGCTGGTTCGGAAACCCTGTTGAGACCATCGAGCATTTTGCTGAGCTCTTGCAGCGATTCTGCCATGACTACGATGTCGTCAGCAAATCGAAGGTGAGTGATATACTCGCCATTGATGATAATGCCGAATCCTTTCCACTTCAGCAGCTTGAACGCATCCTCCATTGCAGCGGTGAACAGTTTCGGGTAAATGACGTCCCCCTGTCTAACACCTCTCTGCAATGGAATTGCCCCCGTGCTCTGTTCATGTACTTGGACTGACATGGTGGCGTTTCTGTATAAGCACTTCAACACTTCAATGTGCCGATAGTCAATGTGGCACCGCTGCAGAGATTGCAGCACTGCCCAGGTTTCGATCGAATCGAAGGCTTTCTCATAGTCCACAAACGCCAAGCATAGTGGCAGATTATACTCCTCGGTTTAACCTGCCACAGCGTATGGATGTGGTCTATGGTACTGAAACCTTTTCGGAAACTGGCCTGTTCGGGAGGCTGGAAGTCATCAAACCTGCGCTCGAGACGATTCGTGATAACCCTTGAAAATATAGTACTGATAATCAAAAGAATACCTACCAACTAGCTTCATAATACATTCTTACGTAAGATACGTAATCTAAAAATCTTGGGTACGAAAACTTACTAAATGGTAAAAGGTTTTAAATGTTTTAAATGATTATGCTACTATCTGAGAACGTATTTTATAGTATCCCGTAAATCTACATGAACATAGTTTTAGGTTCTGTGGACATGAACAGGACAGGACAGGACAGGACAGGACAGGGGTCCTGCTAAATGACCGCTACAAAGGCCATTAATAACTTGATAGGGGTTGTTTTTATTTTGTTTCATGATTCCATACGGCTGAAATTAATAATCAATCTAATCCAAAATCTTTGGATTTCGGATTGAGGATTTGTTTATTTTTGTTATAAGTGTGATCTTAACACAACACAGACAAAGTTCAAAATTCTTAATATAAAGATTTTAGATTAGATTGATTATAGTTAACTTCGGCCTTACCCATAGCTTAGTGGGAACATTTTGTCAAGATTATAATACATAGTTACAAAAAGGCATCGGTATTCTATAAGCTATTTGAGATGGTAATTAGTCCAGACGCACGCTTAATAAACTGGGGATCACCTAGAGTGACGTGTCAACATGACATTGGACAGAAGCGCGCGGATAGCGACGTGATCATCATCGCAATAACTATCGCATTACGTAATTGTGATAATTCTGTACGGAGCGAAGGGACACAATTCACAAGATTGCACGTTGTCACGGGTCGGACTAACATATCCGTAAATTACTAATATACCTATAACACAAATAGTAACCATACTGTTTGATGTACGTAATATACTTTACTATATGTCATAATTCAATTTTTATATCATCTTTTCTACCAAAACTCGGTATATTTCCTTTCACAACTGTTGTCGCTTTTAGTTTCGTTTTATCGAAATCGTGTAGCCGGGTAACAATAGCACCACCCCATCCATCGCTTCCCGTGGATGTCGTTGAAGGTGACTATGGGCTAGCAGTTTTAGCTGTTGCAGTATGCCCATCCTCTTGATATCAACATTTAGCCGCCTTTTACGAAATCCATGGGTAGAGAATCACTTCCGCAAAGTGGTCTATTCTTTGCCGGGACGAAACAGCGGGTGTTTGATTTTTATTTTGTTGAAAAATAATAATATCTATCATTTATTTGGAACACAAACTACTACATATTACAATCAAACACAAAGTTTAAACCAAAGATAGCTGCAAAAGTAAGAAACTGTTGCGCAATAAAAGATACACTCAAGTGGACATCACCTATATATAATACTAGCTGGGACCCGCGTTTCACCCGCGTTTAATTTGAAAGAAATTTAGAGTACTTCGACATGGAACAGATATATGTATATATTGGATTTCATGGGTTTTATTGTTTTTGCACGGAACCCAAATTATTTTTCTAAAATAAAAGTATCCTAAGTTATTCCTTATAACATCAGCTATCTTCCAGTGAAAGTCCCGTCAAAATCGGTCCAGCCGTTTCGGAGATTACCCGGAACAAACAGACAGACAGACAGACAGACAAAAAATTTAAAAATAGTTTTTTTGCTGTATGTACCGTATATGCTTTCATATGCATTAAGTAAAAATCTGTTATTTTGACATTACAAACAGACACTTCAATTTTATTTATTTGTATAGATTAGCAGACACTTACGACTTTGTCCACGAGGGACCTAGCCCTTAGTGGAATCTAATCCTACGTAATATTCTACTTCTATTCCAAATTTAATTAGAATTGTTTCAGCCGTTTGAGCATGATGAGGCCACAAATATTTAAACATACAAAATTTCACCTTTATAACAGTAATCAGATATACGATTATGTCCTACTAAAATTGAGAACTTTATTTTAAGGGTACAAACGGTATGTTAAAGAAGTCGCGCTTATTAAAAAACAAGTTGTAAAATCCATTTTCTGAACTTTCATTTGGAAAATTCGACGACTAAATTGTAATGAAAATGTTAAAATTCATGTAAATAAATACAATTAATTCTCAATTATTGGAACACATTGAGATTCCATTAGTTTATCGTAACTCAATTAACCAAAAAACCTCATTTATGTTGTCTAAATTAACTTCACACTAACCCGTATTATACGTATATATATGCCGTGTGGTGCCGGCTCAGAATGCCACCACCCCATCTCCTCCCATGGGTGTCGTAAAAGTCGACTAAGGGATTAGCCGGAGGATGGGCAGCAGCGCCCTTCGAGTACATTAACAACTCAACTGCGATCGCCAACCCGCCTGCCAAGCGTGGCGATTATGGCAAAACCCCCCAATGAGCCCACAACACATCCATATCGGTGGTTGTGGTGATCTTTGGGGGAGGCCTGTGTCCAGCAGTGGACTTCATTCGGCCGAAATGATGAAATGATAACCCGTATTGATGATATGACATACATACAAGTATCATAATATATTTTATCATAATATAATGAATGATAAAAATAATGAATGATAGTCGACAAAAAATGGGATGAATCTGAAAAACCTTTAATGAGGAGGTGTAACAAATTTTTTTTTTTTGTTTTTTGGGCTTCACGCATACATTTCTGGGAAATGTGGTTGCTTAACCGGTCATTTGCTGGCGAAGCCGAAAGAGGCCTCCAGCCAGGCTTAAATTAAATATTAAAAACTAAGCAACTTTCGCTAAGGGCGCCCCCTGCGGGACACGGACCTCGGCTTAGGGCGTTGCTGGGGATAACAAGCTATTGTTTTGGGGACAGCTGGATCGGTATTATGGTGTAACAGAAACTGATATATGCGTTAAATATAAAGATGACTTTCGTTTTTAAAGTGTATTAAATAGCGTTACGTTAAAAAGAGCTAGAACGGCACTATCATCATTATTATTCTATATGACCTATTTTGGAACTATTCGTATAACTCCAGGTGATCTACCTTTCTCATTTTCTTTGAATGTTACGCCGTGAATTTTTTTCGCGATATTATAATAATAATAATGTAAACATTGCCGTCTAACTAAACTATCGTCGTATTTTTCTATGCTAAACGATTATGAATCATCTTGATACTATATTTATAGATGAGCTATTGGAGTAGTTGCGATAGATAATTACCGCCCACGATGAGAGCCGACTTTATATACTCAGTATTAAAATGAATAACGAGAATACTTGATTAACCTTGTATAACTTGTATCGCAATTTAAATCGATTATGATTGCTCATAGAGCAATATCCGATTGTTTACTTCCATTTATTTGTTAATTAGGTGGAACACTTCTTATTATGTTAATGTTATTGTTGCTAAAACGCAGGTATAATCGGAACCTAAGTAAAAAAAAATTACGTTAGTTACGTCACAATGTTACCAATCTATGTTCTATAATTGGCCGAATATTATATTATTTTTGCTTTTTACTTTCAAATGTCGGTAAACAAATTTATTTTGTTTTTTCACTGCATCCCGTAATATGTTTAAAACAAAAATACGTGAGAGACATCTTAAAATATTATTATTTTGGACTTTCACTCTGTCAGATTATTATATAATTCATTTATTTTATTTTATTAAAAGGTTAGTACAGTCGGCTGCTGCGCTCCGGGTCGTGGGTTCGATACCCGCACGGAACAAATATTTGTATGATCTGCAGGTGGTTGTTCCGGGTCTGGGTGTTATTGTATGTGGAATTCATGTCTGGAAACGCACCCGCGACACAGGAGAAATCCCAGTGTGACGTTGCCCGTTTAAAAAAAAAACTAGATGATCTTTTATCGTTGTATAAGCAAAATGGTCGGTCGGTAACTTCTTTGTTACCTACAGCCACATAGGGCTGTTATTTTTTAAGTATAAGTTATTATAGATTGGCAAAACAGAGACCAAGAGGGACCGACCGTTTTGTTTATGCAGACCCTTGCAAATTTTTGAAGTAACCACGTGATGTTTTTTATTATAAAGTATAACTAATAATTTAACATGAAAACCTAAACGGTATTCATTTTTTTACTTAGGTTTAAGAGAAATCGTGTCTCTGCGGAAATAATTGAGGTTATTAAATTGTTTTTGTTGTGTTGGTTTTATATGAAACCTGGCAGCAGCAAATCTTTATAACAAATCTGTTTTTCTACACAAAAGTGTTCCGTTGTAGGGACTTATATGAATATGATTACAAATGTAGACTTTTTCAGATCACATTCATAATCACATGTGGTTTATTACAAAATAATGTCAGAATTTTACTATCGACGCATTTAGTATCGATATTTATTTAAGCTTTTTGTAACTTAACTATTGGTAATTTACTTTACCCTGATAATAATTACAATTACATGGCATAAAAATACACTGACATAGGTAGGTACTGACAATAATTTTTTTATAAAATTCCGATACATTTTATAGTAAAACAGTATCTTGTCATTCAAATATGCTACAAAGATTTACTCGTAGATGGAGAACTACGAGACTATGATAATAAAAACGCATAAGTACCTACGTATAGAAATTTCGCATTATATTCGCTATTCACAAAACGTTTAACTAAAGCGGTAGTCTAACAAATTCAAAAAATGCGTAAAATAAACTCTTATAAAACGTTTGTATTAAGGCCAAAGTCACGAATTTTCACAGCAGAGTATATGAAGGAATGCTAATCCTGTTTATATATCGAAGACATTATACTGACAGCCAAGGCTGAATAGATCGTAGGTCATTACTATTATATACCGAGGTGTTTATTGGACCAATGATGGATTGTTTGTATTTCTGTTTGCGCAATACACTATGACTGGTTTACAGTGTACCCACTTATCCAAATAAGGTACGTGTGTCTTATTAATTACTAGCTGGGTCCCGCGGTTTCATCCGCGTTTAATTTAGAAGTTGTTTTATTTTGCGCGGAGCCCTTATTATTTTTCTAAAATAGTAGCCTAAGTTATTCGTTATAACATCAGCTATGTGAAAGTCCCGTCCAAATCGGTCCAGCCGTTTCGGAGATTACCCGAAACAAACAGACAGACAGGCAAAAATTAAAAATAGTTTTTTTTTTTATATGTACCGTATATAGGTACTTTCATATGCATTTAGTAAAAAGCTGTTATTTTGACTTTACAAACAAATACTTCAATTTTATTTATTTTGTATAGAAGATAAAATATAAAGCCATGGATGGACATGGACATTTGTGGGAAAATTATTTCATTATTAAATTATGGTCCGTGTGGTGTGCGGATTAAGAGTATAGTACCAATCCAACTCCTCCCGTGGATGTCCTAAAATGCGACTAAAGGATTCTAAACCAGGAGAATGGGCAGCAACGGCCATTCTGTGGATCAGTAGCCAATAGTCATACTGTGCTCACCAATCTGGCTGCCAAGCGTTAGCGTAGTAAGTACTGACAAGTTCCTCAAAAATGACACAATTATGGAAATATATGGGGCAGACCATTTTTTAGAGTGGACGTCCTTTACCTGATAGAAGGATTACATTATGGTATCGGCATTGATAGCAAGTAAATACAAACCCATGTGTATGTGTAAATTGAATTGTTAACGAAGCAGCTCCATTTAACAATGGTTTTATCAGGAAAACTGGCCGCAGGGTGAAGGTTATCATTTCAACAGCTAAAGCAATGTCATATTTAGGGTTCTAAACCACGCTGACCGGTAGAAACTGCCCGCCCTTTTGGCTATCGAAACTATACCAATAAATTATCAAAGATGTAGGTACACGTTGCGTTTAATTTAATAAAACATTTATTACATATATATGCACACATACATACATAATCAGCCCATTACTCTCCCACCGTTGGGCACGGACCCTTTCTCACAATGGGAAAGGTTAGGCCTTAGTCCACCACGCTGGCCTAGTGCGAGTTGGCAGCCTACATACACAATTGAGAACATTTCGGTGCCCTCTCAGGTGTGCAGGTTTCCTCACGATCTTTTCCTTCACAAAACAATCAAAATCTGATCCGCACATGAATCCTAAGTCAGAGGTGCGGGCCAGGATCGAGCTTAGACCCTCCTGTATGAAAGGTTCAACCACTAGGCTATCGCTACCATGAAACATTTATTACTAGAGTTAAATAACTCAAATAATATTTTTTATTAAGCATTTATTAACTAAATTAGTTTAAAATATCTTCGCGACTGGTGTGAACCGAATGAATCGATTATATCACAATAATCCATATCCATCATCAGGCTAATTTATATTTTTCAAAAATACTATTAAATTAATTGGCTTTATTTTCGTAAAACCAATGAATTTAATAGGGTTTGTGACATAGTACTTACTACGAAGATAACTATTTTACTCTACGTGGTACGGAAAAGACCTATGATGTGCAATTATTTTTGGTATGGTCACTGATAATTTACTACTGTATGGTAAAAAAAGCTTGGTATGGAAAATCCTCCCAATGAGCACGGAATATAAACCCAGACCGGGCGTAGTTCAATCTTTGGGGGAGGCCTATGTCTAACAGTAGGTGTTCTGCGGCCAAAAGAAAAACGGTCAGTTGAATTAAATATAATAAGCTATGAGATGAGTTTATTGAGACTCCTATTTTTTACTGTCTCTGTCCAAGTGTCGAGTGTCCGGTTTCGCTTCCGGACAATTGACTTCTCCACTTACCTACTTTATGCTAAGTTTGTTGACTCTCAGATCGAAATTCGCTACATCCTGGAAGTTGGTCAAAATGTACCTTATTATCTCTCTGTATAGCAGTATTGTCCATTCGACCCGTATAAGTGAAACCCAGCCAAATCAAATTGACCGATTCAAATGACCTACCGATATGACTCGGAAATACTATTTCACGGCAATCTTCTCTCCTTTCATCACTTAATCAAATAAGAGCAACAAGAAAAAGGATCAACAGCGGCTGCACTCCCCCACTTTAAATGTGCACCTGAGTAACATCTGAGGTCTGCACTCAAATCTCGTCACAATCTACCTTTCAGGCTCTACGTAGATTGTGCCTAGTTGTTTTATCAACTACAGGCCCATCTCTGTAACATCCATACTCTGCAAGACTATGGAACGTATGCTCAGTTGCAAGCTCCTGGCTTTCCTCGATGGGAATGACCTCCCGAGTGATCGGAAATGCAGCTTCCGTCGAAATTGGTCTGCTGGCGATATTCTTAATTATAGCGCTACCCGTGGGTAAGCACTCGCTGTTTCCCTTGACATCTCGAAGGCCTATAACAAGGTGTGGCACGATAGCCTTAATAGCAGGTTTCAGTCATACGGCCTATCTGCTAGATTATATCTGATATTGTACTTTCTGAGGGATCGTCGATACGTGTGATCATTGATGATTGCTCAATTGGATATTAATGCTAGGGTCTCTCAGGGAATGATTCCGTCTGTAACGCTGTTTTGGTGCATATATACGATCTGTTGAAGCCTGACATCTTTAGGTGCAATTGTTGAGAGGTACTTATCCAATGCACGGCCCAGTACGTCACAGATCCAGTCTCTTAAAGAGTCCATGGTTGAACGCTGAACTTGTCCCCGAAGGCAGTCACTGAGTGGGGTGATACCAACTTAAGGCGTTTAATAATGCCACAACCCAGGCGTGTCTTTGTCAGTTTGCCAAACTGAGCCCATTTCAACTGATTTCGACTTTCCGAGTCGTCTCCGTGCCGATTACTGACCATCTTGAGCTTCCTGGTTTTACTCGCACATTCACGCTCAACTTGGGCTCCTACGAGTCAAAAGCAATACTGCAAAACGCTTAGCAATTGGCATCCTAACGAAGGTGAGACGGTATTTAACACCGGAACAGCTACTCAACTTGTACCAAGCGATTGATCGTGTGTGGTATATTGCCCTTAACTTTGGGACGGTACCGCCAAATACCAGCTTCAAGAGCTCGAGGTGATTGACAGACGCGCGCTAATAGGCTGATTAACAACGATGCACTGGTCGAGGCAAGGATGGCTGGTTGGCTCCACAAACACATACGCTGAGTTGAGTTACACGCACATGCATATCCTCTGAACAACCCGAACAGATAACATTACGAGTATATATTTATATAGGTACCATTGCAATGTCAGTGGATACGGAGTATGTGTAGAGGTCTACGATTTTTTTCTGATAACTTTTGTAGTGCTCGATTATTTATTGTTATCTATTATTATTTTATTATCAGAATTTAGAGAATATATAAGAATTTGTTAAAATGTATATAGACATGGTTAAAAAGAACAATCTCGTGTAGGCATCGCAATCCTTTTTTATTAGTTTATCTGCAGTCTCCTTCTGGAGCATGACGCTCTCGCACAAGGAAACCACTGCAGGCGTCGCACCCCTACAGTTCCAAGAACCGAAACCAGGCGTGACCGTGAATGTGGATGGTTTCACGCTTTCTTACCATCGATTTCTTCAGGGTATTTTCAAGCCCAAAATTCTCAGACTATTTTAACATGGACAAGCCACGGTCTACCATGCTAACTTCCATATTATGGGTGTTTGGCAAAAAAGTCCGTCTATGTGTTACATCATATCGGCCATTTATACGTCCACTGCTGAACAAAGGCCTCCCCCATAGATATTCACAACTGTGTCATCCTTTTGGGGGTATTTGCCAATACTCACCACGCTTGGCAGACGGGTTAGTGAGCGCAGCGGAGAAGGGACACTGCTGCCCATCCCTCTGGTTTAGGTTCCCTTAGTCGCCTTTTACGAAATCCGCGGCAGGCGATGGAGTGGTACCATATTCTTTATCCGGACACCACACGGATATCCCGACACCACACGGACATCCGGACACCACACGGATATCCAGATACCACACGGACAATCCGGACACCACACGGATACATGCCTTTAATTAACTATTTTATAATGTCTTGATTCACAACTATATAAATTGGATATAGACCTGCTGATAACCGTTCTGTATCTATATTTCTCGTGCTTTGTTTGTTTTGCTTATTTACTAGTAATAGCTTCTATTAAGCCAGATTAATTGAAAATATATCCTTGTTTACTTTCCTAAAGCGCCGGCTAAATTATTTTTGTATTTTAGAATCTATTTTTAAATACGCAATTAAACGTTTGCACACACTATTTTTGGCTCAGTTGGGATTATAGTTGTATGACAAATATATAATAATAGCTTTAAGTATTAACGTGACGGGTGTCCATTGAAAACAAACACGAACTGACAGTCAATTACCTCATTGACTTTTCACCGCGATGCCATGCCGCGTGTGGTCGCAACGATCGAGTGTCTAAAATTAATAGGGTTGCCTCCGACACATAACAATTAGTCGAGGTCGTTTCATTGATGATCTTAATAAACCGTGTCAATCTTATTTAAAGCTGTATGCGTCGGAATTAGCTCGTCCGCTGGTCATTCATGGCTCCTGCTTAATTGTAACTTCAAACTTTTGTTTAAAAATGACGATGTAATTATAATAATTGGTGAAACACGCGGTGCCAATAGTTAATGTGAAATTATCAGGTTAAGTAATTGAAATCTTTTTTTAGTTGTGGATGATATCATAACTATTAGATGTACTATTCATTTTAATTTATAGATGGGAAATATTTACTTTTAAAAATTAATATAACAAACTACTCCACCTCGCAAACGATTGAATTTGTGAGACAAATACCTTACCACGTCAGCACCTATAAAACTAATTCAGCATAATTACAACTCACCAACCCTATTTTAATATGGCTATATACACGTGGGTATAAATTGCGCGTCAAAAGCGCACTTACGTATATATAAAATCAAGTAATCATGTCCACAACAAAGATGTTTCCGTTATTTTCTTTACTTTGCTGCATTGGAAGTACTTATGCAGAATTGAGTGCTTCATCCGCAAAGTCTAGACAGTCAACTTTAAGGCAATGGACACATTCATTGCCGAAGTCTTCCACCGCAAAACGCATATGTATAATAAGTACACGGTATTACAATAAACCAAGAATGGTATTGAATGTTTGGGCGCGCCATCGTCAATACTTTTTCCATTAAACGATTTCATTCCATTCAAACCGGAAGGCACGCAACATATCTTTGGTAGAATGTGGCCCTATCCTAAGCAACTGCTTTCTTAGCAATAATGTTGTTCTACCGTTGTTGTACTAATATAAGTGTATTTCACAATATGGTGTTGTCATCAGCGAGAATGATTAATGTTACGTGTGGTACGCATCAAAAAATAGACCACACTTCTCTACCCATGGGTATGGTACAAGGCGATAAAAGGTTTATATCAAGAGGATGGGCAGCATCATCCTCCATGTGTTAACAACAACATACTGCGATAATCAATCCGCCTGCTAAACTTAGTGATTATGCCAATATCCCCCTAGACCGCTCATTTGAGGGATCATTGGGAGGCCCGTGTTCAGCAGTAGACGTTTACGGACTGACGTGTATATTTTATGAACATGGGACTACATAAAAATCATCATCATCATCATTACACACGCCTCTCCCAAAGAAGCCAACCAAGCCAAGCCAAGAAGCCAAGAGCCACAACGACCGATCTGGGTGTGTTGTATGCTCATTGGGGGGTTATGCCGTAATCGCCACGCTCAACAGGCTAGCGATTGCAGTCGAGTTATGAATATACTCCAAGGACATTGCTTACCATCGTTCGGCTAATCCCATAGTCACCTTTACGGCACCCACGGCATGAGATGGGTTGGTGCTATTCATAGCCGGCCCCATATGTCTGTTTGTAATGTCGAAATAATAGCATTTTACAAAATGTATATAAAGTATATACGGTATGGATAACAAAATAACAATTTTTTTTTGTCTCTCTGTCTGTTTGTTCCGGCTGTTCTCTGTATCTTTGAAACGGCTGGACCGATTTTGACGGGATTTTCACTGGCTGATAGCTGATACTATAAGGAGTAACTTACAACTTTACTTTTATTTTAGATCAACAATCAGGGTTCCACGAAATTAAAACCCATGAAATCCAATATATATATACTAACTATATATTATATTTGTTTATAAATAAACCGATTTCATTTAAATTAAATGGCGGGTGAAACCGCCGGGCACAGCTAGTAATATAATAAAAATGATTGTGATTATATTGTTGTTGTTGATGATATTATTTCTTTGATGGAAAACGTACGATAGTTAAAGAAAGATTTAAAAAAGTGTTTCTCAAAAATATACAGAGTAGCTGATTTGCTGATTCGCGACAATTGCAAAATTTCCTGTAAGTACCTAATTGTGACCACATTCTCGTGTACCGGAACATTACTTTTGCTCGTTTTGTAATTTGTCAATTACGGTTGTGAAACGGAAGTTAAGATTAGAGGGACGTGTCCATTCGAGCAGAGGCGGATTAATGGATCAGCTTGTGTCTGGGGCACAGATATATATCTTGTAATATTTCTGCGGTCTGGGGCCTGATGTCTCCAGGGGCCTCTATAAGGGTTATGCTTACGATTTCTAGTCGCAGTTTCTAGGTATGTTGTACCTCATTTAGATATTACAAGTATGTACAATGTCTAATAAACCAAAATAATTAAATAATAGGTATTTTGGGTTATTTGGAGACATAAATATTATGAATCAAACCTACTAGTTTGCACTAACGTTATTTTTTAAATAACAATATTGAGATCAGATAAAATCGTAGATACTTTATGAATTAAATGAAATTCTTGTTGCTACGTGTAATATTCATTTGTTTTCGCTAAAGCATAAAATGGATATTTTAAGAGAAGTAATAATTCAAAATTCAAAATTTTGCTATAAATTATGCATTAAACTTTACTATTAGCTGTTTGTCAGGAGATTTTGAATTTTTTCGGGAGGCTGATCATATGAAATGCTGGAAGAATCCAGACGAATCCTGATCATATGGGGAAACAGAAAACTTATAGCTCCGCTAGAAAGGGTGACTGCTTTACAGTCATCCCTTCCACGATGTGCTTAAGGCGTGGCACCAATGGACGGCTCTGGTGTGATCTTACGAGGACCTCGGCTCCACCCCCTTCGGTGCCGAGATGATCGCTCCAGTGGTTTTAGCCTGTAGGAGTCCAGCCCTTTTCCCTTCCCCGGGGTAAAGGAAGTTCATGTACAATTTCTACTGGACATCAATAAAAAAAAGGAGTCCAGCATACCACTTCCCCCACCGCCCTCTAGCGGGGCTAGGCGACTGTAAAGAGGCCACCTCCCCAGGCACCTCACGTGACCACATGCACACCACCGTCTTCCCGGGGGTCACCCGGTATGAGGGGCTCAGGCGTAACAGACTAAGCTGACGCCAGCAGGGAGAACGACACGCAGGACCGTATTGTAGGCGAGGTTCCATAAGAGGGGGCCGAGAACCGACACTGGAAAACAATTAAAAAAGTGCCACCGCTGTGCCAAATATTCTGCTACCAAGCATAGTTTTTTATACAGAGTTTAAACATAACTGTGTTTTGGTTTCAAGTATTCTGTAGCTAGTGAAATTACTGGGCAGAGACTAAATAAGTAAAGGCTCAAGGTCACGAGCGCAGTATAGTGCCACGCAGGACTAGACCTTTATTTTATTTTATTGGTGCCCAGTGGAAATTCATCATGAACTTCCTTCGCCCCGGGGAAGGACGAAGCGGTATGCCGGACTCCTACCGGCTAAAACCACTGGAGCGGTCATCTTCGGCACCTAAGGGAGGCTCCAGGTCCTCGTATGATCACACTAGAGCCACCCACTGGTGCCACGCCTATTGGCACATCTCGGAGAGGGTGACTGTAAAGCGGTCACCCCCCCAGGGGGATTGTACAGGATCCCCCAAAGCGTCCCACGGCAGCGCGTGACCACATGCGTGCTACCGTCTTCTCTTGGGTCGCTTGGTGTGGGCACGCAGATTCCCCAATCTACGCACCCGCGAACCCAGAGGTCCCCCACCTTATAGCAAAGGCAGGGGTTTTCAGGCGTATCGGAATTAGGCGCCAGGGCGGTTGTTACCCCGGCGCCGTCTCCTTCTTCTTCGAGCGGGATCGGCCCTCTCCCGATCCCGCTCTGCGGTCTCCTTCTGGAGCATGACGCTCTCACAGAAGGAGACCACTGCATTCCAGTTTTCGTGCTCTGCCAACATAGCCGACACTACTGCTGGCAGAGAGAGATCTTGCCCGATCCGACCGACCAGGATCCGCCGCTCGGCGGCCCACGCAGGGCACGCCTCGAGCGTGTGCTGTGCGGTGTCCTGGTCGCTATCACAATGGTGGCATTGTGCCGTGGCCTCGCGTCCTATCCTGTGCAGGTACGCACCGAAACAACCGTGCCCGTTGAGCACCTGCGTCAGGCGGTAGGTGACGCGCTCGCTCCTTTTGAGCCAGGCTCCAAAGAGCGGCAGGACGGCCTCGACGACGCGCTTGGTTGCAAACTGCATCCGCAGGCGATGACGCCACGTTACAAGTGCGCGCCGCCGAGCTAGCCGCCGCAGCTTGTCCAACGCCCCTGGAGGCGCGCCTTCGCCGCTCTGGCGGAGGGAGCGTGTCTGATCGTAGACCCACGCATCCATCTCTGCCAGGATGTCAAAAGGCGACGCAGGACTAGACCTAGGTAGCATTACAATTATTATAGGCAGGCGTGACGCTGACCACCAGGCAAATGGCATGCTCGTCTTGTCACTAATTAGTATACAAAAGTATTGTCCGGGAGTTCTACATTCCGCAATGGACTGTCATACCTGAAGTGGATCCTCTCCTGCTATTTGTCTTTGATGGCCTTCGTCTATAAAGACAACGGATTACGGTACGGTACTACAATTATTACAATGTATAATAATCATGTTATGGGAAGTAATATTAGGTTTGCCATAAACACTTCAAACTACTAGTGTATTATAATATCTGTGCTTCAAACAATAAGAGTTCATCTTATTAAAGTGCATTGCCCCTGGTGGCCGGCGGCTGCATCGCCAGCGAAGTACACACTATAAGCCTAGGTAGACGAATTCTGTCGCAAGTACTCGGTGTCATATTTCTACTTTATTCAATTTCCCAGCGTCCGCACAAGACTGACATGTCCGGTTCGCGGAACAGCGTGGGCATTAACCGACTTACGAATTTATTTGGCCTGGCACGTGCCGACCTAAATATGTCGGAATGTTTTAATTCATTGCATGTAAATAAATCGTTTTCTCTTAAGGCAGGAGGAGTTTTCGAGTTTTGATTGTTTTGTAATGAGACTAAGTTGTAAACTTATTTTATAGATTTTTTGCGCTGTTACGTAAACAGCACATTCGGTTTGTAGAAAATACATTCAGCATCATTGTTATATCAGCCAAAGAATGTCCATTGCTCGACGGCACGGTTAGTGCAGTGGCTGTACAGTACAGTGGGCTGCTGCGCTCCGGGTCGCGGGTTCGAATCCCGTACGGAACAAATATTTGTATGAACTGCAGGTAGTTGTTCCTGGTCTGTGTATTGTGTGTGGAATTTGTGTCTGTAAACGCATCCACGACACAAAATAAATCCTAGGGTGGGTTAAAGATATTTAAACTAAAAAGAAAAATGAATTGCTGAACAATGGCCTTCCTCATAGTTTTCCTTTGTGTTATCATTTTGACGTTTTGATATTAGGACATATTGCTGAAGGACGTTTTCTAAAACAAATGAATACAATACTTAACATCAAGTACAGAATACTTTACATCAAGTACAGAATACTTAACATATTATATTACTCATTGATATTTACGAGAGATACTCGTATGTGTCGATGGGTATCTAACCACGTACTGCGTTAATTTATGAGATCGTTCGGTTGTCGTATTGCGGTAGCGCCGCGTTGCTTACGTCAACAATGCACACCCAAACCACATTTTGCCTAACATTATTTGTCAGGCGTTACAAGATACATTATTTATTGTCTAATAATACAACACGGTTCATAGATATTCTGCGAGTCTCAATAACGTATTTGGCTATGTTTGTGACGTCATTCTTATCGAGACATAATAATAAAACCGCTGAATTAACGCGTCACTGTGAATTGTTATCTGGCTTTCGAGTTTATGAGTACCCGTGACGATTGTCGTGGATAATATTCACGTGACACTTTGGTCGCACAGAATTAAGTACTCTTTTAAGTTCAGACTTATTTCGATGTGTAAACGACCCACTCAAAACTTAACCATGTAAACGCATCGACGTTTAATCTTATCATCACATTAGCCAAAAGAAGTCCACTGCAATAGATAACCTCCCCCATAAGCGCCCGGTTACATGACGTATGTCGTCATTTCCAGGGGAATTTACCAGTACGCCTGGCAGGCAGTTTGGTGAGCGCAGAATGGCTGCTGTTCCACAAAAGGGACGCTGTAAAGGGGTGGGCCCTCTGGTTTAGTCCTAGAGTCGCTTTTTACGATATCCAATGGAGTGTTGCTATATTCTGATGCCCGTCGTTAATTGAAAAAGTAAAGTTGCTTTGTAGACAGACTACGACACACCCACCCCATGTCTAAGAAAAACAAACCAATGCACGTATTACTTGTTACTACATACACAACAATTACTGTCAAAGTAAATACCTACAATACTATACAAAGTAACATAAGAACAAAGATTTAATATCAATTCCCAGTTTACAGGCTAATAAATTAGCAACAATGTTCCTTGAAAACTTAAACTAAGATAGAAAACAGGGTTGCCTTTGTGCGCTGGCGCCGCATTGTCGTATGACCTAGCTACTGCCGCATAAGGAACGGAACAAATGAACGCTATAGTACATAATTTCTTCCTTTAGTTTTATATTTTGTTGTAAATTGTGTTATTCTAGAAAACTAGGCGTATTATGTTATAACTTATAACCGTAACCCCGTGTAACCGCGTGGTGCCAGCAGCTACGAATAGCACCAACCCATCTCAGCACTTGGGTGTCGTAAAAGGCGGCTATGGGATTAACAGGATGGTGGGCAGTAGCATACTTCGAGTACAGTAACAAATGAACTGCGATCGCCAAACCCGCCTGCCAAGTGTGGCGATTATGGCAAACCCCAATGAACACATGGTCGTTATGGCGATCTTTGTGAGAGGCTTGTGTCCAGCAGTGGACTTTATTCGGCTGAAATGATGATTATGTTATATATACAATAGGTATATTATAGACATAGTCAACGCCTTCAACTCAATCTCGTGGAGCGAGAATAAGGGGGTAATTGCCCATCATCGGTGTCCCCCCCTACCTGCAGGGCATCATAGGGCCCTATCTGCGCGATAGGCACATTCGCTACGTGGGCAGGGACGGTAGCGTGAAGAGGAGGGAGATTACGTGCGCGGTTTCCGCAGGGCCGGTTTTTGGCCCGCTCTTATGGAACCTTGCCTACGACGCGGTCCTGCGTGTCGCCCTCCCTGCCGGCGTCAGCTTGGTTTGTTACGCTGACGACACTCTTGTGTTGGCCAGCGGGGAGACCTTCGAGAGAACTATTCGGCTTGCCGAGCAAGCGGTAGGAATTGTCGTAGCTAAAATCCACGCTCTGGGTCTGCAGATAGCGCCTCATAAAACCGAGGCGCTATGGTTCCACAAACTGCCGCGGAGCAGAGAACCACCCAGTTTGTGGATACGTGTTGGTGATGCGCAAATCAGGGTGAGCCAGTACATGAAGTACCTGGGGCTCACCATGGACAGTCGTTGGGGCTTGGAAGAGCACTTCGCGCGCCTCGTCCCCTGAGTGAAGAGTGGGTGCATTGCACCGGGTGCTGCCCAATGTCGGGGGACCGAGCGAGGAAGTTCGACGTCTCCACGGGGGAGTCGTGCGGTCTGTGGCCCTATACGGGGCACCTGTATGGTCATCCAGCGCTTTAGAGCCAATCGACATTTTGGCGGAGATGGATGCGTGGGTCTATGATCAGACACACTCCCTCCACCAGGCGCCACCTCCGAAGGCGTGCCACCAGGGGCGTTGGACAGGCTAAGGCGGCTGGCTCAGCGGCGCACACTCGATACGTAGCGAAATCGCCTTCGGTTGCAGTTTGTGACCAAACACGTCGTCGAGGCCATCCTACCGCTCTTCCGAGCCTGGCTCAGCAGGAGCGAGCGCGTCACCTACCGTCTGACGCAGGTATTCACCGGTCACGGTTGTTTCAGCGCGTACCTGCTGAGAATAGGACGCGAGGTTACGACACAGTGCCATCATTATGGAAGCGACCAGGATACCGCACAGCACACGCTCGAGGAGTACCCTGCGTGGGCGGCCGAGTGGCGGATCGTGGTCAATCGGATCGGGCAAGATCTATCTCTGCCGACAGTAGTGGCTATGTTGGCAGAGCATGAAAATTGGAGCGCAATGGTCTGCTTCTGCGAGAGCGTCGTGCTGCAGAAGGAAACTGCAGAGCGGGATCGGGAGAGGGCCTGGGGAGATGGCCTGGGGAGATGAGAGGGATCGGGGAGTCTGCGTGCTCACACCGAGCAACCCCCGTTAAGACGGCGGCGCGCTCGTGGTCTTATGCCGCCGTGTGCGTAGCACAGCGCATAGCGGTGCTTGGGGGGATCCTTTCAAATCATCCCCGAAAAGTGCCTGGGGGGCGGCCTTTTTACAGCCGCCATCCCTCCGCTAGAGGGGGTGACACCAATGGGCGGCTCTAGTGTGATCTTACGAGAACCTGAAGCCCCCTTTCGGTGCCGAAGATGACCGCTCCAGTGGTTTTAGCCGGTAGGAGTCCGGCAGACCCCTTCGCCCTTCCCCGGGGTGAAGGAAGTCCATGTAGAATTTCCATTGGAAACCAATAAATAAAAAATAAAAGTTTATTATACCTATAAAAGTATAATTGAAGACATCATGTTACAAGGAACTATTCTAAGATACTAAAAAGAACTCGGCAGCCTTATGGTTTTCAATCGAACTTATAATGAACATATGATGCCTGTATCAGTTTAGTATTTTAGGCAGGAACGTTTAAATGGTAAAATGTAATCGTCACATGTTTCTGCACCACAGAATAACTTTATTAAGTAAATAAAACACGATTTTAAGAAAATGTGAGATAGTGCCTTTATCAGCTGATGTCTTTGTTTGTAAATACGCCATGGCACCATGTGTGCATGCAATGCAAAACGTGCAGCAAAATTTATTCTGGACGCATATATATTTTTTTACCTATTAAGTCATCTGGACTTCCCGGTCACCGGTGACTACCAAGTCCCGAACGCATAGTATTATTGTCGCACCACTTACAGTGGGCTCCGTGGCTCAAATGAAATCATGCAACTAATAAAAAACTGCATTGCGTTTAACGTATTAATAATGTTGTTCTTGTTTACTTATTGCTCTTTGGACAATCCGTTGGGTAGTTTTTTTATGACTAATTTACTTTTTATGACGTTTATATCGTCTTTGTTTAACTTAAGTGATGAGTTAATGAAAATCCATGAGCCATCCATGATTGATTCCCTTATAACCTTATATGTGTGTTTTGTTTATATTTTTAAGTCATGTCCAGTTTTGTACAGGAACATACTAAGATGTTCTTATGTGCCTACTTTTTATTAGACCTATAGTTAACCCCGCTTCTACAGATAGCTAGCTATTTTATCCCCACAAAACAGACTGCTACATGTTATATCACTATATCATTGATTTTATTTGATATTCTATCTTACATCTAACGATCCGTATTAACAATTTTCTTTGATCATCATCTACAAAGCTCGATATTCATTTGAAGGAACTACAAGTTTCCCATACGAATTTCTTTGGGATCAAGACAATCTCCTAGTTTATGCGCCCTAAATACCAATGTCGAAATAGATTTTATACGAGTTTATTTTTATAACTAGCCGTAGCTTCTAACAATGATACGAATGTAGGTTTATATTGCCTAATGTAATAATACTTCTGTCCTGATAAATAACTTTGTGCATCAACGATGATTATACTGGTCGCCTATTGCAAGATGCCAGCTCGGTACCACCTCAGTGCCAGATATTCGCCGCTAAGCTGTTGCGTTTAAACGTTTTACTGTGTTCCGGTTAGAAGGGCACTGAAGTTAGTGAAATCACTGGACATCAGAGACTTAACTTATTGTCTCGTGGTGACGAGCGCAGTATGGTGCCACGCAGGACTAGCCTTGGGTAGCATTACAATTGTCATGGGCAGGCATGGCATTTACCACCAGGCGAATAACTTGCTCGACTCGTCTATTATATTAGTCTATTATATTAATCGTCTATTATTATAGTATACTCTATATAAAATGTATTATCAGACTTAGATGTATCGCTACGTACCATAGCCATATTATCATATACCATATCATAATCTTATATTATATTTATATTAAAAAATTATGTTCATTTGTTCAAAATCTCAAATCTCCTAAAGCTCTTTACCGATTGTTTTGAAATGTTTACACGTCGCTATATTGATATACGTGCACGTTTTTTTATTTAATCAGGAGAGTCATAATCTATCTTTCTATATATATAAAAAAAATGTTCGTTTGTTCAAACTCACAAATCTTAATTATGTCCATTTAGCCACAGTAACGCGTGGCAGGGTAAAGCTAGTTACTAATATAAAAACAGAATGGTTTGTTATACATATTAAATAATATACCTATTGGTTTTATAATAGTATATTCATCCTTAAATGTAAATGTTATCTTAAACGCGTTAAATTTCAGTTACTTAACAAAATCAATTAATATTTCGACGTATATTGCGAGGTTTCCCTCTCTTTAGAAGAAGTAGGATTGTTTAATCTACACTTTCTACTACTCCTGCCGACCACCTTATCAGCAGGTGTCGAACTGCAATCATCATTTCGGCCGAATGAAGTCCACTGCTGGACACAGGCCTCCCACAAAGATGTCCACAACGACCGATATGGATGTGTTGTGGGCTCATTGGGGGGTTTTGCCATAATCGCCACGCTTGGCAGACGGGTTGGCGATCGCAGTTGAGTTGGTAATGTACTCGAAGGACGCTGCTGCCCATCCTCCGGCTAATCCCTTAGTCGACTTTTACGACACCCATGGGAGGACATGGGGTGGTGGCATTCTGAGCAGTAATAATAGAGGGAAGATAATGACGGCCCTTCTCGGACGCGCCGAGCCTTCAGTGAATCTCCAGGGAGGCGCGCGGGGAGCACACCCAACCACCGCTGCTGAGTGCGCCTTCTACGCCTTATCACCGCCTCCTTCATAAAAGAAGGTGATGGCATGAGTTCTCGCCCCCGACCACGGACAGAATATCGGCTAGAAGCGAGACGACGGCCCCAACTGAGGTGAAAAAAACAGCATTGTCCAGCCCAAGCTGAACACTATTCCAGTGTCTGTAGCGCCCAGAATTAGCATTCCCTGCAGTGATATCACCCAGGTGTTCGTATCCCGGCACAGGTACTTCCCGAAACAGTCGTGTTCTCAGTGTACTTCCGCCGGGTAGTGAGGGCTACGCATCGGTGTCTCTCTAGTCTCTCTCACGTGTCAAGTCCTGCCTGACCACCTCTATAATTGCATATCCAGTAACACTTCTCTACTAGGATCTTAAACCCGAGGTAAATAAAAAAGAAATTGGGCTCTAGTGGAAATTCGGCGACTGTAAGGTCGCCCCCCGGCACTTCTCGGCAAGGATTGTAAAGGATCCCCTAAGCCTCGCTGTGCGCTGTGTTGCACACACGGCGACACGTGACCACGTGCGCGCCACCGTCTTCCCGGGGGGGTCGCTCGGTATGAGCGCGCAGACTCCCAATCTGCGCGCCCGCGACCCCCGAGGCAACCCGATCAACCATGCCTGACCTCTTGCGATGGCAAGAGGCTCAGGCATGGTTGATCTAGGAGCCGGGACGGTTGTTACCACGGCGCCGTCTCGGTTGTTACCCCGGCGCCGTCTCGTCCTTCTCCGTGCGGGATCGGCCCTCTCCCGATCCCACTCTGCAGTCATCTTCTGGATCATAGCGCTCTCGCAGAAGGAGACCACTGCACTCCAATTTGCATGCTCTGCCAACATAGCCAACTACTACCGGCAGAGAGAGATCTTGTCGCTTGCCGCTCGGCAGCCCACGCAGGCGACACACTGTGCCATAACCTCACGTAATTGCGATGTCTACCAAACCCAAAAAGAAGTTTTATTACTATATATGTAATTATGATTATAAGTATTAAAATACTTCATTTTTAAGCGTAGGGTTATAAGTATTGCTAATGATAAAACAGTAGAAGTAATGGCTTTCTTACATATCAAAGTCCCTTAGCAAGGGGTGTAGCTTACCGGGTTTAATCTTATACTGCGGATACGCATATTTTCTGTTGCTTTGGCAAACAGCTTGTCACCTTGTCCATTGTATGGTGTGAGAGCAATAATGAAGCAACAAAGTCAACTGCTTCTGGTCTTGCGCATTTCATTATGGTAAGCGGTGAGTAAGTACCTACTTACCTGACTTATCAATATTTTTATTGCAACTCTGTTCACCCCATGTTGACCAAAGACTATATTATGTATTTTAAGCGTATTGTGAGTTGCTTACAAGATTTATCATAGCCTAATTTGTCAGCGTTTTTTCGTGTATCATGCTGCCATTGCAGAATACATATTATCTAGCCACAACTGTCACTATATACACTTACTAGAATAAGTATTATGACACAGATCTATTCAATGTCATTTGATAAGGTTTTAAACATTACCAAGAATTTATTTGACTAAACTATCGTAATTCAGTTTAATCTTGTGAACAATGTCGTACGTTATGAGTATTACTAACTGTATAAACACAGTTCGTTTTAACCTCAAAATTGAGTAACACCGTGAATCATGCGATAGGGATACCGTAGCACCGTATTCAAAATTCAATTTAATATGGATTTCCATCGTTTAAGGTAAGCCCAAAAGTACAGTGGAATATCGTGTTATCTGGTGAGTTCACATTTTGATATGAATTGTCAGTACTCTGACTCAATTAATTAGAAGCATGAGAAATCGTAACAAGCTTAACAGGTAAAAGATGTAGTTAGTACGAAAACAGTCACAATTATTTCCATATTAGATCATAATTTGCAAAGCGCGTACTGCGCGGCTGCGGTATACAGCGTAGAATATGTATGATAGATATAAATGTAGCTTTCTCACGACAATGGGTGCCAATTTAAAAGCGGGCGCATATATTCTAGAAATAGACCGAGATGCAGGCAGTTCATGGTTTTAAAACAAACCAATAATAAACGAACGCGAAAATAATGGTTCAAGTACAGGAAGAGTGGTCTAAAACATAATAAGCTTTATTGTTCTTACTCAGACTAATATCACACAACAATAAAGATTTTAACACCAATAGAAGGTCGATACCGAATTTCTGAGCGTGAAGAGACCAAGAATCATTGAGACTAGACTATTGAAAAAAGCCATTGTCGTTGACGTGTCAGATCTGATTAGTAGCATTGCGAGTAATGTGTATGTCGTTTGAATCTATTGCAAAAATCCTACGGGACGGTTACAAATGACTGGATACCTATCGAAGTCGCAAATTTTTAGTGATGAGGCCAATTTTCACCTTAATGGCCATGTGAACAAGCAAAATTGTCGGTTCTGGTCCGAAACTAATCCCTGACGCTTGCATGAACGTCCACTTCACAGCCCTAAGTTTGTCGTGTGGACTAGGTTAATGTCAACCGGTATTATTGGGCCATACTATTTGAGGATGAAAGAGGGGAAGCGATGACGGTTAGAGCTAACAATTATTGCAACATGATAACAGACTTTTTGGTGCCAGCTTTGCAACAACTTCAAGGCTCGAGGATCTGGTTTCATTAGGATGGGGCCACTTGTCATACGGCTAGAGCTGTCATATCCATAGAGCTGCTGAAAAATGTTTTTCCCGGAAAACTCATTTCAAAAAGGGCCTCACGTAGCCCCGAACTCTCTCCATGCGATTATTTTCTATGGGGCTACCTCAAATCGGTAGTCTACGAGAATAATCCGACCAATTTAGAGCAGCTGAAGAGGAATATTATTCAGGAAAGTACCAAAATACCGAGAACAACTTTTCCAAAATTTGCGACTTCGGTTCCAAGAGTGCCAAGCAGCCGAGGAAATTCATTTGGACAACATTATTTTTAGGTCTTAAATATTCCAATGTTTCTACTTTTTAAAAATACAAATATATTTTTGTTATGTTTCGTAGTTCTTTTTTCATTGAATATTGAAACCGCCAACACCCTTATGGCCCATCCTGTACATATTTTTGGGTGGCCTAAGGGCCATCTCAGCCGCACCATATCTTACCCGGACAGTGTTCGTTCTCTGGGATATTAATTACCTTTTATTATTATAATAGTAGACTAAAAATATTATGAATGAAATTGCAATTTATACGCGCTAATAATTACTTCGACTAGGTTTTCAATCGTCATAAACAAATTGGGAATTTTGCAATGATCCTAATAATAACTTGTATAATTAAGAAAATATTTCTTAGATTTCATATATCCGGTGTAGTCGTACTATGATTTTCGCAAAGATACGATTTGTCCGACTATCCTACATACCAGTCTCTATAAATGTTATTTTTTTATATTAACACCTCTTATAGTTTAATTAGTGGTCTAATAAATCAGTCATAAGTCTTTTAAGACCGTTTAATAGAAAGACTACACTGACATAAATGAATTTTACACTCTGTGACATAATGTCATTGCGTTTATGAATGAGCTCGATCGCTTGACTTACGTAGTAAGAACTGATGAAATCATCTTTTGCCCCAGTGATTCATTTTAAGGAGATCCAAAGGAATTCAGATATTGTATAGTTTTGTTGTATTAAGTGTATATTTTGAGCGACATTCTTAAATTTACATACTGAATATTAATATGACGATATCATAAATATTTATGCAAAGACAAAAGGATTTATTTGAATTTTCGTATCACAAGAGTTTTATCTCGTCGGCTAATAAGTAGGTACATAAACATTCTTCCAAACATATTGATATATTTTGTGACATATTTGTAGTCTTACGAAACCAAAACATGTGGTACACACGGCTACGCATCAACCTAGACTATTTGGACTTTGAACTATTAGAAGTTGAACGCTGCGAATCGTGCGAGAGGGTGTAGTACTTTTTGTCGTTCCGTCCCACTGTCGTACATACTCGAGTACTCGGCTACACATCAAGCTATACTAAACCCGTTTCGTTTGAGCGCGTGGCACACACACCACCATGTGGTGCTCTATCTATAATATACATACTAGATGTTTGACCGAGCTTTGCTCGTTATTTTTTTATTTTTAAATTGTGTTTTCTGGAAATTATATTTAAGTACGAATTACTAATAAAATAATGAAATATGAATAATATTTTTCGATCTTACCGATAGAATAATAAAAAATATGAACTGGTTATTTAAAGAAAAAAATCATGAGTGCAATTAGTTTAATCTTATATTAGAAACAAATACTTAATTTTTTACAGTTTATCAATCAATTACGTAAGTATATATATATAGTATTATTATTCGCCAACAGATGTCTGGAAGAGTCATATTTTTCAGTTGAGACCACTCAAATTTAAAGATATAAGATTAAGAAAACTTGAACTTCAATATTTTGAGTTTAGCGCCATCTATGCGGCAGTAGTGGTACCACTAAGCACTCCATTGTCTCAAAATTAGACTACATAGCTAACCTCATAAAATAGTTCTTAGAGTATGTAACAGATGCTACTTCTCCAAATTAATTTTTTTGGACAAAGTATTTAATATTGAATGTCAGTGGTACCTAAACAAAATTATAATACTTCCATTATAATTAACTTTTATACTATAATGTGAAATAATACTTGACATTATAGTATAAAATGAACATGGTGTTATGCTCGATTATTAATATACCTGGATGACCGAGCTTTGCTCGGTATTTTCGTGTTACTTAACAACGCCATCTGTTGTTGTGTCGTTAAAGCAATTAGTTGCTCACAAAAAATAGTATTATTATTCGCCAATAGATGTCAGGAAGAGTCATATTTTTCAGTTGAGACTACTCAAACGCCTATAAAATGACATTTTCTAAAAATGATTCCTAGCTAGATCGATTTATCGCCCCCGAAACCCCCTATATACTAAATTTTATGAAAATCGTTGGAGCCGATTCCGAGATTCTAATTACATACAAGAATTGCTCATTTAAAGAGATAAGATAGATACGTATCATATACGTATATATTTTGTAAGCAAGTTTAGCTAGTCTCGTAATACATTGTTTTTGATTTGCGCTGCGCCTGAGCGCCTATACATCTATTATTAATGTATTATTTATTATGAATGATTATAAATTTATAGAATTACCAAAAACGATGACCATTAGGGAAATGTCGCTAAAGTCTATAGGAGTAATCTAATGTACATGTAATGATTTAGATTTTAATTTAAAATAAAACAGCATATTACTGTTCCACTGCTGGGCATGGGCCTTTTCTCAGGATGAGAAAGGTTACGCCTTAGTCCACCACGCTGGCCTAGTGCGGGTAGGTAGACTAACTACGCCGAAAGTCAGTATGGCTTCCGGCAGCGGCGGTCCACAATCGACGCGATTCTTCGCGTCCGCTCGCTGTCGGAACAGGCAGTGTCCCAGCGGGGTGGGGTGGCGTTGGCTGTCAGTCTAGACATCGTCAACGCCTTCAACTCTATCCCGTGGGGCGCGATTAGGGGGGCGCTAGTCCATCATCGATGCCCCCCCTACCTGCAGGGCATCATAGGGGCCTATCTGCGTGATAGGCAAATTCGCTACGTGGGCAGGGACGGTAGCGTAAAGCGGAGGGAGATTACGTGCGGGGTTCCGCAGGGGTCGGTTCTCGGCCCCTTTTTATGGAACCTCGCCTACGACGCGGTCCTGCGTGTCGTTCTCCCCGCTGGCGTCAGCTTGGTCTGTTACGCTGACGACACTCTTGTGTTGGCCAGCGGGGAGTCCTTCGAGGGAACCATCCGGCTTGCCGAGCAAGCGGTGGCAATTGTCGTGGCCAAAATCCACGCTCTGGGTCTGCAGATAGCGCCTCACAAAACCGAGGCGCTATGGTTCCACAAACTGCCGCGGAGTAGAGAACCACCCAGTTCGTGGATACGCGTTGGTGACGCGCAAATCAGGGTGGGCCAGTACATGAAGTACCTGGGGCTCACCCTGGACAGTCGTTGGGGCTTCGAAGAGCACTTCGCGCGCCTCGTCTCCCGAGTCGAGAGGGTAGTGGGTGCATTACACCGGGTGCTGCCCAATCTCGGGGGACCGAGCGAGGAAGTTCGCCGTCTCTACGGGGGCGTCGTGTGGTCTGTGGCCCTCTACGGGGCGCCTGTATGGTCATCCCGGCTGTCAGGCGTCCAGCGCTGCAGAAACAAACTTCACAGTCTGCAGCGCAGAGTGGCTATACGGATCGCGCGGGGATACAGGACAGTATCCTACGAGGCGGCAACTTTCCTGGCACGCTTTCCGCCTTTCGACATCCAGGCGGAGATGGATGCGTGGGTCTACGACCAGACACGCTCTCTCCGCCAAAGTCAAGGGGAAGGCGTGCCTTCAGGGGCGTTCGACAGACTGAGGCGGCTGGCTCGACAACGCGCACTCGAGATGTGGCGACATAGCCTACGGTCGCAGTTCGCGACCAAGCGCGTCGTCGAGGCCATCCTGCCGCTCTTCGGAGCCTGGCTCAAAAGGAGCGAGCGCGTTACCTACCGTCTGACGCAGGTGTTCACCGGTCACGGTTGTTTCGGTGCATACCTGCACAGAATAGGACGCGAGGTTACGGCACAGTGCCACCATTGTGGAAGCGACCAGGATACCGCACAGCACACGCTCAAGGAGTGCCCTGCGTGGGCGGCCGAGCGGCGGATCCTGGTTGACCAGATCGGGCAAGATCTCTCTCTGCCGGCAGTAGTGTCGGCTATGTTGGCAGAGCATGAAAATTGGAGTGCAGTCTCCTTCTGCGAGAGCGTCATGCTGCAGAAGGAGACTGCAGAGCGGGATCGGGAGAGGGCTGATCCCGCACGGAGAAGGACGAGACGGTGCCGGGGCAACAACCGTACCGGCTCCCAAGTCCAACACGCCTGAGCCCCCTGCCGTCAATTCATGGTGGGGGGCCTCGGGGGTCGCGGGTGCGCAGATTGGGGAGTCTGCGTGCTCACACCGAGCGACCCCCGGGAAGACGGTGGCGCGCACGTGGTCACGTGCCGCCGTGTGCGCAGCACACCGCAAAGCGAGGCTTGGGGGGATCCTTTACAATCCTCCCCGAGAAGTGCCTGAGGGGGCGACCGCTTTACAGTCATCCCCTCCGTGATGTGCCTAAAGGCGTGGCACCAAATGGGCGGCTCTAGTGTGATCTTACAAGGACCTGGAGCCTCCCTTCGGTGCCGAAGATGACCGCTCCAGTGGTTTTAGCCGGTAGGAGTCCGGCATACCCCTTCGCCCTTCCCCGGGGTGAAGGAAGTTCCATGTAGAATTTCCACTGGACATCAATAAAAAAAAAAAAATGGTAGACTAACTACACACACCATTGAGAATGTTTTCCTTCACCATTAACGCAAGTGATAATCAAATTCTGATCCGCACATGAATGCGAAAAGTCAGAGGTACGGGCGGGGATCGAACACAGACCCTCCTGTGTGAAAGGCTAAATATATTAAATACTAGCTTTACCCTGCCACGCGGTGCTGTGGCTAAATGGACATAATTAAGATTTACGAATTTGAACAAGCGGACAATACATTTTTATACCTATATATAGATAGATATATTATGAGTCTCCTGATTTCATAAAAAACATGCGCGTGTGAGTACTACAATGTATAAGAATTTCAAAACGATCGGTAAAGAACTTTAGGAGATTTGCGATTTTGAATAAACGAACATTAAATTTGTATATATATATATATATAGAGATTACAAATGCGAAAGTGTTTCTGTATGTTTGTCTGTTACGTTGTCACGGCTAAAGCCATGAACCGATTTTGATACATTTTGTGTGAGATAGTTTGAACCCTGGGGAAGGACATAGGCATAATAATCATCCCCTAAAGAGGTTAAATGGGGTGTTGAAGGTTGCATGGGAAATTCTTAATTCTAAGTCGTGGACAAAGCGCTAGTTACTGAATAAATAGAATAAATACTTAATAAATTAAGTTACAGCAAGTCAACTGTGATCGCCAACCCGCCTGCCAAGCGTGGCGATTATGGTAAAACCACCCAATGAGCACACAACACGCCCAGACCGGTCGTTATGGCGATCTTTGAGGGAGGCTTGTGTCCATCAGTGGACCTTATTTGGCTGAAACGACGAGACAAAATAGATAGCTAAGGATCTAGATAAAAAGTGTTATGGCATCATATACGGGCGATTACACTTTTATGAAGTTTTATGTGTATTAGATGTTAGAGTAAGATAAGACCTGCATTGCGTAATCACATCAGAGCAATGTGTCGACGTGATTTTGCACAGACATCGGAAGCCTGGGAACATATTCCCAATGGAAATGCCTTAATAATATTAAAACAATTGTTTATCTGTTTGATACATTTATACAGCTAAACACACCTACATGTTTACTTAGGAGCCAAACACAATTAAAAATCTAAATCAACAATCAACATAATAACAACACAGTTGAAATAATAGTGAGCATTTGAAAAAATACAAGTAAAAAATTACAATGTATCATATTCAGCTAGTGACACTTTTTATAAAATCAAGTATGGCAAATAAAACTTGACTACTAATAGCTATGAGAAATATCTTATTACGCTTTTATGTAATATACGGCCTAATACTGAAACACCACTTAATATTAAGTCCCACTTTAGTTATTCAAGAAACCCGTTTTGGTAGGAGACCGGGCGGCTCAAATAGTAAAAGCGGGACTTACAAGTGGCGTTTCAATATTCGGCCATTAGTTAGATAATTGTATTTATGACTTCCAAAAGACAGACCGTAAGCTGAATCAACTTAAAAACATAGTTAAGTATTAACAACCAAATAATACTGTATAATAAGAGCAGTGATGGCATAGTGGTTAAAAGTTTCACTTTCATACAGTAGAGTCTCGAGTTCGATTCCCGGCCACACCTCTGAATTTTCGGATTCATGTGCGGATCAGATTGATTATTACTTGCGCTAATGGTTTTAACTGAAAGTGGATTCTTACTTTAGGACGAAACGGTGCTGCTTCGATTATTTTGCTGGAACCAAAGCTCTATAGACATCTCTTTCATTTTTCATATGACGTTGCGCATGTGCTTGTAAGAGGTAGTAATAGATGTTTTTATTTATGCTTAATATTATGCGTCTATAGTTATTTCGTCTTAGCTGGGGACACATAATTACTAAGCATTTTTTGTGTGCCTATAACTTTGCTGGCCAATGTTATCTACAGAAAAAACCAAGTATTTTATCTTATGAAGTTATAATATTATCGATACACGGAAAAGTTAACTAACATTCCGCTGTTGTCTATTGACCGATACGATATTGTTACTTTATCCTTACATTGACAGAAGATAACGACTAACGAATTCTTTTGCGGCTTACCTATTCTTTGTTAATATGAGAATGTTGCTATTTCTAATGAAACAAGGACAGGGAAATACTTAAATTTATTGTAAATGGTTCACTAAATGATTACGATAATGTTCATTCATTGTTTGCCGATAACTTCCAACACGTTACCTGCACATTCATTCACAGAACTCAGCCATTTCAAAAAGGGAGGGAAGGAACTTTTTATTATAATCAATTCAGTACGTAGCGACAAAGGTGGTCTCAAGATTTGTCAGTTACTACGCAATAAACGAAATGAGATGATGAAATGATTATTATTTTAAGAAAGACTCACGCTTCAGTACATATGAGTGAGGCCTGCATTTCCAACTTACTGCCTCCGAAAAGAAATGCCGAAACAAACTCTAAGGTTTCTGTTTTAAAGAAAAAATTACTATCTCACTTATGTTGGAGAACCTGTCTCTTTCTAATAGGGTGTGCAGTCGATAGATGTTTTTATAGGGATAGAACCATTTCACTACTACTGTATTTTCTATCTATCTGTATTCAAAATAGCCATTATTTACTGTTCAATATTAAATTTAGTAACGGCATGCCCTGACACTGTAGGTAGCAACTGCACGAAAATAATAACTTTTACAGATTACCTATAATTTAATTTTCTTATGCTGCTACATGCTTTGCTATGCTGTACCGTGTGGTGCCGGCTACGAATAGCACCAACCCATCTCATCCCTTGGGTGTCGTAAGAGGCGACTATGGGATTAACTGGAGGATGGGAAGCAGCATCCTTCGAGTACAGTAACAACTTAACTGCGATCGCCAACCCGCCTGCCAAGCGTGGCGATTAAGGCAAATCCCCCCAATAAGCACCCAACGGTCGTTGTGGTGATCTTTGTGGAAGGCTTTTGTCCAATAGTGGACTTCATTCGGCTGAAATGATGATGCTGCTATAAATAAGGTGATTCATAGTTTCTAAACGTGTCAGCTCTGTACTGAGTGTACAAAGAGGTCTTTGAAAACGTGTAGTTCTCGGCAAAGATTTAGACCACTCCTCTCAACTCAGGGATCTCGTAAAAAGCGACCGAAGGTTGATATCAAGTGGATGGGCAGCAGCATCATACCTTGACCTGATAAGAACATAGAAAGAAAAAAGAAAGAAAGAAAGCATTTATTAATAAATAATAACTAATTTACCACAAAAAATTAAAAAGAATAACAAGAAATTTGTTTGTATGGTGTGGTAAAAAGAGCGGTCTCAGCAAAATGTGAACAGTGAGCAGCATAGCCGTAATACTGCCCAACGCTGGTTTTCAGTCCGCCTCATTTACTACCGTAATGTAAATTACAAATATTTCGCGGGTAATATTTTTTTACAGTTTGGATAATACCTACTAAAATACAATAAACAAAATTAAATATAAGAAAAAAAGAAAGAAATTATGTAGATTAACATACTTCGATCACCAATCAGCTTGCCAAGCGTAGTTATAACGGCAATATCCCATATGAACCCTCATTATAGTTATCAGTAGGAGACAGCACAGAGTAAAGTAATAATATTGGAGACAGTATTCAGCAGTGGACGTTTACGGGCTGATGTGCAATTTATTATATGATTATAATAATAATGTCAGATAAACTGAATAAAAGAAAGCTGGTATTCAAATAACATTAACACAACATTTATCTACCTATTTATTTTATCAAATACTAGCTGGGACACGTGGTTTCACCCGCGTTTAATTTAAAAAAGAATGTATATTGGATTTCAAGGGTTTTATTTTTTTACGCGGAACCCTAATTATTTTTCTAAAATTAAAGTAGCCTAAGTTATTCCTTATTACATTAGCTATCTGCCAGTGAAGGTTCCGTCAAAATCGGTCCAGCCGTTTCGGAGATTACCCGGAACAAACAGACAGACAGACAAAAAATTTAAAAATAGTGTTTTTGTTATATGTAACGTACATACTTTCATATACATTTAGTAAAAACAATTATTTTGACATTACAAACAGACACTTCAATTTGATTTATTTGTATAGATTATTTAATATAGAAAACGCTTTTCAAGAGAATAAAATTAATGCAAAACAAAATCCAAAAAGTAATACTTAAGAGGTAGGTTTGATCCCGAGAATAATGCAATGACAACCCGTGTGTTAGTTTAGCAGTCTACGTTACCAGTTGCGAACCATTACGAAATCAGCTTTCTCATTCCTAAAATCTGTCGCTTAGCTCCCTTTAGATATAGCGTGATGGTAATGTTTTTTTGATAATTTTTAAAACGTACTAATAATGAATGGGTTCACTTATGTGATTGTTTCGTAATATTCGCTGTAAAAAAACATTTTGTAGACATATTGTTATACAACTCACCTCCCATGTACAAAAGCGTGATGATTTCTATTCTAGAGCCATCTTTGGACAGTAGTGGACATTTTTGCCAAATTTCAACGAATTCTATAGTATAGTTTTAGCTGTAACATCCAACATAGAAACAGACAAACAGACAAACAGATAAACAGACAAACAGACAAACAGACAAACAGACAGAAATTCTAAAAATTGCACTTTTGGCAATAGTCTCGTTCCTGGAGCACGGGGCAGTAATTTTTTTTAAAAAATATTCATTGTTCATTGTTTTTGTCTCTCTACGATTTTATTATAGTATAAATGATCAAAGATTACAGTCTTGTGTTGTTTCTGCCTATTTCCTCCTAAAGTACCCAATTTGAAGAATTATCGGCGTAAAATGGTACAAATCTGTTGTCATTAATAAGTTTTTTTATATTAGGCAAAGACTGATAGACAGAGTAGAGATAGAAGTAGAGGGACAACAAACCGGAATGATTGTAATCATTGTCTTCAAAGGGCAAGCTATATATTATTGCAGTTTCATAAAACTGAATTTAATGATATTTGTGATCGAAAAAATATGATCACCCTCAAAGTCAAAGTTTTTTATTCATGTAAACCATTTGCTGGCACTTACGAATAGTCAGAATTTAAACAGTTGCACGATTCCAAGTCGTTGGTCCTATGGAGAAGAAGCGGCAAGAAACTCCATAGATAAACTCTTTTAAAATAGGGTATCTATTCAGTATCATACTAATTAATTAATTACAGTATTTTAACCATTAACTGAACATAAATAAACAAGATCACTTGTGATTAACGCCTAGTCGGATTTTATTTGAATATGATTTCTAAATGATATTGAAATCTGCAGTTCTTTTTTTTAAAGAACATTGCCCCACACTAGCAGTTATAAAGCAGAAAACAACACAAGGCACATAAAAGACACGCATAAAATGTAATGACGTATCCGGGGTGCCACTCAGTCTTAAAACCACGAAAAACACATGTTTGCACCATCTTGTCGAAAAATAGAAGTACTTTATTATATAATGTTATTTTCAAATAATAATATTTATCACCGGCAATCGCTATACCTATTTACTTCGTTTTTGACTGAAGAATGACATATTTTTAATGTTGCCAAAATTTTAACGCTGCCATGTTCTCTAAAACATGTAATTAATCAGATTAAGATCGATCGAAAATATGTTATTTAAATATGAAATCCAAACTATTAGATATACCGTTTGCTAAACAAATAAATAACAATGTCTTTAGATTGTAAATAAAGAGTATCAAAGATAAGCCACGAAATTTTTTGGAAAAATATATGTGTGTAAAGAAAATCATCAAGCTAGGCGTCGTCAACATTTGAAAGATATGGCACACCAATCAAAGCTTGTTCGGGGTAAAAATATTTATCATCAGTTAGGTATTAAGAGTGTTTGCTCCACTTTTAACTCAAACTTCATGATCTATACACACATACCTACGATTGTATGTTTATAGATAAGTAAAAAAAAATATCATACCTTGCGAATTTTGAGAGTTTGTGCGGAGGGTAATCTCCGGAACCACAACACCAATTTTAAAAATTATTTCAGGTGCATTATTCCACATATCCACAGGCTATATATTACGTATAGTATCAGCAAATTAGGTAAATTTATTTATATTTGACAACTAAGTTGAAATGGCATGCCTCTTGAGAGCTACCACAGTGGCCGCTGCGTCTATAGTAAAACTTGCACGAAAATAGTGCAGGATTGAATTACTCCTCTTGAAAAGTTCAAAGAATGATCTAAGGATACTTCACAGTAACAATTTCTTTTCTTTCGATTTTCATAAAAAGCAATGAATTATGTGCGAAGCTGTTTTAACCGATATGGTGTCAATTTATATATAATATAATTTATATATATATATATATATATCTAAATCATCATCATCATATCAGCCATTTATAGATAAAGATAAGATAAAATAAGATAAAAGACATTTACTTGACCACAGATACATGTGACACAATTATGTTATTTAAAATAATAATAGATCTAAATAAAAATGTAACTTGCCTTATAATTTAATTATGTATGCCTTAAATCTACATATTTTCATGGTGTGTCCCATGTCCGAATCAAATAGGTATCCAACTCAGCGTAATGCCGGGCAGTGATGCCGTTATACATCTTCTTCCACTGCGGAACAAAGGCCTCCCCCAAATATTTCCAAAATTGTCGTCTTTTTGGGGGGTATTTGCTAATACTCACCACCAAAAATATTTCTGTGCTCACCACGCTTGGCAGGCGGTTTGGTGAGCGCACTATGACTAGTGTTCCACAGAAGGGACGCTGCTACCCATCCTTTTGTCCCTTAGCTGCCTTTCACGATATTACTGGAGGAGGAGGAGTGGTGCTATATTCATAACCTGGACACCACACGACTTCATTAATTATATTTCATTTATTTATGTCAGATACATAACAACATAGATATGATGCACCCGTGATAGGCCGCGGGTCAGCTAGTAATTAAATTTTCTTAATTTCAGTTACCTACCTTTTCTGTGATAACTAAATTTATTAATTTCATGCACAAGTCCAAAAGCAGGACAGCTCACTGAGATATAAACACTGTTAATACAGCTCTCACTATAAAACTAACCTAATGCAGAGCAAGCAAAAACTGGAAGTCGCCAGTAAACGAGGCACAACGAAACCATAATATTCTAAATTATCCCTGAGTACTACGTGGGACGACACTAAACCTAAACAAATAACTTTATGTCGACTCTATTGGGATGTCCTGTCCAACGATAAGCTCGAGAAGTTTATTTGCACTAGTGCTTATTGTCCAGCATAGTCTAGAGACGCTGTGCACGAGTGTGTCTGATTACAATCCTGATATAACTGTGGAACAGCAACACAGAATTACTTATGCTCCCAATTGAAAAACTACCGCTATTATGTTTACGTACAGTTTAGGATATAAGTCGACGCCTACAATCAAATTCGCCGAGGACGCTCAAGCAATGTCAAACAAAGTGATTCAGTTAGAGTTGTAACCGCAGCGATAAATCATGAGGCTTTCCGACCGTCTTCCATTAATCTTAACAGGATTAATTTTATTTTCAAATATGTTCTTTTTTTTCAAGTTATGCGTTATATATATTCATTTCACTATACAGTACAATATTGAACTCGTTTCATGCACCATATGAATATAATTATATCACACACCAAGCAAGTACTTACGAGTTACGTGCCTTTACTATTCGTTACTATCAATATTCAATTAGCCGTTCTCAAACACAGGTGTGTTTGTGTCAATGAGATAGTAGCGTGGAACCGGTCGTGTTGTTTTGGTTAAATCTGCCTATATTTACTAATAAAGCTAGCCTAGAGTTATTGTGCCGGTTATATTTTGATTTGGTACACCTTTCATAATATAAAAATATTTTGACAACTGTCCGACGAAGTGAACTTTGTCACAACATACAGCTCTGGGGAGATTCCACTGGATATTTAGTCATAAGGTTAACACAATTTCGATCCGGGTACATTCTGCATCCGTGTGACGCATTCACCTATGCTTTGAGGAACTTCAGCCTACCAAATTGTGGGGAAATCATGAAGCAAACCTTCGTATTTGCTTCACCAGGGAAATATACAGATTATGTAGGTACCTAATTCGAAATATTAATAGTGCATTTGCTATTTGTAAATCTAAGTTATTATCGTATTTATCTTCCAGTACACACTTATGCAAAAATACGATTCGCGTTTGACGTCGGTAGCAAATAAATCTCGGCAGAGACAACTCTACAAAAAAAATGCTGAGTCCCAAATTAAGTTCCGAGTCTGAGGTTTGAAGTTCTGAACGTGTCTAAATGAATTATAGCGTTCTATATCAAATAAGTTTAATGAATGTCAGCACCTAATGTTTTTGTAGTAAAGCTGAATCGTACAAGTAATTCTATATTCCATACCTACACCTGAGAAGAAAGATGTCGACTAAGTGGGGGCGAAGGTTTGTTATTGTTTTCCATATAATATGCTTGACTCGTAATTGTATTACTACAATCATTCATTTTCTGAAAAAAGTCAACTTACGCATATAAACTTTGAGTTACCTATTCGAAATGTCTTAATTTCCCAGAAATCAGTGACGCTGTTGAACTTTTTACCAGAACATTGCGTTGTATTTAGGAATGTGATGCATTTTGTGGAATAAGTACTCAAAGTAAAGATAAGATTTAAAAACACTTGTAGTCAGCAAGACGCATAGGTATAAAAAAGTTGGTGTCAGATCCTGACACCGTATCAAGGATTAGCGTGGAGAGCACCGATACCATGCGGTGCAAGAGGCCACGTATATCGGTGATTTTCAGGTCGGGCAGAACCTTAAGCGAGGAGGCGACACCAGCCCTGAAGGTGGCAACTGCCAGCCGAGCCTTCGACCTTCGACGTATCGGAAGTTGGCTCCCGCCGAAAAAGCTGTTCTGCGGGCTGAGCAGGGTACGAGGGTCACACTGAAAGTTTTAGACCAGCCAGTCATAAAAAGACGCCGATGAAAAATTTATTTCAATTTCGAATAATTCATCTTTGCGAAGTTGTAAGTAGATGAAAGTTAAACTCATATATCATTTGTGTTACAAATTGATAGCTATTTAAAAGTGCGTGTCGTGGGTCGAAATGTATTTGACTAGTAAAAATTTTCGCTCTACGATTGATTACGACTTTTGTTGCGGTTTTATTCATCAAGTATACTATGTCGACAGCGGCTCCCTAACCCAACGTTCCCACGTATGTGAGTGAGGTCGCCGGAGACAAAAAAACTGCCGAGAAGGCCAGGCAGAAGGCCAACAAGACGGCAATAGCAGCCATTAAGTAGGCTGCGTAGCTCTGGGTTCTTCGCTCCACGACTGTAGTATTGAAGCTATAGCCTGGAACAAAGCGTTGAGAGCATTTGCTGCGGGACCACGGCGACCAGTGCCCAGGCTCTGGAGGTTTCGAGTGCCACCAGTTGTCCGAAGGACGCTCTTGCCCATAAGCTCTTTCTAGGCCGAGGAAGTAAGGGTGTCCAGACCCATGAAGTCTCAAATCTTGGGGTTAGTCGACTTCATCTCAGCCGAAGAATTGGCGGACGCCGTCGCGAGGGTCGAAGCTTGTCCTCCGGCCTCTATTAAGTCTGGTGCTATCCGTCCAGACCTCACCGATATGGATGCCGCCGTCGTGTCATGCCCTGTGCAACAGTCCAAAAACTGGCGGAGAGTTGTTGGTGGACAGGTCAAGCTCTAGAAGTCCTGACCACTGAAGTGTTCCCGCTGCACGGGGTGCATCAAAGGTAGACTGCAGCTGCCGTTGTTTCCGCTGCGGTCTGTGCTCTGTGCTGCGGCACCTGTGCGGCGGCCTGCAATATAGTGGAGCACCGGGTGGCATAAAGACTTGCGCAGAGACAGTGACGAGCCACAAAAAAACTGTCGTATCAACACTAACTCTCTCGCACAACCGGCTCGTTGTCGTAGATGGCGAATTTGAACTGAATGGCAAGGACCAACTCCACCAGTCTTTGACCAGACTCAAACGCAGCAAGCGTGGGCACCGGTAGAAAGCGCTGACCGATCTGCGGCTTCTATGAGTTGCGGGTGACGAACTTGAGGCAGTCAGGCCCGAGACGGCGGCGTGCTGTGTTCTTCGCCCCACTGCTCTGGAGGAATATGTGGCTGGCCATGTTACACTGAGACGATGCCCGTCAGACCAAATGACGGCCATTACCTGCCGGGGGTGACCATTGGGCCTCACCAGCGTACAACACACCGCAGCCATAGGTAAGTAGAGGGAATCCCTTACAGCTTTCCGTTTTATTTTCCTCCTTTGGGGCGGAGGAAGTTCAATAGAATATCCGCATGTAATAAAAGGGGATCGTAGTTATTGGTAATTACGTGGTAGCCCGGAGGTTTACGGACTCGCTTATTGCACTAAGCACTAAGTTGCGGGTTGAAAACATGGCATGTACCAATGTGACTTGTTAAATGTGTGATATGTACTTAATCTTAGGTTGGCACACACTACTGAGACCATTTAGGAGCCCTTTCAGGAGTGAGGTTATCCACCCCCGTTAACGCAAGTGATAATCAAATTCTCCTCTTACTTTTGGTGAAGGAAAACTTGAGGAAACATGGAACTAACGGTCTGAAATCGCCAACACGCAACACGCAAATATGGTGATCAGTGCTCTTTCTTTATCTGCATAAGATTCTTTGGCCTGCAGTAGAAAAGTTACACGTCGATATTAAAAAGATAAAAATATTATTATTCTTAAAAAACCATTTGCAAGCACTCATGAATAGACTTTAGTTGCCGCGTTCCAAGATGTAAATTTCCTAAGTGGTAAGAAACTCCATGGTTAGTCTGTTTAAATCACAATTTATGGTACAAATTTGATTATATTGTTCTTTAAATGGAGGTTATGTGAGTACAATGTAGGAGAATAGAGTCTAAATTACCTCAACTCCACTAAACAAACCAGATTTTAATATTTATTAAAGCTTATGATTAAATTGCCATGGCAGTATTATTGTTATACGTAATGGTACGCTCGTTATTTATAACATCGTTGGAAATAGACTTGTTTACTTTATTTTTTAAAACAAGTATCCGTTAAATGAAAGTTTTGGACCGTTTTAAAGATAAAACAAGATAACATTGTGTCAGCATCCGAATATAATATGTATCGAAAGTCAAAGGAGGCAAAAGCGCACTTCTTTTTAGTGATGCAACGGATAACTACTCTTACGAAAACGTACTATTAGACGAACACGAATACGTTGATCTTAATAAGTCAAAGGTAATAAAACACGCAAGACAAAATCTATACTAATCTATACTTATATCTAATCTATACTAACTAACTAATTTTTATTTAAAGCGCATCAGATTTGCATATTGACGCCAGTCAATTTCTTTTTCTGATCAATTATATCGCCAGCTATTGGAAATAGTTGAGAAGGTGTTAAATATTGAATGGCGTTTCAGTATTCGGCCGTTATTCTTTTGTTCACTATCGTCACATATTTCCACAATATAGACATATTTCCACTGTACTATCGTGTTAAGGAGATCTGATAACTAAGTTTGTTGTGGTCTCATGTATGACATATCTACACATCGAAACATTTTGTTAATACACAGACTTTTGCTGATAATCAGTTCTCTATTCACGGGTTTCCTCTGTAAGGAGGAACTCGGCCTTTTGATTAGCGATTTGGGCGACGGATCCAACACGCAGATGCCCTTTAGATTGATCATTTATTAAATTAAATTTAAAATGTAATGGCTACACTAGCCGGGAACTCTCCATGGCTGCAAAATTGGTGTTAATTATTATTACGACAATAATACAAATTCAAGATTCCGATTAGTTATAAAAAATATAGAAGCATATGTACGGGCACGATGTGTTTTTATTTACCATAAATTATATTATACAAAATATTAAACGCTCCCTCATATAGATGAAAAGTACGATGTTGTGCTAAGTCGGCACTTCCCCTGACGACACCGAACACCATCTGTGTTGACATTAGAGGCACGCGCTTTACAGATAACACTATAACTGTCAGCAGTAAGTGCGTTTACAATCTAAACTCGCGTATTTTTTACCCATTCACATTAGAAATTGTCAGTTGCCATACATTAAACTAAAGATAGACAGCAATGTCGTGGCCCAGAGGTTTACGGACGCTTCTTCAGCAGTAGGTCACGGGTTTAATTTTATTTTTATTATCCCAGTGACACTACTTCATGTACTTCCTCCGACCCGGGGAACAGTGGAGAGGCATGCCAGACTCTTACTGGCTAAAACCACAGGAGCGATCATCTTCGGCACCTAAGGGAAGCTCCAGGTCCTCGTACGATCACACTAGGCCTCCATAGGTGCCACGCCTATAGGCACATCTCGGAGGGGTTGATGGGGGACCCCTCTAGCAGAGGAGAGCGGCTGTAAAAAGCAGCCTTTTTACAGTCGCTCTCCTCCGCCTCCCCAGGGCATTTCTCGAGGGGATCTTCGCAGGTTCGAATCCTAATTTACCAACCCAAAACCCATGTTCTTTATTACATATTCTAAAATAGCTGGTGAAGGTAAACATCGTGGGGAAACCTCCAGTTTATAGATCCATCTAATGATCTGAAAATCGCCAACACACAGTGAGCAAGCATGGTGATCGTGTTCGTTACCTCTCAGTATGAGATGAGGCCTTGTCCTACAGTGGTACAGTTACAGGCTGATATTAAACACAAAAATGTCGAAACAGAAATTAATCTTCCTCACACCTATTTACAAAGGTATTTTTGGTATCGTTATTTTTGGGACAATATGCCAGTACGCACCACGCTTGGCAGGTGAGTTGGTGAGCGCAGAATTACTGATGTTCCACAGAAGGGGACATGAGCAAGGGTAAAAGGGGAGGTTGAAAGATAATCAAGACAGGCCGCGTCGGCGAGCGTGAGCCTCGGCTGCAAAGTCAGCTAATTGGTCTACTAGAACGTGACTGCGAGATTTTCTTTTTGTGTGCGTCGTGAAATACAGTAATTTCATAGTCTGGATCAGTGATCACGTTTAAGCGTTTGTTTCCTGAATTACTAGATGGTCGGCAATTTCAAATCGATTTGGAGTTGTTTATTGCAAAAGTACATGGCCCCGTAGCTTGCTTGCAACCTACGGAGTAGCCTATGAGTCCGCATGCGCTAACACAACGCTGGCATAGATCATGATTGGCCGAATGCACGGGACTTAAATTCTTACCTAAATTTTAAGAGATAATTTACTGCGTGATCTAAGAGGCGCATTTGTGTCCGAAGATTCCGTGTAGTGTCCGGATACTCCGTGTGGTGTCCGGATATTCTATAATTATTAAATTAAGAATATAGTACCACTCCATCTCCTCCCATGCATGTCGTAAAAGATGACTAAGGGACTCTAAAACAGAGGGATGGATAGCAGCGTCCCGTCTATGGTACAGTAGTGATACTGCGCTCACCAACCCGCCTGCCAAGCGCGGTGAGTAGATACTGGCAAATTCCCCCCAAAGTGACGACACAATTGTCAAAGTCTATGGAGTAGGCCTATGGCCAGCAGTGGGCGTCCTATGGCTGAAATGATGATGATGATTTAAGAGGCAGTGAATACTTTCAAGTGCAATGACAGCGCGGACACGCACCGTCTATGTGCGCTCTTCAAAAATTATAGTTAAGAATGACTCCTAGATATTTGTTGTGTGGTTCTCATGGAATAGGTTGGCTGAACATGGAGAACTTTTGAAGCGAGTATCCACATCACCACTACATAGGAGGACAGCTGCACTTACTTCGATCTTCCATTTCATGAACCATGGGCCAGGAGCATTGGCTGAGGTTTGGAAGACGCTAGTTGTTCTGTGTCGGTTAAAACCGGAGTAATAGATAGCCGTCCTTGGCGAAGAGGGCCAATTTGGTCAATCAGGGCCTCGGAACGTGGTCGCTGCCTACGTGTTACAGCGTGGAAAGGAGTGGGCCTAACATGGATCCTTGAAAGACTTTGGCTCCGATTGGACGAGAGGACGGCGCACCCCTTGATGCGATAGCGGAAGCTTTTCGACAACACGTCCCGAATTATGAGCATGAGACAGTCAGACACGCCGAGTTTATACAGTTTATATTATAAGCCGTTGCAGACTTTAGCGCAAGCTTTTGCGACTACCGTTTTAAGGAGTCTAGGCACAACGATCAACGAGTCAGCCACTAATATTAAATACCGAATCAGTTTTAGTTAAGCGTAGTTTATTACATTTATAGTAAAGTTTTAATTAATTAAGCATCCATGGCGCCTTGTTGCTGACGTAGTTCTAGGTATTATGATTTCAACGTTACATTGTTTACCTCAAGATGATAATTTACCGTTGTTTCCCACGCGCCGTCAAGACTAAATAGATGTCCTCAGTGCCTACGGTATCTGATTTCCCTTGTGTAAGCTATACCACGTTTGCTTATATTGCCAACATTTTTGCGTGAGACTGCGTATCGCTCAGAGTAAATTACGCAGTTCTTAGAATATCAAACTAGTTTACACATACAATTAAAGCCTAGTGTAGATTTTATGAAGTATTATTGACTTTTACTATTGAAGTATCTACGCAGGAATTTCACGTACGTAACATATGACATGATGTGTCAATAGTCTGTCACAAAGAGGAATTCCTTTAGTCGATTCGTTTTGAGAAATCCTATTTTACGTTAGTGTCCATTGTCTGAATTCTAATGGAATCACGATTCAGTAGTTGATTTTATTAATAATCCTCAAAACAATTCCACATAAAAGACCACAGAAATTGCACATTAGTCAAACACTGATAAAAAATATTATCAGCTAAACTAGCTATCGGAGTAGAGCTTTGGTTGTTCCGGATGGATAACTGTTTTTGTGCTGCATCTCAACAGCAACGTGACTCCAATTGTAAACAACGTGCTCAGAAAATAGCGATACGCGTGTAAAGTGCGAATATACCTCATTGCCTTACAATTTTATTCCGTAACTATCTATAATTATTTAAAAAAATTAAGATTATACTGCGGCTTTTAACTAATAGGAGGGATTTTTGCAGTCACTAAGGTTTGAATAAATAATTAGCGAAAGGACTAGTTTCACGTACAGAGAAAATCTTGTAAGTATTTTTACGAAGTGATTAAGATAGGGCAAAATGTCTAGCCTTTAGATACTAAAAGAGCATAAAACATGGAACTATTCCAATAGAATTATAACATAATAATTAAATGGCACCAAACTAATTACTATGCCATCAAATTAATTGAGACTTTAATTTGTTATTAATTGTTCTACTACGTCAGTCAATGAACTACGTGCACTTTTGATTTTGATATTGTAATTATGTTGCATTATTCTGATTGGTGTCAAAAAGCATGCATAAAGGGGATATTATGGCCGCTAGTGCATTGACCCGGCTCTTAAGTGTACCTGCCCTGACTAACGTTTGAATAAATTATAAACATGCGTGATTATAATCAAAACAAATTTGGAACTTGATAATTAATCAAAGCATACATTCGTCTTAGCAAACTTTTAGCCAAAGTTCATCGTCCTAAATTTTACAACTTAGTAGATGTATCTTTTAATGGTTTCTTACCTTATAAGTGGTATATAAAACTTAGAGAAGGACTATTAGTATCCTCACATTAATCACCGCTTGGAAAATAATTAGCCCAATACGGTTTTGCCAGTCAATTCTTCTTCCTAGAGAAAACTGGACGAGCTGTTCTGCAGTTTGGTATGGAATTAACTAACGCTTACTAATGCTGTTGAGCGTATTCTGTGGGTGAAGGGCAATTGGGACTTTAGCTTCAGACACTCCCGTCGGTTAATAAAGGCACTATGTTGGTCAAAAATACTTTTCGGCTCGCTGCATGGCCTACGTTTAGGCGCTGCTTCTGGTGCTCCTCATCGACGACGATGTAGTGAAGCTGTTGACCTCCTCGGACATCCTGTCTTGTCTTGCAGTTTACATGCAGGTCGCATAATACGGCATGCCAAAAAAAACGACTTTATTTGTCGTGCTCTTGTCTCATTGCCGGTGTGCCAGCTGTTCTAAAACCCGATGGCTTGGCACGTAACAATGGCAAAAGACCAGACAGTATGTCGTTACTATCATGCAAGATGGGTTGACCTCTGACGCAACTCGTATCCCACCTTCCAAGCACGGCAGGCTGTGCTGGCGCTGCTGCTTCTGCAACAGAAGCCCTCATACGGCGCAAATACTTATCCTTATCGGTGTTTGCTGTATTGAACCATTTGGGGTCGAAGTGCTTGGGTTGGTTGGGGACTCTATAGTCCAGGTGCATGTATACTTTTCAAAGATATTACTAGATATATGGTCGACACTTCGCGTGATCACACGGCTGGCCTTTTCTTTGGCCAAAGTATAAGCGTTGCCATCCAACGTGGCAATGCTGCCAGTCTTCTGGGAACGTTACATGCTGACAGCTATGAGGTTTATGTTTAGTTTTAATGTGTATATCATGTTATATTAAAAGTGAGAAATAAATTTATTGCATATTGAGTTTACTAACATCCATAATATTGGGCAATTTAATAAGATAATAGTTTTATTCTCAAAGGGAAAACATGTTTCGTGTCATGTACTACTTTTTATTGCATAACACACAGGAGCAAAGTTGCAAAACGGCAGAAATAAGTCGGTCGTGTAATGATTCGCGCTGATTTTTATGAAACACGCGTCAGGATTATTTTCTTTGTTTCACTTAGCGACAGAATTAATCGTAACATTATTTGATGTAGTCGTACGCCAATGTGCCGTGTGTATTACTACGTGGTTAAGGAGGTGTTTGTCAAGGAAATACTAATTTCGTGTACTATGAAGTTAAAGAAAACAGTGACATGTTGTATGAGAGGGAATTCGTTTTGCATCAAGTACAGCACAAAAGTTATGCCACAGGTAATTTTGTCTTTTTACTATGGGAATTAGGTGCATGTTAGTTGTTTTTGTTTTGAGGGCATTGTGGCTACATGGCTAGCCCGCAGAACGATCGGTCTGAGTGGTTAAGCTTGCCTATGACAGTCATTACGGACAATCACACACACATACTAGGAGGGATCAAAAAGTAGTGAGAACGACATACACCTGGGTAAGAAAAAAAATACTGGCAGGCATAGCTCAGATACATATTTGTAATATTAATAAAGAAAAAAATCTACGATTCTCTTTTGGTTTTTTCTGAATGTAGTCATTTGTTTGCTTCGTGTCGGAACGTGTTCTCGAAAATGGAGAAAAACGAAGTGCGAGCCGTTATTAAATACCTCTGTTTGAAAAAGTTAACGACACAAGGGATTCACTGCGATTTGGAGGCAACATTAGGAGAGTCTGCTCCGCCCCATTCCACTGTCGCAAGGTGGGCTTCTCAATTTCGAGTAGGGAGAACGAGCACGGAAGACAAACATCGTTGCGACCGGCCATCGACGCCAGTCACCCAAGAAAATGTTGCGAAAGTCGAGAAAATTGTATTGAGCGATCGAAGAGTTACCATCCGATACTTAATTCAAGAAACAGGCATTTCATATGGAAGTATTCAATCCATATTGAAACAATCTTTGAAAATGAGAAAAGTCTCCGCAAGATGGGTGCCGAGAATGTTAACCGACAGTCAGAAACAAAATCGACTTGACATTTCAAAGATTTTGTCTCGTTTCGTAACAATGGACGAAACATGGGTCCATCATTTTGATCCCGAGACGAAACAGTAATCTTCGCAATGGAAACGGCCATCATCACCGACCCCGAAGAAGTTTCGTGTCGTGGCATCGGCTGGCAAGGTTATGGCCTCAATATTTTGCGACTCAGAAGGGATATGTTGATTGATTACCTGGAGCGTGGAACCACTATTACAGGCCAATATTATGCAGCTTTAATTCCCAAGTTGAGGAATGCCATCAAAGAGAAAAGGAGAGGGAAAGGAGAGGGAAGGGGCGTGCTGTTTCATCATGACAACGCACCCGCGCACAGGTTGGCAGTTGCGATGGCTGCCATTCAGCAAGCTGGTTCGAATTGGTTGACCACCGGGTCCCTTATTCACCAGATCTGGCGGCTAGCGATTTTTATCTGTTCCCCAAATTGAAAAAATACTTAAGGGGAAACAGGTACGAAGACGATAACGAGGTGATGGATGCCGTGGAGAGCCTTTTGCAGGACCAATACAAAACTTTTTTTGTGAAAGGGATTGAAGCCTTGGAAAAGAAAATCTCATTCTCGCTTCTTTTTGATCCCTCCTCTTACATACATCAGCTCTTAAACGTGCACTGCTGAACATGGGCCAATGATCACTACAATGAGCTGTTATAGTCCATGTGGTTATAATCACTACACTTATTCGTGATCGCAGTATTTGTTATTAGCAGGGCATTGCCCATCTTCTTAAAGTCAAGACTAAATTGCCGTTTACGACATCCATGTGTGGAGAAGAGTGATCTATTCTCTGCCGTGTGTGTGCGAACCAGAGAACCACTCGAAACGTCGCGGTTATTCGGGAAGCTCACATTCAGTTGCATCTTATTAGAGTGGACGGCGACTCTAAAATAGTTACATTAAGCCTTCGTCATCAAGTCAGCCAAAGGATGTCCACTGCTGAACAAAGGCCTCCCCATAACACAATTGTGTCATCATTTTGGGGGAATTTGCCAATACTCACCAAGCTTGGCAGGCGGGTCGGTGAGCGCAGTATGGCTACTGTTTCACAGAACGGACGCTGCTGCCCATCCCTCTGGTTTAGAGTCCCTTAGTCGCCTTTTACGATATCCACGGGAGGAGATGGAGTGGTGCTATATTCTTCATCCGGATACCACACGGACTTGGTAAATATGTATGATGTAAATAGGTAATAATTAAGTCAGTTACACAATTTTTAAAGCAAAGTTACTTTTTAATTTAACATAGGTGATTTCAGAGGTTTTTAGAGTTGTACAAGATTATTTAAAGTTTTATTACCTATCTATAAAGTTTAGTTCTGTAGTAACAATAAGCACAGATGTACGGTGTCCGTGTAACAATACCATCAGCTAATTAAACACAAAATTGAATCTATTTAAAGTCTCATTTGCGTCATCCATTGTTAGATCTTATCGAATCATGAATGGATCGTCAATTTACGAGTGTTAAAAGTACCTAAATCTGTTTATCGACAAAATATGTTTGCTAATATTTTCAATCCTTAATATGAACGGATTGAAATGTATTGGTTCCGTCAAATGCAAGTCTTGTGTACAATTTCCTTTGTTTTCTCGGTTGCTATGATCCGCATATAGCTAGTCCGTTCATTCTCATACGCGGATCGAAGGTCGTCTTTATATTCACAAACCTAAGGAGAACCATACGGCATATGGCCACCAGGCCATAATCTTAAAATGAATTGTAATGGTAGTTAGTTGCAGGTGGAAAACTGACATGTTGTATAACAAAATACTGCTTACGACTGGCAACTGAACAGCTCAAGTTAAGCCCCCAGATGTTTGCTTTCAGTAATCTGTCTCAACTACTAGTAAATGAAGATTTGAGTCTGGCTGGTCTGCCGTTTTGTCATAGCTTTTCACTATTTTCGTGCTAATCTGTTATTATATAACTGCTAATGGCAGTGTTTGGCTGTTTCTTATATCTTCATCTTCAACATCTTGCTGTTAATATAAATATATCCTCGTATATCTCTTCCATATGCAAGGGGTTGTCAAAGTCAGGCACGTCAACACGCCGTCAATTATCTGCTCGAGAATTGTATCTGATTTATAGCCTCAATTACATCTAACTTATTTAATCGCAATATTAAAATAATTTATTAGTAATTCTAAGTAGGTAAGAAGTCTGTTCCGATTATTTCTACTGTCCCGTTGCTATTTGTCAATAATATAATGGACAAAGCAGAAACATTTTCAGTGTCTATCCTATAAGAATTATCTGCAAAATAAATCCAAATATATCATGTCCCCTTGCACGGATGGCGCCAGTCGGACGTAACTGTCTCGCCAGCCGTCCGCCCCTCTGATGTGTCACTGCTTTCTATTTCCAAACAGGCGCCAATGAGTACCACCTATGATGTCCACCTCATCCTTCTTGACGAAGTGATACGCTTCCTTATTTCTCTGAATTTTGTCCCACTTTTACATGATGACCTATTTTCTTAGAACTTACAGCAGATTTGGTTTTTATGTTACTTGTATTGTTAGAGTAGATACCGTGTGGTGCCAGCTTAGAATACCACCACCCCTTCTCCTTCCGTGGGTGTCGTAAAAGGCAACTATGGGATTACCCGGACGATGTGCAGCAGCGTTCTTCGAGTTCATTAACAACTCAACTGCGATCGCCAACCCGTCTGCCAAGCGTGGCGATTATGTCAAGTCCCCCCAATTAGCCCACAACACACCCATATCGGTACGTGTGGTGATTTTTCGGGGAGGCCTATGTCCAGCAGTGGACTTCATTCGGCCGAAATGACTATTACAGTGCAATGTTAATATATGTATATGTAGATCAATAAAAATTTCAGGAAAAAAAATCCACGAGGATTTCCCCAAGACAAAAAAAAGTGCTACTCAAATAACAATATGTAGAGCCGGAAAATGCATACTGTATGTTCATGAATCATAAGTAAATACGTTTTCGTGGATGCCTACTATATTTTGTGAAAATAAATACATGGTATACATAGTAATAGTCATCCTGTGACCACAAATGCTGCAATGTTCGAAACGTCAGGATAAACCAAAATTTACAATATACGCCATCATCATTTCGGCCAAATTAAGTCCACTGCTGACAACAGGCCTCCCCAAAGATCGATATGGTTGTGTTGTGGGCTCATTAGGGGGTTTTGCCATAATCGCCACGCTTGGCAGACGGGCTGGTGATCGCAGTTGCATTGTTAATGTACTCGAAGGACGCTGCTGCCCATCCTCCGGCTAATCCCTTAGTCGACTTTTACAACACCCACGGGAGGAAATGGAGTTAAATACCTAACTGAATAAAATATGAGGATAAAAATTCAATTTGGCATTTCTCGTCTAATGGAGCCAAATCAAGAGAGGATTCAGTGATGAAAAGAGTTACTGTAAAATGTTCCTCTTTAGCTACATAATAATAATAATACATATCTACCTATATATACATCATAAAACAACAATTGGTACCAAACAGATGTGTAAAAAACAACGCTGCTGCAACGACGTTTTTCAGCACTTCTGCAGCGACATTTTGCAGCACTTCTGCAGCGATTGAATCTCAATACAATAGCGTTACAGTCGTTAACCGTCTACCTAGCTAGGTTAGTGTCGCGATGCAGTCGTGCGTTTCATAAACGCCCGTTTGTATCGCTGCAAAAAGTTGGCGTGCAAAACTTACCTTAGGCTTGTTTACTAGCTACTAATACGGTTTGAATACAACATGGTTTATTAATATATAGTTCTTAATCCGGTTTAAACATTAACATGGGTACATAATAAGTTGCTCTATTATGAACTCTACATCTAAATCCACAAATACTATAGTGGTATTGCCTTACGTAGCGTCAGTATATACTTACATACTATATGTAACGTGTGCCATGCATTATATTCTATACATACGTACTGTTGCCGTACTTATGTAATATATGTGTATCAGTGTATGTATGAGACGTACGTATGCTATCTCTTTACGCATCCGCAAAACATATAGGTGCGAGTGAGACAAAGACGCGGGCGGGGGGAGTACCTACGCTTGAATTGATAAAAGCAACTGTTGAACGCAACGAAAATTCAGTTGGTAAAGAAACAGCGCGCGGTCCCGTACAACGTGGCTCGTAAACAATCGCGGCGAGGTTATAAGATGTGACAGCGAAATTGTATGAGTGCTACAAATAATATTTTAATGTTGTTTTATTTTGTGTACGATCGAATTTTGAAACGAGTAGGAGCATAAGAGACAGACCGTCGCGACGACGACGGTGACGTGGACGCGTCGCGTCCAAGGATTAAAAGTTTATTGCGACGAAAACCAAGTCGTACAAAAACTTTTATGACGATCTCAATGTATACGGTACGATTGTAATCATACAGTGTTGCTATCGACTCGATCTTACGGTAAAACACGTGATCATCGAAACCTCTAGAAAATATAAGAAAAGATACGTTTTCCTCACGTTTTACTCTTTTTGGGTAGTGTTTGCTCGTCCCGGATTAAGTGTTTTTGGCCGAATTATGGTTGTGACAAAAGTCGATAACATGGCCTCATATTCCACATACACGGGAAAACCGAAAATCTTTTTTCCAAAGAAGGTAAGACACTCCTCTATACTTATCAACTGACTCTTAAGGTAACATTCAACAATATGGTAACAGATAACAAAATGCAATGTAAACAAACACCTTATTGGCTTTACGGTAATTATTCTACATAATTAAAGCCAATGAAGTTCAAGTAGATACTTTTATACCTGCTTAAGCCTAATCAGGCCAACGAATTAAATTGTAAAGAGTTTTATAAAAAATCCCATACAACTTCTGATGTTCCTCCACGAAATCAGTTCTAAGTATAGTTTAAATTCATTGAATAAGGTGTATAAAAAATTGTAGATAGTAGAAATAAAATGGCAAACGATTATAATAACAAGGTGTTGTTGGGAGAGAATTAATACATCTGGTCATTCCACCACGAAAACGAAATTTGTGCAAATATTATTTCAGGTTAGGTTTTGCACAAGCAGCTGGTACGAAATATTCGTATAATAAATGTATTGGTATCTTAAGATACAATTACGACGTATGTAGATAAATTAAATAAAAACAAGAAGTCACTTCATTATAAATTATTTACAGACATCCGTGTGAGAATTATAAAACAAAGATTGATTGCTCAGGAATTGTAGTCTCAACAAAAATCTACTATTTACATAAAAAAGAAGTCAATACAAATAAAATGCTCTACATATCTTTATTACACTTAAGTGTAAATGCTCATAGTAAAACTAGATTTAATAAACCAGATAGATAAAATCTCTGCGGCAATACGAAAAAATTAACTATGCAATGTGTACATCAACATGCGAATGATAATGTTTCACGTAACCTATGATTCAGTTAAAGTGTAAACCGTTCCACTTAGTCGACCTACTTCAGAAATATTCACATTTTGGCCTTGGCGGGATTCTCTGTAATGGCAGCAAGCCATTGTTGGTTTAGTTGATGGTTTTTCAGCTGTATCACTATTCATAACATGAACAAGAAGACTTCTATCACGTAAACTAGACAACCGGAAGTTAAATCTCTACATTTGTTAATGCAAACCTTTGCATATATCGTGTACTTACTAAAGGTTTCTTAATTTTCACTGCGCTCTTGTTCACACGCAGCATCCGTGTTCGTTCGACATACTGGTTATTACACAAGGTCCCCTGTGCAATATCTGTGACCTACAAATGCACTGAGACGTCAGATTGAACTCAGAGTCAGCGTTGTTAAAGACTAAATTCTTCCATCGTGCGGGCAGGTCAGAGGGTAAAACCGTTCCCACATCTGGACAAACTTGTGGAACAAATGAATGTAAGCCTTGTTGTTGTTATGTCAAGAAATTAAATCGTTATAAGCGTCGGTTCCTTTTATATGGCCGCGGTCTCTGATAAGAGCCAATTGCGCATTCACATCAGGCCTCCATATTACTTTATGGTTATACATTAAATGCAGTCTCGCCGAGTATGGCACAAATTATAATTGATTGCCTTTTATATAGGTCACGGTTTTCATTGCTAACTGGAGATAGAAATCAAAGGACGCCTTATAAAAAGTATGCTTATTTTATTAACCCATCTACAGGTGAGCCAGTGTCAACCAATCTTGGAGATAAAGTTTAAGAAGAGCAACTCCTTTACGGCTGTAGCGAAATTTTGTAAATGCAAAAGATGCTTGCAAAAACCTTACACTTATTCCTTTTATACCTCAAAAAAGTAAAGATAAGACCACAATACTAATTTAAACAACGAATTTTAATGTTTTGGAGTATTTCTCTCTCTACATATTTACCGTAATTACCGAAATAGAATAGAAAAAGAAAAAGTGCATATTTTAGAAGGCACGTTATAATGAAGGGTGATTTCATCCGCTCGTACCATGACTATTTTACGTTAAATCCTGTACGATTCATCATCCCCAGTTTGAATCATCAAAAAAGTACAAATACCTACCTACAGGTAGGTATCTCTATTACGTTGCAAGGCAAGTGTTTTTTTGTTTCGCCATAACCGAGCGTTCCGTTGAATGGAGATTCCCAGTGCATTCCCAGCGTACCATAATGGGCGAACATAATGAAGGGAATGCTGGCTGGGAACCATAAGGGTACAAAAATGTGGCACGGAATGCACCAACCATCTTCCTGATATTATTTAATACCGTAGATTTACCTACTGCAGCGCTTTCTACACATAATTATGTTTTCTCGATTTTGTTTTATTACAACGATTTGTCATTGCTGTGTGGGCAGAATAATCGTTTTATAAATGATAATAAAAGACTATGTATTTCCAACCAGTAATGTATTACTTCCTGTGTAAGAAAACATAATCAGTGTCATTTGCTGCCAACGTAATTTTCCGGCAGCCAGTAATTTGTATCTTTGTATGGACATGAAATGCATCCAATGTTAAATGCTATGAAACAAAAGAAGGATGGTGGTTTTGATTTGATCAAAAATTATTGCATTCATCAAGTGAACTTTCCTCGAAGGAAGCGACGGTGGGCGCCAAAAATAGCGTTTCCGTCGAACACCGAGCACTCTTAAGTAGGAAGTCGACTAACACTCGACGGTCGACTTTTCCGGCCGCCTACAGCTGTCTCGACGCTTATTGAGTTTACAACGCACTTATGAGCTGCAATGTGCCTACGCATTGTCTCTTAAGCTGAATTAAATTGCTCATACTTTGAAATCATTGCCCATTAAGGGATTCATTGTGACAGTCCAAAATTATGGACCTTTGATACACTGATGACCGTTAGAACAAGTGACATTTTGTCACGTACTTTTCAAGTATTTAAATAGATAATTGCATTAAGATTTATTACTACTGCTACTAAAGGCGCATTCTAACTATGGTGTCTCTTAAAATGTTGCATCTTCATCATATCAGCCAAAAGACGTCCACTGCTGAACAAAAGCCTCGATCATAGATTTATAAAATATAAGAACTTATTACGCGCCATGTGTCCTCATTTCGGGGGAAGCTTGCCAGTACTCACCACGCTTGGCAGGTGGGTTGGTGAGCACAGAATGGCTGCTGTTCCACAGGAAGGACGCGGCTGCCTAAGTGCCAACCAAGCCCCTGCCATAATCGTCTTTTACTACATCCACGGCAGGTTCATCTCCTAAGCGGTGCTATATTCTTAATCCGGACACCACACGGTTAGCTTCTTGCTTGACGGAAAACAGTTTTATAAACCTTACCAAGTAAAAGCAAATCGTGTGCGCTTCTTGGAGTACGTAGGTAGGATATTTACCGCACAAAATAATCGGGAATTGCATTTGCGTAGGCTGAAGATATGTATAACACCAAATAAGGCACCCTACATCGGCGACGCATAATTTTCCGTAGAACTACGTATTTGGTTTTAGTTTTTTTCCTGTTATTCTTTTTGGGATATCGCAGTATAAAATCGTTTCTTTTGTTGACATACTAGCGTATAATAAATAATACAACAACATCTCATGTAAACATCTGCCTACCTATGCAATTAAATTATTTTACCGTAACTAGGTCGTTACATTTCGTGTGGTTCCAGGCAAAGAATAGATCACACACTCATGGGTGTCCTAAAAGGTGACTAAGGGTTATATCGACGATGAAGTGACAATAACTTCTAACTGTAATTTTGCGAATCTTGGACGTCTTAATGTCAAAAAAGTCAGATTATGCATGAAAAAATCATGATCAAATAGGTAGTAAATAAGAAAATATATTTTAGGTGAGCGTGGACTGTTCTGTAAAAGCTCACCGTCCACCTGACTGAATCCGCAGTGTAACATCTAATTTTGTATAGTTTTTCCTACTTTTCACTGTGTATTCAGAAGTGAGTTTGCTAGTGAATTATCTGAATTAAATAACCATTTCTTTCGTCTCCTCTAAAACTAGTTTTTTGGACATTGTAGCTATTGACATTTAGCCATCGGTATCGAGAAGATATGTAGCAGATTCCTTCCGTGTGCTAATAAGAATATATCACCAATCTGCTCCCTGTGCGGTCACCAAGCTGTTGATGTGTGAGGTCATTACTGACATATATACCTACGGAACTTTTTGAATTTCATGTAAGAACAAATGATCTCTTCGAATTAGGTTACTTAAACAGTAGAATAAATATTTCGTTTCTTTTTTTTTCTTTTTTATTTAAAAACTATGCCCTGCACTAGGATTTCTGTGTCGTGGGTATAGTTTTCAAGATACTCACGCACACTGAAACCCAGACACGGCACAACTATCTGTAAGTCATATAAATATATGTTCCGGGCAAGGATCGAATCCGCGACCCGGAGTGCAGAAAGCCAAGCGATTCATAAAACCTATGGCAAACAAGCCCTATTTTTTTAAATTTGTTTTAGCTATTGTTACCAGCGACTACATTATACAGCGAGGTGCAGGTTGTTAGTCTCCAAACACATGGTGCAAATCAATTTATTTTATTAACGACAACACAAAGGTGACTCCTACAATTAATGTAAATTATCATGTTTTAAAAACAAACTGGACAGTTACAATAAATACAACACAACTGCATGTGAACCTACAAACTCTTTTTTCCGTTTGTTATAAAACCTTTTTTTTTATTTACCAAGTTATTGACATAGTAATGTCTTAGGTTTTCGCGATTATTACACACTATAATAAAACAATTTTAAACGGATTAAATCGCGTATATTATAGATTTTTGCTTTTCCTGACGTTTCGAATAATTTGCAGCATTGAATAGAGAAGATGGTTGGCAGGTACCACCTGTTTGGAATCCAGTTATTAAAATACTAAAGTCCCAAACAAGATACCGCACTAAGAAACATCAAGACACTGTGAGTGATTACTGCGGGCATCGAAACTAATTTTTTGTTTAAAATTGTACGGTAGACAAAATAAAATAACTTTCTAAAAATTATAGTAAGTATTGACGCCTGTCACCTTAGTCATCCTGCGACCACGAATGCTGCAAAGTATTCGAAACGACAGGAAAAAAAAACTATAATATACGCGATCTAATCCGTTTAAACTTGTTTTATTATAACAAGTTATTGACCTTAATTTTGAAATATATATAAATAAAAAATGAGGGATATAAAAATATAAGTCTCACATGCACAAATACCCAAACCCAGAATAACTAACTGTAGGCTATAAAAATATTTGTTCCATCCGGGATCAAACCTGTGATACGTAGCGCAGAAAGCCAAGCGCCTAGCCACTGCGCCAAACGCACCGTCAAATGTAGTGCTTCTGTTAGTAGCATTTCTCAGAAAAGATTTCTTTGTCATCCTTAATTCATCATATAGTTTATTCCTGAATTATGTATGAACTTTCCAACAATTAACACATGGACTACTGAAATACCTACTTGAATTATCATTAACGGTACAGAATAGAACAATCTCACAATACCTATATTGAAAATAGCGATGAAGAATTATCAGTGAAAAATAATCAATTATATAGACAATTATGAAATCTTGTATTCGATTCTTGATTTATTCGTCGTAGCCGAATAACAATTGAATAAAAATGCACAATGGAATACAATTGCACGCAGGCCTTCAACATGAAGTATTAAATAGATAGTCCGTCAGCATGGTGTCGAAAAAAGAACGGTTGGGAAAAGGTTAAAAAACAGCGCAAAGCAATGAATAACAATCGACCAATAATCGAATAAAACCGGCTGTTATTCGACTGTAATTGAATAAACAGCACAATCGAATAATTAGATTGTTTTAAGTATCGATCGCCAATCGCTTATTAAAAATGATGACCGTTATTGTAATCTAAAATCTAATATATACCTAATAGACTACAACTCAAGCATATAAACATTAAGCAGGTAAACGAACTATGAATCACCGATTCAGAAACATTTCGATGAGTCACAAGTCACGACAGATGAACAAACGCACTCACCCTTGATATCGGTAACTAATCCATAATACAAATCACTTACATAAGTTAAATATCAGTAATACTAAAATATAATTAGCATAATTTTAAAATAATGCTACACTTGTCCGTAATATTTTCTGTCTATAAGTAGGTACAGTAAATAATTAAACATCATGAAGGCATGTGAGCAAATGTAATAAAAAAACAGAAGAACTTTTAATGAAACTGTTTCAATCTTCCCTCAATAGTTTTCAAGATAAACCTGCTTATACTTTACTTATAGTTGCGGTCTGCTAAATGTTATAGTTTGTATACTGTATACATTACATATAACACATTCTTATAATACCTTATGCATTAGCCTTTGATAGTTCAACAAAACTTTTATTAACGGTTGTTTTTTGGCTTATGCACAATATATTTCTGTTGTTTCTTTTCAATTCGCTAGGTACTAGAGGTACCTACTTTTTAGAATGACTCTGAAATGGAATGGGAACACGTAATACGTAGGGTCTCCCCACGCGTCAAAGTTATGGCGCGCAATTCTGCTCCCCTCGTGAAGGATGGCATAGAAATGGAGAATTCTAAAGTGGTAAAAAAGTGGCATACATCATTTTATATTTACATATTTTGATGGAAGTTACTCCAGTAGAAATAATATAGATACGGGAAATAATCGCTTTTTAGCCTTCAATTAACGCCCGCCGTCGTGAGTGCGGTTTAATTATCATAAAAATATGAAACATAAGCTCTAAGCCAGAGGGATAGGCAGCAGCCTTTCTTCTGGGAAACAGTAGCCATACTGCGCTCACCAACCCGCCTGCCAAGCGTGGTGAGTATTGGCAAATTCCCGCCAAAATAACGACATTATTGTGTAAATCTATCGGGGAAGGCTTTTGTTCAGCAGTGGACGTTCTTTGGCTGATGTGATGGTGATGAAATATAAGCGGTAGTCTTCTTTCCTTCTTTTTCATTGGTTAGTAGTCCACCTTGTGTCAGAACTGTCCAAGCTGCCCAAAGGCCTCCAACTTGACTTATCGACTGCCATCTCATGACAACAACCGGGACCGACGATTTGAAGTGCCCTCCGAAGCACGAAGGCCTCAGTTCAAATACCACTATGACTCCCCATCCACAGACTGACCGTGCATTGCTCAACCTCATCAATCGCTAACTGATCAGTGAGTACAACTGGCTATGAGTGGTAGTAAAAAGCTTAGGTCGCAATTTTGTGTTAAAATTTGACATTATTTCAAATAAACGATGTTTATTTCAGGTACGTTCGGAAGAGTCCCTTCTTGCCCCAGAAAAGCCATCAAAGAGTTCACGATGGGTACGTTATGTTTTGCAATTATTACCTAGGTGGTGGGATTAATGTTAACTAAGGTTTTTTTATGTGTGGTGTCCTGGTAGCCAAGAGGGTTATGGACTCGCTTCTTAAGCACTAGGCAGGCTCGGTTGGCTAGCGCGGAGTTCTTCGAGGGAACCATCCGGCTTGCCTCACAAAACCGAGGCGCTATGGTTCCACAAACGCCGTGGAGCAGAGAACCACCCAGTTCGTGGATACGCGTTGGTGACGCGTAAATACGGGTGGGCCGGTACATGAAGTACCTGGGGCTCACCCTAGACAGTTGCTGGGGCTTTCAGGATCACTTGGAGCGCCTCATCTCATCTCATCCCATGTTGAGAGGGTAGGAGGACTGACTAAGGAAGTTCACCGTCTCCACGTGGGGTTGTGCGGTCTCTACGGGGCGCTCGCTCGCGGGGGTGCTCGACTGTCACGTGTCCATCACTGCAGAACCAAACTTCACGGTCTGCAGCGCAGAGTGGCTGTACACTATTGCACGGGGATAGAGGACAGTGTCCTACGAGGTGGCAACTCTCCTGGCATGTATTTCATCTTTTGACATCCTGACAGAGACGAATACGTGGGTCTATGATCAGACACGCTCCCCCCGCCAAAGTGCGCGTGCCTCCAGGGGCGTTCGACAGGCTAAGGGCTGGCTCGACGGCGTGCTCTCGAGATGTGGTGAACTGGTGGCATCGCCTTCAGTTGTAGTTCGCGACAAAACGCATAGTTGAGGCTATCCTGCCGCTCTCCAAAGCCTGGCTCAAAAGGAGCAAGCGCGTCACCTGCCGTCCGACGCAGGTGTTTATCGGTCACGGTTGTTTCGGTGCATACCTGCACAGGATAACACGCGAGGCCACGGCACAATGCCACCATTGTGCCGTGAGCCACCAAGATACCGCACAGCACACGCTCGAGGAGTGCCCTGCGTGGACTGCCGAGCGACGCATCCTGGTCGATCAGATCGGGCAAGATATCTCTCTGCCGGCAGTAGTATCGGCTACGTTGGCAGATCATGAAAATTGGAGTGCAGTGGTTTCCTTCTGCGAAAGCATCATACTCCCGAAGGTGACTGCAGAGCGGGGTCGCCAGGCTAACAACCGCCCTGGTTCCCAGGTCCAACACGCCTGAGCCCCCAGCTGCTGCACTACATGGTGGGGCCTCGGGGGTCGCGGGCGTGCAGATTGGGGAGTCTGCGTGCTCATACCGAGTGACCCCCGGGAAGACGGCGGCGCGCACTGCCCACATGGTCACGTGCCGCCGTGTGCTGAGCACAGCACACAGCGAGTCTAGGGGAGGTCCTTTACCCTCCTCCCCGAAAAATGCCTGGGGGCGACCTTTTTACAGTCACCTTACCTCCGCTAGAGATGGTGACCGCTTTACAGTCATCCCCTTCGAGATGTGCCTAAAGTTGTGGGCTGGTTTTAGACGGTAGGATTCCGGCATGACCCTTCACCCTTCCCCGGGGCGGAGGAAATTCGTGTCGAATTTCCACTGGAAAAAGAAATGTAAAGAAAACGTGTATAAAACCTGTAATAAAACTATTTTTTCGGTTTAGTCTAAGACACCATTGATTTTAATGTGAACGAAAACATCGTGAGAAAACCTGGATCGAAATGGCTGAAGTCGCCAACGCGCAGTGAGCAAGCGTGGTGATGATCCTTTTCTGTTTGAAAAAAGGTCTTTAGCTTACAGTGAGACAACTTGATGTTATTATCTACAACTACATTATTATAGTAACGTAACGCTACTGAAAATACGCCACGGTTGGCGCAGTGGTTACGCAATTGGCCTTCTGGGCTACATATCGCGGGTTCGATCGCTGCACGGAACAAATATTTTCATGATCTTCAGATAGTTATTTCGGGTCTAGGTGTATGTGCCTGTGGGGTTTATATCTGTAAACTAAACCACGACATAGGAAAAATCCTAGTGTCCATCGTTACAAGAACTTTTCATTAGAAATGGCTCTACATAATGCCAAGTAAAAATGTACATCATTATGCCGTATAAAAATGGCTTTATCGAAGTTTGTATTAAAATAGGTGTAGGAAAAGACGCCATCTTGTTTTTAAAGAATGTTAAAAATGCGTTTTGAGAACATTTTCATTTTCATGTTTCGGTTTACTGTAAGATAAATTATAGACCATTTCACTCTCTATGGTAACGAAGTTAATTATCTACAATTTATGCTTAGATGTTTTATTTTGTTTTTACAAATGCACATTTTGACAGGGCTGACGTATAATTAATACCTGCTCATTAAATACATTATTAATTTGTAATAAAATATAAACAACTACCAAAATAAAAATAAGTAAACAGATTGACAAATATAATAAGATATATCTATATAGAAATACCTTAAGACTACAGACCTTGACTCAATGGAATAATAAGGTTAATCGTGTACTTATAAATTATTTATTATCGTTGAAAAATGGCTTACGTCCATAACGAGTCGTTCTAATCTGCTAAGTATATCGACTAAACAAGTTTTGTTCGGCGGGATCGGTGAGTAACATATTATTCGTGAAGCATACCTCTGTATCGTATTGTTGCTGTTGCGTCACTGAGCAAACACATGTGGAGCTCGCGCCCGCCCCGCCGCCATACCCGCATGTTTCACACAATATAACATTTATAAAATACATGCATATAACGTAAAATTTTTGCATGCAATGTCATAATGTAGGTGTCGTTTATGCTAGGTTCTAAATACAAAAGAGTGTTCTGATATTTTTGTAATGAAAGTAATATGTTTATTAAGTATAGATATCGTAATTCCAATAAGCATGACACAACTGTACTCCACCTTAAGACTCCAAGGAGCTCTACCTATTGTTATCTTTCACGCGTTCGGATAAATCATAAAAATCTGCCAGCTCAAAAAAAAATGTAGTTTTACCGTAACATTTATTTTAGACTGTTCATTAAGCAAGCAAACTTGATTATTTCAATTAGTTATGGTTTGTTAATTAAACTCCTCTCAAGTTATGTTAGCTACATGTAGAGACGGAGTCAGACAAAATATTTCAGAATTTAAAAATTATGTAAAGTTCTGACATACTTATTACTAATTCTTCGTCTAACAAATTATTTGGCTACAAGGAAAAACCACAATGGTATCTCTGACGAACAACCGGAAGATATAAACCCTCATAAGTTGCATTAGAATTAGTTCGTTAAGCAATATAATTAACATCCGTTTGTACCAACTAATACCATTCTTCCTTATACTTGATAATTATCTAGTCTTGTAATTGCCTTTACTAAGACCGTAAATCAAGTGCTGTTTGTGTCTGAACGTGTCAACACGTTATCTCATAAACGAACTGATGTGGGATTAACTTTGAATGGAATTATGTTCTGTGCGTTGTTTCTAGGTTGTTGTTACGGCACTAAGTCCTCGTTAATACACTATTATTGTAATTTTATTATTATATTCACATTTAAAGTATTTTTACTTCATGACAACCGGGTCAAAACAAAAAAGAATCGTTGTAATGTGCACATCTTCTCCCGTCATTTGTCTCGAGGTATATGATAAAGTAAGTTACTTCGTATATCTTGGAACAATGATAAATAGTAAAGACCCTTGGTCAGGAGAAATCCACCGCAAAACCGCGATGGTTGAAAGTGCAATGTCCAATGTCGATAAGATATGGAGGCCGAGGAGGAGACTGGGCCATTCGTCGCGAAGTAAAACTCTGACTTGTAAGAGCTCTGGTCTTCTCTATATTGAATGATGCACGGTGCTGAAACCTGGAGCATAAAGAGTCGTGCATGCATTAAATTGATGACTTCAAGATCTGGTGTTGGAGGAGAATGCTCCGAATTCCGTGGACTGCATTCAGAACTAACGTATCCATCCTTGAAGAGGTGAAGATTTGTTTGTTACTTTCCACCAAAGAGCTCACAGTTTTAATCTGATGTTCCGCATGGTACCCGGCGAAGAATAGTCCACCCCTCTCCACCCATAAGTCGTAAAACGCGATACTACTTGTTGCCACTTACTGTGACCATCAATCCGGCTGACAAGCGTGGTAATTATTATTGTGATCTCTATGACTGCTCATTATACGAATAATTAGGAGGCCCAAGTTCACTTGTGGACATCTGCGGGTTGATGTGTGTGCGTGTGTAATCTTTTGGTTCTAGGATGGAGAGCAAGAAACTCCATGGAATACCTACTCTTTTTAAAATAATACAGTTGACAGTACTGGATCGATACAAATTGTGATAAGAGATACTCGTATAATGAGCAATGTGTAAACAAATCGTTTTAGTGCAAAAATATTTGCCTTTAACAATATTGCCATAGCAGTTAGGGGCTGACCATTCTTGACAGACAGCACTCGTTTACGAGCATATCGTATGCATCACTATCTCTCAGCGAACTATATACAATGTTGGGAAACCAACGACCCAAGACGAACTACTAAAGATGTTGGTACTGCCTGTGACCTATATTTAGTATAATGTTTAAATATCTTTCATTTGTTCATTTATATTCATATTTATAATTTTGTATCTGTGCACATGTTACTATTGATTTTATGGATGTTATATTATCATCATCATATCGGCCACGGACGTCCACTGCTGAACAAAGGCCTCCCCCTTAGATTTCCACAACGAGCGGACACATGCCGCTCTCATCTAACGACTCCCAGCGACCTTCACCAGGTCGTTGGAGGTCGTCCCACGCTGCGTTTTCCGGTGCGCGGTCTCCATTCGAGAACCTTTGTGCCCCAACGGCCATCAGTTCTACGAGCAATGTGCCCCGCCCATTGCCACTTCAGTTTACTAATCCTTACAGCTATGTCGACAACTTTAGTTCTTCTACGGATCTCCTCAATTCTGATTCGATCTCGTAGAGAAATACCAAGCATAGCTCTCTCCATAGCTCGCTGAGTGACCTTATATTATCATGTTAATATAGAACCAACTATACATATATATATGATGGTTGGCTCAGTGGCTGATACAGTGGACTGCTGCGCTCCGGGTTGCGGGTTATATTCCCGCACGGTACAAATATTTTTTATGAACTGCAGGGAGTTGTTCCGGGTCTAGGTGTATAATTGTGTGTAGAATTTGTATCTATAAACGCACCCTCGACACAGAAGAAATAGTAAAGCGGGGCAACGTTTAAAAAGAAAAACAAATCATGAAATAACTTCGAATTAACAAAACTCAAAACTGATATTTATAAATTTTGCTAAGTAACTTTTTTCACCGACACGGTACAAATTTTTGGGGAAATCCTGGTCCCGCTTAAGGTGTTGTCACTCAACGCAGAAGCCACGGACTCGGCAACGCTATGGTTCTCCTGTCGTCTCCTTTATCAGTTGCGCTTGGAATATTCGCAATAACTCTTCCTTGATCGCCTTCGTTCGTTTTCCTGCGTATCAATGTCAAATAATGTAGATACTGCTGCTGTTATTACTGTGGCATAGGACAATTCCTCCTAAGTTGAAAAACCTATGGTTAACGTAGGACTTTTTTGTGATTCTTGTAGGTACATAAATAACTGATGTAACTCACTAAAGTTGATATTTTCTTTATCTCCTATTAGTTACAAGTTCTGTATTTTTAAAACATGCTGGACCCGTCCATCTTTCAAACGCTTGCCGCCATATTTGATACAACATTTTAAGACAATAATAATATGTAAAAAGTAAAATGCTCATATTTTGCTGAACCTGTAAAATAAGACGCACCAAATAAAAACAATATAAAATACAATTATCAGATCATATTATAAACGAATGTGTCAAGTATAGGATTCGTAGCAGTTTGCTACAAAATTTTCACTTTGGCGTAGCAGTTCAATTATTCACAATGGAGAATGATTAAACGAGGATCAAGTTTCAGTAAAACCATAAAATTTAAGTTTCATCTGTCTTAAATAATGACAGTCGACTGACAAGGAGCGTTAAGATAAGCTAAAACTCTAACAGTATTCATATAATATAAATCATCGACGGCGGTTAAGCGGTATTTTGTGAAAATACTAATTAAATAACAGAAAAAAAAATATTATGATATACATACCTTGAATTTGAACGTCCATAGTTAAACTTTGACTTCCGGGAAAAGTTAATTTGGCGTTGTAGAAACAGGAAGTAGATTTCGATAAAAGTAGGGATACGATATTCAATCATATATAGTACCCGTGTGGAGTCCGGATAATAATGTAGCACCGATCCATCCCGTGGATGTCCAGGCGTGGTGAGTACTTGAAAATTCCCCCAAAATGACGACACAATTCTGGAAATCTATGGGAGAGCCTGCTATATATTGCAACCAACTTCTCAACCCTCAAGCCTGTGGTCAGCAGTGGACGTGCTTTAGCTGATGTGATGATACAGTATGCAGTATCACTTAATATTTAAATTCAAGTAAAGGTACTTGAAATATTGAGAAAATTGTTGGCGGTAGTCTACTGGCATTCAGTATACTTAGAACGTTGTCGGTTGGTTGAATACCTGACTGTGGGGTTAAAAAATTTACTGTAGGGAATCATAAAATTCTCAAGATATAACACATCGTCCTTAGTCTGAAGTACAGGTACTTGTTTTGTCTGAAACGATAACCAATATTGATTTATCCGTCGTAATCGAACCAATATTTGGAGATTTCCTATCTTAATGCTTATCAAACGTTTTTAAATATGTAGGTATCACACGATGATGCCATTGAGCGTCACATTATTATCAATGATTGCATGACTTCATCTAACATTTTTTTGTGAAATACTTAGTAGAAATATTTATCCTTTATCATCATCGACCGACCAAACTACATTATGACTCATGTGTGCTTGAAATGGAGATAGGTATTTTATCACCAATGGAATTTGTGGTATAATCACTGGAATGCAAAATTATACGTAGCCAAATAAACAAAAACAAGGTTCCGGATACTTACACAATTATTTCTACTATATTTAGATAAGATAAAGTGTTAATACAGCTGAGTGCAATACTTAATTTTGATAAATTATCTCTAAAGGTAAGTAAGATATCAAAAAAAGGACAATAATTGTCTAATTATGTACATCCGATTTGAATTTATCCATAAAAAGCTTTCCAATCGTGCTAATATTTGTGAAAGTCCCACAAAGGCGAACAGGATGTGGTATGAGTCATAGCTGGCTGTAATCGGCGCACGCGCAGGTAACGTCTAATATACTTAGGTGCCGTAATAACAATATATATGTAGTGTGATAAGCGGCCACGTGAACCTATTATGACTAAGCAAATGAGTCCGAATTTCAATATGTCAATCATATAATGAATTCAGAAGAAATTTTATATCGCACACATCGACAAACCTTCGTCAATTATGAAGCTTTTGTTCTTTAAAATTTCTAATGTAAAATACCTGTTGTGGTTATTAACTGTGATATCACGAATGACGATACGGAATATTTTGATTCAAATTAATACCGTATCCATTCCAATCTCCGATTTATCTTGTAAAATTGCCTTTAGTAGTTACACATAGAAGAAGTCTATGTTTAGTAAAACAGCAATATATATATAATCTGGACTGATATCCATATTAAGAGTCCGATATTGATGACTGACCGATTATATTCCCTGATAAGTCAGAACCAATAATACCACCTACAAACTGCGATTTTTTAAATTCCAAAGTTCAAGTAATCCATATCTTATTTATCTTTTACTGCTTTGCGAGAAATTAAGAATGTAAGAAATTCTTGATCCTTATACCTATCATTAAATATTAGGAAAGTCCAGTCTTACATCCGAATACTGAAACGCCACTTCAATATTTGAGACCTGCTACTATTATGTAACACTCGCTTTCGGTAAAACGCGCTCTTGAGTGGCATTTCAGTATTCGGCCGTTAGACTCTCCCCATTTCCCTGTTCTTGATACCTTCTCTATCTATTAAACGAATCAGATGTGAATAAGAACAGCTGGTATGAAATCACAGACAATAAAATAATTATGTCGTAGACATATTCAACGTCATTTCAGTGTAGATTGAATGAATGAATATTAGTCATCACTCGAAATGCAACAATATACTTGACTCGTTCATCATATCTTATGTAATAAATCGTAATACATGTTATCAAACATGACACAATTTTTCCTCGTCCATTGGCGACTTTTGTAAATAATACCTAAGCTTGCAACTACTAGCCAAAAACATTTATGAATGAAACTACTCATGCTATGTTTAGTCATGTATATGTGAAACAGTTACGCTGTACGCAGAATGCTTAATATGACTCAATGTAGCAGTCATAATGTAGGTTTTCCTTAGTTCGGTATCAATAAAATTAAAGAAACCAATATTTTGGAACAAATTATGGCGGAGGAACAATTTATTATTATGTTACAATTTAGAAGAATTCAATGTCAAGTTCATCATTTCGGCCGAATGAAGTCTGGACTGGACACAGGCCTCCCCCAAAGATCACCACGACGACCGATATGGGTGTGTTGTTGGCTTATTGGGGGGTTTTGCCATAATCGCCACGCTTGGCAAACGGATTGGCGATCGCAGTTGAGTTGTTAATGTACTCTAAGGATGCGGCTGCCCATCCTCTAATCTCTTAGTCGACTTTTACGACGCCCACGGGAAGAAATGGGTGGTGGTATTCTAAGCCGGCACCACACCACTCCAATTCCTAGTTCCTACTTCCCAAAGGTGATATAAAAGTAAAAATACGTTTATTTCTTTAATTCTACATCTTGATCTGGCGTGGCTTAAATCTAAGGGGCTAGATAATGTTATTGTAGTACCTTCACTCCGTAGGTTACTATGAAGGTGTGCAGTGTTTTTTGGGTTTTCCCATAAGAAAATTCTCAGTAACAGCCTCGGTTACGGAAAATTGTGTCCAATTAATGGCAATACATGTGTGAGTACCCCTCAAAGAGTCAACGAACTTACGACAAATCAAATTGGTCCGATCTTTGCCGTAAAACTCTGTTACTTCTTGGTACTATTATGGATTTATAGGCTGTGGTAATATTAAGGATATTTGAGGTATAAGTTTTACTAAGAACAATGCAATATAATAACTAATAGTATTAATTAACAACTATACAAATAAATATTCAACATGCACACGATCCTAAATCCATACTCTATACAAATAAATAAAATTGAAGTATCTGTATGTAATGTCAAAATAACAGCTTTTTACTAAATGCATTTGGAAGCATATATACCTACCTATAGTACCTACTGCCGTGTGGTGCCGGTTCAGAATACCACCACCCCATCTCCTCTCGTGGGTGTCGTAAAAGTCGACTAAGAGATTAGCCGGAGGATGGGCAGCAGCGTCCTTCGAGTAAATTAACAACCCAACTGCGATCGCCAACCCGTCTGCCAAGCGTGGCGATTATGGCAAAACCCCCCAATGAGCCCACAACACACCCACATCGGTCGTTCTGGTGATTTTTGGGGGAGGCCTGTGTCCAGCAGTGGACTTCATTCGGCCGAAACGACGATAGTACCTACAACAAAAAATCATTTTTTTGTCTGTCTATTTGATTCCCGCTAATCTCCGAAATGGCTGGGCCAATTTCTACGGGACATTCATTCACTCATTTATTAGCATTAGTAGATAGCTAAATTTATAAGGAATAACTTAGGCAACTTTTATTTTAGAAAAATAATTAGGGTTATGCGCAAAAAAATTAAAACCCATGAAATCCAATATCCTATGTTAAGTGTCAATGCCGAAGTACTCTAAATTATATATAAACAACCCAATTTCCTTTAATTTAAACGGCGGGTGAAACCGCAGGTCCCAGCTAGTAAATATTAAGTTAGTTTTAGCGGTAGTTCGATTAACGGGCCAATGTTTGCAGTGCCCTAGCAGGGTTCATGTACTCCAATTTAATATTGTTTAATCTAAATGATCATGATTATATTTAATTGTTGATGTGCATGTTGGCAAATAAATAAATAAAAAATAAATAAACCGCAATTTAATATTACTTCAAAAGATGAATAAGGCTGGGTTACTCACGGACTTTGTAAACATTAAATTTGTTACAGTGCCCGAGACAAATCGTATACACTCGTTTTAGGTACATATTTATTTATTCGGATTATGATTCATACACACATTGTTTACAACAAATTCACCACTATCATTAAAAAAATATGGTTCATAATAAAACGAAATGTACTTAACTTTTTTAAATGGCAATTGTGTTAACGTTCTGCCAGTGTCAAGTTAAGAAATTTTACTTTTATTATACCTTTACTGTACAACAATGTTATGTAGGTACTTTTTTTTAAAGTCCCCGTGCTCCTTTATATGTTACCTACTAATATTACTATTGCTTCTTGATTTACAATAGATGGGTTAGTATTAAAATAGTGCTATGTGGGTGCAAAATAACACAAAGAGCAATTCAATGTTATTCCGATAGACTGAATTAACGCTTAATTAAATACATTAAACCCCATTTAAGGTTAAAGCGATTCAGTTTAATGATTCCATTTAAATGGACGATGCCATAATAAATTATTTTCTGTCGTCATCAAATAGATGAAATCGGTTTTTGAAAGGAAATCAGATATTATATTCGTTTAATTATTATCTGTGCCGATGATTCGCTGTGCGAGTATCTCGCTGACATTGAAAGGTCGTTGACTTATTACGACGGACGACTGAAGTGAATGAAGTAACTGACTGTCTCCCTTCCCTTGCTGAGCTTTTTTTATAACATAATCTATTGTACGGATGCTATATTTCAGAAGCGTGTCACATTACATTCCAGAATGCAATAATAACCTACAAGTATATAATGGCAAAATATGGTTACCATATTTTTCTCCTTATGTTAACGGTCATTCATTAACATACAAATTTTTAAGTCAACTTTGATTGATAAGAGAAATGAATCATCAAACGCTATTGAAGTGTGTTCAGTACTTTCCATTTAAGATTGCTCAATTTTGATGGAGTAGATATGGGAGGAGACATTGATAAGATCCAAGTTTCTCATCCAAGTTATCCGTGAGGCGGATGCAAAGGTCCGTGGGTGGAGCCCCTCTACCCCGCACCTCGCTTGACTCGCCCATTCTAATTAGCCCATTGTGGTCGCCAGTTTAAGTTTGCGGCCGGCCGGCACCGGCAGTCACGCCGAAGCCGCCGCCGCAGTGACACGTACCGTTGTACAAAGTTCAAACACACGATACGCGACTGTGATGACGATAAGTGATCGACAGTGCTCTCCGTTGATAACGACTAACTTTATCTCGTTTTGGTTGTACCACTATGTGAATCTAACCGCCAGACAGACATTTTAGTCTACGTTATTGAAGTGTTAGTTGTTGGCGCAGTACAAGGTAAAGCCACTATGATCTACTCGTATACTGGTAAAACTGGGACCATTGTACGACTATCAGCGGATACAACAAATCCATGTCCAAAGTAGGTAGAGGTATGCACTTATTTCGTCGGAGAACAGCCTGTATTTTTACTTATAATTTGTGGAGTAGCAATATTGCTGCGCTAAAATAAAATGCATATAAATTGCTTCTAATTAGCAAGAATACATTAAATCTTGATTGGTTGTTAGGAGTTGATTATGCACAAACAAATATATCTATGAAAATTATATTATAAGTACCTAGCTATTAAAACTATACTAGTACCTATATATTATTATGATAATAAATCCTAATTAATCCTGCGAGTCTTAGGGCTACGAAATATGCACTTAATTGCAATTGCACTCAGACGTAATGCTCTACCACTTATTAATAGTTTAACATATTTTAAACTTTATACCATATCTTGTGCATACATATTGGAAACGAAAGCTTTTACATTAATGTCCATTTGATAAGAAATCAAATACAAGTTTTCAATATCACTTTTGTATTTTTATTTTATTCTACTAATAAACTAGATATAAATTAAATGTTAACAAGAAACTAGTAATCTAAAAATTACCAAAAAGTTAAGACTATGTCTTACCAATAATCAATAAATTCCAATCTGTAATGTAATCCTAAATTAATAAAATTAAAATGCACTTTAGTAGCGAAGATACTTTATTTAAAATTAAATGTGAATAAAATCCAATAATTATGCAAGTTAACCTTTAGGTTTCAAAGGCACTATTAGAAATAGGCAACTGATTCAAATCTGCCTTCAATTAACTAAGGTATGCATACAAATTACATACAAAGACAACGTTTATTATGTAATAAAGCTCAAAGCTCTCTTATTTTCCCTATCATGCTACATATAAAATGATTGTGCATGCCAAACTGACCTTCGGTAATAATGCCCCTTGATCGGCATGCAACGGTCACTTCAATGTGCTGCATCTGGCATTAGCCAGAACATTAAGGTGCATTATAAATGACCGGTCAACGATGCATAGGAACTTGACATCAATAGGAGAAGACATAAGATACAATTTTGAAGTTGTAAACAGCACTAGTGGCGAGAAAATAAAGTGGATTTCAAAATGCAGAATAGTTAACCGTGAAAGCAGTTCTCAGAAGTGAGCACTGTGCACTGACGTGATGGGCATAGGCATTGCGGTATTATTATCCTCCTCATTAATTCGATTTATGTCGTGTACCTATTGACTTTTGTTTGTTTCACGACTGCCCTGCGATTTTCTTATCTTCAATGTTCACAAGAATAATGCAATGAGTTTGATTTAGACTGCTGTGGAACTGTTTATATTATTTCTGCACACAAATGAAAACTCATCTCTCACAGTATTTATTATTGTGAGAAATAAAATGAAACATAAATCGGAAATAAATAAAAAGTACTAAATCATTATTTATTTCAAAAATTGTATGTAGCACACCTAAATCATAAATACACTTTTAATCCCCTAAACCTATTATAATTGATTACATATTGACATTGCTCAATACTTATTTTTGTATTGCTGTTATGAATTTAAATGTGATAATATTTATGGTATCCGTGGTTAAACAACAACAAACATTCCTATTGCAGAAATTGCCGTTGTAGGTACTTAATATACTTATACAGCATTAAAAAAATACTGAAGATTGTGTGTTGTAATTTGAACTAAATTTAAACTAATTATTTATGTAAAAATAACAAAAATAATCTTTTAATAGTTCAAAAATGATATTGCAGACTTAAAATTAGAATATGACATTAATTTAGATTATTTTTAACAAGTTCTATTTATTATTGTTCAATTTTGAATAGCAATTAAACTTTAAAAATACGTATTGACATTGTACGATCGTGCTAAATTGCACTGAGGAGCGTCGAAACGCATCCTCCGTGATGATGCAAAAAGTAGGACGAAATTAAATCTAATTTTATTGACGATGTCTTTGAACTTGAGCATCTAGCATAGAAACGACTTCTTAATGTGTCAAGTGCTAAAAAACACGTTTCTAGGGTAAAAAGACAAAAATGCCCTAAAAACCATAAATAAGGGAAAGTGCATAAACTAGACTAAGGCTAAGACAATGTAGGTTGCTTGTGGCAAATATAAGTAGGTATTTGTCGGGTTACTCAGGGCTAAATTATTTTGTGAGAACCAAGTTGCAAAATAAGTTTCGTTCGAAATTGTGCACCATGTACTCAATAAAGATTAATAGTCTATTCTTCGATGAAGCTCCGATGTCTCTAGTCTTTAATCAGGCGAATGCTTTGTAAAATATCAGATGTATTGAAGAATCCATCCCCTATACTGGGGCTCCGTTATGTTTGACAGCCATCTATTTATTAAGTCGTGCAGATTAACCTCCATTAAAAATAGCACATGGAATATTCGATCACTAATATAGGTATAATAATAATAACATACGTTAACAACAATAACAACTCATTCCCAGTTAGGCTTACCTGATCCATAAAAAGGAAAATAAAAATCCGGATATATCCTTTAAAATACGTACATTGTGTATCGTATGTAAATACATTAACATAAATATTATAACTGTGTTGATAGTCGACGTTAGTTTTATTTAAAAACAATAATATTATTTTAGTCCTCCCCCAAGCGGACTGATCCTCGTGGGGTAAAACTACCATGATCCTATAAATATTGAAAAAAGTATCTTGGATATACACATAGTCACCTTTAACGTAAGGTCACTAAGAAGTCCTGAAAACTTTGTGAGCTCGAACTAGCCATAGCAGCATTAAAATGGGATATAATAGCAATCAGTGAAATGAAAAGACATCGTGAAGGAATAGAAGACTACGGGAACTATATCTTGCAATATAAAGGTGATACACCAGGATTGTATGGTGTGGCCTTTTAAATAAAAAAGTATTGCTAGAAAAATCAATGAAATTAAAGGGATCTCAGAAATAACAATCTTGAACATAACGCGGCCCCTAAATAAAGTTGAAAAATTATGATATCATTCAAGCATACTCACCAACAGAATCATACAGGAAAGAAGATATAGCAAACATCAAAAAAGTTTACGAGGATTTATAAAACATTTATTGAAACCTCTCACAACAATATTATAGCAATGGGTGATTTTAATGGACAGATAGGAATTAGTAGTAATGCTGGAGAAAACTGTAGATAAATACGGATATGGCAAAAGAAGATTGGAATTAAATTGAAGAAGGGCCAGATTGGTCTCCACCGCTTTAGAAAACAAACTCGGTATTTATAATAGTTTCAATAGGGAAAAGAAAACAAAGAAGTGGATATTGATTTCTCCAAACGGTCCTTATAAAAAATGAAATTGATTTTATCTTGTCAAACAACGCCTAGGCTTTCAAAGACTTATCAACTAGACACAATTTTAATTTCCATACGGACTATAAAATTGTTCGCGCAACATTAACAGGTATGCCTATAATGAAAAACAGAATATTTAACAAGGATAGTTCAGCACTTGCATGCACGCAATAGCTACAAGGTTATGATCAACCATTAAGCATTAATGAAACAGGACGATAAAAAAAACACTGGGAAAATAACAAAATACTTCGGACATATTGAGAACAAAAACAAGGAAAGTAAATAAAGATAATCAATAGTAATTTCTACTAAAACGCCACTGCGTTACTACAGGAAAGAAAATACCATTACAAGAGATGAAAAATAAATATAACCGCTCTTAAATAGCAGAAATCAGTAAAAAGATAAATGGAAATAATAGAAAAGATAACAAAGTAAAAAAGAAAAATACATTGAAAAGCATATGGAAAGAACTATTAAATTATATATGTAATAGGATCATTACTCCACAAAAATCCTATTAAAGAATTGAACATTATGAAAGATTGGACTCCAAATGTGAAAACGGAAACCACACAAGCCAAAAATCTAAAAATATGATTAGCTACAGATTTATATCGAAATCTTAAAATTAGTTCTGAGCCAATACCGACAATATTGAAGGAAAAAACAATAAGAGCAATTAACACACAAAATATGGACAAAACGCCTTAATCTGATCAAATCAACTTTACCAGCGATTACTCCTATATTAACAGACATAGAGACTAAAAATATTCCTGTCGATGGTCTAATTCAACAATAATATTATTGTTACACATAAAAAAAGGAGATAAACGGGATATCGGGTCATCATCATTTCAGCCGAATGAAGTCCACTGCTGGACACAGGCCTCACCAAAGATTACCACAACGACCGATATGGGTGTGTTGTGGGCTCATTGGGGGGATTTGCCATAATCACCACGCTTGGCAGACGGGTTGGCGATCGCAGTTGAGTTGTTAATGTACTTGAAGGACGCTGCTGCCCATCCTCCGGCTAATCCATTAGTCGACTTTTACGACACCCACGGGAGGAGATGGGGTGGTGGTATTCTGAGCCGGCACCCCAGGGCACTACCCACCAACGATTTTTTTTTTTTTCATTTATAAATTACCTTGAATTAAACCTTACTCGACGAAAAACAATCAAATAGCAGGCTGGTTTCCGTAGTAAACTTTCGACCATAGACCATTTACATGTTCTTAGCCAAGTTGTAGAAAAATATAACAAAACATACTACTTAGGATTCGTCAATTGCAAAAAAGCCTTCGGATTCATTAGACACGAATATATCTTCGAAGCACTGCATAGTTAGGGAATACAATAAAAATACAAACGAATACTCAATACTCAAGAAGTACTGCACATGTCAGGCTGGAACAACAGGTGAGGACTTCCCTATAGAAAGAGACGTCTGACAAGGTGACCCAATCTCACCCGAACTATTGTCAGCGTTTGCGGAGATGATATTCAGGAAACATAAATGTCAGTCAGTCTTCAACTGATCCTATTTTCTGAATGCCCAAAAAAGCCAGAGCAAATACTGCAACATTTATCAGATCAAAGCGCTAATGGAGCGCTATCAATGACCTCTTCAGAAGACTAAAAATATGACCAATTCCTCAAAGACATATAATATCACAGTAAGTATGGAAAAAATAGAATACGTCATCATCATCATCATATCAGCCAAAGGACGTCTACTGCTAATCAAAGGCCTACCCCATAGATTTCCACTATTGTGCCATAATTTTGGGGTGAATTTTCCAGTACTTACCACGTTTGGCGGACGGGTTGGCGAGCGCAGTATAGGCTACTGTTCCGCAGATAGGACGCTGCTTACAATCCCTTAGGCGTCTTTTACGACATCCACGGGAGGAGAAGGATTGGTGATATATTCTTAATCCGGACACCACACGGAATAGAATACGTAGATGTCTATATTTACCTGGGACAGTCAATATCTGATGGCATAGTATCAGGTATTGATAGAAAGATACAGCAGAAAGAAATAAATTGATAGAAGGATACCACTTGGAATTTTGGTACCCATATTTTGGTTTTGTAAAGTTATGAAGAACTAATTAAAGACAAAAGTTTACAACAATTTCATTTTGCCATGTTTACCATATGGTTGCCTAACATGGGCTTTGACGGAACAACGAATGAATAAAATAAAAGTCTACGGGTTATAAAGAAGCGTAATTGGAGTCAAGAAAACAGTCAAAGTACGTAAGGAAAATGATAAATGGACGAAAATGATAACTGAGCGGCACCAATCAGTGTGTACCCAAGGAAATGCAAAAAGACCAATGGTCGACAAAAGAAAATTCGGGAAGCTGATATCAAAATGACTGACTGACTTCCCGGGTTTAGAACCCCGTACTCGACTTTTACGACATCCAATGGAGATCTAGTAGTGCTACATTCTAAATGCCGACAGTGCAATAGGAATTAAGTTAAATTTAAAGAGGGTTTTTTATACGTGGTTTCATCGGTTTAATACAGTTAGGTCAGGTCATGTAGGTAATTGAATTGGAAAAACCATTTTTTTAATTCATCACTTTTAAATATTACACGGTCTTGTTTTCGTGTCTTGCTAGCTTATCAGCGAAATGTAGCAAGAGGGAATCTAACATTTTAATATAGAAGAAATTTATTTTCTCGATTTTTTAGGAATGAATATAGAAATGTCTTAGGGTATTATAAGAAGCCAACATTGATAACATTTTAAATTACCATAGCTCGAAGCTTAATAACACATGTTCTCATCCACTTCATCATATCAGTCAAAGGACGTCCACTGCTGAACAAAGGCCTCCTCCATAGATTTCCACAACGAGCTCACTCCATAGCTCGCTGGAAGACCCTGAGCTTTCGTATGAGGCCCATTGTGAGTGACTACGTCTTTGTTCCATATGTTATCACACTTATCACTGGTAACACACACTGATTAAAGCATTTCGTCTTGAGGCATTGCGATATTGTTGACGAAAAGACGTTGCGAAGTTTCCGAATGCTGTCCAGCCGAGTCGGATTCGACGATTGACCTCTTTTACAACCAATTACTGTTAAGATAAATAATATATTCCTCGAACTTAGTCTAAATCTTGATCTATGGCTGAAACATCCACAAGTAGGTATATTACTTTGATTATCATGTTGTAAAAAGGCCAACATATGAAAAAAACGGTTACACCGTTAGTAACGGACGATGTGGTGCATATATATATTTGTGATATCAAATAAATAAACAAAACTCAAAATTAAGATGTAGTTGTAATGCTAACATTAACAAACTTTGTACATAGGTAATGGTAGAAACTGCTTGTAATTATTGAAATTTGGCTATGTTTTTACGGTATTTTATCCAGATTGCTAAATAATGCTAGCCCAAAGTATAGCAGTACCTAATTAGTATTTTTTAAATTCACAGCTTGTATACATAAATAAGCATAAACATATTCAAATAACATGAAATACTAGCTGTTTGCCGCGGTTTCGTGCGCGTCCTTCTTACAGAAACTTGATATTCTAAGCCCTATTCCACGACATAATCTACCTCTATGCCATTTATTAGAATCCGTTCAGCTGTTTAAGGTTGAGCGTGACGGAGCCTCAAACATTTAAAAAAAAAAAAACATAATTTAGGAAGATTAATATTTACATTTACGGGCAATTTAGTTTCTACCGTTATGTACAAAGTTTGATAAGCATAACAACTGGGTACGTTTTGTAAAAGGTCGTGTTTTTATAATCACGTAATCGTTATCATTATCCACAAGCATGAAAATTCTCTATCTATCGTTTGTAGTATTTTAATAACAAAGCGTTGTATCATATCCTGTGACGCTAAATTGACACTTGAAATCAGTGATCTAATTGCGTAATAGATACCTACATAGAGAAGCGTTCTTATGATGTGTCTCTGGAACTGTGACGATATTTCTGCGAAATATGAGTCATGCCCGGACCACGATTGACCTGTTGTGTATTACTTGAGTTGAATAGCTACTTTTTTGCATTGGCATTACTCATCAAGGAGCGCGGAGCTCGGGGAATCTCGCTCATCAATGGAAATACGTAACGGCTATGACACTATCAAAGTAAAAAGCAAAATATGTTTTAATATACGGAAAACCTAATTATTAATTACAGTACTTTTATTATAATAGGTATTGAAAATATTAATAATTATTAATAATAGGCTTTTTTAAATTATTAATAATTTTTTGGTTACTAAAGCTAACCAAAAAAATATTCTGTAATCGTAGCTTCCTGATTTGGTTCTTTAATTATTGATGTCTCATAGGTAAAAAAAATTTTTTTTAGTTTATATTATAATGACAAGTAGCTGTAAGCCTTTATTGATGACGCTGCGCTGGCCGGCGTGGCCATGACATCAGCTCCGTCCGCGTCAGCGCGCGTCATCGTGCGACTCTCTAATCGTAACTTCGTGAATTTTTCTTTGAATCCTTTTTTCTCTTGTGTCAAAATTTATTTTATAGCGTATGTTATAATAACAAGTAGCTGTATGCCTTTACGATGACGCTGCGTCGGCCGGTGTGGCCATGACATCAGCTCTGTCCGCGTCAGCGCGCGTCATCATGCGAATCTCGAACCGTTTCTCGCCATGATAGTTAATCATCGCGGTGTCACACAGCCAATCAACAACGTTATCATTATATAAATCTTGCGTTTATTGTAAATGATAAATTGAAATAGCCTGTATAAATGATAAAGTTACAGGTCCAGCTATTCTTATAGTTAAAAAAATCTCTAGTTAAGAGAAACAGAAATGATATGTTAAATTTTTTGTATTTATAATTTATTGATTATGGGCAACAATAAAAAAACTAAGTAAGTATATAGGCGATCCAAAAATTTACTGTAGATAACTATCGTGTTAAATACTTACACATTCAGTATGATTAATTAATTAAGAGCAAGTAAAATACCCATAATGGGGATTTTATAGAGCCGAACTTTCACGCTAATAAGGTTCGAAACCTTAGCGTGTGAGTCCGATTCATAATTGACCGGTTTGTAATGTTTCTAAGTATTAAACGTTAAAGACGGTTCTGATAGATAGTTTTCAAACCAGGACAGAGTGAGGTAATATAATATTATGTGAGGAAATACTCAATTAACCTATCTATGGGTCTATCTATACTATCTATACATCTATTCAAGATCTCTTGATCAAATATATCCATTGTTGAGTATGACTGTTTAGTAACATATTTTGACATCGTGGGCATAACCAAACAATCTACGGCACGGATGTATCGTAGGCGGCCCCATCAATATGCGTCGAGTATGTCTTTGCGTTCGTCAATCGGACGCGTGAGCTGGGTTTCTGATTAATAGCGTTGCCCTCTTACCGGACTATCCGATGACTCATGCATTGATATTACATTACACCGTCAGTGGGTCCTTTGACCTTATTCAACGGGTTCAATAAATGCAGTCAAATGTCCTTGCGCTGAATTCGCTGTAGTTACTGCGTTCCAAGAACAACAATAAAGTTGGCCTACGATGGTAATAAAACAATCTGTAATGATTAGGCATAGTGAAACCTACACCTTTTAATTAAAAATGTTCTAACGCATCTCGTGTATTTCTTTCCATAGGCTTCTGTTTAACTGCTCAACAATTAATATAGTCAATAAATAGTTTTTCCTTACAAAAATAGTTTTAAAATTGGCCGTGTGGTGCCGGCTCAGAATGCCACCACCCCATCTCCTCCCATGGGTGTCGTAAAAGTCGACTAAGGGATTAGCCGGAGGATGGGCAGCAGCATCCTTCGAGTACATTAACAACTCAACTGCGATCGCCAACCCGTCTGCCAAGCGTGGCGATTATGGCAAAACCCCCCAATGAGCCCACAACACATCCATATCGGTCGTTGTGGACATTTTTGGGGGAGGCCTGTGTCCAGCAGAGGACTTCATTCGGCCGAAATGATGACAAAAATAGTAATATTTACCAAAATTTAAAACCTATTATGTCAAATTTTAACTAGGTAAATACTTATTTATCTATTTGTGACACTAACAACAAATTGGACTCTAAAAAATATATTCGCAGTATTTGGGGTCAGCACTTGGGGTCACACACACACTGTAACAGAGATTGAGACAACTGTCACAGAAAAATATCTTTTTTCGTAGCTACTAAGACGCTTTATACTATTTATTTTACATTATTATATCTAAGTAATATTGTGTATGATATTATGTACACTTGACAGACCAATATCTCTCTCCTTTCATTCAGTCCATCCAAAGGTTGCCTGGAAGAGATTTCCTTGTGCGATAAGACCGCCCATTGTACACGTATATTTTTAAATAAGATTAAAGAAAAAGATTTAGCCATAACCACCACGCTTGGCACGCGGATTGGTAATCGCAGTACGTTGTTATTAGCACACGGGACGATGCTGCTGCCCATCCTCTTGATATCGACGTTATACCCTTTTGATTCTTTGTATTTATTTATATTTACTTTTAATTAGGGCATCACTAATCAATTAGTTATACCCTAATACGATATCGATTTGTTTTGATCTAATAAACAATCTATTTCATTTAAGAGGAAGTTTTAATCGATATATTTTGAAATAATATGTTTTAGTTGAATTATTTGCATGGTAACTTATTTAATCTCTAAAGTATTATTAAAAGGAAATCAGTATGAAATAAAAGTACTTGGTAGTTGATATTCTATATTTATTCATTACTCTTGGTTTGAACTGGAACTTCAACATTATGATGTTGTGCTTTACAAATAAATCTAGATATTAATAAATATATAGATACGAGGTTTTTTCAACTGACTTACTCAGTTTTATAAACGATTAGGTTACTGGCGATTCATTATTATTACAGCGCATACATTTGAACCCATTACCAAGTACGATAGAATAACTATAGATATTTATTACGCAAATCATTTTTTTTTACTCATACATTTGCGGCATTATGGTGTCTTTAAATAGGTAAATAAATACTATAATTAAATTTACATATTATTTCTATTACAACTCATGCTCATTTTAAATTTGACTTTTACTAAATCTGGAACGGCTAAAACAGCTGTCATAAGTACAACAAAATAATGAAAAGAGAAATTAATTAGTTTTAGCCCTTTGCAACACTTATGGGTGGAGAATTCTATTCTTCACCCGGAACCACGCGGAACTCACGATCTCTGAAGCAGTTGGAACCATTGCAATATCTGCGATGCAAATTTACAATTAATAACTTCTGTAATTTTATATTTTTATGCCGTATTTTATAGGTATGTCTAAGGGTCTGAATGTATATATATAAATGTATATATTTCGGTGAACATTTAAATATTTGATCCTCTATCAATATTCAGTTATTTAGAACATTTTGAAGAGTCTGCACTCCAACTACAAAAAGGTTAAAAGGTAGCACAGCACTACTGTAAGCTGTCCCCAAGTGCCATCAAACTATGCCATTAATATACCAGTGTCAAAACACCTGGGGTATTAACGTACGTTTATTTTGTTGCAGATACCGGAGTTTTCGCTCGATGGGAACAACAGTATAAAACAGAACGGCAGTGCCAAGGACCTGGCTTCCGTCATGGAGAACATGAAGAAAGGAAGCCTCGTCTCGCGACAAAATCAGACTCTAAACACGCAAGTTACCAGTTCTTCTACACAACAGGTAAATGTAAATGGTTTTTTTATTATATTACCATAGATTCTTTACAAATAGCAATGTATGTTTCTTAAAACGTACCATCGGATATCTATGAAACTAATCGTTAAAAGAAATACCGCGAGTGTAATTATTTATTTACTGTATGCGAGAGTGTACGAGTATAATGATTTTCCTTCGCAGCTATACCGTCATAAATATTTTTCGTTTACTTAGTTTTGCGTTTTTAATAGGTAACAATGTGTTATGATGCTGAACCAAATATTCAAGATGGTTACATAGCAAACTCAACTACATCCTTAAAGAGAACAAAAAAATGTCAAATAAAAAAATCTGTGGGTAAAGTCCAGTGTGATAGACGTAAAAAGGTAGAATGGACATTGGGCACAAGACGAAATAGGAAGCAAATACCGAACAAAAATAATTTATCATATTCGGCTGCGTTATTAAATTTAATGATGTCTCTAATAAGCGATATAAGTAGCTGATAACGAGCACACTCGAAAATGAATCAATCAATGCAGTCTACTGTAATCAGTACACACAGTAATCAGTTTACAAACAACATTGATCCATCAGACAACATGTCACTTCTTAATTATTCTAAGAGATATACCCAAATTATTGTAACTTTGGAAAGTTCTTAGCTGAAAATAAATCAATAAGTCATTCATAAAATAAATACTATGCAGCTGCTTCTGTATATGCCCAAAATATACCATAAATCCAAAACGTGAATTGCATGGCGGACTGTAACTGCTGCGGTGCTAAAGATTATATGGCCAAGGACATGTAACGTAGGACCAGATGCGACGGACGGACGGACGTGCGGGTGACAGAATTCCATTATAACATGATTAGGAAGCTCACATAAAATGTTAGACTCTTATATTAGTTATGTCACTTTAATATTAATTTATAGTACGGGTGGCAATATGAAAACTGCAGCCCAGTTTGACAGTTATACTATCTTATAACTTCGCTATAATTTAATAACAAAAATTGGCAATGCAACTGCGACATGATGATGTACCTAAATATATGACCGAAATATGCCATTATTAACATCCAATATGAAGAAATTCTAAAGTGTTTTAAAAATATATCCATGCCAATGCGTGTGAAAAATGTGTCAAGGTCGCATCATTTGCGTAGTAAGTAGGTGTGATAACTTAGTATTTTGTGGTACAAAGATATCCGAGAGGCACCTACAAAACGGAAGTCGTAGTGTTATGTAGGGCAGTATATACTCTAGTGTTAGTAATTAGTCAGACGTAATTGTGAAGGTCGCTCGAGGTCGTTGATTGCAAGTGACCCAGAAAAGTTCATTACGTAAAGCTATGAGGCGCTCTGTCTAAGGGCGACATCTGCCGATTATAATTTTAATCCAGCAAGCAGATTAAGGGCTAAGCCATCGTGGTCGACTAAGGCCTCACCTTTCTCATCATGAGAAAAGACCCGTGCCCAGCAGTGGGACAATAATTGGCTGATTATGTAAGCAGATTAATATGTCTCGTAAAACTGATGGCCGTTGGGGCAAAAAGGTTCTCGAGTGGAGACCGCGCACCGGAAAACGCAGCGTAGGACGACCTCCAACGAGATGGACGGATGATCTGGTAAAGGTCGCTGGGAGTCGTTGGATGCGTGTGGCATGTAACCGGGCTTTGTGGAAATCTGTGGGGTAGGCCTTTGTTTAGCGGTGGACGTACTTTGGCTGATATGATGATGAAGCAGATTAAAAATAATTTAAACAATAATATTAGGTAACTACCTATTTATTGTTCTATTAATTGGAAATTGCTTGTGTTATAAGCATATATTCACTTGCGGTTGCGTGTTTCTATTTCTTTAGTGATAACTTTAAGTATGACCCACATTATTGTACATCCAAAGTCGGCACGGTTGGCGCAGTGGTTAAGCGAGTGGCTTTCTGCACTACGTGTAACGGGTTCGATTCTCGCACGGATAAATATTTTTATGATCAACAGATAGTTGTTTCGTTATGTCCTCAAATGACATCTACAATGAAATGGCGAAGAAGCCTTTACCAGTAACGAACAACAAAAAGTCTGCACTGCTAACACAAAAAAATAAAGACTTTAACGCTAAGAGAATCCGAAAAACCTACGAGAGAAAATAACATAGTATGCAATCCGGATCTATTTATATCGGACCAGCTTTGACTGTTAGTCACTTGCATAAAAATACAGCAAAAAAATTGGCACCTTACGTACCTTGCCTAATTTAGGGTACCTAATATTATCAATTTTATTCAAATTGTTAATATACTATTCTTGCCTCTTGGCATCTCTACTGTAGAGTGATTATACTCGCCCAAGCTGAAGAGTCGACTAATGCTCATTTGCACTATAGCTCCCAAGTCATTCCTAACCTAATTCTCTATTTGCCATACAATTATGAATCGCTAAAAGGTTCCTAAACAGCTAGGTATTGTTTTATCGTTTAGTGCCAGCGGCGGATTTACCACCAGGATGAGTAGGCTTGAGCCTAGGGCGGCAAGTTTGCGGACCATGTCTTTATTTAAATGTATGTGCATTATTGCGTAACACATTCGCCTGTGTTATATAATCGTACATTATTTAGCTTTGTGTAACTCAACAATGTACCCTAGATTTTTTTTTGTGCAATTCCAACTAATTAAATTGTTCAACTGCAAAAATAAACTAAGAAATGATAATAGTAGAGGCAAGATCAGCAAACATTTAACAGTTAAATAACTCTTGGAAAATCCGCAGTTGTTTACTGCAAGCAAAAGACAAGTCATTGCAACATCCTATTTACCTACCAAGTCGGATAGTGTTTGTGATCAACTATTGGTGTTAGGCTGAAGAAACGAGGTAAAATAAACTTAATAATTTTGCGGCAAGGTCGGCGCAGGGGCTAAGCGATTGGCTTTCCGCGCTACGCTTTTCGGGTTCTATCTCCGCACGCACGGTACAAACATCTGTATGACCTACAGTAGTTTCGGGTGTTAGTATTTGTGCATGTGAGACTTATGTCTGTACACTGCAGGGCTATTCTGTAACAACTCGTAAGCAAACTCACCTCTAAATTCGCAGTGAAATCTCTAATATCATATTGTTTTTACTACGTTTCACTACGGATTCACAAGTGAGTTTGCTAGTGAATGCTTACAGAATAGCCACGCTGTACCCACGATAGAGGTGAAATGCTAGAGAGCGAAATAGATTTTAAAGAAAAATAAGTTGAAGTATGGAAACGTAAAACAAAATAGTGATTAACCAGCGTACAGTGGATTTAATTAAATCTAGAAATTATAGTAATAATTTGATCATAGAGATCGCTTGGTTTTCCTGTGCGCGGTCTCTATTTGAGCCATCAGTTCCCCGCCCATTGCCACTTCAGTTTACTAATCCTTTGAGCTATGTCGGCAACATTAGTTCTTCTACGGAACTCCTATTGTCATTCATCGAATCCGACTCGGCTGGGCAGCGTTTCGGAAACTTCGTAACATCTTTTCGTCAACAATACCGCAACGCTTTAAGACGAAAGTCTTTAACCAATGTGTGTTACCAGTGATGGCATATGGAACAGAGAAGTGGTCACTCACGATGGGCCTCATAAGAAAGCTAAAGGTCACTCAGCGAGCTATGGAGAGATCTATGCTTGGGGTATTTCTCTACGAGATCGAATCATAAACCCGTGAATAGAGAGACATAAATATTTATTTATTTGTATTATTTTTGCAACATTCGTTACTTGCTTTACACCAAAGCATTTAGTTACCCCTTAGTCACACCTAAAAAATATATATTTAAAAATGGGGAAAATAACTCACATTTTTGTTTAAATATAGATAGCGAGTTATTTCAGCCCCGGCCCCGTTTTATATACAACAGTGTATGTTTATTTTGAATTCACCCAACGCGAGATACGGGAAAAATAAAATTTTAACGCAAATGCGACTCTACGCCGCCCGCGAAATGTTGTTTCTATTGTCGGCAGTAATGACGACGAGGTTGTCAGAATGCATAATTATTTCGAAGCTGTACGAAATTAGTACGCCTTTGTTTCGGAAATAGCACGTATATTATAAATGACAGGATTCTTTACTTCATGCCCGAGACCGTTCAAGTTTATTTCGACATAACATAAGTAAAGTCGTGTCATAGTCGGCAATAGCCGCTAAAAGTGTCTATTCGCAGCATTTCCACCATAACAAAAAAGAAAACCATCCTAAAAAAAGTTGTCTGGTCGGATATCAGCTGCAAGTGAATATGAACTGACATGGTGGACTGTAACTGGCGCAGTGCCAAAGATTATAGCGACATGTTGTAACGTAGGACGAGAAGTGGTTTCGCCATTGAGCAGGCCCTTAGTGCGGGTGCCAGAATTGCATTATACCATGATACATGAAGCGAGCATTATGTTAGGCTCTTACGTCACTTTTTATACTATACTAGCTTATGCGCATATAGCTTCGCACGCGTGGAATTATAATAAATTGCGGTATCTTTTGTTATTTTAAAAACCTTAACATAGTAAAATAATATTTGCCTAATTAGTCGAGCCATTCCCGACTTAGGCGCTTAACAACATTCATTTTTATTTAGATAGATAGATTGATAACGGGCACACAAACATGTTATTTTCTAATGGGACCTATATTAAGTTAAATTATTGTAGATATGAGCAATGCATCCAGCTAAGCAATCATACTATTTAAAAATGTTCTCCTAAATAAAAAATCGTAAGACTCTCAAGGAATATTCATCTGCCTAAACGGTCAAAAAAAGGCCTTAGTTGAGCATGAAAATACTACAATCCCGTAGTAGACCGATTTTTAGGTTAGATTGGTTGTTGTGGCAAACCACGCACCCCCAATCGATAGTAGGTCGAAGGGGGACCGAGCTGTTTTAACAAGTAAGGGACCGGCGCGCCCCTCCGACTTTCCCACGGCGGGGCAAGATCATAAGGATACGCCAGGTACAAACAAACCTTAGGTTTTTGCCAGACTTTCGAGTTTTAACAACTTACTGCAAACAGTGCAAACTCAGTAGTCACTGGGAATCAGAACCCCGTTATAGTGCAAACTAATGACCTTAAAGTGCAAACTATATCTTTAGAGCCACTCTAATTAAATTAAGCTTTAGGTACAATGTTTATATTCATGTAATATTCTTTTGCGTCTTAAATTTATGCCTTTTATTTATGACTAAGAACCTGTCTTGCCGCGTGGTGCCGGCTCAGGCTCAGTCGACTAAGGGATTAACCGGAGGATGGGCAGCAGCGTCCTTCGAGTACATTAACAACTCAACTGCGATCGCCAACCCGCCTGCCAAGCGTGGCGATTATGGCAAGACCCCCCCAATGAGCACACAACACATTCATATCGGTCGTTGTGGTGATCTTTGGGGGAGGCCTGTGTCCAGCAGTGGACTCCATTCGGCCGACATGATGAAGAACCTGTTAAGAACGTGATTCTATTCATCAGTGACTTCCAACTGGTTGATAGACCACCGATACCGTCTTGCCGCGCTTATACCGAATGCATACCGATTACATAGGTAAAGCACTAGGTTACCAAACATAAACTTTATAGTTCACGTAAGAATGAAGTCGGTAAAAAAAAAAATTTTATGTATACTTTTGCTTAAGAAAAAACAAATATTTTTATGTACTCACAACTGAATAAACTCGATCTCCCACGCATTGAAAGACAACCGTCGCTAACGGGTCTACAACATTCGACTACCTATAAAGTACGCACGAGGTTCAAGGGCATGATTTGTTGCATCCCGCCCGCCCACGCTCGGTGAATCATTTTTTCACTTCTCAATCACGGTATTCAATGCCAAAATATGGTACTATTAGATATAAGCAGTCTTCTTTATAGACAGCGATTCGTAGGTATTTTTATAGTAATACATCTCTACATAATACACTTTAGTAATAATTATACTGTAATAGTTTTATAATTAAATAAACATTTAACTCAACGTTTCCAATCCAATAAATACAATATTACGAACACAACAATGAACTGTCAATATGTAAACGGCCGTTCTTTCATAGTTGTGCTAATTTTAAAACGCCCCTGTTATTTCTGTGTTTCTATTTTGTATAGCCCTGGCTTTATTTACTCCGTTCGTGTAGGTGCGCCAAGACGTGTGACGCCCAAACCAATCTTCTTTAGCATTGGCACTGAACTCCTCTGCAGTCCTAGTCTTGATAACGTGTTGCAAGGAAGAACACTTAAAACGCTGTGCCTTCTTACATTTCTTGCTTACAAATACATGTTAAAATCTGTTACAATTATAATAAAAGGTTAATCTACCATACTTGTAGTATTACTGTTATTCATTGATCTTTCTTGAAAATAATGTGAATAATATTACATTTACAGATGGTGTCGAGTACGACTTCAAGCAGCGCATCATCAAGTCAAAGGTTGCAAAGTTCATCGCAACGACTTGCGCACATGGCCAACACTGAAAGGAAAGCGAGCTCAATGAAGTCTGACCTTACCGAACTCAAAAGCTCTATTTCTGAGATGAAGAACCTAAGCAGCACAGCAGCGAAAAATTTTGGCCAAAGGTTAGTGTCTATATTAAATAATGTAGATGGAATTATTTTTACACTGCTACCTACTTACATAAGAAAATCCATAACGTGCCAATATTTGTTTCATGTTCGGTCAATAGGTGTTAACACAAGACGGTTTCCTAAGAACATTAAAGATACTTTTGCCATTACCCACGAACCTGTACGAGCGAGCTCACCTGAGCGACCTTGGCTATCGGCCAATTCCCACCCGCTGTTTCTCTACTCTATGTTTGCAGTACCACGCCGACAAACAATAGCAACGCAAGTTTCCGTGCAACCCTTTTTGTGCTCTCACAGGCTTGGAAACAATTTTATTTGAAATCATAGTAGTGATTAAAGTTTAACGTAAATCGAATTATCCTCGTTCCAGATTTAGAAGCTCAATGGAAAACATAGTAGACCAGGATGACATGGGTGAGCGGAATATGCCCGTAATTCGGGATCTCAGTGAAATGGGTGACATGGGCGATATGAGTGACATGGGAGAACTCTCCGGCGAAAGCCCTCTAGTGACTTTTCCGGAATCTGACACGCCACCTCCTATAACAGAAAAACCATCACTACTTTCTGGCAATAGTGCCGTTGTTGGCTCCAGTGCAGCTAATGAACTCAAGTACAGTGCAGCACGGATGACGTCTGCGAGCTCTACTCGAGTCGTCGCTGATGGATATAGTGCATCGAGTTCAGCATCTAACAGTACAAAAATGCGCCGTGTACAGCATGGTGATCTACAATATGCAGAACGCAGTGCAGCCAGTGCATCACATCGATTGCTGCTTGCAGAAGGTCTAACTGCAGAACAAAATGCAGCATCCTTGCAAGTGAGTAGACTATTGTATGTTTACAAAATTAGAATAGATATTTTATAATATTCAGGTTTAAGATAACTTTATTTCTCAGAAGAATTGGCATTAACTTACATGAGAAATGAATTCTTTACAAAGAGACAGCGGTTACAGTTGGCAATTTAAATCTTAAATAAAGAATAAAAACAAATACAGTCCATTCATGAGTAAGTAGTTCCAAATATTATATCTTATAACTATAAATAATTCATATCTTATTAAAACGTACGTAAGATCCTATAACTCAAAGTCTGTTATTGGTAAATAGTATCTAAACGTAATAGGTCAGGCTTCTACATTTGGACGTCTGGCAATATCGTCTGTGGAGCCAAAAAGGCGCGTTGAAGGACATGACCTCGTGTGAATAATACCGATCGATATCACAGGGAACCGCCTCCACCGCAGCGGAGCGCGCAGTATACCGGGATTTCTTGTAACGATAGCATCCAACATGTGAATGTTTTTAATATCACGCAATAGTTTTGTCGCGTACTATGGCTGCACGTTTTATTGCATGGACTGGCAGGATACTGCGACGTGGAGGATCGCCTGGGGCGGTGAGCTCATTTATCTGCAGGCGCTTATCGCCGCAGTAACTGGAACCACGCTCCTCTCAGTCAGTGCCTGAACGTCGTGCGTGCGAGCACACGCGGAAGTCAATTATTGCGCGTGCGCGCACGAGTACTCGAATAGTCGGTTTTAAATATAGAATCAGAATGTCTGCGGGAGGGGGGTCGGCCCCGTGGCCCGTACGTCGCGGCGTCCTATCACGCTTTCATCCGCAGCCGCAAAATCCTTTGGTGAGAGTACATTTCCTCGGAAAATTTCACAGTCGACCTTTAAAACACGTGACGTGTGTATACAAACTTCAAAACTTATAGAAAACGCACGAATTTCATACAATTGGCCTATATCCAATAGAAACTATTAAGATGTACAATCCGAGCCGTGACGTGGTCTGATGTCCAATATAAAAGTAGTTTTCGTTCCGGGACGAACGTGTCGCGATTTTATTAAAAAATATAACATGTCTTCGAAACGACGTTCAAGACCCAAATTACGTATCGCTATCGCCGTAACTATCAAATATTTACTTTGTGAATCAACTGTTGTATACGTTTGTTAGTGACTGAGTGTTCTAGCTATCTTGTTATAAGTGAAACCAAAGCTATAAATATTTCCTCATTAAGCATAAATGAAATATGCCAGATCCAAATTAGTGATAATTAGTTTAGAGTTATGTGCATACCTTATTTGCATTAAAACATTGTGTGTATTTTAGGAACAACGATCGTTGAAAGCGGGTGAAGTAACGGCACAGGAAGCAAATAATATGTCAGCTTCGAGTTCAAGACTACAGACAGAGGCATTCAGCGCCGAGAAAATGGCAATGGCTTCAGCACAAGCACGTCAAACAGTTACCTCAAGCGGCATGTTTAGTCACAAGGAGCACTCTAGCGTTGCTCACTCTAATATGACGATCTCCAGCAAAAACTTGTCATCAAAATCTACTTTGCACACTAGCTCCCAGGTATGCGATTTTTTAAATTGGTCTTTAATTATACCCTGCATTTTTATAACATCCGATGCACTGTCGAGACAGCTGGGGTGCAATTCCTTAAGCTCAAACATCCATACATCCTTGAATACAGAATCGAAATAACGGTGTTTTACACCGTTATTTCGATTCGGTATTGGCTAAGACATGATTGAAGGTATTCAAGGATACGTTGCAGAAGGCAGGCCATGAAGACCAGTCTTAGCGATTACCAAATTGGGTTATCATCGTTATTTCAATTATGTATTCAAGGATGTATGGATGTTTAGACTTAGAGAATTGCACCCCTGTACATGAGTAAGGGATGTATGGCTTGCTTCATTAGAGAAGCAGAAGTTTAATGCACCTGCATCCAAAGCAGGTCGAAAATTGGAGAAAGTGCAAATGCTGGTCGTTTTTTACAAGCGCAATAGTTACTTGCCTATACAGCAACCCTTGTCGGTGCAATGGTTTTCAGTTTTTAAGTTGTGCTGCCATTATATTGACCAATTAAGAGAAACAAGCTTTCATTATTTATTCTTTATTGTACAAAGAAAATATAAATCCTGCAGTCAATATAATTTTATGTACAAAGCCGATCTCTCAGACTGATGTTTCTACCAGCAAAACCTTTTATTTCAGATGAGTCAATTATTAAACGGAACAATTAAACCTGGTGATGAAGATCTAACAAATTTAACTTTCGAAGATTTAGATAAGCTTAATGCAAAATCGAATCAAAAAGATGTTGAAATGGCAATCGCAAAATACTCGTCTCGAATGAATGCATTTATTACGTCGATAAAAAATAACCAAATTGACATGAAAAATGCATCTATGCATTTCAACAAATTAAATGAAATGTTACGAAGAGCGTGGGCTGTGCCAACATATGGTCATGAGCTCGGATATTCTCTATGTAATACACTAAGAGAATCTGGAGGACTTGACATACTCATGGGGAATTGTTTAGAGTATAATAATCCTGAATTACAATTCTCTTCTGCAAAACTGCTGGAACAATGTCTTACAACAGAAAATAGAGCTCATGTTGTAGAACACGGTCTTGAAAAAGTAGTGAACGTTGCCTGTTCTTGTACAAAACACGCAAATTCAGTAGATCATTCAAGAATAGGTACAGGGATATTGGAACACCTTTTCAAACACAGTGAAAGTACGTGTGGTGACGTCATCAAATTGGGAGGTTTAGACGCAGTCTTGTTTGAGTGTAGGAAAAATGATGTGGAAACCCTAAGGCATTGCGCAACTGCACTCGCTAATCTGTCTTTGTACGGTGGTGCTGAAAATCAAGAAGCTATGATTAAAAGAAAAGTACCTATGTGGTTGTTTCCTTTAGCTTTTCACAATGACGACAACATCAAATACTATGCCTGCTTAGCTATCGCCGTTTTAGTTGCGAATAAAGAAATAGAAGCCGCCGTTCTTAAATCAGGCACATTAGATTTAGTGGAACCATTTGTAACTTCACACAATCCATCAGAATTTGCTCGATCAAATCTTGCACACGCCCATGGGCAAAGCAAAAATTGGTTAAAAAGGTTAGTGCCAGTATTGAGTTCAAAGAGAGAAGAAGCTAGAAATCTAGCAGCATTCCATTTTTGCATGGAGGCTGGAATCAAGAAACAACAGGGAAACACAGAAATATTTAGAGAGATTGGAGCGATAGAATCTTTAAAAAAAGTTGCTAGCTGTCCGAATGCTGTTGCATCTAAATATGCTGCACAAGCCTTAAGGCTGGTAGGTGAGGAAGTACCTCATAAATTATCTCAGCAAGTTCCTCTTTGGTCCATAGAAGATGTTCGAGAATGGGTCAAACAAATAGGTTTCTCAGAATATGCAACAAACTTTTACGAAAGCAGAGTTGATGGAGATTTGTTATTACAAATAAGTGAAGAAAACCTGAAGGAAGATATTGGTTTGCAAAATGGAATCAAACGTAAAAGGTATATTTACTATAGAAGGTTTCTTTCTCAGGTCTATTCAAATGAGTCCATAATTTAATTATGATTTTCTTTTTATAGATTCACAAGAGAACTCCAGCAACTCAAGAAAATGGCAGACTACACTTCACGAGATACAAGTAGTCTAAACGACTTTCTGCAAGGCATAGGACCCGAGTACACTATTTATACATATTCAATGTTAAACGCTGGTGTTGACAAGGAATCTATTCGAGGGCTAAGTGATGAACAACTAGAGAATGAGTGTCGCATTGTGAACAGTATACATAGGTTAAGAATTTTAAATGCTATTAGGGGTAAGTGAATCATCTGTGTTTATTTGTAGCAAATACGAAATATATGTTAAAAAACATACTTTACTACGTCAATCGATACAAGGCCAATTTAGATATTCCCGACTGCTTTTCCACAAACTCTTCCGCAGGGTTATTGCCAATGTCACTGTGCTAGAAAGGGAGGTTGGTGATCGCAGAATGATTTTACAGAGGAGGAGTAGGAGAGTATGCTATTTGCTTAATTCTCTTTATATTTAAACCTAACCTAAAACATAACACAAATATGGTGAAGACTTAAATCGGAAAGAGACATGTTATCTCAGTTAACGCATAAACAGTAATAAGCAATGATTCCAATAATGTAATAATACAATATCTGCTATGTTTTCAGCATACGAATGCAGTTTGCTGAGTAAGGGCGAAGAAAATATGGAGAAGAATTTGGATGTATTTGTGAGTTACCGGCGGTCTAATGGTTCACAACTGGCTAGTTTACTCAAAGTCCATCTTCAGCTGCGAGGATTTACAGTGTTCATAGATGTTGAACGACTGGAGGCCGGAAAGTTCGACAATAATCTGCTTCAAAGCATACGGCAGGCAAAACACTTCTTACTCGTTCTCACGCCAAATGCACTCGACAGATGTAAAAAGGATACCGATAGGAAAGACTGGGTTCATAGAGTAAGTATAAGTCCATAATTCCAAAGCAAAAAGACTGCTCTTGATACAATAAGCTATTTACTATTAATCTATTCTAAAGCAACAAAATCACGACAACGGCTAAATACGCAAAATAACCGTAGACCAAAATTATGCATAATATTACGCATAGAATACTTAGAGAGTATAATTAATAATGTTTTGTTTTACAGGAGATAGTGGCAGCGTTGCAATCACAGTGCAATATTGTGCCAATTATCGACAATTTTGAATGGCCTAAAGCTGAAGAGCTTCCTGAAGATATGCGAGCGGTATGTCATTTCAACGGAGTAAGATGGATACATGACTATCAAGATGCATGTGTTGATAAACTAGAAAGGTGAATATGAATAACTATAACTAATATTGCTTTAAAACGATTAAATTGCCCTATTATTTAAGATTAGGCTTACTCAGCTTTTACTAAGCAATAAAATGTTTCCAGCTTCCTCAGGGGAAAATCAAATCTCGCGAATCGCCTTGACGGACAATTGAGGGGTCGAGGCGATGCACAAACGCCTGGAACTGCCACCATTGGACGCGGACCACCGAATTACCAACGGATGGCCTCGTGCGAGAGCCGAGGGAGTGATAAAGCAGATTGACTAGAACCGCCCATACACACACTGCCGCCTGTTAGGTATGTATTTTGTTAAATTTAAATATACGTAATAATAACTACTTTAAGAGTTTTGGCCGAATGGTGTTGTTTACCGAAAGGCGCGCGCCGCGCGTTTTCGAGAAAGGTTACGCGACACCTCGCTACAGCGTAGCACTTTATCGCTGGGACAACGTGTACTATAACTTTTTTTGTTATATATTATTTATTTATACAAATAAATAAAATTGAAGTGTCTGTTTGTAATGTCAAAATAACAGCTTTTTACTAAATGCATATGAAAGTATATACGGAACATATAACAAAAAAGGCAATTTAAACATTTTTGTCCGTCTGTCTGTCTGTTTGTTCCGGGTAATCTCCGAAACGGCTGGACCGATTTTGACGGGACTTTCACTGGAAGATAGCTGATGTTATAAGGAATAACTTAGGCTACTTTTATTTTAGAAAAATAATTACGGTTCCGCGCAAAAAATATAAAACCCTTGAAATTCAATATATATATTCCATCTCAAGTGCCTATGTCGAAGTACTCTAAATGTATTTTAAACTAAACGCGGGTGAAACCGCGGATGTCAGCTAGTTTGAAATAAAAGATATAGTTGGAATATAACAGCTACATAATATGTATGTGCGTGTACACATATTTGTGTGTGTATTGCCTGAGAACAAAACCAATATTGTCGCTATAACTTCTGTTACAAATTAAAATTGATAATATTCCTAATGTACATATTGATTATAGTCTTGGTCACTAAATAAAAAACATTTTACTAGGAAATAGCCGCCTCCTGTTTTGATACAGCCTTTAACTCTCTAGCTACGAAACAGCATTTACACACGTCTACGTCTCCAAGGGAAATTGAGCTACTGCTTGTTCTAAAGATTTGAGAGAGAGAGAGAGAGAGAGACTCAATATTGGAGTGATGGTTTAGCAGGCCGTGTTATCTGATACTGACCACAATTTGTAGTGCAATGTGTTTAGATCTAGGCTGGACGAAGGCCAGTCTTCAACTCTTATGAACATTGTTCTCGAGTAAGCTTTGAGTTGTTCGTGCCTTAGGACCAGGAGCAGTCTTGTTGATAAATGTTTCACCAACGCGAACCAAGGCGGTATTTTCATAAACTGGCCGATGTTTGACTCATTTTTCTCAAAAATGGGGCTATGTGGCTCCTTGGTGGGACACCTCACCCAAAACCATGCCACACCTTGTCTAGTTTGCTTGTCATAGTGGTCTCCAATCATAACAAATATAGAGCACATTTCTGTGTCTTCTACCAGCGTATCGTATGAGTCTACGTTTTGATCTATCTATCACCTCTGAGCTGCGAGGATTGATTTAGAGTATATCTTATACGATAAGCGCCTAGTTTCTGGTCTGCTTTGTGTTAAGTCATCGACAGGGTGCGCCCTGGCAGGCATAAAGCCATACAGAATTAAGAAGCAAATGGACGTCATAAATACAAATATCTAACAAACGGCCGAATACTGAAACGCCCGGTTTCCTACCGATAACGGATTGCTCGAATAGTTAAAGTGGGGCTTAATATTAATTGGCGTTTCAGTATTCGGCCGTTTGTTAGATAATTGTATTTATGACTTCCAAAAGACAGACCGTAAGCTGAATCAAGTTAAAAAAATAGTTAAGTATTAACACCCAAATAATACTATATAACAAGAGCAGTGATGTCATAGTAGTTAAACGTTTCCACACAGGAGGGTCTGGTCTGGGTTCGATCCCCGCCCGCACCTCTGACTTTTCGGATTCATGTGCGGATCAGAATTTCATTATCACTTGCGTTAACGGGAAAGGAAAACATCGTGAGGGGAAACCTGCACACCTGAGAGGGCTCTAATAATGTTCTCAAGGGTGTGTGTAATCTGCCAACCCGCACTAGGGCAGCGTGGTGGACTAAGGCGTAATTTTCTCATTCTGAGAAAAAGTTCGTGCCCATCAGTGGGACAATAATAGGCTGATTTTTTTTTTAAATTAAAATCTAATTCCTTTTACATACATACTTTTACTGCTATAGACTTTAGTGACATTTCCTTAATAGTCATCGTTTTTGCTAATTTCGTTCAGCGACTCATGTTGCTGACTGTACAAATTAGAGAACCATAAAGTAATAGCCCCAGTACATTCTACCTTACATGGCATGCATGGTACTTAATACCAGAGTGTGCAACATAGAACATAGCCTTCTAACAATAGGTAATTGAACTTAAAATGAGCCAAACATAAAAAAATAATTCATATTGTACTTTTCAGACCACGAAGAAACCGCCAATCCTCCTTGGGAAAAACTTTATTAGCCTCCTCACAAAGCTGCGAACAATTACCTACTAGTTGTAATACTTCTAAGAACCCATCTCCTGAAAAATCACTATATAGTCTACCTGAAATGTTGTCGGAAAGTAGTGATAACATAGACTGTAATGAAATAGAGAAAACTTCACGTAGATGCCGTAGCTGCGAAGGCATTTTAGAAGCCGAGGAACAAATGCACACTCAACTATCTTTGCCCACGCCTTTAGAAGCTGCCACACAAACTAAGAGAAAAAGGAACTTCATGGACAGATGCGTCAACAAAGTGAGACTGTGCTGATTCAATTAGTGCTATGGTTGTTTATATATAGAATAGACAAGCCAACATGCTGCAGAGTGTGTATGATCAGTGACTGCCTTATTGGACTTTAATTACATATTTATGTGAATCTAATTTTAAAGTACAAACATGTGCACAATGTGTATATATTTTGTGTATGGCTATAATTTAAATTTTCAATGTGTATGAACACATTACTATTGGTAACCTAATAAGATCGTAATCTCAATGAGTGCTTGTGAAATATTTTTTGCTGCTGTTATACGAGAAGAAATTGCTACCCTGCCATGTTTTAAGAGCATCGCACGAGGTGGTGATATGAGTAATAAAATAGGACAGTTTGCTATTTTAGTAGTATGGCAAATTGCTTATTATTTCTCTGACTGGTAATACTTTATTATCTCTCTATCCCTTCACTCTCTATAGATATTACAATGAATTTATGTCCTATTTTATTTTGTTTTAAAATTAATATCTTGCCAATCAAGTATTTGTAAAACGCAAAATAATACGAAATTATAATTCACGTTATGTGATAGTTTAGATCTTCTGTAACATAAAATATTTAAATTAATTCTCTCGAAAATATTAAAATGTTGCTAGTAAGTATTTAGTTCATTACAGCATTAAAAATATTTTCCACACTGAGTAATAATACTATTACTTGAACCTGTACAAAATTTTACTATAGATGTAGATTTTATTTTAGTTATTTTATGAGTTAACCATAATATAAATCATTGTACTCTGTCAAATCTTATATTTATGTACTAGCCTAGCTCTAACCACGAAATAAATGGCATTATTAAAATAGTTTTATTCTTAATTTTGTTCCTATAGACTATAAGAGAATAGGCAGAAGCATTCACATAACTACTGATCAATATCTGCGCTTACCGATATTCCTGTGCATGTTGAGTTCACCTGATTTTTAAGAAAGGCCTTTAGGTTTATCTGTTAGAAAGTTCGAATATTTTATAAGACCAATCCTAGAATTCATAGACGTATTTCAGAAACTGTAATCAAACAAGTGAACGAAGCTTCTCAATCTGCAAAAATCTGGGCGCGCAATTTAAATTTCAGAAAGACGTTATCTTGCCATCGTGCCGCCCACTAGTGCCACGCCTATAATAACGTCTCGGAGAGGGTGACAGTGAAGCGGTCACCTACCCCCGGAGGGGATTGTCAAGGATTTCCCTAAAGCCTAAAGTCTCTGTGCTATGCTGTGCACCCGGCGGTGTGTGACCACATGCGCGCCATCGTCTTCGCGTGTCTTATAACGGCGGCAGGTGGGATCAAGCGTGTATAAAATAGGCGCCCGGACGTTACCTTGGCCCCGCCTCCTTTTTCTTCGAGCACGATCGGCAGAAACGCATAAGAAAATAGGCAGAAGCATTCTTATAACAGCTGATCGCTATATCTGCGCTTAAGATATTCCTGTGCATCTATATTCACCTGATTTTTAAGAAAGGCCATTACCCTTATTTGTTAGAAAGTTCGAATATTTTATAGGACCAATCCTAGAATTTGTATTACTTATTTTGGAAGCTATATAATAGCTTTATTTTATACTTTCTCAACCTAAACGTTTGAATTAAAGAGTTAGCCCTAAAGATCTGCGAAATTGCAAAAATCTGGAAGAGAAACTTAAATTTCAGAAAGACGTTAAGTTGTGTATCTTTACGTGGTGCAGATATTCGAGGAAGTAACATTTTACTCAACGACAGTTAAATACCTGCTAACACAGCGCTAACTATATAAATGCTGTTCAATATATTATAGTTGTTATGTATGTTTGTGTAGATAGCATAACACTAGATTTTTAGTTTACTCAACCGCACACTAGGATTTCTCCTGTATCATGTGTACAGTTTTAAACAAATCTCACATGCACAAACTGCAGTTTTTCTTCTTTTTTTTTTAAACGTTGCCCCACACTATGTTATCTACTGTGTCGTGGGTGCGTTTACAGACATAAATTGCACACACTATACACTCAGACCCGGAACAACTGCTTTCGCCGCTTTGGCGGAAGGAGCGTGTCTGATCGTTCACACGAATCTACCAGGATATCGAAAGGCGGAAAGCGTACCAGGAGTGTTCCCGCCTCGTAAGATACTGTTCTGTATCCTCATGCGACCCACATAGCTACTCTGCGCTGCAGGCCGTTAAATTTGGATCTGGACGCCTGACTGTCGAGCTAACCGTGCTGGTGCCCCGTAGAGGGCCACGGACCGCGCGACAGTCGTCAGCGTAACAGACCCAGCTGACGCCAGCGGGGGTACACGCAGGACCGCTTCGTAGACGAGGTTCCATAAGAGGGCAAAAAGGAAAAAGGGCAAATTAGGAAATACACGACCAAAATGATGACATATATTTACTATGCAGCGTACAGCTTATAAGTTTGGAACATTCCAATCATAATTATTATGGACAGACGAATTCATTAGAGGGATTTTAAGGGGGTACACACAGCGACATTTTGCAGCGATACAAATGCACGTTTGTGAAACGCGCGGCTACATCGCGCCACTAGCCTAGCTGGGTAACATTGGCGAGTGTTATAATCACTACTGTATCGCGACTGAATAGCTGCAAAAGTCACATTGTGTAACCGCTCTAAAAGGAAATGTAAATAAATACAATATGTCCTGCTTCCTTTCGCATTCGCATATATTACACAATAATCCCATTTATAATTCGAGAAGATCAACTTTCATCATTATAATAACAGCCAAAGGATATCCACTACTGAACAAATGCCTCTCCCACAACGACGGGTTACATGTCGCCCGCATCTAACGACTCCCAGCGACCTTCACCAGGTCGTCTGACCACCTCGTTGGTCATCCCACGCTGCGTTTTCCGGTGCGCGGTCTCCATTCAACGACCTTTTTTCCCCGACGGCCATCAGTTCTACAAGCAATGTGCCCCGCCCATTACAACTTCAGATCAACTTTATTTGAAATCTATATAGCACTGGCTGCCGGCTGGCACCCGCGACTTGATCCCTGAAGGAACTTATTTACACCCTTCAAGGAGACTCGGTAACGCAATAAAACGTACTTATCATATGTCCTTCCTCGACATAATCTACTCGTTCCTCCGTACGTTCCTCTACAGGGCGATGTCTCGCTGCCGGCCATGGTTCAGTTCATCGCGTGACAGCGCGTGGGATGCCGTGGCCGCTTGCGAAGACGAGATGCAAGCAAAGGAAGCAGTGGAGCGGCGGAGGAAAGAGACCACCTCTATTCCCCGCCACAAGAAACGCACCAGGCGCCGGAGAGCTAAAACCGGTCTCCAGCTTGCTCACGGTTGGTTCAATACCCGCACGGACTAAACATTTGTATGATCTGCATATAGTTGTTTCGGATCTGAGTGTTTGTGCATGTAAGATTTATTCCTGTAAACTGTATTCACGGCGATTAATAGAGTTCGGTACATAATCATACAGAGCCTAACAACAAATATTTTGTGCTGTAAGCGTCTAAACCTAAACATGACTTTTAACATTACTTAATATACCTATTGAGTATTGATACAAAAGAAATTAGAATAAATAGTGTTTGAAGCCAACCAGAAATTTCAGGATATCTTTTGTACACTACTACTTATATTGACATTTGAGTTGACTCATTTAAAATTTCATTAATTTTTATGTTATTTACATCAATTTAATATTATGGCATTGATTGACTATTAGTTTGTTAATATTGTTCTTGTGACATTAACTTATAATATTTATACAAAACTGTAAAAGTGTGAGCATCATGTAGCCATTATTGGTATATGTTTTGTACTTATTCTGATTGTCTTTTGCCTGGCTGTATCAGTCTGTCTTGCTAACGGTGGCGTTGTGTACCGGGTCGTTCGGTTCCCTACAATGTGGTTGAGCCAAGCGATGCTGATGCAGGCGTCATGCTCGTGAACGGGTGCCGTCTGTTGGGACTGGTCAGCCGTTAACTGCCACGGCAAATACATTATTATAATATTATTGAGGTATGTTCCATCTTTACACATTAACCTACATTTTTTCTGTATATGTTTTACAGTCATTTGTATCAATCAACATTGTAATCCCCAACTATTTTAAAAGAGTATCCGTGGAGTTTCTTGCCGACTCTTCTCCATGAAATCAACTATTTGGAACCATGCAACTTAGATTCTGAAGTTTCATCAGTGTCAATATTTGGTTTATTTGAAATAATAAACTTTTGACATTTGTTTTTACATTTCAGTGATGATGAAAAAATATTTGACACAACTTGGCATCAGTTACCTATACAAAAGTGTCGTGTAACAAAAGTTTTAGAACTCTTTTCATTATTTCACATAATAGTTCATATTTTTTAATCAATTAACATATTTACTGTGGCTAATTATGTTGGTATTTCTTTTTGACATTTTTATTATTGGTATTTGTTTTTTATACTAGTATTATTAATGATTACATCATATCATCATCATTGTATCAGCCATTTATACGTCCACTGCTGAACAAAGGCCTCCCCCATAGATTTCCACAATTGTATCGTCATTTTGGGGGGTATTTGCCAATACTCACCACACTTGGCAGGCGGGTTGGTCAGTGCAGTATGTTTACTGTTCCACAGAAGGGACGCTGCTGCCCATCCCTCTGGCTTAGAGTCCCTTTCGCCTTTTACGACATCCACGGGAGGAGATGGAGTGGTGCTATATTATTGATCCGGACACCACACTGAACAATGATTATTTTATCATCTGTAATCTGTAATTTATTATTATATAATTTTATTTATTACTAGCTGGGACCCGCGGTTTCACCCGCGTTTAATTTAAAAGAAATTTAGATTACTTCGACATAGACACTTGACATAGAGGGTATATATTGGATTTCAAGGGTTTTATATTTTTTTGCGCGGAACCCTAATTATTTTTCTAAAATTAAAGTAGCCTAAGTTATTCCTTATAACATCAGCTATCTGCCAGTGAAAGTCCCGTCAAAATCGGTCTAACCGTTTCGGAGATTACCCGGAACAAACAGACAGTCAGACAGACAAAAAAAAAATGTTTTTTTGTTATATGTACCGTATATACTTTCATATGCATTTAGTAAAAAACTGTTATTTTGACATTACAAACAGACACTTCAATTTTATTTATTTGTATAGACTATTGATGTAGCTATTTAAGTCAGATATTATACACCCATTTGGCACTAAGCCATTAATTTTATAGATTACTATTTTATCTACACTACTACTACTAACGAGTTTAATCTCTCTGTCTAAATGGTTTACTGCAAATAATCTCTTATTAAATGCAAATAAAACAAAATGTTTAAAATTTTCTTTGTTAAATGTACCTCAAGTCGGATTAGAAATACTTTTCAAAAGCAACAATCATGAGATTGTACATGAAACCGTATTTCTAGATATAACCATTGATTATAAACTACAATGGGGTGCAATACAATATAAAGGCTTGATCAAGTAAGTTAAGTTCTGCTGCATTTGCAGTTAGGAAAATTAGGCATCTAACTGACGTAGCTACGGCCAGACTTGTATATTTTGCGTATTTCCACAGTATAATGTCATATGGCATTATGCTGTGGGGAGCAGGGGTGCAATTCCTTAAGCTTAAACATCCATACATCCTTGAATACAGAATCGAAATAACGCCGTAAAACCAACTCGGTATTGGCTAAGAGATGATTGAAGCTATTCAAGGTCACGTTGCAGAAGTTAAGCCATGAAGACCAATCTTAGCGTTTACCAAATTTGGTTATCATCGTTATTTAAATTCTGTATTCAAGGATGTATATATATGTTTCAGCTTAGAGAATTGCACCCCAACAGCTGGTGTAGATTCAATATGTATATTACAGAAGAGAGCCATCTGCTCAATATATAATATGAGCCCTCGCGAATCACTTAGAGACCTCTTTAAAGATATTGATGTACTAACAATGCCATCTCTTTACATTTTTGAAAATATTATGTTTGTCCGTGGTTTTATAATAAGATAAAAGCTCAAATCCTGCCTCTTTCAATACTTATTGCCCCTAAAATTAGGGGGAAAACCCCCCAAGTTGGCACCACTGAGAAAGCTTAATGCACATCACACCAAAAGATGTGTAAGAGTTCTATAACATTTTGCTAGTGATGAAACCTTAGAAGGCTATATTGGTGTTTCTAGTCTGACCTCAATATCAAGCTGATTGAAAACAATGAATGTTAGAGGATTTCAATAATGTCTGTGTTCGAGTAAGATTTGATTTATATAAACGATTTTAAAAATAACTTTGATTTTTTATTGTATGTACACACAAACAGAACGAGCCTGAATTTTACTTGATATTACATACTTATTCCAAGAAAATCTACGATAATTGCGTATTTGTGCATCCAATGCAATATATTTCACAATTTTACTCTTACAGATTATGTAAACAAATCTAAAAAAATAGGTTGCCTTGGCCTATATACTTTTTACAAAAATATTAATTATTCAAAACTGTCATTCTGCCGCTTGGTTCTGGCTTGCGAAACTGCGTCCAAATTAACAAAAATTTCACATTGGTCTTTTGACATAGATAGAAAAAGAGCATTCATCACATCCAATAATAATTTCCGAGATAAACTCACTACTGTCCAACACATAAGTACCACCACACCTACATGGGTAGGTATAAGCTCCTTCATTGGAGTTATATTCCATGTTCGATACAGAAACACTATCATACAGCAAACACTCACTATGTTCATGACAAGTAAGCATCGCATCATACTGTTTCCGACTCAGAGGCTCCTTTAAAACAGCCCATGCCTTTTGTATCAGAAGAAAAGTCTCATCATTTTGATCCTCTACTTTGTCAGGATGAGAAGATAGTATGAGACGTTTGTAACTTTTCTTGATTTCATCATCTGATGCGGTTCTTTCACATTCCAGTACTTTGTAGTAATCAACGAAATATTGTCGGTTCGCCATCCTACCATAATATGTAACAGTTTGAGAAGTACCTTTTATTTATAGACAGTCTTGCTGATGTTAATAAATCCCAACAGATTTATAAAAAGGTACTCTGTGATCCCAAAATCATCAACAACATAGGAAATGTAACACGTGCAAACGTCAGATCAAACTCTATTGATTATTTAATTGCAAAATACATGTAACAAGAGGTAAAATTACATAAACTTGCTCAAACTTCCTATCAATGTAATATCACAAAGAATATTTGAATAGGTACTACGTAAAAAGAGACGGGATTCACGTACAATCGTACATACAAGTTAGTTTACAAAGAAAGACACAGAGTGCGTATTTACGTAAGTCGTAATTAAGAAGTATATACTAACTTACGCTTCCATCTGTCAAAATGCACTACTTACACCCCTAATTTTGACAGATGGAAGCGAGAAACGAGTCTAAGCTAAGTTCACGCTTCCATATGTCAAAATTAGGGGCGTAAGTAGTGCATTTTGACAGATGGAAGCGTAAGTTCACGCTTAGACTCGTCTCTGTATCTCACCCTTACGGCCGAATACTCAAACGACATTCAACTCGTTAAGCACTGCTCTACTGTTTGGCGCGCCGTTATCTTAGTTTTTCGTATACTCAAACGTCTATTAAGAGCATCATTTAAATAAATTTGGGATCCAATTAAACTTGCGCTTAAAATGCCACTCAATGTAAAATTCGTATACTGAAACGTTACTTAAGCCGTGACAGCTGTCAAATCGAGGTCTTAAATAACTTGAGTACCTGTCGAATTTAAGTGTGGTCGAGAGCTATCTTAAATAATTTTAAGTACAGTAAAAAGTTATAAATAGAAATTGAAATGTCCTTATCATCACTTTCTGATGAAGAAACTACCAGAAGAAGTCGTAGAAACGTGAAAAGGCTTAACGCCTGTGAAAAATACAACGATATAGTTTCGAATGCGGTTCCGAATCTCCAAGGAAACTGTGTTGGACTTGGATTCAGTGATAGGCAATGCTATCTACTACTAATATAGTAATCTGTGATGCTATCAAGCCTCTGACTAAGCGCAATCGAGCTTTACAGTCAATAGATCAATCAGCTTCTGATAATTCTGCGGTTTTATGCTACAGGCATTTATCAAACATTTATATCAAATGTATTTAGTGTGGAACAACCAACTGTTCACCGAATTGTGCACAGAGTTACAGCTAAAATAGCTGAATTAAAATGTGTACATCTTCACATGCCAACTCCTAGCGAATGCTTGGAAGTTGCACATGATTTTACACAATAGCTGGATTTCCAAGAGCATTGGGTGCTGTGGACTGTACTCATATTAAAATAAATTCACCAGGTATGTTCCATCTTATAACCAAGTTACTTGTTCTATAATGAAAGTAAGTAAAAACTGAAAGGTCTTAATAGAAACAAAAAATTGTTTGCAGGAGGAGTTCAAGCTGAAACCTTTCATAACAAAGGGTTACTTTTCTTTGAATGTCCAAATGGTGTGTGAAGCAAGACTGCGCATGAAAAATGTGATTCCAAGATGGCCAGGCTCTGTACATGACAGTACAAGTTTTAATGATTCACCTTTGTGTGCACAACTAGAGTGCTGCGACTTTAAAAACATGATGCTTTTTGGTGATAGTGATTATCCATGCCGCTGCTATTTAGTAACACCTTTATTAAATACAAGGACTCCTGCTGAAGAAGCTTATAAACTTATGGTGCACTTTCTAATCAGGATACAGAGGTTGTACTAGAGGTTGAACATTCCTTCAGACAGTGCTGAGGAGGAACTTATTGAATAATAGACCCATCAAGGAGATTCGTTTTTTTATTGTGAGGACAATATTAATTAAAACACATTTTTCTAATTAACAATTGTTTTATTTTAATATAAAAGCTTAAAATGATAGCTAGCTTATATTGTTTAACAATAATTAACAATAGTCAACCTAATGTTATCAATATCACAATTTCTATTCAATAAAGGATTTATATAAAAAAGAATAAACTAGAAATAGCAATAATCACAGTAATGTTTACAATATCACCAGTCTTTATTTAATATACAAATAATAATAAATAAGAATTAGTAATGCATAGTCAAGTCAGTTTTTATTTCAAATAGGACATGCAATTATTAAACCTTTAAGTTGAATTATGCCAATTGGTTAGTCCTATGGAGAAGAGTCAGTACAAAGCGAATTCATGTCTAATAATTGAGATTAGTGTTGACGGATACAAATTATGTTAAAGTATATAATGAGAAAAAATTGTTTGATGTGTAAAGAATTAAAGGTAGAACATACTATTACATTATTATAATTTATTTGCCATGGCAGTTAACAGCTGACCAGTCCCAACAGATGATACCCATTCACACAACTGCATCGCTTAGCTCAACCATATTGTAGGGAATCCAATGACCTGACACAATGCCACCACCAGTAAGCCATTTTAGTGAGCAATTTATGTACATTAATGGCTACATGCTGCTCACACATTTACAGTTCTGTATATATCTGTGTAATATTGTACTTTAATGTCACAAGAAATGATACATATCAACCATTAACTTATGTAAAGGTTTATTTAGATTAAATTAATAATTACATTTATTAACATTAACCATTGATTGAAAGTGTATACACACACAACACTTCACTAAAGTCAAGAACTGTAAAAGTAATTAGACAGGGCCTGAGAGGCATCTTGCTTGATAATGTTAAGATTATCACAAGTTTTCATTCGACACAATCTTCTTCTTTTCTTAGATCATGGATTCTGTAAGTATCTTTCACAATTTCGCCTATGTCAAGTATAAGGCAACGTTGTACGGTGCTCAGATGAATCAATCTTTAAATATTCATAAAATATTTCCCAAAAATGTAACATATCTAATAAATATGTCGGCAACGTCGTACGATTCCATTAAATTAAAAGCGCACGTTTAATTTGGCATCTTTTGACTAGTTCATCGCGTTATTTTCATCAACACAATCATGTATGTATGTTTAAAAAAAATATATTTGCTTAATTGTAAAACTGGTGATAGGTACATAACTACTGCCAGCTGTTATAAAATCGTTACATTATACGTAAAGTTTCTGACGATCCCAGTTTAATTTATTTCTTTAGTAAAACAGACAGAACAGGTAATGCTGCAGCTATAACTTAAAAAAAAATGTAAAGCTCAGTCTCAAAATATATTCTTAACTGATTTATCTAATTTTTCTATTCATTTGCGTAATTTAAAATTGTTACTATTTAAGTAAATACTGCGTGAAACTGAAAAGTAATTAAATTGTAATCGAGAACAAACTGTTTCTAGATAATGTTGCCCTATTAGAAACATGTAAGAGACGCTGAGCTGATTATGGTCTTAAAACGTTTGAGTAGCGTTTGAGAATTCCATTTTAATTTGGGGGCTGTACCAAACTAAAGGGAACTCGGCTGACAGACTGAGTTGAATGGCGTTTCAGTATTCGGCCCTAAGTAGTGCATTTTGACATATGGAAGCGTAAGTTCACGCTTAGACTCGTTCCTGAATCTCACCCTTACTATCTAGTCTGTGAGTAGATATTCGATTTACCGACCGAGATGAATACAATAGTTAGAGTGGTATAGTAATATAAATCTGATATGAACCTATGTATCACATTTTGAAAACCATTTTTTGACATCGATATGAATGACATAAGACATAACTTTAGCTAAAGTTGGGCGTTATAACACATAACACATTAAATATTCAAATATATTTTTATAGCAGTATATCAAATTATTAGAAATCTAACAAGACTGTTTTAATATATATTATAGCCATTGTTTTAATTTTTATTTCGATATTTTGGTTACAGCGCCATCTAGCTTCGTTTAGGTCACAGTACATGTACATACGATATCAAAGAACTAAGTAATTCAATCTAACTTATAATAGATGGCGTTTGTTTTACTTATTCAAGGTTAAATGAGCACTCTGTGTTTAGAAATAAGAGCTACTTTGACTTGCTGCAACCAAAAATAATGAGATAGCATGATTAATTTATAATGAAATCCAAGAATTACATTATAACAGTTTAGAGTTCATTGCACCGAACATATTTCGTTGGTTTTAAATTGCGAATATTTATTTGCAGTTGCTACCGACAAACTACATAATGTTTAGGTTTTGCTAAATTTTGGAACAAGTAGGTAGTTTAGTTTAGTTATTATTTTAATTTAGTTTTCATCATCATCATCATCGTAGTTCGATTACGTATGCTATAAGGTGTAAATATAGGTCTAGTGTAAAGTATAAATGGTTTTAGTGTTCTAGATATGAACACAACTTATTTTGTACCAAAACTCAAAAGACTAAATAAAATCGAACCGTAATATTAACTTTTACAAGGTAATACAAGTCTTTCAATATAATGTAACACTAAATAACATACAACTCATTATAATTATAACAAACAACGCTTTAACCAAAAATAAAATACAACACTTTAATTATAATACAACGACGCATATAACACTCAAAGACAGGGGTTCCCAACCTATTTTTGTCTACTGCCCACTTTAAGAATAAATTATTTTTTAACGCCCCCCTTTTTAAACATACTTAAAAACCGCTAAGTACTTATAACTGATTATTGAAACGCAAATTTATAGTATTCAGACAGAGTATCTTTTATTGGAAATAAAACAAACATAATCAATTCTTATATAAAAACTAATGTGAAGGTTGCCGGAGCGCCATCCGTAGCAACTGATATAATATTTTTAAAAGGAATCTCTTTATCTTCACAAAACTTTTCCAATGTATTGAATATGGTTTCGCCTTTTGTATCTGTCTCCAAATTTCTGGCAAACAATAGTTCTTCACGTATTTTCTCATCTTTAATAAACCTCACGTAAGATAGCAACAACGCTTCATTAGTTGGTAAAGTGGACTCATCGAGCTGAATTGAGAATTGACTAGTCCTCAGATGATTGCACAATGATTCTTCAATGTTTTCAGCCATTTCATCAATTCGTCTTTGCACAGAATTATTACTCAAAGGAATTTTTCGGATAATATCTGCGGCCGGTTTATGAAGCACAGTAGTTATTACTTCCTTTATTGCTGGCAAAATTAACTCTTCTCCGATGTTGTGTGGTTTGAGCAATTAACAAAGAGATATTGTACGAAGCTCGAAGTCCGTCGTCATCTTGCTTAGCAGCCGCCTAAAATAGTTTTGATACACTTGGCTGAGTATTATGCTTCTTCTCTAGGTCTTGAAAATATGCTACATTGTTTTCTGTCTTATCTGGATGCATTTTATTCAAATGATCTTGCAGTCTTGAAGGCTTCATTGCTTCGTTCGAAAATGTTTTTAGACATAGAAGACACAAAGGCGACGACGGGTTTGTGGGATTTTCAATAAATCCGAATTTAAAATATTCCGCAGAGTATTGCCGTCTCTTCTTTTTTACTTCCGACATTGTTTTGTTTTAAGAAATACGTAAGTGTTGAAATCAAGTACTGCTTATCTATTATGCGCGAAACCGCAAATCAAAATAAAATAAATTTACGTCGTTTATATAGGATTGCATAAGCAGCACGCACCAACAGGAATAAGACAAACGTGCATAAACTCGTTTATCTCATTCGACGCCCAATCGTACTCGACAAGCAAGAACAAGTATTATAGAACCAGCCGATTGGTATAGGAATATACAATTCGGATTATTTAACAAAAACTTGTTAAAACATGATTGCCCGCGGTCTTTTATATCGAACCGAGTTTGAGCTATATCTTAATTAATATTAGTTGATGTTCACAAGATGTAGTCGAGAGTCGAGAGCTCAGTCGGTGTCTAAGTGTCTTCCTAGCTAGGTAGATGAAATTATAAATCGACCCCAAAGCCCTACACAATGCCCCCTTTTTTTTCTGGGTCTCTTACCGCCCCCTTTAGGCCTGCAGCGCCCACAAGGGGGCGTTATCGCCCACGTTGGGAAAGACTGCTCTAAGATATAACATTATTTCAAATAACATTTTAATAAATATTATAACACTTTAAAACAACAGTTTAAAAAATATAACACAGCAGTATAATTCATTGAAAAATTATAACACTTTAGCCCATCTTTAACTTTAGCTCATATCCTTCGCTTCCATCTGTCAAAATTAGGAGCGTTAGTAGTGCATTTTGACAGATGGAAGCGAAAGTTCACGCTTAGACTCGTTTCTGAATCTTACCCTTAAGAGGATGAGTTTAAAGTTTAGTTTCGATCAAAGAGAATAGAACCACTTGGAAGTCGATGAGTTGATTTCTTCTAGGCACACGACTCACTATAGCGGGCCGGGGGGACGAAATGTACTCTGTGATAGTGTTGCTTAAAAATCGATAGTATCGTATAACCCCAAATCACTCATACTATCGATTGCCCTATCGATAGTATTGATTGGAAGCGTTGCAACAATACTATCGATAGTATCAATACTATCGAACTGGGTCGTAAGTACTATCGTTTGTATCTATAGTCAAAAATAATGTAATACTACGATTGTATCGATACTATTGAAACTATCGATACTATCGTGCTATTGGTTTAGATAGTATTGCCGTCCATTATAGTGTTACTTAAGCAATATCTATACAAATAAATAAAATTGAAGTGTCTGTTTGTAATGTCAAAATAACAGTTTTTTACTAAATGCATATGAAAGTATATACGGGACATATAACAAAAAAACTACTTTAATTTTTTTGTCTGTAAGTCTGTCTGTTTGTTCCGGGTAATCTCCGAAACGGCTGGACCGATTTTGAAGGGACTTTCACTGGCAGATAGCTGATGTTATAAGGAATAACTTAGGCCACTTTAATTTAAGAAACATAATTAGGGTTCCACACAAAAAAATAAAATCCCTTGAAATCCAATATATATATTCTATGTCAAGGGTCTATGTTGTAGTACTCTAAATTCCTTTTAAATTAAACGCGGGTGAAACCGCGGGTCCCAGCTAGTATTTAATATATTTTAATGAGGACTAAAGTTAATTCTAACTAAAATAAGTTTATACAACGTTCTGTCCTTTTATGATTATGAAGGTCAAAATTTATACATCAATAATATCATATGCAATAGCACGTTCCTATCGAAAGCATGAATACTATCGATGGTATCGATTCTATAGAATAATTTCGTCTATCGATACTTTCATTAGTATCGATTGTAATGTAAAATAAAATCGTTTCAATCGATACTATCGTTTGGTCCATCGATATTATGAATGTTTTCAGGGTAGTCCTATCAGTTGATCGATAATAAATTTTTAAGCAACACTACTCTGTGGGGGGTACTAAAAAAATCCACAACAGAAATTGGCTTATCCAATGTCACCGAAAATGCACGCCCAATGGTACCCTTAGTGTTGTACTTCTCAATATCGATCACTTGACTTTATACTATCAAGAATACCTTCATAGAATACAGTCGATGAAATATATATGAATCAATATTTAGGTATACGTATGTAAAATGTAGGTATGACATTATTGGATATTATTATTAGACAGTGTGACGATCATAGAAAAAGATTAGTATTTTTGATGTAGTGAAAATATATTGAATAATAAAACATCACACATAACACAAAATCTTTTTAATTAACTAAACTAAACTAAAATCAAGTATTCAATGTTCAACACAATTGTTTTATGTATAATTAGTATTGTCTAATTATCATTTCAGCCGAAAAACGTCCACTGCTGGACAGAAGCCTCCCCCAAAGATTCAACAATGACCGGTATAGGTTTGTGTTGTGTGCTCATTGGGGTGGTTTTGCCGCCATCGCCACGCTTGTCAGACGAGTTGTCTTATGTAACCACAAACTAATTAATGTTATTACATTAAAGCTAAGTCAACGATAATAACTCCACAGACATTTTTAAAATTAGATTGGCTCGCATCCATCTCATCTGTGGCCAAGGCTTTTCTTTTTTCTCAGGAACGGGCAGAGGTATCAAGCTATCAGAAGAAATTAATATCAAATACTAAGGCCTACGGTCTCCTGGAGGTGTGAAAAATTTAAGGTTTTATGCTAATGCAATCAAAACTTACGGCCATTTACGTCACATATTATGATACTCGCAAACACACTCATCAAAACCAATAGATCATCCGGCTGACCTACAATCTTGAAATTTGGCAAGAAGCAAGGTGTCACAGCACAAGTAAAGGACAATCCGAAGATTATTAATAAGAAGATCATCATCATCATCATCATCATATCAGCCACAGGACGTCCACTGCTGAGCAAAGGCCTCCCCCTTAGATTTCCAGAACGAGCGGTCACATGCCGCTCTCATCCAACGACTCCCAGCGACCTTCACCAGATCGTCTGTCCACCTCGTTGGAGGTCGTCCCACGCTGCGTTTTCCGGTGCGCGGTCTCCATTCGAGAACCTTTGTGCCCCAACGGCCATCAGTTCTACGAGCAATGTGCCCTGTCCATTGCCACTTCAGTTTACTATTCCTTTCAGCTATGTCGACAACTTTAGTTCTTCTACGGATCTCCTCATTTCTGATTCGATCTCGTAGAGAAATACCAAGCATAGCTCTCAAGCAAGAAGATATATCACACTAAAAAAATGCGATAATTTGCAGGAGGAGCATCAACTGTGATGACTTTTTTCTACTGCAAAGTTAAGTTTGTCGTTCAATCCGACTTACCTCTTCGGTAGTGCAATGATTGGTGCTTACCTTACCTATAAATTATTTCAGTAAGTTGTCAATATCTTGCCATGGTTGATATCGAAAACAAGTAAAAATTGTCGAGACTCTTGGGATGAATGAACTACCTACATACAAAATTAAGTTGCTACGGAACTCTGAATGCCTAAGTCCTACTCACTCTTGTGCGGTTACTTGATGACAATTCTCTTCTTTAAAATAGTTCTACCATTTTCAGTCATAAAAATGCATATATTTTTTATCTATGAGTCCCGTCTGCTATGTCTCAGAATCTTATAAAGTTGTTTGTCAATCATTCAATCGATTAGTGGAAACTGGATCAAAGTACGTTACATAGTATTCGATCGAATTAAGAACCTCCATTTTGTGAAACCGACATACACATTTTTTTCCACTTAGAATTAAATTAGAAATGTATTGATTTCTTGTTTTATAATTTAGTGTGGTTTAAAAATAATCTGAATTTCGAAATTCTAAATCCATCAAAAATGCAATGTTTTAAAATTTTCCACACTCACACTTAATTAGGTCATTAATATTTTTTCACTAAATCAAAAACATACCAGAATTGGTCGAATCAGTATCGGCGTTGCCGAACTAAATAAACAGCGTCGGTTTATTAAAGACTTGAAGCAATCAGCTGTGAAATGTCAAACAACAACAAACAACGCTGTATGTTGTTGGAAACCAATTTTTCTGAAGTCTACTTTTATTTAGTTCTGGGATCTTTGGAAACCTTAAATGGGAATTATGTTCTCTATTCATAAAACATTTTTAGAATTATTATCGTTAAATATGTCGATATCAACTTTAGTTTAGAAGTGCACCGCACTACTTTAATAGAAAGACAGAAGTATTGACGATTATCTAATGAGAGAAAGTGACATACATCAGTAGGCGGGCCAATATGGCGGTATGTTTGCGTCGCCCTCCAGTTTTACTTGAGCCCTGCAATCTCATATTATTTTTCATAATCATTCCATCATTACGAATATTTCGTAATTACCGATGGAAAGTTATACCATCTTTTTTATAGTTGGATGTCGTAGATGATTTTCCACGCCATTTAAATGAACAGGAAGGCATTTTGGCGAGTTATTAGTTCAAAAATATTTTAAAAACTGTTAATATTAATACGTGCGCAGAGCATAGATCTAATTTCTGGAGTGTTATTCTCTAAGGTGTGGTGCCGGCTCAGAATGCCACCACCCCATTTATCCCGTGGGTGTCGTAAAAGTCGACTAAGGGATTAACCGGAGGATGGGCAGCAGCGTCCTTCGAGTACATTAACAACTCAACTGCGATCGCCAACCCGCTTGCCAAGCGTGGCGATTATGGCAAAACCCCCAATGAGCCCACAACACACCCATGTCGGTCGTTGTGGTGATCTTTACGGGAGGCCTGTGTCCAGCAGTGGATTTCATTCGGCCGAAATGATGATTCTCTAAGGGTGAGATTCAGAAACGAGTCTAAGCTAAGTTCACGCTTCCATCTGTCTCGTTTCTTATTTACCCTTGGGTGAGATTCAGAAACGAGTCGAAATCGAACGAAAATATGCTACAGAAAAATGAATTCATCAATTAATGGATATTAGGTGGTTTCGAAAGTGACTTAGGTCGTAATTATAAATTAATATATAAATTGTAATAAATTGCATTCATTCATACGAAAATTATAAATTTATTAACCTTTCGTCATACTTTTTCTAGACTTTTAAAAACGCGGGAACCATGCACTTATGACGTAAACCAACACTATACAATATTTCAAACAAAAACGAACGTCCGACGGCGACTAGCCGTCCTTGACACGAGAGCCAAAACGAAACAGTTTTTCTCCATTATGTTTTCCTGCCACCAAATTTGTAGTTTATTTTCATATAGGTAAGATTAATTTTAGCGTTGCAACTAAAAGTAGTTACTTGGTGGTTAAAAACAACTGGTTCTACTTCACACAATAATAGTTCTTATTACAATAAAACGCCCAGTACTACTGTCGGTCTGTCCAATACTTAGGCTCATAATTGTATTCGCAGACGATCGGAACAGGACTTAAGCTTAGCGTAATCTAATCGAAGCCAAGTAGTAAAATCGACTACTTTTGGCGAATATATCTCCACATCCACTATACTAGAAATAAAAATACTGACGCAGACTTGAATAAAAAGAAATTTGGGGATGTGGACTGAAATAACAAGGTCATATAATACTCGTAATTCATAGTCAGTCATAAATATAACTATTTACAATTTTTAACGCCCACCCCTACACAGCTATCAAATGTACGGAAATCGGAATAATCTACATTCTGTGGTTCACAGAGTACTTTGTTGTAAATACATAGAAAGTTGTAATGTTTACGATTAGAGGTTATGAATTATGATCGAATAATAACATACTCGGAAAGTTGGTCAAGAGAAACTGCAATTTTCATGAAAATCTTTATACATAAATTTTCCTATTAATATTCAAAGAAAATGCCTACTTGGAATCAAATACAATCACAACTTAGGAATCCAAACAATCCTGTTGTATTTTTTGATATAACTGTGGGGACGACAGTGAGTATTAAACATCAGATTGCGATATTTCTTAATTTTTTATTTTATTAATAAAGGTTTCTTTAATTTGGTGTCTGGATTATGAATATAGCACCACTCCATCTCTTCCCGTTGACGTCGTAAACGGTGACTCTCAACCAGATGGATGGGCAGCAGCGCCCCTTTGGAACAGCAATTGTTCTGGGCTTCCCAACCCGCCTGCCAAGCGTGGTGAGTACTGGCAAATTCCTCCCAACATGATGCGGCATGTAACTGGTTATTTACGGGGAAGGCCTTTGTTCTGCAGTGATGTCTTTTCGCTAATATGATGATGAATTGCTTTCTTATGTTACAGGAAATAGGTCGTATGATATTTGAATTATTTGCCGATGTTGTACCGAAAACAAGCGAGAATTTCAGGGAATTCTGTACAGGAGAATATAGAAGAGATGGTGTACCTCTTGGTTACAAAGGTGCTACGTTCCACAGAGTAATTAAAGATTTCATGATCCAAGGTGGAGACTTCGTCAATGTAAGTGTTATTATGTATAAGGGTTGATATGTTATCAACTAATAAAAATTGTTGTGCATAATTGTATAAAATCTTCATACAAAGAATTATGATATCCTTCAGAACTTTTGCTGCTATAAAAAATAACTTCTTTTCAGGGAGATGGCACTGGTGTTATGAGTATATATGGAGGTAGCACATTTGCAGATGAAAATTTTGTATTAAAACATGATTCTCCAGGATTACTATCTATGGCCAACAGTGGTAAAGACACCAATGGCTGCCAGTTCTTTATAACATGTGCAAAGTGTAACTTTTTAGATAATAAGCATGTAGTGTTTGGGCGTGTTATTGATGGTTTACTTGTTATGAGAAAGATTGAAAATGTTCCAACAGGACCTAACAACAAACCAAAGATACCAGTTACAATATCACAATGTGGGCAAATGTAAATAAAATGCTGTTTTCTATGCTTCAAGTTTAATATTTTTTCCATCAGTAACTATATTGGAAGCTTAGCTTCTTGATAAAACCATTCATAAATGTTATCATTAAATCACAATAATTACAAACACTAAACATCACAATAAATACATTTACACCTATGTAATTTTTAATTTAACTATGGTCTAGTATTGTCTATGTCAACTTTTAATAGCATTATTAATTAGTAGATTTCGTGGTCGTATAGAAGCTGGTCCATATCGTCTGCCAACTTCTTTAATGAATGCACCCTCCATCTGCCGAGCAACTTGGTCAAAGAATAAATTCGATAAATGTGAGTGGAAAGCAGAGCGGAATTCAAAAGTAATTTGAAAATCAATTACACAAGACTGCTGTTCTTTTTTGAGCCCAGGACTAAACCTCCAAACTGTTAACATATGATGAAAGAGTTTGCCATCTGTGCACTCTGCTTTCACCAAATGTGGCTTGACAAGGATGACATTTGAAGTATAAGATTCATTTATTGGTGGAAAACCAATTATTAAATCTGCCTTAAGTTTATCAGGACTTCTTTTTAATACTATAGATTTCTTACACCATGGGAGAAATTTGTAGTAGTTATCAACATCTGATACAACTTCAAACATTTGTTCCATTGTATGTCTGAAAATTTATAAAACAAGATTTAATTATATTTGAGATGTTTAAAAAAATAGATATAATACATAAATTTCAGATTATTTTCATTTCAAATTCAAGTAAATATTTTTTTATTATTACAGTCATTCATGAATAATGTGTGCTATAAACAAACATCACATAATACTAGTAATTACTAAAATCACAGAAATTAATTTACAAGTGCTTTGAGATTTGCTGAATAACAACTGATTTAAAGATGAAACCTCATGATAATTATGCATTTGGTCCGGATTATGATACTGCCCCTCTAAATAGGGGCATAATAATAATCTCACTCTATCTATTAAAACTAAGTATATAAGTTAAAAAAAGACAGATCAATCTGCATCTGTCAGTGGGCAAAACTTTATTTAACCATTCCAAACAGATTTTTATTTATGATTACTTGGGGATTTTGTTATGATAGGTGTCACAGCTTATCTAAGTAAAGGTAAACTATAGCTTCAACAATACCAAGTTCAGAATGAACAATAAGTTAGTAGCTCAATGAAGAGGAAATACTATGTCATTCACATTATGCAAATTGTATTAAGCCATTGATGTGAATAATTTTGACTCTGAATAATTTGAATTGTCTTTTAAGACATGACTATAATACTAGACATATTATTCGAAAAGTAAATGTTATAGTAATTTTTTACACTACTTATTCCAACAACACAATGTACTGTACACATAACAACAATAAATGTTTTTAAATTCTTTGGATTGTAATTCACCATATTTAAAACATTTTATTGTAGTTAAGATTGTAAAGATTCACTCATCACTCACCCAACCAGTTGTCTTCCACAGTATTCCCTAGTTCGCGATAGTTTTGGAAAACTTATAAAGGTTCGGTTCTGCTGCTCTGTGCCTTGACAGTGACATTCAACATTGTCAATATTTCTATTTACGTAATGACCCTGAAAACTACAGGAAGAAATTAGCTATGATAATATTTAATCAAGGAGAAATATCTAAAAATAATATGAAAAATTCAACAAGTAAATAAGCACTAGTCCGTATATCAAAATTCCACACGCAAAAAATCACTACGCTGTGTTAGCCAAAATTAAATTTATAAACGTACGCGAAGAAACCACGGGACGAAGAGAAAATTCTACGACCAACACACCAGCTTTTTGATAAAGCCATTTTATTTTGTACTCTACTCTATTCTTCACTTGAGCTTCGAACAGTCTAACATTATTAAACGAATTCCTTTTTGTGTTTTTTTGCAAGGTTTTCGACTATTGCGAATTGTATGATATTCGCTGTCACAATTGAATTGACAATGACAGTAGTGTATTTAGTGTTGTCATTTTGGCCTGGAAAAATGACAGCATTACGCAGTGATGCCAACTCTGATTTAAAAAAAGTTATGCAATCGATAAAAAATTCTTAGATCTGTTAAAGTTGCACACTAAAGTTCGTAGATTAAATATTATAATTTATAACAATTAATTGATCGAAGCGTAAAAAATAAATCCGCATAAATCTATATGGTAATTATATCATTATATTTAATGATATAATAATAATTTACATAATTTCTCAAAAACGACCTACAAAGCTTTCATAATGCTCTTAGAGCTGTCAACGAGCCGTGAGTTGTGTATGTTGCATTTGAACCGCAGCTCAGCAGCTCAGCAGCTGAAGTCTCTATGATCTGATTAATTGAACCGGTTCCGACCTGAGTTACACGTTAGATGTGGGATGTACTAGGTAAAATACGTACTGAGTCTAACACCCGTATTCAAGAACGACACTATGGGAATGCACAGTGGGTTTCGACCCACAGTGCATGAAATCTCATTTCATAAACGTCACTAGAGTGTGGGGCGACACTGCACCTAGTTAAGTGCACCATCTGCCAAAGTAGCTCACTAGCTACTTTAACGAACCCACAGTGTGGGAGCAAAAGTCAAAATCATCCCTAAAATTATTTAAGGTTACTTTTAGTTTATTGTTGTTTCGTTTGTTGCTTTCTTTTGGTTACTTTATTACATACTAGCTGCGACCCGCGGTTTCACCCGCGTTTAATTTAAAAAGAATTTGGAGTATTTCGACATAGACACTTGACATAGAATATATATATTGGATTTCAAGGGTTTCTTTTTTTTGCGCGGAACCCTAATTATTTTTCTAAAATTAAAGTAGCCTAAGTTATTCCTTAGAACACCAGCTATCTGCCAGTGAAAGTCCCGTCAAAATCGGTCCAGCCATTTCGGAGATTACCCGGAACAAACAGACAGACAGACAAAAAATTTAAAAATTGGATTTTAGTAATATGTCCCGTATATACTTTCATATGCATTAAGTAAAAAGCTGTTATTTCGACATTACAAACAGACACTTCAATTTTATTTATTTGTATAGATGAGTGGAAGTGAGTAGGACTGACAGACATTTGTAATACCTATATAATATATTTATTTTTTATTTACATTTGTTTATTTATTACATAAATTATAAGCCTGTTAAATAAATAAAGCAATCATTATTGAAGCTCAAACTTTATTTTGTAAATAATTTTTGGTCTATAAATGCTATTTCTATTTAAGCTTTTTAATTTCTAAAATATGTTTTCTTTGCCTCCCTATCTATAAATATAACTTGAAAAAAACCTTGTTGAGCTGAAAATAAATTAATATTACTATAAACCAACACGGCGTATAACGAAATACAGATTACGGAGACGTCAACTTATTTTTAATAAAGATAACTTATGAAAATAAACACGTGTTTTTGGGGTTATGAGACGCCACTTGGTTGAAGATTAATGTCAACACGAAGTTAGTTCCGAACCCGACCAATGAAAACACCGCATTCGTCCCTATGCGTTCACTCAGTGAAGTATTACTTAAGTATCGTCTATGAAACGAGTGTATGGGCATCTCCAACACTATGAGAAATTGGACACTTCGCAGTGAGAATGTGCTTACTTAACTAAGGGTTGTTCTTGAATACGGGCGTAAGGGTGAGATTCAGAAACGAGTCTAAGCTAAGTTCACATTTCCATCTGTCAAAATAAGTGGCGTAAGTAGTGCATTTTGACATATGGAAGCGTAAGTTCACGCTTAGGGTGAGATTCAGAAACGAGTCTAAGCGTGAACTAACGCTTCCGTCGTCAAAATCCACTACTTACGCTCATAACTTCGACAGATGGAAGTGTAAGTTCACGCTTAGACTCGTTTCTTGTTCAAGTTTTATTTTCCATACTTGATTTTATAACGGCTGTCACTAGATGAATATGATTTATTATATATTTAACTTGTATTTTTTAAATGCTCACATTAATTTCAACTGTGTTGTTATTATGTTCATTGTTGATTTAGATTTTTAATTATGATTGGCTCCTAAGGTAAAAAGGTATATTTGGCAGATAGACAAATGTTTTAATATTTTTAAGGCATTTCCATTGGGAATATGTTCCCAAGCTTCCGATGTCTCTGGAAAATCACGTCGGCACATTGCTCTGATGTGATTACGCAATGATGTCAAAACCCCCCAATGATCCTACAACACACCCATATCAGTCGTTGTGGTGATCTTTGGGGAGGCCTGTGTCTAGCAGAGGACTATCGGGCGAAATGATGATGATGATTACGCAATGCAGGTCTTATCTTACTCTAACATCTAATACACATAAAACTTCGTAAAAGTATAATATAATAATGTATATGATACCATAACACTTTCTATCTAGACCCTTAGCTATCTATTTTGTCTGGTTGTGTCAGCCAAATAAAGTCCACTGCTGGACACAAGCCTCCCTCAAAGATCGCCATAACGAACGGTCTGGGCGTGTTGTGTGCTCATTGGGCGGTTTTGCCATAATCGCCACGCTTGGCAGGCGGGCTGGTGATCACGGTTGAATTGTTGTAACTTAATTAAGTATTTATTCTATTTATTAAATAAGCGCTTTGTCCGCGACTTCGATCAGAATTAAGAATTTCCCATACATACTTCAACACCCCATTTAACCTCTTTAATAATCATATTATGCCCATGTCCATCCCCAGGGTTCAAGCTATCTCAGACAAAATGTATCAACATCGGCAGGGCTTTAGCCGTGACAACGTAACAAACAAACAGACAGAAACACTTTCGCATTTATAATATTTAATATATTTAGGAGTGATAGCCTAGTAGTTGAACCCTTGCCTTTCACAGAGGAGGGTCTGTGTTCAATCCCCACCCGCACCTCTGACTTTTCGGATTCATGTGCGGATCAGAATTTGATTATCACTTGCGTTAACGGTGAAGGAAAACATCATGCGGAAACCTGCACACCTCAGATGGCTCTAATAATGTTGGTGTGTGTAGTCTCACTAGGCGTGGTGGACTAAGGCGTAACCTTTCTGATCCTGAGAAAAAGCTCGTGCCCAGCAGTGGGACAGTGATATGCTGTTTTAGATTTTTTAATTAAAATCTATATCCTTTACATATGTACTTTTACATTGATTTTAGCGACATTTCCTTAATAGTCATCATTTTTGGATGAATGGATGGAATATGTAAAAGAGTGCGACGGAATAACAAAAAGTACTACACCCTCCCGCGCGATTCGCCGCATTCAACTTCTAATAGTTCAAAGTCCAAACAGTCTAGGTTGATGCCGTAGCCGTGTGTACGCAGATGAGAGACTAGGTTTTAAGACGTCTTGGTTGAAACCTAGTCTTTAAACATGTCGCAGTATATACGTTTCACTTCTATTACACATGCATCATTGTTAATACTCCGTCTACGGTACTCTGTGATGGTGGTGCATGCTGGTGTCAGTCAAGTGTCAAGTGTCAAGTCAACCTTTAAAAAAAGCACGTGTGGTAGGTGTAGGTTGGTTACTTGAGAAATACTTGAGATCAGAACCGAGTATTCCTGTATGGAAACGGGGTAAACTGGTCTAATAATAATACTATTATTGATCTAATAATTTCAAATCAGTATTGGTTAAGTGACGTGCGCTAGTTTATTATGGGTCGTAAGGCAAAATTTGATGAAACTAAAAAGGTAAAAAAAGGACCTGGCAGAAAGGCGAGGAAGCAGCCCGATCCAGTGTTTAAAAAGGAACTGCGTAAGTAATACGGCCATAAATAATTGCATTACCGTCGAATATTGTCCTTGCACCTTTGCATACCTAAAACAATGTAGCAGTAGAGTTCATTGATATTTCATCATTGATTTTGAAACTGGATAGAAAGACTAATGAAAATGATGGTGCTAGCATGTTCTTATTTGTATCAGTAGCGTTTTTTGTTTTTACCTTTAAATATGATAGGTTAGTGGCATCTTATGGATGAATATTTTTTTCACAAATATATGACCTGTCCAGAAAACGTTAACTATTCATCATTAAATAAAATTGTTTACACTGTAATATATAAATAGTAATAATTTTACTCACCCAATATAATTATTTTTAGAATAGCTGACTCACACCGAGTCAACAATACTGATCTTGAATGTAAGCTAACCATTTTAAAGGATACAGGAACATAACTGTCATATAGACTGATTAACTGTAGCAAAAATAGAAACAAATGTCTGAAGAAAGAATTTATGGTTATGTGGCGATTATGGCAAAACCCCTCAATGAGCACACGACAACCCCATATCAGTTGTTGTAGTGATCTGTGGGGAGGCCTGTGTCTGTGCAGTGGACTTTATTCCGCCGAAATGATAAGTTAACGGGCTGTTGTGCAGTCCTTCCAATCTCACATTCATAATATTACTATGATTTTTGTATTTCAGTTGAAGATGATAGCACAGAAAAGAAACTCACCCATAGACAAAAGCAAAGAGCAGCAAAAAGAGCAAAAAAGAAATCAGAAATAGCAGAGAAGAGGAAGGCATTGAAGCTGGCAAAGAAAAATGTTGCTAAACAGACTGAGGTTGATGATGATGATGATGCAGAGAACAATTCTGGTAAAGAAACTACTACTCAAGGTAAACAGTAATTCCTGTATCATCATTTAATCTATACTATAACAAAATTGTAGAGAGATAAAAAATGTACATTCAATCTTTTTTGAAAATAAATCAATGTTGCTTGCTCCCGGAATGAGTGATGCCGAATCTGCATTTTTTTTATGTTCAGAGGGCCAATTCTCGTAATTTAAAAATTAATTAGAAGATAATACCGAGTTATAATTCAGAGCTATACAGTGATTTTTCAAAATGCCTTGTTTGATTTACTGTAATAAAACAATGCGTTTTGAAAAATTACTAACAAATGTCGCCGTGTGGTGCCGGCCCAGAATACCATCACCCCTCTCCTCTCGTGGGTGTCGTAAAAGTCGACTAAGGGATTAGCCGGAGGATGTGCAGCAGCGTCCTACGAGTACATTAACAGCTCAACTGCGATCGCCAGCCCTCCTGCCAAGCGTGGCGATTATGGCAAAACCCCCCAATGAGCCCATAGCACCCATATCGGTCGGTCATTGTGGTTATCTTTGGGGGATGCCTGTGTCCAGCAGTGGACTTCATTCGGCCAAAACGACTAACAAATGCAGATTTTATTTTATTTTATTTATTAGGGAAAACAAACAATTACACACTTTACATAATTAAATGAAAGTAATTACATAAGAATGCATCAGTGTGTAACTAACTACGTAATCCACATCTTATTTTACTAAAAGATTCATTCACGAGTATAATTTAACAATTAAACTATTAAAGAAAATGGAAAATAGCTTCAAATACCTATGTTCACTATAGCTTTATGAAGACATATTTTAAATCGATTGGGTGACAAAGAAAACAAGTCTAAATCTAGAGAAAGGGTATTATAATTTTGTGCTAAGCGCCGCAGCGGTGCGCGGATCCCAGCATTTGTGCGACAGGATGAGACTGCAAATAATGGGCGCGCACACACCTCACGTCTTACAACAGTCCGAGGTACTATAAAACACAATTTGTTTGTTAAATCTGAACAGTCGTATTTGTTATTACACAAATTATACAGAAACATTGTTTCCAGAAAGATGCGCCTAGTTTTTAAAGAAGAAAGTTTATAATAGATAGACATGATATAACTAGTTTTTTATTGTAATTCAAAATTGATTGTTTGCTATGTGGTCAAAAAAACATGTTCACTTTTTTCAGGTTACACTGATGACAACAAGGAATGGCTGAAACCTAAAAAGAAAGGTAAACAAAAACAGAAGAAACCTGACTCTGAGGAAGACAGTGGTCATGACGATGATGAATCAGAAGTAGACGAAGATTCTGATGATAATAACGTAGGAAAGAAGAAAACTGGTGGAGAAAAGTATAAGGTTAGCAAATATTTTTTCATGTTTATGGGATAATAATATATCTGCTTATGCATATGGGATGTCTCATAGATATCTGATAAAATCTGCCGAGTTCAGTTTCATTTAGATGTATTATAGAACTTTATTGATTAGAATAGCAACAACAGATGTTGTTGGTATCCTTAGCAGAGTTTTTTTTACTATGTTACTAATGACTTACTATTTATTTAAAAGGTCTTTTATTATAATATATTACATCATTATCTATCACAATTCACACACAAACCAGACATCATATCCATTGTCTCGCGGACTGCAGTTATTCTCATTTAAGAGGAACAAGTAGATTAACAATGTGATCAATTTTCAGGTTGGTACTCTAGATGATTTATTTAAAGATTCTGACATTGAAAATGGGGATGTGACATCAGAAGATGAAGGTGCAGCTAGTGGCAGCAAATTGGAATATGATTCCGATTCCAGTGATGGAGATAAAGAGAGTGATGACGATGAGAACGACGATGATGACATGTTGCCAATAGAAAAGGCCAATTTGAAATTAAAGAAAAGACAGAAAGTAGACAAAAAGCTTGCTGAGGAAGAAATGCAACTAAATATTTCTAAACAAGATGTATTCGCATTTCCATCTGAGGAAGAACTACATAACCCAACAAGTCTCCAAGATGTGCATCAAAGGATCAAAGATATTGTGACAGTGTTGGGAGATTTCAATCGATTGAAGGAAGAAGGGCGATCCCGCTGTGAATATACTGATTTACTTTTACAAGATCTTTGCACATATTACAGTTTCAATGAATTTCTTATGGAAGTACTTCTGCAGATATTCCCTGTGCAGGAGCTAGTAGAGTTTCTGGAAGCCAGTGAAGTTTCGCGTCCTGTTACCATAAGAACCAACAGTCTTAAAACCAGAAGGCGAGATTTAGCGCAAGCACTTATCAACAGAGGTGTTAATCTAGATCCTGTTGGCAAATGGAGTAAAGTAGGTCTTGTAGTGTTCAGTTCGACTGTACCAATTGGAGCTACACCTGAATATTTAGCAGGACATTATATCTTGCAAGGTGCCTCTAGTTTTCTCCCAGTAATGGCTTTAGCCCCACAAGAGAATGAGAGGATATTGGACATGTGTGCAGCTCCTGGTGGTAAAGCATCACATATTGCAGCCATCATGAAAAATACGGGTACTCTATTTGCTAATGATGCTAACAAAGATAGAACAAAAGCGATAGTGGGTAATTTTCACAGGTTGGGTGTAGTGAATGCTGTCATATGTAATCATGACGGCAGGGAGTTCCCTGATGTAATGAAGGGCTTTGATAGAGTGTTATTGGACGCTCCTTGTACTGGAACGGGAGTGATTGCTAAAGATCCCAGCGTAAAGACAACAAAAGATCAGAAAGATATTCAGAGATGTTTTAACATACAGCGACAACTCCTCCTTGCCGCCATTGATTGTTGCAGTGCAAAGTCCAGCTCCGGTGGCTACATTGTGTATTCAACTTGCTCAATTCTGCCTGAAGAAAATGAATGGGTGGTGAACTATGCATTAAAACGCAGGAACGTAAAATTAGTGCCCACTGGACTTGATTTTGGCACTGAAGGTTTTGTTAAATATAGGCACCATAGGTTTCATCCGTCATTGAAACTCACTAGAAGATTTTATCCACACACACATAATATGGATGGTTTCTATGTAGCGAAATTCAAAAAGTTTTCTAATGTCATTGTAAGTACTTACATAAAAAGATTGCATTCCTCTTTCATACTTATAAAATGGAGTGATGTTGTAATATTTATTTCACTTTTAAGCCGGAGCCGTTCAAAGACGAAGATGACGAAGATATTGTGCCCCAAACGACAGAAGAAGCAAAGCAGAATGGAGATGTTCAGTCAGATGAAGAAAAAGCAGTAACACTAAATAAGAAACAGTCACCTGTTAAAAGACCAGCTCTATCAAATAGTGCTCAGCCACAGAAGAAGAAAACCAAGCCCAATGCACAGTCAAGGTAAAGTTTTGCTATAGTACTAGATGTTAACATGAATATCTAGTAACATCATATCGGCCATTTATACGTCCACTGCTGAACAAAGGCCTCCCCCATAGATTTTCATCATTTTGGGGGGTATTTGCTAATACTCACCACGCTTGGCAGGCGGGTTGGTAAGCGCAGTATGGCTACAGTTTCACAGAAGGGACGCTACTGCCCATCCCTCTGGTTTAGATTCCCTTAATCGCCTTTTACAACATCCACGGGAGGAATGGAGTGGTGCTATATTCTTAATCCGGACACCACACTGAAGATATTCAGGAGTTCTGAATATATAATAAATGATCATTAAATATTTAATAAAATTACATTTTATTATACTACTTGATTGGTCAAGTGATTGGTTCCCGAACTTGAGGTCAAGAATTAAATTAACAAGCCGGGCAGTGTTATTGGGTTTTTGGACTTATACCGACAGTTGTAGTTGTAATATATTACATTTATAATGTTGAATTAATATTAAAAAAGCTTGTCACGTAAATATTGCCTGTATAAACTGCTTACTCAAGAGCTATAAGCTTGTTTAACTTTGTAAAAATTATTTAAACTATCAACAGAAATGTATCTAGGAATAAATGTATGATATTAATGGACCAACTGGTTCCCACTTTACTGAGCACTCAAAATCCTTGCCGTTTACTGTATTCATAACACTATTCGTAGAGCGCGCCTTACACGTAGCCTGCCTTACATTGTTATAACACGGAAAAGGGGCGAGAGTATGGACGGGTTGATACGCGATCATTTGACAGAATGTAACGTTATGTTCATACAAAGTTAGGTTGCTCTATTGTATTTATTTTCCTTTTCAGCCCTGCAGTTATCAACGTTGCAAATAAGGCCCAGCCGACCGACAACAGTAGTCAAAAGCAAAATAAAAAGAACAATCGTAAAAATCAGAAGAATAAGCAGAGGGTAGACAGTTTAGAAAAGGTTAATGCTCAAAATAAAAGCAGTAGTGAGAAGCAGACAGAAAGTTCTCATATACCACAAAATCAAGGCGATAAGAAAAAGAGAAAGAAAAAGAGCAATAAGAATAACACCAATACACTAAATGTTCCTGAAACTGTACAAAACGACAGCAACATTTCTAAAACGCCTCAGCATAAAACTGACGCAGTACAGACCAACCCAAGCCCAAATAAGAAGAAACAAAAGAATAAAAATAAAGGTAACAAACAAGGTACAAATGCACAGAGTCAGGCCATCAACAAAAATGAAGATAAAATTACGGAAAAAGTCGAAGTTGTAGCTTCGAAGAAAATAAAAGACAAACTTAATAAAAAAAAGAAACAAATTGGTCAAATACATTTGAACAAAGATAAAAAGTCTCCTAAAGGTCAAGCAGTTGGTAAGAAATTTAAGAAAAAGAAGTGAATTTTATCTATTAGTATAAAATGATGTTATTATTGTAATAAAGCATTTTTTTAAATCATAATTGGTGTTTGGTATAACTTGATTTTGACAGAGTATAACGAATGTAATAAAACTTTTTAACAAAAAAATACCGACTTCATAAACCCTACACGATATAAAAATATTAAAACCACTGAAAAAGCTAAGGTTTTAACTAATTTATTTAACCCGTTACCCTGACACTTGGTATTTCATGGACCTAACCAATTTCACGACGATTTGTTGACGAATGTTGTCTCTTGGAGGGGCCGCCCCTGGGCACACACACATTGCACTTGTCGTTTGGCTTAACCAAACGATTCTCAATGGGCTTTAGGCCTAGACTTCACGGCGGCCACTGCATAACACGGCTCTTGAGATGAATGCATGATAACGCTCGCTCGCACTTCGCATTAATCAAACGCGACTATCTGCAAGAAGTCGACAAGAGAAGCAGATAATCGCTACAAGAGGCCAGCTTCTTGTAGATAATCGCTTACAATTAATACGGAGAGAAGCGAGCGTCGTCATGCCTTAAAGTGAACTCATGGCCGACCAAATCCGCATATGGAAGGAACAAGCTCTTCAAGCATCTCTGCAATGTAACAAAGAGCAATCAGCTAACCTCAAGAAGACAGCAGCACAGCGCATATAGGCTTCGGGGGGTTACTTTACAATCTCCGAGATGCGCCTGGTAGGGAGCGACCTCCCCTACAATAGAGGGAGTGACCATTTTAAAGTCACCCCCTCCAAGAGTTACCTTAAGGCGTGATACTAATGGACGGCTCCGGTGTGTTTGATCTCGAAAAGGGGTAAGTGGGCTCAGTGTCTGTAAGTGGTTTTACCAGAGTCCAACACATACCGTGCGCGAGGATTACCGCCCACGGTAAAAAAAAAGGTCGAAGAGGACGTGCTTTGGTTTTGGATGATTTGCATCAATTTTTTGCCTACAGGTATGCGAACCCTACGTTTAACATGCATGAGTCCATAAGACATCCCGAAAATCTGCTGCTGCAGACCAGTGGAATGATCAGTTGACTTGGCGGTTGTGGCGGAGCCTTATGGCGTCCAGAATCACCCTCGCTGGTTTGGGGGCGGCAGAAGCTCTGTCGCTATTTATTAGGCTGGAGCCAAAGGTTGGCCATCTTGCTCCCTATTGGACAGCTGGCAGTGTTTTGTCGTCGTAAAGTTCCCGAACCTCTGGCAGTAGTTGGCTGCAATACCTGGAAGGGTGTCGCGCAGCATTCGCTGACTACTGCACTGAAGACTGGGTGGCGTTGCTAAACCTCGGATTGCTGAGACTGATTGGGGGTCCATTAGTATCTATCTAGTTGGCCCGCATGCTATCGGGTTGGTGGGTGACGGAGGAGGTGGCATGCTTGCATGCATGTTGCTCGTCGCAGCTGCCAACGTCGCGGCTTCGCCAGAGTTTGGTTAAGGGATATTGCCCGATCCAGAAATGGTAGCATCCTGGTTCCGGAAGGTGATGACTTAAATATGCACCAAGTGCTTCGGCGTACGGCGATGTATGTGATGGGATGAGATCGCACAATTGCGCGCAGTCTGCTTGGCATCCCGCCGCCGGTAACAATCAGCCAACCCAACCAAAACCAACCAACCTGACGCCTGTGCAGTGCTACAGACCGAGAGACTGCCGAGTCCTATTAGCCCCACCGGGCGGCAAGGCTCGCGCTATCGCCATCCGCGAAGCGAAAGCCCGGTCTGGACACGGGACAGGGATCCGTGGGAGAGACCCCCATCGCATGGTCGCGGGAAAGTTGCGCCCGTGGTTCCCCCGGTGACCGAAACCAAGGGAGTACTTTCCACGCTCTTCTCGGTGTTCCTAGACCGTGCCGGTCCCTCTGACTCTTAACTGGGCAGAGGATTTGAGAGCTTCGTAAGGGCAGTTGGGCCGATCCGTTGGCTACCTGAAGGCTCCACTGCTTCAGGTCCGGAGGGCTGCGTGTGGGTTCATGCACTGGAGTTAGGAGTCTAGGGGATCGCTTGAGGCGGCTGTCTCCCGCTGCGTACCGTCCCATTTGCGTGCACGACGCTAGCCATTCGAAAGAATAATTACCCGATGACTCGTTGAGCACCAGTCCCGAGTTGGTCCCGACCTGGCCGACAGCCAGTATGGCTTCCGGGAGCGGTAGTGCATCATCGACGCGATTCTACGCTTCCATTCGTTGTCAGAACAGGCCGGTCGTGTCCCGGCGGGGCAGGGTAGCGTTGGCAATCAGTTTAGACATAGTCAACGCCTTCGACCCAAACGCCCAATGAGCACACAACACAAACATATACCGGTCGTTGTGGCAATCTTTAGGGGGAGGCTTCTGTCCAGCAGTGGACGTTTATCGACTGAAATGATGTACGCCTTCAACTACGTCCAGTGGGGTGCGATTAGGGGGCGCTAGTCCACCATCTATGCCCACCACCTGCTAGGCATCATAGGGGCCTTTTAATTTTTTTATTTACTAACCAAGTGGTAGTACTTCATGCACTTGCTCCGCTCCGGGGTAGCGTGGAGGGGCATGCCGGACTCCTACCGACTAAAACCAACGGAGCAGGCTCTCCCTAAGCCTCGCTGTGCGGCAAGTGACTACGTGCGTATCGCTGTCTTCCCGGGGGTCGTTCGGTATAAGCACGCAGACTCCCCAATCTGCAAGCTCGCGTGCCCCGAGGGCCCCCGCCATGTAACGAAGGCAGGGGGCTCAGGCATGTTCAACAAGGGCACCCGGCGGGGCGGTTGTTACCCTAGTAGCCCTCTCCCTATCCCGCTCTGCGGTCTCTTTCTGGGAAGGAGAACACTGCACTACAAGTTTCTTGCTCTGCTAACATAGCCGACATTACTCGACAGAGAGGGATCTTGCCCGATCCGATCGCACAGGACGTTGGGCTCGGCAGCCCATACAAGATAAAGGTATGTTATGCTGAAGTGTCCTGCTGATGGTGGCATCGTCAACCTGATGGTCGCTGAGTTTTCCTACAAAATGGTTGAGCGACGTGATGCATGCGTCATATTCGTAAACAAGTGCTGTCTGTTGGATTAGTAACCTTAATGCTGCCATGATAATATAATCATACACAGTAATGTCTTAGATTTTCGCGATTATTACACATTATAATAAAACACTTTTAAACGGATTCTATCGCGTATATTTTGATTTTTGATTTTCCTGACGTTTCGAATACTTTGCAGCATTCGACGCCTGTCACCTTAGTCATCCTGCGACCACGAATGCTGCAAAGTATTCGAAACGTCAGGAAAATCAAAAATCAAAATATACGCGATAGAATCCGTTTAAAAGTGTTTTATTATAATCATACACTTTAAATAAATGTTACAATCAGGCTTTGAAGGCTTTTTAAGACGCTTAGGCTCTTTTTAGGGTTCCGAACGTTCGATGGAAAAACGGCGGAACCCTTATAGGATCACTCGTGTGTCTGTCCGTCTGTCATAGTCAATTTGCTCCGAATCTACTGATTAATTATTTACTGGTACACATATTGATTTCTGCGACCCAAACACGGACATGTAACGTAAATAAATGAATTTTGAATATGGGGGTCACTTTTAGGGGGCAACATAGAAAATTAAAAAATATTTTTGTAATCCGTGATCCGTGTAACTTATGAAATGGAAGGGCTTGATGTGACTCAATTTTTAAAAAATTATATATGTAGGTAGGAAAATATTGATAATAAATAGCTCTTATTGATTACAGGAAAACCTACATGAATTCTATGGCCTTAAAATAACATGGTAAATCTTTCAATATTGTCCGTACAAACTTACGTTTGCACTTGGAATGTATGGGAGGGGAGAACATGATCTTCAACAACGATGTTAAGTTTGTTCTTGGGATAAGTTATTGGTACAAGACCGAGTTCAACAAACTATACAAATAAATAAAATTGAAGTGTCTGTTTGTAATGTCCAAATAACAGCTTTTTACTAAATGCACATGAAAGTATTACATGTATTTACATTAACTTTAATACATTTTGAGATAACTGACTAAATGGGCAATTCTTTCTAGCAATTTCTACTCTTAGTGTCATATATTATTTTTTGATCATAACATTTTCAACATAACTTGGAAAGTACATTAATTTCAAAATTGTTAAGATCACTAATTTTATTTATTCTTAAGGTACAATAGTGTACACACGGCTACACATCAAGCTATACATAGCTAGGTTAAGCTTATCTCTCATCGTAAGGAGCCTATATGATGCGAGATCAGCTTATACTGGAAATGTATAGCTTGATAAGTAGGCGTAGCGTACAAAGGCGGTCTTAATGCCATGCGCATTTTCTGCCAGACGATCTTTGGGTGATGCAGAGACAACAAGGTTGTGGATGCACCAGCAAAATATGAGTGAAAGGTATAGATGCGATGACACTTATTATATTTTCGGAGATTGAAGACAAATAGAATGCAATTGTCGAGAAGACGGTCAAATTTGTTGGGTAGATCTGCATTGAAGTCAAAGTAGCACACATCACCATAATCGATTAACGGAAAAAATAACTTTTTATGACTGCATTAGATCAGTTACAGTATCAGCTATGATATGACTACTTATTGCGCCGTAACTTTAGACCGGGCAGGAGATAATAGTGGCTCATTTCTTGCGTTTTAGGCCTACTATAACGTCCTGCAAGGAATAGAAAGAATACGTGAGCAGTGATAGCTTAGTGGTGGAACGCTTGCCTTTCGGATACATTTGCGGATCAGGATTAGATTCGCACTTGCGTTAACGGCGAAGGAAAACATCGTGGGGAACCACCTGAGAGGACTCCAAAATGTTCTCAATGGAGTGTGTAGTCTGATAACCCGCAATATGCCAGATTGGTGGACTAAGGCCTAATCTATCACATAGTAAACTTTCTGAAATAGATCAAAACAATAGTAATTTGAAGAGGCATTGTAACGCATGCCATGGCATTAGCTAGTTCACTTATAAACTTGATTAAAGTATTTGAGGCTATTATGGCTATAATTTATTTAGAGCCGCTTGAAATGTTTAGACATTATTGATCATGGTTACATGTACCTTTTTTATTCTCATCAACCATACATCGTCCACTGCTGAACACAGGCCTCCCCCATAGATTTCAACAACTGTGTCATCATATTGGGGGGAAATTGCTAGTACTCACCATGCTTGGCAGGCGGGTTGGCGAGCGCAGAAAATTTACTGTTCCTCAGAAGGGACGCTGCCTTTTTTATTAGGTTAAACAAATTACATATTTTTTATAGGAAGGCTCTAGGAATCTTACAAAAGTGAGTCATGAGAAAACTGTGGTTTTTATGTTGTTTACCAGAGGTATAAAAATAAATACCTAGATATATATTATTTATTAACTGAAAAAAATAATCTAATACTGGACCACTTTTATCTTAAATATTATAAAACAATAAATAGCTAACAATTAAAAAAATGTTTATAGTCAATATTAGACAAAAAAGTTGCATTCAATATTAGAATAATCTGCCATTTAAGCGCCGTTCGGCGAATTTTCTTTGGTCGTATGAATTAATTCGCATTCCTAAAACCTTTCTTGTTCATCTTTAACATGTTTTTGATGTGCTGTAATATTGTCTCTATATTTCACCAAAGTATCTGCTAAGTATGCAGTAGGATCATTTGGTTGGTGTAAAATAACTTCAGCAATACATTTTTTTAGAGCTACGCCAACCACTCTTTTCAAATATTTGCTTTCTTCCATAGCCATTGGTTCCCTTGGACACGGTTTATCATAAATTACATCTTTTTGAATTTTTACAAGATTTCCTAAACTGTCGTGTTCATATTCTATTAACGAATTTCCTTCGTAGTATATATGTTGCCCTTTTGCGTTAATGTAATATCGACCTAACCAATCAATGTAATATTCTTGTACTTTTACTAGATATCCGCCTTGTGAGAGTATATATTCACTAGCCCCATCGTGGTCTTTGTATACTCGAGCTCTCGACGCATTCATGTAATAGCGACCGCAAGCGTCATAGAAGTAAACATACCTCTCGTCATCTTCTACAGGAACTAATGCATTATTTGCATTTATTTGGTATGAAAAGGCATCGTCTGCTTTGGAGTAAATTTTTCTTCCATGGTTATCGACGCTAAAGATTCCTTTATCGTCAGAAAATTCCTCTTTCAACTCTGCAACACTTAATATTGATATGATGGAATTATTATAATATTTGATAATTGCAGTATTCCAGTGCTGCATTAGTTTTTCCACAAGACGACAACGATCGTAATGTGGCAGTAAATGATTAAAGATATGGAAAGGTTTACGTTTACTTAGGATATCATGAATGCTGTCTTGTGCACCAGCTGTACTTTCGTCTTTGAGAAGTTGAATTGACATTTTAATATTTTCAAGCGATTGTAATCGCTCTTGTAAAAACAACATTTTATGCTTTAGAGCCATTAATGCGAAAGAACTATTAGTCTGTAATCTACTTATACGCTTCTCTAATGCTCTAATTTTATCAATGACTTTAGCAATTTCTAGTTCGTTCAATGAGCTAATTCGAATCGTAGAGCCCAAAATTTTACCATTAATAGTTATAAGTTCAGCTACCCTTTGAGCTTCTGGACTAGGATCAGCGGCTTCTTCGTCGATGATTTGTTGTAAAGTTCGTGTAAGGTCGCTCTGTATAACAGGAACTTTAAGATTGAGATTGATTGATTTACAGAACTGTATTGCTAGTCTGTTATTTAGTCTATCCAACCAGTTCATAAGTTCTTCTATTTCATCATCAATCTTTACATGGTATTCTGTTTGATCTGCCTGAGAACTGATATAGTTTTGCTTTTCAAGTAAAGCGTTCTTAACTATGCCACCCATTTCGCTTATGATATTAAGATTTGCTTGCATAAATTGATTTTCTTCTTCTGTCATAGCAAATTGCGTATCTTCGATATACTTTCGAAGGTATTTATACCTCTTTTGGGTACATTCCATAGTGAAATCGATTGCGTCAAGGATTACGCTCCTCAGGGTATCCTTGATTCTCTTTCTAAATTTCTCCACTTCTTGAACAGCTTCTAACCATTGCATATGAAACGATTTTACGATATATGCTCTATGCTATCTTTGCTATCTTCTCTGAAGCTGCATTTTCTAGTAAAGCTTGGCGCATGTCTACAAGTGAGTTGAAAATACTGTAAGCATAATCCTTTAATGTACACAATATTACCGGAGTTTCAAACGAATTATGAATTTCTTCAGCGATGGTAAATATAAACATCTCCGCCTCCCGTATGTCCATAATATACATATCTATCATAAATATCAAAATAAACGGATAAGAAATAAATTTACTTCGTCTGTCAAAAGAGCATTTTTAGCATAGGTATTACTCATATCCACCTCATATCTATAGAAAAGGCAAACATTATGATAAAATATATATACCTAAAAACTTTTTCGAGAAAATGCTTGCTTATGGCCGCTATTTGTAGGTATTAGTCATAGTACATGTCCACCGATGTCATTCTCACTGGTGGCCGCAGCATCGTCTGGACGTGGAGGGTGGCAACTACCTACATCACGGAGTGAATAAATAAATTAACCTCAACTAGTGTAATAACAAAATAATAAAAAAATGATATGTAGTACATATGTGTTCAGTCCGTTTAATGTGCTTCTGATATCAACATCCATTAAACTCTCAAAGCTGACGCATTAAACTACATTATATAGACAGAGTCAACGCAGAAGGCTCTCGCGCCGGCGCGGAGTGAGGTTTATAAAGAAGTCGACGTGTTCGGTTCCGCGCTCTTTACAAACATTTAATATTATTTTTAAAACCATTTACCAAACACCCGGGGTTCGTACAACAAACTATGTCAATTTCATAACAAAATATGTCAATTTCATAACAAAATACTGATTGCACATCAAAAATAACAGTTGCACTTATACAGGTGTCCAGTAAATAGCACGACATACTGCAGGGAGTGAGAGCTTGGGTCAATACCTACCAAAAATCACAATATATATTCAGCAAAATCTTACGGATTTACAGTAGTATAAAATTTTCCGAAATGTCGAAAAATCTCTACCTTGACACAGATTTTTAAGCATCTCGTAATGAAAAATTCCTTTTCTAGTTTTTTTTTTTACCTCAAATTATGTGTGAATAGTTACTTTACTCATTCTTTACTCAGTCTTTATTCTATTAAAAACTAAAATGTATTCAAGAAATACAATTTTTATTTAAATTTTCACGGTACAATTTTCTTATCGCTTCATATCGCTAAATTTGTTCTAAATCGCTAAATTAATTGTGTTCTTTTTGGTAGGTATTGACCCAAGCTCTCACCCCCTGCAGTATGTCGTGCTATTTACTGGACACCCTGTATTTTTATGCACGGAAAAAATACTCTAGCATTAATTCAGGTTCATTATGCATACCTGTTTATCATATATATATATATATACATATATATCACAAATATTATCATCTATATAACAAATATTATCATAAATATTATCACATATATATATATATCATCATCATTCATCATTTCGGCCGAGTGAAGTCCACTGCTGGACACAGGCCTCCCCCAAAGATCACCACAACCACCGATACGGATTTGTTCTCGCTCATTGGGGGGTTTTGCCATAATCGTCACGCTTGGCAGGCGGGTTGGCGATCGCAGTTGAGTTGTTAATGTACTCGAAGGACGCTGCTGCCCATTCTCCGGCTAATCCCTTAGTCGACTTTTACGACACCCATGGGAGGAGAAGGGGTGGTGGCATTCTGAGCCGGCACCACACGGCATATATATATATATATATATCATAAATATTATCATATGATAATATTTCACGAACAAAAACAAGGCTCCTTTGTGATTTTCATTGCTGGCACTAAAGAAACATATATTGTGAATATGAGTTTTTTTTATTACTTTTAGGAAGGCTCACAGACTAATTACATTTTGGTTAATATAATATGTATTACAGATTGCTAAAAACAAGCCTCTACAGATAAATTTGACCTAGTTAGCTACGACGTCCTATGGCAAAAACTGAAAGATATCGCTTTGCCAACAGAAATTAGTAGTATTTTTAAATTTTGGTATCACAACCAGGCGAATGTCGTGCGTTGGTCGAGTGCATACTCGGAGCCGTACAGGCTGAAGTGTGGGTTGAGGCAGGGAGGGCTTACCTTGGAAGAGTGGGTACGGAGGCGGCATGGCACGTTGTCCTTCCGTCTCGTGCAGGTGTTGTCGGGGCATGGCTGCTTCGGCAAATACCTGCACGCAGTGGCAAGGCGGGAGGCATCCCCCGTGTGCCACCAGTGCGGCTGCAGCGAGGACACGGCGCAGCACACTCTCGAGCACTGCCCTTGGGCAGTGCAGCGCCGTGATCTCGTAGCAGTAATCGGGAGAGACCTCTCGCTGTCGGTTCTGGTAAAAGCCATGATTGACAGCGTGAGGGTTTGGGAGGCAGTCGCATCGTTCTGCGAGGAGGTCATCTCGCAGAAGGAAATGGCAGAGCGGGTCAGGGAGGAAGATGCCCTGGCTGACCCAATCCGTCGCAGGCGGCAGAATGCCCGCCTGATGCCACCCTAACAGTAGCCAGCGGGCGGTAGATCGGGGAGTCTGCCGTCCGCATTGCACGGCTCTGGAGTTGCGGCGACGCCCTGGATGCATCGCCGTATGTGACTGGTTGGCCAAAGTGGGCCAACAGCTGATGGGCCGCGAAGGTAGTATCACACAGTACTTGCGGTCCATCAAAAAGCGGATGCAGTTCAACAAGCGGAGTTTTTAGTGGGTGCAAGTCCCACATAACCACGCAGTATCCCCGGACGGCGTGGTAAGCATAACGAAGCCCAAGCTCTTTAACTTGTACGTCAACGCGCTCAGCAGCACCCGTGTCGGCTGCCATATTGACGGTATCTGCCTCAACAATATCAGCTATGCGGATGATATGGTGCTGCCGAGTGCATCTGTTTGTGGTCTTTTGAGGCTGTTGGGCATCTGTGAAAAGTATGCTTACAGCCATGGCTTAATATATAATGTCAAGAAAAGTGAATGCATGGTCTTTCAGGCTAGAGGAAAACTTCCTTCAACTATACCTGCCATTAAATTAAATGGAACAACACTTCAAAGGGTTGAACATTTTAAATATCTTGGAAATGTGTTATCCTCCGACCTGAAGGATGATGCAGACATATAGCGCGAGCGCAGGGCGTTATTTGTGAGAGCGAATATGTTGGCCCGCAGGTTCGCTCGTTGCACCACAGAAGTTAAAATGACATCGTTCAGAGCTTATTGTACATCCTTTTACACGAGCAGCTTGTGGGTCTCATACTCGCGCAAACAATACAACGCCCTGCGTGTGCAATATAATAATGCGTTCAGGGTGCTGATGGGGTTGCCCCGATTTTGCAGCGCATCTGGTGTGTTCGCTGAATCACGAGTCGATTGTTTTTATACAACTGTGCGGAAGCGATGTGTAGCCCTGGTGTGCAGGGTTCGGGCCAGCATCAACAGCATCCTTAGGTTATTCGCTGAGAGGTTTGACTTCCAGTACTTGAACCATTGCTATATGATTCATGCACTGAGTAATAAAAAACTGTAGCTAGGATATATTGAATTTTCATTTTATTGTCTTTTGATTTATTTTTCCATGTATGATCCTTTGTTGATTGAAATAAATAATTTATTTATTTATTATTTATTATTATTATTATTTATTAAATACCAGTCGATTTGCCATCGCAAAACATGTAGTAAAGTATTATTAAGTACAAGTAATTCAGTTATCACGCCAACATCTACAGCTTGAGTGCAACTTACAAGTGCTTCCTGTAGAAAAACTGGTTCGGCTAAAAGCCGCCTTGCTGTGCTTGCATTAGTGCAGAACAAATCAATATCTATTTCACGGGAAATTATATTAGAACCACGCGCAACCCTTAGGAAAAATGCATTAGACCTATAATTAGTGGTTGCAAAAGGTATATTTAAAAGTGGTCGCTGTCGGAATCCAACAAGATTAGTGCGTATTAATAGTTTCGAGACAAGTTTGGGACAATCGATTGTACCATTCGCGATGTTAGGTAAATAACTTACATTATTAATGTGTTCTAATGGTAGAAAATAGTACCTTCTGCAACGATGGTAGTAATCGTCCGAAACCTGCTCCGCCTGTAAATCAAGATATCTGAGAAATTTCGTCTGAATGCCTTCAATACGAGACTCATAAATCTCATATTGAGGGTTCCAAACTTGTAAAGCATACTCCTAGTGGCTCCGTACGTATGAACGATACAAAACCTTAACCTTTTTTAAGGGTACGGAAACAAGCCGTGGCTCTCATTATAAATCCGAGCGCTTTTGATGCTTTTTTAACTATGTTCTCAATATGTTGATCAAGTAAGAGCTTACTGTCTTGAATAACACCTAGGTCTCTAATACTGTTAATTTTGCCTATGGTATGGCTGTTTAGTCTGTAACCTGGACCAACTGTAGACCTCTAACGTGTGAAGGACATATGTTTCCATATGTCCTTCACACTTAGAAATATTCAACTGAAGCTTGTTACGCGTGCAGTATGCTTCAAACCTATTAAGATCTGCTTGTAACTGGTGTGTATCGGTAATGCTACGTACAGTTTTGTGAACCTTCATGTCGTCAGCATAAAGTAAAATGTAGCAATGCTTAATACAGTGTTTATTATTAACAATGAACAATGTAAATAAGAGAGGTCCTAAAATTGAGCATTGAGGTACTCCTGAAGGAACAGAGCTCCATCCAGAAGTGTACCCTTGAAGCCACAGCTTGAGTTCGATTCTTAATATAAGAGGAAAACCACCGGTACAAGGCACCATGTATTCCGGCTCACAGTAAGTTTTCCAAAAGCAGCCGATGGTCTATACGATCGAAACATTTACTGTAATCAGTATATATGACGTCAACTTGTGCATGCTGTTCCATCCCCTTGGATATAAATTCATGTGATAAGATTAAATTCGAATTAGTGGAACGCTTTCTAAGTAAACCATGTTGTTCTTCACCAAAATTGCATTTCATTGCTGCGTATGCATCTGTATATACTATACGCTCAAGAAATTTAGAGAACAAACATATCTTGGATATTGGGCGATAGTTTGCAATATCAGACTTGTTTCCTTTTTTGAAGACTGGGGTGACATAGGCGGATTTCCATATTTTCGGAATTAAACCTTTGGATAGTGATCGCCTCAGTAAAATACACAATGGGGTAACTATACTATCGGCATAATTGACGATGAATGCTGGTGGTGGTAAATGTAAGGTGAGAATTTACGTAACGTGCATAAGGCCTATAATGGCTTATGCAAGTGTTGTGTACGCACACGATCCCCTGCTATTTCGAAAAGTTCTAAGCCCTCAGAAAAAAAAAAAATAAGAAATAAAAAAGTAATGCATAACTTTGGGAAAAGTACTGGATTTTCTTTTGCTCTAGACGTACGACCAAAAGGATTTTGGATATTTTGTGATTGACGATTCAATGTTATCCATACATGTACTGAAACAGGTTTACTCTAAGTTAATAGCTCTAGTACGCAAAAGGGAAAAAGAATCATAATCCGATATGTTACCATAATTATGTTTTGTATTTCCGATGTTACCTATTTTTTTTGAGTAATTTGATTAGAGTAGAATTAAATCAACGTGTAGATATCTGATCCCAAAGAGAGAGGCCGGAACTCAAACCGATGGAAACAGTTTTAAGCGGAGCTGATTTTAAATTTAAGCATAAGCATAAATGCGCTTGCGAAACGTGTTTCTGACTTATGAGTTCACTATAATGTGATTGAAAGTGAGAAATTTCCTTTGTGTGTGAGTGTTTTCTTTTGTACGTACTGGGGTATAGTGTATTACGGAGTAATGGGAACTCTCTTCGTTAGTTTATCTATATATTAATACGTGAAGGAATATCTTTGTACCCTTTTTTAAGCACATTGCGCGCACGGAGGAGTGTAAGATCTGGCATAGTTATAGTTCATATGGAGGAGTGCAGAAAGTTAAAATTTATGTATAATAGATGTTACAAATACGCTGAGTGCGATAAGACCGCCCTTTGTACATGTAATTTTATGTGTTCGATTTTCTTTTTATTTGTTATGTCTGGTGTACAATAAAGAGTATTGTATTGTAAATCAATTTTTATTTTTAATGAATTACGGTCGAATTTCGAATTCTAGGCGAATACTAGTAATAGTAATAGTTCGTAATAGTGCTTTTCTCCTTAACAATATATAAATATGTGTATTACTTTGACTTAATACATTAATTCATTAAAACCATGTTACTTGAAAGGTACGACGGTAATCGTTGGCACTTGTAAGTGCATGTAAATGTAGCCTACATTTTCACACTGGCGATGTAGGCTGGACCTTTTGAGGATATATCACAAGGGCTGCGAGCTTTCCCGTCCCGGGGCGGCGACCGTTGCTACGGCGGCGTAGCTCGACACCTTAATGGAAATCGTGGCTCGCGCAGCCCCGCGCCCCCGCTCGGAGGCTGCCGCCAGTAGCCCGCGGACCGCGCTCTCGACGACACACGCGCATTCACACGCTGCTGACTCTCATCCACATCTATATATCATTGTATGTCGATATCAGTATTACATTATAATTATAAAGTGAACGAACCCATTTTTAAATCCCATTTGAGTGCATGTTTAATACATGAAAATGTGCTACGGACGAGTTGACCGGAAGAGGCTGAAACGGAGGCAGGACGCGAGTAGGGTGGGACGCGGCTTTGTTCGCGACGTACTACGCCCGTGGCGGAGGCTGTATCGCGCAGCATCCGCCCGCTCGCCATGTTTCTATCTCTACCCGCCGCGATGCAACCGAAACCTACCGATCTAATTTACGATTTGTACTTGTACATCGACAAGCGGAAAACTCAATTAGCAATTTACTTTGTTAGATATTTAATACCGGCTGTTACGAAACAACTTCGTTGATATGACGTACTGAAGTTGTTGTCCCACAATAGGTAATATAAACAACTAATTGATTAAGTTTGTGAATTATTAATACAAATTATAGAAAAGATAGATTACCGAATATTTTTCTGTTAATATTGCTTGGATAGACCATGTCTTAACTTCGCATTAAAGAAATAATGTTTTTCTTTGTAGAAAAATTATATATCAATCAATAATAGTACAAAATAACGTGTTTAACATGCGTGTGAAGTTAATAGTACAAGTGAACTGATTAGATGGCAGTCCATCAGACCGTGTCTACGTACTACTAATAGAAGATAGCTACATTTTTTACAATAAACTCTATAGTAATTAATTGCAGTTACAGTTGTGTTGAAAGTAAATTTATTTGAATACAAAATTGTCTAAAACTCTTTCTAGAATTTATGATGAATGCAAGATCTTTGGATCCAATGTACGGATTGCATAATTATAAAATAAATAGAGGTAGATGCAAGTGCCGTGTGGTGCCGGTTCAGAATACCACCGCCACCCCATCACCTCCCGTGGGTGCCGTAAAAGTCGACTAAGGGATTAGCCGGAGGATGGGGGCAGCGTCCTTCGAGTACATTAACAACTCAACTGACATCGACAACGTCTGCCAAGCGTGGCGTTTATGGCAAGACCCCCCAATGAGCTCACAGTACGCCCATATCGATCGTTGTGGTGATCTTTGGGGGAGGCCTGTGTCCAGCAGTGGACTTCATTCGGCCGAAATTATGATATGCAAGGAGTTCTAGATGCGGGTAGTTCTAAGGGTGCGGCGAAATAACGGGGAAACCCGCTCCGAGTCTACGAGACGCGCGATGGTGATACCGGAGCCGCACCTCTCGACACCGCGAGCTGTTCACGCCACTGTTGCCCCCGTACACAGTAGGGTTGGCTTTTGAGGGGGAGCTCATCTTGTGAGTGGTGAGTCACCGTCTACCACAGGTACGAAACCTCTTACTTTAAGTTTACCATTTAATACTTAATGCCACAGACCTTGTACAATAGTCTTGCACCCCGGGGAATAATCAGATTCTACATTTCTATAGCTGCAGCTATGGAATGTACCCGGTTAGTGACCCATTAAATTTGAAATTAAAATTTTCTGTAGAACCTCTGCTTGTTGGAGTCATGTCCACGCGTAAGCCTATTAAAAGACCGGCTTGCAGATGATATGAATCCGTGAAGAGAGAAGCTTAAGTGGAAATAACTATTATTGTCCTCCATATATCCTTTCGCTATATTACCTTTCGCCATTCCGTATTACATGACGGTGTGACAGCGGTTCTTTACTGCGTCTGAGGTACGAAACATAAAGTGCGAGTGAAATTAGCCATAACATTCATAACTACTTAGCTGATTTATTGCTACGGTATGAACAACTGATACCGACACAAGTTTAGCAGGTTTATTAGGGAACAATGCAATATTGCTTTATCTTTAAAAAATCTTATAACTTTTTCACTTCCAGCCATGTGCTCCATGGTGCCTTGAGCGCGAGAAGTAAGCAATTAGCCTCATTGTATTCAATTTGAGTAAATAAACTAGAAACATCAAATTGTCGGTAGTAGCTGATGATGGCGTTCAATGCGTACCTACTTTAAACGATATGATGAAATAAAGCTATTAATCACCAAATCTATACCAGTAAAATAAAATTAAAGTGTCAGTATGAGATTCCAAAAATAAATGGCCAACATTTGAGTGAAAACTGCTATTTAACTGAACGAAGATCAGCTGGTATAATGATCAGTTTTGCTTTCGTTTTTTGTTCATAATACAGTATGCAACCGCAACGCATGCAAATGACTTTAAAACAGTTGTGAAGTAACTTCAAAGAACCGCTGGATGCTTTCCAAGACTTATCGACTCGTCTTGAAGCGTATTGAATGCAAGCGAACCGACACGGAAATGCATTTCAACAGAAACTGCATCTCGCTTGTCGCAGTACGGAATACAAATTCGGGGAGAATAACAAAATGTTGTCAATAAACATTTAGGTGCTACTTGTGATTGCCAAAGTGTGGCGTGAAAGTGATACGCGACCAGCATTTTACTCTACGATAGAAACTGAGACAAACATAGGATGCAGAGTAGATATTTTCTTAGGTAGTCTAAATACGTATAAGATAACGTCAGTATGTGCGCTCGCATGTGACGTTTGTGATAAAATGGCTGCGCCATTTACTACGCAAACAATTAATTCATAGAAAACATCATAAAATTAAATCAAAAGCAATGTACGGCCCGACCATAATTTTTGTGTATACACTGCTCGTTGCGCAGATTAGCTTTGTACAATTAAGAGCTCTAGTTTATGGTCCATGACTAGCATGGAGTGGTATGACGAGTTTCTAGCCTATCAAATAGGTAATCTTTGATACCAAAAATATTGAGTTCCTTGAGGACGGAGGAAACAGGAAGGAAAACACAGAACACGAGGACTTTTTTTCTGATAGTCTTATCTACTGTTTGTAAAGGTAACCATGATTTCTTAGTCCCGAATTATTTATGTCTAAAATAGTATCTGGTAATATCTATTTATGCCGTGTGGTGCCGGCTCGGTGTCCTTCGAATACATTAACAACTCAACTGCGATCGCCAACCCGTCTGCCAAGCGTGGGGATTATGGCAAAACCCCCCATTGAGCCCACACCACAGCCATATCGGTCGTTGTGGTGATCTTTGGGGGAGGCCTGTGTCCAGCAGTGGACTTCATTCGGCCGAAATGATGAATATCTATTACGTGTTCATAAGTATACCTAATTATGTAAAGGAAACTATTATAACAATAAAATAATGTAATAGTCTTATAAAGAGCATCGGCCGTACTATAAATACATAATGATGCACTACAAAGTATCTAGCAAATCTGTAACTGCACATTTAGCTCATTACTTATGGTCGATAGGTTCCATACCACGTAGACCGTACCTTGCGTAATATTTATGATCAGTTCATGTAATACTGCACAAGTGAAAGTCACTTGTTTGGACTTGTTTTTGGAGTTTTTGTCTGTCTGTCTGAACGTTTGTCTCGAATAGGCTCCGAAACCGTTCAACGGATTTCAATGAACATTTTCGGGATTAAAACAGAAATTTGTACAAAAAAAGTTACGTATATGTTTTATTTCAATACCTTGCAGAGTTCAGAAAATATGAATATAAATATAATTTACGCCTAGGTAAGCGGACGCGTAACGGCTATTTAAAAATACCTTTTGCTAGCATTCATCATATACCGGGAATTGAATACTCCTGTCCGCGATGTATCATACCTAGATTTAGATTTAAACTAAATGTAATAATATGAGACAAGGAATGTCCGATCCGCGAGATTCACCGGGTATTTCCTGTTGTTGTGTGGCGGCACTTGTTTACGCTGAAGTAATTCTTTTGTGCGCCGGCTATACTCGGCAATATTTTAAATTTAGATTGGTCTTTCTTAATGTTTTATTAAAATTTTCGGTTTCTTACCTTCTTGATCATTATGACTCTCATCCATTCGGTATTTACTGTGAACTCTTATTTCTAATTGGAAGATTCCAGTGCCAATATGTATGAATTTTGACATCAGTTTCTAAGCTTCATCTTGTAATAAAAAGTAAATTCACATTGATAAAAAATAGAGAAATAGTCTACAATGAAATAACAAATACAAAGTCATCATTGAGCTAGATTCTTGAAGATGACCAAAATTTCGTATTTTTGAGTAAAATCGCAGAACTTTGCTACGAGTTTCGTAGTTCGTAGCAAGGGAAGCCTTCACTACGCCGATACAAGGTCGCAATGAATAGGTCTATGTTATTATACGCTTTATTCAACCCTCACACAGTCTTTTGTTGATCCCGCGTTCTTTAGACGAAAGTGGGTTACTTTAAATTACCTTCCACGGTTTTGGGATGTACGAAATGTTTTATTATTTTTTCTTTACTTTGTAACGTTTTCAAGGAAATTTTGCGTCTGAAAGTTCTACGTTGGGAATATTTTTAGAGGTACAAAGTATCTCTACAGAGAAAAATGACGCTGTACAAGTTACAACGAAGGAGGTGGTCCCAGGAGGCAAGATGTATCATTTCCATGTCTAATACCTTGTTTAAACTCGGCTGCGGCAGTAAGCAAGGAAGTGGCCATGAAGACCTGTTTACACACTGGAAAATACTCTAAATAATACTCTCAAAAACGCGCAATGTGGGCTTTCAGTAATGTTTTGTTTAAACCACGCGATTAATAACTTATCTTGCAAGTGCTTTGTATCGTAAACTATCGTGTTGAGCGTACGATTATTTTGAAATGATTACAAAATGTCTTTTTGCTAATCTTTATCACCGTATGTTTTATGTTATTTGATTTAATCACTAGGATTTCTCCTGCATCGTGAGTACAGTTTTCGGTTAGACGTACACGCACGTTAACCCAGTCCCGAAACAACTGTCTGTAGATCATAAAAATATTTTTTTGTGGTGCGGCGATTCCCGCGACGTTTAATCGCTTTGTTACTGCGCCTACTATTACTGATATAAGCATGGAATAACAAGCATTTATCTTTGTATGTTAAACAAAGCAAGATACCATTATACCATATATGTATATATGTAGTTACCTATCTAAAATAGTAGTTCGAAAAATAAACAAACAAATAGTCATAAAGGGACCACACCTCCACACCACCTTGCCTAGGACTCTTGTAAATATTTACATTGAAATTATTTGATATTAACGGCCGTGGTTTGTCCTGGTTAGCTGTTACACGAAGTAAAAGCAGCTTAGTTTTTCAATTTGAACTCTATTTCATTGTAATAGGGTCACGGTGGTAAAAGGTAGATTTTGTTCAGGAAGACGTGTTGTCTCGAAACAGTCTTCAGTTTTAAATGATCGAAACTAAAATAGATGAAGTAACCGCAGAAGAGTCATACCAATGAAAGTATAATGCTTTTTTAAACAATCTAAATGATCTTTATTTAGTAAGTAGATTTCAAGAAAGACATTTACTCGCCAATAAATTTAGATGACGCTAGCGTTTCCTTGTGGCTGCCTCTGAGAAGGAATGCCGATGAAAACTCAAAGGTTTCTTTTTTAAAGTCCAAATTTACGATGCAACATAATGTGGAAAAAATGTGGGGTTCCGAAACATGTATTTTTATATTAAGTGAAACTGTATGATGATGAAGAAATTACATCATAATTATATTTAAACATTTCGGTGTGGTGGCCGTGCATTTTAATTTATATGATGATAATGTACAAGTCCCATTTTCTCTATCGGCAATCCAATAGCTAGTTATTATACAAAGACCAATCTTTTTACTGTTTAGGCAGTGTTCTGTGGTTTTTCATAATGTATCGAAAGTTATCATCAAGCTAAATAATAATTGAATGATTTGGATATGTGCGCTAAGCTGAAACGGAGAAGGACTTGTTGTTTAAATAGCAATTTCATTATTAGCTTTCTATGCGGGAGAGTTTGACGTAAATATTCTCATTATTTCTCAATTTTCAAATCTCATTCGGTACGAAATAACTGGCAACTTCGTAAGCAACTTCGAGTTCACACAAGTACCTAACTCGATAAAAGTTGCTACTGCAAAATGTATTTTGCAACATTATGCTATGTATTATTTTCGTTTGGCTCCTAATGTGGTCGTGGAAGGGTCCCGGGGATCGAGTACTTACGGTGGAATATAATCAAGTGGTACGACTGAGCCCTTTACTCTCATGGCCATTACCCGCCGCACGTTACGCGTTGGAACTCGTTGAATTATTATGGGGTTTTTGCTGTTAAATATTCATGTCTTAATTATTCTTATACAAATAAAAAAGGAGTCCTTCCGGATTACACTGTTTGTTTATTTTTGCCTTTAAAACGTTTGGAAGCTTTTATGTGAAATATGTGTTCTCTTAGTTGCAAATACTCCAATATACTTCATTGGTTAAGGTTTAAAATGTGTAAAAAAATATCCCTTTAAATCTATTTCTGTAAATTCTGTGTGCATAAATAAGCTAAAAGACTTGCTGAACAAAAGCCTCTCCCATAGATTTCCACAACGGTGTCATCATTTTAGGGGATTTTCCAATACTTGCCACGCTTGGCAAGCGTGTTGGTGAGCGCAGGTTGACTACTGTTCCACAGAAGGGACGCTGTTGCCTATCCCTCTGGTTTAGAGTCCCGTAGTCGTCTTTTACGACATCCACGCAATGAGATGGAGTGGTTCTGCAATCTTAATCCGGACACCAAACGGAATTAATATTTAATGAGTGAAAGTAATTAAGTTATTACCGCTAATTAAATACAGAAATCTTAATCTGCCGCATCTTCAAGTTATGCATGTTATTTTAATTAGAGGATAATCGAGGCGGAAATAGACGAATCCCCTTGTTAATTATCGAAATGACCTGTCACAATTTCACTGTCATCGGTTTCCGGTGGACCCTTATGTCACGGTATGACACGGTCACGGGAGCGTCACAATTTACGTCACTCGCTTTAATGAACCCCCTGTCACTTCCGTGAGCACATTTTTATAACAGCTAGGGAGGCAATTACTTTACAAAGTGTTGTTTACATTTTGTTAGTTGCTTCCTTTGTGCCTTCCTTTAGTTGACAGGAACCGGTATTGATTCACGTGCCATTAATTGTACTTATTTTTTTTAAATGATGTAGGTACGGCTGGTCCTGTGGTTATTATTACTGTATTTTGCGTGCCAAGAAAATATAACTGTGTATAGTAATGTCTTAAGTTTTCTCTCATTCATTTAGTTATTATAAATTAGAAATATTATAACCATAATTCTGTAAGCTAAGTGTAATCTTTGTGGTGTCCGAATTAAAAGTATAGACCACTCCATGTCCTCTTATGGATGTTGAAAACGGTAAAAAAAATACCTGATGGTCTTATTAGATACGCAGGTTTATATGATTTTATTTTATTTATTTATTATATGAACACGACTAATGCCAATGTGTTGCACAAATACATTGCGAAGTTACCCGAGGTAGGACGGATCTAATCGCGTAGGAGAACCTTCCCAGCGTTCTGATTTGAGGCCACTACAAATTGTTCTCTTCCTCGCTCTACTGTCGCTCAATAATTGTTCGTATTCCCTAACATATAAGTCACGGTTTTATTTGACACAGGAGCCCGGGAACGGGAGTAGCTGCAAACACTGGGATGACGAATTGCACCGGTAACACACATTCGTTCTTGATTATCAATGAATATATGGGACGTGATAAATAATTTTAAGGAAAACTACTATTGATTTTGGGAGTGCTTTTTTCAAGTAGGTAAGCCTTTACCTATACGGTGACGAGTATGCCTGTCTATGACGAAAACGGTTTTCGTGGTAAATATCAGAAGTCATTATCGTTCCGTTTGTAAAGAGCTTTTGCTGCTTGCAGGTGTTGGTTTAGGTTAGTAGTTCATTGTTCCGGTGGTATTTGAAGCGAATTATTTTATTAACTCCGCAGACCTTGATCTACTGACACAATATATTTGAAGCACTTCTATTTTTCTCACTTGACATTTAAAGGTTTTGTTAATTTGAGAATATTGATTGAGATGGCCGTGTGGTGCCGGCTCAGAATGCCACCACCCCATCTCCTCCCGTGGGTGTCGTAAAAGTCGACTAAGGGATTGGCCGGAGGATGGGCAGCAGCGTCCTTCGAGTACATTAACAACTCAACTGCGATCGCCAACCCGCCTGCCAAGCGTGGCGATTATGGCAAAACCCCCCAATGAGCCCACATCACATCCATATCGGTTGTTGTGGTGATCTTTGGGGGAGGCCTGTGTCCAGCAGTGGACTTCATTCGGCCGTTAGATGATTGAGATGTAGGTATATGTCGTTCTTCGACTAATAAATTTCCGTTATTATAAATATCATATCTAATTGTTTACGCGAAAGCATTACTAGATTATTAACAGTTGCAAAAAACTACGGTCCTATTTAAATAAAAATAAATTGAATTAGCTAGCATTTGATATATATTTTTATTTCTTACGTTTTATTGCCATAACGACTAATAAAAAACAGGAATAATTTGAGAACACTCGGAAGCTCTTTGTATTGTGAATTATCTTTACTATGCTTTAGTGGGCGTGTATAATGAATGAAGCACCCATTTTGACTTTGTCAGGAGTGTCGTCATCCACTTTGATAATTCCCTACGATTGGATAACTGCTTGAGTAGATTCCTCAAATGGGCTGGGGATGTGAGGCGTAGTTTATCTTATTTGGATATTTTAACGTGAATGAATGATGTCGTCGAATAATGAATGTCCAATCATGCATGTCCGGTATAGGTACAAAAGCACAATAGTCGTTCAAAACTGACAGCACCAACATATTTCGATTAGTTGGAGCGGTAAACTGATTACAGAAGTAATTATTTTAATCGTATATATCTAGTACTTATTGTACTGTTTTTATCTGGTGGTCGTGGTGGTCAGTCATGCTCACTAAAATGGTTTGCTGATGGCGGCGTTGTGTATCGGGTCTTTGGTTTCCCTACAATATGGTTGAGATAAGCGATGCTGATGCATGTGTCATGCTTGTGAACGAGTGCCGTCTGTCGCGACTGGACAGCCGTTAATTGTCATGGCAAATATGTTATTATATTATTATTGTAGTATATTTCTTCTATCCATATTTATTTCTCATTCTATATTTTATCATAATTTTTAAACTAAACACGAAAACAAAGATCCTTCCGGAATTATTATTAAAGCTAGACAATTTTTCGCATCCATTTCTCGTAATAAAATGGTGGTAAGGAGTTTGTAGCTGCCATCGACGTGCTCGAGAGTCGTAGCCTCATTTGTGACTTGCCACTCGTAGGCACTCCGTTCTCCTCGGTCCTCCGTCCGCCACACACTCAGCACACTCATCGTTATCTAGCTCCAGCGCGTAGTAATTTTTTCAGTGTTTTTTAAATGAGTGCAAATTTTTACTGCATATAGTTACTTGCCTAAAATGTGTTTTAGCAAGCGATAGATTTCCAAATTCGGTTGCGCATGATTAGGATTTAGGTGTAGACCTTTTAATCTACACAATATAAAATAAAAATATGATTAAGTAATGTTTTTATTAATTAAACTAAGGATAAAATAAAAAGAGAATTCTAAATTACGGATGCAAAACGAAGCAATATTGTTTGCATGTCCACAACTAGATAGGTAGTTTCATTGTTTTGTAGCAGAAACGTTTACGCTTAGTTTCATCTTATTTGATAATTCAGCACAGAAACAATAACAGAAAATTGTAGTAAGTACGTACTTAGCTGGAAATGTTCTCGAAAGAAATTGTTCTTGCTTTGGAAACTCTTATGTCATGAACTTGAAGTGCACTGACAAGCGTACCTGGCCACTGTATAGATATATTTCTGAAATCCTAGGAAATGACGAGCGATTCTTGTTTCAGGCCGCGCAGAAAGGAATTGCTCAGTTATTGCATATGTGGCAAACACAATGTCACGGTGATTTCACTTGTTCATTTAGTATATGGTACATGGTTTGATTGATGGTAGGTCTCTTTTTGCACGTTCCCGGGGCGAAGGAAGTACATGAAGTATTTCCACGGGATCAATAAAAAAAAGGTCTCTTATTGCAAGAGTCCGCACTACCACCGCAGTGCCAGACGTTCGCCACCAAGCAGTAGTGTTGAAACTTTCGACATTACTGTGTTTCGCTTAGAAGGGCACTATAGCTAGTCCGCTGGATGCGAGTAGCGCAGAACCGGCATTGTGGCGATCTTTGGGGGAGGCCTATGTTCAGCAGTGGACGTTTTTCGGCTGAAATGATGATAATGATAGCTAGTAAAATTACTGGGAAGTCTCTTATAGACTAAATAAAGAATGTCTCGAGGTGACGAGCGTAGTGTGGTGCCACGCAAGACTAGTCCTGGGTAGTATACGATTGTTATGGGCAGGCGTGTCGCTTACCACCACGCAAAAGACTTACTAGGGAGGTCACCAGGTTGTATAATAAAATAATTTTTTTTATCGTTTTACAATGTCTGTTTGTAATATTTCTGGCTCACTAAAATCTTTGACTCGTCTTAATAATAAGTTGACTTGACATGACTTCGGTCATGCTTCGAACATCATTATGCGTATTACAATCGCTGTATGTATTGTGTAACCAGATTAGTTAATAATTTGCATCTTTATTTTGACTTTATTCGCCCGAAATGATGATGATATACTGCGCTCACCAATCCACCTGCCAAGCGTGGTGATTATGAAAATGTCCCATATGATCGCTCATTGTAGTGAGATCTATGTTAAGCAATTGACGTTGATGGGATGGTGTGTAATTAACTCTCTGAGTCCTAAGATATTCGATCAACTACACCACAAGCATTTACCAATTTAATTAGGTAATTTGGGACTCGCATCGTATCAGGTAAAATCATTGCTAAACAAATAAATGTTTTTTACTGAAATTGAGTAGGCTGGTGGTTCTCTAACCGTACACAATGATATCAAAAAGTTATTATATTTCCGATCTATTAAATGGTAATTAACAAATCACAAGAAAAACGGAAAATACTAATGAAATGAAATCATGAGTGTGGTCAGTATTTTGGGGGATCCCAACCAACATCTATTACGGTAGCCATTAAGGGATTTATGGTGTTTAATCGCTATCGTACAAGGCCGTAAAATAGTGTTAATGTAAGATACTAATGAATATCTATTAGCCACCTTGTTTTATTAGTTGTTCTAATTCACTAGCGTTAGGAGAACGTGATAGCCTAGTTGTTAAACCCTCGCCTTCCGAACAGGAGAATCTGACTATGCGAATATTCGAACCCGGCCGGCACCTCGGACTTTTCAGAATAATGTGCGGTTCAGAATTTGATTACCACTTGCGTTAACGGTGAAGGAATACCTCGAGAGGAAACATGCACCTACAACTGAGAAGGTTCTGAAAAAAGTGATCTCTGGTGTGTAGCCACCCGCACTAGGCTAGCGTAGTGGACTAAGGCCTAACCTTTCTCATCGGGAGAAATCGTGTGCCCAGCAGTGGGGCAGTAATGGGCTGATTATGATCAGGAAATGCATAAAATATTAGGGCGGTATACCACCACCTTTGTCCAATGTACATATATTCAAAGCAATAGGATCATCATCATCATATCAGCCCTCTCCCATAGATTTCCACACTTGTGTCATCATTTTGGGGGATATTTGCCAGTACTCACCACGCTTGGTAGGCGGGTTGGTGAGCGCAGTATGATTACTATTCCACAGAATGGATGCTGCTTGCCATCCCTGTGGTTTAGAGTCCATCAGTCGCCTTTTACGACATCCACGGGAGGAGATGGAGTGGTGCTATATTCTTAATCCGGACACCACACGGATAGCAATAGGATGATAATATCATTAAATTAACTAAAAACACTGTTTATTTGATCTACGAGGCTGACATAGGTATAAGTAAAAAAATACTATTTTAATTTTAAATTCTTTTGAGCTGTCCTAATTCAAGCCACCACGGATCCTACAGAGAATAAACAAATTCAGGGATAAATATTTTCAATCAAACAACAAAAACTAAATGGGAATGAAAGCAGTTTTTAATGAGTCGGAAAGCAACCAATGTCTTTAGTATACAAGGCACCTAGATAATAATAATAAAATAATGGTTTTATAATTCAATATGGTACTTGTCAAACATTACGTTTTGGACATAGGTATTAGATGAGTATCATGACGCCGACGTCAAATAAATTAAGTGACATACCACCCTTATTAAAAACTTTAGCGGCAAAAATGCTGTATGCATAGGGTCGTCATAACAAACAAATAATAGTATTGTCTTAGGTTTTCGCGATTATTACACATTATAATAAAACAATTTTAAACGGATTAAATCGCGTGTATTATTGATTTTTGTTTTTCCTGACGTTTCGAACACTTTGCAGGGTTCGTGGTCGCAGGATGACTGACAAATAATGATTCTTACTGACCCATATATACAGTCCATTAAGTATATCTTGAGCTCAACGCCAGGGACTTCCTTATAACTGTTAGAGATCCATAAAGTTTGAATAAATTTTACGACGCGATGAAGCTTATGAAATAACAAAATATTAAAACTGAATGTATTTATAACATTCCAGTCCATCCAATGGTTGACTGGAAGAGATCGCCGAATTGCGATAAGACCGCCAATTGTACCTTTTCTTTCATACGGTCAAAATGATGATTGTAGTGTTATTTTATTACGGTGTGCAATAAAGTAAAGTAAAGTAAGTAAGTAAGGGGGAACCCGGTCTTTTGATAGGCTTACGCGGGGACATGAGTCCAACGCGCAGAGGCCCTTTAGAGAATTTTAATCTAAAATGTAATGGGACACTAGGGGACTCTCCATGGCTGCACTATAAAATGCAGTCTCGGATTGTCCCCGGAGGTATGAAATGGAAACTACAAGTATAAGGCCTATTGTAATGGGTGCTAAATGGATTTAATACTAAGAAAAACGGGAAAAACGGCGTCTGCCTTTCAACGTTAAAGTGAAATTCTGTGGCAGACGGTGACTTGCCACTCACAAGATGGGCCCCCTAAATGGCCACCACTACAGGCGACAAGGAGCAACACCGGTGTGAGCGGCTAGGGGTGTAGAAAGGTGCGGCACCGGTTTCACCATCGCGCGTCTCGAAGACTCGGAGCGGGTTTCCCCGTTATTACGCCATTAGACACTTCCACCCCTGAGCATATAGCTCTGGCGGCCCCCCTCTGATCGGCCAACTAAGGCAAGCCAGATTTGAAAATCCTACGGGCACTCATGGGGTACCACTCCAACCAACCAATAAAGGCAAGCCGGAGACGAGGCCCTGACCGACTCTCTGGAGCATTCGGGTACGCAGTGTCGCCACTCACATTCAGCTCACCACAAACTGCCCTGCGTTCTATACGCTACTTACTATACTTTTCTATTTTTTCTTATGATATCCTTTTTTTTATATCAGAAGGTAGGAAGAAATCAAGCAGCTAGTTTAATCTACCCTCCAGGATTACCTTATCCCATGGTGAGATAACGACTGCCCAGAGGGGTTTATTATTATTATTATTTGGGTTTAAGAAAACATTTTCATTTATAGTGAAGGAAATCGAGTTTCCTAAATAATACAGGTGCGTCCTGATTATAATAGACAGACAAAGTAATCATGTAATGTACATGTGTCAAATTACAATATTTCAGATTTTTCACTACAAAAGGCGTTTTTACTGCGTAGTAATGAAACCTAGATATAAAAGGGAACGTCTACTTCATTAATCATTTACCAACTTCAACATCGCCTCAATAAATTGACGGTCGCTTCCAACAAACTCTTTTCAGTTTCGCATATGCGAGGTAGAGCAATATTTAATATATGAACATCTTTATTTATTGCCACGTTAAAAGCGAAAGTCTAGTCTACAGTTATAAAAGCCGGTGTTTCCTTAGTGCACTGCATAATTGTGCAATGCTGATTAGATGGCAAATACAACAGAAGCATGCAATTAGGTGTCGCACGCTATATGTCTTGTAATGTTATAATGTCTTGCTGATGGCGTTGTGTATCGGGTCGTTAAGTTCCCTGCAATGTGGTTGAGCTGAGGAACTGTTGCATGCGTCATACTCATGTGGGACTGGTCAGTCCATAACTACCATGCAATCTTATTTCTTATTTAAATATATATATTCAAATTACATTTTTACTTTAGGCACTAGTCTCCCACAGTCAATTTCTACAATACTGTAACTTTTTCGTTATTGTGATGAGAAATAAATATCTATCTATCTATTTTTAAATATATATGAAAACAATATACATTTAAAAATATATAAAATAGTAGCCCACTGGCATCAGCAACAAGCTACCGATGGTCCGGGCTCCAGAGAGAGGAGCTTCCTAACAATGTCAGCCGTGTCCAGGAGTACCACTTTATGTATCAAGCCCTTGACCCAGCTGCCTAAAGAGAGCTTGTTGAGGTGTTGGTCGAGGCTTTTGGCCATAAGGCCATTGACCTTAACAACTATCGGCACAATGATTGCAGAGTCTACCTCCCACATATCGACAGCCTCGTGCGCCTAGTCAAGATACTTTAGTTGTTCATCTTTCACGGCTTGCACGAGATTCTCTTCATGCGGGATAGTTATATCCACAATCATTGTGCAGCGCTCTACTCGATATATCACCACTATATCAAGCTTATTGGTTACAAAAATCCTGTCAGTGATGATAGATCAATCCCAGTACAACGTGACTTGGTCATTCTCGAGAACTGGGTCGGGCACATACTTGTAGTATGGCACTTCTGAATTCACAAGGTTGTATTGCAGTGCAAGTTGTTGGTGGATAATCCTCCATCCTTGGTTATGCCTGTGCAAGTACAAGACGAGAACAACAAGTTATTATTATTAGCCAAAGGACGTCCACTGCTGAACATTGGCCTCCCCCACAGAATTCCACAATCGTGTCAGCATTTTGGAGGGATTGGCCAATACTCACCACGCTTGGCAGGCGGATTGGTGAGTTCCACAGAAGGGACGCTGCTGCTCACCCCTCTGGTTTAGAGTCGCTTAGTCGCTTTTTACGACATCCACGGGAGGAGATGGAGTGGTGCTATATTCTTTATCCGGACACCACACGGACTAATCTTTTTTATGGGCACATTATTATTATACTTCATACTTCGCCTGTGTTGTACGTATCATCTTGTATGATGATCTGGGATTTTCTCATCTTTAACAAATTGATAAATTATCTTAATTTAGCATTTTAAAGAAACACTTTAAATTGTTAATAAAATTGGTTGATGCCTGACTGCCTGACTGAGACGAAATTCCGAAACAAACTCAATTACTCAAACTCAAACTACTATTACAATATTGTGTGGGAAAATGTAAGGCGATCCCTCCCATTTCGAGTTGGCCTTTCATGATTTGGATTCTGTTCTTTTCTGTATCCTATAACATTTTGTGGAGCTTTAATTCATTCGAGGTAAGGCATAACTACCGCTTGTTCACAAGCAAGTTATCCTTCTCGTAAAATAAATAAATAGCAGATTTAAGCTTGAATGGTGAACTTCAAACCTAATTTACTATCGACTAGTATTAACTTACTGTCGGCACGGTTGGTGCAGTGGCTAATATAGTCGGCTGCTGCGCTCCGGGTCGTGGATTGCCGCACGGCACAAATATTTTCATGATCTGCAGGTAGTTGTTCCGGGTCTGTGGCCGGGCCGGTGTATTGTGTGTGGATTTTTTGTCTGTACATGTACCCGCGACACAGAAGAAATCCTAGTGTCGGGCAAAGCTTTAAAAAAACCTGAAGAAATCCATCTGAAGAGTCCATTGGACTACAATACCATCAGTAGGAAATTTGCCTCACCTCACGACACCCCGAGCCACTCACGCCAGAGTTGTTCACTGTCGTCTGTAGTTGTGGCCATTTAGAGGGCTTATTTTGTGTGTGGTGAGTCACCGTCTCCCACAGTTTGAAAAAAAGTTGAAAGGCAAACGCCGTTATTTCCGTTTATTCCGTTAAGTTTTCAGTCCTTATAACACGAATTGCAATAGACCGTATCCATTGTAGCTTCCATCTCATATATTAGTCCTGCACCACCGAGGACAATTAGTGACTGTATTTCGATAGTTTAGTCATGGAGCGTCCGCGGTTAGTGCCCCATTGCATTTTGGATTAAAATACTCTAAGGGGCCTCTGCGTAATGGATTTGTGGTCGGACCCATGTCTCCGCGTATGTCTATCAAAATACAGGGATCCTTGCAGATTATAAATACGTGAAGAGGGAGACATGAAAATAATAATATCAAAAAGTTATTATTATATAAAACGTTTTACTGCAACCGCGCGTAAAGGTTAATTACACACACTCTTTTTTTAAATAAAAGTATATCTCTAATTGCGTAAACAACAATAACGGAAACGATTATTTAAATTGAAATTTGTTCAGACACGTTTTTTATTATTTTACCAATACCCTTTCTCAGTATTTTTAGCACAAGATAAACACGCTTTTCAAGCATAGTCGTGGAATAATATTATGCTTCATCTCGCGAGAAGTGAAAGCATAAAGTACGATAATATATGTGTGAATCTATTTCAGTTTCCTTTCGAGTAGTGGTCAACGTGCCGCTTATAGTATGTATAAACAACAGGAACATCACATATGGGGCTTGTGTCAGTCCCTTCCGCGGCGTCACGTCAGTCGAATGTTAACTAAAAGCTAGGGCGCGGGACGTTGGCCTTTCGCGCTTCCTATGTTACTTTACAACCGGTCAACCTTACGTCAATATTTTATTACGCCTTTGACAAAATTTTACCCTTCAGTAAACAGAACCGCGGCCTTAAAAAATAGAAATTGACTAAATTTAATCAGCAATTTTTCCGGTCAACTACGTCCATAATAAAATAAATACGTCATCACTTAGTCCAACTCGCAGCGGAACGAACACGAAAGTACAATAATAAATAAATCTTTAATCGCTTCCAGGTCCCGAAGTTCAGCCGGAGCAAGTCCCGAAAGGTGCTGGCATTCTATCGGGAAAGTTGTGCGCTGTAGCGTCCGTTCCACGAGTAATAAACACAAGTGCTGTGAACCTTAATTCAATACTAAATTGAATTTTAACATAAAATCAGTTTTCGAGTGGTCTCTGTTCGTGGGCGTTTTGAAACTTTTGTGTGATCTTCTCCTCCGGTCACCGGAGGTGTGAACTGGTCATCAAAATCGCCAAAGTGTCTCCCATAAAGTTGTCGGCTATGGACAGTAACTCAGTGTCTCCCATGCCGGAACTGGCGCCTATAGCGGAGTTTGACAAGTCTCCGCCATCACCGCCCAATGAGGAGGTACCTATGGACGACCTGCCTCCGCCACCTGCAACCATATCTCAAGCGGAGGGGAAGAAAATTAAAGTGTAAGTACCTTTTTCTATAGGTCTCCAGTGGAAATTCTACATGAACTTCCTTCGCCCCGGGGAAGGGCGAAGGGGTATGCCGCCGGACTCTTACCGGCTAAAACCACAGGAACGGTCATTTTCGGCACCGAAGAGCTCCAGGTCCTCGTAAGATCACATTAGAGCAAAGTGTAAGTACCAATTCAACGCTAAACTTTAATCAAAAATGTGCGTATCATATTTGTCATTCGACTTCCTATTAGATGAAGTATGTTGCCAACATAAACAAAAGCATCATAAGGTTTTTTTTGCATCAATGGTCTAGCTGATCTAATTCACTAATGACGGCTGGCACTGATTTTGCTTCATTCAAGTTGCACTGGTTTTAACAACTGTGATGCTGACTAAAGGGCGCCGGTTTGTCTTTTTATACATTTTTAAGCGGAATTAATGACTCCCAAACCCAAGTCGAATAAGTATATGTAGAAGTATGGAATAGACGCAATGGCATCGTAGTCTGTGTGTTGGCGCCAACAACGATTGCATTTTGCGCTCGCTTTAAAGCTTTTTATTTTCACTTTTATTGCAAACTAGCTGGGACCCGCGGTTTCACCCGCATTTAATTTAAAAAAAAAATAGAGTACTTCGACATAGACAGTTGACATAGAATGTATATATTGGATTAAAAGAGTTGTTTTTTGCGCAGAATCCTAATTATTTATCTAAAAATTGAAGAAGCCTAAGTTATTCCTTATAACATCAGCTATCTGCCAGTGAAAGTCCCGTCAAAATCGGTCCAGCCGTTTCGGAGATTACCCGGAACAAACAGTAAGACAGACAGACAAAAATATATATATGTACCGTATATACACTTTCATATGCATTTAGTAAAAAGCTGTTATTTTGACATTACAAACAGACACTTCAATTTTATTTATTTGTATAGATATGTGTCATGAAAGTATAGTATTTAAATGCAGAGTTACATTTGGTTTCAAATTATATAATGCGGCATGATTGTTTCCATTACATACTATTGCTGCCAATTAAGGGCATTACAAGTCGTACGTTAGAATTTTGAAAACAATCCGAGTAAGCAAACGTTATTATTTCAATTACAAGTTAAGGTTGATAATTCCTCATAAATTTATTTATTTATATACTTAATACATCAGGCGGGACGAGCAAGATAAAATTAATAGAGAATGGTTGACTACGAGGTCTGGAAATCATGGCTAGAGGCCTTTGCCCAGCAGTGGGATGATATGGGCTTACAGTAACAGTAACATAATATTGTACACAAAAGTTTTAAATAATACTACAGTACAAAAGGAGGCCTTATCGCTATCGAAGATCTCTTCCGGGCAACCTTAGGATGGAAAAGAAAAAATAGAAATAGTTATGAGGCGATCCGAGGTGTGATTATACTGATATAATACAATAATACAGTATATTAAAATATAGTGAGTTATTCAGTGTGGTGTCCGGATTAATAATATAGCACCACTCCATCTTCCCCCGTGGATAACGTAAAAGGCGACTAAGCGACTCCAGAGGACTCCAGAGAACCAGAGGGATGGACAGCAGCGTAACCCGCCTGCCAAGAGTGATGAGTACTAGCAAGTTTTTTTGACTTGTGGAAGTCCTCGTGGACTTCCTCCGCAATGGGAGGGGCGGCGGGACATCTATCTTAACGGCTAAAACCCCACGTTGTTTCTTCAATTTGGCTGGGGGTGAGTTGTGTAGGTATTGACCAAACTCCTGGCGGGCTGGCAAGGTTCCCCTAAAATGATGATACAATTATAGAAATCTATGGGGAGGCTTTGTGGGAGTGATGTAATAAAGACGAGATTATAATGCATTTGCATGTTTTGTCTACTTTGTTCCAGTGTTTACATATTTTACTTAAAATCTACTGAATGTCAAATGTGTATATTTGGTCATGTTGTCTGTAATTTTAAACTGTATCCAACTAGAAAAACACAAAAATGTACGTACATGTCATCATTTCGGCCGAATAAAGTCGACTGCTGGACACAGGCCTCCTCCAAAGATCACTACAACGACTGATATGGGTGTGTTGTGTGCTCATTGGGGGCTTTGCCATAATCGCCACGCTTGGCAGGCGGGTTGGCGATCGCTGTTGAGTTGTTAAAGTACTCCAAGGACGTTGCTGCCCATCCTCCGGCCAATCCCATAATGTAGGTATATATTCTTATTTTTCTAGTATAATAATAGGTACCTACCTATAATCTAACTAAGTACTGACCATTTGCAACAGTACTTGATTGTTAACGTTTTCAAGAACAAAAATAATAATATCTCGTTGAAGTTTTAATATAAATAAGGTAATTTGTTTTAATTAGAAATCTCTTAAAGCAGTTTTTTTACATAATTTCTTTTTTATGGTTGTTTCTTATTTCATTTTGATATTGTATATTTCGGCACTATTTGGCGATTTTCTTATATTTTTCGACTTCGAGCATTTGTAAGGCATATTTGCATGCACGGTTGTACTATTTTACGTTAAGCATATAATCCCGTCTCTAATGATGAATATATAGAGTGAAAGATCATCTATAACGGCCAACATTTACAATAATCAATGTAATGAAAAATCTTTGGATTTGAGATTGAGAATTTGTCTACTTTTGTGTTTATTGTAATCATATTACAAAAACAGATCAAGTTTAAAATCTACAATCTAAGATTAGATTAATTATAATTAACTATAGCCATAAATGAAACTAGAATTTAGAGAGAAAAGTTGTAAATGCTCAACAGAAATTTAAAAAGGTCAAGACAATTTTTTGGTGCGGTTTCAGGACTTTTTTTCTACGTATTATTCTATACGTAAGTTCGTTTATGCTTGTAAAATACTTGATAGTAATATTTAAACAGATCGTCAGCTCTAAACACTCTTGCGTAAGTGCGCAGATGCTAGAATTTCTTTCAGCGAATCTTAATTGCTATCGCAGCAGTGTCTGTAAAATACATCAACAAGAATTTGACTGTAAATCTTAGTCGTAAAAGGAATAATATGAAACGGTCTTTTTTATTTTTCCGGTGGATATACATCATGTACTTCCACGGCCCTGGAAAAGGCTGGAAGGGTATGCCGGACTCCTATCAGCTAAAAATCACCAGAGTGGTCATCTTTGGCACCGAAGGGAGGCTCCAGAAACTCGAATAATCTCTATCTAGAGCCACCCATTCGTGCAACACCTTTAGGCACATCGTGGAGGGGATGACTGTAAAGCGGTCACCCCTTCTACTACTTCTCGGGGGGACTGTAAAGGATTCCCCCGAAACCTTGCTATGCACTGTGCTGCGCACACGGCGACTTCCCGGAGGACGCTCGGTATGAGCACAGAGGGTTCCCAATAGGCGCACTCCCGACCCCCAAGGCCCCCTCACCATATAGAGATAGACACACGATAGACACAGATCCCGCTTAGCGATTTCCTTTTGGAGCATGATGGTCTCACAGAAGAAAACCACAGCACTCCAATTTTCATGCTCTGCCAGCATAGCCGACACTACTACTGGCGGACAGAGATCTTGCCTGATCCGATCGACCAGGATCGGCCGCTAGGCAGCCCACGCAGTTCATTCTCCGAGCGTGTGCTGTGCGGTCAGCCTTACAGGTTATGTAGGCATTATGCTCTTCATACCAGCCTGCTTAAGCGCTGGTACTCATTAGCGGCGATCGCAGAGTGGTGCTATATTAGCAGTCCGGACACTACATGAAATGTGATGCTACTGGATTGACCTATTTCAAACTTTGCATGTATATGCAGCGGATTACGCGTATATTATAGATTTTTGATTTTCGAACAATGCAGAATTAGTGGTTTCAGGATGACAGCAAAAAATGATTTATTATGATGAGTAATAATCACGACAACCTAAGACATTACTGCTGTAATGTTGTTTTGGTTAAGCAACCATTTTTTGAAACCTAGGTGGTAAGCAAACGTCCGGCTCGCCTGATGGTAAGCGGTTACCGTAACCTATGAACGCTTGCAACACACGAGATATCACTCGCGTATTGCCGACCCCGTGAACATCTTATGTAAAGGCAGCAAAGAATATACAAGTTGTACTAGAGAGGGTATCAAGCCGAATGGTAGTTGTAGTATGTACGTAGTTGCAGTATTAAATCACAGATCTTCTATCTTTTATTCTTATTTCGTTCTCTTCCTTTTTATTTGTGACCTTTCTGAGTAAAGAAGAAAGAAAGAAAGAAAAGTATTTTATTTGCACTATAAGGACACATACCTACAACAAAGACAAAATAAAAACAATTTGATTAAAACAATGAAATAAAAATCCTGTTGGGAAGATATGCGCGCAAAATGGTTGTCGCTCAGCATACTACTGTGGAGAGGCATCCCCACAGCGCTGATATTCTGCGACAGCCTGCGTCGATAGTAACGTCACTCGGTGCAGTCAATCCAATATAAAACAAGACGTGCGTATAACATGAAGATACTCAAGAATAATATATCTATTGTGTTTAATGATATAATAGTGTATAGTGTATATAAAATATAAAAAGCAATATGAAAACAGCAGTTAAAATAAAATAAAAATACAAACAAATACAACGAATATATGTAATGTAAATTATTGGCAACATTAGGCCGCGTCGCCGCCAGTATGTATTATACCTAACCGTCGGCTTGTTATAGGTACTTTTTCTGGGAAAACTCGTGTACACTACACATGAAAGAATTGTTAATATAAAGCTCCAAATTGGTCTATGACATTTAGGTACGGGAACATATTTTTGAGGGGTCACAAGTACTATGTAAGCATGTAGAGCATCGTAATCAATTCACTATAGTATTTTATTACCCTACGTTTATTGTTTCCGTTGCCTATTCATATAGGTATTAATACATGGTGCTTGTTACTGTTAAATGGAGAGCAGGGACAAAGGTGTACTGTTTACAGACTGTGTTTTAGATACCTATGGTGTTCATATATAGCAAGCCAATCGTTATTTTATCAGGTAAAAACGGCCTTCTGCTGACGTCTTTTGCAAAACTCAATAATACCTTACATGAACTGGGAGTTGAACCCTGTTATTCATGTTGGGCAGCCTTGTTTCAATGAAAATGACGTAGTCCATATCCTCTAATTATAGGTGGTATGTCTATTGCAAGGTTCCGTAGATAAGGATCATCGGAGGGTTAGATATTCTGCCACCAAGCGTAGTATTTAAACATGTCTGTTCAAGTTTGAAGGGCCCTGTGTACCGTGTAGCTTTGGTCACGGACAGGGCTACCGCATATCACCCCGTGGGTGTCGTAGAAGGCTACTAAGGGAATTTAGAACCCAGTGCGTATCATTCAGTACTTTGGGTACACCACCAACACTAGCATACCTAAGAAGGTTTGGTGTCAGGCAGGCGTCCGACTGTACAACTCTTTTGCAAAAACCTTTGCAATATGACTAAACAATATAGCACGTACCCCAAGCAACTTGGGACCAGGGCAGGAAGGAACTGTCATGTCATGTCAGCCAAAGAACGTCCACTGCTGAACAAAGGCATCCCCCGTAGATGGGGCTTGTGAGATATTTAAAATACGAGTTATTTTAACGAATGTCGACGAAACTCGCATTGTGGTGTCACGCAGGAGTAGTCCTGGATAGCATTATAATAGTTATAGGCGGGTGCTTACCGCCAGGCGAGGACACGCTCGTATCATCACTAAATAGCATTACAAAACTATATATTTTTAATTGAGACATCATCATCCTATCAGTCAAAGAATGAACAAACGCCCAATAGATTTTCACAATTGTGTCTTTGGATGAATTAGCCAGTATAGCAGGCGGGTTGGTGAGCGCAGTATGGCTACTGTTCCACAGAAGGGACGCTGCTGCCTATGCCTCTGGTTTAGTGTCCCTTAGTCGCCTATTACAACATCCACGGGAGGAGATCAATTATCTTTGTAATAATAACTCAACAATCAGCTCAGTTCACTTGCCGTTTGGTGTCGGCTAAGAATACCACCACCCCATCTCATCCCGTGGGTGTCGTAAAGGGTGACTATGGGATTAGCCGGAGGATGGGCTGCAGCGTCCTACGAGTACATTTATAACATATCTGCGATAGCCAAACCGTCTGCTAAACGTGGCGATTGTGGCAAAACCCCCCAATGGGCCTACATCACAAAACCATACCGGTCGGCCGGTGTGGCAATCTTTGGGGGGCTTCTGTCCAGCAGTAGAGTTTATCGGCTGAAATTATGAATCAGTTCACATCACTTTATTTTATTCGATAATGTATATTATTCCTGGATATAAAAAACAGATACTCGGTAACCTACTAAGCACTGGATTAAACATTAAGTAATTTTATGTATTTACCTTATGGTTTATTCATTCAAAGGACAGTCGAAATCTCGGAAGTTCGTACGAAATTTTGTTGTTGATTTTCATGGAGTCCCTTTGATTCGCATTTTTATTAAATGTCTAATATACTTTGGCATACATTTTAATAGGGGCATTTGGGCTATATATTTTCGGTGGAATTTTGAGCCACGTAACGTTATACTAATGAAAATAAACAAAGTTTAGTTCAATAGAACTTGAGTACACTGTGGCAGTAGGTACGGTAAGGTACGGTGTTCACATAGCGCAATAATTAATTTACAAAACTTACATTTTCTCGAAGTGCATCTGGTTTTATCATTGTGTTTATGTCAAATACATAATGGTCATTTAGATACCAGTTCGTGATTGTAATTATGCCATAATATTGTCATACGTTTATAATATTATAATTTAGATTGATATGCTTCTAAATCATTATAGGTACTCACAGTAATTACGGTAAAAAAAAGTTATGCCTTAACATTTATGCAGAATTAATATTAAACGTAACGACCAATAGGATAAGTAAAAGTAAGCCGTGATAAATTTATTACATAAGATTTTATGCGAAACAATAGTGAACCGTTTTTTACGTTTGAGAAATATTTCGGTTGTGTATCGGAAATACCGGGGTATGGCAAATATCTGAAGAGCTTATAAAGCCGGATATTGATTTTCCACGAATCCGCAATCTCTTCGGATAAGTAGGTACTTATGTAGATACATTCTGAGACTATCTATAAGATGAGATTATTGGCTTTCAGGATTAGTGGAAAGGATCAAATACTGTTCGTACATTATTGTTTTATCTAGCTTACTGTTCATGTGTGAACGAGGTTGACGGTGGGTCTCGGGGTGGGAAGTTCAATCCTAGGAAATATAAAAGACAAGTATTTACAGCGGTCATTGGAATTGTGCCCTTTTATGGTCCGTGTGAGCATGCATTAAAAATCCTTAAAATACTTTGTTTTTTACAACAAACAATATCTGTGCTGCGTATGTTTACCTGAAAAACATCCGGGCAACGATGTGAGGCAACGAAACATTGGATATCAGCGGCCGAAACGATAAAATCGCTCATCATAAATTCCTGTAAAAAAAGTGCTTGTAATAATTAGGCCAAATATGGAACGCCAATTAATATTAAGTCCCGCTTTAACTTTTTGAGATACCTGGTTTCCTACCGAAAACTGGTTTCTCTAACAGTTAAAGCGTGACTTAATATTAAGTGACGTTTCAGTATTCAACCGTTAGTCCACTAAATACTAGTGTGTCTTGCCAGAGTCCGCATAAAAACTTAAAAGAGGAAACGGGATTCTTTTGGACATATGACGAAAGATATAAAACGATTTTATTGTATAGAGAGAACGATATTGCATTATTATATTTTGGAAGGACTTTGTAACGCACAAGGTCTGTGGTGCATTTCATCATCATCATCATTTCGGCCGAAAAAAGTCCACTGCTAAACACAGACCTCCCCTCAAAGATCACCACAACAAACGAAATCGGTGTGTTGTGTTTGTGTGTGGTGCATTTAATTAAATATAAATACTTTACATTATTCTTTTTAGATGTTGAGTAGGTTGGTTTTATTTTAATCTATAAATTAGACGTTTGAATTACTCCAATCATAAAGGCTGCTGTCATCTGTTGAGGATAAAATCTTTTTATCGGCCATCTTTGATCTTCACTTTTGTGATGGATGGTATCGGTACGAACGATAGCCACCTGATAGTTAACTTAGTATGGCTATGTTCCGCTAGATGGTGCTACTTTTACGTTAGGCATATTTCATTCTCAATTAAAAAAAAATAACATCGGCACTTACAGTCGTGAAATCTTATCGTCAATAAACAATAGAAATGTATTTTATGTATGTATTACAAGAAAATGACTATGATGTAAATTCTACATATATTTTTTCTCTTTCTAACTTGTTCGTGAGCATAATTGGTGATCTCTGTCTCACGTGAAAGACTGGTTACGCCGAAGTAGGGCGCTTGCCGTGTCCGGACCGAGTCGAGATCTCGGAGAGTGGCTACACGCACCTCGCGGGAAACATGCTCATATGACAAATTGCCGCCAAAATCGATTTCTAATTTTCGAACTATATTTCGAATTTCTTTTTTCGACCGAAAGTGTTGTGTTCTGTGTTTTTTGTAAGAATTTTAATCTGTTTCAACTGTGTTTTCTTGATCTGTGAGTTCAATTAAGAAGAAATGGCACGAGGAAAGACTCAAAAGTATGTATATTTTTATTTTATGAATATGTTTTACAGAGTAGTTTTAACTAACATTGTAACAAAACTGAAATATCCACATCTCCAAATTTTTTTGAGCAATCAATTTGGCTGAAAGATTATATTTTATATTTAATTATGATTTAAAGATCTTTAAACAGCTCTTTCTTAAGTACTTAGTATTTCTTTTCGATTGTACCTACATCCTTGTTTACTGCTGGTGTAAATGAGTGCATGTGCGCGTTGTGATAGATAAGCGAGTCCTGTTTGTGAACATTCTTAGATTTGTATGCTTAATTAGTATAATTACTGTGGGCTACTTTGACAAATCTGACTAATGAGACTATACGCATTGTTGAGAGAATGACAAAAAATGTATATATTGGTATACATATATATTTACGGTACAACAACAACAACAACAATGCTGTAGCATTGCAATTCTGTAAGAACTCACTAGCAAACGCACTTCTGAGTACGCAATAAAATCTCTAATTTAGTATTGTTTTTACTACTTTTCACTGCGGATTGAGAAGTGATTTTGCTAGTGAGTTCTTGTCACTATCACTATAACTGCTGTTTACGGTTCAATAAAGAACTAGTTTACAGAGTTAAAAAACACAACAAGAATTTAAAATTGTGTGTGGAATTTGTGTTTGTAAATGCACCCACGACACAGGAGAAATCTTAGTGTGGGGCAACGTTAAAAAAAAACAGACTAAATTAGGTTTTTTTTCGATTTCATTCAACTTATTTGGCCTAATAATTGCACGCCGACGTTGGAAAAAGAGCAGCATTTGCTTACGTAGGGATTATGGGTATTATCAGTTATTACACTGCTAATAGTATAACCATAATTGAACATTAATATTGATTGCTAATGCGCTATTCCTATTGATTATTAACTTATAATGTGTAGCCGGTTTTATTATTAATTTATATTTACTAAGAAGTGAAAGTTTGTACTCAGGTATAAAATATTTAACCCGTATGGCGGACAGGATAAATGATAGGGTGATAATACGTTTTGTGAGAACAGTAATAATACGGGACGTCCGCAATTATACCACTTTATTTACTAGCAACTCGTCCAATAAGGTTGCCGTTAATGTGACCATGTTTTTTATCGATACGAGGATGATACAAAGTAGTCATGGTTTCTAGGCGGTGACGGTTTCTAAGTGATTACTACGGGACTGTGAGATAGTTTAATTATGGCAATTTTTGTACTGAGTCAACACTACTCCGAATTATCTTTGTCAATATACCATTCACATATCAATGATTAATATTAGATACCATCACCAACCCGCCTGCCAAGCGTGGTGAGTATTGGCAAATACCCCCCAAAATGATGAGACACAGTTGTGAAAATCTATGGGGGAGGCCTTTGTTCAGCAGTGGACGTATAAATGGGCGATATGATACGATATGACTATTCCAAAATTGTAGAAATCGACGAGTGCGATAAGACCACCCTTATTTTTCTATTCCGGTGTACATTAAATAGTATTCTATTGTATTGTACAGTTATTATTACTACGAGATAAAATTCTCAATTGCTTTAACCGTTTGACTACACACAAAACTAAACAGTGCCCACATACCTAACCGGCAGACAGTACCATTGAATGTTATAGATACGGGTGTATTCGTTTTCCAAGTGTTATCTTATTAAATCTAATAATTCGCCGAGTGGGTCGCACAGAGAGCTGGGAGCCAGCTACCGCGCCAGGAAATGGAATGAAATTGACGCTGTTTATTACAGGCGGGAGACAGGCACGACGAGACCGTGAGACGGGGCACCAATGCACACGCCTGGTGCTGTAATATTAGAGTTGTACGATATCTTTAATATATCTAAGCTATAGTTGAAGAGGCTTTAATACAAAAACTAACGCGTTTGTATCGGTCTATTGCAGTTTGGTATACCTGCATAATTATAATTTTTATTAGCAGCTAATCAAGCAGATCTCCAAATACATATAATATTTGTATCTATTGAATGTATTCACCGAAATAATTTCGTATTTTAAACGCGAATCGTTATGCCATGTTTAGTTTCAATAACATATTTTTCGCTGGTTTTTACGATTGATTCATAACCTTCATGAAATCTTTCCCAAACTGAAAACAATAAGATTGGAACGATTTTAAATACATAACATTATGTATTAATACAAGTCTCTGCCGTAAAAATATGGTTTTGTTGTCCATAATTATTCACAGTGAATAAATGTACATATATTTACGTGTACTTGTCTTCTTAACTGAAATACCAATAGTGTGCAAAAAATAACTTTTCAATATTTTTATGTTTTCTAAGACTAATTTAGGCAAAATATAAGTCAAAGAATTTTAATTGCAGAGACTACGTTCAGAAGGACCAAAATAAACTATATTTGTTAGCTACGTAACCCAGATTTCTAAAAAGTAAAGTAATATAAATCTTCCCGCAGTTTTAATATTAATCGAGCTAAATACCTCCTTTCTAACAAACATTTTAAGAAACATATTAGATAAGGTACTTGATTTCAAATTTGAAATCTAATTCTATTAAAAGCAGATTTACTCCGGTACGAAGCGCTTTCGGCTATAGACGACTGTAGTGGCTGGCGAAGTCAAGGCGTGGGTTTATTTTCATCTCAAAACTTGTAAATCTATGTTTTACTACGAACTTTACGTATTGCTTCAAGAAAATACCACAACAATATAAGCATAAAGTAGAGTTAGTTAGCAGTTAGACACGATTGTATAATACCTATGAACCTCAGTCGGTCTGCGAGGCGTTGCGTTGGTATCCGCAATGGCCACCAGATCCCGTCTGACAACACATTTGCTCTGATTTATTGCGGAAACTGAGTGCGGTGCTACCAGACGTGAACCTATCTCTTTATCTCTTCATGAGTACTTATGATTTATGGCAACATTGTTATGCAACTGGTGTCGTGCACATTTGGAAATTGGAATTCTAGCGTAAAAAGCCGTTTGTACGTGTCAAGAATAAAATAAATCACCCGTTGCATAGTTAAGCAATTATGTGAAGAAAGACCGTATCTTTTATACTAATAAACTACATGAATGGATAGTGCAATATTATGTTATAATTTAACTAATTCTTGCAAGAAGCCAGATTTGTTAAATTAAATATCATCATTATACCAGCCAAAGGTCTCCCACTGCTTAACAAAGCCCTCCCCAATAGATTCCACAATTGTCGTCACTTTAGTGGGAATTTTATTACAACACCCACGTTAGGAAATGGAGTGGTGCTATATTCTTAATCCGGACCCAACAAATATTAAGTCTTATTTGAACTTGAAGAAATGCAAGCATAAACGAAATAACTAATATTCAGTACTATTTATTATTCTTCATCTTCTTGATGAGAATATCCGACAAGGTTTGCTATCAACTCCGCGAATAATTTAATGTCGGTTGTCACTTTTAGCACAATGGGTAAGTGGTTGGCTGACAGCCTTTGGTTTGGGGCTTCGATCCCCGAAACGGAAACGATTTGAGCATATGAGATTTATGTCCATTAATTCTATTCAGGGTACAAAAAAAAAAAATTAAGTACATTTGTTATTAGTTCAGCAATTTTTTATACATTAAGGAGATTGTCCCTGACGTTGTAAATATCAGTAATAAATTTGTATTGGTTTGGTTTCACATAATCGCTACCACAGTATGCAAACAACGGACGATCGTGCTCGGGCGTAAGTATACAGAATAGCTAGTTTGTTGATAAATATCTATCTTAAACCCTTTGTGTATGAATAAGCTCAAATTGTTCACCGGTAAGGAATTTTATTTTACTACTATTTTACAATCCTTATTTTAAGTTGATTGTGTCCTAAAAATTTCGTCCTCATGGTGATCCTAAACTAGAGGATGACATGCAAATGAATAAATAACGAAGTAAATTAGGATTCAATGCGATTGCTCAACAGATTCGCCGCTTGTTTACCTAACCGTCCGAATGCCATTAACTAAAGTTTCACTCCATAAGGAAGTCCAAAAAGTTAAATTACTGGTTCTGAGTTCATCATCGTTTCAGCCTAAGAATGTTCACTGCAGAACTAAGGCTCCCAAGCGTAATTATTTCTACAACGACCAGTTACATACCGCCCGCTTCCAGCGACCTTCACCAGGTCGTATGTCTATCTCGTTGGAGGCGGTCTAGGTTGTAAGTTAATCTGAGAGAAATTACAGGAATTCTGAAGAATAATTACTAAGAAAGAAGAAGAGAATATCACGGCTTTGTTTCTAATTGGAATAGACTATTGTACACACGTATTTCACTGATGATGGAATCTAGAGCAAGTTGTGGAATCATCATATCAGCCAAAGAACGTCCACTATTGAACAAAGCCTCTCCCATAGATTTCCACAATTGTGTCGTCATTTTGGGGGTACTTATCCAGTACGTATCACGCTTGGCAGAAGGGATGCTGCAGCCCATCCCTTTAGTTTAGTCCCTCAGTTGCCTTTTATGACATCCATGCGAGGAACGGTGTTAACTTCTAAATCCGGACAAGGAAAAAAGTTGTGGACCCCAAACACTATATTTTATTACCCCTTCCCCAGAACAGAGGATGCCCATGACAATGTCACCACGAGCCAGCTACTAAAGATTACTTATCAAAAACCGTAATACGTTGCATGCCACAAAATAAAACTTAGAACCTCAACCTTAGTAGCTTCGACTGCGATCATTACACCAACAAAAGTTAAGTTTGTAAGACTGTATTGTAAATACTAGGGGGTTATCATTGGAATTCAAAGAGTATAGCTTCAAGGGAAAGGTGTCTTTTTTAATGGCTCCTTAACATTTGTTTAAATTCTATCAACTACAAAAGATTGTACCCAATATGTCACCGTCTAATACAACTATCATAGGTGACCATCAAATGCATTATATTTTCGTAACTAATGTGGCAGGGCGGTTAGTGTAGTGATTAAGCGCTAGGCTTGCTGCTCTACGAGTCGCGGGATCCATGTCTGCAAAGTAACCTAGACCTAAAAATAATTTACTTAATTGTGGTAGATATATGTAAGAGAGAACAGAAAGTATGTTTACTAATCCAAAAAATAAATGATAATAGGACCAAAAATGAGCCTCAGAGTTAAGATTCAATCAGAATGGTTGTTTTGATATCGGCTCATGTTCATCTCAGCTGGATTACATATGCGGTGTGTTAATGATATCGAATCGAGCCCATCAAACCATCACTTTCTTTTAAATGCCTAACATTAATTTAAGTACCATCTACTCAAATGCATTATTATTCAAACTTCAATCTTTACACCAAGACATAGAACTCAAAACCCGTGCTTCTTTAATAAGCGAGAATAGCTCGCATTGTTGTGTCTAAATCACACACCCGATTTTAGGCTGTATTTCCAATTGTTTAATAGCTAGTATGGTGTGTTTTGTACAGATAAAGGGGAATGCCTATCTGCCATACAAAAAACATAGAGAGAGAGAACTCCTGAGATGAACACAAATGAATTATTCACCAAATTGTACTTCAAATCGAAGAAAACCCATTACAATTTCATTAATTATCTAAAAACTAGGGAGAAGCCAGTTTTTTTTGGTGAAAGGTACCTTTTTTTCTAGGTTAAGATACAGAATACATTATAGTACTGACGTAGTTAGGGATTTAATAATCATTATTTCATGATCATTATTTCACCTGAAAAACTCCACTGCACAGAACCCTCTCCCAAAGGTTGCCACAACGACCGGTATGGGTTTGTGTTGTGTGCTCATCGAGGGTTCTATTTTGCCATAATCGCCATGCTTGGCGGATGGGTTGGCGGTCGCAGTTCAGTTATAAAAATACTCCAAGGATGCTCCTGCCTATCCTCCGGCTAATCCCATAGGCACCTTTTACGACACCTATGGGATGCGGTTGTGCTTTTCTTAGCTGGCACCACACGGCTGCAGTGCATTAATTAAACAACAAAATAAACATTCTGCAACGGCAGTAACAACGTAATTCAAGTCGCAAAGGCAAAACAATAAATTAATGTATTGAACGAATGAATTTTTTTGATACGATATTAAATTGTCACTAAGGCAAAGGAAATGTGCTTCATGTAGCCTAAGATATGATATAAGCTTTGTAGTTTTAAAAAATGTTTTGATTTTATTTATATGCATAGCATGCTTAGATGATCAGGAAGTCATGTCATATAATCATAATATGAATGGTTTATTATAAATATAAATCAATCATTTCCTTGATAACATTAGTCGTTAGACGACAATCAAATTCAATACAATAATGATAGCTATAAAAACTTGAGAATAATGTTTTAATTCATCATCATCATTTCGGCCGAATGAAGTCCACTGCTGGACTCAGGCCTCCCGCAAATATCACCACAACGACCGATATGGGTGTGTTGTGGGCTCATTGGGGGGTATTGCCATAATCGCCACGCTTGGCAGACGGGTTGGCGATCGCAGTTGAGTTGTTAATGTACTCGAAGGACGCTGCTGCCCATCCTTCGGCTAATCCCTTAGTCGACTTTTACGACACCCACGGGAGGAGATGGAGTGGTGGTGTTCTGAGCCGGCACCAGACGGCAATGTAAAAATGTTTTAATCATTCATATTTTATTCTAAATAGAATTGAGGACTATTGGTAGTTTCTGTTCATTTCAGGCATTCAATGGGCATTCGTATTCCCCTTGCTAATTTGCCGCACGACGTAAATAAACACTGGTCACTTTTACAGTGATACCAATGATAGGGGGACGGTAATGACTGCGGTCGACATTTGAGGGACGGTAGTTGTACAATTACGTCCCCGGTGGATGTCAAGTTACCGTCAGAAATATCGGATACACTTCATTACCCACAGGATTTTAAAACCTTTTCCTTGTACAATATTGTAATAATTGTTTAGTAAAAATGTACTACGAAAGAATTGGCTTTCTGTAGTGTCTGCCATCCCTGGTACCTATATGTTACTAATTACTGTTATGTATGTTTAGGAAAAATATGGATATGTATGGAGAGTGTAAATGTTATTTTTTATGTATGCATACCAAAACTGTTCCTGTAAGTACATTGCCTTTATGGTCCATAATTTTGAATAACCCATTCATAACTTTCGTTGGTGTCATTAATTCAATTTTGTGCAATACTGTTGCTTTATGGGTGGTCAAACAGCGGTGGCGCGGCGATCGGCTTTAAATCGACAACGTTTCCATCATTTATGCAGAATCTTGTGGTTTCCCTACAGATACGCATACTCTCGTGTGTACATTTCAAATGTTAGTATTACAATAATTTGTTATAATTCAACAGACTATTAGCTTCAAACGTATTTATTTGATTGCTTACTTTCACTAAGCATATTTATGTTAACTTTCAACTTTCCTCAGCAATTATTGTAAAATACACAGACATAAATATTAATATACACAAAAAGATCTCTCTGAGCGATACGTATATAAAATAACATTTATATTATTTCTTTTGTTTGCCTAATTTACTTCATATATGTATTTACTATTTAATCTTGGCCCTTAATAATGGCCCTGACTTAAAAAAACTTAAATAATTTGTTTATATTAAAATATATAATGCGCCATACATAGCCTTCATACACCATCTCTTGCATTATTAAGGTCATATACACACTCTTTTTTTTTCTCTTTTTTCTAAAAAGCAAAGAAAAAAGAAAAGAAAAGAGATATACACACTGTTTTATTCAGCTACCGTGTTAAGTATGGGTTAAGAATATCGCACTAATCCGTCTGTTCCCGTGGATATCGTAAAAAGGTGACTAAGGAGCTCTAAACAAGAGGGATGGGCAGCAGCGTTCTTTTTGTGGAACAGCAGCCATTCTGCGCTCACTAACCCACCCGCCAAGCACGGTGAGTACTGGATAATTCCGCCTAAAATAGCGACACAATTGCGGAAATCTATGGAGGCCTTTGTTCGGCAGTGAACGTCCTTTGGCTGGTAATTATGAAGATGATGCCTCACTGTTTTATTATAAGTACCTAAGAGGTCCATCAAAACAGTTATCAATCTGTCTATGGCCCGAACACGTGTACAGGTACCCGAGCAACTTATCGCGATCAACAATAGCTCGCTGGGTATAATCCTCCATTATTCTATGATAACATTCCCTTTCTATCAGCCTTACAAACAAACAAGTCATTTTATACTTACATGTTTATACACACAACAGAGCGAGCCAGCACTGCTCCCAGCCACTTTCATATATTGAGACGGACGTCTGTCATTGCACCAGACCTTGGCACAATCTATTGTATCCTCCTCATAAATCCCAACACCCACTCAACGTGTTTACTTCTGGATGTAACTGATTGGTGAAATTATTCTTTATTTAATACTGCAGCAACTCCCGGGACTTTACTGCCTTGTATATACCTACAACTACAACTGAAATTCATGAAAACGAAAGTTTGAATAGAGTGGAATGGCTTAGTAATTGGATTCTATCAAACACTTTTACATCATATTGAAATAGAAGAGGTCATACATGAAAACGTTTGAAGATGAATGCCGGAAAAAAATCGGGGCCAGTTCGTTTTCATTTTACTTTTTAAGACTTACATACATCATACGGCACGGTTGGTGCAGTGGCTGATACAGTCGGCTGCTGCGCTCCGGGTCGTGGGTTCGATTCCCGCACGGAACAAATATTTGTATGATCTACAGGTAGTTGTTCCGGGTCTGGGTGTATTCTATGTGGAATTGATGTCTGTAAACGCACCCACAACACAGGAGAAATGCTAGTGCGGGGCAACGTTTAAAACACAACTGCCAATGGATGTCCACTCTGAACAAAGGCCTCCTTAATAGAATTCGAAAAACGTGTCGTAATTTTAGGGAGAACTTGCCAGTACAGAAGATCCCCAAAATGTCGACGCAATTGTGAAAATTTACGGAGGAGGCCTTTGTTCAGCAGTAGACATCCTTTGGCTGATATGATGATGACTATTATGTTTATTTCTGGTATTTATGTCGTGAATGTCGCTTTTCGCCCGGTTTTCTGATTTTTAATCAGACATTTACAATCTTAACATTGAAGATTTCGTTCTCGTATTGAGTTAGTTAGTTTTGTGTCCATATTATCATACGATATTATGGACACAAAATGATGGCCTATATTGAATGAATGTTTCATATCAATCGAGTAAACCGTTGTATCGGAATTCGTAACAAACAAACCAAGTACGTAGCTAGGTACCTAATCGAGTAAATGAACGAGTTTCATTTGGTACTTGTCGATTTTGATGACATTCGTAGCGATAATATTTTGTATTTCGTAGCGGTAATTGTTATGTAGTGATAAAATAGCCTTTGATAAAGAAATGAGCTTTTAGGTACATTTTTTTTCTGTTACCTGTAGTTAATAGTATGTTTTTACTTATATACTATGCATTGTTCGTATATATTTTTATGTGAGAGTAATTTATTAAATATTTAATTAAAACACGACCAGGGAAATCTGCGAAGCTCGGGGGATAAAATACTTTACTTTCACCGTCCGCCAGTTTTGAAGAGCCCTCAAATGCTTTAAAATAAACCTGTACAAGATAAATCCGACGGGCTGGTTCCTTTGTCCCACTTTTCAAGTACTATAGTCGTGCAATTAAGGCTTTTCTACAAGTCTGTCAAGTAGAAATAAAACTGTCTGCAGAGGAATATTACGATATTTCGTACTCAAATATCTTGCTTCCCGCTGACAATGGCGTCTGTGATGGAACTTGAGGGTTGAACCTTAATTTTCTTTTTATCTGTAAAACGAGACGTCGTTTTTTTTATTAAAGAACGGGATTCGTATATATTAGAAACGTGGAGGTTTTCTCTCTCCAGTGAAGATTCTTCATGAACTTCCTTCACCCCGGGGAAGGACGAAGGGGTATGCCGGCTAAAACCACTGGAGAGGTCATCTTCGGCACCTAAGGGAGGCTCCAGGGCTCCAGGTCAACCAGCCAGCCACCTACAATGGCGTCCACCAGAAAAAACACAACTCAATAAAACTCGGTTTGTCTCAGAGAAATGAATAACTGTCAACGAAAGTAATGAATAAGGAAAAACGCAGAGCAGGAAAGAAGATACGTTCCACTTCGTAGCAAGCAGGAGACAGAGAAAATACTATAGGCCATAGGCACAACAAATGGAGGTTTACATCTGGGATAAGCTCAGTTGCCAAGCATTACGGGACTACGAGTGCAAAAATGTTTTTGTTTTATAATTTATTTACAGGTCCGATGTTGTCAGCTATTGTGACTGATTCCAATAGTATGTAGGTATGGCAAAAATACTTGAACGCACGGAATTTCGTCCTAGTTGAAACAAGGTCAGTATAGTAAACAACTCCGGATGTATCTTGCAAGCTTTCAAATATAATATCACGGTCATCTAGCTAAAGCATGCACTCCCACAGGATATTATGCTGTGTAGATTTTACGTATTCACAGTCGTCTGGTATTGAACATTTCCAGAATGGTGAGAAACAAGCTTTAAACTAAACAATTTACTGTTAAACTTACCATGACCCGTGAGAAATTGAGCCAATCAATGATAAGCCTCTAACCATGTGCTTGCCAGACGCTCACGAACGGATGGATAGAACTGCTATGCATTGCTATTTGGCTAAGAGTTTATCACAAACATCAGTATGTGGTTTGAACAATCTGCAGATTTTAACACGATCACGTTGTGGTTAAAATCCCGCGTACATTACTACTCTCGTTGAGTAGTACATTGCAGCATGATCGACTGATAACGCACCTGCTAGTAGTGCAGGCAGAGCTTTACACAAGAATATGAACGAATATCAACGCTAAACGTTGACTTTGGAATGAAATTTACGTCGTACGGCGCTGATAGTAGCCCTATTGAGCCACCCTGGTGAACCATGACATATATAACCTAAGTAGATATATATATATATATATATATATATATGATAGACCCCATGTAGCTGTTAATAACTGATACCCTTGTCTGGGCATGAAAGTTCCTTTTAACTTTTAAACCTACCTCAAAAACATTCTCAATTCGAGGCGTATTTTTTTCATCTACAGATTGAATGTGTTCAATGAAAGAATAATTTATCTCCAATACAATACCAAGATAACACACTGACTCTTTTAACGGTAATATTATTGAATTTAATACTTGGCGATGTTTTAAGATTGTTTTTTAAATAAGTTGAAAGGTTATTGTGGTGCAAACATTCAACGATTCTTGTTTGGCTATAAGACATTTATTAAGACGAGCAATACGATTTCGGTATTCCTCTGTTTTAACCTATTTTTTTAAAAACAAAAGCAGCACCCACCTTGTCGTTTCATGTGCGAAAGCAGATTATCCTGAGAAACTGCATCTGGCAGCTTTAACTTTTCGTACCCATTTTCCACTACAGAAATAGACAGGAAAAGGCTCTCAGAATTTCCGGAGCGCTGTGGTTGTGTTTGACAGACGGCATGACGTCATAGACGGTCGGAAAAACCGACGAATGTCGTACGCAGCTAACTTTTATGACAATGAAAATTGAACTGATGCTCAAATGAGTTAGTCCCTCTGTTTTTCTGAGAATTGTCAAATGTTTCTTGCCTTGAATCGACGTAAAAAAAGCCAGTAAGATAAATATTTGCTCTAAGTTTGATGGTTACTAGCAAATGTAATATAGGACTTTATATGATATCAAATTAGGAATTACAATCAAGATATCACTCTACAAAGTCGAGGATTCAAGCAGCAAGTAAGTTAATATGCAAAATAGGTAAATTTTTTGCCGACTACATAACTGAAAGATAAAGGTTAGGCAGTAATCCTTCCTACGGTAACCGTTTAGAAGTTTACGTTGCCCCTGGTAGTTTAACAAGTTTGTTACTTAATATATTGATGGACGGTCATCAGAATACAATCTATCGTTTCAAACTTCGTTCCGTTCCTTCGTTCCAACTATCGTTCCTATCTTCCGTAAATATAAACTTTGCCGCCGTATAATTATAAAAATATATTTAAAGATATGTTAATGATGTTCACAATCTTAGGGCCGTACATAACCAAGTATTAAGTAGAACTCATGTTTAAATAGCGTTAATCGATAATGAATTCTTCGTAAAAGGTTTACGTTCAATTGATGCATTCTGGGCTCGAGTACTACTTGTTTTGATTTAAGTTTTAGATACTCACACACCCAGACATCAGCCTATAATCGTTCACTACTGAACACGTCCCTATGATCACTATACAATGAGCGGCCATATATATTGCCATAATCATCATACTTGGCAGGCGGATTTGTGATTATAGTATGTTGATGTTGCATATATGTTGCACCCAGGAGGATACTGCTGCCCATCCTCTTGATTATCAATCTTAGTCGCCTTCGGAAGTATTGGAATAAGGACTTTAAACTTCTGAACAAATTGAATTTGAGTCTTAATATTTCAGTTATTTGGATCAAAGTAGTGCAATTGAACTAAAGAGACAGCTGCAGCGTATGATCACACATTCTTAATCAATTCATGAATATGTGTATATTGCGTTACACAAATTTATAAGAATATAATATAAGAAAGACAAGGGGCATATCAGCAAACAGCCAACGTACCCACTGTTCTGCCAATATTATCATTATGTATTTAATTTGAACATTCCGATTACCTAATATACTTACTGTTTAAATTATAATCATATATCAATGTATAAGTCTGGTCTTGAAAGCTCGGGCCTTTTGTGATAAGGAGGCGGTTTCTTTCTTTTTATATTCCCGTTATCTAACTTGAAGAAGCGTTAATATTATGTGTTTTAAACCAGATAATTTAAAAGGGAGAGTGCATCTGAACGCTTTGATAACGTTTGTGTCGTGTTTGAGCGATATAGTGCTATTCATATGTTGCATGACCGACGCCCGACTAATTGGCGCGTACTGCGGTTCATTAGAGCCACACTCCATTTTACTTGTTTGTCTGAGCGTCTGTCGGGCCAGTTACCATCCACATGTGCATCAAAATGTTTCCATTACCATATTTACAAGTGAACGACCTTTTGGACTTAAGATTATTTTTATCAATATTATTGTCATATATTTTCTCTTAGTATAGTTTTTTGTTAGCCGTGTAGTGCCGGCTACGAATAGCACCAACCCATCTCATCCCGTGGGTGTCGTAAAAGGCGACTAAGGGATTAGCTGGAGGAAGGGCAGCAGCGTCCTTCGAATACATTGACAACTCAACTGCGATCGCCAACCCGCCTGCCAAGCGTGGCTATTATGGCAGAACCCCCCAAAGAGCACACAACACACCGATGTCGGTCGTTTTGGTGAACTATGAGGAAGGCCTGTGTCCAGCAGTGGACTTTATTCGGCCGAAATGATGATGATGAAACTTTATTGCGTTGGTGGTAGTTTAAAAGCGTGCGTCGTACTTTGTATTATTTCGTGATCAATACACACATCTAAACTTTATCTAAACCTTCCTCATAGTGAGATGAGGCCCGTGCCCAGTAGTGGGCTGATAATGTAAATGATATGTACACACACATCAGCCCGTAAACATCCACCGTTGGACATGGGCCTCCCAATGATCAAAACAATGAGCGGTAGGAGACGAGAGCTGTAAGCAATAAGATGTATGTTATTAATATATAATAAATAAATCATGTTTTTTAACTTTTTAAGAATAAGCTTTTATTTTTCTTATCCTTCTCAAAGGGGCTGTTTCTTCAGGTGCCAGTACGATAGAAAATTATGAATCTTCATTTAGACTAGATCAGTTTAAAGTATTACAAAAACGATTGCAGTTATATAGGGTACGTGATATCTACTTAAGGTCATTGAGGTAAGTAGTTTTAAATTCAAAAAGTGAAACTCATGATTAAAAAATAATTAACGTCTCGTACACAATACATAAAAGAAATTTGTTACGGATGCATTTGTAACAGAGGCAACCCCTTTCATTTGATACCCATACCATGGGGAGGCATAAAAAATAACTTGTCCGCCTTCTTTGGGACTCCGCCTTATTCGATTAAGAATGACTTCTCTCAGCTAACCATGTATTGTCATCCAAACTAAATGTGTATGCAAAATTTCAGTTCAGTCAAATGGGGATGACTGTTTAAAAAATCATTTGCAAGATTTGATCCATACTAACAAGGCATATGTGTCAAAGCAAAACAAAGATATGAAAAATGCATTTTGATAAATCGCCAATATTGGGTGTATCAAAGCACTAGTATACACATTTTATTAGATCATGTTATATCAGGATGTTGTCTGCAGCGAAAGTGGGCATTCATAGGGTGCAAGATGATAACCGGATTATAAAGGCCAAAATCAACCAGTCTCGGGGCCTGATAAAGTTATATCAACGTATTGGAGAGTATTCATCAAGAAAACTTTAACAATAGGAAACAACAGTTACATACACGAAGAAGAAGAAAATGGAAAAACATTAAATGGCACAGTTTAGGAAAGAGCAAAATTGGACTTCTGGACTAGGAAGGCCTGGTGACCTGAAACACAGGCTTCGGCCTAGCTTAGGCACCAGTGTCCCCACAGTAAATTTGAATAATACTGTAACTGGGCATTATTGTATTCTGTTAAAACTTTTTTATTATTGTGGTGAGAAATAAATCATACAAATAAATAAATAAATATCAAATATCAAGTAAATATTAAAGAAAAGCTTGTAATAATAAACGTATGCTTAAACTTCTGTTGTTATTCGCACACGGGCACGGGGTTGCTGCTGTTCATTCTCTTGATATCAATACTTAGTCGCCTTTAAAGATACCCATGTGCGAGAGAGGTGGTTTTTTATTTGCTGAGACAAGGAAAATTAAAGTCATAAATAGTAAACACAATATGCTAGCTCAAAAGCTATGTCGGGCTCTTTTTTGATCATAAAATATATAGTAGTCTTCTCATGACCACGGTCAATGCAACTTGGCCGAAAAGTCGAGATTAGTCAAAATATTGTTGTGATTTTTCCGTACGCAAAAAGTCCCGAAATCATAGTCTAGTATATTAATAAAGATTAAAACTAATATACGAGCTTCCAACACCAGGTTTTCAGTAATCGTGTCACGGGCAGTTTTCCGTTTACGATAGTATCGGAGATGCCTATGTAAACACTTTCGTTGTCACCTTTCTCTTGTTTCTATAAGTACCAGACGTCGGTTTTCGCCACTTTTCCAATTAGGTACTATCTCGTGTTACTTGCCGTTTTGTGGTATTTCTCGTTTGTTTAAACATCATACTAGTATTGTACTAAGGGATTGTATATAGAAATATTTCTTTATATATATATATATATATAATTGTAGCGTGTGCGTCTGTTAGTGATCATGTAACTTCTATAACGAATAGTTCCGAACGACTTGACCGATTGAGGTCATATTCACACAATGCATTTGTTTTGTCGAGACGATGGTTGAAAGCTATGCTTCGAGCCGATAGGTAGATTCTATATTTATGGAACAAATATGTGACAATGTGACTTACAACAAGCAAATCACAAAATCTAGACCCGATTAGCGGCGCTGTGCTCGTGTTATTAATAAATTTAATTTATGCCCAGCGGAACGGGCGAGATAATATAGTGCTATAGTGATACCCACAATGCTTGTTGTGCTAGTATGCGCATTATTTGAGATATTAATTGATATATTGTGGTCTAGTTTTAACAATTGCATTGCTCTCATTATGCAACGTCTATTTGGAATCCAAATTAATATAGGTACTGTGTTCAAAGTCTTTTAACTAAATGTACAAGTAAAATTTATGATGACACGAACGCATTATGTTATCGTCACGATCTAGCTAATGGCACGAGTTACTTATAATTAGTATGAAGGTGTTATACTAAGTACTTATCACCGTACAGGCTGATTACTTAATTTCAATTCTGGGTTTAAAAATATTGCATATTTGTAAACTTTTGAACTACAAATAGACACCAATATGTATCGTAAAAATTTGTCCAACCAAAAGGGGCGTGTCTATAATTAAATGATAAATAAGAATTCTTATTCTTTCGTGTGGTTGGTCGCCAACCTTGCGTCGGAGTTGTTCAAGCTGCCCGAAGGTGACTTGGGTAACATCTGCAGTCTAATGACCACAATCGGGAACACCGATTTTACATGCCCTCCGAAGAACCGAGATGCTCAGTTCAAATACCACTGTACGGTCACCCATACATAGACTGACCGCGCTAAGCATTGCTTAAGCTCGCCGATCGTTTACCGGTCAATGAGTGCAACTGAATATGTTTTTTAAACGTTTATCCACACTTAAATTTCTCCTGTGTCGTGGGTGCGCTCACAGACACAAATTCCACTACAGATCATACAAACATTTGTTCCGAGCGGGAATAGAAGCCATGATCCGGAGCGCAGCAGCCAACATGGCATAAATTCAACCAACTTATAATAAAGAATGAGAACATTTTTTTACCGGACACACACATAGTTACTCAGTGCTGGACCCGAGAAGGCTATGTGTTTGTTCTGGGAGCTGATGGCACGAAGAATCGAGTAACCTCTGTCGCAGACTTCAACAGCATTGAGCAGGGTAACAGTACGCCGAAAACAGAAACTGCGAAGGTAGCGGCATCGAGGCCCAAGCGTGCTGCTAAAAAGTAATCCTTCCTTTCTTCCATATGTTTGCTGTATCCGTCCAGGTAATAGGTGATACTGCATAAATATTTTTTTATTTGTTTACACTAATTTACCTCACTTGATTAATGTCACAAACATGACAGCATCTCACATCTGTCAAAAATTGTGTCAAATTCTATTGTCTATTCTTAACGCTGCGTTTCATTACACTTTCGCTACATTTAATAGCATGAATCTATTCATGCCCATTTCCTTCTGTTATATTTTTTGTTTGACACAATCAAAAATCTATCTGTTTCTGATTCTTTCCTCTATTTCCATTTATTACCAAACCAAAATCCTATTATTTATTATTGATGAGGAAGTTTTTCTCCTCATACAAAGCCTAAAGGAAAAGTGTGCTGTGGGAATTGACAAAATCAATAGCAAAATGATAAAAAGGTATACAAGCTATCTTATATCCCCTATCAAGCACATTTGTAACCTAGCCTTGTCAACTGGAATATTCCCCAGAGCATTTAAAATAGCACTCATCAAGCCGGTACATAAAGGAGGTGATAAACACTGTGTTGACAACTACCGACCCATCTCTATCTTGCCGACGTTGTCCAAAATTTTAGAGCGAATAATAAATCGCCGACTAACTGATTTCCTTGAGACAGGTAACCTCCTTTCATCTGCTCAATTTGGCTTTCGACGCGGTAAGTCTACCAACGATGCAGTTCATGCTTGACAGTGTTTCTGGATTTGGCAAAAGCCTTCGACACAGTATCAATTCCACACCTTCTCCAAAAATTGGAAAAAATCGGTGTAAGAGGTGTTCCCTTAAGGTTGTTGGAGGATTATCTCTCAGACAGAAGACAAAGAGTTAGGATTGACAATACGCTTAGCGATGAACTATCTGTCAATTTCGGTGTACCACAGGGCAGCATTATCGGCCCAACGTTATTCTTGGTCTATATCAACAGCCTTTGCCAACTCCAGCTCCATAAAGGCAAAATAATCACGTTTGCTGATGATACTGCACTCTGTTTTTGCGGTGATTCCTGGGATGAGGTCTTTGATGTAGCACAAAAGGGTTTCAACAGAGTGAGTGAATGGTTAAGATCGAATGTTCTGAGTTTAAACGTTACTAAAACGAAATACATAGCATTTGCACATAGGTCAAACCCACTCCCTCCAGAGCCTCTCATCATCACCGCTCAGACTAGCGACTCTGATCCTTCCATTACCTCCTGCACCACTCTACAAAGGACTGACAACATCAAATACCTGGGCATGGTTATTGACCAATTCCTAACCTTCAAGCCGCATATAAAGATCCTTGTGACTAGGTTACGTAAGTTAATATATATTTTTAAAACCCTAAAACACACTGCAGACCGTCGAGTTATCAAGATGGTTTATCATGCCTTATGTCAATCGTTGATTGATTATTGTATCACATCCTGGGGAGGTGCTGCCAAGTCCCACCTTATAGAGGTAGAGAGAGCACACCGTGCAATACTGAAGGTGGCTGCTGGTCTCCCCTACCGCTTTCCTACAGTGGAACTGTATAAAGAATGGGATGTCCTTACGATCAGACAAACCTTTATACTGCATACTGTCCTTAAAAAACACTCCATGTTGCAATATGACCACAACTTACTCAAGAATACGCGGCGTAAAGGCAGGATCTGTCAAACGCGAACCTTTAATTTAGCTCTCACACAGAATTTTTTTTGCTTTCTTGGTCCATATTTATACAACAAATTAAACAACACCTTAAACATATACCCTCAAATAAAATCAAAATGTAAAACCTCAGTCTCAATGTACCTCAAAAACTTAGACTACATGGAAACCGAGAACCTTTTAATTCCTCTCAGGTAGAAGATGATCTCCTACTGTAGTGCATACTGACCAGCCTTTGGTCATGTTACGGCTGATATACTTAGTTCACTCACATTCACACTCGCAAACAACATTACACCCTCCCCACACACCCTCTGGTATTTCAGTGTTAATTTGTTTGTTTCTTGCTTGATATTGTTATTTTATATCTTATAATTATAAGTTTAGATTTTACACATGTTTCATATGCCTAAAATGTTTGCACACAAGGCCAAAGCATTAAAAAAATACTAGCTGCGGAAGGGCCCTGGTGACCTGTGTTACAGGTTAAAAAAAAACCTACTTCAGGCACCAGTCTCTCACAAAGTTAGGTTTTTATATTTATATTTGTGGCACGATACAACCTAGCAGTGTAAGACCTATTGTGAAGAGAAAATAAATGGATTTTATTATTATTATGTCTCTCTTTTCACGGGTTTATATCCCCTGTAAGGGGGAACCCGGTCTTTTGACAGGCTTACGCGGGGACATAGGTCCAACACGCAGAGGCCCTTTAGAGAATTTTAATCTAAAATGTAATGGGACACCAACCGGGGACTCTCCATAGCTGCACTATAAAATGAAGTCATGGATTGTCCCCGGTGGTGTAAGGCTATTGTATGAGATGGGAACTATAACGATAAGGTCTATTGCAATGGGTGTTACATGGAGTAAAAAGACTAATAAATACGGGAACAACGGCGTCTGCCTTTCAACTTTGATCGTGAAATTCTGTGGCAGACGGTGACTCGCCACTCACAAGATGGGCCCCCTAAATGGCCACCACTACAGGCGACAAGGAGCAACACCGGTGTGAGCGGCTAGGGGTGTAGAGAGGTGCGGCACCGGTTTCACCATCGCGCGTCTCGAAGACTCGGAGCGGGTTTCCCCGTTATTACGCCATTAGACACTTCCACCCCCGAGCATATAGCTCTGGCAGCCCCCCTCTGATCGGCCAACTAAGGCAAGCCAGAGTTGAAAATCCTGCGGGCACTCATGGGGTTCCACTCCAACCAACCAATAAAGGCAAGCGGAGACGAGGCCCTGGCCGACTCTCTGGAGCATTCGGGTACGCAGTGTCGCCACTCACATTCAGTTCGCCACAAACTGCCCTGCGTTCTGTAAGCTACTTAATATACTTTTTTTTTTTCTTATGATATTTTTTTTTTATCATAAGGTATGAAGAAATCAGGCAGCTAATAATCTGCCCTCCAGGATTACCTTATCCCATGGTGAGATAACGTTTGCCCAGAGGGGTTTATTATTATTATTATTATTACCTGGACTCTCCGTTATTTGTTATGTTCTACTTACTGTAAATTTGGTATTATTTAGTTTTTGTTTTCTTTTTGTTATTATTGTAACACCCAACTGGCAGGTGGACTATAAGTATATTTTGTTTTGTTATTTATTTATTTTATTTTATTCTTTGTATTTTTACTAAGTATATTTAAATTATAAAACGTATTTATTATATTATAATATATCATGTCATTTTCTGATGTTCTTCTTCTTCTTCTCTTAGATTATGGCTTCTGTAGGTTATCTTCCACAATTTCGCCAATGTCAAGTTTAAGGCAACGTCGTACGGTATTTAGATGAATAAATCTTTACATATTCATAAAATATTTCTCAAAAATTTAAATATTCTAAAAAATATCATTTTCTGATGTTAATGATGACTCTGATAGTTACCACTCAGCAGATAGTGATAATGACAGTTTTATCAGTATTCCTTCTCTTGCTGAAATACTTAATTCTCGGTTTTCTGATGTACCTGAAAATTTCAATGTTGTTCATGTAAATGCCCAGAGTATTCCGGCTCATTTCCCCGATATGCTGGTAAACTTTGACTGTAATAATATACACGCTATTTTAGTTTCTGAGTCATGGCTTAAGCCATGCCTCCCGTCTACCTCCTATTCCTTGCCTGGATTTAATCTCATAAGAAACGATCGCGCTGCTGGTGGTGGTGGCGGTGTTGCCATATACCTACGAACAAATATCCCTTTTTCCATTGTTAGTATGTCAACGCAGCCACCGCCATTGAATGCTGGCGAGCATCTTTTTATTGAGATTGAACTCCAGCATATTAAAGTCTTAGTTGGCGTCTATTACTGTCCCTCATTACGCATAGACTACTTCTCTTCTTTTGAAAATATTCTTGAAATTCTAACTCCGCCTTACAGTCATACCATAATCATGGGTGATTTCAACACTTGCCTTCTCAAAAAAGATTTACGTGCTTCCTCTCTTCATTCTATTATAGAATCTAAGAACTTAATTATTCTACCTCTTAATGCCACTCATCATTTCCCCAACTCTGTTCCTTCACTACTCGACCTCATATTCGTTTCTTCTCGTGAACACGTCGCTAAGCATGGGCAATGCTCAGCTGACGAGTTTTCGTATCACGACTTAATATCCCTCTCATACAAAATTCGTCCTCCAAAGGCTAAGTCGAAAGTTCTTCTGCAACGTAATTTTGGTGGTATGAACCTTGAAAGTCTTCGAGTGGATGCCAGCAACATTGACTGGGGTCCGATATTGAATACGGAATCGGTTGATGTTCAGATAAAGAATTTCACCACTACTCTTGTCCAATTATACGACATACATGCTCCGGTCCGCAGAATAAAGGTCAAACACCTTCCGGCACCCTGGCTAACAAGCGAAATAAAGGTGATAATGCATAAAAAAGCTGCAGCCAAGTGCAAATATAAGCGTAGACCTTCTGCCTTAAATTGGGAACAATTTGTTACTATCCGGAATCTCTGCAATAAGGTGTGTAGAAATGCTCAACGCCAACATATCCACAGCTCTGTTGAGAACGGAGATCCAACAAAAGTTTGGAAATTCCTAAGAACATTGGGGGTGGGCAAATCACGTCCAGATATAATTTCTAAAGATTTAAACATTGATTTACTTAATCAACATTTCTCTTCTTCGTCCAGTTGTGATAGGACTGCAAAAGCATCTACCTTAAAATATCTTTCATCCCTACCAACCCCTAACTATTCACCATTTATTTTTAATCAATTCACTGCTTGTGATGTTAAGAAGTGTATTTTGGCTATCACGTCTAATGCGGTTGGGAGCGACTATGTGAGCCGTAATATGATCGTTCCAATCCTTGATGAAGTCCTTCCAATCATTTGTTTTATCCTCAATTCTTCTATATCCAGAGGCTGCTTTCCAACGGCTTGGAAAGATGCTCAAATATTTCCTTTACCTAAAAAAACCAGTCCTACATCCTTTTCTGAATACCGTCCCATTTCCATATTGCCATTCCTATCCAAAGTGCTCGAACGCCTTATTTACAATCAGCTTAGCTCCTTTCTCTGCAAGAACAGCCTCCTTAATACCCTTCAATCCGGCTTCCGTCCTGGCCATAGTACCGTCACAGCCTTGATCAATATTACGGATGACATCAGGTCAGCCATGCAGGACGGAAATCTAACGCTACTTTCACTCCTGGACTTCAGTAACGCTTTTAATATGGTAGATTTTGACATCTTGCTTGGAATATTGTGCTCTCTTAACATATCTCCAACGGCGATTGATTGGTTTCGTAGTTACCTGTTTGGCCGTCGGCAGCGTGTTTGCATTGAAGAAACTTTTTCTTCCTGGTGCAATTTGTCTGCTGGCGTACCTCAGGGTGGCGTTTTATCTCCGTTACTCTTCGCCGTATTTATAAATACTATCTCCAATAGACTTCTTTCATCCTACCACCTTTATGCAGATGATCTCCAAATTTATACCCATGCACCGCCTGATAAGTTGTCAGAAGCAGTGGACATCATAAATGGTGATCTGAAACAAATTAGCCAGTGGAGCAAGGCCTATGGACTCTCGGTGAATCCTTTGAAGACCCAAGTCATTGTTGTTGGCAGCTCTAGAATGACTTCAAGAGTTGACTGGACCCGTTTACAACCGGTTCTCTTTGATAGCACCATAATTCCAGTAAGTGACAAAGTTAAGAACCTGGGAATATATATAGACAAAACCTTGTCCTGGGGACCTCAAATACAGGAAGTCAGTCGTAAATTATTCGCATCTGCGGGGTCTTTACGAAGACTACGTAACTTCCTGCCAATTTCCACCAAAATTGCGCTTGCACAATCGCTTCTTCTTCCGATTCTTGACTACGCCGATACCAGCTATCTTGATCTCACAGAGGAACAACTTGATAAACTTGAGCGACTCCAAAATTTCTGTATAAGATTTATATTTGGTTTACGCAAATATGATCATGTGTCAGAGTATCGTACTCAGCTCAAGTGGCTCCCTATACGCCTTCGTCGGAATACTCATATTCTTCATCTTCTATACAGTATCCTGTACAATCCATCCACTCCCTCCTATCTTAAAGAACGTTTCAAGTTCCTTCATAACACACATTCGAGATCCTTAAGGTCATCAGAGAATTTGACGTTGAAAATGCCAATGCATTCCACTAATTACATGGGAAAATCTTTTTCAGTCCAGGCGGCCCGCTTATGGAATGTGTTGCCAGTGGCAATTAGACGTGCTCAATCTCTAGCAATATTTAAAAGACTAGTCAAGGAGCATTATCTATCACTATAGTTTCTCCTTTACTTCTTTTATTTATTTATTACATTTGTATATTTATATGTATTTATTATAATAATATTTATAACAATATTTTTTATTATATATATCATGTTATGTATTAACTTTATTATTGTTACACCGCGAACTACCTTTTTCTTTATCGCTTACAAATCTGTCCATCCCAAGGTTGTCTGGCAGAAATCGCCGTGTGCGATAAGACCGCCCTTTGTACATGTCTTTTTCTACATTGGATCTTATTTTTGTTATTTTTGGTGTACAATAAAGAGTATTGTATTGTATTGTATTGTATAGTGGACTTAGAGGTCGAATTTTATATTTAGCTCTGATTTTTTGACTAGAATTGTCATCAAACTCTAAACAAGATTTCCTGATTGTTTGATTAACCTGACCAAACCCGAGGGCAAAAATGTTGTTTTTTTTTTCTTTTCGTAATCTGACCCGGCACCAAAATCACCCACGATACAGGAGAAATCCTAGTGTGGGGAAACGTTTTATTTTTAAATAAAAATATCCTCAGTAGCGCGTGACTGGTGGTAACGCGTGGCGTCACTTTGCTATTCCTTCGTCCGCCCGCTCCCGGCCACTGCACAATTTTGTCGCGATGCAGACACACGTCTGCATTGATGTGCATCGCTTTAGCAGTGCCTTTGCATAGATCCAATCACGCGTTTGCATCGATACAGCTGCACGTTTTTATTTATTCATAAGAGCAACTGCATCGATTCAATCGCGCGGTTGAATCCGTACAGATGGCTACAAATACGATACAGACGCGCGTTTTCTGGCTGCAAAAATAATTCCGTCTGCAACCATCCTAAAATCGACGTCGTGGTTCCTTATAAAGTTATAACAAACAAAACCTCTCATTGGTACAGATTTTTTATACTGACCCACTACAATGCATCCACCTGTATATTTGTGTAAATCGTAAAGCTTTCAACTTGAAGATAAAGTTTCATACCTACACCATCAGTAATATTACTAGATTTTCAATTCAGACAGTGCGATCGATCATTTATTCGAATACAATATTTCATGTCTGTTCTGTATTTTATTGAAAGATAAGTGCCTTCACGGTCTTTAGTGATGCAAATTATATTATCATTCGTCGAACCCTCGATGTCTGTGTAAAAGTGAAAACGGTTCACCAATTGAAAAACATTGCAGCTTTTTATTTAACTAATTAAATAATGTTAAATAGTCTTATGTTGTTCCGTGTGGCGTCCGGATTAAGAATGTAGCACCACTCCATTTCCTTGGATGGACGTCGTAAAAGGGACTCTTAACCAGCGGAATGGGCAGCCAGCCATTTTGTGCTCAGCAACCCGTCTGCCAAGCGTGGACAGTACTGGCAGATTGCTCCAAACCTTACGACACGGCATGTTACCGGTCGTCTATGGGGAAGTCAGTCGAAATCTTTTGGCTCGTATGATGATGATGACAGCATTGTTTGACACAGTCAGTTGGTAGGTGAAAAGGATTGGCATGCTTGTAAACGATCATCCACCCGACTCTTGCTTGAGCCGGCTCGTACTTAGCCAGTACCTTTAAGTACCGTATCGTACGGTGATCGAACTTCCAAGCTTGACCCCCCAGCACTAGCTTAAGCTGAGGCCTGAGTCCTACGAGGGGGCACTCTTAACTGTGTCGAATTAATTTATTCGTTTATCGTTTTTATTTGTCGCCTGGCAGGAGGCCCAAAATGCTTCGCCAGTTTGCCTTAAGCAACAACAGCTCGCTGAGATTTAAGCGAGAAGACCGCACAGAAAAAGTGAACGTACACATATGTCTGAAAACCAACGATGTTGGCGACTTTACCAAATGTTTAATAAGCTACGGAACGATCATATCCGGTGCAAATAAGGTAGTTTAAAACGATAGCCATTATTCACAAACATTCACTGGGGCGGAACGGCTGCCGAATTGCCGACACTGTTGTGACAGCTCTAGCTGTTACCACAACAAATTTATTTCGCCGTATTGGCACATTCGAACGAACTCGGCGTACTTCATAGTTGAATTTTTATACGTGTTAAATTATTTATCTCCATAACAGGCATCAATGTCGTTTGTATCTGCGAGTATTCCCGGTATAGCTAATAGTCAATTGGACGTGCGGGCAGCCTGTCCCGTCGGCAATTTGCATAAATTGATTGCACGCTACGGGCTGGCGTCGCGGACACGGGCGCGAGGTGTGCGCCCGCGCATACCCGCACCGCAGTCGCGCGCCCAACCCACCGACTGATACACGTTCACCCGTAATGCTTAATTACATCCTCGCCTGTCGTAATTGTCGGTTAATTTAGCACCTTTTGAAGCCAATTGCAAATTTTCTAAAACGAGTTGTCTAGTGTCGGTTCGGTCGCGGTCTCGTGCACGCCCGTACCGATTGATGGCACGGCTTGTGGCTACCCGAAGTCCTGTGCGGTTATCTAGTGAATAACCCATGTTATAGTGATCTCGCCTGCAATACTGTGTTATAAGCATTACTTTCCTCTAGTCAAACGTCGTCACAATGCGTCAGAGGTACCAATTGAAGCAGAGACCGTACGTATAGTTTACCTACGTGCATAGATAAAACAAAAAGCTCACTGCATACACTTGACCTAATGACCGCTTAAGGCGTGACCAAACATGTTGTTATTTGTGACATTTGAATCTTATACGTGCAATTGACAACAAATGCCCCTCGCTATTGAAAACAATAGCTAGAAAGTAACACAAATACAACAATAGCATTCCTTACGTGCATCGATGCTGGCTTTGATAATATTACCACTAACAAGTCTAAGGCCGCTCGTAATTTTAATCAAGATGTAATTGTGTTCTAACTTTGTTTAGATTGATGTCATCTATCAAAATCTTGTTGAAGACACGTCGCGAGATTCCTGAATATGCAAAAATAGAGAGATGTTGGTTAATTTTGTAGAAATTTCGACGTTTCAGTAAAGTTGCATGAAGCAGTATAGTACACAGTTTGTTGAATGTTTTGTAATATGAAACATTGTTTGGCGGAAAACTTCGTCGGGTGTGCAAACAATAACTGTCTTGTTTCAAAAGCAAAAGTGCTTCGTATGCTGCGTTGAAACTATGAACATTTGCAGCACTTTATTTATATTGAATGTCACTATATTAAATTTTATTTATATTGAATGTATCTAAGCAAACTAGTTTATCATACATGCTTGCATCATTGCTTGTTTATTGATTTGATGTATCTTTCTGTTTCAGGTAAGTCATCCTTCAGCATAAAGACTGAGTAAGATTGATGAGTAAGAGTACACCGTAAGTTAACTGTGTAAAAACCCTGATGTACCTACCTCCTTTGTAATTTATCAGAGATAACGTGATTATCTATCTCAATGACGCATTGAATGGTAAATGCAGCGTGCCTTAGGTTAAAAAAAAATGGGATGAGTAACCTATATCTGTGCTAGGGATCTCCCTATCATCCATTCCATCAATCCTTATTACAATAAGGTTTTTGTAGTATGTACTTTGTTATTAAAACTGTTGACCAGGCATATATCCCTTAGTAAGTATTTATATACGAACTTAGATAACATTATATCCACGCCCCTACGTACCTAAGTATCTAACCAGCAAAATTGCATTTCTTCAAGTAACAAAAATTATATTGCGAATTTTAAAAAAAGAACATATAATAATAATTTATAAGGAAAATTTATTTTATCATGAATATCTTCTCTCTATATATGCCTTTTGATAATAGAATTGAATGGGTCCCGTTTTAGAGGAGAAATATAGTTAAGAAGCGGTACTGCAGTTTCCGTTATTATACGTCCTGCTGTACATGGGCTTCTCGATGAGCGGTTATAGAAGATATTGCCATAATCACCACGCTTGGCAGGCGGATTAGAGATCGCAGCATGTTGATAATCGCACACGGGAAGATGATTCTGCCCTTCCTCTTTATGGCACCCATGGGTCGAGGGGGACGGTCTATTTCTTTCCCGAAACCACACGGTCCACTATTAATCCTCTCAATAAAGTAAGTACTGATATTATAGATAACATTATAGATTCTAACATTTAGGCTAAAAATGGTTGTGCATACGATTGTGCTAAACGACAAAATTTTATGAGAACTAAAATAGTTTGTTATTCGCATCAAGTGACCTTAATTGTTATGTGTGCTTCAATTTTGTCACACATCAAATAGACACGGCTGAAATTTTACCTACACATAGTTTTTGAACAAAAAGATATGCTTTATACTCTTAACATGGGTTTAGAAGTTGGATTTATCTATATCAATATAGTAAAATTGAAGTGGTTGTCTGTGATTTCAAAATAAATGAGTAAATTTACATGAAAATTGCTATTTATACGATTCGTAATAATAAATTACCGTTTACTTCTATCTGTCAGATTTTTTTTTCTCGTATGGTCTGAAATTCCTCAACGAATTTCGATGTCAATTTTAGTGTTTAAATAGGAATGTTAACTAAATGTTCGTATATATTCTACTTCGATATCTTGCAGGGTTCATCAGATATAAATATAAACAGCTAGTGTAACAAAGTCCCATCTGTGGTTTGCAAAAGAACTTGGTGCCTACCAAAATAAAATGAGAGTCATAAAAGATACATTCTATTTACAATTTATTTTCAAGACTAGAGAACTTCGGCAATAAAGGATCGCGCCAAACCTTGAATTGAGGAAATGTCAGTTATTACGAGTTTTAATAGGTTTTCTTTGCAACGAAAGCCAAAAAAACTAAAACCTCTAAAGAGCCATCTTCCTTTATTATACTTATTCTGTAAGTCCAAAGTAAAGGTAATTATGTAATTGAGTATTTTGTTCACAACTCTCCCCAAGTTTTGTTGTTGCCTTGATTGCAGGATGTTTAGTAAGCTAAACATGTCACAGTCCTTTGTTTATGCGGGCGAATAAACTCGCCGGATTTAAATTCGGAGTTAGGATAACGTATCATGTAAACAGTACCATAAAAAGGTGTTTGTAGATTTCATTATTTCATTACGCAGTGGATGGTCTTTTTTATTTCCGTCCTAATTTTCAGGAGCCATCAAACTAAATCCATCAATTACAATTAATAAATGTAACCGTGCAATAATTTAAAATATATATGGACAAAATATTAAATAACAATGTGCAATAATCTCAGAAAAAAACTATCCAGAACATAAAACAAATAAAATGTTGAATTACAATCAAACATAATTAAGCGCTCTTTCTCTCCCCAACGAAATTGTGCTGTGCCCGACAGGGTCCATAATTGATCTCAGAGTCTTAAGCCTACCATCTGTTTTGATACTACACTATGGAGTGCAATCAAGAATTGAGAGATAAGAAAACTTTCCAAATTATGCACAAAATTGTGACATGCGATGTCACTTTCATGCCATGATACGAGTGCAAGGTCTCTTATTGAAAATGTCTGGCTAAGTAGGTAGCATCACAGTGCCAGATATCCTGTCGCAAAGCAGTAGTGTTTACACATAACTGTATTCCGGTTTGAAGGCAGTACCATTCTAGCGATCTAAATTAATGGGCATTCGAGACTAAATATGATGTCTCGAGATGACGTCGCAGGACTACTCCTGGGTCGCGTACAATTGTAATAGGCTGACGTGACCTACCACCGGGCGAATGTCTTGCTGGTCTCGTCACTCTTGTATAAAAATATTATTCCAATAATGGTCTACTTCTCCGTCATGGTATCCTCATATCTAAGACGTGTACGACGCAGGTCTCTTGGACCACAACATCTCTCCAGACAGCTCGATCTTGGGCACGACGAATGGCCTTATCAGGTTCGTTTTGTTTCTTTAAACCAATTTCCTAATACTTTATCTGATCACCTCACATATAAATCTTGCGTCTAATATAAAAGTCTCCCTATAGAAAGCGTGAAGTAATAATATCGCAAGCGTCGCCGTCGTTACCTAATTAAATATCTTCGAGAAAAAAGTGAACTGGTTCGTGATTGAGAACTGTGTGGATGGGCCCCTGTCTAAGCTCGATTCGAACTCATGACCTTCCGGTCGGCAGCCGACACCGTGCAGCAAGGTTATTGTCACTTCCGTTGTAACAAATGATTCAAATTATTTAGAAGGTTCAGTAGTAAACCATGGTGTTTTAATGTTTTACGTAAAATATGTACATATTTAATGAGCGTGTTTTGTGTGTACAAGTTTACTGAAAGGAGATAAGGAATATGTGCCTTTAGGCAAAATGGGAAAAATCCCTAATTGTTACACTTTACTATTGTTTACTAATTCTGTCAATCAGTCAGTCTTCGGCAATATTAGATCTCTACGAATCTCCTCATTTCTGATTCGATCTCGTAGAGCAACCAAGCATAGCTATCTCCATAGCTCGCTAAGTGACCTTGAGCTTTCTTATAAGGCACATAGTGAGTGACCACGTCTCTGTGCCATATGTCATCACTGGTAACACACACTGGTTAAATACTTTTGTCTTGAGGCATTGCGGTAGAAGAACTAATGTTGCCGACATACCTGAAAGAATTAGTAAACTTAAGTGGCAACGGGCGGGGCACATTGTATGTTTGCCGTTGAGGTTCTCGAGTGGAGACCGCGCACCGGAAAACGCTGCGTGGGACAACCTCTAACGAGGTGGATAGACGACCTGGTGAAGGTCGCTGGGAGTCGTTGGATGCGGGCGGCATGTAACCGCTCGTTGTAGAATGGGGAGGCCTTTGTTCAGCAGTTGACGTCCTTTGGCTAATATGATGAGGATGACTTTTGTAACATTACGTAAATATCTATTACCTTGATAAAACCATGTTCATGAGTTCTTAAAGGGGATGACGCCACAATCAGCACACTTGGCATTGTCTGCCAAGTAGACTAAAAAACTTCACGTCTCGAAGTGCTTTACAGTTGTTATGGGCAGCCATGACACTGACCACCAGGCGAATGACTTGCTCGTCTCGTCACCAAGCTGAATAATTTTTTTTTTTTTTTTGCTCTAGACATTTCTATGTTCCGGTTAGAAGTGCACTGTCGTTAGTGAAATTACTGAGATAAGAGACTAGATAAATATTATCTTTAGGTGACGTGTGCAGTGTGGTGCCTCCAAGGTCTATTGCGGGGTAGCATTACAATTATTATGGACAGTCATGACGCTTACTACCAGACGAATGTCTAACTCGTCTCGTCACCAAGCTGAATAATAAAATAAAAACTTTTTTTGCTCTAAACATTTCTATGTTCCGGTTAGAAGTGCACTGTCGTTAGTGAAATGACTGAGATAAGAGACTAGATAACTAATGTTTCTAGGTAACGTACGCAGTGTCACGTAGGACTTATCCTGAGTAGCATTACAATCATTATGGACCGGCTGACGGTTACCACCAAGGCGAATGACTAACTCTTTTCGATTGAATTTGCACCTAATTGCAATAATATTCATCAGGCAGCCTATATAATATATATACGGCTTACTCTAAAATTCTCAATTCGCGAGCAATACCAAAAAAAATGTGTAGACTAAAATAAATTATAGCATTAAATATCCGTTTTACTTTAGTTAGTTCTCAGCGCAACAACAATATAAATTGATAATGATCGTTTCGAATAAAACAGGCAATGGACCGCGTAGCAAAAGCTATTAAATATAATACTCAGCGTTTATCAATGACATCATTTTGCAATTACTTCATACAATATCGTAAAAATTACAGGTCATATTTTCTTTATAAAGGGCTAATGTTTTGAAATGTTTAAACGTGGAACGATTGCTAAAGGGACGCGTGGGCCTGCGCGTGCGCCGGTTGGCGGAGGCAAGAATGCGGAATGGTTCGCCAATCATCGGGTAAAAGGCTCGTTGTTGGCTGTTAGGGCCAGTTCTGCCCGCTACCGCCGTGTTGTCTTAATTGATATGTAAATTGAACTTAACTAACTTGTTTTGACATTTTACTATACGTAAAATATTGGCAGTGCATTTTTCTAATAAAATTTAGTTTATTAAATTGAATCCAAATGTTTGAGACTGTGTGTAGTAATTTGTATAATTATTAATACATTTTTTAGACATAAATCTCACGCACATACACCGAGATCCAAAACGTCTATCTGTAGATTGTAAAAAGATTTGTTCTGTGTTGGTATCAAATCCACTACACGTAGCGCAGTAACCCACTGCGCCAACCGTACCAACTGTAAATATATAATTGATGCCAACAACGTTAGGGCCGCAAGTTCAATTCCTACATGGAACAAATATTTTATGAGAATAGAATAGAATAGAATAGAATATACTTTATTGTACACCATTTGGATCTTAAAAATAAAACTTAAAATATTAATATAATGTACAATGGGCGGTCTTATCGCTAAAAGCGATCTTTTCTAGACAACCTTAGGATGGACAAGAAAGTCACGAAAAATAATATTGGGGTAGTCCGTGGTGTACGGATAAGTAGATGATAGTACTAAATATTTAAAACAAATCTCATAATAATATAATAGATACATATATAAATACATACATTTTAGGTAATTATGAACACAGAAAAGTGATATAGTCAAATAAAACGCAATGTGATAACAATGAAATAGCATAGACAAATTACACGTTTAAGAGGACAGATAATGTTCTTTTATTAATTTTTTAAAGGAGGGTAATGATTTAGCAGCTCTCACTGATACTGGCAATGCATTCCACAACCGTATAGCCTGGACTGTAAAAGATTTATCGAAGAATTTGGTGGAATGAATTGGCATGTGAAGTCTCAAGTTCTCCGATGATCTTAAGTATCTCGTGTGTGTGTCATGAAGGAACTTAAAACGTTCTTTAAGATAAAGGGGTGTTGTGGGATTAAATAAAATGCTGTAAAGCAAAAATAGAATATGAGTATTCCGGCGAAGTCGTATTGGAAGCCACTTGAGCTTATTGCGAAAATCTGAGACATGATCATATTTGCGCAAACCAAATATGAATCTGATACAAAAGTTTTGAAGTCGCTCAAGCTTATCCAGTTGTGCCTCAGTCAAATCAAGATAACTGGCATCAGCATAGTCAAGGATGGGTAGAAGAAGGGACTGAACAAGCGCAGTTTTGGTGGCAGTTGGAAGAAAATTGCGTAACCTCCTCAAGGATCCTGCCGATGAAAATATTTTTCGACTTTATTCTTGGAGCTGTGGACCCCAAGAAAGGTTTTTGTCAATATTTATCCCCAGGTTCTTCACCGTGCCACTTATGGGTATTGTAGTACCGTCAAATGTAATCCTGGGGACTTGCGACCAATCAATTATATGAGCTTATATTTTAATAGTATTGTTCCGGTTTAGATTTCGTGGAAGTGAGATATGTCTGTTAAATGTACCCATGATATTAGAGCAAACCTACTGTGCAGCTTTTTCTTTAGAGTTATGTACCTGGCTATTAATCAATTTTGTTTATTTTTCTACGCTGACCTGTGCGTACTCACTTGCTCAGCATTATCATCATATCAGCCAAAGGACGTCCACTGCTGAACAAAGGCCTCCCACATAGATTTCCACAATTGTATCGTAATTTTGGGGGGAATTTACCAATACTTGCCATGACTAGACGGGTTCACAGAAGGGACGCTGCTGCCCATCAGTTTAGAGTCCCATAGTCGCCTTTTACGACATCCATGGGAGGAGATGGAGTCGTGCTATTCTTAATCCGGATTTTGGAATTTTACGACGTTCAATAATTGTCCGTATGCACATGCAAATCCTTGCCACATTTAAATATTTTAAAATGCATTATGAGTCTAGCAACAAGTATTGGTGCATATTTTTATAGACGATTTTTATCAACAAGAATGCAGGTCGATATTACGATACTAGATCGGTTCTAGCACAACATTCGTCTCTTTATAAAAACCCCATAACAACACGGTTTGGTCACACGTGGGCAATTAACATTAACGACAGGTTTCTGATTAGAACTCTGACACGTGATACTGAGCGTGAAAGTCGAAGCGGCTGTTTCGGCAAGCCAATTAAATCATAGTTACTGAATATTGATCTAGATATCAATTAATTTCGTGAAATGGGTCGCTGATGAGGTCACGATGCAAGCCGATGATAAATTGAAGTGACTGAAATCTTTAATTACGGATTCAGTGAGTTTAATGTTGTATCGTATCAATTCTATAAGTACTACGAGTTGTGTCAGCGACTCCATCCGCGTTGTATTCGGGAACTTCTTCTTTCACCCCTTTAAAAGTTCACTCACAACAGCCCCTAAGCGTCCTATGCTGAAAATGGGCCTCCCAATCATAACTACACTGAGCAATTGCTGTGATCACCACACTTGGCAGGCGGATTGATCTGATGATGATCTACTTGATCGCAGTATGTTGTCATTAGCACACGAGAGGATGCTGCTACTCATCCTGTTGATATCAACTCGTAGTCACCTTTTAATACACATGCAGTGAGCAACGCGGAATTGTTCAGCTTGATTTTACAAAATCCTTTTTTAGAAAATAGAGATATCGCTGGAATTGTACTGCAACGTTTAAATTTGCAAACTTTATAGTTCGAGAGACATCGTGCTGACTGAGTCATTGAATCAGTGGGTTACCTGATATCTCGCTTTTTATGAATACTTTATTTTATATGTAGCAACAAATATACGGATATAACAGATTACACTAACTGTTACTCACAGCATATTATACGTAAGCTGTTTATAAACACTGAAAGCGTTGCTCATCGTTTATATCAAATTGTTAATTATCGTTTTTCCCAAATTCACACAGGCTTTGATTTTAACTTATATAGTTACACACATTTGGCCTCTAAACGTGTGAATAAAACGTAAACAATGCTTAACAAAAATACCCGTATATAAAATTAACTAAACATTTTATTCAGTCAGCGAGACAAAACAGTTTTAGGGTGATAATAACAAATTAACTCGTAGAGCGGGTAGTAAATGCCGCGTGTAGTGTATAAACCACGGAACACAGAAAATACTCTAATGTTTTGTGGTTGCAACTAAAGGCGCTAGTACACGAGCGAGTCGCTGTAGCATGTGAAGGTGCGGGCACACGCGGTCTACGCGCGAGCAGACGCGGTCTACCCGCGCGTTATATATTTTCCTCTGGGTAACAAAAACAAAAAAAGGCGTGGATGCGCCGGCTACATGCTCATTTCGTTACAGTTCAGTAAGTATTACAAATATAACTGCGTTACTTAGAAACATCTGGCCTTAGGAGGATTTAGTCAAAAACATTTCTTAACAATACTTATTACATTACTAGAGATTCATATTAACTGTACTTGAAGAGAATTTCTAATATTACACATCAAACGGGCAAAACTGGGTGGTGGGAAGCACTAAAAGATAAGATAAAAGATAAAAATATTTTTTATTCATGTTAAACCATTTATAGGCACTTATGAATAGTCAAGACTTTAGTTGCCACGTTCCAAGGTGTAGAGTTCCTATGGAGAAAAACGGGCAAGAAATTTCATGGTTACTATTTTTAAATCATATTGGTACAATATTTTTTTACTACTAGCAATGTTCTCAAAATGAGGGTAATGTGAGTACAATGCATGAGAAAAGAGTCTAAACTTCTTAAAAAGTCTAGTCAGTAGTAGTAAGTCTAAACAAGCCTGATTTTAATAATTAATATTTAATAAAAGAATGTCAATATAAGCCTATAAACATCAGAGCAGCTCAATCCCAAGTATTTTTGTCACCCATAAAGTCTGTAACGTTATAGAATCCCTTTCAACACAGCTTCTGTTTTGACCTAGAACCGCGCTTTGGTGCCGAAGCTGACCGCTCCAGTGGTTTTAACCGGTTCTTCCCCCTTACCCATACCCCTTTGCCCTTCCCCGGGGCGAAGGAAGCTCATGTAGAATTTCCACTGGACACCAATAAAAAAAGGTGCCTGGACCGTGAGCACGCACCTTTATTTAACGTGAGCACAGGTGTTGCTACAGTTTGTCTGTTATCCAATAACGTTACACAATGACAAATTTTGCTGTCTTGCTGTGTATATTGTTATGTGATACTGTAAATGTGTTGCATACTTTTATATTAAAGTAATCGTTCCAGCGAATATAAATTATTGTTAAATAATATGAGCCGCTTGATATTCGTATATGGAATTCCATTAGTCGTGAATTGCTTAAAGTGAAGAATATTTGTTTATTTAGGCATAGAACATTCTCGTAGTATCTATAATAGCGGTGTCTTCTTTAAAAGCATGATAAGTACCTGTTATTACTGATAATCATCCGGCTCATTCGAGTCATGATTTCCATGCAACGAGATTTCACTGCGCACTTATATTCAATGTCATTCTGGTACGGAAATCGGGTACCATTGTCAAAAAATCTGACGGTTTGGTAATACTACAATTCTACAGTTATAGCCGAGAACAGCACCACTACATCTCTTCCAGTGGGTGTCGTAAAAGGTGAGTATGAGATTAGCCGAAAGAAGGCAGAAGAAGTACTTCGAGTAAATTAACAACTCAACTGCGATCGCCAACCCACTTACCAAGCGTGGGGATGATCGCAAAACCCCCCATTGAGCACACAACCAGTAATCCAGAGTTTTTCGGCTGAAACGATTAATGATGATGACAGTCGACCTGTTAAGAATATTCAGTAACAAAAAGACTGTCAAATAACCATAACAAAATAAGGCCTATTTTGTTACCCCTTCCACAAACGTTTAAAGAAAGCTGCAGCTAGTACGATAGCGACATAAAAATCAATGCTGTTTTTTATTCTGTTTCTGTGGTTAATGGCCAACCCTGTGTCAGTTGTTCAAGCCGCAAAGGCCGCCGACTTGGTTTTATGACTGCTGTCTAATGACAACAACCGGGAACGGCGAATTCACGTGCCTTCCGAAGCACGGAGAGCTCAGTTCAAATACCAATATCCGGTCATCCATCCATAAACTGCCCCCTCCAAGCCTTGCTTAACCTCGCCGATCGTTTACCGATCAGTGAGGGCAGGTAGCTATGTGCGCCGAAATCAATGGTGCAGCCCATCATCCGTGGGCGGACTTATAGGATAAGTGAGGCTACAAAAGACCAACGGCAGCTTCATTTACAGCACTATGTATACCTAAGTTTACAGCAGTGATAGTACAATGGTTGAACGCTTGCCTTCCATGCAAAAGTCTGAGTTCGATCCCGGGCACTTGCGTTAACGGTGAAAGAACTCACCGTGAAAAAACCTACACACCTGAAAGGGCTCCTAAATGCTGTCAATGGTATATAGTTTGCCGACCCTCACTAGGTCAGCATGGTGGTTATCGGCTTTACGAGGACCTGGAGCCTCCTTAGGTGCCAAAGATGGCCGCTCCAGTGGCTTTAGCCGGTGGGAGTCCAGCATACCCCTTCGCCCTTCCTCGGGGCGAAGGAAGTTCATGTAGAATTTCCATTTTTCATCGTGAGAAAAGACTCATGCCCAGCAGTGGGACAGTAATGGGCTGTTTATGTATACCCAAGTTTCATTGTCTTTCTTTTTCCTGGGAGGCTGTTCACAAAACATTGTTTTTCTGAGTAGTAAGTTGGGTCCTGGTGCAAATCTAATTTGTTCTTGTTTGCCGTACCTAGTTAGACTGAGACTCATTGGCCTTTGTTTACCGAAAGTTCTGTTAGTTTAATTACTTTGACGTAATATGTAGGGGAAAGTGGGGTAATTGGGGACACTTAACATAAACACCCCCAAAATGAACAAAGATAGTTCAAAAACACACACGTATTGGGAAATCTATTTCTTAAATAAATTTAAAACTATATATTTTAAAATGATAAAATAAATATATTTGATACCCTCACAATAAGCCTTTCCATTTTATATGTTACACCGTACAGCTGGCAATACTTAATTCTTAAATTTTCTATATTGCCCGCCAAAAGTGACTCCTATATTCAATTTTTATTTATTTACCAAACACGTCCGTGTTTGTGTCGCAAAAATCCATATGAGTACCAAATTTCAACTTAATCGGTCCAGTATATTCTCTATTATTGGCTGTGACAAACTGACAGACAGACACACGAGTGATCCTATAAGGATTCCGTCATTTTTTCCTCGGTCGTTCGGAACTCTAAATATAAACTATCATTCCATTTTATCCGTTACTATAAGGTGTCTATGTGGTGTCCGGATTAAGAATATAGCACCACTCCATCTCCGCCCGTGGATGTCGTAAAGGGGACTAAGAGACTAACCAGAGGGATGGGAAGCAAATGATGTTAACATTTACACCCCCTTTGCGGTAAAACACAGTGTAAATTTTCTCTCTTGTCACCTTTATATGCAAATATATGCATTAGAACGAAAAATTTGAGCAGCGTCCATTCTGTAGAAAGGTATCCATACTGCGCTCACGAACCCGTCTCCCAAGTATGATGATTACAAATTCCCTATGAAATAACCGGTCGTTTTATGGGAGAGGCTCTTGTTCAGCAGTGGAATTTTGTTGGCTGATATAATGATGATGGTATGGGGTAAACGAAATCAGGCCGCGGGGTCTGTAGGAACGAAGAGGAGTCATAAGTAACTGCAAATTTCGTGCAAGTGCTTCTCGGTTTTACCTTTGCGGTCGCACTATGTTGCGTTTATCGCGTAAGTTCAAGTATTACGGCGGATCAATGATATATTTAGCTGGTCCCAAGGTGTACTCAATTACCCCACTTTTATTATAATATTATATTTATTTCTATCAGGTAACCAAGACCATACATAAATACCTTATAGAATACATAATTATAACATTAAACACTATACTTGTAACACACAGTACAGTATACACTATAAAACTAAACTTGGACACTTGGACTGGAAGTTTTGGTCGAGCTTCTCTGTAACGCCTGAATACCACTCCTTGGACACTTGGACTTGGAAGTTTCGGTCGAGCTTCTCTGTAACTCTGAACACCAGTCTTGATGGCCAAATATCGGCGCTGAGAAAGACGGACTTGTACGTTGCGGGAATCTGAAGGATGTAGGACTTATAATTTGTAGCTCTACTCGACTCCATCCGCGACAGCTTCAGTATCGCCCTTCCTTCGGCACCTATTCTACCTTGATTCCTTCTGATGTCTGTGTGTCCAACCGAGACATATACAGGAGCATGATAGGTGTTGCAGCTTTAACATCTTCGTTTGCAGGAGCGGTACCGCATTTGTTATGGTTACGCCGGGACTGAATTTTCTTCCCTTCCATTAGTTTAAAGTCGTCTTCATCCATTTTATCAGCTTTGTTATTATTATTCTTCGCTGGGAGCCGTTGGCTACGTGCGGCATGTGACCGGACGTTGTGGAAATCTATAGGGGAGGTCTTTGTTCAGCTGTGAACGTCCATTGGCTGGTATGATGATGATGATTCTCCAACGTCTACTGGAACGGAAACATTATACTGTAATCCTTATATAATGGCTTAAAGTAATATAATGTAAAATAATTCATGTGCGCAAAGAAACGAACTAAGTTTAAGATTAAGCGACACATAAAACACATCGTGGTCGGGATGGCTAGCAATAGCAACCACATCGTTATTGTTAGTTACATGTTATAAGAAGAAGTCAATATGTCCAATAGATTATACCATTGTTACTTCTATAATTTATAAACATTACCTAACATTGTTTATAAATAATAAAAACAAAACAGTACAATAGAAACATAGACGTGTGCAATCATTTATGGATAATTTTTTATTTTGAATAGTTACACCAATGATAACATGTTTTTGTAGTTGTACAGTTGCTTTGAGCAGTTTTATATGTTTTGAAACTAGATTCCATCTCGGCTATTACCTTCAGATAATCTATGAATATTTATATTTGGCTATTATTTGCTAATCGAACCAGGTATGCAACTCGACTACTTGTTAAACAATCGAGTACATTCAAGGTGGTCCGGTGAACGCAGGAAGAATGCAGTCAGTAATCTACGAATTATTGTTAAATTGCCTTAGGAGCATATTTTTTTTTCTTTTTTTTCATTGTTTGCATCTAACCCTGTTAGTTGCGGTCATACTGTACTATTCATTTTTGTAATATATCTTCTTCTCTGTTTAATGTTGCCTCTTTTGTAGGCTACATCCTCGGACTGAGCTTGTGGTATTTTTAGTGCAGCTTTTGATTTACCGTAGTTTGCTTTATCCTGAGGCCTAAATAAAGCATTTGTACCACATACTTGGAGATAGTTGGACTTGGCTTAACTATATCAATTATTTTGGTATCTGACTCTTAAGATACTGTGATGGGGGACCCCTAGTTTGGGGGTCAGCAGATTCAGAATTTACTGTTTTATTGAATCAAAACAGTTGACGGAAATATATCGCATTTATTTCATTCGTTCTATACACCTAAGTGCTACATCTGTACGTGCAACCGTAGGACATACAATTATCATATTATGAATACACAAATGTATGAAATATAAAATTAGACAATGTTTTGTTCTATATTGAGTATTACGTGCAATATGCAATCAAGCACACATATGTATAGTGGCACATAAACGTATGCACGATAAATATATTTAAAAAAATGACTCTAATTCACTCTATATTTTAAGAATTCAATGGATGCCATTCGTGTAACTTCAGAAAATATTATCACTGCTTTATTTTAGCCTAGTAAGTTCACTGAAAGGTATGGCTAAAGTATTTAGATGAAATAAATAAGAATATTGGCATGAGGGAACTGAGCAAGCCAATTTAATTAAGTCACATATTATCTCAGATTTCTTGAACCAAAACTGAGAAATGAAATGAAAAACTTTTGCTACTTTTCATAACGCAATGAATATGAAATACGACCAAATTCTAAGGAATTACTCGTTTCCTCGAAAAGGCAGAATCAAATAATTGTTTGCAAATATGACGCAAATTCAAGTCATCGAGCCTGCGGAGCGTATAATTTCAACAATGATTCATTACTTCAGTTGCCAGTTGCCTTACGTACTTGAAATTCACCGTGATAACATTGCGAACATTAATATTTTAACTGTCATGTACAATCTCGCGCAAGTCGTATGATTTTATGAAACGCCATATAACTTAGATCTTGAATTGTACTGCAAATGATTTAGCACATACTTTAAGGCGTAGTAAACCTACGGTTTAGTTAAAAAGTAATAAAATTGCAGGATTGCGCGATAAAACATTGAGCCAAGTATTAAAAACAGTATAAAATCGTGAAAGAAAATACATTATGATAGATAGCACGTTATTATGGTTAATAATGATTCTGCCAAACTGAGAAACGTGTCACCAGGCCCGTCACCAGGGCCACCTGATGACGGGCCTGATGACAGGGTTAGGGTTTCCATCATCATTTCAGCCAAAAAACGTCCACTGCTGGACAGAAGCCTCCCCTAAAGATTACCACAACAACCAGTATGGTTTGTGTTGTGTGCTCATTGAAGGGTTTTGGCATAATCGCCACGCTTGGCAGACGGGTGGGTGGTCGCACTTGAGTTATAAATGTACTTCAGGGACGCCGCTGCCCCTTCTCCGGGTAATCCCATAGTCGTCTTTTACGACACCCACGGGATGAGATGGGATGGGATGGAGTGGTGGTATTCTTAGCCGGCACCACACGGTAAGTGCAAGTCAAAGGTTTCCATATCTGAAATGATTACATTACTGCAGTACCAGTATACCTCGGGCATGGTACACGTCAGTTGGCTAATTCCTGGACAGCGATAAAGGTCAGCCTCTAATCGTAGCCCTAATCGAGTACGATGATTTGCGGCCGAGTGTGTACAGACTGTTGCACAACTCCCGTGCTTCGAATTTACTAGAAGTGTCGACTTTAATTGGCTATAAAGTTAGGAATTGGGAAATCGCACGTAGTCCTCAAGTGGCGACATTGCTGACGGTTGCAGGACGTATGTAGTGAAGCTCACAGAATCTGTGATATGCTAACGGTACATATTGTAAAACGTGTGTTTCGAGTGTACCTAATCTGAGCATGTCTAATGTAATAGCTATTGGCAGGCGGTGTGGCCGTGGTTGAAGATAGCGTCGTGATGTGCGTGTAATGGCGGCCGGCGAAGGGTTAAAGTGGAGTTGTTGCACAATTATTGTTTACAATACCTCAATTAGGCGTACCGTTGTAGAGAGTCCCGCGCGAACACTTTCGGGCGGCTAGTTCGGGTAGTTCGCAGAACTTTGGTGTGCTAACATGTGCAACTAGTTGTTATTTAACTTCGAGAGTCCCTCCGACAGGGCTCTGGAAATACCGACAAAACCTGAGAGTATAATAGTATTCGAAATCCGATATAAGTAGCATGTACAAAGGTATATAAATTGACTTCAGGGAGGGTCCCCGCTCGGCAAACTCAATTATGATTGACCCTTGATCTCGGCGGAGGTGAGTCAACCGAACATGTCCCATAAGCTGTAACATTTACATATATAGTTACTTAGTTCCTACCGAAAACGGTCGTCTCGTATAGTTTAGCGGGTCTTAAATATTGAGTGGCGTTCCAGTATTCGGCTTGAGTGGCCGAACCTGGTTTTATAACGTTTTGATTCTTTGGTAGATAAAAATATAATGTAGTTCCACACTCTTACAGTTTCACTAAGAATCCATATAAATCTAGTAATGCGGTAGAGTCGTTCGCTTTTATAAAATGTAGAATTTTGAATAGTGGTTTCATCATCATTTCGGCCGAATGAAGTCCACTGCTGGACACAGGCCTCCCTCAAGGATCACCACAACCACCGATATGGATGTGTTGTGGGCTCATTGGGGGGTTTTGCCATAATCGCCACGCTTGGCAGGCGGGTTGGCGATCGCAGTTGAGTTGTTAATGTACTCGAAGGACGCTGCTGCCCATCCTCCGGCTAATCCCTTAGTCGACTTTTACGACACCCATGGGAAGAGATGGGGTGGTGGCATTCTGAGCCGGCACCAGTAGTGTAGTAGTGGTTTGCATAGGAGAAAATTTCTCGCGGCTTTGTTAGTGGTGGAGCTTAAGAGTGCAAATTGAATTTCTCCAGGCATCAAAGGCCGAGCTTGCTTATCTAAATTGCATGACTTCAGGTTTTCATGAATAATAGAGCACAAAACACCGGGAAAAACATTGAGATTTCAGCAATTTCCATAATTTATGGGTTACGAGATACAACATAACCTCATGTATTCTCGTATAAAGTAAGGGTCACGATGTAACTTAACTTATAGTGATAGGACTAACTCATAAACCCCGAGAGATTTTCACAACAAAAGAGTCAGGTAGATTTTAACTCTCGGTACTATATAAGGTTTTCTTTATGATTTACAAACACCGCACTTATATCTTTTAGACTAGTGAAAATATAAAAAGTAGAGTACATTTGGAAAATACACTAAAAGGCTTATTGTAATACATTTACCATAGAAAGTAATAAAGTTGTAGTCTTTGGTAAAAAGTTTACTAATACATAATATTCAATTGCATAATATGTGTTATTATTTAAAAATGACTGCTAGCGACCCTCACCAGGTCGTCTGTCCACCTCGATGGAGGTTGTCCCACGCTCCGTTTTCTGGTGCACAGTCTCCACTCCACAGTTCTAGGAGCAATGTGCTCCGCCCATTGCCACTTCAGTTTACTAATCCTTTCAGCTATGTCGGCAACTTTAGTTCTTTTACGGAGATCTTCATTTCTGGTTGATATAATATAAAGCTTTGCTCCCTCCGTAGCTTGTTGAGTGACCGTGGGCTTCGGCAATTTAAGTTCTTCTACTGATCTCATTTTTGATACGATCTCATAGATAGATAATCTTTCAACTAATCATGTATAAGCATAGCTGTCTCCATAGCTTGCTGAAATTTATTGGCGAAGCCTTTATTCAGCAGTGGACGTCTTTTGGCTTTTTATATATGTGTTTTAATACCTCGAACTAATACCGACTATGATCCGGACGCCTTGGTAATCTGCCAGTTTGAATCTTGCTCGTCCTGATTATCGAGACAGCAAACGATTTAGTTGCCGTGTGTTGCCGGCTCAGAATACCACCACCCCATCTCCTCCCGGTAGATCCCGAAGATGGGCAGCAGCGTCCTTCAAGTACATTAACAACTCAACTGCGATCGCCAACCCGTCTGCCAAGCGTGGCGATTATGGCAAAACCCCCCAATGAGCCCACAACATACCCATATCGGTCATTGTGGTGACGGTGTGGTGGTGGTGTGGTGGCCTGTGTCCAGCAGTGGACTTCATTCGGCCGAAATGATGAAACGATTTAGTTACTAAACGCCCGCGCCGGTACTAAATGTATAAAGTCTGCTTAAGCTGTAAAGTTGCTAGTTTTATTAATATTTTGTTATAATTTGAAGAGCGCAACAACCAATTAGAAAAACTTCATTCAGGGGGTAACACGGTCTAATGAATACGCAATATCAAGTCAACGTGGGTCGAACCTTGACTTCCGTATATAAGATTCGATTGCTTATCTATTGGCTTTAGATCTGCGAGAGATATAGATATTTGTTGGTATAAATAATCTTACTTATGACAACGTATGATATGGGTCGTCATCCTTAGTTTCACTTTTATGAGATGTCAGAGCAATGTTATGGTGACGCCGCCATAGCACGGCGCGTGCGTTCTATAATTACGTAAATGCCTTGGGTACCTCCCAGTTTCACTTTCCAAGAAATAAGCACTGTTTTTACGGCACTCGTTATGTCCCGCAACTATGCTTGCGTCGATTATATTTTCTTTTGACAATCTAGTGTCTGGATACTATTGGCTAGTGTTGATATCATGTTTTTACCCGACCATAGCGAAGCTAATAGCATAATAAAAGTTTATGATTTTAGCATCTATGTATGTTAGTATGTTCATCTGTTCTCTCAGATCACCTGAACCACTCTTTTTATTTTGGCAAATAAGAAGTCGTTGGAAGTATCGTGCTATTCCGCAGGTTATAAGCTATGTGACGTCAATTAAATCTAAGATGGCAGTGAAAAGCGGACATAAACTGTTGCCAAAAAAATCGGTGTCAAATATCGTGTTTGATATCCAATGAAAAATCTTGACGACTACATTCCAAAAAATATAGATTAATATTTATTTTAAGTTCAGTTAGTAGGGCCGAAAAGTCTTTCCAAAAACGATCCATAATCGAAAAATAACATAAATAAAACTAAGTAAAAGCCTACGCAAAAGCGCAAAACGAAATTACACGTACCTATTCAAAGGCCGACATTCGTTGTTGTCTTGCTTTGTGCATTGTGGTTGGGCTTTCGACTACGTGAAATCTTGTATTGCGCTAATGCGTAGTCTGTTTTTAGTTACTTAAAATTATTTTTATTAAAACTGTTTTATATTTATGTATAATTCTGACAAACAGACAGCCTTACTAAATTAATGTTACAATGATATAGTAGCTATGCGGGTACAGTTCATCCTATTACCTTAACAAACTTGTATAACGGCAGGAAAGTAAATGGTAAGTAAACCACATCCCGGTTAATTAGCTGAGTTAAGTTAGATAAGAGCTGGCTTGGTTAACCTTAAGTAATTCCTAAATGCGAAGTATACTTAATTGTTAAAGAGGGCCGTTTAGTTAACGTAACTGCTTACAAGATAATCTTCAATACTTAATAATAGAAACGACTTCCTCATTGGTGTATCGGTCGCAAGCGTGGCTTCCATACATTGTTTCGATTCCCATATTGACAGATCGGGAAAGTTACTGGGCTTTTTTTTTTAGGGCAGGAAATTTGCAGCAAATGTTTGGAACTATGCCCGGTAACTAGCAACAACCTTCCCCTCTATACACGGGACCTAAGACTGTCAGCAGCGAAATGTGGATGAACCACACCTACAGGACATACCTGCCAGGTTAGGCGAATACAGGCGTACTGCCCATTAAACTCACTATAGGCTTCATAAGAAAACTAAAGGGCACTCATCAAGCTATGGAGAAAGCCATGCCAAGCATAGCTCTACTAAAGTTGCCGACATAGCTGAAAGGATTAGTAAGCTGAAGTGGCAACGGGCGGGGCACATTGCTCGTAGAACTGATGACCGCTGGCGCAAAAAGGTTCTTGAGTGGAGGCCGTGCACCGCAAAACGCAGCGTGGTACGACTTCTACCGGGGGAGCGGTCCAATGCAGAACGTACAACTCACCCTCGGCTAGAGGTAAGAAGAAGGACACCGTGGGGTTTTAGCCGGTTTGATCCCGGCATGCCCCTCCGCCCTTCCCAAGGCGGAGGAAGTCCAAGAGGATTTCCCCAAGTTAAAAAAAAAAAAGAAAATTGCTTGGTACGACTTCCAACGAGATGGACAGACGTCCTGGTGAAGGTCGCTGGGAGTCGTTGGATGCGGGTGGCATGTACCGGTTGTTGTGGAAACCTATGGAGGTCTTTGTTCAGCAGCGAACGTCCCTTTAATGGTATGATGATGATACATTCAACATAAAGTTCTATTCCAATTGCTTTTTAGTGCATTATTATCTTAATAGCATAGAAATGCTCTCAAGACACAACAGACACGCTTACAGGATAGTGAATTTATCATAGTATCCCAATGCAATAACTATTCTTACACTTGTCCGTAAGTTATTAACGAGCAAAACTTGATTAGTAATTAAAACTGAATTGTTATCTGTTATCGTAACCACAATTATTTATGTATCTGCACGCACTATCATGTTGAGCAGAGGCTCCAAGACGATGTATTCGTAGGTATGTGTAAGGCAATACCGTCTCGGATATAGATGACATGATAATGATGCTGCCGGGACCCTAGTGGCGAAGACTTGACGAAATATCAAGTCTTTTAAAGCTATAGTTGTGCCGCAGTCACCACTTTCTGGAATTGTTTTTATTACAATAAAAGCTACCTGCAGTATATAGCGCGTTTTTTATAGTTACGGTCCATTCACATAACTTTCTGCTCTTTGCAGTATCATGTTATTTTCAGGATCCTGTTTAGTGGCACCCGTGTTTCAATACAAGTGTTCACATAAGTATAGGGATCTTGCAATAAACCAATCTAGTCGAGTTTTGGTATTCGGCTTTGTCAATGCAAACTGAATCCGTTATCCTACAAAAAGCAGAATCCACTTTAAGTGGTCCATTTTAATATATATGTTACGTATCACGTTATTTGTCCGCTATGGACTCCTAAAATACTGAACCGATATTAATAAAAGTTTGCACACTGTGTGCAGTTTTATCCAACTTAAAAGATATGATAGTTTATATCTCAATTTATAATCGCAATATTATTTTATTGTGAATTATTTGTTTATTATCTGACAGAGTCATAATTATTTGTTAGTTTGATAAGATTCTAACAGATGGCGATATAAGGTAATTAGTTGACTAGATTCATTGGACCCGGTAGGTGTCACCGCAATCGGGTTTGCATGTACCTGCCCGTGTGAAGCCGGGGCGGGCAGCTAGTATATTATATTCCTAAGAACGTTTTCACACGAGCGTCCCGCACACATTCATATTCGTTCATATCGTCTGATTGATTATTGTGAACAAAGTGCACTGCGTTCATTCCCACATAAAAACAGGACCTGTCAGTTTTGCGAAATCCAGTAAAAAACCATTCCTGCAGAACTGGATGGCGTGTCCCGTCCACACAGCCGTCCAGCCCTTACGACTTTTGATTATAAAAGCTAAAAGCTTACAAACTTACAAGGAGCAATAGCTCATAAATTAATGAAAATGAAACGTTCTTAGTATTGCATTAATCCGTGAAGAGGTCTTTAATAAGACCAATTTCCCTGTATGTATGTATTGTTAGCGTATCAATACCACTTGTCTGTAATGCTAGATGAAATGGATATCAATCTTAAAGACTGGAATGTAGCTGGTACATTTATACTCTCGGTAATAATTCCAGTGAACTGTAGTGATTGGTAAGGTGACTGCGTTACGTCACTGTTATCATCAGCGATTTTATTGTTTCGTTACTCAGATATCGTCTTAATCATTACCGGAAATTGCTTCCTTCAGAGAAAGTTAATGGTGTTTCACTGTCTCAATACAATCTTATATAGAGGTCATATATCAGTATCTTTTGTAAAGCCGTCGTTGGATTTCAATTTACTGGTTTCGTAATTATTTTATCTGATATAGAGTTAAGTTATTCATAGTCTAACATTAAGGTTTCAGAGATAACATTAAATTTAAACTGAGCTTATTTTATGTTAATTTTCATCATTGTGATAAAGTTTTCAAATCATAATTCAGTCGTTTTTATATATGTTCATTTTTATTTACGAGCCTGTCATTTCAGTAGTACTATTTTAAATGAATCGGAATTGCGAGCTTTTATTACTAGTCCGCCATTAACCAAGACGTTATTATCATATTATCAGCCAAAGTACGTCCACTACTGAACCAAGGACTCCCCTATAGATTTCCACAATTATGACATCATTTTAGGGGGAAATTGCCAGTATAAACCACGCTTGGCAGGCGGGTCGGTGAGCGCAGTATGGCTGCTGTACCACAGAAGGGAAGTTACTGCCCACTGCCACGGGAGGAGATGGAGTGGTCCTATATTCTTAATCCGGACACCACACGGAAAGAAAACGCCACAAGACATTATCGTCATTTCGGCCGAATGAAGTCCACTGCTGGACACAGGCCTCCCGCAAAGATCACCACAACGACCAATATGGGTGTGTTGTGGGCTCATTGGGGGTTCTGCCATAATCGCCACGCTTGGCAAACGGGTTGGCGATCGCAGTTGTGTTGTTAATGTATTCGAAGGATGCTGCTGCCCATCCTCTGGCTAATCCCTTAGTCGACTTTTACGAAACCCACGGGAGGAGATGGATGCTGGTATTCTGAGCCGGCACCACACAGCAAGACATTATATTAGGCGCTAATTAATTATTTATTACATAATTGGTAATACGTTATGTTCTCTCGCTCGTGTATCTAACCCAAACCACATTAATCTGTATCGTAGAAAGTAGTTGCACTTGTTAAGTTCGAGGCCGTTTAGCCCGCATTTGCAGGTTGCGAACAATAGCAGGATACCCTCCCACGATGCGAGTATTTCTTAATTTGGACATGTGGCACGAATCGCTGATGTATGCGCATTCACAATCATGTTTACGTAGTAACCGGTGATGGCATCTTATCGCGACGCATCTGGGACAACGATGCGAGCCTCTTTGGCAACATCTCGCATTTTATTGCAGAATACGTCCATTCATAAAGGAATTCTATTGTAGTAGTGTGAAGCGTTTTTATAGTTACGTTTACTTGTACATTTACTTTTTCTTCCTTTTATATTTAGCTTAACGAATTGCTGGACACAATTTATCATTATCATCATCATCATATCAGCTGCTTTTGAACGAAGGTCATACAGTTCCAGAGTATCGTCACTGTGGGGGGAACTTGCCAGCACTCACCACGCTTCGCAGGCAGGTTCTTGAGCGCAGTATCACAACTGTACCACAGAAAAGACGCTGTTGCCAATCTCTCAGGTTTAGAGTTCCTTAGTCGCTTTTAACGACATTTACAGGAGGAGATGGAATGGTGCTATATTCTAATTCCGGACAACACACGGAATTTAGTTCAGGCACCGTACAAAATACATAGCTAGGACATAATATATAGGTAGTCCTAACAAGCCTCCGCGATGAAAATATGTAGGTGCGCATTCTTTGAAACAAAATAATTTTATTTTGAAACTAGCTGCGCCCCGCGGTTTCGCCCGCTATCCTACAGGAATAGTAAATTATTCCATTTAAAAAGTAGCCTAAGATACTTGCTGGTCCGTAAACTATCTTGATGTAAAAAATCGCGTCGTGCCGTTGCTCCGTTGCTGCGTGAAAGACGGACAAACCAACAAATACACTATGGCATTTATAATATTAGTAGGGATTAGGAATTCTATATTTTATATCTATGACTTCATCACTCTGCGACATTCCAAAAAAATCACAGTGACCCAATTAGTTATAATTTTTACTGCCTCATTATTTTTATCTGAAACCTTTGGCAAACATTACGTACGTTATCTTGAAGGCCGTAAATTATCAGTGTCACACCGTAGTAGGAAACTTTATCTGATCTTTATGAATCTGCGCGATGATACATGACCTTGTGTTATTATCTCGTTGATTTTCGTTGCTTGTTGCGTTGCGAAATATTTTGATTGATCACACGTAAATGTAGGTGTGATTCACGCGGTACATGAGGCTTGTATGCTTTCCAGAAATAAAGACTTTTAGGATTCCAAACGTCCGAAGGAAAAAACGGCGGTACCCTTATAGGATCATTCGTGTGTCTGTCTGTCCGTCTGTCATAGCCAATTTGCTCTGAATTTACTTCACCAGGCCGTCTGTGCATCACGTCGCCGTTTACTGGTGCGTGGTCTCCAGTCAAGAACGAGAACTACACTAATGCATCGTTCAACGTATAACTGATTGGGCAGACCGCTGGGGCAAAAGGTTCTCGAACGCACGGGGAAACGCAGCGTAGGACGATGACCGCTTCAGTGGTTTTTGCCGGTAGGCGTCCGGCATACCCCTTCGCCCTTCCCCGGGGGCGAAGCAAGTTCCATGTAGAATTTCCACTGGACACCAATAAAAAAATAGGACGACCTCCAACGAGATGGACGGATGACCTGGTGAAGGTTGCTGGAAGCCGTTGGATGCGTGTGGCATGTGACCGGACTTTGTGGAAATCTATGGGGGAGGCGTTTGTTTAGCAGTGGACGTCCTTTGGCTGATATGATGATGATGATAGATTTCTTCAACCAGCGGTCACATGTCCACATCACATGTACCTATATTTTATACAGTATGTAAAATATACCGTATTCCCCTTTATGTCGTATATAAGGAATGCAAGTGAAACATTCCCGTCTCTGTGTCGTCCGATGCTCGGAATACTAAGCAGATGTTCGACTGTGCATAAACAGTATTGAACTTATACGAAGTCAGGAATGTGGCACATGACCAATGCGACACGTGAATTTGAAACTTGTGACATTTAAAATTCAATAAATGTATGTATATGTACTTTCTATAGCATACAAAATTTAATAAGATATTGTAGCTTAGAATACGTGTTGCAACAGATCGATATAGACCGTAAGGTGCTTGGAACTGGAGGCTCAAAATACTTAGATACTTACATAGATATATGTAAAGAAAACGACTTCACTCATATACGAGCTCTTTTCTTTAGGCTTGTCTTTGCCGGTTATCGACAAAGCTAATAGATGTGTATTAAATATATGAGAGTGAAGAATAAATATACTTATTTAAAGATATTTTCTAAATTTGATATAATATAAAAAAGACCTGAAATAAAGGCTTTAAATGTTTTTTCTTTTGTTTTACAGGTGAAGGACTGTAACAGATACTGTAATTAGTTAAATAATGATAATATTGCACATAAATAAATTTCTTTTGTTTTACAGAGAAACGCAATTACGTCTTTATTTTACTATCCCAAATTAAATTATAAACTCTATTATATATAAACATATGGAAAAAAAGTTGTTTACTGATGGAGAAAGTATATGCAACATGTGTTTGGTAGGAACAGATATTGTAATGCACTAGTAGTATGGGTGAAATAATTTCCTCTACTTTTTCCGCTACAAAATAGTGAATTAGATGATTACCTTTTATTTTTAAAACATTGTCATCATTTCGTATAAAGCCCAATGCTGGCACTTCCCTAAAGATCGTCACAACGACCGCTCTGGGTGTGTTATGTGCTCATTGGGGAGTTTTGCCTTAATCGCCACGCTTGGCTGTCAAGAGAAGGCACTAGAGTTGTGAATCGCATCTTACCACATCCACACAATGAGATAGATTGGTAGTTTAGTACTATTCGTAGCCGGCACCACACGACTCAATTTTATATAATCAAATAACATACCTACATAACATAATCAGCCCATTACTGTCCCACTGCTGGACACGAGCGTTTTCTCACGATGAGAAAGGTTAGGCCACCACGCTGGCTTAGTGCGGGTTGACGGACTACACAAACCATTGAGAACAAATTTTGGAGCCCTCTCACTCGTGCAGGTTTTCTAAGGATGTTTTCCTTCACTGTTAATGTAAGTCATAATCTAATACTGATTCGAACATGAATACAAAAATTCGGAGGCGCGCAGGCCGGGAATGAACTCAGACCCTCCTGTATGGAAGGATAGGGTTCAACCACTAGACTACCACTGCTATTATCTAAAATTAAATAGTCATAGTTATACTATTTCCATTTCTTTATTTTCTCGATGACAGTTCTAATTTGATAGTTGTAGTGTTGTGACCAAACAAGTAATGATATCGATCGCATATATTTATTACATTTTGAACAAAGACAAATACAACAAAACATATTATACCTGTCGTTATAGTTATTTTGTTTCATTGTCGAGTACCTACCTATACCTACTTATTTTACAACAGCTTCGAAAATTTTAAAGAAGTTGGCATTATCAATCAAGATTTAATACGTGTAACATCTTGTAATGAAATATAATATTAGTTAATAAATTTGTACAAAAGTATCCGGCAGTAGTTTAGTTTCTTACTTTTGTAAAAAAATATCGGGTCTGTTATCGTGTTACGTTTATCGATATAGCTCCATCCCTATCAGTTTCTCCGACTCTGGTATAGCCTTGTACGTGTGTAAACGTCATATTTTTACAAAATAATGCATACATAATGTAAAAAAGACGCTCGTTCATGTTTTCACAGGAGCTGTCATCGAGAAAATAAAGAAATGGAAATAGTATATTAACAAAGTTGTTGTGTTCCCGACGAACAAAGTAATAATCCCCTTTCAACTTAATTAGCAACCATAGTTTGTAAAATGTTAGTTTTAGTGTTAATGCTAGTAGAACTAATAAAATCATTAATTATATAATCTGTCTTCTTTTAACCCCTGGAAGAAAACTATGCACACCTGCTGTTATAACTATTGTATCTGTAGCTGTATTATTTTCCTATAATGTATCAGAAGAACTTCAAACACTTCTGAGGTCTTTATTGCATTCCATGGCTAGTAAGGAAACATTCTAATTCGTTCAAAGTACGCTATCTATGTTGTTCATTTGCATTCAAAATTATCACTTACCTGCTAATATACACCGTTAGCGTGTTCTTTATATCGTCCAATTTGTGAAAGAAGTGTGTCGATTCAATTCGTTGTTCTTTAAGATTCCGTTTCCATACACACGACATACAGTCGTAAAATATTTTGTAAAGATGTTAATGTCAATTACAAATGTATAGGTACTCATTTATCAATATACGTACATACATATACATTTGTAGTGTCTATATTGTAGTATATACAGCACCACTCCATCTCCCGTCTTTGCCTCCTGTGAATGTCGTAAAATGCGACTCAGCAGCACCGTCCCTTCTGTGGAACAGTAGCCATACTGAGCTAACCAATTGGCCTGCTAAGCGTGGCGCGAAGTGGCGAATTCCCTCCAAAATGAGAAAACAATTGTGGAAATCTATAGGGGAGGCTTTCATTCATCCAGCAGTGAACCTCCTGTGGCTGTTATGATGATGCTGATGATATAAATTTTCGTTTAAATAATAATGATATAGAACCATCACAATAAACCCGTGTCGTTTAATTTCGGCAAACGATATGTAAAAATCGGAGCGGAAATAAAAAACGTTCCAACATGGCAGGTCAGGTGAAATGATGTGTAATGCCGAAAGCGACTATAGAATCGTGTCCGTAATATAAGCTATTAGCTGTACCCCGCGGTCTCACCCGCCATTTAATTTAAAAGACATCGGATTATTTAGTCAATAATTATTATTGTCTATGTACTCTAAATTATAATTATTTTAGAGTATATAGACAATATTTTTAGTCACATTTTCGTGTGGTGTTTGTTGAAACGTAGTTATGTATGGTGGTATTAGTATATACTGGTTTCTGGTTTCTTGACATAGGCATGCAGTTCGGCTCTTCTCGGTAATGTATGTAATTCTTGTTGGGTGGCTGCCCTCGGCCCCCGACCCACAGAGTCGCATCGCCTGACCGCGCTATTACTTCGTTTTCACTTAGCGTTCTTTCTGACTTTTTCTTCTTGCTCGGCTCCTAAGGACCGTAGCGTGATGTTAAATAGCCTGAAACCTTCCCCAAGAAAAGGGCTAGCAAATGCAAAAAGATTTTTTTCAAATCCGACTACAAATAAACAAACAAACTCTTCAACTTTATTAAATTAGTATAGATTTACCGCTTTGAGGATGTCACGAGAGAACTCCGAGGGCAGTGGGTTAGAAGTTGATTAGCAACCCATTAATAGTCCTTTGTCCGGCGTTAGCACCTAATTTATTAATACACTGTGGTACAAGCTTGTACCGTTTATCTTTATATTTATCACAATCAGTTCACCCTATCTGCCATCAATTTACTTATTAGGTCTCTTATTGCAAGATTTGGGCTAGGTAGGTAGTACTGCTCTAGTGTGATCTTACGAGGACCTGGAGTCCCCTTCGCTGCTAGATGACCGCTCCAGTGGTTTTAGCCGGTAGGAGTCCGGCATACCCCTTCGCCCTTCCCCGAGGCGAAGCAAGTTCCATGTAGAATGTCTACTGGACACCAATAAAAAAAGGTAAGTAGTACTGCAGTGCCAGATTTTCTGTCGCAAAATAGTTAAATGAAGGGCACTGTATCTAGTAAAATTACTGGCTTAAGAGATTAAAATAACTTACTTGTCTTGAGGTGGTGACCGCAGTGTGATCCACGCAGAACTATACACCTGGGTAGCAATTGTTATGGGCAGGCTTGACGCTCACCACCAGACGAATAACTTGTTCGTCTAATGACAAGGTTTTATAAAAAATCTCGCAGACAGACCTTCCCCACGTTGCGCTACACAAATGTGCTCATCAATCAGCGCTGTATGTTCGTTGCCGCTTGTGCTGAGAGAGGGTACATTTTTGGTTTTGAAATATAACAATTATTAATCATTCTTGGTTGGTAAGTAATATTGATTTATAATGTTAATTCATACTTAGTTTATTTTTTGTAACATAATACTTTTTAAATTAGTGACTTATCTATTATTAACATTAATGCGAAACCAAAATAAATTATTTCCAAGTAAATGTAATAAGTCAAGCCCCCCAGTCGAGCCGTTCACATACAGCTACTACCACTAACCAGTAGTTGTATACATACAACTTGTATGTGAACGGCTTGACTGGGGAGGTACTAAAGTCCGATCTATCTATGTGTAGGTAAGCGTAGATGTGTTCTGGGTGAAGGGTTCCTAATCAGTCAGTGAAACTAGCGAAACAGAAGGCATTCTAACTCAAGCCTTAGGCCGGCAATAAGTCAGTTATCAGTACGATACGATTGCTACTTACCATCAGGAAGGCCATTGTTCGTTTGCTAATCATGACAAACAAAAATAATGGGTATTATAATAAAACAATTTTAAACGGATTAAATCGCGTGTATTATTGATTTTTGTTTTTCCTGACGTTTCGAACACTTTGCAGGGTTCGTGGTAAGCAGGAAAAACAAAAATTAATAATACACGCGATTTAATCCGTTTCAAATAGTTTTATTATAATATGTAATAATCACGAAACCCTAAGACATTACTATAATGGGTATTTTTATAATTATAATTCAAGATATCAGGGGATAAAGGCATTATGTTACAAAGAACTATTCTCAGATAATACCATAAACTTAGCAGCTTTATGTTCTTCAATCGAACTTGCTTGACTCGCCTTGTCTGAGTCAATTTAGAATTTTAGTAGAAACATATTAATCTTAAACTGTAATGGTCACATATTGTTTCTACACCACATTATACAACCTATATTTAGTAAATAAAATACGATTTTGAGAAAATGTGACATAGTGCCTTTATCCTCGGATGTCTTTAATTATTATCGCCTTGGCTATACTTTATGGTGATCCTTCATGGTTAATGATGTTATCATAAATTAAATGTGTTTGTTTACTTCAACGTTAATTATCACGTAACACCTTGTCACGCAACTGTTCAAATAACATAAACAATTGCCTGTCTACCTTGAACACGATTTCCAAGTTTTATTTATACGAATTGGCCGATACACTTGCCCACAAACGTATCTATTTTTTCTTATGTAGAATGTTCACAGTTAAAATCTAATTGTTAACACAGCTACTTTTTTTAAAAACGTAAGGAATGAAATGCCAAGTTTCATTTAGCGGTTGATCATAAACCCAGACACACGACATTCTTAAATTTTTACGACTTTAAGCGTTAGTATTTCGCCGCTGTAGAGAGATCCGACTGTAAACGTGATGTTTTTCTTACATGCTTTGGCTTAGTCCTAGTGCAGTCAGAATAATAACTCATCAAATGGTGGTAGGTAGATCCTGTTGGCAACATTAAAAGTAATATTTTTGTGTTGTGGCATTATTATAAACGTAACCGTTTTAACTTCTTCTTCCGCTAACCCCCCGTTTACAATCCCCCCGGAGGGGTGGCCGGTTTACAGTCATCCTCCCCGAAACTATAGGCGTGGCACCAGTGGGCGGCTCTAGTGTGATCATACGAGGACCTGGAGCTTCCCTTAGGTGCCGAAGATGACCGCTCCAGTGGTTTTAGCCAGTTCCCGGGGCCAAGGAAGTTCAGGAAGAATTTCCACTGGGCACCAAAAAAAGGAGTCGCCCATGCCCCTTCGCCTGTCCCCGGGACGGAGGAAGTTTATGACGAATCTTCATGGGGGACATATGAAAAAGGTCTCTTATTGCACGAGTTCATCTAGGTTGGTACCACCGCAGTGCCAGTGCCGCCAACCAGTAGTGTTTAAACTTTAAACATTAATGTGTTCCGATAAGAAGGGTACTGTAGCTAGTAAAATTACTGGCAAGAGACCTAATGTGTTCAAGTGACGAGCACAGTGTGCTGTGTGGTGCCACGCAGGACTAGTCTTGGGTAGCATAACAAATTGTTATGGGCAGGCGTGACGTTTACTACCTGGCGGAAGACCTGCTCGTCTCTTCAGGATAAAAAAGAAAAAAGAAACTCGATAAATATGTCGGACTTTCGGGATTAATTATTATTACATATTATCATGTCTCAGGTTTTCGCGAGGATTTATAATAAAACACTTTTAAACGGATTCTATCGCGTATATTTTTGTTTTTCCTGACGTTTCGAACACTTTGCAGGGTGATAAGATCAGCACTTTTATTGTTGACTGTAGATGGTTGTTAACAACTATTTTTTTAAATAGAGTCATGTGTAGTCGGTATTTAACTACAACTTGAAAACGGGTTGGCTCGAGCGGGAAGTACTACGCTCTCTTTAAATACCGGTATAATCGTAAGAACATTCACTCCCCAAAAGACCAATACTACCCAAAATTACGACCCAATTAGCACTCTTCGCCGATGACACGGCCATTTTCTACTCTGGTTACGTTCCCGATAGTATAACTAAGATCCTCCAAACCACAGCCAACGTCTACGGTAAATGGTTTAGGAAATGGCGGATCGAAGTTAACCCTATCAAAAGTAAAGCCGTCCTATTTTGCAAATTAGGCGACGACCACCCACGCTTCAGGGAGATCTCGATGCTGGGCCAATCGGTTCCTTGGGAACCGCACGCCAAGTATCTTGGAGTCACCCTAGACAAAAAACTGACCTTCATTCCCCACACAAAGACGGTACGTGCCCGCGCTGCCTTTGTGCTCGGTCGCCTTCACTATATTCTGAACGCTCGTAGTAAATTATCCCTTAGAAATAAGGTGAGAATTTACACCACATGCATTTGACCCATCATGACCTATGCCAGCCCAGTGTTCGCACACGCTGAATCATACCCACTCCGTAGATTCGAAACCCTCCAAACCCGTTTCATGCGCAAGGCCACCGGAGCGCCTCTGTACATGCGAAACGACCAACTCCATTTCGACCTTAACTTGCCGACCATCAGGCAATTTATGAAACAAGCGTCTAAACGCTATCTCGATTCTGCCCTGTCCCACCCAAATCCCCTTGTGGTATCAGCCGCCGACTACGAACCCTCCCGTATCAGTAGAGTACGCCGCCCGAGGCACGTTCTGATCGATCCAGACGATAAAATCACGTTAGATCACATGAAGAGACTCGCGTTGTCTCGTTCAATAAACACCCGACCGTTGTACCGCCCTCGCCGCCGAGGATGCCCGTCTCACCGACGTCGCGGAGGCCTATCGCCGCGTCACCTTCCCGTTCAAGTTAGCACTTCTCCCTCCCGTCTCTTGCTCGCGCCGGCCCGTGCCGAGCCTGTAGCTTTAAATGTCCCCTAATACAATTTAAATAATACCGATCCAGCTGTCCCCAAAACAATAGCTTGATATCCCCAGCAACGCCCTAAGCCGAGGTCCGTGTCCCGCAGGGGGCGCCCTTAGCGAAAGTTGCTTAGTTTTTAATATTTAATTTAAGCCTGGCTGGAGGCCTCTTTTGGCTTCGCCAGCAAATAACCGGTTAAGTAACCACATTTCCCAGAAATGTATGCGAGAAGCCCAACTTATAAAAAAAAAAAAGAACATTCATTGCTACAGTACGTGCGGTCAGTGTTACATACTAGGAGAAAGAGAGGCCTTCTCCCCTCCCTCTTCCTCTTCATACCCTGCCCCTAATAGGTCGGCAACTCGTCCGAGACTACTCTGGAGTTTAGATTTTTATGGGCAGCGATGATTGCTTACAATCAGCTGACTGAATGCTATACGTTGGAATTTCTGAGTTATTAGGAGTACTTTCAGGAATTATTATAGTATAAATATAAACTTCAGTTCTACAATTGCGCAGTTGGAAATAAAAGAAAAAAACATCTTCTCGTACAAAGTTACCGATCAGCTTGACGAGTGTGTATTGGAAGATGAATTCCTTAGTCGGCTTATTTTCGAAAGTGTTGGTACAAAAGTTGCCTGTTATATGCTACCGCTATAAAATACGGTGTAAAGGATATTATAAACTTTTAACGAGCTTTTAATACACTAAGATCATTTGTGAAAACATTTATATTATAAGGTTTATTTATCCGTTAGACGTTTAGATCAGTAAAAACCATAGACTTTTATCATTATAGACACGCTGTTCCAAACAAAATGTTTGTCAGATAAATTGTGAAAAACGCACCACAACTCATATGTTCGAAATTTTAAATTTGTAGAATGTAAACTCGTATACTCTATACATTGATGTTGGCGGTAAAGATAAGCTTTCAATAGTCGTCAATTCCTAGTAAGTACTAACATAGGAAATGGGAGGCATATTGTGTGTAACTTTTGCAAACTAGTAAAAAGTGCCAATTTGCACAGATTGCACATTGATCGCAATATGCACGCAGATAATCACCACCACTGTGGGAAATTACCCATACTTAATGTATGCCAACCGTATGTTGAAGGTATACAAGAGATATTTTTTTTTAAAAACGTTGCCCCACACTAGGATTTCTCCTGTGTCGTGGGTGCGTTTACAGACATGAATTCCACATACAATACACCCAGACCCGGAACCACTACCTGCAGATCATACAAATATTTGTTCCGTGCGGGAATCGAACCCACGACCCGGAGCGCAGCAGCCGATTGTATCAGCCACTGCACCAACCGTGCCGTCGGTAAGATGTAGGCTAAAAATACTCTGGTGGAAAATTAAATTTTACTTCTCTACGCCTTGTTGTTCTTAACACATTTTGGGATGTCAACTTTCTTAATTGCAGTTTAAGATAAAGGTGCAGTGAAAAAGATAAATAGCAGCAAATTCTTATGGACCTAAAATAACATACTTGCAATCACTCATTCTTTCCGAAGTAGATATACTAGGTACTAAAGACTTTTATACGGACCATATGTATCAATGATTCCGTAAGACTTCCTCTAGCATCTAATAACTTATGATAATATATTCAATTGCTCTTGTAAAGGTTTTATTTCCATAATGATGAGACATCCAATACTTACGTATGGTCATATGAGCTCTTATATATTGATGATATGTCGTAAATGTGATGACGAAGGTATACGTATTAGCTTCGATGGCTTTATTTTCTGAAAGTAGAGCTCCCAAAATATACGAGTGACGATGAAGGCATCGGAGGTTGTTTTAAGGTCGAAATCAGTAACCAATCTTTCTTTTATTTATTTTTTGCATTTTTTTATCTGTTTTGTTGTTAAATGTGATCTTAACACAAAAACAAATCAAGTTCAAAATCGATCTATGGATTTTGGATCAGATTGATTATAAATTTCAGCTGTTAGAAAATTTGTGTAATGTACCGATACCCATGCATCCAGATAACTTGCAATATTTTCTTGCGATTTGGACACTCGTATATTTTGCTAAGGCTTATCTCTTATGGCTGAATATCTTTATTGCTTAATATTTTTGTCTCAGTTAATTGTTTCGTTATTGTAATGTCTCATGATGAAATTGTGTAATCATAAGTGAAATAAATCTCCTATGTAAATAAACAGAGTTTAAAAAAGAAACTCATAATTTTAAGTTTGATATTCAATCAGATTGAAATGTAATTTAAGTTTTCTAATGTAAATATATTTTATTGACAGCTTGTACACAAATTCTAACCGACATAACGCAATAAATCTATACATAAGGGTAGGATCAGCATTACCAATAAAAGTACTTTTAAATTCGCCCCTTAGGGGATTTCAAGCGAGAGCACATTCCCTACCGACTCATCACATGATCATAAAATAGACACTACGTGCAAACTTAACTTTATTAACTTTGTAACAAGCACGAACTAAGTTCGTGAGCTACGTACCACGACTGGCAATCCGCGTTACACGTGCAGTAGTCAGCCCTTTGCTCCGCACACGTGTCTCTGAATGATCAATTAGACGACTGACTTGCTTTTCATCCAGACTGGGATTACGTTAGCTAAACGAAAGCTTCCAATGAGCAATTTGTTTAGTTTCGCTGGGAATATTAGTGACAGTAACAGTCATTAAAAATATAGTAATTTTATTGAAGACCTTTTATTTTACAATTGGTACAATGTATATTCATAAAATGCAAGTACTAAAACTTCAACGTCAAGTCAAAGACAATTTATTTTTTATTCATCTAAACCAGTCTTTCCCAACGTGGGCGATAACGCCCCCTTGTGGGCGCTGCAGGCCTAAAGGGGGGCGGTAAGAGACCCAGAAAGAAAAGGGGGCATTGTGTAGGGCTTTGGGGTCGATTTATAATTTCATCTACCTAGCTAGGAAGACTCTTAGACACCGACTGAGCTCTCGACTCTCGACTACATCTTGTGAACATCAACTAATATTAATTAAGATATAGCTCAAACTCGGTTCGATATAAAAGACCGCGGGCAATCATGTTTTAACAATTTTTTGTTAAATAATCCGAATTGTACATTCCTATACCAATCGGCTGGTTCTATAATACTTGTTCTTGCTTGTCGAGTACGATTGGGCGTCGAATGAGATAAACGAGTTTATGCACGTTTGTCTTATTCCTGTTGGTGCGTGCTGTTTATGCAATCCTATATAAACGACGTTAATTTATTTTATTATCATTTGCGGTTTCGCGCATAATAGATAAGCAGTACTTGATTTCAACACTTACGTATTTCTTAAAACAAAACAATGTCGGAAGTAAAAAAGAAGAGACGGCAATACTCTCCGGAATATATTAAATTCGGATTTATTGAAAATCCCACAAACCCGTCGTCACCTTTGTGTCTTCTATGTCTAAAAACATTTTCGAACGAAGCAATGAAGCCTTCAAGACTGCAAGATCATTTGAATAAAATGCATCCAGATAAGACAGAAAAGAATGTAGCATATTTTCAAGACCTAGAGAAGAAGCATAATACTCAGCCAAGTGTATCAAAACTATTTTCGGCGGCTGCTAAGCAAGATGACGACGGAGTTCGAGCTTCGTACAATATCTCTTCGTTAATTGCTCAAAAAGGCAAACCACACAACATCGGAGAAGAGTTAATTTTGCCAGCAATAAAGGAAGTAATAACTACTGTGCTTCATAAACCGGCCGAAGATATTATCCGAAAAATTCCTTTGAGTAATAATTCTGTGCAAAGACGAATTGATGAAATGGCTGAAAACATTGAAGAATCATTGCGCAATCATCTGAGGACTAGTCAATTCTCAATTCAGCTCGATGAGTCCACTTTACCAACTAATGAAGCGTTGTTGCTATCTTACGTGAGGTTTATTAAAGATGAGAAAATACGTGAAGAACTATTGTTTGCCAGAAATTTGGAGACAGATACAAAAGGCGAAACCATATTCAATACATTGGAAAAGTTTTGTGAAGAGAAAGAGATTCCTTTGAAAAATATTATATCAGTTGCTACGGATGGCGCTCCGGCTATGACAGGGCGCCATAAAGGCTTCATAGCATACTTAAAGAATAGAATTCCAGATGTCCTTGCTATACATTGCGTTATTCATAGACGACATTTGGTTGCTAGAAACTTAAGTGAACGACTATTTCAATCACTGCAATATGTCATCAAAGCAGTCAATAAAATCCGTAGCAGCTCTTTGAATGATAGATTATTTCATCAGCTTTGTGTTACTAATGACGAAGATTTCAACCGTTTGTTGCTTCATACTGAAGTTCGTTGGCTGTCAAGAGGCAATTGTCTGATTCGAATTTACAACCTGTTTGACTCTATGATAGAGTTCTTGGAAACTAAAGATACAGAACTGCGCAACAAGCTCATAACATCAAAGAATGATATAGCTTACATGACAGACCTGTATAAAATGTTCAACGACATGAACCTCCAACTGCAAGGCGATGAACTAAATTAAATTAAAACAAAAAATGTCGTTGCTGCTTTCGCAGCCAAACTGCTTCTGCACAAAAAGAATATGGGCAGACGTGAGTTTCACAATTTTCCGAATTTATCAGTATACTGCAGTAACGACGACTTGTTTGCCTACTGCCAACATTTGGAAAACCTCCACATTGACTTCACCGAACGATACCAGGACATTTTAAACTTGGAAATACCAGACTGGGTGTTGGATCCGTTTTCAAATGTCAACACAGCAATGTCACCTCAGCTGGAAGAAGAACTTATAGAATTGACAACAAACGAAGAAATAAAAATCAAGTTCAAAAATGGATATCAAGAATTTTGGCTACAAAAACCGATCCCGCAATTGTACCCTGGATTGTGGTCAATTGTTCAACGATTTTTGATAGCATTCCCATCGTCATATTTGTGTGAACGTGGATTTAGTGCTGTGGCAACGCTGCTTACTAAAAACAGAAATCGTTTGCGTGTTACCGAAAGTGGCGACTTGCGGCTGTTTTTGAGTAAATTGGAACCTGATATCAACAAACTTATTGAACAGCATCAGATTCAACCTTCACATTCGTTTTTATATAAGAATTGATTATGTTTGTTTTATTTTCAATAAAAGATACTCTGTCCGAATACTATAAATTTGCGTTTCAATAATCAGTTATAAGTACTTAGCGGTTTTTAAGTATGTTTAAAAAGGGGGGCGTTAAAAAATAATTTATTCTTAAAGTGGGCAGTAGACAAAAAAAGGTTGGGAACCCCTGATCTAAACCGTTTATTGGCACTTACGAACAGTCAGAATGTAAATAGTTGCACGGTTCTAAGGCATTCATCCTATGCAGAATAGTCGGCAAGATTTTTTTAAATATGTAAAAGAATTTCAAATAGAACCGACGTGATGATAATACACGCATGTGTTAGATAAATACACACATATATAAATTGACAATTAACTGCCTTACAACTAGATTGCCATAGCAGTTAAAAGCTGACCAGACCCGACAGAGAGCACCCGGCACAGATATAATGCATGCATCAGCATGGCTCAGCTCAACCATAATGCAAGTTAATATAAATACAGCTTCAAATTTAAAACAATATCAGTTCTTGCAATTTGTAAAATACACGTCTCTACATAGTTTTACAACATGTAAAACATATTTTACTCAAAATAAGACCAATATACTCCATAAAATATTCCCAACCGCTTCCTTTATCTGCACTAAATGTAGGTTGATTCAAAGCGACGGGAATTCAGGAATAATAAACGAACCCCTAGTTCACCCAAGCAGTTAATCTGACATCCGAAGGCATTCCAATGTTAATACTGAACAGGTTCTTACAGTAAGCAAGATAACCACAAAACCGATAGTGAAAACAGGCGTAGTTTCTTTTACCGTTAACATACGGTCAGTGGGCCACTTTTTACCATTTATTGGGCGCATCGCTAAACTGTCTGTCATACTTCACTTGGTTTACAGAATTAATGTAACGTGGGCCGTGCCAACATGTATGTTTGTAGCGTCTTTTTTGATAAAAAGTGTGTTACATAATTTAGTTGTTTGGTTTGGCCTAATCATTAAATACCCGTTGTAGAGTAGACATTCCTACATAGTATTCTGTATGTGCTTGACTCCACTCTACTTTAATATTTGTTTGGGCTGACTGGATCGTTATCTAAGCAACGCTTTGTATTTTTAATCGACTTCAAAAAGGAGGAGGTTCTCAAGTCGATGCGTTTTTAAAAAATGTATGAACACCAATTACTCCGCGATTTGTAAGCCGATTTGAGCAATTCTTTTTTTAACAGGTGCAAAATGCTTTCGAGTTGGTCCCATATAAATTTTATTACATTTGATAGAATCCTTTTTAACTAGCTTTAATAAACAAGTTTAATTTGACTGCGCTTATCTAGATGACGTCTTAATAGTTTCGACTCCTCCATGTTTAGAGAACGATTTGAGTCATTCTTATTTTTAACACGCTTTTATTTTTTTTGAACTCCATTTTCATCCCCTTCAAAACGTCAGATTGATTTGAAACTTCGCACACTTAACAAGGACCGGTGAAAATGCAATAATTAGGTTTGGTTAAATGTTTCTTATCTCATTAACAACCGCAAAATGAGACACAATTAAAATCTATTGTCTTCACGACTGCCGGCAATTGACAGGCAACTGGTTAAGACATCAGCTCTGTCATCCGTGAGTTGTGACTGTCTGCTAACTTAGATAAAGTAGGTAGGTACTTATCTCCGGGTTGGTTACGATAACTGATACCTAAATTGGAAAAATTACTTACATTTATTTATACTAATAAGAAACAAATAACATTTTTAAACAAAAAGATACCGACTTCTAAAACCCGACACGATACAAAAATATTGAAACTACTAAAATGAAAAAATACTTTATTTATGAAGTCGGGTTGTATATATAGTATTTTTATATCTTGTAGGGTTTTTTAAGTCGGTATTTTTATTTATTTGAAAAGTTTTAGCAAGTTATTTCATGTTTACTTTAACATAACATACGTGATGTATTCCGCGTGTCGAGTAGAAAAATCTCCACAAACTGTATAGCTTTCTCTTCTGTTACAAAAAATGTCAAGGTTAACACTGCGGTAACATAACCATGCTGCAGTTAAAAAAGTAACAATAAAAGGCATATATTATGTTTACTTAATGATAACATATTAAGTACCTTGAGCTTGGACGATACAAAAAGAGTTAAACGATTATTATCCGCAAACATTTCCCACGATCATCAACTGCGTAGCTGTAGCAGTGCGTTTAATTTCCGTTCTTCCCACAGAATCCATCAATATCAATACTTACTGATGTGTTAGTTTATGTAACGCGTGAGAGGCCTCTGGGAATTGATACAGAGATGGAAAAAGTTTGGTCTGGCCTTGCCGCTCTAAGTATGATCTTACAGGGTCCAGACGGACTTACATAAAAAAATTACCTTGATCTTAAGCTAAAAAGATAAATAAACGTAATAAAAAGGTAGGACGGCTATATCAGCCAAAGGACGTCCACTGCTGAACAAATATTTTATTATTATTACAATAAACCATTAAAATTGTAGAGCCAAAATCAGTGCATAATATCAAAATGTCAATGCAAAATTGTCCACAAATTTGACCTTTTTCTAAATAGCTCCCGTCTTACCTTTCTTATTACGTTTATTTATCTTTTTAGCTTAAGATCAAGGTAAACTGATTGGTTGATTGATGATGATGAATAAAATCTAAGATATGGGTTCAATGTCTTAATAACAACGTGCCTTATCCTATGTTAGACTTAGTAGCTAATGTTAGTATCAAGCAACTTAAATCTGTGTTAGTATATAATGACTAGCAATGATTTGGCCCCGACGATAATGATATAGGTAGTAGCATAGACAAATGATTTTATGACGTAAAAAGTGCTAATAATCACCATCATTTCAGCCTAATAAAGTCCACTGCTAGACACAGGCCTCCTCAAAAATCGCCACAACGACCTGTTTGTGTTGTGTGTTCATTGGAGGTTTAGCCATAATCGCCAGGCGTGGCAGACGGGTTGGCGATCGCAGCTGAATTATAAATGTACTCAAAGGACACTGCAGCCCAGCTTCCAGCTAATCCCACCGTCGCCATTTACAACACCCACGGGACGAGATGGGGTGGTGGTATTCTTAGCCGGTACCACACGGTACCTACACCACACTGTACTTACCTTACCTTACTCTTACTTCACTAACAAGTTATAGTGAACAGTAAAATTTCATATCTCCTCTTAGCATTAGGTATATATATTTTAATGAAACCTTCACTTACTTCAAGGCTAGTTATATTAATCTCATATGTATTGCACGTTTTTATCACAAAATCAATCAATAAGAGGAAATCATTATTCGTATTTCGACGTTAGAAATAATAATGTAAGTATAAAAAGTGGCAGGTGCAAGGCGCAAGTCCGTTTGTTGCATTTGCAATTTCAATGTCATTTGCGTCTAATGCATCGCACTGTTTAAACGCATGTCGCAGACAATTTACAGAAGTTTAGTCAATGTGTTTTTAAAAAGATATAGCCTTGTGTTATTTTAATCCACAGTTAGTTGAACTGGATCACAAAAAATTTACAGTTTTATAGCGGATATAAGTTGGAAAAACGTTGTAGTTTGGTGGACTTCATACTCTTACCAAGGCACCCAATTCTCTCTGCAAAACTGAAGGCATCAAACACCACGATCAGTGGATATGAAAAAGGTTTTTTTTTTACTGCTTGATTAGTGGCCAGCCTTGTCTCTGAGTTGTTCAAGCCACCTTAAGACCTCCGACTTGGCTTAACCACTACCGTCAAATGACAACAATCGGGATCGAACGATTTTAAGTGTCATGGAGACACTCATTTTAAATATACGGACACCGATCCACATTCTGACCGCGCCGTTGCTTAACCTCACTGATATTTTACCAATCATCATCGTACCATTTATAAATGCTACTATCTATGAGCGCCTCCGAAGCACCGAGACGCTCAGTTCACAATAATAATATCAGTCTGAAACTATCCCACTGCTGGGCAAAGGTCTCTTCTCATAAAGAGAAGGAACGAACATTGATCACCACGCTGGCTTATTGCTTGTTAGCGATTTAAGAGGTTTCGTCACGATATTTTCCTTTACCGTTAAAGTCAGTGGTACCTTAGATTAACGAAGAAAGTACATACAACGGTATTAGCAGAATACCAGCTCTGCTTCATCACGAAGTAACAAAATGCTGAGCTAAGTTCCGTTTTTGTCTCTTAGATAAACATCAGTGTAATTTTATTAAATTGTAATTAAATTAAATACTTTATTTTAATTTTACTGTCACAAATCTTTTGCTTATTGTTAATGTGTGAGCAAAATAAATGTGTGTGCTTTCTATATAATGGCTGGTTCGATCCCCAAACGGGACAAATATTTGTATGATCTACAGATAGCTGTTTCGGGTGATGTTTGTGCATGTGAGATTTATGTCTGTAAACTGTTCCTGTTTTCTTTATTCTGTGGTACCCACGATAAAGGACATAGAGGAAGTTTAAAAAAAAAATGCCTTTGAAAAAGTCACATTGGTTTATGCCAGATTTGAACCCGCAATCATGTGCTTAATGCGTCCAACACCCAGTCCGCAAACCCCGGGCAAACCACGAGATTATCTGTCTATATCTATGTGTCTGATATGTATACAGCCAATCAAAGATAATCTAGGTTTGCGAAAATGTTTCCCCGTATCGCGACTACTCTCTCTTGTGTTCGCAACAATGACGCACAACATTATTATTCGGCCCGCACCTCTTAGGTACGTGAATATTTTAAGAGTTTATCTTAAGTTTTCCGAAGCTAAATCTGTTCTAATTTTTATGTATGCGTTTGTTACGAGAATTCATTAGTTACTGTGCCATGTAGGTGCCTTCTTCTTTCGTGTGGCTAGTTGCCTTACCTCCTGTCCCTGTTCTGCCGCCTCCTTTGCTTGCATCACCTCCTCGCAAAAGGAGGCGACGGTATCCTACGCGCTCTCACTCCGGACGATGGACTGAACTACGGTCGGAAGCGAGAGGTTACCCTTCGATCGCCGCGAGCCGCCCAAAGCCCTCCGACTTGGCTTAACGACTGCCGTGTAATGACTACAACCAGGAACGACGATTTTACTTGTCCTCCGAAGCACTGAGACGCTCAGTTCAAATAGCACTATGCGGTCATCCATCCATAGACTGACCGCGCCAAGCGTTGCTTAACCTCACTGATCGTTTTACCGATCAGTGATTTCCATTGGCTATTAACAACGGCCTCCTCGTGTAACCTGAAAACACACTTTAAAAAGGTATTAGAACTTACAAGATTCAGTGTTTGCTGTTTGCAAAGTCTAATTATGTGGACAAAATTCTCAATGTTTTGTGTTATGCAATCACCCAGATGCTTCTAGAATCCACGCTCGATTAAGTTCAAACTTCTGATATTAATATGTCTTATGTGTAAACCAAAATCAGAGATAATAAAAATACCACCTACTTATGTTGTTTGTAGATTTTTGCGTGCAAACATTAAACCTTAAGTAGGACTACTAGCATTTGCTTGCAATGTATAAGATCGCCAGAGCGTGGGATATTGACGCTAAAGCGGGCTCAATTTAACCCTCCACTGCACGCATGTCGCACCGCACTCAATTAATATTGTTTATCGACTCTAACCCGCGAATGGTTCTATTGAAACAGTCGCCGACGTATCTTACACAACCGCAATAACGTAATACGATTTAATTTTGTAATTAAGATATTTATAATGAAGTGTGCATCTTGACGTGACGCAATCACATGTCTGTGAAGTGAATGGAATGGATAACCTCTCTACAAATCGAACTATTTTATACGATTGCTAAATATGTAAAAAAAAAGGTATGTTGCGCACACACAAATAGGCTGGGAATCTAAGAAAATGAAAACCGATACTTATACATAGGGTCTATTGCTGTTATTTAAAAAAAATATGTAAAGGAAGGGTTTAAGTAGCTAAGCTAATGCTTTCACTCTTGTGATACAAAAAGTCACCTTAACATTTCTACACATACCATTGGAGACTTATCATATGGGCCTGCAGACGTCTAGTGGATATAAGACTCGTAGAGCGGTCGAATAGAGGCTTCATATACGAAGAAACGATCGATGCATAATTATATATTGACCATCTAACAATTAAACATTTTTTGATTTTATAAATACAAACAAATTTTGTATCATTACCACTCGCAATTATAATCATTCGTAATGTGTCTAGGTGAGCAGTGGGTCAGTGTATTGCATATAATGGCTGTAAACATGCAATGTCGAGCCCCGTCAAAAGACCGGCTGCCAGATCATTATGATACCACCGTGCAGTGTACGTACTCTATATAGAAGATCATATTGCACCCGAGTTGAATAGGTAGTCTTTTAAAATGCTCACAGAGTTGTCGACTGATGTGAATCATTTTAAATGAGTCAGTCATTGCCACCGTTTTGTACTAAGAAAGCGCCAGCCAAAAGTTATGTCCCGAGCTGCATAAAGCATTTTGGGACACAGCTGACTATTTTTTCTCGCAACCCCTGCAAAATTGTAACGCAAAAATTAGCGGTAGCCGCCTCGTAATTTTTTATTATGTAACCTGATGATTAGATGAGGAAATCATTAGCCAATAGTAATGGTACCCAGGAGTAGTCCTGCGTAGCACCCACACCGCGCGCGTCTCATTAATTAAAAACATTAGCCCTTTATAAAGAAATCATGACCGGTATTACAATAATGTAAGAAGTAATTGCAAAATAACGTCATTGATAAACGCTGGGTATCTTATAGGTATCTTTTGCTACGCGGTCCATTGCATGTTTTATTCGAAACGATAATGATATCAATTTATATTATTGTTGCGCTGAGAATTAACTAAAGCAAAACGGACATGGAGGACTACAGTTTATTTCAGTCTTCATATATTTACATATATTTTTATTGGTATATTTGTTGTAGTTGTAGTCGCAAGAGACAAGTGAGTTTTAGAGTATGTTCTATTTTTTATTATAAGGTTACCTGATGGATATTATTGCAATTAGGTGTGACGGTGCCTCTAGTGTGATCATACGAGGACCTGGAGCCTCCCTTAGGTGCCGAAGATGACCGCTCCAGTGGCTTTAGCCGGTAGGAGTCCGGCATACCCCTTCGCCCTTCCCCGGGGTGAAGGAAGTTCATGAAGAATTTCCACTGGGCACCAATAAAAAAAAAGGTGTGACGGTGCTTTGTTTTTATTTTTAATTTAACCTGAAGACGAGACGAGCTCGTCATTCGCCTGGTGGTAAGCGTCATGCCTGCCCATAACAATTGTAATGCTACCAGATCTAGTCCTGCGTGGCACCACACTGCACTCGTTACCTCGAGACATTAGTTATTTAGTCTCTTATGCCCAGTAATTTCACTAGCTACAGTACCCTTCAAACCGAAACTCAGTAATGTTTATCGGACCCTTGCAATAACAGACCTTCTACCATACCGGTTTAGAAAGCATGATGCTCGACGACGTACATACACGTCATGTTTACATCTATGTTGGTACGTTTCTATTCCCTTATTCATGGGAAGGGAATAAGGAAGATAACAAACGTTCCGACAGATGCTTACATGACAAGTGTTTGAATACCTTAAATAGTAAATTGCGCGTGCAATATATTCCATCGTGAAATACGACGACAGAATAGTACATTTGGTTGTATTAGATAATAACAGGCCATAACACCTGGATTTAAAATGAGTGTTTCAATGTCGAATAAGTTTAAGCATAACACTTAAGTAAAGAGCATAGCTAATGTACAACATCCATAGTATATCATTGTAATCATTGAAGCCAGCAATCATTTTTTTTCATTTTGGTAAGCCGTTGTCTAACTTAATGGCTTCGATTGTTACAAAAATCTCATATGGGAGAGATTGCTTAGCGACTATGTAAGCGGTACAAATTACATACGGCGGAACGGTAGCGTTTCGTAACAATAATTGCAGCTTAGGTTTTCTAGCGCACTTCCTCATTAAATGGAACAAACCGCAGAATAACGCTTTTGTGTGGAGCGTTCCGTAGTTCTGCATAGAGACAAAAGATGAAAAGACTGGAGCAGACGGACATTCCCGCAAACAAAGGTTATTAAATAAGTTGAATTAGAGCATCGTTTTCATAAGTAATTACTGTTCATATTAGACTATGACTTTGGGAGATTTTTCACAGATCAATATAAACAATATTTAAGAAGACTTCGTGACCACGGTCAATGCTACTTGGCCGAAACGTTGAGGTTAGTCAAAATATTGTTTTGATTTATCTGTGCGCGAAGTCTCGAAACATGGTCTAAAATGAGTGAAATTCACGATAATTAAAATACTTTTTACTTTCATTATGTTTATTAACAGTAGCTTTTACTTCACACAACTATACATTGCAACGATACAACACAGTAGTAACATATTGTTTTATTAAGAAGAGCTGTTCCATTTATGCAAAAACATTGTTGCAGATTCCTCTCATAGTATTTATTCATTATTTATTTATTTATGCTTAATGTACAACAGAGTACAATGGCGGTTTTAATGCCGTAGGACGGACGACTATTAGGTGATGCAGCGAACAATAAGGTAGATGCATCAACATGGAAAGAATGGTTGTCTACCTTACTTATACAAATATTATTAATATATTATATTCAGATAAGAAAGAAAAAACAGAGCCCAGATGAATCTGCCGACGTCTAGTCGAAAAGGTATTTTAGTAAGTACTTTAATTTTAAAGATTTCAAGGGAGAGCGCACTCCATAGTAAAACGGATTGGACAACGAAGGTAGAATGAATAACGTGAGAATGATGAGTGGGACTTTGAAAGAGACGATTATTACTAGAACGAAGATATTTGTTGTGGTTGGAACAAAGATACTGCAAGTGAGTATGACCCAGTTTTTTTAATTAGCCCTGTACAAATGGATATTTTATTATCTCCCAAACGAGTACGGTAAGTTAAACAAAACTTGACTGTCATATTTTGGAAAATTATATGAATTTATGCATTTGCACACGTCTTACTTATACGAGTGTATGTAATCGTAACTGAAATTCAGTATCAGAAACAAATCTTTCGTTTAGCGTAAGAACTTTTGAGTAACATACTACTATTTAGGGTGTCTATATTCACAGAAAAAAGCGAAGTACTAGCAAAGTAGGTACCTAATTGGCTTTGTTAAAAAATACTCAGCTACATAACAGCCAGAACTTATTTAATGGTTATTAATTAATAAGTAATAACTGAAAAGTTGACTTATTTCTTTTTAACTGTCAACTTTGCAGGTGCTGCTTCGACAAATAGCATATTTATTTTAATTCTATAAATAAGATAAAGATAAAGACTCATGAATAGCCAGACTTTAGTTGCCGCGTTCCAAGATGTAGGTTTCCTATGGAGAAGTACGGACAAGAAACTGCATGGTGACTCTTTTTAAATCAAAATAGGTTTGTTGCAATATTTGAGTACATTGTTCTTGAAATTTAAGGTTATGTGAGAAGAAAGTAGACGAAAAGAGTCTAAATTACACCAAGTCTACACTGAATAAGTCGGATTTTTATATTAATTAAAGCTTATGATTAAATTGCCAGTGCTGTATCAAGCTGTTTATTTTGTTTCAGTGTTAAATGGCTTAAAACACTTGCTCAGTATCAATAGAAATCTAGTTATGTCTGTTTACCGCGACAGCTTTCATGTGCTCCGCTACGGGGAGATATTGCATTCCTATATTTATTTTTAATCTACACAGATATGCATGCATGTACTGGCTCGTTTATTAGAAATCGATTAAAATAAAATTGATTTTGATTCCGTATCGCGTTACTATTGTAAGTTCGGGGAAAAGAGAATTTAAACCGATACTAACGTGGAGTGGATGTCCGATGCGCACGCACAGTTATAATGTGTTAGGCTTAAGATCGCATTAGTGTCAGTGGGTTAAACAGGCTAACAAATAGCCCTTAACCTCAGCTTGTGGGAAATTCTCATTTCACACGATTTTCTCTGATATTAAATAAGGAACGTACGCAGCTTTCGTCTCACATCGCCAATCACATGTCTAAAGTACAAATCCGGAAACAGAATCGTGTTTATCCGTGAAGTAGGTAACTCCAAGTCCCACTATCCAGAATATAACTGCTAAACATTTAACGGGAAGAGATGTAAACAATATATGAAAAACAATAATTGCTAATACGTATCACACCAGCATTTGCCGTGATGTGCCGGCTAAGAATAGTACCACTCCATCACATTTCATGGGTGGCGTAAACGGGAACTATCGGATTAGCAGGAGGACGGGCAGCAACGTCCTTCGAGTATATTTACAACTCAACTGCGATGGTTAACGCGCCTGCCAAACGTAGCGATTAGGGCAAAAACCCGCCAGTACAACATAAACCGAGACCGATCAATGTGGCGACATTTGGGGAGGCCTTTGTCCAGCAGTGAACGTTTTATCTGCTGAGATGATGAAGATGATAATCGCACCAGCACCATCTCAATAAGAATCCAATTATCAGACACACATGCATAATAAGCATGAAACAAATACAAAGAATTGCTTCACGTTAATAAGGCACACGATAAGGACGTACCTAGTTACATCGTGCAGTTCACCTAATAAGAGCTTGTTCGTTGTTAAAATACTGTGACGGTAATGTGAGTGACAAGATTTGTATCTGTGTTACTTCAATGACAAGAGAATAAATTTCAATTCGATAGCACGGCTGTAGCAGTGGCTAAGCGATTGGCTTTCTGCTCTTCATGTTCCGGGTTCGATCGATCCCCGCCAAAACAAATATGTGTATGATCTACAGATAATTCTTTAGAGTCACCTAGACTTTAAGCATTCCTGGTCGATCAGATCGGGCAAGATCTCTCTCTGCCAGCAGTAGTGTCGGCTATGTTGGCGGAGCACGAAAACTGGAATTAGTAGAAAAAAGAAAGGTCAGGTGGCATACCCCTATTTACACAAGAAAAAAAGGCAGGCAAAACCGCAGTGCGTGTGGTGTCCGGATTAAGAATAAAGCACCACTCCATCTCCTCCCGTGGATGTCGTAAAAGGCGACTAAGAGAATCTAAACCAGAGGGATGGGCAGCAGCGTCCTTTCTGTGAAGCGGTAGCCAAACTGCGCTCACCAACCCGCCTGCCAAGCGTGGTGAGTATTGGCAAGTGCCCCCCGAAATGATAACGCAGTTGTGAAATCTGTGGGGGAGGCCTTTGTTCAGCAGTGGACGTATAAATGGCCGATATGAAAACCACAGTGCCAGATATATTACTGTACAGCAGTTGTGTTTAAACTTTAAACATTACGGTGTATCGGTTAGAAGGGCACTGTAGCTAGTAAAATTGGGAGGTATAAGAAACTGAACAACGAATTCAAGATGATACAAATGAATTGCTCGTCTCGAAGATAGATAAAAAAATACGAAGCTATTATTTATACATTACTTCATTTATGACACCCATTTCTTATATACAAACGTGTTTGCTTCCATAGGTTCCATATTACATTATCATATTGAAAACACATCTACACATTGCGCAAAATACAATCACTAAACTAATCTAGCGGTTTCAAAAGCTTCAACTAAACAAAGAAAGATTGGTTATTAAAGAAATACGCAAATGGTCTGTGTCCAAAAGAAACCAATTGTGAAGTACTTGTGTCGTAATATTTCATGCAGAGTAACGGACCCTGTAGACAGACAAGCTGACGTAACGTGTCGACGGCTTCATGATTTCTTGATCATATAGCCACCGACTGTTTGCTCAAGGCGTGCCCGCTGAAAGACATCCCGGCTGGCCTGATTTCGCGAAACAAAACCAGCGGCTGAAGCCCCCGGTTTGTGCTGACGGCTCTGCGAGCTTGGTGTGCGGACCCCATTATGTGGCACAAAAGAGTTGTATGAAATGCGTGGATGTTAAATAAAGGCAAAGGTCGGAGTGTGCGTCCATCCCACAGATAAGTAAGCGAAGCGTAAAGAAATAACTAGTATAGTTTAGAGTATATGTTTTGCTGGACTTCAACGAATTATACGATTTTTGCATAGCGTTGAACAGGTTAATAGATAGATATAATAAAGACTCATTTACACGTTGTCAGTGCTTAGTTGAGAAGTGAAAACTCGATAAATCAGCTATAGTCCTACTGGTCGACTTTACGTTTCTAACGAGAAATGTGTATGGCTGTATAGTTCAAACTTATTCTACAATTAAAGAAAAAAGAAGGAAGATTTATGTCTATTTTTTACGCGTAATCTGATGCTCACTGCTGGTAGACATTATTTTAACAAAGAACAATACAATTAACGTAATATAGAATAGAATAGAATAGAATATAACTTTATTGTACACCAAAATAATATAAAGGATTATTTACAATAGTTAGCGTGGCACAATGGGCGGTCTTGTCGCTAAAAGCGATCTTTTACAGACAACCTTTGGATTGATTTAAAAGTAGGGATATATACTTAAATCTAAACTTAAATAATTATAATGTTTAATTCATTGCACTGATTTAGAAAATAAATCACAATTACGGTAGTTGCAAGAACGTATCCCTCTGGTCGAAAGGGGGGTGACCTGCACCGGCCACTGCCCAATTTCGGGGGACCTAGGGAATAAGTTCGCCGCCTCCACGGGAAAGTCGTGCGGCATTGGCAAGAGCGGCTCATGCTGCCGCAGTTCGCATAAAAGCTACGGAGCCTGACTCCAAAGGAGCGAGCGCGTCACATTCCGCCCGACGCAGGTATTCACCGGACACGGTTGTTTTGGGGCGCCCCTCCACCCTTCCCTGGTGCGGAGGAAGTACTTGACGTAATTCCATTGGATCACTAAAAAATATTAGTTAACATCATCCCTAATCTGCCTGTCTGTAGTGTCCGGATTAAAAATATACCTAGCACCACTCCATCTCTTCCCATGGAGGTCGTAAAAGCCAACTAAGGGATTCTTAACCAAAGGGGTTGGGCAGCAGCGTTGCCCTGTTAAAAAGTAGCCATTCTGCGCTCACCAACCTGCCTGCCAAGCGTGGTGAGTACTGGCAAATCCCCCACCTTTGTTCAGCGGTGGACGTCCTTTGGCTGATATGATGACGATGATGATGATGACCCTTTTTAACTTTCTGTATGATCCTGATGACCTATAATAATAGGTCATTCAAAGAACGACAATAGATTATATACCTTCAAGTTAAAGAGAAGTTGTCCGTTGCATCATGTGCGCTAAAATATAGTTCATATGGATATATCACCATCAAACATTTGCTTATGACTTCAGCGAATGCACAATTGTAAAGATGTTTGTAAAGAAATAGTTTATTTTGTCATTTTGAAAGGGGCACGTTCTCTGATTCAACTTTTTGTGTTTAAAATGTAATACTTTTCATTGTCAATACAATTATGTAATTCAGATAGCGGTCACTGATAAAATGGCAATTTATATCTGTACTTAGAAATGTACCGTTACGTAGTTCAACTAGACCTGATAAGTGTTATTAAATGTCTTCTAGTTTGTTGAAATTGAGCAATTTAGATATATGTTTATAAAGTACTAGCTGTGCCCCGCAGTTTCACCCGCCGTTTAATTTAAAAAGATTCGGATTCTTTATGAATAATTTAGAGTTCTGCATATACAGTTGACGTAGTCCGTTGTTTCACTATGATGTGTAAAAGTGTCTGTTTGCACCTAGTTACTGATAAATGATTGAATTGAATAGGCATGTACAGTTCAGCTCTTCGTGGTAGTGCTCGGTTCTCGTCGGGCAACTACCCTCAGCCCTGGACCCACAGCGTCGCATCGCCCGTCCGCGCTATTACTTAGTTTTCACTTAGCGTTCTATTTTTTTTCTTTTTGTTTCGCTACTAAGCCTGATGTTAAATAGCCTATAAACCTTCCTCAAGAATTACGCTACCAAATGCAAGTATTTTTTTCAAATCCGACTAATAGTTACATTAATAAGCGTGTTCAAACAAACCCTTTAGCTTTATTATGTGCGTTGTAGCTCCGGTCATGAATAGGGCTACCCCATTTTATCCCGTAGGTGTCGTAGAAGGTACCTAACGGCCGAATTTAATAATTAATTAATCCTAAATCTTTGGATTTGGATTGTAGATTTGTGTATTTTTGTGTTAAATGTGATCTTAATACAAAAACAGATCACGATCAAAATCTTGAATCTATTTAGAATTAGATCGATTAATGATTTTTGCCGTAAGGGAATTTGGAACCACGTGCGTACATACCAATAAGCACTTTGTGTTGCCAGCAGGTGGTGGATAAACCACCAACAGTAGCTTACCCAATGAGGGTTGGTGTCAGGCAGGCGGCCTTTGCAATATGACTTAATTTTGCGCTAAATAACCATAAAGAATTCAAGCGATAGTTTATTTAACCATTCAAATACGACACGGTTGGTGCAGTGGTTGATACAGTCGACTGCTGCGCTCCGGGTCGTGGGTTCGATTCCCGCACGGAACAAATATTTGTATGATCTGCAGGTAGTTGTTCCGGGTCTGGGTGTATTGTATGTGGAATTCATGTCTGTAAACGCACCCACGACACAGGAGAAATCCTAGTGCGGGGCAACGTTTTTTCAAAAAAAAAAAAAAAAAAAAATTGCCAAACAACGCGAAAACTTTTTTTATACATTCTGGTGACGAGACAATCCAGTCATTCGCCTTGTAGTAAGCGTCATGGTAAGCGTCAACGCCTGCCGCCCATAACAATTTCATTCATTGCAATGCTACCCAGAACTCTAATTTCACGAGCTACAGTACCCTTCTAACGGTAACATATCTAGTTTAAGAATGGTTTGGCGCCGAATATCTAGCACTGTAGTGGTACCTACCGCCGGACTCTTGCATTATGAGATCTACCACCAATAAGAGTATTTTTTGAGAACACTGTTGTCGAATGCAGTACCTTTTAATATATTACCTTAATCTTTAAACACTAGGAATCGGTAAAGGGGGGCTTTTATTACTGCTGTATTACATTGATATCCAAAAAGAAAAAGAATATACTTATTTTATATTACAAGCGATATTTAATTTAATTTTAATATTATACCATGAATCGAAAGGGCGCGAGTTCACGACCATTAATTTTACTCTTTTACTCTTATGTGTATACGATTGGTTTTTTTTACGGCACGGTTGGCGGAGTGACTATGCAATTGGCATCCTGCGCTACGTGTCACGGATTCGAATCCCGCACGGAACTAACATTTGTACTGTCTATAGATAGTTGTTTCAGATCTGGGTGTTTGTGCATGTGAGTTTTCTGTAAACTATGCCTACGATACAGGCGAATTTATAGAGTATGGGCATCGCTTAAAAAACATGACCTGGGAATTTAATTAAAGATGGCTCAAGGTCTAAAACCCTACTTCATAATTAGCCCTTTACTGTCCCACTGCTGGGTACGGCCTTTTCTCCCGATGAGAAAGGGTAGGCCTCCACTAGCATGCTGTCCTAGTGCGGGTTAGCGGACTACATACACCATTAAGAACATTTTGGAGCCCTCTTAGGTGTGCAGGTTTCCTTACGATGTATTCCTTCACCGTTTGTTTTCCTTCACTGTTAACCCTACTTACACAATACCATAGAGTTTTTAATGTTGTCCCATCAACTGTTGTCCCGAGCATAGCTTCTGCCATTACAATGACATAAAGATAGGATCGTATCGCTACACTGAATTTGTTTTATTCTAGAATGAGTAGGTATGGGTACTTTACTTTGCACCGAAGTTCTACTTTAAAGTTATTACTATCTATAAATACTTATGTTCAACTATTAAATCTGTATTCACCGCCATTTTGTTCCATTTCTCCATTCGCTCTTTAATGTAAATTGGACGTAGGGAGCTTACAATCAAAAATACCTCCTACGAACGCCTCACTAGAGATCAAAAATCCGTGAAGAAACAAAAGTCTTTATTCGCTTGGCAAATTAATTACTGGTTAAGGACACTAGAGACTGTGAGGAACTTCTAAGAACTTTCCGAATGAATGTGGTTAATTTAACGGTTCTTCTTAACAGTTGTGCAATCTTGCAAACATTTGTTAAAGAAGGATTATAGAAACAAAATTGTGAGATGTTTGCCTGAAACCTTTATCTGTGTAAACGGATCGTAATGGGGAGCTTCTATTCCTTCATTATTATTATGGTAGCTGGATATTTTAGTTGTTTATCTTTGATGTCAATCTTAATACCAGTTATGTTGAGACCGATCGTGTTTGTGCTCTTCGTTTCCCATGTAGGCCAGGAGTACCACGGGCGGCGAGATCAACGACCTCCCCCCTCCTGTCCACGTCAACTCTAGACCCTGCACTACTACATTTCTCCACTCGGGCGCACTGCACGAGTTATCCGCTCAAGTGCCTTTGCTAGATCAAATATAACTAGTTATTACCACCGCTTTTTAAAATGAGAAATCTTTATCGACTTAACACAGTTAACTGATGTCGTCTCAAATTGCTTAATTGTTGTATTAATGTGTGAACCCTGGTTCAATAGACAGAGAAAGCAATGCTTGACAGTGTGCTCATGCGTCCATTATTTCTTTAAGATGTGTACATATGTGCGGTATTTCAAAACCTGCAGTTATCATATTATTCTGCTGTTTCCAACAATTTTGTTTTGCCAAGCGACTACTGCCAGGTTCATTGCACAGTACTCTTTAGTGAGTTGTTCTTAGCATTTTCTGTATTAATGTTAACACGCAACTTGTCGGTAACTGTGCGGTTTTATGATACGTTCAGTTACGGCTGGATGGAGCCGAAGTTACACGTTAAGCGGTCACAGATCGTGATCGAGGTTAATCGAGTTATCTCAAAGATTGCTCGACACAGGCTGCACCGACGAGATAAAAAGATTGGTCATTTCCTGCTTAATTGGACTACTGGTTGCAATTTTAGAGTTCTAATTAGTACTTTATTAGTTTTCTAATGTCTTTTTTGTGGCAAACCTTGTGTGAAGCAGGTAAGATTAATATCCAACAAATATTTGTATACAAGATAAAGTTGTGTTGTGATGTTGATACTCCAAATAACGAACCACATTTACCGACATGAGTGAACACCGATGCGACACTACAAGGCCTCAGATATTCAAGTCACGTCTTTTATTATGTACTTGCAACAAAATAAAGATGTTGCTGTGTGTATAGAGCTTGGCATGTAAAAAGCCGGAGGCAGCGATATAGCATGACTACCTATATTACCTCAACTTTCTCGACTGACCTATCACGGCTCTGGTCGCCACGTTTAACGTCCGTAGCAAATTACCGGCCTATAAACTTTTGCACAGACGTTCCATTTGCACTGAACTAAGTCATCATATCAGCCAAAGAACGTCCACTGCTGAACCAAGGCCTACGCGTAGATTTCCACAACGACCGGTATCATATTATGCCGTGTTGTAATTTTGGAGGGTATTTGCCAGTACTTGACACGCTTGGCAGGCGGATTGGTGAGCGTAGAATGGAATGGCTGCTTTTCCACAGAAGAAGAAGGGACGTTACTGTCCATCCCACTGGTTAAGAGTCCCTCAGTCGTCCTTAACGACAAGGAGATGGAGTGGTGCTATATTCTTAATCAGGACACCACACGCAACTACGTACAGGTAGACAAAAATGCGATTTAACTGTTTGAAAACACATTTTATTTTTGATTTTAATTTTAAATTTTTTACCATGGCTTAGTTCAATGGAATAAAATAGGTGTTCGTGTTTGAATTCCTCACAAATGAGAGCGTTGTTTCAAAACTCATTAGTAGTTTTATATTTTATAACGACCATATTTGAATTGCCAGTAAAGTTAATGTGAAAAGCTAACAAGTGTGTGAATGTCATCGCCTTTTAGATTGCGTTATATAACCACGTTTGCTTTTACAATAACGTTTCTATTCTATGCAGTCGTTTAGAGAAAGCTCATATTGTACTTCAAAGCACTTGAGAGAATGCATACGTATGTAATCATGTAATATGGATGTGCAGCACTTTTGCAAATGGAAAAAGTTTGTTATTTATATTATACGTCGTAAATAAAAATATATTACAACACTAGCTAGGCCCCGCTGTTTCACCCGCCGCTTAATTTAATAGAAAACGGGTTATTTATAAATATTATTATATTATAATATAATATATAATTATTATATACATTGGATTTAATGGGTTCTTTTTTAGCTGAACCCTAATTATTAGTTATAAAATAAAAGTAGCCTGAGTTACTCCTTGTAATATCAGCTATCTGCCATTGAAAGTCCAGTCAAAATCGGTCCAGTTGTTTCGGAGATTAGCCGGAACAAACAGACAGACAGACAAAAAATTACATGTTGATATTTTGTTATAAGTGCCGTATATACATTTTATATGCATTTAGTAAAAAGTAGAGATGCAACGAATAGTTGTTTGGCCATATACCGGATACCGGATGTTCGGCCTGACCACCAGCCGAATGTTCGGTATCCGGCCGCCGAATATTCGGCCGGCGGCATTTTGAGTTTCGTAGGTGCGTGTCGCGCACCGGCACGCCGCCCGCGCCGTGCAGGTTTTGACTTGTTTCTTGGTAGAGATACTTTTATCGTGTTAGTCAGCACGAAACAATTTCGTTTGTACGCTCGCGTATTTTTAGATAATAAAATAAGTTTGTGGTGTTATCGTGTGATACTTAGTGGTTTTGTATTAATTAACATTTACCTACTGTGTCATTAGTGTGTTTATAAAAAATGGCAACAAGAAGATCTCCGCTTTGGAATTATTTTGAGATAGACAAAGAAGAAGCTAAATACGCTATTTGTTTAATCTGCAAACTAAAAGTTTCACGTGGCGGAGAGGGAAAAAAAGCTGGAACCTCGTGCATGAAAAACCACTTGAAAGCCAAGCATCCTGATGAGTTTAGCGAAATTTATGGTGGTTCGTCCTCATGTGTTGTACCTGCTATTTCTACGAGCTCAACTGCAAGTACTTGTACCACGGCTTCTCAACCGTCCTTGCAAAAGCAATTGACTTTAGCTGAAACTGTTGAGCGAAAACAATATTGGGGGATAAATGATTCGAAATCACAGGAATTTCACTATTTGATTGGCGAAATGATCGCGTTGGATAACGAACCACTATCCATTGTTGACCGAGTTGGATTTAATAGGCTCATGCAAAAAGCGGTACCGAGGTACAAGTGGGCAACTTATATGACTGAAAAAATAATACCGGACATATACGATCGAATTACCAAGAAAATTATGGAAAAAAATTTAAACGCTGCAGCTGTTTCCATTACGTCAGATATATGGACTTGTGACCACAATAATGAAAGTTTTCTGAGCTTCACCGCCCATTGGATATCTCCAGATTTCAAACTGGAACATGGCGTTTTGGCAATGAAGCCCTTTTCAGGGTCTCACACCGGAGAGAACATAGCAAACGAGCTTAACATTATTGCTGCACGGTGGAATATTCCGTTCAATAAAATACATATTATTGTACACGATAGTGGGGCTAATATGGTAAAAGGAGTTCAAGTGGCTGAATACGATTCAGCTAGGTGTTTTATTCACTCTCTCCAGCGGGTCATTACTGAATCACTTAAAACTCAACCTGATTTAGTAGAGATGCTGAATGCCGCAAGACGCATCGTAACTCATTTTAATCATTCAGCATTAGCACAAGAGAAACTGAAGGCAATTCAAAAAGAGTTAAAGTTACCGGAACATCGGTTGGTACAAGATATCAGTACACGTTGGAACTCGACGTACTATTTACAAGAGCGGCTGCTAGAACAGAGACGAGCTGTTTCTCTGTATATAGCCGACCACAATAAACTCGGCAACTTGACTCCTCAGCAATGGAATTTAATGGAGCAATGCATCATTCTCCTCAAACCGTTCGAGGAAATAACGAAGATCACGAGCTCAGGTCTGTCGTGCATTTCAGAAGTTATACCACATGTAGCAGTTTTGATGAGGTACATTCAAAAGGAAGAAACTTCACGCAAAGTCCCTAACTTATTGCAATTTCTAACGTCCCTGAAAACTCAATTGCAACAACGCTTCGAACATCTTGATGAAAATTTAAAGTATTTCCTGGCTACGTCATTGGATCCCAGGTTCAAGACCAATTTTTTTGGGGTAATACAAGCAGAAAAGGCTCGCCAAAGCCTCTTATTGGAGGGTCTAAAACTGAGTTGCGATGAAGAGGATGCATCCAGCAGTGGAGGCGATTCACCTCCATTGAAGAAAAGAGCAGGCAGTTCCATGAGTGTTCATGATTCATTTTGGGACTGTTTTAATGAAGTTGCCAAAGATAACAATCGAACTGAAGACTCTGATAATACTGCTATAGCCAATGAGCTTGACTTTTACTTAAAATTGGTTCCTCTTGATCGAAAAAGTGACCCTTACGCATGGTGGGCAGCAAACGCCAAACAATTCCCGATTTTGGTTAAATTTGCCCAAATATATCTCTCTTCCCCATGTAGCAGTGTGTATAGCGAGAGACTGTTTTCAGAGGCTGGGCTTATATATGAAAACAAGAGGAATCGTTTGCTTCCTAAAAATGCTGAAAATCTTGTTTTTATACATCATAATTTACCTTTGGTGGATTTCCAATATTAAATTAATTAATATTACTTTACTATTACTTACTAGTTACAAATAAGTACATTTTTTAACTATCAGTATTATCACCAAGTTACTTTAAATAATTGGTTTATTATAAAAAGTTAAAGTTGTTTAAAATGATAAAAAGCTTCAATTACAACTGTGTCTTTATTTAGATTCTATTTATAAAATCTAGCAAGTTTACTATCCGGTATCCGGCCTGATAGTACATTACCATCCGGTATCCGGCCGGATGGTAAAAAAGGGCCGGATAAGCCGGATACCGGATAGGAACCGAATATTCGGTGCATCTCTAGTAAAAAGCTTTAATTTTCATATTACAAACAGACACTTCAATTTTATTTATTTGTATAGATGAGTACGACTCTGAACTCCCCTGGCACGTGACACGATGTTCTACATTTGTCATGTTCTAAACACACTAAGGAGACTAAGGAGGTTGGGCGGTAAGCCAATGTGTGCTTGGACATAGTAAGCCAATGTGTCCAAGCACACGGACATATTCTCAACGGTAAGCACTTACCGTATATAATAATGAAAATAGGTACAGTACCTGCAAAGTAAGGTAGGACAGTGGCCGCTTCTGCATTTAACAAAACTTTCACCTAGCAGCGAGTAACACTGGCACACATCATCTCATTGTTGATGTACTTCGCAGTATTTACTGATTGCAGGTATTAAGTCATCCCACTGCAGGGCACGCCGCGGTAGCGGCGGTAAGACCAGTAATGGAGGAATGGCTGGAGAGGCGGCATGGCGCCCTCACCTACCGGATGACGCAGGTACTCTCGAACCATGGGTGTTTCGGGAAGTACCTGTGTCGAATAGGCCGAGAAGAGACGCCTGGTTGTCATCACTGCGGAGACTGCCCGGAGGACACGGCGCAGCACACGTTGGAGGAGTGCCCAGCTTGGGCAGCGCAGCGCCGTGACCTCGTAGTGGCGGTTGAAGGGGGTGACCTCTCGCTTCCGGCCGTGGTTCGGTCCATCGTCCGGAGCGAGAGCGCGTGGGATGCCGTCGCCTCCTTTTGCGAAGAAGTGATGCAAGCAAAGGAGGCGGCAGAGCGGGTACGGAGGGATATCTCCGATCCCCTCCGCAGAAGACACACCGGGCGTCGGCGCCAGGGTGAGGCGCTGGACGATCTCCGGCCACCATGAGGAGCGGCCTGCGGGCGACGAACCAGGGGCGGTCCGTCGCCCGAACAGAAACAGGCCCGAGATGGCGGCGCGCGTGTTCCGCGCGCGCCTCTCTGAAGGATAGGTGCGGCCAATAAGGCCGCACACAGAAGGGGCCCGTCAATCACTGACGGGCCGATACCTGCCGGGGGAGCGGTCCAATGCAGAAAAGCGTACAACTCACCCCCGGCTAGAGGTAAGAAGAAGGACACCGTGGGGTTTTAGCCGGTTTGATCCCGGCATGCCCCTCCGCCCTTCCCAAGGCGGAGGAAGTCCAAGAGGATTTCCCCACGTTAAAAAAAAAAAAAAAAAAAAAAAAAAAAAAAAAAAAAAAAAAAAAAAGTATTAAGTCATTCTCGAAAAAAAAACAACCATTTAAAACATGGGAGGTATTCATTAATTCCAAATTGTACAAATATTGGAGAACCCCAATCTCAATTTCACGCAAAATGGAATTTAACCAACCTGTTTCCCAAAAGAATATGCGGTAAGGGATTGTTATGGAATTTACTACCTGCAAAGGTTCTATCAAACATTTTTATCAACTTAATTTGGTAAAAGTACCTACATACAGGGCAAAGGTTCGCGTAAGTCCACCCTGTCGCTTGTGTAATTTGAAGGGCTAAGCCTTTGTCGCCACCTGCGTCAGTTTAGGTTTGCATATTATATTCTTGTTGCCTATATATTTTTGACCTTTCCGTATTTCCGCTGCCGATTTTATTATTCTAAAGCCAGATTATTAGTTCATGAATTATATGTTCACGTTTTGGTTGATGGATTAAATTATTTATTATGTTGGTTGATGGTTGCATCCAAGATAACGTCTTTTGTAGAAAAATTCGCTTTGCTGACCTCAACGAGACATACGATGGTTTTGTTCGTAAATAAAATGTAGGACTTTATTATATAACCTATCTTTTTGTCCGCGTGGTGTCCGGATTAAGAATAAAGCATCACTCCATCTCCTCCCGTGGATGTTGTAAAAGGCGACCAATAGACTAAACCATAGGGATGGGCAGCAGCGTCCCTTCTGAACAGCAACTATACGGCACTCACCAACCCGCTTGCCAATTGTGGTGGGTACTACCAATTTCTCCCAATTATGACGACATACGGCATGAAACCGGTCGTTTATGGGGAAGCTTTTGTTCAGCAGTGGACGTATTTTGACTGATGTGATTATGATCATGTTAACAATTTTATAGTGACGCAATTTTAGTACCCGTTTTTTCAGGTTGACGCAACAACCTAGCGAGCTGTAATAAAAGGGTATATTTATAAGTTGCACGGCCCCTTTTCGACCTTTCTCAGAATACCACGACACATAACAAAGCTATTTCTACTTATAGGTAAAATTTGAAACACAATTTATTCAAGTAAGGAGAAAAATAGCGAAACGTGCATACAATTTCAAATAACTCGACGTCGCGGTCGTTCAGCTTACACGAGGATATGAAAAATCGTAACATTTCTCAGTGCCAACATTTTTACCGAAGACAGTTATTATTTGTTTTCTGCAACTTTACGAAGACGGATACAAGCGATTTTATCTTTGCATCTTTAAATTGAAAAGAACAAATTCGTAACACCATGTACCTATAATGTAGAAAAAGCTTTATAATCCATCGTACCATGACGATCGTCGTGCATCCGGCGTGGACGCACAAACGATCTCACGCCATCCGACACTCGTGTGTGGTCTGCAGGAATACACTAAAGTTTGCATAAGTACACGAAGCTATATCTAAGTCGGTACTCAGTATCAATGGAGTTGCGGTTTCCTGTCTAGTAACCTGCTTTAGCTTAGCTGCCTCTGTTCAATGTGATGGCTTTCATAGCTCGTACTTGATCAGGCTAACTTCGATAACTCAACCGCCGATAGCAACGTATGGTTAGTTCATAGATGCGCTTTATTGTGTTCCATGCGGTTTTGTTTTCCTACAGACATCTACTATGATAAACCAAGCTTGATCTAAGAATAGAACCAAAAGTTTATTGAATGCTTAAAGCGTTGGTATACGTAAGTACGTATACATAGGATTTATGTTCCGGAATGTTGACGTAAAGATTCAAATGTAGAGATGGATTTTTCGTTGAAAAAGTTTACCACTTGACAATTGAGTCATTTATTTATCACCTCAGTGGTTCTACGGAGCTGGGTACGGATTCTAAATTCGGGAGGGCCAGTCTCGGATCGTTCAAAGTATTTTCTTATATTTTCTATCTAGATTCTACAGGTTTAGAGATAGCTAATGCATTTGATTTTATTTGAAGTTCATCTTAGCATATGACATTTTAATGTATTTTTTTTTATGACGTCTTAATGCATAATTGATGACATTTTAATATTGTTATGATATTGAACTGATGATAATAAAATAATTGATGAATGTGAGTACTGTGTAGGTTAGTTATACACACTTAGACTTAATATCTGTCTGGTGTCTACACAAACTATGCTGATGGTAGTGACGTGAGATGGATCGTTGAGCTCCGTAAAATAGGGTTGAGCTATACGATAACTGATTCATTGCTTGCCGTATGTCAGGACAGGTAGTCCCAAAATGGCTATGGATCTTACTTCAGAAGGCCATTCCAGGTAATCTATATCTAAATACAAATTATGTCGGGACTTTGAAATAGAAACCTTTGTTTCGGCATTTCTTCTCAGAGGCAGTCAGTACAAAATGCGGGTTTCATATACATTTATTAACGAGTGATTGATTCTTGAAACTTACTTACATAAAGATCAATTCATTTCAGCTCGCCTGTTATTATTTGTTATAGTGGTCTAATTGATCTTGGTTGCTCACAAATCACTTTATCATTTTTGCTGAGCTGACCTGGGATTGACAAATAAGGAATTTGTAGAATAATACCTACAGGCATCATACTGTGGTTTTATCTAAGAATAATCGTAGCTAAATCGGTTTACACACATCCGCTCTGAAAATTCGGAAATTAAATTAGTCAGAATCAGAACATAACCATGTTTAGACATAATACGTTTGTAACACAGTTTTGTAGATGCTACAATATCTGTTTCTTTTCCAGTCAACGCAGTCGTTCGTATGAGTCGGACGACCATGAGAGGGGGGCGTGCGAGTGGTGCGAGTATGCTCTGGTCATCACGCTCGCTACTATCCTGCTGATCGGCGTGTCGGCCTTGACCGTGTTCTGGGTGTTCTACTACCGCGAGGGCTATGCCTGGGCTGACGACCTACCCGACAAGCAGTTCAACCTGCATCCTACGCTTATGGTGGCAGGTTTCATCACCTTTAGTGGTTTCTGTAAGTAATACTTATTTACCTTTTACTTGCCTGCCTATAAATATAATGTAGGTATCTAGATTTAAACCATACCTAATAAGTCAAATTAAATCATGGAAAAGACACTCACAATAATGAAATCGTTTACAGCATGTTTTTTAAAAATGATTTATCATCACTTCACATCGTTTGTGAGATAAGTTTAGCTGACAACAAGTTCATGAACATACTTTTTTATTAAAGCGTCTGCATTTGAATATTCAGAAAATACTTACAGTAAAAAATTTGCGGTAACATTTTCCGAGACGTGCCGAAGTACGGATAGTGCCCCCCGGGCGCGCTCCGGCCGATAAAACCCGACAAAAGTATAAAAGCAGTAGATGAATACTGTATATTCTCAATATTGAAAATATCTGTCGCTGAAGCCGATTGTATGCTCGCCAGGATGGGCTGCTCGCTCGCTTGTCTTCAATATTAAGACAGGCCAATATCTCAAAATATTTTCAATGCCAATGCTGAATGGGAGCATCTCAGTAAAGTAAAGATTAATTCTAATACTGGCAAGCATTTGGATTAATCTATGAATGTGATCACAGTACAAATTTGCGGGACGCTGCTGATCATCCTCTTGACACAATTTCTTCGCCTCCTTTAAAGACCTCCACGAGGGAGTATCTCCCTAGTATCTATCTCGTTTTAACCATTTAATTCTATTAAACAGCCGTGCTCCTGTACCGCATCTGCCGGTGCTTTAGGCGCATCTACGTGAAGCTGCTGCACGCCATCTTCCACGCGTTGGCCTTCCCCTGCATCGTGATCGGGTTCCTGGCAGTTCTCGACTACCATAACAAGAAGGGTATCAACAACTTCTACTCGCTACACAGCTGGATCGGCTTTGTTGCTATGGGACTGTTTGGATTACAGGTATTGTTTATTCAATATTAGCTGTGTGTCTGATTGAACCCCCTTCGGGGATAAGTTTTCAAAAATCCATTTTTTATGTTCATACGTTATATAAAGAGCCCTTGTGCAAAATTTCATGCTTCTAGACGCACTGGTTTAAGCTGTGTGTTGTCTGACAGACAGACATTATTAAAGTTTTATTATGTCGATGGATAGCGAAAGATATGTGCAAAACATGATTAGGTAAATACGAGTATTACACCAAAGTAAGATTTATGTAACTAGTGTACTTCAAATCCTCTCCACTTCTAAAATCTCTCAACAGAAACGCAAAATCTTTGTTAGATGACACTTAGGTTATGGACCAATAAAACCCCAATCCATTACTGTTGAAACTGTTAGCTAAGCTAAGCTACCGATATATTTGGAGCTGATATTGTTAAGTATTACCTGCAAAACTAGCGTGAAGATAAATGTGAAAGCCTCATTTACACGGAGTTTCCCGCTTCGATAAATAAGACTTATTCGAAGGCATATAATAAATCGAATCGTGTAAACAACTTGTGCCATATCGTACGGCGAAGGTTCACCTCGAATTTTGGTTTATCGCCTTCCTATAGAGCGAAACTCTCTCCATGTAAATTAGGCTTAAGTGAGGCATAACCGCAGATATGCAGCCGACTCGTTAGGGTCGTTTACGACAGGATGCGATAAGGTAATCGTGCGATCAAAAGCTGGTTGAAATTAATTAGTTTTGTTACAAGTCATGTGCATCATAATCTTCTCGAGGGCTCTCGAATTACGCACACCGGTATTTCTGAACCACGACATAAGGACCTTATCGCTATTGTTTAGTACCTACATGTGAAAAGGTTAAACGAGGACGAATTACGGCGATCAATATAGTTCTGATACCGTTTATGATAGGGTACATTCGTAATTCATATATTAATTATTTTCCGCTAGAAAATCAACTAAATAGTCCTTATGGGTACACATTCCATTTTTGTTATTGGGCCCAGTTGAAATTCTTCATGAACTTCTTCCGCCCCGGGGAAGAACGAAGGGGCATGCCGGACTCCTACAGGCTAAAACCACTAGGGCGGCCATCTATTGCCACGCCCATAGGCACATCTCGGAAAGGGTGACTGTGAATCGGTTACCCCTCCGGGGGATTGTAACGGATCTCCCGAAGCGTCCCTGTGTGCTGTGCTGTGCTGCGCTCACGGCAGCGCGTGACCATCTTCTGGAGCATGACGTTCTCACAAAGGTGGCATTGTGCCATGGCCTCGCGTCCTATTCTGTGCATGTTCGCACAGTAACAACCGTACCCGGTGAACACCTACGCCAGGCGGTAGGTGACGCGTTCACTCCTTCTGAGTCAGGCTCCGAAGAGTGGCAGGACGGCCTCGACGACGCGCTTGGTCGCAAACTGCATCCGCAGGCCGTAACGCCACTTTACAAGTGCGCGCCGCCAAGCTAGTCGCCTCAGCCTGTCTAACGCCCCTGGAGGCGAGGCCACTGTGGCGAAGGGAGCGTGTCTGATCGTAGAGGGTACCCATACCGTACACGTACCTTGATGTAACACTTTTTCTAATTCAAGTAAAGATAATGTATTATGAGTACTCATCAACTAATTTTCATTGTCAATAGCAGCTGAAGAACGTCTTGCTGTTACTGAACTTGAACAACAATCAATGTCTGTTAGATATACTTCCAGCCGAATACTGAAATGCCACTTCATATTTAAGTACCGCTAAACTATTTGAGACGCCCGCTCTCCTACCGAAAACGGGCATATCACATAGTTTAGCGTGACTTAAATATTAAGTGGCGTTTATAATATTCCAAAAGTGACGTCGCTTTAAATTCGCCGATTGGTGCCCAGAAAATAATATGGCCATCTTTCATCGTGCAAGTAGATTACGAGATTAAATTAAAACTATAGTCTATAGGTTGGTAGTCAGAGTAGCACTTGCTATATACTAAAACAACATATCGCGTTCATTAATCCGCCTGCCAAATGTTATTATTACGGTAATGGCACGACTGTATTAACCATTGTCCTGGAAATCCGGGGTGATATGTCGAAAAACAACGAGATAAACCTGTGAAGGTCATTGCAACCAACTTCAGATGACTCAAAGATTATCATCATTTCAGCTGAAAAAACATCCACTGCAGAACATAAGCCTCAAAGATCGCCGCAACGACCGTACCGTACGAACGTCTGCATAGATGTATGTACTTATTGGAGGGTTTTTTCCATAATCGCCACGCTTGGCAGGCAGGTTAGCGATCGCAGTTCAGTTGTAAATATACTCGAAGGAAGCTGCATGACCCTTCCTCCGGCTAATCCTATAGTATTGTATTTTATGACAACCACGGGATGAGAAGGGTGGTTCTATTCTTAGACACCACGCGCTGCCCATCGATACGGTTCAGGAAAATTGACATGACATTGACATTTGGCTTATTATTTTGTCCCTTCCACACTACCAAATATTTTCATAAGAAAAAAAGCAATGTTGATAACACATACTAAAAAAAGAGTGCACTTGCGTAGACGTCGCGGTTCATGTAAGAAGGTCGTAGGTAGCTCGGGACCTGAAAGAATTGACCGCTTAGTCAGAATAAAATATCCAAATATCCACTAAATATACTTTAAATATTTTTTCAGTACGCTGTGGGCTTCTTCAGCTTCCTGTTGTTGTTGATCTGCAATAAGGGAACTGCTGGTTTCCGTGCCTCTCTGGTGCCAGTTCATGCAGCTTTCGGAATTCTGACCTTCGTGCTTGGAGTCGCCGCTTGCCTCACCGGCCTCACTGAGAAGGCAATCTTCAGCCTTGGGTATGTAAACAGGCATTTTATGGACAGGAAATCTTTGCGTTTCCATGCTCCGGTCATATTTGTTTTGAAAAGTTAGACGATTTATTTAGAGAATAGTATTGGAATTTAGTATAAACCAGTTTCAAATTGACATATAGGACGTCAAAAGCTTTGTTTGACGATAATAATAATAATAAATAAATTTTTATTTGGATCAAAACACAAGCTGTGACTGAAATGCTAAGAACAATATATAACCAGTCTAACTAGGGTAGTAAACTACACTGTGATACCAATACACTATCATTCTTGTCATGCCGAAGCACTGTCAATTTGCGTACAGTCCATTTAAAAAATTACTTTACTGTCATATGGCTACAATAATAAAAAAGATGCTAATTATTTTTCAAACCATATACAAGATTATTATAATAATAATTGTTCGCGACAAACCGGCGTAGGCGCCGGCGGCGCGAACTATAATGTCTTCTTTATAAAATAAGAAACAAAACCCAAATAAAGTACTGTCAGAAACCAATAATGAATATTCAATCGTATGACCGGTAAAGCAATTTTTTGAACAGGCTACAACTCTTGTGTTTGTTGTTGCACGTATGCTCGTTCTCTAGACACAGCATGTTGTTAGTTCTCGAACCATCTGCCTATTGTCTTAGTTTAATATATATGTTTTGTCTGTTTTCTGTTTGCGAGTTGCTTGTAAGTGTCCGTATCCACAGCGCGGAGAGATACAGCGGCATGGTCGACGAGGGGATTATCATCAACGCCATCGGAGTCGCCTGCATCGCCATTCTGGCGGTCGTAATGTATATCTTGTCGAGGGAAAAGTTCCGCACGCCAGAATCTCGAGGACAGCACATAAGGGCTTCAGTAGACCTCTAGATTTAGATCCTTATTTATTACAAAGTCAGATGGCAGAGCCAATGTTTACTTGGAAGAATAGTTATTAATGCTATTTTTTTAAATTATATAGACATGTAGAAAGCTTATTTAATGTTAGTTATTACGTAATTTGAATCAATAATTCTGACATCTAATAATATTTGCATTTCTTGCAATGAAATAGTATTACACAAAATATACATTTAGATACATAATGTTATTTTTTTACGATTTGTTTAACCTGCCTTTTTTATAGCTTTTTCATGTATAAAAATGAAAACATTGGCAATAATTGGGATCTTACATAAATTGAAACAATATTTTTTATTGCATATTTACTTATTTTTTGTATGGAATATTATATTAAGTTGGTAGTCACAAGCAATAATATCTGGCAGATATGATTGCTTGTGCCAACGGATTTAAAACCGCCAATAATAGCTATTAGACCTGAAGAAACTACAGTAAATGTGACTACGGCTCAGATGGTAATGCATGCTAGCCTTGTAGCCATCAACACAGCCCATCAACTAGGGATGCCCAATATTTTAGTTTGAATCGATACACCATATGGATACGTATCGTATACAGTTATATCGATTTGCCGATAAGTCGCAACAGTTTGTATCGATACACTCGGTAACTAATTCGTTTTGTTAACTATAATCCTAGTTTGAAGTTAGTTTGTAGGTAATGAATTTAAAAAAAAAAATCGATGCGTATCGTATGTTTGTGTATCGGTACAATCATATGGATTTAATATCGTGTCGAAGTTTGTCACGTTAATATCGACTCTTATCGCGCATCCATACCATAAACACATATTTATCCGTTCTATTTAGTCAGATAACTATAAGTTTTAATACAAAGCAAATATTATTTCTTGTGGCTGTACCTAAATAATACACTAGAAGAGTACCTACAGAACAATTAAAGTATTAAATTCAAGAGATTAAAAAAACAACTTACAGAAACGAGGCTTTATTATATCAGCTTTGATCTGTATCAGATCATAATAACTTAGGCAATAAGTATTTTAGTGAATTTAGAATGACTATAAAATTTATAAATTAGGTATCTAAATAAATGACTTCGTAGTTTAAGGTACACTGTATTTTTGTTGCATTATTAATAAATGTAAGTTACTGATTGGGTTTTAATTTATTTTTATTGATTTTGTTTGATACGTGTAGTGTTATTTAAATGTTATGTAAGCTTTTCGCTTTATGTGCTTGATAAACTCTTCATGCTTGCTATCGTGTTCATGCATATTGCACCGTCATTGATTTATACACTAACCATTTATTTAGGTAACATTAATACAACTGAGACTGATATGCATTCATATCGATAATACTGTCTATTATATACCTTTGCTTTATACTACTAATGACAGGAAATATTTAGTTCTAAAATAGTAATTGGTATCGTGATGTATCAATTCATGAAAAATATACAATTTAGACATTTTTCTGCTTATTTAGATTCAGATTTACGTGATATTATGTAATATTTCTAACACGGATCCAGATTTGAATATAAGTACATTTTCTTGTCTTAGTCTGTAGGTACTTTAACGAACGAATAAGGTACAAAATAACGTCTAACACCTACTTATGTTCGTAGCGACACCAACTTGAGACTCGACGAAGTTATTTTGTGCCATCTTACGAGCGGACACTCCATCGTTTACAACATAACACAGTCTGAAGTTGACGTAGTTACGCTATTCCAAATCTGGATCCGTGTATTTTGTCTCACCACAAACTAACCCGGGGCATGCGGTGTGCAGGAGCGAGGTATACGCGACGCTGAACAACGAGGCGATCGTGATCAACGCCATTGGCATGTCGGTGGTGGCCGTGGCCATCGTGGTGCTGTACACGGTCCGCGGCACCGGCGGCTACCGCCTGCGCAAGGTCGCCGCGCAGCACCCCAGCTAAGCACCCGGCGACGACATCAGCCATAGCAATAATCCTCAACACAGTTTGGTGACAAATTTTTAAAGAAATATTGAGGAGTGTAAAGTCACTGTCCGATGATACAGTAGAGGAAATAGCAAAATAAACAATAGCAGGATTCTTCAGGATTTTATGTCGGTATGGAATATTGATTGTTATGAGAAAAACTGGAGACCTTCATAAATCTCTAAGCAAACTGTCACACATTAGATGTTCGGAAAGATAATACATTTTTTTCTGTTGAGCCATCGGACTAGCCTGTTAATTTCGCCCGATATGCAGGATTATGTAAGAATACTGAAAACTACTTGAATTCATCACACTTGTCAATATTTCACGGGCAGCCAAATATTTTCAGGGTCCTTTTTGTGAAGATTCGACACATCAATTTGGTTCGGCTTAGCGACATCGGCGGTGTACGTCAATGAAAAGTAATAACTGTGAAATTTTAATCATATTTGCGAGGTTAAACTAAATAATAGATACCAATGTATGTATAAAAAAAACTGCTGTGAGTCGTGCGACTTAATGTCAAAATTTGTCACCAAACAATTTTCTACCATTTTTGAACAGTTTGTAAGTTCGTTTTTATGCTCGAGGCGAAAGAACACCATGACTATGGACTAGTACTAGTAATATCATAAGCATAAAATCGAATAGTAAAATAATTCTTCCAGTTTTCCTTAGTATAGATATTTTTTATGCGTAATAAAAGACAAATATCAATTTATTCTCAAATCAGCTCCTAATGCGTTTATGGAGTTTCTATTCGATTAATTCAATTAAATAATATGATTATGCAGCTCAATTTGTTAACTTTACGTTATACAAATTCTATTGTGGTGACATTATTTATTGTTCTTGGGGTTGTGCGTTGTTCCATTTTGAAAATCTTTACTTAGATGAAATTATGGGTGAGTTGATTCCGTCTTAGTCAAAATTAATTCGACTGATATTGGAATTGTAGTGTTTATTTCCTTTCTTTGCTAATATAAACAACGTAATGTAAGTATCTAGCTATTATAAGCTAATAATGGAAGCAGTTATCGAACGTTAGTAATTATTGCAATGGATGTGTGAAGGAATTTTATATACCGCTATGGAATGTATCGAATACAGGCTCAATTACGTTTGGTCGTTTAGTCTAAAGCGGGTAGTCGCATCTATGAGTACATTTGCAGTCATCATGTCAGCCGAATGAGGTCCACTAGTGAACAAAAGCCTCCCCAATGGATCTCCACAACGACCAGTTACATGCTACCTACATACATCAGGGTCTGTCCATCTCGTTGGAGGCCATCCCACGCCGCGTTCTCCGGTTGCGTGGTTTCGACTTGAGAACCTTTTTGCACCAACGCCCATCTGTTATACGAGCAATGTGCCTCGCCCATTGCCACTTCAACTTACTAATCCTTTCAGCTATGTCGGCAACTTTAGTTCTTCCACGGAGATCTTCATTTCTGATTAAATCTCATAGATGCAATACCAAGCATAGCTCCCTTCATAGCTTGCTACGTCACTGTGGGCTTTCTTTTGATGCCCTCGGTGGAACAACCGTGCTTACTTTCACGTCTTCGCATTGCTCGAAGACGGCCTTACTCAAATTAATTCATTCACTTGGGTTAAAGCTCATAATCAATTCCTTGATTTCGGGTGAACGACAAAGTGTAATTGAGTCATTAGCTAAAGACGCTATCGTTTCCATTTCAACTTTGTACTCGCTATTCTGTGGTAAATTAATATTATTAGCGATTAGCGTTTAGGACAGTATTTGCCGTGTAAGCTAAGTATGGAACGAAGTCAAGTGTGTAACGGATTGTCAAAACATAATCAGTACCAAAATACCCATCTATATTGTTTATAAAGTTTCAAATAAAATGTCAGAGGCCATACACATAGATACTTTTTTTTGGTATCAAACTAACCTACGTAGGGTTGATTAGTTAAGATATATTAGGTGTAACTTGTATATAAATTTTAATCTAATTTAATGTAATGTGCGAGTGTTCGATAGTTGTAGAATGTGATGGAGTAGTAGCAAAAATACCATTTAAATATTTATATAACAATCATCAGAACAAAAAGACAAAGCAATATTAACTAAGTATTCACTTGATTGGATATCTGAAGTTTTTATTAGAAGTTCTAAACATCTTGCTCTTTTATACTATTTTATGAATAAAAGATACAATTTCTTAAAAGCCAGGGAAATGTTCAAATTCTGATTGAACGCTGGACACCGTTAACATTAATATGTTTATTGATAGATAAATTATAAAACAAGTGTTCATCCAAGTTGCCAAATTCGATGTAAAGAAACGTGGTGGTGTTTGTTATAATCCATTTATTACTGCGTATTACATACAAGTAGCATGTTTATCAATAATTGTAGAATAATGCTCAACGTGTTTTATTTTTGACGATGGGTACCGACGCGTTAATTCCTTTTTAATTATAATATTATTAAAAATAAATACAAGGGTTCAATTTTATAAAATTGCATTCCAGTTATGCATTCGATGACTTTTTAACATTCTTTGATTAATATACAATCAGTACTAAGACTGCATTCATAAGTAGGTCCTTTTGTATTCAATTATTTTGCAAATAATATTTACAAAATTTGAATAATTCTAGTTTTTGTGGATCCCTTTAAAATGCTGGGGCCAAGTTTTTATATTATTATACTCCCGATTGTACAGTTGAGGCAAATTTTGTTTCAGTTTTAATACTTTGTGGCAAAGTTTATTAGTATTGAACTTTTATATTGAACACTAAGAACTCTGAAGCCTCTTTTAATTTCAAAATGCACTAAGAGATTTAAATATGGTACCTGCTTTTTAATGTAATAGTTAAGGATATTGTAACAATAAATCCCGTTGTATTCATGTGGTACGAATGGTAGATGAGTTTCGTATGTACTATTTCCAATTGTAATTATTTTGAATATTGAAATATAATTTCGCATACTTAGTTACGTTGATTATATATTGGTTATAATATGAATTTTATCACTGTTTTACATTTTGAAATATTTATACGGCATTCATAAGGTACATTAAATACTTGTAATAATTATTAGTTGTTTCATTTGTTGAGATCCCTATCCATGACACCTCTCCCCTTATGTTTAAGTAATGTTCTTCACAAGTTGTCCATTCCTTCATCCACAGGAACCGGCTACTTTTAGCTTTGTAGATGATTTTTACCATTTCAGTTGTGGCAATATTAGGCGCGATTTTAGACGAGAAGTAAATTGATTTGTTTTTATGATGGGGTCCTCGCAGCCACCATAAAAACAAAATAGAACTGCAATCTCTGGGAACTGTTGCTAAACTTAACTGGGTAATCTGACGAAACCGAAAGCGCTCAACCCAGCTATAAACTTATAAACTAAGCAACTCAGCTAAGGGCGCCCTGTGGGACTCTGATCTCAGCTTAGGGCGTTGCTGGGGGAACAAACTTGGGACAGCTGGATCAGAATAATGTATTACACAGTTATTGCGTCACCGTCGTATTCCTTGCGTCGAATTATTTCACATGGCATGGCGACATGATCTGCCCTGCATTTGGAAGATAAACTATAATATTTTTTTTGTTTGTAATTAATAGTTGTAGTACAGGCATTATAAGTAGTAAGATCGCGTTTTGCCTACATATTGCGTACAAAATTAGGTACATATTTCTCGCATATAATGTCAAATTGTCATATTAGGTATATAATGTTCAGATTAAAATGTCACATATAAAAATTATATTACACATATCAATTATTATATCATACTAAAACAGCTATTAATAAATTAATTGCAAATGGAAAATTTACAAAATCAGTGAAAATATAGTCAGTAATAAATTGAGTGATAAATCGAATATATTAAAGTTACTTTTGTTTGTCAGCAATAAACTCTACAACAGAATAATAACATTTATTTACCAAAAATTTATGCAGGCATTTCTTAAAGGTGCAATACATTTTTGAATCCTGATAGTTTCCGGTATATTATTATATATCCTTGGGGCCATACCCAAGATACTCTTGCTAAATAATGCCGCATTGAGGCATGCTTTCAATTTTTTAGAGGTTAGAGTTTCAAACTGCCCGTAAACATTTTTTTGAGCTTTGAAAGCACTATCTTTATTTGTTGAATTTTCACAGTAAATGATACTATGGTCTCATTTACTCGGAAAATATAGGATACTGCTTTCAAAGCCTTAGATTACTTGCCACGTACGCATTAAAAGCAACTAAACCAGTAGAACGGTTTGCTATTTTAGATAGCCTAAACAGAGCATTAGTAAATTGATTTAGTTTCTTACATAACGCTTCCATACGTTGTTTCCATAACAAATGACTATTTAGCTGCAAACCAAGACATTTTGTGTTATCTGTTTCTTCTATTATTGTATTTTCGTAATGTATATTGGTTTTAAGTCTATTAGTTTTTTGTTTAAATGTCATAATTTAAGTTTTGTCCAGATTTATTATCAAATTATTACCGATTAGCCATTTAATTATATTATTGAGAGCAATATTTATGTCATTTTCAAAAGAATTTGAACCTTATCTTTACCTGTATAGTGTGCTGTCATCAGCAAATAAAATCATTTGATGGTTTGTACATTTGACTATGTCATTGATGTAATAGATAAACAATAAAGGGCCAAGTACTAGCTAAGCTACCTTGTGGGACACTACAGGCAGACTTTCTAATTTCAGACATGTATGTGGTTTCTGTTATTGCCTTTGCGCATAATGTATTAATACAGATGATTTGGGCACGATTACTTAAGTAAGACCTTATAAGTTTCAGTATGTTTCCTCTGACTCCATATCTTTCTAACTTGTATTAAAGTATTTTATGAACTACGTACTGGTGTGGTGTCCGGATTAAGAATATAGCACCACTCCATCTCCTCCCGTGGAGGTCGTAAAAGTCGACTAAGGGACTCTTAACCAAAGGGATGGGCAGCAGCGTCCCTTTGCTGAACAGAAGCATTACTGCGCTCACCAACACGCCTGCCAAGCGTGGTGAGTATCGGCAAATTCCCCCCAAAATGACGACACGACTAATGCACCGGCCCCCAGTTCCCGGCAGCCCCGCTATTCCTGGTCATGGTAGCGGCCACGGTAACGGCGGGGCAGGGGGTGCTAAGAATCACCGGACGGGATCCGGCTACCACCCCAAACGAAAACTGGCCCTGGTAACGTATAACACACGCACACTGAGGGCAGACGAAAAGATTGTTGAGCTGGAAGAAGAAATAGATAAGTTGCACTGGGATATCATGGGTCTATCAGAAGTCCGAAGAGAGGGCGAGGACACGATAACCCTGAAATCTGGCAACTTATTCTACTACCGGGAAGGCGAACATCTGTCTCAAGGTGGTGTCGGGTTTCTCGTCCGCAGGTCCCTCATTAACAGCATAGTGGCCATCGAAAGTGTGTCGAGCAGGGTAGCGTACCTTATACTCAGAATATCCAAGAGGTATTCGTTGAAGGTCATACAGGTCTACGCACCGACCTCGACACACCCAGATGATGAAGTAGAGAGTATGTATGAGGACGTAAGTAGGGCCATACATACCTCGAAGACACACTTCACTGTTGTGATGGGGGACTTCAACGCGAAGCTGGGCACTCGATGCGATGGTGAGTTGAGAGTGGGGCAATTTGGATATGGGCAACGGAACCCCAGGGGACAGAGGCTGGCCGACTTTTTGGAAAAGGAGGGACTCTTCGTGATGAACTCCTTTTTCCAAAAGCCGCCTCACAGGAAATGGACCTGGATGAGTCCCGATGGTTCCACGAGGAATGAGATTGACTTCATCATGACCAATAGGAGGCAAATATTCAATGATGTCTCTGTGATCCACAGGGTGAAAACCGGTAGTGATCACCGAATGGTAAGAGGCACATTGAATATTAATCTTAAAGTTGAGAGGTCTCGTCTGATGAGGTCTACGCTCCGGCCCTCTAGTGCTCATGTCCAAAACCCCGAGAGCTTTCAACTCGAACTCCAAAACCGCTTCGAGTGCCTAGAACATTGCGTATCTGTGGACGATTTAAATGGTAGGTTTGTAGAAACTGTCCAAACGGTTGGGTCTAAGTTCTTTAAGGCCCACCGTAAAGGTAGACCAAAAAAATTCTCCGATCACACTCTCGACCTCATGGCAGAAAGACGCGCCATGACGCTGCAGTCCTCCGGTGATGCTGAAGCATACCGACTGCTCAATAGACGGATATGGAAGTCCTTGCGTCACGATATCCGCACCTTTAACACCAACGGTGTTAAAGAGGCGATTGAGCGGAATCAAGGCTCCAAAGTGTTCGCAAGAGACAAGTCTATTGGGCAAAGTCGTATTATGAAGCTGAAGACCGAGGACGGCAGTGTAGCGTCGACTAAGCCAGAGGTTTTGAGAGAGATTGAGAAGTTCTACCGGCAGTTATACACCTCGGTAAGTATACCTACCATTGGCTCTGACAAAGACCCGCGAGCCAAACTAACCCGACAATATACCGAGGATATCCCGGACATCAGCCTGTACGAGATTAGGATGGCCTTGAAACAGCTTAAAAAATAACAAGGCGCCGGGTGGAGACGGAATTACGACAGAGCTTCTGAAAGCGGGTGGAACACCGGTACTTAAAGTCCTTCAGAAGCTATTCAATTCCGTCTTACTCGAGGGCACAACGCCGGAAGCGTGGAACAGAGGTGAGGTGGTGCTCTTCTTCAAAAAGGGTGATAACACCCTATTGAAGAATTATAGACCCATCTCACTTCTGAGCCATGTTTATAAGCTGTTTTCAAGGGTCATCACGAATCGTCTCGAGCGCAGGTTTGATGACTTCCAGCCTCCCGAACAAGCCGGTTTCCGAAAAGGTTTCAGTACCATAGACCACATCCATACGCTGCGGCAGGTTATACAGAAGACCGAGGAGTATAATCTGCCACTATGCTTGGCGTTTGTGGACTATGAGAAAGCCTTCGATTCGATCGAAACCTGGGCAGTGCTGCAATCTCTGCAGCGGTGCCAGATTGACTATCGGTACATTGAAGTGTTGAAGTGCTTATACAGAAACGCCACCATGTCGGTCCGAGTACATGAACAGAGCACGGGGGCAATTCCATTGCAGAGAGGTGTGAGACAGGGGGACGTCATTTCCCCGAAACTGTTCACCGCTGCAATGGAGGATGCTTTCAAGCTACTGGAGTGGAAAGGATTCGGCATTAACATCAATGGCGAGTATATCACTCACCTTCGATTTGCCGATGACATCGTAGTCATGGCAGAATCGCTGCAAGAGCTCAGCACAATGCTCGATGATCTCAACAGAGTTTCCCAACAGGTGGGCCTTAAGATGAACATGGGCAAGACAAAAGTCATGTCAAATGCCCATGTCGTGCCCATCCCAATATCCGTTGGGAGCTCTGTTCTCGAAGTTGTTGACGAGTATGTCTACCTAGGACAAACTGTCCAGTTAGGTAGGTCCAACTTCGAGAAAGAGGTCAATCGTCGAATCCGACTCGGCTGGGCAGCGTTCGGGAAACTTCGCAACGTCTTTTCGTCAACAATACCGCAATGCCTCAAGACGCAAGTCTTTAACCAGTGTGTGTTACCAGTGATGACATATGGAACAGAGACGTGGTCACTCACAATGGGCCTCATAAGAAAGCTCAAGGTCACTCAGCGAGCTATGGAGAGAGCTATGCTTGGTATTTCTCTACGAGATCGAATCAGAAATGAGGAGATCCGTAGAAGAACTAAAGTTGTCGACATAGCTGAAAGGATTAGTAAACTGAAGTGGCAATGGGCAGGGCACATTGCTCGTAGAACTGATGGCCGTTGGGGCACAAAGGTTCTCGAATGGAGACCGCGCACCGGAAAACGCAGCGTGGGACGACCTCCAACGAGGTGGACAGACGACCTGGTGAAGGTCGCTGGGAGTCGTTGGATGAGAGCGGCATGTGACCGCTCGTTGTGGAAATCTAAGGGGGAGGCCTTTGTTCAGCAGTGGACGTCCTGTGGCTGATATGATGATGATGATGATGAACTACGTATTCAAATGCAAAATATATCTAGATATATCCACGAAGACAGCTGCAGCAGGAGTCCTAATATCGACACTACTAACTATTTTCTCCATCACTTCATATACGGCCATATTGATAGATCTGTTCTTTTTGAATCCACATTAATCCTTAACTAGGATATTATTTGTTTCAAAAAAGGAATCAAGGCAATTATAGATTACTTTTTCAAATATCTTTGAGAATACCGATAGCAGTGCTATTAGCCTATAATTTGATATCGTTTTTATCACCTTTTTGTGTAAAGTTTGATTAACGAAGTTTTCAATCTCTCAGCAAAATTGGCATATTCAATACATAGACAATATAACTTATGACAGGTGCAAAATAAATGATGCTATTTTGACTATTTTTGTATCAATACCATAGCCATAGCTACCAGTGTTTTCAATGAGTGAATTAAATTTAAGATGTCATAGGGGGATATTAGAATTAGTAGATTTGATTTCGTCGATAAAATAGTCATTAAATATTTCTACAATTAATTTCGGGTCAATTACTTGTTTTTCATTAATATATAACACGTACATCTTCTTAAGGGTAGTTTCTTTTATTTAGGCTAGTGAAATTACTACGCATAGGAGACTAAATAACTATAAATGGGTCGAGATGAGGGGCGCAGTTTGGTGCCACACAGGACTAGTTCTAGGTAGCATTACATTTGTCATGGGCGGGCCTGTACTGCTAGAATAAATTGTTAGTATAGTCACTGAGTTTTACATAAAAATGCCTCTAAACATCAGCAATTGAATCCAACACACTATTTGATTGGTCGGTTTTGTATCTAAACTAAAAACATAAATAATTCTTTAGTTCTTTTTGTAATAATAGCTTTATAAATAAACAATTTAGACGAAAGAATATCTTTTATTCATGTATATTAACAACCTTCATACTAAACATTAATAATAAAGAGCGTTCAATGAGAATAAATACTTATGATAGGTAATCATTTTGCGCAAAGAAGCTAATAGACCATAATATTACATTAAATTGTTATACATATTTCAACGAAGGATCAAGTTTCACGCATTGACTAGATAGCACAGTTACACAGTCAAACCAAGAATCTCAATAAAGCTGCCATAAGTATTTGATAGTGTAACACACCACTAATGTTGACAGCTGTGTAACTGATCCTATTGTTTTCCGGGGACCTATGAATAGGTATTTTACATTTGTGGAGTTATCTGCAGATTTGATCATATTTCACATTATATTTTAATATCACAAAGAATATTAAACATAAAAAGCCGTGCACATTGTTATGTCATCGCATTTCATATTTACACCTACACAGTGTAAAAAATTAAGCAAGAGCAACCTTCCCGCTATTTTTAAACTAATTTAGAAGAATATTTTGTATTCCAGCTGTTTATCAGTTCCATACAATACAAACATAAATGAGGATGGTGCGAATAATTTAGTAAATTTTTAATTACTCCTATGATACAATGAATAAACCTTTTATCAGCAATCAATAGCAATATTTCAATATTACTTTTAAACAGAAGACGATTTTAATTGTTTGCTATAAGAGATTTTATAAACTGTTTTGCTTTTAATGGTCTACAAAAAGTACGCTAAGGTGTACAAAGAAGTTAGTATTTTTCGCTCCTTCCTAATTAATCATTTGGTTATATGGAAGGAATGCACCTTTCCTACATCTCACCGCGACAATAATATGCCTAATTCTTTAAACATAAATTTTAAACAACTTCACATAAAATGCGTTGCGCATAAATACGAATAATAATCAAAATCTAATAAAATTTGGCTTCAATTTTGAGCACTTGAACCGAAACGACAAACACATACGTACATATTTTTTGCTATTCAATTACATTCTAGGCCAACGTGATGATATAGTTTATTTAATAACGTTCCAATAGAAATAGATTTTTCAGTAAATCTTTTATAATTAACATATTTATACATTTCTAGTGTTTTGTGAATGTTCTGAAATAACATTACATTTGTTATCATGCACTTATATTTACATTCTATAGAGTATTTTCATTTTTAACTACGGACACCCTGAAATGTTGGTCGAAGATGAGTTACTGAACAAACGGACATACTAAAAGCCATCATAATTTATAATATAAGACGTACATATATTGTATAGACGGCAGAAATAATAGTCTATTTATGAAATAATTAATTACTATACTCATAATAATTAAGTACCGTAGTTTCTGTGCAGGATGTGAAAATTACTCGCATGAAAGAACTTACTCTTTGATTTGAAAATAAGGTTAGATAATAAACTCCTACAAAAGCTATGGCCAAGTAAAAAATGCCTGGGTTTTGTTTGACACGTTTAAGGCGTATAATTTTAAAGCCAGCTTCCGAGGGCCGGAGCCTAGAGCGGGGCGGCACAATTTGAGGGGCAGAAAAAATTTAAGTGGCACTTAACCAAAATTAGTACAGTAAGATATATTATATATTTTAAGAAGTGGACTTCTTGATCTTAAAAAAATGGTATTTGAAATAACAAACAGGGTTATTAATGGAATGGGTGCCAAAGTTACTACATTTTTTTACAGTAGCTCGGCGAATATTAATTTCATACTGCTATTTAAGGTTGATGACGGGAAAAAGGCCGTCATTGGTCATCACGTTTGCCGTCTACTTTACCACTCTTATTAATTGTAAATACTGAGCAAGGACATATCAGACCAGGCCTAGGGCGGCATTCCAATTCAATCCACCCCGCAGCTTTACATTAGCGATCTGCGACTATTCCTCAAAAAACAATCGAACAACGCTACGATTGTGCAATCGCGTAATCGATTGTTGATTTATTTGTTGTAGGTGAGTAACAATTGAATGGAAATTAACAATCGATTACGATTGCTCGGGGTGATTCGGCGTAATAGACATTGAGACGCTAATATTATTGTGAAGCGTGATTAGCGCGCTCCGCCAGCCCGCGACACGCGATGAATAACCATCGATCAACAATCGAATAACACGTGTTATTCAACTGTAATCGAAGATGACGGAATAATTTGATTAGTCACAAAAATTTGCCTATGGACAAGGACACATAAAACCTCCGGTAATTTAAGGCATTAATAAGAAGAGATAACATGAAGGGGAGAACCAAAGGCTGACTTAACGCAATGAAGGGTAAAAACAAGGTTTTTGCACAAAAATAATTGGATGGGCCGCTTTTATTTGAATTTATGTACATAAATTGTAAAAAAGTAAAATTATGTCGAGAAATCGGTAGCAAGGATTGTATAGTAATTGTAAATTACAGTTTCTTCACAGAAAATAATTGATTTTTATTGCATATTTTGCATGTTATGGATGTTTCATAACTTCGTTATGTACATACTAATAGTTAATTTACCAATTGGGAAGTAAAGAGCAAATAAATTATGGATAAAGGATTTTTGTGTTATGTGATATTTATGTTACATAACTGACTTACATGCAACGAGTTTGATTTAAAATTTGTCCGGTATATTGTAACGGTGTATGGTGCCGGCTCAGAATGCCACCACCCCATCTCCTCCCATGGGTGTCGTAAAAGTCGACTTAGGGATTAGCCGGAGGAAGGGCAGCAGCATCCTTCGAGTACATTAACAACTCAACTGCGATCGCCAACCCGCCTGCCAAGCGTGGCGATTATGGCAAAACCCCCCAATGAGCCCACAACACACCCATATCGGTGGTTGTGGTGATCTTTGGGGGAGGCCTGTGTCCAGCAGTGGACTTCATTCGGCCGAAATGATGATGGCCCATCGCCGTTCCACATAATAAGAACGAATCTATAAGTTTGTGATCCATACAACAAAAATTAGTGAAGAAAATCTACTTTAGAAATAAGATAAAGTTGTATAGGTATGTATATCCGTCCATATTATAATATTATGACAACACAATGATGTCTACTACACTGTGATTTGAGATGAATATTCTAAAATATAACCATCAACATCTAATAACGTAGTTTTAATTTAATAGTTTTATATCATTTGACGATTGTCGACTAGAAAAATATTACTCTGTTTTATAAGTACGTGTATATATTTTTTAAATTAGGCCATGTCGAATTAATTTGCCGACAGTGTGAGAAATATAATGATTAATTTAAACAATTTGATACGGCGAAAGACCTTAAAATTAGTTTTAAGGTTTATAGTAGGTATATAATAAATCTCATGGCGTGCTTATCGGAGATATAAAGTGTGCCAGACAAAGTAACGATGATAAAAAAATCGAAAACAGTGTTACACAAATGTTTATAACTATATTGTTCATAAAAAATATTGTGTTGTAAAAGGAATAAATCGTATAATATCTCGGTGGGTCATCATAAATCTATTTTTTAACACAATAAGGACAATGATAGCGAGGACCAACGTAGTACTGTTCGATTTTCTTAGCCTCGATGCACTAAAATAATAAATGCAAACATAAGTTAGATGTATACCATAGATCCATAACTGTTAAAATTAATTGTTCGCATTAAATTACAAGCAACATACACAACACAATACAAAGATATTGGTAATAAAAAATTAACTATTATAAAATTTCACACGAATTAGGCCGATACATAGCTAAAAATTCTAAGACACAGCGAAGACATTTCGGAATGTAAAATTAAACAAGCAAATGTTTTGGATCATACAATTTTTAAAGCATTTTAATTGACTGTTTTAATGAGCATACTTTAGAGTCATCAGCAAAACCATACATACATTTAAAGCTGTTTATATATTCTAAAATATATGTAATATGTAGTATCAGCGCTTCTTGTACATATTTTTGTGGTTATGATTGTACGATTAATTCAAATATCTTTGGTGATAAATGGCATAACTATATATGAATTTAAAATCTTGCATTTTCTGCTAAAAGAACAGCTCTGTTATAGGAATAAATTTAGTCATTTCTTACATGTTAATAAATGTTACCAGTGTTCTATCAAATGCAATACATAAAGATATGCTAATTTGCACATTGGGTGACTCAAAATTTATTTAAAAATAACAGAGCTATTGCAAGTTTTAAATATCACAGAGTATGTTTCATGTAATATAATAAATTCCTTACACCCTAATATAAATAAGAAAACACATCATAAATGCACTGTAAATACGGAGTGTGTTAATATGAGGTGAATTATTATTATTATTTTAATTAAAGTGAGTTTGTTCTAACCTAATACAATAAATCTCAAAAATTACATTGAAAAATATCCATTAGTATCTTGGAATAATGCACATTTCTTAAATATAGATTTTTATGTTTTGCGATTTTTCGTAGTATGCATATAATAGTTGCGATGCAAAATATATTTAAAGTTGTGCAACATGTTCAAACTACATGATAAATAATTTAAGGAAGAATTATGCACTTTCTTCCAACACTCCCAAGTAATATTATCAAAGATTATTTTTACCTATATTGTGATCTGTATCACTTGAATCTGAATCTTGTAAGCAATTCGCCACACGATAATATAATACATAGAGCTGCATGCTGCAAATCTATACTATACTATACACATATAGAAGCGGTTCTCGCCAGATATGTGCTAGTTTCGTTTTAAGCGTCGTAACTTAGTATTCTGAAGCGTTCGAAGCCAGCCAGATTCGCTTTATTGAGAGCCTATGTATTTCGTGATAGTTGTTTGCTAAATGAGAAGTACTGAAATTAACCTAAGGTAAGGCCTACGCAGGTTGTGACTTCATGGAGGAATAACGCCAAAGTATTTCGAGAAACCCTCTATACTAAGTAACAAAGCCTATTCAAGCATTTCCCAAACAATACAAACATGTGAACACAGTTTCTATAGAGAGCAATCCGAGATTCCTTTCTATCTTACAGCTGTCAGATTTATAAACTCAAATGATTTCAATAATGAGATTTTCCCGTTAAATATTTTACCACTGACAAAATCTAATAATCCATAAGTAACGTGTCATTAGAGAAAAATACAAAGAACGCCAAAAATTTACTCCACGGAACCTTCTCGAAACTTGAATAGCTGAACATTTTCACTGGAAAACTGACAACCGCTGATCATCATAGCCATGTTTACCTTTCGGGTCTTATGGTTTGAAGAACTGGGGGAACTCGTTTGAGATGGCCCTCACGGTGACCTGGTCGTCGTGGCTGGTATCGCCCTCCTCGCAGAAGATGCGCGCGAAGCACCGCAGCAGGTCATCGCGCCGGTGCATATGCGAGCCGTACTCCGTGTTGCGGATAATGCCTTGCAGGATCCGTAAGTATTGTTGGCGTCGCTGAGAATACGAGTATGCGTTTCAGAAAGAAAGATATAAAAAAGCATTTGTTGGCACAATGTTACACACAAAAGGATTGAAAAACGAAACACATGAAAAAATACATAACAGTTTTTACATAAATTGAACTTAGCTAGGCTAAGCATTATGTTGGGTGAAGAGCCACCTAATGGTGATTTTCAGTTCCAGCCCAAGAGTTACGCACGTGCAATACTATTCCGTAATTAAGTTTTACTAGGATACAACCCAAAGAAAGTCATGCAAAAGGCGCGTTCTTCCAATTGGTTATTTAGAACTCTATTTTATTTCCCTCTGTCCATCTTGTGTTTCCAATGGTTCGCTTCGTCTTATATCAGTATAAGTTATAGCTACGTACTAGGTGAAGTTAAATATTCTGTTCCCAACAAAAACAATTGCATCTAATGATGCTAACTCATGCTAAATACACATATTACAATATTTCAAAATAATGTGTATTAGTAAGTCATCTTAAATATAATTTTACGTGTCTTCATTTATTCATTGATTTAATAATCAGGACCCTTGCTATGCCATGTGAAATAATTCCACGCATGGAACACTATCGTGACGCAATGTCTCTAAATAGTATAAAACAAAGTCGCTATCTGCCTCTGCCTGTTTCTCCACCTACTTCTTCTAAACCAGGCAACGGATTTTGATACGGTTTTCACTAATAGAAAGAGCCATAAACGAGGAAGGTTTGTGTATATAATTTGTAAATATTTTGTACAAAATAGCAGAACTTCTATTTTAATTTTTTTTAAACGATGCCCCACACTAGGATTTCTCCTGTGTCGTGGGTACGGACATGAATTCCACATACAATACACCCAGACCCGGAACAACTACCTGCAGATCATACAAATATTTGTACCGTGCGGGAATCAAACTCTCCGGGTCGTGGCCGGAGCGCAGCAGCCGACTGTACCAGCCACTGCAGCAACCTGCCGTCAAATATACTTAATACTTTCGCGCTAAGCGCATTTTATTTATTAGTAACGTACGAATCCGGGGCGGGTCGCTAGTATGTATATAAAAATAAAAATATCGTCTTACTTGCGTGGAATTATTTCACATGACATAACGATTAACAGCCCAGGTTTATTACCGAGTCTCCAGGCGATAGATCCGCTAGTTGTCTCACGATGATGTCAATGGCGACTTTTACGTCGTTCGTGTAAAAATGTTCCGCTGTTTTCTTGCGACCGAAAAGATCAATCACAAGTTTGAGCACTGCGTGCGTCGGCGCAGGCTCGTGGTCGAAGATATGAACTGGGTCCTCTGTAATAGGAATTATTATTGTCAATAAAGAGATCAAAGACTTATTGTTATTTAGATTAGACGCATGTAAATCCTTTTTTTTGTGTGTAACATTAAATATGTTGCTACAATTTTCGCCTGCGCCATCTTCCCGGCTCTTTAAAGCCTAGACTACACGATGTGATCTAGCTACACGCCGAATTGCCGTGTGGTGCCGGCTACAAATAGCACCAACCCATCTCATCCCGTGGGTGCCGTAAAAGGCGATTATGGAATTAGCTGGAGGATGGGTAGCATCAGCAGCAACTCACTGCGATCGCCAACCCGCTGGCCAAGCGTGGCGATTATGGCAAAAACCCTGCTATCAGCATACAACACATCCTGACTGGTCGTTGTGGCGATCTTTGGTGGAGGCCTGTGTCCAGCAGTGGACTTTATTCGGCTGAAATTATGTTGATGACGACGACAAGCTGAATACAGCGTACAAGGCTACCAACTTGTTATTAGGGTTCCGAACGTCCGAAGGAAAAAACGGCGGAACGTTTATACGATCACTCGTGTGCCTGTCTGTCAGTCCGTCTGTCACAGCCAATTTGCTCTGGATCTACAGGACTGATTGAGTTGAAATTTGGTACACATATGGATTTCTGCAACCCAAACACGGACATGTAACGTAAATAAACAGAATTTTGAATATCGGTGTCACTTTTGGTGGGCAATATAGAAAATTAAAGAATCAAGGTTTTGTAAACAGTACCGTGTAACATATCAAATAGAAGGGCTCGTTGTAAGGGGCTTAAATATATTTATTTTCTAATTTTAAAATATATAGTCTTCAAGTTATTTAAAAAAATAGACGAATGTTGACCATTTCCCCCCTTTTTATCTCCGAAATTAATGTGCCTAAAAATATACATAATGGCTCTTTACCTTCTTATTTTTAGATTACAGGAAAACCTACAACAATTCTATAGTCGTTAAATAACATGGTAAATATTTCAATATTGTGCGTACAAACTTAACTTTGCAGTTGGAATGTATAGGACAACATGTTTTTCAACTATGATGCTAAGTTTGTTCTTGGGATTAATTAGGCATCCATCACTCCTCGTACCTAAAGATAATATATTAATCGTACGGAACCCACTCCACTCCACACGAGTTCAACTCGCACTTGTCGCACTTTCCGTTTTTTTTATAAATACTAGTTTTGTAGACATTAGTCTCACTCACCTTCACGATTTAGAAGTAGAAGAACTTTCTCACAAAACGTCTTCGCTATATCCCTAGTCTCCAGAGCATTCAGTAGTAGATTTTCATACGGGTCTTCAAATTGCAGATTATATGCCAGAAGCAAAGTCAGGAACAAGTCCGGGATTTGTTCATCGACATCTGTCTCTGGAGGGTTTTCTATCAGGTCCAACAGAAACTGAGCGAACTCCATGCCTAGTTGTTCTAAAATCAATTACCGGAAATGTTATCAACCAGTCAATCAAGTTAGCTTATCCCAGTCCACTGCTGAATTTAAACCTCTCCCAACGACCGACAACCTTAAGAAAGCCATTGGGACAGATTAGATGTAGAAGGCAGAGGCTAGGGTATTGTAGTGTAGCTTGGGAGATGCAATATTTTTATTTAAACCGAAATATAAATGAATTATACGTAAAAAAAATATGTTCATCATTTCATTAGGATATATAAAATATAAAAACGACTATGGGATTAGCCGGATGATAGACACCGGTGGTTCAAGTACATTTAATTTACAACTTATCTGTGATCGCCAACCCACCTACCAAGAGCGGCGATTATGGCAAAACCCCCCAATGAGCACACATAACACCCAGAATAGTCGTTGTGGCGATCTTTGGGGGAGGCTTGTGTCCAGCAGTGGACTTTATTCGAATTTATATGCTATGAATAAATATAGACAAATACCGCCTGTAGCGATGGCTATTAAAGGGGGCCGGGTCGTCTTGTGCGTGGTGAGTCACCCTTTGCCACATAATCTCAATTAAAGGTGGAAAGGCAGACAATATTGTTTGTGTTCAAATAACACCCATTGTTATATACGTTGTAGATTCCTTCTAATATAAGAGTCTTACAGCCCTGGGGACACTATACACGGCTGTATTTTATAGTGCAGCCATGGAGAGTCCCTGGTTAGAGCTCCAATACATTTCAGATTGTCGCGGAGTGCCTCCCTCCGTGTTCCTTCCCGGTTAGCTCAACAAGGAGGCTCTCTCCACGGCAGCAAGTAACGGAGATCTGTTATTGTGATTCAATGAAACGTAACATATATATGTTGTTATAATGGTATATTGATATTCACAACTTCAACAGTTTCATCTTCATGCTGATATAAATTTTAAAATATAGCTTATTATCACAATTTACGCTAGTTTAAAATAAGTAATTGTAATATTGCAGGAGACTATTTGTCAGAGCGACAGCTGTGTGTTGAAGCCATTAGCCATTAGCGTTCAGAATCCAATGTGTAATGATGATGATCAAAATATGAAGAGCGACTCTACGTCACATAAATTCGAATTTTGATTTGAATAAAGAATGAATCGTGAGGTGGCCAGTGATGCAAATAAAAAGGTATGAAGTCATGAAAGAGGTTGATTGAAATGAAGATGAAGGATGACTTCGTCACAAGATTAAATTATCTAAAGAGTCCTTTTAGAAACATGTTTCCATCTAAGCCTATGAAAAGAAAGGGTTCCTCCTTGTACAGTATGTTAACCCGTGACAAAATCAAAATAATAGTGTTAATAGCCGTTTCGGCTAATGGTCTGATGGCCAAAAACATTAACCAATGTCTCAAAAGGCTTTTGTTGGATGGTTGAGTCAAAGGTTTGATGCGGAAAACGGTATTCCTGGACACGGCTCCTACTTCTAGGAGACTCCTCTATTTAATATGTAGTGTTATGTAATTAATATATCTGTCGTGGTGGCCCGGACGTTACGGAATCGCTTCTTAATCACTAAGTTGCTAGTTAGATATCCCCTCTGGGATGTGCCTAAAGGCAGAGCATCAATGAGTCGCCCTATTGTGATTGTATCAAGGACCTAGAGCCACCTTGTACCGAAGATGATCACTCCGGTGGTTTTAGCCGGTAGGAACGGCATACTCCGGGACAGAGGAAGTACATTATGTACTTCCACTGGGTGAATAAAACAAAATTGCTACTTAAAAACCGGCTATCAATGCGACTTTTTCAGTATCATAAATACTTTCTTGGTTAATCTAAGATACCACCGACTGCTTATATGTAGTGATAAGTGTTGATCATTGCTTTTTCCTTCTCTATATGAGAAGAGGCAATTTCCCAGCATAGTATAGGTTGTTATATTATGAATTTTAATTATTTATATTATTAGTTACCATATAAAAATGGTAAATAACACTAACCAAAATGCGTGATGGGTAGCTTGTCCCCCATAGAGAGGACCATGGACAGGAGTAACGCGGAGTGAGACAGGCGGCTGACGGCGCGTGGGTTGTCACGCATGTCTCGTGCTATCTCTGCCGGAAGGGCCGATAGTGCCAGGGTTGCTAGTGCCGTCCGTTCTAAGCCGCACATTACGCCGAACGCCTGGAATTAAGATGTATCGGTTACCACCACTCGGACTGAGAGTACAGCACCATATACAATTCTTACCCTTTTATTTTATTATTATTGCCTACTTTATCCCACTTCTGACCAAAGGCCATGCTTGCTCACATAAACGTCCAGATCGAAGCGTACGTAGGTACACGTCGCGGTCGACCCCGTCCGCGATTTCCTCCATCAGGCGTCCAGTCAGTGACAATATGTGCCCATCTGTCCGCATGCATGAGAGCGATACTGCCGGCCTACTCCCACTTCAGTGTCTGTTTTACTCCTACATCTACTATTTTAGTTATAGAACGCACTGACTTTCTGACCGGGTCTGGAGTGGGTAGGAGTATCAGTAGGCTCTCCAGTAAAACTACTGTTTTTAAAAGCCCTATGTACTGTCAATTCGGAAGTAAGACAGAGATGATTACTTAATTTAGTTTACTATTGATTATATACTTCAAAATCTTATATAAATGAAAACTAGTTTATTATCCAGTATTTTAAACACAAATAGGAATTTTGACAACATAGAACAATATTCGAATTAGCAACTTTGTACAATGCAGAACAGTAAAGCAACTGATGACATATGTGTCGCCCAAGAAGGATGTCATATCCATAATCACCAGGCTGCTGGATAAATATGTCAGTGACAGAGCTAGCCTTTAACATTGATAATTTCACTGCATATCATCCTCACAAAATCAGGCAAGTCAGAGCTCAATGGTCAGTGGTATCAGCAATGATCATCATCATAAGCCCTATACGTCTTTTACCGACAGTTTATATGCGTCTGTGAGGCACTTTTTGCATCAGCAAGTGTTTACATAAATATAGAAGTTGAGGTAAATAAAATAACTTGAATTAATCACCTGCAAGAGAAGTTGGCGTAAGGGCCACCTGGTTTCCATCTGATAGTACTGTACTAGTGTTGTCACATAAGAATATTTGTGGCTGCTCAATACATGCTGAGAGATGTTCACGTCTGCATTTGACTGTGAACAGGAAAGTAAAAACATGTATAGATTGAGTCTTCTTTGTCAAGTTATTGATATGACATGCCAGAAGAAGAAAACTAAAAGCAATATTTCAGATGCATGCCTTTTTTATTTAACTTCTTAATATCAAGCAGAGCCTATAACAAATCGCAACTGTGTGCGAAATAGTTCGTGGGCTCACTGACGCGCCGGATCTGCATGGCAAGCTGTGTTAATTATATGCACTGAATTTTATGACTTTACAGAATTCAAATAATTTTTGGTAATCATTTTTGTACTTCTCCTTAATGCTATGTGGAACAATCGTTTTTAATATGTGTAATTGGAGTATATATTATGATATTTGATCGAAGTGCGTCTTATATGTCCTTCCATAACTCAATAGACCATAGGATATCGTTAATTCATTGCCTAGGGTGTGCTAGACGTATTTAGTCAAGGCCATTCATGGAGGCCATCATGTTCTTGCTCCAAACCGTGATGGGATCTGAAACATTCCAGTCAAAACTGGAAGACCGATTCGCTGCCGTGGAAACCACAGAAGACGTTGACCAGACCCTCGAGAATGTGGTAGGAATCCTCAGAGAGGAAGGTACGAGATTTTGCAGAATGCAGCGTAAAGGCAAGAAGTCGAAACTTTCGGAGGAGACTATAAAGCTTATGAAGGAACGACGTGAAAACCCACCAGTCACTTCGTCAGAATACCGGGCACTCAATACAAAAATAAATAAACTGGTACGACGTGACCTCAGGCGCTCCAACACTCTTTCTATAGAAAGGGCGATTGAGCAGAACCGGGGGTCGAAAGTGTTCGTCCAGAGTCTTGGGAGAAGCCACCTGACGAAGTTGACTACAACAGGAGGGGACGTCGTTGTTTCAAGGCCGGAGGTCCTTTTGGAAGTTGAAGACTTCTACAGCCAGCTATACGCTTCGCATGCTTCTCAACCTGACCCCGAAAATGAGGATTCCAGGGCCACATTGATCCGCCACTTCACTGAGGACCTGCCAGAGATCAGCCTAGACGAAATTGTGTTGGCTCTGAAGCAGCTTAAAAATGGAAAAGCCCCTGGGGAGGACGGAGTTACAACGGAGCTCCTAAAAGCTGGTGGTAAACCTGTACTGAAGGAGCTCCTGAAAGTTTTCAACTCTGTTCTCTTTAATGGGAGAACTCCAGAGGCGTGGAGTAGGAGCATCGTCGTTTTGTTCTTCAAAAAGGGTGACAAGACCCTTTTGAAGAACTATCGACCTATTTCGCTCCTAAGCCACGTCTACAAGCTGTTTTCAAGAGTCATCACAAATCGTCTTGCGCGACGACTCGACGAATTTCAACCCCCGGAACAGGCCGGGTTTCGAGGAGGGTATGGCACCATAGACCACATTCACACAGTGCGGCAGATTATACAGAAGTCTGAAGAGTATAATCAGCCCCTGTGCTTAGCGTTTGTGGACTATGAGAAGGCCTTTGACTCGATCGAAACCTGGTCCATTCTGGAATCCCTGCAACGATGCCAAGTCGATTGGCGATATATCCAAGTGTTGAGATGTCTGTACGATACCGCCACTATGGCCGTCCAAGTACAGAACCAGCTGTCTGAGCATATCCCCCTGCATCGAGGTGTGAGACAAGGGGACGTTATTTCCCCCAAATTGTTCTCAAATGCATTGGAGGATATGTTTAAGACGCTGGACTGGAAAGGACGTGGCATGAACATAAACGGCGAGTACATCTCACACTTGAGATTTGCAGACGACATCGTCATTATGGCCGAATCGTTGCAGGATCTAAACCAAATGCTGAACAGTCTAGCTGATTCTTCTCAACGCATCGGTCTCCGGATGAACTTGGATAAAACCAAGGTCATGTTTAACCAACATGTGGTTCCGGAGCCGATTGCGGTACACGACAACACTCTCGAAGTTGTTCAGGAATATGTTTACCTCGGGCAAACCCTGCAGTTGGGTAGAAACAGCTTTGAGAGGGAGGCCAATAGAAGAATACAGCTGGGCTGGGCGGCATTTGGGAAATTACGTCGAGTATTCTCGTCATCTATTCCACAGAGCCTAAAGACTAAAGTCTTCAACCAGTGCGTTCTACCCGTCATAACATACGGTGCCGAGACGTGGACACTCACGGTAGGGCTGGTCCACAAGTTTAAAGTCGCTCAGCGAGCAATGGAGAGGGCTATGCTCGGAGTCTCTCTGAAGGATAAAATCAGAAATGAAGTGATCCGACAGAGAACCAATGTTATCGACATAGCTCATAGGATTAGTAAGCTGAAGTGGCAGTGGGCTGGCCATATTAGCCGTAGAACCGACAACCGTTGGGGAAAACGGGTTCTTGAGTGGAGACCGCGTCTTGGTAAACGTAGTGTAGGACGCCCTCAAGCTCGGTGGAGTGATGACCTGCGCAAGGTGGCTGGCAGTAGCTGGATGAGAGTAGCCGAGGATCGCGATCAGTGGCATGCACTTGAAGAGGCCTATGTCCAGCAGTGGACTGCGATAGGCTGATGATGATGATGATGATTCATGGAGGTATTTTCTTGCAGCTCTTTTGATATATAGTTAGAAGTAACAAGTGACAATACTATTTTTATATTAATATAGAATTGTTGCAATTTATTTATTTATTTTATTTATTTATTTATTATTTATGTACACACAACAGTAGAAAAAAATAGGGTATATAGGTCACTTAAGTACAAAGGTACTGCTTATTTCTAAAGAAATTTCTGCCAGCAGACCTGCGACAGGAGAGGGCAATTGGAAACGTAGACACAGTGTGTAACATTACAAAAAAAAAAGATAACGATACAATAATTTCAAACAATAGATATACATAATAAGGGTAAAATACATACATAAAATAACTACAAATATACTAATACATATACTATCACAATTATGAGGAAAGATAATGTTCTTTAACGCGTTTCTTAAAAATAGATATAGATTTAGAATCACGTATATTAGGCGGAAGTGAGTTCCACAGTCTTACTGCATGAACAGAAAAGGAGTACGAATAGTGATTGGATTTGTGGGGTGAGAATTGTAGAAGAGATCTAAGGTGAGACCTGGAAGGGACCTCAGGAGGGCGCACATACGAAAAACGCTCTCGCAAGTAGGAAGGATATGTAGGGTTGTGAAGGACATTGTAAAGGAGACATAATATCCGTGTGTTTCTGCGAAGACGGATAGGGAGCCACTTGAGTTCTTTGCGAAGGTGGGATACATGGTCATACTTCCTAAGACCGAAAACAAAACGAATACATAAATTTTGCAGGCGCTCAAGCTTGTTTTTACAGAGCATTGATACTTCATATTGAATAGGCCTGGAGATCTGAATAAAGCCAGACATCTGGAAAACCTCAGAAAAACGAGGATATAAGATGTATTACCATAACAGAGATCAGTTCAAGCAGCTGCGTCTGTATGTCGTGCGCGTCATCGTGGAGCGCCCAGCCCCTCTGCTGAGCGTCATTAGCTGCCTTGGACAACGCATTTAGTGCCGTCATCATACGCAGCGCATCTGGAGCCGCGTCAATCGCGTTCTTAGGACATGTAATGTTACTATTCGCCTCCCGGAGAAGAGCGTCGATGATTGATCTTGCTGCACCACCTGGGAGAAACTCCTGAGAATAATGAAACACACACTGTGTCTATGTACTTCATACACTGTCTATCACACCTAATACCAACTGATTAAAAGAGTTTCAATGGCTTGTGGCCCATTTGCAAGCTTAAGCTGTGCTTGCCATTGTCAGTCCTGGGATGAAGATTCTTTTTACAACTCCTTTCTCCATGCTTTGGACAGCTCAATTAACCATTAATCTTCATCATCATCATATCAGGCAAAAAGGTCTACTGCTGAACAAAGCTTCCATAGACCACTGGTTACGCGCAGTTGAGTCATCATTTTTGGGAATTAAAATGCCATTACTCACCACGCTTGGCAGGCGGGTTGGTGAGCACAGAATAGTTACTGTTCCACTGTAGGATGCTGCTGCTCCCTCTGGTTAGAGCCCCTTAGTCGCCCTTTACGACATCCATGGGAGGAGATGGAGTGGTGCCAAAATCTTAATACAGACACCATGTGGTACCATTAGTACTGGTTGTCTACAAATACTTACCGAACCTTGGCCCAGGTAAAACCCAGAAGGCATTTCATTTAAAATACTACAAACCAACTCCAACATAGTTGACAAAAGGCAAGGAAGATAAGTAGTTTTCATATAATCACCTATAGGGAGTGCCATCAAAAGAGTCAATGCAAAGACAATTATTAAAAACTCACTCTTAAAGAAATTAGCACAGTTTCTACAGCTACTTTGGACATCTCATGACTGAGCTGTGTCTCTTTCCTCACAGACTGCACAATTTCATAAATAGCATTTGGCTTAATACTCTCACTGCTATCCTGACTGTCATCCTGGTTGTCAGTGTCAGAAGACACCTGGTTTGATGATGTCTTGCTGACTGTTGGTTTCTTTTTAACTTCTTCATCTTCTGTAAATAGATACAGAAATATTATTAATTGAAATTTATCTAGAAACATATTTACTATAATAATAATTGTAGAGGGCGTCTGCCACAGAATTTCACTTTAAAGGTTGAAAGGCAGATGCAGATTTTCCATTTTTCTTAGTATTAAATCCATTTAGCACCCATTCCAATAGACCTTATAGTTGTAGTTTCCATTTCATACAATAGTTTTATACCTCCGGGGACAATCCGAGACTGCATTTTAAAGTGCAGCCATGGAGAGTCCCCGGTTAGTGTCCCATTACATTTTAGATTAAAATTCTCTAAAGGGCCTCTGCGTGTTGGACCCATGTCCCCATGTAAGCCTATCAAAAGACTGGGTTCCCCCTTACAAACCTGTGTAATAGAGAAAAATTATAAGGTAATGACACTACCATCAGCATTATATTTGTGAGAGAAAAATGCCTCAAAATCATCAGCCACAAACAACACAATAAGAATTTCTGCATCCATTAAATAATGTTTGTTAATGCCTAAACTAATAATGTTTCATGCATATGAAGGTTTTTTTCATATCTTTACCTTTAGGCACATTATTACTAGGCTTAGTTGGTGACTGTGAAGACTCTCGCTCTTCACAGATGTGCTGCTGTGAAACTACAGGTCGCAAATCAAAAGATGGTGACACACCATTAGGTGGAGTGCTGTCGTCCAGTCTTGGCGGTGGTTTCGGAGCTTGATTCTTCTTCCCATGGGGCTTAACACTCGTCTGAATTTGTTTCTTCTTCTCATTTAACTTGGATAGTAAATCATGCTTTTGTGACATAGCATTGTTTTCGCTTATACTTTTAATGCAATCGTTCAAGAATGCCAGATAAAATTCAGGCTCAACCTGTTTCAAATTTGAACAAATTACTGACTTTAATAAATGATGTATCTAGTGTGATAATTGTGGTAATGAGTTTAGCCTGTTACCTTGACTGCGGCGACGTAATTCGAGGGCACGAATCCAACTTGACCTTTTCTATTAACAACATGCCACCAGTTCCTCTGCTTGGCATTGCTTTGTTGAAGAAAGAAAAACTCGCCTTCCGTAAAACTCAGAGTTTTAGCTAAAGTCGCTTCAAACTCATAGAGTGCTTTGAGCATTTCATGGTCTTCTGTAAACAATTGTAATTTGTAGATATTTATATCCACACCCAAAAACTACGAAAAGGAAAAATATGAAATTTGTTACCCAAAGTGTTTTGTCCGTCACCCATCATTACAAACAAATTTAAACAATCACCAATTAGATTTTTCGTTACATTTGTGTTTAATTTTTGCACAATATAATGTATTTTTTTAGACCTATAGGTACAATCAAAACAAATCAATTTTTTTGACAGTTGTCAGCTGACGTCTAGCTTTATTAATTTTCTGTTTTTACTATCTTGGATATGAGTGTTTTCAGATTGAATTATTTATACATTTTGTCTGAATCATTACAGCACAGTACAGACATTGTTCGGATGGTATATCGAGAAGAAGGAGTACACAAGTTTTAATTTGCAATCGTAGTGGATATAAATGTTAGAGGTAGTGGTCGTAGAGCATGGTTTAAAATAAAAGCTTGGATAAAACTTATATTTTTGTTTTATTCTTGCTGACTACTTGAAAGGTAAATAAATTGACACAAGACAGAACAAAAGAATATGAAAAGTAGAAAGATAATTTACATAGAAAAAAAAGATCGGTATCAAATCAAATACTCTTTTTATTCTAACAGTATACCTAATGTTGCCTTGTTTGGAGATAATCCATAGCAGTTAGCACGTGGAGGTATCGATACAAGTTCACACACACATATCGAGCTCATCCAGCCCTGACTGGCTTGACTTTTTTATGTTTGCATGATTTTTATTTTATACGTTTTATACTATGTTATCGACTATTTTGATTCGGACCAGGGGTGCAATTCTCCAAGCTCGAACATCCATACATCCTTGAATACAGAATTGAAATAACAGTGATAACCCAATTTGGTAATCGCTAAGTCTGATCCTCATGGCTGTCCTTCCGCAACGTGTCCGTGAATAGCTTCACTCATGTCGTAGCGAATACCAAATTGGTTTTATACCATTATTTCGATTCTGTATTTAAGGATGTATGGATGTTTGAGCTTGGAGAATTGCACCCCTGGTCCCAATCAAAATAGGTACCACCAACTGGCTAGGAGCGCCTCAAATTAACAATAATTAGTGATAATTAATTCGACGTCATTGATTCTCCGTGTTCTGTGATTGTATAATTTTTTATTGGAAATTCATCATGAACTTCCTTCGCCCCAGGAAACGGCCAAGGGGCATGCCGGACTCCTACCGGCTAAAACCACTGGAGCGATCAACTTCCGCACTGAAGGAGGCTCCAGGTCCTCGTGAGATCACACTAGAGCCGCCCATTGGTGCCACACCTTTAGGAACATCTTGGAGGGGGATTTCTGTGTAGTGGTCGCCCCCTCTATTTATTGTTTTATTTATTTTATTGGTATTCATTCATTTGAACGATATAATGTAAAAGACAATTTGAATCTATAGTAAATGCACAAGGTAAGTGCTTAACATATTTATATGAATAAGGATTAATAATGAATTGGAGAAATAGCTTTGCAAATAACCATCGTTTTAAACTAATCTATAAAACATAAAAACAGTTCTTGTGAGTGTACCTTAGAAGATAGATCAAGCATGTATCGTGGTCTTTTAAGACTTATAATTTTCTAGTGCATTGTTTTGATGTATCTCGTAATATTTAATTCTAAGTAAGAAGATTTTTTGACAAATCCCCGTCATATTTCAGCCATTATGTACAAAATATTTGCAAATTATACACACAAACCATCCTCGTTTATCGCTTATTCTATTAGTGAAAACCGTATCAAAATCCGTTCCGTGGTTTAGAAGTGAGCGGAGAAACAGACAGAGGCAGATAGTGACTTTGCCGCCGTAACTCAACATTCCAGCTTGTTCGAAAATGGAAATCTATTTTATTGCTCAATAAAACGTAGACGTTGTCTAATAGCTCTGATAATTTCCATCCGCGGAGAGGTGCCCGAAGTACGAGCCGTCCTTGAGTCATCTTCAGTCACACCAAGATAAGTGGCATCGAAGCCGAAGAAGATCCGATGCTTCATTGTAGTACTTTCAATGTCATATTTCTTAGAAGTTTTTTACGGATACTTTTACTTTGAGTATACTTTACCTGTGTTTTTGAGTTAGGTAGCTATATTCAAATGAGTTTACGATCCCAAACGTATAAGGTAGAATAATAGTTAGTGAAAACACTTCACACCACTTCGTCTAAATTGCGGAAGTCATCTGGTTTTATAGTTGGCTTTAGCGATTTGGACTAAACGTTAAGCCCCAATAAGTGTCCCTGCCTGGGTACACCTAAATAATTTATTTATACCAACTTTGTCTTTTATTTACTGTAAATCAGCACATATACCTACTCCTCCAATCAAATTGTGTTTTCGATTACTATAATCCCACTTAATCCATTTATCTGTTGGCTTTTTAATTATAAGTATTATCTTCATGCTGATATCTTTGCTCTGTATATATTTGACGGCACGGTTGGTGTAGTGGCTGATACAGTCGGCTGCTGCACCCCGGGTCGTGGGTTCGATTCCCGCACGGAACAAATATTTATATGATCTGCAGGTAGTTGTTCCGGGTCTGGGTGTATTGTATGTGGAATTCATGTCTGTAAACGCACCCACGACACTGGAGAAATCCTAGTGTGGGGCAATGTTTAAAAAACAAATATATATACCTTAGATTTATGCACAGGAAATTGACCGCTTGTAACATAATCGAAACGGTAAGAAACTATTAATCATTTTGCATGTTATTAGTTCTTATTATTTGGAAGAACTGTAGATAAAATCACGTGAAAGAAAAGCTCTTAGGTACATAGTTATTTCTTTATAAGGATGCCCCCATACTAATATTTCTCTCGTGTCGAGGGAACAGACATAGATCTCACATGCACATAGACCCAAACCCGAAAGAACTACTTGTAAGTATACAAATATTTGTTCGTGCAGGAATCAAACCCGCATCTTGTAATGCAAAGCCAAGCGGCCAAGCCAAGCCACTGCGTCAAACGTGCCGTAATTAGAATTACTCCCTCTCTTCGTATAAATGTTAATTGATATTTATTTAGCAAGTAGGTTTCAAGGTGTCAACAAATCAAGATACAAACAATATTCTACAGTAGAACAAGAAACGCTTCCACCCGTCGACAAATCACGATACAACCAATATTCTACTGTAGCAATTGAGAAGAAAACACGAAATAGACTCAAAGGTCTTCCCCAAATATTTTCACAATTGTATCGTCATTTTGGCGAGAATTTTACAGTATCCACCACGCTTGGTAGGCGGGTTGGTAGCACAGTATCGATAACTAATCTACAGGACGGACGCTGCTGCCCAACCCTCTGGTTTTTGAGTCTCTTAGCCACTTGTTCCGACATCCATCGGAGGAGATGGAGTGCAGTATATTAAGAATCCGGACACCACGCAGAATTCGCAGTGCTGTCTGATTTCTAACGGATGACGAAAATATTATGATTTCATACAGGAAGACAATGTTTTGACTGTTATTAGATTCGATTTTTTCTTTTGATATCATTGAGCAATATCGAGTTTGGTTCTTATTTTAATTTAATGCCCGTAATATTGTTTCATACTTTGCGAATTTTACGAGAACGGTCATGTTCGAAGGATATCGAATCGAGATCTTGGTCTGTGGCATATTGAATAATTCATGAGGGTTAAACGGACAAGACCCTATCCACACGGGTAACATAAACTTGCTAGATATAACTACTCCAGTTGATAACAAAGACATTGTGTGAACTTACAAAGATGGGTTTCAAAATTTCAAATTTCTTGCATTCAATTTACAAATATGTAGCAGATTAAAAAGCGTCGTTTAAGTAAGTTAGCCGTTAGCCGTGTGGTGCCGGTTCAGAATACCACCACCCCATTTCCTCCCATGGGTGTCGTAAAAGTCGACTATGGGATTAACCGGAGGATGGGCAGCAGCTTCCTTCGATTACATTAACAAATCAACTGCGATCGCCAACCCGTCTGACAAGCGTGGCGATTATGGCAAAACCCCCCAATGAGCCCACAACACACTCATATCGGTCGTTGTGGTGATCTTTGGGGGAGGCCTGTGTCCAGCAGTGGACTTCATTCGGCCGAAATGATGAAGTAAGTTTTTAATTATATTTAATTAAGTACTTAAGCTTGATGGGCTCTGTGTATTCATTCAAATCTCGGTACTTAAATATCACACTTTTTTAAATGATAAGTTATTAGTTAATTTAATATTTATAAATTATCCCATGAAAGTACCTATGAATGTGTAATATGTAAATCTTTATGTTATTAATACGTAAATAAAAACTTTGTCCCCCTATTTAAGATTGCGTGCACGGAGGAGTATGAGTTTGGCATATATAACGTCCATATTGATAGGAGGGCAAGTTAAAATTAATGTATAAAATATGTGTTATATATATAATACATTAAATAAAATAAAACATTCATTATATAAGTTTTTAAACTGACATGGTCACTAACACTATTATTGGAACTAAAAACGGGATATTTACCAAACGGGATATTTAAAAAACATGGTAAATATCCCGTTTTTAGTTCCAATAATAAAACATTCATTGTTTACGTACTCTTTGACAAAAAAAAACTCAAAACCATGCGATTTTTTTTTATTCCCGTTGGATTTCGGCCAATGTGCGAGCACTAACTAGGTTACTATGAAACTTTCAAGTGACTTCGACGATATGTACAAATATTTACTCTGAGATGTAGGTATAGCTATTTTCGTAACTATATTTCCATTTAGTCGCAACATCGGCTCATTGACAGCCGGCATTGTTGCCTTTGTTTCCCAGGAAGAGATACGAGAAGTTATACAATAAAAGCAATCGCTCACAGTTGTGGGTGGGCGATTGGTACTTAATAAACAATAGATTTCATCGATAACTGCAATCATGAGATTGTCGTTTTATTCATCGTCACCGAATAACATTTGAATAAAATGATAAATCGGATACAGTTGCGCGTTGTCTTCAACATGACGCCTAAAAAAGGTCTTCCGTCAACATGGTGACGGTTTTCGGTTGTCGGAATCACAGGCTTCTCACTTACCGTAACAATAATAATAGATATTCGTATGACAGCGGGGACCACGAGCAGGGTGTTGATGTCAACTATCCAAAACCAGACCGCGGCGAGCGCAGCTTGACCTCGCATATCGTTCTACGTAGAAGCCATTTAACTATAGGCCCTGAAGTAGAGACGAATTATATGTGTTATGATAACTAAAGCGGCAACTGCCAATATCTAAATTACTGAGCACCTTTTTTTTTTTTTTTTATTGATCCGGTGGAAATACCTCATGTACTTCCTTCGCCCCGGGAAAGGGCGAAGGGGCATGCCGGACTCCTACCGGCTAAAACCACCGGAGTGATCATCGTCGGCACCGAAGGGAGGCTCCAGGAACTCGAAAGATCTCCATCTAGAGCCACCCATTGGCGCCACGCCTTTAGGCACATCTCGGAGGGGATGACTGTAAAGTGGTCATCCCCTCTAGTGGAGGGAAGGCGACTGTAAAGAGGCCACCCCCCCAGGCATCTCTCGAGGGAATTGTAAAAGGTTCCCTCGAGGCCTCACTATGCGCTGTGCTGCGCACACAGCGGTACGTGGCCACATGCGCACCGCTGTCTTCCCGGGGGTCGCTCGGTATGAGCACGCAGATTTCCCAATAAGCGCGCTCGTGACCCCCAAGAAATTACTGAGCACCTAGCTCAATTCTTGCTCACCGAAGTGAAATAAGTAATTGTCATCATGTACAGCATGTCACATAACAGTCGGCAAGTAATTACATGACTCACATCCAAAACTTGTGTCGTAGCAAACTAGAGAAAGGGAAAACCCACATATAAGACTGATAAAAATCGCCGAGTTTCACTAAATTGCCATTTTGTACGAAAAATCCTTTAAAAAAATGTTTTTACATATAACATCTATTACAAGAAATGCGTATTATGAAAAGCTCCGGTACATAAGTTTTCCTTTGAATAATTGACGAAAACGTGACGAAGGCTCACTCGGTATCTTAATTTACATTTCGTGCATAAGTACGTGATTCCATTTCCATTATTATTCACAAAAAAAAATCTCCATAATTATACGTCATTGTGAGTTTGAATATGGTTACAAAATTGTTTGAAGTGAAAGTAACTTCCGGTGGCAGTGGTTGTAGTGCAAATGGGGTTCGGTACTAACGAGGCGAGAATTTCCGCGTGGTTAGTGGTTTTCGCTACGACAAAATACTTAACTCAGGCGTTTCGGATGGAAATTTCTAGTCCTCTCTTGTATTTGGGATTGCTAATAGCGAACGATTTTAATGTAATGCAGTGAAGACAGAATTTCAAATTTATTCTGATGTGTATTACAATAATTCTGTTGCATTGTTTAAACTCTCCTTCATTATCATCATCATGTCAGTTATTTATGCGTCTAGTGCTGAACAAAGGCCTCCCCCATAGATTTCCACAATTGTGTCGTCATTTGGGGGGTATTTTCCAATACTAACCACGCTTGGCAGGCGGCGGGTTGGTGTACGCAGTACGGCTACTGTTTCACAGAAGGGACGCTGCTGCCCTTCCTCTGGGTATCGACCCTTAGTCGCATTTTACGCCACCTATGGGTGAAGAGGAGTTATCCATTCTTTTTATCAATCACGCTGAAAATATTGAAATGAAATATTAATACAGAACAGAAAACTAACTGCGAACAGCAGTCCGCCTGCCAAGCGTAGTATCAGAAGGAGGCCCAAGGTCACCAGTGAATGATTACGGGATGACGTGTTGTGACGATGATGTGATTGTTAAAAATATGTAGAGCTAGAAATAGGTAGGTCGAGAATTTATTTTTCTAGTAATAATATTAAAGGTGGAAAGGCAGACGCCGTTTTTCCGTTTTCGAACTAATCTATCCATTTGGCACCTATTGCAATAGACCTTATAATTTTAGTTTTCATCTTATACAATTCCTCCGGGGACAATCCGAGACTTCGTTTTATAGAGCAGCCATAGAGTCCCCGGTTAGTATCCCAAAACATCTTAGATTAAAATTCTCTAAAGGGCCTCGGCGTATTGGACCTATGTCCCCGCGTAAGCCTATCAAAAGCGGTCTTTTAGGGACCCGGTGGTCCCTCTTACAGGGGATATAAATAAGCCCGTGAATACATGAAAATTTACTTAATTGCACACTAAAAATAATGTTTTTATGATGGTATTATACGGTTAAAGAGGAATCGTTTACACATCTCCATTTTATTAGGAATAATTTCTGAAACCAATGACTGGATAAAAGTGAGTGGAATGTATGAAACTAATCTGTTTAGATACAAATGTCATTTATCATCATACTCATTTCAGCCGATTAAAGTCAGGGTGTGTTGTGTGATCAATAGGAGGTTTTACCATAATCGCCACGCATGGCAGGTGGGTTGGTGATCGCAGTTGAGTTGTTAATGTACTCGACGGATGCTACTGCCATTCTTCAGCTAAACCTATAGTCGCCTTTTACTACACCTATCGTATGAGATGGGTCGGTGCTATTCGTAGCCGGTCACCATATGGCCTAAAATGTCGGCTAATGTCGTTTATAATTCTATCATTTTATACACGATAAATACAATGCAGTGACATTAGTACCCGTAAATAGTATATATTATAAATTTTGTAATATTTACTAGAGAGAATATGTTGTTTAGATGTTGTCATTTCAGTTGTCACTCCAATTAGAGTAATGGAACTTATGTGTTCTCCAACCGTAAATGTTAATATAATTACAGCTTCAGATATAATCATCTTGTTTCCCGTGTGCTATCAAGATTAAAAATATAGCACCATTCCATCTCTACCTGTAGATGTTGTTGGGAATCAAACCAGCATACCTACGCGTGGGAGGAGACGTGTGGGGTTGAATAGTACGTACGCGTCATCGGCTGCGAGCGGCGACACCGTGACACTCGTCGGACCGACGACCACTCGCTTCCACGGACACCACTGACGACGGATGACCCTCATTGTTTGACCGGGAACGTTTTTATTGTCATAAATTATAGACAGTGAATATACCAGTCCTACTTGAATACAGTCCGCTTTTATTTATGTCTCAGTAGGACCCTAACATTAACAACGTAAAAGGCGATGAGGGGACTCTAAGCCTGAGGAGGGCAGCAGCGTTTCTTTGTGGAACGGTAGCCATACTGCGCTTACCAACACGCCTGCCAAGCGTGGTGAATACAAGCAAATGCCTCCCAAAATGCGGACACAATTGTAGAAATCTATGGGGGAGGCCTTTGTTCAGTAGTGGACGTTCTTTGGCTGAAATGTTAAACTGAATGAAAAATGATTTGATTCCAGTATTTTAAAAAGAAGGAAAAAGAACTTTTTGGCTCCCTTGTTTTTACCTCTGGTAACAAACTAGGAGCTAACGTATCTTACCTCACACTAAACTTTTAGCAATTTGTGTTACATTTGTTTATGTTTTTTTTCATCATTTCGACCGAATGAAGTCCACTGCTGGACACAGGCCTCCCCCAAAGATCACCACAACCACCGATATGGATGTGTTGTGGGCTCATTGGGGGGTTTTGCCATAATCACTACGCTTGGCAGGCAGGTTGGCGATCGCAGTTGAGTTGTTAATGTACTCGAAGGACGCTGCTGCCCATCCTCCGGCTAATCCCTTAGTCGACTTTTACGACACCCATGGGAGGAGATGGGGTATGTGGTGGTTTATGTATAGGCGCATAATAGGCTAATCCCGAATTTGATGACACGGTTGGCGCAGTGGCTAAGCATTGGCTTTCCGTGCGCGGGTTGAATCCCACAGCACAAATATTTTAATTATTTTAATCGTTCTGATATTGTTCACTCTTCCTTTTATATTCAATCCATTCTTATCTGGAATGCGCTCCCTCTGGAAATCACGATAGCCACGACTAGGTATGCATTGCGGAAAGTTCGGAATTACTTGCTTAACGATACCTTAGCAGAATCATAATAACATCTTTTCTATGACTTTTATAATTATTATGTATGTGTTTTATTTATTGCTATTAAACTCGTAGATATATATGTATGTATATTTAGATAATTATTTACATACTCATATGAATATTTTGATATATTGTAATAATTATCAAATTTTATAGTTGTCTTAAACATATTGTCTTTTCAGCACCCTGTGGTTGACTGGTAGAGAATTCCTAAGATATTAAATCCGCCTATGTATCAGACCATTCTGCTTAAAGTTTAAATAATTAAATATTTTTATGATATACAAATACTGGTTTCGGGTCTTGTTTGTGCATGTGAGATCTAAAAATAGCTTGATTGACAACCGGCAGCAGCATCCTCATTTGTGTTAAGCATCATAATGTAATCAGCAATCCATTTTATTGAAACCTTTTTTATTTATTTTCAATGTACGTATACTCACCCAGCGATCCATTTTAATAGCGAGATGCGCAATAATTGCTGCTTCATTCTCACCATTTATTTCTCGATGACAGCGGCGGTCGACAAAAAATTAGTTATAATTTTAAATTTTTTCCATAACCTGATGACGTCTCCTTGTCATCGAGAAATAAATCGCTCTGTTTTGATGTTAACATGCTATTACTTCTTTTAGGATAATACCGGGCGTCGTGATTATTTCCGGGGGTTCAAAGAATTTACGAGCTAATACCCGCAGGTATGGAACAGTGCGATAGTTTCGACTCTTGGGCGATGAGACTCCGTAACTGCCATCCATCTTCACCAAGGCGCAGAAAGTCCATGAGAATTTACCCATGGTAAAAGGTTGAGATAAGGCTTCGCAATCATGGCCTTATGCCTGTTGTGGTCTATAGCATTATAGTGTCCCCTGGCCCAAGATCGGCAGTGGAAATTAACAGGATTGTATGATGTTTTTTTTATTTGCTACAACTAGCATTGCTCCTGTGTCGTGGGTACAGTCTACAGACACAAATCATACATGCAAAAATACCTAGATCCCAAAGAACTATCTCTAGATCATACAAATATTTGTTACAAGCGGGGTACGAATCCATGACACATAGCGCAACAAGCCATTACGCCAACTAGACGAATTTGATGAACTTACTGATCCAGGTAGGCACAATGTGTTTTAAAATAAAAAAAAACCATTTAAGAGCATCAGTTCTGGTTGATATTTAATTTCAATAAGACCATATGTAAAACAAAATCATTAAAATAACCTGGGTCGCTTTTTCGGTCCCTTGGTTCAACGGTAACCGGTAATGGCACATTGAAATACATAATTCTACGACTAAAAAGAGTTACTGTTTCTTTTATATCCCTTAGGTTACTCCAAGACCTTTTTATGAAAAAGAAAAAAGTAATATCGCTCTATCAAGAGAGTACTATTGAATCACAGCGCAGATAAAAAGGATACTTTTTAAACTATAAGGAATGAAATAATACGAAGAATCATCATTTTACTGTTATATGGCAGGAAAACGCATCTCATGCATACTCATGTAATTTGATTTTTCTGTGAAAAATCGTCCAGAATTTAATTTGATCTAATACGAGACCCATGGTATGTAATGTGGTAGCCCTATTTGGAGATTCGGACTGGAACTATACGGTACTTAAGTACAATAATTAGAAATAGAGAATTTTTGCTTAGTTTGATTTTAAATCAATGAGGTATTACGGTGCGAGTAGTTTAAGTGAACCTGTGAAACGGTGTTACTCTTTCGACCAAAGCTGTACGAGGAAGTTGAGCGATGTGAGGACGCATAGTGGACTAGTTTTACTAATGCTGTATTGTAATTGCGACGGTTGAAAGGTTAGCCACAATGGACCGTCGATATAGTGAGTAGTGTCGGTCACAGAGGCTGACAACATAAATACGCGTCGCGGTGCATTTAATGCTTCGCAGCTGATTTTCGAGTCAGCAAACTGGACTCGTCACCGGCCGCCGTTTCTGCAAGCGATGCACAACATAGCCCCTGCCGTCCCACTTTCCCTGTTGCGGGGAAACTGACACAAGTATGTGAGTGCACCCCGGCGTGCTTACTCAGCTGCCGTAAGTCAACCTCCAGTGAAAAATCAGCGGCAGCCAAAAACAAAGCTTGAGGGTGTACAACGGGACCCGGAACGTGTTCGCAGCATCTTGCCTCCAGCAGCATGCCAAGGACAGGCAGATCAAGACGGCGTCATCGAAGTCAAGAAGAAGAATAATAAGTCGTTCCACCGTAATCAGTGCGGTAGCGTGCTCAGTGGACCCAACATACTGCTGCGTGCCGTTATACCCTCGACGCAGCTGTATGTGTACCGTCTTCACCACTCCACAAAGGTTGAGGAGATGGTGCTGTACATTTAGTGTGCTGTACATGAAGACGCAATGGACCTTGAGGGTAGAGAAGTTGGAGTCGCGCCACAATACGAACTTCAAATCGTTTATGGTGCGAGTCCCGACACGCCATCAGGATACGTTCATGAAGGAAACCTTTCTGTTGAAGACTACGGGACCCCATGCTGCAATGCAATACGTGTGGAATAGTGATTGTTTTCTGTTATTTTAATGATTTTTATGTATTAGTTTATAAGAATTAAATGTATTTGTATATTTTTATCTATGGACCTTAGTCGCCTGAAAATAAATAAGCCAATACAATTGTGATCGGTTGATCTGACATGCCTATCCGACATCATTGTGCAGAATTTTAGGGACTATGTGAGCGGGCTTAAGAAAGGTCCCCTGTACGAGAAAGATGTCAATTTCGCTCATCGCGTTGACTTGCAATGCCGTTGGCATTAAAGAAGTTTTCAATTATATACAGTTTACCTACATAGTTATAGGTTTTAACATTTTACTAACATTTTTATTGATTTTATTGTAAACAAAATCTTATTTAATTTTATTAAAACACTTGCAGTTTATATTATTATTAGGCACCTGTCTCGTGCAATGACCGACCGCGAGGCGAGCACTGCGGATATGTTAGTTAATTACCACCCGAGCCACACGAGGCCATTGATCACCAGCTGTTTTGCATTGACTCTATGTTAGAAAATAAATAGACATTTTGGTGAAAAATTAGGTTGCTATTTTTTTACTGATCTGGTTAGAGATTCGTGGACTGAATCAGCTCCTGCCGGTGATAAATTGCCACCCAGTGCACAACTTCAGGCTCTTAGGTCGGACAGGATTTTAATATACATATTGTAGCAGAAATACTATAAACGTATTCTTTTTTTCATTCCCCTGTATAGTACCTTTTTTGGGCGAAGGGCTATGCCGGACTCCTACCGGCTAAAACCACTGGAGCGGTCATCTTCGGCACGTAACGGAGGCTCCAGGTCCTCGTATGATCACACTAAAGCCGCCCACTGGTGCCACGCCTATTGACACATCTCGGAGACGGTGACTGTAAAGCGGTCACCCCCCCAGGGCCCCTGTATAGTACCTAGTAGAAGATCAATAAACTTTATGCACTAATTAGATAACCTAGATATATTTACAGTGATAATAATATGGCAGAAGTAGTCCAGCTATAGTCACGTCGCGTCGCCCTGCAAAGCGCTTTAATATTGCATCGATGCCGAATTTCAACGATATCAGATAATACGTTACGCAATATTACGTATCTAACGTAATAAAAACTAATACATATTTCGTCATTGCTTTAAATTTAAGGAAGACAGTTTTGTTATCAGTTACTTATTATTCATTCATTCACGATCGAATACAAACGAAGAAGTCCCTAGAAGAACTAAAGTTGCCGACATAGTGGAAAAAAATAGTAAGCTGTTAAAGTGGCAACAGTCACATAGCTCGTAAATTGGCAGCTGTTGGGGCAGAAAAGTTTGAAGTTCTGGTGAACACAAGACACCGTGAACGCAGAGTAGGACGGACTACAATGAGATGGACAGACGACTTGGTGGAAGAAGCGGGGAGTCATTAGATGCGGGGGGCATGTAACCGGCCGTTGTGCAAATCCATGGAGGAATTTATTCAGCAGTAGATGTCCTTCGGCTGATATTATGCTGAAGATCAGCCAGTGACTGTCTCACAACTGGGAAATAGTCTCCTCTCATACAGAGGAGAAAATAGCATAGATCCCTACGCAAAGCGTTTTTAAACCATTAGATCCAGGTTTTCTCACGATATTTTCCTTCACCTAGTCGGTAAGACACCATGTCTTATATTTTTATTGTTTGTATTTATTTATTTACTATCAGGTAACTTAGGCACATGGGCACCTTACATAAATACAAGAAAATCTTACAAACATATTAACATAATTATAAATAGTGAATATCGGTGTACATCAGTAGTCAACGTCGTGTTTCGCTACGTGTAAAATCATCGATATGCGACACCTTTCAGCCGAAATTCTTCAAGAATATTTTCATAATTTCAGCCAAAACACGTCCACTGCTGGACAGAAGCCTTCACCAAAGATTGCCACAACGACCGATAGGATTTTGTATTGTGGACCTACTGGGGGATTTTGCCATAATCGCCACGGTTGGCAGACGGGTTGGCGATCCCAGTTGAGTTGTGTAAATTTACTCGATAGACACTGCTGCCCATCCTCCGGGTAATCCCATAGTCGCCTTTTACGACACCCACGGGATGAGCTGGGGTGGTGGTATTATATGCCGGTACCAAACGGCAAGAATGTTTTATTACATGCTATTTTCTATTTTTAATCTCTAAACATGGAGAAAACAATAAAATATATACAGAGATCCCAATAAAAGTTCTTAGAAAATCAAAAACGGAAAAATATAGGAACCTCTTAATATTCTTATTGATTGCGAAATGACCAGTCCGTCCGAAGATTGAGGCAATCATCTTTTTCCTTTGACATCTTCCCTTATTTTAACATGACAATAATTATGAATTGTTAAAATATCTAAAGTTATCATACTATTAAGTAAATAAATAGAGAAAATGAACTTATTTGTAATAAAATGGCTCAAATTCAATCAGCTTGTTTGAACGTTTGAGCGATGCCACTGGTCGTGTAATGCGATTGGTATGGCCGTGGTTACAAAAAGCGCGAATTATTAAATAAAATAAATAATAGTTGAAAAAAACTAAAAATACACGCTTTTGTAGATAACCGAACTAAAAGTAGAAAAAAAATTCAATAAGTTTAAAATAACAATAATGATTAACAAAAAAAAATTGTGTAATACCGAGGGGTGCTTGATGTCAATTGCTGTAAATATTTTTGTGAATATTTGTAAAAGTAGCGTAACCATGAACATTTCTGATAAAGCACCCCACGTTTTTTTACAGATAAAAGAAAAACCTAAAAAAACATATCATTTTTATATTACGAAGTATGGTTCAAGTAAATCATTCACCTGGTGGTAAGCGTCCATAGCGACTTTGCCAGCGTGTCACCACACTATGCTCACCACCTTGAGATATTAGTTATTTAGATTCTGATGCCCAGTAATGTCACTAAAGATACAGTATCCTTGAAACCGGAGCACAGTAAAGTTTAAAGTTTAAACACTACTGCTTGGCAGCATAATACCTGGTAATGTGGTGGTACCAATCTAGCTGGTAAGTTAATGCGATTCTCTCTCCAGGTTTACGTACCTGAAGAGCAGGTAGCAGAATGCCCTTGTTCAAAGCTACTTGGTTCATTTTTGTCCCAACCTTCAAAAAGAAACTCCGTCAATACTTTGCACGCTTTCTTTATTTCATCGCTTCACTTATTTCTTTGTGTCGTTGAATTTATAATAATGTTTGTCTAGTCTGGCCCTGATAGATAAATGTGTGAAATATTACGGTAAAAAAAAGCGTTATCAATAAAATGCATATTTTAAAAGCATTTCATAGACAGTAGCGACTCTGGCAGAATTAAAGGAGCAAAGTTAATATATTGACTTACTATTAAATTTTAATAACTTAATTTTCGAACATAGAGTACCTTTGAAATAAATTTGTTTGTGCGCTATGTCCTTTTAAATCACGGAATGACCAATGCACCTTTCATAAATTAAATTTGCGTAATGTTACTGGTATGTTACAGGAACAACTCAACCACACCTAGGATTGCTCATGTTTCATGGGCACATCTCTTCTAGAGCCGGCACAACTACCGTTAGGCCATACACATATTTGCTTCAAGCGGGAATCGAACCGTTTCATAAATATTCATCTAGATCAGGCCGTTTAAGAATTGAAATGTATTAGGTAGAAAATTATGAAATAATTACGGAATGAGCACTGCACTTTTCATAAATTTTATTTGCGTTACTCGTGTTTTACAGGAATAACTCGACCATACTTAGGATTGCTCATGTATCTTTTACTTCTAGACCATACACATATTTGTTTCAATCGGGAATCGAACCATTTCATAAATATTCATCAGGATCAGGCCATTTAGTTTAGGTAGATTATGAAATCTTGTCTAGTGTACATCAATCACCAAATATTGCGCCGAACAGGATGCATGACGTTTATTTCTTATTAAACTTATTTGTGTGTATTTCAGACATTATTATACGTAGTTTCACTTAACAAGTCAAGTTGTTACCGGCTGAGAGTAAGTAGTAAGTACCGCACCGTAAAATACAAGTTGTCCAAGAAAACTTCCAAGAACTAATGTAACTAAAATAAAAAACGAAACATTACCTACACCTGCTATTATAATTCAGTGATTGCTACATTTTCCATTATAAAAAAGCAAAATCTCTTTACATTAGTAAATATAATAAATACTCAATGTTAGTCTTTGACGCAAAGTGAAAAATAATGTGATTAACATAATCGTTCTAAACTAATTTCACAAAGCAGAAAAACATAGGTTCTAAGCAAATTAAATTTAAAATTCCATTTGAATTTAGAAATCAGAACAAAATCTCGGCTTTTACGAAAAATAAAATTTAATACAACAAAACAGAATTGTTTTTCAATTTCTCATATCAGATTTTCTTGTCAGGGCGCAATACACGTGAAGTTTCGGTCACAAGAGACGAAATTAAAGTCATATTTCAAAGCTTCAAGATGGCAGGCGCGCTCGCAATGAGTGAGCCTTGTAATGCACTATTTAAGTAAAACGCCTGACTGATATCGACCGAGTGACTGAATTAACGAACGTCGTAAGCCTGCCTTAGCCTATATATACTATTAATTAAGTTATTTTAGTTTTTTATTTTGAGTTGGTAGATTAATCCACAAATCCATATGAGAAAATACTGGCAAGAAGGAAGAGAGCAACAGCTTATAATTTTTAACCTTAATTTGACTACTTATAATATTTTAACAGTTACCTAGGAGCAAATCTAGTGCAAAAAGCTTTTATCGAGTTTCGCAATTTTCTCCGAATTACATCATCATATCAAATTAATTATCGCCAGTCGTAAAAACGACTTATCGGTATTTACATAATTGGTTGCAAAATTGCAAGTTAAATAGCTTGAAGTTTACGTTGCGGCGTTAAATATTTCAAATTTGGCGTGTTACACCTGACCTAAATCATACTACGGATCACTTAGGTAATGTAGGTGGATACTGGGTCGATCTAAAGCTCACAAATAACACCCAACAGTTCGGAACTAGAGATAACTTGTCTGACATACTATAAGATTATACAGAAGTAGGGTTGTAGTTTAAAGGTTTTTAATATTTTATATTATAATACTGATTCAAATAGCTAGTAAAGTCATACTGTGGTTTGGTTTGGTTTTCATGAGTCAAGTGGGTCTAAAAATCTATTTTAAATTTAGTAACCGATGTAAACATTTTAAGCACAAAAGCATCAAAATGACGGCACGGTTGGTACAGTGGCTGATACAGTCGGCTGCTGCGCTCCGAGTCGCGGTTTGATTCCCGCACGGGACAAATATTTGTGTCATCTGCAGGTAGTTGTTCCGGGTCTGGGTGTATTGTGTGTGGAATTTATGTCTGTAAACGCACCCACGGCACAGGAGAAATCCTAATATGGTATAACGTTTAAAAGAAAAATAAAGTTCTACTACACATCTATGTAAGCAATACTCTTATCTCTGATTTATGCAAAAGTTACTTTGGCAAACACATTATAATTTTATTTGGCTTTTGTAAAATACGTATGTTTGCTCACCTGTAATATTTGGTCTTGGTTCCTTACTGTGATATGTATTGGGACAATCGAAATATTTAAGGCCAAGTATAGTTGTTCCAGTTTGGGGTGTTTGTGCATGTGAGATTTATATTGATAAACTGTTTCGACGACACGGGAGAAGTCCTAATGTGGGTAATACAATTAAAATACACTTTAGAATCATCATTTCGGCCGAATGAAGTCCACTGCTGGACACAGGCCTCCCCCAAAGATCACCACAACGACCGATATGGGTGTGTTGTGGGCTCATTGGGGGTTTTGCCATAATCACCACGCTTGGCTGACGGGTTGGCGATCGCAGTTGTTGTTAGTGTACTCGAAGGACGCTGCTGCCCATTGTCCTTTGGTGTCCTTCATCCAGTCGACTAAGGGATTAGTAGTCGACTTTTACGACACCCACGGGAGGATATGGGGTGGTGGTATACTGGGCCGGCACCACAGGACCCACTTTAGAATAAAATAATGTTTATATTGAAAGTTGATAACTTATTAAACCGACCATATAACAAGATAGCATGGCAGCCTTTTTTCCTTTAACGATACACATTCATGTTAATCAAACGCATGTCATGAAAACAGGCAGGCAAATTTACCCGCCGTTGAGTGGCTAGTAGGGGAAAATCTACAAGAAAACGCAGGCACCAAGAGGCAGAGATGGTAAATGGAAGGAGTCTTATAACCAGCAATAGGTAGTTACATGTTTTGGATGATAAGGATGGCGTCAATCAAATCGTTGCCACGCAGGCAAGCGGGCTAGCGATCGCAGTGGAGGCTTTAATGTAGTCAAAAGACGCTGCTGCTCATCCTCCGGCTAATCCCATAGTCACCTTTTATGACACTCATGTGATGATTTGGGTTGGTGCTATTCGTAACACACCACAAGGACTAACATTTTATAACTTGGTGTCTTCTAATTCGAAGAATATAACAAGGGCATAATCTTTAAGGGCATTACATTGCCCAATGACCTTGATGATTTGGTTTTTGTACTAGTATTTGTTACTTTACCGCCAACTACCGATAAACGACCGTACTACAACAAAATAATCTAAAGATTAGGCAAAAACACAGATGTGTCGCAATGTTGTCATTGTATTTGCCTATTTTTTAGTCGCTCTATGAGAGACCCTAATACATTTTTTAATAATAAAATAGTTACAATTATAAGTTTCACCAGTTATCTTATTTAGCATTAAGTGTTACGATATTATACATAACATATTCTGAAGGTCTTCTTATGATGATTAGGTAAATGCTTACCGGATCTCAGCGACGGAACTAATTAGGGTGACCTAGCTTTCAACATTTTTACGTAGTACTGATAAACGAAATACGAGTACTGTAAACTAAAAGCGAAAATAAACAGCTTAGAAATAATTTAAGTACTATGCATTTTTTTACAGCTCAGGCACGCTTCACTTTACATTTTTGTTTATATTTAGGTAGGTTTTGTCAGGCTTACTCTATGATACGTTCAAAACACAAAACGCAACTTCACACTCCTTTAAATATATTTACAAACTAAAATTATATATTTATTTTACGTAATTTTTTTTTTGTTTATTAATTATTTTTTTAACACACCCAGACCTGGAACAACTACCTGCAGATCGTACAAATATTTGTTCCGTGCGGGAATCGAACCCACAACCCGGTGCGCAGCAGCCGACTGTATCAGCCACTGCACCAACCGTACCGTTAATATCTGTACTATTTACAATAGGTTTTAATTCATAAATCATTCAAAGCCGTTCAAGTTTGACTTGCATAGCCAGTGCACAAAAGGATTAGTCAACAAAATCCTTTAAACATAAGCTATTTTTGCTATTTGAGCGATGTAATCCCCTTAAATTTGATTACACCAAAACTATCCTTAAAGGAAAGTTATTCGATTTCAAAAAGGTATCTGAAAGAACTCTTGCAGTGCATATAATAATAGCTTGGATTTTACGCTATATACCAGTTCATTTATATTAAATCCGCGGCACGGGCTGTGCTCTATCGTTTCCCGTTTTTATGGCCTTTTACGATCGAGTACGTGGTAAACGTGCCTACTTACATTCTCGACACCATGTATCGGATTGTTGTATTCTTAATGCCAATTACATACGCTCGCCTGTGCACGGAGGCGCAATGCGAACTTATTAAAGTTAAATTTATCGCCTACCCAGCACTTACATCGACTTTTAATGCTCGTGCAAATTGGCCGTAGGCACCTTTTACATACCACTCGAGAAAATAAAGCCAGATAAAAATAGAAATTTACCACATCAACATTAAGTAAATCATCATATTAAAAAAATGTGATGGCATTTCTGTCGCATTTCTTTTGTGGATGCGAACTTTACTGTTGGCGTTTTATTTAAATTATTCAAAGGAATAGAAACATGTTTCCTTCGAGCGCTGTTTCATTCGAGGTAATCAGAGAGGGTGTAGAGTTATTTTTTATTTTTAAATTGCTTTGTAGTGAGACGCCGACTTAAAAATGGTCAGCATCAAAGCGTTTTTGTGTAGTAACATAATTAAATTCAGTGTAATGAAAGTGCCTTTTCTGCATAAAATGAGTGTTCTGTTAGGCAGGCGCAAGGACAGGGCGTGCTCTGAATAGTTATGATAAATTTAACAATGGGTTGACAAATACTCGTAACTATTCATTTTTCAAAAGGTTGTTGTTAATCTACGGTTTCAGTAAACTTACGCTACCTACTATTTTATCACGGAGAGTGAAATATTAACTTAGTAGTAGTTAGTTAGAGTAGTATTAAACTTTGAATAGCAATGTTGTTCTTTTTTTATGTGAGGCTTTTTTTGGTCGGAATGAGAGTGAAATTTCAAGGTCAAATTTGAGTGCACAGTTTTATGTGTAACGTTATGTGTGGTCCATGCGCGGGCGATAAGCGATTGTTTCCTGAAAACAGTCTCACTTCTATCTCGTGTACACTTGCACGCGCTCATGTTTTTTTATGATCGTATCCTATGACTTTGCGCGTCACCCGTTGTTAAGCAACCAAGGCTGCTCATAACGTAATCCGCAACACCCCAGGAGTCGCTGATGCGTTTCCGACCATTAGAGCTGACATACACTTTTTCCTTAAAGTCGGGCACCTCATGTCTGCGACATTTTTCCGTTCGTTCCGTTCCGTTGTTCCGGTATCCGTCACTTACCGTACGAAACACAGCAACACAATGTTGCATGACGCCGGTATTCTGTAGTGGCTTACTTACATGTCACTTGATATTACATATAGGTAATTGTTTTATTTTTATTACTTACACAGATACTTTTTTCAATCGCATAATATTATGGCATCACTGCCAGATACGTCACCGTGTCACGAAGGTTGTTACTGAAAAGCAGCGCTGTTCTTATTGGATCTGTCACAACGTCAAAGCATTATGCTGAGTTAGAACTCTTTTTTGTATTGACATGACACACAATCTGAGTTTCCTTTTAGTATTTATGTAGTATTCTATATATATTATAGAAGAATAATATAAATATATAGTCATTTTGTGTTGCCAGTTTATTGCACTTAGTAAGGTTGTGTTTGTGCAAAAATAAATTGTTTCTTTCTGTCTTTCATTATTCTTAACTTCTCCGGTCGAGCTAGCCCATTTACGAACTCTAGTCAACTGATTACTACAGCTAGGCTCTCCCACGCAATATTTTATAACTTGTTTTTTCCACCTTTTGTTATGTTCCGTTTGCCGTGGAATCGGTTAATCCTTTTCTCAGTGTACAGTATTAAAATGTTATATGTTTAATAATGGCTTCCTGTGCGATCAAACCACACTATTATGGCAGCGTGGTGAGAGGCCTTTATGCCGCTAGCAGTGACTTTTACCTTACCTTACCCCTTACCTACTTACGGAGTAAGTTTAAGGGGCAACAGCCAAGGAGCTAAGGCATTGTACTGGAATTGAAATGCTCGCAAATTCGAATACCGCCGTTTCTTTCTTTCATTTAGTTAGTGGCCAACTCCAACTTGACTGAACGACTGCCGTCTAATGAATTAAAAATGATTACCAATCAGTGAGTGCTTCTGGCTATGATGCCTCCACCCGTTGCATTTGTTATGCTATTTAGCTTTGGTGAAATTTGCCTGAATGCTCTCCCCCCCTATCTCTCTCTCTCCTCTCTCCTGCCCATAAATGTCAACTTCTGACCATGAGCCTCCCAATGACCGCTTCAATAAATGGTCTTAGAGGATATTACGATCACGATGTTTTCCGTTGCCTTTTGAGTCACTGGTGTATTAGATTGACTAAGAAAGTACCTAGATCTGATATAGAAAAAGTGTCATTGGTAAATGCTACGTTTTGAACCCGCAATATTGTGCTTAACAAGCGAGTCGATAAACCTCCTGGCCACCGCCACGAAATGTGAGCCTTATAACAAAAGAAACAAACGATTTCACTGCAAACAGGACTAAATCATACGTGCAATTTAGCATTTTGCTTCGCAACAGTCATTTGTAGCTCCGATGGAAAGGTCATGATATAATAATAATAACACCAGCGAGTGGTAAACGAATGCAATATTACAAAGAGTCTTGAATTGAAAGGGACACTTCACACTTCAAAATAGTGATGTGGCGAATCACTTAATTTTGGAACCGCGGAACGGACGGGAAAAATTTGCGTCATACGTGACAGATACATAATCGGATATTAATATACGAGATATTCACATTATAACGAAGCATATTATGTTAAGTCTTATGGATCCGTTGTCTCGAGACATGAAAAAGTTTAACATGATAGAATATAAGAATAATGTAACGGCGTTAAGCTTGCCAATAAACTGCTATACAGTTTGGCAGATTTTTTACTTTTTGGAAATGTTGTTTTAATAACAAAACAAATATTTTCTTCATCTTCTTCTTTCTTTAATGTACCTTATAACTCTTGCAATTGATAATTTCACTAGACTCTAAATTCAAAATACCCATGCTTGTAAAATTCTTAGTTGACATTCCTTCACATTAATTAACCGTGCCTATTTAGCTTATTTGCTTGGATGCTGTTGTAAACTGTTCTGGTTTTCTGCCACCACGTCAACCTCACTACAAAGTGCTTTCTCGAGTTGCCGTCGGAGGTTTTCCGAATCGGAAATTTGATACACCAAATTGATTTGGTTTGTTGGTTCCAGGGTTTACAGCTATTGCAGAAATAATTTTCTGTCACCGTGTCAATCTGTAACACCACCCTTCCCTGTCGGGTGCAAGCTAGCCGGGACCGAAGACCTTCTGGGATCGGTACGGCACGTCGAGCACGCAGCATTTAATTTAAAATAAAATAATACATTTTTTGAGACACTATAGTTTTATTATTTTAAATAAGCGAGGTAGGTGTTACAGCTGAAGATGACCGCTTCAGTGGTTTTAGCCGGTAGGAGTCCGGCGTGCCCCTGTACCCTTTCTTGGGTGGAGGAAGTACTCCCACTGGGCGAAAATGAAACGGCTGGCTCATATTTAGCAGTGGATATTTACAGGCCGAATGTTGTAAGTATAACAAACTGCTTTCGCTACTGTGGGCCTTCTACGCTTATTGTTTTCAGGTTTCAAGTTCGACACTATTAAGCCCTATTTACATGTTTCGAGGCAACAAATAGTTTTGTTTTTGGATCCTTATAATAAATTATTATACATTTCCAGTATGATTAATTATCCGACCGAAAAAAACCCACATCCATCTGGTGTTACATACAGCACATATACATGTGACATCACACCCAAGGAAAGTGCACGAGGGATGCGAGACGGGTCGACTCGCATACAAAACTCTATTTATGACTGAAACTGGGACAAATTGTCTCTGAAATATCAAATCGCTACTAATGGCTAAAATAGTTGCTTACATGAATCGACTCGGTCAATTTTAGATACCATATACACGCAATCTACTACAGACTTGCAACATTTAATTTTCATTCCATAGACCCAGTTTTGCCATGTGGTGCCGGCTCAGAATACCACCGCCCCGTCTCCTCCCGTGGATGTCGTAAAAGTCGACTAAGGGATTAGCCGGAGGATGGGCAGCAGCGTCCTTCGAGTACATTAACAACTCAACTGCGATCGCCAACCCGTCTGCCAAGCGTGGCGATTATGGTAAAACCCCCCCAATTAGCCCACAACACACCCATATCGGTCGTTGTGGTGATCTTTGGGGGAGGCCTGTGTTCAGCAGTGGACTTCATTTGGCCGAAATGATGAATGATGATACCTAGTTCATATAAGATGCAGAAAGAATTAGTCACCTTGTTTAGAAAATACACTGTGATGAAAATAAGTAGATACTTTTGTGGAAAACTGTTAATGAGTAATAATCGCGAAAACCTAAGACATTACTACTATTATGTAGAAGAACAAGTATTTTGAATATCCGTAAACATTAAAGATTTTTCGTTGTATCGTTTATCCGCGGCAATATGAAACACATCACTATAATTGCTGTCGACGAAATCACAACTGACTAAGTGTAAGTTTAAATTGTAAAGGTTTAGTTAGCGAGAACTTGCGTCGGTTCTGCGTAACTGTAAAGTTAACGGTATGGGAATTAATGTTCATGTAAGAACTTCCTTACAAGTTCGTATCAATGGTTTATTATACTCTATGGAATGGTAGAGTTTGGGATGAGAGCTTGTATGTCTGTTCGCTGCTATGGCCCTATCAGTTAAAACAATTAAAATGCAATATTAGAGTAGTAAGTTTAGTTTACCTTCATTATCTTTTTAATTTATATATTGAAGAAAAGAAAAAAGCATTACGCATAGTATGTACGATACGTAGTATCATTAAAAATGTAATAGTAACAATCATTTGGTTCGTAATAATAAAATAAAAATCTATTTTATATTTAGTTTCTAATACTTTAGTGAACCACTTACTGGCAATTATGAATAGTCAGATTTTAAGTAGTTGTTCGGTTCCAAGTAGTTTGTACTATGGAGAAGAGGCCTCTCTGTTCCTATCGCAAGAGAACCTCTTTAAAAACACATTCTTGATAGATTCAATACAGTTAAGTTATGTGAGAACAATATACTGCCGAAATGTGAAATGACTTCATCCAGATTCAAACATTATATATCCAGCTACAATCATTATAAATTTGCCATTCGATAAAACTGCATGGCAGTTAAGAACAGACCAGTCCCAAATGCACCGGCACCTATTTACGAGCATGTACCATGGCATCAGCGACACTCAGCTCAACCATATTACAGAGAATTTAACGCGAAGCCGCCATCAGTAAGTATTTATTTCGAGCGTGATATACTCATAATATACGGCATTCAAAAGGCGGTTATATACATAGACCACATGATGCTCACATTTAAACTGTCTTATGACACACAAGACTCGCAAAAGCAAATCTAGTTCCTTCACTTGTTTATGTTACTTATACTGCGTGGGATTTACGCTCTAATTCATAAACACGTTCCTAGCGCTATAAGGGGTGTAAGTGTCATCGTAACGAAAACTGATACCATGGAGAACGGGAAAAAGAAAAGACTGAGGCAAAATTCTAGCACAGGGGGTGCCGTGCTAGAATTTTGCCTCAGTCTTTTCATGAATTTTCAGACACTGCAATGCTGCAATGTCAATAAAAACTAAACGATGAGGTCATCTCTCACAGTATCATAATAATAGTATATCGTAGTATGTGTACGAGCGATTGTAGTTGCGTTGTAAATTCACTTGAAGGACACTGCTGCCCATCCTCCGGCTAATCCCAAAGTCACCTTTTACCCACGGGAACAGATAGGTTGGTGCTTTTCTTAGCCGGCACCACATGGTAAGTTTTTTATTCAGAATATACAAGTTACTTAATAAGTAGGTAATTTTTTAAATGCTAGGGACTAGTTGGTGATAATGGACGTAAATGCTAGTAGCCATTAGAGGCTTTCTTACACCTTGATCCTTTTACTTCTTTGGGGCGCTTATGCACTCAATGATCGTTAATCAATTGGCGAAGTTAAGCAATGCTTGGCGTGGTCAGTATATGGATGGGTGAATTGAACTGAGTGACGCGTGCTTCGGAGGGCACATACTATTGTCGGTCCCGGGTGTTGTCATTAGACGGCAAGCGTTAAGCCAAGTAGCCTTTGCGCGTAATCTTGAACAACTCTGACACAAGGTTGGCCATTAGGCGAAAAGAAGAAATACCTTACAACGCAAGCACTACATAATAAGTGCATGCCATATTTACAGTGTGTAACAAAGTGAAGAAATTTCTCAGATACCAATGAACCGCTCGCATAAGAAAATTTGTGTAATGACTCGCATCATATAAGAAAAAAACGATCTGTTTGGAAAACTGATATGGCACTGAGTAGTAGGTATATAATTATCTCGTATCCGTAAAACCGATAACCGAGTCCTGTACTTTTTGTGTATCAAATTCTAATGTTTTCTTGTGTTCCATTTACCCGCGTAACTCGGAGTATTATTTAATGTTATTTAAGCTTGATTACGTGAAGGTTCTCATTTCATCCATGGAATTGCTTCCCAATGTTTCGGTCTTGAAAGTTTCAGCGGACTAACTACAAGCGAACGTGTAAAGAATGAACAAGTTTACTTACACTTCACATCCAGTGCCCGTTTCACTAATTTAGCCCTGTGTATCGTTCACATTAGCCACGAGGTTCCCGGTAAACGAAAAAAAACGGAATAAACTACTTTCTGTGTGCTAATAACAATGCACACACATGAACTTAGTAATAGTTATTTGTTTTAAGCTATTATAGTTTTATCTAAATATTTAAAGCGTTGTATAATATTTAATGCGGACAAGTGGGGTTAGAAATGAATATCACAAAGACCAGTCATGACCAACTCCAAAAAATCAAAAATAACAATAGGAAACGACCGGTTAGAATATGTGGATCAATATGTATATTTAGGAGAACAAATTGGATTCAACAGAGACAGCAATGTATTAGAAGTGGAGAAAAGAATCAAACATACTTGGAGTTGCAAGGAGATATTTAAAAGCGAAATGCCAATGAAGATAAAGAAAAGGGTCATGGACTCTTGCCTCATTCCTTGCCTAACATACGCGTGTCAAACATGGAAATTCACCAATAAGATTGAAAATAAAATAAATACATGTCAGCGAGGTATGGATCGTAGTATGTTAAACATTAATAAAAAACAGAAGATAAAACACACTAGAATAAGATCTAAAACAAAAGCAATAGATGCTCTCAGCTATAGTCAAAAGTTGAAGTGGAAATGGGCCGGTCATGTAGCACGTCTTGAAGATCGTAGATGGACAAAAACAGTGACTTCATGGAAAGGCCCATTGGGTAAGCGCTATAGGGGAAGACCGTTCACTAGATGGGAAGATGACATCAAAAAAATTGCTGGCCCACAATGGCAAAAAATAGCCCAAGACCGAGAGAAATGGAAAGCTTTGGAGGAGGCCTTTACCTGAGAGGGGTTCCAGTGTGATAATAAATTACTACCTGATTTTAACTAATAATGACCTACTTAAAAATATATGTAAATGTAAATGTTTTATTAATGTAAGTAAATTGCATAGATATTATTTTTATAAAGGTAGCCAAATTGCTTTTCTTTTCACTGTGTCAAATTGTAAAACTGGAAATAAAAGGCTTTTTATTATTTTATTATATAATACTAATTTACTTTTTCCTTTATTTAAACTGAATACATATAAATTACATTTTTAAATATACATCATATAAAAATATACATTTAAAAATATAAAAAATAGTAGCCCACCGGCATCGGGAACAAGGTCCAAGCTGCTGGTGGTCAGGGCTCCAGAAAGAGGAACTTCCTAACAATACGAGCCGTGCCTAGGAGTGCCGCTTTCAGCATCAAGCCCTTGACCTAGCCGCTTAACGAGAGCCTCTTCAGGTGTTGGTCGAGGCTCTTGGCCATTAGGCCATTGGCCGTAACGACTATCGGCACAGTGATTGCAGAGTCTACTTCCCACATGTCGACAACCTCGTGTGCCAAGTCAAGATACTTAATTTGCTTATCTTTCTCGGCCTTCACGAGATTCTCGTCATGTGGGATTGTTATATCCACATCATTGTGCGGCGCTCTACTCCATCTATCACCACTATATCAGGCTTATTGGCTACAATAGTCCTGTCAGTGATGATAGATCGATCCCAGTACAATGTGACATGATCATTCTCGAGAACTGGGTCGGGCACATACTTGTAGTATGGCACTTCTGAACTCACAAGGTTGTATTGCAGCGCAAGTTGCTGGTGTATAATCCTGGCCACTTGGTTATGCCTGTGCAAGTACTCGCCATTAGCAAGACGAGAACAACCGGAAATAATGTGACGGATAGACTCACCCGGACGGTGGCATGCCCGACAGATGTCAACCGTGCCGTCCTTCACAATATATTTTCGATAGTTATTCGTCATGATAACTTCATCCATAATTGCACAGATAAAACATTCGGTTTCCCCGAAGAGGTCACCGAAGCGTAGCCAAGACACGGACGCTAAAAAGTTTACATCGGGCCCATGAAGGGCCCGGTAAAAGCGTCCGTGAAGCTCCTTGCTCTGCCATACCTCCATGCGGTCATTAGTGTCAAGCACTACAGGTTTATGCCAGTTCTCTTTCGTTAAGGAGAGCGGGGTGAGTCCCTTGTCTATCGCAACCACATCTCGGTGCATCCCCACATCGGCTTGGAGGAAGTACTCCCTGAGGTTGCACACCTCACGATTGTGGAGGGTCTTAGCATTTAAAAAGCCTCGACCCCCACACTTTCGTGGGATGTACAGCCTCATCACCGATGAACATGGGTGATGAATCCGATATGTGGTCAGCAATATACGAACTCTTCTATCCAGGGCGTCCAATTCAGACTGAGTCCACTTAAGTATGCCAAAGGAGTATATCAGAACTGGCATGACCCAACCGTTAAAGGCGCGCACCTTGTTACCGCCTGACAAAAGACTTTTCAGTACTTTTTTCAGGTGACCAAGGAAGCGCCCCCGTAACGATTGTTTCATGTCAGCTCCGTTGATACCCAACCCCTCCGACATACCCAAGTATTTGTAGGTCTCAGATGAGGAAAGGGATCTGATATGTATGAAATCCGAAAGTTGTAATCCCTCGGATTTCATAATCTTCCCTCGTTTTACATGCATGACTGCACATTTGTCCACACCAAATTCCATTCTAATAGAGTTACTAAAAGTCTCAGTTACCTTCAGTAACTCTATTAGCCGCAAATTGTTGGGGGCAAAGAGTTTCAAATCATCCATGTTAAAGAGGTGAGATATTATCTGACCACCTCTTCTCATCTGGTAGACTAGCCTCAAACCCTCTAGCAGTGTGCTAAGAGGGTTCTAGGCCAAACAGAACCACAGCGGACTCAGGCTATCGCCCTGGAATATACCACGCTCGATCCTGATCGGTTCACCGTTCCCTCGGATCTCCCTACATCCCGGATAGTTAAGGACTGTCCTCCATTGCCCCATACATGCCATCAGGAAGGTGCGTAAGGTTGTATTTATTTTATACAACTCTAGCACCCTCATGTATGCGGCACCGAGTCGTAGGCCTTCTTATAATCTATCCAGCATGTAGACAGATCCTTGTGGTTACGTCTAACCTGTTGGCTAATAGGCATGTCAATAAGGAGCAGCTCCTTAGTACCACGGGACCCTTTCCTACATCCATTCAGAGAAGCAGACATGATGTGGTTATTATCAATATGTGTGTTAATTTTTGTTCTCAGAATGGATGTAAGAATTTTATAGACCGTCGGTAAACAAGTTATCAGTCTATAATTTTTGGGTTCCGTGGTACTACCTGATTTATGGAGCAGGTGGGTAATTCCTGTAGTAAGAAACTGAGGCAGTTAACCTGGCTCTAAGGATGACTGTAACTGGGACGCCAAGCGAACATGTGAGCTACGTAGCCATTTAAGCCAAAAATTGTGCAGCCCGTCCGGTCCCGGAGATATCCAATTTGGTAATGGACGGACTGCACTGGCTACGTCTTGGGGGCTAATTATAACTGCCCCCATTTCTGCTATCGGTTCACATGCTCGTTTGACCTCCCGTATCCAATCACCTTCGGTATGGTTGACTGGCAACGACCATATGTTGCGCCAGAATGCATTCATGGCATCATCATCTGGTCGGTGGACGTCACCCATACCTTGGTCAGGTCGCTCCCAAGTTCTGTACCCACCTTTGGTCATTTTGCGATTCTCGCCGTTTGTACCTACGGATACGATTCGCCCATGCATAAACTTTCTACTTTAGGTAGTCGATGCGCTCTGTGACACGAGACATATATTCTTCGGGGCTGATATCAGTCCCCGAGAATGCTCGTCTCACAAAGCGCATCACTTTTGGGCGGGTATTACCCTCCCTAAAGCAGATTAGCTTACCAATGTGTGCCCTAGCCTCATTAATACGACGTTCAATCCTGTACTACCAAGCTGGCACGGCAGATTTAGGTCGTGTGGCTCTATCATTATTTGGGAATTTTACATGGGCCACATGACATGCCGCAACGGCTGCGCAGTACAGGATTGAATGTGTATCGCCGAAGTCTTCGCTGTTGTCAAAATAATTTAACAACAGCGAATCCAGGGCACAGATTAGCGCTCTATTTCTTTTATTTAATCTTTTACAAAATGTTAAACACATATCTAAAGGAATCTATTACGAGAAATGTGTATTATAAAAACCGGTACATAACTTATCCTTTTGAATAATTGACGAAAACGTGACGAACTCTCACTCGGTATCTTAATTTATATTTCGTGCATAAGTACGTGATTCTGTTTCCATTATTATTCATAAAAAAATCTCCATAATTACACGTCATTGTAAGTTTGAATATAGGTTGGTTAGAAAATTGTATGAAGTGAAAGTAACTTTCGGTGGCAGTTGTTGTAGTATAAATGGGGTTCGGTATTAACGAGGCGAGAATTTCCGCGTGGTTAGTGGTTTTCGTTACGACAAAATACTTAACTCAGGTGTTCCGGATGGAAATTTCTAGCCCTCCCTTCTATTTGGGATTGCTAATGGCGAACAGTTTTAATGTAATGCAGTGAAGACAGAATTTAAGTTTAGTTTGAGGTCTGATTATAATATTGTATTTGTATGTTGTATTGTTTAAACTCTCCTTAATTACACGTTATTGTATTATTTCATTTGAATATTTTGCGCGAGAATTATGAAAAGAATGGAACAGTCCTCTTCACCCAAAGGTCTCGTAAAAGGCGACTAAGGGTCGATATCTAGAGGATGGTCAGCACCATTCTCCCGTGTGTAACATCATACTGATTGCCATAGAATAGAAAACTGACTGCGAACACCAATGCGCCTTTTTTTTTTATTAGTGCCTAGTGGGAATTCTTCATGAACTTCCGTCGCCCCGGGGAAGGACGAAGGGTATCTACTCCTACCTGCTAAAACCACTGGTGCGGCCATCTTCGGCACCTAAGAGAGGCTCCAGGTCCTCGTATGATCACATTAGAGCCACCTACTGGTGCCACACCTATAGGCACATCTCGGAGAAGGTGACTGTAAAGCGGTCACCCCCCCAGGGGGATTGTAAAGGATCCCCAAAGCGTCCCACGGCAGCGCGTGACCACATGCGTTCTACCGTCTTCTCTTGGGTCGCTTGGTGTGGGCACGCAGATTCCCCAATCTACGCACCCGTGAACCCAGATGTCCCCCACCTTATATCAACGGCAGGGGTTTTCAGGCGTATCGGAATTAGGCACCAGGGCGGTTGTTACCCCAGCGCCGTCTCTTTCTTCTTCGAGTGGGAACGGTCTTCTCCCGATTCCGCTCGCTGCAGTGATCGTTAAAACTAAGTAGACAGACCTATAAGTTATTTTTTCTAGATACCTCCAATTAATTTTTCTAATAATAATAAAGGTGGAAAGGCAGATGCCGTTTTTTCAAAGTATTCAACCCATTTAGCATCCATTGCAATAGACCTTATAATTGTAGTTTCTATCAGATACAATGTTTTACACCTCAGTCTCCGGGGACAATCCGAGACTGCATTTACAAAGTGCAGCCACGGAGAGTCCCCGGTTAATGTTCCATCACATTTTAGATTAAAATTACACACAAACACTACGTTTGTGTGTAATTCTAATTCTCTAATTCTAAACTAGTCGCATAAAGCCCATCAAATCCCATCAATAAAAAAAAGGTATACTCTCCAAACATTAAAGTTTAATAGCGAGACGCGCACTAACTGCTGCTTCGTAGACAAAAAATTTGTTATCATTTTAAATTAGTTTTATTTATTTTCCATAATCTGCTGACGTCTCCTCGTCATTGAGAAACAAATCGCTCTGTTTTGATTTTAACATGCTTTTACTTATTTTAGGATATCACCAGGCGTGGTGATTATTATCCGGGGGTTGGGAGAATTCGCGAGTGAATACCCCAGAAGTATCGAACCGTGGTGGTTTTAACTTCGCCTTCACCTGGGCGGAGAAAGTCCATGGTAAAAGGTTAATATAAGGCTTGGCAATTATGGCATTATGCCTGCATGACCCTGCACTGTTGGGGTCTATAGCGTTAGAGGGCGCTATGGCACTACGGCAGTGGAAATTTACAGGATTATCTGATGTTCTTTTTATTTACCCCACACTAGCATCCACACTAGCATTGCTCCTGTGTCGTGGGTACTGTTTACAGACATAAATCTTACATGCACAACACCTAGACCCGAAAGTACTATCTCTAGATCATACAAATATTTGTTACAAGCGGGGTTCGAATCCGTGACACATAGCGCAAGAAGCCATTACGCCAACTAAACGAATTTGATGAACTTACTGATCCAGATATGTACAATGTTTTTTAAAACATCGCATTCAAGAGCATTCATCAAGCTATTCATTCAGTTATTCATTCAGTTCTGGTTGATATTTAATTTAAAGAAGACATTATGTAAAACAAAATCATTAAAATAATCTGGGTCGGTTTTTCGGTCTCTCGGTTCAACGGTAACCGGTAATGGCACATTGAAATACATAATTCTACTAAAAAGAGTTACTGTTTCCTTTATATCCCTTAGGTTACTCCAAGACCTTTTTGTGAAAAAGAAAAAATTATTACCACTTTATTAAAAGAGTACTGTCGAATCACAGGCGTATAAATAAAAGGTGCTTTTTGGACTAAAAGAAATGAAATGATGCGAAAAATCATCATTTTACTGTTAAATGGCAGGTTAACGCATGTCATGCATACTTAAATTGGATTTTTATGTGACAAGTCATCCAGAATTTTATTTTATTTACTAGCTGGGACCCGCGGTTTCACCCTCGTATAATTAAAAAGAAATTCAGAGTACTTTGACATATACACTTGACATAGAATATATATATTGGATATCAAGGGTTTTACTTTTTTGGGCGGAACGCTAATTATTTTTCTAAAATAAAAGTAGCCTAAGTTATTCCTTATAACATCAGCTATCTGCCAGTGAAAGTGCTGTCAAAATCAGTCCAGCCGTTTTGGAGATTACCCGGAACAAACAGACAGACAGACAAAAAAAAAATTGTTTTTTTTGTTATAGGTACCGTATATACTTTCATATGCATTTAGTAAAAAGCTGTTATTTTGACATTACAAACAGATTCTACAAATCAATTTTATTGATTTGTATAGATTATGAAACGCACAGTATGTGATATGGTAGCCCTATTTGGAGATTCGGATCGGAGTTATACGGTACCTATAAGTACAATAATTCGATTATTATGATTTATGAAAAATTATGCATCGCGACTGGTGTATTATCTTGAAAATACATATTTATTATCTGCAAATTAATACAGATTTAGGCAAAGGAATTTCACAGCACAGATCGTGAATAAACTAATACTATATTAAAAATAATTCAGCACAAATTTAGATAGGGAAAAAAATAAATGTCCATCTTCCTAGATCTGGCAAAGGCATTTGATACAATTTCTTCTCTTACTAAGTAAGCTCGAGAGACTTGGATTTAGAAGCTCGCTACTGGATTTGAAAAGTAAATACTTATATAATCGAACTCAGTATGTCCCTTCCAGTTATACACAGTGTACCACAGGGCAGCATTTTAAGGCCTACACTATTTCTCGTATACATAAACGAGCTCACGTGTTTCAAACTCACCCTAGGCGAGATTATCTCTTTCGCAGCTGACACTGCATTGGTCTTTGCAGCTGGTACGTGGGGTAAGGTCTTCGGTGCTGCTCAGCTGAGCTCTATATCATGAAAAGCTGGCTAAAACTTATCCTTAAAGTTGGTACTATAACGTCACAAATGTGTGATTCTTGTACATAAATTAGTTATGCGCTCATGTAACTGACTAAAGTTGTAATTTTATTGTCTTCTATCAATTACTGACCCAGTATTTTAATTCAAAATACGAAACAGTCAAAAGGTTGCCGCTATATTTGATACAAATATTGAAAACATATATGAACAAATGTTGAAACGTGTGTAAATGGCATTTTGTGCTTGGACAATAAAAACAAAGATGGTTACAATTATTAGATTAAATAAACGAATACGTAAAGAATGGGATTCGTAGCAGTTGGCAACGAAGTTGTTACTTTGGCGTAGTAGGCAAATTATTCCAAATGGAGGTTTAACGAGGATCAAAGCCCTCCCCCATAAATTTCTGCAATTGTGTTGTCATTATAGGGGAATTTGCTAGTACTCACCATGTTTGGCTGGCGGGATGATGAGCGGAGTATGGCTGCTGTTACAAAAAAGTGACGCTGCTGCCCATCCCTCTGGTCCATAGTCCCTTTGTCACCTTTTACGATATCCACGGGAGAAGATGGAGTGGTGCTATATTCTTAAGCCGGACACCAAACGGGATTTTATTATCTGAAATAAACAACATTTAATTTAATTTAATTAAAATACTTGCTGCTTACATTATAATTATGCACCCGTTTCGTGCAATAACCAGATGTTTGTTAACTACCACTTGAGTCACATGACGCCACTGATTGACCAGCTGTTTGATTGACTCGATGTAAGAAAATAAATATTTTGATGAAAATTTAAGGTACTATTTTTTACTGATTCGGGTAAAGATTCGTGAACTCAGCTCCTTAAAGATTACAGGTGTTTAAATCGGCACCCAGTGTAGAACTCCTCTTAGGTCGAACAGGATTTTGATGTACATATTGTGTTCATATTAGACTATGATTTCGGGACTTTTCGCGCACAGATAAATCAAAACAATATTTTGACTAACCTCAATGTTTCGGCCAAGTTGCATTGACCGTGGTCACGAGAAGACTGCCTTAGTCTTCTCATGAAATCATAGTCTAATATGAGTGAAATTCGCGATTGTTTAAAGACGTATTTTGTATTCAGTATCAGAAAAGGACGAACGTATTGTTTTTTTCATTCCCCAGTACTAGAAGATCAGGAAGCTTTATGCACTAAATATATTTACAGTGATAATAATATGGCAGAAGTAGTCCAGTTACAGTCAAGTCGCGTCGCCCTGCAAAGCGCTTTAATATTGCAGCGATACCCCAGCTTCGATAGACGCCACAGGAATATGTTCGCAAATGTGAAAAATTTCAACGATGTCAGATAATACTTTATGAAATATTACGTAAGATATACATATTTCGTTATTGCTTTAAATTTACAGAGTGGGAGGGCCTCCAAGAGATGGACAGTCGCCCTGGTGAAAGTAGATGTCGTTGGAAGCGGGAGGCATGTGACCTTTCTTTGTACAAATCTATGGAGGAATTTATTCAACAGTAGACGGCCTTCGGCTGATAGTATGATAACTGTGACTGTCCCACAACTGGGAAAAGGCCTCTTCTCATACAGATAAGGAAATAGCATTGATCACTACGCAAAGCGTTTTCAGACCATTAGATCCAGGTTTTCTCACGATATTTATTTATATACACTTTATTTTACATCATATAACAAAAACAAAGAAAAAAAACAATGGGTCATAATGGTCAATATATAATGGGCGGTCTTATTGCGATAACTTTGCTTGCTTTATGCGATACAGTGATCTGTTCCAGACAACCTTTGGATAGATTTGAAGAAATAGGTAAGCGATGACGGGCAGTCTAGGTGTACATGTAAAAAGTTGTAAATATTTTATATTATACAAATTTAATAATTAAAATACATACTAGTACAATAAAATAAATATTTTATGTGTATATAAAATCGTAAATAAGAATAATGAAGATGAATGACTAAGGAATAGCAATTTAATGTGACAAATAATGTACTTTTACTAACTTTTTTAAATGGGCAGCGATTGTGCATGTTTTGCAGGAAGTGGTAAAACATTCCACACAGGCGAACAGCTTGAGCGGTGAACGACTTGTCAAGGAAATTAGTTGAATGCATACAGATTTTTAATGTCGAATACTCTGAGATCGCAAGAAATTAGAATGTGTGTCACTCAGGAACTGAAATCGTTCTTTAAGGTAAAAGGGGGTAGAAGGGTTGAAAAGTAAATTGTAAAGAGTGAAAGAATATGGCGAAGGCGAATAGGTAGCCATTTCGGCTTAGTACAAAATTCAGAACATGATCAAATTTGCGTAGCACAAATGTGAATCTTATACAAAGGATTTGAAGACGCTCAAGTATATCAAACTGGTTCTCGGTGAAGTCGAGATAGCTAGCATCAGCATAGTCGAGGATTGGAAGGAGGAGAGACTGTGCTAGCGCAATTTTAGCGGTAATAGGGAGGAATTTTCAGGCATCCCGCCGAAGCAAATCATCTTACGACAATATCATCTTGCGACTGACTACCTGTAGTTGTGCACTCCACGAAAGTGTTCTGTCTAAATGTATCCCCAAGTTCTTTACTTTCTCACTCATATAAATGGTTATACCATCAAAAGAAACCTGGGGAAGCAAAGGCCAGTCTATTCTTGAGACCATTCGTGGACTACGGTTGCCTGTGTTTTTATAGGGTTCACCTTAAGTCCAAAATTTATGTTCAGTCACCTATTCGGGCCAGATCCTGATTGATAATATCTATGCCTTCTTCGATATTTTCCTTCACCTATTCAGTAAGACACCATGTCTTATATATTTTATAGTTTGTATGGGGAACAAGGTGATCACGTCGGGGTCACCAGTATAGTAAAACATGGTGTGGTGTTCCTCCATAGAAAAGGGAGGATCCTCCAACCAGGTGGGTGTTATGCCTGACAGGTCGAAGCCCGATGCTTGATGGACATCTGTATACATGCAGCGTTGTGCGAATACTTTACAAGTGTGATTCAGGATTCTTTGACGTCATCGGAGAGTTGGAATTAATGTTCAAGTAGATGTCGCTGTAAGTTATAGTTTCTGTGGTGGCAATGTAGGTGTCGCTTTGTATTTATTTATTTACTGTCAGGCAACTAAAATATACCTATGTACATACATAAATACAAGAAAATGTTATAAAGTAATGCATATTCATATGAGTATAAATAGTTAATATCAAGCAAAATCCTTAATATACGACAGCACAGCATAACTCTTCTAGAATGTTTTTATTACATGCTATTTAAATCTCTAAACACGGAGAAAACTATAAAACATGTACAGAGGTCACACTAAAAGTTTTTAGCAAATAAAAAATGGAATGATATAAGAACCTGTTAATATTTTTATTGATTTTTGAAGTAGTCTGCGTTCCTTTCTAAGCATCGTGGCATGCGATGGAACCATTGACGCAATGAAGTTAAGCAGTGAGCCTACGCTTCTTTAAGGACCACGTTTTTTATTCGGGGTTTATAAAGAGAATTCCTCTGAGAGTATCATTTATTTTTGAGTATTAAACAAAAGTCGCAAGGTACCAGAGCTTAAATTCTTTGAAAACACCCGGAGAAAGAGGGATCTATTTGTTTTTCTCTTCGCGTTTATTAGTGAAGACATACCGCACATCTGGTGCAAAAATTTCGTAATTTTTTTTTGTTATTTTACTTCTCGCAAACATTTCAGGGAAATGTGGTTGCTTAACCGGTCATTTTCCAGCCAGGCTTAAATTGAATATTAAAAACTAAGCAACTTTCGCTAAGGGCGCCCCCTGCGGGACACGGACCTCGGCTTAGGGCGTTGCTGGGGATAACAAGCTATTGTTTTGGGGACAGCTGGATCGGTATTATTTAAATTGTATTATGGGACATTTAAAGCTACAGGCTCGGCACGGGCCGGCGCGAGCAAGAGACGGGAGGGAGAAGTGCTAACTTTATTGGGAAGGTAACGCGGCGATAGGCCTCCGCGACGTCGATGAGGAAGGCATCCTCGGCGGCGAGGGCGGTACAACGGTCAGGTGTTGAGTGAACGAGACAACGCGAGTCTCTGTATGTGATCTAACGTGATTTTGTCGTCTGGATCGACCAGAACGTGCCTCGGGCGGCGTACACTACTGATACGAGAGGGTTGGTAATCGACGGCTGATACCACAAGGGGATTGGGGTGGGACAGGGCAGAATCGAGATAGCGATTGAACACTTATTTCATAAATTGCCTGATGGTCGGCAAGTTAAGATCGAAATGGAGTTGATCATTTCGCATGTACCAAGGCGCTCCGGTGGCCTTGCGCATGAAACGGGTTTGGAGGGTTTCAAATCTACGGAGTGGGCGTGATTCAGCGTGTGCAAACACTGGGCTGGCATAGGTCATGATGGGTCGAATGCATGTGGTGTAAATTCTCACCTTATTTCTAAGGGAATTGCGTAATTGCAGGGTATATAATTTTAAAGGAAAGGCAAATTAAGATTTGAATAGTATTTTTTCATGTTTGACTATCATCATCTCTAATGGCGTAAGTGGCCTCTAGTCTATTATAGTCGAACTACAGATTTGTCGTTCTGAAACCGGTAGAAAATAGTTTTTTAAGACTGGTGGTATGCTCAACCCGTAATAAAAAAATGACAATTGCGTCATTCTTGCACCGGAAGGGCGATACAATATTAAGGTACTACACAGTAATATATCAATATCTGAGACAAATATGATCCTCACTATTTATAGTCAGCGTACACTAAATAATGCTAAATGAGAGGTTGTTAATTGGATTTCACCTTAATCATCGACAAACTAATTAGTTGATGTCAACTGCAGATAAAACTAACGATGTTCGTTACAATGTAAGTATTATTTTATTATATTTTCTACATAATTAGGTTAGGCATGGATAACTCGTGATAGAGCTTTAAGCTTATGGTCATTAAAATTAGCAATAGTAGTATCAGTAATTTATAATGATTATAATTTTTTATATATTTAAACTAGCTGAGTCCTACGCGTATTGCTACGACCTACGCAGGAAACTTTTAATTGCAAATAATGACACTGCTACAAACCTTTATGTATCATGGGTGACATGGTCAGCTCACCAATAGGCATCGGCAGTTTACACCACTTTTTTTTGTCATGTCCTCACACAACATGGCCTAATTGCTGCAAGGTTGGGGGTGCCGTGTCTATCCGCTAGGCATTGGGCCGCACCCCTAGCAGGTATCAACCGTAACTTGGTTTGACGGCCCGGTGTTTGTGCGACCTGGTCAGCCACACAATTCTCCAGAGATGCATGCGCAGAATATAATGCACCGCCCGACATCACGGGCCTGCTTCTATTTGGGCGTTGGGCTACGGACTGACCGAATAGAAGCAGGTGATGAAAAGTTTGTCACCTGCTCCTGTTCGGGCAGGCCTCAACTGATGGAGATTGGCCAGCGCCCTTCGATAACGCCTGGTGATTTTTTGTAGCGGAAAAGAGAGGTGGCCTTTCCTCGCCTCCGCTCAAATCGAATCGAATAAGGAGACGACGGCATTCACACGCACTTTTGATCCGGACGATGGACTGCACCACGACTGGAAACGAGTGGTTACCAACTTCGACCACCGCGATGAGATCACGGGGCTGCGTCGCCCAAGCTGAGCTGCCCAGCATCAGCTGAGCCGCATCCTCCTGTTTACAGTGATGACAATCGGGCGTTTCTTCTCGGCCTATGTGACACAGATACTTCCCAAATCACCCATACCCCGAGAGTATCTGCATTGACCGGAAGGTATCATGAGTCTTACCACTAGTTTCGCGGCATGCCCTACTATCCCGTAGCCGGCGAATCAAGGATGCGGTTTTCTTGCGAATGATGGCGTGAAAAACATCAGATTTTTTTTCTCTATTCATGAGCTTTTTATATTTACACCTCCGGGGACAATCCGAGACTGCATTTTATAGTGCAGCCATGGAGAGCCCCAGTTAGTGTCCCATTACATTTAAGATTAAAATTCTCTAAAGAGCCTCTGCGTGTTGGACCCATGTCCCCGCGTAAGCCTATCAAAAGACCGGGTTCCCTCTTATAGTCCCCTATACGGACACTAATCGGGGAGTCCCCATGGCTGCACTATAAAATTCAGTCTCGGATTGTCCCCGGAGGTGTAAAACTATTGTATGAAATGGAAACTACAATTATAAGGTCTATTGTAATGGGTGCTAAATGAATTATATACTTCTAAAAACGGAAAAACCGGCTTCTGCCTTTTAACCTTTAAAATGAATTTCTGTGGCAGACGGTGACTTGCCACTCACAAGATGGGCCCCCTAAATGGCCACCACTACAGGCAATAAGGAGCAACACCGGTATGAGCGGCTAGGGGTTGTAGAGAGGTGCGGCACCGGTTTCACCATCGCGCGTCTCGAAGACTCAGAGTGGGTTTACCCGTTATTTACGCCATTAGACACTTCCACCCCCGAGCATATAGCTCCGGCGGACCCCCTCTGATCGGCCAACTAAGGCAAGCCAGAGTTGAAAATCCTGCGGGCACTCATAGGGTTCCACTCCAACCGACCAATAAAGGCAAGCCGGAGACGAGGCCCTGGCCGACTCACTGGAGCATTCGGGTATACAGTGTCGCCACTCACATTCAGCTCGCCACAAAATGCCCTGCGTTCTGTAATCTTCTTAATAAACTTTTTTTTCTTATGTCATAGCAGGCACATTTACACGTCATAAGTATAAGATTAAGTTCGTCAGCAAGCCCTCTATATAGTGTATTGTATGTATATATTCGAACTTCGATAGTCTTTTCACTACCGAGCCATTAAGGGTAATTAAATGATATTGTTTGTATATATTTGAACTTCGATAGTCTTTTCATTACCAAGCCATTTAGGGTAATTAAATGATAGTTATAGGGGCATGTACTGCCTGCCTTAAAGATCATGTACTCTCTTTTTTTTACATTATAAGAAAGCCCATGCACATCCGTATAGGTCTCGCAAATTCTCAGAGTACAATGGTCATCAGTTCTACAGGCAATGCGCCCCACCTATTGCAACTTCAGCTTACTTATTCTTTCAGCTATGAAGGCAACTTTAGTTCTTCTATGGATCTCCTCATTCCTGATTCGATCTCGTAGAGAAATACCAAGCATAGCTCTCTCCATAGCTCGCTGAGTGACCGTGAGCTTTCTTACGAGGCCCATAGTAAGTGACCACGTCTCCGTGCCATGTATCATCGCTGGTAACACACACTGGTTAAAGACTTTCATCTTGAGGCATCGCGGTATTGTTGACGAAAAGACATTGCGAAGTTTCCCGAACGCTGCCCAGCCGAGTCGGATTCAACGATTGACCTCTTTCTTGGACCCCAGTACCTATCTATATTGCAGTAAGCTTTATCTATACAAATAAATAAAATTGAAGTGTCTGTCTGTAATGTCAAAATAACAGCTTTTTACTAAATGCATATGAAAGTATATACGGTACATATAAAAAAAAAACAATATTAAAAATTCCGGGTAATCTCCGAAACGGCTGAAACGACTTTGACGGGACTTTCACTGGCAGATAGCTGATGTTATAAGGAATAACTTAGGCTTTAATTTTGGAAAAAATATTAGGATTCCCCGCAAAAAACAAAACCCTTGAAATCCAATATATATATATATATTCTATGTCGAAGTACTCTAAATATCTTTTAAATTAAACGCGGCTGAAACCGCGGGTCCCAGCTAGTATATATTATAATCATCGGTGCGTCTTTTAGTGATAGTTTAACATCTGAACGACTTGACCGATTGAAGTCATATTCATACAATATATTATTTATTGTCGAGACGATGATTTGTAGCTATGCTAGGCTATCCGAAAGGTGGTGCTGTGGTCGAGTTATTAAAAAGTTATAACTTTAATTTTGTTCTTTTAGGATCGAGCACGTTCAGAAAAGGTTTTTATATGATTTATGATACTCAGATGCCGTTTTTTGAACTCGTACTACTATCTATAATCATTAAGCGCGCATAGGAAAACTTTAGTATTATGTTTTATTTAAATTAATTAATGGTTTAATGTATTAGATTCTCTCGAGATTTTTGAAAAAGTGCAAAATTGTGTCCCACGTATTAGCAGGCGCTTACTAAATTGAAAAACTTTCGTCCTGCCTCAAAATAGACCTAATAATAATAAAAAGACTAATAGATACGGAAGCAACAACAAAAAATCTCTAAAGGGCCTCTGTGTGTTGGAACCATGTCCCCACGTATCAAAAGACCGGGTTCCCTCTTACAGGGGATATAATTGTTGAACATGTGAAACTTGTGGCTAACTATACAATTTTTACTGGGCTATGAGTTACTGAGGCTGCTAATCTAATAAGCCGCCCACTTTATTATAGACGAAGTAACCGGTACGTTTGGCGATTTGGCTGATCACTTGGCTTTTCACGCTACCTGCCATGGGCTCGATCCCTGTTGTGGCACTACACTACAGGTAGTTTAAGGGTTCGAATTAAACACTAGAACTTGTTATAATTATAATTTATTGCCTAAAATTCAGTGGCCGCCTCAAGACTTGTTGTCTTTTAGGTAGTTTATAAAATAGGGTACACTGGCCTGAACCGTAGCTTGCGGAACCCTTCGAAGCTTCTATCCAATTACTGACGCTTCAGTTGCAGCAAACAATGTCCAGGTTATTTCGTAGGTCTCAAAGTCTCAGGTTCTAAGCTATATAGTATATAATCCTCTTCACCTTCGCCAGGAGTTATGCTTTGCTTAAAGTAGTAAGGTTTGACTAGAAATCCTGGAAGTCCAGACAAAAAGCGAGCGTAAGCGAAGTTATAAGGTAACCACTAGGCGTGGGTCCAAAGGTCACAGTGTCCTAGAGAATAGACAAACAGCCAACGCTAGTGTAGATAGTTACTAGAACACCTTACAATTATTAAGTCTTCTAATAATAAACATGGAAATGTACCCTAGAGGGATTTCGCGATCTAATTAGCGGTACAGTTTTGTTAGAAGCGAGTGACGCGCCGTTCCGTGGGATGCTTGAAAATGGAATGGACGTTAGCATTTCCGAAACTATCCGAATGACAGGTTAACGAACCACTAACGTACCTTGACGTGTGGTGCCGGCTCAGAACGCCACCACCCTATCTCCTCCCATAGGTGTCGTAAAAGTCGACTAAGGGATTAGCCGGAGGATGGGCAGCAGCATCCTTCGAGTACATTAACAACTCAACTGCGATCGCCAACCCGCCTGCCAAGCGTGGCGATTATGGCAAAACCCCCTAATGAGCCCACAACATATCCATATCGGTGGTTGTGGTGATCTTTGGGGGAAGCCTGTGTCCAGCAGTGGACTTCATTCGGCCGAAATGATGAACGTACCTGAAGAAAGCGTAGCAGAATGCCCTTGTTCAATGACATTACCGATCTCTCTGCCAAAGGTACTTATTGAAAGGTTAAAATATAACAATAATAAATAATTCAAAGCTACTTTGATCGTTTTTGCCCCAACTTTCAAAAAGAAACTCCGTCAATACTTTGCACGCTTTCTTTATTTCATCGCTTCACTTATTTCTTTGTGTCGTTGAATTTATAATAATGTTTGTCTAGTCTGGCCCTGACAGATAAATGTGTGAAAAATAAATATTTACGGTATAAAATGCTTGTTCAATAAAATGTAGATTTTAAAAGCATTTCAAAGACAGCAGTGACAGAATTAAAGGAGCAACGTTAATATATTGCCTTACGATACAATTTTAATAACTGTATTTTCGAAGATAGGTTACCTTTTAAATTTGTTTGTGCGCTAAGGCCTTTTAAATCACGGAATGACCAATGCACCTTTCATAAATTAAATTTGCGTAATGTTACTGGTATGTTACAGGAACAACTCAACCACACCTAGGATTGCTCATGTTTCATGGGCACATCTCTTCTAGAGCCGGCACAACTACCGTTAGGCCATACACATATTTGCTTCAAGCGGGAATCGAACCGTTTCATAAATATTCATCTGGATCAGGCCGTTTAAGAATTGAAATGTATTAGGTAGAAAATTATGAAATATTGTCTAGTGCACATCAATAAAAAATTGCGCCAAACATGATGCACGACGATTTCATAATAAAACTTATTCGTATGTATTTCAGGGATTATTATACAAAAATCACTTGAAAAGTCAAGTTGTTTCCGGCTGAGAGTAAGTTCCCACAGCGTACAATACAAGTTGTTCAAGAAAACTACCTATGATTGACGGCACGGTTGGTGCAGTGGCTGATACAGTCTGCTGCTGCGCTCCGGGTCGTGGGTTCGATTCCCGCACGGAACAAATATTTGTATGATCTGCAGGTAGTTGTTCTGGGTCTGGGTGTATTGTGTGTGGAATGTATGTTTGTAAACGCACCCACGACACAGGAGAAATCCTAGTGTGGGGCAATGTTTTTTTTAAAAAAGAAAAAGAAAGAAAAGTATAGTAGAAATGTTACTAATAAGAAAAACTAAAATTAAAACGAAACATTACCTACACCTGTTATTATAATTCAGTGATTGCTACTTTTTTCATGATGAAAAATATTGTTTTTTTAATCTCGTAAGATTAGTAAATAAAATAAATACATTGAATCTTTGACGCAAAGTGAAAAATAATGTGATTAACATAATCGCTTAAACTAATTTCACAAGGCAGAAAAACATAGGTTCTAAGCGAATTAAATTTATAATTTCATTTGAATTTAGAATTCAGAACATAATCTCGACTTTTACGAAAAATATAATCTAATACAACGAAACACAAACTTTTTTCAAATTCTCATATAGATTTTCTTGTCAGGGCGCAATACACGTGAAGTTTGGTCACTAGAGACAAAATTAAAGTCATATTTCAAACCTCCAAGATGGCAGGCACGCTCGCAAAGAGTGAGTCTTGTAATGCACCATTTAAGTAAAAAGATCTGGCTGACCGACCGTGTGACTCACTTAACGAACGTCGTAAGCCTTAGTCTATTAATTATTTTGTCTTCATGCGTGTGTTGGTAGATTAATCTGCAAATCTATATGAGAATACATTGGCAAGAAGGAAGAGAGGAACAGTTTGTAATATCTATAATCTTAATTTGACCTTTTTTAATATTTTAACAAATTCCTAGAACCAAATCTAGTGAAAAAAGCTTTTAACGAGTTTCGCAATTTTCTCTGAATTACATCATCAAATCAAATTGTTTATCGTCAGTCGTGAAAATGACTTATCGATATTAACATTTCACATCATTACTTGCAAAATTCCAAGCCAAACGGCTTGAAATTTACGTTGCGGCGTTAAATATTTCTAACTTGGCGTGTTACACCTGACCTAAATCAAACTACGGATCACTTAGGTAATGTAGGCGGATACTGGGTCGACCTAAGTTCACAAATAACACCCAAGAGTTCGAAACTAGAGATAACTTGTCGGACATAATACAAGATTACACAGAAGTTTGGTGCCGGCTGTGCCGTGTGGTGCCGGCTCAGAATGCCACCACCCCATCTCCTCCGATGGGTGTCGTAAAAGTCGACTAAGGGATTAGCCGGAGGATGTGCAGCAGCGTCCTTCGAGTACATTAAAAACTCAACTGCGATCGCCAACCCGTCTGCCAAGCGTGGCGATTATGGCAAAACCCCCCAATGAGCCCACAACACATCCATATCGGTCGTTGTGGACATATTTGGGGGAGGCCTGTGTCCAGCAGTGGACTTCATTCGGGCGAAATGATGACACAGAAGTACGGTTATACGTTAAAGGTATTTTAAAAAAATTCTATTTTATAACACCATTTGTCTTACCAATGTAGTAACAATTTTCTGCACTATTGGCTTTCAGCGTTACGTGTCGCGCGTTCGACCCTGTATACAATACGGGGCAGATAAAAAAATATACGTGGAGTTAATATTCTGACACAGCAAGTGTCCACAGATGTAGTTGTGTCCCTCTTACGGCCGAATACTTAAACGCCATTTAACGTTAAGTCCCCGCTTTGACTATTCGAGAAACCTGTTTTTGGTACAAAACTGGGCGCCTCAAATTGTTTAAGCGGGGACTTAACGTTAAATGGCGTTTGAGTATTCGGCCGTTAGTGTTTAAATAAGGCCATAATACGTAAGTTATTTTTTTATAAACTTTGCCCCACCTTAGTATTTCTCCTGTGTCATGGGTGCGTTTACAGACATGAATTCCCCATACAATACACCCAGACCCGGAACAACAACCTGCAGATTAGCAGAATAGATAGAAGCCGGTCTAAAAAGATATTTTAAAATTAGTAACCGATGTAAAATGTGCACAATAGCATCAAAATGACGGCACGGTTGGTGCAGTGGCTGATACAGTCGACTACTGTGCTCCAAGTCGCGGGTTCGATTCCCACACGGAAAAAACATTTGTATGATCTGCAGGTAGTTGTCCCGGGTCTGAGGGTATTGTGTGTTGAATTTATGTCTGTAAACGCAGCCACGACACAGGAGAAATTCTAGTATGAGGCAATGTTTAAAAGAAAATTAAAGTTCTAGTACAAATTTATGTAAGCCATAAAATCTCTGAGTTATGCACAAGCTACACCTTATAATTTTATTTTGATTTGTAAAATACGTATGTTTGCTCTCCTGGAATATTTGGTCTTGGTTGTATTATGTATTGGGACGAAATATTTATAAGGCCAAGGATAGTTGTCGCAATCTGGAGTGTATGTGCATGTGAGTTTTATATTGATAAACTGTTTCGACGACACACGAAAGTCCTAGTGTGGGTAATGCAATTGGCGGTTGGCGTAAAAGGAAGGAGTCCTATAACCCGCAATAGGCAGTTACATGTTTTGGATGATCATGATGATGTAAATGGTAAATGTATGTATATCTAATTTATATTGGTGTCGTCTCGTTCTCAGGGACTCTACAAAATGGTCTTCGACATCTTTATAAAGATTGGCTGCATATTCGTGCATTTTGAAAATCAATACTTGCAATCAAATTGCATTGTAATATTCATTTCTACTCCTTTCTTGAACAGCAGTCCATTATAGACGAGATTTAAATATAACAAAATCTTTATATAGAGCCGGCGTGCCGCATGCATTGATGCGGACTTTTGTCTTGAATGCGGCTGTTCACTATTAAAGAAGGTTACTTATTACGTAAACAAAATTCAAGCCTATTTACGCTGTTGTAAAAAGTGTTAGGTGAAGTTGTCCTTTCATAAACTTCATCATTTGAACCGAATAAAGTTCACTGCTGGACATAGGCCTTTCACAAAGATTTCCACAATGACCGGTCAGGGTGTTTTTCCCCCTATTATTTCCCCATAATCGCCACGCTTGGCCAGCGAGTTAGCGATCGCAGTGGAGTTGTTAATGTACTCAAAGGTCGCTGCTGCTCATGCTCCGGCTAATCCTACAGTCACCTTTTATGACACCCATGGGATGAGATGGGTTGCTGCTATTCATAACACGGTCTAACTTTCATTTACTTGGTGTCTTCTAATTAGAAGAACTAGATGCTTAAATTTGATTTCCCCAAAACTTTACTTAAAGGAAAGTTATTCGTTTCCAAAAAGGTCTCTGAAAGAACTTCTTGCAGTGCATATAATAATAGCTTGAATTTTATGTTATGTCTCCTCGTTTGATTACTAGGTTAAGAATATTTCGCTTACGCTCTATAGTATTTCATACATTTTAAATCCGCAACGCGGGTTTTGCTCTATCGTTTCCCGTTTTTATGGCCTTTTACGATCGAGTACGTGGTACACGTGCCTACTTACATTCTCGACATCATGTATCGGATTGTTGTATTCTTAATGCCAATTATACACGCTCGCCAGTGTACGGAGGCGCAATGCGAACTTATTAAAGTTAAATTCACCGCCTACCCAGGACTTAAATCGACTTCTAAAGCTCGTGCAAATTGGCCGTAGGCACCTTTAACATAACTCTTAATAAAATGACGCGAGATAACGATATAAATTTACCAGGGTAATATTAATAATTATGTATTTTATAAATGTGGATAGCATTTCTGTTGCCCTCTTTTGTGGATGCAAACCTTACTGTTGGAATTTTATTTAAATTATTCAAAGGATTAGACATGTTCCCTTCGAGCGCTGTTCCTTTCGAGGTAATCAGAGAGGGTGTAGCGTAATTTTTAATTTTTAAAATTGCTTTGTAGTCAGACGCCGACGTAAAAATGGTCAGCATCAAAACATTTTTGTGTAGTAACATAATTAAATTCAGTGTAATGAAAATGCCCTTTCTGCATAAAGTGAGTGTTTAGTTCGGCAGGCGGAAGGACAGGGCGCGCTGTAAACCCCCGGGAAGACGGTGGACCCCCGGGAAGACGGTGGCGCGCACGTGGTCACGTGCCGCCGTGTGCGCAGCACAGCGCAAAGCGAGGCTTGGGGGGATCCTTTACAATCCTCCCCGAGAAGTGCCTGAGGGGGCGACCTTTTTACAGTCACCTTCCCTCCGCTAGAGGGGGTGACCGCTTTACAGTCATCCCTTCCGTGATGTGCCTAAAGGCGTGGCACCAATGGGCGGCTCTAGTGTGATCTTACGAGGACCTGGAGCCTCCCTTCGGTGCCGAAGATGACCGCTCCAGTGGTTTTAGCCGGTAGGAGTCCGGCATACCCCTTCGCCCTTCCCCGGGGTGAAGGAAGTTCCATGTAGAATTTCCACTGGACAAAAAAAGGGCGCGCTGTGAATAGTTTTAATAAATTTATAAATGGGTTGTCAAATATTCGTAAACATTCTTTTTTTTAAAAGTTGATGACTTTATCTGCGTTTGCAATAAACTTACGCTACTACTTCATCACGGAGTTAAATATTAATAACTATATTAAACTTTGAATTGCAATGTTTGTATGTATTTTAAGTGAGATCTTTTTTGGTCGAAATGAGAGTGAAATTTCAAGGTCAAATTTGAGTGCAACGTTTTATGTGTAACGTTGTGTGTGGGCTATGCGCTGGCGATAAGCGATTGTTTTCTGAAACAAAGTCTTACTTCTGTTTCGTGTACTGAGTTGCACGCGCTCATATTTTTTTTATAATCGTATCCTACAACTATGCGCGTCGCCCATTGTTAAGCAACCAAGGCTGCCCATGACATAATCCGCAACACCGCAGGAGTCGCTAATGCGTTTCCGACCGTTTGGGCTGACACACTTTTTCTTCACTTCACAAGTCCCTCTACCTCATATGCCTGCTATATTGTTGGGAGTTGGGCTTCCGATATTCGTCACTTGCCGTATGAAACGGAGCAACGCAATGTTGCTACGTCACGTTGGTATTCTGTGATGGCTTACTTACACGTCACATATTATAGATAGTTACTTGTTTTATTTTTATTATTTACACAAATACATTTTTTACAATTACATATATGGCGCCACTACTGGAATAGTAACATCACCGTGTCACGGAGATTATCACTGAAAAGCAGCGCTGTTCTCGTTGGATCTATTAAAATGCCACAGCATTATGCTGAGTGACAACTTTTTTCTATTGACACGGGACACAATCTGAGTAATTATTTTTATGTTTTTAGTTTTTAGTCAGCATTCTATAACATAAATAAATATATAATAATTTAATGTTGCCAGTTTATTGCACGTTATGGTAAGGTTCTTATGTTTATGCAAAATTAAATGGTTTCTTTCTTTCTTTCTTCTTTACTTCTCCGATCGAGACAGTTCATTTACAAACTACTTTCAACTGATTACTACAGCTAGGCTCTCCCACGCATTCTTTATTCACTCTACACTCTATTGTTTGCACGTTTATTAAGTTCTGTTTGCCGTGGAATCGATTATTCCTTTTCTCAGTGCACAGTATTAAAATGTTAAATGTTTAATAAGGGCTCTTGTGCGATCACACCACACTATTACGGCAGTGTGGTGAGCGGCCTTTGTGCCGTTAGCAGTGACTCAAAGGTTTATAGTACTGAGTAAGTTGAAGTGGCAACAGCCAAGGAGCTAAGGCGTTGTACTGGAATTAAAATGTTCGTAACATCGAACACAACCGTTTCTTTCTTTCATTTAGTTACATTTAGCCAACCTTGTGTCAGAGTTGTTCGAGTTGTCAGAAGGCTCTAACTTGACATAACGACTGCCGTCTGATGATAACATCCAGGACCGACGATTTTACGTGCCCTCCGAAACACGGAGATGCTTACTTCAAATACCACGTTGAATTCACCCATTCATAGACTGATAACACCGAGCGTTGCTTAACCTCGTCAATAGTTTACCAATCAGTGAGTGCTTCTGGCTATGGCGCCTCTCCACCCATTGCGCTGGTTACTATTTAGTATTTACTGGTGCGCTATTTAGCTTTAGAGAAATTAGACTGGATACTCTCTCTCTCTCTCTCATCTGCCCATAAATGTCAACTTCTGATTATGAGCCTCCCAATGAGCGCTACAATAAATGATCTTAAATGTAATCACGATCACGATGTTTTCCTTTACCTTTTAAGTCAGTGGTATTTTAGATTGACTAAAAAGTACCTAGATATGATATTGAAAAAGTCACATTGGTACATGCCACGTTTTGGTTCCACAATATTGTGCTTAACAAGCCAGTCGATAACACTCTGGGCCACCACTACGTAACGTGTGCCTTATAACAAAAGAAACTAACAAATCCATTGCAAACAAAATTAAATAAAATGTGCAATTTTGCATCGCAACAGTCATTTGTAGCTACGATAGAAAGGTCATGTATTAAAATAATAACACCAGCGAGTTGTAGACGAATGCAATATTACAAAGAGGAATAGTCCTGAATTGAAAGGGAAAGCTTGCGTAATAAATTTTGTAGTTCAAAGTAGTGATGTAGCGAATCACTTAATATTTGAACCGTGGAACGAGGTACAATTTGCGACGTAGTTGGCGGATACAAAATCGGATATTAATATAGGAGATATTGACATTGTAACAAAGCATAATATGTGAGCTCTTACAAACCTAAGGGAGTTACGCGTGTCAGCATATACAGTTTGGCAGAAATATTACGCATTATAAGACCTAATGACCTAAGACATTATTAGAAGTATTACGTTATGTAAATGTCTTTTAATTGAAATAAACATTTTCTTCTTCTTCTTCGTTCTTTAATGTACCGCCAAAGGTTTTGTTAGGTTTATTATTCTCTATGGAATAGTAGAGTTTGGGATGAGAGTTTTTATGTCACTCCGCTGCTAAGTTTGGCTGTAAAACAATTGAAATGCAATATTAGCGTAGTAAGTTAGTTACTTTAGTTATTTAGCTTTACATCTTATTTATTGAAGAAAATAAAAAAGCATTACACATAGTTTGTACAATACGTCGCATCATTCAATATGTAGGTAACAATCATTTGGTTTGTAATAATAAAATAACAATCGAATTTAAACTGAGTTTCTTATATTGTAGTAAACCATTTACTGCCACTTATGAATGTTCAGATTTTAAGCAGTTCCTCGGTTCGTTGTTGGTCCTATGAAGAAGAGGCCTCTCTACTCATATAGCAAGAGAAACTATGAAAACTCTTTAAAAAACTTTCTTGATAGTTAAAATAGAATTAAGTTATGTGAGGATAATGAATTATGACGCAAAAGACTCGCAAAAGCGAATCCAGCCCCTTGACTTATTTATGTTACTTATACTGTGTAGAATTTACGCTCTAATTCATAAACACGTTCCTAGCGTTAATACGGGTGTCACATCATGGGTTGTGTGCTGCCGGCTAAGAATAGCACCAAACCATCTCATGGGTGACGTAAACGGCGACTATCTAATAGCCGGAGGATGGGCAGCAGTATCCTCTCAGTATACTAACCACTCAATTGTGATCGCGAACCCATCTGCTGAGCGTGGTGATTATGGCAAACCCCCCAATGAGCACGCAGCACACCCAGATCGGTCGTTATGGCGATCTTTGGGGGAGGCCTGTGTCCAGAAGTGAACTTTATTCGGCCGAAATGATGAAGTGATATCGTAACAAAAACTGATACAATAGATTCAGTACATGGTTCTGGAGCCCTCACTGTTAGAATTCTACGTCGGTCTGTTCATGAATTTTCAGTTTCTTTTTATAGTTTATTTAACTAATTTCAGTATAAAATAACTGTTTTCGTCTATCCTAATGGTATTTGGAATAAAAACACAATAAACTATATATTTTCACTTAAAACTGCAATGTAAATAAACGATGAGGTCATCTCTAGGAGTAGCATAATAATATTATATCGTATTACAGTATGTGTGTGAGAGATTGCAGTTGAGTTGTAAATTCACTCGAAGCACGCTGCCGCACATCATCCGGCTAATCCCATAGTCACCTTTTCCCCACGGGAAGAGATAGGTTGATGATTTCCTTAGCCGGCACCACATGGTAAGTTTGTTATGCAGATTAAACAAAAACAGCACAGGTTACTTAATATGTATTTAATTATTTCTCAATGTCTGTTACCAACAAGACCCTAGGGACTTGTAAGTGATAACGGATCTCTATGCGATTGGCAATTAGAGACACATTGACCTTATAACAAAAGTGTTATTATCTTAAGTGCATGACTTATTTAAAGTTCGTGTCCCAAGCTCAGATACCAATGAACCGCTCGCAATAGCGCAAGTTTTGTGTAATGACTCGGATCATAGAAAAATATAATTTAACAAAATCGACCTAAGTGTTGCGGCCTCGGCACTCAGGTATATCTCCTATACGTTAAACTGATAATCGAGTTCTATACATAAAACTCAAGAGGTGCTGCTGCCTATCCTCCGGCTAATCCGGCCATAGTCACATTTTACGACACGCACGGGAAGACATGGGTGGTGATATTCTTAGCTGACACTGGTTGATCAATATGCTCGGATATTATTTTAAAAAAAAAGCAATTTTATCGTTTAAAATTGTATCTGTCGTATGTGAACACTCGGAGTTAGTAAAAATATTTTGTTTTTGCTTGTATTTCAAAACGTTTTAATCCTGTATAAAAAATATGTGCATACAGATAATAAACAATTTTAAACGCATTAGATCGCGTATATTATAGATTTTTGTTTTTCCTGACGTTTCGAATACTTCGCAGCATTCGTGGTCGCAGGATGACAATCCTTTTAAAATTCTTTTATTATAATGTGCAATAATTGCGAAAACCTAAGACATTAATTATACATAAATATTTAACATAAATAATTAATTCGCCGTTTTTCGTAGATATACGCATTTGACGTTTAAATATTTATGTATGTTTACACTTCATTCTGCATAGTGATTACATATTTACCAAAAAGGTTTCACAAAAAATTTCACCGAGGAGTCTATCCAGTAGGCAAAGTGGTCTATATTTCATTTTCGGTGTAGTACCGAAAATTAATTAACTCAAGTAAAGCTGACTTGCAGTTTTAAGTATTGTATTTAATCAACGGTGTCAGGCGTGTTTTTTAATTAATTTTATAACGCAATGTTACGTAGCATGTCGTGCAAATGTCGGAAAAGAGGTTAATCAAGTGAAAAAAGCAATTGTATTTGTATAGTAGCGAAGTTGAAGCTTAGGTACTTACTTAAGTCAGGAAAATTAATTAGGTAATAATGTGGTTATTTATATTCATTTATATTTATATTCAGTTAACACGTCAATATGCGTATTATTAGCTTCAGGTATGTAAACCAATCTTTAGATTTTACCCATTTTTTTGTCGTGGTGATATCCTCATATACTTTCTCTGCCTTGGGAAACGCATGCCGGACTGTTATCAGCTAAAACCACACGGTGTCCATCACTTATAACTGTCGTATCAATTTGAAACTTTGCAAGTAATGTAATACGGGTGATAAAAAAAAATTTGGTATCATCAAACTGATTTGATGATAGAGCTACTAATATACCCCTCGAGATTGGGTTCCTTTTTAAAACAAACGTTTTAACGACTCACATTCATGACACTAGGTGACGAGGGTCCCCCTGCCGTTGCTATAAGGTGGGGGGGTCCTCTGGGTTCGCGGGTGCGTAGATTGGGGAATCTGCGTGCCCACACCAAGCGACCCAAGAGAAGACGGTAGCACGCATGTGGTCACGCGCTGTCGTGGGACGCTTTGGGGGATCCTTCCAATCCCCCTGGGGGGGTGACCGCTTTACAGTCACCCTCTCCGAGATGTGCCAATAGGCGTGGCACCAGTGGGTGGCTCTAGTGTGATCATACGAGGACCTGGAGCCTCCCTTAGGTGCCGAAGATGACCGCTCCACGCTCCAGTGGTTTTAGCCGGTAGGAGTCCGGCATACCCCTTCGTCCTTCCCCGGGGCGAAGGAAGTTCATGACGAATTTCCACTGGGCACAAATAAAAAAAAAAAAAAAAAAAAAAGGTGACGAGGGTCCGGGCATCCAGCGCTGCAGAACCAAGATTCACGGTCTGCAGCGTAGAGCGGCTAAACGGATCGCACGAGGATACCGAATGGTGTCCTTTGAGGCGGCAGCTCTGTTGGCGCGCTTTCCGCCTTTTGATATCTTGGCGGAGATGGATGCGTGGGTGTATCACCAAACACGCTCCCTCCGCCAGAGCGGTGAAGGTGCGCCTTCAGGGGCGCTCAAAATTTTGAGGCGGCAGGCTCGGCGGCGTGCACTCGAGCTATGGCGCGAGCGGCTCATGTTGCCACAGTACGCGCAAAAGCACGTCGTTGAGGCTATCTTGCCGCTCTTCGGAGCCTGGCTCCAAAGAAGCGAGCGCGTCACATTCCGCCTGACGCAGGTATTCACCGGACACGGTTGTTTCGGTGCGTACTTGCACATGATAGGACGCGAGGTCACGGCACAGTGCCACCACTGTGGAGACGATCAGGATACCGCACAGCACACGCTCGGAGAGTGTCCTGCGTGGACTGCCGAGCGGCGGATCCTGGTCGATCGGATCGGGCAAGATCTCTCTTTTCCAGCAGTAGTGTCGGCTATGCTGGCAGAGCATGAAAATTGGAGTGCTGTGGTCTCCTTCTGTGAGAGCGTAATGCTCCAGAAGGAGGTCGCAGAGTGGGATTGGGAGAGGGCTGATCCCGCTCGGAGGAGGAGGATACGGAGCCGGGTAACAACCGCCGCGGTGCCCGTGTCCAACACGCCTGAGTCCCCTGTCGTGTTATATCGCAGGGGGCCTTGGGGGTCGCGAGCACGCTTATTGGGAAATCTGCGTGCTCATACCGAGTGACCCCCGGGAAGACAGCGGTGTGCATGTGGTCACGTACCGCTGTGCGCGCAGCACAGCGCATAGTGAGGCTACAGGGAATCCTTTACAATCCCTTCGAGAGATGCCTGGGGGGATGGCCTCTTTACAGTCGCCTTCCCTCCGCTAGAGGGGATGACCGCCTTACAGTCATCCCCTCCGAGACGTACCTAAAGGCGTGGCACCAATGGGTGGCTCTAGATGGAGATATTTCGAGTTCCTGGAGCCTCCCTTCGGTGCCGACAATGATTACTCCGGTGGTTTTAGCTGGTAGGAGTCCGGCATGCCCCTTCGCCTTTTCCCGGGGCGAAATAAGTACATGAGGTATTTCCACCGGATCAATAAAAAATAAACAAGGTGACGAGGGTCTGTGCGCTCTGTGGCTGCTGGTCCCTTTTGATACTTTCGGGGGGAAGGCACCGGGCAATAACTACTCCACTTTTTGGAGGATCTTGTTGCCCGGTAGCTAATATTCTGACAGGGATGGGCTCAATTTTCGGGCTTTAGGTGGCCTACGTAGGGTGTTCCTCAATTTTCGGAGGAGTATGGGCGGGCTAACGGCGGGATAGGTGTGCACTCACCCTGCCCCGAGCAGGTAGTGGGAGGAGTCCCTTTCCCTTCCACCATTGATATCGTAACCTCGGTTGGAGTATTGTGGTCACGTCTCGCGGCTTCGACCTGGACCGAGGATCTTGGCTTAACCACCCGGATCGCGAGGAAGAAGGTATCAATAAAAAAAAACCCGAACCCAAGCTAGCGTGCGGCGAAGGGTTCATGGCTGATGGGATTCATCTACTCTAGCCACATCATAACCTTCTGGGAGAGTATTTGTTCTTTAAGATTAATTTATTTTAAAGGTTAACACTTATAAAGATCTTATTATTATAAAGGTAGTATATATGCGAGTGACTATAAATAGTCGCTCACTCGGACTTTCTAGTCACCCGCTTAGCATTTTCACTTACCATATTATTATTTCCGATTACTTACTACTTTGGATACTGTTTGTACGTACGGAGTAATAATACACGTTGAAGTGTGGTCAGCGTGTACCCTTGTGTATAAGATTCATAAAATATTCAAAACCTTCAAAGGCCTGTGAATTTCTCCTCTAGCTGAAATTTATCAACTTGACCCACTTTTTAAGAATTCTAGGCTCAATTTTAATATTTCTGAAGACATTTTAGCACTGAGTATCGCTTTTATAATTAAAAATAAAATAGCAAAGAAGCTAAAATGAATAAAGAACAAAATTTACATTCGTTACATAATAGATTGACATACGTAGTTACATATCGATTGCAATTAATTTGTATTATTATGAATAATATGGAAATGTAATATACCTTGATGAATAAACCAAGAAACGCTAGGCTAGAGACATATCTCTATGTATACATAATTTATGATAACCTCAACTAGGCTACGCAAACAAAATAAAATATTAATTTTAAAAGGAAATAGGTACTCTAGTACCTAGTTTACTATAAAGTTACTACTTTATCTATAAAGTTATGCTACTCACAAAATTGTTAATATTATTAAATAAACTTCTTTTGTGTAAGTTTTCTTGCAGGCCGCTTAGGGAGTTGCTAGTTAACTGAACTGAAACGACCTCCAGCCAGGCGATAAATTACACACTACACAACATGGCCAAGGGGGCCCTTAGTGGGACTCGGGCCTCGGCTTAGAGCGTTGCTAGAGGGATACAGTTTGGGAACTGGATTAGATCTGACTATTAAGGCCTTTATGGGCATTTATAAGGCTACTGGCTAGGCACGGCCCGGCTCGAGCTGGGGTTGGGGTAAAACATTAAGACTTTGGTTTAAATAGTAATAAAGTTCAAAAAAAAGTTATCTATTACATTTACTTGGCACATGAAGTATAAGGTATCCATTGTGGAAGATCGAATCATTTATATTTTTTATTTTACCCAATTTATTTACACACAGAAACAAAAACCGAAAGAAAGATATATTCAAAAGTAAAAGATACAAAGGTACTGCTTGTTTCTTAAGAAATCTCTTCCAGCAGACCTGCGAGAGGAGAGTTATTATTAATAATCCATAAGGAATACCTATTTGGTGTTATATAGGATTAGCTAACTTGTTCCACAAGATAGCGGATTTGGTTTAGTTGTAAATGTAGTCAGAAAGTGAATGTATACGGTGTGTGGTGGCTGGCGCCGGCTAAACTCTTTGCATAAATCACAATACCGCACTCGAGCACTGCTAACTTTGTTCATTAATTGCCAAGTACTAGGAATTTTGCCTAGATATCAACACATATTGTAGACGGACAAAATTACAGTCGCCTTCCCTCCGCTAGAGGGGATGACCGCTTTACAGTCATCCCCTCCGAGATGTGCCTACAGGCGTGGCACCAACAGGTGGCTCTAGATGGAGACTATTCGAGTTCCTGGAGGCTCCCTTCGGTGCCCACGATGATCACTCCGGTGGTTTTAGCCGGTAGGAGTCCGGCGTGGCTCTAGTGTGATCATACGAGGTCCTGGAGCCTCCCTTAGGTGCCGAAGATGACCGCTCCAGTGGTTTTAGCCGGTAGGAGTCCGGCATACCCCTTCGTCCTTCCCCGGGGCGAAGGAAGTTCATGATGAATTTCCACTGGGCACCAATAAAAAAAAGAAAAAAAAAAAAAAAAGGAGTCCGGCGTGCCCCTTCGCCCTTTCCCGGGGCGAAGGAAGTACATGATGTATTTCCACCGGATCAATAAAAAACAAAGGTACCTTGGGAAGTAGCAGCTCGTTCGTCACAAGTTCTTAATAGATTAGGTACTCTTATCACACTTAATATTTACACTAAAGACTTTCGCATCAAACCATGCATATGGGCAACCCCAAATTTCACTTGTTTTAGAGATAAGGAACAAGCCCTGTCTTCGGTACAGGGTAGTTCAACATACATTCACTATGATCCTCTTAAAGAATAACTGTGAATGTTTACTGATTATTGCAGCTTTGGGGCTGTTAGTGGCAGATGGGTAATTATATTTCAGATCACCGCTCATGAAATTAGAATCAAGACTTCGCTTAGCAAGTAAGCTCGTAAGATTCCCAATTTTATTCGCGGTGATCTGAAATATAATTATATTAAACAGAGTAGATGTCCACAGTTGGCTGCAATCGTCTATTTAGATATTAAACTGCATTAAAAAGGATGTGCCATACAAGGGTTTCTCCAGTATCGGGTACAGTTTACAGATATCAATCTCACATGCGCAAACAGCGAGACCCGAAACAACCATCTGTAGTTATAGTCATAAAAATATTTGTTTCAAACCCGTAACACATAGAGCAGAAAGTCAATCCTTTAGCCACTGCGTCAACTGAGCCGTCAAATATTTTTGTTTCTCAAAAATTTAGTTTTTACCTCACTTACTAATCAATATGATATCATATGTATACCTATGAACAATAATTATAACCTTAATTTTTATTAAATGTTCAACAGTTAATGCAAAGCTTTCTTAGTACGATTTTTCACATAAGGGTTTCACTCACTCTGGGCATTTGGTTAACCAAATATCTAACCATTAAGCGCAGTATTCGAGAAGAAAATTATTTTCTTGCGATGTCGTGAACGCGCGAAAAGGATGTGACATTTGAGGTTGGGAGTATGCGTGGCTCGATATGAAAGTATACATTATCACATTTATTTTGTTTCTGAACAAATCGCGATGTCTACTACGTATGAAAAGGATACTACTCTGTTTAATATAATTATATTTTAGATTTATTTATTTATTTATTTATTATTATTTGGATCTCCAGCAGAGGATACACAATTACAAACTATTTAAGTAACACAGAGGACAATAACAAGTATGCTCCTCCAATTACAGAAGACCACATCATTCATATATAATCTAGGTAAAAATTAAATTTAATGAAGACAAAGTATATTCATGACATTAAAATAAGCAATAGCAAAAAACATTATGTTGAAGGTAAAATTAAAATATTAAGTGAAATTGGTTATAATCAAGGATAAATAACAATTTTTAAGATATTTTTAGGATAAACCTTAAATGAATGAATGATAATAAAAAATAAATTGAACTAAATTAAAATAATCAAAATAATATCATCTGTTTAACAATATGAGTTTGAGCTCTTTTTTATATTTTGTAATTTTGCAAGTGATGTCCAAATTATTCCGTTTAGCTAGTTCATTATATTGCCTGCAAAGTCTTGGAATAAAATAGCAGTTTCTTTTAAGTTTGTTATTTCAATTAAGCATGATAAATTAGTTTACAGGTGAAGATACGTAGATTTTAGCATACGTAGCAGAATACTAAACTTGCGAGAATTTAACTTGTGAGCAATAAGGTAACACTTGTTTCTCAGAGGCTAGGTTAATAGCAAACGAAACAGTAAAATGCGTCATTTTTTTTTTATGCAGATCGAAATCCTGTTGGCAGTCAAAGGTATATCATTATTTACCTGCCTGTAATCTTTCAATTGGTACTCGACTGACAAAGAACGAGGCCCCTTACTAAGATGGGAAAACGATAGCCAGATTTAAATGGATGAGGGTAGCTTTGGATCAATGAAAGTGAAATGTTATTGACGTCTGGAAACATTTGCACGAACAAATATGTCTCATAGGATCCTAATGGAGATCATGGACAGATTAAATCTGTGCTACGCGCCCTAAATAAACCATCTATCACGGCGAAATCGTCCTTATGAGTTATTTTAAGTTTGATTTCACGTTTTATTGTAAGCTTCAGAAAGCCAATAATAAAACCCAAGAAGATTATAAGTTTCTATTTTGATTTACAAGTAAGTTAGGAAAAAATAAAACAGATTTTTTAAATAATGAGTTGGTTATATTAGGCACTATTGAATAAATATTTTTATTACTTTTTTAATGCGTCGTCAAACGAGTGTAATTTTTTTAAATTCTTTTTAATGTTTATTTTATCGGTGAAATTATTTGCATAGCCCGTGATAAAGAGTTACGATAATTAGTGGAGGTTAGCCAGTTGCACGTTAACGGTCGGTGAGGTTAAACAACGCTCGGTGCGAGAATGAGTGCATAGTGGTATTTATACTGAGCCTCTCCGTGCTTCGGAGGACACGAAAATATTTATTCAGCCACAACAAGGGAGACACAACATAAACTTACAACAAAACATACAAAATGCCTCACGCACAACCGTGCTGCACAACTGAATAGGATCTAGTTCAGCGTGGTCAGACAGAAGCCTGGCGCTGGTTTGCATCTACAAAAATGAAAATTACAAGTCACAGGAAGAAAAGATAAGTATGTACGACAAGATATTCATAGATAACAAACACAGTCCGCACTTATATGTTGGGGGCACGGACTAGAAAAGGCTGTTATTTTAGTACTAGTGATTTTTAAGGCGCTTAAGGCGGCTGTAGAAAAAGTACAAGAATCATCAAAAGAATTAATCATCTTAGAGTGAGACAGAGTCAGTCAGTGATGAGCGTAAATATTTAATTTAATGGTTGTGGAATTTAATATGTATAAACATGGAGCAGCTTCCACCTTCCATTGACAACTCCGGAACCCATTGATAGGGATACTGGTATGTTAAAGCTTAAAGCGATCTCCAACACCAAGGATCTCGTTACATTGCTTATCCATATAGATCTTTTTTCTTTATTAAATATATCGCAAAAAATCTTGTTACACACAGCTTACCACTAATTAAGTTGTATTATTTCATAGACAATTGAAACTTTCATCTTATTATGTTTCTTCGAATAGGCTTTCACTTAATTAATAAAATTCTGTGGCAGACTGAGACACGATTGTGTTAATATCTATATTTATTCTCTTAGGTATAATGGATGGCGTGACGCTTTTATTTAATTAGATTCGTTTTATCAGAGAGGCGATAAAAATACATTTACTTGTTTTTTATATTTCATAGTAAAACGATGACATGGTATACTATTTTGTTTGTAAGCAAATAAATATTATTTGAATTACAAACATAACCTTCATATGCCTAATTCACGCGGGTAAAGGACCGGTTAAACTGTCGCGAATACCGCGCGAGACACAGGACAGGCTATCTTCGTTATTTTTAACCGACTTCAAAAAGGAGAACAAATGTCCTATATACCCATTTTTTTTAAATGATCAACCCTTAATTCGATATTTGTCGAGGTTCTCCTTAAATCCAGAAAAGCTACGTATTAGGTTCTATTTTGGTTATTGTACTTTCGTTAGGTAAGTACTCGCCGTGTAACGCTATGAGTGGCAACTATTTAACGAAGTCGCATGTATTGTATAACAGCAAAGTTCCCAGGTCCACACATCAGACCGAAGTTGCCGAAACTCCAGGAACTTGGCTGAAGTTACCAACTCTTCCAATCAGCTGACATATCGCCTTATTGATACCTAATTAAATATTATTGCTTGATATTGTTTTTTGTGTTTGTTTTCCTATTGTTGCTGTTAGGATAATGAGGACGTGTGGCGTTCAGGAAGAAGTGTTTGTTCTCGTCACTTCCAGAATGTTCGTATGTAGCCTAAAACGGTTTTGTGTAGAGGTTAGCACCATTGCTATGATAAAAATAACGGGTATATTTTAACGTTCCTTTAATAATGATCCCTTCGTTCGACTTTTACGACACCCACGGGAGGAGATGGGGTGGTGGTATTCTGAGCCGGCACCACACGAGTATACGGTACTTATACCAAAATAACACTTTTTTTCTGTCTGTCTGTTTGTTCCAGCTAATGTCCGAAATGGCTTGACCGATTTTGACGGGACTTCAAAAGCTTTTATTTTGGAAAAAGAATTATGGTTCTGCGCCAAGAATTAAACCCATGAAATCCAATATATAATTATTATACTGTATATGTCAACTGGATAAATGTATATCTCGAATGGAGACCGCGCACCGGAAAACGCAGTGTGGGACGACCTCCAACGAGGTGGACAGACGATCTGGTGAAGGTCGCTGGTAGTCGTTGGATGGGAGCGGCATGTGACCGCTCGTTGTGGAAATCTAAGGGGGAGGCCTTTGTTCAGCAGTGGACGTCCTGTGGCTGATATGATGATATGTCAACTGTCGATGCCGAAATAATACGATTTCTTTTAAATTAAAGGGAGGGTAAAACCGCAGGGTACAGCTATTATTTAATGAAGATACGAGCATGATCCTCATTAAATTTTATCACTAATCTCTAATTAAAATAGGTTCTAATTTTCCATAGATATAAATAAAAACAAATTTTGTAAATATCGGTCACTTTCCCTTATAAAAATATATTTGTAAAATTTATAACCTTGAATGATATAACCATGTTACATCACGAACAGCAAATAGTGATCGGATGATCCGACTGTTACCTATGATAATTAACCCTTCATTGCGAGTACATGGTCTAAGTAACGTCGTTTGTTAGAGAGACCCTCATAAATCAAACATATGTGAGGGAGTGCCCAGCCGATGTTTCTTGAGGTGAGATGCGACCTTGCCACATCGACTTTAAGTTAGTTACACTTTGTAAAGTACATACAGTACATCTTGTCGCTTTGATGTATATAATGTCTTATAAAATATTTATGATTTCGTTGAATATAGTATAGAATGGTACACGTGAAGATCCAGACCAAATTAGATTTATTTATAATATGACTAAGGGTTCTCTCTTCTTCTTAGTTACACTTATTAACTCCGCAAGCTCTGCGTATCCCAAAGGCTATGTTTTATTGCATTTTAACTGTAATACAAAGAATACAATAGAATACGCTTTATTGTAAACCATTTGGAAATACAATATATTAACATATGTATAAATATAATGTACAATGGGCGGTCTTATCACTAATAGCGATCTTTTCTAGACAACCCACAGCAGGTTTTTTTTTATTTCCGTAATATTACCACAGAGGTTTTTTTACATATCGTGATTGCATATATATACTTGAGGTTTAAGGTTATGGATACCTTGGAAACCAACTGGTCCTAGTCATATTTGTACCAGAATTAAGTAAATGTCATAATTGAGCTTTTGAATGGTTACCGTTCTTGTTACACTTCAGTCTTCTCCAAGTGCCAAAAACCGATACAGATAGTTGTAAAATTGATTGGATCAGTTAGTTGGCTTTCAAAATATCCGTATATGAAATTGGTAGCTGAATTCAAGAAATATTACATAAATAAGAAATAATAAAGATAAGATCTTTATTATTTCTTATTTGTGTAAAAAAAAGTAAAAGAAAAAACTAAGACATCTCGTGATTTTAATAACAAATTTCATATTGTGTATAAAGAATTAAAACTAATAAAAGAACATAGTGATGCAAAATACGAGTATTTGGTTTTTTATTTATTAGATACACCTATTTATATATTTATGAATATGAAGTTTATTCAGATTAAAAGAACATAAGTATTTTAAAAACAAATCTCTTACTCAACTAAGAATCTTGACAATGTTTTTAAAATGTATGTATTTAATAAAACACTAACAATCCATATACCATAAAAAGAAATGGTAGATTGTTATACAAGGAGCTAAAATGACCCATTGTAGACGAGGTACTTGTGCTCCCGAGCTTTAGCGAGGGAGTAAATAGAAACCGAGTTTTAATGGGTTTTTAGCGCCGTGTATTACACTACTTTTCACAACGATTGTGAGAAAATAAAATAATCCAATACAATATGAAATAGTTTATTTTATAAAAAATTTAATGTACAAACAATTCTGGATATTTAACGAGATGTTTTTTCCCGGTAACTTAATTTGAGTCCTCTGTGAAGATGAATATTGAGTTGTCTGTGGGGTAAACGTGGGAGATACATGTAGTTCTAGGTTTGAGGGTCCCTCGTTCGGATGTTTTGGGTAGAGAATCAGCTGAGTTGACTCAACTCTTGATGTCGATGGTCGTGAGCTAGTTGGGAGAATATTGATGCGTTCTGTGATACCCTGGGTGATATCAAATTTGTTTTCAATGGAATTCTCGATATAGCCTTCCGCTACTTGATCGGATCTCGGATCGGACCTTGGCGTTTTAACGTTGTTATATTTGCACCAGAATCCGCCAAGACAGTGGCGGATGTTCTTTGGAAACAGTGGCCAGTATACTGTTCCGGATTAGGCAAATTTAGATAGGTGGCGATCGCTTTTGGCATGTTGCTTGATTTATTTTTGCCTATAACTTGCCTTGTGCATTTTTCGTTTTGATAGTTAAGAAAAAAATTCGACGTGGCCACTCCACTCGACCGTAAATCTTGGTAGGTTTTGACTTTCCTTTCTCTTCTATTTGCTAATTATGGTCTCCATTCTCACTAGATGATGACATTTTCACTATTGTAAAATTAATTATGGTCACTACCAATTTAATTTGCAATTGAAAAATTCTAAAGATTTCGCGCCAATGTATTTTTTTTCTTCTGCAGCCGCAACGCAACCAACCAAAGAGATCGCCGATATTAGTTCAATTTTCAAAAATAAAATGTTGTTATTTTTTTATGAAACAGTCGAGTCTTTATTCATGATTATTCTACTTATGACTAAAGGCTTTTTCGTTTTTGTAGGCTTATTGCCATTTGACAGACAAAAATTTAAAAAAACTGTTAAAATAATATATGTTGCATTGAAAACCCATTTTTATTTTATCATCGTCATACCAGCAAAACGATGTCTCCAACTGAACCGAGGCACAATTGTGTCGTCAATTTGAGAAGAATTTACCAGTAGTCACCATTCTTGGCAGGCGGGTTGGTAATTTTTTTGAACGCCTTTTTTCCTAAATTTACTACTATTCAAAATGAACGTCAATTAAAATTACACATTAGTACAAAATGGCTCAGTTAAACTAAAACTCATTTAAAATGGGATTAAAAAGCATTTATAAAACATATATCTGAGTCAGATCCGCCAAAGAAGTAACCTCTTTCGAAACAGTTTTAACTGAGTCGTTTCATATAATTAAATTCTAGTTCTAACAAAGGCGTTCAGTATAAACCAGTTTTAAGTAGAGAAAACACGTTCTAACTAAAAACGGGTTTTTACTTTAACATATATTTCGATATAAAGCATAACAGTAAACAAAAACAAACTTTACTAAGATCATATGTGTGCGTTGTAATTAGCGCACAGGAAGTAGTTTTTTCGTTTAGAACGATTTTACACGTAACTGAAAACCTACCTGGGAAAAACGGAAAAACATACCTTCCATTTTTTTCGTTTACCGGTAACCTCGCGGCTAATGTGAACGATAACCAAGGCTAAGTTGATGAAACGGGCACTGGTTATGAAGTGTAAGTAAACTTGTTCATTCTCTACACGTGTGCTTGTAGTTAGTCCGCTGAAACTTTGAAGACGTTTGGAAGCAAATCCATGGAGGAAATGAGAATCTTCACGTAATCAAGCTTAAAATACATTAACTAATACTCCGAGTTCCGTAGGTAAAGGAAGACAAACAAACATTAGAATTTTACTTACATATACAACAACTCAACTGCGATTGCCAACCTGCATGCTAAGCGTGGTGATTATAGCAAAACCCCCAATGAGCACACAACATAAACCCAGACCTATCGTTGTGGCATTCTTTAGGGGTGGCCTGTGTCCAGCAGTGAATGTTTTTTGGTTGAAATGACGACGATGATTATGATAACATCATTCAACGACTAAAAGGTTTGTGGGGCTCGAGGCAAAAAGCAAGAACAAGCTGCGCTCACCGTAGTCACTCCAGTCCTCAGAGAATGCACACAGTGAGATTAAAGAACCCTTTGACAGCTGGTCTAATTTTATGATATCGGTCTTCTCTAAAATTGAATTCCGGAAAACAGTCGATCCGTGTACACACACACAGATATCATAAGCAGCCCGTAAACATCCACTACTGAACATAAGCCAATGATCACTACAGTGAGCGCTCATAGCGATATTGCCACAATCACTACGCTTAGCACGCGGATTGGTGATTGGAGAGTTTGGTGAGTGGTGGTTATTTTTTATTCATGATTGGATCCGCTCTTTACCTCGATATAATATCGTTATAAGTATCGACGGATATTTTGGTACATAGGTTATCGTTACCAAGTTATTTTCTGTTTCATCACCCAACGAGCCGAACAATTAACGTAAGCGTGTCATCGTTATTAGTCCCTTTGCTTGTATCACACGATGTTTATGGGAAGTAAAATAAAATTAGTTATTTGTATATTTCTGACATCCACTACATGTTATTATGTGGCGACGATATAAACAACTTGTAATTTCCATATATTTTTAGCAATAACTGATAAGACACAACGTCTATCTGGAAGCTTTTCGGCCTAGCCCAAATGTCCGGTTAAGCAGCGACAACTCTCAGAGATGCCTGCGAGTAGCCAATAAGAAAGAAAATAAGATTTTTGCACTAAGTGCTCGCCTAAGAATAATAATTAAATAATAAAGTAATACTCATCAATTACTGCTTTTTTTAAATAACCGAAATACCTACAATCTTCTCAGATAGTCTAGGTCTGAATGTTTGTGCATGAGGGGCCTTTTTTTATTGGTGCCCAGGGGAAATTCTTCATGAATTTCCTTCACCCCGGGGAAGAGCGAAGAGGTATGCTGAACTGGTGCCACGCCTATAGGCACATCTCGGAGAGGGCGACTGTAAAGCTGTCACCCACCCGGGGGGATTGTAAGGTTGTAACCGCGAAGGCGGTTGTTACCCCGGCGCCGTCTCCTCCTTCTTCGCGCAGGATCGGCCCTCTTCCGATCCCGGTCTCCTTCTGGAGTATGATGCTCTCACAGAATGAGACCACTGCATTCCAGTTTTCATGCCCTGTCAACATAGCCGACACTACTGCCGGCAGAGAGAGATTTTGCCCGATCCGATCGACTAGGATCCGCCGCTCAGCCGCTCACGCAGGGCAAGCCTCGAGCGTGTGCTATGCGGTAGCCTGGTCGCTATTACAATGATGGCATTATGGCGTGGCCTCGCGTCCTATCCTGTGCAGGTACGCACCGAAACAACCGTGTCCGGTGAACACCTGCGTCAGGCGGTAGGTGACGCGCTCGCTCCTTCTGAGCCAGGCTCCAAAGAGTGGCAGGACGGCTTCGACGACTCGCTTGGTCGCAAACTGCATCTGCAGGCGGTGATGCCATTTCCAAGCACACGCCACCGAGCTAGCCACCTCAGTCTTTCGAACACCCCTGGAGGCGCGCCCTCGCCTCTCTGTTGGAGGGAGCGGGTCTGATCGTAGACCCACGCATCTATCTCCACTAGGATGTCAAAAGGCGGAAAACACTAGGAGAGTTGCCACCTTGTAGGACACTGTTCGGTATCCTTGCATCAGTCAAAATGCACTACTTACGCCCCTAATTTTGATAGATAGGAGCGTAAGTTCACGCTTAGACACGTGTCTGTCACTGTATCTCACCCTAAGATCGTAGGATGTCTGCATAGGTACCTATTAGTAGATATTAAACACAAAAGTTGGTTTTATACGGTTAAGGTAAGAATGTTATGAGAATATTACTTTTCAAATATTCAATCTTGACAATCGACGATTTCGGTGTGAAATCATGTTCTGCTTAGGAAAAACTATAAAGAGCGGGCTGCAGTGGGTGCCGGTCGACAAAAACGGTCCCTCGCGGGCCGATTTTCATAATAAAACCATCTCGCTAAATGGACCCACAGCAAATGTCGTAATTCCGCGCTCTCCATAGGCCTTGCCAATTTGTTTTATACATTTATTCTTTATCTCTACAGAAAAATCATTGATTCCGGTCCGCGAATCATACAAAGATTACGTTTGCATTGCTTTAGTCATATTTGTGTCTTTGATTGGATGTATGAAGCACAAAATACTGTTTTTTCTGTTCATGGCCATAACAGTATTTACTGTCCATAGCTGAATATGTGATGGATGTTTATAGAAGTAAACACTTTAAAAGAATGTTTCCGTTAAAATTAAGATGAAAAAAACAAACATTTTCAAATTTGTTACAACAACGTCTTAACAAGGAAAAATAAAAAAAAAATCCCCAAAATCCGTGATCGTTATTCTGTTTGAAACATATCGACTTAAAAGTAGATACAGGATATCCTTGTCGCAGCAAAGTTACCTGTCAAAGGGAGGATAAAAGAAAGTGTCGGGTATCGGGGTCATCGTTGGAGCGTCCTCGACTTCTGAACGAGATTGCCGCGGGCACAAAGAACTTAGGTTTGTTTAACTCATGACGGTACTATGTAATGATATTCATATTTGTGCATTGTTATTCAAACACGTTTAGTGTTATCTTAGGAATGCAATAAAGAAGAAGTTTGTCTGTTCCTTGTATTACCGACTAATACTACAGTATTAGTCGGTAATTATTTATTTGAGTTTTAGCAAGATTACCGGAGATTTAAATAATCATTATTATAATATTTATTTTTAATTTTAATAATTATTTCCAATTTGATTATGGTATAATTTGTTTTATATTTTTTGAGATTGTATGCTTTTTAATCATTCAATTTATTGTTTTAAAATATTGTGTGCCCAATGGCGGGACGTAGTGATCGTATTATAATGTAAACATCCTCTGTACCCTATGATCCACGATACAATTGTTTGAAGTTTGAAGATTTCCTCACACAGAAATTTCCATCTCAAAAATGTAACTAATTTTCTGAGAGATAGTTTATGCTGTCACTAACGTTATTAGTGCAAATAAAAGCACATTAACAGAAACGTACATAAAATAGAAAGGTTCTTGAGTGGAGCCCACGCATCGGAAAACGCAGCGTGGGACGACCACCAACGAGGTGGACAGACGACCTGCTGAGGGTCGCTGGGAGTTGTTGGATGAGGGCGGCATGTAACCGCTCGTTGTGGAAATCTAAGGGAGAGGCCTTCGTTCAGCAGTGGATGTCCTTTGGCTGATATGATGAAGAGAAACATTTGTTACCAATTTTTTTAAGGCTATTTGTTTGCAATATTATTTTTAATTTCAAAACGATGCTCTCTGCTATATGTGGATAATTTTCAGGGTTGTCCTGTATCATTGGTACAGTCTACAGACATAAATCTTACATTCATTGACACCCAGACCTGAAACAACTATCTGTAGATCATACAAATATTATTCCTCGAGATGGTCGAACCGGCGACACGTAGCGCAAAGTCAATAGCTTACCAATTGCGCCAACCGTATCGTCATATTGTCGTACTGCAGTGTTATTCTATAAAAACTCGCTAGCTAACTCACTTTTGAATCCGTAGAGAAAAGTAGTAAAAAAATACGATATTAGAGATTTCACTGCGGATTCAGAAGTGAGTTTACTAGTGAATTCTTACAGAATAACCACCCTGGACGACCGATCTACGCTCGGTGTTTCGAGTTTGCCGTGGGAATTTTTTTATATCTAATTTCTCGCGATAAAAGTTGCTTATATACATATAAAATTATTTCATATATTCATATAAATTTTCTCAGGGATGACACCTATCTAAATGAACTTCGAAATTAAAATATTATCCTTCAATGTTTTATTATTATTTTAACAAGTTTCTTTACTAATTATTGATTCGCGCCTCCATTTAAGCAAATAAAGCCTGTGTTAGGAGACTCCGCTCTTCCATATCTTATAAAAAGTCAATAACTTGTTTAAACATTTTCAAAGTTTTTGACAAATATTATTAGGTTTTTACAGAGAACTATAAAAACACGAAAATAACAATATAGAATAAAGAAGCGAAGCCATTTTGGGTGAGTACATGTGTCTGTAAATGGATGTAAGGAAGTGAGTGCGTGTGTGCGAGTGAATTTATGAGTGTCGGGTGCTTGTGTCAGAGTGTAAGTGTAAGTGTAAGTAAGTGTAAGTGGAAGTGGTTTATCCAATTAATAATTGTTTTTTGCAGTCTTGTAGTTTCTTATTATATACGTAAGTCTCTCTGTTTAATCTGTTGTATGTTACTTTGTATAATTTTCTGACCGAGAGTAAGCTGCTAATTTGGAAAAGACTTTGTTTTGGATAGGTAATATAAAATTTCATCCAAATCGTTAGAGCCATCTCCGAGAAAACAATAAGATACATATATATAAGATCACATTGATATACTTTCCGATTTTGATATTAACTATTTGTTTTCGCAGAAATGGTTATTGCTGCAAACCAAAAAGGCAATACCTTTTTTTAAATTGTTCTCCAGTGGAAATTAATCATAAACTTCATTGACCCCGGTGAAGGGCGAAGGGGCATGCCGGACTCCTACCAGCTAAAACTACCAGAGTGGTCACCACAAAAAACATATTTTTTTAATTTATTTAACTAATTCATCATATCATATCGGCCATTTATACGTCCACTGCTGAACAAAGGCCTCCCCCATAGATTCCACAACTGTGTCATCATGTCGGGGGGTATTTGCCAATACTCACCACGCTTGGCAGGCGGGTCGGTGAGCGCAGTATGGCTACCGGTTCACAAAAGGGACGCTGCTGCCCATCCCTCTGGTTTAGATTCCCTTAGTCGCCTTTTACGACCTCCACGGGAGGAGATGGAGTGGTGCTATATTCTTAATCCGGACACCACACGGACTAATCCGGACACCACACGGACTAACTAACTAATTGTTTTACAGCAATTATTATTATTGCAAACCAAAAAAGCATAACAAAATTCGAAATCTATTATTTAAAATGGACTATAAAATATAAATATAAAATATAATATATATATTAAATATAAAAAAAACAGCGCAATAAACTCCTCAGCAAACCTACCACAAAAGACAATATTTTTCTACACAAAATCAATCTCGTCCGAATGTTCTTTATTACTAACTTTAAAAGCTTAGAACTCGAATTTGAAAAATAAGAATCACGATGAAATTCTTATACCTATGTTATAAATTTTGGTAAAAAGAAAATATGTTTACTTTAGGCTTTCATTTAAGAACAAACGCATCTTCTTCAATTCATTTGGTTAGTGGCCAACCTTGTGTCAGAGTTGTTTAAACCGCCCAAAGGCTTCCGACTTAGCCTAACCACCGCCACCCAGTGAAACAACCAGAACCGACGATTACACTCAGTTGAAACATATACGGTCCCCCATCCGTAGACCGACCGCGCCGAGTGTTGGTTATCTCGACGATCGTTTACCGATCAGTGAGTGCAACTGGCTATGAACCCATCCTGAAATACTATCTTAAGCTAACTTGAGAGTTGAGAGATCAATGGTCATAGTAAGATATGTTACTAGTACCTACGCAGGGGATGCAAGCATTATTGTCCACTGGATCTCGGATATTAAAATAAAATAAAAACGAGCAGCTCTAGTTATCTCTATCGTTGAGTTCCTGGAGCAATTCCGTGTTGAATATTACAGTACATTAATGTCACAGGCATAAAAAAAAATCCTTATGTTTACACACTTGATAAAGAAACGGTGGTGGTAATGAACCAAATTTGATATTACAGATAGTATTCCTTGTCTTATCGGTCGTCCGGTGAAAATTCATCATAACTTCCTCCACCCCAGGGAAGGGCAGACGGGCACGAGGAACTCCTACTGGCCGAAACCACCGGAGCAGTCATCTACGGTAGTGAAGGAGGTCACGTACGACCGCATTAGAATGGTCTAGTATGGTCGCACGTGATCTCTTTCGCTGCTATCGATGGAGATAGCATTCCTTACTCGAAACTCTTGAAAACACCCACATTATGCAGCAGGGCTTGTTGGAAGGGTAGGAAACCATGCCTTAAAACAATGACGTGTTTTTAACGGGGTAACATCGCATATATCGCAGGATGCAAGGTTTCTTTGTTTTATTGTAATGAATAAAAACAATAATCGCGAAAATTAAGACTACTACTACTAAAACAATCAATTAAAAAACGTTCAAAGCAAAATCCTGTATTTTTGTTCCTTTTCCATTATGACTAAGATACAAGATAAATTAAATAATTTATCATCCATTTATAGCGATCTTGTATTTCACATTTATCATCATATCAGCCACAGGACGTCCACTGCTGAACAAAGGCCTCCCCCTTAGATTTCCACAACGAGCGGTCACATGCCGCTCTCATCCAACGACTCCCAGCGACCTCACCAGATCGTCTGTCCACCTCGTTGGAGGTCGTCCCACGCTGCGTTTTCCGGTGCGCGGTCTCCATTCGAGAACCTTTGTGCCCCAACGGCCATCAGTTCTACGAGCAATGTGCCCTGCCCATTGCCACTTCGGTTTACTAATCCTTTCAGCTATGTCGACAACTTTAGTTCTTCTACGGATCTCCTCATTTCTGATTCGATCTCGTAGAGAAATACCAAGCATAGCTCTCTCCATAGCTCGCTGAGTGACCTTGAGCTTTCTTATGAGGCCCATTGTGAGTGGCCACGTCTCTGTTCCATATGTCATCACTGGTAACACACACTGGTTAAAGACTTTCGTCTTTAGGCATTGCGGTATTGTTGACGAAAAGACGTTGCGAAGTTTCCCGAACGCTGCCCAGCCGAGTCGGATTCGACGATTGACCTCTTTCTCGAAGTTGGACCTACCTAACTGGACAGTTTGTCCTAGGTAGACATACTCGTCAACAACTTCGAGAACAGAGCTCCCAACGGATATTGGGGTGGGCACGACATGGACATTTGACATGACTTTTGTCTTGCCCATGTTCATTTTAAGGCCCACCTGTTGGGAAACTCTGTTGAGATCATCGAGCATTGTGCTGAGCTCTTGCAGCGATCCTGCCATGACTACGATGTCATCGGCAAATCGAAGGTGAGTGATATACTCGCCATTGATGTTAATGCCGAATCCTTTCCACTCCAGTAGCTTGAAGGCATCCTCCATTGCAGCGGTGAACAGTTTCGGGGAAATGACGTCCCCCTGTCTCACACCTCTCTGCAATGGAATTGCCCCCGTGCTCTGTTCATGTACTCGGACCGACATGGTGGCGTTTCTGTATAAGCACTTCAACACTTCAATGTACCGATAGTCAATCTGGCACCGCTGCAGAGATTGCAGCACTGCCCAGGTTTCGATCGAATCGAAGGCTTTCTCATATTCCACAAACGCCAAGCATAGTGGCAGATTATACTCCTCGGTCTTCTGTATAACCTGCCGCAGCGTATAGATGTGGTATATGGTACTGAAACCTTTTCGGAAACCGGCTTGTTCGGGAGGCTGGAAGTCATCAAACCTTCGCTCGAGACGATTCGTGATGACCCTTGAAAACAGCTTATAAACATGGCTCAGAAGTGAGATGGGTCTATAATTCTTCAATAGGGTGTTATCACCCTTTTTGAAGAAGAGCACCACCTCATCTCTGTTCCACGCTTCCGGCGTTGTACCCTCGAGTAAGCCGGAATTGAATAGCTTCTGAAGGACTTTAAGTACCGGTGTTCCACCCGCTTTCAGAAGCTCTGTCGTAATTCCGTCTCCACCCGGCGCCTTGTTATTTTTAAGCTGTTTCAAGGCCATCCTAATCTCGTACAGGCTGATGTCCGGGATATCCTCGGTATAGTGTCGGGTTAGTTTGGCTCGCGGGTCTTTGTCAGAGCCAATGGTAGGTATAGTAACCGAGGTGTATAACTGCCGGTAGAAGTTCTCAATCTCTCTCAAAACCTCTGGCTTAGTCGACGCTACACTGCCGTCCTCGGTCTTCAGCTTCATAATACGACTTTGTCCAATAGACTTGTCTCTTGCGAATACTTTGGAGCCTTGATTCCGCTCAATCGCCTCTTTAACACCGTTAGTGTTAAAGGTGCGGATATCGTGCCGCAAGGACTTCCATATCCGTCTATTGAGCAGTCGGTATGCTTCAGCATCATCGGAAGACTGCAGCGTCATGGCGCGTCTTTCTGCCATAAGGTCGAGAGTGTGATTGGAGAACTTTTTTGGTCTACCTTTACGGTGGGCTTTAAAGAACTTAGACCCAACCGTTTGGACAGTTTCTACAAACCTACCATTTAAATCGTCCACAGATACGCAATGTTCCAGGCACTCGAAGCGGTTTTGGAGTTCGAGTTGAAAGCTCTCGGGGTTTTGGATATGAGCACTAGAGCGGCCGGAGCGTAGACCTCATCAGACGAGACCTCTCAACTTTGAGATTAATATTCAATGTGCCTCTTACCATTCGGTGATCACTACCGGTTTTCACCCTGTGGATCACAGAGACATCATTGAATATTTGTCTTTTATTGGTCATGATGAAGTCAATCTCATTCTCGTCAATCACATTTATAATCTCCCAAAAAATCAATAAAACCGCAGATACTCCGAGTAATCGTACTTGCCCGAAGCTCAAAACAATGCCATAGTTGCAAAAAAGTTGCATTCAAAGTATAATAAACACATTAATTAAAACCCATCTGGGCAGAGTTAATTAAGTTACAAATGAATTATGGTTGCAATGTAAACATTTACATATTTTAATGATGCAGGCAATGCTTTTAATGTTTTGTTTAAAGATTGCAAACAGCAGATTAATGTTTTGCATGAATATATTTTATTTATTTATTTAAACTTTCATGTACTTAATGGACATTCATTGGACTTAATGCCATGTGGCATTCTCTACCAGTGAACCTTTGGGCTTAAATGCACTTCGAAAGAAGTACAAAAATAGATTTGCTATTAGATAATGTTAGAATATGACAAATTGTACTATAAAGAGAACTACATACCTATACTAATGCATACATATATACTATACTATAGTGCATCCACCATATCACCCAAAAAACGTCCACTGCTGAACAACAGCCTCCCTCATAAGACCGATTACATGCCATGTGTTGTCATTTTGGGGGATATTTGCCAAAACTCACCACGCTTGGTAGACGGGTTGGTGAGTGCAGTATGGCTAAAATGAAACAAATAAATATTTTTAACAAAAAAACGGACTACTTTTTAGTGGTTTTAATATCGTATAGAATTTTGAAGTCAGTATTTTTTTTGTTAAAAAGTATTATTTCGTAGCGGGTTCAAAGTCTAAGTTATTCATTTCTCTGGGACACACCGAGCTTCATTGATAAGTGTTCTTTCTGGTGGTAGCCATTGTAGATCCTTGCTTACAGAAGTTGTAGTGGTAGGCAACGTGTGGCGGGTTTGTCTAGTAAAAATAAAAACAGTAATTAGGAAGCCCTTGTTCAGCAGTAGGCGTTCAGGGACTAATTAAAGATTAGTTAACTACATTTTAACGTAGGTACATGTCCTAGGGAGCAATTTATTCGTGGGGAAATTATCATGGACTTCCACTGGGGCGTGTTAGCTTCTTACAATTTTTGGCCCGCTACTTTTACAGGCGGGCCTCGCCCTTCTTTGCAGTATGACTAGCCACAAAATACTAGTTCTCAACACTCAGTTCCTTTTTAGACACTGTATCACTAAAAGGAACTGAGTACCTGCAATAGAAACTTGAGAAAGTGCGGTCCAGTGAGTCGGTTCTAGAAATCATCTTGGAGCTGCCCAAAACGATAATCTGTATCTTTACTGTGTTTAGCTTTAGTCCTTATATCTAACTACAGTCACATATTCAGGCCAGATCGATGTCAACAGTGGCAACGTGTCCGATAGCTTTACAAGAGGGTTTGAAAGTAAATTTGAAGATCATCTGCATAAAAGTGATGGAAAGAAAGTAGTTGATGAGCGATAGAATTAATAAAAAATGGAAAAGTAAAGGTGATAAAATGCCACCGGAATTAGTGACAATGATGATTTTACTAATATAGGTTGCTCTGTGTAAGTATGTATATTGATATATTGACGTGGTTCTGAAGCTGCCAAATTAATTTAACAAATGCGGTGTCCTTTGGTTCGTATTGTCTGCGAGAGCCATATGCTAGGTTTTCTTCAAGAAAACAGTATACTGATCATGTCAGATAAAAGAAATAAAATAACTTTTGCTAATTATAGAAATTAACAAAAAAGTTTAGAACTTGAAACAGGCATTAAGGTGCGTATTACAGATGGAAAATCAAAAGTCAAGTAGAACTTAAGATTGCATCAATCAATTAAACAAAATTGAAGTGTCTGTTTGTAATATCAAAATAATAGCTTGGCATATGCATATGAAAGTATAAACGACAGTTATATAAAAAAACTTGTAATTTTTTATATATAAAAATCTCTGAAACGCCTGGGTGGATTTTGATGGGATAGCTGATGTTATAAGGAGTAATATAAGCTACTTTTATTTTAGAAAAAGAATTAGGTTTCCGCTCAAATTAAATGGTGGGTAACACCGTGGGGAACAGCTAGTTGAATATAAATGCTGGACCTATTACGTAGGGTTCATATTTGACTAACGCAACCTCGACTCATTAACTGGGAAAGGCCAAACTACTAGGTATGTACCAATTTTTAATGTAAATACTGGCCAACTGCAACGACTACGAAAGCTCTTAGTATTTGTTTCGTTGTCAGGATTAAGTTTGTAAAACTGATTTATTTTATTTATCCGATCAGCGAGCTATGGTGAGAGCTATGCTTGGTATTTCTCTAAGAGATCGAATGGAATGAGGAGATCCGTAGAAGAACTAATTTTCCGACATAGCTCAAACGATAAGTAAGCTGAAGTGGCTATGGGCGGGGCACATTGCTCGTAGAACTGATGGCCGATGGGGCAAAAAGTTCTCGAGTGGAGACCGCGCACCGGAAAACGCAGCGTAGGACGACCTCCAATGAGATGGGCGGATGATCTGGTGAAGGTCGCTGGGAGCCGTTGGATGCATGTGGCATGTAACCAGACTTTGTGGAAATCTTTGGGGGAGGCCTTTGTTCAGCAGTGGACGTCCTTTGACTGATATGATGCTGATGATGATACATATCCAATGATATATAAGCTAGTGTCAAAATATTCTCCAAATCAATAAACTCTTACCAAATCTTAGACAGATTGTTCACTATAATTAAACGGTTCATTCGATTCGTAAAATGTATCGATCTAAATAAATATAGCGCTTACCTTATGGTAACCCTGAACTACGCTGGAAACTGAATTAAACAATTTAATCGTGGAAATGCTTATTAATTGGTTTTGATTACGGTGTGTTAATTACCATTTGACGTTATAGAGATAAATTTTATTTTTAAACCTAATGTTTTTTATTATACTTCAAAGCTTAATGCGGTGGGAAATAATTGGGCATTATCCTTTGGTAGCGAGGTAGATTATATCATGAAATTGAACTTAGAATACCTTTAATTGCATTACCTAGTTCTTATAAATTAGTTCCCTCTAGTGTTTTATTTATTAAAAGTTGATTTGTTTGATGTACTTGTAAGGGTTATTATAAAGCTATGTATAAACAATAAACAAACAACAACAATAAATAAAAAAAATTGACGGCACGGTTGGTGCAGTGGCTGATACAGTCGGCTGCTGCGCTCCGGGTCGTGGGTTCGATTCCCACACGGAACAAATATTTGTATGATCTGCAGGTAGTTGTTCCGGGTCTGGGTGTATTGTGTGTGGGATTGATGTCTGTAAAACGCACCCACGACACAGGAGAAATCCTAGTGTGGGGCAACGTTTTAAAAAAAAAAAAAAACTTTGACGTAGAGTCTTTTTAATGTACTTATTTTATGAATTATGTAGCAGTGATAGCCTACTGTCAACCGCTTGCCTTTACGGGAGTAAGTTCGATCCTGGCCTGCACCTCTGAGTTTTCGGATCCATGTGCGGATCAGACTTCAATTGTCACTTGTGTGAACGGTGAAGAAAAATATCGTAAAGAAACCTTGTGCAGGTTTAAAAGGGCTCCAAAACGTTCTCAATGGTGTGCGTAGTCCACCAGCCTGCACCAGCGTGGTGGACTAAGGCCTATCGTTTCTCATAGTGAGAAAAGGCCCGTGCCCAGCAGTGGGACTGTAATGGGCTGATTCATCATGTCGGCCATACATCGTCCACTACTGAACAAAGGCCTCCCCCATAGATTTCCACAACTATGTCATCATATATGGGGGGAATTTGCCAGTACTCACCACGCATGGCAGGCGGGTTGGTGAGCGCAGAATGGCTACTGTTCCACAGAAAGGACGCTGCTGCCCATCCCTCTGGTTTAGAGTCCCTTAGTCGCCTTTTACGACCTTCACGGGAGGAGATGGAGTGGTGCTATATTCTTAATCCGGACACCACACGGACAATGGGCTGATTATGTAGACGAAATCGCGGGTGAACTCTAGTATGTATGTACATATTAGTAAACTGAAGCTAATTTATTATTTGTCTAATGGACAGCCCTCCGGTAGCTGTTTGAACGAGCAAATAAACGTCAAAACTCTCTGTCAATAGAAGGCTGGCCAGCCATTAAACATAGCGACGTATCTGTACATAGTTTCGGACGTTTTTGTATTGTACACAAAACCACATCGAATTTTATGAGCTTCGACGACAGATTGCCGTTTTAAGTGCGGAGCTCCACTATGAATTATTCACGAGTGCGTGAAGGGTTCAAGCATGGAAAATGGAAATAAAATTTTACTGAAATCATCACCTCGTAATTTCTGTACGCTTCTTAATATTGTAAAAATTATTAATGGGTACTTGTATGACAATGGGGATAACAAGATTGCGTTTGGAATATTACGATTTATCAATCACATGGACAACGATTGACACAACCATACATATCAGACCGTAAAGGTCCACTACTGAACATGGGCCTCCTAATGATCACTACAGTGTGCGGTCATAGGGAGTACTGCCATAATCACCACGTTTGACAGGTGGATTGGTAACCATGAGATGAAGCTGTCAACCAATCTCTTGATATCAACCATTAGTCACCTTTTACGACACCCAAAGATGGAGAGGGCTAGTCAATATTTTGCCAGGAACCACATGGAATACATTAAAAATGTAAAAATTGTATTGGTGAAATAAGCTTATGACTATGTTAGTAGTTTTGCACTAGTTGCCCTTATGCTGTTCTATGGCACTTGCTTCTGGAAGCGACGAAACAGTAATGAAACCTGCGGCCAAAAGTGTAATGGAGTAAGTAAGAAGTTTAAGAAGTGCTAAAATAGTGAAGGGTTTGACGGAGGCGGCAGTACAGTCCTGCTTATTTATCCACCATAACATAGTTGTGTGCCGCGTTAAGGCTAAGAACAGCCAGTAAAATTATCGGAACATCGGCATTACAACTTAAACTTTAGGTCAGTAACACATCAGTACTTAGTAAGTGAATGATGTCAATCAATTAATAACAATCGACTAACAGCCGAATAACACCTATTGTTATTCGATTACAATCGAATCGGAAAGAAGTAACATTCTAATAATTTGATCAATTTTAGTAAAGACTGCTAGTATATATATGTATATAAATAGATATTCACGCCGCGCTCAATAATACGTAACCATCTCATATATTATAAGCCCTAAACATATGTATATCCACTTATTGTACGCAATCTAATGTATTTACTCGTAAACAATTTTAATAGAAGGCATACGCCGTCCATGAATTATTTGTTGTTTTACATTGTACCTATCTATCCTTACGTAATCGATTTTACTTTCGTTATAAAGTACATTATATTTACGTCGTACCTATATCTGTGCCTTCAATGATAAACTAGCACAGGTAAAACCTTAGTCAAAAGGTTTTATATCATCAATATATTTATGTTAAATAAATAAGAAAACTGAGGTGTCGTGGGACAACCGACAGAAGCTAAGCTTCTTACGTATTGTATGCAAACGTACGAAGGGAGACGAAGGGATACGAAGTGAGACTAAGGGATACGAAGGGCGACGAAGGGAGACGAAAGAAAACTATTTTCCCTACTAGGTCTTCTTTTTCCTGGCCCTTTTCCTAACTACAGGTTTCAGTTCAACTTTATCCAAAGACGCAAAATATTTTTATAAATTTACATGGATCTACTGCCGTCTGACCATCACAACCAAATTTTTTGGGGATATCGCTATACGATTTCCTTAGATAGATTGTCAGAATTTCGGCCTTCCAACTTCTCGTAAAGACTATGTATCATTGGTATATATATGGAATCGATAACTTCACGTCCTCCAAGGCATGGACGGAGCTTAATAGAAAGAACGGTCACCCATCCAAAACCTGACCGTGGTAAGCACTGCTTAACCTTGCAGACCAACTGTTCTGTGTGGTAGCTGTTCATCCACCAGCCTATACGAGGTACGTTGACTTATTTATATATTATGTGAATTTTAAAATATTGAGAGATTTTTCTCATGAATGAATATGATTTCCACTCTCATATTTCAACTTTTTATAAAAAAGGTTTTCAATGAGTCACTCGTCAACAATATTATACATCTATATTGTAATTACTTATATACCTAAAATAAAGCAAAGGGTTGTTGTACCTCGAAATCTATCGACGATACAAAAGTGAAAATTAATTAATGTCGTGTGCTCAAAACAATCAAGTGTAGTACCTACTGACTTTGAACAATATACCCAACTTGTAATTTATTTATTATTCGATCGTGATTGATATTTGGAACGCGACCATCAAACAAGAGATCCTAGAAATACGTAGTCAACAAAAAAGTAGCCTAACATTTTAATTGTGAAACATCACATTATTTGGAAAATTAATTCATCGTCATCATTTCAGGCGAAAAACGTCCACTGCTGGACAGAAGCCTCCCCCAAAAATTGCCATAACGACCAGTATGGGTTTGTGTTGTGCGCTCATTGGGGGGTTTTGCCATAATCGCCACGCTTGGCAGGCGGGTTGGCGATCGCAGTTGTGTTATAGATGTACTCGAAGGACGCTGCTTTCCATCCTCTGGCTAATCCCATAGTCGCCTTTTACGACACCCACGGGATGAAATGGGTTGGTGGTTTTCTTAGCCGGCACCACATGGCACGAATGAATTAATGCACAATAAAAACTTTAAAATATACAATAAAACTTTTTAACAAAAAAAAAATACCGACTTAAAAATTCTATACGATATTAAAACCACTAAAAAGCTGATTTGCATTGCTGACCCTACTTGTAGTGATACATTATGTAGCCAGGAGAACTGGCCTGTCTTGACCCACTCAAGGATGTTTCACTAAAATAGAACAAGCAATAGGTCAGGCGAAACGATTGCATTCACAGAACTTATGCATCGATGATGAGCTTCGGTCCGGTAGCAAGGTTACGGTATAAACAATACAATGTATGCATACTCCTAACTAGATATCACCAATCGCTCCGTATTAGCCTCGAAAATACGATAAATGTATTATTCGTTAGCGGCAACACGCGGCCCTAAGCGAAGTGACAAATGCTTCATTTGTAGATATTTATTTGTAGATTTTGTCTTCAACCGCATCTTTCCCATGATGCTGTTGAAGTTGATGGTACGATTGGCGCGGTGCCTAAGCAACTGGCTTTTTCGCTACATGTTGCGAGTTCGATCCCCGTGCAGAACAAATATTTATATGATCTACAGATCAGAATCAGATGTTTCGGGTCTGGGTATTTGTGCATGTAAAATTTAGTTCTATAAACTGTATACGGACACAGGAGAGAACGTTTAAAAAATACTACATCAATCATTTAAATGACGAGCTAACCTTTAGTAAATGTTTAAGCTTAAGTTGTTTGGAAAGCAATTAATATTTCGTTAATAGCGCTACATACGAAACAAGTTTTTCCTTCACAAGTCATCAATTAGTAATAAATCAAGCATGTACTTATATATCAGTCATCCAGCCTGTAACAGTCCCATTGAAGGCCAGAGGTCTATTTTCATACAGGAAAGGACTTAATCACCACACTTGTTCACTGCTTGTTGACGATGTTTTCCTTCACCGTTAAAGGTCTTGGTATCTTAGATTAACTAAGAAAGTACTTCATCATTATACCAACCAGTTGCCGTCCAGTGCTGAACAAAGGCCTTCTTCATAGATTTCCACAAAAAGCGGTTACGTGTAACCCGCATCTAACGACTCCCAGCAACCTTCACCAGGTCGTCTGTCCACCTCGTCGGTGGTCGTCTCACGCCGCGTTTTCTGTTGCGTGGCCTCCACTCGAAAACCTTTTTGCCCCGACGGCCATCAGTTCTACGAGCAATGAGTCCCACCCATTGTCACTTTTGTTTAATAATCCTTTCGGGTATGTCGGAAAATTAGTTCTTCGTACAGAAATAACAAGCTTAGCTCTATCCATAGCTCGCTGGGTGACCTTGAGCTTAACCATGAGGCCCATAGTGAGTGACCACGTACTAATGATATATAGAAGATAGAATGTACATATTGAAAAAGTCACATTAGCACATAAGGGTTTTGATCCCGCAACCGAGCAATGCGTGTCGGTAAAGCTCTGAGCCAGCACGACGCTTTTACGACGCAAGTTCTTAGTATGAATTAATTCGCTCAACATTTCTGTTCCAAAAATATACGGAACGCTGTGCAAAGCTACACAAAGGGGCCTTAATAAAATAAAAGCATATCAATCAAAATTTCGTAAAACAACGTAAATTAAATGCGTGTCCCCCGCTAATAGTTGTGGGAATGTTTTGGTGGTCGGCCTTGGCAGTCGACCTGTGGGCTATAGGCATTCGTCACGTTATCTTCATGGCTAAGCTTTCATAGCTGCTGAGTTATGTAAGCCTAACGCGAGATGTCACGCAGGCACGCACACTTGCCAAACAACTATTTTAAGCGTGGCTAATGTGGCCAGATGGCCGGCTTTCTGCGGGATTGTTTTTACTTAAATTATACACACATGAGCCCTAGTCTGACGTATGTTTTGTTATACATGTCTAATTTAAATGTACGAATTTCTATGTGAGGCAACAATTATATATTTGTCACTATATCATTTACTTAGTTTACAAAGCAGACTACTAATTACGTTTAAACCATGCTTCAGACAGATTCTAATATTTTAAATTACATTCATAAATGAGATAGATGTAAATCTGATTATCCGCTGAAGAGTTTCATAGATTCACAGACATATAAAAATCGACCCATTTAAAAGCAGAGGGATGGGCAGCATCCTCTATTTTGTGGAACAGCAATTCTCCTGCGCTTGGCGATCCCGCCTGCAAAGGTGGTGAATACCAGCAAATTCCTCCAAAATGACGACACAATTGTAGAAATATGTGGGGGAGGCGTTTGTTCAGCCGTGGACGTCTTTCGGCTGATATGATGATAAAAGTAGAATTCTGCCTTATTCTCAAGATTTTGAAACTGGACTTATCCTGCTTATCACACTGACGAAATCTGGTCACAATAATCTAATAACGACACGGTTCTATTTTTTCATATTTCCGTCAAACAAGTCTAGCTTCGATAATTCCACGGAGCCGTGGTCCCATGTTAATAAGTTTGTTGTTATAGGAAATCGTAAGCTTCTTATAACGCTACTATTTTCATTGTATTTAAATATATAACTAGGTTACCGCCAGTCATTTAGAATATGCTAATGCTAGAGAATATTATAATGAATTCCTAAAAATTACAAAATATTATAACCATCTGATTATAAACAACTATATTTTATTTTTGCTATTTTGATGATACTTTTGCAAACAATGACTATAAATCAGTACTAGATACTTTTGTAAATATGTTAGTGAACATGACCCTGCCTAACAAAATTACCCTGTGAAAATCACCACGTGCATTGGGCATCATAGGTCTATAGTATTATTAATTCTCTGGTGACGTAAAGATTTCGGACGACATATTGAGGGCTAGATAGTCGCCCACTGATTGTTAGGAAAATTAGACAGGTGACAGATGTGGCTACAGCTAGAATGGTAAATTTTGCTTACTTCCACAGTATTATGTCCTACGGTATTTTATTGTGGGGATCGGCTGCGATGTTGAATCAATTTTTATATTACAGAAAAGAGCAGTCCGATCGATCCGAGTCACTTCGGGATCTATATAAGGAGATAAACATACTTACTTTACAATCCTTATATATATATATATACCAAAATATCATGTATATACGCAAAAACATTATTAGTTTCAATAAAAAAAGTGACGTGCATAATATAAATACTCGCAATAAGAACAAGCTTGTCTTGCCTGGCTTTAGACTTAGTAAAACCAGCAAGTCGTTTATCGGAAACAGTGTTAGGTTCTTCAACAAAATTCCTTCTAGTATTACCGATTTGCCAGAACTACAGTTCAAAACTTTGATTAAACGTGTTTTAATGTCGAAGGCCTGCTATAGCATAAATAATTACATCGATGATAAAGATGTCTGGCATACGATTCCCTTCTGCACACTGCGACCTCTGGCGCGGTATAATTTATTTTAAAACATCTCATATTTGTTAAGATTGCAATTTTAACTTGCAATCAAGGGTTTAATATTTAAACAGTGGAATTGATTATATTATTAATTTAAAGTAAGTTGACATGACTTATTTAAAATTGCATTTTTATGTTATTTACTTAAATATTTACACCTTGACATTATATATGTGTGATATTTGATTTGACTCAGTTGAAATTACATATTTTGTTATGTTATTAATTTATATTTAATAACTTGACATTATCTTGAGCGAATTTATTTAAAATTTAATTTCCTTTAATTTTAGTTTCTTATATTTAATATTATGACATTGACTATTAGTTATTCTTAAATTTATTGTTCTTGTAACATTAAATTATAATATTCATACGAAACTGTAAATGTGTGAGAATCATGTAGCCATTGTTGTTATTTTTAGTACTAGTATTGATTGTCTTTTGCCTGGCTGTATTGGTCTATCATGCTCACTAAAATGGCTTGCTGGTGGTGGCGTTGCGTATCGGGTCGTTCGGTTCCCTACAATATGGTTGAGCCAAGTGATGCTGATGGATGCGTCATGTTCGTGAACGGGTGCCGTCTGTTGGGACTGGTCAGCCTTTAACTGCCACGTCAAATAATTTATTATTATTATATTATTGTGGTTTGTTCCATCTTTACACATTGTCCTACATTTTCTCGGTATATGTTTTACAATAATTTATATCAATCAACATTGTAAGCTCAATTATTTTAAAAGAGTATCCATGGAGTTTCTTGCCGGCTCTTCTCCACGAGATCAACTATTTGGAACCGTGCAACTTAGATTCTGACGTTTCATAGGTGCCAATATTTGGTTTATTTGAAATAAAGAACTTTGACTTTGTGTCAGCTGGCAGAAGAGGCAGCCCTTTTTATTGTTTCGCGATAATCTCGCAGATTTTTGAGGATTTTTATGATGTATCATTTCAAGAACTTTAACGCTTTAAGAGCTTTAACGCTAACTAACTTTAACTTTATATTTGAAATGATTTCTTCCTTTGTAAGTACAAAAATCGGACACCGACTGTATTGCAGCTTTAATCATCATCATCGGCATCATTTCTGCTTGAGGCCACCGGCCATGGACTTGATCAACCACGATCCGTGCAACCTGGTCAGAACGTCAAGCTATTCAAAGGTAATTTCGCGTTAATTCCCGTTCCTTATTTATATGTATTAGTATCTACCTATCGCCCGCGGTTTCACCCGCGTTACAAAAACACGGAAACATGTATTTCTTTATTTTCAACCAAACCCCAATTAACAATTTTCATAGAGCTTAAAAAAATGACGGATACTCAATACAAACTTAAGGGTATAAATTATAAAAAGACTGAAACACACGTTTATTTAGATCCAAAAAGCCAAATACCAACTTATAAAATGACGGAGTTTCATACAACCTGTTAACCCCTATTTTACCACTTAAACTTTAAAGGGTAGAATTTCTAAAATACCTTCCTTATTGGATGCCTACGTTATTAAAGGCATCAACTGGCAAAATTTCAAGTCTGGTGCGGTTTAGGGTCTGCGTTGATGAATTGAAAGTAATTATATACTCGAATGTATAGATTATGCAACGCGAATGTTTAAATTAGTATCATCATGTCAGCCAAAGTACATTCACTGCTAAAGAAAGGCCTTCCCTTTAGAAATCTAAATGGAAATCCATAACTGTGTCATCATGGGGGAATTTGCCACGCTTGGCCACTGGGGTTGGTCAGCGCAGTATGGCTAGTGTTCCACAGAAGGGACGCTGCTGCCCATCCCTTTGATTTAAAATCCCTTGGTAGCATGTGACATGCACGGAACGAGTACTAGTGGTGTTATATTCTTAAACCGGACACCACCCGAAGGTGTGAAGTCTTTATGGGAATAAACTAAATTGTAGGTATACGATTCGTTAAAGTGTGAAACCTTAAGAAAAACGTCTTAATTATAATTCAAAACATCAGGAGATACCTTTGATGTCGGAGAGAGAAAAGCAATTAAACGTCAATCCAAAAACTGTTTCCTATATCCTATTACTTTCATCAATCTTGCGGTTTCTGTTTGCTATGAAAGTATTTTGTGATTTCATTTTGCAATATGTTTCTAATAAGTTATGATTATTAATGGTGCATTACTAGACTTTTTGTTTGGTGCATCCGGTTTGATCCTCGCTTCAAAACAAATTCTAATAAATGGTAAATAAAAAAATCTGCACTATTCGTCGCAAAAATGTATTTTTTGGCATTATCTTAAGTAGTGTAAGACTTTTTTTTATTTATTTGCTTTCATGCACGTACATACTTTGATAATACAATTCTATAGTTAGTTTCGATACCTACCCCGGGCGGAGGAAGTCTACGAGGATGTCCCCACGACAAAAAGGTAAGATTAGTTTGTTTTCTAACGTCGAATATAATTTTCATTAACTTCTATATTTGAAAGGAAGTGATCTCTGTGTTTTGTACGAACTTAGTTGTTTAAGCAAGGCACTTTCCCCTTTTTTGTCAAACCTCGCCAAAGGGATTTTATGTACCGATTAGGTACCCCACAATATTAAACCGTAATTTAATCAGGCATATGCGTATGCACATGTTGTGAGTGCGGTCTCGTAATTAGTGTTACATTTTAATTTATTGAAATATGATTGTGACAGTTTAGTATTAGTTTTGCAATCTGCGTTTTCCAGTTGTAGTGAAAAGTACGCGGTAGGTTAGGAGGAAGTCGCGTCCAAATTATGTCTGTGTTTAATCTTCTCAGCTGATATCATCGCACTGCTGGGTACAGGCCTCTATTGTATCACATTCTCTTTTCCGGTCTTGTGTTAACGTCAGTGGCTTGCCCACTCTCCTGATGGCTGAGTGTGAGTTTCTTTTCGCAATCCAAACGTGTTAAGCGTTCAGTGTTAAAATTGGCTGAGAGTTTGGTGCAAGCAAATCACAGCGCCGAACACGGTGAACTCATCGCATGCGTTTACGTTTTGATTAGGATAATAAATTCACACATGGCCCTCAAATCATGTTATCCAACCATTGGGCTGGTGCACTGCCTCAATGTCGATGTGCCGTACTATCGAAAAGTCATCTCTTTTCTAAAACTTTAATTTTTGTGGAAAAATATGAAGAAAAGTTATGCACCCTCTTTCCACGATTTTCTTGATCTGTGGTGCGTTTTATGATTTATCAACAACAACAAATCAGCTTATTACTGTCCCACTGCTGGGTACGGGCCTTTTCTCATAATGAGAAAGGTTAGGTCTTAGTTCACCACGCTGACCTAGTGCGGGTTGGCGGAGTACACACAACCATTGGAAACCTTTTTAGAGCCCTCTCAGGTGTGCAGTGTTTCCTCACTATCTTTTCCTTCACCGTAAACGTTAGCGATAATCAAATCCGCACATGAATCCGAAAAGTCAGAGGCTGGGATCGAACTCAGACCCGCCTGTTTGGAAGGCAAGCGTTCAACTACTAGGCTGTCACTGCTTTTTATGATTTATCATTTCAACAATATGATCACATAAATAATTCCAGAACGTTGTAAAGATTTTTTTGGTTACAGATACAGATATGGTATAGATAATTGTTGGTTAAAATAATAACCTAATTGAAAAACGAACCACGAAACTTCGGCCTCAAATCACCCAGTTTGCAAACGCCTCTCGTAAGCTTACGCGTTGTTTATCTAACAAAAAGCCGCTTCGTGTAAACATTGTCAGCTATTATCCGGCTAACACGTTGTACGTACTGTCGATCTGTTGAGCCAACTCCTGTCGATGTGGCCATTAAGTGAAAATACCTATACCCCCGTCTAAATGCCAGTACCGAAGTGAAGATGGATTATAGTGTAAATGAGAGGCTTATTCTATAGTCCCCTTCGCCCAAGCCGAATGTCTCAGTGTGGTATTTAGCAACCTTATTCTTGCTTCGTCTTCTTAGTTAAATATTCTTTACCTCCATGCAAATAAAGTTTACATTGTACTTTTAAAATTGCAAGTTTATTTGTGGTATTTTTATCTGCATGTATATATTTAACTAGCTGGGACCCGCGGTTTCACCCGCGTTTAGTTTAAAAGAAATTTAGAGTAAGTCAACATAGACACTTGACATAGATATAATATATATTGGATTTCAAGGGCTTTAAATTTTTGTACGCGGTACCCTAATTATTTTTCTAAAATAAAAGTAGCCTAAGTTATTCCTTATAACATCAGCTATCTGCCGGTGAAGGTCCCGTCAAAATCGGTCCAGGCGTTTCGAAGATTACCCGGAACAAACAGTAACACAGACAGACAGACAAAAAAAAGTTTTTTTTTTATATGAATACTTACATACTTTCATATGCATTTAGTAAAAAGCTGTTATTTTGACATTACAAACAGACACTTCAATTTTATTTATTTGTATAGATAAGACTTCTATTCACCACTATTATTATTTCATCAAAATAGCTGTTCATGCGAAAATAACTATAGTAAAATTATTATAATTACCTCATCGTGTTTAATGTTGGGTATAATTAATGTCTTTGTGTGGCAGCGTGGCATCGAATGCCACCGCCCCATCGTTATCGTCATAAACACGTTAAACACGAACGATGAAACAATATCACTGCTTGATAACAATTTTTTCAATTTCCAGTCAAAGTTACTTCACGGTCTCAATCCCTACCTAAGTTATATACATTTTAGTATGAATTTTGGAGCCAATGTCTTCTACAAAGGATTTGGAATAACGTAGAATATTTTTTTAAGATTACTCTTATTACTTCCACCTATTTATAGTTCAAGTTATGTTAATTTGTAGTCAGTATGGCTCCCGTCAATGGTATTCGACGCAACCCTTCGCGGGCGCTGGTGGCAAGCAGTGTCCTAGGGTGGGTAAGTGTTGGCGATAAATGCTATAAGCACTTGTTCACCACCTTGTTCTTCTGCAGGGCATCATAGGGCATATTTGTATCTCCAGTATGGTATATATACGACTTGACGAAGCCTTATGCGTAGAGCTTTGTTACCACTTCACCAGTTATAAAAAAATGGAGAATTGATAAAAGTCGAAGAGGTTCTAATTAAAATTATTTTCATATACCTAATGAGTCTTATAGTAATGTCTTAGGTTTTCGCAATAACTACACATTATAAAAAAATACTTTTAAACGGATTACATCGCGATTATTATAGCCGTGTGTTTCTCTTCTTCTTCAATCTCAAAATTCTCTCGTATTTTATTGGGTCAAAACCAACAATTTTTTTAAATAAGACCACTAAACACCCATGATAATAAACACAAACGTCAAACACTCCGATATTTTTGAATTAGACGTGAAACACTCATTCTATCCCGCGCGAAACCCCCAATGATGTATGGGTTGCCGAAAATACACAAATGCAATGTGCCCGTCCGACCAATACTAAGCTAGATTGATACACCAACTTACAAACTGGCGAAACACCTAGCGAAGATACTCTCAAAATTTCGTGGAAAGAAAGCAATGTTATTTCACCCAATTTTATTAAAGAACCTTAAAAATGGTCATAAAATTTATCGAAACAATATTATTTACATAATTTGTTGCCAATGAATTCAAAGTCCAATAAATAGTATGTAATTTGAAGGAAGGTTTTATTCACTCTAGTAAAATAGATACAAACATTACACATGTAATATATTGTACCCATTCTACTCTCTCACCTAGAAATATAGGCAAATATACTTTGCCTATTCTGATCCCTGATAATGAAGCATAATTTAAGCTCGGCACAAATTACGTAGGTAACAAAACACGCGTACGAAAGCCCTTATTTATGCCTGAAAGCAAATGTAAAGCTCTTTCCCCATCCGCTCAGTTGTCAAAATCATTTTCATTTCTTTTTCCTTGCAGATGAAATAATATCTCAAGAGGTGAAAGAATCTCTCAAGCATAGCCTGTGAAAGAACAAAGGATACCGCCGCAAAATACTCGGTATGCTCATATAATTTCATTTTGTATTAAAAACTAAGTAATGGCAACGCACGTACTGCTGGTAGAAAATTTTGTGAAACATATTTCTGTTGATTCAGTTAACTGTGAGCCACAAATAAGCTTTTATGACTGTCAATGGAACTTTACTGTGATTTGGTTTTAAAATCCACTTGAATACACTCCAAAGTAGGTTCTTCTTTTGTTCTTTTCGTGTGGTTAGTGGCCAACATTGTGTCAGAGTTGTTCAAGCCACCCAAAGTCCTCCGATTTGGCTTAACGACTGTCGTCTAATTACAACAACCGGGACCGTCAATGTTACGTGCCCTCCGAAGCACGGAGATGCTCAGTTCAAATATATCAACAATCATCTATACATAGACTGATCGCGCCTAGCGTTGCTTAACTTTGCCAATTGTTTACCGATCAGGTGAACTGGCTGTACGCGCCAATAAAAGGCAATGCAGATGTTTATAAACTTACATTACATATAGATTTTTGCCCTTTTGCTAGTCATTCTTTCGTACGGAAGGTTTCCTATACTTACAAATATTTACACGTATAGTAAATTATAATTGCCTATTAAATTGGCGTTCTGCAGTACTGGCCATTTCAAATACAAAAATGTTTTGTTTGGCTATGAATTCTAATTTCAAATTTATTTTATTTTATAAACATGGTTTTCATTACTCAAAATCAGTCCTATATGTATGTGTGTGTATGTGATTAGTGTTATTTTTCATAACGTTTGAATCTTTTTCGTCGTCATCGATACCTTGAAAATTCGAGTAATTATGCAATATGAGTACCGTCGTGGCAGCTACGCGGCACAAGCGGCATGTAACTTCAACGATGTTTCCGGAGCGAACACTACAAACGTACCCAAAACCCGTTAATGGTTTGGCTCGCCTCCATTCTAGAAATTTAGATCTGAAAAATGAACCCCGCGGTCGTCCGGAAAACTTTGGTCGACAATGACGAATTCAAGCCGATTGTGGAAGTTGATGATACTCAATCTAAGGCTGCATTAGCAGCAGCTTTCGACGTTAGTTTTAAAACAATATTGGTCAATTTGCGTCAAGTTAGCAAGGTAATACAGCTTGACAAATGAGTACCCCACGAACTTAACGATCATCAGCGCAACGTAAGCATTGAGGCCGGCCTTGCGCTTCTCAACAGGCACAGAAACGAAGAAATTTTGAATATATTGAAACAAAAAACCCAAAATCTTTTTTTAGATTTTTTTAAACATTGCCCTACACTAGGATTTCTCCAGTTTACAGACATAAATTCCACACACAATACACCTGACCCGGAACAACTACCTGCAGATCAAATATTTGTTCCGTGCGGGAATCAAAACCGCGACCCGGAGCATAGCAGTCGACTGTGTCAGCCACTGCACCAACCATGCCACCACTTGCGACGAAATATGGATTCCGTTTGATAATCGCAAGCACTCAGCACGGTGTTTGGATCCTGGTTCAGCACGTAATCAATGCCCTAAACAAAAAATGACCTGTAGAAAAGTGACGGTCACTGTTTGGTGGTCTCCGGTGTAATTCATCACAGTTTCTAACCAAACGGGATGAACATTACTGCAGATGCGTACTGTGAAGAATTGAATACTATGATGAAGAAGCTCGCACATCTGCAACCAGCTTTCATCAATCGCTCGTGCCCACTGCTCCAGAACGACAACGCACGACCCCATACTGCACAACAGACGGTCTCTATGCTACAAGAGCTGGGATTGGCAGCTCTCCGTCATCCGCCGTACTCATCAGACCATGCGCCTACAGACTTCTACTTTTCAGAATTTAGATAACTTTTTGGCGGGAATGAAATTCAATACCCGAGAGGCAGTACAAAATTCCTATGAAGAGTTTATCGCCTCCCGACTAGCTTCTATCTAGCTTCTTCAAGAAGGGCATCAATAAACTGCCACTGCGTTAACAAATATACATCGATTTCATGGGCAATTACATAAAAAAAGGGCTAAAAATAAAATTACTATACTTTATTTCATACAAAACGGCAATGTCATAGGTAAAGACCTAGTATATGTAAGTATACTATGTAACCTACCTATAGTTAGTTTGCGAAGTTACCATAAAATAAAGTTAAAATAAATGCATAAAAATTTACTTGTGACTTTACAAATATTGGCTGGCTCAGAATACCACCACCCCATTTCCTCCCGTGGGTGTCGTAATAGTCGACTAAGGGATTAGCTGGAAGATGGGCAGTAGCATCCTACAAGTACATTAACAACTCAACTGCGATCGCCAACCCGTCTGCCAGGCGTGGCGATTATGGCAAAACCCCCCAATGAGCCCACAACATACCCATATCGGTCATTGTGGTGATCTTTGGGGGAGGCCTGTATCGAGCAGTGGACTTCATTCGGCCGAAATTATTACAAATACTCAGTATTTCCACGAAAGTATCATTTCATATACACCAGGATCAAACTTTTGTCTTTAACGTTTTTATTATTAAATCATAACATATTCGCGTGAGTAGGAACCGCCTGAACGGCCGCCGTGTCGAATTCCCATCATAAAGAAATAGTCTGCAAAATACTTGCTTGCAGGAAATTTGAAAGTGACTGACTGCTACCGCATTTTACGAACACTTGGGAAAGCAAACATGTCGACCCTGTTCCCGCTAAATAGGTCAATTATAAACATTGCTTCCTACATTTGGTGCTTTATCCGATTTAAATTAGGGCGAATAAATATTCATTAAAGAATTTGCAGTCCATCTTTTGTTTACTAAATTAGTTCAGTGCATAACTGTTGAAGATTGAGAAGCGTGTTTGAGGCAGTTGAAATAAGTTACATAGATAAGTGGTGCCGGTGGCAATATAGAATAATTTCGGCCGAATGAAGTCCACTGCTGGACACAGGCCTTCACCAAAGTTCACCGCAACGACCGATATGGGTATGTTGTGGGTTCATTCGGAGGTTTTGCCATAATCACCTCGCTTGGCAGACGGGTAGGCGATCGCAGTTCAGTTGTTAATGTACTCGAAGGGACGCTGCTGCCCATCCTCCGGCTAATCCTTTAGTCGACTTGTACGACACCCACGGGAGGAGATGGGGTGGTGGTATTCTGAGCCGGCACCACACGGCATAATAATTGCAATATAGAATAATTGTGTAATATTATTTTTCTAGTTTGTATGTGTTAGTATATCGCTCACGGCGACTATGCAATGGTAAAAGTAAATCTCCCGGCTTTAACGCGAGGAAAAATAAATAATGTCTGTTGGCTTTATACGAATGATGTCAATTTTTATATTGATTTATTCTAAATCATTGTAAATACTACTTGTATAATAGTTTTCTTTTTTATCGAAGTGGTATAGTCGTGCGCTAAAATAAATCTATCATAAACGAACTAAAGCTATAGCTTGAAAAGCAATTTTTTATAATGCTTTACAAATAACAAGTTCTAGTGGCGCAATAAACAGCAAACGGCTTGTGTGGTGCCGGCACAGAATACCACCACCCCATTTCCTCCTGGGGGTGTCGTAGTAGTAGTAGTAGTCGACTAAGGGATTAGCCGGACGATGGGCAGCAGCGTCCTTCGAGTACATTAACAACTCAACTGCGATCGCCAACCCGTCTGCCAAGCGTGGCGATTATGGCAAAGCCCCCCAATGAGCACACAACACACCCATATCGATCGTTGTGGTGATCTTTGGGGGAGGCTTATGTCCAGCATTCGCCCGAAATGATGAAAAAAATAAATTAATAGAACGAATAAGGTATTAACTAGTGAACATGATTAAATTTAATTTAAGAATAGAATAGAATCAATTTTTCAGTAATTAGGTCCTGCTAGATAATTTTAAATGTCATAACGAAACAACTGATGGCCTTTCACTACTTGACGACCTTTGAAGAAATGCAGGAAGAAAATCAGGGCTATAAGTATTTTTTATTAATGTCTTTTTCATTGGTAAATTAGTACATAGTTATATTTCAAATTAAGAAATATTTCAAACATTTGTTTATACATTCTTCTTCTCTTAGATTATGGCTCCTGTAGAGTATCTTCCACAATTTTGCCAATGTCATGTATAAGGCAATGTTATACGGTGTTCAGGTTAATCAATCTTTACATATTTATAAAATATTACTCAAAAACGGAAAATTGTACAAAAATATGTCGGTGACGTCGTCCGATTTTCAATCCATAAAAAAACTTCTTTATATAATTTATAAATTTATTTTGTATTATTATAAAAACTTTAAATAAATTTGAATAGCCTTATATAGCTAGGCTTTTGTGGGTTGAAATAAATAAAATTATATAATATTCCCTATTTACTGAACAATATTTTTTATATTCTATCATTGAAACAAATTATACCAATTACAACAAGAATTTATTTTACACGTTAAATATGTAGGTTACATTTGGTAATTAGACGGTTTCTCTCACAGCGCTGTTTACTTATCAAACCGAATCTGAATTCATGAATATGAACAACCCCTGCCGATGTACAGATGCTATAGATAATATTACTGTGTCGAAGGTACAAGTACTAAGGAAGTATATTATTATCTTTGTATAAATAAACTTTGTGCTTTGAATCAATATATGTTTATCATTAATAGTATTCCAAACTCTTTAATATCGATTTACAATTCAATACATATTCCATTAAGATAACTAGTATCGAGATAGTTCTATGACAAAACTGCAGGGCGATCCTGTCTGACTACAGATGGTCATATTATGGAAATTGTTCTGTCTCAACGTAGAGATAAGTGAAGGTTACATGTAAATTATACAGCGACCGCCGCTGAATAACTATTGCATATCGACAAGGTTTCAGCGATCTGATAAGCCGAACGTGGAAATGTAAAAGCAGACAGCCGTTAGAAATATCACATTCGAATGGAACACATAGGTGTCATATTTCATTAAGGCGAGCGTTTACGAGACCGGTAAGAATCCGCGGAAGCGAGATACAAACGGCGGCAAACATTGAAGGCGGCATCCCCGCGGCTCTTGCTCGAGGCTGGCAACATCGGCGGTACTCCCATCCTAGTACGGCGTGTTTATTCTGCCGCGTATATCGACCGGCGGGTGGTCCCGCGGGCGCGCGCCGCCCGTCTCAGTCGCGACCACCGCGCGCTCCAACCCGCTCGTCTCCTACACCTGCATATGACAGCTGCCGACGATAACCCACACAACAATTCGCTGTGTTACAAACACTAATAAACTGTCACATCTGATATTCATATTTGATTAAAACTAACTGTGCTACGAACGCAAGCGCGTATGTGATTGAACCGAACCAAACGTTGTGTCATGTGAGAGTGCTGCTATTGCCTGCAAATCTTCAGGCGGCTGTCTAAACGGTAAGACGTTACTTTTATTTGAATAATGATAGCTAACTTTTATCGAAGGTCAACAATCGTGGTCGTTAGTATTTTTGTGTATAGCTTGTGAGGTCGGCAGGTAGTGAACATGTTCCGTTTTGATCGTATATAAGAGGTAACGATAACCAATGAAATGCTTTCAAATTTTCAATTAATGTTTTCCATAAAATGTTTTAACTTAAAGCCGCAATAAGAAGCAAGATTAAATGTAAAATTATTGTACTTTGTTACAAAATTACCGGTTGTTGGATATTGTTTAGCAAAATTGTTCCTTGTGCGGTACCATAGTACAATGACCGTCTACGGAGTTGTAGGGCCTACGGCGTAGCAACTTCGTAGTAAGTGTAGCAATTAGTGTCATATTGCCCGTGTTATTTATGCCTGCGGGAAGATTGTAAGGTTCCGTTCAATCACAAGCAAAGCCTTTGTTTATTCTCCACTTAGAGCTCGTAAATCCAACGCCAAACTTTCTTTGTAAGTTAACACCTACTGTTTGAAATACTCGTTTCAAAATAAGATCAGATATCAAACAAGTTTTTTCTTAAAAGAAGCTGAAGCTTTTAAGCTGAAGATTTAAGCTGTTTGCAAAATAATAAAACTTGTTTTATATTGAACATTACTCATGTTTATATTGACCCTTGTGCAACAATTGAGTTTGTTTTGTCATGTACTCCGTATACTCCTTCAATATTATTTTATTAGACTGACGTACTTTTAGCTAAAGATTTTTCTAGTATTTTTACATAGACAAGAATATAGGTAAATGCTGTTATTAAATATACATCAATTTACTTTGAATCAAGCCTTCAATGAGTAACTACGTTTAATGTAGGTTATGATGCCGGACAGGTAATGCGTTACTTAAAACTTTATTTGGTTTAACATTACTGCTAAATTTATTATTTTACTATGTCACCATGTAGCGACATGTTGACCTACGTCACGTTTATACAATGAGTATAGTAACCCTTTTTTATAAGTAAAACTAAAATTTCTTCGAGATAATATTCACGGGAGAAAAGGTGATTGGATATTGATTTCCAGGTAAAAAAGGACGAATGCCAGAAAGTTTAAATTTGGAGTCCAAATTATTTATCATCATATAAGCCTGAGGATACCCACTGCTAAAAAAGGGCTTCGCCACGGATTTCCACAATTGTGTCGCCATTCAGGGGGGAATTTGCCAGTACTTACCACGGTTGGCAAGCAGGCTTGGTAAGCGCAGAATGACTACTGTTCCACAGAAGGGACATTATTATACGTGGTATTAAATATTATACTAGCTGCCCGTCACAGCTTCGCACAGGCAGGTACATGCAAACCCGATTGCAGCGCCTCCTTTTTTGTTTTTATTTTTTATTATCCCGGTGGAAATACATCATGTACTTCCTCCGTCCCGGGAAAGACTCCTACCAGCTAAGACCACTGGAGCGATCATCTTTGGCACCGAAGGGGAGCTCCAGGTCCTCGTACGATCACACCAGAGCTGACCATTGGTGCCACGCCTATAGGCACTTCTCAGGGGATTGTAAAGGAGCCTGCGCTGTGCTGCGCACACAGTGGCACATGTCCAAGTGCGCACCGCCGTCTTCCCGGAGTTCACTCGGTATGAGTACGTAGACTCCCCTATCCACGCGCCCGTGACCCCCAAGGCCCCTCCCCGCCATATACCAACAGCGGAGGACTTAGGTGTGTTGGACCTGACCTAAACCCACCACAAGAGAAATACTAGTGTAGGACAACGTTTAAAAAAATAAAAATAACGTCAACTGCGATCGCCAATCCGTTTGCCAAGCATGGTGATTATGGCAAAACCCCCCAATGAGCACAAAATACACACAGACAAGTCGCTGTGGTGATTTTTGGGGGAGGCCTGTCTTCAGCAGTGGATTTTATTCGGCTGAAATTATGGTGATGGTGCGAAAAAACCTTTGTCCTAATGTGGGACATCTACAGGCCGATATGATAGGTTTAATTCTATGAAGTAAGAATTTCAGTATATCCTCCTTTAGTTGTAAAAGGAATTCCTATGTTGGTGGGGCGTGCGAAGGGGGGTGCAACAAGCAACTACGTGGACGGAGTCACAAGTGAAAGTACCCAGTCTCTTGCTCCCACCGAAGTTAGTCCAATGCTTATGCATCCTAGGTACTCGTTTGCTCGGGAGAGGGCCGATCCCGCTCGAAGAAGGAGGAGACGGCGCCGGGGTAACAACCGCCCTGGCGCTTAATTCCCACACGCCTGAAACCCCCTGCCGTTGCTGGGAGGCAAGGCCTCTGGGTTCGCGGGTGCGTAGATTGGGGAATCTGCGTGCCCACACTAAGTGACCCAAGAGAAGACGGTAGCACGCATGTGGTCACGCGCTGCCGTGAGACGCTTTGGGGGATCCTTTACAATCCCCCCGGGGGGGTGACCACTTTACAGTCACCCTCTCCGAGATGTGCCTATAGGCGTGGCACCAGTGGGCGGCTCTGGTGTGATCATGCGAGGACCTGGAGCCTCCCTTAGGTGCCGAAGATGACCGCTCCAGTGGTTTTAGCCGGTAGGAGTCCGGCATACCCCTTCGCCCTTCCCCGGGGCGAAGGAAGTTCATGAAGAATTTCCACTGGGCATCAATAAAAAAAAAAAATAAAAAAAAAAAGGTACTCGTTTGCACTTAATAAGACAAATAATTTCTAGTTGACGCTAAGTGAATAAAGGCATTTAATAATATTATAGTAACCTAGTGGAAAGAGGCATTTTAATACTAAGTCTAAACTTATTCCTCTTTGTGGGTGACTGTTTAGTTTATTAGTGTACCTTTTGGGATGTATTAAACTCTTTGAGGCTTCAAATAATATTCAAGGACAATGGGATTGTCTGAAACAACGAGGAAGAGTTCCTAAACGCTAATAATACCATACTACGATCGCTAGTAAAATTGCTATTCGTAGTGGTTAAGGCATTTTTCCTCACGACTGTTCATTGTAGCGGTCTACCAGATTTAAGTTAAGCTGTGAACATTTATGGCTGGAAATGATATACAGTATGTTAACGATAGGCGTTATCAAGGTTTAACCGTGTCCGGATTGAGAATATAGCAACATTCTATTTCCTCCCTTGGATGTCGTAAAAGGTGACTAAAGGTAAAAAAGGGACTCTACACCAGAGGGATGGGCAGCAGCATCCGTTTTATTGAACAGTAGCTAACTGCGTTCACCAACCCACCTAAAAAGCGTGCTGAGGACTGGCAAATACTCCCCAATTATTGGGGCAGCAGTGGATGTCCTGTGGCTGATATGGTAATACAGAAATTCGTTTTCGCTTACCCTTAATACGAAGGCAACAGTATGTTAATAAAAAATATTGATAATTTAAATTTTTATCTATGATGCAGATGTCTTTGTTGCCCAGATGTTTACGAACTCGTATCTTAAGCACTGGGTTGTGGGTTCAAATACTAATTTTACCGTTCCAATGTCGTACTTTTTTAGTTAATCTAATACAGCGCTGACTTTAAGTGAAGGAAAATATTGTGAGCAAAACTGGATCTAATAGTTTGAAATCGCTAACATGCTGTGAGTGAGCGAGATGATCAGTGTACGGTCCTTCTTTTTACTAGATGAGCCATTTGCTCTGCATTAGGACAGTTCTACAGGCTGAAAATCTTCCCACAAGAAGACGGTGGTGCACACGTGGTCACGCGTAACCGTGTGCGTAGCAGCCCACATTGAGGGTTTGTAGGGATCCTTTACAATCCCCTGGGGTGACCGATTTACAGTCACCCTCTCCGAGATGTGCCTATAGGCCAGGCACCAGTGGACGGCTCTAGGACCTGGAGCCCCACTTAGGTGCCGAAGATGGCCGTGTTAGTGGTTTTAGCCAGTAGGATAGGTAGGTTTTACCCATTCGCTCTTCCCCGGGGCGGAGAAAGTTCATGACGAAATTACACTGGGCAACCAACAAACTAAAGCTGAAAATACTATTATTTAATTATTTAACATAGCGGGTTAACGAATCTTTAATATTTATCTGTTATTTACACATGAATAAGCCGTATATTTCAAATCATAATTGATTACAATATGATATTATAAGATAAAAGTACATCAAATTCAGTACGAACAAACATAGAAAACTTCGAGCCAAAACCAAATTATACATCGAAGATTTAATGCCTTCACGAGTCTTGAATTTTAAAACAACGTTGTGGACATTTGTGGAATATTCCATTGTCTCGAGAAATTGCTTGAGAGCAAATGTTTGATAGCACTGCGCATGCAAATCGTACATTACATTATACTTATCTAATCTGGGTATCTTAACTTTATTTTTTCTGTTTGTTTTGATAGTAGTCAAGCAAAATACGTTTTTAAATATGTAGAAACTTAAGGACAAAAGACTACTTGCATTCCATATTACGAATAAAAAAAAGAAAAAGTGTTCATGTTTTTGCGCTTTCAGTTTTTGTCATTTGAAGTAGCATTCTCTTTTGATCTAATAACAGAATATCAATGTGTTTATAATTAGTCTAGCAATGACAAGGTGTTTTAAATAATTATGTGGATATCCATTTTCAGAAGTGAACGTTTATGGGTTGTAATGGGTTGATTGGTAGATCTACTTTGTTTCAAAGAACTAGTGTAGTATCCATTAATATGTGCGTAATCAGTTTCTCCATTCTGATACGGCGAGATTTTGAAAAAGCAACTAACAATCAGTTCTTGGTTGCTTTTTCAAACAATCAGTTGTTTTTCGTATTTACTTTTTGCAATTGGCTTGGGATTTTCCTTATTTGTTTTCCGGAGGAAACCTCGGTAAAATAAACGCCACGAAAGCTCTTTTTACACTCTTTATATAACTTGACCTGTATGTATGCCTGTAACTATGAATGTAATGGAATCTTACAATACAACTTTCACTCACTATAAGCATCGGTGACATTATAATAATTTACATTGAGAATGACTTGATGCTGCGGCTAGTATAATTCATCAAGATTAAAAAAAAACAAGGTTAATGTTACATAAAACAAAAAACAAAAGACAAAATTATAGTTTAAAACCCAAACTAATAAAAGCATGTTTTTAATAAAATATGATCTAAAAGCACAAAATAATGTTGAAATGTTAAATATAAGCACGGTGCTCGATGTCAAAGGTAAAATATTTCTAATTCATATTTCATTAAACGGGTGTTTTTATTAGTTACATTTTTTATTGATTGCTATGTGAATTTTAGTATATAGTAGTAATGACGGCACGGTTGGCGCAGTTAGCAGGGTTCGATTCCCGCACGGAACAAATATTTGTATGATCCACAGGTAGTATTGTTTTCTTTCGCTACGTTTTCCGGGTCTGGGTTTATTGTGTATGTAAACACAACCACGACACAGGAGAAATTTTGTTGACCTACGAAGTTCGTAGGAGTATTTTATCAAGAAAGGTGATTTTAGGCACATAATATATTTATGTGATTCGGAACCCAAAACATTTAACAACGGAAACCTTAATCAATCCTCCTTAGGTACCGTGACCGACAAACTCGACGAGTATTGCGCGGTGTGTTAGGTCATTATTTATTTACATCGACGTCACATCCATCCATTGCCGCATTCGTGCTGCGTCCTTCTTCACCTTAGCCTTGCAATCGACCAGACATTAATCGGTCAAGGTTAAAAAGCTTTATTATTAATTTTGGGAATCCATTACTTAAAATTGTGAACATCATTTCAAAAACAAAACAGCGGCGACAAACTCATGGCGCGGGTGGTGCGTTTTTTATTTGTGTAAGTTTTTGTAATAAAATGTTAAACAGATGTTTTTGTGTTCTAATTTAAACTTTGTTTTCGAATTATTAAAAAAAGAAAATTACAGTTTATTTTTTAATAAACGCGATTTACATAGCCTATAGTCCGTATGGTGCCGGCTAAGAATAGCACCAACACATTTAATACTGTAGGTGTCGCAAAATATGTCTAAGTCATTAGCTGGAGGAGTGGCTGCAGCATCCTTCGAGTACATTTACAAATTAACTACAATCGCCAACCCCCCCGCCAAGCGTGGAAATTAGCAAAACCACCCAATGAGCACACACCACAAACCCAAAGCGGTAGTCGTGGCGATTTTTGGGAGAGGCCTATATCCAGCATTGGATGTTTTTCGGCTGAAATGATGATTCATATAACCTACTTATTATAATGTAGTTTAAATTAAAGATTGTTTCTTTAAAGTAGATTAATCATAGTTATTTTTCTACATAAGGCAGAACCTATCCTATACCTAAGCCCACTCTTCTAGGTTTTCTAGTGTTAAACACTGGGATGCTGAAACGGCGTAATTAGTGTTGCCAGGGGTACAATTCTGTTAGCTCAAACATTCATACATCCTTGAATACAGAATTTAAATAACGGCGATAACCCAATTTGGCATTCGCTAAGATTCGTCCTCATGGCTAACCGTCTGCAACGTGCCCTTGAATAGCTTGAATTATGTTATAGCGAATACGAAATTGATTACTCACCGTTATTTCAATTCAGGGGTGCAAATCCTTAGGCTCAAACATCCATACATCCTTAAATACATAATTGAAATAACGGTGTAAAACCAATTTCGGTATTCGCTAAGACATGACTGAAGCTATTCAAGGACACGTAGCAGAAGGTAAGCCATGAGGACCAGTCTTAGCGAATACCAAATCGGGTTCTCACCATTATTTTTATTTTGTATTCAAGGATGTATGGATGTTTGAGCTTAGAGAATTACACCCCTGTATTCAAGGATGTATAGAAGTTTGACCTTAGGGAATTGCACCCCAGGTTTCGCCAGACAAAAATCGAGTGAAGTTATAAAATTCGGGTCTTTGGCTTTCGAATCGCACAGTTAAAAACTTTTTAAGTGAACTGTCCCATCTCTGTCTCTGTGATTTCAACAACTGTTTTAAGTCTTCAGTAACATTAATAATTGATGCATACTGAATGATGAATAACAATTTAATGAACAAAAATTGGGACATTGGCGTCCCGATTAAGGATTGACCGGGGCGTGTCTACAGATCATTGAAAATTGGGATGTCCCGCACATATCGGGACATCTGGCAACGCTAAGTGGCGGATTTGCTTCAACAGAACAAGATAGTTACTTTTATTTGATGTCAAAACAGTATAATTATAAGTATTAAAAATTGGATTGCATGGTTGGTGCAGTGGTTGATACAGTCGACTGCTGCGCTCCGGGTCATGGGTTCGATTCCCGCACGGAACAAATATTTGTACGATGTGCAGGTAGTTGTTCCGGGTCTGGGTGTATTGTGTGTGGAATTCATGTATGTAAACGCACCCACGACACAGGAGAAATCCTAGTGTGGGGCAACGTTTTTAAAAAAAAAAAAAAAACAGTATGGTGAACTAAGAACAGCACCCCCTCGTCTCATTCCGTGGGTGTCATAAAAGGTTAGTATGGAATTAGCCGGAGGATGGGCAGCAGCGTCCTTCGAGTAGATTAACAACTCAACTGCGACCGCCAACCCGCCTGTCAAGCATGGTGGTTATACATTATTGGTTTAACAATGAGCTATTTTATTATTTCACGTAGTGAAGTGATAAATATGCCCGCCCAGTGCAGCCGTGCAACCTTCAGCCTACCAAAATGCATTAATCATGCGAACTGAGAAACTTTACGCTCGTTTATTTAATTAAAAATCTAACGAACCGACGCTTCCGTAATTGCACCCTTTAAAACACACATCACGCTTCTGCTCTCTAACGGGGTAAGCAGAGATACAATTAGGGCTAAAGGACTTGATAACTTATTTCACACGTCACGTCTCAAAGATTTATGTTCGGTCTTGTATGAAATATAATTTTGTATTATTAGGAAACGCCAAGGCGTGGTAAAAGTTTCGATGGATGGTAATGATTTGTCGTTTACTCTAAACTTATTATTTTGGGTGTTGGCATGAATGCAAAATATGCCTATGTTAATATGGGTATTTATTTGAAGGTTCTCAGTGAGATCTTTGTCACAGAGAAGATGACTCGTTTATTTATTTATTCATGATAAACATTATTTGAAAACTTAGAGCACGTGCAACTCAGAACATGTGACTGAAAAGAAACTTGACTGCGCAGGCTCCCACAAAACGTTACACATAAAACGTTGCACAAAAATTTTACCTTTAAATTTTACTCTCATCGCACCCAAGTTCGGCCGTGAGACGAGGAGGTGGCATAACGACATCGATCATTTCAAGGTCACGCACATGGCACTGATATCAAACGTCTTTGCGAATAAATCAAATAACATATTTTATAAATGATGATATTTAAATTTGATAAAGAAATGAACCTTACAACGTTACATTACGTTACAATATACATATTACTGATATTCCTATTCAGTACAGAATCATAATTGCTACAATAAATAAATACATTTAATAGTATTTCCTGTTCTGTAGTCGTTAGCGGTTAGTTACAAAAATATAATGATTAGCATAGTTACCTAGGTACATAACCTGATATTTGAACGTCCATTGGCTGGAATTATATCAAACCAGAATTCCTTTGATAAAATCTGTCTGCCATTTTATTTGCAGAAACAATAGCATTACATTAATTAAATCAACAATAATAGAGAGAACAACGAAGAAATATTGTTATACCGAGGTTGTTCATTGAACCTATTGTTCAAGAATAATGTACATGCAATGCAAAGGCCTTTGAATGCGGTGTTTTATGTAAGGAACAAAAACAACCCACCGGTAATAAAACACCCTATAAATAAAATGTAAAAGAGAAGTTTGGTAGGAAATATTTATCGGTACTTTTTAGTGACCTTAAGAAAATTGTCGAGTCTACTTAGAGTTGCCAGGTGCGTGTCAATCACGATGAACTCGATCGCCTCAACAAAACGAAAGTATCACAAATATTTTTGGATAAGTAACCATTGGTGTAACTTTTAGTACTGATTGTGTAACAGTTCTTGTTTTAGATGTTCAAGCAAAATGTTACTATTAACATTGAAAGATATTGATAATAAGTATTGATACAAGTGTAAGGTCTCTTGTTATAAGAGTCCAGCTAGGTAGGTACCACCACAGTGCCAGATGTTCTGCTGAAAACTAGTTGTGTTAATTTTTTGTGTAGCGGTTTGAAATTCACTGTAGCTCGTGAAATTACATGAGCAAAGTAAATAACGAATGTCTCAAGGTAACGAGCGCAGTGTGGTGCCATGCAGGACTAGTCCTGGGTAACACTACAATTTATATGTGCGCAGAGTTGCCTGGGGGAGTGGCCTCTTTACAGTCACCTTCCCTCCGTTAGAGGGGATGACCGCCTTACAGACATCCCCTCCGAGATGTGCCTAAAGGCGTGGCACCAATGGGTGGCTCTAGATGGAGATCTTTCGAGCTCCTGGAGCCTCCCTTCGGTGCCGAAGATGATCACTCCGGTGGTTTTAGCCGGTAGGAGTCCGGCATGCCCCTCCGCCCTTTCCCGGGGCAAAGGAAATACATGAGGTATTGCCACCGGATCAATAAAAAAAAGGCATAAAGACAAAGAGGCGAATGATCGTCGCAAAAAAATGGCTTTGTGATCACTTTACTTCCGTGTGGTGTTCGGATTATGAATATATGACACTAAACTATAGGGATTACCAGCAGAGTTTCTTCTGTGGAACAACAGCTATTCTGCACCAGTACCTACTCACCTGCCAAAGCCTGCTGAGTAGGTACTGGCAAATTCTTCTCAAAATAATGATACACGGCATATATATATATATATATATATATATATATATATATATATATATATATATATATATATGGCTTTTGTGAGGAGTGGACGTTCTTTGGCTGATATGACCACTACAACACAATAGGATACGAAACGAACATATTATTGCTAGAAATGTAGTTTAAGTCATTGTTTTTTTCTTCCATATGCAGCTACGTAGCCATACTTTCGGCCTGAAGTGAGCGAGCACGAATATTCATTAGTTTTGTCACTTTTCGCGTATTCCCTAATACTCCTTTACAAATAGGTATTCATATGGAACTAGGTCGTGGTAAACCCAATGCCAATATGCAGAACTTGAAATTCTCTCACGCCTTTCTCCTTTGAAAAACGAAAACGAATTTCGCCCCGCATCTAGTTTAAAATAAATTGAGCAGTGTCCGCTCCGATTCTTCGTTTCTTAGATTGAATAATTTAAAATCTCAAATAATGTCTCATATATATTCAAGTTGATGTGTGATTTTAGATAATATACTCACACAGACACACAGCTAACCGTCCACTGCTGAACATGGGCCTCCCAATGATCACTATAATGAGCGGTGATAGAGGATATTGCCTGATCACCATCGCTTGGCAGGCGGATTGAAGATCGCACTATGTAGATTTAAGCATGCGAAATTCTGCTAACTAACCTCTATTTAACTTGCATTGTTGCATGGGTTAAATCTTGCAACTGAATGTTAAATCAGTTATCCCCAACCTATTGGGCTGAAATTTTGCATACACGTTTAGTTTGGATGTCAACGCATGGTTAGCTAAGTGATGTCATTCAAAATTCAATATAAGGTGGGCTCTCAAAGATGGTGGACCAGTTATTTTTTAATGCATCCCCATTATATGGGTATCAAATAAAAGGGTTTGCTGAGAAGAATACGAAAATAATGAATAAAAGCTTGTTTTTATTCATCTTTATAAATTACTAATTGTATTACGATATCGTAGAAAGAGCATGTGCATCGCCTAACGCCACCCGCAACACCAGAAGAGTGGCTGATGTGTTGCCTGCCACCCATTTGTCACTTTTTACGACACCCATGGATGGAGATTGTTGGTCTATTCTTTACACGAACCATAATATTCATATTACTTCTATTTCTTTTAATTATAGAATCATAATTGCTATACTAACAATGATTTTTGATAGTATTTCCTATTCTGTTATCGTTAGCGGTTAGTTACAAAAATATAAGGACTAGCTTAGGTATAAAACCTACACACCGAGCGACCCCCGGGAAGACGGTGGCGCGCACGTGGTCACGTGCCGCCGTGTGCGCAGCACAGCGCAAAGCGAGGCTTCGAGGGATCCTTTACAATCCTCCCTGAGGGGGGGCCCTGGGGGGCGACCATTTTACAGTCGCCTTCCCTCCGCTAGAGGGGGTGACCGCTCTACAGTCATCCCCTCCGTGATGTGCCTAAAGGCGTGGCACCAATGGGCGGCTCTAGTGTGATCTTACGAGGACCTGGAGCCCCCCTTCGGTGCCGAAGATGACCGCTCCAGTGGTTTTAGCCGGTAGGAGTCCGGCATACCCCTTACCCCTTATGGGGAAGGGCCCCAGGGTGAAGGAAGTTCCATGAAAAATTTCCACTGGACATCAATAAAAAAAAAGGTATAAAACCTAATATTTGAATCTATACTTTGTACACCCTACGTTTTTACTAAATTAGATTGTTTGCCAGCACAGTGCTCCAATATTTCAACGTCATTATTTAATATTTAAAAAGACCGGGTCCATTATGGACCCCCACTTCGTTTCATTCCTTTGTGAATGTTCAACTGTTATGTAGCGAATTGGTCAGTATTTTAGGTTGTATTTTTAGCGTTTCGTCCTGAAGTGTTGGCTGGTGACGATAAATTATAAAACATGGGTCCCTTTCATTTTTGTTGACAGGGGCTTGGTCGTGCTGTCGCGGCTTCTTTCACGTTTTACATACAGACGTGGAATGTTTTTACGTATTGGCTGATATTAAAGGGAAAAATAATTACTAATTCAAAGTAATTTGACTGTAAATAAATTAAATTGTTACTAAAATAAGGTCCCCATAACACAACGCATTAACTGCCAAAATGAATATGCGTGAATTGGAATAATTATGCCTGACTTTTATTCCCAACATGAATCAAATATGCTCACTAAATATTGTTTTACTAGAATGGTAAACATTTACACCACACGCTATAAGTTCTAATTGGCTCAAGATCAATCTAAATTGGACCATATACTGTCGCAGTAGGTTAAGGTGTGGCTGGGGTGACCCTTGGACCACCCCAAATGCCGCAAACATGAATACTTGATTTGAATAGAACTGTTCAAGGGTCTAATATTCTTATAGCACAAAATAAGAATGAAAATAGTTATTCGACACTGTATCAACGCAATTTGGTTTTGGATCATGTTTATCCATTCAGGCAATGATTTGGATTTTGATAGTAGTGCAATACAAGATTTAGGTTAGTTATCTCATTAAAAAAAAGTAAAGTTAACCGACTGGTTAACAAGAATAATATAATGTAAATTTAACTTTTAAACATGTATTTTGAAAATGGTGTGACTATCGATTAGACTCTCGGCCAAGAGTTCGATCTTGAGCACGATTTTATAAGGACGTTTTAGTTGTAAATTCATAGAATACAAAGTATTACTTAAATGAAAAACGTATATTATTGAATAATCCCGATTTACGCACTCATATGTAGTCATTATAATAACAAGGTGCATTTCTGATATGAGTTTAAATACAAGCCGATTTAAAAGTGCCTAGCTTCTAAAAATATTTTAGTTGCTATTTAGGTACACTAAACATATTATTTATCACCTCTTATAACAATTGGATGCCTTCCAACTAATAAATAATATACGTATCACTAAAACATCAACAGTATTTTACTTTTATTAATGTTACGAAAGTTTTAATTTTTGTAAAGAACGCTCTTTGAAAAGAGTCAATTAAATTAGGTTTGCAATACATTTCGTCACGACATTAAATCGTGATGAAATGTGTTGCAAACAGCTTTAACAAACGTTTTTCAGCAAATGCGCCAAGACGCCCCAAAAATAAATTATGCAAAGTGGATAATACCTTCTGGATACATAATGAATAATCGTGGTGTCGTATGCTACGGGCATTGTTAAGATAACTGAATAAATAACGGTTTTCGTGTCTAAGTCGACAGAGTGCAGCGCAGTAGTGGGATCCATATCGCTATAAAGTACTGATAATATGTGGAACGTGGTCACTCACTATAGGCCTCATAAGAAAGCTCAAGGTCACTCAGTGAGCTATGGAGAGAGCTATGCTTGGTATTTCTCTACGAGATCGAACTAGAAATGAGGAGATCCGTAGAAGAACTGAAGTTGCAGACATAACTTGAAGGATTAGTAAACTGAAGTGGCAATGGGTGGGGCACACTGCTCGTAGAACTGATGGCCATTGGAGTAAAAAGGTTCTTGAGTTGAGACCGCGTACCGGAAAACGCAGCGTGGGATGACCTCCAACGAAGTGGACAGATGACCTGGCGAAGGTCGCTGGGAGTCATTGGATGAGGGCGGCATGTAACCGTTCGTTATTGAAATCTATGGGGGAGATCTTTGTTCGGCAGTGGACGCCCTTCCAGGTTACATGCTGTGTGTCATCATTTTGGGGGGTCCACTTGGCAGGCGGGTTGGTGAGCGCAGAATAGATGCTGTTCTACAGAAAGGATTCTGGTGCCCACCCCTCTGATTTAGCATCCGCTAGTCGTCTTTCGGGGTGCTAAAATTTATTTCTAATTCGTAATCCAGACACCACATAGAATTGTTTAATTGAAGTCCGGTTAATTAGCCCATAACAGAGAGTTATAAGGCCATTATTTGACCATTAAACCATGTTTTGGTTTCAAATATTCTTGGTGTTTGGCTGTAAATAAGACAGTGGACCTCTACTAGCACTTCGTGAGTATCGCTTTTAGTAAGTACAGCTATTATAAGAATAAATAACATAATAAGAAAAACTACACGTTCATTTAACAAAAAAACGACTTATAGTTAAACTGAAACCTTAAACTATCATAAAAACTGCTCCAGCGAAAATAATTTCTCAATTCCACTGAAGGATCAAGTTTTCAAAGAGAATGTGTTATCTCAGTCGTTCTGACTAATGCTTTTTGAATCGCTCCTCGTGATATCCAACTTTATAATCTTGATCCCAACTTTTCGAATGCGAAGAGTAAACTGCAATTTCTCAAATATAAAGTTTTTTATGATAAATCGAACTAGAAAAATTATCAAACCCTAAAACAGATAACTTCGTCTTAGGTTTTAGCAAGTATTACACATTATAATAAAACACTTTTAAACGGATTCTATCGCGTACATTTTAGATTTTTGTTTTTCTGACGTTTCGAATGCTTTGCAGCATTCGTGGTCGCAGGATTCGAAACGTCAGGAAAAACAAAAATCTAAAATATACGCGATAGAATCCGTTTAAAAGTGTTTTATTATAACAGATAATTTCATTTATACGATACGTTTTTTACGTGTTTAATAAATCGAAATCTAATGGAATTCCAGCTATACTTAGAAATTACGTATGTTACTCAAACCATTCCGAACAGTGTCTGGATTACGAATATAAAATCACTCCATCTCCCGTGGATGTCGTAAAAGGCTAGCTAGGCGACTAAGGGAATATGAACCAGAGGATTAGGCAGCAGCGTTCCTTTTGTGCTACAGCAGCTACTCTGCGCTCACAAACACGCCTACAAAGCGTGGCGAGTACCAGCAAATTCCCCCCAAATGACACATGGCATGTAGCCGGTCATTGTGGAGGTTTATAGGGGGTGGAGAGCTTTGTTCAACAGTGGACGTTATTTGGCTGACATAATGTTACCTCAAAGCGCCCCCTCCTATAGGTTTTTAGTAAAAAAGATGAAATTACGACCTTTTCACTTCATTGAAACTCACTTGTTCCGAAGTGCGCGTATAAAAGCACTTGAGGGATGAAAAATGTTTGACTATTTTATTATTGACTAGTCTGCCCGCGGCTGTGTTTGCGGAACTTCTGTTATTGTTATACCCAAGTAGATTAAATTTTGAATTTTCTCCGTTATTAGACGCAGACTTAGACGTAGTATAGCTGTATTTTTGTTGTTTCTTTTGCTCTCGCAAATTAACCTTTGACTTAATTTTGTTCAGCTAGAAGCCAAGTATATTTCCAACCTAAAATTTGCTTTTGTGTAATAAATAGATCAAAGCATTTTCCTGTAACATTTTAGACAGTGAAATTATTGCTTGATTTAACAGCAAACAGAAATTGCCTGTTAACCAAGGTAAACATTATTCCTTATGTAAAGACTGTAGATACGCATAAGCATATACGTAGCGAATAAAAAATAAGCACCATATTACGCATCATTTAATTATGTGTGTAATGATCACAGACAGGATAAGATTATGTTTCAACTGATACAAATACCGTTAAAACACATGAAGAGCCGTCATTCGAAATGAAAGGGGCAAAATAAACGTGTTTATGAATTTTGAAATTGTTATTAACGATTCCTTTGTTTTGAGATTCTTCGTATTTCGATCCTTTTCGCGTTTTGCATGGTAAACGAGTAAAAAACGAGGCGTTTTAATATAATGATTCGATTCGTAGTGTCGTAGGTGGGTCAGGGCTCTCAGTGTGCGCCACACCGGGTCTCAAATATTGTCACACTTGAGTTATTGCTCTAGATGCGAGGTCTTACGAGAGAACCGACGCTTGCTTCTTAATTGCACTACTGGATAGAAATATTGCATTATTTATGTTATCCGTTTTACAAAGCATATTATTTTTGTCTGGCATTGCTATGATATTAACACAATATATAATTATGATCAGTGATGTTTCTTTGGTAATAATTAATATTAATTAAATATATTTGAGTGTGTCGAATTAGGAATATAGCACCAATCCAATTCCTTTCCTGGATGTCGTAAAAGGCAACTGCCCCAACTCTAAACCAGAGGGATGAGCAGCAGCATCCCTTCTGTGGACCAGCAGCTATTCTGCACTCACCAAACCGTTTGCAAGGCGTGGTGAATATTGGCAAGTTCCCCCCATAAATGATGACACGATGGGGCAGGCCTTTGCTCATCAAAGAGCGGCAGTTGGCAAATATGATGAACAAACCACGTACTTAACAAAACATATTTATCCAGTTGGAAGGATTTTTAACAACAATCCTTTTAAATATAAAACAGGTACCAACTCATCTACATACAATTATCCAGCAAAAGCTTTCTGCATTGTAGATTCTGCAAGATTGCCTATTTCTAATAGGAAACAGAACTGAATACCTAACATACATTTTATGGAAATGTAGATTGCCTCTGTGTATAGAGTCTACATTATACTATGATATTACATGAAGTTCTGATAAAAGCAAACCAACTAAGTAGCCAGAAAAAGTATGTACAAGTACATTATATTCAAACAAAACACAAAATTCAATTTGTCCAATTTCCCTGAGCCTAAGCATAAAAAACATCCCCAGGGCGTTAAAATTCCGCGTCTGAGAAACATATTACAAACTGCGCCATGGAAAAAACATTTCCTTTTGGAGGCACAAAAGGTAAGCCGATTATCTGTACCTGTGTCTCCTGCGTTCTCACCGATGTCATCGAAAACCACTTAAATATTTACAAGCTATGTACCGATATACATATTATTACTTTTGTTTAAAAAAACATGTAATAAATTGTAGACGGCTATATTTCTGTATCGCTTTAAACTTGAGACGTTGCACGCATTTCAAAGTGTCTTAGCGAGGGTGACCTCTCGCTTCCGGCCGTGGTTCAGTCCATCGTCCGGAGCGAGAGAGCGGGGGATGCCGTCGCTTCCTTTTGCGATGACGTGATGCACGCAAAGGAGGCGACTGTACTGCAGAAAACGTAACGGGCGCGGGCGCCGGTGGAGAGAAAGATTATATTATAACATTTAATATTATCAAAATATAGTAAGTAATATTCATATTATAATTAGAAAGCGGTACTCATTGACACAGTATGTATTGTGAGGAGGGGTCATTAGCCTGCCCGATGCTGGTTGATCACTATTTTATTATTTTAAAATCAGCTTTTATATATATTTAATAAATTTTATAAATATGTAGGTATATATTTCGAATAAAGCTCGGGGTGGTGTCTAATGGCGTTAAACAGGGAAACCAGCTCCTTGTTTTCAAGACGCGCGATAGTAAACCGGTACCGCACCTCTTGACACCCCGAGCCGCTCACGCCGTTGTTGCTCCCTGCCGCCTGTAGTGCCATTTAGCGGGATCATCTTGTGAATGACGAGTCACCATCTGCCACAGAATTTCACTTTATAGGTTGAAAGGCAGACGCAGTTACTCCCGATTTTCTTTAAACTTAATTATAGCACCCATTGCAATAAACCTTATCATTATAACTTCCATCTTAGACAATAGATTTACACCACCGGGGACAACCCGTGACTTCATTTTATAGTGCAGCCATGGAAAGTCCCCGATTAGTTTCCAATTATCTAAAAAAGGGCCTCTTCGTGTTGGACCCATGTCCCCGCGTAAGCCTATTAAAAGACCGGGTTCTTCTTTGCAAAGGTTACTAATGAAATGTGAATAGCGACATGTAGATAATAATAATAAATTATTTATTTTAGGCTACTTGGTGTTAGTTAGGTATTTATGTATACCTAACTAACTACCATGTACGCGTGCATGTATATTATAATAATACAGATTATGTTAAGAATAATAACAAGAACAATTATTTGTTAGTTAGTATAAAGAAACTTCGCGCTATGTCACTGTGCGATTTAGTGGCACTTGTCAGTGAAAGCGACGGAACACCACGCCTTGAGGCCAGAAGTCCTCTTGCATGACGAAGTGCAGAAAACACGTTGGTACTAGCAAAACGAACGCCTTGGAGTTGACGTTGCAGCGTGAATCAAGCCGCTGCGCTCTCGACGTGCAATCGGCGGTCCTGTGGCGCACGTACTACATAATGTCCTCCACATCAGTGGTGCAGGCGAGAGGTATACACCGGAGTGTTGGGCTTCGTGGCTCGTACTGTTATTTTGGACCCCGCAGAAACCGTGCCGCAGCAGTTCTTATTGGTGTCCTGACGGTGCTTTCTCTTTTGCCCTATCACAAGCACATCATCATCAGCCTGCTTCAGTGCCTTTTCAGACATGGGCTTCTTGGTGCCCACAGCGATGCTGGCAAAAGCTCTCGTTTACGCGGTGCAGGGAAGACCCACAGAGGCCGGAACGGAGTTAAAGGTTACACTAGGCGCACACACTGCAGGATCATCATTTGTTGATAACCGTGATCACGAAATTGCTGACGAGCAACTTGCCACCGATATATCCAAGTTGCCGTGTGGTGCCGGCTTAGAATATCACCACCCCAACTCCTCCCGCGGGCGTCGTAAAAGTCGACTAAGGGATTAACCGGAGGATGGGCAGCAGCGTCCTTCGAGTACATTAACAATTCAACTGCAATGCCAACCCGTCTGCCAAGCGTGGCGATTATGGCAAAACCCCCCAATGAGCCCACAACACACCCATATCGGTTGTTGTGGTGATCTTTGGGGCAGCCTGTGTCCAGCAGTGGACTTCATTTAGCCGAAATGATGATATCGAGGCTAGCTCCGCGACATATTTTTTGCGTTTGATGCATCCAATGGTGACCCAGTTCCACGCAATTTGATAATTTCATTGCGCAAATCGGTGTTTTGGGATGCATCTAACTTCTTCTGCCCGTCCGTTAAGCTTGTCTTCAGTAAAACGTTGTCTTTCAGAAGGCTCGTTAAGTCGCCATGGTCGACGGTGACGGAAGGGAATTATTTCAGTTCTTTGCTTCAAAATGTCATCAGGCTCATGCTCCGGGTCGGTCTCCTTCAACAGCGTGATGATGTCTCGTACGCTTTTCTTCGTCACGTCACGCTGGCGGGACACCATCTGGTCAGTCTTGTTCAGTACTCTGTAAAAGAGTAACTTGGAAGTGGCAATGTCAACCTCTTTGAAACTTGTTGAGCAGATCTAGACTACACGCCTCGTCCATCACATCCAGCTTCTGCTGCAGGAACGCCAGTAGTTCATTCGCACCAAGTTGTTGACATATGGCAATTTAAATTACGAGCGACGGTTTACGGAGCGCTAATCGATTTGAAATAAATAAACCGGAGCAACACGACTGCACCAAAACTCGGCTAATGCGAGACTGTGATATCTTGTAATATTTTGCTACGTCTTTACTGGTGGTAGGTCTTTTATTGCAAGAGGTCGGCTAGGTAGGTACCACTACACTGCCAGTTCCGATCGCAGTTGAGTTTATTTAAAACTCAACTGCGATCGGAAAATCGCCTGACAAGCATGGTGATTATGGCAAAACCCCCAATGGCACACAAGACAAACCCATACCGGTCATCGTAGCGATTTTTAGTCTATGTCCAACAGTGGACGACTTTCGACTGAGTTAATGAAGAAGATATTATTGAATCTGCGAACCAATTTTATAGAAACCTGTAACAATAATGTTGTCAGCATTTCGTAATTAAAATGTGTTGCTAACCACGTAACGTAATATTAACTTAGGAACGTAATATTTTTTATTCCCATCGGATTATCGGATTGAACAAACTCAACATTTCCCAGTTGGCGAAAGTTTTATATAATAATAAATTATGAACGACCCCAATTTTTCGCTACCTTTTTATTTTGTTGACTTCATTATTCGTTAAGTAAGTATACTTATTAAAAAGACAGAAAAAAGGGTTGAAAGATCAGCAAAAAATTATATCGAAAGGAAGTTTTTACTTTGGTTAAATATTTAAATATGAACCTGACAAATAAATGTCTGAAAAAAGTCTTGGCCAGCCTTTATTCGCAATAATATCAACGGTGCTTAGTAATAACTTTCATATGTATGTACACTCTCCGGGTGGTGGCCGGATTAAGAATTTGCACCACTTCTTCATCTCCTCCCGTGGATGTCGTAAAAGGCGACTAAGGGACTCTACACCGGGGGGATAGGCAGCAGCGTCCCTTCTGAGGAACAGTAGCCATACTACGCTCACCAACCCGCCTGCCAAGCGTGGTGAGTACTGGAAATCTATGAATGGGGACCAGACCCAGCTGGGTGGTTGTGAAATGAATGTCTGTAAACTGTACTGTGCGATAGTAGCCAGTTGCACACACTGATCGGTAAACGATCGGCGAGGTTAAACATCGCTCGGCACGGTCAGTCTATAGATTGGTGACCGCATAGTGGTATTTGAATTGAGCATCTTGGTGCTTCGGAGGGCACGTAAAATCGTCGGTCCAGGTTGTTATCATTAGACGGCAGTCGTTAAGTCAAGTCGGAGGCCTTTGGGCTGCTTGATCAACTCTAGCACAATGAACACTAACTACACGAAATGAAAGAAGAACTGTACCCATGATACAGAAGAAATCCAAAAAAATCTAAATCTTATGGTTCGACGAATTTCTTTTTGAGATAAATATGTTACCTATGTCGTTAATAAACCTTTCCTTATAAATATCTATATTGATTTCTTTTTTTTTGTCGTGGGAAAATCTTCATGGACTTCGTCCACCTTGGGAAGGGCGCATATCGGTCTCTTACCGGCTAAAACCCTACGGTGCCCTTCCACTAACCTCTGGCTGGGGGTGAGGTGTCCTAACATTTCAAAGACTCGCACATATGGGCCCGTCACTGTTTGACGGGCTGCGTCTCTGTACACCCTGGCCGGCCGCACATACCTTCAGAATGTATATTATTTCTTGATAAATCCGTAAGTTAAGGTACTTAGGAAACAAAATAAGATAAATAACATAAATCCACAAAGCAGAGGCTTCTAATTAAATAATACAGGTTAATAACGAACCATAACTTTTTCTTGCTACCATTCTTCAGTAATTAAGTGAAATATTTGAGAAAAATTTATGAAAACGTCCATTAGGTCGTAATTTATTAATTTATTCAACAGCGCTGTACGGTGTTTTATTGAGTTTCATATTTTCCGGGGTAATAGTATCGACGTGAAGTCGTGAACTAAATTCGGTAGAGGCTTCGTTTTATAGCTTCCGTACTTTATGGTAATAGGTACAAACTTCCGGTTGTTCCGCCACTGCTACGTCTGCTCACATTACAAATAAGTTAGTTATATCGACATATTATGAGACTCTACGGAATTAAACATTCTCGACTGTTGTAACAACGGGTTCCAAAGTAATTCAGTTAGGTCTAATTATATTATATGCATATTTTAACATAACGACGACACAATGATTTCTCTTAAGTCGTGGGTCAATGTAACATATCCGTGTGGTATCCGGACTAAGAATATAGTGTAAGTCGCAAAAGGCGATGAGGGGACTCTAAACCAGAGGGACCACCAACCCGCTCGCCAAGCGTGGTGAGTTCTGGAAAATTCACCCCATAATGACAATGACACTATAGTGGAAATATATGGGGGAGGCCTTTGTTCAGCAGTGGATGTCCATTGGCTGATATGATGATGATGATGATGAAGAAAACTGTTGTATAAGATGGACCAGAAAAAGACTGATCCCATCCATAACAAAAAAAAAGTCATACCAATAAAAAACGCGATAGTATAATTAGTATTCAATCAAAACACTTGCAGTTACATATGCACCCGCCATATAAACTTTCTGAGCGCGATGTGTGCACTACGGAGATGTTTGTACCGATCACCCGATTATATGGCAGGCACATAAGGCCATTGACCGCCAGTGGTGTTGGATTGACTGTGTTAGAAAACAAATGAATGTTTTGGTGAGTAACTAAGGTACCATTTTGTTACTGATTTTGGTAGAGACTCGTGGACTGGATCACATCCTTAGAAGTTACAGGTGATTAAATCAGCACTAAGTAAAGCTTCTAACAGTGAAAGAAGTTTCAGAATTGTTGCAACAGTTTCCGAGTTACACTCTCTTTTATTATATTAGTATAGATTAAGCGTGGCGATTATGGCAAAACCCCCCAATGAGCCAACAACACACCCATATCGGTCGTTATGGTGATCTTTTGGGGAGGCCTGTGTCCAGCAGTGGACTAAATTCGGCTGAAATGATATATTATATATATATATTATACCCTTTCACCTACACACCTACGTAATGTAGGGATCCCATTTCATTAATGGATACCCGATATATGTATACAGACATGTCTAGTTATATTATAAAGACAGGGTTTAAATTCGTTTGTTTATATTGTTGGCAACGTTAAGCCTTCTAAACGAATTTTTATTAATTTTTCAACATATTTAAGCTATACTTTTTCGGAAAGATTTAGATTACGTTTATCTATGAGTGAAGTGAGGGCGAGTAAATCATTAAGAATAATCTCATTTCCTCGCTCGTTATGATAAAAAACTGCCTGCATGATTGAATCTGAAATTCAATTCTAATGAGAAGTTACACCGTCAAACTTAATCCGCTAATCAACCTTCTTATAACAGTGTAAGTTCTTTATAACATGATCTGGTTTTAGCATATGTCTGCCTTTTATACGTTAAAGTAATGCTAAAGCCTAAAAATATGAGTAATAAAATTACAGCCTTGCATCATTATCCCAAAATTCCAATACCTGGGATCCGATACATTCATAAGTGTATATTTTTAAAGATTTCCTACGCTTTTTGAAGCAAGTAGAAAAGGCAGCAGGTGGGTTATTTATTGTACAAAGGTGTTCTCAATAGAGATACAACATAGGGAACGACCTTTCCGGGTGCTCATTCACCGAACTTCGTGGCCTTTGCTTGCACAATGGCTTGAATCTGAAGCCGTCGGTGGCGACACAGAAAAGTTGCTTGTTAGTTATCACAATAGTCCGCTATATATTGCTTGTATGTAGTATAGGAATGTCAGATAATACGGCGTTTAAAAGTATCCAATTAAAGAATTGTAACTGCAACTGTTCATATTACCTATATAGCTAATATGTTATTAACGCACATATTGTCAGGGATAGTGCAATATCGCGGAACTGACATTGGATAATACTGCGTATCTGACAAAAGTAGCCATTTTAAGATTTCGCGCCAAAGGATGTAAATATTCGGTTACAATGATTGGGATTGTAAGACATCATTGAATCAAGACCTCCCCTTAGATTTCCACAACCAGCAGTTACATGCCACCCTCATCCAACGACTCCCAGCGAACTTCACCAGGTCGTCTGTCCACCTCGTTGGAAGTCGTCCCATGCATTTTTCGGTGCGCGGTCTTCACTCGCGCACCTTTTTGCCCCAACGGCCATCAGTTCAGTTTACTAATCCTTTCAGCTATGTCGGCAACTTTAGTTCTCCTACGGATCTCCTCATTTCTGATTCGATCCGTTGATAAATACCAAGCATAGCTCTCTTCATAGTTCGCTGAGTGACCTTGAGCTTTCTTATGAGACCCACAGTGAGTGACCACGTCTCTGTTTCATATATAATCACTGGTAGCACACACTGGTTAAAAACTTTTGAATTGAGGCCTTGCGATATTGTTGACAAAAAGACGTTGAGAAGTTTCCCGAACGCTGCCTAGCCAAGTCGGCTACGATGATTGACCACTTTCTCGAAGTTGGACCTATCTAACTGGACAGTTTGTCCCAGGTAGATATACTCGTCAACAACTTCGAAAACATGGCTTCCAACGGATATTCGGATAGCCACGACATGGGTATTCGATATTGCCCATGTTCATTTTAAGGCCCACCTGTTGGGAAACTCTGTTGAGATCATCGAGCATTGTGTTGAGCTGTTGCAGCGATTCTGGCGTGACTACGATATCGTCGGAAAATTGAAGGTGAGTGATATACTCGGACATGGAGAAATACTGTTGGTTTTTTAAAATAAATAATATTATTTAAAGTATTTTGGTTTCAATACTGCGAAAGTGCTAATTATTTTCAAAGTATGAAGCAGTAGCTGTCAAAACAATATTGCGTAAGTGCTACTAATTAAAGTGCTATTTAACAAAACTCTCATTATTAGTAATTAAAGCAAGTATATTAAAACTTTATTTAACAAAACGAGGTCATTGGAGCCCTTAACAAAAATACAAGGTTTTATGCTCCTACTGTAAAATTAGGTCATCTGCAGATACGCATCCTTTACCATTGCTACTTCCGTGCTATTGTACTCGACGATATATCAATATACGTCGGTTTAACAGTAAAATATCTGTCGCCTAAAATAAACAATGTACTGTTTACTAAGTTTAGGTCTTACAACAATTAATCTATCTAAATTCCTATAGAATAGTGATATAAATAATAGTAATTTATTCATAGTATAGTAATTAAAATGCCGGCTCAGAATACCACCACCCCATCTCCTCTCGTGGGTGTCGTAAAAGTCGACTAAGAGATTAGCCGGAGGATGGGCAGCAGCGTCCTTCGAGTAAATTAACAACTCAACTGCGATCGCCAACCCGTCTGCCAAGCGTGGCGATTATGGCAAAACCCCCCAATGAGCCCACAGCACACCCATATTGGTCGTTGTGGTGATTTTTGGGGGAGGCCTGTGTCCAGCAGTGGACTTCATTCGGCCGAAACGAAGACGAATTAAAATACGTATTACGCCACAAATTTACCATTACCAGCAACATTTTATCATAAACCATTACATTTCGCTAGAAATTTTGTTAAAAATATTTCATGGCACAAATCATTATTTTAAAGACCTTGACCTTGAATACATTATCATGCCGAGTGACATGCGAACGAACATTGCATGCCATCTACACACCCAGTAGGTATATTTACCACGTCATTGCGCTTCAGGGCCTTACTCGCTGTGCCATGTGAAATAATTTCACGCACGGAATGCATTTTTTTATACAGTCAGTACGTCACACGATGTTCCATGCGTGGAATTATTTCACATGACATAGAATTAGAGAGTAAGGACCAAGTCTGCCATCTCCGTTGTCACTTCATAAGTATGGAAATTTTATTATCCTTTTGTGTTAAACACCCTAAAATTACTTCGCTAGGGACGCACGGCTAACATCAAGCTAGAGGCCCAGTATAAGTTAATCTCGTATTGTATAAGGCTTTCCGTACGATGAGAGATCAGCGTAAACTGGATGTATATCGCTTGACACGTAGGCGTGTGTCTTCTTGTCATTATAAAGAAACGTTTTTCAGCACTTGGATCAAAGACGGTGGTGGCCACGCCGCCTTTGTGCTCGGTTGGCTTCACTATCTCCAGAACGCGCGTAGTAAATTATCCCTTAGAAATAAGGTGAGAATTTACACCACGTGCATTTAAAGAAAGAAAGAAATTATTTATTTGGTCGAAAATGAGACACACATACAATTAATTACACAGTTACAAATCATAACACAAAGAAAGTTGGTATGTGCCTCAGGGTTCGCCAAAACGGATTTGGTTCAGCATATGTCAGACGGCTGCCTGACGCTGGTTTTCAACCAAACCGTTTGTGATTCACGGATGTGAACCAGTGCATTTATTTATATACGTAGGATTTATTTACATATGGGATAAACATAATAAAAATAACAAAACGGATTAAAAATAATAGGTATATAGTAGGTAAGTGTGCACATAATAGTATAATAAAAATAGTTTGTATAAAGACAAATAAATTCAAAAGTAGTGTAATAATTATAAAAAACAACTGTGACACTTTCGCCTCTTGTTTCGCATGTGACCGCTAATAAGTTAGTAAGTAATAAGTAAGTTATAAACGCATTCCACCAGCACACGCAACAAGAACACATGTCAGTAGCCACGCGTGCATTCACGTTCACTGTTCCCCACGTTCGCGTACACCAGCCTTACACAAGGTTATGTAACGTGCACTAAATAAATGAAATAAATTTGACCCATAATGACCTCTGCCAGCACAGTGTTCGCTGAATCCGCCCCACACAAGTTCCAAACCCTCCAAAACCGTTTCATGCCCAAGGCCACCGGAGCGCCTTGGTACATGCGAAATGATCAACTCCGTTTCGATCTTAACTTGCCGACCATCAGGCAATTTATGAAACCAGCGTCCAAACGCTATTTCGATTCTGCCATGTCCCACCCAAATCGCCTTGTGGTATCAGCCATCGATTACCAACGTATTAGTAGAGTACGCCGCGGGAGACACGTTCTGGTCAACACAGACTATAAAATCACTCGCCGCCGAGGATGCCCGCCTCACCGACATCGCGTTAAGCGGACACCACCGACAGAGGACGGCCTTTGGCCGATATGATGATTAATATTTTAAATAATAAATATCATTATAATAAAACACTTTTAAACGGATTCTATCGCGTATATTTTAGTTTTTTGTTTTTCCTGACGTTTCGAATGCTTTGCAGCATTCGTGGTCGCAGGATGACTAAGGTGACAGGCGTCGTTACAGATTTTAAAAAGTTATTTTATTTTATCTACCGTACAATTTTAATCAAAAAATTTGTTTCGATGCACGCAGTAATCACTCACAGTGTCTTGATGTTTTTTAGTGCGGTATGTTGTTTGGGACTAATAATAAATTTTAATTACTGGATTACAAACAGGTGGTACCTGCCAACCATCTTCTCTATTAAAATTAGGATGTTTTTTAATTTCGATAGCCTCACGAAACATTCTTGGTACATATCGGTTCTCTTTCGCGAGGACTTGAGGTTGATCAAAACGAAGATAGTGGTTGGGTTTGCCTAAGGCATGTTCACACACTGCAGACTTTGTGGAGCGTCTATGCTTGACGTCAGCTATATGTTCTTTTATTCGGGTGGCTATGCTACGCTTTGTTTGTCCTATGTATGACAAACCACAATCACAGTCAATCTTGTAGACCCCTGCATCTTGTAAAGGTAAGTGAGGTGAGTGTACCTAAGGTGAGCCCTAAATTAGTACCATCCGTGGCCAGTCTTATTGGGCAAACGGGTCCCTGACAGCTCTTTTGTAAGGGGCGATCAGCTATCGCCCGCAAGAGACTGTATAATCTGAAACGGAAGCTCGAACTAGGGTCGACTGGCGTTGCCCCCAAGGCCGGTGGTCCTAGTCCGCTGCCGACTTATTGCTTTGCTCTGACGGGGCTAGGCGGGTATGTCGGGCCACACCCCACTCGACTTCGTTGGCATCGTAAGCTATCCGCCGAGGACCACCAAACAGTGGTTTTTCCCTGAAGGGGCAAGTTATGATTTATTTGAAGTGATTGCTATCCGACGGGATGGATTGCGGAAAAAACACTACACGGTGATCACACACACTGATCGGGGAGCGCGAGCACAACACGGCCGTCTGCGGCGAGCGTCGTCTATTGTAAATAGTACAGATATAACAATTACGTAAAATGAATATAAAAATTAAATTTGTAAATATTAAAGGAGTTTGTAGTTTTGTTTTGTGTTTTGAACTTATCATAGAGTAAGCCTGACAATGCCTAAATATAAAGTGAAGCGTGCCCGAGCTGGAAAATTACGCTTAGTACTTACATTATTTCCGAGCTGTTTATTTTCGTTTTTACTTTAGTATTTCGTTCGTCGGTACTACGTAATTTTTTTTTTAAACCTAGGTCATCCTAACTGGTTCCGTCACTGAGATCCGGTAAGCATTTACCTGATCATCATCAGAACTTCAGAATGTTATATGTATAATATCGTAACACTTAATGCTAAATAAGATAACTGGTGAAACTCATCGCTGTAAAAATTTTAATATAAGAAAAAAAACGTATAAGTCTCTCAGAGAGCGAATAAAAAACAGGCAAAAACAATGACAACAGTGCGGCACATCTGTGTTTTTGCCTAATCTTAGGTTTTGGCGGTAAAGTAACAAATACTAGGTCAGAGGCCATATCATCAAGGTCATTGGCCAATGTAACATTATCCTATACAATGTATTATTAACCTTAACGGAACATTATCAGACTGCTTAACAAATATTTGTTCATACTTCATAGAAGTCTGTCATTATTTTGTAATTACGATTTCGTCGACGTATGTATTTCGTACGTTTGACGTGATCTTAGAGTAGACTGCCAATTGCTATGTGGACGATGAAGTACCAATACCTCCTAACTTAGTTTTTTTTTTGTTTTTGTTTTGAATGCCAATCAACGTAGAAAAACAAATTCGCGTGTAGTGGCAAAATCTCCTACCACTATATTTGCCTGTTCATACCTATATACATAAAACTAATAACAGCTGCTAAAATATTAGACTCCTATCTATACAAATAAAATAAAATTGAAATGTAGTATATTCAGTCAGATTACCCAAAATCGACATAAAAAACATGATGAAAGCTATATGGTATTGTTCTAACGTTGAATAGCGAATAAAATACCGTTGGAAAATAAACGAAGCACAATTAAAATTTTATTTTAGGCACATTTTTATTGTATTGACGTAGCTCGGTAGGCAGGAATTTAAATGCTTCATAGAATGTTAAATTCATTTTAGAATACGCCTGGATATTTTCATTTGTAATTGTTAAACCAATTTTTTTACATGCAATAACGTATTTTTTCGCTCAACGGTTCTTCAGTTTCAACTTTGTTCGGTTACTCAGAAAGCTATAGCTCTCCATTATATATCAAGCATAGCTCTCTAACTATGCTTGGTATTTCTTTACGAGCTCGAATCAGGAATGAGCAGATCCGTAGAAGAACTAAAGTTGCAGACATAGCTGAAAGCATAAGTAAGCTGAAGTGGCAGTGGGCAGAGCACATTGCTCGTAGAACTGATGACCGTTGGGGCAAAAAAGTTCTCGAGTGGAGACAGTGCATCGGAAAACGCAGCGTTGGACGACCTCCAACGAGATGGATGGATGATCTGGTGGAGGTCACTGGGAGCCGTCGAATGCCTGTGGCATGTAAACGGACTTTGTGGAAATCTGTGGGGGAGGCCTTTGTTTAGTAGTGGACATCCTTTGGCTGCTATGATGTTGATGAACGTATTTTTATGGGTACATAATTATTTCGGCTTCCAATCTAGATGAATAAAAGTATCCATAGGCATTTCATATTTCTGAAGATCATTAGGTACCTGAAATTCTTAGTGGTAGGTATCTTATTGCAAGAAGCCAGCTAGGTAAGTACCATTCCAGTACCTGATATTCGCTGCTAAACAGTAGTGTTTAAACTTTAGACATTACTATGCTCCGTATAGAAAGGCACTGTAGTTAGTGTTTTTTAAACCTTGCCCCACGCTAGGATTTGTCCTGTGTCATGGGTGCATTTACAGACACAAACGCCACACACAATACACCCAGACCCGAAACAACTACCTGCAGATCATACAAATATTTGTTCCGTGCGGGAATCGAACCCGCGACCCGGTGCGCAGAAGCCGACTGTATCAGCCTCTGCACCAACCGTGCCGTCAATTACTGGTCATGAGAGATTAAATAACGTTTTTACCGGTCGTCTGGAGAATCCAATAGAGGCCTCCAGCCAGGCTTAAAATTAATATTAAAATCTAAGCAACTTGCACTAAGGGGGCACCCTGCGGGACACGGACCTCGACTCAGAGCATCGCTGGGGATAACCAGCTATTGTTTTGGGGACAACTGGAACGGTATTATTTAAAACTAGCTGGGACCCGCGGTTTCACCCGCCGTTTTATTTGAAATAAATTAGATTATTTATAAATAATGTAGAGTAATTCGGCATAGATACTTGACATTGACTATATATATTAGATTTCATGGGTTTAGTTTTTTTTTTGCGTGGAACCTTAATTATTTTTCCCAAATAAAATTAGCTTAAGTTATTTCTTATAACATCAGCTATCTGCCAGCGAAAGTCCCGTAGATATCGGTCAAGCCATTTCGGAGATTTGCGGGAGCAAACAGACAGACAGACAGACCGACTGACAGACAAAAACTCAAGATTTTGTTTTTGTAGGGACCGTATATCATATGCATTTAGTAAAAAGCTGTTATTTTAACATTACAAACAGACACTTCAATTTGATTAAAATGTATTAGGGGACATTTAAAACTACAGGCTCGGCACGGGCCGGCGCGAGCAAGAGACGGGGGGGAGAAGTAGTAACTTGAACGGGATGGTGACGCGGCGATAGGCCGCGACGTCGGTGAGGCGGGCATCCTCGGCGGCGAGGGCGGTATTACATGAGACAACGCGAGTCTCTTTATGTGATCTAATGTAATTTTATCGTCTGGGTCGAAGATTAATATATATAATAACTTCACGTCTCCAGATAACGAGTGCTAGTCCTGGGTAGCTTTACAGATGTTATGGACAGCATGACGCTTACCACCAGACGAAAGACTTGCTCGTCTCGACACAAGTAATATAAAAAATCAAGGTGTGCCAACTTATGTGTCTAGCAATATTATGAAGAGAAATATGTTTGTCGTTTGTTTGTATAGGTAGTTAACCTTAAGACTTCGAGATTAATTCGAGTGGTAGTATGACTGGAACCACTTCGAAACTAGTCCTGCGGTCCCAGTTCCCCGAACCATTTATTTTATAATTTTTCTTCAAGAGACTGGGTCAGAATCCGAATTCGAGTACGGTTAAAAGAAATATTATTTAAAATAAGTACCTTGAAATTCGCTCGCCTCTGCAGCTATTATAACCTATATGTTTGTGTATGACACGACATGATTTGCGTTTGTACTTTTACTTATCGTTATTATTTTATAAAACTAAACTGCACATAGTTTGTGGTCGGATTCGGAATTCTGGATTACGGATATGTCTGTTTTTTTAGCCAAACGGGCTGAATTTAAAAACTCGAATTCTGATGATTTTGGATTAGATTGATTATTACTTTCGGCCGTCAGTCGACTGATTTACAAAGACGATCGGGTCTAGGACCGGGGTTCAAGTACCTACCTCGTAGTTCCAGTCACCTGACTACTCACCAATTCTAACTTTCTTTTTCTACATTATCAATACAAATAAATAAAATAGAAGTGTCTGTTTGTAATGTCAAAATAACAGATTTTTACTAAATGTATATGAACGTATAAACGGTATAACAAAAAAAAACATTTTCATATCTTTTGTCTGTCTGTATGTTCCGGTTAATCTCCGAAATGGCTATACCGATTTTGATGGGACTTTCACTACGATGGCTACTTTTATTTTACAAAAGTGATCATGGGTCCGCGAAATAAAATTAAAACCCATGAAATCAAATATGTATACCTCCTAATTATATAGTAAATATATATAAACAATCCGATTTCTCTAAAAATAAACGGTAACTTATAATTGTCCACAGGGATTAATAAATGTCCACAGGTGTTTCATATTCCCGTGGCGGTGACCGCTTTACTGTCACCCTCTCAGAGATGTGCCTATAAGCGTGGCACCAGTGGGCGGCACTAGTTTGATCATACGAGGACCTGGAGTCCCCCTTAGGTGCCGAAGATGACCACCGCAGTAGTTTTAGCCGGTAGGAGTGCGGCATGTCCTTTCCCGGGGCGGATGAAGTTCATGTAGAATTTCCACTGGGCTCAATAAAAAAGGCATTTCATATTGCCGAAGATCACTAACTGGAATTCAAGGTGTGGTTATAACATGCATAAGGCAATACAAAGGTACAACACACAGCGTCATAACTCAAATTAAAATTATGGGTACACTTCACAACATTCATCAAACCAAACAAATTTAGACATGGCCTATTTTGTACAACATTTTTTTTCTCTCTTCACAAAGTTACGAAATAATTCTGCTTCTTTTGTGAAGAAAGTATTTTAACATACTAGACGAAACGGATTTGACGTTTGGACTTTCTTGCTTCATCCGGAACTTGAACAAGTACGTGAATAATGAAACGGGTTCTCTCAATTGCCAAGTAATTTGTCATTTGGCATGATGTAAAATCCGGAAGCAGTGAATTTAATTTCGCAAATAAAATGTCTGACTCCTGTAAAAATTCCGGGTGGGTAGGTTACTTTATGTTGTACTCTAAAAGCCTGTTTTATGATTGCTCGTAAAACAGCGAGCCTCCGCGAGCCAATTTCGTTCTTTAATTAGGGTAACATTTTTGTTTTACACGGAGAATCGGAATGTATACGTGTGTAGTAGAAGACATTGAGGCGTATAGTCAGACTAATGTGGCATTATGTGTAGTACCGTGTGGTGTCCGAATTAAGAAAAAAACACTATTCCATCTCCTTCCACTGGATGCCGTAAAAGGTGACTAAGGGACTAACATGAGGGATGGGTAGCAGCGTCCCTTCTGTGGAATATAATAGCCATACTGTGTTCACCAACCCGCCTGCCAAGCGTGGTGAGTATTGGCAATACCAATCAATTTGAATAAAACGTAAACCTCTTTCAAGTTTTCTTAAAACTTAGGTGCCAGAAATGTTATTGTCAATCCACAGAAGTAATCCTCTTTGCCATATTTTACTCGGAATACCAGACAATTCGCTTTTGGTTATTATTTTCCTTTAATATTGGCAACAAAAAGATTACTTACTGTCTTTGTGAATAAAAATATCATTAATGTGAAATTTATGTTTAAAAATGTATTCGGTATTTAATGGTCTAATTTACAGGAAGTCTTGAATGAAGATTTTTTTAAACCATGATCACTAGGATTTCCCCTGTATCGTCAGTATAGTTTACATACACAGGCACAAACAGCAGATCCGACACAACTATCTGTAGATTATACAAATATTTGTTCTATACGGGGATCGATCCCGCGACACGGAGCGCAAAAAGCTAATCGCTGAACCATGCACCATCCGTGTCATCAAACTGATATGTAGTTTTATTTATTTGCACACAAGTGGACAAGTGGTGAAGGCTGGACACAAGTCTCCCCCAAAGATCGCCACAACGCCCGGTCTGGGTGTGTTGTGTTTAGCTATAATCTTGACTTGGCAGGTGGGTGTGCAATCACAGTTGAGTTTGTACTCGAAGAACGCTGCTACCCATCCTCCGGCTAATCCCATAGTTGCCTTTTATGACAGTCATGGGATGAGATGGGTTGTTGCTATTCGTAGCCGGCACCACGCGACACATGTACAAACAGAATTTTAAAAAACTGTCGCTATTTGATATTGTATACTTACGTACTTGTTTACGGTTAGCGGGTTATTCGTAGCCTTGGGCTGAGGGTTGGATTAAATTTAGCAATCTGACCCAATAATGTTAATAATCCGAAATCGGCCTTCACGTGGAAATAGCTGTATAGTGACGTGATCGTGGGCTCGTACGTTATTAATATATACGGCGGTGCATTGAGGCCTTGACCCGGCCTTCACCGTTCACCCTCCCCGCACTCCGCACTCTGGTATTAACCAAGATTTACAAAATTGTATGATATATATCAGTTTTTAATCCCACACAGCCGAATAATTTAATTCAGGCATCTCTCCAGTTGACCTTTCCGAAATGTGACTTATGTTCCCACAAAACCGACCGCATGACGCAACGCCATGTACATATTTATATTGTGTTGAAATGGCAGATGACAATGTCGTTTTATCTAAACAATATATTCAAATATAATTTTCAAAAATCGAATACCTGCATGAATTGATTTAAATTGTAGTACTTTTTAATACAGCAAAGAAGTATCTGTTTGTTATTAAAATGTAGTCCAAGACAAAATATAAGTATTTTAACAATTTCTTAATATTATACCAAGCAAGCCAATAAAAAATGTTGTCGCGGCTGTTTTGAATATTAATGAAAGCCGTAACTCTCTTCTTACGTAACCTAAAGTTTTATATTCAATCTTTTACTTTGTAATATATTTTTAGCCTAGGTCTATTATTTAACAATGAAGCATTTCTCCTGAAGTTACGGAACATATGTTTTATTCACATTTATGAACCTATATTGATTCATGCTGCTTCTTGTACTCTAGAATAGAAGACGAATATTTACCCGACCGCAAAAGTAATGTAGATTAAAAAAATGATTGAGTTGTAGGAATTTAGATTAACCTTAACCACAGAAATACTTCGGTGAAAATGAGCCCTTCGGTTACAAGTGTGGAGAACATTTTTTGAAGAATTATACTAACCATAAGTGCGTCTCAACGCGTAAAATATCGAGAAAAGATCAAATAAGCAAATTAAAAATACGTTACAACTCATAAAATAGTAATATATATAATTTTTATTAGTTTGAGAAAAACTGATATTAGATAATCTTCTTTTTACGGGCTACCGGGCCGGCGTGGGGTGGACGAAATTAGTTACGACTATAATGGTCTCTCTTCACATCTTGTTGCCAATATGTAGCGACCTGCCCACTGTGCCCCTAGTACGTGTTTCTTTTATATACTGAAACGTAATAGTAAACTACACGTTTACCGCGATCGGCGCGGCGATTGACCCGCACCAAACTGATTACTCGATCGGCGCGCAAACGCCGTAAACGTCTAGTTTACTATTACGTTTCGATAGTTAAAATAAACTCGTACTAGGAGTACTGATTAGCAATGAAATAGCGACTGCAGAGGCGAAATCAAGTCGCACGATTGGTTGCGCAACGTCAATAAAATGTAACATATTATCGCACTTTGCCCTCCTGGTGCTATTTGTCATTTTTGTCATGGTAAATAGCTAATGCAGAAAAGCGTACAACTCACCCCCGGCTAGAGGTAAGAAGAAGGACACCGTGGGGTTTTAGCCGGTTTGGTCCCGGCATGCCCCTCCGCCCTTCCCAAGGCGGAGGAAGTCCAAGAGGATTTCCCCAGCAACTGCATCCTTCTGCCGGATTGTATAGTGTATGTAGGCCCTGCAGGCAGGGCTTTGAGTAGGCCCCTTTAAACAGCAATTAGTAGAACTTACAAGAATGCCTTTTAGTTTCAGTAGACAGTCTTTGGTTGTCGTAGTTGGATTGTTGTTCTTTGACAGATGCGACTGCGAGTTTTAACTTCACGCCTGCCGTAACCGTCTGCTAGATACGTATCAGCTCCCTGAACAAATCTATCAGTCACCCCACATCGTACATAATGGACAGGAAAGTAAGTGTGTGTGCCATGTTATGTGCGTACCGCATTCACACTATCCTTGAAGCGAACTGAATATACTTAATTTGGCTAGATTGATTCTGGAGCGGCCAGCTTCGGCCTGAAATTGGTTTTATATTAGCCACTGCAATTCGTATCCAGGGGGAAAGTGTTCTGTTTGGGATCATGAAGTATGTATACGTCATTATAACGGTAGCCTCCAGTAAATAGCTATAGCTAAGAAAAAGCTAGTGAATCCTAATAAGACTCAGGAGATGTAGCCGCAGTTCCATGGCACCAGTGCACAAGTGAATACTTCCGATCCCCTCAGTCTTCTTCTATAACCTCGAAAGCGAAGAGTTGTTATTACGATGACGCAACTCAAATATATCTGAACCGATAATAGGGCCATAGACAAATATTATGTAGTTTATTTTCTCTTCACAAATTTACATAATGCGATGCTTAGTTCTTATTTTACACAGATAAATACAATTTTTGAGAGAAATGCCGCAGACAATGCCTATATTAGAGGTCAACAGGTCCCCACTCCACGGATTATACAGAGCTTGACCGTTCAATCGGTAAAACCACGAAATTATAAGTTTTATACTTATGAATTGGAGGAAGAGAATTCATGAATGTATTTCTAACAATAGGGGAGTCTATTATATTGTGAATTTGTCAGTGCGTGTGAGCCGGTTTGTGTATGTGTTCGTGTGCCTGGGTGTGTGTGCATGTGCGGATGCGTACGTCTCCGTAAATGTATTGTGATTGGAGGTAATTGTGTTCGTACTACTATGTGTTTCACGTGTGTAAGTGTCGTAGTCGTATCTTATCTCGCAATAGTTTAGGCCATAGATAAAGTTTCTTACGTGCTACTAAAACTATTGCTAAGTAAGTGAATATCTAGCAGTATTTCTGTTCATTTAGGCATAAGAACCACGAATAAGGTTCGAAATAACGCTGTCCTCTGTAATTATGGCTGCGAAAATTGTAGAGTAGTGAAGGAGTTTTGGTTCTCTTTGTACAAGTAAGCATTGAACCGTCCAACTTTGTGACGCAAACTGGATTACAGCAGTCAAGTTTTGGTATAATATGTTTTATTAGAATAATTTCTGCATTGTTATGTTTATGTGTGAGAATTTTACCAGTATCCAACTTCTAGCTAACAAACAGGTAGAAAAAATATGGTTACAAAAGCTTGATACTGTAGAAACTTAATGTGTGATTGGGTCGGCGTATTATAGGTACGGGAAGGAACTTGTGTATGAGCTCGGAATTAATAAACACTAGCGACTTCTATATAAATTTATTTATATAGAAGATAATACGATTCACTTTTTCTACAATCGACCACCGTACTGATGGCCGCCGAATTCATTCTCTTCATTTATTTTCTCTGTCAAAATGTTCTCATGCAATTATTTTAAATAATATCTTTTTATTTTTTGCGACTAGGATTTTCTCCCAAAGAGTTTGAACTCTATTACATCAGCTACGCCTCCAAATGTGTATGCACTGGATTAAGAATGCAATTCATACACAAGAATTGAGAATATTTTGACTCATCCTGCCTATCCCCTAAACCAAGCATATTTACCTTTTTTTTTTTTATTGGTGCCCAGTGGAAATTCATCATGAACTTCCTTCGCCCCGGGGAAGGACGAAGGGGTATGCCGGACTCCTACCGGCTAAAACCACTGGAGCGGTCATCTTCGGCACCTCAGGGAGGCTCCAGGTCCTCGTATGATCACACCAGAGCCGCCCACTGGTGCCACGCCTATAGGCCCATCTCGGAGAGGGTGACTGTAAAGTGGTCACCCCCCCGGGGGGATTGTAAAGGATCCCCCAAAGCGTCCCACGGCAGCGCGTGACCACATGCGTGCTACCGTCTTCTCTTGGGTCGCTTGGTGTGGGCACGCAGATTCCCCAATCTACGCACCCGCGAACCCAGAGGTCCCCTGCCTCGCAGCAACGGCAGGGGGTTTCAGGCATGTGGGAATTAGGCGCCAGGGCGGTTGTTACCCCGGCGCCGTCTCCTCCTTCTTCGAGCGGGATCGGCCCTCTCCCGATCCCGCTCTGCGGTCTCCTTCTGGAGCATGACTCTCTCACAGAAGGAGACCACTGCATTCCAGTTTTCGTGCTCTGCCAACATAGCCGACACTACTGCTGGCAGAGAGAGATCTTGCCCGATCCGATCGACCAGGATCCGCCGCTCGGCGGCCCACGCGGGGCACGCCTCGAGCGTGTGCTGTGCGGTGTCCTGGTCGCTATCACAATGGTGGCATTGTGCCGTGGCCTCACGTCCTATCCTGTGCAGGTACGCACCGAAACAACCGTGCCCGGTGAGCACCTGCGTCAGGCGGTAGGTGACGCGCTCGCTCCTCCTGAGCCAGGCTCCAAAGAGCGGCAGGACGGCCTCCACGACGCAAGAATATTTACCTAGCAGGTGAAAATATTAACAAATGGTGAAAATGTCCTTTACAAGAGGATAGTTTATAATATGGCATGCATATTGTATATACAATGCTTCATTTGCATTAAAACTTATTAAATACTTATTAAATATCAGTGATACCATATTTTTAAACTTCATTGTGATAAAAACACCAAAAAACTCACAATGAATTTTCTTAATTAGAGAAAACTGCAAACAATCTTAATAAGGGTCAAATCAGCTTCATTGTACCTATTGAGGGCCGTTACAATACGAAACTGTTTTAAAAAGTCGTCAAATGGAACTTGGTTCAATCCGGAAAAAAACTCGAATTCTCCATTATTCGCCATTACTAAAGCTGTTGAAAAATAAATAAAATTTCCTATCGCACTTATCTTTATTATCCGGGATTTATTCCTTCTATTGAATAATTATTCCAAGCGTCTTCATACGCGGCGCCTCCACCAAAATATGTATAAACTTAATGTGTGATTGGGTCGGCGGCGTATTATAGGTACGGGAAGGAACTTGTGTATGAGCTCGGACTTAATAAACACTAGTGACTTCTATATAAATTTATTTATATAGAAGATAATACAATTCGCTTTTTCTACAATCGACCACCGTGCTGATGGCCGGCCGAATTCATTCTCTTCATTTATTTTCTCTGTCAAAATGTTCTCATACAATTATTTTAAATAATATCTTTTTATTCTTTGCGGCTAGGATTTTCTCCCAAAGAGTTTGAACTCTATTACAATACCTTAATCAATAACTACATTTCTAAACACCATAAATTATTGGATAATCATTTTTCAGGCAATACATTAAATACATACATTCACTATGGGCTTAGTGCCTAAAATAGACGATTATTATTATGTCTCTCTATTACACGGGTTTATATCCCCTGTAAGGGGGAACCCGGTCTTTTGATAGGCTTACGCGGAGACATGGGTCCAACACGCAGAGGCCCTTTAGAGAATTTTAATCTAAAATGTAATGGGACACTAACCGGGTACTCTCCGTGGCTACACTATGAAATGCAGTCTCGGATTGTCCCCGGAGGTGTAAAACTATTGTATAAGATGGAAACTACAATTATTAGGTCTATTGTAATGGGTGCTAAATGGATAACATACTTCTAAAACCTGAAAAAACGGCGTCTGCCTTTCAACGTTTATAGTGAAATTCTGTGGCAGACGGTGACTCACCACTCACAAGATGGGCCCCCTAAATGGCCACCACTACAGGCGACAAGGAGCAACACCGGTGTGAGCGGCTAGGGGTGTAGAGAGGTGCGGCACCGGTTTCACCATCGCGCGTCTCGAAGACTCGGAGCGGGTTTCCCCGTTATTACGCCATTAGACACTTCCACCCCCGAGCATATAGCTCTGGCGGCCCCCCTCTGATCGGCCAACTAAGGCAAGCCAGAGTTGAAAATCCTGCGGGCACTCATGGGGTTCCACTCCAACCAACCAATAAAGGCAAGCGGAGACGAGGCCCTGACCGACTCTCTGGAGCATTCGGGTACGCAGTGTCGCCACTCACATTCAGCTCGCCACAAACTGCCCTGCGTTCTGTAAGCTACTTAATATACTTTTTTTTTTCTTATGATATACTTTTTTTTATCATAAGGTATGAAGAAATCAAGCAGCTACTTTAATCTGCCCTCCAGGATTACCTTATCCCATGGTGAGATAACGTTTGCCCAGAGGGGTTATTATTATTAAGAATAGAAAAACGCTTAAAAACCAAACAAATTAACTAAAACAAAGCACGTATTCAACATTGCAATCTTAACAATACAGGAGTAAATAACTCCTGTATTAATTCCTGCTGTTGGCTGTACAATCCACTCGCCAATTGCTACGTATGTATGGCGAATACCTAGCAACTGGCAACAAGAACAGGGATGGAGTAATAGATTTTGACGAGGGCCTTTTACAATATTTTGGCAGGCCAAGATATTAATATAATGTTTTTAGAATAAGACATGCTAGCACCAACCTGTAATAAATTAATGTTTTAATGTGAATTTGCCAATACTCACCACCCTTGCGCTTGCTAATGCTTACACAGGCGGGTTGGTGAGCCGTTTTGGCCACTGTTCCATTGAAGGGACGCTGCTGCCCATCCCTCTGGTTAAGTCTCTTAGTCGCCTTTTACGACATCCACGGCAGAAGATGGAGTGGTGCTATATTCTTAATCCGGACACCACACGGATAAGGCTCTATGTGACTAGAACGAATGCGCAAAAGGCACTCAAGATATTCGCCAGTCACAATTTAAGGCCTTACCTTAAATTGTGTTCAGAAAGCTTCATTGCTGAAATAAAAAAATTGATGGCTCGTACTGATTGCGGCATGAATCGAATATTGCAGGCCAGACTTGGCCCGATGGCCGCTATTTCCCTATCCCTGCAATGGGAAGTCGGTTACAAGCAAAATACGTACCCGTTTCTAAAATTTAGGCGACGTGTCCCTGTTCTTTGTGGTGTACTATTGCCCGTACAACAAAGGTGAAAACGTGTAAAATGAAGTTATTTTACCGTTAAGTCGTAAACCGGCACAATGTACGGTACGTCGTTTCATGTCGGTCGCTGTGAATTTGGGAGTAGCAGTGATTTCTGACCGTTCGTGTTCTTTGCCTTTTGTACGACTGGATGCTAATTTATACATAGTGAGAGCACTTGTGATGTAATTTTCACGTGTTTCGTTTGTTGTTTCAGGTGTAGGGGGCGCTCGAAAGAAAGGTCATGTAATATGGTATGTCGTTAGTTGCTTAAGTTTTATTATACGGTAATATATTATTTACGTTTGGGAATTTTATGAGCCATTACCACTTGTGTTTTATTTTCTTACATGTTGATTTGTTTGATGTACTTGTAAGGGTAATTATGTATAATGATATAGCTTTGTATATGCAATCAAAATTACCGTATATCTTTTAGAATATCATGAGACATTTACCTCTTATTGGCTCATATTTTCTTTGACGTAGTCTTATTTATGTACTTATTTTAGTAAGCATGTATGCATGATAGCCTAGTGGATGAACGCTTGCCTTCCATACAGATCGTACTTCCGTACGGATCTCAGTTCGATTCCGGCCCGCACCTTTAACTTTTCAGATTCATGTGCGGATCAGAATTTTACTATTACTTGCGTTAAGACTGAAGGAGAACATCATGAGAAAAGGCCTGTGACCAGCAGTGGGACAGTAATGGGCGGAATATTATATATGTATGTTACTATGTATAAGCAAAAAAAAATTAATTGTACCTCATTTACACGAATATTTTGTTAGTACTTATACTAATCTCATCCTACCTCCTCTCAGTTTAAGATATTTTGTTACAGATTCTATTAAATAGATTTACGTAGAGAAAATGAAATACAGCCTTCGTGCTGCGTTCACTATATTGAAAAGCTAGTACTGTGATTCTGAGACATGTCACTTACATTTATAATGACGTAGAAGAGTTATATAATGGCGATGTGTTAGTATATTATGGGAGCCGCATGGAGTCGCGTGCGCAGATGAATCATACGCTGCCGACCAAGCACCGGCCTGAGGCAACCTACAGGAGCTGCTCGCAGTCCTTGCCGCTCGATATTCTGTGAGTATACTCATAGCTTTTTAGCTTACAGGATTAACAAGGATTTTAGTTAAACACGTTATTATTATTAACCAACTAACTTAAGATATCATCCCACTGATAATTATTCCGGAATACTGACATTGTTTGCATCATTAGACGTGGAATTAATTCATCAAATTGCGAGTTATGTGGAATACTTGATATTATCCAACATTTATTAATTGACTAAGTGTGCCCCGCGGTTTCGACCACCGTTTAATTTAAAAACAGATTATTTAATAACAATTTCGCAATAAAATATTATACATATTTCAATATAAAAATTCGAAATAAAATTAATTTCAATTTTCGCGGATTGCTAATTTTTTTTCTACTATAAAAGTAGCCTAAGTTACTCCTTAAAACATCAGCTGTCTGCCAGTGAAAGCCCCATCACAATCGGTCCAGCTTAGAAATTAGCCGGAACAAACACACAGACAGACAGACAACAGCATGATGTGTGATGAATATTTGTTCAAATATCGAACCGTAAAACTAAAGCCAATAAGCCAACGGCATCCCCCACTCTAGTTAAAAACTGGCAGCTCATCCTTCATCATCCCTGCGACCCATGCTAGCGCCGACCCGTGCCGAGACTGTTGTTCAAAATATCCTTATAAATAACTAGCTGGGACCCGCGGTTTCACCCGCGTTTAATTTGAAAGAAATTTAGAGTACTTCGACATAGACACTTGACATAGAATATATGTATATATTGGATTTCATGGGTTTTATTTTTTTGTACGGAACCCTAATGATTTTTCTAAAATAAAAGTAGCCTAAGTTATTTCTTATAACATCAGCTATCTTCCAGTGAAAGTCCTGTCAAAATCGGTCCAGCCGTTTCGGAGATTACCCGGAACAAACAGACAGACAAAAAATTTAAACATTGTTTTTTTGCTGTAGGTACCGTATATACTTTCATATGCATTTAGTAAAAAGCTGTTATTTTGACATTACAAACACACACTTCAATTTTATTTATTTGTATAGATTAAATAATACCGATCCAGCAGTGCCTTATTGTATTGTTTGACCCCCCCGCAACGTCCTAAGCCGAGGTCGGTTTGCCGGCCCAGTTGCTTTGTACGTAATTTAAACTACTTTGCCAGATGCCTGGTTAATCAGTCACATTTCGCTGAGATGTCTGCGAGAAGCCCAACATAAAACACCTTTATCATCATCAGTCCGATAACATCCACTGCTGAAGATGGAACTCCCGATAGCCGAACCTTCATACTTAGAAAACGCTAGGCTAATAACTATAGTCGATTAATCCTTGTAATAATAATCGATGACCTACTCTTTTCCACTTACGTATAAAGTTCGACATGTAAGATATACTAGCATTCATTTTTATGATCAAGTGATGTACCTATTAATGATTGATTAATCGATCTCATTAAACTTTCTATCTAACAACGTTCCAACATTTGGAACGTTCAATCAATTGTGTTAAATGTTCGATAAAGCGTAAATTTGAACGTGTTTATGCGGAAAATTTATCGATATATAAACAGCAATAATTGCCTTTCATGACCATGATCATCCTATGACGGAATACAGACATACAGACCTCAGGCTGTAAACGTCCATTGCTATATATGGACCTCTCAATGGTCACTACAACGAGCGGCTATTGCCATAATCACCACGCTTGGCAAACGGATTGATGATCGCGGTGATGTTGTTCTTAGCGGGCACGCCGTGAAAGTGGCGGTACGACCCGTTGAGGAGGAATGGCTAAAGAGGCGGCATGGTTCCCTCACCTTCCGGCTGATGCAGATACTCTCAGACCAGGGTGTTACGGGAAGTATCTGTGTCGCAAAGGCCAATAAGAAACGCCTGGCTGTCGTCACTACGGATACTGCACGGAGGACACGGCGCAGCATACGCTGGAGTAGTAGTATCCAGCTTGGGCAATGCAGTGCCGTGATCTCGTCGCGGCGGCCAAAGCCGATGATCCCTCGCTTCCAGCCGTGGTTTACAGTCTATCGTACGAAATGGGAGCGCATCGGATGCCGTCGCCTCCGCTTGTGAGGATGTGATGCACGCAAACGAGGCAGCGGGGCGGAGACCACATCTGATTCTCACTGTATAAAATCGCACCCGTCGCAGGTACTAGCGGAGAGCGCTGACCGATCTTCAGCCTCCATGAGTTACGGCCTGTGGGTGAAGATTGAGGGGCAATCCGCTCAAAGAGAAGCAGTCCCAAAACTGTGGGGCGTAGTGTAGCGCGCCTCTTTCAAGGAATGTGCGGCCGGCCAGTTCGCACAGAAACGGGGCCCATCAACCCAAGTGATGGGGTAATACCTTCCAGGGGAGTGGTCCATACTTGCATACTTGCACAAGATAGGACGCGAGGTCACGTCACAATGCCATCACTGTGGAAACGATCAGGATACCGCACAGCACACGCTCGGAGAGTGCCCAGCGTGGGCTGCCGAGTGGCGGATCCCGGATGCGGTCGTCTTCATATGGCCTTGGGGGTCGCGAGCGCGCCTATTGGGAAATTTGCATGCTCATACCGAGCAACCCCCGGGAAAACAGCGGTGTGTATGTGGTCAAGTACCGCCGTGTGCGCAGTACAGCGCATAGCGAGGCTTCGGGGGAATCCTTTACAATTTCCCCGAGAAGTGCCTGGGAGGGTGGCCTCTTTACAGTCGCCCTCCCTCCGCTAGAGGGGATGACCGCTTTACAGTCATCCCCTCGGAGATGTGCCTAAAGGCGTGGCACCAATGGGTGTCTCTAGATCGAGATCTTTCGAGTTCCTAGAGCCTCCCCACGGTGCCGAAGATGACCACTCCGGTGGTTTTAGCCAGTAGGAGTCCGGCATGCCCCTCCGCCCTTTCCCAGGGCGTAGGAAGTACATGATGTATTTCCACCAGATCAATAAAAAAAAGAATTAAAAAAAGGGCAGTGGTCCAATGCCTATAAGGCGGACATCACACCTCCAGCCATAGATAATTATATTGATAATATAAATTATATATTGATAATTTGATTCTTCAGATTCCTTCTCACCGTACAGGTTATATTTCCAATTCCTTCTCGGTCTCAACAATCAAACTATGGAATGTGCTTCCCCTTGATTTCAAAAAAGCTTCTAGTAAATTTGCATTCAAGCGAAAAGTTCAGGAATACTATTTGAAATCGCTGCACTCCTGCAATTGACAATTTCGTGCATCGTTATTATGATTAATAAGATATAATACGTACTGTATGTAGTATCTTTTATTTGATGTATTTAGCTTTTGTATATATTTTACCGTATTTATAGTATGTACATTTGTATGTATGTATTTTTATTATTGAAATGTTAGTTTTTTGTACCTCTTTCAATGTATTTCTTTTTAACCCAAAGGTTGACTGGTAGAGAATGCCACATGGCATTAAGTCCGCCTTGTGTACCACCATTGTACATGAAAGTGTAAATAAATAAATAAATAAATAAATAATTGCAAGGAACACCGTGGGGTTTTGGAAGTCGATGAGGGTTTCCCTACAACAACAAAAAAGGGTGTTGTTATTAGCACATCGGAGGATGCTGCTGCCTATCCTCTTTATATCAACTCTTAGTAGCCTCTTACGGCATCCATAGGTGGACAGACTGGTATATTTTTTGACGGGAACCACACACGGAATCTTGATACACCTTGACGATTACGAGAAGGCCTCCATTATATTATTTAAGGGCCTTTTTATTTTTTGTCAAATTTTGTTTGCATAAGGATAACTTACCTATATATACATATATGTGTATCTCTATTCCACAATAATATTTTATTTATATCTGTAATTGGGACAGTACCTTTTTTTATCTGGGCCAAATTACAACTTTCTACGTCAAACAGTCTGTGAACAAAAATGGTGGTGACAGACGGACGGACGGTCAAACACTGAGGTGATTACATTTTATGCTTCGAAATGTTCATTTTTGCCAAGTCTGGTTAAAAACACTAGATAAAACCGTGTCTGCGGTTTTATTGCCTTTCCAAAAAAAAAAACGATGTAACGTTGCATAACTTTACAGCAAAGGACAAAGTTTTTAGTTTGTTTCAACTCCTATAATAGTTATTTTTTTTTTTTAAATGAACCACCACAACACTGTGTGTCTAATGCTAGGTTATCACGAGTAATTGCTGTAAGTTATTCATTATATGTCACGTTTTATTACATCGAAACGCGCGTCCAGTTTTATCAGTTCACTATGAAAAATATTGTTTTTCTTGTCTTAGACTTCTCTTTAAAATATATATGTGTAGTGTTGTGGCTCTTCAAAGTTGGCAATTAGCTCTCTTTAGTAATTTGCTTATTGGGAAGGTTGGTTACTTTAATTCTTACTCAAGGCAGGTAGGTATTCTAACAGAACAGAATATTGTAGGGTGTAATAATAAAAAAATCGGGTGTGATTTTGACGTTATGTCCTAAAATATTTAATTCTGGATTTCTCCGACAACTTTCCAATTGGCAGTGAATCGAAATTTTCAATTATTTATGTCTTTTCCTTAAACAAGAATTTGTGTACGCTTGCAAGCATATAACGCCAACTATATAAGTCCATTTACAGATGGACAGTTTGGTCTACGAATTCTTTGAACTTCTGCGCATCAATGAGCTCCCCTGAAGAAGGAGTTTCTAAGATGACCGAAAATCTTTGAAAAAGTTTTTTATCTACACCGCTCATTGCAGGACCTGCAACAAACCTTCTGGTTGTATTGCCGTCATTGGCTGTACGATGTCCCTGTTTTACGATAAAGGCGTGTGGCATCAATGGGTGGCTCTAGTGTGATTACGAAGACCTGGAGCTCTCCTTCGGTGCCGAAGATGACCACTCCAGTGGTTTTAGCCAATAGGAGTCCGGCATATCCCTTCGCCCTTCCCCGGGGCGAAGGACGTTCATGTAGAATTTTCAACGGAGACCAATAAAAAAATGAGACTTCTTCGGGCCTTTTGTTTAAACTTGTACGAAACCCCATATGTGTAGGTATTTAACTAGGTACCTACTTAGAAAGCTGAAATGATGATAAATTACAATAATGTTGTGACGTAGATGGTTGCCGCGGTCGTCGTTCCGGCCGGCCGAGGGCGAGCTGGCAGACTGCGTGCTGGTGGTGGGCGTGTCGCGGCCCAAGCTCGCCGCGGCGTTGCTTTCCGTCACGCTGCTGTCTCTGTTCCTCACCTTCCATGTGCTGTATGACAGCGCGCTGTACAGCATACAGGTAAGAACATAGCGGATGATGGTGACATACACGCTCGGCGCGGTTGTTGTCACTCACGTTTCTGTATATTTTCGTCACGTTCCATGGGCTGTATGACAAACATTTAAAAGTTATAAGTTAGATGTCTTTAATTAACAATTTGCAATCGTAACTCCAATAAAATGTATTTGTTAAAGTGAGTCTAATTACGACTTTGTCACGCGTATAAATAAATAACTTTATTACTGGCTGGTACAATCGGTTGCTCTACAGCAGGGATTCCCGAGGGTCGATATCGGTTTCCCAGGGGTCTTAATAAACGAAAACTGATTTTGGGGGTCGACGAGGTCTAAAAATCGAACCCTATTAATAAACACAAGTGCTTATTTGAAACTTTCAAGATACTGCATAAGTTGTGTTACGTGTACCAACTTGTTATAAGAATGACAATTTTTTTTGTAGGAATAGGAGGATTAGGTATTGGTAAGTATTTTGTATCAATGTGAAAACTAAAAATACTAGTGAGAGGATTCTTAAAGTATTTTAGCTATGTGGTCTGACGTATCAGTTCATTTTGGAAAAGGGGTCTCTTGCCCTAAATAGTTTGGTAATCCCTGCTCTAGAGCCTTCATTCTCGAGATCCCTTTTCGGCGCCAGAGATGTCAACCCAGGTGGTTTTAGGCGATAAGAGTCGCCGGCATACCCGTCTGTCCGCTCCCCGGGGACGTTGGACGTATTTCCACCGTTATGAAAAAGGGTACAGTCTAGTCGGTCACAAAAAGATCTTAAATATAAAATAGCGCCAAAAGAAATATTTGCGACCTAACTATATATTTCCGTAGCCGACTATTCTAGAATATGTGAACAAAGTTTTATTATGTAAAGTAGGTACAGTGTTTGTTTTTATAGCTACGTTGACACTTTTGTGATATATTACACGTACGAAACACGTACCTTGCTCTAAAATGAACACATTTTACAAAAAGTTTCCTTCCAAAAAGATTCATGGCGTACCTAATAAATGCACATTTCTACTTAGGTCTCATTATTTCCCTACAAGTTTGCCTAGGCCGCAAGCTGGATACCTTCCCAACACGCATCAGGCCATAAACGGGGTACGCTCATGCAAATATTTCATTGCATTTCATGGGATTTGTATCTCTAAATAGGTAGGCACGGCCGGTCTTTATGAGGACAAGCCTCTCAGGGGAAGCTGGCCTTGACACCAGCCATACTGCAGTAACCATAATAAAAATATTAATTGCTCGTTTGCACGATCTACATATTTTCCAAGCGCACTTATTTTTAGATTACTAGAAAAAATTATCACAAGTCACAACACTCAAATATACGTAATTTCGTAGCTTTAACTGGTTAACGATATTAAAAACACTCAAGGGAAATAAATATGCTAAGCTTTTATTTTAAACTAGCTGGGACCCTCGGTTTCACCCGCGTTTAATTTAAAAGAAATTTAGAGTACTCCGACATAGACACTTGATATAGAATCTATATATATGTATATATATATTGTTTTTCAAGGGTTTTTTTTTGCGCGGAACCCTATTTATTTTTCTAAAGTAAAAGTAGCCTAAGTTATTTCTTATAGCATCAGCTCTCTGCTAGTGAGTCCCGTCAAAATCGGTCCAGCCGTTTCGGAGATTACCCGAACAAACAGACAGACCGACAGACAGACAGACAGACAAAATTATTAAAATTGATTTTTTGTTGTAGGTACCGTATATACTTTCATATGCATTTAGTAAAAAGCTGTTATTTTGACATTACAAACCGACACTTCAATTTTATTTATTTGTAAAGATAACGGAAATATTTTACGAATATAATTCTTTTCGAATTTTAAATGACTGTTTAAAAATATTACCTACATCATTGATATTATTTGACATTAATATTATTCTTTTTTATGCAAAACATCCTAGGTATTATCATTATTTTTAAATTAATATTAGGAATTAATTATTTACAGCTAATTAATTAATAACTTTGTTTATTTAATGTAGGTAACTTATAACCTTGTAAATGTGAGTAACTACGATGTGGCTATCTATGTACACATATAGGTATAATTACTTATTCTGACTGATTCATCAATGCAGAGCCTAAACCGCTGGGACTACAATGTGAAGGAATTTAAATTATTCTTCCCCTAATGTTCTCAAATGTAATTGAAAGTTTGTATGAAACTCCGTCATTTTATGAGTTAGATCTATGAAAATTGGTATTTGGTTCAAATTGAAGAAATCGGTACGTGTTTCAGTGTTTTTATAAGTTGTACGCTTCATGGGGTAAAAGAGGGCGTGAAAGTTTGTATGAAGAATCCGTTATTTTTGTAACCGCGGGCGACTGCTAGTATATAATATATAAAGCGGCGTTTACGTTATCATTATCACGCTCTTTCGCCTTCATTACCTGCTGAATGCTCGTAGTAAAATGTCCCTTAGAAATAATGCATCGGGCCAATCATGACCCATGCCAGCGCAGCTTTCGCACACGCTGAATCCGCCCCACTCCATAGATTCCAAACCCTCAAAATCTATTCATGCATAAGGCCTCCGGAGCGCCCTGGTTCATTTCGACTTACATACATGAAACAAGCGTCTAAACGCTACTTCGATTCTGCCATGTTCCTCTCAAATCCCCTTGTGGTATCTCCTGTATTAGCAGAGTATGCCGCCCGAGGCACGCCCTGGTCGACCCGGACGACCAAATCACGATAGATCACATGAAGAGACTTACGCTGTGTTTCATTCTCTCAACACCCGACCGCTTTTCCGCCGTCGCCGTAGAGGATGCCCGCCAAACTGATGTCGCAGAGGCCTATCGCCGCGACACCATCCCGTTCAAGTCAGTACTTCTCCCCCCGTCTCTTTCAGAAATTAAGTCTTAATAAATTCAAGTCCATTATAAAGCAGAAATTGTGTAGAAAGGGTTTCTATAAAGTTACAGAGTATATGGACGACAAAAATGCTTGGGATTGAGCTGCTCCAATGTTCAAAGGCCGAAAAAGGTCAAATTTACATTATTGGGTTTGATGTATCAAATACCATTGCCATTAATTTTTATTTATTTTGACATTTTTTTATAATGGATTATATTAATTCATATAATGACATTTGATTATCCTTCATCCTCGATTTGTTTAAATGACATCAATTACTTGGTTGTGTTTTCTTTTTTACGTTCACTTTATTTATATTTGAAACTGTAAGTGCGAGGACCATGTAGATTACTAATTTTTTTTTTTTAATTGACGTGATAGTTGTCTGGCAGTTTAGGTATGTCATGCTCACTCAAGTGTCCTGCTGATGGTGGCGTCGTGTATCGGGTCGCTTAGTTGCCCTACAATATGGTTGAGCTGAGCGACGCCGATGCATGCGTCATGCTCGTGAACGAGTGCTGTCTGTTGGGATTGGTCAGCTTAATGCTGCCATGAAAATATAATCATATTTTTTTCTATATATCAGGCTTGTTTAGTGTGGACTTTTTAAGAAGTTTACTTTTTTCTGCACATTACACACATTTACATTCTCATTATTTATTTTGAGAACAATGTAACCAAAAATACTACAGTATTTTTGTTATTGTATTGTTACAACAATTATTATGATTTAAATCCGTTCTTCTCCATAGGAAATCAACATCTTGGAACGCGGCAACTAAAGTCTTGACTATTCATAAGTGCCTGCATATGGTTTTACATGTATAAAAATATTTTTATCTTATCTTATCTTGCTCGCCGGGCCGTGCCGAGCCTGTATTAGTAAATGTAAATACATTTTAAATAACACCAATCCAGCTGTGCCCAAAACAATAACTTGTTATCCCCAGCCACGCTCTAAGCCAAGGTCCGTGTCCCGCAGGGGGCGCCCTTAGCGCTGTTGCGTGGTGTAGTTGCTTAGATTTTAATATTAAATTTAAGCCTGGCTGAAGGCCTCTTTTGGCTTCGCCAGAAACGACCGTTTAAGCAACAACATTTCCAAGTAATGTATGCAAGAAGCCAATAATAATTTATCATTATCACATTCAATCTTATTATCAGATTATCTTTAAATTATCATCAAATATCATCTTTATCATTATCACTTCAAGATGGCTTTAATAATAATTTATTCAACAAAAATATTCAAATGTATTGTTACCAAATTTCAAAAAGACCTGACCCTGATTTTCCTTTTGGTTAGAAGAGCTCTATTCCAAAATGCACTAAGTTTTTGAACAGAAAAAAGATAAATAATAAAATATGTAACTATATTTTTTTAGTTTGAGCTTGGTTATACAAATAATCTTTGTGATATGAATATAAATAAAATTTGGACTTAAATGATATAGTTATGTACTTTACTTTTAATAAATTTTATTTATAATATATTTATTTAAAATCATAATTTTATCCGTAGGCGTTTTTTCCTTCGGACGTTCGGAACCCTAAAAATAAACAAAAGGACAAATACATTTAAAAACCACACATACTACGTTTTAGAATAGAGGTCTTCTTCATCTTAGAGGTTATCATGTACTGAAATGCCGTCTGTTGTTTTTTTATGACATGTAAAAGTGTCTAATCTATCCCCTTCTACTCTCAATTCTAATTAATATATCTAATAATAACTTTCATTGAAAAGCATAGCGTATAAAAAGTACATACTTCATCAGTAGACATACATTCACAATACAAGTCTTTCCGATATCATCTACAGAAACCCCTAATACGCCCACTCTAAGCCTGTAATGCTCAACTATAAATTGCACGAAGAACACGCTCACCATATCGAGCTAGTAAGCATCAAACCCTTTCAACTAAGCGGCTTATTTCCCTCAAGCTAGCCTGACTTCCGCAGTGCGTGGCTTGCCGTGTCTTGAGGCGTGTCTGCCAAGCCCATGGCACCACAACACTATAAAATAGAAATACAAAAGTTCCACTCCAAGCAATGACCGATAGGGATGCTATTAGTCGGTATTATTGGTAGCTATAAGCTAGTAACGTTTGCATTATGAAGTCGAAATACAACTCCTGGTACTGATTCTGAAAATTGAAAATTAAGCAAGGAAAACACCTTCAAATCATACCGAAAATAAACCTTACCAGTTGCGAACGCGCATCGAGAGGGTTTCGTACGATGACTATGTTATCCACCATGTTTTTTAAATCTGACCTTAATTTGTTTGTGATGACTAAAAACAGTATTTACGTTACCGGCTTGTAGAGGGAAATTGCTGAATATATAGTCTATTGTTGAATTTTGTACCAATAATTTATCCCAGGAACAAACTTAACATTGTAGTTGAAAAATATGTTCTCCCATGCACTCCAACCACAAATGTAAGTTTGTACGCCTAATGTCGAAAGATTTATCATGTTATTTTAAGACCATAGACTTTATAAAGGAGCTCCTGTAATCTATAAGTAAGCTATTTTCGGTATATTACTAATATTTTAGTCGCAGTAGTTTTGGAGTGGGGTATGGTCAATTTTCATATATTTTTCTAAATATCTGTAAAATTATTTATACCTAGTAAAATTATAAAAAGGTGATCCATGATTATCCCTTTAAAATAAACTCCACTATTTTTTGTAGGACCCTATATATTTACCAAATAAATGTACCTATGTATAAGTTAAATATTTCCTTATGCTAATCGAAATTGTAAAGTTCATAGTTATTTAAATAATTCATACAAACTATTCAGAAAAATCTCCGTATGCCATTTTCATATGAGCCTTCTGCACATTCCTATTTAATTCCGGCTCGTAATCGTAATTAATGTTCTGAACCGTACCTACTCCGCAGATAACATAGGTACACACCACCCTTTTTATGACACCCTTGTTTTACAATGTTACTCAGTTTTACGACATCAACAAGTAGATGAAACGAGGAACGAGGAGGTACGGTACATAAAGATATACATATATATTGTACTATGGGCTTCAATACCGGAAGGGGAGAATGTAAAATGTTGTCGAATATACGAAAATTTTAAGAAAAGTTATGAGGTTTCCTTTTTAGTACCCACAATATTGGTCATATAAATAATTCATAGAAATGCATAACTCAAACTTGCAGCAGTTTATTTCGGAGTTTCTTGGCGGCTTTTTTTCATAGGACCTTATCGTGGCTCAATCCTCGTGGGCTTCCTCCACCTTGAGAGGGACGGAGGGGCCGGAGTTTTACCGGCTAAAACCCCACGGTGTTCCTTCCAATTACCTATGGTTGGGGGTGCGGTTATCGCCGTGTCGACATTAGACCGCACTATTGGCAGGATAGGCCTGCCACTTGGTCTAAAGGGCCCCCTCTTTCAGATCTCTGTGCGACACGGCCGGCCGCATATTCCTTCAAAGGTTTGCGCAGAACACAACGCGCCGCCGTCTCAGGCCTGCTTCTGTTCGGGCGATGGATCTGCCCTAGTTGGCCGCCCGCAGTCCTTATGGGCATTACATTGCCCAATGACATTGATAATTTGATAAAAATCTAGTATATACCCTCTCACACTTAACTCATTCACACTTCTCCTCCATACAAAGAGAGAAAATGCTTACCAATTTTACTTTTTGTTAAATACACTGCCAAAATAATTAAACTAGAATTCTGTTGAAAACTGACTAATGTCGTGTTTATCATCTAGATATTTAAAATTCGCGGGGATTCGTGCTGGCATCCGAAATACAGGGTACGCTTAGTTCGGATACACTATGCTAATAAGTACGTTTAGTACTTAGAAACAGCCTAAGACATATTGTTGTTCTAAGTTGTAGAAAAATACAATATTGATATTACTATCTGTTTCTCTCTGTATCTCTTCACGGATTCATCCGGTGCAAGGAGGCACCCGGTCATTTGAGTAGCTTACATGCGGGGACTTGGGTCCAACACTTACTTATTACTATTATTAATGCTCAGGATCAACAATTGGAACCTTGCAACTTAAATTCTAACGTATCGTAAGTGCCAGTAATTGATTTATTTTAAATTAATAATTTTACTATTGACTATATATACGTACTACAGATTTCAGGTCAAACCCACAACACTTGGAAATTATTACCTCACTGATTAATTGAACAGAAGGATAATAGAAGGAAGGAGATCTATAATTTTAATTAAATACGTGGAGCGAAACCGTTCTCAGTGCCAGCAAAATGAACATTGACTGACACGGCAACAGATTAATATTAATTCTGTTCTATATTACGGCGATATTCGAGATATCGTGACGTCATAAAAATAACAGCAAAGCTCAATACCAATAAGCACGAATAAATGAGTTTTACTTCTAAAATGAATGACAGGTAATTACGCAATTCATCTCTTTAAATGTTTTTGAAAGAATGGTATTTTTGTGAGTTTTCCCGCGCCTCAAACTTTAGTCGATTGGAAAGAACGGTGAGGAACTGGGTGTCTAAAAGGCCACAGCTCAGCAAATGTTACAGATTGCCGCAGCACTGATTTTCAGCTAAAGCCTCAGATGGCTAATGGATTGTGGCAGAATAGGAACGCTTATGCACAACAGTCATATACAATCGGTGCTGGTTTGAAATAAACTTAATACATATTAGTCAATATGCACAGAATGATATAGCGATCAACCTCATATAATTCTGTGCATAGTGTCAAATTTTAATTATTTACGAATAGTTAAATTACAAATTGGTTAAAAATGCGTAGTCAAATACTTGTGAGAGAATTAGTAAAAGAATATAATCCAATATATGTTTATTATATACAAAATATAGAACAATACAAATTCAATAATTGATGTTTTAATCTAAGTTAAAGATAAGCACAGGTCTTTTAAATACGAGAACATTGAAAAGATATATGTATGTATCTTACAGAGAGGGCAGTTAACATAGTAATGTCTTAGGTTTTCGCGATTATTACTCATTTTATATTACTTTTCCTCATACAATCGTTTCCTGCAATGTCCCTCCCACTGTGTGACTTTATGCACTCCTCTTTCTTTGTCCAGTCTATTCTTCTGTGGCATGCGGTACCACTGGAAATCAGGATGGCCACTAAACTACGGAAATACCTCCACAATCCTTTGGCAGAATCATTTCAACGTTGATCTTTATTATCATATAATTCATATAAATATATATACATATATGTTATTCTGGTGTATTTTATACTATTATTATTATATATGTACGTATATTTATACCTATTTGTAATATTTTACTGCTTTAAAAATGTTCTCTCCGCCTCTGTACAAATTGTGTTCATTCATTTCATTCATATCGGCCATTTATAAGTCCACTGCTGAACAAAGGCCTTCCCCCATAGATTTCACAACTGTGTCATCATTTTGAAATTGTGTGTAAAGTATTAAATAAATAAATATAATAAAACACCTTAAACGGATTACATCGCGTATATTATAGATTTTTGTTTTTCCTGATGTTCGAACAATTTGCAGGGTTCGTGGTCGCAGGATGACTAAGGTGACAGGCGTCAGATTTTAAGTGAAGTTACTTTATTTTATCTGCCGTACAAGTTTAATAAAATTGTTTCGATGCACATAGTAATCACTGTCAGTATTAAATGTATAGTCTATGGTAATCACTCACAGTGTCTTGTTGTTTTTAGTGCGGTATGTTGTTTGGGACTTTATTATTGTAATAACTGGATTCCAAACAGGTGCAAACTGCCAACCATCTTCTCTATTAAAATTAGGATGATTTTTTATTTCAATTGCCTCACGAAACATTCTAGGTACATATCGGTTCTCTTTCGCGAGGACTTGAGGTTGATCAAAACGAACATAACGGTCAACATGCCTTAGGCAAATCTAAAATAATAAACGTGTTTTACTAATGATAAATGATCGTTGCCGTGTGGTGCCGGCTCAGAATGCCACCACCCCATCTCCTCCCATGGGTGTCGTAAAAGTCGACTAAGGGATTAGCCGGAGGATGGTCAGCAGCGTCCTTCGAGTACATTAACAACTCAACTGCGATCGCCAACCCGCCTGCCAAGCGTGGCGATTATGGCAAAACCCCCCAATGAGCCCACAGCACATCCATATCGGAGGTTGTGGTGATCTTTGGGGGAGGCCTGTGTCCAGCAGTGGGTTTCATTCGGCCGAAATGATGAAATGATCGTTATTTGGGAAGTAGGTGTCAATTTTTGTCAAGAAACACTTTTACTCGTCAATAAATCTAGACGAAACTGGCATTTCCTTCTATGCCTCTCAGAAGAAATTCGGAAACAAACTCGGAGGTTTTAGTTTATATTAAAGATTATCGACATTGTTCTTATGATCCCGTTGATAAACCGATTATCTTATAAGCTATACTGTTACACATAGTTTCATGTATCGCAGTATGTAGTAGCACTATCTACTTGAATTATGCAGAATACTTGATATTCAAGCAGGTGCAACATGAGAAACAGTGGTATCACTTAATTGACTTAACCCGTATTAGATGTCCAATAAACGTAGGCTGCAGCCCACGTTTATTGGACAGAGAAGAGAATAACAAGCCTTTGACAACAAGCAAGAGACACAATGTGTAGCTCTGTGTATACCTTTAATACAATTTTGTTTTACACTTATTTTTATTTTAAGTTTTCAGTATTATTTTATGTGTCTTTGTTTGTAAACAAATAAATATGTTTCTTTCTTTTCTTTGTTAGATAAGGTTATTGGTTAGATTTATTTCCTGATCATTTTTATTCTACTAATACTGATGTTATATTAAAAAGCAATATCATAATTTTCAAACCCGCAAATTTACGTCACAATTGGCTAGTTCCGATATTGATATATTTATTTATCATGGTTAGGAAAGTGGTACATAGGAATACATTCATCATATCAACCAAAGGACGTCCACTGTTGAACAAAGGCCTTCCCAATACATTTCCACGAATATGTCGTCATTTTGGGGATATTCGCCAGTACTCACCGCGCTTTGCAGACGGGTTGGTGAGCGCAGTATAACTACGGTTTCCACAAGGCATGCTGCTACCCCATCTGATTTAAGTCGTGCGTACTAATAAGGAGTGGAACTCATTGCCAGAGTCTGTGATTCCCGATCGTTATAACCTGGGATTCAAGTCACGAGTGAACAGGCTTCTTTCAGGCAAGCCTGCATCATCGTCGACCGCATATTTGCCTAACACCAGGTAAGATAGTGGTCAAACGCAAGCCTATTCAATAAAAATAAAAACGTGTAAAAAGTCCCTTAATGGGCCTACTCAAAGCCCTGCTGCAGGGCTCTACATACAGTCTCTCTGACGGATTGTATAATGTGAATGTTTGCAGAGCCAATATTTATCGACTCTGCAAACATTCACACTATACAATCCGGCAGAGATACTGTATGTAGGGCCCTGGTCGCCTTTTACGACATTCATAGGAGAAGACGGAGTGGCGCTATATTCTTAATCCGGACACCAAACGAATAAATTACAATAGCAAAATCTTTTTTCTTAGGTTTTCTTTTTAAATACGTTGCCTCACACTCGGTTTTATCCTGTGTCGTGGGTGCGTTTACAGACACAAATTTCACACACAATACACCCGAAACAACTAACTGTAGATCATAGGAATATTTTTTCCGTGCGGGAGTCAAACCCGCGACCCGGAGCGCAGCAGCCGACTGTATCATCTACTGCACCAACCATGCCGTCTTAAAATAAAAATAAATGGACAAAAATAACTGAATTACACTCCATTATGTTTCCTATTCACAAAATTTCAAACACTAACAATATTTACTGGCATCCATCTGCAAACAACGCGCAGTACCTAAGGGTCGGCCCTACGCGGTATTGGCGAATTGCCGCAGGCCACTGCCAGCACGATCGCGATAGTTCAGCGAATAACCGCTGGCTTCCGATGCTTTTGCTGTTGTCTGCGTTACCTGCCGCGGTCTCGATTTCGTACGAAACAAATGTTTGTATGGCCTACTGATAATTCCGGGTCCAGGTGTTGTTGCATGTGAGATTTATGTCTTTAATTATACTCACTATATAGGAGATCATAGTGTGGGGTTTTGATTATTATCAGAAGTAATAAATCGAATTACGAACCATGCAGAGCTGGTGCATCCATTTTGATAAATTACCTATGAATATTAAATAATCACACCCTCATCCCATGGGTGTCGTAAAAGCCGACTAAGGGATTAGACGGAGGATGGGCAGCAGCGTCCTTCGAATACATTAACAACTCAACTGCGATCGCCAACCCGCCTGCCAAGCGTGGCGATTATGGCAAAACCCCCAATGAGCACACAACACACCAATATCGGTTGTTGTGGTGATCTTTGAGGGAGGCCTGTGTCCAGGGGTGCATTTCCCTAAGCTCAAACATCCATACATCCTTGAATACAGAATTGAAATAACGGTGATAACCCAATTTGGGAATCGTTAAGTCTGGTCCTCATGGTTGTACTTCTACAACGTGTCCTTGAATAGCTTCAATCACGTCTTAGTGAATACCAAATTGGTTTTATACCGTTATTTCGATTCTGGGGTGCAATTCTCTAAGCTCAAACATCCATACATCCTTGAATACAGAATTGAAATAATGGTGATAACCCGTTTTGGTATTCGCTAAGACTGGCCCTCAAGCCTTACCTTCTGCAATGTGTCTTTGAATAGCTTCAATCATGTCTTAGCGAATACCGAAATTGGTTTTACACGGTTATTTCGATTCTGTTTTTAAGGATGTATGGATGTTTGAGCTTAAGGAATTGCACCCCTGTATTTAAGGATGTATGGATGTTTGAGCTTAAGGAACTGCACCCCTGTAGTGGACTTTGTTCGGCCGAAATGATGATGATCTTCGTGGTCAGTGATGGCGGTGTCCTTTTCTTTCCCCTCAAGAGCGAATTTGTTAATACTTCTATTTTAGAATAGAATAATCTTTTTAGGCGTTCATATTTCAGGCGTTGATAGCAATATTTACTTTTTATTTTTATGTAATGTATTTAGACTCATCATCATCATTTCGGCCAAATGAAGTCCACTGCTGGACACAGGCCTCCCGCAAAGATCACCACAACGACCGATATGGGTGTGTTGTGGGCTCATTGGGAGGTTTTGCCATAATCGCCACGCTTGGCAGACGGGTTGGCGATCGCAGTTGAGTTGTTAATGTACTCGAAGGACGCTGCTGCCCATCCTCCGGCTAATCCCTTAGTCGACTTTTACGACACCCACGGGAGGAGATGGGGTTTTTAGACTAATACGTACTTATTCCATCCTACTAGGCGGCGAGCATGGCATCGGCCGCGAGTGAAGGTCGTAAGATCCTGCAAAGTCAAGAGAGTAACAGCCGGACGATCAACCATCCTATGGCGTTACGGAAGCGGGTACGACCACCCCGACAACCAAGGCCCGCACGCAGACTCCCACAGGTATCTAGGATAATTTATTTTAATGATGTAGATTCTCAAAATGACATAAGGGATTATGTTGAATATGAAGCAAATCGAGACCTACTTACATTGTACTTACAAACGTATGTTTCAGCTCTTAAATAGTAAGATGCCCTCCCCATAGACCCACCACCAATATGTTATCTCAAGAAGACAATTGTTGCATCACTAGTCACGGCTATACTAAGGCGTACAAATGAGTTAAAAATAAAATTAAAGCTTAACAAAAACACGCTTTTACGTAAATATGAACTAAAAAGCACCTAATAACTTTAAAATAAAAGATATACTTATAGTCTCATAATTAATCTATCTTTGATATCGAGCGCCATTTATAAATATAAATAATACGCGTTTTTATTAGGTTTTTAAACGTTATTAGTATTTTTTAACTTAAAATTAAGCATATCTAGCTGTTACACCTAAAAATTTATTACTAATAGATTCAGATTAATTATATATGATTTACACACAACTTGTGTATAACACTGATCTGTCATTCGTCTTTTTTAAAACGAAGAGATGTTGATCTTGGTGACAGCACCAGGTCATAGTAATTTAAAATTATTGTAGTATCATCAATCATTGATACGTCTGCAAAAATTAAATTCGCTCGGACATCGAAAGTAGGTGAAAATTGAATTACAAAACTCCATAAAAATATAACAATAGAAATATTTTCTGTCATGAATTGAATGCTTTGTAACACTGGACCTGCAGGACTTTGCGGCCAAAGAAGACATTATCTAATGCTAGTCAAAACGACAGGTTGACTGTGTGACGGCTTTTTATGTTGGCTTTCTCATCCACAGTACAGATATCATTCAAATGTCTGTCCGGATTTGAAAATAATCGTAAAACTATAGTCATAATGGATTTGTATGATTGTAGGGTGCATGTTAGGACTGCCGATGTTTTAACATATTTAACCTATTTCCAGCCAAGTCCTCCTTTTTGTCGATTCCATGTATATATTACTATCGTAATCATCATCAATAAACTCATATTTATCGTTTCTTCATATTGCTAACTAGCTACTTTTCATATAATAAACTTACAGGCTCTCATAATCGGCGTCCGAAAATGTGGAACCCGGGCGTTATTGGAAATGCTGTACCTCCATCCGATGGTACAGAAGGCATCAGGAGAAGTTCACTTCTTCGATCGTGACGAGAACTATGCTTTAGGACTGGACTGGTACAGGAGTAAAATGCCGCTGTCCTTCAAAGGACAGATTACTATAGAGAAGAGTCCTAGTTATTTTGTGACTCCTGAGGTGAGAATCTGAATTTTCTGTTATAATTAAGTTTTATTCTATTGTATAAACCTGGTCCTGAGTCCTGGATTAGTAAATAAAACGAAAACAGGTACTAAAAATGAGCATCGTCATAATCATTATTCAAGCCGAAACACGCCCACAGCTAGACATAGACCTCCCCCAAAGATGGTGGTCGCAGTTGAGTTGTAATAATGATGTATTATGTACGAAGGGTACTGCTGCTCATCTTACGGCTAATCCCACCATCCCCTTTTACGACACCCACAGGTTTTTTTTTAATTCGTTTTTATTTAAGCGATTTATACAGTGCAATTGTTAGCTAAAAAGCAATTGGCACTGCATGGCACTAAAAGTTTGCATTAAATATAAATCTATATTTGCCGTGTGGTTCAGAATACCATCAGCCCATCTCCTCCCGTGGGTGTCATAAAACTCGACATAGGGATTAGCCGGAGGATGGGCAGCAGCGTACTTCGATTACATTAACAACTCAACTGCGATCGCCAACCCGCCTGCCAAGCGTGGCGATTATGTCAAAACCCCCCAATGAGCCCACAACACACCCATATCGGTCGTTGTGGTGATCTTTGTGGGAGGCCTATGTCCAGCAGTGGACTTCATTCGGCCGAAATGATGATGATGATAAATATATATTCTTTTATTTAGGTACCCGAACGCGTTCGGGCTATGAACTCTTCAGTTCGACTTCTACTGATAGTGCGGGAGCCAGTAACTCGTGCGATTTCCGACTACACGCAATTACGCAGCCGCGCAACTCCATCGGCGCCCGCGCACCCGCTATTGCCCGGCCATCTGGTACCTGACGCTGCCAAGCCCTTTGAACATCTCGCTATCTCACCCGATGGATCTATAAATATCGCTTACAGGTTTGTATAAAATTACTATTTAATGCTGCCAGACGATTATGATTCACTCAATTCAATGTTCACAAAGGTCAGTCAATAAAAGGGATAGCGTCTAAGCAGTATAAGTGTGTTTTAATGGTAACCTACCATTAAAACACACACTTAATCCATTAATTTATATAATATGTATTATCGACTACGATAGGATCCAACAAAAATACTGAACTTTATTTCAAGGATAGAATCATTATGTTACATGGATCAGTTTATAAAAAAAACAAGTTGTAAAACCCATTTTTAATTATTGCAATAATAAATTTTATTTATAGATTTGGGCACAAAAATAAATGGCACGAGTTCTTTTTTCTGGTATATATATATTGTGTATATATAGATAATACTAAAATAAAATGGATAAAACAAATTTGTTTTTGAATAAACGTAAACCTGTAACCTAGTGATTTACTCCTTAAAATAATGTTCACTATTTTTGTATGACCCCATATTTATAATACCTATATGCCGTTATTCCTATAGCAGCCATCAAATTACCATATTAAATATCGCTATTGTTCCTAACAGACCAATAGCCATCTCTCTGTATCACGCATATCTCCACCGATGGCTGGAAGTGTTCCCGCGGGAGCAGATACTTGTCGTGAATGGTGACCTGTTAATTGAAGATCCAGTGCCACAGCTCCGACGTATTGAGAAATTCCTTGGACTGGAACATAAGATTGGTAAGTTTATGACAATATAACCAATTACGGGCACATACCGTTGATCCTATAGAGAAAGGCCGCACGAAATTCCATGAAAAATCTTTAATAATAATTGTATTTACAATGTCAATTGATACAAATGGTGGCTAAACAGGTAACGAGAAAAATATAGGTTAATGTGTAAGGTGGAACATAGCTACAATAATGTAATAATAATTATATGCCATGGCAGTTAGCGGTTGATCAGACCCGACAGACCGAGCCCGTTCATTAACAGACTGTTTTGAGATGTCTGTCTTGTGGCGTCAAGATAAATCATAAAATATAAAACTATTCCCATTTATAATTTTTTTTTGTTTTGATTAAGTCTTATTTAATTCTGTTTTTGTTTTGACTAGGAGTTATTATCTTACCTTTAAACATTAATTTTTATACTTGTAAGTATTGTTAATATTTTAATCATATTACAAATATACTCATTGGCCTCATACTTTGTCCAAACAGGAAGAAAGAATTTCTATTTCAACGAAACGAAAGGCTTCTATTGCCTACGGAACGACACTACAGATAAGTGTTTGAGAGAAACCAAGGGTCGAAAGCACCCTCGTGTCGACCCCACTGTCGTCACTAAGCTGAGAAAGTTCTTCATTCAGCACAACCAGAGGTTTTACGATCTTATTGGTGAAGACCTCGGTTGGCCAGAAGATTAGAGAAGAGAATAAAGAATACGGGCCATCAGCCTTATGCGATGGTTGTACTAAGTCGTTGTGATCAACATATCAAATACATATCATGATCCATATCACTAGTCAGTAACTTTTTTAAAGTCGTTTATGTATACATCTAGCGTAACTTAGAATAAGAAACCCGAAGAGATATTTTATTTATACCTAGCAAATTGTTTTATTATATTAGTATAATACTAAAAATATTGACGAGATGATTCGAGGCAGTTGTTTAATTATTGTTTTCTATGTCGTTTGTTAGTAGGTTCGAATTTGAAAGGAATCGTCTTAAGAATGGGAACAACGTGAAGTTATGGTTAGATAGCGTTTATTTAGTCTTATGTTGTATAATTTTTTAAACAAATTATGAATAGATTATTCACATGCAATTTTGAAGCACTGATTTGATAGACCGACCCACTGAAACCTTGAGCAATATATTTTTATATATAATTAAGTACTTATTGTATTAATTATACAGCGTTTATTATACATAATGTGAATTTTTTAAATATTTGTGATACTTTAATTTGTTAGGATTAATGAATTTTATATAGACGTAAGTAATATGAAACTAATATAACTGAACTATAAATATTACGTTCAGGGTGAATGAATGTTGTACATTGTCGCTTACTACATTAGGTGCTGTAACTTTTTATCGTGCGTTGTCCTAAATGTGTTTTATTTATTAGTGAATGTGATTTTTCTGAATCTTAGATACTAATCGATATCGTTCAAATAAATACCTGAAAACCTTCAACAAAATTTTATCGTAGAACAATAACTTGTCCGTGTAGAATATATACAAGACTATCAGGAGAAATCAAGTGTGTCTAATCTAATCATTATATTTGATGCGTGTTGATTTACGCCATAGAATAGTTAAAACACGCAGACTCTACATAATTTTCATGTTTTGGAGAGATACAAATTCGACGCGGGTTTTAGAAGTATTCTATTTAAGTGTAACGTCCAAGACTGAAGAGTTAGTTGAATAAGTCTAAGGAATACCTATTTAGCATAAAATGTCCATAGGTAATACGCGAGACGGCGAGCCCTGAACACAGCTGTTTAAAGCTTTCAGTATCTTGTAACATGTGAAACACCGGGTTTTCATATGTTTAAACGGTGCCCGATATATAAAAAGTTGCGCCGGAATCACATTATGGGAATTTATTTATTCCCTTTACGTCACTTTCCTTGTGATTAGAATGTAATATCCTCAAGTTAGAAGATATTTTCCTTTGGTTTGCATGTAAATCTATATATTGGAAAAATAAATATTTGTATATCTATTTAACTATTATATAAATTTAAAGTTTCATATGCCTTTTATATTGGAACAAGATGAAGCATATCTATGCTGTCGTAGTAATATTTATATTCTATAATCACACCCTTTTTATCATAAATACAAACTATTTTCAGATGATCAACAATTGTAGCAATGGTTAAAGTACAGGTTACAACTATGTTATAAAGTAGTTAACTTTAACTACTTAATAAAATACGGACCTCTTTGATAGACATATAAATGATATGCATGCCTTGAATAAGAAAACGTGAAAAATCTAAGATTCACGTGTGTGGGTTCGGCGTTGGATTTACATAGAAAATAAATAAAACTAGACATTTTATGGAAAAATAATCGACCACAACTATTTTATATGTTTCAAATTCAAATGTCGCTAAAAAATTATGTTATTTTAACGAAAATTTACATCAGTGAGTCTTATTGCAAAATATATTTATTTTGAACAATGTTATAATGGGGTAGTTGTTTAACCATGTGGAAAAAAACACCTAATTAATAAAGGGTAACAAAAATATCTTACCTATGTACTGCTTTGGGTACATAGTCCAGTGTTTCATATCTTACTTACGTACTTGATCTTTGTAAGGTAGACATCTAAACGCAAAGTTTAATCAGAAAGAGGCGCAATCGGTGTAAGGGTGAAATTATTTTTAAGTAGAATATTTGCTTCCAAAATCCAGAATCAACGAATATTGATATGTTTTTATTGTCCCTTTTATTGGCGCATTCACGGTGAATATTCGTGATAATATTTCAGTGATTGATAATTAAAATAATGTATTTACAATGAAATTATGAACATGCACTTGCTGCGTTTTTTATGGCAGCTTCTTGAAATATCTTCAAGTACAGTGATGCAGTGAAAAAAATTTACTCGAACTTTGATCTTTAATGATACATTCTATAAAGTCTGCCATGGAGTTTTCAGATTTCTTAGTAAAACTTTATATACAATACATAGGCACACGTGAATGAACAAGAACTGGCTTCAAATAACGTTACCCAATTAAGTCCATAACTAAACCTTCTGAACACCGTTCGAAGTTTATATACCTAAGTAATAATTACATAAGGTTATAGAAACAACTATACATATATATTAACATTTTATATACATCTCTTTCTTACAAACGGCTGTACTTGAAGAATTTCAGCGAGTTACGTAAAACAAGAATATCAAATATATCAAAAATCTATAGATATAGTTAAGTTATAATTAAAATGTAAGATCTACATTAAGTAAATCTTCTAGATGTATAAGAATCTTTATTTGTTTAGGTAATTCACTAGTTAATAGATAACTTTAATCACTGTTAAATGTCGTGCACGTTCATAAGACGTAGTTAAAGTTTTGATTAGGGCAATAATTTTTACAGTTATTAATAAAATTATTTAGGAACATTGAAAATCTGTAATATATAATTTATATTGTTACACTATTATTACGTGTCTCTGTTTCGCTTTTAAATTCTTTCAGCTGATCTTCAGTTTGAATAATTTTTTTCTTAGATATTTTTACTATTTTTCAATAACATTTTAAAAGTAAACAACTAATTTTTAAATGTTACCTTATCACCTTGTAAATATCTTCTTGATCTTCTTTCTGTAAGTTACATTGTACCTACATCTTCAATAAATAAAATACGAAGCAATATCGTTTTTTTACTTTGACGCTAGCTCCCATTTCCCTATTCCTATTCTCCATTATTGTTTGTTGCCTTAGAGTGAAGTCTTCGTTTGTGCGAAAGAGATATCTTTACATGAGGAAAAAAGACTGCGCCTTGTAAAATGTGATTGCCACAGATTATTCGAGCACCCATGTATTTTTAATTTACATTTCAATTTTGGTAGGTATGTTTCAAAGTTTAAATGATTCTTGAGTGAAGCAAGGGCGATACTTTTGACCAAAAATGTAATAAAATAAAAATGAAGGAATTCCCGGGGTTTTCACTCTAAGGCAACGTTATTTTTCTTGTCCATCCAAAGGTTGTCTGTAAGAAATCTCTAGAAGCGATAAGACCGGCCATTGTACAATTACTGTTCATAGAATGATTCCTAGTAGTTGTTTTTAAAATGGTGTACAATAAAAAATATTCTATTCTATGTTCTATCTATAGACAGCAGTCGTCTTTCAAAATGGCGACTCACTCCATCTACCTCCACACTAGGATTTCTCCTGTGTCGTGGGTGCGTTTACAGACACAAATTTCACACACAATACAACCAGACCCGGAACAACTACCTGCAGACCATACAATAGGAAGGAATAGGACTTTGATCAAATCTTTGACAAAGGAATTGGCATAGCGCCTTTATCCGTTTACGTCATATTTTTTTTTAATATGTGTGGTGTCCGGATTAGCAATATAGCACACTCCACCTCCTGCCGTGGATGTCGTAAAAGGCGACTAAGGGACTAAACCAGAGGATAGGCAGCAGCGTCTCTTTTGTGGAACAGCAACCACACCGCGATCACCGACCCGCTTGCCAAGTGTGATAAGTATTGGAATATTCCCGCTAAAATGATGACGCAATTGAGGCTATCTATGGGGAGGTCTTTTGGTCGGGTCGTGCAGTGTAAGTCATTTTTTCTTTTCCCTCTGCATTGTGGGTACAGTTTACAGACATACATACATCTCACACGCAAATACACCGAGGCCCAAAACAACCATCTGTAGATCATACAACAATTTTTTCCGTTTGGGAATCGAACCCGTTACACGTAGCGCAAAAAGATAATCGCATAGCCACTACACCAACCGTGCCGTCTTATGGCCGATCATAGTTATATACAGAACATATATAGATAGAACAGCGGGAATTTTCAAAGCTTTCACTGATCGCACAGTGAATGGTGTCATATTCGTCACTGTTAAAATGGTTACGGGTCGTGTGTGCGAACTATCCTAGGTTTTATTATTCTAAGACCTAAATACCTACCTCAGTGGGATTAATGCCATAACCACTACACTTGGCAGCCGAATTTGTAATCGCAGTAGTACCTCACCGTATACTTAATTAAGACATCCACTGCTGAACAAAGGCCTCCCCCATAGATTTCAACAACTGTGTCATTATTTTGGGGGGAATTTGCAAGTACTCACCACGCTTGGCAGGCCGGTTGGTGAGCGCAGTATGGCTAATGTTCAAAAGAAGGAATGCTGCTGCCCATCCCTCTGGTTTGAGTTTCTTAGTCGCCTTTTACGACCTCCACGGGAGGAGCTGGAGTGGTGCTATATTCTTAATCTGGATATCACACGGACTTATCATCATCATTTCGGCCGAATGAAGTCCACTGCTGGACACAGGCCTCCCGCAAAGATCACCACAACGACTGATATGGGTGTGCTGTGGGCTCATTGGGGGGTTTTGCCATAATCGCCACGCTTTGCCGACGGGTTCGCGATCGCAGTTGAGTTGTTAAATGCCGTTTTATTAATGATTACTTACCTACCCAACAGTGTTATGAGGGAGAAACTAGACAAGTATTATTATCACTACTTAGGTATATAAATTAGGTAGCACGCATGTGGTCACGCACTGCCGTGGGACGCTTTGGGGGAACCTTTACAATCCCCCTGGGGGGGGGGGGGGGTGACCACTTTACAGTCACCCTCTCCGAGATGAGCCTATAGGCGTGGCACCAGTGAACCAATTTCCATTGGGCACAAATAAAAAAGAAAGGTATATAAATGAAAGTTCCTTTTCGCCATGTTATTCTTCTCCAAAATACTAAAGAGATTCGATAGGGTTTTCACTGTTGGATTGCATGGCCTCTGCAATACTTTACGCCGGAAAAATATCGTGCCAAATAATAAATGAGCTTTATGCATGTGTACCTACACATCACCATCATTGCATCTATCAAAGTGGATACAATGCTGAACTAGGACCTCCCCCATAGCTTTCCACAGCGACCGGCTACGGTACACGCGGATAGGCAACTGATCTATACTATTTATACAAATATAATAAAGCTGAAGAGTTTGTTTGATTTTTCAGTCGGCCAATAAACGTCGACTGCTGAACTGCTTCCCCTATGAGATGACTGGTTACATGCCGCGTGTTGTCATTTGGGGGGCACTTGCCAGTATACACTACACTTGGCAGGTGAGCTGGTGAGCACCTGAGGTGAGAAGGGATACTGCTGCCCATCCCACTGGTTTAGAGTCCATTAGTCGCCTTGATTAATATCATGAATGCAAACACAGCACGAACTAAACACATACATTTTTCTTGACCCTTAAGTTGCTTAGTCTAACAGACGAGCAACATTAATCACAGGTAGTCGGCGTGCCCTATGCAGCATACGGTGGCAAATAGAGAAATTTACCGGTTTAGTATTTGTCAACATCAAAAAATATTAGGAACACCTGAATTAAAAACCTCTGAGCAAGGAACATTCGTTTTTGAGTTGTTCCCCAGAGCAAAATATACGCAATATAGCCAAATTTTAGATCTTTCTGGAAAGTCGTTCAAAAGTAACTTTAACTTGCCTGTTTGTTTTCCATCGCAAATATTGTTCATAAATATTCAACATGCGTGGTTTCTAACCAATACAATCAAAACTAGAGAGGTTATTTAGAAAAAAGAGATTTAACAGCTGTAAGTAATATATCAGAATTCAATAGATCGGCTGTAATGCTCAACTAATCTCTTCTTCTAAATCCGCTCCTTAGTATTGACGATTGTGATCCAAATTGCGTGACTTCTCTCGGACGAGTTTCCGCCCGGCAATGCTTACGCGTATCTTGTGGCCTCGCAGAACGGTATGTGCAGTTTCTCTCGCACGATGTCTGTCCAGGGGTAAGCTCAAACATCTATACATCCTTAAAAGCATAATTGAAAAAACGGTGATAACCCAATTTGGTATTCGCTAAGACTGGTCCTCGTGGCTCACTGTCTGTGACGTATCCTTGAATAGCTTCAATCATGTCTTAGCGAACAACAAATTGGCTTTACACCGTTATTTCAATTCTGTATTTATGGATGTATGGATGTTTGAGCTTAAGGAATTGTACCCCAGGGTTTTGGTTTTCAAAAAACATCAGAGACGGTTCCATTAAAATCCACTTACGGGTTTTCAAGCGATGCCCGGATAAACAAACAAGTTTGTTTTTTATTGTTTTGAGTTCTATATTGATAGTATACTAAACTAAACCCAAGCACAAAGCTCGGAAAAATATTCAATGTACATACAAAGTGCCCTTTGAGTTTTATTATAGTATAGATAGATATAGAAGATAGAATATATTAATTATAAGTTAAGCTTTGTGCAGTAACGCAATTCTCGACAATACTGGCATCTGTCCTCTGGATATAGGTAAGATGACTTTTTTGTCCATTCGACCTCTTTTTAAATAAGTTCAGTGTAACGGCTTTCCATTCCAAGTTTTTACTGTCCAATCTTTGTTCAGAATCGTAAAGATTATGCAGATAACCAAAATAAGAAAAGCGATCTAAGTTTTATTTGGTATATAATACGAGTTAAAGTTAACTTACAAAAAATATTATCATAAACGGTGACTGAGGGACTAAGCTTGAGGGATGGGCAGCGCAGTTTTCCTTCTGTGGAACATTAGCCATACTGTGCTCACCAAATCGCCTGCCAAGCGTGGTGAGTACTAGCAAATTCGCCACAAAACGAAGACACAATTGTGGAAATCTATGGAGGAAGCCTTTGTTCAGCAATGGACGTCCTTAGGATTAATGATGATGATGAAAACTTTAAGATTTTGCTGAACATATATTGTGTTTTTTTGGTAGGTATTGACCCAAGCTCTCACCCCCTGCAGAATGTCGTGCTATTTACTGGACACCCTGTATATTCACATGTCACATTTGAAATTCCTCGCAAGGCCTTTCAGCAGCAACAGCGACCTGCCCTTCTACCTAATAACTGCACATTCATATCACTGTTAAGTTATTTGACAACACGTATTGCTTCCTAGGCCGCCAAAAGCCGGGTACGTCCATGTGGCCAGGATAACTCCCAATAAATATCCCTGCAAAGGCTCAATGAAGATCTATTATAAACTTAAATATACATGCTGAATAAAAATCGAAGAGCTGACTTCGTTTGAAGTCGACTGAGTTTAGTCAATCAAATCATAATAGTACGTCATCAAAACAATATTCATCCAAATTGACACCTATTAAGAAAGTTATAACAAGTCCTATTAAATCAAGCAATAATGTAATTGGATAACGGTTATTATGTCTGTACGTAGAATAATTAAGTAACTCGGTCTTAGACAGTCTTTAATCATTTTGATTTGTTTATAATCAATATCTTTTTTTATACAGCTTAGTGACGAATCAAGCAAGTTATTCGCCTGGTAGTAAGTGTAAGTAAGTATCTGCCCTTGTATCATTGTAATGATACCCGGGACTGGTCCTGCGTGGCGCCACACTGCGCTCGTCACCTCGAGGCATTAGTTATTTAGTCTCTTATGCTCAGTAATTTCATTAGCTACAGTGCCCTTCGAAGCGAAATACAGGAATGTCTAAACACTACTGCTTGGGGCAAGGGCGGATCTAGGATTTTAATGTAGGCGGGGGCCCTAAGTATCTCATGTCAAGAATTTCAGAGATCATTGATGATATTAGGTCTAGGGTAAACTATGTCCCACAGTGAATGGTGGGTTTGTTGATCCGGTGGAAATACATCATGTACTTCCTCCACCCCGGGAAAGGGCGGAGGGGTACGCTGGACTCCTACTGGCTAAAACCACCGGATTAGTCATCTTCGGCAGTAGCCCGTAGGGAAGCTCCAAGAACTCGAATAACCGCCATCTAGAGTCATTAGTGCCTTTAAGCACATCTCAGCGACTACATACGAGCCGACTGTAAAGGCCACCCCCTAGGCACTTTGGGGGGATTCTAAAGGATTCCCCTGAAACCTTGCTATACACTGTGTTGCACACACGGTAGCACCTGACCAGATGCACACCGCCCTCATCCCGTGAGTCGCTCGGTATAAGCAGGCAGGTTAGGGGAGGGGGGGAGGTGCTGGATCCGCCCTTGGCGTAGAGGCGAAAATCCGGCACTGTGGTGTTACCTACCTAGCCGGACTCTTCCAATAAGAGACATCACGCCTTCATATCTCAATCTTAGCTTTCAGATTCATTGGGTGCACACATTTCGACTATGATATATTATTGCTCGTTAGCACAAAAATTTTACTCCTAAGTCATTCCTAAGTCTTTCTAGCAAAGCAAGGCTTGGAGGATCTTTTACAATCTTCCCCGAGAAGTGCCTGGGTGGTGGCCTCTTTACAGCCGCCTTCTTTCCGCTAGAGGGAGGTGACCGCTTTACAGTCATCCCCTCCGACATGTGCCTAAAGCTGTGGCACCATTATGTGGGTTTAATGTGATCTTTTGGAGCCCCCCTTCGGTACCGAAGATGACCACTCCAGTGGTTTTAGCCGGTAGGAGTCCATACAAGGGGTCCCTTCTCAGGAGTGAAGGAAATTCATGTTGAATTTCCACTGGAGACCATTAAAAAAAGGCATAACCTTATCCGTAAGTGCAAACGGAATTAATTCTCTTGTAATCTGGACTCTATTCCTGGGCACTAGTCCGACCTTTAGGATGGTACTGTCAATTACTTAGAAGGAGAACCGCATAACACTGCCAAATCTTGTACTTCAATTCTCAAACCTTCAGTCTTTAAATCTACTACATTTTTTTATAAATGACACTTGTTTCAAAGCTTTAATGAGATTTGGCTGCGTATACTGTTAGAAAAATCTGACTTCTAACAGATGCAGCTACCGTAAGATTGGTTTATTTTAGCTACTTTCATAACATAATGTCTTATGGAATGTTACTATGGAGCCGAGCTTCGTATATACAGCATCAATTTTATAAGGCAACAGAGATCTATTAGAGCCATTTACAATCTTGAATTACTGAATAAAAGATTTTATTGTACTCGTATACCATTCTAGACCCGAGCTTATTTGATGTTCACTCAGAAGGATCCAAAACTAACAAAATAAATTGTATACAAGAATCTATCTTATTGTTAAAACATGGTTAACTGAATTAAATTACCTGGTCTACTTGATTTGTGGAATAAAAATCAATGATGTAAGTAATGGGGTAAAAATATTATTTCGTACAATTTGTACTAATCGTGATTAATGAAATGAAAGATTTATAAGTTATTTATCTGGCTAACCTTGCACAATCCTTTCTCCTTCCCATTTTTAATGCTGATGCCAGCTATCTTGATCTTCAGAGGAATAACTTGACTTAAAAAAATTATATAAGATTCATATTTGATTTAAGAAAACATGATCACGTGTTAGAATTCCGCGCTAAACTAAAATGATTACCAAGCCGCCTTCATCGGAATACTCATATTCTTTCACTACTTTATAGTGTAGATACTATTCATTCCTTCTACTCTCTCCTACCTTAAAAACACTACTAGTAACCTTGGTGATACCTTTTTTTATTGGCTTCCAATGGAAATTCTACATGAACTTCCTTCGCCCCGGGGAAGAACAAAGGGGTATACCGGACTCCTACCGGCTAAAACTACTGGAGCGGTCATCTTCGGCACCGAAGGGGCTCCAGGTCCTCATAAGATCACACTAGAGCCGCCCCTTGGCCTTTAGGCACATCACGGAGGGGATGACTGTAAAGCGGTCACCCCCTCTAGTGCGGCGGGAAGGTGACTGTTAAAAGGTCGCCCCCCAGGCACTTCTCGGGGAGGACTAGGCACACGGCGGCACGTGATTACGTGGATTACTTCCCGGGAGTCGCTCGGTGTGAGCACGCAGACTCCCCAATCGACGCGCCCGCGATCCCCAAGTCCTTGGTGATACCTACTCTTTCGTGAATCCTAAAATCATCAGAAAACTGGTTTACTCATATATATATAAATTCTTCTGAACGTGTGTATGTCACTGAACTCATCATAAAAGGTGGGACCGATTATGATGTTCTTTTTGTGTATGTTTCAGTGAGTCCCTGGATGGTTTAGATTTACAATTCGCTGCAATCGGGTTTGCATGAACAGGCATGTTGTACAAAACTTGGGCGGTCAGTGTAGGTATTTGGTAAATCTTTATAATGATATTAGTATATGTGGGTATCAGGTATAAGAATGTAATAAAGGCAGTCTTAACGCAACAAGCTGGTTTAATTGACGCGTCCACTACATTCCAACATAACATGGCGCAGTCGGTAGGATAACGTTTTTTTTTACAACGAATAACGCAATTAATATGCCAGTTTAAGTGCGTATGTAAATGTCGAGCAGTAATAGTAACTGCGAAACGTATCAAGAAGCAGAGTGCGTAATCAAGACAATGGAGTCTATGTTGCAACCACCAAAACCGTTTGTTTTCGAAAATGACTTAACGAACGTGACTTCCGGAAATTTAAGTAAGGACTGGGAAAAATGGAAAAGTTCCTTTATGATATATTATGAAGCGTGTGAATTGCACAGAAAAGACAAGAAAGTTCAGATAAACATACTATTGCATATAATAGGCGAGAAGTGTCGTGAAGTGTATGAACAGTTTAAAGGAGAATATGGAACAATCGATGAGTTACTTAAGGCATTTGATGGATTTTTTCTACCTAAAAGGAATATAACAATTGAGCGGCATGCATTTTTTACGAGAGAGCAGCGGGAATTGGAATCAGTGGAGCAGTATGTATTTGAGTTAAATAAAATTGCAAGAAAATGTGAGTTTAAGGAATTGTGCAGTGATTTAGTAAGAGATAGAATGATATGTGGAATAAGAGATGGAGTCCTACGGGAACGCTTATTGCGAGAGACAGATTTGTCTTTATCCAAGGCGGTAGATATTTGTACATTAGCGGAAAGATCACGTGTCCAAGCTCACAATATTAAACAAGAAAAGCAGGAGCATAACGTAAATGAAATTGTCACATCTGAGCAACAGAAAGAACATTATCTGCATTACGTAAAAGGGACTAGACCACGAACTTCATCTGGTGTAAAAGGAAGTCATCCAAAATGGCGGACACATCATCAAAAATATGCTAGTAATGAGGGACGAACGTATGAGCACCAACGGCCATCTTTAAGTGAAAACACCTATGATCGGTCTTACCACAAACGGCCAGTGAATAACAAAATGTGTGGAAAATGTGGATCAATTCATAAGAAGTTTAATTGCCCGGCGTACGGACAAAGATGTAGTTCTTGCAAAAAGATGAATCATTATGCTAGAATGTGCCGGGTGTACGAAGTTCAGGGAAGTTCCAGCGATCAGGTAATTAACACTGCCAATAATAATTGTTCTTGTAACAATGAGTGGTCAGCACTCTTGTTGATTAATAAAGAAAACATAAGTTTTAAGTTGGATACCGGAGCTGACGTTAACATATTGCCGAAACATTATTTAAATAAACTCAATATATTAGAAAAGGATCTTGTTAAAACGACTATGAAACTACATGGTTATTCAGGAAGTAATATCGAGGTTGTAGGTAAATGTTATTTAAAAGTCACATATAAAAATAATGTTTATATATTGCAATTTCTGGTGGTCAATACATCTTCTGTTCCAATTTTAGGTAGAAGTTCTTGTGAGGAGTTAAAATTAATAAAAAGGGTGATGATGATAACAGAATTAGGTAGGAACAGTTCAAGTATTTTAGATGAATTTCCTGACCTATTTGTGGGTATTGGTTGTTTGCCGGGGACTTACAAAATAGTATTGAATGATGATGCGCAACCAGTAGTGCACGCCCCCAGAAAATTACCAGTTGCTTTAAAGGAAAATGTTAAGGATAAATTATTAGAAATGGAAAAAGATGGTATTATTGAAAAAGTTCAAGGACCCACGGATTGGGTCAATAGCATGACGGTCGTAAAAAAACCTAATGGGGATATTCGCATTTGTTTGGACCCCCGTGATTTAAATAAGTCAATAAAACGTGAACATTTTAAGTTACCTACTTTAGACGAAATAACAGCTAATCTATCAGGTGCAAAATATTTTAGCACATTAGATGCAAAACAAGGTTTTTGGAATGTAAAATTGGATAGTAGTAGTTCCGAGCTATGTACTTTTAATACCATATATGGCAGGTACAAGTTTTTACGTATGCCTTACGGAATTAGTTCCGCGTCGGAAATATTTCACAAAAGACTCTGTGGGTACTTCGAAAACATAAAAGGCGTGGTTCAATTTATAGATGATATTTTAATATATGCAAAAACAAAAGAAAGTCATGATCAAATATTACGTGCAGTGTTACAAAAGTGTAGGGATGTTAATATCAGGCTAAATAAATCAAAATGCAAAATAGGTTTAAGTGAACTTACATACTTAGGACACAGAATAACAAGAGAGGGTATTTATCCTGACGGCAAACATGTTTTAGCAATAAAAAACATGCCTACACCAAAGACTGTTAAAGAAATAGAAAGATTTTTGGGAATTGTAACGTATGTCAGCAATTTTATCCCAAATTTTTCAGATAAAACAGCCCCACTAAGAGAATTATTAAAAAAAGATGTGGCGTGGCATTGGGATCACAAACATGAAAAATGTTTTGAACTAATTAAGAATCAATTGAGTAGTCCTCCTATATTAAAGTATTATACGCTGCAGAAACCGGTTGTGTTGTCTGTAGATGCAAGTAAAAATGGTTTAGGCGCCTGTTTAATGCAGGATAATTTGCCCGTATGTTATGCTTCAAAATCATTAACAAAAACGGAACAAAATTATGCACAAATAGAAAAGGAGCTCTACGCTTGTGTTTTTGCATGTGAAAAGTTTTACACGTACATTTATGGGCGACAAGATGTCACTATAGAAACTGATCACAAACCATTAGTAAACATAATAAATAAACCGTTATCTAATGCTCCACCGCGTTTACAAAGAATGTTAATGAGGCTACAACCGTATTCATTCACATTAGTTTATAAGCCAGGTAGATACCTATATATAGCTGACGCGCTCTCGAGGGCAGTCGCACCGGGTAGCGATAGCCATACGACGCCGCGCGACCATCTAGATGCGCAAGCACAAGTGTGTGCAATATCAGCTGATAACCCGCTTACCGACTCACATTTTATACTTATACAAAAGTATACTAAAGAAGACACAGAGTTGCAGGAATTAATTAGGATCATAAAACGTGGCTGGCCTATGCATAAAAGTGAAATTATCGATGTATTGAAACCGTATTGGGACAGCAAAGAGGACTTAACTGTAAACTATGGTTTAGTATGGAAAGGAAATAGAATCGTTATACCGAAGTGCATGCGCAACACAATGTTAAAAAACATTCACGTTGGTCATTTAGGTTTAGAAAAATGTAAACTTAGAGCTAGAGAAATTATGTTTTGGCCAAACATGACGTCACAATTCACTGATTATCTGTCACACTGTCAAGCGTGTTTAACTTATAGGAAACAAAACACAAAGGAGCCGCTTATATCACATACGGTTCCTGGCAGGGCTTGGTACAAGGTTGGGACTGATATATTCCATTTCAGTACAAAGTCATTTTTGATTGTTGTTGATTATTTTAGTAAATTTGTGGAATTAACTGAATTGCAATGTAGCACTTCGGCGGAGGTTATAAAAGAACTAAAAAATATTTTTGGGCGTCATGGAATACCTGAGATTGTAATGTCAGATAATGGTCCTGAATTTTCATCAAATTCGTTCAAGGAATTTTCAGTAAACTGGCATTTTGAACACATCACGTCTTCCCCCAGGTACCCACAGTCAAATGGTCAAGTCGAACGTAGTATACAAACAATAAAAAATATTATGAGAAAGACAACTTATAATGGGTCAGATTTTGATTTGGCATTATTAGAGTACCGCAATACGGGTGTATTGCGGTACTCTCAGCATCAGCAGTGAACTAGCCTCGCCTGCTGAATTATTATATAATAGAAAGTTACGGAGTATCGTTCCGTGTTCCCCAAGCTTATTGTTGCCTAAGATACAACAGGGAGTTACAGATAAACTAAAAGAGCGTCAATTTTATCAGAAAAAATACTTTGATAGGGGAACAAGGACGTTAGTACCTTTAAAAATTAAAGAAAAAGTTAAAATAAAAATGAATGGTCAGTGGACTCCAGGAGTAGTTGAACAGGTTTTAGGGTGTCGGTCTTATTTAATTAAATTGAATACGGGTCGGATTTTAAGACGTAATAGACGTCATATCATAATAGATTCACAAAGGCAAAATTGTGATGATAATCATTGTCTGTATGATGATATTAATATAGGCATGACGCGAGCCCATTCGCATAGTTACTTAACGCCAGAGGAATTAAATTGCGGCTCCGGTATTCGTCAGACAAATCCAACACAAGTACAGGTATGCAATGATACTAACTTTTCCCAAACTCGTTCTGGCAGGACAGTGAGACCTCCTGATCGCTGGGAATACTCAGGACTTGGGATTCCGTCTTCAAGGTACTAAGCAAATGGTTGTAAACTAGAAAGAGTAGTCCACCTTAAGGTATTTATAAAAATCGGCAAGTTGTTATTACAAACCAAAATCAATGTAATGTTACAATGTACCTATTTATAATTTTAATGAGTGTAAATAATTGATTTAATGTGTTAAACTGTTGATAATGTAGTGCATGCAATAATTTTATGAAATAACGATGTTTATGTACGGTTCGATTTATTTATAATAATTTGAGTGCTTTAATAATTACGAAAACGAATTAAATTGTATTATATTACTTAAATTAAATATTAATTCTGTCTGGTATTATTAGTAATATCATGAACATTTAAATATGATTTTTGAATACGTTCATTTTATTTTATTTACTTCACTGATTATCTAAATGATGTAAATGTTACTGAATTCTGTCACCTACTTGTTTGTGATTATATAATGTATGAAATTAGTATGTACTGGGAATGTTTTGATTATTGGATAAGAAATGTGATGTAACTAAATTATTATTATTATATATTCATAAATGAAGTTAATTTAAATTTATTTAAGAAGGGGATTGTAGGTATTTGGTAAATCTTTATAATGATATTAGTATATGTGGGTATCAGGTATAAGAATGTAATAAAGGCAGTCTTAACGCAACAAGCTGGTTTAATTGACGCGTCCACTACATTCCAACATAACAGTCAGCTAGTTTATTTATAATTTGTTTTAATAAATACAATTTATATCGTTACTACAAAATAATAAATGACTGTATCAGAGATGGCACGGTTGGTGCAGTGACTGATACAGTCAGCTGCTGCGCTCCGGGTCGTGGGTTCCATTCCTGCATGGAACAAATATTTGTATGATCTGCAGGTAGTTTTTCCGGGTCTGAGTGTAATGTGGATGCAATAAAAATCTTAGCGTAGGGAAACTTTATTACAATAAAATAAAAATCTAAGTTCTCGTGACACATTTTTTCGGACGGCATTCAATTTCTTCTCTGATTGTCATCGTATCAGTGAAAAGACGTCCACTGCAGTACAAAGGCCGCCTCCGTCACGTCATTTAGGTACTGCTAGCGTAGGGTAGGTAGAATAGCGACGGTAAGACCAGCCATGGACGATTGGTTGGAGGGGCGCGGCGCGCTCACCTTCCAGCTGACGCAGATACTCTCCGACGATGGATGTTTCTGTGTCGTATTGGCCGAGAAGAGACTCCCGGTTGTATTCACTGTGGAGACTACCCAGAGGACACGGCGCAGCACACGCTGGAGGACTGCCCAGCTAACTTGAGCAACGTAGCGCCGTGAACTCTTCGCGGCGATCGCAGAAAGTGACAAGGAATGACAAGACATAAAGTTTTGTCAGTATGTTACAAAATGGTCAATGGTGATATTATCGGGAAATGAATTGGACACTATCTATCTAACTAACATATATACATTACATAAAATATATGTAATGTAATGTATATATATATAATGTCCAGTTAGGTAGGTCCAACTTCGAGAAAGAAGTCAATCGTCGAATCCAACTCGGCTGGGCAGCGTTTGGGAAACTTCGCAACTTCTTTTCGTGTGTTACCAATGATAACATGTGGAACAGAGACGTGGTCACTCACAATGGGCCTCATAAGAAAGCTCAAGGTCACTCAGCGAGCTATGGGGAGAGCTATGCTTGGTATTTTTCTACGAGATCGAATCAGAAATGAGGAGATCCGTATGAGAACTGAAGTTGTCGACATAGCTGGAAGGAATAGTAAACTGAAGTGGCAATGGGCGGGGCACATTGCTCGTAGAACTGATGGCCGTTGTGGCAAAAGGTTCTCGAATGGAGGTGGTGGGACGACCTCCTACGAGGTGGACAGACGACCTGGTGAAGGTCGCTGGGAGTCATTGCATGAGAGCGGCATGTGACCGCTCATTGTGGAAATCTACGAGGGAGACCTTTGTTCAGCAGTGGACTTCCTGTGACTGATACATAGGCTACCCTAAAAGTATCGGGAATGGAATATTTCCACTGTTCCTGTCATATTAAAATCTTTTTAATTGAAAACTCCTTGGTTTTACAAATCGAATACCATTTATTTATTTAAAAAAAGATTCACGGTCTTGTCACAAGGTTTTGTCAAACTTGTTTAGTCGTTGAGAAAATGGAAGGAAAAACAATTGAACCGTACGACGTTGCCGACATATTTTTTAGAATTTTTTTCATTTTTGAGAAATATTTTATGATTATGTAAAGATTTATTCATCTAAATACCGTACGACGTTGCCTTAAACTTGACATTGGCGAAATTGTGGAAGATAACCTACAGAAGCCATAATCTAAGAGAAGAAGAAGAAGAGAAAATGGAATTGACTCGAGAAAATTCAAGGAAAAACAATTGAACCGTACGACGTTGCCGACATATTTTTTAGATTTTTTTTCATTTTTGAGAAATATTTTATGAATATGTAAAGATTTATTCATCTAAATACCGTACGACGTTGCCTTAAACTTGACATTGGCGAAATTGTGGAAGATAACCTACAGAAGCCTTAATCTAAGAGAAGAAGAAGAGAAAATTCAAGAGCGATGATTTATTATGACTTTCGAAGTGGTTTAACACAAAAACAGTGTGTTGACCGGATGATTTCTGCATTTGGTGATGAAGCCCCATCCAAAACCACAATTTATCGCTGGTTTGCTGAATTTCAACGTGGACGTGTCAAGCTCAGTGATGATCCTCGTCAAGGTCGTCCAAAAACTGCAGTCACCCAAGAAAACGTTTATGCTGTGCGTAAGCTGATTGAGGAAGATCGACATGTGACATACCGCGAAATTCAGGCAACTTTAGACATTGGCATGTATTTACAAATAATCTTGCATGAACAATTAGGTGTAAAAAAGTTGTTTTCTCGATGGATACCGCATTTGCTATGTGAAGAGCAAAAAGCGGCTCGCGTTACTTGGTGCGTCAGAACTCTCGAAAGATTCCACGCAGGATCCTCAAATGCTGTATACAACATCGTATCAGGTGACGAATCCTGGATATATGCGTACGAACCCGAAACAAAAAACCAGTCACGAGTTTGGGTGTTCGAAAATGAGTTAAAGCCAACAAAAATTGTTCGTTCACGGAGTGTTGCAAAAAAAATGGTGGCCACGTTTGTCTCCAAAACCGGCCATGTTACGACTATTCCTCTTGAGGGACAAAGAACGGTTAATGCAGAATGGTATGCTAGCATTTGTTTGCCACAGGTCGTTTCTGAACTCCGTAGAGATAACTGCAACCGCCGCATCATCCTCCATTACGACAATGCGAGTTCTCACACCGCGCACAGAACAGAAAGAGTTTTTAGAGCAAGAAAACATAGAATTATTAGACCATCCGCCGTACAGCCCCGACCTAAGCCCTAATGATTTCTATACTTTCCCTAAAATAAAGAATAAATTGCGTGGACAGAGATTTTCATCACCAAAAGAAGCTGTGGACGCCTACAAAACGGCCATTTTGGAGACCCCAACTTCCGAATGGAATGGTTGCTTCAATGATTGGTTCCATCGTATGGAAAAATGTGTCAAATTTCGCGGAGAATACTTCGAAAAGCAATAAATACATTTTTAAATAATAATGTTGTGTCACTTCCTTGATTCCCGAAATTTTCAGTGCCGCCCTCGTATGATGATAATTTAGACAAATACAAGATAATTAAAAATGATTCATAGTAACTTAATTTTGGTACGTAAAGTATCGACCAAACCTGTGCGTCAGCGACGCGAGAACGCGAAACTAGACGTGCACACCTGCAAGACTACGGCGCGAATCGTCAACTTGTTTTTTTTTTAAACATGACCGAGACGCTTGCGTCCCGCTCTGCAGACGCGCCCGGAAGCGCTATAAAATATCATAGGTAGCATCCGCCGTGCATGCACCGCACATCCGCCACGCATCCACCGCACATCCGCTGCGTATCCGACGCGCATCCACCACGTATCCGCCGCGCATCCGTCGCGCATCCGCCACGCATCCGCCGCACGGCTGACACTCCCGCCTCGCAGTCGCACCGGTCCCGCAGGTTTAGTCTAAGCCTCTAAGGCTTAAAGACCCTTCGACCATAGGCACTAAAATACACATATGTAGGGTACACGTTAAAAGTAATATTCAGACGAAAAATGCTAAACTAATCAAAGGCTCCTTATCTTAAAACACATTGCAAAGAAAGAACCAAATTAAACGGTGTCTTGAATTCATTAATTAATATTATTCTTTTTAGTAAACGAATTTTCTTCTGAAATCTTCATAAACATTAGTTATTTAAAGTTTGCATGCTGTACCTACACAAAAAGGCAGGCAAGTCGCCTCACACTAAAATACCTATGTTCATAAAATTATAAAAATTTGAAGTATAAAACCGAAGCAATTTTAAGAATATCGGATAAGGATATCATCAAATTTAGTTAACACCTTTCCTACCGTACCTTCTAAGAGGGGGCAATAACCGTGTTCTGCAGTTGTTATTACAGAGACGGTGGTGTTCACGTACTTGCATACAACTACCCTTTGTGGACTAATGAAGCGGTAAGTCTCAATTGCTTGTGAAGGATGAAGCCACACGAAAGGATAGCCCGTATAATGTCCTTTTTATTATGTAGTATGTGAGTTATTTTAATGTGGTTGTTTGATATTATTTGTATGTAAAATTCGAGTTCTCTTAAACAGGAGCCACAAGCTCAGAAAGTCTCTCACGTATGGTATGTATGGATAATAATTGTTCTCAAAACTTCTACTTGAGAGAATTAGGTAATGGTATTACGTAGAAGATATACTTATTTAGAATAACCACGTAATAAGCTCAAATAATTTATATTTATACGGAGACTTTCAGCTCCCTGTATAATAGTCACCTTACTATCTTATGCGTCAGTAAATATCCGCTGCTGAACATCAGCGTATAAACGGCTGTAAGGAAATCTAAGCTAAGAAAATCTCAGACAAGAAAATCGAACGTAAGGAAATCTAGGGTAAGGTAAACTTGGCATTAATATGACGCTTGGTAAAACGTTCGTTTGCTGTGATGCTTGATAAATGGTTTGTATGCTGTTACTTACGCTTAGAAAAATGATAATGCTGCTGCCCGTCCACTTAAAATAATCTATGGGTTGCCTTTTACGACCCTCGGCAAGAGATGGATCGTTGATCACCGAAAACCAAATGAACTTATTAATTCATGTCAAGGTTAATTTTACTGGCTCTGTCAGAATTCTACACCACCGCTTTTGAATTTGGAAACAAAAGAGAATTTGAAAGTAGCCAAAGTGCATTCTAACCTCTTGTTTAAATATACATAGTTACACGAATCGAGGAAGGGGGTACCTCTTACAATATTAACTCTAATAAGTACAGTCCTCCGATTCGCAACTTCTTAAGTTACCGCCTCATCTAAATAACCCTTAATTAACACATGCTACAGCTCCTTTTCATAACAACATTTTCTGTATTTTTTATTATTAATGTTATTTTCAATTCGTTTTCGGAATTTTTCAATTATTTTTCAGATCAGTTTTTTGTTTCAATTATTTGTATTTGGACTACCTAATTTCTTTTATATTTGTTTTTAATTACGTATTTTCCTTACTGGAATCATTCAATCAGGAATTTTTACAATCACTTTTAATGCAATCATTTTGATTGCAATCTTATGTAACCGTGTGAACCATTTGTGTATTAACTTAGCTATTATAAATTAAATTAGCTGAACGGATAATTACGCTGAAGTGGCAATGTATCGGGCACATTACTTGTAGAACTGATGACTTTTAAGTGGCCGAAAGGTTCTCGTGTCTCCACACGACACACACACCACTCACCGGAAAACTCAGCGAGGGATGGCCTCCAATGAAACGGATAGACGACCTGGTAAAAAAAGCTGGGAGTCGTTGGATGCGGGCGGCAAGTAACCGGTCGTTATCGAAATCTGTGGGGGCTATTGTCCAGAAGTGGACGCCCTTCGGCTTATCTGATGATGATAAGGAAACCTGCATGTTTTTATAACCAAACATTTTAAATCAACCCCTCCGTTTATTTTTACACAAAGCTACACGAATTTAAAATGAGAATTATCTGCAGTCCGTACCCTGTTGTCTCGTTTGGTCATTATAATATCGCGCGGTCCTTAGCGGCTGCATACAGTATTCATTATCTGGGTTCGTCCTAATGAGACAATGTATTCAAAGTTTGTGTTTCCACCACAAAGGACTAAGCTGCGCTGAGGTTTATCTAGTTGATATTCCGATCGTGCGTGTTTGTTGTGCCACCTTTATAAGTAGCTACATGTCTACTTAATTATAATGTGTGAGGAATGTGACGCAAATTTTCGCTGAATTTATTATGCTAAACAAAGGTTGGAAAGAAATTGAGGTTTTACGAAGAAAAAAGGTGTGGTGTCTGTGCTTTGCCCAGTAATTTAAACAGTAATTAATACTTATAACTATTGTGCTGTATTTTCTAGCAAACCGAATTCAGTCTGTTCTATCTATGCAGCTCCTTTGATATGTTTATATCATTATAAACAAACCGTTACTTATAGCAATAAACAAGAAAACAAATAATATAAATTTATTTGTCATAGTATGATTCACATGACTACAATATAAAGGGCACTGTAACTAGTGAAATTACTGGCCGTGCATCGTCTCATACCCGTTTTCACTACACAATAAGTAGTTGCCTGTCCAGGAATATCTTCGTCACTCTAGCCCGGAATCACCTACTGCTGGATTTAGGCCTCCTCTCTCCTTTGACAGCCTCCTCTGTCATATGCGTCCACTTCCATGACTTTGACGATGTCATAAACCCAACGTGCTTTTGAACGGCCCGTATTTCTTTTGCCTGATCTCGAATACCACTCACTCAAAAATTTGCTTCATCGACCATCATTGCGTCTAGCCAGATGTCCTGCCCAACTCGCCTGTCATCTGTCGCCAGTGTTTCAACTTCAAAAGATAAAATATGCCCCACATATACGTACTGATCAACCATCTCTAGCTTTTCACTTATTGGTATAGTGTCACCAGAGATGTTTGTCATCAATTTCGTCTTGGACATCTTTTTTTTTTGGACATTCATCTTCAAACCAACTTCTAAGGAAGCATCGTAAAGTTATCTGAGCATTCGTTGAAGATTGTAGCAAACAACACTAGATCTAACTAGATTTATGTGTGATCTGATGGAGCTTTACTTATCTGCCAATAGGTAAAGCAGGAACAAACTCTTAGCGATTCAAAATTGTATGTCAAAGACCGACTTATGATTAACTGATTGATGCCTAAATTTAGTACAAATGACCATAAATATCTATCTTGTATGTCTTGAGGTAACGAGCGCAGTGTAGTGCCACGCAGGCTTAGTTCTGGGGAGCATTACAATGTTATGGGCAGGTGTAATTTGATGTATGATACGGTGTATGACATGCTCGAGTTGTCAGTAGGTTGTATACACAAAACGAAAATATAAAAAATATGTAACAGGTACCTTTTTCTTATTAGTCCCCAGTGGAAATTCATCTTGAACTTCCTCCGCACCGTGGAAGGGCGAAGAGGCATGCCGGACTCCTACCGGCTAAAACCACTGGAGCGGACATATTCGGCACCGAAGGGCACCAGGTCCTCGTAAGAGCTCACTAGGGCCGCCCTTTGGTACCACGCCTTTGAGCGCATCTTATAGGGGATGACTGTAAAGCGGTCACCCCCTCTAGCGAAAGGAAGGCGACTGTAAAAAGACTTCTCGGCGAGGATTAGAAAGGATCCCCCAAGCCTCGATGTGCGCTGTGCTGCCCACACGATGGCACGTGTACTCGTGCGCTCCACTGTCTTCCCGGGGGTCGCTCGGTATGAGCATGCTTACTCCCCAATCGGCGCGCCCGTGACCCCGTATAACAGAGACCAGTAAAATATCACATGTCAAAGTAAAACGGGCCGTACGTATGGTTTTAAAATAAGAATACAATTAGAATCACAGAAAGTGGCCGCGATTTGCATCTAAACTGCAATAACACACAAATTCATTCTAAACCCGAAAGATGTAAGGGAGGGAAAGCATAAAAACAAAATCCTGTGAGACCAAACTCATACTCTAATGCTCTATCTACTGCAAAATATATGGGATGGGGAAGGAAAGACGCGAGTCAAACGAGTCTTAATAATCGTAGCGAAACGCGACGTGAATACGAATCTGTTAGTAAGGGTATTATCGCTACACAGATATGCAGAGGGAAATTGGGACGCCAATAAATAATTCGAAATTTGAATTATGACTGCCTTGGCAATTAGTGGAGTTCGGTTTAATTCCTTCTTACCTACAATCTGTACCTATTAACTACAGTCAGCAATAAAAATGTTTATTGCTACTCATGGCGAAATTCTTGAGTGGTATTTAGCAGAACATTTAATTAAAAATTAAATTATAATACACATATATAATATTTTACCAGATTTGTATGTATATATTTTATTATTATTGCCATGCTTGTTTTTATTACCTCCTTCAATCCATTTCTTTTTAACTCAGCTGACTGATAGAGCCAGCCACACAGCATTAAGACTAAGTTGTGTTACTGTTGTTGTATGTTACATACATAAATAATGTGCAAAAGTATTAATAAGTTATACTTGACAGCACTTAAGAATACTCCTTAGTAAAATAAACAAATTTCAATACCTACTTCTTAAATTTACTTTTTAACTACTACTCATTTTTGTTGCTGGCTGTACATCGTTTTGTGTGAAAGATGTGATATAATACTAATGTCGTATAACGTTTTATTTAAATTAAGGGATAGATGATCATAAATATCAAGCAAGCCTTTCAAAATACTATAAAGGAGAATCGGAATTTTTGTATGAAATCTGGTTTAAGAATCTGGTTTTTACTTATAACAACCTCACATAATATGTAATTCGATAGGTATTTTAATATACCGCAATCATTATTGTGGCGGCTCATTTCAGACTGTTGTGTAAATAAAGTTGTGGCAAAAAACAAGTTCATTGAGTGAACAGTGTTATGATTCTATACCGTCATCCATAATCAAATCTAATAATTTGTCTGTAGGAAAGTCCAATACCTACCAAAATATAAATAACCCACTATATATATTATAATATTTCCTAAAAATATGCACCGCACACCGGAATAGAAGACCGTGCACCGGAAAACGCAGTGTGGGACGACCTCCAACGAGGTGGACAGACGACCTGGTGAAGGTCGCTGGGAGTCGTTGGATGAGGGCAGCATGTAACTGGTCGTTATGAAAATCTAAGGGGGAGACCTTTGTTGAACAGTGGACGTCCTGTGGCTGATATGATGAACAATATACAAGAAAAAAATAACTTACCCACGAAACATCGTCATAACTTTTTTCACACAGCGCAGAGCGCGGCGGTTTGAAATGAGCCGGCGACGAATGACATGCGTGGTTGTCATTGGCCATTTAGACCATTTTGTCCAGTCGTCCTTTAATAACATAACAAACCTTTTGGCAGTAACATGGACTACCTCCTTAATGAATAGTGGAATTCGCCATAATCACCACGCTTTTCAGACGGATTGGTAATCTCAGTATGTGTTTTTGTACACAGCCAGATGTTGCTACCTGCCCTCTCAGTGAACTCGCCATTCACGACACCCAAGGATATAAAGGGGATGGACTTTACTTTGACCTGTGGCTTGGACCCACATGGCTACGGCTTCGACTATCTAGTTATAGACCTTTTTTTATTGCATCAGTGGAAATTCTACATGAACTTCCTCCGCCCCGGGGAAGGACGAAGGGGCATGCCGGACCGGCTAAAACCACTGAGGCGATCATCTTCAGCACCTAAGGGGGCCTCCAGGTCCTCATATGATCACACTAAAGCCGCCCATTGGTGCCACGCTCCAGCCTATGAGCATGATGCTCTCACAGAAGGACACCACTGCATTCCAGTATTCATGCTTTGCCAACATAGCCGACACTACTGCCGACTGAGAGATCTTGCCCGATCTGATCGACCAGGATCCACCGCTTGGCCACCCACACAGGGCACGCCTTGAGCGTGTGCTGTGCGGTATCCTGGTCGTTATCACAATAATGGCATTGTGCCGTGGGCTCGCGTCCTATCCTGTGCAGGTACGCGCCGAAACAACCGTGACCAGTGAACACCTGCGTCAGGTGGTAGGTGACGCGCTAGCTCCTTCTGAGCCAGACTCCAAAGAGCGGCAGGACGGCCCCGACGACGCGCTTGGTCACAAACTGCATCCGCAGGTGGTGACGCCACTTTCAAAGTGCACGCCACCGAGCTAGCCACCATATAATATAGTAATCGCAGAAGATATGTAACCAAAGCTTTACCTTAATCCTCGAGAGATAGAGCACATCAGCATCGTCTCGAGACAAAAGATGAAATCTATCTGCATCTATAATACTATTTTCCTTGTATATAGGTTATACAACGTTCAATACATAACACTGATGTTACATGTTTGGGGGATATTTGCCGATACTCACCACGCTTGGCAGGCGGGTTGGTGAGCGCAGTATGGCTAATGTTCCACAGAAGAGACGCTGCTGCCCATCCCTCTGGTTTATAGAGTCCCTTAGTCGCCTTTTACGACATCCAACGGAAGGAGATGGAGTGGTGCTATATTCTTAATCCGGACACCACACTGACTAATGATATGCTCGTAAATTTTGTATGTGTGGTTTCCGGCCAAGAATAGACCACCTGTTTCCACCAAAAGGTATCGTAAAAGGCGACTATATATATGACGGGCTCAGCTGTCGCTGAAAGCAGCTCAACCTTTGTGGATATTTTGTGAAAAGGTGACTAACGATTCATATCAAGAGGATGATCATACTCCGTGCTTATAAGAACATACTGCAATACCGTTTCCGATGCGTTCTTTTAAATTTATCAATGTTTTTATTTATAATTTCTTGTTGCTTTTAAGTTGATGTGTGCGATCTGAATAAAGTTAGTACTTCCTTTCTTTCTTTCTTTCTTTATACCAACCCGCCTGCTGAACGTTGCAATTATGGCAATATGCCGCTCATTGTAGTGTTAATTGGGAGGCCCATGTTCAACAGAAGACGTTGAGTCGTATGTGTGTGTATGGGTGTGTCATTTTGTATTATATGTTGTTTTTAATCAGTTCTGTTTCGTTTTTATGTGCACAAACACGTAATTACAAATGGACACGTAATTCACATTCATTACTTAAGAATTTCCGGACACTACATGAAGTGGATCAGATATATATATAATTAAATCAATAAATATTCCAGCTTCATGAAACATAGTTTGAATTTAAAATATGAATATCTAAAAGAGAAATTCATATTTTTCCCTCTCGGCGTAGATTTCCTAAGATGAATTAAAAGTCCAGCCAAGCGTGACTTTGACTCGAGTGCTGAAGGTCAGTACGGAGTTTTAACTTTTAAAAAGCAGACTTTGACCTTTTACGTTTTCACCTACTTAATATCTTGAGTTACAGTTACTTAAATATGTTATAAATGTAAATATCATAAAAAACAACTATTTTCTTTTGCAATTGGATTATAAATGGCAAAGCAAAAGCAAATTAAAGAAACAATAGAACAGTCGCCATATGAGTGTAATCTATGATCTAATCTTATGGTTGCTGTATAATGTAGATTTCATAGGCTATACAGTACATTAAATCTATACTTAAAGTTGGCGCAGTGACTAAGCAACTGGCTTTCTGAGCTTCGTGTCGCGGGTTCGAGCCGTGCACGGATATTTGTATGATCTGGACGGCATGGTTGGTGCAGTGGCTGATACAGTCGGCTGCTGCGCTCCAGGTCGCGGGTTCGATTCACATACGGAACAAAATTTTTGTATGATCTGCAGGTAGTTGTTCCGGGTCTGGGTGTATTGTGTGTGGAATTTGTGTCTGTAAATGCACCCACGACACAGGCGACATCCTAGTGTGGGGCAACGTTTAAACAAAAACTACAGATAATGTTTGTATGACCTACAGATGCTGTTACGGGTCCAGGTGTTCGTGCATGTGAGATTTATGTCTGTTACGACACAGGAGAAATACTAATGTGGGCGCAACGTAAATAAGAGACTCATATTCTTTCTTAATAATACTAGTCCAGGTAGTGTGTGATAACATTGCCCATTTTTCCATTAAAGGAAGGAAAGTGCGCAAGCAATTATGTTGCTATTTACATTTTTTTTAAATGAGTGAGTTCTTTTTGCATAGTATTATTATTGGGCGGGATTGGTTTTCATTCATTATATTTTTGCCGTGTGGTGCCGGCTCAGAATGCCACCACCCCATCTCCCCCCATGGGTGTCGTAAAAGTCGACTAAGGGATTAGTCGGAGGATGGGCAGCAGCGTCCTTCGAGTACATTAACAACTCAACTGCGATCGCCAACCCGCCTGCCAAGCGTGGCGATTATGGCAAAACCCCCCAATGAGCTCAAAACACATCCATATCGGTGGTTGTGATGATCTTTGGGGGAGGCCTGTGTCCAACAGTGGACTTCATTAGGCCGAAATGATGATATATGTACAGTATTTACATTGCCTCGTATAACATGTTTTTATTAAAAAAACTAGCTGTTGGCTGCGGTTTCACCCGCGCGGTCATTTTTATCAATATCCATACAAATGTAAATATAGTTCCGGAGGTAACCCCTTACATACAAAAAAAAACCGGCCAAGTGCGAGTTGAACTCGTGTGGAGAAGGTTCCGTACGATGATTTACCATGTTATTTTAAGACTTTAGACTTGTTCCTGAAATCTATAGGTAATAAGCTATTGTTGTATGTATTTTTTCCATTTGATATGTTACACAGTACAGTTTTTAGAACTTTTTCTTAAAATTTTCTAAATTACCCCCCAAAAGTGACGCCCATATTCAAAATTTATTTATTGACTTTACACGTCGGTTTTTGGGTTGCAGGAATCCATATGTGTACCATATTTTAATGTAATCGGTCCGGTAGATTCGGAGCAACATGGCTGTGACAGACGGACAGACAGGCAGACACACGATTAATCCTATAAGGGCTACGCCGTTTTTTCCTTCGGACGTTCGGAACCCTAAAAAACAAACAAAATCTCTTCATAATATTACTATAGATAAGCAAATCCAATGATACAGCACAACTGCTCAACGTAAGATCCGGGGTTCGATTTCCTAGTCGGGCAGCCTTAAGACGATTTTTTAAGATTAAGAAAATTATCAGTAATAGCTAATGACATTTTACAAATAGACGCGCCATACACGAACAATATTAATTACGCGATCACGAAGAACGGCGCGCCGGCCGCCATCAGACCGCTTAATAAAAAATAAAACAGAATACTATTTTTTATTCACAATATCGATTTACGTTACGTATTTATCTATTTATGAAAAAACAGTCTTTTTCTCTCATAGTTGCAGTATACTTTGTGCATCGTCTATAAACACAGGATGGCATTATTTTTTCGGAATATATTGTTGAAATACGCTTATGATTCACGTCGGGCCGCGACACTGGTCGTCGCGTGACTAACTGAACTCCGGGCAATTACCTTGCTTTCATGTGACCATTATAGAGCGCGAGCAACGCATCTACACTTATAAAAACATCTTAGGTAAAAGCCCGGAATTTCGAAGTGTCCCGTAGATTGCAGTAAGTATAGTAGACAGGGAACATTGCTCGTAGAACTGATGGCCGGTGCACAGTCTTAACTTTGAACAGACGACCAGGTCCAGGTCGCAAAGGCTCCCCCTTTGGATGCGGGTAGCATGCAACCGCTCATTGTGGAAATCTGTGGGGGAGGCCTTTGTTCAGCAGTGGACCTCTTTTGGCTGATATGATGATTGCAAACAAACACAGAGAAACAAATCTTACCTCTTTATAATATTAGTATAGATAGAATAGATAAACGTTTTATACCAAAAAAGGGATTGCGCAACCGTGGCAAAATGACAAATCATAGGATCAGGTGGAAGAACTTTAAAAACATGTCCTTATTTAGGAATTGGATTAGAGAAATGCTAAGGAGGAATGCGAAGAGCAAAACCGTATACATACTCAGCGACAGTCAAGCAGCTCTAAAGGCACTAATCTCCTTTAAAGTAAACTCGAAACTAGTCAAGAAAGGTGTTATCCTACTAAACAAACTAGGAAAACACAATAACGTAAAGCTTATCTGGGTACCTGGACACGAAGGTGTTGAAGGTAACGAGAAGGTGGATCAACTAGCTAGGGCAGGCTCGAGTAAGCAGCTCATTGGCCCTGAGCCATTCGTAGGAATACCTCATGGTACCTACCAACTGGCATTACATGCATTTGCTGATAAAGAACATGTCAGAGAATGGAGGCAAGCGAAAACCCTAAACCATTCCAAGACTTTCTGCAGCACAAGACTAAATGGGTTTAAGAGACTATTAAATCTTACCAAAACCCATTTAAGGCACTATATAGGCGCAATGACAGGCCACTTCGGCACCAAGGAGCACCTCCGTAGGATGAAGCTTAGCACAACCGATACATGCAGATTCTGTATCGACAATCAAGAGTCTATGCAGCACATTTTGTGCAGCTGTGACGCTCTGGGAAGACGTAGAGCAAAACATCTAGGAATGGCTTACCATTCCTAGATGTTTTGCCCTACCATAGCCATCCATAGCCTGATGATTTTGCACGGCTCCAGGCAGGTATGATTGCGAAGTACCTACAGGGACTTCTTGATTTGCCAGCGGAGGAGTAGTGCAGGGCTTTGGGCAACACAATGGACCCAATAGGGTCGAAGTGCGTTCGGCTGATGCTGAGCCCGTGAGAGCCAACAATAGAATAGAATAGGAACTGGAAAACAGACACGAAAGTATTTGTACGAGTACCTATTCTAGATTTTCAATTTTAGTTGAGAATTCTAAAGCACTTCCGTGAGTAATTTCCTGAACATTTACTCTTCTCAGTTAGAAAAGGAGATTTATTCTAGATTGTCTGAAGGTTTTCGTGTTACTTTATGGGTTGCTGGACGTGAGTTTTGAAATTATAATACGATTTCTGTTACAAATATTACTTTTATTTGATCACGAACGGTAAATATGTAATACTCCTACCTGTAGCAGACAAATTGTGTTATTAATGTAGGTATTATTAAATAAATATTACTGAAACTATTTTGAATGTGTGACCTACATTTGTCTCAAGTTACGTGTGTTTCGTAGTAATGGCGTAATTTAAAAAAATACTAATCGAAACATTAAACATCAAATAACTATTAATATTACAAACAACAGCATGCGCACACTTAACAATAAATTCGCACTGATCCTGTAATTAGAGGGTCAATATCTCTCATTCGGTGCATTGGTCAAATAATAAAAATATCCAGCCCAGAATTTGATATTTTTTTGATAATTGATATATATTTTAGATTTTCGGCAACTTTTACATTAGAGAGGTTACACTGTTATGTAAATGTAAGCTAGTATTATTTGTCTGTATTCAGAAAATGAACAGTTTCGTGAGCCGAATTAAAAATACATTAACTTAAAGACTGGTGTCATATTTTTCGAATTTTAAGACCAATTTACGGCAATCGAATGTTTGAAATATTTGCCGTAGCGGTAGTTTATCGAATTAGTGATGAATGCGAACTTTATCAGTTAAAGCTATCGACAGTTAGTTAGTGCAAGGCGACAGTTTAATAGACGACGCGGAACGGCATCCCGCGCCGCCTCTACCACACCTAACGCCACCGTTAATGACACCACACTATCAACATTTAATAAAGGACACAACGCACAAGTCATATTTTAAGCACAACATATAAGTCCTTATGTTTGCCGATATAATCAATACAGCCAAAGTTCGTCCACTAATGAACAAACTCCTCCCCCATAGATTTCCACAATGGTGAGCACAGTATGGCTACTGTTCCAGAGAAGAGACGCTGCTGCCAATACTTCTTGTTCAGAGTCCCTAAGTCACCTTTAACTTTTTTTTAACCCATAGGTGTAAAGTGCTTTGTAAGCGGTAGCATGTCTTCTTCCGCCTGGCGCTATTAGTATCGAATTCTACCCGTATATACAGCCTATCTGTAGTCGACTCAGTACTTTAATCAATATTTACATACAAAAAACGCCTTATCTCAACATCTAAGTAGAAATGTTTATATCTATTTTATATTCGTTTCACTTAAAAAAAAATTACTAGTTCATAGTACATCTTCAGACCACCATAAATACTCAGTATTAATAAATATAAAATAATATATCTCTAGGTACTTGATACAAAATCCTACTACTGTTAGAAATGTGAGTATCTACGTTTGAGGTTTCATTACGTTCAAATGGATGAATGATTCTAATGAAATTTGGTAAAGAATGGAATAAGATATATACGATAATTTTTATTTCATCATCATATCAGCCGAAAGACGTACCCTGCTGAACGAAGGCCTACCCCACAACAACCGATACATGCCGCCCGCATCCAATGACTCCCAGCTATAGCCTGACCAATACCGCTGTACCGTGCCTTAGGTATGCGACCAGCGAGTCAGGGGGCCGAGCAGCCACTCCGTTTTGTCATTCCGCCTATTTAAGGCGCGGTACATCGGAATCGGTCATGCTATATAGAAAGAAAGAAAATTTGTTTATTTTGAGTCCTCATTCATACACACGTTGCAAATTTTATATAAACAGTAAATAAAATAAAATAGCATGTGGTTGTGAATGCGTGAGGCCAAAATTGGTACCTATCTCAGCTAGTGCTACAGCAAACAAAATGCTCCAGCGCTGATATTCTGATAGGCCCGTGTGACGATGTCACGAATATCAAATTTGATAATAGAGAAAAAAAATATATATATATATATATATATAATTAAAATATATTTGTATATGTATGATTCAATTCATTAATATATAAATAGGTGTATCTAATAAATAAAGATTTAAATACTAGTTTTAGCATCACAATGTAAAAAGACATTAAAGTTAAAAACAATTATAGAACTCTGCGTTTTCTGGTGCGTGGTGGTCTCCACACGAAATTATTAGAATTAGGAAATATCAGTCTCACTACATTTTCTATTTCTATTTTTCTATTTAAATAAACGTTGCCCCGCACTAGGATTTCTTATGTGTCGTGGGTGCGTTTACAGACACAAATTCCACACACAATACACCTAGATCCGGAACTACCTGCAGATCATACAAATGTTTGTGCCGTGCGGGGATCGAACCCGCGACCCTGAGTACAGCAGCCGACTGTATTAGCCACTGCACCAACCGTGCTGTCGATTCCTTCCTATGATATGTGAAGCGAAGCCATGAAATCCAAAGCTATCATATTGTCCGCAAGCAGGTTCCAATTCCGTCCAATCTATTCCAAACCGTTTTAATATCTGAATTTTACTGTAACATATTTTTTTTCTCTCAAGGCATCTAATTAATCTCATTTTTCAAAAATGTTTTATCTTGTGTAAGTTATTATAAGTAGCTACTATATATCTAAGTTTATTATCATATATTTTCCTTTTAAGATTCAAATGAAAAACATTTATCTAGTTATTTTTTCTGTTAAAATAATTACTGCTGGCAAATTGAAAGTTAATTCAAATTCAAAGTGAGTACCAAGGCATATTTACCTATTAATATTCTCTAACAAATATAAAAATGAGAAATTTTAGAATTATTTATGTACTCAAGGCAATTCATTTAATTAAAAAAGAATGTATCTCCGACAGTAAAATGGCGACTCATAACGTCCACAAAAACAATATTTTACATAAGATGTCTGATAATAGCCATATGATCTTCTATTTTTCATGTAATGTTTTATTTATTTATTTATATTTTACTTTTTATTGGCAATAAAACCAGTGTCATAAAAATATATATTATTCCATAAGAACTCGTGGAAAGTTAAAACAAATTACAGCTAGTTAACACGCCTCAAAACGTCAAATATCTGGTCAATGTATAATCGACTTAACTTGAATGAACGAACCGAAATTCCCTGTAGATTGTTGGCCTCAATATCAACAGAAATCTCATTGACAAGCAAATCTAACAACGTGCTACATACATACATTCAACACTTGAACAGTGGAGGCCGACCGAGGCCAGATATGGCTCAATTTATTTATACTACTTTCACAAACTCTAATACATTTTTTTATTTAACAATTCATGATTAATCTAATCTAAAATCTTTGAATTAGGGATTAATTATTTGTTTTAAATGTAACAAAAAATCATTTTATTTTCATCGGAAGATTTTGGATTAGATAAATTATTGAATTCGGCCGTAAAAGAAATAGGATTAAATCTTGACTAGAAAATTCCCAAGTTATAACTGCCCGGATATACTCATATAAAAAGGGTTAGCAAACCATTTCATGCGTAAGTGCATGATCTACATAACTACATAAATGGAATGGGCTTGGGGGAATTAAAATGCGTAATGCCAGCGCTCACTCGCCGAAATTCATCATTTAAAACAGAGATTGGTTTGAAATTCTGTGTCGATATTTAAGATTCTGCAACTGCAAACCAATGCATCGTTTTTATAAATAATAAGTATTTGATCTATTGTAGTCTGCTGGATATACACCCATCCCAGATAGGAAAGTAGCGCTAGTAGTCATGCTGGGTGGTTGCTGAGTTACCGCTGAGCAACTTCTCTTCCAGCGCTAACGTTTTTGGCGGTGATCGGGTTTTGATATATTTTCATACAAAAATAGTGAATTATGTATTTAAAGGGGACCTTTAGTACGTTATAGGGACTGAGATTAATATAAAACAAGTTGCATTCTTTTTTAATAATTGGTAAGAAAAAATGCCATTCTAACGCTCAAATTTAAACTTTTTACACTTTTTATTACAGTGTGTTCTTTATATGTGCGCTTTTGCGTAATAAACCGTAACTAACCGAGTGGTGCCAGCTTAATGGTGTGGTGACGGCTACGAATAGCACCAACCCATCTCATTCCTTGGATGTCGTACAAGGCGACTATAGGATTAACCGTGTGACGTGCATCCTTCATCTTCATTTCAATCAAGCTCTTTCATGACTTCATACCTTTTGTCTCCACCACTGTCCACTTCATGATTCATTCTTTATTCAAATCAAAATTCTAATTTAGTATTGTGGTGTCGAATCGTTCATATTTTGATCATTGATATTTGATCCAATTACACATTGGATTCTGAACGCTAGTGGTTCGACACACAGCTGTCGCTCTGACAAATAGTCTACGAGCAATATTACAATTACTTATTTTTAACTAGCATATATATTGTGATAATAAGCTATATTAATAATAAACATCATCATGAAGCGTTAATTGAAGTTGTGAATAACAATATACCTAGGTATATAAATATATATGTGATACGTTTCATTGATCTCCTTAACTGATCTCCGTTACTTGCTGCCGTGGAGAGAGCCTCCTAGTTGAGCTAACCGGGAAGGAAACACGGAGGGAGGCACTCCACGACAACCGAAGGACGGGCAATATCCTTCGAGTGCAGTATCAACTCAACTGCGATCGCCAACCCGCCTGCCAAGCGTGCGGATTATGTCAAACCCCCAATGAACACACAATATTCCCATACCGGTCGTTGTGGCGATCTTTGGGGGAAGATTGTGTCCAGTAGTGGACTTTATTCGGCTGAAATTATGATTTCGTAATAAAACAGTGAAAAATACATGCCCGAATAACAACTTAATTCATGTTTTAATTAAAATAATTCCAAAAAAATATTGGCCTGCAACTTTTTTATACGCTAAATGTATGGATTGACCATAATCATTGAACATGATGATATTACAAGAAAGTCCATGATTTTTGTAGGATCCTGTATAAGCCAAACAGTGTATAACTAGCTGTATGTAACTCTATCTAACTCCTTATAGTTAGTGTGGGTTGTAGAGGAACTGGGCCTGCTCAAACCTTAAAGTTGCACTCGTCTGTAACATGTAGGTTTACGTAACAATAATTTTCTAGCCATTTACTTAATTAGATTAAGTAAATGCAAGTCCAACCAGCGCAAATAATCGTAGAGTAAGCTTTTATAATTCTCATTAGGTTTAAATAATTGACATTTAACAGATATGCAAATGGGTTTGGTTTTCTGAATTTCAACATGAATCCCGCATAAACACAGATCACTTCAACCAGTGGCAGTCGTAAAACCCGAAAACATACTTCAGTGAAATGCAGGTTCAGACTTTTATCGCTCCGCGTGAAACCCGAAAACCAGGAACTGGCCTTGTAATGGCCGTGCACTCGTAAATTGCTAAAACAAACAGAGTCCAGCTAAAATATATGAATTATAAAAATCTAAGTACCGACCTAAATAATATTATTATTTCGATAAACTCTATTTATAGACCCCATGTAGATTAGATCCTATGTAAATTGCCAAACGGAATTCTACTTACCCAATAGTTTCGAACAATCTATAATTAAATTGGGTAACGGTATTTGACGCTTAGAATTTGTTCAATGATATCCAGATCCATGTAGATGGATGGCCGCCTACGCGCCCCGGCGTAGTCCGCCTACGCGCTACCAGTCGATGAAAAAGAATAGAAGGGTTGGTACTAAATACGCTTCAAAAGAAGCTCGTGCATATTTGTAAACTCGTATAATATTATATTGACGTTAAATTAAGTTAAAGCGGAATTAATAGTTTACGCTAAGCAACATTATTATTGATATACTTATTTTAAGTACTGCAGACTACAAATGTATTTTTTGTATATCATTCTGTCCATCCTAAGGTCGTCCATAAGAGATTGCTGATTGTTTTCCAATCTGAGAGGATACTACTTGTACTTTTTCAATCTTTTTTCTTTCTTTATTTCCGTGTAGTTAGTGGCCAACCTTATGCCAGAGTTGTTCAAGCCGGACAAAGGCCTCCGACTTGGTTTAACGATTACCGTCTAATGACAACAACTGGGATGAACGATTTTACGTGCCCTCCAAAGCACGGAGACTGTCAGTTCAAATACCACTATGTCACCAAAGGTACACGCCACTGACCGCGCCGAGCCTTACTTAACCTCACCGATCTTTTACCGATCAGTGAGTGTAACTATCAGCGCCTCATTTGCCATTTTTTTCTTAATATTTTCAAACTTTGTACTTCTAACCAATATATTGCTACGTCCGATAAAATGGACCTTTTTAACCTACCTATTTAGTGTTACAATCTACAATATGCGGCTGTGGGCGACCACCCACTCGCACGCACGTGACTCGTTTGATATTTCGATCGTTCTTATGAGCCGTATAAAGAACAAATCATTCACGGGTCTGGTAGAATTAGTTGCTGAAGGTATTTGGTATTATGTGGATTAAACTGTTATTTCCGAAGATCTTCATGTGAAATGTAACACGGTGTTAACGAGAGTTTGCTACTATTACCATGTCTTTATTAATATTGTATAATAAAAACGAAGGATGCTTTTTCCCTTACTGATTTGTTAAGGATCTTGTCTTAAATATAATAGACTGGTGGAAGTGTCTTTCAATGCGCAGTGCGTGAGTGGTTAACTATTCTCAAGAACTCATTCCTTCAGATTCAATAGTAGTTCAAACACTTAAATATAAATTTAAATTATCGAGGCGCTCATAGCCAGTTGCACTCACTAATCGGTAAACGATTGGCGAGGTTAAGCAACGCTTGGCGCGGTCAGTCTCTGGATGGGTGACCGCATAGTGGTATTTCAACTGACCATCTCCGTGCTTCGGAGGGCACGTTAAATCGTCGGTCCCGGTTGTTGTCATTAGACAGCAGTCGTTAAGCCAAGTCGGAGGCCTTTGGGCGACTTGAACAACTCTGACACAAGGGTGGCCACTAACCATACGAAATATATATATATATATATATATTGAACACTTTAACCCAATTCTTTATATTGGCTTACACGTGAACTCCATCACTATTACTGTGCGTTTCACAATTATACGCATACATTTGAATCAATTCTCTCTACGATTGATCCCTATAACATTTCTAATTACCAGCAGAATTGCCGCTAATGTTTGTTTGGGGGACTATTGTATTGTATTTATCAGCGTGCAATGTCTTGTCGGAAGGAAGGCCTAAGTACAGAGATCAGAGGTATCATCAATCTTGTCAGATTTACGGGCTGAGACCACCCAGTTTATCTCTCAGTCTTAGACTGTCAGATTACTGCAATCCCGACAAACATTAAAAGAAATGTATATAATAAAACGGTTATTATGTAAAAGGTTACATAATATTGCGGCTAAGCAAGCGCTACGTGTCACGAGTTCGATCCCCGCACAGAAATATTTGTATGATCTATTGACAGTTGTTTTGTGTCTGGGTGTTTGTGCATGAGAGATTTATGTCTGTAAACTATACCCATGATACAAGAGAAATTCTAGTGTGAGTATCGTTAACTTTCCTAAATATTCTACTAGAAATCCATCAATAAAACCTCAAAATAATACGTACAAACCGCGAGTGTGCTACGCGATCGTGCAAAAAAGGTTGTCACTAGGCTACGCCACAGGAGAAATCTTAGTGTCAAAGGTTTTAAAGCAAAGCAAAGGACATTGTCTCGGATGTGTAAAGCCATAGTATACAAGTTTCTTATTACATAGAATGCAGAAGTATCTACGTATTTGTTTGTTGGAGAATAGCAAACTAATTATGATGATCCTTTAGTAAAGCTGTTTCAACCAAAGTATGATATTGATTTATATTAGTTCAACAAACTACAAATAAAATTTTATCAGTTTATTGTCATGAAGACGTTGCGTTACTCAAAACACGGATTCTGGTGCTCTGTTTAAGATCTGCTTCCCGAGATATCTTTTACTACATCAATCAAGCTTCAGACTATCAACAAACGAATAAACACAAATCCGTATTTCACAATGGGAACAAGAAGTGGGTCAATACAGGCGGCATCGCTTTGTCAGTAGTAACGCATGCCGTCGAAACCGCACATTTTTCCGCCGTGCCGCATTGGTCAGGATACTAATGATCAGGACTTATTACAGGCCATTTGAGCCGAACAAACAAATAAAGAAAACAGTTCCAATTTAGTGCTGTTGTGATTTTTTACAGGTATGGTTCAAAGGGCAGTAAAGTACCTATGGTAATGGATGACTTTGATTCTACAACTTTACCAAACAATCAATAGCTTTAACACACTGAGGCAACGTTTTTTTTTTAATAGGTTTCGAGTGTAAATTCTGCATAAACTTCCTTCATCCCGGGGAAGGGCGAAGGTTTATGCCGGACTCGGTCGGACGGTCCTCGTAAGATTACACTAAAGCCACCTATTGGTGCCACGCCATCTCGGAGAGGATGACTGTGAAGCGGTCACCCCCTCTAGCGGAGGGTCGGCAGCTGTAAAAAGGCCGTGCCCCAGGCACTTCTCGGGGAGGATTGTAAAGGATCCCCCCAAGCCACGCTGAGGCAACCATATCATAATTTATTAAAGCTATACCTATAATATATAATTTATTCCGTGTCGTGATCGGGTTAAGTAACACCACTCCATCTTCTCCCGTGGATGTTGCATAAGGTGATTAACGGCCAAAATGAATAAGCAAATTAATCCAAAATCTTCAGATATAAGATTTTGAAATTAATCCATTGTTGTTTTACGATCACATTTAACACAAAAACAGACATATCCGTACTCCGGAAGCCAACGATTTTGGATTAGATCGACTATTAATATCGGCCGTTAGGGACTATCAATACACATTCCGTCTCTGACGCTCGCCGCAGACGGTCGTGCAGTGCTCGCGCTCCCCGATCAGTGTGCCGTGTAGTGTTTGTTCGCAATCCGTCCCATCGGATTGCAGTCACTTCATTTAAATCACGCGTTGCCTTTCTCAAGGCGACTACTGATTTTTGTTTCTTTGACCGATTAAATTCATCGCGTTTTTGTGCCCCTTCAGGGAAAAACCACTGTTTGGTGGTCCTCGGCGGATACCTTACGGTGCCAACGAAGCCGAGTGGGGTGTTGACCCGGCACACCCGCCTAGCCCCATCAGGGCAAAGCAGTTAGTCGGCAGCGGACTAGGACCACCGGCCTTGGGGGCTACCCTAGTCGACCCTAGTTCGAGTCTACGTTTTCAGATTATACAGTCTCTTGCGGGCGATACCTTATCGCCCCTTGCAAAAGAGCTGTCAGGGACCCGTTTGCCCATTAAGACTGGCCACGGATGGTACTAGCTTAGGGCTCACCACAGGTACACACACCTCCCTGCCTACACCCGGCAGGGAGGGGTTGTTACACACCCCCGGGCCCATCCAACCCGGGAGGATAGGGAATCGCGTAAATTCAATTGTCCTCTACGCTTTAGGCGTATTTCTGTTTTTCTATTGTCCCACGTCCGCCATTTTGTTTTGCAAACAAAATGGCTGACGACGCCACGCTAATGAAAATTATTAGGGAGGTCCTCTTAAAGGACCCCTATATCGTTGCCAATTACGGCAACCTCCTTTGCCCCTCATCTGAGCCAGGCACAATAGTGCAGCCCCCATATCCCGAACCCAAAAAAAGGGGAACAACTCCCGAATTTGATGCGGGCATCTCCTCCGCTCCTCCAGCAAAACCCCCCCTCCCCCCTTCCAGCTCGAATGCTACCGCATCCCCCGACGCCGACATGCCCACTCTCTCAGACATTTCGGAAATGTCAGAGAGTGACGACTCAAGCCCTCCGCCCCAAAACTTATCCTCCGACTCTGCCTCAGACGAGTTTCAACTCGTCAGTGGCAACCGCAAAAAGCGGGCCCGCAAGGCCAAGTCCTCCGCCCAAGCCGCTCCCGCTAAAGCCCCTAAGACGGAAGAGGCCTCGTCCTCCGCTCCGCCTTCTGCCCCTGTCCCCACGACGACCTCCTCTCAGGCCAGTCCCGCCCCCACCCCTACCCCCGCTAACACCCAACCCCAATCCCAACCCGCTAAGGTCCCTAAAAAGGACCGGAAACCGCCCGCTATTTTTATCCAAGCGAAGGATAAATGGAACGATGTTTCCAAGATGTGTACTGAGCTCGGTATCAACTACCTCAGTGCCCGCACCACAGCCGTCGGAGTCAAAGTGGCAGTTCCCACTGCCCAAGACTTCAAGTCCCTGACCCGAGCCCTCCAAGACCGAAACGTGTACTTCCACACGTCTCTCTTGCCGAGGAACGCCCACTCCGGGTAGTCCTAAAGGGTATCCCTAAAGAAATAGACACCGACTCCATAAAAGACGACCTTCTGTCGCAAAATATCCCCGTCCTGGAGGTTCACCGTATGCACGCTGGTCGCAACGGTGAAGCCTACGACATGGTCCTCGCCATATGCGAGAAGTCCACCGACAATGATCGGAAAATATTTAACATTAAGACCGTGTGCCACCTATCAGGCATAAAAATTGAGCCCCCCCACAGATATGGTCCTCCCGGGCAGTGTCATCGCTGCCAGCTTTACGGCCACGCGCAGCGACACTGCTACGCCAAACCTAGGTGCGTTAAGTGCCTAGGTGACCACAGCACCTCCGACTGCGATCGCCCCAAAGATCGCACGCTTTGCACAGAGCCTCCAAGTTGTGTGCTTTGCGGTGAGTCGGGTCATCCCGCGAATTATTGCGGATGCCCCAAAGCCCCGCGCGCTAACAACAAGGTAACAAAGCGCAAAGCGGCTACCCAAGCCTTCGCGGCCGCCCATTACGCCTCTCAGGCCCCTCCCATGTCCCAACGACTTAGCCCTCAAAGGCCATCGCCGTGGAACGCGCTGAACCATCAGCAAGCGTTCCCCGCCCTGAGGCCTAGTTTACTGACCCAACAGGCGACCCAAGCGTCAGCGATTCCCTCGCTGATGACCGCCCCCCAAACGGCACCGTACCTTCCCGTGCCGTACCACCAACCTGCACCACAAGTGCACTCTCAGAGGGCCGCCCCTCCCTCACCCCAATCCACACCCCATCTCAAAACCGACGACCTCTCTGTTTGCCTCGGTCTTCTCAACTCTGTCGACCCGAACAGAGTCGCCCAAATGGCCGCAGCCATTAGGGCAAACCAGGGCCAATACGGCCTCATGTTAGTACTCAGCGACTTCGCTGATGTCTCATCCGCCCTCCTCTCCTACCGCGTTCATCCGTAATGGATACACAAAACAGGTGCAGAACAAAACCCCGATCCCTTAAAATAGGCATCTTCAATGCAAACAGCATTAATGGCCAAAAAGACGAAATCGCCTTATTCCTCCGCGACCACCTTATTGACATTATGTTGATACAAGAATCCTTTTTGAAACCCTCTCACAGGAACCCTAGAATTGCAAACTACGATATAGTGCGCAACGACAGGACCCACTCCCGTGGAGGAGGCACTCTTATCTACTATAAGAGATCCCTTTATTGCATGCCCCTAGATACCCCGTCCCTTTCCAATCTAGAGGCATCTGTGTGCAGAATAGGCATGACAGGTCATCAACCGATCACTATAGTGTCGGCTTACCAATCCCCCAATACCCAAGACGATCCAATCCAATCGGATCTCGAAGCACTCTTCGATCTAGGCGACTCCGTCATAGTGGCGGGAGATCTTAATGCCAAACATGAGTCTTGGAACTGTCTCACCCACAACCACAGAGGAAGTAAATTATACTCCCTCAGTACCCTCCTCAATTTTGACATCATCGCCCCGATGTATCCCACTCACTACCCCAGCAATGTTAATCATCGCCCGGATATACTCGACATAGCACTTCTAATGAATGTCAACCTCAAGTTGCATTCCATCGAAGTACTACAAGAGCTAGACTCCGATCACCGTCCTGTGATCCTTCACCTCACCTCCCGCTTTGGCCCCACGGACACAGGGCTACCCCCTCAGACCATTGTGACGACGGACTGGAGGAAAGTTAGGCAACGCCTCAACGACCCCTCGTCCGCTCAGTTAGATAGAATTCCCGAATGCATAACGTCAGTCGCAGACACGCTAGGCGCGATCGACTCCCTCACCGGGCATGTACAGTCCGTCGTGGACGAGTGTTCACGGCGAGTTCCTGCGATGGAAGACCATCGCATGAAACTCCCTGACGATGTACGTGCACTGATGACGGAGAAGAACGCAGCCCTTAGAGCGTACTCATCTTTTCCCAGCGAACCCAATCGCCTCTTTATGCGCCACCTGCAGCGTGCTGTCAAGGAACGTATTAAGGAGTGCCGAGAGGCTAACTGGGATAAGATGTTGGGCGACTTAGAGCCAACCCACCTTGCGTTCTGGCATCTGCAACGGAAACTCAAATCCGAAACATCCAATGCTGTCCCCTTTGATGACGACGAAAAATCCGAATGCCTAGCTGACAGTCTAGAAGCGCAACATTCCCCAAGCACTCTACCTGTAGACCAAGCTCACCTCAAAAAGGTTGACGCTGAAGTCGAACGTAGAGCAGCTATTCCGCCTGCCGAGGACCCTGACGACCCCCTCCCTCCGGTCACGGCAGACGAGGTCAGAAATCTCGTGAAAAAGATTCACCCTCGCAAAGCCCCCGGCTCTGACGGTATCACCAACAAGGTGATTAAACTCTTCCCCGAACGTCTTATCGCCTTAATGACCGTCATCTTCAATGCGGCATTAAACAATAACCTCTTTCCGCATACGTGGAAACAGGCCACCGTTATCGGTATTCCCAAACCCGGTAAGCCCAAGTGCGAGCCTTCCAGCTATCGCCCCATAAGCCTTCTCAATTCTCTTGCGAAGATTTATGAGCGGATTATCTATTCCCGATTAAAGGATTTTGCCGATTCCAAGAAACTCATTCCCGACGAACAGTTTGGTTTTAGAACCAAACACTCGTGTGTACAACAAGTCCACCGACTATTTGAACACATCACGTTCGGATTCTCACGCGGCATGATGACGGGAGTCCTCTTTTTCGATGTTGCGAAAGCATTTGACAAAGTCTGGCACAATGGCTTATTATATAAGTTGTATCAACTCGGAGTGCCCGACCGTCTCGTTCTCATCATACGAGACTTCTTGTCAAATCGCAGTTTCCGATATCGAATCACGGGCGCTCTCTCTTCCCCCCACCCCATTAGAGCCGGAGTCCCACAAGGATCCGTGCTAGCCCCACTATTGTTCACACTGTACACCAGTGACCTCCCCAAAAGACCTGCTAATACGACCCAATTAGCACTCTTCGCCGATGACACGGCCATTTTCTACTCTGGTTACGTTCCCGATAGTATAACTAAGATCCTCCAAACCACAGCCAACGTCTACGGCAAATGGTTTAGGAAATGGCGGATCGAAGTTAACACTATCAAAAGTAAAGCCGTCCTATTTTGCAAATTAGGCGACGACCACCCACGCTTCAGGGAGATCTCGATGCTGGGCCAATCGGTTCCTTGGGAACCGCACGCCAAGTATCTTGGAGTCACCCTAGACAAAAAACTGACCTTCATTCCCCACACAAAGACGGTGCGTGCCCGCGCTGCCTTTGTGCTCGGTCGCCTTCACTATATTCTGAACGCTCGTAGTAAATTATCCCTTAGAAATAAGGTGAGAATTTACACCACATGCATTCGACCCATCATGACCTATGCCAGCCCAGTGTTCGCACACGCTGAATCATACCCACTCCGTAGATTCGAAACCCGTTTCATGCGCAAGGCCACCGGAGCGCCTCTGTACATGCGAAACGACCAACTCCATTTCGACCTTAACTTGCCGACCATCAGGCAATTTATGAAACAAGCGTCTAAACGCTATCTCGATTCTGCCCTGTCCCACCCGAATCCCCTTGTGGTATCAGCCGCCGATTACGAACCCTCCCGCATCAGTAGAGTACGCCGCCCGAGGCACGTTCTGGTCGATCCAGACGATAAAATCACGTTAGATCACATGAAGAGACTCGCGTTGTCTCGTTCACTAAACACCCGACCGTTGTACCGCCCTCGCCGCCGAGGATGCCCGCCTCACCGACGTCGCGGAGGCATATCGCCGCGTCACCTTCCCGTTCAAGTTAGCACTTCTCCCTCCCGTCTCTTGCTCGCGCCGGCCCGTGCCGAGCCTGTAGCTTTAAATGTCCCTAATACAATTTAAATAAAACCGATCCAGCTGTCCCCAAAACAATAGCTTGATATCCCCAGCAACGCCCTAAGCCGAGGTCCGTGTCCCGCAGGGGGCGCCCTTAGCGAAAGTTGCTTAGTTTTTAATATTTAATTTAAGCCTGGCTGGAGGCCTCTTTTGGCTTCGCCAGCAAATGACCGGTTAAGCAACCACATTTCCCAGAAATGTATGCGAGAAGCCCAACAAAAAAAAAAAAAAAAAACTATCAATACAACATTGCATTATATTTATGTTCATTTAAACTTATTATTTTTGCAAATTAGAAGGTCCGATGATTCACCTTTATTATAAAATGGTTCTCCCAACATAACGCTCGCTGACCTCACCCGGAGCTATGCCCCTGGCACCACTATCTTACATAACAATCCCAAAAATAACTTTGAATTCTAAGCGTACAACTGCTATTTCATTCACGAAGTTAACAATAGTAAGCCGTTATAAATGAAAACAATAATTTATATTATTCCATGGCTTATTGCCTTCAAAACAAATGGACGATAGGTATTAGTCATTAGAAAGCCGCAAGACTTAAAATTGGTAATAGAAAAAATGAGTTTTACTCAAATAAAATCGTTGATAAAGTTTGAGAGGATATCAAAGGATCCCGAGCTGTCAAATAAAGCAGTAATAAAAAAACCGCCCAAGTGCGAGTTGAACTCGCGTGGAGAGGGTTCCGTTCGAAGAATATGTTACCTACTGTTTTTTTTTAATCTGACCTAAATTTGTTTGTCGTGATTAAAATTTATTGTCTATTGTTGAATTCGGTCTTATACCAATAACTTATCCCGAGAACAAACTTAACCTCGACCGATCACTTTTCGCCTATTTTCTTAAATAACTAAAACTAAATATGTTAAAATTATAAAATAAAAACAATTAATCACAATAAGCCCCTCCTATTATATGTTACACGGTACATTTTGCACAGCTTTATTCTATAATTTTTTATACTGCCCCCCAAAAGTGACCTACATATTCAAATTTCAATTATTTACGTGTTACACGTCCGTATTTGGGTTGTAGAAATCCATATGCGTACCAAATTTTTAACTTAATCGTTCCAGTAGATTCGGAGCAAATTGACTGTGATAGACGGACAGACACAAGGGTCCCGCCGTTTTACCTTGGGACGTCGTACTTGATACAGTCCGACTTGATACAGTCGGCTGCTGTGCACTGGGTCGCGGGTTCGATTCCCGCACGGAATAAATATTTGTATGATCTGCAGGTAGTTGTTCCGGGTCTGGGTGTATTGTATGTGAAATTCATGTCTGTAAACGCACCCACGACACAGGAGAAATCCTAGTGTGGGGCAACGTTTTTTAAAAAACACAAAAATAAAAAAACCCAAAAACATCATATTAATATGATAGATTTAAATAAATTATTTGTTGTGGTCGATTGACTTCTAACGTGATCTATTCAATCAAAAACTATGTAGGTACTACATTTCACAACACTCTGCCAATGACAAATTAAAATAATCACTAATTTACATCAAATACTGAATTTCAACGTGTTGAATTGTTTAAAAGCTGAACTGAACAATCGAATTACTAAATTACGTACCTCCGATGATATTCTGAGTGGAATTGATTTGGCGATAGAATAGAATATAGTTTATTGTACACCTTTTGTAACCATAAAACGAACATATATAGGTATATATTATGTTAAATACACATATTAATACATAACATGTATGATACAGAAAAGGGGTAGAATAAATAAAAAGTCTACAAGATGATAATCAAACAGCAAAGTATATAGAAAGGATAAATAAAGTTGTTTTACCAGCTGTTTAAAAGAGTTTAACGATTTCCGTGTGATATTCGGATTAAGAATATAGCACTACTCCATCTCCTCTCGTGGATGACGTAGAAAGCGACTGGGGGGCCCTAAATCAGAGATATGGCAGCAGCGTCCCTTCTGTGGAGCTGTAGCCATTCTGCGCTCTCCAACCCGCCTACCAAGCGTGGCGAATACTGCCAAATCCCCCCCAAAATGATGATACAATCGTGAGAATGTACAGGGCAGGCCTTTGTTCAGCAGCGGACGTCCTATGGCTGAGATGAAGATGATTTCTATGACCAACCATAGAAACTGAACTGCCAACATAGCATTAAGGAGACGGGGCACAACACGCGAACACGCCCAAGCCCCCTGCCATCGCCTTATGTAAGGGGGCCTCGGGAGTCGCGAGTGCGTAGATTAAGGAGTCAGCGTGCTCATACCAAGCGACCCTCGAGAAGACGGTGGCGCGTACGTGGTCACGTGCCGCCGTGTGCGTAGCACAGCGCACAGCGAGGCTTCAGGGGAATCCTTTACAATTCCTCTCTCTATCTCTCTCTTCTCCCCGAGAAATGCCTGGAGGGTGGGCTTTTTACAGTAATTTTCCGCTCCCTAGAGGGGGTGACCGCTTTACCGTCAACCCCTCCGAGAAGTGCCTAGTGCGGCCTCAGTGCGATCTTACGATGACCTGGAGCCCCCCTTCGGTGCCAAAGATGATATCAAGAGGATGGGCAGCAGCAACCTCTCATGTGCTAGTAACAACATACTGCGATCACCAATCCGCCTACCAAGCGTGGTGATTATGGCAATATACCCTATGACGCCCATTTTAATTATCATTGTGAGGCCCATGTTTAGCTATCGATGTTCACAGGCTGATATATGGGTATCAGTTAAAAGTAGAGACTTTAGTTTGAGATAAAAGTTAACAGTTGTATTAGCTCAACCCCCAGGAAGTCGTAATTCATTTGCGTCGTCGCACGTCGTCGTAAAAATACGAAGTTAACAAAGTAACTTTATGAATACTAACGGCACTTACTTGGAGCATAAATATGTATTTAAAAGTAAATTAGATACTTAAATTCGCTTTGTTTTGTTTTGCACCTGAGAGGATATTATTATATATAGATAGGTACCTTTTTTTATTGGTCTCCAGTGGTAATTCTACATGAACTTCCTAAGCCCCGGGGAAGGACGAAGGGGCATGTCGGACTCCTACTGCTAAAACCACTGGAGCAGTCATCTCCGGCGCCGAAGGGAGGGGCTCCAGGTCCTCGTAAGATCACACTAGAACATAAATAGGTACCTACGTTTCATTTATTTCGAACGTTATTGTACCTACAAGATGAAACATAAGAAATAAAATTCCGGTAGGTTTCTAATTGCAAAAGTCTGACTAGGTAGGTACCACCGCGCAGATTGAGGCATCTGCGGGCCCATACCGAGCGACCCCCGGGAAGGCGGTGGTGTGCATGTGGTCACGTGCCACCGTGTGCGCAACACAGCACATAGCGAGGCTTCGGGGGAATCCTTTACAATCCCCCCAAAAGGTGTCTGGGGGAGGCCTCTTTACTGTCATCCCCTACGAGATGTGCTAAAGGCTTGGCACCAATGGGTGGCTCCAGATGGAGATTATTTGAGTTCCTGGAGCCTCCCTTCGGTGGGATGGATCGGAGGAAGTTCATGAAGAATTTCCACTGGAGACCAATAACAAAAAGATCTCTTATTGCAAGCGTCCGGCTAGGTAGGTACCACTTAAGCCCCCCTTAGGTGTCGCACATGACTGCCCCAGTGGTTTTAGACGGTAGGAGTCCTGCATGCCCCTTCGTCCTTCCCCAGGGCTGAAGTAAATTCAAGAAAAATGGCCACAGGGACCTATAAAAAAACAAAAAGCAGGTACCACCGAAGCGCCAGATAATCTGCAGCCAAGCAGTAGTGTTTCAATATTAGAAATTACTGTGTTCCGGATTGTAGCTAATGAAATTACTTAAGAGACTAAAAAACAGATGTCTCAAGTTGGCGATGGGCATATGACAATTACTACCAGGCGAACGACATGTCAGTCCCATCACTAGATTAAAAAAAAACATAAAATAAGACCCCATTTTTTCCACAAGTCAAGATAATTCAAATTTTTAAGTCATATTTGGCTCTACATCTTAGCCGAAATATATTCTGAAGGCGAGTCCAGTCTAGAAAGAACGGTGAATTTTTGGTATAGTCATCTTATTTTAGTTTATACTATGACTGTAATAAATTTATAACTCAACTGCAATCGCCAACCCGTCTACTAAGTATGGCGATTATGTCAAAACCCCACAACACAAATCCATACCGGTCGTTGTAGCAATCTTTGGGGCAGCCTTCTATCCAACAGTGTATGGTTTTCGGCTGAAATGATGATGATGCTGATAACGGTGAGAACTTCCACGCTCATTAATAACCTCGATAATATTTTCTGATTATTCATTTTCAGGCAACTAAGGGCCATAGAATAAAATACACTTAAATCTTATATACTAGTACATAAAAAACCATAACTAAATTAAAAAAACATCGTATATTATAGAATAAAGGCCCATGGTAGATACTGAGAAAGAAGTGGCATTAAAATTTAGGAATAAAATAGCAGTTGATAATTTATTTTGCATCCAGATGACTTAAGTGCTCTCATATCTGCCATTTACACGTCCACTGCTGAACAAAGGCCTCCTCCATAGATTTTCACAACTGTGTGGTCATTTTGGGGGGTATTTGCCAATACTCACCACGCTTGGCAGGCGTGTTGGTGAGCACAATATGGCTACCGTTTCTCAGAAGGGACTCTGCTTAAGTGCTCTAACACCAACATATTACAATCACTAATCCGCCTGCCAAGCGTGGTGATTCCTCATTACAGCCGAAAAAACGTCCACTGCTCGACAGACTCTCCCAAAGATCACCACAACTACCGGTTTGGGTTTGTGTTGTGTGCTCATTGGCTGGTTTAGCCATAATCGCCACGCTTGGCAGACGGATTGACGATCGCAGTTAAGTTGTAACTGCCCATCCTCCGGCTAATCCCATAGCCGCCTTTTACGACACCCACGGGATGAGATAGGTTGGTGCACTCGTAGCCGGCACCAAACGGCAAACGGGCAGGGATATGAATGAATTAATAAATATTTTGGAACATGTCTAGGTACATGGTGCAGGTAATAACAATATAATTATATTGTTGCTCACCATCCGGAGACAAGGTAGTCGTGACAAAGACCATTAACTCACTTCTACGTCCATCGACAGGGGTAGATTGAATTGCCGATGGTGCGCCCCAAGCCTATTGAACTCTGCACCATAGCCATAGGTAGAAAGAAAACTGCAGGTCACTGGTAAGAATCCGGCACGCCCTTATGCCTTAGCCCAGGGCGGAGGGAAGTCCATGAGTAAATTCCCACTACAAAAAGAAAGAGAAACTGTACCCGATTCTCTTTGAACTGAAATAGCGCCCTAGTCCAGTGGAGCTATAATAAACGCGTAAAAACGTGCCGTGTCGAGAACGTGTGTACAGAGATACGATATGAAAACTTACTTATAATCAAAGGCCAGAAAATAATAATTGATAAAAATGTATACTTTCCACATTGATTATAAAAAATATTTTTTTCTAAGCATGAATTATAATTGGTAGATTTTTAAAACCAATCTCTGTAGACACGTTCTTGATGCGAAAAGATTTCACGGGCTTAGAATAGCTCCTCGGTCTGATATACCTTCTTACTCAAGCTAAAGCTAAGGGTAGTAAACTAGTCGGCAAACACATAGAAAACCTTTCTTTCTCGTGAACTTTAAATACTCGTATTACATTTATTTCCGCTGACATGCAACATAAGTTTAGCAATAGCAGTGATAGTATAGAGGTTGAAAACTTGCCTTCCGTACAGGAGGGTCGAAGTTCGATCCCGGCCCGTACGCAGTTTTTGGATTCACGTGATCAGAATTTGATTTTGACTTGCGTTAACGGAGAAGGAGAACAAAGGAAACCGGCACACCTGAGGGCTCAAAAATGTTCTGAATGGTGTATGAAGTCTGCCAGCCTGCACCAGGCCAGCGTGGTCACTAACACCAAAACTTTCTCATCGTGAGAAAAAGCCCGTACGCAGCAGTGGGACAATAATAGGCTGATTCGCATTATTTTTGTCATCCGATAAATGTCGACAAAGAATATTCACATAGCATTTAAAGACTTTTTGGAATAATAATAATATTTGTATATGTACGCCTAGTTCGCTCGGTTGACATTGATATTCGAATACAGAAATAATAATATCAGTTCAGTTTGTTATTTAATCCACCAAGGACTATGCTACCCATTTCTAATTCTTCACAGTACTCATTGCATGAGTATACCAGTTTTTAATTTGCAATATCAGCTTATTGTGACACAGCACTAAGATCATCGGAACACTATATCTAACGTCACTAATTTTTATTGCCTCCCAAATTTTGCCGCCCCCATTATTGTGTCGCTCTGTGCCCGGGCCTCACGGGCCTGAGCCTAAATCTACCCATCTCCATCAAACCAACATTACCATTCAAGAGTTCTATCAAACTTTGCATATAAACCACCAAACAGTATCCAACGTGGGACAAAATAACGTTACCTCACTTTTTGTTACGTAGCTGTCTTATATCGCATTTCACTATGTCAGTCTAAAAACATCCCTTCGCTGTATAATTTACGGAATATGACATACATAGATTCAACAAAACACGACACATTGCCATGGCGGTGCGTGACGTTCACGCAAAACCGTTATGTTAAAACTATAATAGAACCCAACTTCGAGCGAAAACCCTGAAACAAACTGGCTCAAAGCAATTTCGCCAACTCACATTAATACCAAAACTCATACATGCAAGGCATTGACACAGCAGTATTACGCAGGATCTCTGCAAATAGATGGTTTAATCTCGCCAGAGCTAAAACAAAGCTAGCAGGCTCTCGGGGCTCATGTGACATAACGTGACGAATAGGCTCTGCCGGAACCCTTTAATTTAATACCGGCACGATCTAACGTTTTGCCGACCACGGGCGAACTAATTCTACACTCCTTTACTACTTTCATAACATAAATCTTTAGGATACACAACCCATGTTAACGTTTGGGTGTGTTGATTTTGCTCACGAATATTTTCAGGCCTTGTTTGTGAGATTACTTTGATATACCTCTACAGACACTAGTCTGCAGCACGTTATGAACGAAAAGTAATTAGATAAATGATTCGATAATTAATTAGTAGGTTGCCGGTCCCGCCCGATTTATTTACGTAAGTTTCTTGCATGTGCGCGTCGCCATATACCTTTTTTTTATTGTTGCCCAGTGGAAATTCTTCATGAACTTCCTTCGCCCCGGGGAAGGGCGAAAGGGTATGCCGGACTCCTACCGGCTAAAACCACTGGAGCGGTCATCTTCGGCACCTAAGGGAGGCTCCAGGTCCTCGTATGATCACACTAAAGCCGCCCACTGGTGCCACGCCCATAGGCACATCTCGGAGAGGGTGACTGTAAAGTGGTCACCCTCCCGGGAGGATTGGAAAGGATCCCCCAAAGCGTCCCACGGCAGCGCGTGACCACATGCGTGCTACCGTCTTCTCTTGGGTCGCTTGGTATGAGCACGCAGATTGCCCAATCTACGTACCCGTGAACCCAGAGTTCCCCCGCCTTATAGCAACGGCAGGGGGTTTCAGGCATATGGGAATTAGGCGCCAGGGTGGTTGTTACCCCGGCGCCGTCACCTCCTTCTTCGAGCGGGATCGACCCACTCCCGATCCTACTCTGCGGTCTCCTTCTGGAGCATGACGCTCTCACAGAAGGAGACCACTGCATTCCAATTTTCGTGCTCTGCCAACATAGCCGACACTACTGCTGGCAGAGAGAGATCTTGCCCGATCCGAACGACCAGGATCCGCCGCTCGGCGGCCCATGCAGGGCACGCTTCGAGCGTGCCCTGTGCGGTGTCCTGGTCGCTATCACAATGGTGGCATTGTGCCGTGGCCTCGCGTCCTATCCCGTGCAGGTAGTCGCCATATACCTAATAATTCCAGCAAATATCAATGTATGTTAGTGTATTGAAACAAGTACCATAACTTGCTATGCTACGTGAAATAATTCCACACACAAAACACAATCGTGACGCAATAACTATTTAAAAGATAGAATATATCGCGTTCAATGGGAAATGAAACTTCAAGTTTTTCAACGAATCATCATCATCATCATCATCATTTCAGCCAACGGACGTCCACTGCTGAACAAATGACTACCCATAGATTTCCACAATGTTTCACTGTATTGGGGAATTTGTGTAAACTACTCACCATGCTTGGCAGGCTGGTCGGTGAGCGCAGTAAGGCTACAGTTGAACAGAAAGGATGCTACTGTCCATCCCTCTGTTTTAGAATCCCTTAATCGCCTTCTACGACATCCATTGAACACCACACGGAATTTATGACGCATACTCTACTGGAAAACTTCCAATTTTTTTACGGAATATAACTTGACTCACACTTTTAAATTTGAATTTATCGTCGCAATGTTTCTCATCAAGCAGTGACACTCAAAGCCTCGGAGAATCTTGAGAGCTAAAACTTCTATCGGCGGGGGAGAACCCCAATCATTTCACTTTACAACCCAATTCGTCATTCGTACCATCTACCCTTAAACGGCTACTTTTCCCTAAATTTAGCAAAAAGCCTTTTGAATATATTATCCTTATTTTATCTTTAGTATTATTGACTCAAAGTACTGGCCTTTTTCCGGATACCAGCAGATTATCTATGTACATAAAAATGAAGATTTCTTTGTTTGTTTGTCCCGTATGCTTCCTATAATATACTATATCCATTCATCCGATAGGGTTGAAACTTTGTACAGTTGTTGTTGGTACTTGCGCAAAAGAATTATAACTGAAAGAGGCATTACAACGTGACATTAGTTTATTGGAATATAAAATTGAATGCTATTCAACCCTAAAGCTTAAGGCCGAATACTAAACGCCAATCATTAAATCCCGTTTGAACTATTCGAAAAACCTGTTTTCGGTGAGAAAAGATGTTTAATTTTAACCATACCTATAACTGCATTAAATTTATTATTTTTAATTATTCATGAAACAAAACTTTAGCTATAAATGTAGCAATAGTTTTTGTTTCATTAATAGTTATTTGACCCTTAGTAAATAAATTAAAATTTTCAACAAACAAACACTTATAGCCAGTTGCACTCACTGATTGGCAAACGATCGGCGCAGTCAGTCCGTAGATGAGTGACTGCATAGTTATATAACTAAACTGAATGTCTCCGTGCTTCGGAGGACACGTAAAATTGTCGCTCAGGTTGTTGCCATAAGACAACTAGTTTAGTCTAAAGCCTTTGAGCCGTTTGAAAAGCTCAGGCACAAGGTTGGCCACTAATAACGCGAAATGAAAGAAAAGATCAACCATTAAATATGTCCTATTAATAATACTACTAAAATATTTAAAAAAAGATACGATGCTAATAAAGTGGACTGAACACCAATAAAAAAAAGGAAAAAAGGTAGGTTATAATAAATTTTTATATATGATATATGTCGTACATATAAACATTCGTGTTTTTTATTTTTTAACCCTCAAAGTAAACTAAAAGAGAGTAAACTCCAGTCGTGCGTCGGAGCTGACACACACACTTTTATTATTCAACTTGGTGACGAAACGAGCATGTCATTCGCCTGGTGGTAAGCATCATGTACCCATAACAATTTTAATGCTACCCAGGACTAGTCCTGCGTGGCCCACACTGCACTCGTCACCTCGAGACAAGGTATTTAGTCTCTTATGTCCAGTAATTTCACTAGCCACGGTGCCCTTTTACCCGGATCACTGTAAAGTCTAATATCTGGCACGTCACTGGACCTACCTAGCCGGCCTCTTGCAATAAGAGACCGTTTTTATTTATTTTATTGAGCCCCGTGGAAATTCGACATGAACTTTCTTCACTCCGGGGAAGGACGAAGGGTTATGTCGGTCTCCTACCGGCTAAAACCACTGGAGCGGTCATCTTCGACACCGAAAGGGGGTTCTAGGTCCTCGTAAGATCACACTAGAGCAATTACTTTAATTATCCACGTGTTCGTCGGATTTTCTTCCACCGTCACTAAACTAGGTTTTTCCATATTTTATATATATGTATATTTTATTTTTAATCACTCCACTGCGTATTATTAATTAATAATAATGATCTCGTGAAAGCCGAGAAAGATTCTCGTGAAAGCCGAGAAAGATTCTCGTGAAAGCCGAGAAAGATTCTGGTGAACGCCGAGAAAGATAAAAAAATTAAGTATCTTGACTTGGCACACGAGATTGTCGACATGTGGGAGGTAGATTCTGCAATCATTGTGCCGATAGTCATTAAGGCCAATGGTCTAATACCCAAGAGCCTCGACCAACACCTTAAGAGGCTCTCGTTGGGCGGTTGGATCAAGGGCTTGATGCAGAAAGCGGTACTCCTTGAAACAGCTCGAATTGTCAGGAGGTTGCTCTCTCTGGAGCCCTAACCACCGGTGACTTGGACCTTGTTTCCGACGGCGGTCGGCTACAATTTTTTATATTTTTAAATATGTATTAATTTTTTTATGGATTTAAAAATGTAATTTATATGTGTTATATTTAATAAAGGAAAATAAATATTACATCAAATATATCAATATTTATATATATTAAATGAAATAATATAAAACTTTGACATCAAACGACATTGGACACATACATGACTTTAACGCAGAAGGTGCGCAAGGTAAGTGCGCAGAAAAACGTATCGCATTTTAGTTAATGCTCGACAAATTTTCACTCATAAATTTTTCATACCATATTTTCATACATACTTATATATAAATCGATTCTTAAGGAGTAAACTCCAAAAAAAATTACATAATTAAATGGTTTTCTGTAATAATCACTAATCATCATTATTTAATATATGTAGAACGTTTTAACAAAAAAATACCGCCTTCAAAAACGCTATCATCATTTTCGGCCGAATGAAGTCCACTGCTGGACACAAGCCTCCCCCAAAGATCACGACAACGACCGATATGGGTGTGTTGTGGGATCATTGGGGGGTTTTGCCATAATCGCCACGCTTGGCAGACGGGTTGGCGATCGCAGTTGAGTTGTTAATGAAATCGAAGGACGCTGCTGCCCATCCTCCGGCTTATCCCTTAGTCGACTTTTACGACACCCATGGGAGGAGATGGGGTGGTGGTATTCTGAGCCGGCACCACACGGCAAACGCTAAACGATATAAAAATATTAAAACCACTAAAAAGATAAAATAAAATATTTATGAAGTCTGGCGGGCAGGTATAAAATATAATTTTTCGTTGGTCGGCGTGAACTATGGTTGGGGCATGCCTGGTCTGGCATTTTTTGTTAAAAAGTTTTGTTTCTTTTTAGTGTAAATAAATGTAATTCAATCCAAACAACAAGGTCAATTCATAATTTAATCTCAGTTCAGTCGAGTTTCAGTCATAGTGTAAATTAATTACGAGAATTGGCCCTCTGTTTATTAAAGCTGTTTAAAAAACAACTAAATCAAATGTAGTGAAATTTATATAGGACCAATTCGAAAGCAGTATGCACCTATTAAAAAAAGAATTGGTGTACAAATCTCGAAATAATCGGTGTACAAACATAAAACAAATTAAAAAATGCATCGAATTAACAAGCTTTTAACTTTTTGAAGTCAGTTAAAAAGTATAGTGTTGCCGTCTTGCAACTGTGCGATTTAGTGTCGATGTCACACCTCCAAAACCTCACTATAGGACGTATTTCCATAAAACGATAATCGTTCTGATATCTCTTTTGAAATTCGGGGGAAGTTGGTGAAGGTGATTAATAACGCATGCGTGCATTTCGAGCCTCATAATTGCAAGTACACGAATGAAGAAGCTTATTCCAGGTTTTTTGTTTTAATTTTACATTTCACATAAACTTATTCACCTTTTTCATGTTACATTGGTTCATTGAAGAGTAAAATAGCACATTTAATGGTTACAAACCGTTATATGTTTCAAATTACAATGTGTAATAATTATTTTAAATATTTATGATGGAAAATAAATCATCAAAAACGAACGGGACTGGTAATAATTCTCGCTTATAAGCAACGGACAAACGATCTAGAAAAGCAAACCTTCACTATTAGGCTGCGAACTTAAATTATTTCTCTCGATGATGAACTGAACTCCCAAGACTACCACCACCGTAACGATGCACAGAAAATGGCAGCAATAACGAGTCACTTGACACCCCACTTCCCCGTACACTGGCAACTTGCAAGACCATTCACAACGCTGTGAGGGTTTATGAGTACACAGATGTCTATTGTATTAATCCGTTGGGGGATGTATGTGAAAACACCAGACGCGGAATGTAGCGACGGTGCTATTTTCACACAGTTCCAACGTAGCAACGTCGGACCATGTGAAATTGTACTCAAGTACCAACGCGCCTCATAACGCGAAGATTCAAATATCTATAAAATTTATTATCAATAAGATTTATTTTACAATTTATTTCTGATATTTATCAGTAAGTTAAACGCTATCGATATTCGATATTACTACTCAATGTTTATTACAATCACTTGACCGTTTTACAGTTGTGGGTACAAAGGTCAAGCTGGTACAACATTATTTTTATCCGGTTTTATCAATGTGTTTTGTTACTTTATTTTATTATTTACTAGCTGGGACCCGCGGTTTCACACGCGTTTAATTTAAAAGAAATTTCGAGTACTTCGACATAGACACTTGACATAGAATATATATATATTGGATTTCAAGGGTTTTATTTTTTTACGCGGAACCCTAATTATTTTTCTAAAATAAAAGTAGCCTAAGTTATTCCTTATAACATCAGCTATCTGCCAGTGAAGGTCACGTCAAAATCGGTCCAGCCGTTTCGGAGATTACCCGGAACAAACAGACAGACAGACAGACATATTTTTTTAAAATAGTGTTTTTGTTATATGTTACGTACATACTTTCATATGCATTTAGTAAAAAGCTGTTATTTTGACATTACAAACAGACACTTCAATTTTATTTATTTGTATAGATGATGTGCAGGCAAACAACTCCACAAAAATACACAAATTGTTTTGAGTTTAATTTCGTCCGTTTTTTTGTAGCACCCGCAGTCTTATTATTTAATATATGTATATTAATTATTATTCGTAGTAATAGGGACGGACTGAAAACCAACGTTGACCAGTACGCGGTTTATTCACTGCGCACTGCCAACATTGCCGAGTTCGTTCCTTTTACCATACGAAACAATATTTTTTGTATCTTTTGTTTTTCGTTGAACTAAATATGTGTGTTTGATATTAAACTACCCTTGTCTATATTTAATATATACAAAAGCCGAGATGCCCCGAAATAATATCATTAAAAGAGTGTGTATAAAAAGGAACTATGAAATTTATAATGAAAACTCACAAAGTTATAGGCTTAATGATGCCCCGTTATTCGCGCATAATCAAGCCCCACGGGTGCGGATGCATGGCGGCGTAACATACCTTATGACCGATGCGACTTCTCCGATGCAGTCGGCTGACTTGCATAGGTCGAACTTGGAACATTTTAAACTTATATTTGGGACAAAATAAAACATGGTTCAAAAACTATTGCAATCGATTCTATTGATGCCTTCTAAACAAAGTATTACATGCTTACCAATGTTCCACTAACTTGTCACCTGTCGTATTGTCGCGCGACACTGTACGCCCTTTATAAAAAAGTATAAACATAACTAATAATTGCGTTTCAATCTGTCAATGTAGCCTACATACTGTTTGTAAATTGCGTCAGATCTCATCTCGCTCTAAGTAATTATTTCACATAAACATAAATACAAAATTGACATTAACTATACATTTATTAAAACAGTTACAGGTTTCGTAACGCTTTTGAAAAGGTACCTGCAGTCGCATCTTAAAATTAATTACATAAATGGCGAGTGTAAGTGTGCAATATGATAATATTTTATGCTAATAAAGCAAGTTTGTGCTACTTTATTGAGTTCTAGCGCTGGAAGTAAACCAGAGCCGGAGGTGGAAATGTTTCTGGAGGAATTTACATTACATTAATTGCTGAAGATAATTGTTTCACTCACTTCTTGGTAATACTCGGAGAGCCGGTAACAAAATCTTAAGAGTAAAACATAAACGACTGGTATTAAACATACCGGCTACAACCCCACGGTGTCCTTCCACTTATCTCTAGCCAGGGGTGAGGTGCTCGCATTGTCAGTATTAGACCGTGAAATCTCACGCGCTGTCGTGAGCGCATAGCCCAGCGCACAGGGACGATACGATTAAGTTGATTTATTGTTAATATTACACAATTACTGCAGAATGGCTACAGTTCCACAGCACGGCGCCTCTTCTGTAGAACAGTAGCCATTCTGCGTTCACAAATCCGCCTGCTAAGCGTGGTGAATACTGGCGAATTTATAAAACGGCTACACCTCGGTCGTTGTACTGCTCCAAAGACAGGCCGGATAAAAATGTAAATATCAATAAGAATATCTTTAAGAAACTGATTTTGCCCCAATCCACGGATAGAAAAAGATATCTAACAATCTGCAGACACTAATTCTCGGACCAAAAGGAATAATCCGAGCCGGGTCCCATTTAATTCGTGTAATTATTGTCCTCGCTGACCGGTCAGACGTAATAGTGGTTGTAATTAACTAACGAATCGAAAGTATTATTAAAAACAGACGCAATAACAATTGTTTACTGATACATGGAAACGTTTTGACCCTTGTAAATCTTAGTTGAAATAATTTCATTGACATTCAAATAAGCGCTGTGCTTTCATCTAAGTTTGCCTAACAAAGTAACGAAAAGTACGTCCACTGCGGAACAAAGGGCTCCCCCATCGTTTTCCTCAAGTGTATCGTTATTTTGGGGGACTTTGCCAGTACTCACCACGTACAGCAGGCGGGTTGGTCAGCGTAGTATGGCTTGTGGAGGAAAAAGGACCGTCCTTTTTGTAGATCACGAGCCATACCGCGCTCACCGCTCGCTGGCCATACCTCTGGTTAAGTCTCTTAGTCGTCTTTTACGACATTCACAGGAGGAGATGGAGTGGTGCTATATTCTTAATACCAGACAGTAAAAAAGGGTTGTTTGTTTTCGCGAAGATTGTGTTATTTGCTGATAATACTTCTTCGATTTTTAAAATAGACGGGCGTTTTCCTAATATTGAATATGTAAATAACGCCCTTGTTAAGGTCCATGAATGGTTCTCAGTTAATCATTTAGAATTAAAGGGGCATAAAATTAAATGCTTAAAGTTTAGTAGCATTGTATTTCTTTCAGTACTTTTTCTAGGGAAGGAAGAATTATTTTTAAATTACACCACATAAAATTATTAATTCTAGAATTTTCCCTTCGTTCATTTCTGTTCCATTATGCAATAATGTTTAGTACACAAGAATTCAAATCGTAAAGTCATGTGTACCAACAATAAATTAACAACAAACATAACAAAATATCGGTATGGAATAAATACAAACAAAATAACATATTATTTGAATCTCTGTGTACACTGCACGTTGCTCGACTAAAAACCCAGTTCGCACCTACTAAGTTAAAACATTGCTCGCAGAACTGATGGCCGTTGGGGCAAAAAGGTTCTCGAATGGAGACCGACCGGACCGAATGGAGGAGACCTTCAACGAGGTGGACAGACGACCTGGCGAAGGACGCTCGGAGTCGTTGGATGAGAGCGGCATGTGACCGCTCGTTGTGGAAATGTAAGGGGGAGGTCTTTGTTTAGCAGTGAACATTCTGTGGCTGATATGATGAAGTTAAAACGATTGTAGCGGTAGTTTAATCACAACTTTTCGACTAGCCGTGCTATTCTGTAAAAAATCATCGTCGAGCTCACTTGTGAATCTGCAAAGAAATCTCTAATTTCGTGTAGCTTTTACTGCTTTTCACTACGGATTCAGAAGCGAGTTTATTAGTAGCACTCCAGGACCCCGAATTTGCTGCCGTTCCTAAATAGTACTTCAGAAATAATACTGCATTTATAGAATGAGGTCTTGTGTGGTTCCCGGCAAAAAGTTGATTGCATGGTTGGTGCAGTAGTTGATACAGTCAGCTGCTGTGCTCCAGGTCGAGAGTTCCATTCTCGCATGTAAAAAATAATTGTATGATCTACAGGTAGTTGTTCCGGGTATTGTGTCCCGAACCCACGACACAGAAGAAATCGTAGTGCGGGGCAATGATAAAAAAAGTAAAGATAAGAAAGAGTCGACCACCCCTTTCCAGTCGTAGGTTTGGTGGCTAAGGAACTTGATATCAACAGGATGAGCAGCAGCATCCTCCCGTGTGCTAATAACAACAAACTGCGATTACCTATTCGCCTGCCAAGCGTGGTGATTATGGCATTATCCTCTATAACCGTTCATTGTAGTAATTTGCGAGGCCCATGTTCAGCAGCCAGTGTGGTACCGGCTAAGAATACCACCCCATCTCATTCCGTAAGTGTCGTAAAAGGCAACTATAGGACTAGCTGGAGGACGGGCAGGATGGGCAGGAGCATTCTTCGAGTGCGATCGCCAACCAGTCCGCCAAGCGTAGCGATTATGGAAAAACCCCCCAATGAGCACACAACACAAACCCATACCGGTCGTTCTGGCAATCTTTGGGGGAGCTAGCAGGTCCAGCAGTGGACGTTTTTTGGCTGAAATGGTAATGATGATGACAATGAATATTCAACACTAGACGTTTGCGAGTAGGTAATTAATTTAGGAATCCTTTACAATACCCCCGAGAGTTGGCTGGGAAGGTGGCCTCTTTACAGTCGCCTTCCCTCCACTAGAGGGGGTGACCGCTTTTTGTCATCCTTTCCGAGATATGCCTAAAGGCGTGGCACCAATGGGTGGCTCTAGATGGAGATTAAACGAGTTTCTGGAGCCTCCCTTCGTTGCCTAAGATGACCACTCCGGTGGTTTTAGCCAGTCGGAGTTCGGTATAAACCTCCGCTCTTTCCCGGGGCGGAGAATGTACATGATGTATTTCCAACGGATCAATAAAATAAAAAAGTAATTCATTTAATCAATTCTAAAATTATACCCAATACCGGTTACCACAACATGCCATGATGCCATTCTATAAAATTAAATAAGGCAATGACACAAAAGCTCCTGTTTCTATGCTAATGTCGGACGGTTCGTTCCCCGCGGTGTTACCATAAATAAAGCATTTAAATGTTCGAAAACAAGGACTTACCGCGACATCCCCGTACATCACGGCCTTGACCGTTCAACTCTCTTAATTAAAGCAAATAGATGCACGAAGCTAATTATTAGGGTACAGGTACATTATACAGCGGTCGTAAAAACAACGGCTCGGTATAGTGGAGTTATGACAGTTTCAAGGCGAGTACCCTCGTCCAAGGACGGCCAGAGGCCACGCAATCCGGACACGCCAAACGTCAATGTCGAACATGCAAATATAGACGTAACAGCACAAAACACAACATGTTCTCTATTGCGTGTTCCAGAAACTAGCAAAGTTTTTATTGTTCTATAATCAAAAGGCAAACGTTGTCCTTGGAATGTATTAGCTTTTATTATGTCAAGTTGTATTTTTTATTAATATCACACTTAATTTCGGACCATGACGCAAACACGTAGTTTTAGGAGTTTACACATATGTAATACTCTTGCTAACAACAGCAAAATGTAAACTTGAAAAAAGAGCTTCTACTTTATCGATATATATATTTTTACTATTTATATTGGGTTCAATAGCATTGATAGTCTGGTTGAACGCTAGCCTTCCATACAGGAGGGTCTGAGTTCAATCCCGGCCCACACGGATTCATGGGTGAATCAGAATTTGATTATCATTTGCGTTAACGGTGACGGAAAATATCGTGAGGAACCCATCACATCTGAGAGGGCTCGAAAAATGTTTTCAGTGGTGTGTGTAGTCCGCCAACCCCCGCTAGCTAGCGTAGAGTACTAAGGCCTAACCTTTTTCATCATTAGAAAAGGTCCAGCAGTGGGAAAATAATGGGCTGATTACGCATTAAGTTAAATTTATAATTATGATATCAATAAAATAAAATTCTGTTATCACATCATATTTATTTTATCGATTTAGTATCTACAACAGTCACCTCACATATAGATCATTGCATTTGTCATTATTTCGGTAATACCTAAGTTGCTGTTCAGCTTTGTACAATACAATACAATATCTTTATTTGACTGAATATGGTTGTAACAGGTCTTAAAATTAGAGGTTACGGTTTCATCATATTCTGCCATTTGTGGCATGCAAATTAACACACAATTAAATTAAAATAAAGACACACATTACAATAAAACATTATTAATAGTAGTTTAATTTGTAGCTCCGGTCAAGAATAGGGCTACCCCATCACATGCCGTGGGTGTCGTAGTGACTAAAGGAGTTTGGACGCGGAGCTAACCATTAAGCACTTCAGCCTTGACCAACACTAGCATGCCCAAGGAAGATTGATGTCAGGCAGGCTCAAACTCAAAAAATAATGTACAAAAGTTTAGAAGCTAGTATACAATATCACAATATTTTTGACGTCAACAAACAGTTTAAGACAGCGAAGTAAATTAAATATTAATATAGGACTCGCCCACGCAGAGCGAATAAGATTTTTCTAAGAAAATCAAGAACGATTCATGTCTAACCGAGGAAACATCTTCAACAACCTCATAATTCATTACATTATAACAACAATAATTTATTACGAAGACAACCACTGTCAGCTATGGTCGTGTGTACTTGTCTTAATTAAATTCTCATGCGTTAGGAAATCTTAGCAAGGAGGATGCTGACATCAAAGCGTTGAGGTCACATCTGCGCCATCGTGGAAATTACAAGAAAATATATTAAGCCGACGAACAAAAAACATTTTGTGAGTAAAACAAACCATAGACGCAAATAAGGAAAGGGAAGGCACTTATTCTTATTTACATTACAAGTTTGGTAAAAAGCCGAATGAAACTCCGTCAGCAAAATTGCCGTAAATTACTTGATTACGGTGGACATAACCCACGTAAATATATAAATTAGCTTTATATTGCGTCATCCAGTGTGGTGTCCGGATACCGTCTGGTGTTCGGATTAAGAATATAGCACCACTCTTTCTCCTAGATGTCGTAAAAGGCGACTAAGGGACTCTTAACCAGAAGGATGGGCAGCAGCGTCCCTTCTGTAGAACACCAGCCATTCTGCGCTCACAAACCCGCCTGCCAAGAATGATGAGTACTGGCAAATTCCCCCCAAAATTACGACACACGTTGTTTGTGGTTGAGGCCATTGTTCAACAGTGGATATGATGAATGATGAATTTTTAAATAATATATGTACGTTCGGTTCTCTATAAATAAAAACCAAAAAAGGAATCCATAAACAAATCTGAGTTATCTAAAAGTAGACCTCCATTTTCCCCTCTATGATATGGTAATAAGGTGAGATATAAGTAAAAATTGAAATTGATTCGACCTTTTCACAAGTAGCAGACTATTATTCATACACGTTTTCGCGACTTGAATTAGTGCCTTATTTGTAAAGAGCGAAAAGTGAGGTGAATTCAATACATTTCTTTTCCACGATGTTGTACAAAAGCAATACTTCACCGCAAAAGAAACCTGTTCCGTTGTGGCGAAACTTGGGAAAACAGAATTCAAAGAAAGATAATAAATCAAGTCCACGTTAGTATTGCCCACTATAATTACCCGGTGCTCAATTATGAAGCATGTATTTACCGGAACGGTGAAGCGGCGTTCATTCCGTGTTACAACGCTTACAGCCGAGTTTTAATTAGTTTTATTTTACTCAAACAAATAGAGGCGTACATTCAGGCGCGGGGACATTACTCCGGGAATAGCGGAGCTGAAAATAAAGGAAACTCCTATTGTTTTCCGTTAACGTTATATGGCTTTAATTAGATGCACTATTTTATGGTAGCTTTGTCGTTTTACCTTGCGTTAGTTTTTTGAGTTTTAAATTGCTCTACAAGCGTTGTATGTTTTGCCCGTACTTTATAACTATAATTTTCAAGGCATGCTTGTTTTAGAATTACTTGTGTTAAGTACGTCTATATGTAGTTAATAAGGAAACACAGTCATCATTCCAGCCGAAGCAGTGGTGCTAGACACAACCCTATCCCGAAAATCGCCGCAACGAGGTGTCTAGGTGTGTTGTGTAGGGTCCTCCAGGGCAACCTAAACCACTGCCGCAACGCGCAGAATCTGTTGCTGCAAACTGTTGCGGAGTGGTCGGTTGCCTTGGCGGTTGTGGCGGAGCCCTACGGCGTCCAGGAACATCCTCGCTGGTTCGGGGGCGCCGGGGACTCCGTCGCCATCTATTGGTCTGGAGCCGAAGGTGAGCCGCCCTGCTCCCTGTTGGACAGGGGGCAGGGCTTTGTCGTAGTAGAGTGGGGACCTCTGGCAGTAGTGGGCTGCTATGTCTCCCCCAACGTGTCTCTCGCCGACTTCGAGGGATACCTGGACGGGGTGGCACGCAGCATTCGCTGTAAGTGTTCGCCCCGTCCAGTGCTCGTCCTGGGGGACTTCAACGCTCACTCTAGAGCTTGGGGCAACCGTCGGGACGGGCCGAGGGGGAGGATAATGGAAGACTGGGCGGCGTCACTTGACCTCCGATTGCTGAATCGGGGGTCCGTTAGCACCTGCGTTCGGTGGCAGGGGGAGTCGGTCGTGGACCTGACATGGGCGGCTCCTTCTGTGGCCCGCATGGTGTCGGGTTGGCGAGTAGCGGAGGAAGTGGTCACACTTTCGGACCACCGCCACATAATGTTCGACGTGGCCCTCCGCACGCCTTGCCTGAGCCGTTCTAGTCCCAGCCCGCGGTCGCGGCGTTGGGCCCTCACACAGCTGGATCGAGAGTTGCTCGTCGCAGCTGCCAACGTCGCGGCCTGGCCAGAGGTAGATCAAGGGATCTTGCCCGATCCGGAAGAGGAAGCGTCGTGGTTCCGGAGGACGATGACGTCAATATGCGACGCATCCATGCCCCGGGCCAGGCGCTCCCGGCGTACGGCAGTGTACTGGTGGTCGGATGAGATCGCGCAGTTGCGCGCGGTCTGCCTGGCATCCCGCCGCCGGTACCAACGAAGCCGACGCCGGCACAGCGCTACAGCCGGAGAGACTGAAGAGGCCTATAGGGCCTACCGGGCGGCCACACTGGCGTTTCAGACCGCCATCAGTGAGGCGAAGGCTCGGTCCTGGAGCGAGCTCCTAGAGGGACTAGACAGGGATCCGTGGGGGAGACCCTACCGTATGGTAGTGGGCAAGTTGCGCCCGTATGTCCCCCCGGTGACCGAAACCATGGCCCCGGATTTGCTGGAGAGAGTACTTTCAACGCTCTTTCCGGCGGTTCGGGACCATCCTGGTCCCTCTCCACCCACAAATGCCTCGGACTGGGCCGAGGAGTTGGGGGTTTCGGATGGGGAGCTGGGCCGAGCCATTGGCCGCCTGAAGAGTCGCAACACCGCACCGGGTCCGGACGGCATTCCGGGCCGTGCGTGGGTGTATGCGCTACAGTCTCTTGGGGACCGCTTGAGGCGGCTGTTCACCAGTTGCCTCCGTAGTGGCGTGTTCCCGTCCGGCTGGAAGGAAGCCGGATTGGTTCTCTTGAAGAAGGAAGGAAGGGCTGCAGAGTCTCCCTCTGCATACCGTCCCATTTGCCTGCTCGACGAGGCTTCGAAGCTATTCGAAAGAATAATTACCCGAAGACTCGTTGAGCACCTGTCGCGAGTTGGCCCCGACCTGGCCGAAAGTCAGTATGGCTTCCGGCAGCGGCGGTCCACCATCGACGCGATTCTTCGCGTCCGCTCGCTGTCGGAACAGGCAGTGTCCCGACGGGGTGGGGTGGCGTTGGCGGTCAGTCTAGACATCGTCAACGCCTTCAACTCCATCCCGTGGGGCGCTATTAGGGCGGCACTAGTTTATCATCGGTGTCCGCCCTACCTGCAGGGCATCATAGGGGCCTATCTGCGCGATAGGCACATTCGCTACGTGGGCAGGGACAGTAGCGTAAAGCGGAGGGAGATTACGTGCGGGGTTCCGCAGGGGTCAGTTCTCGGCCCTCTCTTATGGAACCTCGCCTACGATGCGGTCCTGCGTGTCGTTCTCCCTGCTGGCGTCAGCTTAGTCTGTTACGCTGATGACACTCTGGTGTTGGCCAGCGGGGAGTCCTTCGAGGGAACCATCCGGCTTGCGGAGCAAGCGGTGGCAATTGTCGTGGCCAAAATCCACGCCCTGGGTCTGCGGATAGCGCCTCAGAAAACCGAGGCGCTATGGTTCCACAGACTACCGAGAAGCAGAGAACCACCCAGTTCGTGGATACGCGTTGGTGACGCGCAAATCGGGGTGGGCCGGTACATGAAATACCTGGGGCTCACCCTGGATAGTCGTTGGGGCTTCGAAGAGCACTTCCAGCGCCTCGTCCCCCGAGTTGAGAGGATAGTGGGTGCTCTACACCGGCTGCTGCCCAATCTCGGGGGACCATGTGAGGAAGTTCGCCGTCTCTACGGAGGAGTCGTGCGGTCCGTGGTCCTATACGGGGCGCCTGTATGGTCAGCTCGACTATCAGGCGCCCAGCGCTGCAGAACCAAAATTCACGGTCTGCAGCGCAGAGTGGCTATTCGGATCGCACGAGGTTACCGAACAGTCTCCTACGAGGCGGCAACCCTCCTGGCGCGTTTTCCGCCTTTTGACATCCTGGCGGAGATGGATGCGTGGGTCTACGATCAGACACGCTCCCTCCGCCAGAGCGGCGAAAACGCGCCTCCAGGGGCGTTGGAGAGGCTGAGGCGGCTGGCTCGGCGACGCGCACTTGTAAAGTGGCGTCACCGCCTGCGGATGCAATTTGCGACCAAGCGCGTCGTCGAGGCCGTCCTGCCGCTCTTCGGAGCCTGGCTCAGAAGGAGCGAGCGCGTCACCTATCGCCTGACGCAGGTGCTCACCGGGCATGGTTGTTTCGGTGCGTACCTGCACAGGATAGGCCGCGAGGCCACGGCACAATGCCACCATTGTGATAGCGACCAGGACACCGCACAGCACACGCTCGAGGCGTGCCCTGCGTGGGCCGCCGAGCGGCGGATCCTGGTCGATCGGATCGGGCAAGATCTCTCTCTGCCAGCTGTAGTGTCGGCTATGTTGGCAGAGCACGAAAACTGGAATGCAGTGGTCTCCTTCTGTGAAAGCGTCATGCTCCAGAAGGAGAACGCAGAGCGGGATCGGGAGAGGGCCGATCCCGCTCGAAGAAGAAGGAGACGGCGCCGGGGTAACAACCGCTCTGGCGCCTAATTCCGATACGCCTGAAAACCCCTGCCATTGCTATAAGGTGGGGGACCTCTGGGTTCGCGGGTGCGTAGATTGGGGAATCTGCGTGCCCACACCAAGCGACCCAAGAGAAGACGGTAGCACGCATGTGGTCACGCGCTGCCGTGGGACGCTTTGGGGGATCCTTTACAATCCCCCTGGGGGGGTGACCGCTTTACAGTCACCCTCTCCGAGATGTGCCAATAGGCGTGGCACCAGTGGGCGGCTCTAGTGTGATCATACGAGGACCTGGAGCCTCCCTTAGGTGCCGAAGATGACCGCCCCAGTGGTTTTAGCCGGTAGGAGTCCGGCATACCCCTTCGTCCTTCCCCGGGGCGAAGGAAGTTCATGAAGAATTTCCACTGGGCACCAATAAAAAAAAAAAAAAAAAAAGGTGTGTTGTGTGCTCATTGGGGGGTTTTGCCATTATCGCCAAACTTGGCAAGCGGGTTGGCTATCGCAGTTGAGTTGATAATGTACTCGAAGGATGCTGCTGCCCTTCCTCCAGTTAATCCCATAATCACCTTTTACGACACCCACGGGATAAGATAGGTTGGTGTTATTCGTAGCCGGCACCGCACGGCAAACACAGCGATGAGACTAAAAGTAATTAGTGACAAAAGATTACGTATCCTGTTCATAATGCTGTAAGTAATACCGACATGGAAATAAAGGGTTGATGCCGAAACTTGTAATAGTTCAATTTGGCTCCAGAACGGGGTTGATGGCACCACTATGCGGGTGACAGGTGACGGATGGCAAAGAGCAATTTAATACGCGACCGCCACTTTGTTCGGATAGAGTAATTCCAATGACAAAGCAGTATCAGCCCGTCATTACCTGAGGGTGTGGGCGTCTTATACAAGATTTGATGCTCGGAGGGTAAAATTTAAAACCTCCGACAGAAATATGGTGTGTTTCATCAACCCGCGACCTGAAATGATGATGCAGGCGCAATTAATCATTACCTGAGGTGTTTTGAGGACAAGGGAATTTACCTATCTTAAGTAAATAAATGTGCGCCGCGTTTCATTTAATGTAAGGTTCTTCAAATGTTGATAATGATAGATAATTAACGACATCAATAAACTGATTCCTTCTTTTAATTTCGAAGAATATCATGAAAAGATATTTCATTAAATGAAATGGTGATAAAAATCAAACATTTTAATCCTCTCGGGAATAAAATATAAAAGTCGCGAAACCAACGGTTCGGAAAAAGAACTTCTTTCTTCAGCGTGAAAAAACCGGAAGCAACTCGACGTTGCGTTTTTTTGTATCTTTCAAGTTTCCGACTATTTAGTTGCTTTCATAACATTTATTTTTGGTTGAAGATGGCAAATAAATGTAGCGTAGTTTTGCGTTAGCAAAAGCGGATCGAAAAAATGTGACAGGCTATTTATTGAGTAACAAAAATATCTGGTATTTTCCTGTATAAACAATAAATATTTTACCGGTAATTACTACACATTGGTTTATTTATCCAACCAAACATCAAAGTAGCGATAAACTAAGAGATAGTCATAACAGTTGGTATAGTTTTAGTGATAGTTGTAGGAGGTACTCGGTAGTTGGCGGGCATCCGAGGCACGTAGCACCTTCGCCACTGACAGAGGGTACTCCAGTTAAACTGGTCGCTGCGATAACTTCTGCCTAACTGCTCTTGCGTCAAGTGTCCACCGTCTTGTACCGATGGTACTCCAGATTTGGCTTTTGTATACAACATGAGATAATGGCTGCTGCTTACTCGTCATAGAGTCTATGTCCATTGTTACGTCTTTGTCTTTGTTAACGACTTCGTTTATGAGTATTTGGATGAATGAAGTTATAAAGAATATTATACACTGTTTGACGCTTATCCGCCAGGGGCCTTCGTTTTCAGAAGCCCTTCGTCAAGTACCTAATTTCTTGTTTTAAGTCCTACCTTCACTTAACCCTTCACGGGTTAAAAGCATCGAGAGAGACATATAATAATTATAAACTTTGTTGAAACAAGAAACAGATTTTACACTGGTCTTAACCTATATCACACATCGGTACGTAAAGGTTAAAACGGACCCTAAAGTCCACACTAGGCTGAGCCTGCATCTCAGACGTTGGTTTGTTCCCGTAAAAAATCAAAATCAGACATGTGTACTAGACTAAAAAAAATTTTTTTTAAATAAATTAGTATTAGATGCTCAAAATATTTCAGGTATATGTAAAAAGCATTTATTTTAGCATTATAGTCGTGACATCAAACTTTTTATTGTTTTTGTAATACATACGACTTAACTTGCAACAGTTAAGCCATACAGTGTGTGAACTTGGGCATGTCTGTCAAAACGATTTAAAAGATATTTTTCTGGTTCATGTCGTAGAATTGGTTTAGGATATGTCAGTAGCTTTCGTTGAAACTTTTATATTTTATTCTCGCTGTTTCGTACCTGTTGAAAATTCGTTAATCGTACCGCCTGCAGTCGTACACTTAGGCATAGTGGAAAGAATATTTAATTCAATTCAATTCAATTCAAATTTTATTTCGGATAACAGGATTTAATAATACATGCAAAATATCTGCTGATAACATGACGAAGATATTTTGTAATACTTGGAAGCAGGAGGATATAGATAGCTGGCAAAAATGGATTCACAGGTCTATGAAAGAACATTTTACTTTATTCCGGAGGCAACACCAAGGAGGTAAGGAGAATGTGGTTTAATAAAGAGCGTATTAATGTGTTTTGTTATAAGTATGAAGAAATATTTGCAACGCCATAACAAGCCAAGCCATGACAAGCTAAGCCTAAGCTAAGCGATCGCAGTTGTGTTATAATTGTACTTGAATGACGCTGCTGCCCATCCTTCGGCTAATCCCATAGACGCCTTTTACGACACCCAGTGGATGACGGAGTGGTGGTATTCTTAGCCGGCACCACACGGCAGTTTTGTTTAATTTAAATCACCCTAAAAATATAGTAATTTCCCCTTACGAGTTGACCAACCTTACTCTACCAATATAAACTCGAATCTCTATTATATTTTCTTGAACTGTGATTCCCGGCAAAGAAAAACCACTCCTCTGACAACCATGGGAGTCGTAAAAAGCAACTAAGGGGTTATATTAATCCTGTAAGCTCACGCATGTGATGGGTCCGGCCGTATACAATAAGATACCGGAAAATATCACCGCAGCTCCAAATTTGTCTAGCTTCAAGTATCGCCTGAAACGTTGGTTTATCGAGCAAATATTTTACAGTTACGAGGATCTTTTAAATAATTGACTTTATTGACATTAAACGTACTTATTGCTTTTATTATTATTTATGAATGTGTATTGTGATTGATATTGACAAATTTTCGGAATAATTGACTTTATTAACATGAATGTATTATTGCTATTATTATATTTCATAATTGATTATGTATTGTGATTGACATGTAAATTGGCTTTACGAAATAAATTAATATGAATATTAACCGTTCATAGTAGCGACCATTGTAGCTATCTCAGGTGCAGGTTACCTCACGATGTCTTGCTTCACCGTTAACGCAAGAGATAATCAAGTTCTGATCCGCACATGAATCCGAAAAGTCTGATGTGTGGGCTGCGATCGAACTCAGACCCTCATGTATGGAAGGCATGCGTTCAACCACTAGGCTATCACCGCTTTATTAAACCAAAATATAATAGATTCATAATCACAAATTTTCGTGCATCCAAAATTCTATATTTCTTGGATAACGTATAAAACTGAATCATGGCTTCAAACGGACACTTGCACAACATCAAACCAAAATCTAATAGACTCTTAATAAATTACAGTTATTAGATTTATTAACCTTTGACATATTAAACTAGCTTAGACCTTTTAAGATCATGAAAAATTCACTCATTGATATTATGGTTGCGCACGATGAAAACGTATTACGGTTCGATACCACTTCCAGCAGTGAACAAACAAACCATTACACCTTATATTTTATGAAACAAGTGGAGAAACTAAATTGCCTCATTCGGATAATGTTAAGCCTAATTCCAGCCATCGTTCCAAGGCGAACACTGACCGGGGAGCATATGCGTGTAACAGTTCGAAATTCAATTTTGGGTTACATTACCATGTAGTGGTAGCTAAAGCGAGATATAAATGCCGGAGATAATCTAGCCGTAATTCTATTTTGCAGTCATCTTGAAGCATTACAAGCGCTTGATGCGACATACTGCCATAGAAAAGAGGTGAGCAACCAGCTACCCGTGAGTTCCGCAAAAGATGCAATCATCATCATCATTATTTCAACCGAAATCGTCCACTGCTGGGCAGAATCCTCCCCCAAAAATTGCCTCAACGACCGCTATGGGTTTGTATTGTGTTCTCGTTGTAAGAGGATATATTGGTGAGGATTGATATGGGTGAGTTGTGTACTCATTTGGTGGTTGTGCCATAATCGCCACGCTTCGCAGACGTGTTGGCGATCGCAGTTGAGTTGTAAATGTACCAGAATGACGTTGCTGCCTATCCTCCGGCTAATCCCATAGTCGCTTTTTACGGCACCCACGGGATGAGATGGGGTGGTGGTATTCTTAGTATAAGCTGGTCTCGCTTTGTATAGACTTTCCGTGTAGTGAGATAAGCTTATAATAGTAAATATAGCCCATATCTAATCGTGTACTAGACCATCAAACGAAGGAGTTTGTTCAATATAAATAAATTTTGACGGCGAAGAAACAGAAAGAATGTACTCGTATAAAATTATTGATACTGTTTTCGTGTTTCTACGCAAAAGTATTCCGATTTTAAACAACGGGGTTGATAACGATATAAGCTAGACAAACACAAAACAACACTTTCCCAAACGTTCCCGAACAATACGCGTAAACCGTCAATTAGCAAATTTTTCGATAATTTGTGTTCCAGATACGATTCCAGTAACGGGCGGGTAATTATGACAGCTTGTTAGCAAATTCGGCATTTGACACGCCTTTCAGAAACCGGCTGATAATCTATGAAATAATACAAACAAGAACGAAACGAATTTATCTGTTTTAGAAGATTGCCTTAGCTTCCTGATAGAAGGCATCCGCGGGCTGATTACCTAAATCGCAGACGCTTTGCAACAGGCGTAAATTGCTCCAACGCCGCTGTCAAACGTCAATTTGGTATTACCTATTTTCCGATGGCGACTAAACAGGCGAAAATCTCTGACGCGCCTCTATCGGACAATCAATGAATTAAAAACGTTGATTCTTTTTAGTTCCACTGGTGGCTACTGGCGCTAACAACTATGCATTTTCCACAATAGCGACAGGCGGGCGATGCCTTACGTAATACCAATTTTTTTGACGCTTTGCCACCGATGGATCGTTGGCTGTGCGATAGCTGCTATCGCATCTGCTGTTGCTGTTTTTAGCTAATCAGCTCGTCGTTCACAAATATGACGCATGCATAAGCGTCGCTCATTTTAAACATATTGTAGGGAACTTAACAACCCGATACACAACGCCACCTTCAGCAAGACATTTAAATCAAGCATGGCAGACTCATATTGCCAGACAATAATCAGGTATATATTATGTATGTAAATATATCATTAATGACTACGTAGGTACAAAACTCATAATTACCGTTTTATGCATTCCATATGACGACAAACTATTAAAATGAAAAGACAAATGCATTGGCAAAATATTATCAATTGCATAATCTACTCATACATTATGTCTTACCATATCAGTGAATATAAAATGAAGATTCTATAGACAAAAATGCACAGCAAAGGTCGATGTATACAATATAAATATACAAACATAACAATTAAATGAATGTCATACATTCCTCATCAAAATTTAATACATGTGAACAGGATCCTGTCAATAGTTTAGGAGCCCGTGGAGCAGGACCAGTATGGTCTAGCCAAGCATTTTTATCAACAATATTGTCCTCTATTTTATAATATGCTTGCATAGATAGTGTGCTCTTATATAAATTATAAATAAATGTACTACTGTGCGTTTATATACAGAGTTATTAATATGGAACCCTGGTTAATCTCCACATATTTGTGGCACTTTAATTACAAACGGTTGTCAACCCATGGCGTAGAACATTCGAGAACTTGAGTACGAGCGAGCGGTCTATCTACGTTAATTTGTTGTCTATGGTATTACATCTGGGAGCTAATATGTGCTCTGTTCAAAATTATAGGTCACACCTATGCCCTGACCAGCAATAAGAGCTAATAATGAGGCTCCTGAAGCTTATTAAAGAACATTGCAAGTGTGTATCGTTTCGCTCAACGTTCTCGTAACTGCAGTATTCGAAGTTATAGCAATGCAAATGTGAATGCCTGGACTTGATACTTAACGTACTCGTTAATGTAAATCACGAATCTAAATGGAGAATTCTGGTCCCATATAGTATCAACCAAAAGACGATGTTATATAATACTCATTTCTGATCACCCTCTCTTCCTCTCTCATCAGCATGTTAATCATCAGACTGCTCAACATGAGACTCCTAGAGAATCACTACAATTAAAATGGAATATTGCCATAATCCCTACACTCAAGTTCTTCATTTTCTATCACTAACCGTAAGTTATTCCTGGAACACAGTCGTCGCGTTGTCTGGTCGGCAACGGGAACGCAAGGGCCCATGCACAACATTTCGGTCTGACGACGCATCATAAACACAGTTTTCTGGGGTGCAATTCTCTAAGCTCAAACATCCATACATCCTTGAATACAGAATTGAAATAACGGTTCAAAACAAATTTGCTAATCGCTAAGTCTGGTCCTCATGGCTTATCTTCTGCAACGTGTCCTTGAATATCTTCAATCATGCCTTAGCGAATACCGAATCGGTTTTACACTGTTATTTCGATTCTGTATTCAAGGATGTATGGATGTTTGAGCTTAAGGAATTGCACTCCTGTTCTGTGATTGTAAATATTTGCATCTCAAACAGATTTTTGCGGTGCCACGTCGCACCGCAGAGATGTGTTATGCCCTAAGTTTTTTTATGTTATCGGATCTGAAACGCACTTGCAGGCGTCTAAGCGCGGCAATAGCAGCCCATAAACATCCGCGGCACAAGAGGAGTCGCTGATGTGTGAACGACCCTAAGGCTGCCTTTACACCAGGGATGTGCGAGGTAGCTAAGTGGTGAGCGAGGGCAAGGCTTAGCTTAGCTAGTGTATATTTACGTCAACGCTAAGTGCTGTAGCGTAGCCGGTAAAATGTGCAAGTAATGCAAGCATTGCGCGAGGAAGATGTGCGATGTGAGCAAGCCATGCAGTGCGAGTAATCTTAATTCTGGAACTAAGAAACTTTGCATCAAGCAAAGATTTTTTTCTTAATATTTTTAAAAACCCAACGACATATGTAGGTACTCCTCTATAGTAAATATTTGTATGTGGTCTCTATTACTTTTATGTTAGTATTTAACATTTTTCTAGATAGATCATGCACGACCTATGTAATTGGTCTATTGTATGTGGAATTCATGTCTGTAAACGCAGCCACGATACAGGGGAAATCATAATGTAGGGCAAAGTTTAACTAAAAAAAATGTTTTTTTTTGGAACTGGCCTTTGGAAATTTTTTATAATCGAATTAGTTATTGTTTGATTAACGAGCTAATATTATTCTCACTTGTAACTTGTAAATTATTGGGGGTACGATACATCTGTGCTTAAACCATCAAAGGACACAGGATCCTGTGTTACAGGCATGACAATTATGTATATCAGAACGTATAGGCTAGGTATAGTCTACACACATTTCTACTCCTTCCACTTTCTAAGTTTTCTTTGTTGAAAGCATTGAATACAAAATCTATGCTGAACAAAGAGGTTTATCTATAATAAAAGCAAAACAACATTAGTAATGCACACACAGATAAATCATGCTATGTTGGAACAATATCTAGTATTTGTCTGCGACTGAGAACAATTCTTTAGATCTTGCACACGTTTCTTCAGATCCTAACGTATTTGCACTACTGATTCGTACATTGTCCGTCTTTGTTCATTTTCATTGTTTTTATTTTCTGATACAATACCATTCCATTGGTAATAATTTATAATTCCAAAGAAATACTCTTTTAGAATCCTACTGATTTAAAAAATAAGTCTAGTTATAACAGATTTTAAAAGTAGATGCCTGTCACCTTTGTCATCCTGCAACCACGAATACTGCAAAGTATTCGAAACGTCAGCAAAAACAAAAATCTATAATATACGCGATGTAATCCAATTAAAAGTGTTTTATAATAATGAGTAAAAATCGCGAAAACCAAAGACATATATAAGTCTAGTTTGTATTGGCCTCATATTTAAAACAAAATATGATTCAGTCGATGGAAGGCATAATAAATGTAAAAGTTAGCTGGGGGAAACCGTACGCAAGGGCGGAGACTCAGATGATGTTGCGTATTTTTAAAGAGGCCTGTATCAACAGTGGTCATTTAGGACAATTAGAGCACAATTAATTAAGAACAATAATTAATTATTAAATCCTTGAAACTTTAAAACCCTGTGAAACAAGCTATTATTCTTTTAATTATTAATTACTATAAGGGCTAGTAAGGGTCAAAACTGAAGCTCACATTGTGCTATACCCTTCTAATATTTCAACATTACTGTAAGCAAAACGAAAGCAATTAACGCAGTACAGGATAATCAGTTTAAAATAACATACAAAGGAATACACATGGGGGAACATTTTAGGCGTATAGCGAGTATTACCGATTTTACCCACGAAATTAATCGAATAAAGTGGCGCGCACATTACATGTAAACAAGAGTACCTTTTTGCAATGTTGTAATTAGGCAAATTAGTTATACTCAGGCATCTATGTGTGGATAATGGAACGAACATTGCACAGCAGAGAGCGGGTTTCACAAGGATACGAGACATTGAAATTAAATAATTAGTTGTGTAATTAGTAAATTAGCGTCGCTGGTATAATTACGCGAGTTGAGCATCTGTTTTCGCTTTACTCAAGCATCTAGCTCTGAAACGTTGTGTTTATTGGCTTAAGGGTAGCGCAACTTCTGCATAGCAATTTGACGTTTGATTTGTTACTTTTTAGGGCAGCAGTGCTATTCTGTTAGTATTCTGTTGTAGTATATACTACCTGGAAGAAACCATCCAGTTAATTAGGTCCAATTACGAGAAAGAGGTCAATCTTCTAATTCGACTCGACTGGGCAGCATTCAGGAAACTTCACAACGTATTTACGTTAACTATACCGCAATGCCTTAAGACGAAAGTGTATAAACCAGTGTGTCTTACCAGCGAATACATATGGTACAGAGACGCGGTCACAAACTATGGGACTCATAAGGAAGCTCAAGGCCACTCAGGGAGGTTTATGAGCGTATTAAGCTGTGAGATCGAATCACAACACGAGGGGGGACATGAGGAGATCCGTAAAAGAACTAAAATTTAAAAGTTTAATTTAAGATTAGTAAGCTGTACTGGCAATGGACAGTACCCATTGCTCGTAGAACTGATGGCCGTTGAGCGAAGGGTGTCCCAAAAACGCAGCGTAGGATGGCCTCTACGGAGATGGACAGATGACCTGGTGAAGGTCGCTGGGAGTCGTTAGATGAGGGCGGCATGTAATCGGTCGTTATGGAAATCTATGGGGGAGGCCTTTGTACAGCAGTGGGCGTCCTTCAACTGATATGATGATGATGAAATCGTAATATTCGATACTATAATGCTTTTGTTTTTAAAATAATGTTGCAAATAGCCATCGGCTCGGCTCGGCATAGGCAAACTTCCTTTACTTCTGTATTAGTTTATTTCCATAGCTATGCATTACTATCATTTTATAATCTTTATTACATTACGTTGTTTGGTTTTAATTAAACGTTGTTTATAAAAAAAAACCATACTTGTTGACGCCTGCAACCCGCTACAGAGAAACATAAATAAAACGACATACCTACTTAACTTAGCATTTTAATTACGCAAATGGTGCTACATAGCTAAGAAAAGTATCAGTTAATATTTAGATTCCCCCAAGAACATAGAATTCAATAGAAAACAGTATTTTTATTATGTATAATGACTTTGCATAACTACTGTAAGTACGCCTAGGAGTGGGCGAGTTTATTTGTTTTGCTTATATTAGGCGTTTAAGTGGGCGTCGAATATTGTATAATTGCAAACAGCCTTCATTCATAACTTTACGAAATATGGCTAAAACATGGCAAAATCTACTCAACTTTCTCATCTTCTCGTTCAATATAACAAAGACAACAATACTGGACACAAATTACGCCAGAAAAAAGCATTTAGTTTCCCTTAGATGTATGTGAGTAAATAGTTAGTAGCGGTAGACAATTTCGCCGTTGCGATAGTAACGAGCCCACGGCGCCCGGCCGGCCCTGATTAGCCCTTCCCACTGCCTTCCCTGTCGATATATCGCCCTAATTGTTACGACAAATATAAGAAACTGCTACTTAGAGGATATTAAATTCTCGAATAGTGAAAACCAATTGAAAAGTGCCGTGATTCAATTTTGTTACAATGGGGCGCTGTGGTGTGATGTTATATAACATTTTATTGAGTTTAATAAAATGTTTCAGTATTTTTTAATAATCTTCATAAATAATTCATTGGTCTACACGGTTGGCGCAGCGGCTAAGGGATTGGCTTGCGGCTCTACTTATCGTGGGTTCGATCCAAGCACGCGACAAATATTTGTATCATCTGCAGATAGTTGTTTCGGGTCTGGGTGTTTGTGCATACGGACGCGAAACTCATTGGTCTTGGTCTGCCCTGTTGAGAGGTGGGCTACCAGTCTCACCAAATACAGCAGAATAATAATTTTCCATACAAAGAATAGACCACCCACCGAACTCGCCTGTTACGACACCTATGAGCGGAAAGCTTCTCACAGGTGTCGTAAACGGCGAGTTGATATAAAGCCATCCTTTTTAGCTAAAGCATCCTCCCGTGTGCTATTGACAATATACTGCGATCACCAATCCACGCAATGCAATGCAAAGCGCGGTAAGACATGCCAGCTCCTACCGGCTATAACCACCGAAGTGGCGATCTTTGGCACCTAAGGGGGAGCCCCATTCCTCGTAAGATCATACTAAACCTCCCATTGGTAACACGCCTTAAGGCACATCTCGGAGAGGATGACAGTTAAGCATAATAATATTCCCTATGACCGCTCATTGTAGTGATCATTGGGGTACCTATATGCAGTAATGTAAGTTTACAGGCTGATGCCTGTGTACGTGTGTGAGACTGCCATTTAACGTACGCAATCCAATCATCTGGTATGCCGATATCCTTAAGCGTAGAAAAGTTATATATTTTGCCCCACCCTATGATTTCTCTTGTGTAGTGTCGTACAGTTTACAAACATACATTTCCCACGCACATACAGCCAGAAGCGAAACAACTATCTGTATACCATAATAATATCTGTTCCGTGCGAGAATCGAACCCGCGACACGTAGCGCAGAAAGCTCATCGTTTAGCCACTGCGCAAACCGTGTCGTCAAATTGACAGAATTTGAATTTTGTTATTTTTTTGATATTTTTTTTTAATGAAGTACATGATGCATTGCTACCGGGTTAATAAAAAATAAAAATGGTCGGTTATCAGAACTTGGAGTTCTGACTACCCATAACAACTATCATAGATATGATTTAACGATTAATATAACAGCCGGGATGAAAGAGTAAACGTGCTTTCCGAGACACGTAGGACTTAACCTCACGGATAGACCTGTACCCCTCCTTGTACTACACATTTAAAGCGTTCGGCGCTCCGATTGGTTGAAAAGTTTAGAGCAGGCCAATCGCTGCGCCGAACGTGGTAAACGTGTAATTTACTATTAGGTTTCGATTGTGAAAAGCAACTCGTACTAGGGGTACAGTCTGTGGTGTAGCCGCAGCCGGAGGCCCGAATTGTCCAGAAACCAAATAGGTACTACTAGAACTTATCCGGCTGCTTGCCAGAGTGATGATTAAGGCAATATAAAACAATTAATAAACCACCCCTTTACATCCCGTGGGCACCATAAGTTATAACCAAAGTCAGTGCGTTACATGCATAATATGTAAATGTATAATAAAACGCCTGAATTCCCAAAAGGAAACCCAGATTATGACGAGGCCTACGATCATATACTTATAACAATGGGAGAGTAGATTTTGATTGAACTTTAAACCGTGTTCCGGTTAGAAGGGCACTAGCTTGTAAAATTACTAGACATAAGACACTAAATAACGAATGTCTCGGGGTAAAGAGCACAGTCTGGTCAGTCAATTGTTATGAGCAGGCTTGAAGCATACCATAAGACGACTGAATTGCTTGTCTCGTCAAAAAAATAACGTTTAGCGATTTCATCGTCATCATCATCATATCAGCCACAGGACGTCCACTGCTGAACAAAGACCTCCCCCTTAGATTTCCACAACGAGCGGTCACATGCCAGCTCTCATCCAACGACTCCCAGCAACCTTCACCAGGTCGTCTGTTCACCTCGTTGGAGGTCGTCCCGCGCTGCTTTTTCCGGTGCGTGGTATTCACCGGGCACGATGTTTCGGTGATTACCTGCACAGGATAATGATCATGATATGATAAGGATCATGGTACAGTGCCACCACTGCAGAAGAGACCAGGATACAGCACAGCGCATACTCGAGAAGTGCCCTGCATGGACTACTGAGAGGCGAGTCCTAGGCGATCGGATTGGGCAAGAACTCTCTCTTCAGGCTATTATCACCTGCGGTTAAAAGTGTCGGCACAGCACGAAATTTGGAGTGCAATGGTCGTCATCTGTGAGAGCGTCATGCTCCAGAAGGAGACACGGAGCTGGATCGGAAGAGGGCCAATCGCGCATGGCTTTTCCGTCTCTTCTCCGACAAGACGGCGCCAGAATCACTACTCCTCGGTACCCATATCCAACCCCCCTGCCGTTGCTATATGGTAATGGCCTTTGGAGTCGTGGGCGCATCATTGAGGATTCCGTGTGTGAGCACCGGGTGACCCACGAGAAGACGCGCGCGCGCATGTGATCACGTGCCACCATGTGCGCAACACAGCATGGCGAACAGCGCGGCTTCGGGGGGATCCCTTGAAATCCCCCCGTATGGGTTGACCACTTTATAGTCACCTCTCCGAGATATGCTTATAGGTGGAGCAGCAGTACTAGTCTAGTTTGACCGTAGGAGAACCTGGATAGTTTGCAAAACTTTATTCTTTAATTTTCTACATTGCCTCACCAGACCAAAAGTGACCCCCATATTCAAAATTCATTTATTCACTTTACACATACATTACATGTGTTTGGGTCACAGATATCCATATGGAGCGAATGTAATATAAAAGGAACAAAATACGAAAAAGCCTCTTAACTATAGACTACCGTACGGACAATTGTTAGCATTAATTTAGTATTATCCCAGCATTAAGACCATCTAATACTTAGAACCTCTTAAGCCATGTTTACAAGTACATAAATGTATGTAAAGACCGTCACTATTATATTATTAAGAATTCTGGGTTGTATTATATCGGTACTAAGGGAACGGGATGAATTCTGAACTTTATTATATGTAGAAATCATATGGCGTACTAGCTGTACCCCGCGGTTTCACCCACCGTTTAATTTAAAAAAAAACTGATTATTTATAAATATTTATTATAAAATTAGTATATGTAAATATATATGTTGGATTTCATGGCTTAAATTTTTTTTCCGCGGATCTCTAATTATTTTTCTAAAATAAAAGTAGCCTATATTATTCCTTATAACATCAGCTATATGCTAGTGAAAGTCCCGTCAAAATCAGCCCAACCATTTCGGTGATTAGCCGGAACAAACGAACAGACAGACAGACAAAAAGTTTAAAAATTGTTATTTTGTTACTTATTACCATATATACTTTTATATGCATTTAGTAAAAATCTGTTATTTGGACACTACAATTTTACAAACTGACACTTCAATTTAAGTTATTTGTATAGATGTACGAGTTCGGGAATCAAGGAAGTGACACAACATTACTATTTAAAAATGTATTTATTGCTTTTCGAAGTATTCTCCGCGAAATTTGACACATTTTTCCATACGATGGAACCAATCATTGAAGCAACCATTCCATTCGGAAGTTGGGGTCTCCAAAATGGCCGTTTTGTAGGCGTCCACAGCTTCTTTAGGTGATGAAAATCTCTGTCCACGCAATTTATTCTTTATTTTAGGGAAAGTATAGAAATCATTAGGGCTTAGGTCGGAGCTGTACGGCGGATGGTCTAATAATTCTATGTTTTCTTGCTCTAAAAACTCTTTTGTTCTGTGCGCGGTGTGAGAACTCGCATTGTCGTGATGGAGGATGATGCGGCGATTGCAGTTCTCTCTACGGAGTTCAGAAACGACCTGTGGCAAACAAATGCTAGCATACCATTCTGCATTAACCGTTCTTTGTCCCTCAAGAGGAATAGTCGTAACATGGCCGGTTTTGGAGACAAACGTGGCCACCATTTTTTTTGCAACACTCCGTGAACGAACAATTTTTGTTGGCTTTAACTCATTTTCGAACACCCAAACTCGTGACTGGTTTTTTGTTTCGGGTTCGTACGCATATATCCAGGATTCGTCACCTGATACGATGTTGTATACAGCATTTGAGGATCCTGCGTGGAATCTTTCGAGAGTTCTGACGCACCAAGTAACGCGAGCCGCTTTTTGCTCTTCACATAGCAAATGCGGTATCCATCGGGAAAACAACTTTTTTACACCTAATTGTTCATGCAAGATTATTTGTATTTGACTCATGCCAATGTTTAAAGTTACCTGAATTTCGCGGTATGTCACATGTCGATCTTCCTCAATCAGCTTACGCACAGCATCAACGTTTTCTTGGATGACTGCAGTTTTTGGACGACCTTGACGAGGATCATCACTGAGCTTGACACGTCCACGTTGAAATTCAGCAAACCAGCGATAAATTGTGGTTTTGGATGGGGCTTCATCACCAAATGCAGAAATCATCCGGTCAACACACTGTTTTTGTGTTAAACCACTTCGAAAGTCATAATAAATCATCGCTCTTGAATTTTCTCGAGTCAATTCCATTTTCTCAACGACTAAACAAGTTTAACAAAACCCTGTGACAAGACCGTGAATCTTTTTTTAAATAAATAAATGGTATTCGATTTGTAAAACCAAGGAGTTTTCAATTAAAAAGATTTTAATATGACAGGAACAGTGGAAATATTCCATTCCCGATACTTTTAGTGCAGCCTATGTATATACATCTAAGACCCTGATTTGGAGATCGCTGTGTGCTCTCCACAAGTACCGTGCGAGTCGAAGCCAGATTATAAAATTTGCTATTACTAATTACAAATCAGCTAGCAGCGTTAGAAAACAAAGATGAACCAATGCCCAAGCACGAACAACTTGCAAAAAAGTATTCGTATCGTAACGTTAATGTGAGTCAATTTGGAATCGAAAATACAATTATCCTATAGCATTTTCGTTTAAATTTCTACGACAAACACAATTCGTATCATATATAGGTATGAATAAAGTCGCCGTAGTAGCCGTGTGGTGCCGGCTCAGAATACCACCACCCCATATCCTCCCGTGGGTGTCGTATAAGTTGGATAAGGGATTAGCCGGAGGAAGGGCAGCAGCGTCCTTCGAGTACATTAACAACTGAACTGCGATCGCCAACCCGTCTGCCAAGCGTGGCGATTATGGCAAAACCCCCCAATGAGCCCACAACACGCCCATATCGATCGTTGTGGTGATCTTTGGGGGAGGCCTATGTCCAGCAGTGGACTTCATTCGGCCGAAATGATGATGAATAAAGTCTTCAGTTTAAATAAAAATATGTGCCAATCGTGTATTTTCAATTCAAAATTCACTCACAATAGCGACGCGTTTACGTTACTATACTTAAAAATATTCGTGCTAGGCCCTCATTTTTTAGGAAACGACTTCTTTATCGCGAATTCTCAATTTTAGCCGCGACACACACACCATTATATCGAAATAAATTGTAAGTTGCAGCAAAAATAATGCACTCATAATATGATGAAACAATCATACCAATTTTGATTACTAAAGGTTGGTCATCATTGGCTCCAAATCATAACTTTAAACAAGGGCAGTCCTTTTCCGGGCAGTGCAATGCGACAGGTTAATGGTGACCTTATTATTTAACTTCCGGATGAATACACCGGCCGACTTAACTGTTGTTTTGGGTATGTATAAAGGTCAAACCTTATTTCGAATAGAATGTTTGAAAGCAAATAAACGGTGTGTGTTGGTAAATACTTATTAACCCGCGTTAGAAAGTACATATACTTCTTTGTTTTTATATCGTTTGCCTATAATTTGCTTAAGTAGGAAAAACCATATTTCTTTTTTTTATTGATCCTGTGGAAATACCTCATGTACTGCATCCGGCATGCCCCTCCGCCCCGGGAAAGGGCATGCCGGCCTCCTAACGGCTAAAACCACCGCAGTGGTCATCTACGGCACCGAAGGGTTGCTCCAGGAACTCGAATAATCTCCATCTAGAGCCACCCATTGGTGCCACGCCTTTATGCACATCTCGGAGGGGATGATTGTAAAGAGGCCACCCCCCAGGCACCTCTCGGGGGGATTTTAACTGATTCCCCCAAAGCCTCGTTATGCGCTGTGCTGCGCACACGGCAGCTCGTGACCACGCGCGCGCCACCGTCTTCCCGGGAGTCACTGGGTATGAGCACGCAGATTCCCCAATAAACCGTGAATCTTGGTTCTGCAGCGCTCGGCGCCCGAGAGTCGAGATGACCACACAGGCGCCCCGTAGAGGGCCACGGATCGCACGACTACCCCGTAGAGGCGGCGAACTTCTTCACTATCATATATGATGCACTATCCTCTTGACTCGGGGGACAAGACGCTCAGGAAATCGATACCTGGATTTGAACATACCAAATTGAATTGAAATCATAGTTTTATCAGTAAAAAAATTACAATTTATATTGTCATTTAAATGAATCAAATGAGTATAATCAGCCAAAGCCTTTGGCTGTTAAGATAAAGTATATTATTAGTCAGAAAAATAAATATGCATATTGAATTATTTGGCCGCCAACTTCATTCTGTCCGATAGGGATGGTATGCGCGTGCAGCTCTCAGTTTTACTCTCATCAAAATTATATAGCGGCCAGTTTCATACTGTAAGATTTCCGTGACACTACAGGCGAGTAGCTCCCAATTTTACTCATATCAAAGCGCGCCAAAAGAAGCATTCATTCATAAAAAATGTGTTAAATACAGGAGCTGCCGTGATATTATATTGCATCCAATCATTTAAGTTAAGTCATCATATCGGCCATTTATACGTCCACTGCTGAACAAAGGCCTCCCCCATAGATTTTCACAACTGTGTCATCGTTTTGGTGGGTATTTGCCAATACTCACCACGCTTGGCAGGCGGGTTGGTGAGCGCAGTATGGCTACCGTTTCACAGAAGGGACGCTGCTGCCCATCCCTCTGGTTTAGATTCCCTTAGTCGCCTTTTACGACATCCACGGGAGGAGATGGAATGGTGCTATATTCTTAATCCGGACACCACACGGACAAATTTAAGTTAATTACCTATTCGTAAAACAAAAGTCGGCCATACACTTAATAAATTTACAGCTATTTTGTATGTTAATTTTCCGAATAACCTTTTAGAACGTAATAAAATTACTAACAAATATTTGCTTAATCGTTGTAATACCATAATTTACATAAAATGTACAACGGTATTATACGCTCTATTGGATTAGCACGGTTACCGATCCCAATTAACAAAAACAACTAGATAATTTGCTCTGCATATTGCAATGTAAGTATATTATTTCAACATTCTCTGCTCCCTTTGTATATATATATATATTAATAATAGCTCGTGTATATATATGTAAGTTTTCCTTGTGAACAGACCGATGTCAAAGAAAAGTCAAATTAATAACTACATTCGAAACGCAAATACACGAGCTTAAATTTGAAATCAATTAGAATTTGGAATTCCTAACGAAACGCCAGATGTAATATGTAAGGACTCGTACAGAATCGTTTCTATTACTGTTAGGTCAAAGTTCGCAGTAACGCGCGACATTTTAAAAAGGAGAACATTCGGTAGATTAGAGAGGACGGGAAAACAATTTGTGGAAAAAGGAGGACTTGTCCTCCATTTGGATACCATTTGGCAACCCGAATTATAAGTTATGAACTGTCATTATTTATACAAAATTACAACAGAGGAGTGGCAACATTTTTTTTACATGGGGGAGATCCTCATTTGTGGCACTCTTACCCGCTAAAACGACGACATTAGCCGTCTACAGCACATGTGCTGTAGCGGAGGGGTATGAGAATCTTTAGTGAAATGCAACAGCCACCGCATCTCTTGTGCTTTGATGAGCCGCATCTGATGAGCTGTGATCTCGGGAGTGACATCATCCTCGACACCGAAACTATCTGAAGACTTCGCGGTGTTCACGGCAGCACGTCAGCACGTCAGCTTTGATTCCTAGAGTAAGAAAAGTCTCGTGTTAGTCAATTTGACGAAACAGTTGGCGGAGAGGCTAAGCGATTGGCTTTCTGCGCAACGTGTCGCGGGTTCGATCTCCGCACTATACAAATATTTGTATGATCCACAGATAGTTGTTTCACATAGGAGAAATCCTAGAGCGGGATAACAACAATAACTACATAAACATAATTAATATTTTTCGTATGGTGCGCTATCTACTTAGCGTATTGATTAACGCGCACGAATAAATTACATTGTTTATATGCGCTGACGAGTAAACCAAAATGGATGTAAACAGAATATTCGATAAGACTGTTCCGTGTGGTTCCCGGCAAAGAATAGACCACTCCTCTCTACCCATGGGCAAAAGACCACTAAGAGTTGATATCAAGAGGATGAGCATCCTCACTGCCCTCCAGCTTATTAACAATATACGTACCTACATCAACAATCCGCCTACCAAGCGTGGTGATTGTGGCAATGTGTCCCATGAGTGCTCATTATAGTGATCATTGGGAGCCGCATATTAAACAGTGCTGATATGTGTAACTAGAAGTGACTAAATTATTTATATCGGGAAGACTTCCCGATATAAATAATTTAGTCACATCGCATCTGTACTGTGATTAATCACTTGTCGACACAGGTTTGTGGCAATAACCCCAAACCGCTCGAGCTCGGTGCAGCGCTGTACATACACAAACAGCTTTTCTAGTAAGTGCACTCTAACACGCTGGTTGCGAGGTTGATTTTTGTTAACTTTCATAGTGGGCGTAACCAGGGTGATTCGCCCATTTTTTTTTTTTGGTTGGTTTGTTATATGGTCTGTACATACTTTCCTATGCATTTAGTAAAAAGCTGTTATTTGATTGTATAGATGTATAAATAATGTAGTTCGTATCATAGCCAACAATATGCGTTATTGCATTAAGTGTTTTTCTTTTTTTTATCAGCCTGTTTACTGGGTAATAATTTCGTTAATCTTAATTTTGCGTAGGATATGAAATAATATAAATTAAAATATTTTTATTTTTATTTATATTGCTTTTTCTTTTGTCGGTTTTAATGAATTGATGCTACGTGCTAATTAGTGCGTCATTATTGCCTGCAATAAATGGTATACTGCTAAGCATGGTATTTGCAAAATGTAACTATAATGCGGAGAGGAATATAAAAAAGTATACAAATTAAACAATTTATTTATATATATAATAGGTCGTGTGGTGGTGCCGGCTTTGCCGTGTGGTGCCGGCTCAGAATGCCACCTCCCCATTTCGTCCCATGGGTGTCGTAAAAGTCGACTAAGGGATTAGCTGGAGGATGGGCAGCAGCGTCCTTCGAGTACATTAACAACTCAACTGCGATCGCCAACCCGCCTGCCAAGCGTGGCGATTATGGCAAAACCCCGCAATGTGCTCGCAACACATCCATATCGGTGGTTGTGGTGATCTTTGGGGGAGGCCTGTGTCCAGCAGTGGACTTCATTCGGCCGAAATGATGATAGTAGGTCGGTACTTATTTTAGTAAATAAAAATTGTAATAATTATATTATTACAATAATTGCCTCTAAAAACAACAGCCAATACACGCTTGAATACTGTCAATAATGTCGCGTGAGAACTGACAGCACAACACTGCAGCGATCCTCGCCACTGCCAATTGGCCAGTGCGGGACAGGTCTACAAACTCAAGGCCTAGTATCGCACTGTATTACTTTTTTTTATTATGTGGGAACTAAATAAAAAAGTCCTGAAACACCTTTTAATAGTTAATCGAATCGTTATTGGTTATGAAAGTAGAGATTAAACTTATCACTTTTGAACGTGAAAAGGCACGATTATAGCGCGGGCACCGGAAGAAAGACACCTACTAAGCATATTACATATGGTTTTGCTGCAAGCGTGTTAAAGGCTTACACGGTAGTGCATACGTACTGTTTTTTTTGGCGGTGTTGTGTCTCAAAGCATGTAAACAAGCACCGTGTACGTGTTTAGGGTACCAACAATTCTTGGACTTGAAACATGTCGCAACCAATTTAGTAATTAATGTTTGGTTTGAGCGACAGTTTCCTCAAAACGTTTTAAAAAGTCTCTCCCTAGTCGAAGCAGAAACGAAGAGACAACAACGGAGACATGAAATTGTATTATAACAAGAGATAAACAGATAAACAGATAAACACTTTATTCATAATATAAATTATACGTCAATACACACATGGTTCACATGGCTACATAAGATTGCAATCAAAATAATTGCATTAAAAATGATTATAAAAATTATTAATTGAATGAATACGTAATTGAAGATAAATATAAAAGAAATTAGGTAGTCCAAATACAAATAATTGAGTCAAAAAACATATCTGAAAAATAATTGCAATATACGAAAACGAATTGAACAATAACATTATTAATAAAATCTAAATGATAATCCATAATTATTACAAAGTAAACAATTGAAATGAAAATTACATACAATTTAAATAATTATTTCATTTGTAAGCTCGTCTACTGTGTAAAATGCTCTATGAGCAAGCCAGCCTTTTAATTTAGCTTTAAACTCTGATCTTGTCAGGGCCGAGGTGACAGACTCCGGTAACCGGTTAAAAATTTTGGGACCCATCACATGCGTCAGTTTACTGGACTTCGTTAAGTAATGTGTTACAGTAGCAAGCTTGTTAGCTTGACGCGTGGTGTAGTTATGCCTATCTCCTCGCCTCTGGTAGTCGTTAAAGTTATCCCATGTGTACATAGCGATCTGCATGATGATTATACTCGGTAGGGTTAAAATACCAAGTGACAGAAAGTATGGCTTTGCGGAGGCTTCACGTGATATCTTCGCTATTGCTCTCACTGCTCGTTTTTGCATTCTAAATGCTCGTAATCTATCGGCAGCATGTCCCCATAAATCGGCACCATATTGAAGGATTGAGTGCACTGTGGCAAAGTAGCATGTTCGAACCATATCCGTTGACACTATTCGAGAGAGTCTACTGAGCGCATAACATGCACTTCCGAGTCTTGCACACAGTGCGTCTATATGAGAACTCCAAGTCAAGCCCCGATCTACTTGGAATCCAAGAAATCGTGTAGACTCCACCTGTTCTAACGGCTTTCCGTCAATGTAAACATTTAATTTTCTGGATTGTCGCCCTGATATTGAAAAATGCATAAAGTGTGTCTTATTTAGATTAAGAACAAGACCATTTAACGTAAACCACTTCGATACCTCCAATGCGGCTTCATTAAGATGTTGCTCAAGAGCGTCAATGTCAACACCACAGACAACCACCGCCACATCGTCAGCATACATAAATACTTCACCTGAGTTAACTGAATTGGGAAGATCGTTCAGTAGTAGCGAGAAGAGGATGTTCGAGATGGAAGATCCCTGAGCCACGCCCATTACGGCCATCAGTGGATCAGATTTGAGTTCCCCTCCGTCTGTAACCACTATTTGGTACCTTTGTCGCAAGAGGTCAGTCAGCAGCGCATGTGCAGAGCCCGCGATGCCGTAATATTGCAACTTAGCAGCTAAAACCCCATGATCAGCAACATCGAATGCCTTCGATAAATCACAGCATAGGACAGCTACTTTTTGTTTATTCTCACAGGCTTTGAGAACGCGTCGGATGACCTCGCGGACAAGCGAGGCCGTGGAGTGTCCAGCACGATACGCATACTGTCTATCAGACAGAGCTTCAAGCTCCAAAAGGTATTTGGTGAGACGGGCGCTAATTCCGTTCTCGAAAACCTTTGCTACCGCAGGAATTATTGACAAGCCCTAAAGACTATTTAAAATTAAAAGATTTCATTATTTTCAACAATTTTGCGACACCGCGTATCTACACAACGCATTTAGTCATTAGTGGTTACTTCGAGTGGCTGTTTACACATATTGTTTTAACCTCTGAATGTGCTACGAAGAAACGAAGATGTGACACCGGATACGTAAAGTAGGCCTATAATAGAAGTGTAAACCCTACTACTTAAAATTAAAGCATTCAAGTTCTTTTTTCAAATTACAAAGTGTAGTACAATGTTTACACGATCGTCTCGTAGCCAGCACCAACAGCTATCGACGTTATCGTAACGACATCAGACTCGTTAACTGTAGCCGTCCCCGGTTCCGTTCTAACCTTGTAGTAATGCGACACTTGTAGCAAATGATAGTACTTAGTTTATTAGTTTAGTTTTAGTTACTCTCTTGCCATTTTTACTATTATGTATTTTTTGGCCATTCTATGCGAAACAGAAAATAAAAAGTGTGCGTGTTGATTTATTTTTATTATTACGCGCGGTTTCACCCGCCGTTAATTTAAAAGAAATCGGATTAGTTATAAATAATTAACATTTATTCGGCCATAGACAGTATTTGACATACAGTATATATATGTAGAGTATGTATATATATTGGGTGCCATGTGGTGCCAGCCATCTCATCCCGTGGGTGTCGTAAAAGGAGACTAAGGGATTAGCCAGATGATGGGCAGCAGCGTCCTTGAAATACATTAAAAACTCAACTGTGATCGCTAACCCGCCTGCCAAGCGTAGGGATTGTGGCAAAGCGCCCCAATGATCACACAACACACCAATATCGGTCGTTGTGGTGATCTTTGAGGGAGGCCAGTGTCCAGCAGTGGATTTTATTCGGCCGAAATGATGATACAAAACATAGTACTTTAAATAACATAAAAATTGTGCTCTTGGTTTACGCTTCCGTATATTTCAGTGAGCTGTTACGGTACATAATACGTTGATTTGAATTTGGAACAGCTTTTATAAACTTATCAGAGGAATAGTTTATCCGGGTGTTATCCAGCATTGAATTATCTCCTCTTAATTAATCAACGGCGGCTATTATAATATCATAATCAGTGGCACGGCTGGCGCAGTGGCTAAGTGATTAGCTTTCTGCGCTACTTGTCGCGGGTTCGATTTCCGCACAGAACCAATTTCTTCAAAGTTGTTTCTGGTCTGGATGTATCTGCGTGTGTGATATATGTCTGTAAACGGTACAAACAACACAGGAGAAACCATTGAGTGGACATCTTTTTCTAAAAATTAAATAACAACATGTTTATTATTGGAGACCTATGTATTTGTACACTCCTTCCAAATCTTCACGAGGCAGCCTTAGGCATTCCACCAGGAAAATATAATACATGAATATTCTCGTGTAATTTTCCTTCATACATTAATTATTACTATCGTTAATTCTATCATTTATAGTACAATGTGAACGTTATTAATTAGGGATTATAATTATAAGAAGTAAACGTAGCTCATATGTTAGTTATCAAATTCATTCACTCAACTGTTTATTAGTAAAACATAACAATTGTTCACTAATAAACGTTTCGTTTCAATGAATCAGACTGGCTTTCAACAAATTAAATTCATATTATATACCTACGACAAACATATAACGGAATCATTATACAAAGATGGCCAACCACACCCGGCAGTACGTCCCATAAACATGCCCTTGGGACACACGGGTGTCCAACAAAATTTGCTAAGTACCTCAAAATATTATTCCAAATATGTTTTGCCCATTACCGTTAGGAGGAAACGACTTATATAATACGCATTGATTTTTATGGACCTGTTTTACGGTGCAGTAAAATGTTATATGACAAACATCATGTTGCATACGCAATGCCCATTGATATAAAGATTTTATAGTCATAAAATATCTTAAATATTAAATTGAAGTCGATATAGTATAAGACGTTTTCCTTGAATACGATTTCCTACACTAGGATTTCGCCTGTGCCGTGGCTTCAGTTTACAAAAATTCCACAGGCATAAATAACCAGTACATTAGTCTCCCACAGCTGGGCACAGGCCTTTTCTCACAATGACATGGACTAGGTCTTAGTCCATCACACTGGCCTAGTTCGGGTTGGCAGGCTACACACATCATTGAGAACATTTAAGAGTACCCTTAGAGGGGCCGGTTTCATCAGGATGTTTTCCTTCATCGTTAATGCAAGTGTTAATCAAATTTTGATCAGCACGTGGTTCAAAAACTCAGAGGTGCGGGCCGGGATCGAACTCAGACCCTCCTGTATGGAATTATTTAAGATGCTAGCACTATTCTGTCTGTTCTTCCCCATCATGTCAGATGTCTTAGAGTAATGTTGCAGTTAAAAATGACGAATAGCTGCCAACCCGAGTTTAAAAATCATGACACTGCCGTCTTTGTACAGTTTACAAAGTTTGGTATTTGGTAATATAAATCCTAATCTAAAACGACAACTACGCCAATGTCAGCAGCGTAATGAAAAAACGCGTAATCTAATCAAACGTTTTTCCATTATACTGCTTACATTGGCAAATTGCAATTGTCGTCAACGGCACTGTTAGCATATAATGACATTTTTTATGGAGCTGAACCATTACGAATCTTTTCCGTGTGTGTCCGGATTAAGAATATAGCACCACTCCATCTCCTCCCGTGGATTCGTAAAAGGCGACTAAGGGAATTTAAACCAGAGGGATTGGCAGCAGCGTCCCTTCTGTGAAACGGTAGCCATACTGAGCTCACCAAACCGCCTGCCAAGCGTGGTGAGTATTGGCAAATACCCCCCAAAATAATGACACAGTTGTGAAAATCGATGGGGGAGGCCTTTGTTCAGCAGTGGTCGTATAAATGGCCGATATAGTTACGAAACCGGTGCTAAGAATTAAAATTATAAAAATTCCCACGCAGTGGGATGCTTCTGCCCATCCTCTCGACTTACTATATGAGTGTCCGTTTATGTCACCCACGGATGAAGTGGACTTATTCTTTGCCGACAACAACTCGAATTAGAATAACTTAATATTGTAGAACTAAATCCCAATTATGTACTTGGCTAAGTAGACAACCTACATTAAAGCCAAAAGCTTTTCGGCTTACTCCTGTAGAACACAATAGAGACCTGATTTACGTAAAAAATAGCAGGTAGAGTGGAGCTATTCAGTTGTGAGTAGTCCGTACGCCCACCGCCGGTTTGTGTTGAGTTTCACTTCACTTAAATATACAACATGACGGTTTTACCGTGTTAACATATATATTGTGGTAAATATTCACACGTCAGGTAAATCGTGGGTAGGTAGTATATTATCAGTGATACCAGAATAGTTAACGTTATCTATCTCAGTACCGTATAAACTGTTCCAGAAATTACTATCAATTAAAGCTATCATCAATTACCTTTTGCAGTTAGCAATACAAAAAAATGTTATCGTTTTCAATCGCAATTACGACAAGTAACATAATCACATTGTGGATACGTATATCCAAGTTATCTTCAGAGTTTAAAGGCAATCCTGTTAACTTCAACGATTTCGCTAACCGTGGAAATGTAATAAGAGAGGGGTGGTTGAATGAACTTTGTAAAACATTGCAAACAACGTCCACTTGGAAAATGGCCACCTATTTCTATTAGAGAAATGGCAGTACAGTGCCTGTCGGTACAAATAAGGTAATAAACGAGACGAATGGATATTGTTGAGGACGCAGAGGGCATCCATCACGGGAGCTGTGGTGTGCAGCTGCCGACGTGCGCAATTTAATTGATAACCCCTCCTCGCTCGTGCTCTAAATTTCAAATGCAGACATCTGGGTATTGTTACACTAATTTATTGTACCGCGAAGCCTTTCTGATAACATCGATGAAATAACATTTAAGTGGTTGTTCTCAGTAATAGTAGCGTGCGAAATATAATTACTTTGTGTGAAATTATACTGTAGTGATATAGGCATAAAAATAATAAAAATATATTTAGATCTAAAACAGAGCAAACAATTATACATGAAAGCAAGAAATACTCACGTTTTGAACAAGTAATCACCATTTCTTTACGTGTGCCGACCAAAGTAAAATCTTGGGAAATTAGACGTATCATGTACGCGAAGCTACATACTGACAGTGTGATTTAGATGGAGAACGGGTGCCGCGAGACATGAATTCAAATCGACACGGTCTCAATACAAATATCGTGGGCCCAAATAGAACAATATACTCATATTTCAGGGCGATCCGCGACTCGGATATTTCACTGTTACGTGTTTAGGTAACACGATCGTAGTGTAATGTGTATTTATGGTGATGTAACTTAAGTACCGGTGAGAATTGCGGTGACACTTCGGTTCGGTTAACTAAGCTTCGTTCGGTTCTCTTCGCTTCTGTTTTTATTTCGTTTTAGTTTGCCCCCACTTAACGTTGTCATCCGGCCCTCGCCTCGGATCCTGTTAAGTGGTTTTGTGTTTGACAAAGTTGTGCTGTGTTATTTCTAATAAGCGTTACATTATAAATGGAGTATCTTTACATTGTAAATTATTTTTTCGGAATAAAGTGTTTATTGTATTAAGTTACTTGGGTTTTGATGTTTGAATATTCATATTTAGCAAGCCTGACATGAAAAACATGACTGCCTGCATCTGCACATTTAATTTCCTAGCATGAAAATAAAATAAATAGTATATAAAACTCATATTATAATTTAGTTATGTCTTAGATTTTTGCGACTATTACTCATAATAATAAAACACTTTTAAATGGATTTAACTAGAGGGATGGGCATCAGCGTCACTTCTGTGGAACAGTAGCCTGCTGTGCTCACCAACCCGCCCAAGCGTGGTCAGTACTGGCAAATTCCCCCCAAAATGATGGCATAATTTTGAAACACTATGCAGGAGTCGCTTTTTCCTCAGTGGCTGCCCTTTGATTGACATGAAAGGATTACATCGGCGTATATTATAATTTTTTTGGGGTTTACTCCTTAAGAAACGATTTTAGTTATGTTATAAGGCCCGGTACGGATATTTTATGAGGAGTAAAATCAAGTGTAACACTCGGAAAGTTGAGGCGTTACGTAGAAAGAGACAAACATATATAGCTGTCGGATTGAACGTGCAAAATAATGAGATGGAATACATTACACAGCGTATCTTATTCTCGGGGCCAGCTCTTTGTGCGATGCTTCGTAGTCTCACTGTATAGTTCACTACCTCTGGTCTGAGAGTTGAATGTGTGCGTATGTTGTACGTGTGTGTTGTGTGCCTGCGTATTACGAAGTTCTGCCGAAACTTGTATACTGCTGCCGAGTAGAAGGTATGCATGCTGTATAATAAATACATATAGTTGAATTTATGTACGTTGTATAGATGCATCTATACAACGTACATAAACAGCAACCTAACCATCAACTTTTAATGTTTTGATTTTAAAGTTTTAAAGTTTTCTTGTACTTCTTAGCTGGGACCCGCGTTTCACCCGCGTTTAATTTAAAAGAAATTTAGAGTACTTCGACATAGACACTTGACATATAATATATATATTGGATGTCAAGGGTTTTTTTTTTTCGCGGAACCCTAATTACTTTTCTAAAAGCAAAGTAGCGTTAGTTATTCCTTATAACATCAGCTATCTGCCAGTGAGAGTCCCGTCAAAATCGGTCCAGCCGTTTCGGAGATTACCCGGAACCAACAGACAGACAGACAAAAAATTTGAAATTTGTTTTTTTTTGGTTATATGTATATACTTGAATATGCATATAGTAAAATACAAATTAATAAAATTGAAGTGTCTGTTTGTAATGTCAAAATAACAGCTTTTTACTAAATGCATATGAAAGTATATACTGTACATTTAACAAAAAAACAGTTTTTAATTTTTTGTCTGTCTGTCTGTTTGTTCCGTGATCATTCTAATCCAAAATCTTTAGATTTAACATTTTAAACCTGACACAAAAACCGACAAATCCTCAATCACAAATCCAAAGATTACAGTGATTATTAATTTCAGTCGTTAAACATCCTGCGATCACGAACGCTGCAAAGAGTGTTCGAAACGTTAGGAAAACAAAACCCTACACGAAACGCGATGTAATGCGTTTAATTATAATGAAAGTATAAACATTACACGCGTTTGTATTTTTCCATAAAATAAATTAATACAGGGCGTTGCCAGCTAGTTAAAAATGTTAGAATTCCAACATGAATTATGTAAAATTCCAGTCTATTATTAATTGCGAACTGGACGGGTAAATAAAACTGTGCTGGAAATATCACGTTTCATGTCATTCAATATTTCATCATTTATTCACGAGCAAAATGTATTCATTCATAAGCAAATCCTCAGGCCAATAAAAGCAAATCTTATATCGTGTAGGTTCTAATAGGCATTTAACAAAGTCAAGAATCAATGTGCACTAAATAAATAATCTGTAATAGAAGAATATTCCGTGGAAGAAAATATTTTTATCGCCCCGCGAAAAATTCTGTCCGCTGAGATTTCGATTAGAGACATAATATCCACCCTGTTCTAAATATAAACGAGCAGAAGCCACTTAAAAATAAAAGCAGATACTAAAGATTTTTAGTGCTCGTAATACTATTGTCGAGTTCTTAAGCTGAGTCATCGTGTTGTTATCTCGAAATACAAACTAAGAAAAGATTCAAAATCTAAAAGCAGAAAAGATAAATCGAGACTCACAGTTAAATACATTTTGCACAACAATCAAATATCCTATCGCCACTATCCATTACATACACAAGCATTTTCATAAATTCCAATACTTTGACAATTTCATGTCGGAATACCAAGCTCACGGTAAAAATTCGATGTTCACTAAACACGTATAGACCATGAGAATAAAACAACTATTCTCTTTGCCACAGGGTGAGGGAGTGAATTGGGCAGGGTAAAAATACGATAACGTCAATGGAACTGTGTCCAGCCGTCCAATCTCATGTACCCGGGAATTTTGCTTAAAATTTTAAACTCACATCGAGTTGCGCCCGCCGATACGTCCGACAGCTGTGGCAAATTTCATACATTTTTGTTACGCTTTAATCCGTGACATAAAGGTACGCTCTGAAATTGTCGTGTCTAAACCAATGTACATACTACATACATCCAGTATGATGTTTCATACAACTTTGTTAATGGTAGGTAGTCTCGTTATTTATAAGTGCTTAACTTTCATCGAAGTCCTTTATATACATATAGATCCCGTACAGTTGTAGACATTCCTATTTTAAATAAGAATTCAATCATCATCATCATATCAGCCAAAAGACGTCCTCAGCAGTGGACGTCTAGGCCTCTCCCAAAAACGACTGGCTATATGCCGTGTGTCATAATTTTGGGGGGAATTTGCCAGTGCTCACCAAGTCACCACGCTTGGCAGGCGGGTTGGTGAGCGCAGAATGACTACTGTTCCACAGAAGGGACGCTGCTGCCCGTTCCTCTAGTTTACAGTACTTAAAAGATGGAGTGGTGCTATACGAGGGCGGCACTGAAAATTTCGGGAATCAAGGAAGTGACACAACATTACTATTTAAAAATGTATTTATTGCTTTTCGAAGTAATCTCCGCGAAGTTTGACACATTTTTCCATACGATGGAACTAATCATTGAAGCAACCATTCCATTCGGAAGTTGGGGTCTCCAAAATGGCCGTTTTGTAGGCGTCCACAGCTTCTTTAGGTGATGAAAATCTCTGTCCACGCAATTTATTCTTTATTTTAGGGAAAGTATAGAAATCATTAGGGCTTAGGTCGGAGCTGTACGGCGGATGGTCTAATAATTCTATGTTTTCTTGCTCTAAAAACTCTTTTGTTCTGTGCGCGGTGTGAGAACTCGCATTGTCGTGATGGAGGATGATGCGGCGATTGCAGTTCTCTCTACGGAGTTCAGAAACGACCTGTGGCAAACAAATGCTAGCATACCATTCTGCATTAACCGTTCTTTGTCCCTCAAGAGGAATAGTCGTAACATGGCCGGTTTTGGAGACAAACGTGGCCACCATTTTTTTTGCAACACTCCGTGAACGAACAATTTTTGTTGGCTTTAACTCATTTTCGAACACCCAAACTCGTGACTGGTTTTTTGTTTCGGGTTCGTACGCATATATCCAGGATTCGTCACCTGATACGATGTTGTATACAGCATTTGAGGATCCTGCGTGGAATCTTTCGAGAGTTCTGACGCACCAAGTAACGCGAGCCGCTTTTTGCTCTTCACATAGCAAATGCGGTATCCATCGGGAAAACAACTTTTTTACACCTAATTGTTCATGCAAGATTATTTGTATTTGACTCATGCCAATGTCTAAAGTTGCCTGAATTTCGCGGTATGTCACATGTCGATCTTCCTCAATCAGCTTACGCACAGCATCAACGTTTTCTTGGGTGACTGCAGTTTTTGGACGACCTTGACGAGGATCATCACTGAGCTTGACACGTCCACGTTGAAATTCAGCAAACCAGCGATAAATTGTGGTTTTGGATGGGGCTTCATCACCAAATGCAGAAATCATCCGGTCAACACACTGTTTTTGTGTTAAACCACTTCGAAAGTCATAATAAATCATCGCTCTTGAATTTTCTCGAGTCAATTCCATTTTCTCATCGACTAAACAAGTTTGACAAAACCGTGAATCTTTTTTAAAATAAATAAATGGTATTCGATTTGTAAACCAAGGAGTTTTCAATTAAAAAGATTTTAATATGACAGGAACAGTGGAAATATTCCATTCCCGATACTTTTAGTGCAGCCTATGTATTCTTAATCCGAACACCACACGGAATCAGAGAATTAAATATCTAAGCAGAAATACAAATACGCCATATCAAGATAGATAATCTTGCCTACGCATATCCTAAAATCATTTCACATGTAATAAATTTCTATACACCATATTGTGTATCCAAAACATTTTCAATTATGCCAAACTAATTACGCTAGTTGAAAACTTAACAATGTACCGGATAACACGGACGGACGGGAGTATACGGATAACAACTACCAACATTGAAACGATCGAATGTCAAGTAGCGGAGGTAAATAATTGAAGCCTTCCGGCCATGCTCCAATTTTAGGAAACAGTTATAAAAACAGACTAGGTATGTGAGGCACTTACGTCCACTACATCATGAACTTTACATCCCCTTAAAATCTCATACTTTAGGAATCCTCCTACGGTTCATTCAGACTGGTCGTTCCGAGAGAAGTGAGGTTTTTACATACTTTATATAGAGCAGTAGACCGATGGAAGTTTAGACAACTAAAAGAGCCCTAACTTTATCTGATAGTAGCTAGTAGCTCACCGTAATCGTGAATTTATATTGGATAGGGTGTGACGATAAGAACTCGATATAAAGTGATTTTCTCTAGCCGAACACTCGTTTCGGAAAAAGAAAGTTTACTTATATAGTGGCGATTTATCCAACCGTTCCAATCTTTCAATTATGTTGCCAACGTCGATAGTGAAAATATATTTACAAGTTCAAAAGCGGTCATGTAGGTAGGTAGTAACTAATGTCACTTTTCAATGCCATGTACACTTTCTTAGTTAATCTAAGACATCACTGTCTTCAACGGTGAAGGAAAAAATGATTAGGAACGTTGGATATCATGGTCTATAATCGACAACACGCATTGAGCAAGCGTGGTGATCAATGCTCGTTGGTAGAGGCTAATACTATTATTATACATCAAGGCCCATATGGAATCCCACAATACTTGGTTATGGACGGCTGCGAAATCTTCAAACTGCCCTTGCAATTTATGTTCAACTTAAGACAAACATATATCCAACTGATTGCAAAACATCTAAAATATCCCGGTACATAAAAACAGACCAAAAATCAATAGTCAAAATTACAGACCAATTGCGATTTTATCGATATTTGGCAGTCGGTGCTCTATATAAAAAAAAACTAACTACGATGGTTCGCAGATGTGCAACACGGATTCCGAAACGCTCAACCACGTCTAATCTGCTGAATACTGCTAACTAAAAATATTATTGACAAAAAAGCCATACCAAATTAGGTAGTCGCCTTTATTTAAGCTCTATATTCATGGATGTATGGATGTTAGAGCTCAGAGAACTGCACTGCAGTACATTGTATCTACGCACATTAATAACATATTACTACCTCAGTTCCTTTTAGCGATAAAGTTAGGAACTTGGGGTTGGTCATTGATAGGAATTTATCCTGGACATCTACAAGAAGTAAGTTGTAAGATATTTGCTTCAGCAAGCAGCTTGAGAAGATTACGGAACTTTCTTCCTACTACCACTAAAATTGCGCTTGCACAATCCGTTCTCCTTCCTATCCTCGATTATGCTGATGCCAGCTATCTTGACCTTACAGAGGAACAACTTGAAATACTTGAGCGACTTCAAAATGTTTGTATACGATTTATATTCGGTTTAAGAAAATATGATCATGTCTCAGAATTCCGCACTAAGCTCAAGTGGTTACCAATTCGCCTTCTTCGGAATACTCATATTCTTTCATTACTTTACTTCTACTCCCTCTTACCTTGAAAAACGTGTCGAGTTCATCGGTGACACTCATACAAGATTTCTAAGATCATCAGAAGACCTAAAACTTAAAATGCCAATGCATTCCACAAAATGTATTGATAACTTCTTTACGGTTCAGGCCGTTCGTTTGTGGAATGCATTACCAGTTTTAATAAGACGAGCTCAGTCAATATCAGTGTTCAAAAGACTAGTGAGGGAACATTACTTGTCACTGTAATTATTTTTGCTTAGAATTACATCTGAAACAACTGCTTTTCGATATTTTGTCGAATTAATTAAAGAGTATTTGTATAAGTATATAGAAATGTTTATGTATTTATATATCTATATTGTGTATAATCTTCCATTAATTATATAGTTAGTATAGTATACGTAATTTAGTTATTTCATTATGTATCTGTGTGCACCATCAACTGCCGCATATATTATCCAGTTAAGTATTTCTCCATCCTAAGGTTGCCTGAAAGAAATCGCCGAGCGCGATAAGGCCGCCCATTGTACTCTAAAATATAGTGTACTACTGTTTAAGCACTACTGTTTTTATTACCTTTAACGATTGGTGTACAATAAAGAGTAGAATAAATAAATACTATATGATGAATTCTCAGATGCCTTTACAAGGACAGAACTGAGATTCCTGAGTACTGCTACTCGATACCGAGTCTATTGCCCCTTCAAGCACAAGCTCTTTATCTTAAGGTAGGTATATCTAGTAATTAATATTGTTTCCTATTCTATGCTTCTGAATTCTATGTTATCTCAAATTATATCTAGTTATCTCTCTCTAATTACGGGTACCGGACCCGGAACTTGGAACCCGGTCTTTTGATAGGCTTGCGCAGGTACAACAACACGCGGAGGCCCTTTAGAGAATTTTAATGTAAAATGTAATGGGACACCAACCGGGGACTAAGAACGGCGTCTGTCTTTCTACCTTTCAATGGAATTCTGTGGCAGCGGTTACTTGCCAGTCACTGGATGGGCCCCCAACCACCACTACAGGCGCCAGGGAGCAACACAAGCGTGAGCTGCTTAGGATGTCGCGAGGTGCGGCAATGATTTCACCATCGCGCGTCTCGAAGCTTTGGAGCGGTCTCTCCGTTATTACGCCATTAGATACTTCCGTCCCCGAGCATTTAGCTCTGGTGGCCACCACCCCTCTGATCGGCCAACTAAGGCAAGCCAGAGTTGAGTAGTGCGGGCACTCGTGGGGTTCCACTCAAGCCGAACAATTAAGGCAAGCCGGAGACGAGGTCCTGATCGACTCTCTGGAGCTTCTTAATAGATCTCTTTATAATATACTTTTTTATATCAAAAGGCAGGAATAATTGATGCTTTAATTTGCCCTCCGGGATTGCGTGACCCCATGATGAGGTAACGATTGCCCTAGTTATTATCATCATGTTTAAAACGTTATATTTATTACGATTACTTGTCATTTGACCGATAACTTGTTTATGTAGTATATTCTTACTGTTAGTATAAGTTACTAAATTACGGTTAGTAAATAAATAAATACTAATTTATCTATACAAATAAATAAAATTAAAGTGTCTGTTTGTAATGTCAAAATAACAGCTTTTTACTAAATGCATATGAAAGTATTTACGGAACATATAACAGAAAATGCATTTTAATATTTTTTGTCTGTCTGTCTGTTTGTTCCGAGTAATCTCCGAAACGGCTGGACCATAGCTAGCAGATAACTGATGTTATAAGGAATAGCGTAGGTTACTTTTATTTTAGAAAAATAATTAGGGATCCGCGCAAAAAAATAAAACCCTTGAAATTCAATATATATATATATTATGTCAAGTGCCTATGTAGTAGAACTATAAATGTATTTTAAATTAAACGCGGGTGAAACCGCGGGTCCCAGCTAGTAAGCAATAAGACAAGCCACCGGTCTGCCCATGTCTCGTAACAAAAAATAGTTTAAGTTCTTCGAATTACACGTAAGTACGTTTTGAATAGTAACCACGAACGCATAATATAAGTTATACTTACTTTAATTCACGTAACAGCATTTACAAACCCTTCTCGCCACTTTCACGTTCCTGATTTCCAGATTGCAGTTGGTCGTGCCTTTGTCCAAACAAATTCCCGGCGCCACGGAGCGGCGCGATGCAGGGTTCATGCAATTTAACTTTTTACTGAGTTGAAACTACGACAACTTTGTCTTTGTCTGCGCTTATTCGATTAAGTTTCGAAATCATATTTTTTTTAACAGTTCTGTTATTTTTTCCGCTTTTTTATAACTGTGCACCTGTAGGTAAAAAGAATTTACTTTGTACCAATTACAGGTATATTATACTAGTATCTCGGTTTAATATAATAGCCTTTAGCTCTGAGAGCAAATTCTCGTAATTAAAATAGTTCAAAATATCTTATCATGCTGAAACCGGACTGAACTTTAAGAGGAGTACCGAACAGAATACCAATTCATAATTGTATCTCAGTTCAGTCAACTTTTCATAGTTTAATAATAAATTACGAAAATTCGCACTATGATTGCGGACTAATCTTGTGAATTCAAAGAATATTAAATTATATTATTTATTTGACAGTCCGCGTGGTGACCGGATTAAGTATATAGCACCACCCCATCTCCTCCCTGATGTCGTAAAAGACGACTTAGAGACTCTAAGCCAGAGGGGCAGCAGCGTCCCTTCTGTGGAACAGTAGTCATTCTGCGCTCATCAACCCGCCTGCCAAGCGTGGTGAATACTAGCAACTTCCCCCAATATGATAACACAAATGTGGAAATCTATGGGGGAGGCCATTGTTCAGCAGTGGACGTTGTATGGCCGATATAATGATGATGAATTGACACATAATGTATATTGTTTTACACGGTGTATCATAAAACATATGTCTTTCCGGTTCCCAACGAAAATTAACTATTATTATAGTTAACTTCAAAAGATATTGGAAGAAAGGAGATATACCATGTAGATCAAGATGTATGCGAGCCTAGACATCCATTTTCCCACTACCATTCTATATAAAAGCACACTAATGCACACAGTTTCAAATTCTCATCCAATGAACTGAATAAACACAACATTATAATTGGCTTCTCATACTAAAACACACCCACGACTTTGTAGGTAGCCAATCATACCGAGCGTACAGACCGCAAACGACAGCCGTACCACGCAACGGGTAAGTTTATTGGGAGTACCATTCGCTGTTCTATTCACTGCGTTTGTTATTCACCGATTGCTAGTTAAAAGTGGTAGATAAGAAACATTGTATTTTGTACAAAAATAATAATGTTCTGCTCCATCAATCCAAATGTAACATAATAAAGAAAACAATATTTTTTATTTATAATTTTTATAGACAAATACAAGAACATCCCTTCACTTGCATATTGAATATGATTCCTTCCTTGATAAAGTTAATATTTTCGCTTCGATTTCTGCATGTTATCCCTGAACAACACGACAATTTAACAAAGTTTCACTTAGGCGATCGAATCTCAACTAATAGTAATGTCTTATATTTTCGCGATTATTACACATTATAATAAAACACTTTTAAACGGATTCTATCGCGTATATTTTGATTTTTGATTTTCCTGACGTTTCGAATACTTTGCAGCATTCGTGGTCGCAGGATGACTAAGGTGACAGGCGTCGTTACAGATTTTAAAAAGTTATTTTATTTTATCTACCGTACAATTTTAATCAAAAAATTAGTTTCGATGCACGCAGTAATCACTCACAGTGTCTTGATGTTTCTTAGTGCGGTATCTTGTTTGGGACTTTATTATTTTAATGACTGGATTCCAAACAGGTGGTACCTGCCAACCATCTTCTCTATTAAAATTAGGATGTTTTTTTAATTTCAATAGCCTCACGAAACATTCTAGGTACATATCGGTTCTCTTTCGCGAGTACTTGAGGTTGATCAAAACGAAGATAATGGTTTGGTTTGCCTAAGGCATGTTCACACACTGCAGACTTTGTGGAGCGTCTATGCTTGACGTCAGCTATATGTTCTTTTATTCGGGTGGCTATGCTACGCTTTGTTTGCCCTATGTATGATAAACCACAATCACAGTAAATCTTGTAGACCCCTGCATCTTGTAAGGGTATGTGACATTTCACTGGTTTGAGAAGTTGGCTGATCTTCTTGTGCGGCTTGAAATAGGTTTTTATAGAAGCACGCTTTAAGATATGACCAATTCTGTCCGTGACTCCCTTAATAAATGGTAAAACAGCGGGCCGTCGATCAACCGTGGTGGGTTTCGGGCGGCTTCTGCGACGGGGATGTGGAGCTTTCAAATTGTTATTTTGAAGAACTTGCTTCACATGGTTAAGCTCCCCTGCCAGGTGGTCGGCGTCGCAGATGCCGTGTGCTCTCTGTAACAAAGATTTGGCCACAGTAGCTAACTGACAAGGATGGTGGTGAGATTCACCGTTAAGGTACCTGTTTGTATGGGTAGGCTTTCTATACACAGTGTGGCTAACAGAATGATCTGGATTATGGATGAGAAGTATGTCAAGAAAGGCTAAGCAATTATTATCCTCCAATTCCATAGTAAATTGAATTTTACTGTGTATTGAATTTAGGTGTTTTAGGAATGCAGAGACCCTATTGTGAGGCAAGATGGTAAATGTGTCATCTACGTACCGTTTGAACATCTTTGGTTTAGCCGGGGCTGTCATCAGTGCTCTCTCCTCAAAGTCCTCCATGAAAATATCGGCGACTACAGGAGAGACCGGTGAATTCCGCACTAAGCTCAAGTGGTTACCAATTCGCCTTCTTCGGAATACTCATATTCTTTCATTACTTTACTTCTACTCCCTCTTACCTTGAAAAACGTGTCGAGTTCATCGGTGACACTCATACAAGATTTCTAAGATCATCAGAAGACCTAAAACTTAAAATGCCAATGCATTCCACAAAATTTATTGATAACTCCTTTACGGTTCAGGCCGTTCGTTTGTGGAATGCATTACCAGTTTTAATAAGACGAGCTCAGTCAATATCAGTGTTCAAAAGACTAGTGAGGGAACATTACTTGTCACTGTAATTATTTTTGCTTAGAATTACATCTGAAACAACTGCTTTTCGATAGTTTGTCGAATTAATTAAAGAGTATTTGTATAAGTATATAGAAATGTTTATGTATTTATAGATCTATATTGTGTATAATCTTCCATTAATTATATAGTTAGTATAGTATACGTAATTTAGTTATTTCATTATGTATCTGTGTGCACCATCAACTGCCGCATATATTATCCAGTTAAGTATTTCTCCATCCTAAGGTTGCCTGAAAGAAATCGCCGAGCGCGATAAGGCCGCCCATTGTACTCTAAAATATAGTGTACTCTAATAAGCACTACTGTTTTTATTACCTTTAACGATTGGTGTACAATAAAGAGTAGAATAAATAAATACTATATGATGAATTCTCAGATGCCTTTACAAGGACAGAACTGAGATTCCTGAGTACTGCTACTCGATACCGAGTCTATTGCCCCTTCAAGCACAAGCTCTTTATCTTAAGGTAGGTATATCTAGTAATTAATATTGTTTCCTATTCTATGCTTCTGAATTCTATGTAGGATCTCAAATTATATCTAGTTATCTCTCTCTAATTACGGGTACCGGACCCGGAACCTGGAACCCGGTCTTTTGATAGGCTTGCGCAGGTACATGGGTCCAACACGCGGAGGCCCTTTAGAGAATTTTAATGTAAAATGTAATGGGACACCAACCGGGGACTAAGAACGGCGTCTGTCTTTAAGGTTTAAGATATCTTTATTTCTCAAAGAATTGACATTCACTTACATGAGAAGTTGAAATATAAGTAGCTAAAATATTTTGGCGGTTACAGTAAGTACTAAAACGTAATTATTATAAGTCAATGATAGTAACAAGTTTAAAACATAAAAGGTAAGTTAACTTAAACAAAATCAACTAAGTATAATCCATATTCGTAAACTCGTAACTAGTGGGTAGTTTCAAATACTTTTGATAATTATAACTCAACCCGACAACAAGTTGTATTATTGTTATCACTTAAATCTATCGCTCGCAAAACAACATGGAACAAGCGTACCTAGATGTGGCATTGATTCGTGTCAACTGTCAAGTAGAAACATCATGCGCTACTTGTTTGTTGTCACGTAGTTTTGTGTGTGAAGTTTTAGATGTTTTTTAAACATTTGTATATTTTTCGATTCTTTTATGGATTTTGGTAACTGATCATATATTTTTGCTCCTTCATACATTATACTTTTTTTACCATAGTTTGTGCGTGGTTTTTGCAGACAAATATCATTTTCACTTCGTAATTGAATTCTATGCTGTTTCTTAGTAAAATTTATCTGTGTATGCATATCTTTATTTAATATTTTTCGTACTAATATGCAAGTGTAATATTTGTAGCTTTGTGTAATGTTCATTAATTTTGTTTCTTTATATAATTTTTGTGTTGGGGTAAGAAAATCGTATTGAAATAAAAAATTTACTAGCTTATTTTGGGCTTTTTGTATTAAATCTAAATTGGTTAGAGTAGCTGTTCCCCATACTTCGATTAGATAATCTATGTGTGGCTTTGCAAGAGAATTATATATAGTATGACGTATTTTCCACGGGATACATCGAACAGTACCTCGCAATACCCCAGTTAAGGAGCTCAGTTTATTTTTTATTTTTTGAATGTGTGGTTTCCACGTTAGGTGACTGTCGAGAATTAGACCAAGATATTTTTGTTCATGTACTTTACTTATAGTTTGATTATTTATAGTTAATGGTGTAAAATTTGATATTCTTTTATTTTTAGCTGAAAATATACTTTAATAAAATATTCTTTCTACCTTTCAATGGAATTCTGTGGCAGCGGTGACTTGCCAGTCACTGGATGGGCCCCCAACCACCACTACAGGCGCCAGGGAGCAACACAAGCGTGAGCTGCTTAGGATGTCGCGAGGTGCGGCAATGATTTCACCATCGCGCGTCTCGAAGCTTTGGAGCGGTCTCTCCGTTATTACGCCATTAGATACTTCCGTCCCCGAGCATTTAGCTCTGGTGGCCACCACCCCTCTGATCGGCCAACTAAGGCAAGCCAGAGTTGAGTCTTACGGGCACTCGTGGGGTTCCACTCAAGCCGAACAATTAAGGCAAGCCGGAGACGAGGTCCTGATCGACTCTCTGGAGTTTCTTAATAGATCTCTTTATAATATACTTTTTTATATCAAAAGGCAGGAATAATTGATGCTTTAATTTGCCCTCCGGGATTGCGTGACCCCATGATGAGGTAACGATTGCCCTAGTTATTATCATCATGTTTAAAACGTTATATTTATTATGATTACTTGTCATTTGACCGATAACTTGTTTATGTAGTATATTCTTACTGTTAGTATAAGTTACTAAATTACGGTTAGTAAATAAATAAATACTAATTTATCTATACAAATAAATAAAATTAAAGTGTCTGTTTGTAATGTCAAAATAACAGCTTTTTACTAAATGCATATGAAAGTATTTACGGAACATATAACAGATAATGCATTTTAATATTTTTTGTCTGTCTGTCTGTCTGTTTGTTCCGAGTAATCTCCGAAACGGCTGGACCATAGCTAGCAGATAACTGATGTTATAAGGAATAACGTAGGTTACTTTTATTTTAGAAAAATAATTAGGGATCCGCGCAAAAAAATAAATCCCTTGAAATTCAATATATATATATTATGTCAAGTGCCTATGTAGTAGAACTCTAAATGTATTTTAAATTAAACGCGGGTGAAACCGCGGGTCCCAGCTAGTAAGCAATAAGACAAGCCACCGGTCTGCCCATGTCTCGTAACAAAAAAAGGTTTAAGTTCTTCGAATTACACGTAAGTACGTTTTGAATAGTAACCACGAACGCATAATATAAGTTATACTTACTTTAATTCACGTAACAGCATTTACAAACCCTTCTCGCCACTTTCACGTTCCTGATTTCCAGATTGCAGTTGGTCGTGCCTTTGTCCAAACAAATTCCCGGCGCCACGGAGCGGCGCGATGCAGGGTTCATGCAATTTAACTTTTTACTGAGTTGAAACTACGACAACTTTGTCTTTGTCTGCGCTTATTCGATTAAGTTTCGAAATCATATTTTTTTTAACAGTTCTGTTATTTTTTCCGCTTTTTTATAACTGTGCACCTGTAGGTAAAAAGAATTTACTTTGTACCAATTACAGGTATATTATACTAGTATCTCGGTTTAATATAATAGCCTTTAGCTCTGAGAGCAAATTCTCGTAATTAAAATAGTTCAAAATATCTTATCATGCTGAAACCGGACTGAACTTTAAGAGGAGTACCGAACAGAATACCAATTCATAATTGTATCTCAGTTCAGTCAACTTTTCATAGTTTAATAATAAATTACGAAAATTCGCACTATGATTGCGGACTAATCTTGTGAATTCAAAGAATATTAAATTATATTATTTATTTGACAGTCCGCGTGGTGACCGGATTAAGTATATAGCACCACCCCATCTCCTCCCTGATGTCGTAAAAGACGACTTAGAGACTCTAAGCCAGAGGGGCAGCAGCGTCCCTTCTGTGGAACAGTAGTCATTCTGCGCTCATCAACCCGCCTGCCAAGCGTGGTGAATACTAGCAACTTCCCCCAATATGATAACACAAATGTGGAAATCTATGGGGGAGGCCATTGTTCAGCAGTGGACGTTGTATGGCCGATATAATGATGATGAATTGACACATAATGTATATTGTTTTACACGGTGTATCATAAAACATTTGTCTTTCCGGTTCCCAACGAAAATTAACCATTATTATAGTTAACTTCAAAGATATTGGAAGAAAGGAGATATACCATGTAGATCAAAATGTATGCGAGCCTAGAAATCCATTTTCCCACTACCATTCTATATAAAAGCACACTAATGCACACAGTTTCAAATTCTCATCCAATGAACTGAATAAACACAACATTCTGCTTCTCATACTAAAACACACCCACGACTTTGTAGGTAGCCAATCATACCGAGCGTACAGACCGCAAACGACAGCCGTACCACGCAACGCGTAAGTTTATTGGGAGTACCATTCGCTGTTCTATTCACTGCGTTTGTTATTCACCGATTGCTAGTTAAAAGTGGTAGATAAGCATTGTATTTTGTACAAAAATAATTATGTTCTGCTCCATCAATCCAAATGTAACATAATAAAGAAAACAATATTTCTTTATTTATAATTTTTATAGACAAATACAAGAACATCCCTTCACTTGCATATTGAATATGATTCCTTCCTTGATAAAGTTAATATTTTCGCTTCGATTTCTGCATGTTATCCCTGAACAACACGACAATTTAACAAAGTTTCACTTAGGCGATCGAATCTCAACTAATGTTATAAAACGGCCATTTTTTTCCGGATGGCCCAAATTGGGCATGTCGCGGTGGCGCGGTTACGCCCCCGTACCACTTCTCCTTATTTCCTATTTCTGTGGTAAACTTTATATTTGAATAACAATGCTATCATCCGAAATGCCAGAATTCTGATCTCTGATCAAACAAAACTGTTCAGTAAATGTAGCACATACATATGTGCACTTACATATACAAATAAAGCTGTCAAAAGTATACAGTGGAGTGGGAGCGAATCGAGCTCGTTTGATTATCGAAGCTCGTTACACGTTTGAGGGGAATTTTCATAGCTTTAATAATAACCATCACGAAAAAGGTTATACTTGTCAGGTCACCGACCTAAATTACTATTACGTTCCTGTGATCGAGACAAACCTTTGATAATATAAAAAAGAGCTAGGTACTTAATTAATTCGGGGCAAAAAAGGTTAAATACAAAAATGCTGAAAATGACATGGAAATCAGTTTCGCGAGTTTGTTTATGAATTTGTACAGAGAATAAATAATTTTCCGAGAAGTTATTTAACCACCGAAACTGTGAAGGTCATAACAATCATGACCAACCAACTGCAGATGACCCACCGGTACAGTTCGGGAATACTAACATGTTTAGGATATATTATATCCCTTTCACACCAACAGATGTTTATATTTATACATAAGAACAACAAACCTACTAAGGATTAAGGAACCATTATTTTGACCTTGATGAGTGTTAGGTGTTAAGGTGGCAAGTACCTATACTTACCACTAGCTTAGTAGTTCGCGAAAATCCTTTTAATCCCCTCCGGTGGACGGAGAGGTCTCAAAAGGAAAAAGGTAACCTATCCAAATGATTACCTGGCTTAACCTCAAGGTATTTCTGATATTTTGCCACGACGTCCTCAATAGTCCTAGTATATTACCGGTGTCGTTATAAGTGAATGTTGCTACCAATCTGCTGGACTAGAATTAGACGGAGACCACAAAATACCTAGAAGTATGAGAGAAAATTCATCATCATCATATCAGCCGAACGAAGTCCACTGATGAACAAACGCCTGGAGGCCCATGGTGGACCATATAGGGGGTATTTGCCACTACTCACTACGCTTGGTAGGCGGGTTGTGAACGCAATATGGCTACTGTTCCACAAAAGGGGCGCTGCTGCCCATCCCTCGGGTTCAGTCCCTCAATCACTTTTTTAACATCCGCGGAAGGAGATAGAGTGGTACTATATTCTAAATCCGTACACCACACGGAAAAATTACCTTAAGTACAACAGAAAATTACTCAACTACATTTAAATACCTACACTTTAATTTGTATTTAGTCTTATATCGCATCAAAACTGCTATGCCCTGAGATCTGAGCTCGTTATACAGATAGAGTCCCGATTTACTGCTCAGCTCAAACTTTGGCGGGAATCTTCAATCTACGTAATTTTCCACATTGCTTTTATGAAATAAAATTTGCATAGCTGTGAACTTAAAACATAACTGTTTATGCTAACGTAACCGTACGGAACCCTGTGTATGAATATCCGCTGAGCAAAATAATAGAATGACGTCAGTTGCTTTAGGTGTTTTGTCTTTTATATGAAATAGCAAGAAACGCATTGTTAAAATGGTTCCAAGTAAAAGGCATCTGCGTAATATGAGAAAAATGTAGTGCTTCAAGACCTTGCACGACTGTAAAAAGCTTAATTCTGCTAACCGAATCATTTAATTGCGCAAGGCCGAAACGTCCACCTGCTTTGTGTCTAGGTCGTGAGATCGATTCTCATCATTTCAGCTATGAAACGTCCCAGAAACAGAACAGAAAACCCCCCCAAAGATTGCCACAATGACCGATATGTCATGTGTGCTTATTGGGGGTTGGCCATAATCACCACGCTTAGCAGACGGATTGGCGATCGCAGTTGAGTTATAAGATGTACTCGAAGGATGCTGCTGCCCATCCTCCAGCTATTTCCCATAGTCGCCTTTTACGACTCCTGCGGGACGAGATGGGCGGTGGTACCTATTCTTACGGCCGAAATTAATAATCAATCTATTTCTAAATCTTTGGATTTGGGATTAAGGATTTGTCTGCTTTTTGTGTTAATGTGAGTGAATATTGACGGATGAATTTCAAAATCTAAAATCTAAAGATTTTGGATTAGATTAAATATTAATTTCGGCCGTAGCCGGCACCACACAGCAATCGGCGGATCGATTCTCGCCTTTAGGACAAATATCTTAATAAAATATGATATTTTATCTGTTTCCGAGTGAGTTAAATCTGTATAGATTTAGTATACCATTTCCGATTTATTTAAATCTAATTTTGAAGTATTCGTATAAACATCTTGATCTCTGGACAGTTTTGATGTGTATATTACGTAGCTTGTGATACGATACCACACGTCACAGGCTTATCGTACGGAATAATAACAATTAAGATCAATCACAATTTCAATTATTCATATCGGAGACTACTAGGGGTGTGTCGGAAGTAGGGCGACGGTAATCAATTTAAGGGCCCCTGAAACCGACAAAGTTTCTCTCGTCACGTGCCTGTACCTGATCGCTGCTAACTACGACGCCAAATTGTCTTTCCAACTGCTGTCTCGTTAGTGTTTTAAGGCGAAACTACTAATTGAATACGACTCGTTTAGAAACATGAAATGTTGCTTAATATTAATCTAATTAATATATTAATACTAGATTATGTCCGCGGCTTCACACGCGTGGAATAAAAAAATGGGGGGTAGGAGTAGGAGGGTTAAAAATACTTTACGACCTCTTCTCACAGTTACCAAATATGCAAAATCTATTATTAAAATCGGTATAGCCGTTTCGGAGGAGTGTGACCACAAACACCGTGACACGAGATATTCATACATTAGATTATGTATTAACATAAAATCCAGAATATGTTATATATACGCAACTATAAACCAAGACCGTTGTAAATTTTATTTCAAGGAGACAATCAGTAGGTTATAAGTATGGTGTTTATTAAGTAACAAAATTTAATTTACATTTTAAAGCTGCAATAATTAATTTAATTTATAAAAATAAAGTTACTCTTTGAGCTTCAATAAGATTCTTTTTTCACCATTTTATTACAGCGCGTTTTCTTTATTTGGGTGCGGTTTCGTAATAAAATGGTGAAAAAAAGCTATATTTGTGTACTCAAATTGTAACTTTATAAATTTATATTAATAAATGGAAATTCCAACTTGGTTTTTAATAAATGCCATCATCATGATAACAAAAGTGATGTCGCGCACGCTCAGGTATGGTACAGGTGGAATCAGGTCTCCACCGAAGCTTTCCCAAAGGCTACCTACAGCATCTTCAAAAGGTGCGTGTTAAGATTTTTACAGGGTCGGCAACATACGTGTGTTCCCTCTGGTGTAGCAAACGTTCATATGTTACGGTAACCGCTTACCATAATACAAGCGGGCCGTAAGCTTGATTGCCACGTCAGTGACATAAAAATTGTGTGGTCGGGGACCCCCGTTAGGAGCAAAGTTCTTGACTTGCAATAATGACACAATAAAAATCCCGTATGAATTAAAACAATAACACAAAAATAAATTAAAATAATATTTACACGTTATGGACCCCGTGTCCCGATGTCTCGACAAAACCTGAATTTCTCGGATTTTTATTTATATTTTATTTGTATTTTTCGCCAGCGAAAGTAAGACCACGTGTCCGAATTCCGGACGCGATTGAAGTCGCTGCCCATTCGGCGACGTCGAAATACTCGCATACTTCCTTTTCTTTTTCTGTTGTTCACAATCCTAATTCTCCTGCATATCTTGGGGGTCGCTTTGAGTACCTTATCCCCAGCAGGAAACCTTGCCACACGGCCTCTTCTCTTCTCCTTCGTCCTCCCCGTCACACTGCAAGTTGTTATGATGAGTCCATCACTGTACGTGCAGTGCGCTTTTGGAATTCGGTTCCTCATTCCTTGCGTCATTCTTCGTCAGATTCTTTCAAGAAAAGAATTAAAGAGCATTTTCTTTATGTATCTATTATTAGATATTGCTGTGTGTATGTATGTATGTATGTATTATTATTGTCGTATATATTTGTATAAATAAATATGTATAATTTTTTAAGTATATCTTTATTTATATACCTAATAAGTTACTTTTATATTTATAAATATCTGGTCATGCTTCATTCTTGTTTTACACTTAATTAGATCCTCATATAATATTACTCTATCACTCAAAGGTTTGCTTTAAGAGAACTCAATATTGAGTTAAGCTCGCCTATGTTCTATAAATATTGTGTGTAATAAAAAATTAAGAATTCATTAACAACAATACTAAAAATACATAGCTGCCCGTAATACTAAGTTGTAGCTGGGTAGTAAGTCAAATATTAACACATATTTGCGTATTTAATTCTTTACAGCACTTATACCTAACACTTTCGTCATGATTAAACGTATTCCTACAAACGGAAGTGATTTCAGAATTATATTCAATGAAGTCTCCCCGGCTGCCGGTTCTCTTGACCGATCTGACGAGGCCCTGGCTTAGTATGTCAATCCCATAGATGTAGCGAGTCCCGCATGGAAAAAAAATAGTAGCCTATCAATTAAAAAAGGAAAAACGTGCTTTAAACACATTCAGTCCGTGATAAGTTCTAACGTTCGTTAGAAACTCAGCGAGCATTTTTACTGCTCAATTACTTCTCAAAGCAACTTACCTCTTGAGTCGATGAATTTTGAACACAGAACTTTGCGAGGAATGGCATATGCTCACTTCATATCCGGGGTGAACGATCTAGTCAGAATATACCTATGCTAAGAAAATTAACTGCAGTTCTACCGGGAAGCGAAATTGATAATTATTTCTTCCTTCGTTACTCAATCACCGCTTGAATGTGAATACGAACGTGCAACCTCGATAAAGATTAAATTATACTGAGCGAGTTGAAAAACACCGGGAACTTTTTAATTAAAAGCAAACAAACTGCTAACCGAGGAATATTTCCTTTTGTAAAAATGTACATCCTTGGATACGTACAAACGTCAGCAATATAGGCCATGGTACAACACACGATACAAAATTCTCGACGTCAATGGTTCGTGTTCAGCGTAATTGATAAATATGCGGTCACATATATAGCCACATTTGAGTCAAGCGCTCCATTAAAGTAATTAATAATCCATCAAAGTATGTCATAGATAAATATTTTTAATTACATATGAGCACATAATAATTATATATCACAAAAATATACGTATATTTTTACTTTTTAGTTATCATAAGTATATATATATTATAAATGATTTCTCACATGGAAAATATAACTGAATAATATTGTATATATGCTACTATAGCATGCATAAAAGCAAGTGTATATACTAACTTTACCTGTCTCATTTCTAATGATATTTCAAAACTATTGTTAGAAACCCTGAAAACTATAGATTAATAATTAATTAAACAAAACAAAATAAGCATGTAACTGTTCGCGAGGCAAATGTCTCTTTTCATACGGAGAAGGCACTGATTACCGCGTTTGCTCAGTGCATGTTGGGGATTTTAGACCATTCGATCCAGGTTTCATCAGAATGTTTACCTCAGTAAGTGACTTACCAGTAAGTGTTGTCTTAAAGTATATTATAAGTCAGATTAGAACATGTCAGAAATTAGCAAACTAGTGCTTTAAAATGAGTAAGTAAACCTCAACATTTTTTTACGAACATCACATCGAAATACCAGAAATCTTCTACTCAAATAAATACTAGTAATTGTAAATACTGTTCATCGTTCGTAAAAATAATCATACATTTTGTCCAAAACTACTGTAAAATTCGTTTAATCACTACAAAACTCTATCCATATTTTCCACAAAGGCATATAGAATTGACACCGTAACGTATGTTAATTAAAATATACACGCATAGGGTGGTGAAGTGTGTGTAACATATAGACGTTCGGCTAGCAGATCCATACATATCTACATACATAGGACTCACAACAAGCTTATGTTTAAAGGATTATCATAACTGAATTGTACAGAGAAACCTATGCTTGGCTTAACGTTACTATACAGTCAACTGATATGCTACAGTAAATGTTGCTACATGCTATTGAGAGGAAATATAAACAAAACAACCCACAGACCCACGTGTGGTGCCGGCTGTGCCGTGTGGTGCCGGCTCAGAATGCCATCACCCCATCTCCTCCCATGGGTGTCGTAAAAGTCGACTAAGGGATTAGCCGGAGGATGGGCAGCAGCGTCCTTCAAGTACATTAACAACTCAACTGCGATCGCCAACCCGTCTGCCAAGCGTGGCGATTATGGCAAAACCCCCCAATGAGCCCACAACACATCTATATCGGTCGTTGTGGACATATTTGGGGGAGGCCTGTGTCCAGCAGTGGACTTCATTCGGCCGAAATGATGATGATGATGAACCCATAGACAATCCAACAAATATATATAAACTAAAGACTTTTACAAAATCTACTTGCTAATGATCATATGTCATATTTTTCGTAATAAAAATGATACCCATACACCAACGGGATGTAAAAAAGACCCAACACCAAGCCGAAATCAACTCATTCTGTAAATCTGACTTACGGCCGAATACTGAAACGCCAGTTAATATTTAATCCCGCTTTAACCATTGAGAAACCGTTTCCGGTATGAAACCGGGCGGCTAATGCTTTTTTATTAACCAGTTGGAGATTCATCATGTACTTCGTCCATCCCGGGAAGGGCGAAGCATCTAAGGGGCTCCTTTATTTTCTTTATGTGGAAATTCTACATGAACTTCCTCCGCCGCGGGGAAGGACGAAGGGGCATTACGGACTCCAATACTGGGGCAGTCATCTTCGGTACCTAAGGGGGTTAGGTCTTCGTATGACACTAAAAGGATCCCCCGAAGCGTTCCTGTGCGCTGTCGTATGCGCACACGGCAGACCGCGACCACATGCGCGGCACCGTCTTCTCTTGGGTCACTCGGCGTGGGTACGCAGATTCCCCAATCTACGCACCCGTGAACCAGAGGCCCCCCACCTTATAGCGATGGCAGGGGATTTAGGCGTATGGGAATTAGGCGCCAGGGCGGTTGTTACCCCGGTGCCGTTTCCTCCTTCTTCGAGCAGGATCGGCCCTCTCCCGATTCCACTCTGCGGTATCCTCCTGGGGCATGACGCTCTCACAGAAGGAGACCACTACAGTCCAGTTTTCGTACTCCGCCAACATAGCTGACACGACTGCTGGCAGAGAGAGATCTTGTCCTATCTGATCGACCAGGATCTATCGCTCGGCGGCCTACGCAGGGCACGCCTCAAGTGTGTGCTGTGCGGCTTCCTGGTCACTATCATAATGGTGGCATTGTGCCATGGCCAGGTACGTTCCGACAGAACCGTGCACGGTAAACACCTGCGTCAGGCGGTAGGTAATGCGCTCACTCCTTCTGAGCCAGGCTCCGAAGAGCGGCAAGACGGCCTCCACGACGGGCTTGGTCACAAACTGCATCCACAGGTGGTGACGCCACTTTCCAAGTGTGCGCCGCTGAGCTAGCCGCCTCAGCCTGACCAATGCGCCTGTAGGCGTGCCTTCGCCACTCTGGTGGATGGAGCGTGTCTAATCGCAGACCGACGCATCCATCTCCGCCAGGATGTCGAAAGGTGGAAAACGCGCCAGGCGAGTTGCAGCCTCGTAGGATACTGATCGGTTTCCTCGTGCGATCCGGATAGCCACTCTGCGCTGCAGACCGTGCATTTGATTCTGCAGCGCTGGGCGCCTGACTGTCGACCTAACCATACAGGCGCCCCGTAGAGACGGAATCAATAAAAGGGACTTCAAGTCCTCGTATGATCATACTAGAGCCGCCCGTAGGTGCCACGCCTGTAGGCACATCTCGGATGAGATGACAGTAAGGTGGTCCAATGCCCGGCAAAACACTGCACCCCCAGCCATTGATAATTGGAAGGAGGACCGTGGAGTTTTAGCCGGTAAGAATACGGCATGCCACTCCGCCCCTCTCAAGGCGAAAGAAGTCCTTGAGGACTTCCCCACCACAAAAAAAACGCATGGTTTAGTACAAGAAAACCATGGCAATGATTGCTAGAGAAGAGGCCTGCAGTGAAACAGTTACAAGCTGCCTCTTTCTCTCTTTTTTACAGGCTATAACCCTCTGAAATATTCTGTGTGTGTGTGAAATTTGTGTCTGTAAACGCACCCACGACACAGATGAAATGCTAGTGCGGGCAACGTTTAAAAAAAAAACCTTTCTCGAAATAGTCACAAATTGTCCCTGATACATAGGCTGCACTAAAAGTATCGGGAATGGAATATTTCCACTGTTCCTGTCATATTAAAATCTTTTTAATTGAAAAGTCCTTGGTTTTACAAATCGAATACCATTTATTTATTTAAAAAAAGATTCACGGTCTTGTCACAAGGTTTTGTCAAACTTGTTTAGTCGTTGAGAAAATGGAATTGACTCGAGAAAATTCAAGAGCGATGATTTATTATGACTTTCGAAGTGGTTTAACACAAAAACAGTGTGTTGACCGGATGATTTCTGCATTTGGTGATGAAGCCCCATCCAAAACCACAATTTATCGCTGATTTGCTGAATTTCAACGTGGACGTGTCAAGCTCAGTGATGATCCTCGTCAAGGTCGTCCAAAAACTGCAGTCACCCAAGAAAACGTTGATGCTGTGCGTAAGCTGATTGAGGAAGATCGACATGTGACATACCGCGAAATTCAGGCAACTTTAGACATTGGCATGAGTCAAATACAAATAATCTTGCATGAACAATTAGGTGTATAAAAGTTGTTTTCCCGATGGATACCGCATTTGCTATGTGAAGAGCAAAAAGCGGCTCGCGTTACTTGGTGCGTCAGAACTCTCGAAAGATTCCACGCAGGATCCTCAAATGCTGTATACAACATCGTATCAGGTGACGAATTCTGGATATATGCGTACGAACCCGAAACAAAAAACCAGTCACGAGTTTGGGCGTTCGAAAATGAGTTAAAGCCAACAAAAATTGTTCGTTCACGGAGTGTTGCAAAAAAATGGTGGCCACGTTTGTCTCCAAAACCGGCCATGTTACGACTATTCCTCTTGAGGGACAAAGAACGGTTAATGCAGAATGGTATGCTAGCATTTGTTTGCCACAGGTCGTTTCTGAACTCCGTAGAGAGAACTGCAACCGCCGCATCATCCTATATCACGACAATGCGAGTTCTCACACCGCGCACAGAACAAAAGAGTTTTTAGAGCAAGAAAACATAGAATTATTAGACCATCCGCCGTACAGCCCCGACCTAAGCCCTAATGATTTCTATACTTTTCCTAAAATAAAGAATAAATTGCGTGGACAGAGATTTTCATCACCTAAAGAAGCTGTGGACGCCTACAAAACGGCCATTTTGGAGACCCCAACTTCCGAATGGAATGGTTGCTTCAATGATTGATTCCATCGTATGGAAAAATGTGTCAAATTTCGCGGAGAATACTTCGAAAAGCAATAAATACATTTTTAAATAGTAACGTTGTGTCACTTCCTTGATTCCCGAAATTTTCAGTGAGTGTAGGACAATTGTATGAGATGGAAGCAACGATAAGGTCTATTGCAATGGATGTTATAAGTACTGAAAACTTTGACTTAACAGAAACAACGGCTTCTTCATATTTAACTATTATTATCATATCAAGTACAGACCAGGCAAATAAATTTATAAAAACCGGACAAGTGCGAGTTTAACGCGCGTGGAGAGGGTTCCGAAGTTGCTGAATAGAATGTCTATTGTTGAAGTCTGTCTTATACCAATTACTAACCCCAAGAACAAACTTAACATCGTAGTTGAAAAACATGTTTCCCCATACATTCCAACCGCAAACGTAAGTTTTTACGCACAATATTGAAAGATATCCCATGTTATTTTAAGACTATAGACTTCTTATATTTTCCTGTAATCTATAGGTCATATCCATATCCATTATCCATATATTTTAAAAAATTTTAGGTTCAGTAGTTTCGGGGATAAACGAGGAGAATGGTAAATTTTCGTCTATTAAATAACATAAAAACTATATATATTTAAATTATGAAATAAATACATCTGAGACCCCATAATAAGCCCTTTCATTTCACATGTTACACGGTACATTTTGCAAAATGTTGCTCTATAATTTTCTGTATTGCCCCCGAAAGTGACCCCCATATTCAAAATATATATATAATATTCATATATTTACGTTACACGTACGTGTATGAGTCGCAAAAATCCATATGTGTACCAAATTTTAACTTAATCGGTCCAGTAGATTCAGAGAAAATTGGCTGTGACAGACAGACAAACAGACACACCAGTGATCCTATGAGAGTTCCGCCGTTTTTTCCTTCGGAGGTTCGGAACCCTAAAAACCACATACATTTTGCTGCAAAGAAAAATACATATTTTAAATTTATAGATGATAAGCATAAATCTAAATCAAGCAATTAGCAAAGGCCACTTAATATGTTATACTTTAGTACATTTCATAACATTCAATGTTATTTTCTTGCACATATTTTGACAATTAAAATCTTGTTAAATTACTTCATAAATCTTTCAAAGATATCAAAACTAATAGTAGCCGTAATGGCTGTGGGTGCAATCTCAAATGAGTTATAATTTTACTTGAAGTTTATACTCAGCACAAATGCAGACAGAAAATGTATTAATCTTTCAAATTATTCGACTTTAGAAAATATATTTCACGAGTATTCGATAATGTTAACTCAAATATTATGTAATTCTGAATTCAAAATATAATATAATTTTATTAAAATTATTAAATCGTCAACTACACTGTGTTGAATTTCACATTGTTATCTGAAACATTAAATATCGAAAAACATGTTCGAGTGTATAATGCTCAAATATCGTGTGACATGCAAATTCGACTCCAATTTTATTATCGACTCAATAAATATGCAGCTGTCATAATAAATAATACCAACAGAGGAACATAAAATTAACAAAAATATGGAAAAAACATCCAATTTATATTCTCGCGGGATAAGGAAACAACAGCCATAAAATTTAACTTTTTCATTTGTTGAGAATTTTAAATGGCTTCAAAAATATAGGATTTAAACGTCCGCCCGCATTTTTAGCTTTGAAAGTTGGATAAACTAGGAGGGGTAAATGCGTCAGCCATCTTGTTATTCAGACACTGAATAAACGAAAAGGATGAACGCGACAGTTGTATCGCATAAAAATATTACGAACGAGAACGACCAAAACAGTATAAAGTTTAGATTTAAATAATGGTGACAAATCGAATAACTTTTTCAAAAAGATATGAACAAAGTGAGAAAGAATAGAACAAAAGAGTGTGATTTGTCAAAACAGGGGGCGAGTTTTGATATCGGTCGTAAATATCAAATGGAGAACACGGATCTCTCCACAGATGGCTTCTTCGCACCATCGTGTAGGAGATGATTGTATTCAGCACCCATAGTGCCGGACTCGTAAGTTGTTGATGACTTGAACATCATGAGAGTATCTTTAATTATCTTTGTTGAATTAGTAACTTACCTCAAGTAGAGAGATTCCTAGATTACTAGTAGATAGTATTTACTACCAAGAATGATTCATTTACTACAGAAATAAAGGCTGTAAAATATCGAGTCTGATCTGAATTCTCCGGAAACACGAAAGTAGCCGGTTCCATGCAGTGCTAATTTGAGATTCAGCCCGCGCAAGCCGACACTCGGAAGCTTCCCTGAATATTTGCAATTAGATTACCTACACTCAGTGTACAGCCCCGAGATTTAAATTATTAGACATATGCGAAGCACACTACACTTGGAAATCTACGTGTGAATGCATAAAAATCATGTATCTGCTGCAAAGTTAATGTCAAAGCGTTTTATGTATACTATGTAATAAAACCCATCAAGATCCCATGCAAGCATTAAGTGTAACTTAAAATTAAAATAAAACTGTCGCAGTGCATATGCACATCATTAAAATGTAACCGCCACAAAGCCTAAAAAAATTAAAACAGACAACACTGGACATGATCCCTGTTTTTGCCAGCGTGTGAGATATATTCAGAATTTTGCTACCAACTTATAGCCAGGCACGTAAACCAAAGGAAGTTACAATGACAACACACAAAAAGAACGACGCCCACAGCCTACCTATGCCTCTTTCGAAAATACCAATCCCTACCGTAACTTTATAACCGTGGAAAGACGAGAGGCTGCACGTGTTTTTTACTTATTTTCTTTGCATACAACCAAAACTGCCAAAAATAAGGAAATCATTATCTAAATATTCTTTTCTTGAATATTTCATAGACATAACTCGATAAAGGAATAGATAGCGAGTTGAGGCTCCCGGCGTGTGCGTACTGAGCAAATATCAGAGACGATCGCATTTACCATAGCAAAATACTGAGACAGTGCCGATATTACAACCACAAACGATACGAGTATAAAAACTGTGATAACCCGTAGCTTTTCCTATAAACACGCCTTCTGGTTTCACGCCACGTTTCAGTTATCTAGGGCGATTTGCACGCGCTTTCATAATAATTCGTGACAAAACTGTGTAACGCATTTGCCGCTCATCATACAGAATAATTTTATTACTTTGAACTGTTACTAAAAATTGTAATTCATTGTAGTCATCTCCATTTACGGACGGTTAACGCAGTAGTTAAGCAATTGGCTTTCTGCGCTACGTGCCGCGGGTTCGATCAATCACACAAATCGACAAATATTTTTATGATCTACATATAGTTGTTTCAGGTCTGGGTGTTTGTGCATGTGAGATTGATGTCTGTAAACTGTACTCACGATATAGAAGAAATCCTAAAGTGGAACACAGTAAAAAAACATAGTAGTTATCGAAAACTTAAAATAATACCCCCCACACTAGGATATCTCTTCAGACGTAACTCTCACAAGCAAGAACACCAAAACCCGGAACAACTACAACGAAGAGATTTGAATTCACAACTCCTAGCACAGAAGGCCAATTGCGGAGCCATTACGCCCATCATGCTATCTCTAAATAATTTACATCTGCGATATTTGCCTATTGTATCTATGGCACTATTTAAACGCACTATTTTACAATACGGACAGCGCTTTTATGAAGGGAACTCCCTGACTTACATTTATATAAGATTAAGGGGATGGGTTGTACTAAAATGTACTGAACGTCTTTTCGAATGAAACATTTCAATTTATCACAGAAATCAAAAGGTAAATGAAAATATCTTAAGGAAATTCGTACAATATCCATAGAAAATTCAGTTTGTGTTATGTCCAGAAAACGAGTAATGAGTAGGACTGGTGATCATTAGACGCAAAATCCTCGGCCAGTATTTCATGATGATACAGTTAAAATACACTGCTGTATGAGAAGTGAACGAGGCACATTCTGTGAGGCATAATACGCCAGGTAGTGTTAAAATTGAGGTTGGTACAATGGATTCTTTCGCTGCATGAAGTATCGAAATGTATATTAATACTCTGGTAAATATTTCTGTATACCTTGCTATGTAGAGACTTATTACTTTTATACAACAAGCCAATTTAATCACCTTCAACACTCCAATGCGGTAGAGTACTGATCCCATTAATAATAATTAAAATAAAACATGCCATACCAATAAAAACACGCGATTATGTTTCCTTTTTACAAGGTTGTGACGAGACGAGCAAGTCATTCGCCTGGTGCAAACGTCACAGGTGGGCAGGCAGCCCATGACAATTGTTATGCTACCTAGAACTATTCGACCAATAATGAAATAGTTTTTAAATCACAGAAGCGTTGTGTGCGAGCAATGTTTGGTCTGCAGTCAACAGACAGCTGTAAAGAGTATTTTGTCAGGTACAACATTCTGACACTTCCGTCACTGTACATCTTTGAGGTAGCGTTGTTTGTGCACAAGAATCCTCAACTGTTTCAACGCATATCTGATGTTGTGAAGCGAAATAGGCGTAATGGTAATAGGTTGTGTCTACATAGCGCGAAAACTAGTCTTATGGGGAAAAGTTTGCTATGTATAGCGCCTAAAATTTACAATAAGATCCCAAATGACATAAAACTTCATAATATCATAATATTTAAAAAGAAATTGAAAAGCCTCCTTACTTATAAATGTTATTACAGTATTAATGAATTTCTAAATGATTATAATTTGACATCTATTTAATGCGACATTTAATTTATAATGTTTCTTTTATTGACATTTCAATTTAGTCCATTATTCATTAATATTATTTTCTATCTCTTTTAAAAATTAATTAATCTTATTTATATTAAGAATCATATTTGTTATAATTAATTCATACGCCTCCTCGGGCAGATTTTGGTGGAACAAATATTAACACCTGTGATCGTGTCATACCCAAAATGTAATGAATAATGAATAAATTAATTAATAAATAAATAAATAAATCCTCATCGCGCTCTTCGCCTCGAGACATTAGTTACTTACGACCGAAATTAATAATCAATCCAATCCAAAATCTTCAGATTTAAGATTGTGTAATTCATCCGTTGCTGTGTTACGATCACATTTAACACAAAAAAACAGACATATCCGTAATCCGAAATCCAAAGAGTTTGGATTAGATCGATTATTAATTTCAGCCGTTAGTCTCTGGTGCTGTAATTATAATTTCACTAGCTACAGTGCCCTTCAAACCGGAGCACAGTAATGGCTAAAGCTTGGCGGCAGAATATCTGGCACTACGGCGGTACCTATCTTGCAAAAAGAGGCTGAAGTGGAAGAACACCGTGGGGATTTAGCCAGCAAGAGTCCCCTCTTGCCCCTTCGCCCTTCCCAAGGCGGAGGAAGTCCATGAGGATTTCCCCAAAACAAAAAAAGCCCAGCTACCATTAAAAATATGTAATTAGTGTCTATCCCGTATACATATTACCGTGTGGTGCCGACTCAGAATACCACCACCCCATCTCCTCCCGTGGGTTTCGTAAAAGTCGACTAAGGGATTAGCCGGAGGATGGCCAGCAATATCCTTCGAATACATTAATAACTCAACTGCGATCGCTAACCCGTTTGCCAAGCGTGGCGATTATGGCAAAACTCCCCAATGAGCCCACAACACATTCATATCGGTCGTTGTGGTGATCTTTCTGGGAGTCTTGTGTCCAGCAGTGGACTCCATTTGACCGAAATGATGAAATGATGATCTATCCCAAACACTTACATACGCACGTTTCTTGCAATGACTGAGCGCGAGGCGGGCGCTGCGTGTTTGGTGCCTACCACCCGATCATTTACGATAGATGCATTCCATATTGACCGCCAGCTGCATTGAGTGGAATTTAAAATATGTAGATATTTTTGTAAAAAAATTAAATACAAGTACGTTGGCAACTAAGTTCCCGCCGTTTTATAGTTTTAATTTAGTTTAATTGGTCTTCATTGAACTCATCTGGACGGCCAGAACGCGGTGCGTCTTTGAGGCCAAACTTTAGTTTTTTTTTATTTGGCATACTTATCACGAGCGATTATTTAAGCTATTGCACCCTCTCTTTACACATTACAAATGTCGCGAGCAGCTTTTGTGTCCTTAGCCTTACCTTGATTAAAAGCGAAAAGAAGATTTCGAAAATGCAAATTTTCCTCAATTTGACATTCCAATTCCATGATCTGAAAATTACCATCGATTCATCATTTCGGCCGAATGAAGTCCACTGCTGGACACAGGCCTCCCCCAAAGATGTCCACAACGACTGATATGGATGTGTTGTGGGCTCATTGGGGGGTTTTGCCATAATCGCCACGCTTGGCAGACGGGTTGGCGATCGCAGTTGAGTTGTTAATGTACTCGAAGGACGCTGCTGCCCATCCTCCGGCTAATCCCTTAGTCGACTTTTACGACACCCACGGGAGGAGATGGGGTGGTGGCATTCTGAGCCGGCACCACACGGCATCGATTAACTCGAAATTATTAAATACTTAGAACAAAAACCAAACATAGATTTCGTCAGGAAAAAACATCCAGTTTCAAGTGATATATTATTATATAGTGAAATTTTATGCCAAAAACATTTAGAACATGCGTACACCAAAATTTTCATAAAAAACGGCAGCGACTTTGTTCATCATATTAGCCAAAGGACGTCCACTACTGAAGAAAAGCCACCCTCTTAGATTTCCACAACGAACGGTTACATGCCGCCCTCATCCAACGACTCTCAGCGACCTTCACCAGGTCGTCTGTCCACCTCGTTGGAGGTCAACCCACGCTGCGTTTTCCGGTGCGCGGTCTCTATTGGGCGTTTAGTCAGTTTCTACAAACCTACCATTTAAATCGTACACAGATACGCAATGTCTCGAAGCAGTTTTGGAGTTCGAGTTGAAAGCTCGGCGTAGACCTCATCAGATGGGACCTCTCAACTTTGAGGTTAATATTCAATGTGCCTCTTACCATTCAGTGATCACTACTGGTTTTCATCATCACAGAGAAGTTTATATATTTTATAATCATGGAAATTAACTTCATTTTGCATTTTTCTGTTACTTTTTGACACGTTTAGTTTAAACGGTTACATAGCGGATTCAGTACTGAACCGAAAATTCGGTCGTTACACCCTTTATTTAACTTGTATATAACGTTATTGGCTGACTTCAACGTAACTACTAAACGATAATATTTTCATGTAATTAGGGCTTAAATCGCATTTTATCAACGTTTATATTTACGTTTAAACGACCAATCTTATAAGACTAACTGAAAGTGTAAAACGTCTTCTTGGCCATTATAAAACATTAATTTGTTAGTTAGGTAAATATTACAGATAATTAAATCGGCACTTGACTATATTATATGACTATATATTATTTTATTTCATCATATCAGCCACAGGACGTCCACTGCTGAACAAAGGCCTCCCCCTTAGATTTCCACAACGAGCGGTCACATGCCGCTCTCATCCAACGACTCCCAGCGACCTTCACCAGGTCGTCTGTCCACCGCGTTGGAGGTCGTCCCACGCTGCGTTTTCCGGTGCGCGGTCTCCATTCGAGAACCTTTGTGCCCCAACGGCCATCAGTTCTACGAGCAATGTGCCCTGCCCATTGCCATTTCAGTTTACTAATCCTTTCAGCTATGTCGACAACTTTAGTTCTTCTACGGATCTCCTCATTTCTGATTCGATCTCGTAGAGAAATACCAAGCATAGCTCTCTCCATAGCTCGCTGAGTGACCTTGAGCTTTCTTATGAGGCCCATTTTGAGTGACCACGTCTCTGTTCCATATGTCATCACTGGTAACACACACTGGTTAAAGACTTGCGTCTTGAGGCATTGCGGTATTGTTGACGAAAAGACGTTGCGAAGTTTCCCGAACGCTGCCCAGCCGAGTCGGATTCGACGATTGACCTCTTTCTCGAAGTTGGACCTACCTAACTGGACAGTTTGTCCTAGGTAGACATACTCGTCAACAACTTCGAGAATAGAGCTCCCAATGGATATTGGGATGGGCACGACATGGGCATTTGACATGAATTTTGTCTTGCCCATGTTCATTTTAAGGCCCACCTGTTGGGAAACTCTGTTGAGATCATCGAGCATTGTGCTGAGCTCTTGCAGCGATTCTGCCATGACTACGATGTCATCGGCAAATCGAAGGTGAGTGATATACTCGCCATTGATGTTAATGCCGAATCCTTTCCACTCCAGTAGCTTGAAGGCATCCTCCATTGCAGCGGTGAACAGTTTCGGGGAAATGACGTCCCCCTGTCTCACACCTCTCTGCAATGGAATTGCCCCCGTGCTCTGTTCATGTACTCGGACCGACATGGTGGCGTTTCTGTATAAGCACTTCAACACTTCAATGTACCGATAGTCAATCTGGCACCGCTGCAGTGACTGCAGCACTGCCCAGGTTTCGATCGAATCGAAGGCTTTCTCATAGTCCACAAACGCCAAGCATAGTGGCAGATTATACTCCTCGGTCTTCTGTATAACCTGCCGCAGCGTATGGATGTGGTCTATGGTACTGAAACCTTTTCGGAAACCGTATTTTATTTATCTTTCTGAGAATGAAGACAGCAATCATGACGGAATTTATGACCATCTCTCATAACATTATTCCGACATTTCCTTATACAATTAACACATAACACTGGCTGCATGGCTGCTCAACTAACTCATAGTACACTTGTAATTTATTCTTGTCCCTAGCTGAGTTGGATAGTCTTAATACCTTCTATATAAATGAAATATACTCGTATATGAACAAATAACAATAAAAAATGCCGTATCGTAAGCAGACTTTCAATCGTTTGTTCAAACACGGTGAATATCAATTTCTTCTTTCGTAAGCCTGTTGAACGTAGAACAATCTCTAGAAGAGAGGCTACTTGTAATTGTCCGTGTACCAACGCGCTAGATCACAATGAAAGAAAAATTAGCACAATGCCTATGAAATCCCTCGCCTCAGAGGTTCACGTACTCGCTACTTACACTAGGTTGTGGGTTTGTGGGATTAGCGGATAACAACCGCCCTGGCGCCTTATTCCCATAAGCTAGAAACTTCCTGCCGTCGCTATAAGCCGGGGGGCCTCTGGGTTCGCGGGTGCGTAGATTGGGGAATCTGCGTGCCCACACCAAGCGACCCACGAGAAGACAGTGGTGTTCATCACACGCTTCCGTCTGCGCATAGCACAGCGCACAGGGATGCCCCGGGGGATCCTTTACAATCCCCCCAGGGTGGGTGACCGCTTTATAGTCACCCTCTCCGAGATGTGCCTATAGGCGTAGCATCAGGGGGCGGCTCTAGTGTGATCATACGAGGACCTAGAACCCCTTTAGGGGCCGAACATGACCGCCCCAGTGGTTTTAAGTCGATAGGGGTCCGGCATGCCCCTTGGTCCTAGCCCGGGGCGGAGGAAAGGAGAGAAAGTTCATGTAGAATTTCCGCTGGGCCAAAAAAGATAAAAAATAAACGTTTTATCTAAATAATGCCATATATACTATCTTAGTTAATCTGACACATCACTGACTTTAGGTGAGGAATATCGCGAGGTTAAGCGTGGTATACGCCTCTATATAAACGCTCGTGCCTTGTCTGTATGGGAAGGGGATTCGACAGGTACAGTTACAGGCTGATTTATATATACTTATACAGTCATCATCATATCAACTACGCTTGGCAAGCGGGTTGGTCAGCGCAAAATGGCTGCTGTTCCACAGAAGGGACGCTGCTGCTCATCTCTCTGGTTTGCAGTCCCTTAGTCACCTTTTACGACATTCAAGGGACGACATAAAGTAATGGTATATTCGTAATCCAGACACCACACGGACTGCCGTGATACAGTTGCCGCTTATGGTTCTTATAATTAAAATGGTGATAGGCTTGCATCCCTATCGGTATACCGCAGAAAAGGTTAAATGGGTTAAACAGAGAAAACAGACAATGACAAAGAGTTCCACTCTATGGCTGAGCGCCTAATGAAGGTTGAGGAGAAGCGCTGATTACGAGATATCGGGTTAATAACTAAGTGCGAATGATAGATGGATAGATATAACGTTTATTCGGTGCAACCAAAGACACAAAACACAAGTTAAAAGAAACAATCAAATATTCAGTAGTGGAGGTTTACGGGCTCGCAACAGCCATTTTGATGTTAGTACCTTGCTACTAAAATATTTAAACTTTACATAATATCCACCCCGCTTTAGTGGCCTCTTTCACCATCATCTAACCTTGTATAGGTTTGTTAATCATATATGTTATTTACTAATAAAAGTAGTGTACCCCTTCTGCTCCATTTGTGTACATTACACAACACCAACTGAATTAATGATAAGTCTCTTTAACATCCATTAGAGCAGGTGATAAAGTAGCCAAGGATATAACTACCAAATAAAATAAGAGTAGGACGGGCTACTTCCCATTTGTTACAGGAATTTACTAAAGTAATATTGTTAATTTGGCAATGAAAGATCACATGTGTAGCGGCGTGTAATGTCACACAAGGAAATAAATTAACTTTGGAATGAAACCACTGCGGAGAAGTTTGGGCGAAAGTATATTAATTTAGCACACCAGCTGTCGCCCACGGTTTCACCCGCGTTACATAAACACGGGAACACGTATTTCTTTACTTTAAACCAAAAATTCAATTAACAATTTTCATAGATCTAACTTTAACAAACATTCACCCCCTCTTTTACCCCCGTAAGGGTACAATTTATAAAAACACTGAAACACGTATATCTTTATTTTGAACCAGTAAGCCAAATACCTATTTTCATAGTACCAATGGGTGTTATTATGGAATAAAAAGACTAATAAATACGGGAACAACGGCGTCTGCCTTTCAACCTTATCTTGAAATTCTGTGGCAGACGGTGACTCGCCACTCACAAGTTGGACCCCCTAAATGGCCACCGCTACAGGCGACAAGGAGCAACACCGGTGTGAGCGGCTAGGGGTGTCGAGAGGTGCGGCACCGGTTTCACCATCGCGCGTCTCGAAGACTCGGAGGGTTTACCCGTTATTACGCCATTAGACACTTCCACCCCCGAGCATATAACTCTGGCGGCCCCCGTCTGATCGGCCAACTAAGGCAAGCCAGAGTTAAAAATCCTGCGAGCACTCGTGGGGTTCCACTCCAACCGACCAATAAAGGCAAGCCCTGACCGACTCTCTGGAGCATTCGGGTACGCAGTGTCGCCACTCACATTCAGCTCGCCACAAACTGCCCTGCGTTCTGTAAGCTTCTTAATATACTTTTTTTTTTCTTATGGTATACTTTTTTTATATCAAAAGGTAGGAAAAAATCAAGCAGCTGCTTTAATCCAGGTATACCTTATCCCATGGTGAGATAACGACTGCCCAGAGGAGTTTATTATTATCATTTTTCTCTATTACACGGGTTTATATCCCCCGTAAGGGGGAACCCGGTCTTTTGATAGGCTTACGCGGGGACATGGACATGGACATCCAACACGCAGAGGCCCTTTAGATAATTTTAATCTAAAATGTAATGGGACATTAAATTATTATTATTATTCTAAGAGTGTTGCCAATGTCCATGTGACACGGATGCTCCTTTGCCAGCTAAGCCATAAAAAAGTTGTTGTTGTGTGTTGTCACAACATTTCGTTATTTATTTCTCTGTCTTTCTTATCTGGATATAACAAATTGGATACTACAGTTTAAAGATTCATATCAATCAGAACATCCGTCTTAACATAAAACCTCAAACAAATAAACTTTTCCTTTTACAATATACGAGTAAGCGCAATATCCATCTTCTGTTTAAGATTATTCTTTTTACGTTGCCGCTGTTGTTTATGAAAGCATATTCTGGTTTATAGAGAGTTACAAAAAAGTAATGCTTGTAAATCTTCCACGCAATATAGGTAAGTACGCCTTCCTACTATTGCCTCATAAATTCTTTTCTATTTACTCTCATACATAGGTACGTTCATAGAAAATTCGATGCTTATAGTCCAGCCCAACACAAAACGTTGTGTATACGTTGTAATATTTTTGTTTTTGGAAGTGAAACGACAGCATGCACAGCCCATGGATTTGAACGGCCCGGACGGATACAAATACGCAGAAAGTACATGATGTATTTATATAATATAAAGGAGGATAATAAAAAGCAAAGAAAAAGGACCAGCTCTGCGTGACACCGCACTGCGCTCGTCACCTGGAGACATTAATTAATTTAGTCCCCAGTAATTTCACTAGCTACTTTTCACTAGATATTGCTTTTCACTAGATATTGCTTTTCTTTCTGTTATACTTACATATTTAAAAGTTTTATGTAATTACTAGCTGGGGCCCCGGTTTCACCCGCGTTTAATTTAAAAGAAATTTAGAGTACTTCGACATAGACACTTGACATAGAATATATATTGGATTTCAAGGGTTTTATTTTTTACGCGGAAACCTAATTATTTTTCTGAAATAAAAGTAGCCAAGTTATTCCTTATATCTGCCAGTGAAGGTCCCGTCAAAATCTGTTCAGCCGTTTCGGAGATAACCCGGAACAAACAGACAGACAGACAGACAGACGGACAGACAGACAGACAGACAGAAAGACGAAAAAATTAAAAGTAGTTTTTTGTTATATGTAACGTACATACTTTCATATGCATTTAGTAAAAAGCTGTTATTTTGACATTACAAACAGACACTTCAATTTTGTTTATTTGTATAGATAAAGACTGACGTCGAACCCTACAAGAATAACGGTATTTGTGTATTTTAATTGTCTTTATTATTATTAATATATTCTGTTCCTGGTTGTGTGCGTACAGAAGAAAAATATTTCTTGCTGCGTTCTTTCATTCTACTTAATACCGATCCAGCTGTCCCCAAAACAATAGCTTGTTATCCCCAGCAACGTCCGAAGCCAAGGTCCGTGTCCCGCAGGTGCTCGAATCTCTATAATCGCACGCACACACCCATACAACCGTATATAATAAAAAGACACAGCGGGAAAGAGAAAGAGAGGGAAGGGTCGCCTACCATAATATAATAGAAAGAGAAATAGAGGGAATCGTCGCCTGGAGGATATATACAACACTTTTTCCTTACGTGACGATTTCTCAGCTTGTTATCCCCAGCAACGCCCTAAGCCGAGGTCCGTGTCTCGCAGAGGGCGCCCTTAACGCAAGTTGCTTAGTATTTAATATTAAATTTAAGCCTGACTGGAGGCCTCTCTTAGCTACGCCAGAAACGACCGGTTAGGCAACCACATTTCCAGGAAACTTCAGCGAGAAGCTAAGAAAATTATTTCATTCAACAGGTAGATATTGCAAATAAAGTTACTTTTTATTATAAAATTTGCCCCACACTAGGATTTCTCCTGTGTCGTGGATGCACAAATTCCATACACATTACACCCAGACCCGGAACAACTGCAGATCATTAAAATATTTGTTCCGTGCGGGAATCGAGCCCACGACCCAGAGCAAAGCAGCAGTCTGTAGCCACTGCATCGACCGTGGCATCCGTAAATAAAAACACTAAATAAAACACATTCAACGAATCTATACTGAAAATATCTGAAGTAATATATATATGAACCAAATAAGTGTTAGAATCCCCCACTCGTATCATAATCAGAACGGTTTTACTGGTCCTAACGACTAAATCCTAGTATAGATAGTCGGGAGCAGACGGCTTAAATTGTCCTCGAAGACACCAGAATATTAGATGAGAATCCCAGGAGTTTACATATTTAGATACCTTTCGATGAATGAATGTATTAACCAACATATTCACTTGGTTTTTGTTTTATGGGATTGGTAAGCGTTTATAGGGTAATAACATTAAGTATTTTAATACCAATGAATTTTATTGCGATATTCTGACAAAGCACATTATATTAACGGTTAAGTAGTGCGTGTTTCGTATGGTTCTCGACAAAGAATAGACCACCCTTCTCCACCCACTGATGGGGGACCCACGACACTTCGTAAAGACGACATTTAATTGACATACATTTTTGAATTCTTATGTACATAGATATGTCTTAGGTTTTCGCGATTATTACTCACTATAATAAAACAATTTCAAACGGATTACATCGGAAACGTCAGGAAAAACACAAATCTATAATATACGCGATATAATCCATTTCATCATCATATCATATCGGCCATTTATACGCCCACTGCTCAACAAAAGCCTCCCCCATAGATTTTCACAACTGTGTCATCATTTTGGGGGGTATTTGCCAATACTCACCACGCTTGGCAGGCGGTTTGGTGAGCGCAGTATGGCTACCGTTTCACAGAAGGGACGCTGCTGCCCATCCCTCTGGTTTAGACTCCCTTAGTCGCCTTTTACGACATCCACGGGAGGAGATGGAGTGGTGCTATATTCTTAATCCGAACACCACACGGAATATAATCCATTCAAAATTGTTTTATTATAATTCTATGTAGATGTCTGAAGTGGCAATGGGCATGGCACATTGCTCATAGAACTGATGACCGTTGGGGCACAGAGGTTCTCGAATGGAGAACGCGCATCGGAAAACGCAGCGTGAGACGACCTCCAACGAGGTGGACAGACGACCTGGTGGAGGTCGCTGGGAGTCGTTGGATGAAAGCGGCATGTGACCGCTCGTTGTGGAAATCTGAGAGGGTGGCCTTTGTTCAGCAGTGGACGTCCTGTGGCTGATATGATGATGTAGATGTATTTGAAAATATTGTATATTATAGACTATCGTGTCGCTGGGGAGGTGGTTGCTCCGTTTCTTCCCCAGCTTAAACACTAGGAAGCGGTAAAGGGTGGGCTTATATGGGTGGTGTCTAATGTTGAAGTCCAAAAAAAAACAATATTTTTTGTCTGTTTTGAATATATGAATTGGCAGCAGCATCCTCCTATTTGCTAATAACAACGTACTGTGATCACCAATCCAGGCGGACCATGGCAAATTCCTCTATGGCTGCTCATTACAGTGATCATTCAGAGGCCCGTGTTCAGTAGTTCACGGGCTGATGTGTTTATGAAGTGAGTTCAATTATCTCGTTATTTTTATACCCCTTGATGCTAAGAGTACATTTTTTTAATTGATCTGATGGAAATACATGATGTACTTCCTGCGCCCCGGGGAAGGGCAGAGGAGTATGCCGACTTCTACCGGCCAAAACCACCGGAGTGGTCATCTTCGGTACCGAAGGAAGGCTCGAGCAACTCGAGTAATCTCCATCTAGAGCCACCCATTGGTGCCACGCCTTCAAGCACATATCGGAGATGACTGTAAAGCGGTCACCCCCTCAAGCGGGGAGACGACTGCAAACAGGCCAACCCCCGAAGCACATCTCGGGGATTGTAAAAGAATCCCCCAAGCCTCGCTATGAGCTGTGCTGCGCACAGAGTGGCACGTGGCCGCGTCAGCGCCGTCATCTTCCCGGTGTCGCTCAAAGTCAAAGGTTTTTATTTCAAATAAACCAAATATTGGCACTTATGAAACGTCAGAATCTAAGTTGCACGGTTCCAAATAGTTTATCTCGTGGAGAAGAGCCGGCAAGAAACTCCATGGATACTCTTTTAAGATAATTGAGATTACAATGTTGATTGATACAAATTGTCGTAAAACATGTACCGAGAAAAATGTAGGACAATGTGTAAAGATGGAACATACCACAATAATATAATAATAATAAATTATTTGCCGTGGCAGTTAACGGCTGACCAGTCCCAACAGACGGCACCCGTTCACGAGCATGACGCATGCATCAGCATCGATTAGCTCAACCATATTGTAGGGAACCGAACGACCCGATACACAACGCCACCTGGCGCAAGACATTTTAGTGAGTATGACAGACCAATACAGCCAGGCAAAAGACAATCAATATTAGTACTAAAAATAACATTGATGGCTACGTGATTCTCACACATTTACAGTTTCGTATGAATATTATAATATAATGTTATAAGAACAATATTAACAATAACTAATAGTCAATGTCATAATATTAAATATAAGAAACTAACATTAAAAGAAATGAAATTTTAAATGAATTCGTTCAAGATAATGTCAAGTTAATGAATATAATGAAAATGTATGTAAATGACATGAAAAATTATGTAATTTCAACTGAGTCAAGTCAAATGTCAAGGTGTAAATATTTAAGTTAATAACACTAAAAATGCAATTTTAAATGAGTCATGTCAACTCATTTTACATTAATAATATAATCAATTCCAATGTTTAAATATTAAACCCTTGATTGCAAGTTAAAACACTTGCAATCATATCCAATATAAGATATGTTAAAATAAATTCTACAGCGCCAGAGGGTCGCAGTGTGCAGAAGGGAATCGTATGCCAGACATCTTTATCATCGATGTAATGATTTATGCTATAGTAGGCCTTCGACATTAAAACACGTTTAATCAAAGATTTGAACTGTAGTTCTGGCAAATCGGTAATCCTAGAAGGAATTTTGTTGAAGAACCTAACACTGTTTCCGATAAACGACTTGCTGGTTTTACTAAGTCTAAAGCCAGGCAAGACAAGCTTGTTCTTATTGCGAGTATTTAAATTGTGCACGTCACTTTTTTTATTGAAACTAATAATGTTCTTGCGTATATACATGATATTTTGGTATATATATAAGGATGGTAAAGTAAGTATGTTTATCTCCTTAAATAGATCCCGAAGTGACTCACGAGAACCCAGATTATAAATAGATCGGACTGCTCTTTTCTGTAATATAAAAATTGATTCAACATCAGCAGCCGATCCCCACAATAAAATACCGTAGGACATAATACTGTGGAAGTAAGCAAAATATACCATTCTAGCTGTAGCCACATCTGTCACCTGTCTAATTTTCCTAACAGCATATGCAGCAGAGCTAAGTTTTCCAGACAGTGCTTTTATATGGGGCCCCCATTGCAATTTGGAGTCTACTGTAACGCCCAAAAATACGGTTGATGGGACCAGATCTAATGCTCTACCGTCAAGTTTTACTTGTGTTTTTATATAGGTCACATTTGGCGTTGAAAACTTTATAAATTTGGATTTTTCTGCATTTAGGAGAAGATTATTGGCCGAAAACTAATCAGATACCTTATGGAGTATATCATTGGGTTCTATAAGATACCTATCATTCCTATTTACTTTGAGGTCATCAGCAATCAAGACTATGTTTGACATTGTATCGTTTATCATATATGGCAGGTCACTAATATAGACCAGAAACAGGAATGGCTCCAAAATTGTTCCTTGAGGTCCTCCCATTTTAACAAGTGAGCCCGTGGATGTGACATTATCAATTGCCACTCTTTGATCCCGATTTATCAAATTGGAAGTTACAAGATCTATAGACCTACCTTGGATTCCATAGAATTTAAGTTTTAGAATGAGTGTGCGGTGGTCCACGCTGTCGAACGCTTTGGACAAATCGCAAAATACGCCCAAAGCATCATGCGCATCCTCCCAGGCTTGGCTATCATATCGGCGGCATAGGTAAGCAGGTTTTTTACCTTCCTCGGGGGTCACGGGCGCGCAGATTGGGGAGTCTGCGTGCTCATATGGAGTGACACCAGGGAAGACGGTGGTGCGCACGTGGTCACGTGCCGCCACGTGCGCAGCACAGCGCACAGCGAGACTTGGGGGGGTCCTTTACAATCCTCCCGAGAAGTGCCTGGGGGGCGCCCTTTTTACAGCCACCTGCCTTCTGCAAGAGGGGGTGACCGCTTTACAGTCAACCCCTCCGAGATGTGCCTAAAGGCGTGGCACCTATGGGCGGCTCTAATGGGGTCATACGAGGTCCTGCAGCCCCCCTTCGGTGCCGAAGATGACCGCTCCAGTCGTTTTAGCCGGTAGGAGTTCGGCATACCCCTTTGCCCTTTGCCGGGGCAAAGGAAGTTCCATGTAGAATTTCCACTGGACACCAACTTAAAAAAATAAAAGAATAAAGTTTCCTACCTTCACTGAAAGTGGTATGAATTTATAAGTGTACATTTTTATCAGCTGAAAACTTGGTTAAGTTATTGTTTTAATGCTTGCTTATATATTATATGATGTTACGAAGGGTAGTTTAACAATTACATATACGACGAGTGCTATGATTTATTAGGTACCTACAGTTTTACAGTAAAAAAACCCATTTATGATAATCACACCACTTATAAGATTAGCCCCTCTACTCTCCACTTCAAGTAATGCCAATATTGCCAACCTCAATGTTTCATTAAAATGACAAAAAAAACTATTTTATATAGAAAAACAGCGTTGTCAATCACATTTTGGTATAACTAAGACTATATTCATAATTCCAGTCCTATAATGGTCCCTGACAACTAAACCAAGCTAACTCACTTCTTAACACTTAGCCGGTTAAAAAACGTTCATAATTTTAAAACAGAAACTTTGAACTACTTTATTCAAAAGGCACGCCGTCGCGTACCTTGACAGGGCCGTAATTTAGTAACTAAGTTTATAACGTGGACATAAAGCATAATTATTTTAGTCAACCACTAAAACAGTAGGCCCAACATATATTACCATGCCCTTGTATTCTCCCTAGAGTATATCAAAACCCAGACATGATCTACTCAAGACCCGGCTTGACATACTGCGAGGCCTTGGAATAGCAAACGATAGATCTATCTTAGGTGTACTTTCTGGAATAACATATCAGCTATTGGATCTATACAATTCAAGTATCTTCTCAGAAATATCTACATCCAAATTGGGTATGGATAATACGTGATATTTTTTTAAACTATGCCCCACACTTTGTAACGTGCGTCGCGTCGTAAGACGTAGTAGTCTATTGCTAAATTGGTCCTAATGACCACTACAACAGAAGTCCACAGGAAATATATCCGTCATCACCATGATTGTCTGTCGGAATGGTGAGTATCTCATCTCATAACTCTAACCATCCTACTATGGTAGTATATAGCACCAGCCCAAATATTTCAATTTAGAACTCCTATTAAGCACACGTTGTACCTATACACAAAGGTGCACGCTATGCAAGCGCCACGTGCGCATAGCATGCCGGCGAAGACACCACGTGCATGATTGCCTTTCCTAAAGTTACAGTCCTTTTTTTAAGTATGAAACGACTAATCTATAAGTATTAAGTATCGGAATAAAACTGAATATATGCGTTTTTTGGCAGCTGTACAGAAACACTTCACAACGACAGAAAAAATCACACGTTTGCATATTTATTAGTGCCGAAAATTGTGTCCCAAATAATTTAAAAAATAAGTATAAATATATAGTATGATCAAGACCCCTGAAATACACATCGGAGGAAAAGTAGAGTCATCAAATAAAAAATCTGTACCTACTTTAAATATTTTTTGTAAGAGTATCTACTTTTTAAATAGAGAGGCGGTTTTCACTACGTAACTGCTACATAGGCACGCTTCAGTTATAAAGGCGGCGTTATCCCACCCAACGCCTTACTAACTGCTTTCTATAAAGAAACCCATCTGGACGATATATCCCAGTAATGGTTATGGATCTACGGTCTTCGGCATTAACTATGTATATTGGGATTCATTTAGAAAATATAAAGTTAGTAGAATATAAACCATGTTGTTTTCATCTTTTTGAACTAATGTTAATGTGCTGATTTAAGAAAAACTATTCGACAAACATTCTTTTTTTTTTACTGATACCTACCTAACACTAGAGACCAAGTACCAGCACTACACCAGGCAGCATTACAATTGTTATGGGCAGGCGTGACGTCACGCTTACCACCAGGCGAAAGAGGTTCTCGTCTCGTCACTACCATAAAAAAACATACACAGGAAGTCATTCCACTCCAGTCGCTAAAGGATAGAAACGACAAAAAATGTAAAGAAATGCAATCCCTATGTAACTCCGATGTTATCCTCATTGGTTCAGCTTGATGCGAACCTTCTCTATTGCATACCTACAAATTAAGTGATAATGGCTAAATCTCAGTATTAATATACACATTATTTTAAGTTCGAATGAAATTTAGATTACCGTTTGTAAATTATCGTTGTCGCGTAGTGGTATTGCAATATACGACTGTATTAATAAAAAAACTCGTTTTAACTTGCAAAAATCTTTTGCATAATAACCGGTAATAACAATAAACGACAACGAATAATTTATAAATTGTGATTTGAATTGTGAAGGTAAATTAATTTTAGGGACAGATATTATCTTGTATCAAAAAGAGAAAGAAAAGTTATGGAGTAAACGTACAAATCCTTAATTCCAAATCCTACGTTTTTGGATTAGATTGATTATAAATTCAGCCGTAAGTGAAATGATTATTACAGATTTATTCATTATTTCACTCTTCAGAAATGTTCTTTTCACATTTAAAACCATATTAGAATAAAAATCATACGAATATTTACGTAGTTCGGAAGTCATTACTCAAGCCACACTATTCCCACTAACTAGTTCCCAGTTAACAGCGCTATCATCAGTCGGAACGCGCCTTTAAGTACTCAAACCCAGATATCTAGCTGCCTTAATTACATACGTGTAGGTCCAAGCAAACGTCGGGGTAATCAAAGAAACTTCGTTCGAGTTGTTAGAGTTTATATAATATCGATGTGTTTACGCCAGCAAGAGTTTGCGTGGCTATGAAAATTATGGACTGCACGCAACGTGAAATGCCTTTTCGCCCTCGCATTTGGCGGGTTAAGCTTATATTTGGTATAGGGGTGTTGATGCAATGTAAAGGATTATATGTGTGTCGACTAGTTCATATACATGATTGTAAAGATTGTGTGACAGAATATTTTAAGCGTGAGTTCCGTGGATTCCCGGCAAAGGCAATAGACCACTCCTCTTCAGCCTTGAGAGTCTTAAAAGGCAACTAAGAGAGATGATGGGTAGAAGCATCCTCCAATTCGCTAATACCAACTACTGCGATTATCTTCGGCCTATAGCATATAGTCTATAACGGATTATAGCAATTTCTCCTATGAACGCTTATGGTAGTGATCACTGGGAGGCCGACTTCTAAGCGCAATCCAATCCCTTTATGAAAGAAAAAAGAAGAAGCATACCGGATAAAACTTACAAATAACAATGGTAATAATTATGTAAACGTTATTAGTAACTGTCTTTTCATTATCTATCGATACTCCTCGGGTAGCAAAGTGAATTATCGGCAAGTAAAGTAAAATCTCGGCTCAGAATGCCACCACCCCATTTCATCCCGTGGGTGTCGTAAAAGTCGACTAAGGGATTAACCGGAGGATGGGCAGCAGCGTCCTTCGAGCACACAACAACTTAACTGCGATCGCCAACCCGTCTGCCAAGCGTGGCGATTATGGCAAGACCCCCACTGAGCACACTACACACCCATATCGGTTGTTGTGGTGATCTTTTGGGGAGGCCTGTCCAGCAGTGGACTTTATTCGGCCGAAATTATGAAAGTAAAACATTAATGGATTTTTATGCATCAATGGATGGAATCGAACTGAAGCTACAATTAATCAAACAAAACAGCGGAAGAATCTCACTAATATTATAAATAACGTAAGTTAACATTGTATTAATTGATTACTGAATGCTTAGATAATGTTTTGTTAAATAATCAGAGTAGTCTGTATAGAGGTACATAAGGTGGAGCGAAAAAATTGTTTTTGTTCTGCATTGTAATTAGTGGGGCACCTACAGATTCTGTATGTATGTATTTTTTATACTCTACGAAGTTTACCAAGCACTCACTCCTCTCTTATACATAGTATAGGTGTACCACTCGGAAGAATAATAAGTTTCCAAGCGGGCACAGCCGCGGAAACAGTTCAGCCGAAATGTTTTGTCTGTCCTATAATCACCCCAATACATGTATGGTATCTTACCTCTTATTCATTCTCACTAGAATGTATATCTCTAAAATGAAACAAATTAAAACACATCGATTTACATAACACGGATATATAACACGGCACATAACCATCGATTATGTAAATAGTAAATCCATAACAAGCCGGACAGTGATTGTATGCAGAAGAGTTAATTAACAGAGTGATCCAATAATCGAATCTCTCGGACACGAGGACCGCCGCTCGACCGTTATAATTGTATTTATTTTATTATTGCCGTACCATTGTTATACGGCCATAACAGAATAAATATTGATTTATGATTCTTCTAATTTAAAGTATTAGAAAGAAATCAACACCACAAAAGTATAATGAATAGACTATAAACTAAAGGCTAAAAAACTAGACGTTAACAGAAAACACGCGGTAGAAGTGAAAGTTTATATAGGGAATCGGGAAACTATATAGAAACGTGTTTTACCTCATTCTCTCACAGTCTAAACCATATAAATACCTTAAATAATTTAATTATAATTGTCTCTCTTTCGTTGCACATTTTGGTTTCATAAAATCCAATTTTCACTGTACCAAAAGGAGTTTCACTTCAAAAACCTACAACTCGGACCAACATTAGATGTATCCGGTATATCTAACATACACCTATTCTTCTCAATCTATGTTCGTGTTAGTACACCCACTACGTTGTCGCACGTTGGTTTTGTACCTTTGATGACTCAGAATAATTTTAATGAAGAAGTCACGAATAATATTCGTATACTCATCGTACATTGTGTTTTTAAATAAATCATCAAACAGAATATACGAATGCTTATGTGCAGCAGGGAGCACCGAGAAGCTGAGCAGCAAAATCGTTGATCCGATTTAACATTACAATAAAATAATACTCTATAAAAATTAAATTATTAGTAACGATTAGAAATATAGCCGTGTGGTGCCGGCTCAGAATACCACCACCCCCTTTCCTCCCGTGGGTGTCGTAAAAGTCGACTAAGGGATTAGCTGGAGGATGGGCAGCAGCGTCCTTCGAGTACATTAACAGCTCCACTGCGATCGCCAACCCGTCTGCCAAGCGTGGCGATTATGGCAAAACCCCCCAATGAGCCCACCACGCACCCATATCGTTCGTTGTGGTGATCTTTGCGGGAGGCCTGTGTCCAGCAGTGGACTTCATTCGGCCGAAATGATGATGAGAAATATAGGCTAGGATTGATGAAGATTCAACCACTTCATGCAAATAGCTGTTTGCATCGTCTGATCATAACAGCGAATGTTTATAAATTTTTGTGTTGCTAGTTCCGAATTACGCATAATGTATATTTATATAATTACGCATAATTACTATTTGCGTATAATGTTCATTGTTAAATTATACTATTAAGTTTTTAAGCTGAGTCTCAATAACAATTTAAGTCCCTAGACAGTCTGCAAAGAGGCTGGTACATAGTATAGCCTTATTTTATCTCATACTAAAACAAACAAGATTTTTGCTCTAGCCAATATACATTTATGTTAACAAAGTCACGGATTTAGAACATCTCAGATCTCCAGGGACAGTACTACTTCATTAACAATGCAAAAAATATATAACAAACTCTTTCTGCTTTGTCTTCCCTCCCTTTGTTCGGATTTTATAGTACGTTTGGCAGCAGAGAGGGTTATGGTGACCCACCGATTCACATAAATTTAGAATATAATTCCAACTTTCCACTCTTTATGGTAGTTAACTGTTAAATTACGTTAGATATATTATGGTTTTAGATACTAAAGGACGTCGCAGCAGTTCATAAGCCTGGATTAATAATTTGAAACAATCTTAGAGAAACTAGTGAGCCGTACTATCCTATGTAAATACATGGCCTTCTAAATTAGGACCTGTTTGGCGTGTTCATGTACAAGTTACAGCGAAAAAATATGTACGGTAAATTCAGTAGATACGCTAAATAAGGACAAGCCATAAGTCGACAAATCCCTAGAGATTGATGTCCCCCAACCATCATATTTCCTAAGCCCTCAAACACGTGCTGTTGCTTAATATTAACGTTTATAGGACGTATAAACAGAACCCACCCAAATTGGGGAGGTGGGACTAATTTAAAACATTACGCGGCGCCATGATAAAATGACGCCATTATGTGCTCAAAGGGTTGTGCACGAAAAAGATATTACACCAGCGAGACGTTGTGCCGGTCTAAATATAATAATTGCGTACTTTGCGGCAACGGTATATATGATACAAAGATTTCAAGTTCGACGATTCTCAAGCGAGCAGTTCTTTTGGTAAATTATTATAAAAAAGCCATAAAGTTACCGGCACTAAAACACACTTGCTTTAAAACTTATCTCGGTCTGGAAATTATCAATCAATTTTACAGCAGTGGAAGCTAAAAGCAGTTCATCAATAATAGTTTGTTTTTTGCTTCAAATTTATTGTGAAAATGAGACGGTCTCTATCTCCAATACCCTACATAACAGTATTTGCATTGAATTTCTATAGGATTATGTCTGTTTCCCAGCTGGGTGGACACTGTCTATATTAAGTGTATAGTCTATGGTGGACACATAATCAAACAGAACGCAGGTACCATATCTCTATAAAAAATTGCTGTATGCACTCCATACCATGCAATCTTGTAGTATTATCAAATTCATAAATACCGTCCATATAATATCATGATGGTCGAAGGAACCGGGCAAGTGCACTCCAATGGACCAATTTTCCTCATATGATAACATGGTGGAAACTTTAGGAGAAAATAAATTCATGCAAAATAGTTACTTTGGCCAACGGAAGACACTAGAAAACTAAAATTATTCAATCCATTATTTTCATTTCACTATACACTGTGCAAGTTATTACCCTTTCAAAATGTCACTTGCTCGTAACTTAATTATATTTGTACTTATGTTTCGCCTTCATAACGTCATGATATTACCTTATCACATGATCTTTTATACAGTCTCTCCCTAAGTACTTCCGAATCGTCTTCAATTATCATTATTTCAGGCAAAAAACGTTGTTGGACCAACGCCGCCCCCAAAGATTGCCACATCGACCGGTATGGGTTTGTGTAGTGTGCTCGTTGGGGGGTTCTGATCATCATCATCATCTTATCACATATTAAAATGTTACTCTGTTAACTCTGACAACCTGATCAGTACACTAGCAAAAGACCGCCATCATAAATGGAGGTTCGATTACCGCATCGGTGAATTTGACGGGGCGCGGGGGGGGGGGGGGGGGGGTAATTTGTCGCAAGTCTGAAATTGGATAAATATGCCCAGGCCTTCAAAATTTAAATTACAATTTTACAGGACAGCAAATAAACTGTTTGTCGATAGGTAACGCCTTTGTCACCGACGTAATAGCAATTATTTATACTTCTTACGAACACGTAAATTTATTCTTCAGGTACTAGTCGCAATATTCGTCAAATAAAGCCTATCTGACGATTGAAAAATTCAGTTGTTTGCTATTTGTCGAATAAACGCTATCTGTGTGTTTATCTGACGATTGAAAAATCGGCCCCAAGAAGAAAAACCAAAACAGTCAAACGTACATTTATATAAAAAGTTTATTACAAACAAAATGAAAGAAAATACATATGTATATATATATACGTGTGAGTGGCGAGTCACCGTCTGCCACAGAATTTCACGATCAAAGTTGAAAGGCAGACGCCGTTGTTCCCGTGTGGTGCCGGCTCAGAATGCCACCACCCCATCTCCTCCCATGGGTGTCGTAAAAGTCGACTATGGGATTAGCCGGAGGATGGGCAGCAGCGTCCTTCGAGTACATTAACAACTCAACTGCGATCGCCAACCCGTCTGCCAAGCGTGGCGATTATGGCAATACCCCCCAATGAGCCCACAACACATCAATATCGGTCGTTGTGGACATCTTTGGGGGAGGCCTGTGTCCAGCAGTGGACTTCATTCAGCCGAAATGATGATATATATAATCATTGACGGCACGGTTGGTGCAGTGGCTGATACAGTTGGCTGCTGCACTCCTGGTTGCGGGTTTGATTCCCGCACGGAACAAAATTAGTATGATCTGCAGGTACTTGTTCCGGGTCTGGGTGTATTGTGTGTGGAATTTGTATCTGTAAACGCACCCACGACACAGGAGAAATCCCTATTAATAGTTAATATAATACTATAATAATAATAATAAATTATGGCCGATCAGAGGGGGGCCGCCAGAGCTATATGCTCGAGGGTGGAAGTGTCTAATGGCGTAATAACGGGGAAACCCGCTCCGAGTCTTCGAGACGCGCGATGGTGAAACCGGTGCCGCACCTCTCTACACCCCTAGCCGCTCACACCGGTGTTGCTCCTTGTCGCCTGTAGTGGTGGCCATTTAGGGGGCCCATCTTGTGAGTGGCGAGTCACCGTCTGCCACAGAATTTCACGATCAAAGTTGAAAGGCAGACGCCGTTGTTCCCGTATTTATTAGTCTTTTTATTCCATGTAACACCCATTGCAATAGACCTTATCGTTATAGTTGCCATCTCATAAAATAGCCTTACACCACCGGGGACAATCCATGACTTCATTTTATAGTGCAGCCATGGAGAGTCCCCGGTTAGTGTCCCATTACATTTTAGATTAAAATTCTCTAAAGGGCCTCTGCGTGTTAGACCTATGTCCCCGCGTAAGCCTGTCAAAAGACCGGGTTCCCCCTTACAGGGGATATAAACCCGTGAAAAGAGAGACATAGAAATATTAATATAATAGTTTAAAAAATTAGTTGCTTATAAAATATCGTATTTCTACAGGAAATCTACAAAAATCACGGACTGTGGGGCGAAAATTTCGTGGAAAATATTAAAATCCAGAACCGAAATCATCCGGACATATTTTTAATATCCACCATCCGTAATCGAATGTTTTTATTAAAATATATTCATATCTGTATCGGAAATTCCATATTTGTAATATTCCATTGTTTTGTATGTTGTGTTATGTGCATGTGAGCGTTGGTGTGTGTGAGTGCGTGAGTAAACTCAGTAGGGCCAGTATCTCAGAAGTGAGTACCCAACGTTTTAATAATGTTTTACATTGATCAAGTAATGAGTAAATCTGATTTAGTTTGCTAATATTATTGTTTAATAAAAAAAAGTAACCCAATGTTGCCTTAAAATATTTGTTTTGCATATCTACACTTACAATATCTACTACGGTGCCAAAGCTCTAATTGAAATTACGTTTTATAGCACGCAAGAGAGTGGGATTTGCACTACAACTACTGGCCGGTTACAAGGCATCTCCGCGGTCGACTTTTACGACTTGCCTGCGAAAATATGCACCAGATCCCGGACTTGCTATTCGTTATTCCCATACATTCTACAGGTAATAATTATAAAAATAAACGTATTTTCATCATTGATACTTGTAAAATTTCGTCTTCGTCATATCAGCCCCTAAACTTCGACTAATGAACATGGGCCTCTTAATGATTGATTGTGCCTTCCATTGAGCGGTCACATAAGGCCACAATCATCACACTTGGCAGGCGGATTGGTGCTCGCAGCATGTTGTTGTTAGCACATGGGCGGATACTGCTCGCCATCCTCCCGAAATCAAACCTTAGTCGCTTTTAACGACACTTATGGCTGGAACAGGAGAGGAGGAGTAGGGGTGGAAAAATTACCAAGCAAGAATTCCCAGAAGTTCAAGAGAAACAAAGAAATTATTTAACTAATTTTAATTATTAGGAACATTACGGTAGAGGCGCCGTTGTTGATTACGGCGTAATTCATTCTCAACTTGTACTGAGGTAAGCATTACTTGAAACCATTGCATAATTAATTTACGGACGAGACGACAGAGGTCAACTTTTAATACAAAAACAAGGATAAAACAACTAAGTTTCCCGGTTCCTTAATGGGATTGTAGTTAAACCTTACCAACGTTGCTAAATATCTTTTTGGTTTCGAACTGTCGTCTTATTGAAAAGGGTAATGTAGTTTTAACGACAAACATGTAAGAAGATATTTGTAGATCTTCCACATTACATTGCCGACGTTGATTTTATTTAATCTGATCATACAGACAAAATCAGAGGCAAAATCTATTCTGTTGTTAACTATACGGAATAAAATAGATAAATAAAGAGTATATAGATAATTATAGAGTAAATCAAAATTACGGCAACAATTTTTATGCGTTTATTTTATAAGAATTTGGTAACATTTTTACTATAAACAATTTCGATTTTGATGACACGTTCAGCGCAATGGCTAATCGCTTTGCTTCCTGCCCTACCTGTTACGAGTTCGATCCCCACACGTCACTTATACTTGTATAGCCTACTGATAGCTGTTCCGGGTCTGGCGGTTGTGGGCATGTGAGATTTGTTACTGTAAACTGTACCCACGAGGAAAAATCCTAGAGAGCAATATTCAACGAAAATATATAAATTTTCCAGACCCACTCTACATCAAAGAAAATTTGGTAAAAAATTCCTACATGTACTCGTACATACATATATATAAACGAGCTATTGTTCAAGTTTTCCATTAAATTAGGTGCTTACGAATACATGTCCGCTTGAATTGACCTCTGTGGCACCTCATGCCCAATGAGCTGGGATAACTCGGTGGCATTGAACGAGACTATACGTTGCAAACAATAAATTTATTAATAACTTCATAATTTACAGCTGGTCTTCCAGATGCAAATTATTGAAGGTCGACATCAGCCAGTCTCCCTGACACCAACATTCATGAATTGCTATGAAATTTTAAACTCTACCTGTTAAAAACTATCTACTACTCTAAAACTTAAAAACTATATACTACTCTATCTTTTAAAAAGTAAATCGTCATAGAATACTGTGACAATCCAATTATGATAATAGATGGGATGATTCGTTGTTAATGTGTTAAACTTGCCAAAAGACATAGTCTGGTAAATATCTGGATCAGATAAACTTAGTTATCAACATAACAATGGGAGATCTTAAACTCAAGTGAAGGAGACAAGAGTTAGCATTAAAAGAAAATTATAACGATCGTTTAAAGTTTAATTAATTAAAGTAAATGATTGATTAAAGATTGTGAAAAGTGAACATTTTAATTCCTTTTTAAAGATTATTATTATTTTAAATTTACTTTTGGAGAGAAATATAAATCAGAGTGAGTACATAAAGATGTGAATGTGGCAAGTTACTTGCATTTTCATTTTCTATCTATGAGAATCTGAAGATTTGAAGTTTGTGCATACTTGAGTGTCTTAGGTTCGTATTACGGAACGAAACTCAAGCATTGATCTCAGTTTAAAACTAGTTTTGAGGTGAGCATTAATTTTAAATCGTCCCCAAGCATAATTTATTGAACGTATTTCAACTGAGTCGTGGCTTTATTCTAAATCGTCACTCAGTTATAGGCCTGTACTTGAGCAGAGATTTGAACTGTGACCACGTGAGTGTGGTCCGGATAGCGCTTGAGCACAGTTTTTAATGTCGGTTGTTTCTTGTGCATTGATTTTTGGTTACATTGTTGTTAAATACAAGCTAAGTTGTTTTTGTAAGTATCCCTGCAATGATATTATATATTAATTTATCTGTAAAATGTAATCGAATGGAAGTATATATTTATCATTAAATGGATATTTTTGGAGAAGTTGACGATTACAATGATTTATTTAACGATGATTCGAAAAGAAGTTTGTTCTTTACTGTTCCTCTCAGATGTGTATGAGATGCAGGACTTATATAATTGAATTTTTTAAATGATGTAGTTTCATGTTGAAAAATTGTGAAAAATGTCATACTTTCTTTTCTTTAACTTTCTGGAGCAGCCACCACGATATCACAACAGGTTATAAATTAATTAAACTAAATTTATTTATCATCATAATATCTGTTCAAGTATTCAATGACAATAGGCGCCATCGCCAACAAGCGTTCCTTTATAGTTTATACTTCAACAACATTCATCTTGTTAAAGTATATAATAGTAGACTGTTATACAAGGAGCTAAAATTACCCATTATATATGAGGTAGTTTTACTCCCGAGCTTTACCGAGGAAGTAAAGAGGAACGGAGTTTTAATGGGTTTTTACCGCCGTGTATTACATTCTACTTTTTACTACGATTGCGAGAAAATAAAATGATCCAATACAATATATATGGTTTATTTAAAAAAAAAAAAGTACAATTTGTACAATTCTGGATATTTAACGAGAAGTTTTTTCCCGGTAACTTAATTTCAGTCCTCTGTGAAGATGAATATTGAGTTGTTCCGGAGTTCTCAATCAGCTAGCACTGATTGAGAACTCCGGAACTCACTAATATGCGTATCAGATCATAGTCTCATGAATCAGAGGCAATCACCCCAAATCGTTTCCTTAACAAACAGGACTACCAACAACAGGACCCCGCAACAAAGCTGCCCGGAGGAACTGGCAAGCCAGGCACTCACCGACCACATCTGGCAACGCTGGCTTCCGCAATATCTCCCTAAGTTGACACTTCCGAGAACTTACCTCTTCTATAAAAGAATTCAGTTCCTATGCCTTCTTATCAGATGAAAATAATTAAGTGAGCTTTGTAACGTTAAAGACAAAACATACACACACACACACTGTTGAACACACTGTTTTAAAACTAATAATTTCAACAGTAAAGTCTTCTTCTTCTTCTCTTAGATAATGGCTTCTGTAGAGTATCTTCCACAATTTCGCCAATGTCAAGTATAAGACAACATCGTACGGTGGTAACATGAATATCTTTACATATTCATAAAATATTGATCAAAAATGAAAATAAATCTAAAAAATGTGTCGGCAACGTCGTACGGTTCAATTGTTTCAACAGTAAAGTCTTCTTCTTCTCTTAGATTTTTTTATTTTTGGGACAAGCCCGCCTCACTTTCTCAACCACTGCAACCCCTGTAAGCCAGGATCTACAATGGCGACCACCGACCAGTGAAGGTCGGTGTGTCCCAGAAAATGAATAACTGTCTTTGAACCCGCAACGAAATTAATCAGAAAAGAAAAAGGAGGAGTAGAAAAGAATATACGTTCCACTTCCCTCCATAGCAAGCAGGAGACAGAGAAAACACTTGGCCATAGGCACAATAATTGGGAGTGTACAACTAGGATAAGCCTAGTTGCCAAGCACCACGGATACCATTTTTTTATAAATATTTAATTACGGGTCCTATGTTGCGAGTTATTGTGACTGATTCCAATAGTAGGTATGGCAAAAACGCCTGAACGCACGGAAATTCGTCCTAGTTGCAAAAAGGTCTGTGTAGTAAACAACTCCGGGTGTAACTTGCAAGCTGTCAAACATATTTATTTATTTATTATACTCTTTATTGTACACCAATCGTTAAAGGTAATAAATATAGTAGTGCTTATAAGTATATTTTAGAGTACACTATATTTTAGAGTACAATGGGCGGCCTTATCGCACTCGGCGATTTCTTCCAGGCAACCTTACGATGGAGAAATACTTAACTGGATAATATATGCGGCAGTTGATGGTGCACACAGATACATAATGAAATAACTAAATTACGTATACTATACTAAATATATAAATAATGGAAGATTATACACAATATGGATATATAAATACACAAACATTTATATATACACATATACAAATACTTTTTAATTTATTCGACAAAATATCGAAAAGCAGTTACTTCAAATGTAATACTTAGTAAATTCTAAGCAAAAATAATCACAGTGACAAGTAATGTTCCCTCACTAGTCTTTTAAACACTGATATTGACTGAGCTCGTCTTATTAAAACTGGTAATGCATTCCACAAACGAGCGGCCTGAACCGTAAAGGAGTTATCAATAAATTTTGTGGAATGCATTGGCATTTTAAGTTTTAGGTCTTCTGGTGATCTTAGAAATTTTGTATGAGTGTCACCGATGAACTCGAAGCGTTTTTTAAGGTAAGAGGGAGTGGAAGGAATGAATAATACACTGTAAAGTAACGAAAGAATATGAGTATTCCGACGAAGGCGAATTGGTAACCACTTGAGCTTAGTGCGGAATTCTGAGACATGATCATATTTTCTTAAACCAAATATAAATCGTATACAAACATTTTGAAGTCGCTCAAGTCTTTCAAGTTGTTCCTCTGTAAGGTCAAGATAGCTGGCATCAGCATAATCGAGGATAGGAAGGAGAAGGGATTGTGCAAGCGCAATTGTAGTGGTAGTAGGAAGTAAGTTGCGTAATCTTCTCAAGCTGCTTACTGAAGCAAATATCTTACGACTTACTTCTTGTAGATGAGCAGTCCAGGATAAATTCCTATCAATGACCAACCCCAAGTTCCTAACTTTATCGCTAATAGGAACTGAAGTGCCGTCAAATGAAACCTGAGGAAGTGTGGTCCAGTTTATTCTAGATATCATCCTGGAACTGCCCACAACAATGATCTGTGTCTTCATAGGATTAACCTTTAGTCCATATATATTACTCCAGTCACATATTCGGGCTAGATCTATGTTAATTGTGGCAACAGCGTCAGATAGATTTACAAGAGGAGCTTGATAATAAATCTGAAGATCATCTGCATAAAGGTGATAGGAAGAAAGTAATTGATTAGAGATAGAATTTATGAAAATTGCGAACATTAGAGGAGATAAAACGCCGCCCTGTGGTACGCCGACAGTGATATTCGACCATGAAGACGAGATATCTTCAATACAAATACGTTGTCGACGACCAGACAGGTAACTACGAAACCAGTCAATTGCTGGTCAACATAATATTGCGTTCATCTTGCCAAAGAACACACTCCCACAGAATATGATGTGCAGGCTGTTCATATTCACACCGGTGTTGAACATTTGCAGAATGGTGAGACAACAAGCTTGAAGCTAAATAATTTACTCTTAAAGTTACCATGACCGGTGAGAAATTGAGCCACGCAATGATCGACTTCCAACCATGCACTTGCCAGCCGCTCTCGAACGGATGGAAAGAACTGGTATAGGTGACGGCCCTTAATAGATGTGTCCCACCTGCATTGCCATTCGGCCAAGATTTCTTCCCAAACACCAACCAGCCTGTGGTTTAAACAGTCTGCAGATCCTAACATTATGGCTTCTGTAGAGTATCTTCCACAATTTCGCCAATGTCAACGCGATAAGGCAACGTTGTACACATGGCTACACATCAGGCTATACCGGGCTATAAAAACCAGTTTACGCTGATCTCTTATCATACCGAAAGCCTATATAATGCGAGATCGGCTTATCATCATTTCGGCCGAATGAAGTCCACTGCTGGACACAGGCCTCCCCCAAAGATTATCACAACGCCTGATATGGCTGTGTTGTGGGCTCATTGGGGGGTTTTGCCATAATCGCCACGCTTGGCAGACGGGTTGGCGATCGCAGTTGAGTTGTTAATGTAATCGAAGGACGCTGCTGCCCATCCTCCGGGTAATCCCTTAGTCGACTTTTACGACACCCACGGGAAGAGATGGGGTGGTGGTATTCTGAGCCGGCACCACACGGCATAGCCGGCACCACACGGCATAGCATCGGCTTATACTGGAATTGTATAGCTTGATGTGTAGCCGTGTGTACGGTGTTTTGAATAATGAATCTTTACATATTCATAAAATATTTCTCAAAAGTGAAAAAATCTATAAAATATGTCGGCAACGTTATACGGTTCAATTGTTTTTCTCGAATTTAATCAACAGTAAAATCTCTAGGGTCTTCTTCTTCTTCTTCTCTTAGATTATGGCTTCTGTAGATTATCTTCCACAATTTCGCCAATGTCAAGTAATAAGGCAACGTACGGTGTTTAGATTAATTAATCTTTACATATTCAATAAATTATTTCACAAAAATGGATAAAGTCTAAAAAATATGTCGGCAACGTCGTACGGTTCAATTGTTTTTTCCATCTCTTCTTCTTCTCTTAGATGATGGCTTCTGCAGAGTATCTTCCACAAATTCGCCAATGTCAAGTATAAGGCAACGTCGTACGGTGTTTAGAATAATGAATCTTTACATATTCATAAAAAAATTCTCAAAAATGAAAAAAATCTATAAAATATGTGGGCAACGTCATACGGTTTTCAATTGTTTTTCCCTTTTCCATCTCTAGGGTCAATATTCTTCTTCTTCTCTTAGATTATGGCTTCTGTAGAATATCTTCCACAATTTCGCCAATGTCAAGTTTATGGCAACGTCGTACGATGTTTAGATTAATAAGTCTCTACGTATTCATAAAATAATTCACAAAAATGAAAAATTCTAAAAAATATGTCGGCAACGTCGTACGGTTCAATTGTTTTTAAAGGGTCAATATTAATATTATTAATTCTTTGACTGATATTGACAGAATTGTCGACACCGGCACAGCTTGCCATATTGAAAAATTGAATTGAATTAAGTCGTGTGCGTAGATAGAGTATTGACTCAGTCTACGGTCGCGTGAGTCTCCTTTTTCTGTCATCTGTGACAACTGACAGTGACAGATTAGTAATACTACCAACATAACTCGCGTTTTGTATGTTCAATCAATAATTTGAAATTCACATGTAATTTATAAACTGCGTGGAAGGATAGTTTTAGTATTAATAATTAATAACTAAAAATAATCAATAATGGTTCGCAGGCAACGTGAACAAAGCACCACAGAGGATGAAATCGTAATTGGTAAATACTCATCTTTGTTCTGTTGACATTACCAAACGCTCAAAGTACCTACTAATAAATACAATGATAATTTATAGACGCACCACCTCTGAAAAAACATAAAAGACACAAGCATAAAAAGCATAAGAAGAGAAAAATAGAAAATGAGTTCGAAAGCGAGTCTTCGATTGATGTATCGTACGAAGACGCGATGGACAAGTCATATAAAATTAAGGTAAAAGGACGAGATGTACCGGGGACGTCTGCCGCAGATTTGCTAAAAGCGCAGACTATGAAGTCGTCATCTGACTCTCGAAGGTCAATACCGGGCTCGTCATCGAGCACCCCACCAAAGGCATCTTCATCAAAGAAAAAGAAGAAAGGCAGGGAGAGTGGCACTTCAAGTGAAGAAGAAAGATGGCTTGATGCTATAAAATCTGGAAAACTAGAAGAAGTAAGTGATATCAACATCAATAAATACAATCCGTATTAATATTACCGTGATCAGTTTTGCATGTGATATTATTTTATATTTGTGATATTTTCTGTGAGAAATATTGAATGGTTGAATGTTCCTCTTAATAATGTAATAGTATCGCTGATATATCATACCAGTCAAATGATGTCCAGTGCTGAACAAAGGCTTCCCCATAGATTTCCATATTTGTGTCATCATTTTGGGGAGAATTTTCGTAGGAAGTACTCACCATACTTGGCAGGCGGGTTGGGGAGCACAGAATGGTTACGGTTCCACAGAAGGAATGCTGCTACCTATCCCTCTGGTCACTTATGGCCGAAATCAATAATCAATCGACTCCAAAATCTTTGATTCCACATTATCTATCTTAATATTCAATATGGCTGTTTTTTGTGTTAAATGTGATTGTAACACTACAATAGATTAATTTCTCAATCTAATAATTGAAGATAAAGAATTGGTTGATTATTAATTTTGGCCGTTTGTCGCCTTTTACGACATCCCCAGGAAGAGATGGATTCATTGTGTAGTGGTATGTGTACCAAATGTACTTCTTAAATAAAAACGATAACTAGATATTTACAATATATTTATATTTGATGGTGAAGGCTCTAATACAACATTATTGTTAACCTCTCAATGAGCCATGAGCTGCGAGACAATAGATTTTTTATTGTGTCTGGCATTGTTCCTTTTAATGAGTTTGAGTTAATATGATTGTCACATGATCAATTATATTTGTAGGTTGATGAAGAGTTAAAAAAAATTAAACCAAAGGACCCAAAAATGATGACAGCAAGACAACGAGCTATGTATGAACGAGGCACAGACAAAGAAACTAGTCCTGGGGGAGAAGTGCTGCTTGCACTGCCATCAGGCTACAAAGAAAAGGTTATGACAGAAGAAGCAATACAGAAAGCTGCCATTAAGTCACAGAAACGTAAGCAGATGGCTGATGAAAAGAGGGAGAAGGATAAAAAGAAAACAATGGACAGACTTCTTAAAAAACAAGAATCTAAATTAAAGAATATGTCAAAAGGAAGACCGGCTAAGAAACTAGAACCAATGATTGTTTACAAAAACAATAACAATGAAATCTCATTATCATTACCACCTGGTGTTCCATTCCCATTGGAAAAAAAAACTTCCATTGATCCTCCAAAACCAGTCAAATGTGGTGTAAATGGATGTGACAATTTAAAAAAGTATAACTGTTCAAAAACAGGGATTCCTTTGTGTAGTTTAGAATGTTACAAAAGAAATATATTATCTACTCAATAAAACCATTGTGCTTACTTTATTAACAACACAGTACTCCCCACACTAGGATTTCTACTATACAGAAAAAATCTTTAGTGTGGGAGCAATGCAATAGCATGAGGACAATTTACGACGGCATGTTGGGCGCAGTGGTTAGTTGCTTGGTTTTTAGTGCTACATGTTGTGGGTTTCATTCCCAAATTTATTTATTTACTAGCTGGGACCCGCGGTTTCACCCGCGTTTAATTTAAAACAAATTTGGAGTACTTCGACATAGACACGACATAGAATATATATATTGGATTTCAAGGGTTTTATGCGCGGAACCCTAATTACTTTTCTAAAATAAAAGTAGCCTAAGTTATTCCTTATAACATCAGCTATCTGCTAGTGAAAGCCCCGTCAAAATCGGCCCAGCCGTTTCGGAGATTACCCGGAACAAACAGACAGACAGACAGACAAAAAATTGTTTTTTTGTTATGTGTACCGTATATACTTGAATATGCATTTAGTAAAAAGCTGTTATTTTGACATTACAAATAAAGACACTTCAATTTTATTTATTTGTATAGATTTATTAATAAATAAATAAATGTTACAAATATTTCCATGACCTATGGATAGTTTCTCTGAGTTTGGTATTTATATATGTAACAATGGTAAAAAAGTTACAGACATGAATGGTTGGCGCAGTGGCGATGCAATTGATTTCTGCGCTACATGTCGCGGGCTCGACCCCGCCAGCAACAAATATTTGTATGATCTACAGGTAGTTATTTCGGGCCTGGGTGTTTGTGCATGTGAGATTTATGTGTGTAAACTGTACCCACAACAGGAGAAATGTGAGTGTGGAGCAATGTTTAAAAATAAAAATAAATACATCTCGGTATTTGCAAACACTCGACACGCAGAGATCGAACGGGCGATCCGAAACACTGACAGCCAATTTCACTTCACTGACCATAACCGACTTATTATATTAATTGCTTCCACCTGCCACCGAAGAGAGATGAGATTCTACCGGGTAAATTCAAATTTGGGTATAAACCAGATGGCAGGTATTTATTTTTATAAGAACGTTATTTAAACACATTCGTAATAAGGTCTTATGATAATAAGCGTAGAAAAGCGAGCAACTTTCAAAATGTTGGTCGTTATTACGCCGCACCGCTGGATTATATCCAGGTATTTTCTCAAAAATGTGTAGTTATATTTGGGTATTTATATTGTTCACATTGCTTTAATACTTTCCGGAATCAAAATCAAACAAAAAGAGTACTAGTTGTAGTAATAGTAGATGCAAAGGGCCACACGTCGGTCGCCCTATTTAAGGGTTTGTTATTTTTTATTCCTTTGTTTAGAATCAGGCGCGGCTGCTGGTTAAACAGGTAAGAGATGCATGATTTTTCTTTTCGGCACGAAAAAAACAAACAAACGAGAAAAAACGAAAAAAAACTGTATTTTCCGTTTACTGTGATATATCTTCGTTCTTGATTGACCCTAGCTTGCCTAAAGGTGAATATTTTATAGGTACATATTTCTTCAATCAACGAAACTAGCTTGACGGCCAATTTAAAAAAACCTTTATTATCTTTCTTTTTGAGTAAGTTTTTTTCGATCGGTCGATATTTTCTTGAAAGTTTCGATTTTACATCTTTAATAGACAATTTTAGTGAAAGCTTTATGAAATTCCTGTCATACTATATAATTATGTATACTCTGTTTATTTACATATTTGATTACAGTTATACAATTTTGATGAGCCTTCTAATCTAAATATGCATTCTAAAGAATCTGCACTGGTCAGTATCAGACTTGTTGACAGAGTTGTTGCATACAAAAACGAGCGCTTATTTTATTTAACGGTATTTTTCTTTCAAATAAAGACTATCGCTAACTTTATAAAATCCAATTATAATTTTGAAGTGTGTTTAGACTAATCTATGCACAAAATTTATAGGCTTAAATAGGTCTAGTTTCGTTTGAATTAACATCTCTGTTTTCAGTTTTTGGACTTCACTCCTTAAGAATCGATTCATATGTATGAAAATTTATGACAAGTGAAATTATGTCGATCGTTAACTAAAATGCGTTACGTTTTTCTACGTACCTACCTTGAGCGCCTTCTGCGTTAAAAGTCATGTATGTGTCAAATATCGTTTGATGACAAAGTTTTATATTATTCCATTTAATATCATAGTTATTAATTATGAATACGCAGTGGAGTGATTAAATAAATAACAACGAGCGGTCACATGCCGCTCTCATGTAACGACTCCCAGCGACCTTCACCAGGTCATCTCTCCACCTCGTTGGAGGTCGTCCCACGCTGCGTTTTCCGGTGCGCGGTCTCCATTCGAGAACCTTTTCGCCCCAACGGCCATCAGTTCTACGAGCAATGTGCCCCGCCTATTGCCACTTCAGTTTACTAATCCTTTCAGCTATATCGACAACTTTAGTTCTACGGATCTCCTCATTTCTGATTCGATCTCGTAGAGAAATACCAAGCATAGCATAGAACCATCTGGCTTGCCGAGCAAGCGGTGGCAATTGTCGTGGCCAAAATCCACGCTCTGGCTCTGCAGATAGCGCCTCGCAAAACCGAGACACTATGGTTCCACAAACTGCCGTGGAGCAGAGAACCACCCAGTTTGAGGATACGCCTTAGTGACGCGCAAATCAGGGTGGGCCAGTACATGAAGTATCTGGAGCTCAACCTGGACAGTTGTCGGGGCTTCGAAGAGCATTTCGCGGGTCGTCCCTCGTCCCTCGAGTCGAGAAGGTAGTGGGTGCAATACACCGGGTGCTGCCCGCGGAAGGAAGATCGCCGTTTCTACAGGGGGGTCGTCCGGGCCGTGGCCCTCTACGGGGCCCCTGTATAGTGATCCCAGCTGTCAGGCGTCCAGCACTGCAGAAACAAACTTCACTGTCTGTAGCGCAGAGTGGCTATACGGATCGCACAGGGATACAGGTCAGTGCCTTTTTTTTATTGTTAACCAGTGGAAATTATTCATGTACTTCCTTCGCCCCGGGGAAGGGCGAAGGGGTATGCCGGGCTCCTACCGGCTAAAACCACTGGAGCGGTCATCTTCGGCACCTAAGGCCATTATTTTATAGAAACAATAAAAAATAACAAGTATAGAATCTAACTAATCTACACGAAACCTAAGTTTCCTTCATCCTATCCATCCATAAGAAACCTGTCGCAGGTTTTCGCGATTATTACACGTTATAATTTAATTAGAATGTATTATCTACAAATAAATAAAATTGAAGTGTCTGTTTATAATATCAAAATAACCGCTTTTTACTAAATGCATATGAAAGTATATACGGTACCAATAACAAAACATTTTTTGTCTGTGTCTGTTTGTTCCAGCTAATCTCCGAAACGTCTGGACCGATTTTGACAGGACTATCACTGGCAGATAGATGGTGTTATAAGGAGTAACTAAGGTTACTTTTATTTTAGAAAAAGAATTAGTGTTCCGTGCAAGGAAACTAAAACCCATGAAATCCAATATACAAGGTCTTAATTTAATAGTCCACGATATTTTGCATGGCGCTATAGTGAACGATGAAGATAATGTAGGTATAAAAAAAAAACTTGTAAATTTGCTGTTCAAAAAATTATTTTATTAAATCAATTATTTCGTTACTTCCTAGTTCTCTTAGTTGTGATAATATTCACATGCATCTAATAAGACAATGGCGGACAGGGCTGGTTGACTGATTTAGATAGTCTGTAACGTTAAACAAAACAGATGGCGCATGGTAGCGACATCACACAAAAGAAAGAAATTGATTTTTTTACCATGAGTTTTTTTTGTGTTCGGTACATCATCTTAAGCATTTACTGAGGCACCATGCAAAATATCGTGGATTATTAAAATAAGACCTTATATATACTCTATATGTCAACTGTTTATGCCGAAGTAGGTACTCTAAGTTATTTATAAATAATCCAATTTAAATATGACGGTACGGTTGACGCAGTGGTCGATACAGTCGACTGCTGCGCTCCGGGTCGCGGGTTCGATTCCCGCACGGAACAAATATTTGTACGATCTGCAGGTAGTTGTTCCGGGTCTGGGTATATTGTGTGTGGAATTTCTGTCTGTAAACGCACCCACGACACGAGAAATCATAAATGTTAACGGTTAAAAAAAATACAAATACAAACACTTTTTAATCAAACGGCGGTGAAACTGCGGGGCCCAGCTAGTATTACAATAAATTTTATTGTATATATTTAAAAGCGTTCTATTATAACAAGAAATAAAACTATTGAAGACAGCTATACAATGAGCATATTATATTATGTAAGGATATAGTAAGTGTATATACAATAATCACCAATCTTCATTCAACTGTTACTTTCGTAATGAAGCCAGTTTTACGATGTACATACTTGGAGTCCATGCTCAATCTTCTTTTGAACAATAACCAATTATTTATTTTATTATTTTAAATACCTACAATCAATGTATTAGCCTCTACTATACTTTGTGTCTAACTATTTCTTACTGGTGCTAGTTACTTGTAAAATGAATGCATTATATAAGATCACACACACCTACAAAAGTACGACGCAATAATCTTTATTTAATCTTAGTACTTCCGATACGCTTTTTAAATATTTTTGACACAAGTGACATATCTGACGGTGCTTAAACAAAAATAATAGAAGTTATGGATTACACGTGATAACTCATGAATCTAGTAAGATTGCAGAGCATACCTTCATGTAGGAAACCAGTAATCTTTTGATTTTGTACTTATTCTTTTTCCCATTGTAGAAGTCCAAAATATTTATTAAGTAAGAACGAAAAAATTCAAAAGGCTTATTAATAAATGTTTCATTAGTGTAACGTCAGACATCAGCCCATCTCCTTTTAATATTTATCAAGAATTACAACTAGAAGATCGATTGGGTATATGAGACTTTCGTTATCCGAATCAATTTCGAAAAATTACTTTCAATTATATTACGGGATGCGAAAAACGGGGATGCAACGCTAGCGAGAGTTGTCAATAAATTATTGTACCGTGCACCTCTACCCACGCGAGTAGATTTGGATAGATGTTTTCCGCCGAGCATAGAAAGCAATAACATTATTGAAGCAAACAAAAATGTGTAGTGAAACAATGTTATGTGTCGACGGTAATACTTTTTTTGTGTATTCTGTAGGGCAAAATGCGCTGGAGCACCGGCTCCATATTACAAAAAAATAAATATGGAGCAATAAATCGGACTCTGTATTAATCTGAATCAGCCCAATACGTTTGCATAATATAGGTACATAATACAATTATTACTTACTATAATTACTTATTACAATTATAATTCTCAATCAACAAGTCACATTACCTATCTAATTTGGCTAAATCATACACACCATACCTACCTAACTCTTAAGGCTTTAGAACAACTTTAATTTACTATTGAAGTCTATTTCAAGTGTTATATGAATATTTTGTCACAGCCATATTATTAAAATTGATTTACTATAAAACCTAGCGATATTATAAAATACAATTTATTGTTAATCAGTTACATTTTTTATAATAAACAAGCAACTTTCAGACATCTACCACCAGTACTACAACTATCACAATTTCGCGAACTCACGGCCGAAATTAATAATCAATCTAATCCAAAATCATTGGATTTGTGATCGAGGTTTTATCTATTTATGTGTTAAATGTGATCATAACACAAAAACAGATCAAGTTGCAAATCCAAATCAATCTAAAGATTTTGGGTTAGATTTAGATTTTTTATACGAAAAGGAAAACATTTGATTGATCAATGTTTGCGTCAATGCAATCTGGATTGATTTCGAACTTGGTCTGTTTTGTGTTATGATCACATTTAACACAAAAATAGACTAATCCCCAAACCCAAAATTTTGGATTGGATTGATTATTAATTTCGGCCGTTAGAGTATGTACTTCAAGGAAAAGGAAAACAGTTGATTGATCAATGTACTTGCGTCTTTACATCGACCATGTAATTTTCACCAATGCTCGTTTTTGTTCTCGATTACAATAACTCTCTTAACTCATTGTTTTGTAAAAAATGTAATTGTTTAAAATAAGTTGTTTACTCTAGCTGCAGTTATTATAATAAAACGATATTGATAATAACGCTGTGTATTAGCGACCCACCCTTGCCTCGCTCAGATATGAAAGTCGACTGCCCGGGCATTACGTCAGTCACACTCACATGTCAGCAAATGTTACATACTTACAACACATTAATAAATTATACAGCAAAACCTATCTATTTGTAGAAACAGGACCAAATCTAGTCTTCTTCCTCTTTCGTGTGGTTAGTGGCCATCAAGGTCGGATCCATGGGGGGCACGGATCTCCAAAAACTGTAGGATGCAGTTGCCTTAGGCTTACTAGCAACAAAAATGTATGAAAATCTGGACATGAGACCATCCTTGTATCAGAGTTGTTCAAGCAGCCCAAAGGCCCCTAACTTGGCTCAACGACTGCCCTCTAACGACAACTGGGACAGACGATTTTGCGTGCCCTCCGAAGCATGGAGACGCTTAGTTCAAATAACGTTAATCACTGAGTGCAGTTACATAGCCAGTTGGCAAAAGCGCCTATGAAAATACCTAGTCAAAAATACATGACTCCTGTAACACAGATATTGTACCTAGCACGGGAGTCAGGGCCTCACTACTTTGTAATCAATTTTTATGCCAATAAAGAAGTATTATTATCATTATAGTCGTTTTTGATAATAGTAGATTGAAACACTCTCATGGGACTTCAATTTATGTTATGTAGTTATACCTTAATTTACAGTTTAATACACTCAATTATATGGCAATGAGGTCACAGTTCTTGAAGGCAGTGAAAGCAGTAACCTTACATTTCTGTTTAAATTAATAATTTACAATTATTAAAAAAAATCCAATGTTATCACTAGGGGGAAGGTAGTATTTATATTGAATTATGAGCTTCATAGATGCACCAAGAACAAGATTTCTAATATTAGACAACATTGATTTGGCAAATCACTTGAGCTGTGTATAATAAGCATAAAATTACTTTTTATATTAGATTTACAACATAGATGTACTGCAAAGCTTGTACATATTGTTTTACATACAATTTATAGATAGTACATTAATCTATTTTACAGCTGTGCAATCATCTCATGGGACATTAATTAATGTACGTATTCACATATCATCACTGCTAAACACTCTTTCAAGCCTGCTATGAAAGGCTCCTTTCTATTTATATGTATGACAAGTTTATGCATTAATAATCGCATCTCAGCATTTACACTTAATAACTTTACACATGAACAACAAATACTGTTGAATTTGTCATTTACATAATATGAATCATTATAAACTAGACATCAACCACATTGTTTTACTATACACTATTATGGGACTGGAATATAAATCTAAAGCCGGGTATGCTGCAACCAGTTTTTTGTCAGTAATGGTCCTAGCATATTTTTCTAATGAAATGGGGATGTGACCTAAATGTCATGTTGAATAAAAATGTGCTAAAATGTTATGGATTACATCCCCGCATCACTTGGGGGATTGTGAATTTTTATTCAACCTTACATTTTGTACATCACAAACAGCTCTTGAATTTGTTTTTCATTTTTAGTGCTACCCATACCACCAGTATTTCGATATTTAAATTAATGTGTTCCAATAAAAAACCTCTGGTCTGACATTGTACCAATTTCTTTTTCTTGTATGGATAATAACTTCAAACATCAAATGCGTCTTCCTTGGCCAAACTTGGTTTAGGTATTAAGAAAAGTTATCTAACATTGGTCACGAACTTGTTGTTTAGAAGGTTGCAGCAGTCTGCTATTTTAAGCTAACATGTTTACTTAACAAATTTTATAGATTTTGGTGCAGCAGACCCACCTATTGATATGTACATTGTATCATATTTCACATTATTAATGTCTTATATTTTGTATTTAACATCATCTGACATAATTTACTCACTAGACACATATTATTAGTAGAAAGTTGTCCATAGTAAGATCCGAGTGTATTTCCAAAAATGCTTCATGCCATTATCACTCCTTCTCAATCAAGAGAGCCATAGAAGAGGTCTAAATTACAAATATTGAAGGACACAGCTCAGGGGTCTACAGACCTAAGCAAGGCAGCCAGCAAAATGGCAAAAAGAAGCCAGCTTGGTATCAGACATTAGTCCGTTTTGAGCTTCGAAGGCGTGCCAAGCCTGACTGTAAACGCTAAGATTGATTATTCTGCTTATTTGACCTTAGTCGTGCAAGGCCAGAACGCTCCTCTTCCTCATCACTAGTGCAGGAGAGACCGCCAACGGCGCCGCGGGATGACGTTGCCTGTATTAAATCTTGATCAGGTCCATTTCTACTCTCATACAATAAAACTCCCAAAGTCTCTTCATAAATTCTTGCCTCAGGGAATTCAACTTTTGTGTGCTTTTTGTCAGTAGCATACACAATAGATGTGCAGCAGACTTCAGCACATTTCTTACCATGTCCAAAAAATGACCAGCAGCAAATCTCATTTGAACCGATCACATCCTTTATGAATAGCACACGGCCACTAAAGCGTAGAGAGAGCTTATCAAACAATTCAATATTTTTCAACAAGTTGTCATCTGATGTGCTTGTGTAGGAATACTTGTTATTGTGTCGGTTTATCAAGAGTTTTACGACAGGCTGAAACATTAATATTATCACTATAAAAACATACCTATATGAGAAAGCATACTATTTTATGCATTTGATCTATATGAAACCCTAGAATTAAATTAATTATTAGTTAGATATAAAACAGAATGAAAGACGATATCTCTGCAGAATGAAAGAGTATATATCTGCAGAACAAAAGATTCCCAGTATCTCATTACAGAAATATAAATTAAGACTAGTTGCCCACCCCAGCTTCACACAGGCAGATACATGCCAAACCCGATTGCAACGCCACCTACTGGGTCCAATTGTGAATTTTAATCATACCATACAACCATATTTTAACACACACATTCAGAAGAATTATATATATAAAGATATACCTTTGACGTTGACATAATAAGCAGCTGTTCCTCTTTATGTGATGTGATCAAAGGAACCCTACAGATAGGTTCTGCTTCTCTTTCCTTCTTAGCCAATGCCTGTTGACAAGATTCAGTAAGTTCTTCTATCAGAAAGTATTTAGCTTCTGCTAGCAGTTCCATGATCTCACGGTAACTGTCGGGCAAGGCAACTGTACCATCACGCAGGTAATTGAGTATAGTGCCGAAGTGCTTTCCACAGCGGTCAATTAGTATCCACCCTAAAACATAAAACACCGTTCTTAGACATTATTTCCTTTGCTTTGTGTATTCCAATTGATAAATGCGAGATTATCAAGGTATGTATTATTAGTGCATATACCTTCCGAATCTGTTAGTACTTCCATCCTACCACTGAACATCGTTCTCAACATGTTATCACTCTTGGTAAGAGTGCCGATAGTTGTATAAAACAGCGTACCACCCACGTTCAGCTTCACATACTGCGACGGGCTTCCTTTTATTAATGTTTTGTGATCGCCCGACATTTTACTAACTAAATATACGTAGGTACGCTGCTGGTAATACGAATTTCACATAAATAATTACACTCCCGACTACGACAATCTAATTGAAATATAAAATAATTCCTCTTATGTTTTTCCTTTTCCCCTACATATTAACAATCAATTCATTCAAAATAATTCACTAAAAAGATAACAGTTTAGACAATTTGTTGGAAGAGTTTAATTGAAAGGCAGAGGAGCAAAACCTCAAAATTAGCTTATGAGCATCTCTAATGTAGCGCTCGACGATTCGAATTAACATTATTTCTCTGTGAACTCACTGCTTCGAATCACAATTCTTCAAATCCGAGTTTCGTTTTACGTATTCGTCGGCGTCGCGAAATTGTCATGGTTCGTGTACCCGAATCAGCTCTATCGACAAATGACTCACTAGACTCCATGCCGCTCGCTGACTGAATGACTTGCGTTCCTATCCAGTATTTTTTGTTATTAATAAGTATAATAATCATGTTAAGTTGGTGCGATATGATATTCATAATTTAATACTTTATTTAGAATAATGAACTAGGTACCGACTAAACCGGGTTAACACTGAAATGACTGATTATGCTGATTTGTTATAAAAATAAATTTAATTATTAGAATAATATGTATTGGCATTTAAACCTAATATCTATTTGCATTAGAAGTAATGGAATCAAACAATAAATTAATTTAAAGGTCTTACTTACTACGCGTCGCTAGAAAAATTATCTTCACTTATCACTATTGGTGAACTCGTATACCGTGCTCAATTTTATGACTCGGCTCATTCATATGGGTCACTAAACAAATACTGAACTAAGTCAACTCGACTCTTAAGTTATAATGTAACCGTGCCCAACTTCGTGGCTCGAATCATATATTTGAACATAAGCGTTGCATTCACATCACGCGATTGCCGCTATCAATTGAATCTAACCAATTCGAATAATGAGACGAATGACGAAGAGTTGAAAAAAAATACGATACGTCTATCACTACTCGAATGCTCTACTAGCGATGTCCAATTCGAAATCACTTGAGCTACTCCAATTCAAATATATCGCTGATTCTAATCGAGTTTCTTCAAATCCAAATTTATTCGAACTGTGTATACGTCGTGCGGACTCCCGACCAATCATAGTACTCGCTCGGTTCGTTGCCGCTCGCTGACTCGAATGGCCCACCGTTTCTGTATAGTTACATTACTTTCATTAGTTAGAGTTGTAGAAAATATCAGATAACGTCCGTCTCAGTTGAAAGTTATTTTTATTATTAATAATATTATGGCGATAAATTGTGGTGGGATATTTTGTAAAAGTGAAGATGGATCCAGATTCCGCTCGTATTCATGCATCTATAAATATATAGGGAACACAACCAATTGAATAAACCTTAAAAAAACTTCAAATATGTAAACCTACCTACCTTAAATATTTATATAGGTAGGTAGGTTTACATACTCATCCAGTCACCAACAAGGTTCATTTCTTTGTAACCTAACTATATGATTACGATCTTCGCCAACTATCACCTATTTAAATACTTGGTTCATATGCCTCATCATCCCCCGAAACATATAAATCTTCATCATCATCGTATACAACAAATTCATCACACTTCACATTTTCTACTTGATCAGCAACTGGTAAAGTTCTTATTAAATGTCGAAATACGAACGTAAAGTTGGCGCCTTTGCTACGACTATGCCCCAAATTCGTTAATTTTCATTTTCTAACATTACAACGTTATCGCCCACATTTAATTCAGAGGCGCTTACAATGCTGATCGTAGTCAGATTTATTTTTTATTTGCTTATTTAATACTTTTTTAATTTGTAATTCATCATCACAAATGTTTCCCTTTAATAGATCGGGATGAACCGGTAGTCTTTATGTCCAGTGGAAATTCTACATGGAACTTCCTTCACCCCGGGGAAGGGCGAAGGGGTGTGTGTCCTCGTAAGATCACACTAGAGAAACCGGTAGTCTACAATTTAATCGTCGCCCCATAATTAGTTGTGCAGGAGACTTCAATCTTTCCCGCTGTGTATTTCTGTAGCTTAATAAATTTAAATAAAAATCTGTTTTACTTAATTGACCTTTTCAAATTAATTTTAACAGTTTGCACCGCTCTTTCACTCTTCCTATTAGACTGAGCATAATACGGAGAGGAAGTGACGTGATAATCTCCATACTGAAGCAAATATTTTAAAATTACGACAAGAATATTGTGAACCATTGTCGCTAATAATCGTATCCGGTATACTATACCGTACAAATTTATCTTTTAAAATACTGATTACCGAGCTTGATGAAATTATCAAGTATGCGACTTCTATAAAACCAAAAAAGAATCCACTAAAATTAAATAACTTTGCTTCCCATACTCAAAATATATCTGTACCAATTTTATTCCAAGGAAATTCTGGTATAGATACAGGAATCGTAGGTTCTCTACTAGGTATTTTTGAATTCTCCTGACACACTTACACTTTTTCACATAATTTTCTATATCTTTCATTATACCCTGCCAAAACAACACTTCCCAGGCGCATCTCTTGCAGTGATCAATTCCTAAATGCCCTTCATGAATGAGTTTTAACATATCATTGTGCATAGATAGTGGTATCAAAACTTGTATGTTTTTAAATATGATCCCATCCACAATATACACTTCGTCTCTTATAGACCAATAGTATGTTAAATCATTATATATATTAAAATTATCATGCTAGCCCTGATTAATTTACTTTAGCAACAATAATAAGGTTTTATCCTTACATGTTTCCTGCTTCACAAGGGTAAACCTATTCTGTGACATCGGCACATTTACTACAATTTTAATTTGGCTCAGGATGGCCCTGCTTATATTATCGCTATATAAATCAGTAAGAGGCGCACGCGAAAGTGTGTCGGGTGTGTAGATAGACTTCCCAGGCTTATAAGTAACAAACAAATCATATCCTTGTATTTTTAACAACATACGCTGTAAACGTGGTGGGACCGAGTCTAAAGAATAAAAAAAGTAGTTTCTAGCGGTTTATGGTCAGATTCTATAACTACATTGCTAACATTTCCTTTTCGATTTGTGCGTATCTATGTTGTGTATCAGTCAACGTCCGCGAAGCATACTCGACTGGTTGTCCCTCCTGCACGTAAACAGTTGTTTACACTGTCTACGCTCCTGTATCAGCACCGCGCCCAGCGCGATACTGCTTGCGTCCACAGATAATAATACCAGGCTACGAACACTATTGACAAAACTGGCGTCTTGCATATTGTTCTAATTTTTTGAATGCATTCTTATGTCCAACTTCCCAACTCCATGTAACATCTTTTCTTAGTAATTTCGTCAGTGGAAATATATTTTTGGAATAATTCGGTATAAATTTGGGAAGATAGTTTACTACTCCCAAAAACCTTTCTAAGCTTTTTCGATCCGTTGGTTTAGGCATGTTACATATCGCTCTTACTTTTTCGGAATCCATTTTCATTCCCTCTTTGATAAAACATGTCCTAAATACGTTACCTCCTGTACACAAATTCGACATTTATCTTTGTTGAAATTTAATTGATTTCCCGGGCCCTACTTAACAACGCTCTTAATCGCAAATCATGTTCTTCTTTAGTTGTTCCCTAACAAATTATATCATCGATAAAGGAATCCATACCCTCTAAACCTTCAAAAAAATTGCTTGATTTATGCATGAAAAACTTCAGGTGCACAATTTAGTCCAAAAGGCAATCGCAAATACTGATATCGGCCAAAGGGTGTACTGAATGTACATAGATCTGCACTTACATAATCCAATGTTACCGAACAAAATCCTGAGTTTGCGTCTAAAACTGAAAAATTCTTAGCACCGTACAGCTTAGTAGCTAGTTCACTTATTGTTGGCAATTGAAAATGTACACGCCGGATAGCTTTATTAAGCGGTCTCGGGTCTAAACAAATACGTAACTGGCCATTTTTCTTAGCAACCATTACTAGTGAATTCACCCAAGGAGATGTATGATTCACCTTTCTAATTACTCCTAACTCAATCATTCTATTCAACTCGTAACTTATCGCGTAATCCTAATGGTACTTCACGAGATGCACAAATCACAGGCATCACAGTTTTATCTACCACAATGTGGTATTCACCCGGAAACAGCTTAAGCCAATAAATAAGTCATGGTATTCTGTGAAGTTAATATTATTAATTCTAACTTAAAAAACCGTAAGACTAGCAAATCAGCGATTGCCGAACATATATTGCAATCAGGCACTGATCACTGACTCGAATTTTATCGTCCACAAGTCCTCTCCACCGAACGCCACTTCTATTCAAGGGTCATTCGTAAAGCAATTGAAATCAAGAAGTCTAACAATTTCAATCGAGAAGACGGTTTCAAGTTATCACCGGCATGGAATCCAGTGATTAAAATAACACAACCTCGCTATTCGCAGTCGGTTAATTATAAGGCCACAGTTAGTGTAGTGTGTTGCGGCCTTACATCAAATTAAGAAAAAACGGGGGTGGATTATCATAAATCTACCTCACAAACGGAGTGATCTCGCTGCATCTGTCTGCTTGTGACCACGATCGGCACGATCGGTGCAACCCACGGGCGGATTACGTAAGTCGCAGACGTTTTGCGACAGGCGTAAATCGTGCAGATGCCGCTCTCGATCTCTGACGCCTACTTTGTGGGATGATCAATTAACAAAAAATTGCATCCTCGCCTTTCAAGTTCAGGCGATTTGTACCGGTGAATCCTTGGCTGCACGATAGCTTCTGTCGCGTCTGCTGTCGCTATTTTTAGCTAATTAGGGTGCCGGTCGAAACGTCAAGCTATTCAAAGGTAATGTCGCGTTTCTTATTATAAAAATTATTAATTCTTTTAAGTAATCCCAAAGTTAAACAAGCTTGCAATCCCAGCACACTTTGGCAGTTAATAGTATCAACTGCAATTTTTTATTCATACAGAACACTCTTAAAACACAAACTTAATAAAACACTTTTAAACGGATTCTATCGCGTATATTTTAGGTTTTTGTTTTTCCTGACGTTTCGAACACTTTGCAGGGTTCGTGGTCGCAGGATGACTAAGGTGACAGGCGTCGTTACAGATTTTAAAAAGTTATTTTATTTTATCTACCGTACAATTATAATCAAACATTATTTCGATGCACGCAGTAATCACTCACAGTGTCTTGATGTTTTTCAGTGTGGTATTTAGTTTGGGACTTTATTATTTTAATAACAGGATTCCTAACTGGTGGTACCTGCCAGCCATCTTCTCTATTAAAATTAGGATGTTTTTTAATTTCAATAGTCTCACGAAACATTCTTGGTACATATCGGTTCTCTTTCGCGAGGACTTGAGGTTGATCGAAACGAAGAAAATGGTTGGGTTTATCTAAGGCATGTTCGCACACTGCAGACTTTGTGGAGCGTCTATGCTTGACGTCAGCTATGTGTTCTTTTAACCTGGTGGCTATACTACGCTTTGTTTGCCCTATGTATAACAACCCACACTCACAGTCAATCTTGTAGACCCCTGCATCTTGTAAAGGTATGTGACATTTCACTGGTTTGAGAAGTTGGCTGATCTTCTTATGCGGCTTGAAGTAGGTTTTAATTGAAGCACGCTTCAAGATATGACCAATTCTGTCCGTGACTCCCTTAATATATGGTAAAACAGCGGATCGTCGATCAACCGTGGTGGGTTTCGGGCGGCTTCTGCGACGGGGATGTGGTGCTCTCAAATTGTTACGCTGGAGAACTTCCTTCACATGGTGAAGTTCCCCTGCCAGATGGTCGGGGTCGCAGATGCCGTGTGCTCTCTGTAACAAAGATTTAGCCACGGTAGCTAACTGACAAGGATGGTGGTGAGATTCACCGTTAAGGTATCTGTCTGTATGGGTAGGCTTTCTATACACGGTGTGACTAACAGAATGATCAGGATTATGGATGAGAAGTATGTCAAGGAAGGCTAAGGATTTATTATCCTCCAATTCCATAGTAAACTAAATTTTACCATATATTAAATTTAGGTGTTTTAAAAATGCAGTCACCCTATTGTGAGGCAAGATGGTAAAAGTGTCATCTGCGTACCGTGTGAACATCTTTGGTATAGTCGGGGCTGTCATCAGTGCTCTCTCCTCAAAGTCCTCCATGAAAATATCGGCGACTACAGAAGAGACCGGTGAACCCATGGCCACACCGTCAGTTTGCAGGTAAAACTCATTGTCCCACAAAAGGTAGCCATTGGTAAGGCAGTGTTCCAGTAACTCTGCATATTGAAGAGGCATGTCATGCTCACTTAACCGTTTCTTAACAACATCCATGCAGTCCTTTACTGGTAAGTTGGTGAATAAGGACTGCACATCAAAACTGACCATCACTTCACTTTCAGCTAGTTCAAGGTCTTTTATATGGCTGACAAAGTGATAGGAATCCTTCACATATGTGTTAGTCTTTCCACGAAGTTGAGAGAGTATCTTCGCTAGATGTTGTGCCAGTTTGTAAGTCGGTGTATCAATCTGGCTTACTATGGGTCGCAGCGGAACATTGTCTTTGTGAATTTTCGGCAACCCATACAGTTTAGGAGGTTTTAAGAAAATAGACGAAAATTGACCCCCTCCCCCCTTATCTCCGAAACTACTAAGCCAAATTTAAAATAAATAAATATATAATACTCTTTACCTATAGATAACAGGTAAACCTATAAGAAGTCAATTGGGTTTTAAATAACATGGTAAATCTTTCAATATTTGACGTACAAACAAACGTATGCGGTTGGAATGTATGGGAAAACATGTTTCTCAACTACGATGTTAGGTTTGTTCTTGGGATAAGTATAGTATAGTAGATACAAGACTGAACTCAAAAATAGTCAATATTCAGCAAACAGCAAATTTCGAAACCCTCCCCACTCAAGTTCAATTCGCACTTGTTCGGTTTTTTATTTCTAGAGGTAGTGTAATAAATTATGTAATTATAGTGTGGTAACTGAGCAACCAAGCAATCAATTAGGCACTACTAACTAGTGTAGTGATCTGTGCAATTATTCAAGCAAGGCAGCATGCGTGCAGCATGCAAGAGAGTAATCTTGAGAGTGTGTTCCGCCTGAAACCACTTTTTGTGCCATTAGTGAACTTTCTACGCTAATACTCATAATTCGTTACACTTGTATTGTTTTGTTAAATAAAGACATTCTTTTACTTTTGATAATAAACTGGATTTAGACAACAAGATAAAAAGATGGTTAGTGCAGGCCAAAATATTTTTTAAATTATAGCAACCCTATTCTCGACGGTTGACTGACTCGGTAGCTTGCCGCTTGCGCGATTTTTGGAGGTTTTCGCGCCTCCTCTATTTATTTTATGTTATTAAAATTAATGTTCTAATCATTCCAATATGGGTGCGTATTTGTCTGAGCCCGTTACAGAAAAAGTGTCCAGCGATGAAGCTAACGATAAACTTGAGTGCGGCGCAAGCTCCATGCAGGGATGGCGTGTCAATCAAGAGGTAATTTAATGTTTCGCACATCATGACATCGATGGTTTATGATTCTGAATGCCGCTGAATTTTACATACGATTTGCAATTTTCTGCACTGGACACGTTAAGTTAACAATGTAAAGTTCTTACATGTGGTATTGTACGATTGTGGTTAGCACTATGTTTAAATTTTCTAGGCATCATACTATGTCCAATGTCCATAGCCCGAATCTAATTTTGTTGATGATTTCTTACCTTAATTCGGTGAAAACAACTAGGTGTACCGTTAGAGGTCTTTTAGCATGAATAATTTAGTATAATTGTTACTGTAACTCTCTTTATAGGTATGTAGAAAGCTTTGACAAATGTAACATTGGCTATTGGCATTACTGACTTATCCGAACCGGTATTAGAAACATTTCAATACTGTAAAAAGATTTGCATGGATTTCATCATTATAAAACCTTGATATTTATATTTCCAGGATGCACATAACACAATTCTGGAGTATGATTCAAATACATCACTCTTTGCTGTGTATGATGGACATGGAGGTGCCGAAGTGGCCACATATTGTTCTCAAAATCTGCCAAACTTTATTAAAAACACAGAAGCATACAAAAGTGGCGAGCTAACAAAAGCTTTGGAAGATGCTTTCCTTGACTTTGATGCTACAATTGCTACCAAAGAAGTCATGGACATTCTGAAAGAACTGGCTGGTAAGTTGTTTACAATTTTCAAATCAGTTTATGGGTATACTGTAGGACATATGACATTCAAAATTAAAAATGGTTGAATAATACTATTTATGTATACATATTTATATTCATAAATGAAATACTACTGATAATAACCTACAAAAAATTTGTGTGACTTATTTTGATTGAATAATTAGAGGTTATGCCAACTGCACTGTATTTAAAATTAATAATATCTATGGTACCTGTAATTATTTGATATTTTTTAAGTTTCATGATATATTCCTATCTATTGAATATGTATAAATACTCCCAAAAATATTATTTATTTACTTCAGACAACTTGAATCAGGACAATGTGGTAGAGGTCAAACGTTTGTATAACAACAACTGTTGAAGTTTCTAAAATTCATAGATTTTATAAATTTTATCTATACTATCCTCTCGCGTCTCAATTGCGCGGCAGCTGTGTAGATATAATAGATTTTTAATTGTGTCTCATTTTGCGGCACACAATGAGTTATTACATTTTGATGAAAACAAATATGTTACCTTTTTTAATATGTTCAATGTATTTTCATTTTACTATTTTATCTTGTTTTATGTTGTTTTGTTGTTGGTAACCAGTGTATGGCTTTGCTGTTATTAGGAGATAAATCTAATTTTGTACTTCATGTTCACATGTTGTGGTGTTTCCTAGATAATTGTCAACACTAAGGAGGTTAGCCTTTAGAAGTCTAGGAAGTTTTATTTGATGAGTGGGTTGCAGAGAGCCCTATGTTGGGCATTAGTATCCAGTCTTGAATAATAATCACTGTTAAACCCACAACCTACATGATGTGGGATGGTTGGCCGCCTTACTTTTAAAAGACACCTGTACAGTTCCCTAGCTCTTCAGTTCCAACAGTTTTGCTTATACTGGTGACACTCAGCATCCACAACTGTTTAATATCAGCCTTCCAACAAATGGTAGAATTAACTGTCATAGGTAGAGTTTACGTTAACTGAAATTTGCAAGTGAAAATTTCAGTTCCTGTGCCATAATGCCATTGAGATGCAAGCAAGTTTTTTCTTGGTGGGTCAGTAAAACTTTGTGGAGTAAACCTGGGCACTAATGGTCTGTCCATCCAGATGGCCTGTCAGTCTTCATAGATAAAATTTGACTGAGTGTCAATCCATCTAGTTAAATTGTGGTGTGACAACAATACACGGAGTTTCCATGCCTGCTGTAATCCATGACCTGCTACTTGGCATTGTGCAAACTGCAGCGAATGTTGAGCAAGACTTTTCATCATATGACAAAAACGGAGATGCCCACTTCCCATAGACACTTCGGCCAGGAGTGCACACATTTAAAAGTATATGGAACTGATGATACACAATGCCAATAATGAATGGGTTAAGGAGTTAGTTTATTCAAAGGTTTGGTTTTTAAGTTAAAACAGTTTTTATTTTTCACAAACATTGATGTTACAGTATCCTACAATATTAGGATATATTAACTATAACTTTACAAATGCAATACATGCTTAATAATGTTTTTTATTAAAGTCAAAGTTTTTTATTTCAAATAAACCAAATATTGGCACTTATGAAATGTCAGAGATTAATAATTATTGTTGTGTTAATTATAATCCTTTGATGTTATTCATCATTTGTATCACATACCAAGCAGTCACTCTACACTTCTACCTAATAATAAGATATATAGTTAGAAATTGATATTGCAATTCTCAGTCTTCTCTCATGGTTTAAGTTAGTTATAAAAATTATAATAAAACACTTTTAAACGGATTCTATCGCGTATATTTTAGATTTTTATTTTTTCCTGACGTTTCGAACACTTTGCAGGGTTCGTGGTCGCAGGATGACTAAGGTGACAGGCCTCGTTACAGATTTTAAAAAGTTATTATTTTATATTAGAATCTGTTCAAAAGTGTTTTATTATAATGTGTAATACTCGCGAAAACCTAAGACATTATTAGTTATAAAAAATTAATAAATTTACCTGCTGTAGTCGAACCCATCATTGTACAAGATTGCACACTTCTGCAATTTCTAAAAAAATGTCTATGCATTCTTGTGATATTCAAACTGCAATTTATACATGTAAAATTGAACTTGAACTAGCCGCTGAGGGCTGAGAAGAACTTTGGCCAGTATAAATGCTGGGGTCAACGGAATTTGCAGATAATACTGTCCAAGTTAACGCTGGAGTTATCATGAGGCAGCGCAACCCATGTTCAGGCTGTTGTTGTTAGGGTTAGAAGAATCTTCAGTATCTATTTGAAAGCTTATTCATTGTTTAATAACAAATCCATAAGAATACAAATGCAATGTTCTTGTGATTTGACAGCTAGCCCAGCTGACATGTAGGATTTGGTGTTGCAACACAACACACAAAACTTCTATATTGACCAAGTGTAGTGACTTTGATTCGAATAATAATATGATAGTTACAATTTGTTTCTAAATATAAATAAACACTGGGACAAAAGAGTAAGGATGCTTTGTGAATATATTATTTTACATATTATGCACTATGTATGTTTCATCTCCCTGAAGTTAGCGTCGTTCCAAGTCGAAATTATCGGTCGGATAGTTATTCGTGAGATAAATGGCAATTGAAAAATAGACAACCAGTTATCAGACAGATCAAATTTAATCAAATAATTATAATAATAATAACTCAAATTTATTTCATCAAATAATAAAAATGTTAACATAAATATTATAAACATTTGCTTGTACACTTCTCATAAGCTAGTTAACAGAACAGGCAGGTGTTGCAACCAGAATCCTTTCTAAGTTATACAAATAAATTGTATTAAAGGCGCCGGTTCGAGCCCTTGACATATTACATTGAATTAAATGAAATATAATTATTTACTTAATAGATTTAGTATTATTTTAGTTTATGTGTATGAAATGATTCTATATGTTCATATTATATTTATGGTGCATGGTTTTAGGATGGATTGTTTTCAGAGGAAAGCAGGCGCTCTGTATCTTGGTGCTGACAAACCTTATCTTTACGTCTTTTGGTGATAGTAACAAAGGGGGTATTCTTATGTTGTAAGAGAACAGAATTTCAGCAAAGTGGTCTTAGATATACAGTCAAATAACCATATTCGGTAGGTAGTTATTAGACGTCTTATCTGACGATTGGAAAACCGGCCCTAAGTACATCATTCAGTACACTGATTGATGAGATCAATGAGCATTATTTTTAAAATATTAACACCTTTTTTTGTTTTTGTCGTGGGGATGTCCGCATGGACTTCCTGCGCCTTAGGAAGGACAGAGGTGCATGCCAGTCTCTTACCGGCTAGAACCCCACAGTGTCCTTCCACTTAACCTCTGGCTAGGGGTGAGGTGTACGCTTTGTCAGCATTAGACCGCACCCCTGGCAGGTATCGGCCCGTCACTGTTTGATGGGTCCTGTCGCTGTGAGACCTGGCCGGCCGCACATACTTCAGAGCGGCGCGCCCAGAACACGCGCCGCCTTCTCAGGACTGTTTCTGTTCGGATGACAGGCAGTCCTTAGTTCGTCACCTGCAGGCCGCTTCTCATGGTGGCCAGAGATCGTTAAGCACCCTCTGCGGCGCCCGCGCACGATGCGTTTTCTGCGACGGGGATCAAAGGTGCTATCCTCCCGACCCCGCTCTGCCACCTCCTTTGCTTGCATCACATCCTCCCAAAAGGAGGCGACGGCATCCCATGTGCCCTCGCTCCAGACGATGGACAGAACCATGACCGGAAGCGAGAGGTGACCCTCCTCGACCGCAGCGACGATATCACGACGCTACGTTGCCCAAACTGGGCACTCCTCCAACGTGTATTGCGCCATGTCCTCCGGGCAGTCTCCACAGTGATGAAAAACGGGTATCTCTTCTCGGCCTAGTCGACACAGATACTTCCCGAAACACTTGTGGTTCAGGAGCACCTGTGGTTCGAGAGCACCTGTGTAATCTGGAAGCAGAGGGCGCCATGCCGCCTCTCCAGCAATTCCTCCATGACGGGTCTTACCAATGCTATCGCGGCGTGCCTTGCACTGGGCTGCACCAGTCGATTTTGCTACCCCGCCACCAGGATCAACCGAAGCTCGGACCGTCGTACCTCGATCTCACGAGGTACTGGCCGTTCGCCCCGACTTAGCGCCTTCCTGCGCCACTGATATAGCGACGCGAGGACTCTCGCTTCCATATCCCAGCATGGTGATCAGGCAAGGACGCTCCCCGCCTCATATATGGATCGCCGACATCATATGGAGCCCTCCGTGTCCAATACAATAACGCGTTCAGAAAACTAATGGGATTGCCTTGGCGTTGCAGTGCGTCAGGGAGGTTTTCAGCAGCACATGTAGACTGCTTTAATACTACAATGCGCAAACGCGCTGCATCACTGGTGAGACGAGTTAGGGCCAGCTCCAACAGGGTCCTGAATATGATAGCTGACAGAGCGGATTGTCCATACATAGTTCGCTGCTGTCAGTTACATGTGTCAAAATGTATATATTACTAACACTTAGGTATAAGTAACTTGTTACTAACCCTATATGAGTCTTGTACTTGAATTAAAGATGTTATTATTATATTAGACCGTACGGTATCCCCTTATCATCCAGAGGCCATCGCTCGCGGCAGTTTTCTCAATACAGCGATGCTGAGGGTCCTCAAGAAGTTCGCCCATACTGGGGCCCCGTAAGGGCCGTGGACCGCACAAAATATTAACACCCTTGTTACTTTAAACACACGTGATTCTTGCGAATTATTGAGATACGTGAGCATGCGTACAAAGCGGTGTCACTAGTTAATCTCCAGAATTGATTTTTGTCAAACAAATCTTAACTTTAGGTGATCAATGTAAAGTGTTTTATGTGATAAATCTGCTACAATGGTGTTCACCACCGAGAAAAAGAGATAAACTCTTTTGTTGCCGCTCCATCACGTGAATTACCACAGGAATACGATAAGTCTAATCAACTTTCGTAATTACAAAACTCTAAAAGAGGAGCCAGAGGAGGATAATAATAATAAAAAGTGACGGGAATCCTGCGGTCTCTCTATCGCCTCAAAAACTTTCTCCCGTCTCGTACGAATGGTGATGTGTGCTACTTTGACCTGAATGCAGATCTACTCAACAAACTTGACCGTCTTCTCAATAATTGCATTCGATTCGTCTTTAATCTCCGAAAATATGATCATGTTTCTGCGTATCGATCTCTTTTAAATTGGTTGCCCATTCGCTAGCGCAGAAACATGAGGGCACTGACCACCCTATTTTCAATACTCTACTCTCCCAATTCTCCTTGTTATTTGTCTTCGCACTTCCAATATCTGTGTTCCAACCACGATAAAAATCTTCGTTCTACCAATAATCGTCTTCTTCAATGTCCCACTCATCACTCTGTCTTTATTCATTCTACCTTCTTCATCCAAGCTGTTTTACTGTGGAATGCGCTCCCCCTTGAAATCAGGATAGCTGAAAACCGGCATTGCTTTAAAATAAAAGTGCGAAAATTACTTCTTGACAAGACTTCGTCCTCATCTCATCATCTTATATATATAATTATTATTACACTTTTGTTTTCATGTCTTCACATCTTACCTGTCATATTTTATTGGTGCATCTACCTTGTTGTAAATGCCTACGGCATTAAGACCGCCTTTGTACAATTGTACATTAAGCATAAATAAATAAATAAATAATACTGCAGAAATTTCTAAAGAGCATAAACAAATAAAACAACTGACCATGTTGACACTTCTACCAATAAACGGGAAGTGAAGTTAAATCAAATATGCACTGATATATCTTTAATAAATTCACGAATTGGTAGAAAAGAAACCCTTTAAGGGGGTTTTAAGGTAACGAAGCAATGACCTAAGTAATTTTATTTTAAATTGTTTATTTTTATTTTTTATCCATTCCGACTTTCCAATTATGGATACTACACCTGAAGTAGCCGCGCAAGCTGTGGCATGTTTTCAGTCTGGGCTTAGTAAGCAAAACGTTAATGAATCGAATCTCGTAACTGTATCCAGAGGTGTTCCCCAGGGCTCTGTTCTGTCCTTTTGTCGGACATTAGGTTAATTGTTTTTGCCGATGACACAAATGCAATAGTATCTGCAGATAATATTGATAATTTAGAAATTAAAATAAATAGTCTACGCAAATCTTTTGAACACGGGTTTGGTGTAAATAATTTAATACTAAATGTAAATAAAACAAACTATATTATTCAGGTCAACGGTACGAAAAAACGCTTGTCTGGAAGTTGTGTCTTGTGGTAATAAAGTGGAAGTAGTTGACAATGTCAAATTTCTAGGTGTACAAATTGACGCTTTGTTAAACTGGAAAAAGGAGATATCGTCTATAGCAAAAACAACAAGTTCTGCATGCTACTCAATCAGAACCCTATGGGATATACTTGCGATAGCTCAACTTAGGATAGTATACTTTGCTTTTATAGAGTCACAACTCAGATATAGTATTGAATTTTGGGGTAATAGCTACAAGTACAATATAAGTTCGGCGTTCGTAATGCAAAAAAGAGCTATAAGGACAATGTTACGTTTAAAACAAAAATAATCTTGTAGGGATAAATTCATCCAACTGGAAATCTTAACGGTGCCATGTCTCTATACTCTAGATTTTTTAAGTAATTTTGTTAAAAAGTTACATAAATATGTCTCATATTTATGTAACTTACGGAACAGAAAGACAGGTTAGAGAAAGTACTCGTAGGAAAGACTTACCTAATATGATAAAGACAAAACTAAATGTAGTTCAACATAGTCTTAGGGTACAATCCGTTTTTATACAACAAGTTGTCTACAGAATTTAAAAGCATCTACACTCTACAGTATAAACATATTCAAAAATGTATTTGTTGAAGAAGGGATATTATTGTATTGATGAACTAGCTTTTGCCCGCGGCTTCGCAGGCGTGGTATTTCGAAATGTAGATCATGCTATTGAAAAGATGCAATAATGACCTGAGCTTTTATTAGGAACTTATGCTAGGTGTAGAGGGATCATGATACATTTCCGAATGACACGACCCATAGGCCTGCCGCATATTGCATCCTGTCCACCCAGCCGAGTGCCAAACCATGCGCTTTTGTCTTTTGTTTGGAAACGCTTCCCACAAGGCACTGGGTGTCGTCATCAATAACTTTCATAACATGTAGCTTGCCCTTTTCCGCCTAGTATTAACAGTCCAATCACTCATTATAGCCACACCGCTCATTTTGTCGTTTAAATTCGGGCTTTAAGTCGTGTGTTGTACAATACTTCTATAATATCAAGATACATTTCGCGAGTGCGCTCGCAACTGCCATCCTCCGATCCAAATACAGCGTACAGACCGAGAGAGCAGACCGCCCGCTTCAAGCGAGCTTACAGCATGCTGACTGCGAGCGCTCTGCTTGCCGACGCCACCAGTGCCGCCCATTATACAGACACGCGTTCGAGATCACGCACTATAATGTGCGCTGAGTGAACAGCAATAAGTCGAACCCTGGCTGTCGGCGCTTAGAAGACCAACATGATGGCGAATAAATGTCGCAGACGACTGGGACTGTAGCTGACCTCCTCGAGAGTTATGTCCCAGTGTTTATCACCGTCAAGTAGATGGAGCCCTCCATAGTCTGGGTGGTGTTTAGGAAACTTAACCGCATCGAAAGCACCGTGTGTAGTAAAATGCGCAAATACCTATAGCGCTTGCCATTATTTGGATGCACAGTGTAGACCTTACCCAATGCGACGTCTTTCATAACTCCCGAGAAACCATATACTGTACGCCCACGTTGACTTCGATCAAACACACCTCTTTGCTTCTCGCACGTATAGTATGACGGCATCTCGCCATTCGTTTGCGATTTGGCGAACAGATCCTCTTCGCACAGTTGAAAAAATACAAAAAGCGTAGTTTGACGCGGATTTTCCAAGCGCTCTATGACATTTTCAGAATTGAAATAAATTCGCTAGCCATTCTCTAAATGGACGTCCACATGCATGAAAGTTGGATGTTGATCATGTATAGAGACGTCGCAGTGTAGATACTCTGCGAGCTCGATTGCGATTCACACTGGGTGTAAGTCTCTGAGGCGCGTGATGCAGCATGGCGCGTCCGATCGCTTGCGAGACCTGCTTCATGTCCTTCATTACTATCTTGTGGTCGAGAGGCAGCAGTAACAACTCGTTGGGTACCTAACCGGGAATGGCGCTGCGTCCTGCTTTCTGCAGTTAAAGAGGAATATCTTTCAAGGCTCATGGGCTTTTAGGATGCAATAGCTGGCTCGATTTCTCAAAACTGCAGTTGATCGTGAGGCTCAGATAGCTATTAAACGTGAGTGCTATGCTATATACACAGAGCATTGTACTGGAGCTTCGAAAGATATTCGTCTTTTTTCTAAGAGGCATGTAAAATTCCTTTTTGAATCCGATATCAATAACAACCAAATTAATCAACACTGCGCCGGAAGAATCGATAATTGTTCAAATAATTCAGATATAAATAAAATATCTTAGGTAAGGTTAGGACACTGACGGCACGGGTGGTACAGTGGCTGATACAGACGGCTGCTGCGTTTCGCGTTGCGGGTTCGATTCCCGCACGGAACAAATATTTGTATGATCATCAGGTAGTTGTTCCGGGTCTGGGTTTATTGTGCGTGAAATTTGTGTCTGTAAACGCACCCACGACACCGAAGAAATCCAACTGTAGGGCATCGTTTTTAAAAAGAATATAAGATTATATAAGTCAACATGTGTAGGTAACGGCTTTGCGTGGAGATCGCGACAATCAACATAGGTAGCGGTACCCTTTGTCGCAGATTAGGAAAAATACTACGTTTAAACTGAGCTGACCCTTAACTTCACGTTTTGCCAACGAAGCCATACCGTGATGTAATTCGATAGTAACGCCATCTAGTTGGAAGAAAGATATAAGTATTTAACCTTTATAAATTTAATAATTATAAAACTAAGTAACCGAGAAACATCATAATAAATAGAATATATTATCCTGTATTTAAGGATAACAACACAAATATTTTATCACGCTTTTTGGCTTAGGGGACACGGCAGTTACGAAAATGCACTTTTGGCATCGAAGTCAATAGTTTTTCACTAATAAATAGACAAACAAATACTTTATTAAACTAAGTCCATGTTCAAGATGACATTTTATGCGAAATATAAATGAAAACTTATGACTTAGTCCAAAGGCTGCTAAAAACTGCTAGCGACATCTGTTGCCTTGAATTCGTGATTTATAGTTTACTTAATAAAATATATTGAAATATCAACTACAGACCAGACAGAATATTCAATATAGAAATTGCTTTTCAAGAGAAGAAAATTAATGCAAAACAAAATCCAAAAAGTAAGATTTTAGAGGTAGGTTTGATCCCGAGAACAAAACAATAACAACCCTCGTGTTCGTTTAGCAGGCTACGTAACCAGTTACGAGAGGTTTCGAAATAAGCCTCCTCATTTTTTAAATCTGTCGCTTTGCTCCCTTTAGATATAGCGTGATAGTAATGATTTTTTTAAATATTTCTTATTACGTACTGATAACCAATGTGTTCACTTGTGTGATTGTTTCATAATATTCGCTGTAAAACAAAACTTTGTTGACATATTGTTATACTACTCAGCTCCCATGTACAAAAGCGTGATGATTTGTATTCTAGAGCCATCCATACAGCCGTCCTAACGGACATTTTTGCCAAATTTCAACGAATTCTATACTGTAGTTTTAGCGGTAACATCCAACATAGAAACAGACAAACAGACAGAAATTCTAAAAATTGCAGTTTTGGCATCAGTCTCATTCCTGGAGCACGGGGCAGTGATTTGTTTAAAAAAATATTCATTGTACAGTTTTTGTCTCTCTACGATTTTATTATAGTATATATAGTTGATGAATTTATAAACGACAGGCCACAAACATATAAGTATTTAATTTATTGATTGGGGTTTAGTAATGGATTTTATGATTACATTTTTATTTGTGTTTAATGTTTTAGTGTTTAATGATTAGTATGTTAAATTTATGATGTGATTATTATGTATGATCTACAATTGTTCATTCTCAATTTTAATTTTCAACAAAAATGTATTTTTGTTATGAAATAAATGACTTATGACTTATGAGGTAAGCGTACAATTTCATATACGTTGTTCCGCCGTTCCATTGGTACCTGGAGACGGTCGGCTTCGTACGCTGTCCAGAAGGACCACGAAAACAGGTCACTACAGCACGACAAGATCGGACCCTCAGCTTACGTAGTCGGCACCTGATCTAATATAGGTTTAGGAACAGCTTCGTGGTCTGACTGTTTGCGCTCGATGTTTTAGGCGACTAACTACGTGGCCTGAAACCTCATCAGCCAGCCAATGAAAGAAAGAAAGAAAAACAATTTATTTTCGAGGCAAATCAGGACGCACAAGAGGTTAAAATCACTTAGGCATTACTAACTAAACGCTTAAAAAACCAACACTGCATGATACCGAAAGCGCAAACGGTCCCAAACTTAAACGAGCTCACGATATGACGCGCCTACAGTTTGCCCGCGGACTTTAGCATTGGACTCAACGTCCACGGATCAAGTTCTTTACGGATAAAACCAAGACTATGCTGTATGGCAATGATGGAGCTTTGAGGACAGGGATAGCGTTTTCAGCAAGTAAATGAGAGTTATTGCGGTGGATTTATCATACGGGGACGGGGGGATTTCAACTGAAAGAAAAACTAGCCTTGAGGTTGTCATGGGACAACGGATCATCATCATAATGTCAGCTAAAAGTACGTCCACTGCTGATCAAAAGCCGCCATACCTAGACCGGTTACATGCTGTGTGTAATCATTTTTGGGGAATTATACTCTTCACGCTTGGCAGGCGGGTTGGTGAACGCAGAATGGCTGGTGTTCCGCAGAAGGGACGCTACTGCCCATCCCTATGATTTAAGAGTCCCTTAGTCTTCTTTTACGACATCCACGGGAAGAGATGGGAGTGTTGCTATATGCGCCAAGCGTGTCTTTTGGTATGATCGTATGTGGGATACATTTTTGGCATTCGAATGGAGTGGCCTGATGGAATGGCAGAATGGACTGACTGTGAGTGTCCACTTAAAAGGTTGTTCAAGTTGAAATGGATAGCTGCAAGGTGCCGTTACAAGATGTCTTCTTATATGATCCATTCACATAAATGTGTGTATTATTCAAAAATATTATATTATTTTAACAAGTTTCATTACAAACTAGTGATTGGAGCCTCCATTTAAGCTAATAAAGCCTGTGTTACGAGACTCAGCTCTTTCATATCTTATAAACTGTTAATAACTTGTTTCAACATTATCAAGTTTTAGACAAATAATATTAAGTTGTTGTTGTTATTGTATTGCTCTCCTTCAGCATATTAGTTGCTATAAAATAACAAACAGCCTAACACATTATTACTGCTACCAGCTAATGCCACAGGCATGCGTTACTATGTCTTTCGAAGAATGCAGTATTATTTTCATCGTCAGACTTTCCGCACATGCTAACAAAAACTATACATAATTCCAACTCTATTGGATAAATGGTAACACACACATGGAACCAGGAAATAAATTTTATTTTTACATATGGCCTAGCAGATGTTGTTCTGGCATTGCATCTGCACAATGAGTTTGAGAATAAATGAAAGTTAAAATTGATTAATAATTCGACCACAGCGCATGTGTCCAGATTTTATTTTTAATCACATAACCAACATATATCTTTCTATAAATATAGAATTTGGTAATAACTTGACTATAGTGCCACATTTCCAACCCTAACATAGCAGTTATGAACCATCAACTTGACATTACAAATATATTGTGTGAATATGACCGCTTGAGGTGAATTCCTTCAGAAGTTATACAATCACTAACAGCAACACCAACAATTAATTATATGAAGTAAAATCAGCTGCATTTCATCAATATAATGATTGTGAAGCCTTATGTTTTTCTATACTTGTGTAAATTTATGTTTTTGCTTCTGGCTAGGAAATGTAGATTTCAGAAAAATAACAGAATCTTCTCCTTTCAAATTGATAATTTTAAGTTATGCTGTATGTTGTCCTTTAAGTTAAATTTGTTTTTATCTAATATTTTAGGTGAAATAAATCCACCAGGTCCAAGTGATAATGAAGAAGAGTCTGAAGATGAGAATGTCAGCAACTTATATCAAGAAGCAAGACTCCCATTACAGGTACATATTTTTTATGACAATGTTGCTACTTCCGTCACAAAGAGAACTGCTTTGCACATTTCATGTGTCAGTTATTGTTAGTCAGCAAAGGTAATTCAAAGCAAGCTTGAATAGTGTGTTGTCATTTTCTAATTCTGATTAAGAAAGATTAACAAAAAAATAACATACTTCATAGGATTCCGCATCATGCAATAGGTCAACCTCTCCGTGGATATCGTGGATTTAAAATTCGAGGTCATATCTAAGCGCACAGAGTACGTCAGGCCAAGTCATCGCAAAAGAAGCCGGGTGCGCACTGTGCAATGTTTACATGAACCCATTCGAGACATTTGCGACCCCCCTTTATTTACGTGGCTATTTAAGTTACACATTTTCAGATTGCCACAGTTAACATGATTTCTAAGATCATCAGAAGACTTAAAACTTAAAATACCAACGCATTCCACAAAATTTATTGATAACTCCTATACGTTTCATGCCGCTCGTTTGTGGAATGCATTACCAGTTTTAATAAGACGAGCTCGGTCGATATCAGTTTCAAAAGACAAGTGAGGGAATGTTACTTGTCAGTATAATTATTTTTATTTAGAGTTTACTATCTATTACATCTGAATTAACTGTTTTTCTATATTTTGTCGAATTAATTACAGATTTATTTGTATGTGTGTATATATAAATGTTTATGTATTTATATATTTAGGATAGTATACGTAATTTATTTGTAGAATGATGTGTCTGTTTGCACCATCGACTGCTGCATATATTATCCAGTTCAGTATTTCTCCATCCTAAGGTTGTCTGGAAGAAACCGCCGAGTGCGATAAGGCCGCCTATTGTTCACTAAAATATACTTTTAAGCGCCACTGTTTTTGTATCTTTTACCGATTGGTGTCCAAAATAGAGTATAATGAATGAATAAATAAAAATATATTTTATTATGTGATTACATAAAGATCTCAACAATAATTCGTTTTATTATGTATACTACTCACAACATTATACACAGAGTAGGTACTATTAGTATAGGTAGTAACTAGTTGGTAATGGACAAGCTTCAATTATTCTTAGGGCGAATATTACTAGTCATCTGTAAGTCGTCCGTATAATATCCAGCAGATCGTACAAATATTTGTTCCGTGCGGGATTCGAACCCACGATCCGGAGCGCAGCAGCCGACTGTATCAGCCACTGCACCAACAACGGCAAAGAATAGACAGCCCCTCTCCAAACATTGGTGTTGTAAAAAGCGGCAATATATGATAAACTTTATCGAATGGCTTTCGAAATACGGTATATACCATGTATTTTTCTGTCTATTGTCGATACTACTAAATAGGTGCGAAATAAAAATTAGAAGATTACTTATGAATTCGGTCGATATTTTACATTATTTTACTAGATAAAATATGTTTTGTTACCAAACGTCGTAATGAAAGATAATGACAAAACGCATTTTTTTAATAATAAGATGATAGTGCTAGGACTTTCGTCTTATTTCATCATATCAGCCATGAGACGTCCACCACTGAAGAAGGGCCTCTCCCATAGGCATCCACAATTGTGTTACATTTTGGGGGAATTTACCAAATACTCACCACGGTTGGTGAGCGCAGAATGGCTGTTGTTCCGAAGAAGGGACGCTGCTGCCCATCCCTTTGGTTAAGAGCCCTTTAGTCGCCTTTTACGATATCACGGGAGGAGATTATTTGCTTGAATTGAAATGTTGTTCTTGAATGTAAGATTAACTTTATTGTTGGTCGTGAAAAAGATAGTGGGTCAAAAATGTAGAGGGCATGTTTTTTTGCAAATACGAGGTGAATGCCTATTGAAGTTTATGGCCGCCGTGTCAGACAATGTTGTGGGACATTGAACTATTTGCCACATAAAAAATGCATTATAAATCTCCAAAGCATTGAAATAAAAGATAAAGATAAAAGATAATTTATTACCACACACATAATTATAAAATTAAAACAAAAGATACATCAAATTTTGTGTAGTATGGTAAAGGAACGGACTCAGCAATGTTGGCAGTGCCCAGTGATTAAACCACGCACTGGTCAACGCTCCCCTTTACTACGAATAATAAATTAACAATTAAACTGCAGGTCCTACAAAAAAGAGTATATAGTAGTACGGAAAAACTCAAAACGAGAAAGATTTGTTTAACAAAATTAATAATTAATACATACAGTAAATAATTTAATAGTTTGCCCGCGCATAATAAAATACCCGTTCGCCGCTCGCCGCACACCTGCATGTAAACATAAGAAAGGTGAGGAGGGTCGCGGGGAGGCGGAGTCCTACGCTGCCACTTCAATCGAATCTGCTATCACCGCAAGACCGAGTGGATTTTATTGGTTGGTTTTATTGGTAAACATGAGACTTTTGGACAGCATGCTTACCTTCGGCCCGAACGCAACATGTTAGTGCCGTCCAACACGGTCTGACTTACTCTGAATGAAAAGATGTCAATTTATTCATCGCCGTTGAACATGTTAATTTTATTTTTTACTTTTTGAATCCATCTGGGGCTTATGAGTTGAAGTTGTTTTTAGGGTTCCGAACGTCCAAAAACGGCGGAACCCTCACTCGTGTCTGTCTGTCTGTCCGTCTGTCTCAGCTAAATTGCTCCGAATCTACGGGACCGATTAAGTTGAAATTTGGTACACATATGGATTTTTGCCACCCAAACACGAACGTGTCACGTAAATATTTTTTTTTTAAATATGGGGGTCAATTTTGGGGTGCGGGCAATATAGAAAATTAAAGAATAAACTTTTGCAAACTGTACCGTTTGATATATTAAATGGAAGGACTTGTTGTGAGCGTCTCAAAAGTATTTATTTTATTATTTTAAAATGTATAGTTTTTAAGTTACTATAGAAAATAGACGAAAATGACCATTTCAATATAGATACTAGCTATTTACCTATAGATTACAGGAAAACCTATAAGAAGTCTATGATCTTAAAATAACATGGTAAATCTCTCAATATTGTGCGTACAAACTTACGTTTGCGGTTGGAATGTATGGGAAAACATGTTTTTCAACTACGATGATAAGTTTGATCTTTGGTACAAGACAATTGAACAATAGACAATATAATATATTCAACAATTTCGGAATACTCTTCACGCGAATTCAACTCGCACTTGTCCGGTTTTTTAATTAACAATTGATTTTTTAATATATTTTTTAATAATTTGCCCGACATATATGTACAATCGCGCTAGGACAAGTCCAAAGTACTACTCAAATGATGCGAACCGATTGCATTTCATGTTGCATGAGTCCGTAGCAATCCTAACAGATATTGGATTAGCAACTAGGACCGACAGCAAGTTTTAGCAACATGTTTTCCGAGATGCGAAGAAAGCAAGAAAAAGCTGTCACCTATCAATAACCTTACCGCGACAACATCGCTAAAGTCTCGTAGATCGATCGATCATAAGCGCTTTATAAAGGTTGCTACTTTAATTACTAGTAAATTTTCAAGTTACTTAACTCCACGTGTCTTACGCTCGAAAAAACTGATTCGTCAAGTATTATATGAGATAATAGTCTTTCGACACTTGCTTACATGTTTATTTAATATGTGATTAATAATAATATGTATAACTAGCTGGGTCCCGCGGTTTCACCCGCGTTTAATTCAAAAGAAATTTGGAGTACTTCGACATAGACACTTGACATAGAATATATATATTGGATTTCAAGGGTTTTATTTTTTTGCGCGGAACCCTAATTATTTTTCTAAAATAAAAGTAGCCTAAGTTATTCCTTATAACAGCAGCTATCTGCCAGTGAAAGTCCCGTCAAAATCCGTCCAGCCGTTTCGGAGATTACCCGGACAGACAGACAGACAAAAAAATTAAAAATTGCTTTTTTGTTATAGGTAACGTATATTATTTCATATGCATTTAGTAAAAAGCTGTTATTTTGACATTACAAACAGACACTTCAATTTTATTTATTTGTATAGATAATTATGCATACGCAGATGTGTAATCTCTGTTTAATCTCAAGATTTGCACTTATCGTTCATAGATGAACTAGTTATCAGTATATGTAAAATTGTATTCAGTTATACAGGCTCCATCATACACACTGGCTTGGATTTTGATTCAAATGTACCTCACATTTAAGATAATTACGTTACCTGATCAATTTGCTCATAATATTCATTTGCAAAATAGAAATTATACTTGGATATCAAGAATTACTTTATTTATAGGAAGTATTGGCCAAATACGAAAATAAACTGAGCACTCTTCACCGTGCGCGTCTCGGTGATACTAACTTACCGTTATCGCCATGTCTTCGCGCCAAGAAGAACACGGAAGAAGCAGGCAGTTCAGGTACACAATTCTACTTTCGTGTCATATATCCGTGATGTTTAATCATAGATAGGGTAAATATACATATTGGTTTAATTACAAGTCATTCTTACTAGGTTAGTCATTCAATAGAAGTTCCTTTATTAAATAAATTGACTTCTTAGAGGAACATTCGATACATTAGACAATAAGATAGTTAAAATAGTAATAAAGCACTTTCTGACACTCAGGATCATAATAATATCAACGAATGCAAATTGAGATTGGCCTTTTGATCAGAAAATGCTATTTAATCACGAAAAGCTCAGAAGTAATATAAAGATCCTATAGTTTTTCATGATATATATTGTTAAAATTAGGTGCCGGTGCATCAAGCTCCAGTTCTGGTTTCACATTTGCAGCTGGTTCAAGCTCTGAGCAGCCCAGTGGCGAAGCTTCATCAAGCAAGAATGGCTTGTCCTTCACGAAAGAGACTACTGAGGGCAGCACTGCAGAGGAAGACACGGGAGGTGTTTCCTCCACAAACTTTAATGAAGAAGACAAGGATGTGAATGGAGAAGTGAGAATAATTTATTAGATTTTCGTTTAACCTTGAATGCACTCTTCAATTTTCATTTTAGTAAGTGCGGTTAATGAGTTTGCTGAGTATGGAGGCTAAGACATGAAGTATACGAGGTCTTTTTCTACAGCCACAACATGATAATAATAGTATTATACGTCTTTGGTCGACATTTAGACTGCACCGTCTGCCACAGTGGTTTGTCTCTATACAAGACGTTGTTGGCCATAGGGTACAGAAACATTAAGTCGTAAATTCACAAAACTAAATACACCATTCGATTCCTCTATCAAAAAGTTGCAAATAGGAATAACACGTCTTTAAAACTGAGCTTATAGCATAAATATCATAATATTATTATCGCATTATCTCTAAAGACACATACGCCTGTTGTGCACTTTTTGAGATATGAAGAAAATAACAGAAAAGCATAAAAAACCATCAGGTCTAAGTGAAGTATAAAAAATTAATTGAAAACAAAGAGTATGTTATTATAAACTGTAATATAATGTTAAAAAATATAGTAGTACAAAGCTTATTTCTATTTTCTAATAAGATTTATATATATAACATGACAATTGAATCGTGAACTTTAGTAAATATTAAAACCAGGATTGTTTATTGTAGACTTTTTAAGAATTTTATACTCTTTTCTCCTGCATTGCCCTCACATAACCTTCACTTCGAGATTGTAGATTCACTTCTACATTATTTTTTGACTACATTGTGTCAATAATTAATGCACCATTATGATTTTAAAAGATTAACCATGGAGTTTCTTGCAGTTCTTCTCCATAGGAAATTACATCCTGGAACGCGACAGCTAAAGTCTTGATTATTCATACATAAACCCGTTAAAATGAATAAATATTCATTTTAAGCCTGTCTGGAGGCCTCTTTTGATGTTTCCATGAAATGTATGCGAGAACGCCAACAAAAAAGAAATCATTTTGGGTAACCTTAACATAATGTCCAATTTACGTACCCAGGTGCACATTATATACACAACATTATTTTTAGTGTACAGTAAACCCGAGATTTAGCAAGATTTTAAGTCTGTGTAAAAATAATGGCAACCACTATGTTACAGGTTTGTTATGTTCTTCGCGCATAATCATGATCACCGTGGACGCGCCACCTGTAGTAGCGTGATTTACCATTGATAAAATGAGTAGGCACAACCGTGACCAGTCGTGTTAGTTGTTATAATAGATATCCTATTTATCACACTTTATAATAAAAACACCTTTAAACGGATCACACACATTCAGTCATCCTGCGACCACAAACGCTACAGTGTTTGAAAGGTCATGAAAAACAAAAATCTATATCAAACTCGATGTAATTCGTCTATAGATATGCTACTAGCGCCACACCAACTTCTCTAGCAAATATCACAACCACATACAGACGTAAATAAATACACATCCGTCATTCACACAAAAGTTCAATCCGTCACGTTTCAGTAGTGCAATTCTTTCAGCTCAAACATCTTCTCATCTCATCATTCTTTGAATATGGAATTGAAATAACGGTGAAAAACCAGTTTGGTATTCGCTAAGACGCGTCCTCATGGCTCACCGTCTGCAACGTGTCCTTGAATAGCTTCAATCATGTCTTAGCTAATACCAAATTGGTTTTTCACCGTTATTTCAATTCTGTATTGAAGGATGTACGGATGTTGGAGCTTAGAGAATTTTCCAACGCATTCCTAAGTATGCCCTACAATATTCACGAATGAGTACATTAGGGACATCAAAACTAAAGTCTCCATAGCGTAATCGCTGCGAAAATTATAAAAATAATCCTGAGCATTCAAATGTCGCATAAAATAAGCTCAAAAAATATAAAAGACCAGAAGAAAAATATAAAGAAGTTTACTTATCTATATATACATAATTATTGCGGATATTAAAATGGGATTCATAGTGTCAGTATTTCAATTTCTTATAACTATTATAATAAAACACTTTTAAACGGATTCTATCGCGTATATTTTAGATTTTTGTTTTTCCTGACGTTTCGAACACTTTGCAGGGTTCGTGGTCGCAGGATGAATCCGTTTAAAAGTGTTTTATTATAATGTGTAATACTCGCGAAAACCTAAGACATTCTTATAACTATGTTAGTACAATGATTTTAAGTAAGTTACTCGTAGATTTATTTAGAAAATGAAATCTGTCCTAGGCATCTAGTATACAAGTGAGTATCTAATCAATGCCTAAGAAAAGGATTGTCATGTTTTTCAACAATTTTTTTTTAGATAATTAATACTTGATGTAAAAACTTTGTACTTACCCCTTTTTAAGCACATTGCGTGCCCGGAGGAGTGAGACTTGCATAGTTAAAGTTCACATAGTCCTCTATGGAGTGCAGAAAGTTAAAATGTATGTATAATATGTGTTACAAATATATTACATATAATAAAATGAAAAAATGAATTACGGTAAAATTTCGACCACTAGTTTAAAAAAACCGCAACATCTATAAAAAAAAATTACCACCAAATTACAATTAAATATTCCCTCTGACCTTAAGGTCAGAGGGAATATTTAACGATGTCCCACACTAGGATTTTTCCTGTGTCGTGGGTACAGTTTACAGACATAAACCTCACATGCACAATCACCTAGGCCCGAAATAACTATCTGTCGATCAAACAAATATTTGTTCCGTGCGGGTATCGAACCCGCGACACATCGCAGAAAGCCAATATTGTATGTACGTGATGTACATAATGCTTAAAAGATATATATTTAAAATGATTCGTTTATTGTTTTTAGTTTATTTGGCGATATATTTCGGTTGCTGCATTTGTATACAAACTTTGTATCATGGTTGATGAATACGTGTGTCATCTGGTGCCGGCTACGAATAGCATCAACCAAAGATATTTGAAGAAAGGAGATATTCCATGTAGTACAAAATGTACCCGAGCCTAGAAATCCAGTTTTCCTCTACCATTTAAAAACACTAAAGCACACAGTTACAAGTTCTCATCTAATGAACTGAATAAACACAACATTATAATTGGCTACTCATACTAAAACACACCCACGACTTTGTAGGCAGCCAATCATGCCGAGCGTACGAGCTGCACACGGTGGCCGTACCACGCAACGCGTAAATTTACTGGGAGTACCAATATCTGTTCTATGCACTGCGTTTGTTATTCACCGATTGCTAGTTAAAAGTGGTAAATAAGAAGCATTGTATTTTGTACAAAAATAATAATGCGTTCTGCTCCATCAATCCAAATGTAACATAATAGACAAAATATTTTTTTAATTCATTATTTTTATAGACAAATACTTTATTTTATTTTATAAAACGTTGCCCCACTCTAGAATTTCTCCTTTGTCGACTCGTCGACGAGTCGACTGTATCAGCCACTGCACCAACCGTGCCGTCAAATACGAGAAAATTCTTTCACTTTCATATGGTATTTGATTCCTTTCTTAATAAAGTTATTATTTTCGCTTCGGTTTTTGCATATTATCCCCGAACAACACGACACTTTAACAAAGTTACACTTACGCGATCAAATCTCAACTGATAGACTCAACTGTTATAAGTCGGCCATTTTTTCCGAATGGCCCGGATTGTGCATGTCGCGGTGGCGCGGTTACGCCCCCGTACCACTTCTCCTTATTTTCCTATTTCTGTGGCATCAACCTATATAGCGATCGCCAACCCACCTGCCAAGCGTGGTGATTATTGCTAAACCCTCCAAAGTATATAAAGCACCCAGACCGGTCGTTATGGTATCTTTGGAGGATCCTGTGTCCAGCAGTGGACTTTATGCAGCTGAAATGATGATACATAGGAAATGTTTGAATTCTTGTAAAGTGGCACTTCTCAACAAAGAAGCGAGAATAACATAACAAGAATAATAAACAATTATAACCTAATACTACTTACTACTAATTGTTCGCAACAGTTTATCTACTTATAACCTCAAGCGGATGAATTCCCAGCTAAACAAAAGGATTGCATTCGTTCGGAAACTATCTCGTGTAACCATCATTCACAAAATTTTAATATTAATTAATTACGTAGCAAAATCATCATGATTAATAACTATCTATTATTTTTAGCATAATCTATGTAATAAAAATAAAACCGTAACTGACCGGCAAGTATATAGTTAAATTACTGAACGGTACAGTATAGAATTACAAGCCAGCAATAGACAAATTATCCAGCGTGAAGTCAGTCAGAATTATGCATGACATAATACGAAATAGAACCAGTCAGTTAAGCCCGCAAATTGAACTGCCTGAAACTTGCATGGTTTTTTTAAAGTTCAGAATACGACCCCTGTACTGTCAAAATAAAAGCGTTTACGATTGCAATTCAGGCAATTAGGGGGACTCGTAGTCAAGGCGCACTTGCTGCGCCAATGCCTTGAATGGGTTCTTTTCACAAATCTCTACCACGGAGAGCACGTTAAAGCTACGCGTCCACTGGCACGGCATCAGAGCGCACGAAACGTCGGCATTTTTGCCTTGCAAAAACGCGTACGTCGGCGTATTTGCCGATCTAGTGAACGCAGTTCCATAAGAATCAATACAAACCGAGAAAATCACGCTCCGATGCCGAGCCAGTGGATGCACAGCTACAAGCGTCGCGACAGTTCAGACTATACAAAATATCTCCTAAATCTTGAAAAATATAGACTAGTCATATAAATGTTACATCATCTGTTAAAAAGACTAAAATACTGAACATGGTAGAAATTCGCAAAATACTCATACAATTATGGGTAAATTGATGTAGCAATACGATAGTGTACGACTAGCAATCTATTAACGAAAGTCTCGCCCGTCGCCAGTGCGTGATTTCCCTTCCCTTTACTCATACAAGACCTCTGGCGGTTAAAATTATCGCACTTAAGGATACGGTCGCGGGCCTGGAGAAGGCCAATCTCCACGGATTCTCCTTGAACGAGGCAAGTAGAAAATCGTGAATAAGTTTCCGGGTCTTCCTCGACCATGAGCATGTGTAAGCATATACACTAAGTCGTGACCGAGCAGGCGCTGGTAGATATTTAGTATTGTCGAGTAGTTTGACGACACGGTTGGTGCAGTGGTTGATACAGTCGACTGCTGCGCTCCGGGTTGCGGGTTCGATTCCCGCACGGAACAAATATTTGTATGATCTGCAGGTAGTTGTTCCGGGTCTGGGTGTATTGTGTGTGAAATGTATGTCTGTAAACGCACCCACGACACAGGAGAAATCCTAGTGTGGGGCAACGTTTTAAAAAAAAAAAAAAAAAAAAAAAAAAAAAAAAGTTTGGTTGCTGTGCATACATATCCCGGTACATGCGTAAGATAAGGCGTTAATAGCGACAGCGCCGTTTTTTTATGAACAGATTGATCAAAGAATACACACATCAACAGAATCTAGGGATATCATAATCCTAAATCATTTACGACTTTATAATTTAAATTCTTTTAAGTTTCCGTAAAAAGTTTATATACAGATTGAAACCTCTTTTATTCTATATTCAAATTTTAAAATCGTAAATAAAAAAAATCTAAAGAAAAACAAAATACGGCGGCAAAATTATAGTAATTTGGTTCGTTAAAGAAAATTAATTGTTTTTAGTAATTAATTAAGCTATTAATTAAAGAATAGGGATTAGATTGGTTATTCTTTTTTTATTTATCGTGCCTTGTCAGCTCGAAGAGCTATGTCACGGCGTCATTTGAGTCGAGATGAAATGTTAAAAACGAGCCGTGGGCATGTTAGAAATTGGTACTATTCAACGTGTTGTTGCTGAGGCCCTACACACCAGCCAAAATGTGATATCAAGGTTGTGGTCACGTTATCGCAGTACTGGAGATGTGGCTGAACGTCACACAGGTAAAAATCGTATTACTACGCAAAGACAAGATCGATTTCTTCAAAGAACCGCCAGAAGACAACCTAATATTACTGCAATGCAATTAGTCCAAAGTCTCCAGGAGGACCACCAGCTGCTGGTAAGCGATCAAACCATGCGAAGGAGGTTGCATGAAGCGGGTCTTCATGCTCGAAGACCGCTACTTGTTCCAGCATTGCGACGTGGCAATCGCGGACGGCGTCTTTCGTGGGCTCGGGAGCATTTACAATGGGGTGACGGTGACAATGGTCTTTCCTGCTGTTCACCGTTGAGTTCCCGTTTGGGTTTCATCCGGATTCACGAAGAACACGTGTTTGGAGAACTCCAGGCAGATTTAGCCGTCTACGGAACCCTCAGGAGGTCCACCCATACCAAGGCGGGACAATCATGGTGTGGGCAGGAGCTAGACTTGGCGGACGAACCCAGCTCGTTTGGATCCTTCCTGTCCTGGCAGCATGACTGCACAAAAGTACCTCGAGGAGGTAGTGGAGTCTGTTATTGTCCCACACAGAATCCAAATGGGCCAGGAATTTCTTCTCATGCATGATAATGCTCCTTCCCATACAGCGCGGCTTGTGTCGGCCGCTCTCTGAGACCACGATATTCAGGTTTGGATTGGCCTGCACAGTCTCCCGACTTAAATCCCATCGAGCATGCCTGGGACATGTTACAAAGAAGAGCTTGGAGAAATTTCCCACCAAATTTGACGACGGAACAACAACTGTACGATCATTTGCAAAGAACATGGGACCTCATGCCGCAGCAAGACATTGACAACTTAATTTTAAGTATGAACAATCGATGCCGATGTGTAATTAATGTGAGAGGTGGCAACTCTGATTATTAATAAAGATTTTTTCAATTTTAATTAAAACTGATAGTTTTATAAAAGGAAATGTAGTTTTTTTTATTATGCTAATTTTCTACTGTGAACAAAAAATCTTTTTTTATTTAAAATACAACAGGAGTCACAAAAATGTTTATTTATTATTAAAGACCTTAAAATTATCTATCATTCTTCCATTTACAATATCAGTAAATTCTTAATATAATTTTAGTTATTTGATAAAGTTAAAATATCCCTAGACTCTGTTGATGTGTGTATTGCTTGCGTAGACATGTTATCGTTAAAGATGTTGAACTTAATTAACAAATTATATTAATGTTTTTGAGGGATACATTTATAATAATGTTTTGATATAACTATTCTCTAACATAATTGATTATGGCACTAAATTTGTTTCTGTGAAATATAAATTAATGCTGTATACAGTTACTGGGTTCACGTGGTGTTCGGCTTAAGAATATAGTACCACTCCGTCTCCTCCCGCGGATGTCGTAAGAGCTCTAGTAAAAGTACTGCCCAGTAGTGTCCCTTCTGTAGAACAGCATCATTCTGCGCTCACCAACCCGCCTGCCAAGCATGGTGAGTATTGGCACATCCCCCCAAAATGATGACATTCTTTGGAGGAGGCCTTTGTTGAGCAGTGGACATCCTTTGACTGATGATGACAGTTATTGCGTCAAGATCGCGTCATGCGCTAGGAATTATTTCACATGCCATACTGAGTAGCCATGGTGATCACCTTTATCAATACTTTTTTAAGGTATCAACTAGTGAACCTGCCGAAAAAGCAAAAGAACCAGTTGCTATGGAGATCGACAAAGCGAATTCTACTGTACCGGACAGTTCTGAAGACAACTGTCTTCAACCTGAACAGAGCGAAGATGCCAAGAGCTCAGTAGTAGCCCCTAGAAATGACGCGGTTTCTGAAGTCTGTAACGGCGAGGTCACGGATTCGAAGCAAGTTGATGGTGAAGAAAGTAATATTACATCATCTAATGGCTCCGCCATATTAAAGTCGGGAAAAGCCAAAGGTAATTAATTTTATAATTAGTATAATATACAATAATTTAATATTAAGTTGAAATGGCAATGGGCGGAACACATAGCTCGTAGAAATTGATGGCCGTTGGGGCAGAAAGGTTGTCGAGTGGAGACCATGCACTGGAAAACAAAATGCACTCCATTGTTTCAATATGAAGTGTAAGTGCTTGTTAGGACCTAATTACTGAATAAATGATTGAATTGCCATTGTTCTACAGTGGACAATCTTTCACTGATATGATGATGATGACGATGATCATGATGATGAATTAATATTTTATTTTTAGAATTTAGCATGTTAACTGTAGTCCTACATCATCATATATCATCATCATATCAGCCACAGGACGTCCACTGCTGAACAAAGGCCTCCCCCTTAGATTTCCACAACGAGCGGTCACATGCCGCTCTCATCCAACGACTCCCAGCGACCTTCACCAGATCGTCTGTCCACCTCGTTGGAGGTCGTCCCACGCTGCGTTTTCCGGTGCGCGGTCTCCATTCGAGAACCTTTGTGCCCCAACGGCCATCAGTTCTACGAGCAATGTGCCCTGCCCATTGCCACTTCAGTTTACTAATCCTTTCAGCTATGTCGACAACTTTAGTTCTTCTACGGATCTCCTCATTTCTGATTCGATCTCGTAGAGAAATACCAAGCATAGCTCTCTCCATAGCTCGTTGAGTGACCTTGAGCTTTCTTATGAGGCCCATTGTGAGTGACCACGTCTCTGTTCCATATGTCATCACTGGTAACACACACTGGTTAAAGACTTGCGTCTTGAGGCATTGCGGTATTGTTGACGAAAAGACGTTGCGAAGTTTCCCGAACGCTGCCCAGCCGAGTCGGATTCGACGATTGACCTCTTTCTCGAAGTTGGACCTACCTAACTGGACAGTTTGTCCTAGGTAGACATACTCGTCAACAACTTCGAGAACTGAGCTCCCAACGGATATTGGGGTGGGCACGACATGGACATTTGACATGACTTTTGTCTTGCCCATGTTCATTTTAAGGCCCACCTGTTGGGAAACTCTGTTGAGATCATCGAGCATTGTGCTGAGCTCTTGCAGCGATTCTGCCATGACTACGATGTCATCGGCAAATCGAAGGTGAGTGATATACTCGCCATTGATGTTAATGCCGAATCCTTTCCACTCCAGTAGCTTGAAGGCATCCTCCATTGCAGCGGTGAACAGTTTCGGGGAAATGACGTCCCCCTGTCTCACACCTCTCTGCAATGGAATTGCCCCCGTGCTCTGTTCATGTACTCGGACCGACATGGTGGCGTTTCTGTATAAGCACTTCAACACTTCAATGTACCGATAGTCAATCTGGCACCGCTGCAGAGATTGCAGCACTGCCCAGGTTTCGATCGAATCGAAGGCTTTCTCATAGTCCACAAACGCCAAGCATAGTGGCAGATTATACTCCTCGGTCTTCTGTATAACCTGCCGCAGCGTATGGATGTGGTCTATGGTACTGAAACCTTTTCGGAAACCGGCTTGTTCGGGAGGCTGGAAGTCATCAAACCTGCGCTCGAGACGATTCGTGATGACCCTTGAAAACAGCTTATAAACATGGCTCAGAAGTGAGATGGGTCTATAATTCTTCAATAGGGTGTTATCACCCTTTTTGAAGAAGAGCACCACCTCACCTCTGTTCCACGCTTCCGGCGTTGTGCCCTCGAGTAAGACGGAATTGAATAGCTTCTGAAGGACTTTAAGTACCGGTGTTCCACCCGCTTTCAGAAGCTCTGTCGTAATTCCGTCTCCACCCGGCGCCTTGTTATTTTTAAGCTGTTTCAAGGCCATCCTAATCTCGTACAGGCTGATGTCCGGGATATCCTCGGTATAGTGTCGGGTTAGTTTGGCTCGCGGGTCTTTGTCAGAGCCAATGGTAGGTATAGTAACCGAGGTGTATAACTGCCGGTAGAAGTTCTCAATCTCTCTCAAAACCTCTGGCTTAGTCGACGCTACACTGCCGTCCTCGGTCTTCAGCTTCATAATACGACTTTGCCCAATAGACTTGTCTCTTGCGAACACTTTGGAGCCTTGATTCCGCTCAATCGCCTCTTTAACACCGTTAGTGTTAAAGGTGCGGATATCGTGCCGCAAGGACTTCCATATCCGTCTATTGAGCAGTCGGTATGCTTCAGCATCATCGGAAGACTGCAGCGTCATGGCGCGTCTTTCTGCCATAAGGTCGAGAGTGTGATCGGAGAACTTTTTTGGTCTACCTTTACGGTGGGCTTTAAAGAACTTAGACCCAACCGTTTGGACAGTTTCTACAAACCTACCATTTAAATCGTCCACAGATACGCAATGTTCCAGGCACTCGAAGCGGTTTTGGAGTTCGAGTTGAAAGCTCTCGGGGTTTTGGATATGAGCACTAGAGGGCCGGAGCGTAGACCTCATCAGACGAGACCTCTCAACTTTGAGATTAATATTCAATGTGCCTCTTACCATTCGGTGATCACTACCGGTTTTCACCCTGTGGATCACAGAGACATCATTGAATATTTGTCTTTTATTGGTCATGATGAAGTCAATCTCATTCCTCGTGGAACCATCGGGACTCATCCAGGTCCACTTCCTGTGAGGCGGCTTTTGGAAAAAGGAGTTCATCATAAAGAGTCCCTCCTTTTCCAAAAAGTCGGCCAGCCTCTGTCCCCTGGGGTTCCGTTGCCCATATCCAAATTGCCCCACTCTCAACTCACCATCGCATCGAGTGCCCAGTTTTGCGTTGAAGTCCCCCATCACAACAGTGAAATGTGTCTTCGAGGTATGTATGGCCCTACTTACGTCCTCATACATACTCTCTACTTCATCATCTGGGTGTGTCGAGGTCGGTGCGTAGACCTGTATGACCTTCAACGAATATCTCTTGGATATTCTGAGTATAAGGTACGCTACCCTGCTCGACACACTTTCGATGGCCACTATACTGTTAATGAGGGACCTGCGGACGAGAAACCCGACACCACCTTGAGACAGATGTTCGCCTTCCCGGTAGTAGAATAAGTTGCCGGATTTCAGGGTTATCGTGTCCTCCCCCTCTCTTCGGACTTCTGATAGACCCATGATATCCCAGTGCAACGTATCTATTTCTTCTTCCAGCTCAACAATCTTTTCGTCTGCCCTCAGTGTGCGTGTGTTATATGTCACCAGGGCCAGTTTTCGGTTTGGGTGGTAGCCGGATCCCATCCGGAGATTCTTAGCACCCCCTGCCCCGCCGTTTCCGTGGCCGCTACCATGACCAGGAATGGCGGGGCTGCCGGGAACTGGGGGCCGGTGCTTATGTTGTGTTGTCATTTTGGGGGGAATTTGCCGATACTCACCACGCTTGGCAAGCGGGTTGGTGAGCGCAGAGTTGCTACTGCTCAGCAAAAGGGACGCTGCTGCCCATCCCTCTGGTTAAGAGTCCCTTAGTCGACTTTTACGACCTCCACGGGAGGAGATGGAGTGGTGCTATATTCTTAATCCGGACACCACACGGTGGTACATATCAATAGTTATTTTTAGATCACTCACTCTCACTACTGTGTATTAGTGACGGTGCTATTCGACGCCCTATTCAACATTACTAACGATTTAATGTTTTGATGGACGTTAGTTTTAGCGAATTTTAGTATTTATTGGGGCAAGCCAGACTCAGGCTTGTATAAAGGTACTGCCACTGCCCATAACTTAAACTTTCTTTTGCTTTGTGCTCAACTTCGTTTCACAACACAATACAAGTTTCGATTAAGACAAGCACTCGGTTCGATTGATTTATCAAAGACATGCTATTTTCTTCCTAAATTTCAGACAAAACAGCGGCAGTATCTAGTTCAGATGTCATGGGTCGGGACAGGCCCAAAGAGGCAAAGATCAGGCGTGCCGCTGCTGCCGTGTACCAGTCCCTACTGCGTCATGGTACTGAGGAAGATGATGATGAGAGCGACTCCAACGACGAAACCTTCGAGGGAGGGGAGATCAACTCCTCTGACGAGGAAAATGTTAATGGTGTTGGAGAATCTTCAAATGATGGTGAGCATAATGACTCTGTAGTCTGTTATAAATCTGAATAAATGCCATAATTCTCGTTACTTAAAATGCTGAATTATAGAAGACAATCGGAAACAGCTCAATGGCTATGGCGTCGGACTCGCCAATCCAGGCGATCGAGATCCGATAAACAAAAATGGCGTGTTGAATTCTGACAGATTGTGACATTTATTTAAAGGTACAATACATACGGTATGATACATCTTTCGTTTTCGTTATCGATAGGTTAAATATTGTAAACATTACTTGCAGTAAAATCGATAGCAGCAGCAGATCTGCCGCGGATAAAGGTAGTGATAGCCGAGTAGTCGAACACTTGCCTACCATAACCATAAAGGGTCTGAGTTCGATCCCGGCCTGCACTTCTGACTTTTCGGTTTAATGTGCGGATCAGAATTTGATTATCACAGTCGCGTTAACGGTGAAGGAAAACATCGTATGCAAACCTGCACACTTGAAAGGGCTCCAAAATGTTCTCAATGGTGTGTGTAGTCAGCCAACCCGCACTAGACCAGGGAGGTCGCCTAAGACCTAACTTTTTTCATCGTGAGAAAAAGCCCATGCCCAGCAGTGGGACAGTAATGATTATGGTGAAGTGAAATGTAATGCCCTGCTCCTTGAAAGTATTTCTAGTGATGTTTCTACATTTCTTGAATGTGCTGCCTTGAATGTATGATTTTTGTATTATATTCTTATTAATGGAAGATAGATGGGTGGAAGATTGCCGTGTGGTGCCGGCTCAGAATACCACCACCCCATCTCGTCCTGTGGGTGTCGTAAAAGTCGACTAAGGAATTAGCCGGAGGATGGGCAGCAGCGCCCTTTGAGTACATTAACAACTCAACTGCGACCGGCAACCCGTCTGCCAAGCGTGGCGATTATGGCAACACCCCCCAATGAGCACATAACACACCCATATCGGTCGTTGTGGTGATCTTTGGGGGAGGCCTGTGTCCAGCAGTGGACTTCATTCGGCCGAAATGATGAATGGAAGATAGCTCGTAGAACTGATGGCCGTTGGGGCAAAAAGATTCTCGAGTAGAGACCGCGCACCGGAAAACGCAGCGTGGAATGACCTCCAACGAGGTGAACAGACGACCTGGTGATGGTCGCTGGATGAGGGCTGCATGTAACTCGTTCTCGGCATGTTCTCGAACTCTGTTTTTACGTCCTATGGCTGATATGATGATGATGAATGTAAGATAACGTTCTCAGACGGCTACTCGATCGCGTGTGGAGTCAAGTTAGCTCCTTCGCTCGTTTGACTGATGACCTATTTGGAGCATTGCAATTTATATAGTAAGAGCCTATCTAACGATTGAAACCTTTGATCTTACTAACATATAAACGGGAAATCGATATCCGGCAGTATTTCGAGGTCAGGAACTCTATTCCTGTATTGACTATTCAAACATTGTTATATAACTTTCAGGAGAAGATGAAGAGGAAGCAGATGAAGAGGAAGATTTTGAGGCTGAATCAAGCGATGAAGAAGGCGAGGAGGACATCACTATGGCAGAGGAGCCTGGCAACGATAGTGGCTGCACAGCTGTGGTAGCACTGCTTAGGGGTATGTAGCATACGTGCAAGTACTTTGTGCTTTTTTAAAAACATGGGGGCGATTAAATATTATTCAGTAATATCATAATAGTATATATCATAATATATTTTTCTAGTATAATTCACATGAAATTGTGTAAGAGTTTGCAAACAGTGACGATAACTTTACAAGCAATACAAGTGAAAGTGTGTGAAAGCCGATATATTGCACATTTTTATTTGACTCATATATTTTGTTTTTGTAGGCAATGAATTATTCGTAGCAAATGCTGGGGACTCTCGCTGCATAATTTGCAGAGAAGGCAAAGCTATAGATATGTCAATAGACCACAAACCAGAGGATGCTCCTGAACTTGAAAGAATTACGAAAGCTGGTGGAAAAGTTTCGAATGACGGTCGTATCAACGGTGGCCTAAACCTATCCCGTGCCATCGGCGACCACTCCTACAAGCTAAATAAAGATCTGGGGGCTAAAGAACAGATGATCACGGCATTCCCCGACGTGAAGGTTTTAACAATCGATCCAGAAAAGGATCAGTTCATGGTGCTGGCGTGTGATGGTATTTGGAACTTTATGTCTAGTCAAGATGTTTGTGACTTTATTCTACCGAAGTTGGCCGAAGGTCGCGAGCGACTGTCGCAGATATGTGAAGAGGTTTGTATGATTTGTAGTGATTCCATAATATTTGTCATACGTGAGTAGATCTGTAGGAGTAGCATGAACACCAAAGACAACGCCTTGTCGACGGAAGAGTAGACAGAAATGACATTTGGATGTAGACAGTGGCAATAATTCTACCATTCTGAGCATGGCGATCTCAAGAATACACGGAAAGAGTAGTTTCTACTCTTCCCTAGACAAAAGTCTTCATCGTCGAGCATGACCAACGTATTTTGTCTATCTTTGACGTTTAGGGATAGAGATTATTTCTTCTCAAATAGAATCCCAAGAGACGTAGACAAGAGATTCTTCGTATCTATATAGTAAGATTTTGCGTTGCGTTAAAGGATTACGGAAACTTAGCTAACACAAAATAGTAAATACGCCATGCAGGGGCCATACCGCAACTGTTTATTAAATTTTATGCTGAAAAGAACTCGATGAAGGCAGAGTGGAACTCTGTGAGAGAGCTCACTGGCCCTCGACCTGCCGGAGAATGAATTCCTCGAAAATTTTAAAGTTAGCAGTTTTTTCCAAATAAGATGAGATATGCGTAGTGAGTAAGGCACCTAGCCTAGTGCGTAATATGAGTTACGTTTTTTGTTGCCATTATTCTCTTTCACTTCACAAGAATCACAATAGAAATTGCAAAGTTTTCCGAGGTCTAATGAAATTTGAACCTTTAAAATAATACCACAGATAAAATTGACATTTCGTTTTTGTATTAACTTATATTTAAAAAGTGTAGCAACAATTTTCCATCCTAAGGTTGCCTGGCAGAGATCGCGGTTAGCGATTGTACTTTAATTCAAAACTTCTGTGACAATGTTTCGTGTACAATAAAGAGTATCATCATTTCGGCCGAATGAAGTCCACTGCTGGACACAGGCCTCCCCCAAGGACCACCACAACCACCGATATGGATGCGTTGTGGGCTCATTGGGGGGTTTTGCCATAATCGCCACGCTTGGCAGGCGGGTTGGCGATCGCAGTTGAGTTGTTAATGTACTCGAAGGACGCTGCTGCCCATCCTCTGGCTAATCCCTTAGTCGACTTTTACGACACCCATGGGAAGAGATGGGGTGGTGGCATTCTGAGCCGGCACCACACGTGAGCCGGCACCATAAAGAGTATATGAATAAATAAATAAATTGTATCATGTATTTTTTTGGTAACTAAACGCAAAGAATGATTAGAACTGAATGGAATTTCTACGTCACTAACGGCATTCCGTTGCTATGGAAAGGATTTTCCATGTCTATGTCTGCGAAGACACCCGAGTCTTCATGTCGGCTCATTGCTCGGGATGAAGAGATATCGAGACGTGTAGAAAGCGCGTTGTCTATCTTCGTAAGAGAAGATTTTGAAATGGTCATGCTACGCCTACTGTTATGTATTTCTAATCGAAATTGTATCTTGTCACAGATGTTTGACCACTGCTTGGCACCGAGCACAATGGGCGATGGAACTGGGTGCGACAATATGACAGCTATTATTGTACGATTTAAAGAAGGAGCAATTAGTGAGGTAGGGCAGCATACAAGTAACACAGAGGGAGCCAAGAAACGCGCCGCCGAGGAGGAGCACAGCCAAGAGGAGCAACAGGACTCGAAGAGGCAAAAGTTCGACGATCCCCTCTCAAGTTCAGTAGTGACTTCAAGTGTCTAAATCTCCAAACATTATAGACAAAAGTGTTCAAGCCACACATAGTATTGTGAAATGTATGGTGGAGACTGTAATTTAATTTATGATTAGACAGGCTGTCACATAGGGTTTCATCGAACATATTCTACTTATTAATTGGTAATAATGTATCATTTATATAGAGCAATATTTTGCTACATAAATCTCTCTCAGCCCTGATGAAATATGTAACATTTAAATATTTCGAATGATGTCGTCACGGTATTGCTTGACCAGGGGCTCACGCGACCCGGTGTTTATTACTTTATTTTGTCTTTAGAAATAGTTATGTTAAATAACTCAATTGACAAGTAGATGTACAGCCAAATAGCAATCAATAATGCATGCACATAAGTCTCTTTTATCCAGACTCTTGACTAAAGCAACGCTGAAGTCGAAAGGACATCCGATTTCCCAATTTTGAAATAATTTCAAGCATTTATCTAATAAATGGTAGTTTGTTGCAATTGATAATGTGTTTGAAACGTAAACTTACTACAAAAGTACAACTTTCATATAGTTAGAAAATTATTGATGCTGACGTATTTCCATCATAAGTATGGGATAAGATTATAGTATACATTTGTAGTAAGTATACTGTATTAGAGGGAGAGAATTAATGATAAATTCCAGAACTGATTGTTGACGATAGCAACTAGATGTAAGCTAAGCTGTAAGTGTAAGTTACAGATTTTAATATGTATGATCTAATTATTTTGAATCCCACTTTAAATATTACAGAGTAAAGATTATTTTCGTTTTTCGTTGCTTGAACTAGCGTTTTTGTTATCCTTTTAAGATAGTGAATCTAGTAGTATTTGAATGCAGTACAGCTTATAATAAAATGTACAAGAAATTGTGAGTAGTAGATCTAAACGTCACATTTCGAGTTCTTCGCATTAGCTCACTATACTGAACGCACAAAAACTGCGAAATTTATATTTGTGCCACTGTTATTTACTGATTTCCAACATTTTATAAAAAGACTTTGAAGATGTGATTGAAATTCGTGTACTTTGACTAATATAGTAAATTAATAAATAATCCAAGATTGGCTTGTAAAATCTCAAATATTGACTCTTTGTTTTCAGTTCATTCAAGAGAGATATTTGGACTTATACCACCTATTTGGACTTGTTCCTACATAAAATTAAATGTAAAAAAATTGGAATCAAGGGAATGTATTGTATATTTCAATTATTTATCTGTGTTACTCTGTAGTAATAAGTAGTTATATTTTTGTAATCACAGATATTGTAAAAGAAACTTAATTCCTACTAAGTTTTGTGATTAGGTTGACATAATTATTCCAAATTGTGACTTAATGTAATAGAAATTTATTTATACAATAAAATTGCTAAACAATTCGGAGAACCCCCTATAACAATAACTATGATTTACAGTTTGACTATAGGAACTGTGTTAATTTCATGTGTGTTTCAGTGAAAATTACATTATTATCGACTGTAACATAGTTTCATTTAATTTAGTCGATTGGTTTTACATACATCTAGATATGTGTAACTGTCTCTGTAGAGTGATTAACTCAAAAGATTCATATCCGGCGCAAGGAGTGATTATATCCGTGTATATCCCTTGTACTCAAACTATATCACTATAACCGTAGATGGAGTATTGTATAACTGTAGCAATAACATTCGTTTAGGTTTGGATTCATTACGGAGATAGATGCATTAGAAAGAGACACTGACGTCTGATTTGAGTGGAACGAAAAGAGAGAGATTTAATAGCCCGCGCAATCCGCGTATGCGTAGTGAGCCAACATAAATCTTTCACATATTGTTATAAGGCGCAATTTCGAAATTAATATTTTTGATTGAATTCACAAACGGTTTTGTTTTAGTTCGATTGTGTTTGATTACGGCCTGCACAGAAGTCATTGGTTTATAAATAGTTTTAACTAATTTATTCTTGGATTTTATTAACCGGTCGATGATTTAATACTTTGAGGTTGACTGTCCTAAGCCTGTCAAGTATGAGAGGAAATTACGAGACTATTTAAATTATATTCTCTAAATATGTATGTATTTTATTTTCGAAGTTACGTAAAACAAAAAAAAGTAAGAAAAACTGACGGAAACTTAGGTTGACTAGTCATTCTCTCTCAAAACTGATAAATGAATGAATCTGATCTTTAACTCAATATATCAACTCAACTCACTCTTCGTTTCTTGACATTAATCATCAACTGAACTTGGGAGTTAAATATAATATAAAAGAGTGATATATATCCGTTGATCCGAAAGTTCTCTCTTTTCTTCTCAGTGATATATTCTGCACATGTCTACATACATCGTAGCGCAACTAAGGACCATAATCTAGCGTTACGCTAGAGCACTAAGAAAAATGCACAAACAAAATTTATCTCTTTTTATTAAATCACCAAACTAAATTCCAAACTTAAAATATTATGTAATTTAGTGACCTGGCGAAAAATAACAAATAAAAGTAATATTCACATCGAATTAGATCCACGAGTACTGTCAACAGCTGCTACAATTTCAAGGACAAAATTGTTGTTTTTTTTGCCCTCGATATTATCTGATTTGTGTCAAATACTCGACGGTTTCCGCTTGCGTAGCTTCTAAAATCTGAAGGGCATCATATTCACTATCTAGCTGTTCTAATATCATAGTCTTGTCGTTAATCTCGGCCTGAAAATAATGGATAAACTTTCAATAACACCGTGACAGTTTGAAAAAACAATATACCTGCTTTAGTTGTTCTAGCACGCGTAAATCTACAATTTAAACCGTTTCAATTTAAGTCGCAAAAAGTCCACTTTCAAAATGTCTACCGTTCGCAAAACTTCCAACTTCGCACAATGTCTTTCGCGGAACCTAGGTTTCGCATATTGTCCCTTTCGCAAAATGGTCAGAGGCGAGGCGAGTTATATGATCTACAGATAGTTGTTTCGGGTCTGGCTGTTTGTAGATGTGAGATATGTGTGTCTGTAAACTGTACCCACGATATAGGAGAAATCCTTGTGAAGTGTTGTTTTAAAAAAAATGGTGGTCTGCAACGTTTTTAAAAAAAAAATCCCAAAAGAAATAATACAACTGAAGATGTGTAATGAAGTTATAAAAAAGCAGTGTACAGTACAGTGCACAGTACTTCTAATCTGTAAAGAATGGACCTATTTTCTTATCTGATTAATAATATCGAAACCAATATCCTGATCCATGTTTAAAATAAACCATGTGATTTGGACAAAACTAGGTATCTGGCGAATACGGAGGGTGTGGCAATAATTCGTATCTTAATTCGACAATTTTTGATGTCGCGATTGCAGACGAGTGGGCCGGTGCATTATCCTGATGAAATATATTTTTTTTCTTTGCTAGATGCGGTCGTTTCTTGATCAACTTTTTATTGAATCTATCTAACACTGCAGCATAGTAAGCTCCGGTTATTGTCTTGCCTTTATCCAAAAAATCGATGTAACTAAGCCCTTGACTGTCCCAAAAGACTGTGGCCATCACTTTACCAGCCGAGCAAACAGTTTTTGCCTTCTTTGGGGCACGTTCCACGGTAGAAGTCCATTGCTTCGACTGTTGCTTAGTCTCTGGTGTATAATCACCCACGTTTCGTCAACTGTTATGTACCGACGCATAAACTCACTCGGATTGCGATTATACATGGCTAGGCATTCCTCAGAAGCTGTTACACGATTTCGTTTCTGGTCGACTGTTAGTAAACGCGGCACCCATCTTGCAGAAAGCTTTTTCATGCCCAGAATATCATGCAAAATATAAAAGACTCGTTCAGTCGAGATGTGCGATCACTTATTTCGCGTATCTTCACTCGACGTTCTGCCAAAACAATATCATGTATTTTATTAACCATGCCCTCCGTAGTGACCTCAATCGGCCTTCCTGAGTGCTCCGCGTCATTAGTGGTAGTACGTCCACAACGAATTTCAGTGAACCACTTATGTACCATCCCATGAGAAGGCGCAGAATCACCATAATACTTTTTCAATTTGTCTTCGGTCTGCTTAATAGTTTTACCACGTAAAAAATAGTGTTTAATTAGCACTCGAAACTCGCTTTTCTCCATTTTCAAAGAATACTTAGAAGTCGCCAACTTTTGTGTTTCTAAAAAGCTAGTTTTCGCGCCATATTTGAAAAAAGAATGCGCTTCGTAGTTAGTTACCAATATGAGACAAAAAAAATTGAAAAAGTTTTTTTTCAACCTTAAAGTCATTGAGTTGCCAAACTGCCCTCGTATAAACAAAATTTAACTTTAATAGTGATAGAAAATAAAGTTACAACAGTTATTATAAATCGTAGTGCAAAATGTATCTATTCATTCGTCTTTAATACCTTTATTAAAGACGAATAAATAGATGCGTACATTTCAATGATATGTGATGTTAATGTACATTTCAATCATGCCACTATAATTCTTCGATTGCTCTTTGGCACGTCATGTCCACATTAAACATTTTTTGAAGAATTTAAGACCTAGATGGAAAAGGTTCGCCATCACTGGCCTAGTGGTTGGAAGGAAAGCCCTTCCATATAGGAGAGTCTGAGTTCGATCCCGGCCCGCACCTCTAACTTTTAGGATTCATGTGCGGGCATAATTTGACTCAATGGTGTATGTGGTCCGCCAACCCGCATTAGGCCAGCGTGGTGGACTAAAGCCAAACATATCTCATCGTGAGAAAAGACCCGTGGCCAGCAGTGGGACAGTAATGGGCTGATTAATTACGAAAAATCGCAGTCATACAGCCGGTTTCCGAAAGACAAATTATCGCAAAAATTACGTAACAAGCTGTTAATCTCGAATTTAAAGTGTTTTGGGTTTCCGTGTGGTGTCCGGATTAAGAATATAGCACCACTCCATCACCCCCCGTGGAGGTCGTAAAAGGCGACAAAAGGACTCTAAACCAGAGGGATGGGCAGCAGCGTCCTTTCTGTGGAATAGTAGCCATTCTGCGCACACCAACCCGCCTGCAAGCGTGGTGAGTACCGGCAAATTCCCCCCAATATGATGGCAAGTTGTCGAAATCTATGGGGGAGGCCTTTGTTCAGTAGTGACCGTTGTATGGCCGATATGATGATAATTTTTTCGAAGCATTATCTACGAATCGCAACTTCAACTCTTGATTAGTGGCTTTAGTCACTACAAATTTGCCAATTACACGTATACATGGCTACATCATCATCATCATTTCAGCCGTAAAACGTCCACTGCTGGACAGAAGCCTATCACAAAGATTGCCAAAACGACGGGTATGGTTTTGTGTTGTGATCCCATTACGGGGTTTTGCCATAATCGCCACGCTTGGCAGACGAATTGGCGATCGCAGTTGAGTTATAAATGTACTCAAAGGACGCTGCTGCCCACCCTTCGGCTAATCCTATAGTAGCCTCCTTTTACAACACCCACGAGTTGAAATCCAGAATATCACCCCATCGGTGGTGATATTCTCAGCCGGCACCAAAAAGCCAGTATACGCTGGTCTTGCTTTGAGACTGAGATAGACTCCTTGCAGTGAGAGATCAGCTAATAATGGTACTTATAGCTTATATGTAACCGTGTGTACTATGATAGACCATCAAACGAAGGGGTTTGTACCTACAATATAAATAAATTTTCGACTGTGAAGAAAAACAGCAATAATAAATATACTGTTATTGATACTATTTTCGTATTTCTAGGATTTTAAACGATTATAACTAATCGGGTTGTCTGTCTTGATAATCTAACTTGCGAAAATAAATGTTAATCGAAAGAGACAACGATATGCGCTAGATCTAGATACAAACAAAAGTACATTTTTCCGAACAACACGCAGATTTTTCGATAATTTGCGTTCCAGAAACCCGTAGATTGTGACGAACTAACGGGCGGATAATTGTGACAGCTTGTTAGCTAATTCGGCATTTGACACGTCTTTCAGAAACCGGCTGATATTTTATCATGACTTAAAATCTACCAGTTTTATCTTCACAAGTATTTAAGTAGATATCATTGAGCTGTCAATGCTAGATCTAACCAACCGGAGCTTTTGGCGTTGTGACAGTTGGGCCAAACACTGCCAGACTCGGTTAAGATGCCACCAATGCATGCAATTGAAGAAAACACTGAACACCACGGACTAAGATTATAAATTATAATTATCTTTTTTTTAAATTAATCCCCCACGGTCTAGGCGGCAATTACTGTACCGTTTCTATTCTTTTGATTTTATGGTCAGTTAAGTCATAGATAGCTTTGGTAATAGAACATAATTATAATTATTGATTAAAAGGGTCGCTGTTTATAATAACGTCTTTTAGCTTTTAGGTCGATTTGCTTTTGAGACCTTATGTTAAGGAAGCTTTTTAGTATGGCAGAAACGGCAACTGTTTCTGTCTGGCAGCAATCTGTATCTTCGATTATTCTGCCGAGTAAATTAACCGCCGAAATGTTCCACCCGCTTTTTTGAAGACCAAATGATTCAAGTATAATAATTATATTATGTATTCTATTTTAACATGAAATCCGAGTCAGTAGAGTCGACAATAATGGGAATCTGACTCGTCCGAGTTGATCCACTTACTTGTAGTTTAGCTTGCTCCGACTCCCTTTCTTTAGAGATGGATTTCAAAAGGTTCATAGAACCAATTGCAGACATTTTTTTCTTCTCGACGTTATCTCCAAGTTCCTTTAGAACCGCCAATAACGCATTGATAATCTTTCCAAAATCTTGAATTTCTGTAATGACATTAAATTTTATTCCTCTTTAGGCTACTGAGTAGGTTTTTAAAAATTAGTTGATTTTAGAAATGGTATAGAGAATCGATATATATGACGATAACGATATATAATGTGTGTAGTGTAGCCCTACTGTAAATGCCCTGCCTTTCTCACGTATCTAAGTGAATAATTCTGACAAGCTTTTTCAGCAGTTCAACTAGTCAAGATTTCCTTCCGTGTGGAATCCGGATTAAGAACATAGCACCACCACTCTTTCCGTAAATGTCGTAAAAGGCGATTAGGGACTCTAAACCAGAGTGACGGGCAGCAGTGTCCCTTCTGTGGAACAGTAGCCACATTGCGCTCACCAACCCGCCTACTAAGCGTGGTGAATATTGGCGAATTCCCCCCAAAATGACGTTACAATTGTGGAAATTTATGGGGGAGGCCTTTGCTCCGCTGAGCAAACATTACCATCATCATATCAGCTAAAGGCGGCTGATATAGGTATTGATGATGATAATGAGTCATTTTTTTACCATCGGCACAGATATTATAAGAAGTTAGCCGCGTTAGGCTTAGCCCGCACGGGTGACTTTTGTCACCGTAACAATTTCGGCACTCTTATCAAGTCCGTGGGTATGTTTGGAAGTGCACGCACGTTACGACGTGACGTGATATTTCTATACATATCCATAAAGTGACGAAATTGTCACGGTGCCTAAAGTCACCCGTGCACGCTAGCTCTAAGAATACCAGGGTGAAAGGGGAATACGGGGTGCGGTGCCCGATTTGAGATCAAAAGTTTACCAATGCCTCGCCATAATATGAATCAATAATATTTTCAAAAATAGCTAAGTATTTCATTTTGTGAGGCCGAAATTAACAATCAGTCCAAAGTAATCCAGAGCCTTTAGATTGAAGATTACATGTAAACTTGATCTGTTTTTGATCCTCAGTCCTAAATCCAAAGATTTTAGATTGATTAGTAATTTCGGGCCGTAAGTTCACTAGTGGTCGATTACGTTCCAACGTGTGTACAAAGGTATTCTTGCAAACCAGCGATAAAGATATGAATTGTTATCAGTTTAACTGATTATTATTATGTCTCTCTTTTCACGAGTTTTATCCCCTGTAAGGGTAACCCGGTATTTTGATACGCTTACGCGGGGACATGGGTCCAACACGTAGAGGCTCTTTAGAGAATTTAATCTAAATTGTAATGGGACACTAACCGGGGACTCTTCATGGCTACACTATAAAGTGCAGTCTCGGCTTGTCCCCGGAGATGTAAAACTATTGTATAAGATCGAAACTACAATTATATATTGTAATAGGTGCTAAATAGATTTAATACTAGGGAAAACTGAAAAAACGGCGTTTGCCTTTCAACCTTTATAGTGAAATTCTGTGGCAGACGGTGACTCGCCACTCACAAGATGGACCCCCTAAATATCCACCACTACAGATGACAGGGAGCAACACCGGTTAACTGTTTAGTATTAAAGAGCCACTAATTGTAATTACCAAGTTAGTTTGTTGGTTTGGTTAGTTGTCTCAACTTTCACTATAATTTTACTGTTCCATGTATGTCCCTGCTTATAACAGTGGGTAGGAACAACTCTCTGCCGGCAGTAGTGTCGGCTATGTTGGCAGAGCATGAAAATTGGAGTACAGTGGTCTCCTTCTGCGAGAGCGTCATGCTCCAGTAGGAGACTACAGAGCGAGATCGGGAGAGGGCCGATCTCACACGGAGGACAAGACGGCGCCGGAGTAACAACCGCCACAGCGCCCATGTCCAACACGCCTGAGCCCGCTGCCATTGTTACACAGTGAGGGCCTCGGGGGTCGCGGGCGCGCATGTTGGGGAGTCTACGTGCTCACACCGAGCAAACTCCGGGATGACGGTGGCGCACATGTGGTCACGTGCTGCCGTGTGCAGAACAGTGCTCAGCGGAGCTTGGGGGGATCTTTTACAATCCTCCTCGAGAAGTGCCTGGGGGGCGGCCTTTTCATTGCCGCCTGCCCTCCGCTAGAGGGGGTGATCACTTTCCTGTCATCCCCTCTGAGATGTGCCTAAAGGCGTGGCACCAATGGGCGGCTCTAGTGTGACCTTGTCGCGGAGTGCCTCTGTCCGTGTTTCCTTCCCGGTTAGCTCAACTAGGAGGCTCTCTCCACGGCAGAAAGTAACGGAGTTCAGTTAATGATATTGAATGAAACATATCATATATATTATTATATAGGTATATTGTTATTCACAACTTCAATTAACACTTCATGGTGATGTTTAGATTTTTAAAATATAGCTTACTATCACAATTTAAGCTAATTTAAAATAAGTAATTGCAATATTGCAGGCAGACTATTTGTCAGAGCGACAGCTGTGTGTCGAACCACTAGCGGTCAGGATCAAATGTGATGATGTGATAATGATCAAAATGCGAAGAGCGACTCTACGTCACATAATAAATTCGAATTTTGATTTGAATAAAGAATGAATCATGAGGTGGACAGTGATAGAAATATGAACTCATGAAAGAGTTTGATTGAAATGAAGATGCAGGATGACTTCGTCACAACCTAACGAGGACCTGGAGTCCCCTTTGGTGCCAAAGATGACCGCTTCGGTGGTTTTAGCTGGTAAAAGTCGTAGCATTCTACGACTTCTACTATCTAGAAGTCGTGGAAATTCTACTTGAACTTCCTGCTCTTCCCCAGGGCGAAGGAAGTTCATGTAGAATTTCCACTGGACACCAACAAAAAAGGAACAACTGGTATAGATTACGTTTATTGTAGTTAATTTGCCTCTACCCTAGTGTTGACCAGATGTGGATTATATGCCACAGAGTTATTTAGAGTAACCTGAGCAGTAATTTTTCTACTCTAATAAAATATGACATATTATCTAAACTAACTTGTGTCATAATCCTTGCACGTGTCCTTAAGATCCTCGGTTTCCTTTAGGACGTTGGTTTCTATCACTCTTATTTTGTTAATGTCATCATAATACAAATGGACTTTCTGTAATTCTTCTGCCATTATTTTCTTTCTGGAGAAGGATTAACTTATAGGATTTTTGATGAATGCAAAGAATATTGCAAAGCGACTATAATCATTACGTTTTAGTGATATTTTTTGTATTGGGTACGTTGCTTAGCAACCAGAGTATAGAACCGCACAGAGTACCTTTTTATTAGAACCGTTTAACTCAATCTAGATCAAGCAATAAGATGCTTTTCGGTAATTTCGAAAGGTTTAACGGGACTCTAAACCAAAGGGACGGGCAGCAGCGTCCTTTCTGTGGCACAGAATCATTCTGCGCTCACCAACCCGCCTGCCAAGCGTGGTGAGTAATGGAAAATCCCCCCAAAATGATGACACCATTTTTTTTGGTTTATTTTCCTTTATATGTAATACCTAAACCGTGAGTGGTGCAACCCAACTGCGTTGATGAGGAAGTAGATGATAGGGTTATTTCTGCATTGCAGGTAACCAGAATAACGAAATCATAAGGAGCGTTTTGGATATTGCGATTTAAGAGTATCGTTGCACGATGTTACCAGCGATGACGTAAGCTAAGGAGACGTGGTCACTTACTATGGGCCTCGTAAGAAATCTCAAGGTTACTCAGCAAGCTATGCTTGGTATTCTCTACGAGGTCGAATCAGAAATTAGAAGAACCGTCAAAGAATTTTTATCACCACTCTCTAAAAGGTTCTCAAAGGTTTTGCTGGTAGAAAACTCAGTCTGAGTTAAGCTCGCCTTTGTACATAACATTTTTATTGACTGTCTGATATGTATTTTCTTTTCGTATAATAAAGAATTTAAGAATAAAAGTTGCCGACACAGCTGAAAGGATTAGTGAGCTGAATTGGCAATGCACATTTCCGTAGAACTGATAGCCGTTGGGGTAAAAGGGTTCTCGAGTGGAGACCTACCTATATCTTTAGAATTTTTGACTATATTATACGGACGACCTCCAACGAGATAGATAGACGATAGGTCGCTGCGAGTCGTTAAATGCGGGCAACATGTAACTGGTAATTCTCGAAATCTATAGGGGCGGCCTTTGTTTAGTCGTGGACTTGCATTGGCTGATATAATGATGAAGATGAAAGACAATTTTGATGAATTCATTCTATTTGTTTGATCACATGTAAATGACTGACTCGTGAGCCAAATTATATAGGTATTGGATAAGTGGCAGATCACCCTAAGCTTGGTAACAAAGATATAATATTACCTACGTACATAGATAGAGCCTATTAAGTTGAACAAATTTCCAGTCTTAAAGACCTGTCATCCTAATGCGAGCATTACGTGTGATAAAAAGAGAAAACACTAATCGTTCGCGCACGTTTCGAAGCGTTGCGCGCCAACAGCTATATTTACCTGGAACCATCTGGTTAATACACGACGCTAACAGTTTTAACAGAAAGTGGATTGTTAATTGAATACGAAACGGTGCCGTTTGATAATGTTACTGTAACCAATGCTCTATAGACATCTCTTTCTTTCATATGACGTTGCGCATGTGCTCGTAAGAGGTAGTAATAGATTTTTGCTTAATGCTATCCGTCTATAGATACTTGGTCTTAGCTTGATAAAAACAAAGTACAAAAATAACTTTTTTCTTGACCATGGATACAATGTCCTTCAGTCGTATATATAGTTATGCAAACATTTTCAAAATGACCAGTGTTGTCAAATTAAATTTTAATCTTTGATATAGGGAGCCTGGAAGCAAAAGGTGAAGGACTAATGTTGTAGCGAAACAAGGACGGAGCGTAAGGCCAGCAATAGAGTACGATGGGCTGTGTTGATTGATTGGATGGCGATATACGAGTAAGTTGCTTCCAAAACAGAGATTAAGAAAATATTAATTATTAATTAAAATTTAAAAATCGAGCGAGCCTTACACTGCTGTCCTTTATCTAGAAAGGCGTTAAATCTTAGAAGATCGATTTTGACTTTTTAATGCAAAGTGATATAGTTTTAAATTCTCTGTCTTCCTATCTAAGAACCATAAATTATATTAGTGATACTTCCAGAGTTATAAATACTATAAAAGCTGATATGGTAAGGTTAGCGACCTTTTAGTATACTAAATAGAGCCAAAAACAAGCAAAAATCATGATCTAAATGAACAACTGTCATTAATCTAAGTATTATACTATTTTTAGATATAATGATGTCCCACCTTTTTTGGCTATTTCTTGAAAACTACTTTTTGGGCTTAACGGCCTTCTAGGGACGCCAGTACAGTAGTCGCATATAATGTGTAACATCACAGAGTACATAATTACCACTCCGTTTTATGTAACATCTGTCTGACTTTTAATGTTGCTTGTTAGGCTTGCTTGTCGGAATTTAAAAAAAACTTGCAACTTGTAAATTATTATTACTATTTATTTATTTATTTTAAGGGAAAACAAACAGTAGTATATTAAGTTATACAATGGTTTTTAAATGAATATACTACCCACTACATTTTCCACAGATTATTTTATAGAATTTAAGCTGTTAGCAGAAGTTAGCTGTTGTCACAGCAATTTTACTTTATGAAGCAAAATGAAAGGTAAATAGAAACAAAAGTTTTCAACTAAAAGAAAAAAAGCAAATCGCAAGAATAACCACACATTCATGCAAGTGTGATGTATCATACAAGTATCATGGAACTTACAGAGCCTACTGCTGATCTTTTAGAATTTTAATTATATTATTTTTAAATTTATTTTTGTGTAGAAATAATACGTCAATTTCACAAAATTGCTTCTTCTGAGTGGCATCTTGTGAGTGGCAAGTCACCGCCTGCCACAGAATTTCACTTTAAAGGTTGAAAGGCAGACGCCGTTTTTTCCGTTTTTCTTAGTATTAAATCCATTTAGCACCCATTGCAATAGATCTTATACTTGTAGTTTCCATTTCATACAATAGTTTTATGCCTCCGGGGACAATCCGAGACTGCATTTTATAGTGCAGCCATGGAGAGTCCCCGGTTAGTGTCCCATTACATTTTAGATTAAAATTCTCTAAAGGGCCTCTGCGTGTTGGACCCATGTCCCCCCGTAAGCCTATCAAAAGACCGGGTTCCCCCTTACAGGGGATATTAACCCGAGTAAAAGAGAAATTTTATACATATTATAGTTATACTATTACTATATTATTATACTATTCAGTAGTAGTATTTTATTGCCTGGGTTCATTTTTATTTTAAACCATTTTTATTCTTTCTTGTTACGGAACTTTTTAATTTATAGCTTCTTCTTCTTCTCTTAGATTATGGCTTCTGTAGATTATCTTCCACAATTTCGCCAAGTCACTTATGTCAAGTTTAAGGCAACGTCGTACGGTATTATTTAGATTAATAAATCTTTACATATTCATAAAATATTTCTCAAAAATCTCAATTTATAGCTTAGAACCCCTACAAATAACTGTCACTGTCAGCTGAATCTATAATTACTCGTTTTGAAAATATTAAATTGAACTTTATTGCTCGGCAATAAGATTTATATTTGAAATAAAAAAATACGATTTGTAGTGTGAACATTGTTATATTTTTGTTATGTGCAGAGATTGTTATTCATTGCACTAGCACTTTGTTAATTAATTAATAGTTTAAACGTTGCATCAATGTTGTGCTAAATATGGAGGGATTAACACAAAATGAGAAAATTATTTGGTCGTGTTGGAAGGAAAAGTCTCCAAGAGATGTAGTCAGGGAAGCGGCTGCGAAAGGAACTCATATTGAACTAGCGGTCATCTATCTTATGGAGAAAAATGGATGGAACGAATCTACTGCCAGAGATTGGTTTCTTGCTGAGGTGAATAACCTTGACGTTTACAATTCATAATATTATATTAAATCGGCATAGTAGTTGTGTACCAATTGCTACATGTAATATTCAGAAATAATATGATGCTATTTTACCAAAACGGTAAAGTTCTTTGTTTTGTAAAAAAGTAGTTTAATAACATTACTCATTGTTTATTCAAATGCTTTAGGTGAAATCCTGGACAGTACAACTTCTATTAAGAAAACAGATATACAAAGTTTTGCACATTCTAAACAAAGTCAAAATAAGTCCTGAGCAACACCTAATGATTCTTGCTCAAGATTCTGCCCAAATTGAATACAGAGATTTTATTGTCGAACATATAGAGAAATTATCTAAAGACATGAATAGTGACACACGTGAGAAATGGCTTGAATTCAAAAGACATTGGAATTTACTGAGGTACCTTGAGAAATCATTTGAAAGTGATGGTACTTTTAAACAAAATAAAGTTTTTGGTACAGGCAAAGATAGAATTGTTGTAAACGAGAGTGAAATCAAAGCTTTAACCATTGAGAAAATTGAGAAGTATCCACTACAGTGGAAAAGTAAAATTGCTACTGCACTGTTTTTTAACTCCTTTGGTAAGTAATTTTCAGTGGGAATATTAAAAATAGTCTTGGTGGTACTTTAACATCTCTTCCACAACCCTTGTTTCATCACAAGCTGTCACAACACCCAGTTCTTTACCTTTGCAGTCTGTCTATCCCAGTAAATAAATATAGAGCTAATTAACCAATATTTGAAAAGAGAAAAAAATATATATTTGTATCTTGTTCAAATTGATAGATACGAGGGCGGCACTGAAAATTTCGGGAATCAAGGAAGTGACACAACATTACTATTTAAAAATGTATTTATTGCTTTTCGAAGTATTCTCCGCGAAATTTGACACATTTTTCCATACGACGGAACCAATCATTGAAGCAACCATTCCATTCGGAAGTTGGGGTCTCCAAAATGGCCGTTTTGTAGGCGTCCACAGCTTCTTTAGGTGATGAAAATCTCTGTCCATGCAATTTATTCTTTATTTTAGGGAAAGTATAGAAATCATTAGGGCTTAGGTCGGGGCTGTACGGCGGATGGTCCAATCATTCTATGTTTTCTTGCTCTAAAAACTCTTTTGTTCTGTGTGCGGTGTGAGAACTCGCATTGTCGTGATGGAGGATGATGCGGCGGTTGCAGTTCTCTCTACGGAGTTCAGAAACGACCTGTGGCAAACAAATGCTAGCATACCATTCTGCATTAACCGTTCTTTGTCCCTCAAGAGGAATAGTCGTAACATGGCCGGTTTTGGAGACAAACGTGGCCACCATTTTTTTTGCAACACTCCGTGAACGAACAATTTTTGTTGGCTTTAACTCATTTTCGAACACCCAAACTCGTGACTGGTTTTTTGTTTCGGGTTCGTACGCATATATCCAGGATTCGTCACCTGATACGATGTTGTATACAGCATTTGAGGATCCTGCGTGGAATCTTTCGAGGGTTCTGACGCACCAAGTAACGAGAGCCGCTTTTTGCTCTTCACATAGCAAATGCGGTATCCATCGGGAAAACAACTTTTTTACACCTAATTGTTCATGCAAGATTATTTGTATTTGACTCATGCCAATGTCTAAAGTTGCCGGAATTTCGCGGTATGTCACATGTCGATCTTCCTCAATCAGCTTACGCACAGCATCAACGTTTTCTTGGGTGACTGCAGTTTTTGGACGACCTTGACGAGGATCATCACTGAGCTTCTGAGCACTGAGCTGAGCACTGACGTTCACGTTGGAATTCAGCAAACCAGCGATAAATTGTGGTTTTGGATGGGACTTCATCACCAAATGCAGAAATCATCCGGTCAACACACTGTTTTTGTGTTAAACCACTTCGAAAGTCATAATAAATCATCGCTCTTGAATTTTCTCGAGTCAATTCCATTTTCTCAACGACTAAACAAGTTTGACAAAACCTTGTGACAAGACCGTGAATGGGCCGTATATTAGTGAAATCATTCCATGGGTTAAAAATCTTTGTAGAGAGAAATGGATGCAGTTATTTAGAAAGTGTTCGCTAACTAAGGGTATTTGGTACTTTACCATACAGGATGCGCCAGGCTCAGTGCCCTGGTTCGACTGTTGCAGCCTGTCTAGGGAGACTTTGGTGTGGGCACTCAGGTTGCGGTCTGGTCATGTTCCATTGAATAAGTTTTACTATCTTATGGGTGTCAAATCGTCGCCCCTGTGTGATATATGCCATAAGCCGGAGGATATAATTCATGTGATGATGGAATGTGATCAGTATCGGGGCCTGAGAATGAGGTTGTTGTCAAACATAAATTTATATAATGGTGAAATTAATATATTGTTGAGGGAACCTTGGTCTGAAGAGTGCAAGCGTATTTACAATTTTCTAAAACTATGTTTTAAAGTAAGGAGTGAAAGAGTGTGATGGAGTACATGACGCTGGTACTATTAATGCGTGATAATGACTGATGTGAGTAGGTACTAGCATGGTGTGATTGGTTGCATACGAACTAACTACGGCCTGTATGCTATCATTCATACTATAATATGACTGACCCCATGAGGCTGGCATAGTCACCCAGAGTGTACTGAAGCCTCAAAAAAAAAAAGTTAAGATTAAAAAACAAAAGACCGTGAATCTTTTTTTAAATAAATAAATGGTATTCGATTTGTAAAACCAAGGAGTTTTCAATTAAAAAGATTTTAATATGACAGGAACAGTGGAAATATTCCATTCCCGATACTTTTAGTGCAGCCTATGTATATCACTCAGCATATGATGATAAATCATGATCATCATCACTTCTAGCTAACTAGCTTCCATGATGTCATAAAAATAGCTTTTATAGTGATAATAATAGCTATAGGGATAGAAGTAAGCATTTGATCTGTGAGGTTAAGCTACCATGCTGTGCTTATGCCTTTACACACCCACCTTTACACCAACTTCAAAAAGGAGGAGGTTATCAATTCTACAGGTATTTTGTTATGTATGTACACCGATTTTTCCGAGATTTGTAGACCAATTTGAGCAATTCTTTTTTATTATTAACCAACTTCAATAAGGAGGAGGTTCTCAATTCAATGCATTTTTTTATGTATGTACAGCAATTACTCAAAGATTTGTAGACTGATTTGAGCAGTTCCTTTTTTAATAGGTACAGAATGCTATTTAATTGGTCCCATATAAGTTTCATTACATTTGATTAAGTAGTTTTTTAATCAGCTTCAGTAAACAGTTTTAATTATTAGTTTTATTTAAGTGCAGTCACTTACCTGAATGATGTTTTAAAAGTTACCAGTTCCTCCAAGATTAGCAAACTGATTTGAGTTATTCTTATTTAATTTAGTGTAAAATACTCTCGAATTAGTTTCATATAAATATATAGTTAGAAGTCAGTATATATTTTTGTTTAAAAAGTTTTATAATACCTAAAAAAAAGATATTCAACCAGAAAGTCGAAAATTTTACTGGGCTACGTATCCCTGGTAATTGGGGTGCTAGTGGCAGATGCTCCAAATAAAATAAGTTATTGCTGCTCCTGGTTACACTGAAAGCCAACACTATCACAGTCGGGAAAAGGTTTGGAAGAAGAACATCTAGGGGAACAATTTATTTATTTAATCTTTATGCAGCATTAAAGTACATAGGCGGACTTAATGTCGTTGGCATTCTCTACCAGTCAACCATAGGGTGATGAAGAGACAACATGGCAGGTGCAATATGTTCAAAACGAAAGAAATCTAACAATATATTATATACATAAGTAAATTTACAAATAATAATCTACATATACATACATAGTTAATAGTATAAATAAATAAATACATACATATTCATAATATAGTATTAGAAAAGATGTTATGATGAGTCTGCTAACATTTTGTTGAAAAAGTAATCACGAACTTTCCGCTTAAATGCGTACCTACCTGTAGTCATCCTGATTTCCGGAGGAAGTGTATTCCACAGAAGTATGGATTGAATATGAAAGAGAGTGTACAAAACCAGAAGTATGAGGAGAACAGTGTAGGAATTCCTACACTGTTCTCCTCATACTTCTGGTTTTGAAGATTGAAGATTGAACTGAACTTGAAGATTGTTCGAAGAACGCAGATTCCTAGAATGAGTAGAACAAAGATATTGAAAGTGAGGCATAAGATAAGAAGGAGGGGTGGGAGAATTGGGTAGAGAGAAAAGCGTGGTCAACGCACGCAAATTTCTTCTCTGGCGACTGGGCATCCATTTGAGGTCATGGCCATATTTACGCAGGTTAAAGATAAATCTGATGCAGTTGTTATAGACCCTGTCAAGCTTGTTCTGCAAGTCCGCGTTCAAGTCAAAGTAGGACATGTCACCACAGGCGATTAAAGGCAAGATTAAAGACTGCACAAGCGTCGCCTTTGTCTTTTCAGACAAAAAGTTTCTTAGAGAACTTAAAAGACAAAGGCGTAGAAAGAGAGCGTAAAGTCCCATTTACTCTCTGACTTACACTTGGAACCTGAATCTGCCAGCTTTATGTAGAGTCAATATGTAAGCCTAGATCTTTTACACTGGGGCTAAATGGAATGACCGAACCGTTAAATATGATTGGTGAGAGGGAAGTAACCGTCACTTTACTCATCATTCGTGAGCTCCCATTCAATATGGCCTGACATTTTATGGGGTTTACAGACACCACAAAATTAATCAGACCAGTAGTTTATAGCCTCCAAATCCCGGTTCAATTCGTCTATGGCAACCGACATACTATCCACCCGTATTGCTGTTTACAATTGAAGGTCATCGGCATACAGATGATACGCACACTGAAGACTGTGAGTGGTAAAGTTGAGGAAGATATAGAATAACAACGGGGAAAGAATACCGCCTTGTGGAACGCCTGCATTCAGGTCACGCCAACTCGAGTAACTCTCATCCACGCGAATTGACTGCTGACGTCCCCGAAGATAGGAAGTGAACCATTCCAGGGCCTCAGGAGAAACAATCAGATGAGAGAGGATACGGAGCGTAAGATAAGATAAGGATATAATAATATCGTGACTGGCAGCATTAAAGGCATTCGAGAAATCAACTAATACCAACACAGTGACTTTGGTATCATCCATGGCTTCCCTGACGTCACCAGTCACCTTAAGGAGAGGGGAAATTGTACTATGTCCAGGACTAAATCCAGACTGGAAAGGACTTAGGAGGTTGTTACAGTGAACGAACCCAGAAAATTGCTCATGTATGCAGGCCTCAAGCACTTTAGATAGAAAAGGTAGAATGGATATGGGCCGAAAATGAATAGAGAGTGAGGAATTTGAAATTTTAGGTAGTGGACGAACGTAGACTTTGCCCCATAGGGATGGGAACTGTCCTGAATCGAGGCAGAAGTTTATGATGTAGGAGATCGGTAGTAGGAGAAAGTCCAGGATATAAATGACCATACTACGACTACGGGTATATATTGGATTTCATGGGATTTAATGTTTTTGCGCAGAACCCTAATACTGTTTTTTTTCTAAAATTAAAGCATCATAAGTTACTCCTTAGAACATCAGCTATCTGCCTGTGAAAGTTCGGAGATTAGCTGGAACAAACAGACAGTTATACAAACAAAACATTTTAATATTGTTTTGTTTGTGTATCTGTTATTTTAAAATTTAGTAAAATAGCTGTTATTTTGAATATTTTTATTTTAAATCAATTTTATTTATTTGTATAGATAAGTAGCCTATATACTTGATGTTATTGTATATAAAATATTTAGAGGAACTGGACTATAATATACGATAACACAGGCACTTACTGCTTAAATACATAATTTTGTACTATATAATATTATCATTCGCTGATGTAAGTTATTTAGTTGTTTTGATAATATTGTTTGATGTCCACAAATAAGTCATTTTATAAAAGTATATTGCTATTAGTGTAGTGAAGTGATTAATTTTAAAGTAAATAATCATACATTTGTACTCTTAGTAAAAGTTTAACCTTCCTGCTTATACAGAATAGTCTAAATTAATTTAACAATTATAGGCATTGCTTTGAAGGTCTTATACTAATAGTATTAATTTCCATTTCAGAATTTTCATTGTTAGACTTCTCAGCACCTGTGGAAATGTGGAATTATTTAGTAGAGAACAACAAAGCCATGGTCCTTGTTCGCTGGATCAACGTGCAGACTTCTGAAGTAGTTCGCGATATGAATGCGCGATACAACTTCTTTAACAATGACGGGTTCGTAAAGAAACTCCTAAATGTCGACACCGTAGGTTTTGATACGAATGTGTTAGAAAACCTAGATGAGATATTTCGAAAATGGCAAGTCACTAACGAAATGATTCAAAATGTTTCTAAAAGTAATTGTTTTCTTTACACCAAACTATGCATTTATGATACATTGTCATCATATGGCATTGTAAATGAAAGTGAACGTAACAATTTGTATCTTATTATATCGAGATTATCACGCACACAGAATTTGAAACTCATTGATGACATATTTACTGAATCATGTTCCACTATTAGTCGACAGCACTTCTATGTAGAGTTAGCGAAGTATTGCGTCAAAAATAAGTTATACAAAGTACTAACGTTGTGTGTAGAAGGTAATATATTAGATACAGATTTATCCGAAGTGGAAAAGGAGGCGAAGGATTGCATAGAACTATGGTTGTTGTTCAAGAGCATTGAACAAACTTCTGACAGACAAAGCCATGTCCTGCCGGTGTATAATACTTGTGTACAGATTGCTAACGAAAATATTGATGACTATGTTTCTTCTAATCCACATTTAGTCTTAGGAATGATTCTTCTCGAAGATGCTAAAAAGTTATTTGACATATTCTCCAAAGAAGACTTCTTACAGTTTAAAGATTTTAAATTGCCAAATAAAATATATAAAGATAAACTTCCACATTTGTATAATGTTTATAAAAAATATATAGATGCCGATCCGGCGTATGAGACTAAAGACGTGAACGTCTATCAGTTGTTATCAGGTTACCGTGGTTTGGATGTGTCGAAAATATTTGAATTTCAATTAGTGAATCAGAGTACCAACAGTTTGCTCACTGACAAACCAGACAGACGCAGCCTGGGAAGTCTGCTATCAAGCGACGCAGATGTTAAAGCAGCCAGTATAAAAACTTTATCGCAAAGAGCTATGGAGATGCCAGATTTCGCTGACGAGAAGCTCATGAAAAAACATGGCTACGTTGCTAAGTTGAATCATGTATACTACTTGAAACAGTACCGGCCTTGTAACGCAAGTCAGGCGTTTGTATCGCAGCAGTATCAGACATATAATCGCTTGCAGGACAAAAGTGTAAAGAGCGCATGTTGTGAGGCACATGCTTTGGCTTTGCAGAATTGTTTCGATGATGCTATGACTGCATGCACTGTGTCTTTTATAGCAATGATTGGATGCAACCCGACTAGATGTAGGGTTCATATTTCAGCTGCTAAAATGATAAGGAATCACATGATGGAATACAAAGGTTTTCCTGAAGAAAAAGCAAATAAAACGGTTAACGAATTTATGTCGAAACTGATACAGAGCAATGAAGAAGCTGCTAAAGAAATGTTGCGGTATATGGAGGAAATAATTTTGAGCAGATTATGTGATAGACAGAAGTTGGAAGGGAAGGTGGACATGTCGGTGGTTTTGTTTGAATCTCAGACGATGGTCAAATTCGCTATTTTGCACAATTTACCATTGCCGGAATTACAGTTGCGTGAGTTTGTGAAAAGTAACTCCTGGTTCAACTTTCTTCTTTTCGGTGACATGTTCCGATACCCGCTCAGTCAAATGTTGCAATTATCACAAGAGTTTGAGAGGAAGTCGTATGCGGAGCATTTGAAACATATAATGCTGCACAGAAATATAGACGATGTTGCCGAAAAAGATAATAAGACCAGTTCGACTAACGGGCAAAGAAGAGTGTCGAGATTGAATTCTGTGGAAATTGTAAGTTTTCTTGGCCTCAATTATATTTATATTTTACATATTATTTAATTATATTTGTTGTTGGGACTAACAATATAATAATAATATACCTAGGGTAGATTCAATCAGCTTCATTACCCTTTTGGTACAAAAAAGTATATCATATGGAGATCTATTAAGAAGCATGCTTGTGGAAAGCGGTATGTAAGTGGCGACACTGCGTACCCGAATGTCCCAGAGAGTTCGTCACGGCCTTGTCTCTGGCTTGCCTTTATTGGCTGGCTGAAGTGGAGCCCAAGAACGCCCGCAGTACTCTCAACTGTAGCTTGCCTTGTTGGCCGATCAGAGAGGTCTCGTCAGCGTTATATGCTCGGGTGTGGAAGTGTCTAACGGCGTAATAACGGGGAAATCCGCTTCGTGTTTTTTAGCCGCGTGATGGTGAAACCGGTGCCGCACTACCACACCCCGCCGCTCACGATGGTGTTAGTCCCATTCGCTTGTAGTAATCAGCATTTAGGGAGCCCAACTTATAAGTAGCTGTTAACCAGATTTTTGTATAAAGGTGGATGGCAGGCGCCCATGTTTCTGTAAGCCAAGTCCATGTAACACCCATTGCATTAGACCTTACCATTATCGATAGCTTCCATCTCATACAATAGTCCTACACCACCAGGGCCAATTCGCGTCTGTATTTATATAGTACAGCCATGGAGAGTCTCCAATTAGTGTTCCATTTTAGTTTAAAATGTCTCTCTGCGTCCGGAACCATCTCTCGAACCGTTCTGCGCTCACCAGCCCGCCTGCCAAGCGTGGTGAGTACTGGCAAATTCTCCTCAAAATGACTACACAATTGTGGAAATGGGGAGGTCTTTGTTCAGCAGCGTCCTTTGATGGGATGACTTTTTAATTTTAAATATTCTGATTTCGAACATCAGTTTTGTCTTTATGCCCCAAATATGTTGACCCTTATAATAATCTTTTAAAACTATTTTGATTCCATTTAGGGATCTGTTCTGATACAGAGTCCTACCCAGAGTGGTAGTTTCGAGTTTCCGTCGAGTGCGTATATGGGTCGTGAGCTGTGGGAGGTGGCAGCCGCGTGCCATGGACCGGAGGATCCACCTGCAGCTCTGCTGAGGGCTGCTGATATCTGTAGGGAGCCCCTGCTTGTACTTATTGCTAGCTGTTACGAGGTATGTAGTACAACTTATAATATTATTATATTATTCTTAACTAAAAAGCACGTCACTTCTCACACGGCGTCAAACTTTCAAGTTACACAAAAAAGATAGTTTTCAGATTTAAAAGTTCTAAAAAATTAATACTTATCCTGGCTAAGCTATATAATTGAAGAAAAAATAATACTTGAAGAGTCAGTTCACACCGAGACGCGACGCGATGCGCGGTGACGCGCACTTTTTAAGATAGCTATCTAATATAGAACTTGTTTACTACACAAAAAGATACAAATCCGCTTAGCGGCGTCGTATACACCCCGTGGCGCTGCTTTACGCAGCACGGGTTCTTGTGAGAACAATTACTAGCTGTGCGTCGCATCGTGTCTCTGTGTGAACGGACTCTTAGATTGTACTTCTTACCTTAGATAACTTTATTATTCCTTCCAGCCAAATGCTATAGATGTTTTATGGCCACAATGGATACTGTCCTCCTTGTCCCCGAGTTACCGTTCCCAGGGTGTGCTACAGCAGCTAATGACGCAGCAGTACGTAGCCGCGGAACAATTCCAACGGGTCGCTGAGCTGTGTCTATTAGAAGGATATGTCACCACACTGCATGAAGCCATGCTTATATTTATGCCGGTGGGTTTTAAATTATTCTTGTTATATATTCTCATTCTTCAATTCCGTCTTACTCGAGGGCACAAACGCCTGAACCATGGAATAGAGGCGACGTGGTGCTCTTCTTCAAAAAGGGTGACAACACCCTGTTGTAGAATTATGACCCATCTCGCATCTGAGCTATGTTTATAAGCTGTTTTCAAGGGTCATCACGAATCATTTCGAGCCCAAGTTCGATGACTTCCAGCCTCCCGTACAAGCCGGTTTCCGGAAAGATTTTAGTACCATAGACCACATACATACGCTGCGGCAGTTTATACAGAAGACCCAGGAGTATAATCTGCTACTATGCTTAGCGTTTGTGGACTATGAGAAAGCCTTTGATTCGATCGAAACCTGGCTATCGGTACATCGAAGTGTTGAGGTGCTTATACAGAAATGCCACCATGTCAGTCCGGGTACATGAATAGAGCACGGGGCCAATTCCATTGCAAAGAGATGTGGGACGTCATTTCCCCGAAACTGTTCACCGCTGCAATGGAGGATGCCTTCAAGCTACCACCGAGTATAGAGTATATATATCATCAGCGAGTATATCATCCACCTTCGATTTGCCGACGACATCGTAGTCATGACAGAATCGCTGCAAGAGGTCAGCACAATGCTCAATGATCTTAACATAGTTTTCCAACAGGTGGGCCTTACAATGAACATGGGCAAGGCGAAAATCATGTCGAATGCCCATGTCGTGCCTATGCAAAATCTAATATCCGTCGGGAGCTTTGCTCTCGAAGTTGTTGACGAGTAGAAGAACTAAAGTTGCCCACATAGCTGAAAGGATTAGTAAACTGAAGTGGCAATGGGCGGGGCATATAGTTCGTAGAACTGATGGCCGTGGGATAAAAAAGTTCTCGAGAGTTCGCATCGAAAAACGCAGCGTGGGACGACCTCCAATGAGGTGGACTGACGACCCGGTGAATCGCTGGGAGTCGTTGGATGAAGGCGGCATGTAACCGCTCGATGTGGAAATATAAGGGGGGAGGCTTTTGTTCAGCTGTGGACGTCCTGTGACTGATATGATGATGATGATGATTGTAGGTCTTTATTGTACATATATCTTGTTTGTACGCACGGCTACAAATCAAGCTATACATTTCCAGTATAAGCTGATCTCGCACTGTGTAGGTTTTCCGTACAATGAGAGATCAGCTTATACTTAAAATATATAGCTTAATATGTAGCCGTGTGTACATGTGACATTACTCGTCTGTAAACTATACCCACGACGCAGGAGAAATCCTAATGGGGATATAGGTTTAAAAAGTTAAATACAATATTCATCATATCGGCCATTTATAACGTCCACCGTTGAACAAAGGCCCGCCCCCATAGATTTCCATTATTGTGTCGTCATTTTGGGAAGAATTTGCCAGTACTCAGCACGCTTGGAAGGCGGATTGGTAAGCGCAGAATGGTTACTGTTCCGCAGAAAGGGCGCTGCTGCCCACCCCTCTGGCAAGGACCCCCTTAGTCGTATTTTACGACATCTAGAGGAGGAGATAGAGTGGTGCTTTATTCTTAATCCGGACACCACACGGACTATGTACAGGGTACATGTATTGCAAAATAAAATAATATTTTTTTTGGAAATGTAACACAACTTCTTAAATCAACTTCGATGCAATTTATGATACATCGATTGAAGATTGTGGCAGTCCCTTTATAATACTTTAATTGTGCCTATTTTCCAGGAAAGTCCCTTAACTTTATTCACATCATTTCTACACCGCTGCATTCGCGAGCACAACTTCGATTCGGAAACTACGAAGCTCCTTACGAGTTTCCTGCAAAATGCCCAGCGTAAATACAGCTTGGCTGCCAGTGGCGTACCTTGGCAACTTTCCAAAGAGTCCCTGCAAAGAGTCTCTGTGTCCTTAGCCAAAATTGCTCTAAGCCATAACTTTGATAGTGCATATCATCAGAAAGAGTTTCTCAAGTGTCTGGCTGTCAATAAATTTGAAAAAGGATTTATGGGTAAGCTATTTTTGATGTTGTTTTTATACTTAGTTATAGTTAGCTCGTGATGTAGTGGTATAAAAATGGATTTATGTACGCCAAAATTAAAGAACAATATGAAATTAGAAAAGTTCGTTTGTTCCAGTGCCGTCGCCAAACTTTTCCACAATGTACGAGATACTCCATATATCTATGGAGACTTCGCTAGCCGTGAGCATATCCAAGATGCTTCAAGGTGACTCCCAGCGTTACTTAGAGGAATGTGTCGAAATGTACACAGCCAAAAGAAATTACGACGTAGCATTGAAGATCGCTAAGCTTGCGGGAGTGCCTGTTAATGGAATTTTGATAGCAGAATGGACGCACAAGTACGAAAATCTTCTCGAAAAGGATGACATGCTAGACAAAAAAACTATAACACTTTTCATAGCGGAGTGTAGCGAAGCCTTTAAAAAAGCAGCTGTCACCTTCAAAGACGCTACAGAATTCCTCGTATCTCACGTTAATAACGTCTCTGACACGACTCAAAAGTTCTATTCTTACAGAATAATAATGAGTTGGTTCGAAGAAAACTTAGAATACGGACGAAGACGGGAAGAAATCGAACATCTTATGTGGGACGCATACTTCAAAATCGAATCGCAAAACAGCATATTCCTTAACAGTTACCAAAGCACTTTACATTTTATTATCACTGGACAGAAAGACGCGAATATTTCGAACAAGATCGGTAAGGCTAATGCAGAAAAACCGTTTTCTATGATGCTGGACGAAATAGAAATTGAGTCTGATGTTAGTAATATAGAGAACGTGGTGTTGCTGGAAGAGCCTGAGGCCGTTGATAGTTGGAGAAAAGCTATGAACCATTTGTTAGAGTTAAAACTACTGGTCGATGCTTTTCGGTTATCGGCTTTGTTTAAGAACCCACCGGAGTATAGATACAGACCACCGGCGTGTCCAGTACAGATAGTGAGGACTTGTTTGAAACTAGCGGAAGGAACATGCTCGCCGTATGAACTACCGCAGGAGTTGAGGCTCGTGATATCGTCGCCTGTGCTACAAAACAAGTTGTCGAGTAAGTTCCCTAAGGCAAAGTCCAAATATAAGTATTTTACCTCAATCTACCTCATCCACTGCTGAATAAAGGCCTCATAAATTTCCACAACGGCCAGACATATGCCGCCCGCATCCAACGACTCTTAGCGACATCCACCAGGTTGTCTGCCTATCTCGTTGGAGGCCGTCCCACGCTACAATTTCAATCTACATATTGCTAGAATAATTAGATTCCTTAAAGAGTTATTTTCATAGAGCCTGTGTTTCAGTTTCGGGTATATCAGACGCAAGTTTTGAAGAGCTGGTGGTGATTCAAGAGAAGCAGGAAAATGTGCCGGAGAGTGCTCACTTAGCAGCTCGTGAGGAGGCGGATCGATTGTCTGCACTTGATGCGCTAGCGGTCAGGAGCGGACTGACGGTTGCGAAGCAGGTAATAATGTAATGTGTATATATGGAGGTTATATATATTATGTCGTGTATGTCGAAGTCCACAAGGAATTCGTTATCACCTTCATGTAACTGGGAAACCTATTTTCCCTCTATACGAAAACCAACGCTGCAGCATAAGATGAGATAGGTCTTTTTATACAGCACTTCTGTATTCTTAAATATTTTACTTTTTAATTATTTTCTATCATCAATTTGTACGGGTCCAAAATAAAGCATTTCCTTTCTCATACTTTTTTTTATAACACTGGTGGCTATTACGTTCCATAGGTCGCTAGTTACTTCAGAATAGCACTACAAATAGGCTGGGATTACACATCAGTGCTAAAGTACCAGAACCGAGCTGTGGACTTCATCAACCTAGTGAGCGGACGTGCCCGGATGGCACTCGCCAATCTCGTGTTCAAGACATTCAATATACCATCCAAACAGGTAATTGTAAGGCATACAGTATCTCGTACAGTATTCAGTCAGACGACCCAGAATCTGTTGGTTATCGATTGAATGAATCTGCTTGCAACTGAGAGAGATCCATATGCCGATACATGATGGACATATAGCTTAAGATACCTAATTAAACCGTTTTAGGTTGCCGAGTACCTCTGCAAAGAAATAGTCGCGGCTATAATATCTCCGCACCTAGTGAAGACATCGACATTCAGACAGAAAGAACACTTCCAATACACATTATGGGGCTATGCGTTAAACGCCGATATTGAAATGTTTCTCAGTATGCGACCAGATGCATGCAGCCACATCGGCAGACTGATCTTAGACCATCTAATGGCATTCCAAAAGATATACAAATGTTCAGGAGCTTCTAAATTACCAGACAATCTTCTCGATGATAGTCGCCTCGATGTCGAGACTTTGATAGATGAAGAATATCAGAATGTGGAAGGGGATGAAGCTGAATCAATTTTGACTGAAGAAGGAACTATTATGTCAGCGGAAACTGATTCTTTGTACTCAGTGACAACTGTGTATACAGTTGGCAACAAAATGTCAAGAGATTCAAGAAGGAATTTGTTTGATGTGATCAATAAGAATAATGTACACATTCGGTACGAAGTCAAGTCGAATATCAGGAAAATTACTAAAGGAGCGAAGTTGTCCACGAAGCAGGTTTGTAAAACATACCTTTTTATTTCCTTGCCTGTGACAATGGGAAATTAGTACTCTATTTCAAAGAAAAATCTCAATGTGAATTACTAAATTTAAATCCTATGTTTTTTCTTCCTATGGTGTCTGTATTAAGAATATAGCACCACTCTATCTCCTCTCGTGGATATTATAAAAAGCGATAAAGACTACTAAACCAGAGGGATGGGCAAAAGCATCTCTTATGTGGAACAGTAGTCATGCTGCACTTACCAAGTCGCATGCCAAGCATGGTGAATACTAGCAAATTCCCCGCAAAATGATGCCACAATTGTGAAAATCTATGAAAGCCTCCCGCTTTTGTTGAACAGAGGACTTCTTTTGGTTGATATGATGATAATGATCATAATGGTGATATGATGTTTTTGCTTGCAATTAGACTCTCTTCTTGTCTTAATAAAACGATAAAATTGAGCTTCGTTCTCCTATCAAAAATGATACAGTGTTTTTGTAGTTTTTAATTAGTAAATTAATGCGTTCATCATAAACGACCGGTTACGGCGGTTACATGCCGTGTGTTGTCAATTTGGGGGGAATGTACAAATACTCACCACGCTTGGCCGGCGGGGTGGTAAGCTCAGCATGTCAGCTGTTCTACATAAGGGATGCTGCCGCCCATCCCTCTGACCTAGAATCCCTTAGTCGACTTTTACTACACCCACTGTAAAGCACTGGCCCGGGAGGAACTGCTGGCTACTCTGGACCGCGATCCGTGGGGGCGCTCTTACCTAAAGGTAATAAGCAAGCTTCGACCGTGGGGCCCCCCGCTGTCCCAGAGTCTCCGGCCTCAGCTGCAGGAAAGCGTGGTGAGCGAGGGCTGAGCACACTCCGCCGCAGATGGTGCTGTCTTCTATGGCCCCTTAATGTGGAAGACAAGGACGACAAGGTGCCCGTAGTGATCGGATAAAATCCAGAGCCCGATGGCATACCTAGCCGTGCATGGGTCCTGAATCTGGATGCTCTCGGGCCCCGACTGGAACGGCTCTTTAGCAAATGCTTCGGGTGGGGCCGGTTTCCACTGCGGCATAAGACTGGTAAGCTGGTCATGCTGAGGAATGAGGGGCTTTCAGCGGAGTCTCCGTCGCCATAGTGCTGCTGGACGAGGTGGGCAAGTTCTTCGAGAGAGTATATGCAGACCGTCTTGTCCTGGCCTTACCTAGACGCGGTGGTGTCTCGACATCGTTAACCCTTCAACAAATCGCCCTGGAGCTGCATTGCCTGGTAAACAGAGCGGTTATCTACCCGGGTCGGGACGGATGGCGTCGGCGAGAGACGACGGGTGGTGTTCCACGGGGATCGGTTTTGGGGCCGCTCCTGTGGAACATTGGATACGACTTGGTGCTGCATGGTGCGGGCGCCCCCGGCATCGGCGTAATCCGCTACGCCGATGACACGTTGGTGACGGCACGGGCCCACCGCGTGGCAATGCTGGCGACGATTGAGTCGTTGCAAGGATCCGAGGTTGGCTCGAGGTGGCTCTCACTAAGTCAGAGGCCCTGTGTTTTCATGGGCCCCGGCGCGACCACCCTCGGGATTCCACATTGTGGTGGGAGGCGTTCGCATCGGTATCGAGTCGACGATAAAGCACTTAGGATTCGTCTTCGACAGTCGGTTGAACTTTGTACCGCATTTCCGGCGATTGTCCCCCAAACTAACGGCGGCCGCGGCTGCACTTTCGCAGCTGCTGCTCAATTTAGGGGGTGGCAATGCCACCTACCGGAGGCTCTACAAGGGGGTCGTGTGGTCCATGGCCCTCTCCGACCACCGTAAGTAGCGGCCTGCGGGCGACGGAGTAAGGGCAGTCCGTCGCCCGAATAGAAACAGGCCCGAGACGGCGGCGCCATATGTATTGCACTGTTACGGATCAATGCGTTAGCATCACTAATAATGGGAGTTATAGTAAGTTTATAAGAGTTCTCAGAACGTATAAGAGTATGAATGGCTTTTGGCTGCAATGATAAGAGTATCAATTGCAAGACACATTTTTACGATGAACGACGTACCTCAGCATTGACTATTCTTTACGTCGGTCTTCGAAAAGGGTATAATTCGTGTAACGTTCAATTGTATTGCATTTTTAGGTAAACATAATCTGTCTGGAGCTATTAGTAGTCGCGCACGAATGCTTCGCTTGCGCATGCGACACAGAGGGCGTGGCGACAACGCTGCGATCTGCGCAGGCGCTGGCCGCGCGGCTGCTGGCAGCTCGCTCGTGGAGGCTCATGGTGCGGCTGCTCACTGGACTGGCACGCTACACCGAGTGCGCCTATGTTTTCCAGGTGACTCACTGTCTTGTATACATGACAAACATTGGTTAGAATAGCTGAAGATCGAGACGCATAAAATGTAAATGAAGAGACCTACTGCCAGAAAGGGATGAAAATACTTACGCGACAGCCGAACTCTGGACGCTTTTAAGAGAAGCATTAAGAACCCCTTTCTTGCTATGTGACTTTTACGTGTTATATAATATTATACGTCAGTATCATATAATTTCCTTTTTAGCTTTTATATAACTCGTTCATTACTATTGTACACGGTGACAGTGACTGCCCTCTTTTTTACGACCACTGTCATCACTCAACAGGTTTTACAGGTAGAAAACTCAGACTGAGTTAAGCTCGCCTTTATACGTAACATTACTGTCCAATTTATATGTTTTTTGTGCAATAAAGAATAATAATAATGGTGAAGAATTCATGACAGCAAATGATAAGAAGTTAGGTTAGGGCTATGTGCCTCGAAAAAACTCGAACACATTAAAATTTACCCCCTCGCGTGTTTATTGCCGGCAGCTCGTTTTACGACACGCAATGAGTTAAGTTTAATGTCTGATCCGAATACCTGGCTTGTTTTGATTATATTCTTAGTTCACAAAACAATGTGCCTTATTTTCCAGGCGTTACGTGACAATCATCAGTTCGAGTTCCTTCTCGGTCAGTTCGATTATATGCTTGGCCAACAAGTAGATAAGATCGCAGAGTTTAAACAAGGACTTCTCGATTTCCTTAAGATTCACTGTCCTGGAGACACAGACACGTACATCATGGTTGCGTTGCATTTCAACATGTACGCCGAAGCCGCAAACGTGAAGAGAAAACAAGCACTGAACTTAATAGACGACTTGGAGAAAATGGCTTTGGATTTTGCAAAGGTATGTGTTTATAGAGGTGTCAGAATAGGTAGAAGCTTAGCATTTGATCCCGTGGGTGTCGCAATAGGCGCCCATGGGATTAGCCGGAGGATAGGCAGCAACGTCTCTCTGGTGTGATCATACGAGGACCTGGAGCCTCCCTGAGGTGCCGAAGATGACCGCTCCAGTGGTTTTAGCCGGTAGGAGTCCGGCATACCCCTTCGTCCTTCCCCGGGGCGAAGGAAGTTCATGATGAATTTCCACTGGGCACCAATAAAAAAATAAAAAAAAGGCAGCAACGTCTTTCGAGTCCATTTACAACTCTACTGCAAACGTCAATCGCCACGGTTGGTGCAGTGGTTGATACAGTCGACTACTGCGCTCTGGGTCGCGGGTTCGATTCCCGCACGGAACACATATTGGTATGATCTGCAGGTAGTTGTTCCGGGTCTGGGTGTGTGTGAAATGTATGTCTGTAAACGCACCCACGACGGAGAACGAGGAAAAATCCTAGAGTGGGGCAACGTTTTTTTTATTAAAAAAACTGCCTGCCACGCATAGCGATTGTGGAAAAACCCTCCAATATGCATATAACACTCTCAGACCGTTCGATGTGGCGATTTTTGAGGAAGGCTGTGTCCAGCTGTGGACATTTTAGGCTGAAATGATACTGATGTTTCTTCTTTGCGTATGGTTAGTGGCTAACCTTCTGTCAGAGTTATTCAAGCTGCCCAACGGCCGACTTGGCTTAGCGACAGCCAGCTAATGACAACAACTTGTCGCTTCTTACGAAAAATCCGGTCCGGTGATCCTTAAACACGTATAACAAATTTTTGATCGTTAACTGCGTTTCTGAAATAATGACAGGGCTCCGCTACCGGCCGTCATCCCGCTTAAGGCAACGGACGGCCTTAGATGATTGATACGTCATGTCTGTTGTATTCATTTATTTACATAATGCGGGAAATGGCGTAGCGCCCAAGGTTACTAAGGCTGCAACTTGCGAGTAGGTAGGAAGGTACATATATAACAACATTACTATCGCGTCGTATCAAAATAGGTGTTTTTACAATTATTCCAGCAAACTATAGTAAGGTGTTTCTTTTTATCAGGCGACATCCAAAAAGCCGTTCCAACCGCCCACCTGGTTTCAAATCCACGATAACATGTCCACCAGGTCTCTCCTAGATACTGCATTGATTCACTGCACGGATGCGGCTGAGTTATACCTTCAGGGCGGCTGTACTGGGTTTGCGGGGGAAATGGCGGCGCTTGCCCAACAAATTGCACTGCAAATATCTCTGTTGAATGCATCGCCGACGAGGCTTATATTGAATAGGACCACGGAACAGATGTACAAACTTGTTAGTGAATATTTGAGGTGAGTTGTTATTCTTGTTATAATTAGTGTGCTTGCAGTGGCCCACCAGTTTATGTAAACGTTACGTAAAAGTTTATTCAACACTAGCTGGGACCCGCAGTTTCACCCGAATTTAAAGAAAGTGGATTATTTCATTATATGTTAGAGTATTTCGGCATAGACACTTCACATAGAGTATGTATATATACGTTGGATTTAAGGGGTTTATTTTTTTGCACGGGACCCTAATTATTTTTCTAAAATAAAAGTAGCCTAAATTATTCCTTATAACATCAGCTATCTGCCAGTCAAAGTCCCGTAGAAATCAGTCTAGCCGTTTCGGAGATTAGCGGGAACAAACAGACAGACAGATGGACATATAGATAGACAAAAAAATTACAAATAGCTTTTTTGTTGTAGGTACCGTATATACTTTCATATGCATTTAGTAAAAAGCTGTTATTTTGACATTACAAACAGACACTTCAATTTTATTTATTTGTATAGATAATAGCTATACAATATGTACCTAAAACCCGTTCCGGAAAGGATCACCTCCGAAAATATAAATTCAGTATCGATCGTATTTGATCATATACTTATGGATTTTTTCTGAAATGAAGACAATAAAACAAAGGTGATTTTTTTTTTAAAAACGCCCTTCATTTGTAACTTACTACGGCTTCACCAATCGCGTCACGCGTCTGTCGTTGAACACGGCCCGGTGAAAACGTGTTCAAACAAGCCGATTGAATTTAGGCCATTTTATACGAAATTAGACATTTTCTCTACATCTTGTAAATAGAATCACTTTGGATATTTTTTAAACTCATTATTATTATAATTTTATAGAGTATCATTATTGAAATATATACACGCTCTTTTTGGGTCGAACAGGGCTTAAGGTACATATTGTACAGTATATGTTGTCGAGAATGTTGACTGAAAAGGCGCGCGGCGTCAATTCATTTCTTAATTCAAAGCCAGTGCTCAAATAACAGTAAATTCTGATTTTAATTAAGATTGTAGAAATTTTATTATAATTGTCGTATGCGTGCATTTCGCTATAACAGGCAAATACTATAAACATTTTATCAACACAAAAAACATTTATAGTGTTCACGTTGTATTAATTTAGCGTCTTATCATACAATAACTATGTGTTTTTACCGGTTAAAACAAAACGCGACAACAATTAATTCATTAATGGCGAATAAAACAGCATGCTTTTAGGAATAAAATGGTTGGAGATCATCATAATACCAGCCGAAGGATGTCCACTGCTGAAGAAAGGCTTCCATAGATATCCATAACGATCGTTTACATCCCACCCGTATCCAATTCACCAGGTCGTCCGTTGTCTCGTTGGAGGTCGTCTCACGAGGGCATATAGATATGTGTGAATAAGGCGAAACTATAATGAAAGTTTGAAACACGGCAGTTTCATGGAGGGTCTGGTGCTGCTAGCGGGACGCGGTGGCGAGGCGTGGCGCGAGCTGGCATACCGCCGCGCGCTGGCCAACGACCAGGCCTACCTGCGGGACATGGCCGCCTACAGGCCCGACGTGGCTCGGGACTTCCTTAACAGGTACGCAGTATTATTTACCGCGAACGTTCCACCGTCACTCAAGTCAACATTTATTCATGTAAACCATTTGCATGCACTTATCATATCGGCCATTTATACGTCCACTGCTGAGCAAAGGCCTCCCCCATAGATTTTCACAACTGTGTCATCGTTCTGGGGGGTATTTGCCAATACTCACCACGCTTGGCAGGCGGGTTGGTGAGCGCAGTATGGCTACCGTTTCACAGAAGGGACGCTGCTGCCCATCCCTCTGGTTTAGATTCCCTTAGTCGACTTTTACGACATCCACGGGAGGAGATGGAGTGGTGCTATATTCTTAATCCGGACACCACACGGTTATGTATGAAGTATGCACTTATGAATAGTCAGAATTAAAATAGTTGCATTGACACAGCCTTTAAACAGGCTTCGAATACGCAAGTACATGGCGGCACAGGCACGGTTGGCGCAGTGGATAAATGATTGGAATTATACGCTACGGGTCGCGGGTTCGATTCCTGCATGATACAAATGTTTGTATGACATACAGGAAGTTGTCCTGGTTTAAGGAGTTTGTTATTGTGTGATTTATGTCGTGTAAACTATACCCATGATTTCTGTGAACTTGTTTCACCTAACAATTTGTTGAATATAAACCCTACCTCTAGGTAATAATATGAATACATTGCTCCAGATTTAAGATAGAAAAAAACAAGACGTCGGTATCCCAAACGGCCATGACTGAGCTACGCAATCTGTGCAGATGATATAAACTGAATAATAATCTCAGGGACCGCTGGATCTCAAGTATGTCTAATGCTCATTCGTAATTAGAAACTTAAGTTTCAATATTATCATACCAAATATAATGTTTTACTAAATTGGTTCTATGCATATTTTTAATCTGTTATTTTCATTATAAAGTTTATTAAATATGTAATTTAAATCGATTGCTGTGATAATTATTTGACTTGACTGATGAATATAAGTGTATTTTTGTATCGTGTTTAAAATATATATATAAATATTGTAATGCTTAGATAACCTTTGTTACTTTAATATTAATAAATAACTTTCATAGTCATATTCAAATGTTGTTTTATTCTCGTTATTACCGGGCCATCACTTTCATACTTATGCTTAAACTGGCATACTGAGCTAATAGACGCTCCACAAAGTCTGCAGTGTGTGAACATGCCTTAGGCAAACCAAACCATTATCTTCGTTTTGATCAACCTCAAGTACTCGCGAAAGAGAACCGATATGTACCTAGAATGTTTCGTGAGGCTATTGAAATTAAAAAACATCCTAATTTTAATAGAGAAGATGGTTGGCAGGTACCACCTGTTTGGAATCCAGTCATTAAAATAATAAAGTCCCAAACAAGATACCGCACTAAGAAACATCAAGACACTGTGAGTGATTACTGCGTGCATCGAAACTAATTTTTTGATTAAAATTGTACGGTAGATAAAATAAAATAACTTTTTAAAATCTGTAACGACGCCTGTCACCTTAGTCATCCTGCGACCACGAATGCTGCAAAGTATTCGAAACGTCAGGAAAATCAAAAATCAAAAAAAAAAAATCAAAATATCCGCGATAGAATCCGTTTAAAAGTGTTTTATTATAATGTGTAATAATCGCGAAAATCTAAGACATTACTATACTGAGCTAAGCTAACAAATCTGTAAAGTTGTCCATGTCTTGGCTTTTTGATGAAATTTAAGTGTCTCATGTTAGATATCCGCATATCCTATTTACATGATTACGAATATATTAATGTAGCTGATGTATGTTGTAATTAGAGGTATAAAATTGACTATTTTTAAATTATAATAGTTTTTGCGATGGCAACTTCTCAGATACCACAGCTAATGTCATCGATTATAGATTGATTTTATCCTATTCGTTTTGCCGCCTAATAGAAATGTTATTGAAATACAGAAGATATTGCGCATTTCTAAATTTTATTTTGACGAACAGCTGGTTGTGTCGCCATGAAGTTATTAAAAATTATATGTAAGACTTGAAATAGACACAAGGATTTTGTCGCATTAGTAATAATGATACATACGTCAAGTAAATGCATTTGTGCAACATGCTTCCATGCAATATCTAGCAGTGGCGAAGGACAGATATTAGCAGAAGTTACGCCGCTTCAAAAAAGCTCACTCATCAATAGTGTTTGAAGATACAAAAAATAAAACTTCGGAGAAAAAAAAAAATGTCGGTCCAAAAATTTAATGATGAATAATATAATACACTAGCTTCCCTCCCCAGCTTTGCACAGGCTGGTACATGCAAACCCGATTGCAGCGCCACCTACCGGATCCAATTGTGAATCTAAACCATCCAGGAACCCGCTCAAAATTACACTAAAAAAATCATCAAAATCGGTCCAGCCGTTTAGGAGGAGTTCAGCACATACACACTTAGAGAATAGATAAGATATCTATACAAATAAATAAAATTGAAGTGTCTGTTTGTAATGTCAAAATAACAGCTTTTTACTAAATGCATATGAAAGTATGTACGTTACATATAACAAAAAAAACAATTAAATTTTTTTTTGTCTGTCTGTCTGTCTGTTTGTTCCGGGTAATCTCCGAAACGGCTGAACCGATTTCGACGGGACCTTCACTGGCAGATAGCTGATGTTATAAGGAATAACGTAGGCTACTTTTATTTATTTTAGAAAAATAATTAAGGTTCCGCGTAAAAAAAAAACCTTTGAAATCCAATATATTTATTCTATGTCACGTGTCTATGTCAAAGTACTCTAAATTTCTTTTAAATTAAACGCGGGTGAAACCGCGAGTCCCAGCTAGTATGGAATAAAGTTCAGTTCAAAACCACACAGTACTTTTGTTATATTGGACAATCACTTGCAGGCACTCACGACTAGGGATGCAAACCAGTAAAATTACGTAAGTAAAATACGTATTTTTCGATAATATTCATATATTTTAAGTAGTTTTAACGTGAGAAGAGATTCGTTTTTACATCATATAATTTCAAATATGTAGAAGGACGGAAGTAAGAGTATTTTACGCTACATAACATATGGCGTACCGGTCTTTTCGAGTCCAAACATGGCCCTTATACACCACTTGAGCATTTTCTAAATACATTTATTATTTGTTGTTTTTCCCTAAATATTATGCCGTATCGCAGGATGGATGCAACAAGTTCATGATAAGCAGTAAGAAATGCAACTGAATTGACAACTGCGCACGTTTAAAAAGTGCATCAGAACTACTTACCTTTTTGCAAGGATTTTCAATGTGAGCTTTTCAATTAAGTATATTGTTTATACTTAGTTAGTCCTAGAAATTTGCAGTTTTTTTTTTAACTTTGCCCCACACTAGGATTCCTCCTGGGTCGTGACCCAAACGCACCCCGTTTACAGACATGAATTACACATACAATACACCCAGACCCGGAACAACTACATGCAGATCATACAAATATTTGTTCCGTGCGGGAATCGAACACACGACCCGGAGCGCAGCAGCCGACTTTATCAGCCACTGCACCAACCGTGCCGTCGCATATGATGTGATTGTTAGAAGAAGTTGTTGACGAGTATGTTTCATCATCATCATTTCAGTCAGAGGACGTCCGCTGCTGAACAAAAGCCTCCCCCATAGATTTCCACAACTAGAGGTTACATGCCGCTCTCATCCAACGACTCCCAGCGACCTTAACCAGGTCGTCTGTTCACCTCGTTGGAGGTCGTCCCACGCTGCGTTTTCGGGCTCCACTCGAACCATTTTGCCCCAACGGCCATCAGTTCTACGAGCAATGTGCCCCGTCCATTGCCACTTCAGTTTACTAATCCTTTCAGCTATGTCGACAACTTTAGTTCTTCTACGGATCTCCTCATTTTTTATTCGATCTCGTAGAGAAATACCAAGCATAGCTCTCTCCATAGCTCACTGAGCTTTGAGCTTTTTTATGAGGCCCATTGTGAGTGACCAGTCTCTGTTCCATATGTCATCACTGGTAACACACACTGGTTACAGATTTTTGTCTTGAGGCATTGCGGTATCGTTGACGAAAAGACGTTGCGAAGTTTCCCAATCGCTGCTCAGCCGAGTCAGATTCGACGATTGACTCTTTCTCCAAGTTAGACCTACCTAATTCGGAAGTTTGTCCCAGGTAAGCCAGGCCAGGGGCAATATAAAAAATTTAAGAATAAAGTTTTGCAAACTTGCAATCCGCGTAGCATTGAAATGGAAGAGCTTATTGTGAGGGTCTCAATTAATTAATATAGTTAGTTAATTAAGTTATATAGTTTTAAAGTTATTTAAGAAAATAGTGTGGTGCCGGCTCAGAATGCCACCACCCCATCTCCTCCCATGGGTGTCGTAAAAGTCGACTAAGGGATTAGCCGGAGGATGGGCAGCAGCGTCCTTCGAGTACATTAACAACTCAACTGCGATCGCCAACCCGTCTGCCAAGCGTGGCGATTATGGCAAAACCCCCCAATGAGCCCATAACACATCCATATCGGTCGTTGTGGACATCTTTGGGGGAGGCCTGTGTCCAGCAGTGGACTTCATTCGGCCGAAATGATGAAGAAAATAGACGAAAATTTACCATTTCCGCACTTTATCCCCGAACCTATTGAGACTACAATAAAAAAAATGTAATAGCTATTTACCTATAGATTACATGAAAACGTATAAGAAGTCTATGGTCTTATAATAACATGAATCTTTCAATATTGTGCGCACAAACTTACGTTTGCCGTTGGAATGAAGGTTTTTAAACTACGATGTTAAGTTATTTCTTTGGATAAGTTATTGGTACAAAACCGAATTCAACAATCGACAATATATTCAGCAGTTTCGGAACCCTCCCCACGCGAGTTCAACTCGCACTTGTCCGGTATTTTTGTCTGCAAACAAGACAACTTTTTTTACATTTGTTTATGCTTTTTGTATTGAAGTGAAATATTATAGTATTCTAAGAAAGATTACTGAGTTGGACAATCAAAAGAAGTGGGTCTTTAATAAAACGTGACCGTACTTAAAATAGATTTTATTTATAAATTAAAACAAAACCCAACACAAGAGATTGGCTATACTCTATTACATAAGGTGAAAGAGATTATAAAGCCCTAATTTAGGGTACAAGTGGAAAGGACCTCAGTCCTTCTAATACTTGAACATACATGCAATCCAGTACCAATTTGTGTAAACTATAAAAATACAAATAACAGAAGAATTAAGTAACATACCAACGGTACTGAATGCTGAAAACAATATTATACACAAACATACTGAAGTAAATATTCTTCTTTTATATCTAATAATAACTTGTCACATTGTTTTCGAGATTGTCGTATCGTAATGTTGTAATATTATACTTAATATGAAAAGCTGCTATACAAAGAAAGAAATGAAAAAGGGCTACAAGTTACAGAGTAGGAAGGTACGCATGATTTTCATTACGCATTATTGTTAGTCAGCATCATGCTCTGAAAAACACCAAGAAACGGAACGTTTTCGAAAGGAAGTTTCTACGAAGTAAATGTCTGGTAACGTTCCTAAGACTTCTGAATGTCGGTTTTCCTCATAATTAAATATACAAAACATGAATTCTTATTTTAAACTGTAGCCCATTAAAGAAAAGAACACGTCTGTAGCGCACATATCGGCACACATGGATCCATTAGCAATGGACTGTGGACTACAGAATACAAATTGGAATGTAAATTATTCGAAGTAAATGCTTTATTTACAAAAAATATAACCTAAGAAGTGTAGTCAGAGTATATTATTTTATATCAAGTCACAATAATTTTGCTCCCGAGGTTCAGGTTTATAATATGTACATAAAATGTTAGGTTATTACGAATTACGTAAGACTCTAAATATTAATGTGAATAAATGTAGGTCTCTACAGAAATCGAATTAATTAATAATGAGACCTACTTGTGTAAAATAAAGGAGAAGCATTATATAAACTCGAATAAAAAAACCTGTTCATAGATGTTTAAAACAACTTGATTTAAGGTTATTTTTCAGAATTTGTGATTAAAAATAAATAATGGTATTAGATGCCTGATTATCACTGTAGTCTATTGTAACAATATAAGGTATACAACAGTTGGTACGTGTGTTAGCTAAGACAATATAGCTGTCAACATCGATGTGGGTTTACAAAAATACATGTTTTATAATGACACTATATGTATATACTACCTGATGTTTACGGTAAGCGTGTATCAAGCAATGAAAATAATTTATACTTATATGTACTCACATTGAATGTAACTGTTATGCAACGTAGATAATTATTCCATAATTTACTTCGGTAACATTGTAAGCTACTTCTACGTTCTAGTTATTGTACTTAGTGGTAGTTTTGTAAGGCTTAGTCAATTTAAAGACAGTGTTGGTTTTAGTGTTATGATTATGACACTGCATACAATTTTGTTTTTGTTGATTGTGCGTCTGTACCTACCTAGTAACGATGGGCGATCGAGAATCAAACAAGTGAGTTAATCGATTATTACATTTATTCACTGACAATCAACATTATAAAACAATTCGTCGATTGTGTACTGTTGAGTTGTAGCCATTGTCATATGCTTTGGTAGTCAAATTTATACAAAGAAAGTGTCTAAAGATTAATCGAAAAATAATTGCTTTTGGGTTTGAGCAAAGTTATAAAGTAAATAGAACGAACATCATAGAAAAATAGAGAGATGGTTAAAAGAGGAACGTTTTTAACGTTGATATGTTAAACATTGGGACGAGGTATAGTTTCCAAAGGTTCTGACATATACCTAACGCGACACAACACTACTATCGTAATTTAAAATCCGTTTGATTTTATTTGTTCCTCGACCAACGTTCGCTATTATGTGTAACCCTTAGAATATGCGTTATTATTATAAGGTGTAACCATAAATAATTGTTACGGCATTCATATGATGAACACAAATTATAACCGCGCGTTCGTGCGAATAATGAAATGTACAACTCGACGAAATGCTCGTGTCGTGTGAGAATTTACATGAATTATCCGATCGGCACACATTATTACATCATAACCACCAAATTCTCAGACAACATGATAACTAGGCCGAGTTATCATGCGCGCAAATTCTAGGCTGTAATTTGTATGATCTAAAGGATGCCATAACATGTAGGTAGGTATATAGTATTGTTTTTGTACAACATCACTTAAAACCCTTTCCAATTAATTATAGGTTTAGTATCAATATGTGATCATATTTATCAAATTATTTTATTAAATAATTCCATTTAAAGATACGAATAAGACGAAGTAACTTGCTCGGGTGCGGTGTCGCTAATTGCGTTACACGCAAGCAGCCGTGGCGGGGCGTATCATCGCGCCGCCGCGCTGGTGCAAACGTGTTCAAATCAGTCGATTTAATTTAATAATTAATTATCAACTATTTAATTCATTTTATATGGTATTTTGATCAAATGTACCTTTAAATAAATAAATACAATCTCATTTTTGGACGGATAGGGTTTCAGACATTGTATAAAGACAAAGGAGCAAATAGAACAAGTGGATTTTAATTTTCAATTTCGTATTGTCATGCCGCACCTGTATGGACATTTGGCATTCTACCAAAACGTGTCAGACCCTTGCATCTTAGAAGCCTAAACAATATTCTTATTCTAAATTCTGTACAAAATAATATAACCTCCATTACATCTGCTTACGTCCACATACATCTCTTAACTTTATTATTTTCATACTATCATCATCACAGTCTTCTCACAGGTTCTTAAACTAGTTCTACAACTTAATATTGACATTGGTTCTGTCAACTTGTTTGATATCAATTATATTGAAATTCTATATGTACAAAAGATTCATAAAGATAGGCATCTGAGTCACGTTAAGCTTAGGAACAATATAATAAAATCACAATGTCATGTTGTAGCTCAGCAAAACAATATAAAACTAATAGAATATAAAAAATAACTTGTTAAAGAGGATTCATTATCCATAAATTGGTTCGAAATTTTTAGTACAGCCTTATTTTGATAATGCATTGGTTATATCATAATTTGCTGTCGTAATTAGGCTGTTTTATAAAAAGGATATCAAGTGAGACTTTGTTATGTCTTAGGCACAATAGTGCAAAATATTTTTAAACACATTTGAAAAAACCTTGGCTATGCAGAAGGATAGATAGTACATGATTTTGATTGTTTGCTGGTCTAGTTAACCACTAATGTTCGCGTGTCCCTTCATAGTCAATTTGTTGGCTTGATGCAATATGAAACCAACCCACTCATAAAAATCTTACCTATAGAGGGATATCAGTATCTAATCGAGTTGCTTTAATCAATATATTTCGTGAACTCTGTGCCCTGGAATTATTGTATTGGCAACAAAACACAGCTAAAAGCAGGCAATAAAATTTCGGCAAGTTACGTTTCAAAACACTTTATAAAGTCATCTATGTCCTATATTGATGGCGGTCTCAACTAAGTATCTGTACTTAATAAGATTCTACGTTTTCTACTGACCTGCTTTAAATGCGACATTACCTGCATTCCATAACCATCAACAAACGAAAGTTTCAATAAGTAGAACAAATGAATACAAAGCAGTTTTCTCCTAACAAAAGTTGGTCACAGAAAATCAGTCAAGTTTTCATTACCACATTGCAAAGACTCAGCTTTATCTACTTGTGTCGTGTATTACAAATTTATTATCTACGCTTGAGTGGGCAACATTGCCAGTCGTGCACTTTTTCACTTAGGAACGGTTCTTTATGTCTTATGGTTGGTTTGTTTAGGTCTAAACAAAGTTCTTAAGGTGCTTGCGCTGCTAATATTCTAGCTTTCCAACGAACTTCACAGAAGTTTTCGGGGTATGCTTACCGCAACGCTTACTAAAGACCCAGCTAAGTTCAACTTCGCGGTGATCTTTAAAGTTTTTGTATTCGAGCGTGTGCACTTGGGCCGGTAACGTCGTGAATCAAGCACTTCTACCTACCTCGTTAATGTACGGTTGTAGTTTATCTGCGCACTTCGCATTTAAAAGTCTCTTTACAGTTTATACGGTATGCGTAAGCGTATACCGGTGTCGCTCATCGAGCACGGTGCGCATGGTGCGATGCACGTTCTCAGGCAAGTGGTCCAGCAGCATGCGCGGCATAACTTGCAGCTCCATGAAATCTTCGGGGCACGCCCACCTCATCTCGTACGTGGGTTCAGTGGTGCGCACTTTCCTGTAATATGTAGAGCGTTAGCTTTAGGTTTTTATATGCTGACAATTCTACCTACACGGGATTTGTTATATTTTTAGTTCCTTAAATTACTATCCCTACAGCATTTGGTTGACTAACAGTTTATTATAATATTATAATTATTATTATACTTTGAAGTAATCGCGTGCCAATGTCGTTATGGCCCGGAGGTTCACGGACTTGCTTCGTAAGGTCTAGGTTGCAGGTTCAAAACCTAGCATGTACAGTAAGTCAGTAAGTCAGTGATTTCACGCACAGATAAATCTGAAGACTTCTTGTGACCACGGTCAATGCAACTTTTCTGAAACGTCGAGGTTAGTCAAAATATTGTTTTGATTTATTTATGCGCGAAAAGTCCCTAAGTCGTACTCTGACTGAAATTTGCGATAGTTTAAAAACTTATAGTAAGTCTGATATTATAATCGCGTGCTACGAACATTTTGTTATTCATAATGGTTTCGAAATACAGAATCAAGAAATCTAACATCTAGTTAAACGTTTCGATTTCAATAGTGTCATACATTTATGCAACGTCCATCAGTTTTGTTTAGCCGCATTAATGTGCCCTCAAAAGCATGTCTACTACAAGTATTTACAATTCGAATAGTTATGCTAAAAGTCTAAAAAGTAGTAAGTGCGTTATTTATTGCTATAACAGGCAGGTGTGAAAAATGACTATTTTCAAGTAACTTAATTAGTGTTTCAACTCTAAAACAAAGCAGTTTTATGTCGATGTCTTATGCAGAGTTCGAATTATTCCTTATTTAAACTGTTGAGCTGGTCCTTCTAGAAAAAGATTTTCAATTTATCATTATATTGCGGGCACACCCCAGACGGTAAACGTCCAGTGCTGAACACGGGCCTCCCAGTGATTACTACCGGTGATGGGGCGGGGATATTGCTATAATCACCACGCTTGGCAGTAGAATTGGTGATCCCCGTAAATGTGTTGCTAGCACACGGGAGAATGCTGCGGCTCATCCTCTATTACCAACCCTTAGTCACCTTTGATGACAACCATGAGTGGAGAGGGGTGGAAAGCAATAGATCTTTGCCGGACACCACACGGACGATATTGTGAGCGTAGAGGGAGAACTAAATAACTGAAAACTGAACTGTATTGTCAAAATTGACTTTTATTTCTATATAGGCCAAAGGATTCTGCACCTTTTAGTCTTACACACATTTTGATATCTTATACCATTAAAATCTGATTTGTTTGTAGTACAATTATATAAATGGTTTTTATTTAGTTTTTTGTAATGGTTATTGTTTTATTATTTAATCCAACCGATGATTACTACAAGGATACGTAACATAAAAATAGGGACGGAATATCCTCTTGATATTGACTGTTAGTCGACTTTTATGAAAAGAAGACATGGCCTATTTTTTTGTAATGACGGTTTACTTGGCCTCACAGGTTCTTGCCGCTGACTGTACCACCCAGCTCCGTAATCAACACTTATTAAGATAAGATAAAACGTTTTATATTCATTTAATCCATTTACAGGTACTTATGAATAGTCGAGACTTTAGATGCCGCCGTTAATTAACGCTTACAGTTACAACACGATAAATTCTGTACAGTAAGGTCAACGAAAAGCGATACCAAATGTGAACGAAGCCAGTGCAAGGTTACTTGCTAATGCAGGGTTTCGTAACCTTATTTAAAAAACAAATAACACCGGTAAATAACTCAAAACAAACAGAACGCGAAAACAGTAGGTGTGATACCTAACAAATCATACTAACAAGAACAACCCAAGGATTGTCTTCACCTTGCAAAAAGAACGCATAAACACTATCACCGGTTTTAGAGAGTATAATCATAAGCAGTTTCCGACATGGAATGAACCACGAATTATAAAATGACCGCCCGAATGTTGGCAAGCTGGCGACTGACTGGACCTTCGGACAAAATTACCGTGACCACGCGGCATTATGTCAAATATACGAGATTAAAACAGATAGATAATAGATTGTCTGTTCCATACACATGTTTCAGGTGAATGACCTTTCATATCGCTTCTCGTTGGCCTTACTTTAGTTAAAATTCGCCTCGAAATACTATACAATTACCTTTCTTCGCTTCCTTCATCACTGATCAGACATGAGTGAAAATGTGTTAGTAAATATATAGCCAAGGTGAACAGTGTGTTTAAGTAATAAATAAGCTATTGTGAATATAGTGTACTGTAACACATACATGACAAAAGCAAGCGTGGCTCTTCATATTGCGATCCGCTGCGCAATTGATCTGTCACGTTTAGCGCATATAATAACATTTGAAAGTGGCACTTGAAGATCGGAAAGTTCTTATTAATAAATATATTGTGCTAGGGCACGATTTATGATTAAAAAAAAAACATTTTTCGTAAGTTCCGAATGGGAATCGGTACGTTAATAGTAAACCTACCCCCGCAAAGACGGTGGCACATGTCCACGTACGGGCAGCACAGCACACGACGACGCTTCGGGCTAAAGGCGTGGTACTAATGGCGGTTTCGGTGCGTTTGTTCTCGAGAATCTGGAGCCCCCTTTCGGTGCCGAGTATGAACATCGAATTGGTTTTATCTGGTAAGAATCCGCCATACTCATCCAAGTAATTCATGGATTTCCACCGAGGTGGCAATAACAAAAGGTTTGTACTACAAAAATGGTGTCCACACAACTAATATTAAAGCGCATTCCACAGCCAATTCCAAGTAAAAACCCACCAAATTTAAGTTTACAATACTAGTAAATTCTCACCGGGATGCAATTAGAATAATACATACTCGTTTTCCGAAAATTACAGCATACAAATAGCATAAATAATTTTATGTTATTGATAATATAACTGTTCGATGTCTTAAAACTTGAGTTAAATATAATGTTTTATTTTTAAATAGTTGCTTGTCAAGCGAGTAATCTTAGCTGCATATCGCTGCAACCCGGAAGTGGGATACGAATATTTTGGGAAGTACCCACACGGATGGGTCGGGAGCCCGCGGAAATATCTGGTAGTTGCTCTGCTGAGACTTCCCGGAGGACATATTGGAGGAGTGCCCGGCTTGAGTGACGCAGTGATAAAGGGTACTGCTAACCGACCGAGTGCCATCCCGAACTGAATATGATTTCCCAAGACGTGCTCTCCCCTTATTAGATAATATGCAGATTACCGCATTAAAGTGCAATATCTATACGTAACCAGTATTTCACTTAGATCTGCGCGTGCGCAAGTGGACGATGTTATACTATACATGGCTGTTTACACTGTTTTCTTTTTTCAATATTTGCCGGAAAGTAATATAATGAGTAATACTGAGTGCTTACTTTTCGATACCCATGCGCTTGCGCCGCACGATGTGCAGTATCCGCCCCGCTGTGAACAGTCTTGCTGAAGAAAACCGCCGCGCGAACACATCACGGGAAACTAACGCTGCTTCCTACAACACACATTTATTACACTTTATTATCTACATCATCATCATCATCATTTTAGCCGAGAAACGTACACTGCTGGATATTGCCTCCCCCAAATATCGCTACAACGACTGGTTTGGGTTTATGTTGTGTGCTCATTGGGAGGTACTGCCATAATCGCCACGCTTGGCACGCGGTTTGATGATCGCAGTTGAGTTGTAAATTCTATACTTAATTAAGTTAACAAAATCTTATACATAACGATGTCGGTGCAAAGCCCATCGATTGTCCCATCCATATTGTAGGGACCATATAAACAAGTGGGTATAACTACCAGTGCAGCTGTTTGGCCCAAGTGACAACGTGACAAGTCCCATGTGTTCGGCTAAAATTGGGTATGTTGCAGGAAGATGATAAAAACTGAGATTTGATCAAATCCCTAAGGTAGATGATCAATTCACGGAAGATGTTAAAATTACAACTCTGTGGGGCGATTTTCCTAAAGAAAGTAAGTGTATTGATAAAATTCCTTACAAAAGTATTTCGTCAATACAATAATTGCCTTGGCATTGTGGTTATAAACAATAGTAAGTTGTAATATAATTATTTGGGACAAGCCCGTCACACAATCCCTACCACTGCAACTCCTGTAAGCTAGGATCTACAATGGCGACCACCGAAAAGAATACCGACCAATAAAGGTAACGCAACCGCAACGAAATTAATCAGAAAAGAAAATGGAGGAGTAGGGAAAGTAAATATACATTACACTTCCCTCCGTAGCAAGCAGGAGACAGAGAAAATACTATAGGCCATAGGCATAATAATTGGGAGTGTACAACTAGGATAAGCCTAGTTGCCAAGCACCACGGGTACAAAAATGTTTATAAATATTTAATCACGTGTCCTATGTTGTGAGCTATTGTGACTGATTCTAATAGTAGATATGGGAAAAACGCCTGAACGCATGGAAATTCGTCCTAGTTGCAACAAGGTCTGTATAGTAAACAACTCCGGATGTAACTTGCAAGCTGTCAAACATAATATTGCGTACATCTTGCCAAAGAACCCACTCCCACAGAATATGAGTAAGTTGTAAAGTTAACATCTTCCGTGAATTGAACATCACCTTAGGGATTTGATCAAATCTCCGTTTTCATCGTTTTCCTGCGACATAATATATACACCAATACCCAGTTACCGGTCCAGTAAATAGAATTCTGATTTTATGTAAAATATATTAGACATACTTGATGCTAAATATGATAATAATAATTAAAACTTTAGCCGGAGTATGGGCAGCAGCGTCCTTCGAGTACATTAACAACTCAACTGCGATCGCCAACCCGTCTGCCAAGTGTGGCGATTATGACAATACCCCCCAATGAGCCCACAACACACCCATATCGGTCGTTGTGGTGATCTTTGGGGGAGGCCTGTGTCCAGCAGTGGACTTCATTCGGCCGAAATGATGACTAGTTTCATGATTTCACCCGAAAGACGTCCACTGCTGGAAATAGGCCTCCCCCAAAGATAGCCACTACGACCAGTTTGGGCTTGTGTTGTGTGCTAAGGGAGAACACATAAATTTAATTTGGCTTTTGCTTGTGTCTTAGTTATCTTTCGAGTGTGTTACTATAATGCATCTTAATAAGCATGTGTTCACGTTATACTATAGTATATCAGAGCAGGAGTCCCATTTAAATAAAATCCCTGTATAAAATATATATTTAATCATTATATTTATTAGGACTTAGAGTGTACTAGTATCAGTACCGATTACTGCAATATAGATTATTAATTTGAAGATTGCTATATTAATATCGGATAAGAACATATATTTTATTTAGTTTCATAATTAATTATAGGTATATAGACAAATAAAAATTAGATACATCTAACATATAAGCATATTTTAAAAGTATAAATAAATGCCGCAACCGAAAATTAAAACACGATACACAAAAATGCAAATCATATAAAATTTGTATATGATAATGATAAAAATATATAAGTGATACAAATGACTAACATGTTTTATACTTTGTGAATAATACGAATTTTCTATATATTTATTTCCTCTCGATCGACCGTTCATTGTATCGTAATTAGGCCCTCGATGGGACTGAAAAAAATGTATCTAAGTAAAAAAGCCTAGGCATGTCTAGTTATAGAGAGAGAAATAAAATTGGAGTTACAGGTAAATAAATTGAAGTTTGACATTGGCTTATGGCAACGGCAGAAATTAATTTCGTCTCATAGCTGTGAAGTAGTAAAATAAAATCAGTTTGGAAGGAAGGTCATTTTTTTATTAGACTTTGAACAAGAATTAAAATAAAAAGTAATGTGGACATTCGTGATTTGAATACGTAAACAAACTAATACATCTAACAGAAATATAAAAAGTTGTGTCGGGACTCAGGTTTATCTAACTAAACAAAGATGGCGCCACTGTATTACACCCCAAATATATAAGCAATAAAATAATAAAAGAAGTGTAAGAATCCAACAGTCAAAGCTTTTCGATGTCATTTAACTTTTTTTGAAAAGTCAATTTACTATTCAGCTTCGTCTACCAAGACCACTCTGAAAAGTCCTTTATAAAGAATAAGAAAGTAACTGATTGTATGTGTCCGTATCAGAAATTAATTCTGTGGATTGTATTGTAATCAGGATGCACCCCATTACACAAGTCTGATCTGGGCCCGACCATTTTTCATATCTCTGTTAAAAGATTATATTTGGTGCATAAATAAATAAAAAAGCCTTACCAATACACGAACAGTAACCAAAAAGCTCACAAAAGCATCACACGTTAGAATAAAGATGGTAACTGACAGCACTCACTGTGGACACGCTATGGACCAGTAGCGCGTCAGCCGAGTCGTCCGAATGTTGCGCTTCTAACTGCTCCGGCCTCCGCCACGTTGATTCTAGGTCCCGGGCGGGCACCCCGAAGAGCGCATAGCCGAAACCGTTCAGCATGATGCGGTACTGGAATAGAAAATGTTGCAATGAGAATGTGGTTTCTTGGTCTTAGTCGAGACGACGCAGGGCGATATGTTTTTGGAGAAAGGTACGACCTACTTAGATCATTGTGACGAAAGATATGAGAGCGCTGCCAGTTGTTTTATTAGGAAACATCAGTGTTTAAGAGTTGATAAATAGATAATCCATTGGGTTCAAAATTGAATGAATCGGCGATATAGAAATCATTGGTTACAGCCACAGCCTATGAAAGATCAGACAATATCTTACGTTATACAAACAGTGCGAGCGGATTTGCGGGGCTTAAGTCCCGATCTTCTACATTTCAGTTCGGCACATGCCATTCGGCTTAGTCCTTTTGATTTATAATACAGTCCAGTATTTGCAATGTAAATGGTTTTAATGTATTATTTTTATCACTCTGTGAAAATGTGTCAATGACGATGAACAACTGCTTAGAGAAGTAGTTACACTGTGGTAACGGTATAATGTTGTTAGTTCTGTTTTGTGATTATGTAAGAAATATTTGTGTGTGCCGTGTGGTGCCGGCTCAGAATACCACCACCCCATTTCCTCCCATGGGTGTCGTAAAAGTCGACTAAGGGATTAGCTTGAGGATGGGCAGCAGCGTCCTTCGAGTACATTAACAACTCAACTGCGATCGCCAACCCGCCTGCCAAGCGTGGCGATTATGGTAAAACCCCCCAATGAGCTCATAACACACCCATATCGGTCATTGTGGTGGAGGGTTTGGGGGAGGCCTGTGTCCAGCAGTGGACTTCATTCGGCCGAAATGAAGAAATATTTTAAAGCATTATTTATTTGTCTACCTTAGGCAATTTGGTGGCGTGTATGGTCTGTATGATTTTAGTCCTAAGGTTCTCGATGCTGTGTACGGAGAGCCTCATCACCAGGTCGTCGCCGACGCCCACTGTCATCACGAACGACTCCGTGAATCTTGCCGCCTCCCGGCTTATAAGACCAGCTGCAATCGGAACACAAGTTAAATCTTTCGATCGAAACGTAACGAAGCCTCAATGCGCTAGTTTGAACATACCCAATTAAACTTCAATCTGGGAATCGCACACGGTAACTTACGCTTGGCATTTCAATTCTCCGTTACTAAGGTTTCGTTAAAGCTTTATCGCATAACAAATTCATATCTAACCAAAACTCATTATAAAAGTGAAAAATAATAGTATTACAATTTTATTTTCCCGCAGAAAACACACCTGTTCGTCCCAAAATAGCCCAAGGTTTTACAAAAGCAACGTGCATTGCGATGAAAAAGGTTACGAATATACGTAAAAAAATTTGCAAAACACAACCCATATTTTAATTTAATGGGGACATGAGATACGGAAAAGGGGCTTTTGGGAAATAGATGTTGGTCGCAGTTGGCTGTTAAAATAAATGATAATAAACGAATTTTAATTCATTAAGTAATTTTCGTGGGTTTTGTGTATATCTAATTTAGGCCAGAAATACAATCTGAGTTTTACTGTAATAGAGATATTTGTAATTATACTTACTTTTAAACTCGCTTTGCATGATATTATATAAAGAAACGGGAATTAACGCGACATTAACTTTGAATAGCTTCACGTTTCGTCAAGGTATTTCATACATAGGACAAACGAAGCGGACTATTGCTGAACGGGTCGTAGAGCCTATCGCCGCTGTAAAAAACCGTAAGACTAGCAAATCAGCGATTGCCGAACATTCTGCAATCAGGCAATTTGACGGTACGGTCGGTGCAGTAGCTGATTCAATCGACTGCTGCGCTCCGGGTCGGTTCGATTCCCGCACTACACAAATATTTGTATGATCTGCAGGTAGTTGGTGTTGCATGGATCGAATTCCATCGCGCACAAGTCCTCTCCACCGAACGCCACTTCTATTCAACGGACGTGCTAGAAGCCATTGAAATTATGAAGCATAACAATTTCAATCGTGAAGACGGTTTCCAGTTATCATCGAAATGGAACCGTGCTTATCACCACGATCGCTGCAACCTTGTCGAAACTTCAAGCTATGCAGGTAATTTCGCGTTAATTCCTGTTTCTGGGACCTGGGACCCGCGGTTTCACCCGCCGTTTAATTTTATATATAGAAATAAAATTCATTGGAATGATAGTGGCGCCATCTGTCAAAGATTGGTCGTGCCAACTCAGAAACCTTTGTGGGCTCATGCACAACACTTTGATCTTCAATCATGGCATGATCAAATGCATAGTTTACGATTCTATAAAGGACATACATTTTTATACATATAAATAATAGTTGTATTTTAGAAATAAACAAATCAACATTTACCTGGTGTTGAAAACGCGAATACTTTGAGATGTGGGTACCTCGGTCTTAATTTTAAAGCTACTAATACTGCTACTCCCGCACCAAGACTATGACCTGGAAAACAGAAGACGGAATAAGAAAAGAAAGAAAGATTTCATTATTGGCACACAATATACATAGTTACATACATTCTTCAAACAAAACTACACATTGTGCTAACAACGGGTCTCCCATTCAGCTATTTGCTAAAATACTGCGTATTCCAGCGCTGGTTTTCGATAGGAGGCCCAGGTAACGTACGGAGATCAAGTCGAAGTAAATAAGAAAAATTTGGAAATAGATGGTATCAATATATACATGACTACACGATACGATTAACTATTAATTAGATAAGCTTCCTTTCTTTACTTTCTTTATTAGCCAAAAACGAAAAATCAACGATTGGTAGAGTTATCATTTCTTGGTTATTGACTGCTTCTCTCTGCCCTGGTCCGAAGTAAGTTGGGATCGGTGCAATATGTTTCATATTGCAAAGGTTTCGGGGTTTTTACAGTTGAGCGCTTGGCACCAAACCCTTCTTGGTTATGTTAGTGTCGGTGGTTTAGCCGCCACCTGCGGGCAACCCAGTGTTTAATGGTACGCACTGGGTTGCAAACTTGCTTAGTCACCTTCTACGACATCCACGGGATGAGATGGGTTAGCCTTAATCGTGACCAGAGCTACACGGTATCGGATATTTCTTGGCTACTAATTTAAAAAAACACACGTCAACATCAAATTATATTTAAATACTAGCTGGGACCCGCGATTTCACCCGCGGTTTAATTTAAAAGAAAGTGGTTATTGATATATAAATTAGAGTACTTCGGCATAGACACGTGACATAGAGTATGTATATATTATATATATTTATTTTTTTGCACGGAACCCTAATTATTTTTCCAAAATAAAAGTAGCCTAAGTTATTCCTTCCTCAGCTACCTTTCAGTGAAAGTCCCGTAGAAATTGGTCCAGCTGTTTCGGAGATTAGCGGGAACAAAGAGACAAAAAAATTACAAATAGCTTTTTTGTTGTAGGTACCGTATATACTTTTATATGCATTTAGAAAAAGGTGTCTTTTTTACATTACAAACAGACACTTCATTTTATTTATTTGTATAGATCACTCACTGGAATAAATTATAAACCTCTCCATATCATAATTTAATACACTACTTCATACCACACAACTTTACCCAAGAAGGCAGTACCTATAAAGTCTTGTGGATCTGGATAGAATAGTAAACCTAAAATTACCAGTGAGTATAAGGTCATAATGCGGGAACTGTGCGAAGGCGCGGTCGAGTACAGGCAGCAACCGTTTTAACATCTTAGCTGCGCCCATCGACATGCCCTTGTGAGCTGCTGTGTCTTGTGGCAGACCTGTCATGAATAAATTATAGATTAGAAGTATAAAACGTTTAGTAAAGGTGCCTAATTGTTAGTAGTTTGCGTGTCTTGTTATTTAAACACTTACTCGATTACTAGGTACTTAAAAAATAGTTTACACGGTATGACTAGGTAATAAAAATAAAATAAAGATTGCACTGTTGCTACGACATTGCTGACGCCGCGCTTTTATTATACAACAGCTACGCCGGCTACGCTGCTGTAGCAAATAATTAACCGATCCGCTAAGGATCGAGTTATATTCCTATGGGAATCCATTATTTTCAAAGAAACGCTACAAAGATGCTATAACAAAGATGATAATATACCTAATGTAAACAGTTTGTAAACATTTAGAATGATTCATTCGTTCTTTGTTCAAATATCTCGTATTTACGAGTACAAGCAAGTGCCGAAAATGCTTTCAGAAAATCCAAGAGTACAAACCATAAATATTTGAGCAAGCTCTCATTCACTTACACGACAAAGAGCGTCAGTAAAGTCTTAGAAAGAAAATATTTAAGTGTCTTTCGCGAATAGCTTTGAATATTAAACAAGCACACATTATAAAACACTATTGCACAAAAATTATCTTCAGCAATTATGTTAGTAGTAATTAAAATGTAGAATCAATCGTACATGAATATTTAATCAATGGCTATTTAATTTTTAATTAAATATTGACGGCTATGTTAATTTTTGAAAGACTTGACTTGACAGAGTCTTTTAAGAAAGGATTATCCCATTCGCTAGCAGCACGTAGGTTTCGAGATCAATTTAACTAAGGTGCATAAGTGGCGATGGCCCATCACAGAATATAAGAAAATAAAAAGTTTCTTCTTTTTCTGTGGGTTCGACCCTATGTGAACGGTAGTGCTTAAAAGGACCCAAATTAGGGAGCACTAGCCTTTTTCATAGATTTCCTGCAGAATATTTTTGAGCATAATTTATTCGGATGCGAATCTCAAGCAGAGCTACAGCGACTCGCATGTCGGGGGTGAGGTGATTTCTCGACTGAATCCTTCAGGGAGTTAGATACGACACCGACACGCCGCTCCGTTTCCCCAAGACGGAATCCACTAGGACATCCCATGACGGTTTCTATACAGCGACATATTACAATCAGTGCTAGGTTTCTTATTGCAAAAGTTATCGGCAATTTAGAGTCACCGTAGTGCCATATTCGTCACCAAGCAAAATGTTTAAAATTCTGACATTACTGTTTTGGTTCGAGGACACTGTAGCTCGTGAAATTACTGGGCATTAGGGATTTAAATATCGAGGTGACGAGTGCAGTGTGGGGCCACGCAGGACCACTTCAGGTGCTTAACATCATAAAAGTGAGTAGGTATAATTTTCTTACGTACGTGCGTTGATGAGAACAAGTTTGTATGTTATACAGACTCTTTGCATTCCTTTATCACAGGATTAAAATTGGAGCCGTATCAATAGACTTTCTTCAAAGCGTTGCGCAAACATTCTTGAGCCCTATTAACTCTGATTCGGATTCCAAGTATCTGCAGACGTATTGTTCTAAAAACAGAAGAAACTATTTGAACATTTTCTTACCCTCGGCCTCAAACCGCTCTGAGCCAGCGGTGAAGTCTGTGAAGATGTCCCGCAGTGAGATGGAACCCCTCACAGCTACTACAATGCTTTCACGCTCGTGGTCCGCTATCACGCAGAATGGTAGCTGGACAAAACAATACACATGAAATATCAAATAATAGATTCTATTCATGTTGTTGCAGGTAAGGCTAATTTTATGATTAAAGTATTTGGTTTTAAAGATTTGTCTCAAATCTATCGATGTAAAATAATAACAAGCATAAAGCTTCCAAATCTATTGATATTAAATAATGACAAACCTAAAGTTTCCAAATCCAAAATAAAGACAATTATATGTATATGTTCCGAATGTTACGAATGTAGAACGTATTACACATTATGGTTTTAGTGCACCTTGCCTTACTTTTGGATCGTAACATTTTGTGATTTTTCTCATAACTCCTTTTGCGACACTTCGGAGATTTCCCGGTCAAACGGTCACCTATTCCGCCTTTGTAATAGTCACGTCATTGGCAATTACTCTCACGTTGTAATCGTGGGAATGAATCACATGGTATATTTATTATATGCTACTATATATAAAACTAGCTAATTCGAGGAGGACTCAATGTGTTATAGTTACACAATTTTACCATAATCCAGCGCACGAGCGACCAACCGCAAATACAAAAAAAACCGGACAAGTGCGAGTCGAACTCGCGTGGAGAGGGTTCCGTACGATGAATATGTTAACAAAAAGGTTTATAAAAAAATCTGACCCGAATTTGTTTGTCGTAACTAAAAAAAAGTATGTATGGTATCTGATTATAGAGGGAAATTGAGTCTTACACCTAGTATCTTATCTCAAGAACAAACTTAACATCGTAGTTGAAAAATATGTTCTCCCATACATTCCAACTGCAAACTTAAGTTTGTACGCGCAATATTGAAAGATTTACCATGTTATTTTAAAACCATAGGTTTAATAATCTGTCGTGTAGTCTATAGGTATAGAGCTATATATCTATGTTTTAAAAAAAATTAGGCTCAGTAGTTTCGGAGATAGATATAAAATTATAATTAAAACATATTTGAACCAAACCAAAACAGTACACGGTAAAGTTTGCAAAACTTTATTCTTTATTTTCTATATTGCCCCACAACTACAATTCCGGGTCAGACGTACGCGTCGACGTAGGCTTCTGGAGGAGCTTGGAGTTACATATAATAAAATACTAATTAATGAATTCAAGTGCTATGCTAATTTAATTAATCCACTACAATGCGGTTGGCCGCCTACGCACAACTGTTTTGGCAACGTCGCATGCCATGCACAGAGCGTACCATCATCATCATATCAGCCAAAGAACGTCCACCGCTGAACAAAGGCTTCGGTCCAGTAGATGCGGAGCAAATTGGCTGTGACAGACGGACGGACTGACAGAAGGGTCACGCCGTTTTTTCGTTCGGACGTTAGGAACCCTAAAAGAAATGCTTTTCAAGAAGCTGTATAGAAAATAATGTAAATCTTTTTAGAAGAAGGAAAACATTGCGATATATTTATTATAAGACTGATTGTAATATCATGACACTGATAAGGTAATCTTTATTAATTTATTATCTAGGGATAATAAGAGCCTATTTAATATTTATATTGAACTTATTTGTACTCTTTAAGCTGTATAGATGATATAAAGATGATATCAAAGTAAACATTGTGTTTGTTTTGTAGGACAATGAATATAATAAACATAGAAAGTACAGGACGTGACCAAATCAAAGGTTTAGTAAATTAAGAATACGTACTTCAAAGACGCGGTTATTAAAGGAAGCGAAGATGATATCGTCGGCGGCGAGCTTCGACATGTACTTAACACCCGCGAAGTTGCACAAGCAGCAGTTGTCGTCCGTCACTATGGAGTTCTTTGGCCTGTGGACAAAAACTTTACATATAATGGTAGCTCCATATTCAACCACGAATTTCCACGGTCAATTCACGGAGCTGGTGCAAAGAACTCGTGCTTGAAACACACCCGTGACTGTGGAGTGAGTATAACATAAATAATTTACTCGACAATTTACAATCAGTGTTCGGAGCTACACTATTTCTTACTTTATGTTATACAGCGCGTCTAATTTTCGCAAATAGAATCTACAAACAAAACTGCGATGTAGTTTAATTTGCTATCGGGGTCAAGATATGACTTCATTAATCGACGTTCGTTTCGTTTAGGCATTCAATGATAGGCTGGGAGAACAATCATTTCAGCACGGCAGAGTGAAGGCTTGTCAATTTTTACTAGCTTGACTTGCTTGTTGATTTGGTTTCTACCGATAGGTGTTTGCTCATTACACCGTACCATACCATGACCGTGCTGTGAATGTATTAGACATGGAAAAGACTGGACTGTGACTAATAAGTGGTGGAGCCCTACGCCGTCCAGGAATATCCTTGCATGTTCATGGACGCTCTGTCGCCGTTCATGGGCTACGGTAGACGGAGGGCCGCCCTGCTCCCTGTAAGGTGGCACGGCTTTGTCACGGTAGAGTGGGGACCTCTGGCAGCACTGGGCTACTACGTCTCCCCAATGTGTCTCTCGCCGACTACGAGAGAGACTTGGACGGGGTGGCACGCAGACCATGACCGCTTTACAGTCATCCCCTCTTATATGTGCCTACAGGCGTGGCACCAATGGGTGGCTCTATATTGAGATTATTCAAGTTTCTGGAGCCTCCCTTCGGCGCCGAAGATGACCACGCCGGTATTCTTAGCCGGTAGGAGTTCGACATCTCTAGTGTGATAATACGAGGACCTGGAGCCTCCCTTAGGTGCCGAAGATGAGAGATGAGATTGCGAGCACAGATTGGGCTGCAAATCTTGCGCAGTCCAGAAGAGCAGGAGGGGAAAACCAGCCCCCTCTGCCTCAGCAGCGGGACTAACGACGTCTGCGCCGGCGGCACCGGTTGCACGCTCCGGCTCACTGGAGGCGATGGAGGCCAATTGAGGGTCCTCCAGGGCAACTTAAACCACTGCCGCAACGCGCAGAATCTGCTGCTGCAGACTGTTGCGGAGTGGTCGGTTGCCTTGGCGGTTGTGGCGGAGCCCTACGGCGTCCAGGAACACCCTCGCTGGTTCGGGGGCGCCGGGGACTCCGTCGCCATATATTGGTCTGGAGCCGAAGGTGAGCCGCCCTGCTCCTTGTTGGTCAGGGGGCAGGGCTTTGTCGTAGTAGAGTGGGGACCTCTGGCAGTAGTGGGCTGCTATGTCTCCCTCAACGTGTCTCTCGCTGACTTCGAGGGATACCTGGACGGGGTGGCGCGCAGCATTCGCTGTAAGTGCTCGCCCCGTCCAGTGCTCGTCCTGGGGGACTTCAACGCTCACTCTAGAGCTTGGGGCAACGGGGAGTCCTTCGAGGGAACCATCCGGCTTGCGGAGCAAGCGGTAGCAATTGTCGTGGCCAAAATCCACGCCCTGGGTCTGCGGATAGCGCCTCTAAAAACCGAGGCGCTATGGTTCCACAAACTGCCGAGGAGCAGAGAACCACCCAGTTCGTGGATACGCGTTGGTGACGCGCAAATCGGGGTGGGTCGGTACATGAAATACCTGGGGCTCACCCTGGACAGTCGTTGGGGCTTCGAAGAGCACTTTCAGCGCCTCGTCCCCCGAGTCGAGAGGGTAGTGGGTGCACTACACCGGCTGCTGCCCAATCTCGGGGGACCTTGTGAGGAAGTTCGCCGTCTCTACGGAGGGGTTGTGCGGTCTGTGGCCCTCTACGGGGCGCCTGTATGGTCAGCTCGACTGTCAGGTGCCCAGCGCTGCAGAACCAAAATTCACGGTCTGCAGCGCAGAGTGGCTATCCGGATCGCACGAGGATACCGAACGGTGTCCTACGAGGCGGCAACTCTCCTGGCGCGTTTTCCGCCTTTTGACATCCTGGCGGAGATGGATGCGTGGGTCTACGATCAGACACGCTCCTTCCGCCAGAGCGGCGAAGGCGCGCCTCCAGGGGCGTCGGACAGGCTGAGGCGGCTAGCTCGACGGCGCGCACTTGGAAAGTGGCGTCGCCGCCTCCGGATGCAGTTCGCGACTAAGCGCGTCGTGGAGGCCGTCCTGCCGCTCTTTGGAGCCTGGCTCAGAAGGAGCGAGCGCGTCACCTACCGCCTGTCGCAGGTGCTCACCGGGCACGGTTGTTTCGGTGCGTACCTGCACAGGATAGGACGTGAGGCGACGGCACAATGCCACCATTGTGATAGCGACCAGGACACCGCGCAGCACACGCTCGAGGCGTGTCCTGCGTGGGCCGCCGATCCTGGTCGATCGGATCGGGCAAGATCTCTCTCTGCCAGCAGTAGTGTCGGCTATGTTGGCAGAGCACGAAAACTGGAATGCAGTGGTCTCCTTCTGTGAGAGCGTCATGCTCCAGAAGGAGACCGCAGAGCGGGATCGGGAGAGGGCCGATCCCGCTCGAAGAAGAAGGAGACGGCGCCGGGGTAACAACCGCCCTGGCGCCTAATTCCGATACGCCTGAAAACCCCTGCCGTTGCTATAAGGTGGGGGACCTCTGGGTTCGCGGGTGCGTAGATTGGGGAATCTGCGTGCCCACACCAAGCGACCCAAGAGAAGACGGTAGCACGCATGTGGTCACGCGCTGCCGTGGGACGCTTTGGGGGATCCTTTACAATCCCCCTGGGGGGGTGACTGCTTTACAGTCACCCTCTCCGAGATGTGCCAATAGGCGTGGCACCAGTGGGTGGCTCTAGTGTGATCATACGAGGACCTGGAGCCTCCCTTAGGTGTCGAAGATGACCGCTCCAGTGGTTTTAGCCGGGGCGAAGGAAGTTAAGAAGTTCATGAAGAATTCCACTGGGCACCAATAAAAAAAAACGAGTTCGACATACCCCTCCGCCGTTTTCCGGGGCGGAGGAAGTACACGACGTATTTCCACATGATCAATAAAAAAAGGTATACTGCATATTTAAGTCATAAAATGGCCGACATAATACCGAGTATAATAATTGTAGGGTAATAAATCATAATTACATTCAACGTTGAGAGATATATAGTGTAATTATCACAAGCTGAATGATTTACAGAGAAATATGACTCAAAGGTTGATTCACAGTTGCATTAATACGTGGTCTGATTCTTGAAAGTTAGATAGTAACATTATATGGATTACACTGGTTGTAGACCAAAATACTTAAAGTATAAACTAAATAATTTGGCATTGAGCTGTGAGGTTCGCAAAAGGTTCACAGAGAGCCAGGTGTGGTTCCAACAAGGAATAGAGTAGTAGAGTAGAGGATACTTTAAAAAAAATACAAAGTAATTTTACATATACGTAATTTTAAAGTACAATTGGTGGTCTACCCTAAACGCGGAATACACCAATATTTCCGTGGATATTGTAAAAGGTGACTAATGTTGTGTCGTTATTAGAATATTAAATTAGAAATTCTACAAGATGTTAAATTCTTATACAAAGTATGTATATTGTTCGTGTTTTGTAGTTTGGTAACGCTATTGAAACATCATGCAAATGTGGTTGAACTTGACCGCGCGCCGTGTCTCGCTACTTTTTACCGTCCAACGAACTTGGCCTTTTTCGCAAATGTGTATATTGTTATTCACACCACGTGTGTGTTCGTCTGATATTACTTATACATTAATATAAGACTTTTGTGCTTTACAAACTAGCATTATCTTTTTTTGTTACAAGAAATAAGGAGCCGTTGAAGTCCAAGTTAGAGAGTCATAAATCTACTTAATTAAATTTAAATATTTTTAAAAAGTTTAGATAAGCCCTCAGAATTGTGTATTTTGGGGATTTTATTATTATACTTTTCTTTTACTAAGATAGTATAGGAGTAGAGAGCATTCAGTTGCAAGTTAATATTATAATCTCATTCGAAAATCCCGAGACTGGTTTTATAAGGCATGTCAGTATTATGATAACACCATGAAATTCCGCAAAAAGGCACTGCCTATTTTGATTCCAGGATATATTCCATAATTTTTGCAATAATTATCTAATAATATAATTAAATTCACATTTGTACACATTTTGTTTCTATTTATTATAACAGCTACGCGATTTCTTTATCGGTGTGCGTTTTCGTGACAAAAAAGTGAAAATAGACATTAGCGCTTAACTACCTATATTCATTATTTATTCAAAACATTAACATTTTTTTCAAATTCTGGCATAATTAGTCGCTCAGTCAGCTTGTGCCCTTAAAATAAAATTTACTGTTTTTGTAGCACCCACCTTTTATATTTTTATTTACTACCCAGAGACGTTACGAGCAAGTCATTCGCCTGGTGGTTAAGCATCACGCCTGCCCGTAAAAAATATTTTGTACTGCTACGTATGTAGCACCAAATGGCGCTCGTCACCTCAAAAAGAAAGGAAATAGAATACATCCATAGTAACTCGATGCGATTTAAGTTTTCAAACTAATTATTTGGGACACCATCGGCTCGCATCGGTGCTAAGCTTGGCAAAGTGCCTGACAAATGGCATTCAATACATCAGGATCAGTTGCAATCCAGGCGCGAAATTACATTATAGAGTTCTGATTACGTAGGCTATTGGAAAATGAGTGCATGAATCAGATGCGACTACCGACGGACGACGACGAATTTGTTACGGAGGATGTAGAAGAACGGAGAAAATGGAGGAAGGCGCACTTCACCAGCTGGTTGGAATAATACGTTAGGCACAAATTATTTGAATATCATGAATTTCAATTTCATTTCAATACAGTTCATGTATTTAGAATATGACACATATGCAATTTACTATTATTAATATTTTGCAGGGGTTCCACTTTTTCTTACACTTTCATAGTGTCGTAAGCAAAATGAGTGCACATTATTATAAGTTCGGTTCGGGAACTGGTTCGAGAGCCAAGCGACAGTTTTCTTAATTTATTATGTAGGTAGTTTATAATGTGCTTTCGTAATAATATTGATTGGAACTTAGGTAGTAAATAATTCTAGGTAATCATCTAAAATCGCTATCGTAACATCAGTATGCCAACAATGACATCAGGCTGCATTGTTTCTGCTTCCTATGACCACACTATGACTAACTAATCGATTAATAATTTACGGCTTGCGCATACAATTTTATTTATAATGAGATTTTATTCCAGAACCTTTGAGTTCATTATACAGAAAACACAAACATAAGTATTAATAATTCTCTTTAATGTCAAAAGAATAAACTATTACTTTTATTAAATCATCAATGTGACGTTTGTATTAATTGCAATTGTTTTGCATAATATACACTAACTGAAAGGTAATATGGACTCACGGAAGGATTTACCTGACATTTTATTAGACACGTCATTATTTTGTACCCGGAAATACAAATTGATGTACAAAAGACAAAAGATTGCTTGTAATTCCACGATATCGAAGGTATGATATGACGGACGTATTATCGGCTCTATAAATAGGATCGAACTTTTTTGAGGGGAATTTCTAATGGCGTGCCTGACTCTTACCGGCCAAATTCCCTTGGTGTCGCTTCTATTTACCTATGGCTGGGGTGCGGTGTTCGCTAGGCATTGGGCCGCACTCCCAGGAGGCATTGGTCTGTCCCTTGGGCTGACAGGGCCATCTCTGTGCTACCTGGTCAGACACAGTTTTACAGAGAGGAGCGCGCGCCACAGCAGTCTCCCATAAAATATAAGACGAACCTACGTCATTAATGTAGAATAATGAGTATTATTGCAGAGTGATTCTAGGGAAAACATAGCTTTTCTACAAAAATCTCAATCATCGTATATCACGTTTCAACTAATTTTTTATTAGGAAAATACAATCGTATATCGTACATGATATAATAGTAGATACTCGTAAATCCGGTACGTCAGTACATTGTGCACTGATTTTTGTCGAGAGCTACAAAATAAAGCATAGTAGAAAATACAACTGAATCTTCATACCCATTAGGCATGAACATATTAAACTCCTCAAGCTGCAATAAAAAACTCAATGTGCATAACACAAGTTCATAGGCTAAAAAGTAACAATACTAACTTACCGGCAGCAACAGCAAGTTAGATGCCTGGCCAGTTTACAAAAGCCTGTAAAACAGTGCCTATACAGCACGTAAGGCCAGCCATATGCCGCTATAGACAGTCTCAAGTGGTACAAAGCATCCTCCAAGTTCATCCAGGGAGGAGTCTCTGAGAATATCTTATTGACATCTGTGGTGTATATCGGTTCTTCATCGTTCAACATTTGGATCCTCCGCATTTCTCTCGTCTCCCTCTTTTGCCGGACTCTGAGGAGGACGCAGCCAGCGACTACATCTGATGGTACTAAGTCTGTTGACCTGAATAAAGCACTCAGTAGAGCTGGAAAGAAAATATTAGGTAAGTACAGTATAATTGTCAGCATATGCTTTAATTAAATAAATCTATTTAATAAAATGAAATAAAAAAAATTATGTTTAGTTTCAATGAATTTATATCAAATGTGCATGTTTCGGAATAGTTGGCCGTATGGAGAAGACGAGAAGGCTCCAACAGCAGCGGGACGGCTTCGACGATAAGCTTAGTTGCGAACCGTAAATGCAGGCGCTTGCGCCACATCTCGAGTGCAAGCCGTCGAGCTTGCCACCTCACCACCTCATTATTTCGGCCGAACGAAGTCCACTGCTGGACACAGACCTCCCCCAGAGATAACCACAACGACCGATATGGGTGTGTTGTGTGCTCACCACCTATCTACCGCCAATGGAGGCGCGCTTGCGCCGTTCTGGCGGAGGAAGCGTGTCTGATCTATGATCAGTCACATCCACGCATCCATCTCCGAGGAAGTTGAAAGGCAGAAAGTGCGCCAGGAGAGTTTCCATATAGCCACTCTGCGCTGCAGACCGGGAAGTTTAGATCTGCAGTGCTGGACGCCTGATAGGCGTACCGTAGCTGGCCACAGTCAACACGACTCTCATATAGAGGTGGCGAACTTCCCCTCTCGGCCCCTGAGATTGGGCAGCAGCCAGTGCAAGGCACCCACTACTCTCTAGGCACTCGAAGCCCCAGCGACTGTCCAGGGTGTGCACCAGGTACTTCATGTAGCGGCCCACCCTGATATGCGCGTCACCAACGCGTATCCACAAACTGGACGTTTCCCCGCTACGTGGCTGTGTGTGGAACCATAGCGCCTCAGTTTTGCCGCCAAGTGGCAAGTGTTTCGGCCCTTTGCCACCGGTTGCTCGGCAAGCTGGATGGTTCCCTTCAAGGACTCCTCGCTGGCCAACATAAGGGTGTCGTCACGTAATAGACTACGCTGACGCTAGCGGGAAGAACGACACGCAACCATGTCGTAGATGAGATTCCATGACCTCCTGCGAAACTCCGTATGTAGTCTTCTCCCGCTTTACGCTACCGTCCCTGTCCATGTAGCAACCGTGTTTACCGCGCAGAGGCCCCGATGATGTCTTGCAGATACGGGGGCACCCATGATTAGAATTATTTGTTAGTCAGTTGGTATTATTTTGATATGGAATTAAACATTACCCTTAGTAAAATGGCGTTCTAATATGTTCTAGTTGTGCCGAGAATTCATCCACGTGAGAAGGTACTCTTATCTTAACAAGTTATTGAAATATAATCCCTATCTCGACAATGCCGCCAGTGTCGTCAACATGAAGGATCGTGTCGGAGCGACCGTTTTGTTAGTAGTAAACTACGTCGAAAGTCTGTGATAGCAAATTTGCATGTCAATCTATCAGGCAGAGGACATACTAGATGCTAAGAAGGTACTTAGCGAGACCGCCAAGACCAACATTTGCCTTGGCACAAGAACAGGAGATGTAAGAGGCAAGAGGGACCTGCAGGAAATCTTCCGTATATTCAAGGAAACGGATCCGGAATTAAGGCAAGAAGTATCGTCATTACGAAATGGCGACTCTGTGACAATAACACCGACGACTCGTAAGATTTACAGCGCGTAACGTAAGTAAGGCGGCGCAGTTCAGTTTTTGCCTGTGAACGAAACTAAAGCCGCTACGGATCTCGAGCCGCAATCGAGATACAATCTAAAAGTGATACAAATACGTCATAGTGAGTACTGCCAACGCAAATGTCACTGCTGCAGAAGGTGAGCTAAGAAAATAAGGGCCGTAGCTATTTCCGAAGCACTAAACTACCCGCTATTCCGAGTAATGCTACAGAGCGGCAGCAGGCGCCACCCTCTAAATCAAGCGCAGTGGACAGAGACGGCATTAACAGAAGCAGGAACCAGGCCCTGGTAGAAACAAGAACAGTCGATCTCGTCGTAACCGCAAATTATTATAATAAAAACCGTACAAAAGTACAATATATGACAAGACGGAGAGTCTAGACGGCACAGCTCACATCACGCACATCCACGTCTGGTGAAATCATCGCACAATGAAAACAAAACAAAACATAATAATTAAATTAGAAGATATTCCTTGCCGTTTTCTTTTATAAAGACAAATTTCTACGAGGATATTCTGAGCCATTTACAACATTAAGAAAATACATGAAGGATCAATAATTTGGGATAAATTGTTACCTAATGTTTTACGGAGCGACGGGGTAACAACCGCCACGGCGCCCAGGTCCAACACGCCTGAGCCCCCTGACATCAGTTCATGGTGGGGGGCCTCGGGGGTCACGGGCGCGCAGATTGGGGAGTCTGCGTGCTCACACCGAGCGACCCCCGGGAAGACGGCGGTGCGCACGTGGTCACGTGCCGCCGTGTGCGTAGCACAGCGCAAATCGTGGTTTGGGGAGATCCTTTGCAATCCTTCCCGAGAAGTGCCTGGGGGCGGCCTTTTCACAGCCGCTTGCCCTCTGCTAGAGGGGGTGGCCGCATTACAGTCATCCCCTCCGAGATGTGCATAAAGGCGTGTCACCAATGGGCGGCTCTAGTATGATCTTACGAGGACCTGGAGCCCCCCTTCGGTGCCGAAGATGACCGCTCCAGTGGTTTTAGCCGGTAGGAGTCCGGCACACCCCTTCGCCCTTCCCCGGGGTGAAGGAATTTAATGTAGAATTTCCACTGGACACAAATAAAAAAAAGGTTTCTTCACGATGCTTACCCTCACCGTTAACACGAGTGATATCTAATTCCGATTTCAGATTCTGTTTTTTTATTTAGTTATTGAATATTAAAATTATTACATCAAGTTTAATAAAAGATCGTAATCAATTCCCAGCAGCACCCATTATGAATGCTGCTAGATGGTATTGTATTTAAATTATTCACGGCCAGGCGGTGAGAGCCGACGAGTCCCGAGGCTTTCCGAATGGCAATGACATGATTGTCGTAATCATCATATCAGCCAAGGGTTGGTGAGCGCAGTATGACTATGGCTACTGTTCCACAGAAGGGATGCATTGATTATGCCTACTGTCCCTTCTTGACTAATGACGACAGCCGTTTCTATAATAACGTTGTCAGCATACGATATCGGGTATCCGTTAGCAAAATGTTGAACATCGAATGTCAGAACACAAATTCAAAACGAACAATACCGAATAATAGCGACTATCACTGACACCGACCGATTGGCCGGGCAGAGAGGGGCGACAACAATACGTCATAGCGGTCGAGACAGCCAACGAGCAACGACAAAGGTAGAAATTATTCTATCTTCCCACTCAAGAAGTCCGAAGTGGTACCGCATTTCAGCGTAACAACGTTTAAGGAAACGCCAACGGACGTTGACGATAACAACAATGTTCACAACGGATGATGTTTGAGAAACAACGATGTGCAACGATGATGAAAATTGACGACAACGTCCATGTCTTCATCATCATCATCATGTCAGGTCAAAGACGTCCACTGCTTAACAAAGGCCTCCCCCATAGATGCAAACAATTGTGTCGTCATTTTGGCGGGAACTTGCCAGTACCTACACAATAGTAAATACATTTTTTCCGTATTCTACCTCAAATATATTCCGGTTTCAACATCCGGTTTAACATTGTTTTTTGTACAGACAGAAAATTAATCTTAAACTATTTAAATTATAATAATTTGGTTGAAGAGCATCTATGACGTCACTTTGTTGGCACAGACACAAGCGAAAATTAGAAGAGTTTAAAAAGTAATATACCTGTATATATATATACCTACTGCATTAATTAAGTATTAAATAATTTCTTACGACTCTATGATTGAATTTTCATATATGTATAGATATTTATAACTCTTACTAAATTTGAGATTTTTAAGTGTTCATATCTATTTATAATTCTTACAAATATGGGATTTATTTTATGTTAATATTTATACGTCATACGAATCTGTGTTTTTTAACATTTTATCAGTTACTATCATAAGTTTGAGTAAGAATAGTGTTCTAGCTGACATATTTAAAATGGTTTATCCACAATTTGTATTACCTAGATAAAAACAAAATTAGATAGTAAATGATAGGTAACGTGAAAATATTTGCTCATTTTGATATGATCAATTTCATATAAATTTGTCTACATGTCATGTTTGAATTAGTTTTCAGTAACTGTTTGTTTTATATTGTTTGACTACATTGTTGATTAAAAACATAATTATGCCCCGATTGTTGATATTTTTTGCTTTAACTAATAATTCTGACTGATAAAATGGTCACGCATAGTCTGTAGTTAGAGTATAGGAATAAAAAAATATTTTTTTACAAAATAAATGAAATGACTCTTTTCTACTGACGTTACGTAACCAATTACACCACAGGTAGTGTATTTATAAATAGTTAATACGCCTCGGGAAAATGGAATTATAACTAACAATTTTAGCTCATGGGCAGAAAATGCGGGTGGAAAACGGAAACACCCCATCGATTCTAATGTAGTCAAAATCCCCTTTTAGGTGGATAAAAACGGTTACGTAAAATTGTCTTAGTCATGCGCGTTATTTTGACCTCGATAATCGCAGTCAGAGCGGAACCCTCGTGTAGGGCGGCGAAAAGGTCGGTTAATGCACTTGCGTTCACGTAAACCCTGTCCCTTGAATTATAATGTATACGAATGATAATATTGACACACACATAAGAGTCCACTGCTGAACATGGGCATCCCAATGGCCATTAGGTACAATGAGCGGGATAACGAGGATAATGCCATGCTCTAGTAAGATCATACGAGGGCCTGGGACCCCTCTAAGGTGCCGATGATAACGGCCTCAGTGGTTTTAGCCTGTGGGAGTCCGGCATGCCCCTTCATCTTTCCCCGAGGTGGAGGAAGTTCAAGACGAAATTCCACTGGGTGCAATAAAAAAATAAAAAGGGGATAATGCGATGATCACCAAGCTTGATAGGCGATTATTAACACGCGGAAGGATGCTGCTGCCCATCCCGTACGTTAGTCGCCTTTTACGACATCCATGATGTGGAGTGGGGAAGTCTCTTCTCTGTCGAGAACCAAAACATATTGGTGACAACATAATGATAAATATTACGTAAATTATTTCGAAAGGACTATATGTCCACAGTTTATGGGATTAGTACAGTCTTATGGGAGTCACACTGTGGTTTCAGGGTTTGTGATAGAAGGTAGCTTTTCTTGGGCACACCATTACCTTGGGTCTTAATAGTTTTTCCTTACTGCAAACTTTTACGTCTTCTTTGGCCGGTTTACGCATCGAATTAATATCCGCAGCTTCACCCAAACGACGTGAGGTTAAGCAATGGGTGGTAGAACGTATAGTGGCATTTAAACTGAGTGTCTCCAGGCTTCGTAAATTCGTCGGTCCAGGTTGTTGTAATGTCGGAGGCCTTTGGGCGGTTTAAACAACTCTGACATGAAGTGGGCCACTAACCAAATGAAAAAAGAAAGAAATAACGAAAACAAAGTGCTAAAACTGATTTGATTAATTGAAATGTGTTTGCGTTTCAGAGTGCGTCTTTCTGTTTCTTTCTTATAGCTATACTTTTTACGGGTGGGTTCATTTATTTCAGAAGTATCACAATTCAATATTCCATCGTGGTCAAGACTACAATAGCCTAATAATAATTGATGTTCGCTCTACATGTCAATGTAAACAATAAGGATGTATCTGTGCTCTCTATGTGTAAACCTTGAGTTGTAATAACCATCGAAATACACATAGGACAGAGATTGATCCCACTTAACGATTTCTCCAAACAATTTATGATCTCCTTCCCCCTAGCCACTTATTTACTATGAAGTGATGGTGAACCCTGATTGCTATACTATAAAAAAACTATTATTAGAACTGAACACGGGATATTTACCATGTTTTTTATTTGTTTCGTGTTCCCGATAAGTTCTAATCATAGTGTTAGTGACCTTATCAGTTTAAAAACTCATATAAAAACATCGTTAATTCTTAAGTATACTGGTCAAATAATATTATAATCATCATCATATCAGTCGAAGGACGTCCACTGCTGAACAAAGGACATGGATTTCCATAATCACCGTCTTATTTTTATAATAAATTATTTATTTTATTTGGATATTGAATTATATACTTGTAATATACACCGTGTGGTGCCGGCTCAGAATGCCACCACCCCATCTCCTCCCATGGCTGTCGTAAAAGTCGACTAAGGGATTAGCCGGAGGATGGGCAGCAGCGTCCTTCGAGTACATTAACAACTCAACTGCGATCGCCAACCCGCCTGCCAAGCGTGGCGATTATGGCAAAACCCCTCAATGAACCTACAACACATCCATATCGGTGGTTGTGGTGATCTTTGGGGGAGGCCTGTGTCCAGCAGTGGACTTCATTCGGCCGAAATGATGACTTGTAATATAATTACGTAGGTAATTGCTTTCGTCCGTGTGTCACTGCACAGGGGTGCCAACTGAAAACCAGCGCTGGGTGCGTCGCGCCCAGCAAATGCTGAGTTGGTGGCCTTTTCGGCGTGGGCGTGCTTGACAGCACTTTGTTTAGGTATTCAGTGTAAGATACATTGTTTTTCTTTCTTTTAATTTTATTTTGTTGTGTATCATTATTATCCTGTGCTGTCATTTTGTCCCGTACTGAATAAAATATATTTCTTTCTTTCTTTCTTTCTTTCTTTCTTTCTAATGATCTGGCACTGGGCACGCTGGGGCCGGTTGTTTGTTTGTATCGTCACTTTGGGGGGGATTTGCCAGTCACACCACGCTTAGCTGGCGGTTTGACAAGCGCAGTTTGGCCACTGTTCCACAGAAAGAACACTGCCACCACACCCCCTGCCTTAGTCTCTTCCTTTTTGCACAAAACGAAGCGAAAACTTAATATAATTTGTTTACCTGCTACTTGTTGAAAAGCTTCTTTCCCATGCTCATCCCTTTTTAACCAGCAGAACGCCCACCGAAACCGTCTGGACCACAGTCCTGTGACCTTCCTGTGATGTCGGACCTGGTTCGGCGTGTCCTGCATGTCACCGTAGTTCACTGAGCCCAGCGGATCAAACACCATGAACAAGCCAAACACCGTAAGGCCTAATTGTACCCAGTTAAATAGAACTATACCTGTAATAAATATAATAATATTAATTTATCTTACATCATAATAATTGTTGGATTCTAATGGAATTCCAAAGGTGGGTGCTAAGAACATTCCTATGTATTGTTGTAATGCTTGAGAAGCAGATTAGTAGTTGAAGTACCTACATAGTTTGCGGAATGGTTGGCGCAGTGGCTAACTGACTAACTTTTTGCGCTACGGGTCGCGGGTTCGATTTGCTTGCCTACAAATTTTTGTATGGCCTACAGTTGTTCCGGGTCTGGGTGTTTGTGCACGTGGGCTTTATATCCGTTCTTTAAACTGTACCCACGACACGAGTAACACTAGTGGTGACATCGTTTAAAAAAAACAGTTAATTTAAATTAGTAATATTCAGACCAGATGTGTTCTTCTAGCAAACGGTAAGCAAAAATAAAATTAAAGATTTATTCAAAATAGGTTAAGCCTTTTCGAACGTGTCTCAGCTGGGAAGAAGTAGAAGCTTACTAAACTGGGGACTAACACATCTGTGTCAGTCAATTAATATTCTACACGTTTTTTTATGTAAACCATTTCCCACCGGTATCGTGGCAATAAGATGGGTAGCCCCATCTTGAATGTTTATACCAAAATTCGTTCATAAAGCGATGCTCCGTTTCCCGAAGAATAGACATCAGTGTCCTCCCTGGGTGTCGTAAAAGGTGACTAAGGGTTGATAGCAAGAGTATGGGCAGCAGTGTCATTCAGTGCTAATAACAACATACTCTGATCACGTGGTGATTATGGCAACATCGTCTATAACATTGTTTTGTGAGGCCCACGTTTAGCAGTTGATGTTTATTGGCTGAAGTTTTGGTGCGATGGTGGATCACTAATCCGTAAACCAAAAGTTGTGGTCTTGGCAATATTCCCCCAAGATGTTTTGTAACGCTTTGTTTTTCTTCGAGCTGATAATAACGAATTTTAGTCTGATGCCACCGCCTGTTCTATTAATATTTTTAGGAGCCTAACAAAACCTGTAGAACAGTTGGTCTATAGGTAGCCAAAACTGGAAAGCGAAGATGATTAACTATGCGAAAATATTTAGAGTAGCCATTATATTGGATAATTAAGTCCAAACTTGCAAAGGAATATAATTTTTACATATTTTATAGAGCCGACGTGAATAGGGTCCATTGTACAACGCTAAAAGGCGCTACACAAAGGCTGCGCTAATTTACATTCAGGGGTTGTGAAACATTAACTCACTTTGTATGACTATGCTGGAGAACTTGTCCTCGACGGAACATTGTATTACTTCGCAGAACATCCACATCGTTCCCATAACGTTTAGGGCCGTTTCTGGGAACACCAACAGCACTCTGCAATAAAATATATATTTGAAAAGCTCGTAAGGTGTGCTGCATATTTTTGCGTGGAAGAGCCTAAGCTGTAGTCATTAGATGAGTAACGATCAAATACTGAAACGCCACTTAATATTAAGCCCCGCTTTAACTATTTGAGTCACCCGGTTTCGTTCCGAAAACGGGTTTCTCGAATAGTTAACGTGGGACTTAATATGAAGTGGCGTTTCAGTATTCCGCCGTAAAGCTCGTAAATGGGCTGGTTCGAGCAAGAAAGTACAGTCAGCAACAAAAGTAGCTGAACAAATTGATACACAATAAAAGCTTTAAAACATTCTGAAATAATCCAAATGCAGTTCCTAGGATATTTAAAGGTTTCTTGTCGATCAATTAGTTTTTCAGATAATACCATATTTAAAAATGCTGACCGTACCGCGTCGTCACAGAATACCAGCGTGAAGTAACAACTTTGTTTGTAGGAACAGTGCAGCTGCGTACTACTTATTTACTTTAATTAAATATTTTTTATTGCTGTCTCTAAAATCATTATTTTTACTTAAAGTTTGAAAGAAAGCATTTATTAATTAACTTTAACTTTGTATTACTAATATGAAAATAAATAATATTTTTATATGATACGTTCGTTCGTTTCAGCCGAATAAAGTCCACTGCTGGACACAAGCCTCCCCCAAAAATAGCCACAGCGACCGGTCTGATGTGCCATAATCGCCACGTTTGGTAGGACGGTTGCCGATCACAGTTGAGTTGTTAATGTACTCGAATCTGCTGCCCATCCTCCAGTTATCCCATAGTCACCTTTTACGACAACCACGGCAAACGATGGGTTGATGCTATTCGTAGCCGTCACCACATGGCAAAACGCTATGATGCGGTAGAAGGTATATTTAAAGTAATTAAAATAATTTATAACGTTTGTTTATTGAATTCTTCAAGTCTGTTCGTGACCACGGTCAATGCAACTTGATTGAAATGTCGAGGTCAGTCGAAACGTTATTTTGACGCGAATAGAACCGATAATGTCTGAAAATTATTTATTGACTGATCAATCTTATTAATCTTAATAAACATACAATTAGGCATATTATTTTAGGTTCAAGCGATTAAGTTCAATCAGTAATAAACTACATGATTCAACATAAGGTACCTACATAAACATATGTTTAGTAGGTCAAGAATGAAGAACAAACATAAACAATTCATATGAATAAGTATTGTTATCATCGTACCGACTATAAGTAACATTCATAAGAATACATATTCCATATTACACTTTACATTTGAAAACACTAAAATCAACTCAACTATACATAAATAAATAAATTGTCGAGTGTGAGTTCACATGCGGTAGAAATGAAACTTTGTATTTTGGTTAATTTCTAAGAGAATGAGATGAATACACTATGGAGGTGGTAAACAGAGAGGGAGAGGGGGAGGGAAAGAGGGAGAGAGAGAGGGAGAGAGAGAGAGGGGGGGAGAGAGAGAGGGAGAGAGAGAGACACTGGGGCTCCCTCGCAAAAGGATCGGGAGGACGCAAACATGGACTGCCAATAAATGGCTCCACAGTGTCGTGTCCTCCAAGTAAACATCAACGACTGTGCCAGGGCTCAGGACCTTTTTATTTTTATTGGTGCCCAGTGGAAATTCTTCATGAACTTCCTTCGCCCCGGGGAAGGACGAAGGGGTATGCCGGGCTCCTACCAGCTAAAACCACTGGAGCGGTCATCTTCGGCACCTAAGGGCCTCCCTTATCTCCCGGTCCTCGTATGACCACACTAGAGCCGTCCACTGGTGCCACGCCTATAGGCACATCTCGGAGAGGGTGACTGTAAAGCGGTCACCACCCAGGGGAGTGTAAAGGATCCCCCAAAGCGTCCCACGGCAGCGCGTGACCACATGCGTGCTACCGTCTTCTGTTGGGTCGCTTGGTGTGGGCACGCAGATTCCCCAATCTACGCACCCGCGTACCTAGAGGTCCCCGCCTTATAGCAACGGCAGGGGGTTTCAGGCGTATGGGAATTAGGCGCCAGGGAGGTTTTTACCCCGGCGCCGCCTCCTCCTTCTTCGAGCAGGATCGGCCTTCTCCCGATCCCGCTCTGCGGTCTCCTTCTGGAACATGACGCCCTCACAGAAGGAGACCACTGCATTCCACAGGGCTGAGGACCTACTGCTCCATAGCATGGCGGAGTGGTTGATCAACGTTGCTGTGGTTGCCGAACCATACTTTGTCATTCCCAGAGAGGACTGGGTTGGAGACATTTTCGGCTCGATGGCCTTAATACGTCAGCCAGCTACTGGCTCCCCGTCCTGCGAAGACGTTACGAGGGGCCGGAGATGCGTGGCAGCGCTACTGGGGGAAATGGTGGTAGTGGGGATGTATTTCCCCCCCACTCGTTTTCTCGCCGACTACGAGGGCTCCCTAATGGAGTTGGGCACGGTCGTCCGCCGTTACAGCCGTCACCCCGTGCTAGCTCTCGGGGACTTCAAATCCACGGCTTGGGGTGCTCCGTCTACAAATGCGCGGGGAAGGCTGCTGGAGGAGTGGGCTATGGAGCATAGCCTGCTCCTTATTAACCGGGGTTCCATCCAGACGTGTTCACAACGTCGGGGTGGGTCCATAGTGAACCTCACGTTCGCCAGTCCTGCTGTTGCGAGCCTTATCCAGGGCTGACGTGTAGTAGAGGAGGTGGAGACACTGTCGGATAACCGCTACATCCGATTCGACGTCTTCACCCAGACCTCCGGCGCTCCGGCCCGGGCGGTCCCGGGTGGTTGCGGGGTTATGGAAAACTTTCAGATCTAACAGCAATTCCGCAATTCCCTCAAAAAAGTTTTCGCAACTTTGATAGCTATTTTTTTTTGTCCCGTACTGTAATAGCAATCACATCACTTATGAGTTTTATTCTTAGTAAATAAATAAGGCTAGCGGTGAAGTGAGTGTGCTCAACTGATGTAGGTTATTAGCGCTAAGATTAGAAACTTATTGCCACTTCTAACGATGCACCAGCTGCGATGAATAGAGAAAGTAAAATTAACCACGACTTGTGAAGAGAGAAAATGTATGTGCGGCTATAGTTATAACGTTTCTATGCCGACTTAAAAATGTAAACAAAATAGTTTCAATTGTTTATAATTGTTCAACGGAAATTGTTTTACCTACCTATGTTTATTTATTTACTAGAATAAAATAACAAACACGTGGATTATTATGAGATTTTATTATTGTTTGATTTCCGTCATTAATTGAAGCAAAGGCAAAGCAAATATTTCTCGCCGATTGTTTAATATTTATTTCTCCGATCTCTTAAGCCCTTCATGGAGCTCTCGGTCACGGAGGCCGGCTCTATTCATTACCAAGGCCTTGCTGTCAAAAATAGACTAAATCTATTTATCAACAGCTTTGATATGTCAATTTTTTGTTACGTAAAAACATGACGCACGTTAAAGAGGACATTAATCAAGAAGCCGCGCATTTTCGGTAAGAGTTTATGATATATCTGTTGATAACAAACATAGGGGCACAGAATTTGGACAACGCGGTTCTGCGCACGCGAGGGTGTGAGTGCCATTTTTTCTAGGTATACTTACTTAAGAAGAAGTAATGGTGAGACCATCTTCCTTGCATCGATGTCCGTAATGGTCCCCCGTGCAGACTGCTGGGCTAATGCTGCCAACAGCAGCATTAACGCGGCCTGCAGCGTCAGGGTCCCGCACAAGTACAGCCTCACAAATGCTCCCCCTTGCCAACCCTCCGACTGACACTGCCAAGTCACTGGGTATAACACTTCGACTACAAGTGCTATTAGTACCAGCCTGTGGACAAAGATTTAGTGTTAACTGAGTGTTTTACATGTTCACACAAGAATACAATTTCTAACAGCCGAAGAACTGAAACGTCCTGAAATGTACTGTTATGTAATCCGTTAATGTCACCCCAAATCCCAATAATATTGTGTAGATTTAAAATTAAATTAATAATTAATCTAATCCAAAATCTTTGATTTCGCATTAAGGATTTGTCTTGGTTTCTTAAAAAATAACTGATGAAGTTCAAAATCTATAGATTTTGGATTAGCTTGATTATTTATTAGTTTCAGCCGTTAGCAGTATCGTCTACATACAAATTAATATTTCTCAAATTTCAGTTCTATTCTTTCTAAAAATGTATGACGCTGTTCGCTTACACATTTCTTTAGAATGAATTTAATTTATTGTGTTTATAAACGCACCCACGGCACAGGAGAAATACTAGTGTGGGGCAAAGTTAAAAAAAAAAATTGTATCTGTAAAACATGGTCGTCACATTACTTCTACAAATAACTATTTAGATAATACCAATTATGAAGAATAACTTAAACATCTAGTTTTTTTAATTTACTAAAAATCTTAGTACCTACTTATGAATTACAAAAGAAAACCGTTTGTTTTTGCTTGTAGGTAATAATAATACGAGTAATATGCGACAACGATTAATTTAATAAATTGCGAACTGAATAGATTAAGCTAAAAAATGTGTAAGTAAGGATGTATAAGTTTATTGTCATCATCATCATCATCACTATAAGGCCTTATGCGGTTGGTTAAATGATTTATGTTAAAGGCGTATAAATCTTAATACGAGACTGACGATTTAATTATTATTCCTCTCTATTCACGTGTTAATTACCTCTGCAAAGGGGAACCTAGTATTTTGATAGGTTTCCGCGGGGACATGGGTCCAACACACAGCGGCCCTTTAGAGAATTTTAATTTAAAATGTAATGGCCCTAACGGGACACTAACCGGGGACTCTCCACACTATAAAATTCAGTCTCGGATTGTCCCCGGAGGTGTAAAACTATTGTATGAAATGGAATCTACAATTATAAGATCTATTGCAATCGGTGCTAAATGGATTTAATACTTTGAATAATGGAAAAAACGGCGTTACCTTTAAGTGAAATTCTGTCGCAGAAAGAGATTTGTCACTCGCTCAATTATTATCCTTATTATAATATATAAATCACTTGATAGATTGCTTTGAAACTCGCTTGTTTGACTTTTCTAGATTTTCGTCATCAAAAAATATTAATGTAGAGAATACTAACCCACATGTTTTCAAAAAAGTTGTAGCCGTTGAAACAAAGGACGTAATGAAGATACAAAGAGCTTTGTTTGACGTCTTGCAAAACATCAAAAAGTGTTTGCCATGTAAATCAAGCTGATGTATCGTGTAAATAAAAAACCTAATGCGTCTCTGATGAATAGCATACCGTGCTAAATTAAACAGAAACCGTTATGTGTTACACGATAAGTCTCCAATGTTTTACTTAGAACTGTCGTATGAAATACTATTAGAACGCTGGTAAATAACTACAGAAGAAAGCATAAAGATACAGATTTATAATTTACTAGCTGTGGAGCGTGGTTTCGCCCGCCGTTTAATTTTAAAGAAATATGATTATTTATAAACTATTTTGGAGTACTTCGGCGACAGTTGACATAGAGTATATTATATTGGATTTAAATGTTTTTTTTTTGTGCGGTACCCTAAGTACTTTTCTTTTTCTAAATGAAAAGTAGCGTAAGTTACTCCTTATAATACCCTGGAACAAATAGACTGACAAACAAAGAATTGTTTTTTGTCATAAGTACCCGTATATACTTTCATAGGTATAAATTTAGTAAAAAGCTCTTATTTTGACATTACAAACGGACACTTCAATTTTATTTATTTGTACAGATAAAGATAACGAACAAAGGCATGATCATCATACTAGCCAGTGGACGTCCACGGCTAAACGAAGGCCACTTAGATTTCCACAATTGTGTCATAATTTTGGAGGGAAATTTGCCAGTACTCACCATGTCTGGCAGGCGGGTTGGTGAGCACAGTATGGCTACTGTTTCACAGAAGGGACACTACTGGCATCCCCCTGGTTTAGAATCCCTTGGTCGCGTTTTACGACATCCACAAGAGGAGATGGAGTGATGCTATATTCTTAATCCGAACATCACACGGATAAGGCATGATCAATTTAATTCAATCATTTATTCAATAATTAGGTCCTTTTTTACGAGAACCTATTTCGCTATATATGACAACCTTTGATCAGGTGAGCCTAAATATAGCCTAAATCGGCAAGATATGAATGAGCGTAACAATTCATTTATTAAACAGGATGAGCGACATTCGCAGTAGCGGACGGTCTTGGATGTTATGACAATTTAAAATCCATTACCGAGCAATCAGGCCGAGATTCGAAGGTTGACTAAAGTGTAGAGAAATTGGCAGCCGTTATTGGGAGTGAAAGCTCATTCATATTAATGTGGAAGGCAACAAGTGAGCTTCGAGAGTTAAAGGTACGCTATGTTTGAATAGCAAATCCAGAAGTGTTTGTTACCCTTGCGTCAGTTTTCTCAAATATTATTAGGTTCTGAAAACCAGCCTTAAAGTTTTATTATATATTTCGGAGAACTTGTATTATTATTATTTTCAAAGAAAATTCGGGCGATGTTTATTCAAAACTCAAGTTTAATTCACTATTGTTATTGGATCGCAAAGGAAACGGTATCTAAATTATTGTTCTCATGTTTAGTTTTCCTTTTCTATTCTCTGCCGTTGCTGAGTTTGTAAAAGTTTTCCGTAAATTTTCTCAACAGGCTTATTGCTTTTATATTTGCTGTCAAATGTTTTGTTTGTGGATAGACCCTTTTATAAAACTTTATTTATCGGTTAATACTTGAGGGGATCTATTTTATGAGAGAAGTTTTTATGCGAATCTCTTTTATCGTCTGTATTGTAACTTCCCTCGTATTCTATCAAGTTAGCAGACTTCGTAGATTTACACACTTACATAAGATATCATCATCATAATATCAGCTAAAATACGTCCTCTGCTGAACAAAGACGTCCCTCATAGATTTCCACAACGATGACACAATCATCGTTTTGGGGGGAATTTGCCATTACTCACCACGCTTGGCGGGCGGGTTGATGTACGCAGTATGGCTACTGTTCCACAGAAGGGACGCCGCTGTCAATCCCTCTGGTTTAGGGTCCCTTATTCGCCTTTTATGACATCCACGGGAGGAGATGGAGTTGTGCTATATTCTTAATCCGGACACCACACGGAATACATAAGATATAGATAAAATATTTATTTTTATCCTATAAGTATGTACTTGTGTGCGCAATTCGAACTAAGATCTAGGTATTTACGATTTTAAGATAAACTCAACTGACTTTTTGAACTAGGTGGTAATTGGTTAGGTGAAAGTAAGCCACTGATGTAACGCCACAGTCCGAGATGTCCTCACACATCGCGGTCAACGAAAGCAGGTATCTCAACGGACCTGTCTAAAAAAGTAATTATCGCTGATTATTCAAGATGATGCCAGAAAATTAAGCTACAATTAGTAAACTTTTGAACGTGTGAGGTATGGTATTGAATCGTAGCTGCATTTCAATAAATTATATTTATTACACCTTGATTTTTAGAGGCTTAATTATTAATGCTTGATGCTTCATATATCTTAGTCACAGACTGAGTTCTCTCCACTACTCACGAACCTTTTTTTATTTTCTTTTTTTATTGTTGTCCAGTGGAAATTCTGCATGAACTTCTCTCACCCCGGGGAAGAGCGAAGGGGTATGCTGGACTCCTACCGGCTAACACCACTGGAGCGGTCATCTTAGGCACGGGCTCCACAGGTCCTCGTAAGATACCACTAGAGCCGGCCATTGGTGCCTCGCCTTTAGCCACATCACCGAGGGCATGACTTTAAATCGTCTCCTCTCTAGCGGCGAGAAGGCGACTGTAAAAAGGTCGCCCCCCAGGCCCTTCTCGGGGAGGATTGTAAAGGATGGAGGACGGCGGCACGTGACCACGTGCGCGCCACCGTCTACCCGGGGGACTACACACGTACCTAACATTATCTCGTATACATGCTCATATATATTTTGTTAATATACGTAAGCGAAAACAGTACCTAGTGTAAGGTCGCTCTTCATTACTACACCACTCTGTTACATACGAGGACCTGGAGCCTCCCTTCGGTGCCGAAGATGACCGCACCAGTGGTTTTAGCCGGTAGGATTCCCCCAGGATCCCCCCTCACCCTTCCCCCGGGCGAGAGAAGTTCATGAAAAATTTCCACTGGGCACCAATAAAAAAAAGGTGGGATAGATTTAAGAACGCGCAATGAATTGCTTGTCTACTTCACTGGGTCGAAGTGGCCTGCCTTCATTCAACCTATAATTTCAGCGGAAGTCGAGATCGATTCTTCTTTCATATGAGTCAACAGTATATATAAAATCATCCATATTCAAGCAAGCGTCACCATCCCTTCACTTCACTTGCAAGTTGTCTAATCGTACGTAATGCGTGAAATGGACTACATTTGAGTCCGAAACAAATACGATTCAACTGATAAACCTTTAAGGGTTCGTCAGGTGAAAAGCGGTAGAGTAAGGCATTAGAATTTACTACCATATTCACATACCAATAAATAAAAATATTTGACATATATCAGAAGAAAGAGCAACCTTAACTAAACGGACATTTACTAAAATATTAAACAAGTTACCCTGTAAGTTTTGTCCGTTGTGCAAAATATGATTCAGCGATACTGGAGTGCCCGTTTTGGCCCTAGCGTCTAACATCATTCGTAGATTGGTTGTCAATCGATCCTCCTTGATCCCCACTTGGAATCGTATACGAGGGTTAATTGACTTCCTCCTTGGCGTAATGCACTAATTATAGCCCTTCTCTAAATACCCATTTCTTCCTCACTTTAGAAATTACTAACAACTTCCGTTCCAAACAAAAGAACCTCCTTTTAGCTGTCTGCATTGAATTGCCTAAAGCTTTCTTTAGAGGGCAATGGTACAGTGTGTGTTACGTGTAGTTGTATATAATGTCCTCATACATTCTATCATCGAGCATAATAACGGGTAGGACAAAGACTTCCTCAAGCTCCCAAAACCTTTTGATCGTATGTTCAATCTGATCGGTTATGCAACATTTGGATTGTTTTGTTGTTGATTGACTGTTCAGGAAACTGTTACTGCTTAACCGGCCATTCGAACCTCGGCTTAAGGCGTTGCTGGGGGCCAAATTATGGACAGCTGGTTCGGTATTGTTTATATATTTTACGGGATATTTAAGGCCATCGGCAATGGCAAGCCGAACCTCGGCGGTGAGGACGGTAAACCAGTCTGTTTGTACGAGACTCTGTCTCTCTTCTTGTATTCTACGTGGCATAGGGTGATTTCATCGTTCGAGTCGACAAGCGTGTGCCTCGGGCGGCTAAAACGGCGCTTATGAACGCGGCTAAAAAGGTCTGTATTAGGTGGCTGATACCACGAGGAGATTCGTGTGGGCAGGGCAGAGAATCATAGAACCGTTTAGAAGCTTGTTTCTTGAACTGTTTGATGGTTGGCAAGTTAAATCAATGTGAAGTTCGAATCGATTTTGGGGTATTTACAAGCTGCAGAGTGGATAGAAGTCCACGTGTGCATACCCAACGCTAGCATGGGTCATGATTGGCCGAATACACGTAATTTCTCACCGTATTTCAAAGTGTACATTTAACAGGCAGTGGAGATATCTGAGTGCATAAGCGGCGTGGGCGTGCACTGTCTTTGTATGCTCTTGGAAAGGCAGGTTATGGTCTAGAGTGACTCCTATATATTGTGCGTGTGGTTCACAAGCACAACATGGAGACATGTTCAGCCAATTGATTCCTTGGGAATCGTCTGTCTGAAGCGAGTAGGTATCCTCGGCTCTAGTTCTACAGAAGAGGACGGCTTTGCTTTTTGTGGGATTGACTTCGGTCCGCCATTTCCTGAACCAAAGGATATGAAGGTTAGGAGGACACGAGTTTACTGTGGCGCTGGTGTACAGCGTGAACAAGAGGACGGCTAGCACGACTCTTGAGCGCTCCCACTCTGATGTGACGAGGGGATGAAAGTGCGACCTCGATGCGGTAGCGGAAGCTGCGATTGGACTAGTAGTTCCGAATTATGAGCATAAAACAGTCAGGCACGACGCGTTTGTATAGCTTATATAATAAGCCGTTGTACCAAACTTTAAGGCTTTGACCTCATCCAACTCTATAAGTCCAGAATGGTTGTGTTATATACAATAACTGTTAATTATTCCCTGTAATAACAATATGCGTCAGCGACTCATTTGTTAATTAGGAAATAGAAAACGTCATTATAAATGTTTGTATTGATATCAAAGAGATTTTTTTTGGTGAAGACAGCTGTACAATCTAATTTACTGTTATTGCTACGCTGAACGACGTGTTTGGTTATTTGCTGCTTAAAATGACTTTTTAACGTGAGTCAAAACAACCATTGTTTTTTAATTATATATACAATTTTTTATTAATAAAATAAAACATGACAACTTAATACTCGTATATTTAACTGGTTTGTGAGTTATGTAGATGCCATAACAGCAATTATTTTAAGAATTATAAGCAATATATGCATGCCATTTTAATAATCCTACTTGAATGGCATACGTTATCATAGTTGTAATACTCAGGGGCACTGCACTCAACGATGTTTATTTTCAATAATATTTAAAAACAAAAAATTTGAATTCAACGGTGAGGCAGGATAAAATAGTGCATACAATATTTATGCACATGACTGTACCGGCGTTATATTGATTTGTTTATAATAGCCTTCCTAAAATAGCCATTGTTTATAATAGCCTTCCTAAGATTCCGTCATCATAATAGTAATGATGATTCACAAGAGACATGCTTTTTGTAGTAATTTATAATCTGAGTGTTTGTGTGTGGAAAATATTTGTCCACGAGATTTAAGTTTTAAGAATATCTTACTTCTCATATAACATTAGCACATACATAATCTAAAACCTAAATACTTTGTTTTTATAATAGATACGGCAACCGAGCACTTGATGGTTAGTAGCAAACACACCCATCATCATATCAGCCAAAGGACGTCCACTGCTGAACAAAGGTCTCCCTCAAAGATTTCCACAATTGTGTATTTTGCACCACGCTTGGTAGCCGGGTCGGTGAGCGCAGTTTTTATTTTTTTTATTTATACGTTGCCCCACACTAGGATTTCTCGTGTGTCGTGGGTGCGTTTACAGACATGAATTCCACACACAATACACCCAGACCCGGAACAACTACCTGCAGATCATACAAATATTTGTTCCGTGCGGGAATCGAACCCACGACCCGGAGCGCAGCAGCCAACTGTATCAGCCACTACACCAACCGTGCCGTCAGTATGGCTGCTGTTCCACAGAAGGATCGCTGCTGGCCGTACCTATGATTTTGCTTTCGTCTTTTACGACACCCAGAAGGAGATTTATTAATGCTTTATTCTTTTTCCGGACACCACCGTACCCATGGCCACCACCAACCTAGTGATGCGTGGACGACCTAAACATAAGTTTTAAAAAAAACCGTGTGTTCCCGTAATTTTAACCGCTGTTTCTACCCTTCACTCGAAACACAACTATGCTCACATACAGTTTATAAGGCAGGTGATACAAGTAGGATTGGACTGCCCCTGTCGAGCCCTTCATACAACACCACAATTAAATAAAAAAAGAAGAAAGAAACTGTTGGGTATCGATGCCATAACCATAGGCTTAATTAACCGCTTAGCCGGATAGTGCGGATTTAAGATTCTCTATTCACTGAAGTAATTTAATGAAAACATACCATACGAATCTGAATAGTAGTTCGAAGATGCTGGGGAACACGAGATCGTCTGAGGCTGCCAGCCATTTTCGCCCCAGCAGCCGCAGCGCTGGCATCCTGAAACAAAAACAGGTTATGGTTAGTTTTTTGTTTATAACTTCAGTTTGACAAAAAGTTAAGTGTATTGTAGATATTTAAATAAGTGTTTTTAATACACAGTTTGGTTCTATTCATAGTCATTAGAACAAATAGAACGTTAACGATGTTTTTGTATCTTAGTAGGGGCACAAAGAGCTTTTTTCTTTGAACTATTATAGGTATAAGTAAAGGCGCACTCATTAGTTCTAAGATTAGTAAATTGGTCTATAGTTATTTTTGTAAATGTCGGCCCACTAATTCCTTGTAAAACTTAATCAAATTGAGTGGTTTTAGGAAGTCGGTCGAGGATATTAGGTCACGTTAAGTTGTTCGCCAACTTATACGTCTGCTGCAGACAACATTCAGCAATTAATTACCACATTCGAGACTAATGGGAGGAAAAACTGTGGGACCATTCCAGAAAAAGCTGACCCTGACATAAAGGCTGGGATAAGGAAACTAGTGGCAATTCCTTATCCAGTGTTCTCGCTAAGTAAAGCTATTTGCGGCCGGCATTAGTCCTCGAGGATAAAAGACTTACATTTTGTCTTGTAACATGAACATCAAAAAATTGCGAGATTTAAAATAGCTTAGCTTATATATTGGTATAAATCGTGGCACGAGGGGTTCTAAATTTTTTATCATTATTATGAACTGTTCCTTTTTTTTCTTAAAAAAAAGCTTTGCCACCCCACTAGGATTTCTTCTGTATCGTGGGAGCGTTTACAGACACAAATTCCACACACAACACACCCAGACCCGGAACAAATAACTGCAGATCATACAAATATTTGTTCCGTGCGGGAATCGAACCCGCGACCCGGTGCGCGGCAGCCGACTGTATCAGCCACTGCACCAACCGTGCCATCCGTGTTTGGTGTCGAAACTCTTGGTTCAGGGGTCCGACAGCACGTCTGCCTTTCAGATACATTACCAGGCGGTGGTCAATACTTTGCATGATCAGACGACTGGCCCTTTTGTTTTTGTAAAGAACGAGTGTTACGATCATGACCAGCTATGAGGAGGAGTACTTTAGGCCTTGAGTGGTCCCTTTCTTATAGTTTGATTTTATGTGATAAATTCTTTTGTTTTTTTTATGTGACCCGTTGGAAATATTTCGTGTATTTTTACTAAAACTATATGAATATACTAAAACCACCGAAATGATCATCTTCGGCATCTAGAGAGGGGTCCAGGAACCCGAAAAATCTACATCTAGAGTCACCCCCTGGTGACATCCTTTGACTATAAACCAGTCACCCCCTTGACTATAAACCGGTCACACCCTTTAGCGGACGGGATGCGACTGTAAGAGGCACATCTTGCGGGGCAACGTATAGGATCCACTACACCACACACTGGTATTAGCTAACTACAATGCCTCTTTCAATTAGTTCTTTGTTTGTCTATGTCATCAACTTTCACGCAAGTGCCAACAACAACTGTACATAGTTTAAACTCAATCGGATGACTGGCATTGGAACTCATACGGGTCAAACAAAGAAATGTTCATTTTTACATTTTGATATTTGCGTTACATTAGTGTGTATATTTATTGTTTTTTTTACAAATATATCTCACACGCACAAACACCGAGCCCCAAAACAACTACCTACCTATCTGTAGATCATACAAATCTTTGTTCCGTGAGGGATCGACCCGTTATAAACAATTATTGAATAAAATAATGCAGGTATGCATATTATTGAGACAAATCCAATCCAAAGATCTGAGAACATTGTTGAACAACATAACAAGGTTGGAATTTTCTCGGCCAGTCACCATGAGCATAATATTCTCAGGTATGTCACGGATTGGATGCAAGATGATGCTGATGAATCATATCTAAAGAACTACATTATGATCATGCTGGCTATTGTTATTGGCCAAACATAGAAAGGAATGTCGTGTAGACTATAAAACTTCTAATCGGCTGTAAAAACATAAAACCACGGAAATTACGCAAATGAAGTAATTTGTGGAAAAGTAAAAATAAACAAAATTCTGTGTGATACAGTTAAAAATATCGTACCCTACTAACCGGGACCCATTAAGGGGAATTCGGGCAAACAAAGTAGAAAAAGTTTCGAGTGCGGTCCACGTCCCGAAATACCTGACCCGAGTTCAGCGTCCGGGACGCGTGCGACTGTCGGCAGACGAGACGGTGACGACACGACACATATATTATGCGACTAACCTGCCATGCACGTGCCGACTCTCGACGCGAACGTGATTTGGATCGATTTCAATGTTACGTTACGCAAACAAATTATGCTATTCAACATAATTTTAATCTGGATAATTTTATATAACTCTAGTAAAGTAGGAATGAAATGGAAAAAAGCATAAATCCGTACATAGTCAATTGTATTTGTTTGCTTTCTAAGGGATTTACAGTAACTTTACTATTGAATGATTCATCATTTCGGCCGAATGAAGTCCACTGCTGGACACAGGCCTCCCTCAAAGATCACCACAACGACCAATATGGGTGTGTTGTGGGCTTATTGGGGGGTATTGCCATAATCGCCACGCTTGAACAGTAAACAGTAAAAGTAACTAAGTAAACAGTATGAACATGCTATCGACTTTGACCTCTACCTAGGTACATACATTCTGAAATCAATTAATTTTGGTCAATTATTAATTTATTTTGTTTAATGTTTTCAGGTTTAGCTTTTTAACTTGCAATTCTAGCATCTTTGTAATATTTGGGAATTTTCCTTGAATGTATTACCTCATTAGCACATTTGTCAGAACAGCTATAAACTACTTTTGAATAGCAACATTAGTATAAAGTGATTTATATTGAGCCATGGTCAGTATTTTAACCGTTCCCTTTAGTCATGTATTCTTACCCAAAATTTACTTATGACTTATGATATTAGTCTAAAGTAGTTGTATCTGCATGCCGCGGTCAATAGCACTTTTGACCGTTCCCTTTAGTCAGGAGTACTTTATACTTTTAACCAATATCATCATTTCGGCCCCATAAAGTCCACTGCTGGACATAGGCCTCCCTCAAAGATCACCACAATAACCGATATCAGTGTATTTTCTGCTCATTGGGGGGTTTTGCCATAATCGCCACGCTTAGCAGGCGGGTTGGCGATCGCAGTTGAGTTGTTAATGTATTCGAAGGACGCTGCTGCCCATCCTCCGTTTAATCCCTTAGTCGGCGTTTACGACACCCACGGGATGAGATGGGTAGGTGCTATTCGTAGCCGGCACCAAAACTACTTTGAGTAAAGAAATTAGTCTTCAGTAGTTTTAACGGGTCACAATCATTAGTATTTTGACCGTTCCCTTGTGTCAGGGATACTTTAAACTTTTAACCTAAAGTAAGTTATGATCGTTTTCTTCAGTCAGAACTGCTTGATATTGTCACCGAAACGAAATGATTCAGCAAAAACAAATATACCTATATTAGGAGTATGGCAAAGGTAGCTTTCCGAGGCCGGCAGTTAAAACAATTTTAGACTAATTCCATCAATCAAAAGTAGATATGATCAGAAAAAAGTTTGTGACATTTACATTAAAATATACTTCGTATAATAAAAATTGTGCTGAAGCCATGCTGAAACTAGGATTCAATGATTGACTATTACCTGCATAATTATAATGTAAGAGATTCCTTACTTTATAGGCTTTGTTAAGTACGGCTTTAGCTTTTATTTAAATATAAACACTACCTATACATGTATTAACTGTTTACATTTATTGTAAATTTCGGTCTAAAGCCTTTTTACCCCCCACAAGTCATTAGAGATAAAGTTGGTTATGATGGCCGGTTCATAATTGAGTTTTTTAAGAACGGGGTCTAGCTAAATCTAAGCACAAAAAGTGGAACAGTGTACAATTAATTGTACGTTAAAATGAACTGATCTTAAAATTTTTTGTTTTCACGTACATACACACACAAAGTCTACTATGAATTGTCTGTAAAGCTTTGTGGGAACATATTATTATCAAGATCAATTTTCGCATTAATGTGAAACGTTTTTATGTATATTATATACGGCTTGCTTTGGTTTAACCACTATATCACCTGATGTTATGCGATGATGCATCGAGGTCAATGTTATTCATAAATTTTGGAATTGATCGGTACGAGTAAGCATTATAAAACTGTATTTGTACAATAATTTGGCTTTGGCTTTCTAAGTAAAAAAATTGTTTAACTATTTACGTCAATTAGGTTACGCAAACTTTATATTACACAAGAACACAATAGTTTGCACTATTGTGTTGTTGTGTAAGTAATATAAATTTTAGCGTAGGTAAGAAACAATAAAATTTCGCTACAATAACATTTAACCTTGCTAAATGCTGCAATCTTAGTTAAATTATGTGTAAGTTCGCATGTCTGGATGTTTGTTTGTCTCTCAATCACGCTGAACTTGACAGACTTTGACGCCTGGACAGATTACAGTGAAATTTGGGAGAGACATAGATGATGTTATGGAATAGGACATGAGATACGCGGGAAGGGTTTTATTACGTTATCAAATTTTAAGGATTTAAATAAATAACTTTGTGTTAGCTGAAGTCGCGAGTAACTAAGTACTTAATATAACTTTATATATCCGTTGAGGAATATTGCAATATAATCGATGTATTCAAAATAATTTAGTTGAGAAACTCATTAAAATGTATATTTTTGTTGTTATTACATCAAATGCTAACAATAATGATTATTTAATGGTCACGGAGAAGATTCCAGTATAGATAAGTGTTTAATAATATCTGCTTCCGACTGTTGTCGAAGCTGGATAAACCCACGGTTTAAAGAAAGAAAAAAAGACATCTTGCTGCTGTTCTTGTTTCATGCCATTTTGAGAAATGAAGTTTCCCGAACGCTGCCTAGCTGAGTCGGATTTGATGATTAACCTACCTAACTGGTAAATTTGGCCCAGGTAGACATGCTCGTCAACAACTTCGAGAACAGAGCTCCCTACGGATATTGGGATGGGCACGACATGGGCATTTGACATGACTTTCATTTTGTCCATATTCATTTTAAGGCCACCACCACCACCACCTGTTGGGAAACTCTGTTGGGATCATCGAGCATTGCAATGAGCTCTTGCGGCGATTCTGCCAGGACAACCATGTCGTCGGCAAATCGAAGGTGAGTGATATACTTGCCATTGATGTTAATGCCGAATCCTTTCCACTCTAGTAGCTTGAAGGCATTCTGCATTGGTTCCACAGCGGTGAACAGTTTCAGGGAAATAACATCCCCCTGTTTACACTCCTCCGCAATGGGATTGCCCCCGTGCTCTGTTGCACATGGTGGCGTTTAGCACTTCTAAGCGATTGGTTGAAGAATTTGGAGCGGGCCATTCGCAGTGCCGAACGTAAAAAATATGTAGTTTACTATTACGTTTCGATTGTAAAAAGAAACTTGTACTAGGAGTACAGTTCGGTTAACAAAAATGTAAATTAATTACGAGAAATGGCCCTCTATTTAAAAAGGTCAGCATTGTAACTAAGACTTATGCGTTGCGTGGAGAGAGCAAGCCTCAAAGACACTTACGCCTGAAAATGGAGGGAGGTTCTCATAGACAATTTGTCTTAGTGTTAGTGCTAAGCCATGAAATGGCGTTATATGTGAAAACTTTTGTGTTTCAAAGCCGTTTAGGAACTGGAGAGAATTATAATAAATGTTGTTTATTTGAGTTATGTTCTAAATTGGTTAATACTTTTTCTACATAGTATGCGATAATCATTGATATACATAATAGAAAATATTGCTCTGTCTGTTGCAGTGTAGCTAAGTTACATAGAAAATATTTATTTGATTTAATATTGTGATAAGTGGGCTGCACTGATTTTACAGTTCTATGTGCCAGTTTGGAAATATCTTTAATTTAGATGTTTTATTTTTCTTTTCTTTTGATAACCTTCATTTTTATGGTGTTGTTGTCTTTAAGGTGTAAGGAATAAATAAGATTGATTTCTTTATTTCTATCGCAATCATTCCATGTTTATGCCGAAGTATTAAAATAATGGAATCCGACTCAGTGCTCAGACGGCTCATAACATAATAAAATGTGTTTTTAGTAGTCACCGATCTTCGTACTTTTATACTTTACGTAGCTATGTATTATAGTGGGTACTTTACAAAATTACTCGCGCTAAAATATTGCCTTAAAGGGTAATTTATTATATTCTTGTCTGCTGGCAGGTCGCAGTTTGAAACTTTGCGAGCATAATATTTGTAATTATATCGTTGTCGTATTCCAGTCAATTCTTTACTCAGATCAAATAGTCATTAACACTTAGATAACGGTGATGGGTCCGGGTGGTTCTCCTAAGGAATATGAGGACCCTATTTTTGCTGCGGGTGTTGTAAGTAACTATACGATTATATTCGGGTAGCACCATCCTCCAATGCGTCATTGATGCTGCGTTGTGGAAATATTTCACTTCCGTTTCCTATACTGGTCAAAAAATCCTCGTTCAAAAAGAATAAAAATATAACGCGTGACTATGACTAAGTTCCTAACCAAACTTCCCTGACCAAAGTGCATAACATATTCTAGGTAAATTATTTCAAACCACGTGTAACCCAAGATATATGTAGATCGCAGAGAATTGGAGTGACATGTAACGTTTTCTTTCATGTCTCGTGTGGTTCCCGGCAAAACATAGAATATCTCTGCCCACCCATGGCTGTCAAAAAGCGACGCGTTGGCCTTGAATGATAGATTTCGAAATCATGAGGATGGGTAGCAGCATTCTCCCATGTGTTAATAACAACATACTGAGGTAACCAATCCGCTTCCCCAGCGTGGTGATTATAGCAGTATCCCCCTATGACCGCTTATTGTAGTGATCATTGGGAGACCCATGTTCAACATTGTACAGTTACGGATTGATGTATGTGTGTGTGTGTGACGTTCCCAAATTTATGTTAAAGATAGAGGGAAGTGGAGAAGAAAGTGAAGGAACTCTGACCTCACCTCTTAAAACTATATGATAAATAAATAGTGAGAAATAATATAATAATGAAATGTAATGTTCTGTGGTAAAACAAGTATCTTACAATTTCGTTACGTCCTATAGAGTTGCCATTTTGTTGTTGTTGGGAAATAAGTATACTGTTTTATAACGGAGCAGCAAATATTTATATGTAATGCACGAAGTGGGACATGATTTATTAGCTATAATGCCCGAGCTGTCTAAATCATGACAAATAATAATAAATGCCAATCAATCAACACTTAACATATTGTTACAAATTGGATTGTATTGTGTACAAATTAGTGACAAGATTAAAAAATCGTGCAACTGAGCTTAAGCTAAAAAAAACTCCTGTGCTATAAGCACCTAAATCTAATCGGAAAATATTTAAATGGATACAATATTGTATACAACTCCTTTCATGTTTTTACTTTCCGTCAACAAAGCTAGTTACAACTGTCACGGTTAAGGTGCGGCTGGGGTCACCCTAAGCTCATCCCGATGGTGCGATCATTTATGTACAGACACTGTGATTGAAATAAACATTATATACTTATTATTTATGTTGCCCGATTTGTTATTATTTATCTGCTCGGGCATTATAAACAATATCCTCGTTAATCACTTGGTCCATAACATAAATATATTATGAAAATAGTATATGATATAGTGCCAATAACCACACACAGTAAACTCTTAATTTTTAGGTTACTGTGGCCCATAGTTATGCCGTGTAGACCTTACAAACTAATATTTTATATAATATAATAATATAGACTATGTCAGTATACGAGTAAAGGTATAGACTTAGGTAGTCTATCGGCCGAATACTGAAACGCCAGTTAATATTGAATCCCGCTTTAATTATTCGAGACACCTGTTTTCTGTACAAAACCGGGCGGGTCAAATGGTTAAAGCGAGACTTAATATTAAACCGGCGTTTCAGTATGCGGCTGTAAGTAAAAACGTCACTCATGACTAAGTTAGTGTGTTTTATTGGCACTTGTTCGCGGAAGCGACGGAACACCAAGCCTTGCGGCCAAAAGTCCTCTTCCATGACCAGGTGCAGAAAAAACTTTGGTATTGGCATGACGAACGACTTGAAGTTGACGTTGCGGCGCTACGCCAGCAGCTGCACTCTCGGCGTGTACTTGATCCTTTTACTATAATTTATATTGGTAGGTTGTCAGCCCTAAGTACATCTGTCCGACCGTCACAGAAATGGGCGGCGACAGTGGAATGTTTTGTAATTATTAAGATTTTTATTTGATGTTAATAAAACCGGTATGCCTATGATGTATTGAAAAATATTTTTAGGGTTACCTAAACTTTTTGTATTGTTTATGGTTAAGTTAACAATATAAGCAATCTTATACATTCAATTTTATTGAATGTACAATATTATAATTAATAAATAATTTTTATATCATATATCGTACTTACTACTCATGTAACCTTTTCAGCTATGTCAATATGGCGAGCCAGTAATTGGTACGTAAGTGACGTGATGTTTACCAGTATCCCATAACAAAGTCACGGTGGCGCCTACAATCGCGCTTCTGAAATGTTGTCACTAAATCCTTTGTGGGACCTGATCACTTTAAGAACCATTCATATATTTTTTATATATCTACAACCTAGTGACGAGACTATTAACTTAACTCTTGCCATGAGCGACCTACCACCAGTAAAAATATAATAATAGTCATATAGAAACTTAAAAAAGCCATACCTACTGGTGTTTGTCAGCGTGTTTTGTAGTCATACAAAATACAGGAAATAAATAGCCTGTGACAAAAGTATTTGTGCAGTCCTGTATATTTTTTATTTCTTTTTATTGGTCTCCAGTGGATATTCTTCAACCCCTCTAGCGGAGGGAAGGCGACTGTAAAAAGGTCGCACCCTACTTCTCGGGGAGGATTGAAAAGGAAGCTCCCAAGCCTCGCTGTGCGCTGTGCTGCACACACGATAGCACATGTCCACGTGCGCGCCGCTGTAATCCCGGGGGTCGCTCGGTATGAGCACGCAGATTTCCTAATAAGCGCGCTCGCGACCCCAAGGCCCCCGCCATATAAAAACGACAGGGGGCTCAGGCGTCTTGGACACGGGTGCCGCGACGGTCGTTACCTCGGCTCTGTGTCCTCCTCCTCCGAGCGGGATCGGCCCTCTCCCAACCTCTGTGCCCTAACCGCCAATAGTTCAGCTATGTGCCCCACCCATTGGCACTTTAATTTGCTAATAGTTTTAGCTATGTCGGCTCCTTCTTCTGAGGCTCTCTTCATTTGTGATTCGATCGCGTATAGATATCAAGCATAGCTCTCACCATAGCTCGTTGAGTAGTGGTAGTACTCTTAATATCGGCCATTTATACGTCCACTGCTGAACAAATGCCTCCCCCATAGATTTTCACAACTGTGTCATCATTTTGGGGGGTATTTGCCAATACTCACCACGCTTGGCAGGCGGGTTGGTGAGCGCAGTATGGCTACCGTCACAGAAGGGACGCTGCTGCCCATCCCTCTGGTTTAGATTCCCTTAGTCGCCTTTTATTACATCCACGGGAGGAGATGGAGTGGTGCTATATTCTTAATCCGGACACCACACGGAATACTAGTACTCTTAGTGACTATAAATTATAATTATAATATTATAACTCCTAGATCACTGATGTAATTGTACCGGTTCGTTTGATTAATAACTTGTACCTATATGTATTTAAAATGTAAATCACGCTAAATTATTAATTTACGCATGAATAATATTAAACGTACGAAGGAATAAGTTAAGGTCAATCGCCTCAGTATATGATCGGGTCGAGAATGTCAGATTATGCTATCGTCATCTTAAGCAAAATGGGAATACCTTGGTTTATCCCATTATTCGTCCTCAGAAGTGTACATAAGGTTTTATCGACTAATAAAATATAACGCCTTTTACGTGTTAGGGTTGCTACATTAATAACAAAAGAAAAGGGGAAACAAAGGAAAGCAGACCGATATTTTGTATTGCTTCAGTTGTTGCTTAATCACTCTGATTTCTTAGAACTCTTTTTTGCTAGGCATGAATAACTTGTGCTGTGGTGTCGGCTAAGAATAGCACCAACCCATTTCATTTCGTGGGTGTCGTAAAAGGCGCTTAGTCGCCTTTTAGCCGGAGGATGGGTAGAGTACATTAATTACAACTCAACTGTGATCGCTAACCCGCCTGCCAAGTGTGGCCATTATAGCCCAATAAGCTCACAAAACAGACCCAGACCGGTCGTTGTAGCGATCTTTTTGGGAAGCATTTGTCTAGCAGTGGAAGTTTTCGGCTGGAATGATCATGATGACTTACAACCTAAGCAACTGCAACTAAGGGCGTTCCCTGCGGGACTCGGACCTCGGCTTAGGGCGTTGCTGGGGTACCAAACTGAGGGACAGCTGGAGCAGATTATTAAAAAAATAATATTTAAAAGTACTGGCTCGGCACGGGCCGGCTCGACTTGGTCGGGCTTACAACTGAATGTAAGTATCTATATTTCTTATAAATACCGGAAGCAATACATTAATAGTTTTATTGGACTTCAGTTAGTAGTCAAATTCCAAAAGAACTATTGTAAGTGAAATAAAAGACTTCAATTTACTATGTTAACAAAAAAAAACATGCGATGTTCCAATCTCAACGGCACAGTTGGCGTAGTGGCTAAGCAATTGGCTTTCTGCGCAACGTGTCGCGAGTTCGATCCCCGCACGGAACTAATATTTGTATGATCTACAGGCAGTACGTAAGATGTTGTTCGGTTAGTTGATGGGAGTAATATCGTATCAATAGCCCGAGGGGGCAATATCTTATGCCTTTACTTATCTCACATCGCGAATACAGACCGCCCTTATCAGTCTAATAAAACATTCACAACTGCATTGAGGGTTGGACGAAGGAAAAGGTTGAAGACAACAACATAACGTATGTATACGTATCAAGTTAGTGATCTGGGGTTCTGGCAATAATAGATTGCTCTCGCTTCTCCCGTGGGTGGAAAACTAAGGAATTATGATCAAATTTAGATATTGTTTCCAGTGCGATAAGAATGACATAAAACTGTCCTGCACCGCTTACAACGCAGTGCAATATAGTGAAAAGGCAGCTAACATTTTTAGGATACGGATATTTATATATTTATTACGGATAGGTCTAACATAAAATAAGTGTTATTATTTCCTTAATGTTCAGATATAGATATATGTTATTGAGGGATATACATAATTATCAAAAAATGTAACCGCCTTCTTCTACACACCTCATTTTTCCTTTCACTGCATTTTTTAAGCGGAGGGGGCAGTACGATCGCCGTTTCGCTTGTAAAGCATGGTAATTATTTTTGGCAGTTATCATCATGACAGCTTAGCGTAGCTGTCTATATCAAGGCTCATGTTAAGCAGTTGATGGACTGACTATAATAAATTGTTAAAATAGTATTACGATTATATATTTCGACGTCACATTAGTCGCAGTATATTTTTTTAAATGTTGCCCCTCACTAGGATTGCTCGTGGGTGCGTTTACAGACATGAATTCCACATACAATACACCCAGACCCAGAACAACTACCTGCAGATCATACAAATATTTGTTCCGTGTGGGAATCGAGCCTACGACCTGCGCGGCGCCGACTGTATCAGCCACTACACCAACCGCGCCGTCATACCGTCACGAGTGACGGGTTCGATATATATAGCACGCAATAAATATTTGGCATGCGATATTCATCTGACCCCAAAACAGAAGTCATCCTAGTGTGAGGCATCGTTTTTTTAACACAGACATATTTTTTTATAAATAGCCGAAATCTGTTACCTTCATATTGATAGAACATGACTAGTGTTACCAGCGAGGGAACAAATTATACCCATAAGGGAACATGATACAGCAATAAAACGTATCTATCAATATGTCCTAATAAAAGACATAATCTATCTCACTGCCAAATTTCATTCGAAATTATCACATTTTTACTAGGTGGGTATTACTACATATTATCTTACCTCTTGTATAACATAGATCAACGCTCCAAAATAAGCTACCGTACTCTGCCGGAGCGTAGATCTACGCGTAATTACATAGTATGCAAAATTTGCTTTTTGTGCGTGCCATAAAGTCTAAATCCGTTTGAAAAGTATTCAATAATTTACCTAATGAAAGAATAAACCCAAAAACGATACGATTTTATACGCAGTGTGGCCCCGGCATACGAAAGGTTAGGTTTAAATCATGGATTCGATTCGCGAAAGTTTAAGAATTACTATTATTATATAATTAAGGTACTAGAAGAAAGATTCAGTTACTACAGTTGCCATTCTGCGCGCACCAAACCGCCTGCGAAGCGTGGTGAGTACTAGCAAACTCCCCCAAATAATCAGCAATACTTAAAGTTGAGAATTTAAACACTAGTGAAGTACTACTTTTGAAGTGAAACTTCTTTTGGGACGGTGTGAATTGGAATTTATGAAACGAAATTGTGTAACGAAAGAGAGACAACTACAAATGTAATTATAGGGTTTAGGCTGTGAGAGAATGAGATAAACACGTTTCTATATAGTTTCCCTATTTCCTATTATCGATCAATGACTCTCTCTCTCTCTCTGTTCACCACATCCATATTGTATTCATCTCATTCTCTAACAAATTAACCAAAATACATCAAGTTTCACTTCTACCAATTTTTTTTTTCTAGCAGCTGTTGGCAGGAATACTAGTAATTTACAAACATTTCCTTTGCCGTAGCCCTATTAGAAGAAAATAAGAGTAGCGGTACGGTACGCTCAGGGTACGCTTAATGCTTTCTGTGATAGTGGATTGATTGGTTAATGGCGCGGATAATTAAAGACAAATTATTAATGCTCAGTACTTTGCGATGTTTTTTGTATAATTGATATAATAGTGTCGGAAGAGTCTCGCCTTACCGTAAAATCTCATCTCCTATGAGGCGGAGAACCTCTTTGCCGGATCAACGCCCTGGTATCTGGAAGTGAGAGCCCTCGGGTCGCTATATCAATGGCGCACGGAGGCGCTGAGTCGGGGAGAACGGCCCGTGACTCGTGAGATCGTGGTGCAACGGTCCGAGATTCGGTGGAACCTGGTGGCGGAAAGGAACGAGCGACTTGTACACCCCAGTGCAGGGCACGCCGTGATAGCAGTGGTAAGACCTGTCATGGAGGAATGGCGGCTGGAAAGGTGGCATGGCGCCCTTATTTCCCGGCTTTCGCAAATACTCTCGCACCATGGGTGGTGTGGGAAGTATTTGGATCGCATAGGCCGAGAAGAGACGCCCGGTTTTCATCACTGTGGTGACTGCCCGGAAAACACGGCAAACTGGAGGAGTGCCCAGCTGGGACAATGCAGCGCCGTGATCCCGTCGGGCCGTGATCCTCGCTTCCAGCCATGGTTTAGTTCATCGTCTGGAGCGAGAACTCGGGGGATGCCACCGCCTCCTTTTGCTAGGAGGTGATGCACACAACGGAGGCGACAGAGCGGGGACCGGTGAGAGACCAGCTCTGATCCCTGCCGGAGAAAACGCACCAGGCGCGGGCGTCGGCGGCGAGCGCTGATCAATCTCAATCAAATCTACAATTATATTTATCTACTCTACAATTCTGAAATCGCGGTTAAATTAGCATTTCATCAAGATTTATCAACAAATGTCTCGTGTGTAAATATATGTTTAAAAAGAAATCTAAATACACAAATAGCCCGGAATATGAATTAGTGCACGGTGCGAGCGTGGGTTCTACGATTTGGTTTATCAATCGATAAATCGTGGATACATCAGCGTTCCCGCGACTATTATTAGTTGACGTCATCACTTGGTGTGGGCAGTGGCCGTATTCTGAACATCGGTTTTCATAAAATACGCTTTCCTCCCACAGTGCAGAACGTTTACTAGACTGGCGGCATTTAGTATTTTAATAGTATGAACGCTCTTCAAGTAAGTCGGAGAAGTCAAAGAGAAATACTAATATGTAAATGATTCACAGGAACGAATTGATAAGACCTGTGAGTAGTTTACATGAATAAAAACCTTTTTATCTTTATCTAATAAAAGCAGATAATGTAATAGGTTGTTAATTATGATGGAGGCAAACCGCATTGCAAAGTACTCAGATGTTACACAGGTGGTTTGCGAAGGCAGTGTCAGTGGTCTAATAATGACCTCCGACTCAGAGTCGGATGTTACAAATTCAAATGAAAATTTGTTTTAAAATATTATTTATATCGAAAATAAGAAATTAAGTAACATTGAGTAAACACAAATAAAACTTACAAAGTCTGTGTATTTTATAAAACATATTAATAACCAAATCTTTGAATTCTTATGTTACTTAGCACGCGCCATACTTGCGCTACGTCTTTCAACGGTACATATTTAGCTATCACTTTTGTCTGTCCCAACTCGGACACTTGACGGACCGCTTAGCTCCGTCACATGGTATCGGTAACGGAGTCGGTTTCGGAAGCAAGATTTAATTCGGAGTTCGAAGCTTCGTAGCATTTATTATATTTGATGTTGTGTCGTTTCTTTTGCTGTAAGTTTAGCCAACCAATCAAATTAACAGTAACGATTTAAAAATTCTCTTATTTACTACGAACGAGATCGATTTGGATCATCCAGACGAAGGCAACGCTGTGTGTGCTGACCATAAATTATAATACGATATGTCAAATTACTTTTTTTGAATCAAAAGCTAAAGGTGATTTCTTTTCAACTCCTGTTCATCGTTGTCAATCTAAATACAAGTAGTTCCATGTGGTTTCCGGCAAAGAATAGACGCGCCTACGACACCCATGGGGCAAAAGGCGACTGAAGGTTGATAGCAAGAGTATGGGCAGCAGCATCCTCGAGTGTTCTAATAACAGTATACTGCGATCACCGATCCGCCCAGACGTGGTGATCATTGGGAGGCCCATGGGCAGCAGTGGATGTTTACGGGCTGTTGTGTGTGTGAAAATCATCATTATCATCATATCAGACAATTATACGTCCACTGCTGAAACAAAAACCTCCCTATCGATTTCTACAATTGTGTCATCATTTTGGGAGGTATTTGCCAATACTCACCACGCTTGGCAGGCGGGTTGGTGAAAGCAGTAGAGCTACTATTCCACAGAAGGGACGCTGCTACCCATCCCTCTGGTTAAGTCCCTCAGTCGCCTTTTACGACATCCACGGGAAGAGATTGAGTGCTATATTCTTAATCCGGACCCTACACGGATTATTGATATGTGTAAATGCGACTCTTTCATTTTCTTGTTATATTATATGTATCTATTATACGAGATAGGTACTCTTTATTCATTATTATATCATTACTTGAGCATGCAGTTTTTACCCGTAGTTAGTTGTGCAGTTACATTTAAATTTAAAAGAAGTATGTACCTGTTTTGTGCTATAAATATTGTAACAACTGTTGGTAAATCTTTACAATAAAATAGAATTAAAATACTCATTACAAGTATTTTCGTGTGTTGGAATTAACAAACAAACTAACAAGTCTGGGAATTAACAAAAATAACACAATATAAAATAAATTGAATAGATGTTCAACTATTTTATACTGTATGTTTGTAATATATTATGTATTTCGTTGTAAATAAACAAGTCTCTACGGGGCAATGACTGTCGACAAACCTTCGCATAAAGGAAACTAATTCACAGAAAGGGATAAAGGTACTTTATCTATGTAGTACTTAGTTCCCCGGAGATGGGGATCAACTCGGCTATAGGGATAGAGTTAGTGAGAGAGAGTTATGGGCTGCAAAATAATGTTCCAATGTCGTTAGATACTACGAAATTGAAATTCACTGAAACAGTTTGAGAGGGAATATAAGTTCTAGAGAAAAATAAATAATTATTTTCTTTTACAAAAATCACAGACGCCAGACCCGAAACACCTATCTGTAGATCATACAACTATTTGTTTTGTGCGGGCATCGACGCACCTAGTAGCACAGATTTTGATTTCTTGATTCGTTAGTGAATCGTCTGACTCTGGACGCGGGACGCACCTCGCTCTGAGGACGCGGTCGTCCAGCTTTGCCAGGTGATACTACGTCTATGGTACACACATCAAGCTATACAGTTCCAGTATAAGCTGATCTCGCATTGTATTGGCTTTCGGTATGATAAGAGATAAGCAGGTTTTGTATAGCTAGATGTGTAGCCGTGTGTACGTACCGGCCTCCGAAATAGTGCACAAAACTATAGCAGGGTACACAAAAGTATGTACAATTTAGTATAGAAGATACATAACACAGACTACGTAGGTACCTAAATAGGTCATCACAAAATGAGTTTCCTAAATCCCAGAAAACCGCGACAAAAGTCAACAACAAAAGTATTTTTTTCCAACAATAAGAATTTCGATTAGTGTTAACAGTGTACAGGGGCCCTAACACGAATATTTTGACGTATAGTATCGTAATCGTAACGTTAATGTGAGTCAATTTTGAATCGAAAATAGAACTGACTATCCATCCATATATAGCATTTTCGTTTAAATTTATACGACAAACACAATTCATATCATATATAGTTATGAATAAAGCCTTTAATTTAAATATAAAATATGCGCGAATCAAGTATTTTCAATTCAAAATTCACTCACATTAACGTTACGATTACTATACCTCAAAATATTCGTGCTAGGCTCTCATGTTTGGCTCAGAAGGAGCGAGCGCGTCACCTACCGCCTGACGCAGGTGCTCACCGGCCACGGTTGTTTCGGTGCGTACCTGCACAGGATAGGACGCGAGGCCACGGCACTATGCCACCATTGTGATAGCGATCAGGACACCGCCCAGAACACGCTCGAGGCGTGCCCTGCATGGGCCACCGAGCGGCGGATCCTGGTCGATCGGATCGGGCAAGATCTCTCTCTGTGCTATGTTGGCAGGGCACGAAAACTGGAATGCAGTGGTCTCCTTCTGTGAGAGCGTCATGCTCCAGAAGGAGACCACAGAGCGGGATCGGGAGAGGGCCGATCCCGCTCGAAGAAGGAGGAGGCGGCGCCGGTGTAACAACCTCCCGGGCGCCTAATTCCCATACGCCTGAAACCCCCTGCCGTAGCTACAAGGCGGGGGACCTCTGGGTTCGCGGGTGCGTAGATTGGGGAATCTGCGCGCTTACACCAAGCGACCCAAGAGAAGACGGTAGCACGCATGTGGTCACGCGCTGCCGTGGGACGCTTTGGGGGATCCTTTACAATCCCCCCGGGGGGTGACCGCTCTACAGTCACCCTCTCCGAGATGTGCCGATAGGCGTGGCACCAGTGGGCGGCTCTAGTGTGATCATACGAGGACCTGGAGCCTCCCTTAGGTGCCGAAGATGACCGCCCCAGTGGTTTTAGCCGGTAGAAGTCCGGCATACCCCTTCGCCCTTCCCCGGGGCGAAGGAAGTTCATGACGAATTTCCACTGGGCACCAATGAAAAAAAAAAGAAAAAAAAGGCTCTCATGTTTGTATGAGTTACTTACACTATTTTATGTTATACAGTTCTTACGGACTATGTTGGCTGCGTTTAAAAATACCAATAATGAAATTAAAATCTTGAAAAATTACTTTGAGTACAGAAACAAGACCTAGAGTACGCAAATACACATATGACTAAAATAGTACACAATTGGTACTATTTGTACCCTTCTGGCAACGCTGTGGTCGTCCTGCGTTGCGTTGCGGTAGCGTAGGTGTGCATGGCGCCATAAGATAATATCATGGGTGCGTCCGCTACACGGCTGACGCTCCCGCTTTGCAGTCGCTTTGGTCGCGCAGGTTTGGCCGAAGCTTTATTCTTACTTTTATAATTCTTGACTAAGTATTTTGATTATTAATTATTGTATCCAAAGTTGAGAAATGAATAGTTATTATGACGATTATCTACCTACATTGTGAGCGCTATTTCAGTCATATGATATCACTTAAAAACTTACGTAAAGAGCAGACGTATTTGTTATGGGCTTACGATATTATCCTGTTTCTTGATACACAAACATAAAAATGTTGTTGTTAAGGCATTTCGTTCGCAGAGTTGGCATTCCATGACTTTTTCTTTACATACTATATAACCGGATTTACTCTTAGATTCTCCATAAAATATGTTTAGGATTCCGTAACTAAATACCAAAAAAACACACTGTATCAGTCATCATTATCACCACCTTTTTTTAGTGGTCCCAACGGACATTCTTAATGAACTTCCTCCGCCCCGGAGAAAGGCGAAGGGGCATCCGGAAGGGAGGCTCCAGGTCCTCGTAAGATACTAGAGCTGCCCATTGATCGCACGCTTAGGAGGCACATCTCGGAAGGGTTGACTAAAGCGGCCACCCCCTCTAACGGAGGGAAGGTGTAGGTGACTGTAAAACAGTCGCCCCCCAGGCACTTCTCGGTGAGAATTGTAAAAATCCCCCCAAGCCTCGCTACTTACTGCTGAACATGGGCCTCCCGATGAACACTACAATAAGCAATCCTAGATTATAGGCTAATGCATCACCACGCTTGGCAGATGGATTGGTGATCGTTGTTTTTTTGTTATCGACGGCACGGTTGGCTCAGTGGCTAAGCAATTGGCTTTCTGCGCTACGTGTCCGCGTGACACGTAGCGTTCGATCCTCGCATGGAACAAATATTTGTATGATATAAAAATAGTTGTTTCGGGTCTGAGTGTACGGGCATGTGAGACTGAGATGTACATAATATGTCTGTAAACTGTACCCACGACACAGGAGAAATCCTAATGTGGGAAATCGTTTTTTTAAACAAATAAGTATATAATATGAATTAACATACGGGAGAATGCTTTTTCCCATCTTCTTCTCCTTTTATGACACACAGGGGTGGACTAAATAGCAAAACCGGAACATTTATAATATTGTGATACTTATCCACTTATCTATCCGTATGTCCCTATAAGTATGCACACTTATAACTTGCTAACTTCTTTTACCAAGACCGCCAGCGAGAGGTCTCCCCCAGTTAATGGCATGAGATCATGTCGCTGCACCGCCCAAGCAGGGCACTGCTCTGAGACTGTGCTGCGCCATGTCCTCAATGCAGACGGATTGATGGCAAACGGGCATCCGAAGCAGCCATGCCCCGATAACACCTGCACCAGACGGAAGGACAACATACCGTGCCACTTCCGCATCCATTCCTCTTATATCGGCTGGATAGCCCCTACGCTCCTATGACCGGCGCTAGGCGTCTCCAACCCAGTTTGTTCAGGCATGAGCCAGTGAAAGGCCTCCCCTTTCCATGCCGGACAAAAATACCTCTGCCTATCATTTCCGAAAAAAACAATTTGCTTCATTATAATTATATTTACTCAGGTACCTACAGGCGAACATGAAAAATCCCATAGAGATCTCACCTTTATTTTAGTTAGTCAATGCAATTGAAATCAGATATTGAAGATAAAAATCCTAGTTTATCCATTAATCTTAGATTAGATACTGACCGCAAGATGTATAAACTTTAACATCACGATTACGACCGGTATAATGTGCGTTTCCTTTCAACATAATTTTTCACAGCCGATGTGTGTATAATATCGATGTGTTATAACTTTTTATGTTCTACGTCTAAACATTCGAATATGCTAAACTCAATATTCATGCCGTAGAGAACACTTAATATGTTTATTATATTTTTTGCCTGTTTGTAGTAATTTGCTAAATTAATCTTTTTTTTTCAAACGTGGATTAAATCTGTACATAAATTCGTAGCAATATGCCTTGCACGCCGTAGTACATTATACCTCAATGACGCAAATAACAAAATTACGTGTCATAAATACCTACGTATGTTTCAATGTGTAAAATTAACCAAGATCAATAAATAATCATATTTTTTTGTTAACTCCTTGTTTTTGTATACCTGTGGTCACTAGACGACGAAGCCATTCGCCTCCTGGTAAGCGTACTGCCTGCCCACAACAATTGTATTGGTGCCAAGGATTAGTCCCGCGTCGCACGACACTGCACTCGTTACCCAGAGACAGGAAATTCCAGGAATATTACTAGCTACGGTACCACTCGAACCAGAAGATAAAGATAGATAATAATAATTTTATTTCTCTCTTCACAAAGGTCACAAATTGATAAGATGATAACAACACTAATGTCTAAAGTTTAAACACTACTGGTTAGCGGCGAATATCTGGCACTGGGGTACCTGCCTTTTTTTATTGGCGCCCAGTGGAAATTTTTCATGAACTCCCTTCGCCTCGGGGAAGGGCGAAGGGGTATGCTGGACTCCTTCCTAAAACCACTGCAGCGGTCATCTTCGGAACCTAAGGGAGGCCAGGTCCTCGTTTGATCACACTAGAGCCGCCCACTTGTGCCACGCCCATAGGCACATCTCTGAGAGGGTGACTGTAAAGCGGTCACCCCCTCAGGGGGATTGTAAAGGATCCCCCACCTGCCTAGCCGGCCGCTTGCAATAATAATGATAAATAATGTCCTCAAAGAGAAGTCCTCAAGAGACTACGTACTGCTGACGTCAATAAGTCCACAAGTAGCCGAATAAACGGGAGAAAAACGATCCTACGCTTAGTTACGTACGTTCTGACATCAAAACAAGATTATTATCCAATTATGTCCCAGTGAAGATGATTTTTTTAAGGTTCCGTATTTAAACAAATATTTCCTAACACAAAGGCCCGTGTTAAAGATCGAGAATCAAAACTCAAGCAGAACTTGAGCCGAGATTGCATTTAATATAAATTCTGGATCTATTACGTAGGGTTCATATTTGATAAACGCAATCTAAACTCGAATTCGACTTAAGTTTTGATTCTCGTTCTGTAATACGGGCCTTAGTGAGTCGGTCCGTCTACTACAATACTGTGTGCCTCCTTGTTTTAAAAATCTCAATACATTCCCAAGGATTTGCAAAGCAATTCAAGCTTTTAAGTTGGTTTTGACAGAGTTCTACAGATAAGGTACAATTTACCCACCCAATCTGTCCGTAAAAATGACGCTATATATTATATTATATAATGTATAGTATATAATGTGCAGACAAATAACATAAGAAAATAAAATAAAAACAATAAATAATTTATTTATTAACTCATACAATAATTGAAAATACAGATGAAATGTGACTACGGAACCCTCCATTATGCATGATTCGCAACGGACGAAGTATTTTTTTGTTTATCATACGTCAATATCGTGATTATTCCTTGTATTCATTATTAATGACTTGATTAATCGTGACTCGTAACTTGTTTTATTTATAACAAGTCTGAAAATAGTGGAGTCCTTCAATTCATTCATCTCCTTGTTTAGACGTCTTTGGTCCATAGATATGGTAGTATAGTCTTTCCTATCAGTAATTTATACGTCCACTGCTGTACATAGGCCTCCCCCATAGATTTCCACAATAGTTTTGTGATTTTGGGGGGTATTTGCCAGTACTCACCACGCTTGGCAGGCGGGTTGGTGAGCGCAGTATGGCTACTATTCCTCAGAAGGGACGCTGCTGCCCATCCCTCTGGTTTAGTTTGCCTTAGTGGCATTTTACGACATCCACGGGAGGAGATGGAGTGGTGCTATGTCCTTAATCCGGACACCACACGGAACGGCATAGTCCTTACAAAATATATATTATAATAATACAGATTGTGTTAGTATAAGAAAATTAAGTCTATGTTAGTAAAAACTTCACTTTGCACTACGTCACTGTGCGTTCTAGTGGCACTTGTCCGCGGAAGCGTCGGAACACGCCTTGCAGTCAAAAGTCCTCTTCCATGACGAGGTACAGAAAACACGTTGGTACTCGCACCACGAACGCCTCGAAGTTGACGTTGTGGCGCGACTTCAGTAGCTGCACTTTTGGTGTGTAGTGTAGGCTAGAGATATAGGTATACCGGAGTGTTCAGCTTCACGACACGTATTGCTACTATGGACTCCGCAAGAGCCGTGCCGCATCGGTTCTCATTGGTTCGCTAACGGCGCTTCCTCCTTTGCACCACAAAACCATCATCATCAGCCCGCTTCGGTGCCTTTTCAGCCATGGTCTTCTTAGCGTCCAAAGCGATGCTGGCGAGATCTCCCGTTTGCACCAGTAAGGACGGTCATGAAAGAGGAGGAAGGGGATGCGCGAGATGCACACACTTCAGGCTCAGCATTTGACGGTGACGGCGACGACCAAACTGCTGACGTGAAACTTGCCACCGATATATTGCGGCCAGTTCTGCAACGCATGTTTTTTATATAGCAGGAGCACCATCGCTACGAAGTTTTTATCGATTCGAAACAGCAGCGAAATAGCACAAAAATCTACACCGTTCAAGATTTGGATTGGGCGTATTTTTCAATTCGCCAACTCGTCTCAGGAGTAAACTGGCACGTCTTCTTAAACCTTAACAATTTTTTATTGTGTGGTGCCGGCTAAGACTAGCACCACACTATCTCATCCTGTGGGTGCCGTAAAAGTCGACTAAGGAATTAGCCGGAGAATGAGCAGCACCGTCCTTCGAGTCCATTTACATCTTAACTGCAATCGCTAATCAGGCTTGGCAGGCAAGCGTGGGCAAAACCGCCTATTGAGACAACACAAACCTAAATCGGTAGTAATGGCGATCTTTAGGAGAAACCTATGTCCAGCAGTGGACGTATTTTCGGCTAAATTGATGAACGTTTTTTTTGGTTTTCATCGCCTTCATTCAATACCCATGGCCCCCAGCCTATTTAGCCTATATGGTAATTAAGACTGGTTAGATAACCAAATGCTCACACCATTTGTTGTCTAGTTTTGGATTAGTTTACTTTCGACAAGCATACCAAATTTTGGTAGAATAAATAACTTGCCTAAATGTTTTCAAGATATTTACAGGCAATCTTAATTCTACTGTAACTTGGCCTCGTGACCTGTAGACACGTATATAAATAAACAGAAACCAAGCAAAATTACAGGCAGTAAAGGTAATAAAAGTAAATATTTCAAACTGAGCATAAAGCACTATAACGCTGGGGCGAAGGCAAAAGATATAAATTGAAGGTTAAACGAATCATTCTCCTTCATTATGTACGTACATACGGATTTTTGTTCCAGTTAGGGCTAACATTTGTCAGGATTTTGCTGATGTGACTGACCTTCTATCAATTTATAATGAAGGAAGCGAAAGTCACAGGCCATCTCCTCCCGTGGATATCGACTAAAGGGACTCTAAACCGGCGTCCCTTCAATGGAACATTAGCCATACTGCGCACACTAACCAGCCTGTCATTCGTGATTAGGGGACAAAATCTATTGTTTTCGTGGTGTATTATTTACCTAAGTACTTTGTATACATAGACATTATTTCGACCGGAGCGATACATATTACTGTATTTTCGGGGTAGTAGGGGCGCGTGCAGAGACGCTGAAATTGTAGATATACATATCACGGACCAGTCATTAGCTGGGACATTATTTATAATGCCCGGGCAGTATGAATAGTAGTATTGGTGTAAGATTGTTTTAGGTCTGTTAAGTATTGAACAAGAAGTTTTTGTTTATACATGCTCGCTGCACTGGAGAGGCCCAAGGCCCACCAAAGCAACGCCTTATCCTACTGTGATAGTGTTTGGCCCAAAATCTTCAGATTAATAAAAGAAACGAATTATTTAAACTGCCCGATTGAACGTATCATTCTTCATAATGCCCGGGCAGTTCTAAATAATGTCCTCATTAATCACTCTCGTCCTGTATGATGTGACCCCACGCTACACGCTGCACACGCGGTGTTCAATGCTTAACAAAATGTTTGACGCTTGATATATTAAACAATTAGTTGTAATTTCCTTGTCCCCCTTCACGTAAAACAAATTTCGGGTCAAAAGGCCAATTCTCGTAATTTTAAAATGTTCAAAATATAGTTCCCATCTAGTCTCAGTGTCATAAATGTCACAAATGGTATTCTCCTAAACTAACAAACAACGTCAAACGTGAACTTACACTGTGATGAGATCGAAAAAGGATCGAAAGTTGATCGAAGTCAAAACGGTATTCTGCTAACATTTCGAACTGTCACATGTACTAAATTGTCATTCAATAAACGTCAAAATTGAGATTGAAATGAGACTAGATCGAGATTATACTGAAATCCGACTGAACTTTACGGGTAGCAGAATACCATTTTTTCGGTCAATTCATAATTTAATCTCAGTTCGGTCAAGTTTCAGTCATAGTGTAAATTAATTACGAGAATTGGCCCTCAGATCACAATCATTCATGTTACTGCTGATAACCAGCGGGATATCGTCATATTGTTAGTCGTACAGGGACTGAATCGTATACCTCCGAGACAAGTATCCTCTTTAGTACTCCCTCAAGAATGATTGGAACGGCCTTCAGTAAAGTTGGTATGAATAAAATATTCAGAAATCACTAGGTATAGATTTGAGAGGCAAGCACAATTGCTTGCTTCAATTTGAATGTTTGTCATAAAACATTTCCAGGCTTAGAAGGCGAAGGTTCAATAAAGGCGTAAAATAGACGATTATCGAATTCCAAGGTTCGATCTTATTGGAATATATCCAATGTCCTTTTAACCCTAAGACTATTATTGTGTCATTCGGAGGCGGTTGTTGGTACTATGAAAATTACTTGAAATCTATGTGGTTATGTCGCAAATCCGGAAGTGAGCGTGATTATAAAATGTGTGGGACAAGTAAATGGATTATGTCTCAAGGATAATGGATTATGTTAGTAACAATTGCACATAATATATCTAGGTACAATAAAGTATTGCAAGACGCAATTATTATTGCATATTTATTTCCTCAAGGTGAGAATTATGCTATTGTTTTTTATAAAATATAGCCACATGCTATTATTTCTCTGCTCATATAGTTATATCTCACATGCACAAACATCCACCCGTGATCCGTTCACTATACAAAGAATTGTCCCATGCAGGGATCGAACCCGCGACCCGCGTATAAAGTCAACCTTTTAGCCACTACGCCAACCGTGCCGACAAATAAGCACATTTGTGTAGTGCTTGTTTATTTCCGTTTGGTTCATCGTCATATCAGCCAAACGACGTCCACTGCTGAACAAAAGCCTCTCCCATGGATTTCCACAGCGACCAACCGGTCAATACACGGCATATAACCATATGCGCAGGCTGGCTGCTGTTCCATATGACAGAAGGGACGCTGCTGCCCATCTCTTTGGTTCAGAGTGCCTCGGTCGCCTTTTACAACATCCACGGGAGGAGAAGAAGTTGTGTTGTTAGTCGTGTATATTTATTACCCGGATACCTCACGAGGTTCCCAGCAAACAATAAACCACTCCTTTCCACCCCTAAGGGACGCAAAAGGCGATTAAGGGTATACAGTCGACTGCTGCGCTCCGGGTCGCGGGTTCGATTCCTGCACAGAACAAATATTTGTACGATCTGGAGGTAGTTGTTCTGGGTCTGGGTGTATTGTGTGTGGAATTTCTGTCTGTAAACGCACCCATGACACAGGAGAAATCCTAGTGTGGGGCAACGTTTTTTTAAAAACAAAATCATGAGGATGGTCACTGAGCAGCAGCATTCTCCCGTGTCTAATCTGCCTGCCAAACAACTATGGCAATTTCCCGTATGAGCACTAATGAGTGCTCATGTTGGGGCGCATGTTGAGCAGTAGACGTTTACGGGCTGACGTGAGTGTGTTTATTTATACCCATTCTTTGGAAGGTTTCTTTAAACAATACAGCCGATACATCTATCGACCTGAGTTTATCTCTCTATTTGTCACCAGACTAGGCTCCGCCGCTTACTAATGACGACAAATCCAAAGACATCTCCTTGAAGCACATTACTTAAAAGAACATGTTGTAGGTACTTTAATAAATACACGACCTTAAAGGTTTGGTCAAACTAAAGTTAATCACGTGACAGCGGGACGCGTTTATTTGCTCAGATTGTGCCAGAAAACTAAATTAAATTAGTCTTCATCCGTTTATTTTTGAAACTTATTGATAGGTACGACAAATTTTCTTGGGGGTCGCGAGCGTGCACACTGGGGAATCTGCGAGCTCATACCGAGCAACCTCCGGGAGACGGCAGCGGCGGTGATGCGCTCGTGGTCACTTATCGACGAGTGTGCAGCACAGAGCACAGCGAGGCTTTGTGGGGATCCCTTACAATCCCCGAGATGTGCCTGAGGGACCCCTTTTACAATCGCCTCCCCACCGTACACAAACGTAAGTTTTTACGCACAATATTGAAAGATTTACCATGTTATTTTTAAAACCATAGACTTCTTATGAATTTTCCTGTCATCTATAGGTATATTTTTTTCAATATTTTAGGCTGAGTAGTTTCGGAGATAAGGAGCGCGGAACGGTAAATTTTCGTCTACTTTCTTAAATAACTTTAAAGCTTATAAAATAAGTATATTTGAGGCCCTCGTAACAAGCCCTTCTATTTCATATGTTACAGGGTACAGTTTACAAAACTTTATTCTTAAATTTTCTATTATGCCCCCCAAAAAGGACCCCCATATTTAAAATTCACCTATTTACGTTACACGCACGTGTTTGTGTCGCAGAAATCCATACGTGTACCAAATTTCAACTTAATCGGTCCAGTAAATAGCAAATTGGCTGTGACAGACGGACAGACAGACAGACACACGAGTGATCCTATAATGGTTCCGCCGTCTTTGTCTTCGGAACCCTAAAAATAGACAAATCCTCAATCCCAAATCCAAAGATTTCGGATTAGATTGATTATTTATTTCGACCGTTAATCGAATTGAGATCAGAAACTAATTCAGTCATGTTCGCCACTAGTAGCCGCCAGACGTGCACGTGCCGTCGTATGTTTTTGTCATATTGTGACGATATCTTATCAAATATAAATTAAGCTATCGGTCATTGCGCTCATATAGATATATCCCCGCATATAGTCTTGTTTACTATCAGCGCGTTAACGTAGGTCAAGGCAAGAATAGGATTCTTCACGAAATTTCTTAACAGACACGAAACGGCATCATAAATTATATATACAAGATACAACCTATTAATATTAACCTATTGAGATACTTGAATTACACAAACAATTGTATCTAAATGGAATTCAGTTCTTACCTAATCACTCAAAGTAAACAAATAAATTCGAAAAACAATTTAAAAAAAAGTAGTTAAACAAATTACAAGTTATCAAAGCTTTAGTTTTAGTCCGTATTGTTTCCGGATTAAGAATATAGCACCGCTCCATCTCCCCCCGGTAGATGTCGTACAAGGCGACTAAGGGACTAAACCAGAGGGATGGGCAGCAGGGTCCCTTCTGTGGAACAGTAGTCGAATACCCTCCAAAATGTCAACACAATTGTGGAAATCTATGGAGGAGGCCTTTGTTCAACAGTGGACGTATAAATGGCTGATATTATGATGATGACGAGGCACCTGATCGGGTCTTTTCTCAAAGAGACCGTTCTTGGCTTATGGGAGTCCATAGAGGATGTCATCTTTCCGTCATCGGTTACCAGTGCAGAACGCGTTCACTCTTCCACCCGTTTGTTATCCGTGGTTCTCGCTGTGAGGCTTGCCTAAGTGCTAAATTATTTTTGTTTTCTTCTTTAATTGGTAAAATACCTAGTGTAGAGACTAATGACAGACATTTAGATTATACAGAAAACTTATAATCTAGATGATCTTTGATAAGTTTACGTTAATCCCAAACCAACGTTGTCAATGATACCGAAGAAAAACCCGGTTAAACTTCTACACTGTATTAAACCAAAAGTGTTGATATATAAATTGTACACACTGTTTCTGCGATACGTACAGATTTATAGTATAAAGTCAAATAAAATGGACCGAGTTTTGTAGCTAATGCCAATTAATCAGCATATTTCACCATACCACTAAAATACGATGCAAACCGTTTGCACGTGTACGCAAATAATTGCTTCACATTTTCACTTGAATTAAACTACCGTGTGACCATGCCAATACACTGGGGAACGACTGAACAGCGAACACGTATGGTTCAACACTATCGCTGAGGAAAACAAGACCGCACAACTTGGTATAATTAAATTAACTCGCCTTGTTCGCCAAACTCATTTAGCTTAGTTAAATTCGTATAACCGTCGTCTCACCGCGACGCCAAGGACGTTCCAACAAAATGATTTACTGAAGGGCAAAATAAATTGTTTTACGCCGAACCGAATGGAGCACTCTTCGTTCTAATAAAATTTAGCTTTTACACTTTTTACTGTGGACGAGCGGGAAGTTTTCTCTTAAAAAAGCAATCTATCTACAATAAACCTATTCGAGACAAACATTTTTTTAAGTATTCAAATATACGTCTGGAAGATATGGGTACGTAGTAGTTAATAAAGATGATTTGACTGGAAAACTAAACAAATCACCTGAAGCCGTAATCTAAGAGAAGAAGAAACAAATCACCTTTTTACTTTACATTCTAATATCCGTATATACAGCAACAAAGTATGTAACCTTTTAAAGATGAATGCCAAACGTCACACTGACAATAATGATGTTGCTTTCGATACCTAATGAACAGTAACCTACATTTACCGTTTCTGATACCGTGTACAATTTAAGAGCACTTCCAAAACATTAAAGTGCCACTGACCCCAAGTAGAGTCAACAATAAAAATAGTAACATAATAATAAGTTGGTAAAATTGACGTTTCAATAAAAAACACGAAATTGACCTGTTGTTTCTTTGTGTTGCTGATTGTACGTTGACCTCGATTATTTCAGTATCGATAAATAATATAAATGTTAAAGTACATGGTGTACGTCTAAGCTGAGAGGTGCAACATCACGATTGACGTCATAGCAGGCCAATGACCGACTTTGCTGCATTTAACTATACTCTCGAAGAGGTTAAGGCACGACTTGCATGTGTTCAGAGTTATCGCTTATCTAAAACGGCAGTTCACACTAAAATGTTTAGCTGAATAGTAGCTATACTTTTATTATTTATTGCTGCAGAAAATATAATATAAATATTGTTCATAATAGTTTCAAAGATAATAATTTCGGGCAGTCACTTTCCAAAGGTCTGCCAACTGCGCTTAACCATTAGAATTTATTTCATAATGGAACCTTGAAATCGTGGCTATGGACAAATCTGAGACCAGAACGCGTGACATAGACAAACTTAGTGACCACAGTTAGTGGCAAAACTCGTTTGATATTTTATTAAAATTCAATGGAAATAGAGCTTTGCATTTTAACAGCAAATCTATCACCATGTTTCGCATCAAGACATTCCATTTAGTTTCAGGTCAATCAGATTTCCTCGATTTTAAAATGTTTACGGCAAGCATTCGAACTTTGTATACAACTTCTGCTCTTTTAGCTGTAATTCGGGCCAGTTAACTTTGATCATTAAAGAGACTTAACGGGCACAAAGGCCAGTCTTTCTTTGTAGTCTTCAACGACTTCATTTTAGAGTCATTTTTTTCATTTTCGACTTTATGTATTTATTCGGTGATTAAATAAAATAAATAATAATATAAAATAAAATAAATAAATAATATAAAAGGTTCGCGCAGCAGGGGGAGAATTTCTGAACTGATAAACATAGGTGCTTCCTAGTTCTTCAACATATTTAATCTTATGTACGTTTATTTATGGTTTCAGATACAGTTACTATTGTTACACCACAAATTGTTATTTGATATTGATGTGATTATTAATTTATTTACTTATTTTACAATTTCTGCAAACACAGAAAATGAAACATGAAGAAAGATGAAATAAGAGTAAAATGTTACAAAAGTATTTCCAGATAAATCTCTTCTAGCAGACCTACGAGAGGATACAGTAAAAAAGAAGAGATGTAGTCGCAGTGTGTAAAGTAAATCAATGAAATACATAAAGATGTGTGTATAAAAAATTATCTACAATAATAATATAAAAAGATCCGTTATTCATTAAATCTTGTCGGCTCGGAACAATAATTTGTGTGGCCTACAGATTGCCATTTCCAGTTAAGGGTGTTCGTGTATGCGATTTAATACCAGTAATCTGTGCCCACGTGACAGGAGTTCCACAGACAATTTAGTGTTGGGCATATACTGGTGCCCAACACTGAAGGTAGGTCGCTTATTGCAGTCGATATAAGTCGAGGGGTCTCTGAGTTCACGGGTGAGATTGGGGAATTTGCGTGCCTACACCGAGCGACCTACGAGAAGACGGCGCACATGTGGTCACACACCACCGTGTGCGCGGCATAGGACAGCGCACAGTGGTTTTAGCTGGTAGGAGTCCGGCATGCCCCTCCGTCCTTTCCCGGGGCGGAGGAAGTTCATTTAGAATTTTGAATGGGCCCAATAAAAAAAAGGTACCACCCCAGTGCCAGATCTTCGCCGCTAAGCAGGTTAGAGTGTTGCGGTTAGAAGGGCACTGTAGCTAATGATATAACTGGGCATAAGAGACTGAATAACTTTACGTCTCGAGGTGACGGTGTGGTGTGGTGCTTCGCAGGTTTAGTCCTGAGTAGCATTTTAACTGTTACGGGTAGGCATGTCGCTTACCACCAAGCGAATGAAAGCTCGTCTCGTCACCAAGTTATACAAGAAAAATAAAACTCCACTGCTGGATAATAACTTCACCCAAGATACCTACACCATGACAAATGATAATCCTCTTTTTGCATCCGCCCACTTCCGGATGCGAAAAGCAGACCACGACCTGAAGAAGGCAAAATAGGGACTATATCCGAACGGTGTCATTCAACAGACACAAAGATCACTATATGGAAAGCTAATTGGTAATAATAGGTACCCATAAATTGTGAAGGAATCCACTTTCAATCAATTGATTCTCATAACCAAGCTCAAGCAACAGACATATATAAGGTCTTATTTTAATAATCCACGATATTTTGCATGGTGCCTCAGTAAATGCTTAAGATGATGTACCGAACACAAAAAAAAAACTCATGGTAAAAATCCATTTCTTTCTTTTGTGTGATGTCGCTACCGTGCGCCGTCTGTTTTGTTTAACGTTACAGACTATCTAAATCAGTCAACCAGCCCCATCGGCCATTGTCTTACTAGATGCATGTGAATATTATCACAACTAAGAGAACTAGGAAGTAATGAAATAAATGATTTAATAAAATAATTTTTTAAACAGCAGATTTACAAGTTTTTTTTTATACCTACATTATCTTCATCGTTCACTACAGCGCCATGCAAAATATCGTGGACTATTAAATTAAGACCTTGTATATGTATAATATTAATTAGTTAATTGTTTGAGAGTGTCGACAAAACCAGCAAGGGAGCGAACACGATCCAATTAATCCAATTATCCAGGGACAAACATCGAGTTACTCAAATTAATTGAGCCGATGCCGAACCTTCAATTTGATGGAATATGATTTACCCTCGTCAACCATAAGCCGTCTACTCATAAGCCGTGTGACGTCAAAAGTGCCTAAATATAGACACGCGAATATCGACTTATTCATGCACTCGACCAACGAACTACTTTGCATAGACATTCAATTACCATTATCACCATTTCAGCCAAACAAAGTCCACTACTGGACACAAGCCTTCGCCGAAGATCGCCACAACGACCGGTCTCGGTGTGTTATGTGCTCATTGGGGAGGTATTGCTATAATTGACATGCTTGGCAGGCGGTTTGGCGAACGCAGTTGAGTTGTTAATGTACTCGAAGGACACTGCTGCCCATCTTCCGGTTAATCCCATAGTCGCCTTTTATGAGACCTTCGGGATGCGATGGGTTAGTACTATTCGTAGGCACCAAACGGTGACCTACAATATAAGTAACTAATCGCCCTCGCTTCGCTCATGTACCAAAATACCGACTGCCCGAGTACATATATTTCGCCTTCTGTTGAGAAATATCGATATTGAAAATAAGTTCATCTGCTGTTGAAATCTGGACCAAAACTTGTCCAGCAGTTATTGAGACTAGCGCATCCATACGTACAGTGAGACGCTCCTAGGTAACTTTATTTAGTATAAACACTCATTGACGGCACGGTTGGTGCAGTGGCTAGTTGTACCGGGTCTGGGTGTATTGTGTGTGGCATTTATATCTGTAAACGCACCCACGACACAAGAGAAATCCTAGTGTGTCCTAAGTAAAAATAAAACCATTAACTATTAAAAACAGACAATATATAACTTTTACTTAATTGATTGGAATGTATGTTTTTTATTTTTATTAAAACCGTTGCCCCACACTAGGATCTCTCCTGTGTTGTGCGTGCGTTTACAGACATGAATTCCACATACAATACACCCAGACCCAGAACAACTACCTGCAGATCATACAAATATTTGTTCCGTGCGGGAATCGAACCCACGACCCGGAGCGCAACAGCCGACTGTATCAGCCACTGCATCAACCATGCCGTCAATTATATACATATATGGGAAGATAATTATTCTAAATTAGAAGATTATTCGAGGAGTTCACATAGCGTGCTAAATGATTTCATGAGACGGATTCCTAGTATCCAAATAGGCGTTGTTCCATTTTAAATCATCATTTTATCCACGCTACAAATTTGGAAGAACGTGTTTTCTTTTTGTTAGTTGTTTTTACTTACTTTAATTTGCTTTTATTCCGTTATCTTGTATTCTTTGGGCGTCAGGAGAACGTGGTTGGGATTTGGTACGTGTTTCCTTTGTACGTTGCTTGCATTGAGCTATAATGTACTACGTACCCGAGTACAAACAAATAATAGTGCGCAACTTCATGACTGCGGGGCACGCTCGCGGGGAGCGGGGGCGTTATGTTGTCATAGAAACATGTAAACGAAATATGGTCGTCACCATGGAAACGCGTCGCCACGCATCACATATTGCCCGTGCTCACCACGCTTGGCAAGCGTGTTGGTGGGCGCATTGCACAGCACGCTGGTGCCCATCCCTCTAGTTTAGAGCCCTTTAGAACATCCACGGGAGGAGGTGGGTGGTGCTATATTCTTAGTCCGGACACCAATGATTTACGGAGACGAATACGAAAAGTACGCCTGTGAAAACACTTCAAATATATATACATATATATATATAATCAACGCTAGAAAGCAATCTTGCTGTTTCTCGAAACACTGCATTTACAGTGGAGTCAAGAAATTAAAAGCCCAAGTTGCCCAAGTTGGTCAAATTACAAGTTTCATGTAATATTAGTATATTTTGAGATACAGCAAAATGGGTTTCTAGCGTCGTTATAGCGCAGATATGCGATACCGTTGCCACTGCCTACAAAACCGAATCGGATTTCCTTGCATAATACACGCGGCAAATGCCAAAGGGCGAAGACGAAATGAAAGCAATAAGTGTGCGAAATAAATATGCTTGAGGTTATTGAGTTTCTTTCAGCAATACGCACGCCACCCACGATGCTTTCTATTTGGTAAAATAAGCAAATATTTTTATAAAAACGCCGCTATTTACCTATAATACACATACCTACATTATTAAATGGTATCAGTAACGTAGGGATATAATTTAGCAATATTATTTATTTATTTATATTAATAATTCTAAATGTGAAAGTGATTTTTACAAAAAATATAAACACTATCTATGCCTTAAAACCGTACACTGAATAAAAAATAAAATCAAAACGTAAAAAAAGTGGGCACTCAGGCGTCAAAGTATCCTCCTCACCGCTGTCAGCTGGTACGTTCCTATAAGACTGGCACGTTCAATTTGAATTGAATTATTCAATAATATTGAATAATTGCTTATAATGCCTAGCTGGTTTTTTATTTGTTTTTATTCATAAAAATGGAAAACAAACAGCTACAATATAAATTATTAAAAAAGAAACTTTTTTGTTTGGTTTTGGAAATACCACATATATTTGTCTATACGTATGTATGAATTTACCTTACCGTTTCGAACATTAAGCATAAGGAAACACAAAAATCTATAACATACGCGATGGTATCCGTTTAAAAGTGTTTTATTATAATGAGTAATAATCGCGCAAACCTAAGACATTATTTACCTAATGATATTAGTGAAATCGTTTTCGGCGACATAAAATTTGATAAAGTTTCAATGTGATAAATAATAATATCTAGACATGCATTTGACGGCACGGTTGGTGCAGTGGCTGATACAGTCGGCTGCTGCGCACCGGGTCGTGGGTTCGATTCCCGCACGGAACAGATATTTGTATGATCTGCAGGTCCGGGTTCCGGGTCTGGGTGTATTGTGTGTGGAATTTGTGTCTGTAAACGCACCCGCGTCACAGGAGAAATCCTAGAGTGGGGCAACGTTTTTTAAAAACAAACAAATGCACATCTCACATATTTTCTAAACCAGCTATTCCTAGGAATCATATAAAATTCCTACATACTTTGCCGATAGCATATCCATTCATCTTAGATATTTTTCTTTGGGACACGTTGTCTTCGGTCGAATTACAATATTTACAATCTAATTTGAACTGTTTGTCTTCATTATTTGGCCACCGCTGGGATAAGTTTTTGCAGTTTCATGCTTTTCCCTCCTAATTTTACTTAACAATTTAGTTATAGTGACAGTTGAGTCATTGAAACTACTAAACAGAGACCGATATCCTCGAGCTCTCACCCCACACTTTTGTGAAAATATCTACAGCGAGATATAAATAGGTTAATCTGTCCTTTGATGGTGTAAGGGCCTTCCTCAGCCTTTTTACAACTCGCCTTTATCTCTCATCGTTACTACGACCGGAGGAAATGTTTCCTTATCGAGAGTACTTTATTCCACACGAGCCATATTTTATGTCTCTGTTGCGCAGTCAAGCAAGTGATTATCGTAGGTACAAAGTTTCAAATGTAGTTCGAAAGAAAACTTACCAAGTATTATAATTTTATTTCAATATATAATACAGAATAATTCACACAATAACATGAAGTACGTTCGACGTACGATAAATTACGGAAATTCCGAGATAGCAATAACCATAATAACTTGTGTTATTTATTATATGTTGCTCATACCAGTGTGTATATTGACAACATTTTATAAATCCAACTTTATCGGGACCTATTTTTTCACCGCCGTGGATATGGTAAGTATGGATTCTGCGACAACCTGAGCAGTCAATTAAATTGCAGTGCAGTGGCGGTTAAGAACATCATGCATCAGAAGGAGACTACAGAGCGGGATCGGAAGAGGGAGCGGGATCGAACCCGCTTGGAGAAGGAGAGAGTGCTGGGGTAACAACCGCCTATATCTCACGCGCCTAATCCCCCTGCCGACTTTATATGGCAGGGGCCTCGAGAGTCGCGGGCGTGCTAGTTAGAGTATCTCACCGAGAGACCCCCGGGAAGACTACAGTGTCCACGTGGTCACATGCCACCGTATGCATACGCGACTGCACAGCGCACAGAAAGTCTTTGGGTGGATCCTTTACGATCCCGCCAAGGGGTACCTGGGGCGGCGGCCTTTTTACAGTCACCTCCCCTCCGCTAAACAGGGTGACCACTTTACAGTGGGATGACTCTTCCGAAATGTGCCTAACAGCATGCCTAATAGGTGGCTCATGTGCGTTCGTCTTCACGAACCTCAAACCCCCTTTCGGTAACGAAGATGACCACCCGGATAGTTTTTGCCTGTAAGAGATAGTGAGGGATTTCCATCACGGTGAAAATAAAAGGTACCACTGTAGTGTACTCTCCTACCAAGCAGTAGTGTTTAAACATTACTGTACACTACACTAGCTACTGCAGTGTAGCTAATAAATTTACTGGGCATAAGAGACTCAATAAATAATGTATCGAGGTGACAAGCGCAGTGTGGCGCCACGCAGGACCAGTGCTGGGTATCATTATAATTTTGAAGGCAGGCGTGCCGCTTACCATCATGCTAATGATTTTCTTGTCTCGTCCACGTCACTAGGGTGTATGTAAAAGGCATATCTCTGAGGCGAGAATAGCGCGACCGTACCAGTGTTTAATTTTGATAATGACTCTTCAATTACGGACCAATGTGGGCCTTATTATTTGTCTGTTTATCATAATATATTGAGTACAGTTATGCCACCACCCCGTCTCCTCCTGTGGGTGTCGTAAAAGTCGGCTAAGGGATTGGCCGGAGGATGGGCAGCAGTGTCCTTCGAGTACATTAACAACTCAACTGCGATCGCCAACCCGTCTGCCAAGCGTGGCGATTATGGCAAAACCGCCCAATGAGCCCACAACACACCCATATCAGTCGTTGTGGTGATCTTTGGGGAAGGCCTGTGTCCAGCAGCGGACTTCATTCGGCCGAAATGATGATTGAGTAGGTATAGTTATATAGTGAAAGTGAAAAGGAAGTGTCATCCTATCTGAGTCAACCTGTGTATGTTCCTGCTAAGATAGAGAGGTCTATCTTAGCAGGAACATCCTCATTATTAGGATATATAATTAGGAGCGTTCCTCGTTCGTGGCCAAGTGTATCGAGGTCACAGAGTTGCATCCGTTCTTGTTAAAGACATACAAAAATAAGTATCAATAAAAATAATTACAAGATAATGGAAATTCAACCCGTTCAAGGATACTGGCAGAAAAAATCGGAGACAATTGTCACGAACGAGATCTCAACGACTTTGGATCATATTACTTGAGAAACATCGATACCGTGCCCTACTTTTATTGGTATAAAAAGCTTCCGTTTTAGTATCACCTTCACTTTCAACAACATTCAACCAACCTTACAGTGAAAAATTAAACATTTTAGTATGTATTTCCAATTTGCATGAGCTTGTTGGCGCGGGTACAATTTCGTTTAATATTTGAGGAGCTCGGAACACTGCTCCCGACTAAATGAGAGCGTTCTCGAACTCGCCGAGTTTTTCACATTTGCGGTTGTTTCATGTGGCTTTACGAATAACGTCCTCGTTGACCTTTCTTTGGGCACATACACAAGCGTCGGATTCCAGACCCAGTTTTTTACTTTCCTTGCAATGTTGTTGTTTATAAGTTTCATGAAAATGCGGAGTCGAACTAAATAAAAGGTATTTATTTATTGCGTCTTTTCAGTAACACCTTTGACGTAGGTGCTCAAACTTTTCGAGAGTTAATGCCTGCGAGAGATTGAATCATGCTATTGCATGTGTAATTAACAGAACTATTGATTCACTGTAGAAACTCGGTATGTGTCGTGACATTATGGGACAAGGCAGACGACATTGGGCAACGTTGCCGGGGACAGATACGCAATACTAGTCGCTCAGTACGCTTCTCGGAAACTGGTCGCTTGAGAAAGTTATGTTTTTAATGCGATATCAGCGTGGCTATTCTGTGAGAGTTCACCGTCGACTATATATATATATATATATATATATATATATTTGTATTGCTTTCACTATTTTTCACAGCGGATTCAGAAGTGTGCTCTTTCAGAATAGCACTGCAGGTCTAAGTTTCTGCGTGTCGTCTGCGTTTATATGAAATTATGTCATTAAAACTGTTGTGTTTACTCGCGATCGAGTTTCTTACGAATGATATAATTTACGACTGCGTGCCTATTCTGTAAGAACTCACTAGCTTCTAAATCCGTTGTGAAATCTATAATATCCTACTGTTTTTACTACTTCTCACTGTGGATTCTTACGTGAGTTGGCTTCACTAGCAAGCTCACTTCTGAATCTGCAGTAAAATCTGTTATTTCATATTGTTTTTATTACTTTTCACTGCGGATTCAGAAGTGAGTTCTTACAGAATAGCACTACAGTTCTTTCAGTTTCACTGAGCACGTCACTTCAATATTGACGTTTGTAATATATTTAAATCATGTCAGCAACACGTAGAGTGACGTGCGACCCATCTCTGACAGACAGCGCCGTGTCACAAACTACAGAACATTTCCCGCGTGAAGCCCTCCTTATCGGTGTCTAGAGAAAAGCTGCGCGTCACTCATGCGGCTAAACCTTCAATGAGTTAAAGAGCAGTATGTTTTATTAAATTTTCTCATGTTCATCCATATACTTGAAAGTGGAATTTGTCGATTGAATGAGTTACAAAGATCCATCCATGAATTTTGCCTTTCTCTATTAAAGTATAAGTAGATGTTTGTGTTATTTTCTCCAGGTGATAATATAAATAATTGCAAAGTATTAGTCAACGTATAAAATGATACCAAAATATTGACTCTACGCTAGGGATATTTTTGTCTTAATCCGGACACCACACCGGAAACATATAGGGTCTGTACCCTCAAGGGAAGTGTCGCCAAGCTGGGCTAAGTTGGCGGTCTCTCAGATGTGCAAGGGTAGCATATAAGCTTTGACAGTAAGTAAAACAAAAAGATAAATATTAGATGCCGTCCCCTCACAATGACATGCATGCATGTTTTGTTTTGTTGACATGCGTCATGGTTGTAGTATGTATTTAGTACCTATACAATAAACAATCAATTGTATACCGATAGCAAGTAGTTACTGACAACTTTGACAGTACAACAATAGAACATGTTTACTATGTCTATGCTTGATCACAGAAGGGTTTGACTGAAACCCTTTACATGTTAGACCATGTCTATCCAGTGATTGTTTGAGGTGCTTGTCAAGCAAACACACCTTATTTACGTAATAATGACAATGTTCTGTGACAGTTGCTTATCATTCGGTTCCGCTCAAGTCGTTGTATGGATTGTAAAGATCGCAACACTGCACAACTGGGGCAAATAGCAAGACAATCGCTTTAGGTACGCCATAATAGCGTGAGTTGCCAATTTATGAGACGATAATGAGATAGGTCTTTTCCATTGCAAATCACCATGGATAATGTTACCTGACTAAACGTATAAACACAATGTGAATAAAAATTATAGTTAAAACTAACGATATCTCGTTCGTTCCTTAATTACAACGCTTCGTTTCTCAGAGTTAATAAGAAATCTATTAATCAGAAATAACAATATGTACTGTTATTTCTGTTTCTTTCCCTTTAAAACCAGTTTTCCCCGAATTCGTTTATAGTTTGAAATTTGAATAGATAGGACCTTGTTACTTTATTTATTGGATTGATTGCAAGTTGTTCTATCGTCTTTGTGATATAAATTGGGATTAATGAAACTTTAGCTGTGTGAACGACAGGGTTTATAAATACTGTTTAATATGGGAAATAGAAGCGGTCGATACAAAACGGAATAAAAATGAATGGTTTATTTTATTGCTTCCACGAGGCACATTATTCTGAAAAGTACCAATGTTGGTATTAATTCTTGTCCACATAAGTACTAGAATTGAATGAAGCAAGTTGGGTTTATTTGCTTAAGTAATAAAAACGTAATATTGTGTTTACATGTGACAGATATAATAATTTTAATTATCTCAGATGCAAGGCCACGAAGAGGTAAATTATGCTACTTTATGTTTCCAACTTTATAAATTCACAACTCATTTCGAAATAAAAAAATAATAATAATAATACTATTTATAAATTGCATATATATTTATTATATCGGCCATACAACGTCCACTACTGAACAAAGGCCTCCCCCATAGATTTCCACAACTGTGTCATCATATTGGGGGGAATTTGCCAGTACTCACCGCGCTTGGCAGGCGGGTTGGTGAGCGCAGAATGGCTACTGTTCCACAGAAAGGACGCTGCTGCCCATCCCTCTGGTGTAGAGTCCCTTAGTCGCCTTTTACGTCCTCCACGGGAGGAGATGGAGTGATGATATATTCTTAATCCGGACACCACACGGATTTATAATATATGTTATATATATACACGAATGAATAAATATAAGTTATCTATATTTCTTTTAAAACAGCAACAATTATACTGATTGATTGCAACCTGTTATAATAATGAGACCTATTATTACTATATGTAATATTTCGATGTTGAGTCCTATGTTAATCAGACCATTTTGAAGTTCGAATTGCTAAAGGTGTAGCAAACATGCCACACACTTTCGATCACAAGACCACAATCCATAAATTAGTAGAGACAACTTTGGGAAGTCTGTGGTTCTTCGATACGCCATTCGGAAAAGTGAAAAGGAAATGAGGCCACGACCAAAAAAAAAATTATAATATCAAAACCACTCAATAAATAAGCAATCAACAAAACTTTTTAGCCTGTCCTAGAAATCTGTAGTTCTTGAAAGCTTGAAAACATATTTTGCACGTAAATATTATAAAACTAATACTACTGGATACCTACTACATTTTTAGAGACAAATTTCTAGATATATCAACAACATAATGCTAGTGTTAGTAACCATATCAGTTCAAAAACTCATATGTCCAGATGGCTTGTAAAAGCGCTTAAAGCTAAAATTATACCTTCCAAAGTTAATGAATATTTATTTGACACATATTACCTACGTTATATGTATAAAGCTTTATAAGTTGATCCAGATTAAGAATAATTTAATGAAGGTCAGTCAATCAATACATTTGGCGATGTCTATGTTATTGAATAGACACCAATAGCGTTTGAATTTTAAATTAATATCGTCGGAAATGCTGGTCGCTACATTATGAAAAATCGATATGATACGTAGCAAAGTACAACGGCGCATATAAATGTAAAGGAATCCGCTTCAAGGGTTCAATTGCTATGTTCGTTTCATTAATCCATTTAAATTCTATACAATTTGTCTCGGTGTAGGTGGTTACATGTGCGTGAATTTGGTTTTTTAATGCTAACGTTAGTTAAAATTGTTTCGAATAGAACCTGCATTACTTTTATATCACGTATAACGATTTTCCTTTTTTTTTGTACTCGGGGAAGTGCTCAAGAAAATCCTCCGCCATAAGGAGGGCGGAGGGGCATGCCGGAATCTTACGGCTATAACCCCATGATGTTCTTCCGTACACCTTGCGTCGGGGTCACTGGAGGTGCGCCGTTATTCGTCCGCGACCCATATCACGATCACCTGCCTACCTAGTTCCATCTGCTTAAACATTAGATTTAGGTACATGAATATCTTATGACCCGGCCTCAACAGAAACAACAGTTTAAAAAGTAAGAGAAAAAGCGTTCAGGCTGCCATTGACCGGGCTTAATGGTGACTATTTGAAATAGTATGGATGACTTTCTCATCGTCGTATACATATCGTATCACCTGTGTGTTCTAAAGACGAGTATCGGGGGCAGATAAATTGTCCTACTTAATTTTTGATCATTTCATATCCGTTTGCTGTATTTTTAGTCAACGAAACTGTGATACCTACTTAGTTTTTAAACAAACAATATTCTGACTTCTGTATCTAGCGTTCATTTTATTCATAAAACCGGTATAAGTATCCGAACTGACGTGTTTGTCATTTGAAGGATGAGAAAGTCATGCATACTATTTCGTATAGACACCTATATAGGGATTACATCGCTCAAATAGAAAAAATAACGTAAGTTTAAAGGATTTTGTTGACTAATCCTTTCGTGCCCTGGCAATGTATGCTATATGGCCATTACAGAAAATTCGTATTCTTTAAAATTATTAATAAATTAGCCCAAATGTTGGAAAAAAAAAGTAAATAGCTAGCAATCAATAGCAGTTTTTAAACTAAATTGAATTTTCTATCTATAACGGCTCAATAAGAAGGCGTGAATTTTACCCCAAAAAAGCGGAGTAACACCTGTAACAATTCGTATTCTTTATTTTCTTATTTATTGAATAATAAAGTATACCCTGTGGGTGCGTTTACAGATGTAAATTCCACACACAGTACAACCCAGACCCGGAACAACTACCTGCAGATCATACAAATATTTGGTCCGTGCGGGAATCGAACCCACGCGACCCGGAGCGCAGCAGCCGACTGTATCAGCCACTGCATCAACCATGCCGTCAAAATTCCCTCCAAAATTACGACTCAATTGTGGAAATCTATGCCTTTGTTCACCAGTGAACGTCCTTTAACTGATATGATGAGGTAAATTTGAGTGATTATAGTGGTTATCGTCAATGAGTTGCTAGCCTCTTCTCCCTGTCGCTTAAGGCTACCAATATGATACCGCTATTACTAATCCGACAGCCAAGACATTCACGACCGAAATTAATAATTAATCTAATCCAAAATCTTTGGATTTAGGATTGATGATTTGTATGAAAGTGTGAATTTAACACAAAAACAGATCAAGTTTTTTGATTTTTGATTCAATTGATTATTAATTTCAGCCGGTAATTGGCACCTAATATCCTTCGTTGTTCAGGTTATGTAGCGGTCATGTAGAACATAGGCTGTGGCTGTGGCGTAAAACGTAAACACATGTTTACGTTTTACGTTACATTCGACGGCACGGTTGGTGCGGTGGCTGATACAGTCGGCTGCTGAGCTCCGGGTACCCGTATGTGGAATTTGTGTCTGTAAATGCATCCACAACACAGAAGAAATCCTAGTGTGGGGCACTATAATTATATGAATAATTCATTTTTCAATAAACAATGACCGTAAGCAAACATTTAGGTACCGGTGTTTAGGAATTAAAGAAAATAATCGGAGTTTCACTTGTGTTGGGTAAATATACACGGGTTCCGAATCAAAGAATTGTAACCAGCTTGCCAGCGAGCAATGTGCCTCGCCCATTGCCACTTCAGCTTACTAATCCTTTCAGCTAACGGCTCGATTAGCATTATCCAATTAGATGTAGGAACTGTATTCAATTGCTCTGTACATAGGTTGTATACGTTTTTATAATTTATATTTCGAACTTTTGCTTAAACACCAGTAAAAATTACACGATTTATATTTAAGTCGATTTACACCTAAGTTTCGAATTCTTGACAAAATAAAATTAACACTCACCACTTCCTAACATTTTTTTTCAATCTAGAAGAATATCACATAAATCGAAAGGTGTAGAAATAAAGATGCTAGCCCTAAGTCCGTGACATTTTGATCATCCGATGCAAATCGTTAAATAGATTAGACCATTAGATTTATAAAATAAATCCCATGAAATGGGATATTATCATTCATAATCATCATTGCAGCCGAATCAAGTCTACTGCTGGACACAGGCTCCCCAAAGATCGCCATAATGACGTCTAGGTGTGTTGTGTGTTTGCCATAATCTTCACACTTGGCAGACGAGTTGGCGATCGCAGTCTGAGTTGTTAATGTACTCGAAGGATACTGCAGCCCATCCTGCGACTAATCCCTTTGTCACCGTTTACGACACCCACGGGATGAGATTGGTTGGTGTAATTCATAGCCGGCGCCACACGGCTAATGGGAAACATCCGATCTAATTTGTGATCATTTTAAGAATGATAGTCTATCATGAATTATATATATCTCACACAGAATTTTTACACGCGCCACTGTCAATAAGTTACACGAGATATTGCGTTCGTTGAAAGTGTATCGTAACGAAACTCGATCCATTTAACGCCAGAATTCAATTTAAGAGGGGAAATGTTATCTTGAGTGTCGCGTGTCAAACGAAGGATATCACTCTACTTAAGGGCCGGACATATTTCATGTTTTTTAACAAATAAAAAGGTAAAATGAGTTTTCCATTAATTATGGCTCCTGGCGAACTTCTTATTTTCGAGCGATGTTGCACTATTATCCGTGTGGTGTCCGGATTACGAAAATAGAACCACTCCATCTCCTCCCGTGGATGTTGTAAAAGGCGACTAAGGGAGAGTCCCCTCAGAAACCAGAGGGACGGGCAGCAGCGTCCCTTTCGTGGAACAGTCGCCATACTGTGCTCACCAATCCGCCTGTCGACCTGCACGAATTCTGCAATGCGAACTTGCATATGAATATTTACCTGATGCCAATTGTATAATTGAAAATAAGTTTTGAAGAGAATAATATCATCATAATCGCATCAGCCAAAGCACGTCCACTGCTAGGTACTCACCTACTGGCAAGTTCCCCCCAAAATGACGAGACCGTTATGGAAATATGTAGGCCCAGCCTCTGTTCAGCAGTGGACGTGCTTTGGCTGATGCGATGATATTGCATTGTATAATACAACTGTATAAATTTATTCGGCATTTAATTTATTTTAATACAATTTATGCAACGGAAATAAGTTTCGAACGTGTAATTCGATGCATACGATACCATATTATGCCCTGTTCACAAATAATACAACATGTGTCATATATCTTTATAATTGTAACTATAAATGAAAAAGATGAAATTTTCCGTTTTTTCAAAGGCATCACGCAGCAATTAGTTATTAAAAACTTACTCTCTTCAAAGCTGTGTGGTGTCCGGACTAATAAGCACCACTCCATCTCCTCCCGTGGCGGTCATAAAAGTCGACTAAGGGACTCTTAACCGAGGGGTGGGCAGCAACATCCCTTTTGTTGAACAGTAGCCATTCTGAGCTCACCAACCCGCCTACCAAGCGTGGTGAGTATCGGAAAATTCCCCAAAACCACTTTTATGAGGGAGACTTTTGTTCAGCAGTGGACGTCCTCTGGCTGATATGATGATGATATTATTCTCTTCAAAACATATTTTCAATTACACAATTGGCATCAGGTAAATATTCATATGCAAGTTCGCATTGCAGAATTCGTGCAAAAAATCAGATTAAACTTAATTATGTTGTTGGCGGGCGGATTGGTAACCGCAGCATGCTGTTAGCACACGGGGGGATGCTGTTGCTCGTCCTCTTGATATCAACCCTTAGTCGCCTTTTACGACACCGATGGCCGGAAGGGGGTGGTCTATGATTTGCCGAGAACCACACGGAACATGACAAACATTATTTTATCGATTGTACGACGAGAAACAATAGAAATTATCGGCACTTTATACTGGGCGGGCACTCACAGGTGTGTTTGTCTGTAGTCAAGAATGAAAAAACTGTTGATTTTCTCAGTTATAAAGTCATCTTCATCATCATCATTTCAGCCGAATAAAGTTGGAAACAGGCCTCCCCTATGATCACCACAACGACTGGTAAGGGTATGTTATGTGGTCATTAGGGGTTTTATAAAATACGTTGCAGATATCGTTTTACGTAGTACTGATAACGAGCTTTATTTAAAATAGCTAGGTATATGCAACGTTCAAACCTAATGGGTGTTATGTTTCATTGAAACGTTAGCATTATTATTAATACCTTAGTGAAATGTGTGGCATTGAAACGCTTTGCAATAACATTAGTAAGCGTTTTTATTATAAAGTGTTACGCTGATGTCGCTACGAGTATAAAGCCAGCTTTATAGCAGCGTAACCAGCCATGCCTCGCCGCTGTATCACTTCGTGCCAAACCATGCCAAGTTAAGCTAAGCTAAGCCAAGCGAAGCCAAGCCGTGCCAAGCTGCGACATTTAAAGCGCGCCATAACAGTCGGTCGGGCCCGCCATTAATTGTTGTGGACGTACTTACGTCACGTCCTACCCACTTTCACTTACCACCTAATAAAAGTGATAAATACATCGAAGAGCTCATTTTTACATTAATTTTGTTGTTGTCAGGATAAATCGTAACTCCGTTCAAATAAATGTAAATCGGATGTTTTATTTGTGTTTGGATTTACCACCATCGTTATATTTATTATTGCTTATTGAGATACGGCATTGTACCAGCCTTGAGGCTAATGATACCTCTTACGATGTTTAACTGCCGATGTTAGTCTTATAAATCCCTTTTCTTGTTGGACAAATAGCAACCACGAACAACGATTGCCTTTCGAGATTAAACTAAAGCGTAGTTTAATCAGCTGGGGTCGTATCTTGGATGAGTCACCATGCCTTCTACATAAATGAAGACAAGAAAGGAAGGAAGGAGACATAAAGAGCATGGATGTTGCGGATCCTGGTTGTCATATGAACTGGTCTAACGTAAGGATACCGGTATACCTACCCCAGTAATACGGTTGCGGAGGTCAGTTATCATATCAGCCGAGGGACGATAGATTTCTACAAAGACTGGTTACATGCCGCCCGCATCCAACGAATTCTAGCGACCTTTACCAGGTCGTCTGTCATCTCGTTGGAAACCGTCCCACGCTACATAGTTCCCACTCTAGAATCTATCGGTCTCAACGGCAAGCAATTATATGAGCTACGTGCCTCGCCAATTGCCACTTCAGCTTACTTTCATTGAATGGATCATCTCATTTAAACAAATGCAGAGCTCGCTGAGTAACGTCTAGCTTTTTTATTAGACCTATAGTGAGATACCACGACTCTGTGCCATTGTCATCACTCAGCAGCCGCTAATGGCCTCTTCTCCCATGTTAGTACCCCAGCCGCTGTATGATGTGATGTCTCATCAACCTTTTTAGCAGGCTTTTTTACTCAGGCGATCATAGGCAGGATTGGATAAGCCTGTCTCACAAACGAAGATAATGGTGGCTGCAGGGCAAGTTAGCGTTCAGGGACATGGTGTAGTAAGAAATAGTGTTATTATGCATGCTGAAACAGTATATAGTTTGTCGCGAGCGCCTGTGATCGTCTAGAACTATCCCTAGGCATAAACGCATAGTACGTTTTAGACCGTGGTCGTTGAACAATCTGACCAAGATGCGGTCTACCATACGGCCAGGTCGTGATGCGATTATTTGACTGAACCTGCATTCATCGTGCAGAGCTCGTTCAGAATGGATAAAGAATTCGCGTGTATATATTGTTATTTGCGGCGGAGAAGACTTCCTAGAAAAAGGCGTTATTGGATACACCCCTTGTTTACTCATGCACTGTTCGCGTAGCACTGCCGGGGCAGGCCGCACGAGCAGTGTGCGGCCGCTCATAATAAAGTACCTACACAAAGTTTGGCCGCAACGAATAGTCGGACGGCATGTCGTGCAGTCAGTTGGTCGTTGCAGCCAAATGCGCGATGCGTTGATCCATGATCATGGCCGCGTAGTGCGCGAGGTCCCTTACCGTTCTACGGTGTGACGCTACAGCGATGGTCGATCGATCGAATGAAATACGTTTCGAAACTGCTACTTGTCTCGATCGACTTTTGACTTTTGAAACAAGTTTCCTTGGCCAGAGCGGAATGCAACGCGTGCAATTCAGGTTAATTACTTAAATTAATGATATTAATGTGACTACAGTTAAAATATACAAATCTCACATACAAAAAAAAATCCGTTTAATACGGGAATCCGTGACACATTGTGCAGAAAATTAATCGTTAAACTACTGCGCCCTAAACTTTGAGGGACGCGTATAACCAATGGACGTTAAAGTTTGACCAACATGGACAATTGTGCGACCAAGGCGTTGAATTGAAGATTTATCCATTACGCTTGAAGTATTCCAAAATTTTAGTAAACATAATATGTAAGTAGTACCTAAACCTAAAAAACCAATATAGTCACCTTCGCCCCCGCTTATATCTGAGCTAAATTCGTAAATAAACACGACATTCGAATCAAAATCATTACCTACTCACAAACTCAAGTCGCCAAACTCAGACTACTTTACACTTATCTAAAATCTAAGTGCTAGTGTTAGTTCTCAATTTCAAAATCTTTTTCAAAAACCTATTTTACAATTGACGACCCGATTGGCTTAGTGGCTGAACACTTAGCTTTCTGCACTACAGATTGCGAGTTCGATCCCTACACGTTACAAATATTTGCCCACACATGGTTTTCCGGCTATGAGCGCCTATGTGAGATTCATATTCGTATTTCGTATTTGGGATACAGAAGAAATCCTAATGTGGGCAAACAATATTTTTTTAAAGGAAACTGTAATAATTGTATAGTTTCGATGCTGTCGTGGTGGCCTAGAGGTTTACGGAATCGTTTTTTAAGCACCAGGTTCGTGGGACCAAAACTTTATAGTTAACTAGCTGGGACCCGCGGTTTCACCCGCGTTTTATTTAAAAGAAACTTAGAGTACTTCGACATAGACACTTGACATAGAATATATATATTAGATTTAAAGGGTTTTTATATTTTGTGCGGAACCCTAATGATTTTTCTAAAATAAAAGTAGCCTAAGTTATTCCTTATAACATCAGCTATCTGCCAGTGAAAGTCCCGTCAAAATCTGTCCAGCCGTTTCGGAGATTACCCGGAACAAACAGACAGACAGACAGACAGACAAAAAAATTAAAAATTGTTTTTTTGTTATAGGTACCGTATATACTTTCACATGCATTCAGTAAAAAGCTGTTATTTTGACATTACAAACAGACACTTAAATTTTATTTATTTGTATAGATTTAAGACACAACTGAATTTAGGTGAAGGCAAACATCGCACGGAAACCTGGGTGGAATGGTCTGTAATCTCCAACATGCAGTGAGCAAGCGGGATGACCAATGCTACAGGCCTTCACTGTATGAGACTCTTCTCATACAGAGGCCTCTACCTATTTCCTGCAGTGGGATAGTTGTGTACATAAAATAATCTAGTTTTTAGAGATATGACGTACTTTACTATAATTTATTTGGTTCTTGATAAATGATTTTTGTTTCTGAGAATCAACATGAAATTCTCGTTTACGAAATAAAATGTTTTTACTATATAAAAAATAAAGGATTACTACGGAACCCTCCATTATATGCGACCGAACACGTGCTTCGTCATATCAGCCGTCCTTAGGCTCCACTGCTGAAAAATGGTTGACCATGCTCAATGCGCTCGTGGAGACCAGCCCAGGTTTGGATTTGTTTGCTAATTAATGGAAGACGATAATACTGGAATGTTTGCGGTTTTGTGAGCGGACAGAATGAATGATTAGTTTAATTTAGTGTTCATGGCTAATCGCTGTACTAAACATATATAATAAATAAATAAGATAAATGGCATCCACTGATTTCCACAACGACCGGATACATGCCGTCTACCGTTTGTGTCATGCTGCATGCGGTTACATTATGTCGTCAATTTGGGGTGAATATGCCAGTACTCACCATGCTTGGCAGGTAGGTTGGTGAGCGTAGAATGGCTGCTGTTCCGCAGAAAAGACACTACTGCCCTCTGGTGTAGTCTCCTTTCACGACATCCACGGGAGATGGGGTGGTGCGATATGTTTAATCCTGCCACCACAAGGACAGGTCAAACGGGTTAGTCAAGAACATATTCATACTTAAATGTTCATAATAAACTTATTATGAAAATTAAAATATGAAGGTAGATGGTATATAATTCGCCGAAATGTGCGCAGCACAGCACAACGCAGAGGGAAGCTTCGGGGGATTCTTTACAAACCCCCCAGGGAGAGTGACCGCTTTACAGTCACCCTCTCCGAAATGTGTGGGCGGCTCTAATGTGTTCATACGAAGACCTGGAGCCCCCCTTAGGTGCCGAAGATGACCGACTCAGTGGTTTTATCCGGTAAGAGTCCCCTTCATTCTCTCCCCGGGACGGAGGAAGGAAATTCATGTAGAATCCAATGAGTCCAGTAAAAAAAAAGGTGGTACCTACCTAACATGTATTTAATTTAATAACGCTAATTTGAAATAACGTTATAATTAGAACCGCATACTAGCCGCTGATATATAATTCTTTCAACGTTTTTCAGATCACAAAGTAGACCCGTGTCATTAGGAATATGTAAATGAAATAAGTTACGTTTAACAAACAAAAAACCAACACAGAGCAATTTATTTAAAGAGACGAAGAGAAGACTATATACAGGGGCATTATAAAGTTCTCTTTCATATCTTGAAGCTGTTAGTTGTCAGACAAAACACAATTGCAAGATAATTTTAAATCGTCCCTTGTGTGTTATTTAAAAATCTAAAATATTCTTTATAAAATATTAGGGCCTATTAAAACTGGCTGATGTAGTTTATATCACTTCTACTAACTATGAAGATCGTTATTTTTACTACAAACAAAATTATATTTTGATCTGAATTATATAGTAGTTAGTTTTTAAACAGATACTAAACGATACAGAAACTAGTATTAGAACTGAAAATATAAACTCGTTTAAACGTGAACGCCTGCAACCAGCGCCGAGACATTGGGAACTCAAAACAAATGAAAAACATATTAGGTAAATATCCCGTTTTCAGTTCTAATAATTATTTCAATTATGTCCACTGCTCTGATAGATAATTACAAAGATCGGACTAACTTACCTAGTGACGTCCGATCCTCAATTATGTGAAGTAATCTCGTCCTCATTTAGTACTATGTAGTTTGCACCTTGCCCTTGCACAACTCACTGCATCACAATTTTAAAGATGAACACTTTCATCAAAATTTTTAATATAGTCTGTGGTTCCTACGCGCTCTTTCGCTATCTGTAATGTACATGTCATTAATTCAAAGCATAAGAACACAACTTTCAGCAGGGATCTAGATTGCAATTTTATAGAATTCTAGATTTATTTGGGATGGGTTGGGACTCGATGAGGACGAGATTACTTCACATAATTGAGGATCGGACGTCACTAGGTAAGTTAGTCCGATCTTTGTAATTATGTTCCGTAATCTCGTCCTCATTTAGTACTATGTAGATGTTCAAAGAAGAAAGTTGTGTTAGTAATCAACCTTGTTTATTCGTTAATAAACATTATTACAATTTATTATAATTATTTATGAACCTCAGTCTTGTGTCCTCTAAGACTTATAGTAGATGAACAGGTATAAAAAAATACGTTTCGCATTATTCATATAAAAATAAACTTGGCGGAAGCACTGCCGTACTCCCAAAAGTGCAATTCTTTGCATTTCTAATGTATATGATTATATGGTGTACTTATAATACCTATTCATCACATAAGTTGGTTCTTATTTTAGTTTGTGTTTATTATTTATTTAAGAAATATCCATATAGAACACATAGCTTGAGCCATTGGGATCATAAATAAACATTTGGCCTCTTGCAAAACCAAGCCAATTTGAGGCGTTTCTTGTTTTTGTGTAGTATGCTGTAGATTTACTAGTATCCAATCCATTATTAGTTAAAAACTTACTTCAACCATCTGCTTAATAGATGCGGTGGAGGCGCCGTAATAAGGCTTCCTTAATGTAATAATTATGTATTACAGTTCGTCCTTTATTTTATTAACATCTAAATAACAAAGTAAGGTTGTTGCAGGACAAATATTAATGGCAATTATCTTTAAAATACTTGGTAAGAAATGCTAGTATTAAAAAGGTTAAGATCAACAAAAGCTAGATGTTTTAACCATTTTGTAATTTTTATGTTGATATTATCTACTTTAACGGTAATTTTATCTATACAAATCAGCAACAAGGTTTGATCCTGTGTTTGGGTAATTCCACACAGGCTTTCATTGGGAAACATATTCAACAATAATTATTCTTAATGTTAAAGTCACATACAACATAATACTTAGGGTTTGTTGCCCTACCTTTAAATATTTGCTTAAAGAACTTTGTTCTTCTCTCATCTCTACTCAAGTGCGATCCTAAGAGTAGGAAGAGAAAAATGAAAATAAAAATTGTTAACCTCAGTGTTGAGTGAGCTATAGGAAAAACTTTAATTATTAATTAAACTTAGATGCTAAGAATAATATAACCAGGGGATGCACATCATAACTTTTACAGTTGGGGATTCACTGATTATTGCAGATTAATATTGCCATCCTGTTTTGTTCTATAACGAAGCTAACATTTTGTCCATTGAAGAGGATGGTATACTTCTTAGAAACGCGCTCTCCTGAAAATGTGGTGGCAATCAGTGTTAGAATCCTGTGTAAAGGATTGTGATTCCCTGGAAGGATACGACAGTAAGTCACGACTAGGTCGCAGTATATTGTATGTATATAGACATCTTTTTTTTTTTTTTTTTTTTTATATATATACTAGGTCGCAGAATAATATATGTATATTCACATCTTTTAATTTTTATTATATATATATATATATATATATATATATATATATACACATATATACATATATCTTACTATACACCCATATATATATATAATTACAATGCTCTGTTTTTATTTTCCGAAAAAATAAAAATCTACTTATGAGTGCAAATGGAGGGAACACAGAAGAATGTCCCATGCCATTCAAGAGTAGAGGCATCTATGGTGTATCTAGGTCAGGAACCCATGATACATAGTTGATGCAATTAGCAATACATCCATTTGCAAACATGATTCTATCGTTCACCAAGATTAGCTATAAGTGGTTCAAAGGCTACGGCCACATAGTTCCATTTCAATTTCCGACTGAAACACCTTCATTTTTTATTAGCAATGGCATTCTACACATATAATATAGAATAGAAATAGAAAACATTTATTCGGCAAAGAACATATTAGACAGTGCATAAAATGAAATGAAAGCTACAATATACATTATTAAGTGCGCAGGTGTGCTGTCGAACATGCCTGTTCCAAACCACTACAAAACCACCACAGCTTCTTTGCCATTGAAGTGTGTGCCCATATCTTATTAATATAGGTTATGGTTCTTATCTATTCCAAGTGAAATATTTATTACCTTGTTTTATTTCAGAAGCAACTGGTTTCTGTGCATATAAGTGTAGGTTAATTCATTTAGTTTTAATTCCTTTCAATATAGGAGGCCAACATTTAAGTATGTGCAAATGTATCCTATATACATAAGATTGCACTATTACTTTTTCAGGGCTACTGTTGTAAGATTTTTCCATGACATTGGTAGGTATAAAGTCAAATGTATTCTATAGCTGGGCCATGCACAATGTTAAGCTATGTTGAAACAAGGACATTTTATGGTTGAGATAATTATTATTTTGCACCCGTTTATGGTTTCTCTAGAATTTAGAAATAAAATATTATCTTCTTCTGGGAGAGCAAGATAGAAAAAATTGCATGGAATCTAATATGGGTCCCAAATTCTGCTATTTTTGTTTAGCATTTAGGCATATTTTCTTTGATATGAAAACACCAAGATTTTCTAAGAAATTTTAGTTGGTAAACACATTTAGTTTACACTTTTCATAGGAGTCAGTAAGACAAGAATTATTATTAATAACCGATGCAATGATCTCATGTAAAAATTAGCGGTTTCATGATCTAGGTAAAATCATATGGTGCTGTACTAAGCCTGAAGGGATGGCATGTAAATTCATACAAATAATCTGGAAATAGGGAACATGAGTGTTTCCTATCAGATTCCCTTATTGACAGTACAATATGCATTTTTTTAAATCATACAAAAAATTTGTTGCAACAACTTTTAAAATCTTTTCTCATTTTGATAAAAATTTACTCAGTTTCTGAGTAACCTGGTTATTTAATGGAGCAGTAGTTTGTACAGGAACATTAGTGAAAGGTATAGTATAACCTTTTAACCATTTGTGTATGGTATGACTTTTAGTGATACCTAGTATCGCAGTAGTAGGAAAAGTATTTCAGTTGATTGGTATGTACCTTATTCATCATTGATCAGGATCCAGGTTAGGGCCTCAGCAACAGGGATAGTGGTGTCTCCGCCAGAATATCACGAAAAACACCAACAATTTATTCACATAGTATGTTGTTGGACTCGACATGGTTTTGCCCGCTTGGAAAGACATTTATAGTTGTTGTGCTCCCCCTTTTAGTTTCAAGTTTTCGGGGATTCTGATAGGTTCTGACCTTCACTGGGAGTATTCTTTCATTCTCACCCAGATTTTGAACAACTTTAATGGTATTTACTTTATCCTATAGTTTGTCCCCAAACAGGTATTATGAGATTGCAGGCTTCTCTGATATCAATTTATCAATGATGTGCAGGCTATAACTTCATACAATAAGTTGCATAGCAATCCAGTTGAATCACTGATTCCGAAATGTGATTTTCATCTCATTGTTTACAATCATGTTGTTGAAAATCTTTTCAAGGGTTGAGATAGTACTAAGTGTCTCATAATAGCATTGATTTGACTTTTGCATAAATGCTTGTATGCTTTATTTATAGGGCCATGTTTCTTGATTATAGTGAATCTAGTTTCTTAAGGCCATTCTGCATGATTAGTCGTTTTTTTTTTTTTTTTTTGTATATTGCGTGTTATTCCTACTGAATTATCTCAGAGGTGAGCACTATTTTTGCAAGCCTGCCCCCCTCCTTTCTTTAATCTGATTTCATCACTAGGTGAGACACTATATTTGTAGCCACTTATGATAGGTGACGGAAACGTGTTTGCACCTGGTTCATTAGAGCTTGACTGCATCAGCTCCGCTGAATGATGTAATAGTAATGAAAAACATTGTCCTTGTCCGTGTGGTAGACTACCTCGGCTTCGACTGAAGAGGTCTTCGTAATCATCTAAGCTCCTGACTGCAAATCCAAGGCTAACCCCTCGTGAAAGCTCTAAGGATGCATCAAACAGCGTTTTATCTTGCTAATAAAAGATACTTAACTGGCTAGCCTCTCGTGGAAGCTCTCTCGTTCTTCGCTTGTAAACGAATACTGCACCGGCTTACCTCTCGTGAAAGCTCTATTGGTGGTGTCGTTTATTTTTAAATTAAGGCACTATTGACCTGTGCTCTTCCTTGTAAACGAATAACCCCCACCGGCTGACCTCTCGTGAAAGCTCTATTGGTGGTGTCGTTTATTTTTAAATTAAGGCACTGTTGACCTGTGCTCTTCCTTGTAAACGAATAACCCCCACCGGCTGACCTCTCGTGAAAGCTCTATTGGTGGTGTCGTTTATTTTTAAATTAAGGCACTGTTGACCTGTGCTCTTCCTTGTAAACGAATAACCCCCACCGGCTGACCTCTCGTGAAAGCTCTATTGGTGGTGTCGTTTATTTTTAAAATAAGGCACTATAAACTTGTCACCGTTGACCTGTCTTCTTTTTTGTAAACGAATAACCCCCACCGGCTGACCTCTCGTGAAAGCTCTATTGGTGGTGTCGTTTAGATTTACGTGCATATAGTGTATATTGCTGCGACACTGCGGATCCATCTCCTGTGAAACATGTAGTTAGTAACTTACCGATACGGTCGTGTAGACTCCCACTTTTTTTGGGCTCCCACAATCGATTATTTAGCTTTTCTATTGCCTCATCCTTACTCCTTTGCCAGTGTTTCCCCATTTTTGAAGAAAAAGGAGGATAATTGGAAGATTTTCTTGAGTTGCGTATACAGCGAGCAGCACAAAAAAGTACAATGACATGTACATTACAGATAGCGAAAGAGCGCGTAGGAACCACAGACTATATTAAAATTTTTGATGAAAGTGTTCATCTTTAAAATTGTGATGCAGTGAGTTGTGCAAGGGCAAGGTGCAAACTACATAGTACTAAATGAGGACGAGATTACGGAACATAATTTAACTTCATATCCAAAGTAGATGTATTATATCATCATCATTATATCAGCCTAAAAACCTCCTCTGCTGAACAAGACGACGGGTTAAATGTCATGTGTCATTTTGGGGGGAATTTTCCAGTACTCGCCACGCTTGGCGGGTTGGTGAGCGGAGAATGACTACTGTTTCACAGAAGGGACGCTGCTGGTCCAAGGTTTAGACTCCCTTAGTCACCTTTTACGACATCCACGGAGATGCGAGTGGTAATATATTCTTATACCGGGACACCACACGGATAGATGGATTATATAGGGTCCTACAAAAATAGTGAACTATATTTTAAGAGGACAATTAATCGGTTATAGGGATCGCGTTTATTACAAAATTAGTTGTAATTACAATGACAGAAACAAGTTTACTTCTTTTGCCGTATTTAAAAAAGAAAACATTTGCTATTTAAGCACTTAAAAAACCTTTTTTACTATTTTACTACAGCGGTCAGCTGCTCGTGTTCTTAATCTGTGTGCGTATTCGTATTAAAATTGAGAAAACAAAAAAGTCTTCTCCAGTAGCAACATTATTCAATATAAACTAAACTATGCAGTGCTGTGCTTCTTATTCAGTGCACACCGGTACCGAGGCATTAGAAAGGAGAGTCAAAAAAATTACCCAGTTTTTGGGTTAGTATGCCAAAACAAGTTTATTTATTGTTTATTATCATAAAAAATAAGTTACTTTTAAATACATCATCAAAAATATAATTGAACAATATTCTATTTCAAATATAACACAACTATAATTTCAAATTCTTATAGAGTACTGCAGACTAGTACATTAAAAACACGTGCCATATATTCAGAACGCGTAAACTGATACATGTTACAATTACATTAATAATTTAAAAATAAATATAAGAAGATTTTTATCAATATTAAGTTACTAATACATAAAAAATCCTTAAACGGACTTAGAAAAAAATTTTTTTTCTTTCTAGACAGCTTTCTGAGCCCTTTTACCACGGTATTAGAACTCAGGAGCAGTCTGCTGAAAAGGACCCTATTAGTTACAGTTCTGAACATTATCCGGGTATGTCGTAACTGGGATGACTATTACTAACTACTATTTTTGAATTTGTCTAGACCAGTGATAAGGTCTAGATAAATTCAAAAATACAATTCTTTGATTAAATGAACGAATGCGGAAAGTATTGTATGCGTAGCAATTTGCTACGAAGGTGTCACTTTAGCGTAGCAGGCAAATTATTCAAAATGGAGGATCAACGAGGATCGAGTTTCAGTGAATCTACAAAATGGGAGGTTTCGTCTTCATCTTATCTCATTAACTGGCCTTAAAACGGCACATTACTTAGTCGCTTTGAGAATCACGACTTGCTATTACAATGCGGCATACTTTATTTTGATAAACAATTAAAAGTCTAGTGTCTCGCAACCGGCGGTTTAAGCCATAACAATGATACGTGACGTAAAACAGCGTTAAAATGGCACTAAAATTCTAGCCGTATTCTAATAAAAAAAATAACAAAGAGTCGGTTTGCAAAACTGCGCCGTTTTCTAATACGGTTATCTCGTGTTCAGACGGACTGTTGTTGCGATACGTTCTACAAAGCGACGCTCAATATTTTGCTGTATTGTTTACAGGTAACAACGTAGGTTGACAATGACAACCAACCCGACTCGGACAATTTAGGTTAGAAAGTTAAGGCGGAAGCAGAGCCTGAGGACCTCTTTCCTTGCCCTTCGTGGTAATTTTGTTTTTATCCTCAAAAGACCTGCCTGATTGGTTAGATGGTTGTTTCTGCATGTTTCTACATACGGCGGCGCTACTAGCGTTGATAAAAGCGCCCTACCGCGCTTAGTTGTATGCCGGCGGCACATTACTTAGCCGCTTTGAGAATCACGACTTGCTATTACAATGCGGCGTACTTTATTTCAGGCGAGTTGTAATTCGTCTAAACACGAGATAGCTGACAACAGTGCTGTTTTGCAAACCAACTAGCCGTTGGGTAATACGAAGTATTATACAATACGGCTGCGACATCAACACTTTCGACGAAGAAATGGGAAGGAAATTCATTAGCAATGTGCATTTAATTTAGATTTATAAAGTAGGGACATAGTGGATGGCTATAATGAGAACTAATTTCATAGAATCGTCGCATGACTTTATTATTTTTGACACACCTGTGGTAGATTTAATTCGGATATTTTAATATTATAAACACTTAAGTTTTGTTGCAACTCGTATTCTGCCTGTTTAATGATTGGGCAGGCAAATATATTTACTGACCAACTCGATCACATTGGTAGTCTGATAAACAGACCAATTTATCCTTCTGGTGCCTACAATAATAAAGCCGTGCAATTCTAAATACTCGGTATTAAATACTGCAAGTACTTTCGACTTCGCCTTTACAGATATTGGCACACAAAACATTACTACTAATACTGCCATAATATTGATCCTTTGAAAATATCCGAATAAGGTTTACAATCAGTAAGTCTTTATCGGGCGTTATGTTGTGCTCGTGACATCCCTGACACGGATACCTAAGTACGTACGCTACGTACTGAGGACCACACTACTGTTGTCAGTACCCCTAGTACGAGTTTCTTTTAACTATTGAAACGTAATAGTAAACTACACGTTTACGGCGTTTGCCACGCTGATTGGCTGAACAGTTTAAAGCGGGCCAATCGCTGCGCCGATCGCGGCAAACATGTAGTTAACTATTACGTTTCCATAGTTATAAGAAACTCGTACTAGGGGTACTGAACAGAAAACTCAGTTTACTGTAAACTGCGCAATGCAACAGGGTTAACACTTTAATGAAAACATCTTCAGAAACTGTTTTGTGAAAAGTCTGTTTGCTTTTAGGTTAGTATAATGTACAGGATCTTTCAACCGGAGATTTAATTCTAAATACAGAGAAATAACGATTTATGCGAAAAGCCTTTGTTACAGACAATTTGGCATAGAGGTAGATGGCAATCTCTATGCAATTTTTCATAAGAATCAATTTGGCATAGAAATAGATGGCAACCTCTATGCTAATTTTCATTAGAATCCGTGCAACTGTTTGACCGAGACAGATTCCCAAACACACAAACATTCACATTTATAATGGAATTAAATATAAGTACCACCATATTTAGTAAATGGCCACCAAACCTTAGCAACTAAATGTTCTGTTACTACTTAAATCAAAAATACTCATTACACATCAAATCGAGTCGGAACAATGATTATAACAGTAGGTTAAGGTGCTTTCTCCGAGATGAGCCAATAGGCGTGGCGCCAGGGGCGGCTCCCTTACGTGCCGAAGATAACCGCTCCAGTGGTTTTAGCCGGTAGGAGTCCGGCATACCCCTTCGTCCTTCCCCGGGGCGAAGGAAGTTCATGAAGAATTTCCACTGGGCACCAATAAAAAAAAAGGTTAAGGTGCTTGGTGGAGGTGGTTTGAAATTAACTTTTTCGGTTAAATTTTGGCGGACATTTATAATTTTTGGCAATCAAAAGTTTTTTTTGGTGGTGTGTTAAACATCAGCCATTTATAATTATAGTAACCCCTCAGTTTCGAAAAACAAATTTCAATTGCCTTGCATTCCAAATATTCCAATAGTTAACAAACCACGAGTGCGTCTGGTGGCCGGATTATGAATTAAGCACCACTCCATCTCCTCCCATAATGCTGTTAAAGGCGACTAAGGGACTTTGAATCAGAGGGATGGGCAGCAGCGTCCCTTCTGTGCAACAACGCTCACTAACCCGCCTGCCAAGCGGCATTTCACCCCAAAATGACAACACAGGGCATGTAACCGGTCGTCTATCCGGGAGGCCTCTGTTCAGCAGTAGACGTCTTTTGGCTGATATGATGATGATAATGATAACGAACCAGCGGAGGTACTTACTTTGCATTGACGGAATTCATCAATTAGAAATCATTACTACTAGTAATGAACGATGAAGGACACAGCTTTAATTTTATGGTATGTGATAATGATTACAGTATAGAATGGATTATGAATTATGAATAGTAGGTACGTCATTCGACAACCAAAATTAAATGCACTCCGATTCTGTAATCATAAATTAGTCGTGTTTTTTCTCATTGCAATACCTAGATCTAGTTCATTGTAGCTTCCTTCTCATACAATAGTCATACACCACCGAGGACAATACGTGACTGTATCTCTAAAATACATCCACGTAGAGACCCCGGTTAGTGCCACATTACATTTTAACATAACCAACATAGAAATATGTTATTGTCGTATGAAAATAAGTACCGAGATATCACGACATAGGTGCCTATCACCACATCACATCGTAAACGTCCACTGCGAAACATGGGCTTCCCAATCAAAACAGGGGATATTGCCATAATCACCACGCTTAGCAAGCGGATTAGTGATCGCAGTATGTTGTTATTAGCACACAGGACACACACACACATCTACTCATTCTCCCGACATTAACCCTTAGTCGGCTTTTACAACCAACGGCCGCTGAGGGGTCTTTTCTTTTCCGAGACCACACGCGGTACATATATTACGTATATGGATAAATGGTTAGACCAGACATTTTTTATAGAAAGCAGTACCTATCCAGATGTTTAACAGTCGTAACATAAACTGAAATATACTACTTTATTAATACATATGTTAAATAAACTAGATAAGCAAAGCTAACCGGAGAAACAGGTTTCGACGAAAATTCCGTTTTTTAAGCTCATAGATACCTAATATATTTTATACCTGCGTAAATTAATCGATGCGATACCGCATTTGAAAAATGTGTGACCCTTACCCAGTCTTCAACCGTAGACAAATTTAAACTTCATTGTAACTTGCGTACGATTTGAATCACGCCGAGCGGCCGAAATATTTATATACTTTATCAAACAAAGAACAGTCATAATATGGTCTCGAAAAACTTATCATATTCGCATTATAATATCACTAGGAGGCCTACAAAACCATTTTTACTGGATTGAGATGCTCACAATCAGTTGTACTCATTAATCGGTAAATGATCAGTGAGATTAAGCAACCCACGGCGCGGTCAGTCTATGGATGGGTCACAGCAAAGTGGTATATAAACGATTAGTTCAAAGTTCAAGTTCTCCGTGCTTCGGGGTGCACGTAAATAATCTGTCCCTGTGGTTTATTAGACGGCAGTCGGTTAGCTAAGTCGGAGGCCTTTGGGCGGACAACTGTAACGCAAGGCTGGCCACGAAACCAAACAAAAGAAGACTGAATTGAATCGAGCGTTGAACTCTCGATTCGTGAATGATAAGACAGTATCGCTACCTATCCGATAATACACGTAATTATCATTGTGGAACATTCACAGCACTAACCACATTGAAACGGATATTTCAATTGAATACCATATTATACAGAAGCATGAAGCGTGAAACAATCAGATGCAGTGTATTATAAACACGGGGTAGTCTGATGTTCAAGCCTTGAACTACTACATACAAGCTATTCAGTAGGGGACATATATTGTTGGTATCAGATCCAAATTTATGTAACGATAACAGGTTTTGAAAGTGTGTCATTAAATTAACTTCGTCTCGTAATACGACGGTGCGCAAAAGGAATATTTAAGATATTTTTATGTTCTGGGTCGCGTCGACATATATCGATATATATATACATTTTTAAATCGTCACGCGTCTGTCGAATTTCTCATACAGAGTTAAAAAGAGCCGCCTTAGCATTGCCCTTCCGAATTATGATCGAAAGATATTTCTAAGTTAATTATATTGCCGGCAACTGTTTTAACCAACTTCTTCAGAAAGTTCTCTGTTTCACACGTATGTTTGTATATGCGCGATTTTTTCGGCGACTACAAGTTAGGTATAGTAAAATTATTGGTATGAGATACTGAACATTTAGAAAAGAAATATATTTTTTTTAATCCTGAAGCTTGAAAATGACTTGAAAACTTAACATAGATCGGCTGATACAGCGAGATTGTCGAGGGAATTTTCACTAGAAGTAATAAAAAAAAATAGTTGTTCAAAATAGTATTTCAATAATCGACCGAGATACCGCTTCTACATCTGAACACCCTCCAGTCTTCTACAGTATCGATATCTATTTATATAATTTAGGCGAGATTTAAATAAGTATGTAAAATATTAAGGTGCCATACTTATGTACACACAGTTTTATGTTTTATTATGTTCTATTTATGACATCTAAACCCTTTATAACCACAAAAGCACAAATGGATGATTTCCAAATCTTAAACATAATTTTTATTTTAGATATATTACTGATTGGTGACGTCGCCAGAAGTTCTTAATGCTCTTATCTTGGCATGTTATAAATTGCATTACAACTCCATTCACGATTAAAACCAATTACCTGAAGAGATGCGTAAATCAGGGTAAAACGTTTTCGATAACTGTCATGTTGATGTAGCCGTGACATCACGTAATGATTGTTATAACGCACGTGCGAGTGTGCGCATGGCTCAAATACTGATGCGCAAGCGCCGACCGCGCGTAACCCGAGTAAGCTAGTATGTGTACAAACCTTTGACTGTCTTGCAAATAGAAAGGAATGTTTTATTATTTACTTGTGTTTTTCTTTTCGCTATAGCAATCATCAAGCCATCTTCCAAATCGGGAACACTTTAAACCACGGCTAAAATACAATGTTATAATAACATAATATAATTATAAGTTAATATTTCATTAGATTTTATGTTGAGAAAAATAGTCGATAATGGTTCTCTTTTAAACATCAGTGCCAAAGGTAAGATCCAACTTATTAAAAGGAAATATGAGATTTATATGCACCTCGATAATTACGATGAAAGATGTTAATTTATGGCTTGAGGCCACTGATGAATATTTAAATCCATTTCATATAGTTTGTTAAGTAAGCTAAATTCTTATTAAGTTTTTTTTGTACAAGACTAGTCAATCGCCTGTTAGTAAGCGTCACAACTGTACATTACAATTGTAATGCTACCGAGGACTATACATATTATTGTTTAAACAGTTGGTAAGTATATTAAATATCACTTTTATCTTGAATATTAGGAAGAATTGAATAAACTGAAGCACCTTTTTTTCTCGCTCCCCGGTGGAAATTCATCTTGAACTTTCTCCGCCCCGGGAAAGGGCGAAGGGGCATACCGGACTCGTACCGGCTAAAATCACTGGAGCGGTCATATTCGGCACCAAAGACATGCTCCAGGTCCTTGTCAGATCACACTAGAGCCGCCACACTTGTGCCACGTCTTTAGGCTTACCTTAGAGGGGATGATTGTGAAGCGGTCACCTCCTCTGGCGAAGGGGAGGCGACTATAAAAAAAGTCGCCCCCCAGGCACTTCCAGACACCAAGCCTTGCACGTGGCCACGTGCGCGCACGCAACCCCCGTAGCTTGAAGCATCTAATGACTAAGACCCACATCGACCTACACGTGTAACATATTTAAGTACCCGAACTAGTTTTCTTCTTGAACTGTTTCGAAACCTTTTATACAAGTGTCGAGTGAATCCAAACAAATCCTTACAATAAATGCGCTAAAAGAAATCGGAGACCAGTAAAATGCGAAGTGTCAACATAATTGCGCATACTGGATGGAGAATCTCAAAAAAATCCATTATCCTACAACTTTCTCGGTGTTTCCACTATAAATATTTGAAGGCAATAAATTTTTCCAAGCCGTGGCTTGTTTAAACGATGTAGATAATTTGTTATGTTAATGTAATTATACGCTATCCATTATCCGTGTTACTTTCAAGATAAATTATTCAGTACAAAAGATTAGCAATTGATGACATCGACTTCCATGATGTCGATATCAGTTTAGTTTTTTCAGCCAATTTATATTATGACACCGACAGCGCTTACTTGTTGTTGTTATTTCTTTAAAGGCTGTCAGGGACCCAGGATAATACATATAAGCTTATAGTTCGTAGCGAAATTTAGTTTTTTTAAAGTTGTCTCATACCAGAATTTCTCCGTAGTCATATGTACAGTTTACAAACAAAATTTTAACATGCGGAAACACCCAAACCCGAAACAACTACCTACTTGTAGGCCATGCAAAATATTGATTCCATGCAGGAATTGAACCCATGACCGGATCATAGCAAAGGAAGTCTATCGCTTGGCCACTGAGCCAACTACCTCACTGCCGAAATACCACATTCACAGAATGATTATTTTCGCTTCGCTAATTTATATTGGAGTCTTTATAGGACTACCAAAGAGGCCCCACCACTGTGCCCAGAGGAACCCCTCGGAGCGTAACTAAAGGAATGGTAAGAACGGTTCTCTTGCGCCAACGATCGCACACACGCATCGCGAATACCATGCTTGAGGAAACCGACTACCGGTCAACCGTTTGGGATCGGCATACTTTAAGCCTATAAGGAATAATTTTGGCTCTTGAGCCACTAGGGCACTGGGATGTAACTGTAGTGACTATGTTTTGATGCATTTTGGACGCGTCTATTAATAAATAACACAGATAAATAATATAACGTGAAGTTGAACCATACTATAGGTATAGATTTACATCACGAGGTTACCGAACAGTCTCCTACGAGGCGGCAACCCTGCTGGCGCGTTTTCCGCCTTTTGACATCCTGGCGGAGATGGATGCGTGGGTCTACGATCAGACACGCTCCCTCCGCCAGAGCGGCGAAAGCGCGCCTTAAGGGGTGTTGGACAGGCTGAGGCGGCTGGCTCGGCGACGCGCACTTGTAAAGTGGCGTCACCGCCTGCGGATGCAATTTGCGACCAAGCGCGTCGTCGAGGCCGTCCTGCCGCTCTTCGGAGCCTGGCTCAGAAGGAGCGAGCGCGTCACCTATCGCCTGACGCAGGTGCTCACCGGGCATGGTTGTTTCGGTGCGTACCTGCACAGGATAGGACGCGAGGCCACGGCACAATGCCACCATTGTGATAGCGACCAGGACACCGCACAGCACACGCTCGAGGCGTGCCCTGCGTGGGCCGCCGAGCGGCGGATCCTGGTCGATCGGATCGGGCAAGATCTCTCTCTGCCAGCAGTAGTGTCGGCTATGTTGGCAGAGCACGAAAACTGGAATGCAGTGGTCTCCTTCTGTGAGAGCGTCATGCTCCAGAAGGAGACCGCAGAGCGGGATCGGGAGAGGGCCGATCCCGCTCGAAGAAGAAGGAGACGGCGCCGGGGTAACAACCGCTCTAGCGCCTAATTCCGATACGCCTGAAAACCCCTGCCATTGCTATAAGGTGGGGGACCTCTAGGTTCGCGGGTGCGTAGATTGGGGAATCTGCGTGCCCGCACCCAGCGACCCAAGAGAAGATTTTAGCACGCATGTGGTCACGCGCTGGCGTGGGACGCTTTGGGGGATCCTTTACAATCCCCCTGGGGGGGTGACCGCTTTACAGTCACCCTCTCCGAGATGTGCCAATAGGCGTGGCACCAGTGGGCGGCTCTAGTGTGATCATACGAGGACCTGGAGCCTCCCTTAGGTGCCAAAGATGACCGCCCCAGTGGTTTTAGCCGGTAGGAGTCCGGCATACCCCTTCGTCCTTCCCCGGGGCGAAGGAAGTTGATGAAGAATTTCCACTGGGCACCAATAAAAAATAAAATAAAAAAAAAGGTATAGATTTACATAGGGACAAGCTTAAGTGCCCTTCGCAGCACGTTCAATTTACTAAACCTACATAAAACGTCCATGACTCTGGGAAACATGAAAGAAACTATAAATAAAATACAAACATGGCGCCAAGGGAACATTAAAATAGATGTAGGACTACTCAGTATAACATGTTTTCAAATAGACTTTCATCTAAACTTGTCACTTCGATATAAGTATTTATTTAGTCTTATTAAACATTTATATATCTTTTATTAATTCCCTTTAAGTATACATTTTTTACTCATTCGTTTCCTTTAGTGGGTTTTTCATAACCCCGACCAGAATTTTACTGTTTTCAAAGTGGCATGGAGAAATAAATTACTTTTAATGGAGATTCAGTAGAGAACTCTACGAGATCGAATCAGTAATGAGGTGATCCGTAAAAGAACTAAAGTTGTCGACATAGCTGAAAGGATTAGTAAACTGAAGTGGCAATGGGCGGGGCACATTACTCGTAGAACTGATGGCCGTTGGGGCAAAAAAAACGCAGCGTGGGACGACCTCCAACAAGGTGGACAGACGACCTCCAACAAGGTGGACAGACGACCTGGTGAGGGTCGGTGGGAGTCGTTGGAGGAGGATGATGTAACCGCTCCTTGTGGAAATCTAAGGCCTTTGTGCAGCAGTGGACGTCCTTTAGCTGATATGATGATGATGATGATGGAGATTCAGTGGAATATAGAAGAATACCTTCTGACTACGTCTTGATAGTACGAGGGTCACACTGAATGTTTTTAGAATTGGCCAGTAAGAAAAGTTACCGATGAAAAATTTATTCATATTTCTAATAAAGAACTCTTTGGGAAGCTGTAGATGTACATTGAATTCATATCGATACCTTAATTGGCAAACCAGCTAACTGCATTTGAGTAACAATTTCAGGAGACACTAAACGATGTGATATTTTTTGTAAACAATTCGTAAAAAATCTAAAATAGCTGGCTTTGCCAATTGAGGTATCGATATTTAATTTGTTATACCTCCATACATTTACTGAAGCCTACTACAATTATGGCAGTAAAAAACAAATCATAACGCTTCTGTAATAACCATCAGTCGTCATGATAAATAGTCCTCTGTAGGGCGTAGACTTCTCCGAGTGCAAAAAAGAATGCTCAAAAATTGACTTCTCTGGCAAAAGTCTCGAAATATTGCAAACGAGATGCCTGAGAAAATCTTCAACTAGATAAGAACCTAAAAGTAAGCGAGAATACTTTCAGACAGCAATAATTAATTTTAATACAAAATAAGTAATTTGAAATTCAAAGCTAATTAATCTAATTATTATACAAAACATACTTCTCCAAAGTAAATGGACACCACACTATGGATTAGCTTACATTTTCATTCCCGGTTCCAGTGTTGTGTTGAGTTGTTGTAAGTTGTAAGTACACTTTTCACTAATAAAATACTAATATATATTTTTACTGGTGGTAAGCTTATTGCTAGTCCGGCTAGGTGCCACAGACAACAGCGAGGTTTAGGGGAGATCCTTTACAATTCCCCCTGAGATGGGGCTGGGGCGGGGCGGCCATTTTACAGTTGCCTCCCCACCACTTGAGGGGGTGACCGCTTTACAGTCATCACCTCCGAGATGTGCCTAAAGGCGGGGCATCAATGGTTGGCTCCAGTGTGATTGTATCGAGGATCTACAACCCCTTTTCGGCGCCAAAGGGACCTCCCCTTCCCCGGAACGGAGGAAGTATATGACGTAAAAAACGGTACCAACGTAGTGCCAGATATTCTACTGCCAAGCATATATTTTTTCTCTTTGGGTTTAAACCGCAGTCTGATCATCACTGTGTTCCAGTTAAAAAAGGCACTGTAGCTAGTGAACTTACTGGACATAAGAGACTAATGACGATCCCTAATGTCTCGACATGACGAGGGCAGTGTGATGCCAGGCAGCTCTAGTTCTGGATAACATTAGAAAATCTTTACGGACAGGACGCTTAAAACCCGGCGAATGACTAGCTCGTCTTGTCACTAACATATATTTTAACAAAAAGTAGTGATTACGGACCTACCATGTGTATTATATTCCAACATATTATATGTCTATATTATTATAAATCTAGATTGTTTAAAACCAAAAGTATAGCGTGAAATTTCTAATGGTCCCAAAATTCTTTCATACTTTCAAAGGCGAACTTTTCTTGTGTTAATAATTAAAAAGTTTTTACATCAGAGGACCGGTGAACGTTTTATGGCTGTTAAGGTTTTATAAAGATATAATAAATGGTTTTATAAGTGTTAATTTTTCAGAATTTTGTGAGTCTTATTTATACAATGAATACATCTTTGCTTATAATATGAAGTTCTCTGCATATGTGTAGACAAACAAAAACACCTTAAACGGTGTTAAGACGTGTTTTTTACTTTATAGGTGTTGGCGTTTTCCCAGCCTTGGACGGCTGCTTCTTGGTCCATTTACTATATATATACATATATAATATAATGTGGCATATTACTATATGCCCTATTCGAAATATCTCCAAGTCCTATAGTTATAGTTTTAAAAAGGTTTAAGTGACTAAGTCAAAAGTAACTCCCAAGTAGGCCAAAAAGGGTTGTGCGTAGCACAGCAAAGCGAACAGGGGCGCTTCGGGGGATTCCTTACAATCCCCCGGTGGGGGTTACCACTTTACAGCCACCGTCTCCGAGATGTGCCTATAGGCGTGGCACAAGTTGGCGGCTGTAGTGTGATCATACGAGGACCTGGAGCCCCCTTTAAGTGCCCTTCGTCCTTCTCCGGGGCGGAGGTAGGTCATGTAGAATATCCACAGGGTCCAATAAAAAAAAAAGATAAAAAACTGGTACGTATGGGTACATTTTTGCAGTGCTATTATCACTTAAATTCTACAAATCTTTAGGGAAAGCTGGTTATAGCCGTTTGAGATGGTTTTATCGGTTTGCAGAAATGTTATCATTATCCCAGTTTCAGTAAGGGAGCCATTATTCTTATTACAAGCATTACAATCAACAAATTATACGATGAAATATATTGGCAAAAGAAAATAAAACGAAACACGTTGTCTACTGTTCCAGCTGTTGGATTTTCAATTAGAAGATTCCTCTGGATAAGAAATCTAGTTTTAAACGACTATCTAATGTTTCCGCTTCGGGAAATCCAGTCTTTCTGGTAGTTTTTAGGCGTTTAATCTGTCATAGCTTTCAGTCATAGTAACATTTTATGATATGATACAATACAAAATATAAATCAATAGATATTAATAAAAATTTTAGTTCCCTTCGTCCTGCTGCTTCTATAAAGGTACCTAGCTGTATCACTGTTCTGGCTTTTTTTTTACTGTGCATAATTCCTCTATATCTTAGACGCTCATAGCCAAATTCACTCATTCATCGGTAATTATTCGGTGAAGTTAAGCAACACTCCACGCGGTCAGTTTATGGATGGGTGACCGCATTGTGATATTTGAACGGAGCGTATCCGTGCTGCGGAGGGTACGTATAGTCGGTCCCGGTTGTTGTCATTAGACGGCAGTCGTCAAGCCAAGTCGGAGACCTTTGGGGCGTCAACAACTCTGACACAAGGTTGGCCACATACCAACCGAAAAAGAAAAGAAAGCCAACTATTCATATTTACGTGATAGATATATTTACTACATATTATTTTTAATTTATAATCAATGGTTTGTGGTGCCGGCTACGAATAGCACCAACCCATCTCATCCCTTGGGTGTCGTAAAAGGCGACTATGGGATTAGCCGGAGGATGGGAAGCAGCGTCCTTCGAATACATTAACAACTCAACCAACAACTAGCCAACCCGCCTGCCGGCGTGGCGATTTTGGCAAATCCCCCCAATGAGCGCACAACACACCCATATCGGTCGTTGTAGTGATCTTTGGGGGAGGCCTGTGTCCGGCAGTGGACTTTATTCGGCCGAAATGATGATGATACGATGATCAATGGTGATTTGTAACTAATAAACACATCATGTTCGGCTAATTTGAGATAACTATACTGCCTTTTTCAAAGAGGCACAGAAAACATCTACGAACGCGGAATTGCCATTTAAACTGTGGCACACCAGCAGCCAGGCATACCACCCGTCAAGATGATAAATTTTCCTTTTGCGTTGGAGTAAAATGAAGACGCGTGAAAATCCAGCGAACAACTGGGTAAACAGTTCCGACTAATTAGGTAGAACGCCAGCACCTCGTTCCTCCATTAAGGCTTTGTATTTACTCTAGCCACGACACTGAAAAATTAATAGAGCGCGGCATTGTATTAAAAAGTAAACCGAAGCCCTATACAACCTGTTCTGCGACTCCTTACACTGGGGAAGTTAGCAATTTCATATGCATGGACGTCTTCATACCTGATTCTATAAAATAAAGCAAGGGCAGATTAAGTCAAACTTTCGGAATTATAGATGAAAGTTCATATAATTAGTTATCAATTCTTCTTAATAAATTGAATACGATTATGTTACTGACTACCATATTCGATTACATCGCTTAATTTATATATAACGCATTCATTCACGCATTCTCAGCACTTACAAGTATCATAATTGTAATCAAATATCCATCATCATAATATGTGCCGAATGACGTCCAGTGTTGAATAAAGAGGTCCCCCTTAGATTTCCACAATGACCGGTTGCATCAAGTATATTCCACTACTTATACATGTCTACGAAACAACGAAGGACCCAAAACACTGCCTTGCTGTACTCCATACTGTATTTCTTTTATTCTTGGGTTAGAGTAAATTTCCAAGCCGTTCATTTAAGTATGCCCTGGACAGTTCAAAGTTGTTGTCTAGTCTATAATTACGACTTAAGCGTGTACCTAATAACGACGTTTTTGTATTCAGGCAGGTAAACAGTAGGTACCAGCTTTACTAAGGTTTCCTTCGATTTCCATACCAACAGATATTTTAATACACTCGTATGTATTTAAGAGGAAAGTGACTTTAGAAATCCGATGTGTTTATTTTTCTTTTTTAAATGAAAAATCTTTTGTTATTATACCTATATAAACATCTAGTAAATCTATTTTTAAACATGACATATATACATATTGTTAGTAGTTAAAGCATCATTCCAGCTGTTATGAACTATGAAAGTAGCTGTTCCGTGACCAACATAGATAAAATTGAGCTTGATAACGATGTAAATTCACATACATATTTCATTTTACGACACTGACACATAGTGGCACGTAATAAAATTTCAATAGTAGGATGTCGTACTACGATCGTAGAGCGCTTATCTTTCTCTTCCTCTTCAACCGTTCCACAATCACTGATGGGCATGGGTTTTCTACGGCCGAAAATCTTTAGATTTAGTATTGTAAATTTATCCGATAATTGAGGTTGCAATCAATTCAAGTGATCTATCTTTGTGAGGACGGATTTAGATTATGAACTCTGTTCATAAATTACAGATCGCGCGCCTCAATTATCTATTCGTATCTTTTGACGTTGCTTCGATGTGTATAAACAATCTAAATCTTAATCCTAGCAATATGGCGGATTCAGGTTCGGAATCTTCTAATTTTATTTGAATATATCTTATTCACAAAATTGCACAAAATATATGGTCAGATTAAGCTAAGTTTTCGATAAATGTAATAAATGTGTATATATTAATATAAAGGTTGTAAGTGACATCGTAACGATAAGTGATACCATGGATTCAGTATATGATTCTAGAACGCTCAGCGTTAGGCGCCATCATTTTGATACTTATAAAATCATTGTTTTCGTTTATCTTAGCGCTATTCTGAATGAAAACACAATAAACTATTTATTTTCACATAAAACTGCAATGTAAATAAAAACTAAACGGCTGTTGTTTCACTATAGTTAACGGATGAGGTCATCGCTCGTAGATTAATAATATCAGATCATAGTACAATAATCGCGTAACGTTTTGAACGCGTTGTTTGCGATACATTGTTTACTCAAAAATTACTAAAACTTACTACTTCTTCTCTTAGATTATGGCATCGTAAGGTCTTTAGAATAATGAATCTTTACATATTTATAAAACATTTCTCAAAAATGATTTTTTTTATATAAAATATTTCGTCAACATCGTACGTACGGTTTTCAATTGATTCTACTAAAACTTATAACCTGTTATTTCCGAGACAAATTTATTTCTGCTTTCCCATTTTTATTATAGGCCTAAGTTTAACCTTGGTAAGACCCAAGGTTTTTAGACACACTAAAAGTATTTGGAAAATCAAACGGAATGATGTAGGAACCTGTTTATATTTTTATTGTTTTTCCAAGTAGTCCCTGTTCCTTTCTAAGCACCGTTGCATGCGATGGAACCCTTGACTGAAGCAGTGAGACCACTCTCATTTTGGGTTCGAAAAAACCTGGTAGACCAGGTTTTTTCGAACGCAGCTACGACATTTTCGGGGTTCATTAAGCGAATTCCTTTGGCTTCATCTTTCATTATGGGGAATAAATGTAAGGAGGATGGCTCACTAATTTCACACCTTCCATAGACATATATTCGATGGTCCGTCTGGCGGAGTGAGCTGAAGCGTTGTCGTGATGGAGGAGAATCCTGCTTCTTGGGCGCTGCTGTCGCATATTTTGCAAGACAACCGGTAAACAAAGACTAACATACCAATCTGAGGTAATAGTTCTTTTATCCTCTAGCACAATTGTTGCAAAATGAACCGTCCGTCCAAAGAATGAGGCAATCATCTTTTTCTTTTGACTTTGGCCCTTATTTATTTTATTGGCGCATCTTCGAATGGAAAGTTTATTAAATAATTTATTTATAATTTAATTTATTTATAATTTAATTCTCCGGATTAATTAATAGATAGATAGAATAGATAATTGTCCGGATTCCGTGTGGTGTCCGGATTCCGTGTGGTGTCCGGATTAAGAATATAGCACCACTCCATCTCCTCCCGTGGATGTCGTAAAAGGCGACTAAGGGAATCTAAACCAGAGGGATGGGCAGCAGCGTCCCTTCTGTGAAACGGTAGACATACTGCGTTCACCAACCCGCCTGCCAAGCGTGGTGAGTATTGGCAAATACCCCCCAAAATGATGACACAGTTGTGAAAATCTATGGGGGAGGCCTTTGTTCAGCAGTGGACGTATAAATGGCCGATATGATGATATGATGATGATAATTTAATTTATTTATAATATAATATATATATATATATATATATATAATATAGATATATAAAATATAAATATATTAAATTATAAATAAAAGTACATAAATAATATATAATATATATATATTATTTAATTATTATTATAAAATAATATCTATATATATATATATATATATATATATATATATATATATATATATATTAATTTAATATTATTAATTATTTAATATCAATAACTAATTTAGTTATATAAGTTATACACGAATGTCTAATAAATAATTAAATATAAATAATTAAATAAAAATGTCATATAATTAAATAAACTAGTTAAATATATGAACATAAATAAAAGTACATAAATAAACATATGAGTAATTAAATAAATTAACATGTAAATTAATAAGTGGGTAATTAAATAAATTATTATGTACATAAATAACTTAATTAATAAGTAAATAAACAATTAGATTATCATCTTTGCTATAATTATAATCACGGTTTTTATTTGTAGTACATACGTACGATCCATTACGACAAAATACATTTAATTATAATAATCGCAGTTTAATATTACAATATTGTTGAATGAGAATTAAATAGCCGGAATAGAGAATATCTTATATAATATTCCACATTACATAACGGTTTTTTTTTATAAGTCATGTTTTACAAGTCGTTTTCTTTATAATATTCAAAAATAAAACATGTACTAGGGTTACGTACGTCGTTTTAACCAAGTAAAGTCCACTGCTGGACACAAGCCTCCCCCAAAGATCGCCACATCGATCAGGACGCTGCTGCCCATCCTCCGGTTAATCACATAGACGCCTTTCACGACACTCACGGGATGAGATGGATTGGTGCTATTCGTAGCCGGCACCACACGGCGTTTCTTTTTTATACTTTGCCCCTCTAGAACTTTTCCTGTGCCGTGGGTGCGTTTACAGACATGAATTCCACATACAATACACCCAGACCCGGACCTGCAGATCATACAAATATTTGTTATTGTTCGCGCGGGAATCGAACCCACGATCCGGAGCACAGCAGCCGATTGTATCAGCCACTGCGCCAACCTGGATGGTTACATGTTTTATTTTGGACTTGCCCTTACGAGTGAAAGCATTAAATTAGCGGATCTGGAGATATTTGTTAGTCGAATTAGCCGCTTCTTGTTATTGGGACGCAGATCAAGGTGGAACCCTGGATTTAATATATCTAAGATATGCTCAAATCTGAAATCGCATTATTAGTTTCGACCGTTAGTAAGATTTCCTTACGACATCTTTCTCTTTCTGTCCTATCTTACGGTGCCCACATTTTATCATATTATACAGCCTACGAGTATACATATATATATATATATATATTAAAAACGCTAGTTTGAACTGTAATTCCTGCGGGGAGTGGCGCCAAATGCTGAAATACAGGTTTTAACCTAGTTCGGCAGTGGATGCTGTTTTCAAATATATTTGTCATAGAATTCTCTAGCTCATGTATATACAACTTTAAGAACCAATTTATGGAAATAAATAAATAAATACCTATCTCTCATGTGCAACATTATTATGCGTATCTGCCTAGCTGTTCAGTTCTACAGTGCCACATAACCTAATCAAATGAATAAACTGTTGTACAATGATAAAAAAGTGATTACATTATGTACACATAGATTATTTTTGATGACGTCTCATAAGTATGGACTTTATTTTTGAATCCGGAATGTGATATCAAGAGTAAATCTTAAACAATCGAGGCATTAAATGTCAATTAGTTCATAATTAATAAAGTTACGTTATCATTATTATATAGGACATCGTGGAGTACGTGCGTCAAAGGACCAAGTACACGCCGAGAGTGCAGCTGCTGGAGTCGCACCGCAACGTCAACATCAAGTCGTTCGTGGTGCGAGTACTAACGTGTTATCTGCACCTCGTCATGGAAGAGGACTTATGGCCGCAAGGCGTGGTGTTCCGACGCTTCCGCGAACAAGTGCCACTAGAACGCACAGTGACGTAGTGCCAAGTGAAGTTTTTACTAAAACAGAATTAAATTTCTTTATACTAACACAATCTGTATTATCATAATATCTTGTATGTTAGTTTGTAAGGTATCTATGGGCCAAAGCAGCCTGAAAATAAAGAATTTATTACTATTATTATTACGTCAAAACATTTCCATATTTTCTGAAATGAAATGATCATTTATTCAAATCAGACAAAAAATTTGTTCTTTTTGAATGTCAACATTAGACAGCACCCATATAAGCCCAACTTTGTCTTCGCCTAACTTTGTTGATGATACTAGGCCTTTCTTAAAAAATAAATAGCTTTTGAAGATTTTCATAATAACCGCCATTGGCGGATAATACCTATGGGAATTGGCCTATGGCCCTTGGCTTACTGATTTTAATTAAAACTGATAATTTAACTGTTAACTTCTTGCTTTTCATCAGTTTTCGTCCGTTTAAATACTCTACTTAGAATAGGTTTTTATCATCTGATCGACCATTATTTAAATAGATATTGCTACGGAAAACAGTTATTAATGAAAATAGGCTTAGTTACAAAAATATACTGTAACCTCCTGAATAGGGTCAATAATACCTTTGATTAGATTGGATTGAAATCGGCGAACGGATTAGGAACCAATTTTGTCAATTGTGGCCTTGGTCGAGCAACCGTAATATTTATTGGCTTCGGAAGCCAAAAAGAAACCTTATAATGTACGCAATAAGTCTGTAGTGCCTATAGGTACATCAGTAGATCATTATACCATTTCAATATTATATACCTATATCAATAACAGAAATTACTGACGATGAATCAAGTAGGTATTAGCTATTTGGGGTGCTAGGTCAGGAAACCTCCACGTGCGCTCGGTGGCTGCTGGTCCCTCTTGATACGTCCGGAGGGAAGAGCAGTTGTCGGGCCGGTGCACCCTGGGCACCGGGCAATAACTACTCCACTTTTTGGAGGACCTTGTTGCCCGGTGGCTAATATTCTGACAGGGATGGGCCCAGTTTGTGGGCTGTAGGTAGGCCGTATGGTGTTCCTCCGTTTTCGGAGGAGCATGGGCGGGCTAGCGGCGGGCTCGGTGTGCACTCACCCTGCCCCGAGCAGGTAGTGGGAGGAATCCCCTTCCCTGCCACCGTCGATATCGTAACCTCGGTTGGAGTGTCGTGGTCACGTCTCGCGGCTTCGACCGGGACCGAGGATCTTGGCTTAACCGCCCGGATCGCGAGGAAGAAGGCCTCTATAAAAATTCCCCGAACCCAAGCTTTGCGTGCGGCGAGGGGTGCATGGCTGATGGGAAGTTCAGTCGCGAGCACGCAACCCCAGGACTGGCGGAACCTGAAGATGGGATACGCTTGCCCGGGTACAGGGGGCACTGCCCGGGTCGACCATTTATTTCCCCCATACTCGTGGGTCTAGACATGGAAACATCAAAACTTAAAATAAAACACGTGAAGAAGGTGGAGGCAGAGAAAGTGGGAGGTGAGAGGGTTGGTTCGCTGTCGGAGTCCGACAGCGTCCAGATGGACATGGAGTCGGATATCGGCTCCGTGTCCGGTTCAGGTACCTGGACGCGCAGTGCGCGTAACTTGCGCGCCAGCGCGCGTAACTTGCGCGCCAGTGCGCGTGCGCAGCGTGCGGTCGCGTCACTGCCGCGTCCGGGTACGCCGTTGCTGTTGGGTGGGGTGAGCGACTCCGAGGAGTCCTTGGACCCTCGGGGTTCGCACGCTTCACTCAACATGGTGTTAGGTGCAGAGGGCCGCAAGCGGACCCTTCCGAAGGCGTCAGTCGGGTCATCCCCTGACGCCAAAAGGTCGGCCAAAAAGGCCGGAAAGGAATCTAACGTCGAAAGGCTGGAGAGAGAGAACGCTGAGTTGCGCTCTCAACTCGCCAGCCTCTCGGCGCAGATAGCGAAACTGACGACGGAGGTGGGTCTCCTTCGTCGTCAGGGCAACGGTACTGCGAGGCCTAAGGACTGTGTCGCTCCGGCATTCTTGCCGCCGGATGCAGAGGCGGAGTTTCGGCGCTCCATTGTCCTCGAAGTCGGGGGGATGATGGACGCCAAACTGGCGGCCCTAGCTGTGCGGCTCCCGCCGGAGAAACGCCTGCGCCCACCACTGGCAGCGGATTCCCGACAGCTACAGACGGCCACGTATGCGGCCGCTGCCGGGGCGACAAAGAGCGCGGCGAAGGCTGCGGCCCCCGCTAAGGTGCAAAGTACCGCACCAGCCCTATCGAAAGGGAAGAGCGGGGGTCGTGGTGTGGCAAAGGGGACCGGAAAGTCAGACCAGCAGGCGACAGCTGACGGGGCTGCGGCGACCACTGGATCCGCGCCAATCCAGCCAGCAGCCACTGAGCCCGAGTCCTCGCAGTCCGCAATGGACACCACTGAGGGGTGGTCCATTGCAGGCAAAAAGAAGCGGCAGCCCCGGCCTTCTCAGGCCCAACAACCCGCAGTTGCAGAGCCTGCGCAATCTTCTCCCCAGAATGGAGGGAGACAACGCGGAAAACGGGGCGGAAAGAGAGGAAGGAAGGGGAAAGTCAACCTCCCCAAGGTTCCCGCATCGGCCGCCATAACGGTCACGGTGCCCGAGGGCTCACCCGACACAAGGTTGGGTGAAGTCATGGCCGCGGCTCGGCGAAATATTAAGCTCGCCGACCACGGCATTGGTCCGGACACCGTGACCATCAAGAGGTCAGTCAGCGGCGGAATGGTGCTTTCTGTCGCTGGCGAGGATGGTGGCGCCAAGGCCGATAGCCTGGCACGCAAAATGCGGGAGGTGCTCACCCCCATATTTGACGTGCATATTGCACGTCCGATAAAAATGGCGGAGTTGAGGGTACTGGACCTGGATGACGCCGTTACCAAAGCGGAGATCGCAGATGCCATAGTGGCTGCGACGGCGTGTTTGCCCGAGGATGTAAGGGTGGGCGAAATTCGCCGCTCACCGATGTCCTTGGGCACGGTCTGGGTCCGGATCCCACTGGAGGCGGCCAAGAAGCTGGCGTCTACCCGCCGTATTTGCGTCGGTTGGACGTCGGCCAGGGTCGAGGTGTTGGCGGCACGGCCATTACAATGCTTCCGATGCCTCGAACTCGGGCATGTGCGCCTCCGGTGCACCATACACGGGGGGGTTGACCGGAGCGACCGGTGCTACGGATGTGGCGGCCAGGGCCACAAAATTCGGGAATGCCAGGCGCAGACAAAAAACTGCCCTTTGTGTGCGGACTTTGGCCTCCCGGCCGAGCACAGATTGGGCTGCAAATCTTGTGCAGCCCAGAAGAGCAAGAGGGGAAAACCAGGCCCCCCTGCCTCGGCCGAGGAGCTGAAGAAGTCTGCGTCGGCGGCACCGGTCGCACGCTCCGGCTCACCGGAGGCGATGGAGGCCAATTAAAGATCCTCCAGGGAAACCTAAACCACTGCCGCAACGCGCAGAATCTGTTGCTACAGACTGTTGCGGAGTGGTCGGTTGCCTTGGCGGATGTGGCGGAGCCCTACAGCGTCCAGGAACACCCTCGCTGGTTCGGGGACGCCGGGGACTCCGTCGCTATATATTGGTCTGGAGCTGAAGGTGAGCCGCTCTGCTCCCTGTTGGACAGGGGGCAGGGCTTTGTCGTAGTAGAATGGGGACCTCTGGCAGTGGTGGGCTGCTATATCTCCCCTAACGTGTCCCTCGTCGACTTCCAGGGATACCTGGACGGGGTGGCGCGCAGCATTCGCTGTAAGTGCTTGCCCCGTCCAGTGCTCGTCTTGGGGGATTTCAATGCTCACTCTAGAGCTTGGGGCAACCGTCGGGACGGGCCGAGGGGGAGGATAATGCAAGACTGGGCGGCGTCACTTGACCTCCGATTGCTGAATCGGGGGTCCGTTAGCACCTGCGTTCGGTGGCAGGGGGAGTCGGTCGTGGACCTGACATGGGCGGCTCCTTCTGTGGCCCGCATGGTGTCGGGTTGGCGAGTAGCGGAGGAGGTGGTCACACTTTCGGACCACCGCCACATAATGTTCGACGTGGCCCTCCGCACGCCTTGCCCGAGCCGTTCTAGTCCCAGCCCACGGTCGCGGCGTTGGGCCCTCACACAGCTGGATAGCGAGTTGCTCGTCGCAGCTGCCAACGTCGCGGCCTGGCCAGAGGTTGATCAAGGGATCTTGCCCGATCCGGAGGAGGAAGCGTCCTGGTTCCGGGAGACGATGACGTCAATATGCGACGCATCCATGCCCCGGGCCAGGCGCTCCCGGCGTACGGCAGTGTACTGGTGGTCGGATGAGATCGCGCAGTTGCGCGCGGTCTGCCTGGCCTCCCGCCGCCGGTACCAACGAAGCCGACGCCGACACAGCGCCACAGCCGGAGAGACTGACGAGGCCTATGCGGCCTACCGGGCGGCCACGCTGGCGTTTCAGACCGCCATCAGCGAGGCGAAGGCTCGGTCCTGGAGCGAGCTCCTGGAGGGACTGGACAGGTGTCCGTGGGGGAGACCCTACCGAATGGTAGTGGGCAAGTTACGCCCCTATGTCCCCCCCGTGACCGAAACCATGGCCCCGGATTTGCTGGAGGGAGTACTTTCAACGCTCTTTCCGGCGGTCCGGGACCATCCTGGTCCCTCTCCACCCCCGATTGCCTCGGACTGGGCCGAGGAGTTGGGGGTTTCGGAAGGGGAGCTGGGCCGAGCCATTGGCCGCCTAAAGAGTCGCAACACTGCACCGGGTCCGGACGGCATTCCGGGCCGTGCGTGGGTGTATGCACTGCAGTCTCTTGGGGACCGCTTGAGGCGGCTGTTCACCAGTTGCCTCCGTAGTAGCGTGTTCCCGTCCGGCTGGAAGGAAGCCGGATTGGTTCTCTTGAGGAAGGAAGGAAGGGCTGCGGAGTCTCCCTCTGCATACCGTCCCATTTGCCTGCTTGACGAGGCTTCGAAGCTATTCGAAAGAATAATTACCCGAAGACTCGTTGAGCACCTGTCGCGAGTTGGCCCCGACCTGGCCGAAAGTCAGTATGGCTTCCGGCAGCGGCGGTCCACCATTGACGCGATTCTTCGCGTCCGCTCGCTGTCGGAACAGGCAGTGTCTCGGCGGGGTGGGGTGGCGTTGGCAGTCAGTCTAGACATCGTCAACGCCTTCAACTCCATCCCGTGGGGCGCTATTAGGGCGGCACTAGTCCATCATCGGTGTCCGCCTTACCTGCAGGGCATCATAGGGGCCTATCTGCGCGATAGGCACATTCGCTTCGTGGGTAGGGACGGTAGCGTAAAGCAGAGGGAGATTACGTGCGGGGTTCCGCAGGGGTCAGTTCTCGGCCCCCTTTTATGGAACCTTGCCTACGACGCGGTCCTGCGTGTCGTTCTCCCTGCTGGCGTCAGCTTAGTTTGTTACGCTGACGACACTCTGGTGTTGGCCAGCGGGGAGTCCTTCGAGGGAACCATCCGGCTTGCAGAGCAAGCGGTGGCAATTGTCGTGGCCAAAATCCACGCCCTGGGTCTGCGGATAGCGCCTCAAAAAACCGAGGCGCTATGGTTCCACAAACTGCCAAGAAGCAGAGAACCACCCAGTTCGTGGATACGCGTTGGTGACACGCGAATCGGGGTGGGCCGGTACATGAAATACCTGGGGCTCACCCTGGACAGTCGTTGGGGCTTCGAAGAGCACTTTCAGCGCCTCGTTCCCCGAGTCGAGAGGGTAGTGGGTGCACTACACCGGCTGCTGCCCAATCTCGGGGGACCATGTGAGGAAGTTCGCCGTCTCTACGGAGGGGTTGTGCGGTCCGTGGCCCTCTACGGGGCGCCTGTATGGTCAGCTCGACTGTCAGGTGCCCAGCGCTGCAGAACCAAAATTCACGGTCTGCAGCGCAGAGTGGCTATCCGGATCGCACGAGGATACCGAACGGTGTCCTACGAGGCGGCAACTCTCCTGGCGCGTTTTCCGCCTTTCGACATCCTGGCGGAGATGGATGCGTGGGTCTACGATCAGACACGCTCCCTCCGCCAGAGCGGCGAAAACGCGCCTCCAGGGGCGTTGGACAGGCTGCGGCGGCTAGCTCGCCGACGCGCACTTGTAAAGTGGCGTCACCGCCTGCGGATGCAATTTGCGACCAAGCGCGTCGTCGAGGCCGTCCTGCCGCTCTTCGGAGCCTGGCTCAGAAGGAGCGAGCGCGTCACCTATCGCCTGACGCAGGTGCTCACCGGGCACGGTTGTTTCGGTGCGTACCTGCACAGGATAGGACGCGAGGCCACGGCACAATGCCACCATTGTGATAGCGACCAGGACACCGCACAGCACACGCTCGAGGCGTGCCCTGCGTGGGCCGCCGAGCGGCGGATCCTGGTCGATCGGATCGGGCAAGATCTCTCTCTGCCAGCAGTAGTGTCGGCTATGTTGGCAGAGCACGAAAACTGGAATGCAGTGGTCTCCTTCTGTGAGAGCGTCATGCTCCAGAAGGAGACCGCAGAGCGGGATCGGGAGAGGGCCGATCCCGCTCGAAGAAGAAGGAGACGGCGCCGGGGTAACAACCGCCCTGGCGCCTAATTCCGATACGCCTGAAAACCCCTGCCGTTGCTATAAGGTGGGGGACCTCTGGGTTCGCGGGTGCGTAGATTGGGGAATCTGCGTGCCCACACCAAGCGACCCAAGAGAAGACGGTAGCACGCATGTGGTCACGCGCTGCCGTGGGACGCTTTGGGGGATCCTTTACAATCCCCCTGGGGGGGTGACCGCTTTACAGTCACCCTCTCCGAGATGTGCCAATAGGCGTGGCACTAGTGGGCGGCTCTAGTGTGATCATACGAGGACCTGGAGCCTCCCTTACGTGCCGAAGATGACCGCTCCAGTGGTTTTAGCCGGTAGGAGTCCGGCATACCCCTTCGCCCTTCCCCGGGGCGAAGGAAGTTCATGATGAATTTCCACTGGGCACTAATAAAAAAAAAAAAAAAAAAGGTATTAGCTATTTGTAGAGGGAGTCCTATGTTATTTTCTTTTCTTTAAATTGATCTACGTGGTGTACTCAAAACTTCAATATTCTTCCAAAGTATCTATGTTTAATAAAAAATCAAAGAGGAGACTGCAAACTAGTTTATAAAAAAGTAGGTGGGTACCTAGCAAGTTTTATGAGCAGTATGGACAGCATGATGCACTCTAGTAACTCTTTTCGTATAGTCAACTCAATTCATTATTTTTACGTTATAGGAATAACATAGTGTGGGCAATGAAATTTAAAATCTTAGTCATCATCATATCAGCCACAGGACGTCCACTGCTGAATAAAGGCCTTAGTAGTTACAAAATGTAATATCAAATTAACAGAAATGATGTTAGTGATTTAAATTAGTTGCTAACAGTAATTAATATTAATGATAAATTACGCGACCTTGTGGGTAGTGCATGTAAACACGTTTTTTTAATGTGAATACCTATTTGAAACTGTCTACAAATGTAGACACAATATAAATATATGCTAAAGGAATATGTAAGCTGGAATAAAGACATTATTGCCAAGTTGCGAAATTGATGATAAAATATTAGATAAAAATATCTTGTTATCACACTTGACAGCAGGTTAAAAGTAATGTTTTTAATCTCGGATACTTGAAACTGTTTTAATCGCTTGAACTTAGTGATATGACGTCGTTAGATAAAATGCCATTTATAGTAATAAACAAGTAAAATACATACGTTGAATACAATGTGATCACAGATGAGCAATCGGGAATGGAGCGTCTTGAGACGAAACGGGTGACCCGCGCACCGAGTGGCTAGCACTCAATCAGCACAATCTCGTTTAGAGCACTGGCATTCATAACTAAAGTACATAATGCAGAGTCGGACAGACGCTCCACTTATTCATCTAATATAAAACGACCGTAGCACAGTTACACACCGAATCGCCACTTACAACAGCTCCTTTCACTGCAAACATGAGAATAACATCGCTTTCAACCTAGCTTTATTATTGTCAAAATTCATTACAGCCGGTCGTCTAGATTTATTACCTAGCCCCTGCTCCTCGGAATGTATTTGAACGATCAGTGATACCAGCTAGTTGCCTTTAATTAGTTTTCATTGAACAATTAATGTGTTTCTGTTCTGTCAATGGAATATGATTTGTTTATAGCGGCGGAGATGCGGAGCGGAGTCGCGCGGCGTGCGCTCTGCTGTAGGTATGCGCGCGGCTACCCAGCGGAGCTACCGGCTACGACTACCGTGGGTTTCTAACGAACTCTACCGAACCTAGCCGAGTATGTTGTGCACACTTACCGCCAAATCATGTTGCGTCGTATTCACTCACGCTTATCTTAGCTTGACGCGATAGAGAAAGATATCAACAGCATAATGAAGAAAAATTTGAAGACACCCCGTGGTTATCACGATTGAAACTGCTGTAAACTGCATTGTGTACTTCGTATCGTATCATTCATAAGCAACACAAGTGACGCTGGCTGGCCTTAGGTACTGCTTGTTAACCTAACCAGTAACCAGATTTCCTTACGATAACATGAGTCAGTTGTTTTGGTTTGTAGAATGTAATTAAAATCGTACCTACATGTCGAAATATTTCGAATTTCACAATGCAAACATTCAGGCTTACTGACATATATGCTATAAAATAACGATTGAGGAAAGTTTATTTTAATAGCTAAGTACCTAAACAAAATAATAATTAATCTAAATTTGACGTACACACAATCACTGATTATAAACAAAAAAAAGATAAACAGTGCCTGGCTAACATCTACTTGTACCTAACACCTTATTCGCTAAACCTCTTTAGTTTTCGGATCAATTCCATATCTGCAATATTTTTTGCAGCATTTGCGATGTACTATGATAAAAAGGAACTTCAATAACTTACATAGACAGTTTTTTGTTTCTCCTGAGAGGAGAACACTATATCAAAATTCTATAATAAATAATAAAATAGATTCTACACAGCCAAGAAGACACATTTACGAGGTCTCTAATTTAAATTTACGACTTTATCAGATACCTATTGTCAAGTCTGCCTCCGTCTACGTCTCTAAAATGTTTCATGAAAAATACATTAGTTCAGGTTATTCGATTAATAGCTATTTACCTAGATGTTGTATTTTTTCCATAATATCTGTATATGTAGTTTCCTGTGCGAGTCTATGATGAAACTTATTTCTTCTTTTTTCTTATTTATTCTATTTGAAAATGTACTGTATTGATGTGCTTAAGAAAGTCAATTATAATAAGCAACTATTCAGAAACACGCTTAGGAATGATTTCTAATAAAATGATAACCTGAGTAAATTTTATGTTTGCCTTATTTGTGTGTCCATCTTTGTTCGTTTGAAGTTTACGGAATTTGTCTGCCCAAAATCCTCGTAAAGTGAATAGTAATCCAGAATCTCTTCCTCCGTCGACTAGACAAAGCTACTAATTGCCTCACAAGCTCACAACTAATAAGCACCCCCTTCCCATTGGCTTGACCAAATACATTGTATATATAGGTGTACCAAATAAGTAGGTGTATTTTTCAATAAATTAATAACCTTTAAAAGTAGGTTAGTATCATAATTAGTAAGTTGATGTTGGGAGTAGCTGTTAAACAAAATTTACGGTAGATCAAGAAAGTTGATTCGTTTCTGTGAATTTATTGTTGTTTCTTCCTATCTGTAACAAGTTGTTATTCACAGATAGGTCGGGGAGTATGGAAGGTCAAGGGGCTGAGTATTATTTGTCTAACACTACTTATTCTAATAATCCAAATAAATAACATTGTTTCAAAATAAGTGAACAATAAACATGGATATGTACCCATGATAGAACTGGAATACGGACGATGGAACTTGTTGCAATTTCAGAAGCTTTACCTTAAGAAGAGGAAAAAAATGAATAAGAAGCTTATTTAGTAAACTATATTTAAAAGGAGAAACTGACTGACTGACTGACATATCACCGCACAGCCACACAGCCATCCACAATTTTTACAGTAGATACCTTTTATAACGTAGCCATCCACTTACGAAGGATTTTTTGAAATTTCACGCAAACGACTATATCAACCACTGCACCAACCAGCCCACACCTCAGACTTTTCGAATTAATGTGTGCGTCAGAATTTGGTTATCACTTGCGTTAACGGTGAAGGAAATATCATGAGACACACCTGAGAGGGTTTAAAAAAACTGTTCCTTGCGGTGTGTGTAGTCCGCCAACCTGCACTAGAACACCGTTGTGGACTAAGGCCTAACCTTTTTCATCGTGAGAAAAGGCCCGTGCCCAGCAGTGAGTAATGAGTAATGAGCTGATTATGTTATGTTATGTTACAATAGGTATACAAATCCATATTCAAAACTGTCATAATAAATAAGTTAAGAGCTATGAAATAAACTTTACAGAAAAAGTATACAAAATTGTATCAAAAGGCTTCTCTACAAGGTGATAACTTCGCGATGACACTGGGCGATCAAAAATCAGATCTACAGATACTTGTTTCAGGTTGGGGTGTTTGTCAGGGGTGTGTTCCAGTTCTTACACGGCGAACACCTCCCCGAGCCATAGGTAATTGGAAGGAACACCTTGGGATTTTAGCCGGTATGAGTCCGGCAAGCCCCTTCGCCCCTCCCAAGGCGGAGGATGTCCCCACGACAAAAAAGGAGTCTTTCGGCCGAAAACTGAAACGCCACTTAGTAGAGTATACTTTATTGTACAGCAAAATGAATACAAAGTAATAAAACAACATAACAGTACAATTGGCGGTCTTATCGCTAAAAGCGATTTCTTCCAGACAACCATTCGATGGACTAAATTCAACCACTTAGTATTAAGTCCCGCTTTAATAATAATAATGATATTTACTTCAGACTAAATACTTGGTCCATATAATGTTAGTATGAACAACCTAAACCTAATGTTAGTAAACTAGACTAAGTAATAATATGTAATAATCTGGCGCCTAAATGGAGCACTGACTACGTGTGAAGATGAATCCAGTGACCAAGCATCGGACAGTCCCATCTGTCACACAATGCATTCAGGATGCTATGGGGGCTGGCACGCATTCTGAGAAGGAGCGAAGCACATCGATTTAACTATTCGAGAAATTTCGGTAGGAGCCCAAGCGGCTCAAATAATTAAAACGGGACTTAATATTAAGTGGTGTTTCAGTATTAGGCCGTAGGTGTTTGAGCCCGTGAGATATAAATATGACTTTAAACTGTACCTACGGGTCAAGAGAAATCTAAGTGTGGAACACGGTTTTCATAAAAAAATAGAATATCGCGTTCGGTTTTACAAATACAGGTTTTTTGTCCCAGTCCAACTATTGGTTTAGACTAGCATTAAAAATATCATAAAAAACTTGTGGCGTGATGCTCAGGTGGCTATTAGCGTGATTACGAACAGAAAAAAAACTAACTATTGAGGGGTAAAAAAGCCGGCAAAATTTCAAGGATTATAGAATATGTGTAAAAAGAGATCTACGTACTTACATGAAATGCGGTCGATGACGCGCATGTGACGCGTGTTTTCAACACATCTGATAATTGACAGGTTGTGTGATATAAAATTAGCTCAAACAATATTCTTCACTTAAAATATTACCAATTGATACCTACTTACACCGAATTTGAGACTATAGGGTTCGGGTTTAAACATAAACTGTGTTAAAGCCATCATAATTCAATTCAAATTCACAATTATTTTCTTATCTTTAAACGATGAGTTTGTTTTCTAATATTTCTCCTATATGGTGAGTATAGTTTACAGACATTAATGTAACACCCAGAGTCAGACCTGAAATAACTATTTGTCTTCTTCCTAAAATGTTTTATATGCGTTGCCCGCACTCTATGATGGTCACATGAAAGCAAGGTAATGGCCCGGAGTTCACTTAGTCGGGCACCGACCATTGTCGCGGCTGGTCGCAACTAGACGTCATTCTTATACGTAATTCTTGCAACATATTGCTGAAAATGTGCAATCCTGTGTTTATATAAGGTTTATGCACGAATTATATATAGTAGAAATGTGAAAAATATGTCATTTCATACGTAGAATCTATACCGTAATAAAAATTACAGTATTTTGTTTTATAACGCGGTCTAATGGCGGCCGACGCCAGGACGACATCGGACGAGCATGCGCATAGCTGCTACCTGACGTAACTAAAGGTGTATACTCATCTCTTTCTAACAACCGGTATGGCGCATGGTGGCTTTCATTTTCTCTCCGTTCCTTCGCGCATGTTTGAGAGCTGTACTGGTAGTATGCAAAGATATAGTATTACCTACGTACATAGCCTATTAAGTTGAACAAATTTCCAGTTATAAAGATCTGTCATCCTAATGCGAGTCTTACGTGGGATAAAAAGAGAAAGCACTAATCGTTCGCGCACGTCTTGAAGCGCCTACAGCTATATTTACCTGAAACCATCTGGTTAACACACGACGCTAACAATTTTAACAGAAAGTGGATTGTTACTTTAGTACGAAACGGTGCGATTCGATTATTTTGCTGTAACCAATGCTCTATATACATCTCTTTCTTTCATATGACGTTGCGTTTGTGCTCGTAAGAGGTAGTAATCGATTTTCTTGCTTTTTCTTTATGCTTAATACTATCCGTCTATATATACTTGGTCTTAGGTAGTAGGTATAGTAAAATTTACGCCATTCTGTAGTGTAATAATGCTCGTGTATGGCGTATCTATTTCTAAAATATCATTGGTCTTCTACTGCTTTCTTGTGGTTAGTGGCCAACCTTGTGTCAGCGTTGTTCAACCCGCCCAAAGGCCTCCGACTTGGCTAAACGACTGCCATCTACTGACAATAAACGGGACCGATGATTGTACGTGCCCTCTGAAGCAAGAAGATGCTCATTTAAAATACCACTATGCGGTCACCCATCCATAGACTGACCGCCCGCGATCTGTCACCAATCAGTGAGTGCAATTGCCTATGGGCGCCTCTGTAAGCCATACAGATATTTGTTCTGTGTGGTGATCGAACCCGTGATATGTAGCGCAGAAAGCCAATCGCTTAGCACTGCCGAGCTAACCATGCCGTCAAGGTTTTCTTGTAATTCTAAGGATATCTTGTAGTGTGATTTAATCCTAGCTTCGTTCAGGTGAGACACCTACTGTAACTTAATATCTTCGTCTAGGCATAGACTCGTAACATGTTGATAACGACCGATGGTGAACCACGAATAGAAGCGGCAATAGCCCATTGCATGCATCTGATTTTCAATGGAGAAGTCGTGAATTCGAAATAAAAAATCCAAGTGCCGAATACCTGTAAGTGACTAACTGTATTTTGAGCTGCTAAGAGTACGCCCTTCAGATTTCTAGTACATTAAAGTACCTACAACAGCAATTAATTAAGTATTTTCTTTTGATTAGAAATGGTGTTATACTTGAGTATAGTTATACATAATATTAGTATACTGAAAATCATAGAAATACGGAACGAATGATCACGTAACAAAATAACGCACCTTGTTTTCCGTTGGAAAAACTTTCGTCTCGGATACGTTGGGATATACGGTGGGGTCCAACTTTGTCAACAAAACTTGCGAATATTGATTGAAAGTTGTTGGCATATAATCTGTTTACGGTTTGGAGGCACAAAGAAACTTAAACGATCAAACACCCGACCACAGCGTGGGCGAACATACGATCGATACAAAATTATATAGAGTTCACAGAAACTGTGCCCGCCGGGATTTTAACAAAAGATCACTTGATTTCAAACAGATTTGTGAATCCGTCGATGTTCTACGTAGACACTTATTATCATAATATATAATGTGGGATAGTGTGGCTGCAACAAGGATCTTAAAAACTTTTGTATTTTGTTGACCCGAAACATTTTGTGTTTCCCAGTTCTCTACTCATCATCATCATCATCGAAGGTTTATCACTATCTGTGTATCGACATAGTGGCCTCCCCCATAGATTTCCACAAATATGTCGTCATTTGGGGGGAATTTGCCAAGACTCAGCACGCTTGGCAGCTAGGTGATGCATGGCTGGTGGATGAACACAGAATACCTGCTGTTCTGCAGAAGGGACACTGCTCACCTCTAAGAGTCCCTTTATCGCCTTAGACGTCATTCCCGAGTGGAGATGGAGTGGTGCTATATTCTTGATCCGGACATCACACGGTTTGCGGTTCTCTACTGAAACTAGCAATGTCTTCCAAACTACTTAACTGTGATAAAATACTTTTAACAGATTACATCGCGTATATTTGCTTTCGCGATTTATATTTTTCCTGACGTTCCGAACACTTTGCAGCATTCATGGTGGTAAAAGTGTTTTATTATAATGAGTAAAAATCGCGAAACCCTAAGACAACCCTAACCCTAATCTGGACAAAGACAATTACATAATAACTCAGTTTGCCGTGTCTTTACAGCCAGATTTATAATACACTTTATAAAGAGCAAATACTCTACAATTCTATATTATCCATTGTAATCAAACAAATTAATAATTATCATAGTGCCCTTTCAACTTCCACTTCTATACATGCACTCCTATATAGAACGCTATAACTAGAAGATCGCTAGATAACGCATTCTGCCATTGTTTTGTTTCGACACAACACTCATTGGCATACAATTATAATATCTGTGTCTTACTGAAGGGCATAACTCCTTCTCAAGCAGAGAAGGAACGAACATAGCGTGTTGATACTTTCATACAATTAGATCCAGGATGCCTCACGATGTTTTCCTTCACCCAAAGTCACTATCATCGTGAATAACTAAAAAATTGTATCCCGTAAATTAGTCCCCAAGAAGCGAGTCCTAGACCCCCGGGCCACAGCGACATTTAAAACAAAGGTTAGTAAATTCGAAGCTGGAACTGCGAGCCTAAGTCATGGACCTCATATATTAAATAATAAGGCCAAAAGCTCATAATCAAAAAATTTAAAATGTAGTTCCGATCTAGTCTCAATGTCGTAAATGTCACAAACTGTATTCTCCTAAAGTAACAAACAACGTCAAACGTGAACTTATGCTGTGATGAGATCAAAAGTTGATCGAAGCCAAAACAGTATTCCGGTAACTTCCAAAATCTGAACTGTCACAGCTAATAAAATTGTACTAAAACCGGACTGAACTTGAGCAGTTGTTTTTTTTCAATTCATAATTTACCTCAGTTCGGTCAGCTTTCAGTCATAGTGTAAATTAAATACTAGAATTTGCCCAAGAGATCGGACCAGTGATCTCTAACCATAAGAAGCCATCATTACGTATGCTAGTTACAGTTTTTAACACTCATAACATAACATTGTTATTTATGTCACATGAGTGATGATTTACGAGTAATGAACGACTTATGGCCTGAATAAAGGCTATTTAATCCTTGACACGATCACCTGGGATTAAACGCCAAACCCATTAGCTAGCACATGAAGCGTAATTATACGGTATTTGCATTAAAACGTTTATAGTTCTTTTTTCTGAATTTCCATGTGAGCAAAAGTCCACTGCTAAACGAAGGCCTTCCCATAGATTTCTAGATTTGTGTCGTCATTTTAGGGGGAATTTGCCAGTACTCACCACGCTTGGCAGACGGGGTGATGAGCGCAGTATGGTTACTGTTCCATAGAAGATACGCTGCTGCCTATCCCTCTAGTTTAGAGTCCCTTACGGCCGAAATTAATAATCGATCTAATCCAATATTTTCGGATTTCGGATTACGGATATGCCAATTTTTTGTGTTAAATGGGATCGTAACACAATCATGGATGAATTTCAAAATCTTAAATCTGAAGATTTTGGATTAGATCGATTATTAATATCGGCCGTTAGTCCCTAGTTCAGTGGTGCTGTATTCTTAATCCGGTCGGCAAACGAAACACAGGTATTCTGAATATTGCGTTGAAATTGTATTCTGAAAGCCTAAAGGCATTTATTGTCATGTCAGCAATGTAGTAAGAAATTATATTTAAAACTAATTGCGAAATAAGTTTCAAGCAACCTTGTGAATTTCTTCATTACAATGAGTATAATATGAACCATAATTAACTAATGCTGCCACAGTAAAAATGTTTCGGTGGTAATAAAAAAGTGTAATTAACAGTTTGTCAACGGTAACTTCATTAATATTAATGCTGTCTGGCATTTCTAAGACATCACAATATAATATTTGATATTTTTACAAGTACCGCTTCATAAAGGTTTATTTCTGCAGGCCTTTAGTAGACCGCTATGTACGGTAGGTACATGGTACAGAAAGTCTAGAACAGTGTACTCATAAATATTGTAACATATTATTAAAAGAAAAAGAGTAACCATGGAGTTGCTAGCCCGTTCTTCTCTATAGGAAATCTACATCTTGGAACGCGGTAACTAAAGTCTCCACTATTCATAAATGCTTATATTTTGTACATCAAAAATTAAGAACGTAACTTTGTGGTCCTCTAAGCTAAAAGAAAACACTTGAACCGGGGGAAAAGAGCTGTAAAGAACCTCGTCGTGGCTTTTTTTTCGGATGACCAGTTTGGTGCCATGATTCAGGATTTGCTGAACTCGATGCCTTTACGGTACAAGCCTCTGTAGTGGAATAGAAATACGGTTCATTGTTGTTTTTTATATCGATTCTCCGCCTAACAGTATTTCCTGTATCGTAGGTATAGTTCACAGATGAGGCGGGGAGCATTCTTACCTCGCGACTCTATATCAGTGGCGCGGGGAGGTGCTAAGTCAGGGTGAACAGCCAGGTACTTTGTGAGATCGAGGTACGACATCGACAGCCCGAGCTTCGGCAGATCTAGGTAGCGAAGTGGAAGGAGCGACTGGTACAGCCCACTGCAGGGCACGCAGTGACAGCGGCGGTAAGACCCGTCATGGAGGAATGGCTGGAGAGACGGTATGGTGCCCTCACCTTCCGGATGACGTAGGTACTCTCGAACCATGGGTGTTTCAGGGAAATATCTGTGTCGAATAGGCCGAGAAGGGACGCCCGTTTGTCACCACTGCAGAGATGTACAGGGCTCAGCACACGTTGGAGGAGTGCCCATCTTGGGCAATGCAGCGCCGTGGTGTTGTCGCGGCGGTCGAAGGGTTGACCTCTAGCTTCCGGCCGTGGTTCAGTCCATCGCCCGGAGCAAAAGCGCGTGGAATGCCGTCGCCTCCTTTTGCGAGGACGTGATGCAAGCAAAGAAGGCGGCAGAGTGGGGACGGGAGGAGACCACCTCTGATCCTCGCCGCGATCTCCGTCCACCAGGAGAAGTGGCCTGCGGGCGATGAACCAAGGGCAGTCCGTCACCCGAACAGAATCAGGCCCGAGACGTGTGTGTTCTGCGCGCGCCTCTCTGAAGATAGGCGCGGCCAGCCAGGCCGATACCTGCCGGGGACTCTGTCTAATGCAGACAAAACGTACAACTCACCCCCGGCAAGAGGTAACTGGAAAAACACCGTGGAGTTTTAGCCGGTAAGAGTCCGGCGTGGCCCTCCGCCCTTCCCAAGGCGCAGGAAGTCTATGAGGATTTCCCCAGGACAAAAAAAGGTTAGATATATAAATCTCCAAATGAGCCATATTTCACTCGTTTGTCTTTTACTATTTGATATTAGGTATTGGTATCTGTAACTCAAGTCGACAAAATTGCATTACTATAATTTGCGCGGTCACTTTGGAAACAAAGACTATAAATTATGAGCCGTGTAAAACTTTTATAATAACAAAATTAAAATATGATTACAACAATTATAACTCAATGTAAACTATCAGTGAGGTTAAGCAACGCTCAGCACGGTCAGTCTATGGATATTTGCACTGAGCGCCTCTGTGCTTCGGAAGGCACGTAAATCGTCGGTCCTGGTTGTCGTCATTAGATGGTAGTAGCTAAGCCAAGTCTTTGGGGGGCTTAAACAAGGCCTTTGGGTGTCTTGAACAAGTCCGATACAACGTTGGCTATTTACTAATGATGGGGGAGTACTTTGCCCAGCAGTGGATGATATAGGCTTGTTAGCCGATATCATTCCACTGTTGGACAAAGGACTTGTGGAAAGTGTTGTAACAGTAAGTATATAATAGGTAATATATTGCATAAGTACCTACATATCTGTCTGTGAACTGTTATTGGCTTCACAAAATTAAATATTTCCGATCCCGAGGGCAAACTTTTTAGTTATTATAATCTCCCACGGAAAACTGGAAAACGCTATTGATAAGAGTTCCAGGTTATTAACCCTTTCGTTATTATAAATTTACATATTGCAACTTAGGAATATGAATCATTTATAACTTTCCAACAATAAAATCCTCAGTCTGAAAACAGGTTTGGTGCAGACGGCAATGGATCGCTTTGTATGAACGACGTCATACGCGCGTTACACAATGTGAAAGTAGATAGTTGCATATAGCTACAATATAAACTATATTCTAAACCTTAGCTTTTTGTGCCAAAATATGTTTATGACATTTATTGTATTTTTTTTAAACACACTAGGATTTCTTCTGTGTTGTGGGTGCGTTTATAGACATAAATAAATTCCTCACACAATACACCCAGACCCGGAACAGCTACCTTCAGATCATAAAAATATTTGTTCCGTGCGGGAATGGAACTCACGACCCGGAGCGCAGCAGCCGATTCTATCAGCCACTGTACTAACGATGCCGTCATTTATAAATATATATCTATATCTTTAAGCTTAATAAGCTATTAAACTTCGTCAAAGCGAATTAATTGTTCTTCACGATTAGGTAAACTTGACCCTGGAAAAATTCCGTATTAAACTTAATTATGCTTTAACAATCAGATATTCTTTGATGGAGTAAAAATACCGCTAAGTTTTGTTTGTATTGGTTTCATGGTGGAAATACGTCATGTACGAGTGTGGTGGACTCCTATTAGCTAAAGCCTCGGCACCGAAGGGGGCTCCAGGTCCTGGCAAGATTACACTAGAGCCAGATCGGTACCACGCCTTTAAGCACATCTCGGAGGGGATGATGTAAAGCGGTCACCCTCTCGTTCCTCGTGTGAATTGGAAACATTTGAAAGATAACAAAATGCGAAGTTACATGTTCCGAATAGTCGAGGGTAAGTGCTGCCACGATTCACATCTTCAGCAAGTAAACAAGATGCGACGAGAAAAATGTGTTCCGCTAAAACCATTAGCAGCAAAATAAGAGGAATAAGAATTACATACGTCATAGCGATAAATAAGAAGTGGCGTTTATTACATAATTACGTGATGCGAATGTGTATCCAAATTCAAGAAAATCAAAATTCAACAACAAAGAATGGGATACTGATTATCGCCACAGCTTCTTCATGGAAAGGTCAAGGCGGGAGTTTCCTTTCCACGTAAATTATTTTCAAAATTACAATTCTTCCTTCTTCTCCATATTCTTTTCATCATACCTCAACAATTTTTAACTATCTTTGATAACGAAGTTTAGATAACTTTTTGGGTAAAAAATGTTTTACTCCGAAAACTCGCGTATTTGTCGATTCCCGGGGCATATTATTCTACAGCAGAGGCTTAGGCGATAAACTGTCATTGATATAGCAAAAATGTGTTATCTTCATATTTTGAATAACATATTTACTATTGAAGAATACAAGATAGTTATTGGCTTGAAATTTTCTAATTAAAACGGATATTTTATAAATAAATCCCTCGTATTGTTTATTTTACTCACGAATTCGGGGTGAAGTGCCATGATTATTTCTCGCTTGTGTATAATTTACCTTTGCCCAGGTAATTTTACCCTCGGCTGAGTTGGGCTTAGCGTTAACCCCACGCATTATTTAAATATGCGTCCCTTTTGCAAATAATAATATTCAAGCGCTTATATACTAATTTATTTTTAAATTTAAATATTCCTGTAGAATAAACAATTTTTTAAAATAAGCCAAATTAGATTAAACTTAATGGTTTATTATTTAAAGTATTAAGTAGAGAGTTATTTATCGGACTACAGCTAAGTACAATGGATGATAATATGTAAAATATCAATATAATTCTGTTTTAACATTAAGACCTTCCTTTAAGGTACCGATCAGAACAAAGCAATAGTTGCACAAGTTTTCGCTTTTTACATGGGTACCATTAAAGAGAAGAACTCTTCCCTGGAGATTGTGTTTCCAGAGTACAACTAGGCATTTTCATGGCACGAGTGAATATAGATTACTTCTAGGCAAGCGTGCTCCATCGTCGACCGCAAGGACAGGTAGTGTTAAACGCTATACAATTAGATGGAACTAAAAAAATTACCATCACTTTGTAGTATTCTAGTCATCGATTTCCCCCAGTTAACAGCTGGAATTTGCTCGGGATGAAAACACCTGTTTAGCATCATCAGCACCTCTTTGTGTGTCAGCTGAATAGCCTACTAGAGTAACGACAACACACCATTAAATATGAAGAAAATCATACTCGTGCAATGCTAATGGTAAATGGTATATCTTACAATGTATTAACGTAAGTTTCTATAGTCGATACATTAGGATACACTTCGACACAAAGTCAATTACATATCCACTACGTTTTTCTCACGTAAGTTAAATATCGATAATTAATTTCGTTTAAAAATCGATGGCAAAAATTTGCATGCATGCATGCTACGTTTGTAATGCTGGATGGGTATCCTTTAAGTATGTTTACACTCATCAATCGTACTCAACAGGCTGGAACTGCTCAAATGGTGACTACTATGGTAACGCTCGCCGAGCTGCAATATTGCGTCCACTTTGTAAGTTACGTTATTGGTGAAGGAGAAGCTTCTGTTCATTTAATTCACGAAAACGAATCAACATACTACATAAAAGTAAAGATTCCACAATGTTCAAGTAAACACAACGTAGCACGCATTATATTGTTTGTATAGTTTCTATTGGAGCAGTCACAGATGTATGGGATCGCGGACAGTGCTCGAACATCGTGGATATACTTAGTATAAGAACACTAAAATGTCTGTGCGAGTGAAACACATTAATTCAGAATAGACAACTTGCGTCCAATCATTCCGTGACTATACTGATTGCCCTTGATTGTACCATTGTGCGTCGTTTAGCTATAATTAAGTAATCGCTCGCATCGTCCGATATGACGACCACAGAACGTGCAGTTTGACGTTCAAATAAAGATGACTACGACCTTCACTTGAGCAAATATCGGTTTCTCCAACAGTACGTCGATGATGCATGACCACTTACGTAAACCGCACGCTTATATATAAAGGGGAACTTGAGAAAATATGACCGTATAGAAACATTATGCTTCGACGTCTAGTAAATATATAAATATATGTCGCCTATAAGCTAGCAAAGAGTTGCATAGCCGTATGGATCGTTATTTCCAATTACTAACATTTATGTTTATTTCATCATATCGGCCATTTATACGTCCACTGCTGAACGAAAGTCCCCCCATAGAGTCCACAACTGTGTCATCATTTCGGGGGGCATTTGCCATTACTCACCACGCTTGGCAGGCGGGTTGGTAGGCGCAGGATGGCTACCGGTTCACGGTTCACAAAATGGACGCTGCTGTCCATCCCTCTGGTTTAGATTCCCTTAGTCGCCTTTTACGACATCCACGGGAGGAGATGGAGTGGTGCTATATTCTTAATCCGGACACCACACGGACTTCGGACACCACATTATTTAGTAATATACCAATAACAATTAAAAACAGCATTAATAATAAATACAATACACCCCTCTGGGCAGTCGTTATCTCACCATGGGATAAGGTAATCCTGGATGGATGGTAGATTAAAGCAGCTTGTTGATTTATTCCTACCTTTTGATATAAAAAAAGTATATCATAAGAAAAAAAAAGCATACTAAGAAGCTTACCGAATGCAGGGCAGTTTGTGGCGAGCGGAATGTGAGTGGCGACACTGCGTACCTGAATGCTCCAGAGAGTCGGTCTGGGCCTCGCCTCCGGCTTGCCTTTATTGGTCGGTTGGAGTGGAACCCCATGAATGCCCGCAGGATTTTCAACTCTGGCTTGCCTTAGTTGGCCGATCATATGATCATATCAATCTATATGCTCGGGGGTAGAAGTATCTAATAGCGTAATAACGGGGAAACCCGCTCCGAGTCCGAGTCTGGTCGGTGAAACCGGTGCCGCACCTCTCGACACCCCTAACCACTCACACCGGTATTGCTCCCTGTCATCTGTAGTGGTGGCCATTTAGGGGGCTCATCTTGTGAGTGGCAGTCACCGTCTGCCACAGAATTTCACATTAAAAGTAGAAAGGCAGACGCCGTTTTTTCCGTTTTTCATAGCATTAAATCCATTAATAATAATGGGTGCACATTGCAATAGACCTTGCAATTGTAGTTTCCAGTTCATACAATAGTTTAATACCTCCGGGGACAATCCGAGACTGCATTTAATAGTGCAGCCATGGACAGTCCCCGGTAAGTATCCCATTACATTTTGCAATAAAATTCTCTAAAGGGCCTCTGCGTGTTAGACCCATGTCTCCGCGTAAGCCTATCAAAAGACGCGGTTCCCCCTTACAGGGGATACAAGCCCGTGAATAGAGAAACAAATACAATACAATGATAAACACTATAGAACATTTAATAAATATAATAGAACATTTTTGTTATAATTATTTTTTGCCTTGGAAGCAAACAAATATAAACTGCTTATTATCTCAGCTATTAAGTTTCTTATACCTATGTAAATAAGGCAAAGAGATCAAACAAATACTTGTTAGATAAAAAACTTTAATTTTACGAAATCACGGTTTTCTCGTGATCAAAACATTGTTTAACGTGGTTTTGATTTTATTTCATAACTATCATCATCATATCGGCCAAATAAATTCCACTGCCGCTGGCCTCCCCTAAAGATCACCACAACGACCGATATGGGTGTGCTGGGTGTTCATTGGGGGGTTTTGCCGTAATCGCGACGCTTGGCAGGCGGGTTAGCGTATCACTAATTTCAATTCAGATTTATTAAATTAATCAGAAACTAGACTACAATATGTACCTAAGTATGTCACGTTGTTACCTAGTTACACTTTGTTTTTGCACCGTCGGCGATTTAATATGATATCCGTGTTTTAGTTTTAAATCTAGGCCATAATTCTGCAAATTGTGATATATTTAGAAAACGTATTGTGGTTGGTGTGTGTATTTTCACTTCAACAAACCAACAATTAATAACAAAGGGCATCTTTCAGCCAAATAACTCTATAACCACTTTACAAATTCGTCCAATTTTGATAGGACTACTAAAGCTATTAAATTGCATTATCTTTCCTTTTTTCCCAAACGCGATTATCCCCCATTTCTCACTGGTAAATTGTTTTGCTTGTGAAGTTCAAAGGAGCGTTGTGACTGTATTAGCCGTAAGATGATTATGCCTATCCTTGACAACATCCTTCCTGTAATTCATTCATCTTCTCAATTTATCCATAATAATTAGTGTTTTTCCATGTGCGTGGAAGGGTGCTCATATTATTCCTCTGCCGAAATAGCAAGTCCTTTATACTTTTCGTTATCGTCCAATATCCATATTATCATTCCTATCCAAAATTCTTGAAAACCTTGTACATAATCAACTTTGCTCATACCTCTCCAAACATAATCGGCCCTGGCACTGTTAGGCCCGTATTACAGAACGAGAATTAAAACTTAAGTAAAACTCAAGTCTAGATTGCGTTAATCAAATATAAACCCTATATAATAAGCCCGCATGTAAATTCAATTGATGTAATCGTGACTTAAGTTCTATTTGAGTTTTGACTCTCGATCGCTCGATACGAGCCTTATACTTTAGCAAATGCTTTTAATACCGTCATCATCATCATCATATCAGCCACAGGAATAATAAAACCGTAGATTTCGATAATTTGCTTGGCATACTTTGCTTTTCTAACGTATCTCCATCAGCGACTGATTGGTTTCATAGTTACCTGCTTGGTCGTTGACAGTGGATTTGCATCGACGATACATATATTCTTGTTGCAATACTACTGCTGGCGTACCACAGGTGGTTTTATTTCCTCTACTTTTAGCAATCTCTATAAATTCTACCTCTCATTAACTTACTTCATCCTACCACCTTTATGCAGATGATCTTCAAATGTATAGCCAAGCTCCTCTTGAGTAATTATCAGAAGGCATAGATACGATCAATCAGGACCTTGCTCGAATAGGTGACTGGAGCATAAAGTTTGGACTTAAGGACCCCACAAAAACGCTGTTAACTGTTATTGGTACTCCACCAATAGTCCCAAAAATAGACTGGCCTTCGCTTCCTCATGTTTCTTTTGATGACATTACCATTCCTATGAGTGAGAAAGTAAACAACTTGGGGATTTATTTAGACATAACACTTTCGTGGACTGCACAACTACAGGAAGTCAGTCGTAAGATGTTTGCTTCGATGGAACCCTGAGACGGCTTCTAAATTTCCTCCCTATTACTACTAAAATGACGCTAGCACAATCTCTCCTCCTTCCTATGCTGAACTATGCTATGCTATAACTATGCAAATTGAGTGTCTTTAAAAACTTTGTATAAGATTCATGTTTGGGCTACGCAAATATGTATGCATGACCAAGTTTCTGAATTTCACACTAAGATCAAATGGCTACCCATTTGCCCTCGCCGGAATACGCATATTCTTTCGCTACTATACAATGTACTATCCAATCCGTGTATCCCTCTTTACCTTAAATAACGTTTTGAGTTTTTGGACGACACACATTCTAAGTTCTTGAGATAATCAAAAAAATTGAAATAAAAAATTCGTATGCATTCTACTATTTTATTGGCAAGTCGTTCACCGTTCAAGCTATTTGACTGTGGAATGCATTACAGCTTCCTGTGGTCCGTGCACAATCACTGCCCGTTTAAAAAAAGTTAGTGAAGGAACATTATTTGTCACATTAATTTGCTATTGCTTACTTTATTAGTCTTATTTACGGTTTCATATTTCTTCACATACAGTATTTATTTGTATATATATAGCATTTATTTATTTTATTGAAGTGAAAACTTCTTTACGCGCGGTACGCATATTTTCAGATGAGATAAAATCTCTGGACTCGCGACACCGTTACGAGACGCAGCTATAGTGTGTGCATATATGCATGTACATATAGCAGACCGCGAACGCATCTAGATAAATAAAAAAAAATTGTTTTCACTTCTGTCAGCACTCCCGGAGTGCAACCCGTATTTTTTTATACTAATATTCCCTAATCTACGCACCTGCGAACCCAGGCCTCACGTCCTATCCTGTGCAGGTACGCACCGAAACAACCGTGCCCGGTGAGCATCTGCGTCAGGCGGTAGGTGACGCGCTCGCTCCTTCTGAGCCAGGCTCCAAAGAGCGGCAGGACTGCCTCCACGACGCGCTTGGTCGCATACTGCAGCCGCAGGCGGTGACGCCACTTTCCAAGTGCGCGCCGCAGAGCTAGCCCCTGGAGGCGCGCCTTCGCCGCTCTGGCGGAGGGAGCGTGTCTGATCGGTACATGTACACCTAGACTGCCCGTTATCTATGCTAGCTATTTTGCAAATTCTCCCAAAAGTTGTCTGGAAGAGATCGGTGTATGCGATAAGACCGCCCATTGTGTATTGACCATAGGTATAGACTATTATGACCTATTGCTATTCCTTGTTTTTGTTATGTGGTGTAAAATAAAGTGTGTATAAATAAATGATGAAATGGAATTTACTGAGGCATTATAATCGGGGAATTTAACTTTTAATCGGCACTTTATTGTTTAAATCACGCTACTCGACATCCGTACTGTGCTTGAACTGGGAATTACGTAAATTTCTAGGTTGAGGTGGCGCGATATCCTCTTGTAAACATTGCTCTTCTGACCTGCTACTGCGCAGCTCATTGAACAGTTTAGTCCCCAAAGGGACCAGATAACACTAGTTAGTATCATACGTCCGGATCCTGGTCGGTATCTTATCAGCTCACTAACCATTTCACCGAGCGTTAGAAGATATGATCATATCACTTTCATTTCGTGTCATGTGGTGCAGCTATGCTTTCTACGAACCGTTACAGTTTATAATGATTTAGGCACATTTTTTGCAGATTAGAGAACGCCCGACCCACTTTGCGAAAATTTCACACGAAGACGTGAAAGTAAGATGGTATAAGTACACAACAAAGGTAAAGACGACCTCAATGAAAAGGATATCGAAAATGTAAAGGGGACATTTACCTGTACCAATTCTTTCTTTTCATCATCATTTCGGCCGAATGAAGTCCACTGCTGGACACAGGCCTCCCCCAAAGATGTCCACAACGACTGATATGGATGTGTTGTGGGCTCATTGGGGGGTTTTGCCATAATCACCACGCTTGGCAGACGGGTTGGCGATCGCAGTTGAGTTGTTAATGTACTCGAAGGACGCTGCTGCCCATCCTCCGGCTAATCCCTTAGTCGACTTTTACGACACCCACGGGAGGAGATGGGGTGGTGGCATTCTGGGCCGGCACCACACGGTTTTCTTTCTTTTACTTCAAAGATAAAATGTACAGCATTGAAGAGATGAAAATGTTACATTGTTTTTTATTTATTTGTTGTACTTACAATTTGCTTCTGCAAAATTGATAAGACGTTCCAGATATATAAACGAAATCACCACTATAAATTTAAGTAATCTACGAAAGTTGTGTATCATTTTTGGAATATGCAACCATTCTTTCCACATTAAGACACATCTGTGCTTCCGAGGGCAAGTTAAATTAGTTCTAGAGCACGGACATCATTCTAATATCAAAAATAGTGGTTACATGGAAATTCTGACAACCTTTCTATACCTAACAATATCGGTACACTTCACAAATTAGGTTGCGGAGGTCAGATGGCATGCATCATCATCATCAAATCAGCCAAAGGACGTCCACTGCTGAACATAGGCCTCTCCAATACATTCCACAACGACCGGTTTATGGCATGTGTCGACATTTTAGACGGAATTTGCCAGTACTCACTACGCTTGGCAGACGAGTTGGTGAGCGCAGAATTGCTACTGTTCCACAGAGGGATGGGCCTCTCTGGTTTAGAGTCCCTTAAGGCCGAAATTAATAAGCGATCTAATCCAAAATCTTTGGATTTCGGATTACGGATTTTTTGTGTTAACACATTTAACATCGTAACACATCAACAGATGAATTTCACAATCTTAAATCTGAACATTTTAGATTAGAATGATTATTAATTTCGTTCATTAGTCGCCTTTTACGATATCCATGGTAAGACAAGGGTGGATCCAGGATTTTAATCTGGGGGGAGCCCTCGGTGTCTCATGTCAAAAATTTGGATCTAGGATTTTATTCTGAGCGAGGCCTCGCTGTCTCCTGTCAAGAATTTCAGAGATTATTGTTCATATTAAGTCTAGGGTTTTGGAGGGCCATGCCCCTGGACCCGCCCTTATGGTAAGATATCGAGTAGTGTATTTTCTTAATCCGGACTCCACACGGCAGTCATTCCGTCTAGAAAACTGATATGCAGCTGAATGATTAGACTAGATACCTGCCTCAATATAGTTAGGAAAAGGCTAGGGAGAAGAAGACAAACCGTGTAAGTTTAATATAAATTAGTGAAGACTATACTGTACTATTTTTTAATAACAAACATAGAAAAAACGTGTTATCTCTATGACATTAGCGTGTTAAAGTCCTAATCATAATAATCTCACATTCAAAATTAACAGATACCTATTGGCAAACATAACACATCAATAAAATAACATAAAAATAACCGACAATTCGAATGTCGATTGACTTTAATTAAAACGGGGATTCACACTAAAGTTTAGAAACAGTCAGTTTAGAACTGTAGAAGCAATTATTTATAAGATATAGGTAAGCAAGTAAAGTGAGTAAGAAGCATTTAGTCGGTTTGACTCCGACTTTCATGTCAACAAGTTGTTAGAAGTGTTCGTTTGAGTGGGTAACGGTGTAAATGTCCTTCTAGCCCGTGTACTTATTCAGCTGCTTACAATATTTGTAAACAAATGCTAACAAGACGTCATCTCGGCACCGAGCCAACGAGAGTAAGGAAAAACTATTGCAAAACTATATTCTTTATGTGTTCTTTGAGGCTTTAGTGTAAGCTTTATTGTATATTACTGTGTTTAATATGCCATTATTAAATAGCACGTAACGCAAGGTATAAGCGAGGTTATTAATACCGGAATTTAAAGATCTACTAGGATATACATTAACAATCCCCCGGGAGGTGCCTGGGGGGGTGGCCTTTATACAGTTATCCCCTCCGAGATGTGCCTAAAGGCGTGGCACCAGTTGGTGGCTCTAGATGGAGATTATTCGAGTTCCTGGAGCCTCTCGGTGCCGAAGATGACCACTCCACATGGTGGTTTTAGCCTGTAGGGTCGCCCTTTCCCGGGGCGGAGATACCATATTGTATCAGTGCCAGATATTCGCCGCTAAGCGAATTAAACTTTAGGCATTACTGTGATCCGGTTAGAAGGGCACTGTAGCTAGTGAAATTACTGAGCATAAGAGGCTAACGTCCGAAATTAATAATCAAACTAATCTAAAATCTTCACATTTAAGTTTTTTAAATTCATCCGTTGTTGTGTTACGATCACATTTAACACAAAAAACCGACATATCCGTAATCCGAAATCCAATGATTTTGATTAGAACGATTATTACATTTCGGCCGTTAATAAATTCACGTCTTGAGGTGGCGAGCGCAGTGTGATGCCGCGCAGGACTCAGGGTAGCATTCTAATTGTTATAGGCAGGCGTGTCGGTCGCTTACCACCAGGCGAATGACTTGCTAGTCTCGTCACAAAGTTGTATAAAATTAAACAACATACGTTGGCGAATTAAATGTATACGTAAAAAAAATGAGAGTTAAATGCAAAGATGTAGTTATTATTACTTAGTATATCGAAATGTAATTCAAAAAAATAACTTGAGCAGACGTCCGGAAACTAGGCAATGAACTGCCAAATAAAAAATAGTAAAAGGTTAATTGAAGAAAACGTGTTTCTTGCTTCCAATGTATAAACCGCAGATCTTCTTGATATTTATAATTTCTTAAGTCGTTTTACATAGTATATATTTATGTTAATGTGAATACATTAACATAAATATATGAGAATTAGTGGTATACTCATAAAACATGTGAGTATAGAATACTTCATTATATCAGCCAAACGAAACTGCACTGCTGAACAAAGGCCTCCTCCAGAGATTTCCACAATTATGTCGTCATACTGGGGGAAATTTGCCAGTACTCACCACGCTTGGCAGGCACGTTGGTGAGCGCAGAATGCCTACTGTTCCACAGTAAGCACGCTGCTGCCTATATATATAATAATCTTGTGCAGACGTCAGAAAACTAGGCAATGAACTGCCACACAAGAAATTTTAAAAGATTTAATTAAAGAACACGTGTTTCTCGTTTCCAATGTTTAAACCGCAGAGCTTGTTTGATATTTCTAATTTCTTAAGCCGTTTTTCATATTCTCGGTTAGTTCATTTTGTGATGAAAGCAAAAGAGCTATTAAAAATACAAATCATTTATTGACGTTCTATTTTATGAAATAATCGAAATCCAAAAACGATGGCAAAAATTATTTGTTTGTTATAGAAATGAGGATCGGAAATGGTAATGATTTTTACGAATGATTTCATTTAGTTAATTCGTTATTGGTTTATTTTCTTATTTGTTTATATTTCTTTATTTAATAATTTATTGTGTAAACAGGTATGTATACACACATATAGTATGACACAGCGATGCACTAGAAAGTTCAAAGACCCAGTAGATACGTAAATAAAAATAAAAAAAATCTAGCAAACTTGTATGAGGAGTGTTTCAAAAAAAGAAAACAATGTACGGAATAAATCAATTCAATACGTATAGATATGAACATATACATGTACTTGCATAAAGAGGTCCTTTATATATATCATCTTAATTATTTTAGAAGAATTTGCACATGCATGCGTTCCTCATGGTTCCCGGAACAGAATAGACCCGTCTGCACCCATGGGTGTCGTAACAGACGACTAACGACTGGTATCAAGAGAGGGGCAGCAGCATCTTTCTGTGTGCTAACAACCCTTTCGGATAAACAATATTCAATCCGCTTGCCAAGCGTGGTGATTATGTCAATTTCCATAGTTTCCATTGTATTGATCATTGGGAGCCAGGGCGGATCCACGGTGGGAGGCCCAGGGGGACATGCCCCTCCACCAAAACTGTGGGATATAGTTGACCCTACACATAATATCAACAATGATCTCTGAAATTCTTGACATGAGACACCGAGGCCCCCCCACCAGATTATAATCCTGGATCCGCCCTTGATTGGGAGACCCATGTCTAGCAGTGAACATTTACGAGCGGATGTGTGTCTGCGTCTGCACAGAGTATTCCGTATCAAATCATTGAAACCATAATTTAAGGTGGAATCTAATCCCTGCGAGCATTTCTTCCGTTTTAGTGTCATAAAACGACATCTATTATGATGCTGTTATTCATATAATAGATCAATAAACACATTTATTTAATTATTAGCGTGAATTGGGAAAACAGTTATTTCGGCATTCAGTCGAGGTAAATAAGTTATTACTGATTATTGTAATAGTTTCTAAATGGAGGAAAAGTTTGCATTGTTGTTACACGTATTGTTAATTTATTACAGACATCAAATGGATTCAGTGTGTTCGTAAGAATTTAACTTAGCCTATGTTAGTACCTTTTTTTTATTGGTGCCCAGTGGAAATTCTTCATGAACTTCCTTCGCCCCGGGCAAGGACGAAGGGGTATGCCGGACTCCTACTGGCTAAAACCACTGGAGCGTCATTTTCGGCACGTAAGGGATGCTCCAGGTCCTCGTATGACTATAACAGATTTTTATTTGGACCTAAATAAAAATATTTAACTGATTCAATCTCGACTCAAGTTTTACTTAAATGCTGATGCTCGTTTTGTAAACGGGCATTAGTATTTAAGCACGTATGTCAATACTATTGTGACTAGCCTCTTTACTGTAGGTGTATTTAAATCTTAGAGCATTTAACCTGGGTTAATGGCTCTAAGATTTAATGTGAAGGCTGACACGTGCCCTCAGCTCAGAAGGTATGCGGCTACCTTCAGTAGTATTTACCAAACTATTTTTATTTGTAACGTTTTCTGGGAAAAGGGACGGACCCCAAAGGAACCGTCTTTGATCTCAACTGTCGACAAGATCCGCCCTCCGGCTCAATCTTCTCCACACAGGCAGTTTTCAACATCCAATTTTACTGAACACATTAATAAATACCATCCAATGACGACACAAACAAACAGTCGGCCCCCAGTGCAACCGGTCGTTGTTGAAATCTATGGGGGAGGCCTTTGTTCAGCAGTGGACGTCATTCAACTGATATTAATGATTATTAATAAATGAAGTTATAAATAAGTGTAACGCTTCGCCCGTATTTCCCGAAGGAGTAGCGGAGATGTAGCTACTGTGCACCAACAGTTCGCTGGTGACTGACTTTGCCCGACCCGGGAATCGAACACAGATCACACTCGGCAGTCGCACTTGCGATTAGTAATATCAATGAAGCAGAATAAAATGGTTAAATAAAGTTAGTTAAAATTATTCTTTAGTTAGGTGACTTTATTGCCTTTTGGTGTTGCCCGCTGCATTTCTTATGTCACACATACCTTACCTATTCGAAATTGAGTTCCTGAATGTTCTGTCTAGCTAGCGTGATGGTATGTAGCGCGTTAGTCATTGGTAAGCGCGTGTCGAATATTTTAAATCTGTAGTGTCTTTGATGTTGATTTTTGTCGAATTTCCGCCATTAGCATAATGCATTAAAATATTAAATTAACTATCTGTAGGGAAACATCAAAGCTCGATACACATAGTGGGTTACAACGTCGATTTAATTTAAATTACTACTTATTTAATATATAATACTTAGGATCATCATTTCGGCCGAACAAAGTCCACTGCTGGACACAGGGCACATGATCACTACAACGACCGATATGGGTGTGTTGTGTGCTCATTGGGGGGTTTTACCATAATCGCCACGCTTGGCAGGCGGGTATTCTGCATTAATTATTTGTCGGTAACGTAGGCTACATATGTATTACTTACTTGTTCTATGCGGCAGGTCTCCTTACATAAGCACTTGTGCCGGTTTTTTACAGGCGCATGAGCACGTTCACTGAGCTCCTCATAAACCAGATTTCGACATTTTAACACTTATTTTCATTGCAACACAGCACTGCGAAAAGCACCAACACAGCCAAATTCCGCAGTCGCTTGACACACGCTTGACCGCTTTCGCTCGTTTGTGCAAACACAGCCTCTTGCTACTTCTTTAAAGCGGACACAATATACCACTACCTTTAGCAAATTGATGAACTTGTTGTGCATAAACACTGAAAACTTTTTTATAGAATTTTGCGGAATGGTTCGGAATAATCGCGAGTCACTCAAGCGCACATGAACTCGCGGATATCAGAACAAACGGCGGCGACGCTGCTTACGCGGGCGAGGTGGCGCGCGTCGTAGCACCTACACTGAGAGACTGCGGCACTCCGGAGCCCGCCGCCTCGCCGGCACTCCGTAGAGGTGGCAACGTTCTTACACTCACCAATAAAAACAGCCAAACAGACTGGCGCGATGGCGTCCTAGAAACAGACGTCGGACCGTGGCCGCCGCTGTCGCGTGCATCGCTCACTTTCGCCGTCAGATGTCCCATTTTCATAACAAGATTTTCTCTCTAGAATTTTATATGACGGTCAGACGGATCCGCCATTTGTCAGCAGACATTGAGTTATGTAAGAAACTTGATTTTATGTATGATTGCACAAGCAGTTGAAACCAAAACATATAAAACAATCTTTGTATCTTCGTATTAAATTGTAGGAAGGATAAAAGGATGTGGATTATTAATAATTACAGACATACATTGTATAATTAATAAATTATATTTCATATAGGTGTCTACGGGTGCAGTTTAAGGTGCATGAAAAGTATAAAACAATATATTACAACTGTAATCTTCATTAATAGGAATATTGTAAGGAAAATTGGCGGTGCGCGAGGGAAGCTATTGCAATCGGTTTGTGTAGCAACATAGCATCTGACATTCTAACGTAATAACGCAAGCAAGTTGCATAAACATTCATAGGCAAGCAGAACGTTTGGATCCACCGCATATCTAATGCAACATTCTAAATCCATGTTCAACAAACAAAACAAAAACGAATATATTTTATGGTTCATGCTTCGTTTAGGATCAGATAAATATATTATATTATATTACTAACCGATAAGAAATCACCAGCCTTGTGGTTGCTAGCAGCGTTATCGAGTCAACATGCAGAGGTGTAGGAGATTTGACTTTTCGGTTTGTGGTCATGTTATTCATATAAGTGTATAAAGAGATTCGAGAACAATCTTTTGTTGCTGTAAATAGTTCTTGGATTGGTGACCGTAGACCAGAAGACCCCTCTGTCGCTTGAAGAACGCGTTGGCCGTCAGCCTTCTGTGGCATATGAATAAGTATGATAGTTGTTACTCACTCAAATAGCTAGCCAGAAAAATTACTGATGGAATACCAATATGGGAGATATACTAGTTGGGTTGTCAATAATAATAATTCTGTGGGTACAGTTAATCCATACGATTCCCAAATTAAGTTGAATTGGTTTTTGGGTTGATTTTTATTACCGGAATTTAAGCAGAAGGAAATAAATCTTAAAACTCTTCCCAAATATAAATAAATAATTTTCAATACAAGATCTCAATCGTTCTTAGATTGTATCGTGAGTTATTCTTAATTTCATTGTGTGGATACATATTGTTGTCGCTTACTGTACTGAATTATTTAGTAATTAAACGAGTGCCTGGACAAACATGGCACAGGATGCCCAAGGGGTGTCCGTGACCTAAAAAAACATTTGGATAGCAACTAAGTACTCACAGATCCCCCCTTACTGCACAGTAATTTTAAATCTAACACACTAGGTACTGGTTTTTAGGTTAATATATTGATTTTGTTACATCGAAGGTACTCATAGACAGTTGCACTCATCATTTCATCATTTCGGCCGAATGAAGTCCACTGCTGGACACAGGCCTCCCCCAAAGATCACCACAACCACCGATATGGATGTGTTGTGGGCTCATTGGGGGGTTTTGCCATAATCGCCACGCTTGGCAGGCGGGTTGGCGATCGCAGTTGAGTTGTTAATGTACTCGAAGAACGCTGCTGCCCATCCTCCGGCTAATCCCTTAGTCGACTTTTACGACACCCATAGGAGGAGATGGGGTGGTGGCATTCTGAGCCGGCACCACACGGCAGTTGCACTCACTGATCGGTAAATGATCGGCGAGGTTAAGCAACGCTTGACGCGAGCAGTGTATGAATGGATGATCGCATAGTAGTATTTGAACTGAGCCTCTCCGTGATTTGGAGGGACAACTCTGACACAAAGTTGACTAACCGTACGAAATAAGAAGAAGAAGTAACATCGAACTCGGATCGGAAAGAAGGGTAATTTTTAAAAACACCCATAAGTTATTATCTGCTTTGCAAAAATACGTATATTTTAACTTCATTAGTTGTTGCCTGTGGAAGTTGCCATTCTTCTCTCAAGTATCGATTCTGGGTCCTTTATTGTTTCAGGTTTATATTAATGTTCTTCCCGATTTTACTTACATAATGTAACGTCATTTCAAAATCAGTCCTTTTAGTTATAGACACATCATTAAAGGTAAAGATTAAACGATTTTTATTTATTTAGACTATTTACCATTACCAATTACCCATATAATTAGTTGCCGCATTGATATTCACGGTAAATAGAAAGGACACACACACTTAATGTACACAATTGGATTTCTTCTATTAATCTTCTTTAAATGTAGGTACAACAACCAAAGGTACATACAAACATTTTTCTACTTGTATATTACCCACATGCATTAGATTGCAATAAAGTGTTACATTTAGTTACTTCATTTTTTCGAACCTTCCATCCCCAGGGCTTGTCTCATCATATTAGCCAAAGGACGCCTACTGCTGAACAAAGGTCTCCCCAGAGATTTCCACAATTGTGTCATCATGTTGGGAGAATTTGTCAGTACTCACCACGATTGGTGAGCGCTGTATGCCTACTATACTACAGAAGGGACGCTGCTGTCCATCCTTCTAGTTGACGGTCCCTTAGTCGCCTTTTACGACATTCACGGCATTAGGAGATGGAGTGGTGCTATATTCTTAATCCGGACACCACCTGGACCCAACTGATGGCATGCTACTGTTCCAATAAAGCATAGTTTCTTACTTTCTCCGTCCTGGTTTTGTTCTTTCTTAATATAAGATAGTGATAATAAAACACTTTTAAACGGATTCTATCGCGTTTATTCTTGATTTTCCTGACATTTGGAATACTTTGTAGCATTCGTGGTCGCAGGATGACTAAGGTGACAGGCGTCGTTACAGATTTTTAAAAGTTATTTTATTTTATCTACCGTACAATTTTAATCAAAAAATTTGTTTCGATGCACCCAGTGTCACTCACAGTGTCTTGATGTTTCTTAGTGCGGTATCTTGTTTGGGACTTTATTATTTTAATAACTGGATTCCAAAAAGGTGGTACCTGCCACCCATCTTCTAAATTAAAATTAGGATGTTTTTTAATTTCAATAGCACCAGTGCTCGTGCTGCATGTGTTTCCCAGGATCCAATCCTTTTTCTACTTCCCTTCTACGTTTTTATTTATTTATATACTAGCTGTGCCCCGCGGTTTCACCCGCCATTTAGAATACTTTGGCATAGACAGTTGACACGTATAAAGTATTTATATAAATATATATTGGATTACATTGGTTTTAAATTTTTTCGGGGAAACCTTATTATTTTTCCAATAAGGTTTCCTAAAGTAAGTAAGTAAGGTTCCTAAAGTAGCCTAAGTTATTCCATGTTACGTCAGCTATCTGTCAGTCAAAATCCCATCAAAATCGATCTAGCCGTTTTGGAGATTAGCCGGAACAAACAGACAGACAAAAACATATTTTATTATAAATACCGTATATGCATTCAGTAAAAAGCTGTTATTTGGACATTACTAACAGACACTTCAATTTTATTTATTTGTATAGATTTCCGATTGCCTACAGCTTTTATATTGTTCTTAACAATTAGGTTTAATTCGCGTGCTCATACCGAGTGACCCCCGGGAAGACGGTGGCGCGCATGTGGTCACGTGCCACCGTGTGCGCAGCACAGCGCACAGCGAGACTTGGGGGGGGATCCTTTACGATCCTCCCCGAGAAGTTCCTGGGGGGCGGCCTTTTTACAGCCATCTGCCCTCCACTAGAGGGGGTGACCGCTTTACAGTCATCCCCTCCGAGATGTGACTAAAGGCAAGGAATTATTAAAGGATTACAAGGACCTGGAGCCCCCTTCGGTGCCGAGGATGATCGCTCCAGTGGTTTTAGCCAGTAGTGGTCCGGCATACCCCTTCGCCCTTCGTTGGGGCGAAGAAAGTACCATGTAGAATTTCCACTGGACACCAATAAAAAGAAAGGTTTATTTCACCATCACTACTGTAATAACTTCTTAAGATATTTTCTTTATACAAGACTACTACCTATAAAGTCAATTTACGGTTCAAGGAATCGCTGAAGCTATAAGTGCCATGAATACTTTGTTGGTAAATATTAGTAAATGGGCAACATTTTTTGAGCCTTTTATTAACCTTAAAATATTTCAAGCTCTCATTATTGGTGGATGATAGATATTTTAAAGTAAACATTTTTTCCATTAATTTTGTTTATATATGATTTGAGACTCTACTCTCGTATTTTCATCTTCATCTTTCGGTAACTGACTGAAAAACAACTAAACTTGGTGGCATAAATTCATTTTATTTGGCATTATCTTTTAATGTATCTACTTACTATACATGAACAATAAAGAATACATTATGCACGTAAAAAACAAGTTTTACCTCAAAATTATGAATTAAAAAAGCGATTGGGTGTCGACATGCGATGCTCAAGTATTTATGTCAACAGAACAGAAACAACTTGTAAACTACCTAGCTGACCTACGTTAAATTCGTGGACAAATACTACTTAGCATAATATGACGGATTTATGATATACATTACTGTTTCTTTTTGACAATTTGCCGTCCTATTGTTTCCATACGTCTATTCCTTTTTGGTCCACTATTCCACTTGGTACTCCACACTGGTAATTAAGGGCTTATACTAAATAATAAACAGCTAATACAACTAAATCTACTCTAATGTTTTCTATTAGTTCCAAATCAGTAGCCGGTATAAAAGTGTGGATATGTGCAGTATGTCCTCCATTACCACAAAATTCCACATTAACAGAACAAATAACAATTACATTACGTATCATGTAATCTAATAGGAATTACTCAGGAGGTAAACTTCAGCAAATAGGAACACATTTTGCGCGTAGCATCGCGAGCACAGTCCCATAAATCTCGATTAGATGGATGAATAGACTGAAAAGATTTGACGAGGGCTTTAAGGACCATGTCTGCTGGGCTACGTAACACTTCCGTTAAGTAGGCCACAGTCTCCTACTGTTTACTTTACCATGACTCCGTCAGTAGAGCGAGAATAAGGGTCGCTTTATGTTAAATTCCTGCTGCCGCATATGGAACTACAAACCTATTAAAATTAAATGAGCCAAAAAAAACTCGTAGAAGACAAAAGGTATGTTGGTAAACATTTATATTGTGATTATTATAGCTACGCCTATCGGTTCAGCAAGTCTTCTACGCATTTGTATCATAAAGCTGAAACATTGAATAATGAATAACGATTAAACTGGACGACTCCCAGTAATTGATTGGATTTTAAGAACAACTTAGCATATCGATACTTTCAGTGTTCAAAGGGGGTTCCTTTTTCGTTTCATCTTACTAAGTTTTTAATTTCCTATCGATCTATATAGTCCCAGCAAACTACTACACGCACACACACACACCTCGAACATAGACACAGAATTGCAAGTTCATCGGTTTTTATCGGATACATTTCGGCAAGTGTGCAATGGACTAGCACGACTTAAGTCCCCCAAGTCCATTCTATCATCGGCTCACCTGACATGTCGTTCACATCTGGTGTGTTTCCTGACCTGATGAAACAAAGTAAAGTAATTCCACTGTTTAAATCCGGAAGCAGATCCCATAAACTTTCAGCCTATTTCGATACTGCCAACACTGAGTAAACTTTTTGAAATCAATATTTGGAACCAAATGTTGAGATACTACAACAAGCACGATTACTCACTTTACAAAAAACAGTTGGGTTTTACCAAGGGTCATTCAACTACAGATGCCACGCCCGCATCTGTAGTGGATAAATTGGTGAATACCATATTCGAGGCCTAGGAGAACTGCGATTGCGATTTGGAGGCAACATTAGGAGAGTCTGCTCCGCCGTATTCCACTGTCGCAAGGTGGGCTTCTCAATTTCGAACGAGCACGGAAGACGAACATTGTTGCGGCCGTCCATCGACGTCAGTCACCCAAGAAAAGGTTGCGAAAGTCGAGAAAATTGTATTGAGCGATAGAAGAGTTACCATCCGATACTTAATTCAAGAAACGGGCATTTCATATGGAAGTGTGCAATCCATATTGAAACAATCTTTGAATATGAGAAAAGTCTCCGCAAGATGGGTGCCGAGAATATTAACCGACGGTCAGAAACAAAATCGACTTGACATTTCGAAGATATTGTTGGACAAGTTTCAAGAAGATTCTGAAAACTTTTTGTCTCGTTTCGTAACAATGGACGAAACATGGGTCCATCATTTTGATCCCGAGACAAAACAGCAATCTTCGCAATGGAAGCGGCCATCATCACCGACCCCGAAGAAGTTTCGCGTCGTGGCATCGGCTGGCAAGGTTTTGGCCTCAATATTTTGGGACTCAGAAGGGATATTGTTGATTGATTATCTGGAGCGTGGAACCACTATTACAGGCCAATATTACGCAGCTTCAATTCCCAAGTTGCGGAATGCCATCATAGATAAAAGGAGAGGGAAACTTTGAAGGGGCGTGCTGTTTCATCACGACACCTGAGCACAGTTGCGATGGCTGCCATTCAGCAAGCTGCCTTCGATTTGGTTGACCACCCCCCTTATTCACCAGATCTGGCGGCTAGCGATTTCTGTTCCCCAAATTGAAAAAATACTTAAGGGGAAACAGGTACGAAGACGATAACGAGGTGATGGATGCCCTGGAGAGCTTTTTGCAGGGTCAAGACAAAACATTTTTGGAAAAGCGCTGGACTCGGTTTGTAGAGAGACTCGGAAACTATGTAGAAAAATAAATTATTAAGTTATCAATAGTCATTGTATTCTATCTCATTCTCACTATTTTTTGATCCCTCCTAGTAATTTAAATGAGTTGCGGTTGGGTTTGTGTGATGTGCTCGTTGGGGGATTTTGCCAAAATCGCCACACTTGGCAGGCGGGTTGGCGATCGTAATTGAGTTGTAAATGTACTCAAAGGACGCTGCTGCCCATCCTTCGCTTAATCCCATAGTCGCCTTTTAAGACACACACGTGATGAGATGGGTTAATGTGATTATGCCCCCTTAAGTTTTCCCGTATTTAAGTATTTCCACCAACACTGAACTATATTTCTTAATTTTTTATCAAAAAGGCAAAAGTCTGTTTTCATAGATCTTACATCAAAACCGACGGATTTAGATAAAAACTTTCATCCCCTATTTCCCTTTTAAAGTAGATTTTTCTAAAACTCTACGTCGTCTTATTTTTTTATCTGAGAAGGTGAATACAATTTTTTCATAGACTGACGGATTTTGCATACAAACTTATACCCCCTGTTTACCCTCTTAAGGGCTGAATTTACAAAAACACGTTCTTCTTTATTTTCTATCAAAATGCCGATTTTTTTTTTCGAATACACTTCAAAACAGACATATTTTGCATACAACCTTTCACCCCCTGTTTTATCCCTTTAAGGGTTGAATTTACAAAAACACTGAAACATGTATTGCTGTATTTTCAACCAAAAACCTAAATACTAATTTTCTTAGACCTGGCTTCAAAAATAAAGGTTTGTCCATACAAACTATCACCCCATGTTTTACCCCATTAAGGGTAGAATTTTTAAAAACTCTGAAACACGTGTTTTTTTTTTTAACCAAAAAGCCAAATATCAATTTTCATATATCTCACTTCAATAATGAGGGAGTTTCATACAAATTTTCAACCCCTATTTCACCCCTTTAGGGGTGGAATTTCTAAAAATCCTTCCTTAGTGGATGCCTACGTTATAAAAGTTACCTACTATCAAAATGTCTAGTTTCTAGACCCAGTGGTTTAGGCTGTGCGTTGGTATGTCAGTCAGTCAGTCAGTCAGTTTCTCTTTTTTAAATATATACAGGTTGTCCAGTAAATAGCACGACATACTGCAGGGGGTGAGAGCTTGGGTTAATACCTACCAAAAAAAAACACAATGTATGTTCAGCAAAATCTTACGGATTTACAGTAGTACAAAAATTTCCGAAATATCGAAAAATCGTAATGAAAAATAGCTTTTCTAGTTTTTTTTTCCCTCAAATTATTTGTGAGTAGTTACTTTACTCATTGATAAGTCTTTATTCTATTAAAAACTAAATTGTTTTGAAGTAATACAATTTTTATTTAAATTTTCACAGTACAATTTTCTTATCGCTTAACTTTAACCTACAGTGGTGAAAAAAAAAATCCGTAAGATTTTGCTGAACATATATTGTGTTTTTTTGGTAGATATTGACCCAAGCTCTCACCCCCTGCAGTACGCCGTGCTATTTACTGGACATCCTGTATATAGAGATATTATTATGGTGCTGCGAGCGATGACCTCATTCCTGAACTGTAGTGAAACAACAGCCGTTTAGTTTTTATTTACGTTGTAGTTTTTATGTGAAAATAAACAGTTTATTGTGTTCTTATCACGTTATCCGAGTTTTTATTCAAGAAAGCGTTAGGGTAGACGGAAACAATTATTTTATACTTATTTAATCAATTAAATAAAATAAGTAAATATTATGAAAATTCATGATAAGACCGACGCAATTTTCTAACGCTGAGGAGAGAGAGAGTTGCAGAGTCGTGTACTGAATTCATGGTATCTGTTTTCGTTACGTTGTCACTTACACCCTTTACGGCCGAATACTGAAACGCAATTTAATATTAATCTTAGACGAATATTAGACGGCACGGTTGGTGCAGTGGCTGATACTGTCAGATTACTTTATCTCATGGTGAGATAACGACTGCCCAGAGGGGTATAATTATTAAAAACTAAGTACGATGGTTTCCGGATTGAGAATACAGTACCACTCCATCTCCTTCCGTGGATGTCGTAAAAGGTGACTAAGGGAATCTAAACCAGAAGGATGGGCAGCAGCGTCCCTTCTGTCAAACGGTAGCGATACTGCGCTCACCAACCCGCCTGTCAAGCGTGGCGAGTATTGGCAAATACCCCCAAAAATGATGACACAGTTGTGAAATCTATGGGGGAGGCCTTTGTTCAGCAGTGGACGTATAAATAGCCGATATGATATGATATGAAGTACGAAGCGAAAGCTCTCAGTGAGTGTTATTAATAAAATAAAAAACCTAATTAATCAGGAATTTTTTTTTTTTAAATCAGTTATTTCGTTAGGCAGCCAGGCTGCCCCAGTTATTTTTATCAGGTCGTCAGACCAAGATTAAAAAGATACGATATACGCGATGTAATCCGTTTAAAATTGTTTTATTGTAATGACTAATAATCGCGAAATTACTACTAAAAAGATTTTTCGCAAATTCTAGTTGACGCTCTTGATTTAAGTTAAACTGCTGATATCGGAACCCATTTAGTAGTTTTCAACCGGATCCGCATCATATCAGCTAAAGGCTGCCACTGCTGAACAAAGGCCTCCACAATTGTGTCGTCTTTTTGGGGGAAATTTGCCGATATACACCATGGTTGGCACGCGGATTGCTGAGCGCAGAGTGGCTGATCTTTCACAGAAGGGACGTTACTGCCCAGCCCTAATGGTTCAGAGTACCTTAGTCACCTTTTTCAACATCCACGGGAGGAGATAAAGTGGTGCTATAATTCTTATTCTGACATCACAAGGTCCTGGACCTAAATATAGACACACGCAGTCGAGCTTTGTCCCTCAATACGAGTAATTTGGTACCATCTGTGTTATAAAAAATATTTGTATTCATTTATGTATCAACGTCAGTGTTGGGTTTTTTTCTGCGGCTTTGTAAGCTTATAAATTGCATATACCAAAGGGACTGCGGTTAAGATTGTTATAGGAAAGTTTGCACGACTTGGCTTTATCTCGACAATGTGGCTTTCCTTAGGAAAAAGGCATTATGTAAGGAAAACTGCACAACTTACACACAACCGAATCTTGATAAGCCCCCATGATTATAACGTATTATCAAACTATTTACATATTCAACTTGAATATTGTTACTTCCGTATGTTCAATGTAACCACAAAAAAGTAGGTACTTATGTTATTAAAAATGCCCACTATTAAGTCAGGTTTAGACTACTAGGTATCAAAACGATCAAATAATATTAAAACATGTTTAGAATTGAAGATATACAGCTGACCGCCCACAATGCTTGCTGCTTGAATCTCGATAATCGCACGCACGCATATACATACAGTAATCATAATAAAAAGAGAAAGAGAAGGAAAGGTGCCTAACGTGAATACTAAAAAGAGAATGAGAAAGAGAGGGAAATGTCGCCTGCCGTATATAATAGAAAGAGACAGAGAGAAAGAGAAAGAGAGGGAAAGGTCTCCTGGAGCGGGCATAATGCTTTTTCCTTACGTGACGACTTCCGTCAGTTCACTCTACTGTAAGCCACGTAAACGATCTTCGTTTAAAAATAAAGATCCGCCAATTTCAGGAGTTGAGTCAAGCGGAAAAGGTCTCACACGAAGATTTAGGCGTCAGAAAGCTTTGCATCAGATGAATAACCCCATAATTTCAAGGAAGATCAAAATCGCCGCGATGTAAGCTTGAAAAGCATAACGGAGGTGACTCGAATGCTGTGTTTGACATCGACATAGGTGATGACAACTGGATATAACCCATAAATCAAAAGAAAATCTGCCCAATTGATGTTTCCGTTCGAAGATTTGCCAAGAAAAGTAAAGAAGGGCAGAAGTCAAGGAAAGAGATGATTGCCTCATTCTGTGAACGGACGGGTCGTTTTGCAATAATTGTGTTAGAGGGTAAAAGGACCGTTGCTTCAGATTGGTATGTTAGTCATTGTTAACCAATTGTCTTGGAAAATGTTCGACAGCAGCGCCCAAAAACAGGATCCTCCTCCATCCCGACAACGCTCCAGCTCACTCCGCCAGACGGACAATCGAATATTTGTCTATCGAAGGTGTGGAATTAGTGAGTCATCCTCCCTATAGTCCCGACCCAAAATAAAAGATAAACTCAGAGGAATTCGCTTTATGAATCCCGAAGATTGCGTCCGTAGCTGCGTTCGAAAAAGACGTGGAAGCGATCCCTACATAAGAGTAGGCTCACTGCTTCAGTCAATGGTTTCATCGCATGAGACGGTACTTAGAAAGGAACGGAGACTACTTCGAAACAATATAAATATTAACAGCTATTAACGCTTTTGATTTACTAAAAGCTTTATGTGTGACCCTTGTACACAACAAGATAAAAAAATACGTGATATAGCCACGCGATGTAATATGTGTAGTGTTTTATTATAATGAGTAATAATTTCGAAAACACTACTATTAAAAGATTTTTCGCTAATTCCACTCGACGATATTGTTTGAAGTTAATACTGCTGATACCGGAACCCTTTAAGTAATTTTCAATCTGATCCTGATCATATCAGCCAAAAGCTGCCACTGCTGAACAAAGGCCTCCACAATTGTGTCGTCTTTTTGGGGGAAATTTGCCGATATACACCATGGTTGGCACGCGGATTGCTGAGCGCAGAGTGGCTGATGTTTCACAGAAGGGACGTTACTGCCCAGCCCTAATGGTTCAGAGTACCTTAGTCACCTTTTTCAACATCCACGGGAGGAGATAAAGTGGTGCTATAATTCTTATTCAGACATCACAAGGTCCTGGACCTAAATACAGACACACGCATTCGGGAGCTTTGTCCCTCAATACGAGTAATTTGGTTCCATCTGTGTTATAAAAAATATTTGTAATCATTTATGTATCAATGTCAGCGTTGGGTTTTTATCTGCGGCTTTGTAGCGCGGAATAGCTACTGTTTCACAGTAGGAACGGTGCTGCCCATTCCTCTGGTTTAGAGTAATTTAGTCTTTGATGACATCTACGGGACAAAATGGACTGGGGCTATACTCTTAACCACCACATGATTCTTTACCTTAATATAGAAAAACGTAGCCGGGAGCTTTGTCCCTCAATACGATTAACTTAGTACCTAATGAGTTATAAAAACAATTTGTAGTCATTTGTGTATCACCATCAACGTTGGGTTTTTATTTGCAGCTTCGTTCATTCGCAAATTACATACGTATACCAAAGAGACTGCGATTAATATTGTTATCGGAAGCTGTGCACGGCTTGGCCTTTTTTTTGTCGTGGTGATTCCTCGTGGGCTTCTTCCGCCTTGAGAAGAGTGGAGAGACATGCCGGACTCCTACCGGCTAACACCCCACTATGTTTTTCCACTTACCTTTGGCTGGGGGTGAGATGTTCCATCCCTGCTCGGCCACCTATTTTGTTTACACCACGTCCTCGCAAAAGGAGATGACGACACCCCACGCGCTCGCTCCGGACGATGCACTGAATCACGACCGGAAGCGAGAGGTCCGCTCTCCTATTGCCGCGATGAGATCACGGCGCTGCATTGCCCAAGCTGGGCACTCTTCCAACAGGAGCTGCGCCGTGTCCTACGGGCAGTCTGTTTCGGGAAGTATCTGTGTCAAATAGACTAGGTCTCTTCTCAGCCTATTTGACGCAGATACTTCCCGAAACACCCATGGTCCGAGAGTACCTGTGTTAGCCGGAGGACAAATTAGACGCAATCGAATAAACATCTTGATAAACTCATTATTTTAACGTAGATAGGTATGAGATATTCAACTTGGATCATAGTTACTTCCGCATGTTCAATCAGTTCAATGTAACCACAAAAAGAAACAGAAAAAGTACCTATGTTATTAAAAATTTCAACTATTAAGCCACGTTTAGAATACTAGGTACATTTTGATCGTGTCGGCTATGTTGGCAGAGCACGAAAACTGGAATGCAGTGGTCTCCTTCTGCGAGAGCGTCATGCTCCAGAAGGAGACCGCAGAGCGGGATCGGGAGAGGGCCGATCCCGCTCGAAGAAGGAGGTAACAACCGCCCTGGTGCCTAATTCCCTTACGCCTAAAACCCCCTGCCGTTGATATGAGGCGGGGGACCTCTGGGTTCGCGGGTGCGTAGATTGGGGAATCTGCGTACCTACACCGAGCGACCAAAGAGAAGCAGCACGCATGTGGTCACGCGCTGCCGTGGGACGCTTTGGGGGATCCTTTACAATCCCCCCGAGGCGGAGACTGCTTTACAGTCACCCTCTCCGACATGCGCCTATAGGCGTGGCACCAGTGGGCGGCTCTAGTGTGATCATACGAGGAACTGGAGCCTTCCTTAGGTGCTGAAGATGACCGCTCCAGTGGTTTTAGCCGGTAGGAGTCCGGCATACCCCTTCGGCCTTCCGAAGGGCGAAGGAAGTTCATGAAGAATTTCCACTGGGCACCAATAAAAAAAAATAGGTACATTTTGATCAAATAATATATTATACCTACATAGACATGAGATTCAAAGACCGATAAGCTTAATGAGTGAAAAAACCGACCACAAAAGCGATGGATTTTCCATTACATCGTGGCCCTATAACAAAACGAGCACAAACGCATGGCAGGGAATTTCCATAATGTATTCTGGATTCATGCAGCCGAAACTGAGGTATAAATTCCAAAGGTAATCTATACGTACTTATTATACCAAGGAATAACTAAGCTATACCAGGTTGGAAGTAGTTTTGCTGGTACAATGTATTCACCATTGGGCACAAGAAATCTTTACAAGCTCCTCCTCTTGATCTTCGTCGATTTTGTATGCGCCAGATTTTTTACATGCAAAAATATAGTACCATAAAAGATATATTAAATTATAAATGTATTTCTGAATGAACACAAAAAAATGCATAATTAAAAATCCACTAGTCGCATATCAGTCAGCACGTCCACTGATGAGTATAGCCTCCTAATAACCTCAACAATGATCGATCATTGGGGACACTGTCAGTACCAGGAAGCAGTTGCGTTCCGAGTGAGGGCTAGAAACAGCCAGGGAATTTTACCTGAAAAAGGGTATTCTTACTTGGTCACCAACACATTTTAGTAATCGGTAGCTTATTGACATCCTCGCAGGTATTCACCGGATACGGTGGTTTCAGTGCGTACTTGCACAGGATAGGACGCGAGGTCAAGGCTCAGTGTCACTACTGTGGAAACGACCAGGATACCACACAGCACATGCTCGGAGAGTGCCTTGCGTGGGCTGCGGAGTGGCGGATCCAGGTCGATCGGATCGAGCAAAATCTCTCTCTGCCATCAGTGGTGTCGGGTACGCTGGCAAAGCATGAAAATTGGAGTGCTGTGGTCTCCTTCAGTGAGAGCGTCATGTTCCAGGAGATCGCAGAGCGCGATTGGGAGAGGTCACGTGAAATGGCTTCCTATCGTCTCATGGCTCCATTAATAGTCACCCAGAATCAGTAATGTATTATTTTTGATTGCCACGTCAAATCATCGTTTAAAGCCAATTGACTGTGTGGGCCGTCTAAGAATAGCACCAACCCATCCTGCGGGTATCTTAACAGGTGACTAAGGGATTAGCCGGAGGATGAGCAGCAGCGTCCTTCGAGTATGTTTGTAACTTATGTAACTGCGGCCACCAACCCGCCTGCCAATCGTGCCGATTATGGTAAAACGGCCCAAGGACCACACAACACAAAACCAAAGCGGTAGATTTGGCAATTTGGGGAGAGCCTATGTCGAGCAGTGGACATTTTTCGGCTGAAATGATGAATGCGTTGTCGTCAGTTATTATATAATGATCTTTTTTGATAAAGTAATAAGCTGATAGTCATAATGCGACAGTAAGATCCACTAGTACCTAAGTATTTATATAAAAAAGCAAAAACCACTAAAACTAGTGTTTTCTTCTAGAGATCTAAATAAATATATCGTTGTTAATTGCAGGCCTGTACATATCTTTGTAGTTCCTCTCACACTGATACAGGTTGGCGTGTGAAGCGAACTTAATCGATTGACGTCATTGGGTTTCACGGCCAGCCCCACTTTTTCTAAGAACCGGGGACCGTAGGCAATGACACTGTGAAATAGACCCTCATGTTCGAATAATTACAGTGAATGGAAACTGCATCTATCTTAGTAGCTAGAATATTCTTAGCCGCTACTTATAAATAATTCAATACGTCTTAGCTGTTTCGATTTTACTTAAAACTTTTATCCCCCATTTAATAATAAGTTAGTACTAGATACCGCGAGAACTTAGCTAAATATAGTGATTGATTTGCCTGCAATTTTTATGTTATCTTCGAATAGCCTGTTGTTTCTCTAAAGCTTTTGATTTTAGAAGTTGTTTATCAAGGGTACGTTATTTAATAGTAATATTATTACAACGTAGGTACGTATCATTATTAGATACCTAGATTATTCAAGTTCCTGGAGCCTATATTCAGTGCCGAAGATGACCACTCCGGTGGTATCAGCCGATAGGAGTCCGGCCATATCCCTCCGCCCTTTCTTGGGCGGAGGAAGTCCATGAAGTATTTCCACCGGATCAAGAAAATATATAGGTTTAGTACTGTAATATCGATGATACTTTTTGGCGTGAGATGTTAACCATCTAGAAAAGAAGTATAAACTTTAAAATATTATATTTGAATATGACATTGACATAAAAAAGAATTCGGCTGTTGCAGCAAGTCTGTCGGGACGTATCGTATTGTTAACAGAGAAGTGAACACGAGAAATTTACAGGAATTGAACCGTACGACGTTGCCGACATATTTTTTTTCATTTTTGAGAAATATTTTATGAATATGTAAAGATTTATTCATCTAAATACCGTACGACGTTGCCTTAAACTTGACATTGGCGAAATTGTGGAAGATAACCTACAGAAGCCATAATCTAAGAGAAGAAGAAGAAGAGAAATTTACACCTGAGCTACTTGGGACCCTATATACCTAATGAAAGTATGTGCGGCCGGCCAGGGTGCACAGCGACGGGGCCCGTAAAACAGTCACGGGTCGAAACCTGCCAGGCGTGCGATTTAATGCTAAAAGGCGAACACCTCATCCCCAGCCATAGGTAAGTGGAAGGACACTGTGGGCTTTTAGCCAGCAAGAGCCGATGCCTGTTCACTCTTCGCAAGGCGGAGGAAGACCATAAGGATTTACCCACGACAAAAAAAACGCTTAGTACCTCCTTTTTAACTATCTTTGTATAGTAAAAGATTTTGCATGTTCTGTGGAGTAGCCGGTTTACAGTTCTGTAGAAGTATATGGTAAATATAACTTAATTAAAGTCAGTAGAATCGGCGACCCCTCAATGCAGGTATCTATGTTACACTTACGTTGCGGTAGTAGTATCTACCTAAATTATTCGCGCTACCTACGACTTGGGTTCTTGCGAATCACTTAAAAGATTTTTTAAATAATCAATATATTATAATAAAACACTTTTAAACGGATTCTATCGCGTATATTTTAGATTTTTGCTTTTCCTGATGTTTCGAATACTTTGCAGGGTTCGTGGTCGCAGTATGACTAAGGTGACAGGCGTCGTTACAGATTTTAAAAAGTTATTTTATTTTATCTACCGTACAATTATAATCAAAAATGATTTCGATGCACGCAGTAATCACTCAGTGTCTTGGTGTTTTTTAGTGTGGTATTTAGTTTGGGACTTCACTATTTTAATAATAGGATTCCAAACTGGTGGTTGCTGCCAGCCATCTTGGATGTTTTTTAAATTCAATAGGCTCACGAAACATTCTTGGTACATATCGGTTCTCTTTCGCGAGGACTTGAGGTTGATCGAAACGAAGAAAATGGTTGGTTTGTCTAAGGCATGTTCGCACACTGCAGACTTTGTGGAGCGTCTATGCTTGACGTCAGCTATGTGTTCTTCTAATCTGGTGGCTATACTACGCTTTGTTTGCCCTATGTATGACAACCCACACTCACAGTCAATCTTACAAACCCCTTTTTAAATTATTTTTTATTGTTTTCCAGTGGAAATTCTACATGGAACTTCCTTCGCCCCGGGGAAGGACGAAGGGGTATGCCGGCCTCCTACCGGCTAAAACCACTGGAGCGGTCATCTACGGTACCGAAGGGGGGCTCCAGGTCCTCGTAAGATCACACTGGAGATCTTACAGACCCCTGCATCTTGTAAAGGAATGTGACACTTCACTGGTTTGAGAAATTGGTTATTGGTTGGCAATTCTGTCGGTGAATTCTGTCGGTCCCTTAATGAATGGTAAAACTGCAGGTCGTCGATCAACCGTGGTGGGTTTCGGGCGGCTTCTGCGACGGGGATATGGGGCTCCCAAATTGTTACGCTGGAGAACTTCCTTCACATGGTGAAGTTCCCCAGCCAGATGGTCGGGGTCGCAGACGTGTGCTCTCTGTAACAAAGATTTAGCCACGGTAGCTAACTGACAAAGATGGTGGTGAGATTCACCATTGAGGTATCTGTCTATATGGGTAGGCTTTCTATACACGGTGTGACTAACAGAATGATCAGGATTATGGATGAGAGGTATGTCAAGGAAGGCTAAGGATTTATTATCCTGCAATTCCATAGTAAACTGAAGTTTACTATGTATTGAATGTAGGTGTTTTAAAAATGCAGTCACCCTGCAAATGCAAAGTTTTCCAAACGTCAGTAAAAACAAAAATCTAAAATATACGCGATAGAATCCGTTTAAAAGTGTTTTATTATAATGTGTTATACTCGCGAAAACCTAAGACATTAATATAATCAATATACTCACACTGCCGTCACATTCGTAAATCTTAATTTACTCATTTCGTTTAATATAAAAGTGACTATCATGACAAATATATTAGATATAGACAAATATTCCGTGCGGTGTTTGGTTTAAGAATATAGCACCATTCTATCTTCTCCCATGGATGTCGTAAAAGGCGACTAGGGGACTAAATCATACCATACTGCGCTCACCAACCCGCCTGCCAAGCGTGGTGAGTGTTGGCATGTGCCCCCCCAAAATTATAACACAGTTGTGGAATCTGTGGGGGAGGCCTTTGTTCAGCAGTGGACGTATAAATGGCCGGTATGAAAAAAATAGAAAAAAAACGCACCCGCGATACAGGAGAAATTCTAGTAAGTTATTTTTTCTGAATGTTGTGTGAATTCATGATTAAATTCCGTTGCTCTCAAAACTTATGTGAAACTCCTTAGGGTACAATGAGAGTAATAATTGTTTGTCAAATTTGAGTGCAACGTTTTTTAAGTAACGTTGTGTGTGTGGGCGCATGCGCAATGTAAAATGCAAACAATGTAATGGCGCGATAAGTTATAGTTTCCATGATAGAGAATCATGTGTCCTGAAACTAAGAAGTTATGTCACGTATACTGGATTATTGAAAATATTTTTTCATATTTAGATAGCAAATACCTAAATACGCGCAGACGAAACGACTAAAACACTAGGTCATCATATCAGTGACCAAAATCCACGCTCTGGGTTTGCGGATAGCGCCTCACAAAACCGAGGCGCTATGGTTCCACAAACTGCCGCGGAGCAGGGAGCCTCCCAGTTCGTGGATACGCGTTGGTGACGCGCAAATCAGGGTGGGCCGGTACATGAAGTACCTGGGGCTCACCTTGGACAGTCGTTGGGGCTTCGAAGAGCACTTCGAGCGTCTTGTCCCCCGGGTCGAAAGGATAGTGGGTGCCTTGCACGGGCTGCTACCCAATCTCGGGGGACCGAGGGAAGAAGTTCGCCGCCTCTACGGGGGAGTCGTGCGGTCCGTGGCCCTCTACGGGGCGCCTGTTTGGTCATCTCGACTTTCAGGCGTCCAGCGCTGCAGAACCAAGATCCACGGTCTGCAGCGTAGAGCGGCTATACGGATCGCACGAGGATACCGAACGGTGTCCTTTGGAGGCGGCAACTCTGATGGCGCGCTTTCCGCCTTTTGATATCTTGGCGGAGATGGATGCGTGGGTGTATCACCAAACACGCTCCCTCCGCCAGAGCGGGGAAGGCGTGCCTTCAGGGGCGCTCGAACGTTTGAGGCAGCAGGCTCGGCGGCGTGCCCTCGAGCTATGGCGCGAGCGGCTTATGCTGCCACAGTACGCGCAAAAGCGCGTCGTCGAGGCTGTCTTGCCGCTCTTCGGAGCCTGGCTCCAAAGGAGCGAGCGCGTCACGTTCCGCCTGACGCAGGTATTCACCGGACACGGTTGTTTCGGTGCGTACTTGCACAGGATAGGACGCGAGGTCACGGCACAGTGCCACCACTGTGGAGACGAACAGGATACCGCACAGCACACGCTCGGAGAGTGCCCTGCGTGGACTGCCGAGCGGCGGATCCTGGTCGATCGGATCGGGCAAGATCTCTCTTTGCCAGCAGTAGTGTCGGCTATGCTGGCAGAGCATGAAAATTGGAGTGCTGTGGTCTCCATCTGTGAGAGCGTAATGCTCCAGAAGGAGGTCGCAGAGCGGGATCGGGAGAGGGCCGACCCCGCTCGGAGGAGGAGGACACGGGGCCGGGGTAACAACCGCCGCGGCGCCCGTGTCCAACACGCCTGAGCCCCCTGTCGACTTTATATGGCCTTGGGGGTCGCGAGCGCGCTTATTGGGAAATATGCATGCTCATACCGAGCGACCCCCGGGAAGACAGCGGTGCGCATGTGGTCACGTACCGCTGTGTGCGCAGCTCAGCGCATAGTGAGGCCTCGGGGGAATCTTTTACAATCCCCTCGAGAGATGCCTGGGGGGGTGGCCTCTTTACAGTCGCCTTCCCTCCACTAGAGGGGATGTCCACTTTACAGTCATCCCCTCCGAGACGTGCCTAAAGGCGTGGCACCAATGGGTGGCTCTAGATGGAGATCTTTCGAGTTCCTGGAGCCTCCCTTCGGTGCCGACGATGATCACTCCGGTGGTTTTAGCCGGTAGGAGTCCGGCATGCCCCTTCGCCTTTTCCCGGGGCGAAGGAAGTACATGAGGTATTTCCACCGGATCAATAAAAAAAAAAAAAAAAAAGGTCATCATATCAGCCACAGGACGTCCACTGCTGAACAAAGGCCTCCCCCTTAGATTTCCACAACGAGCGGTCACATGCCGCTCTCATCCAACGACTCCCAGCGACCTTCACCAGGTCGTCTGTCCAACTCGTTGGAGGTCGTCCCACGCTGCGTTTTCCGGTGGGCGGTCTCCATTCGAGAACCTTTGTGCCCCAACGGCCATCAGTTCTACGAGCAATGTGCCCTGCCCATTGCCACTTCAGTTTACTAATCCTTTCAGCTATGTCGACAACTTTAGTTCTTCTACGGATCTCCTCATTTCTGATTCGATCTCGTAGAGAAATACCAAGCATAGCTCTCTGAGCTCTCTCTCTCTCTCTCTAGCTTGCTGAGTGACCTTGAGCTTTCTTATGAGGCCCATTGTGAGTGACCACGTCTCTGTTCCATATGTCATCACTGGTAAACACTAGGTAACGATATGAAAATATTTTCGACTCAATGTATAAAATTGTCGCCGCGAATGATTTAGACTACATATAAACATTTTATTATTCCAGAAACCCATTTAGCGAGGTCGGTAGCGCACAGGGTGGCATTGTGGGGGAAGGCCACGACAAACGGCGACACCACAACCAATTCGGTATAAAGTATAACGGTCACGCGAAGCCCGACCTTGCCCTTTCTAACGAGCGTACTGGAGATAAATGCTGCATGATGGCAGCACGGCAGTCCCACGTAATGAGCTGGGTTTATATGTCATGACGAGTGATTTCACTTGCAAATGCGTGTGGCCTTTGTAGCAGATAACCCCTTCCATTAGCGAAACACATTCATTCGCAGTTATGAGTGTACCTTGTCTGCGTGTAGGCGGATGTAAGGGCTGTCTAAACATTATGGTAGCTTTCACGCAACCGACTGAAATAGAAAAAGAAATACACAAATGTATTTCTGACAAGATAAAGAGAAAAAAGTTTTTACTCAATAATACTTTTCTTTTTTTTTCTTTCTTTCTTTTTTTTCTTTTTTAAAAAAAACGTTGCCCCACACTAGGATTTCTCCTGTGTCGTGAGTGCGTTTACATACATGAATTCCACACACAATACACCCAGACCCGGAACAACTACCTGCACATCGTACAAACATTTGTTCCGTGCGGGAATCGAACCCACGACCCGGAGCGCAGCAGTCGACTGTATCAACCACTGCACCAACCATGCCGCCTATACAATATGCAAGTTTCGAATTTAAATGGAAATGGGTAGTGCACAGAACCGGATAGTGTGGCGTGAACTAGAGGAGCCCTATGCCGTAGTAGATAATGGCTGATTAGATAGATTGACAAATACGAACTTACGAAATATTTAAAGATTTATCAACGTTTTACAACCATTTTTAATACCTACCTATTTATTACTAATAGATGCGTTTTCGTTACTGCACTTGTATGCCTTCGATGAGTAAAGTGGCTTTCCTTTGTCAACTGATATTTTAGTTTAAGTTGAAAGTCATTGGACCCTGGCTCGGAGTTTAAAATATGCCGCAGCAGGTGCGGGAATTTTTTGATTTATCTCGTTGACAAAACTAACTATATTTCGATTTTATTATATTTTAATGCTTAATTATATCTTCGACAGTTTTATTCATAATGGGTTGAACCGGATTTAATTTGGTTTTGCTGACAATAATACACCGGTATATTTTCGTATAGCTATTTTTAACAGGTGAAGTATACTAGATTATACCCCTCATCAGCACCTGTCCGAAGGGGTATATTTTTTAAACTTATCAATAAATACTTTAAAGGAAGCATTTCTAATGAAAAATTCACAGGAGCAACGTTGCTTAATCTTGTTTTTTATAATAGTATCTAACACTATATGAAGTCTTTTTTTCTTTAGTTACCTTGTCAGAAATGCAATAAGCATTTCTATTTTATTAAAGTTGTCTTTTACCCGATTTCCTCGTATGTTGTAACTGCCAATTAATTGTTTGTAGATACCTAACCTTCTATGTATGAATGGGTAAAATAACACAATTTGCATAAGTTAACAACCTGTGATAGAGATGCCATTTTCAGTATTGTGTACGATATTGAGTATACTTAATATCGTTCATCAGTTTGGACGTGCAACATTTTACTAAGGTGTTATGACGTGTGCTAAAAACAGTGACGGAAAAACCGACATAGCACTCGATTAATTACAAATAAAAAAGCAGACACACAATACCAGTTTTTATTTATTTTACATACATTAAATGTCCGATTGTATCTATGCATTTCATTATAATATATGCTTCTATTTGACGACACAGCAATCGAATAGAAGGATACGTTATTCATTGACGTTATAATATAAAGGTCTAATTATGTACAAGTTATGGGCACTTCGGTGCAAATGTTCATTTGCAATATAATTAACGTCTAAACAACTTGTTCGTTTAACTAAAAATAAGTCATGTTGTTGAAATATAAAAGCTACTTTTATACAAAATTAATCTCGTAGAACACCTAGATATTATATATACATTAGAAATGTCTACATATGTATAATTATGTAACTAATTATCTGCGTATCACCACATGAGCCCATATCCGAGCTAGTATTAAATACAAATTTTCATTTGATATCACAATAACATGAAAAATGAATACAAATAGAATGAAGTTAATACAGTCCGAATACATAATTTTTGCATTGAAAATAATGAAAATAAAGTCTTATTACTTTACACAATTATATAGGTCAACGAATAGTTATAATTCTTCAGTGATATAAATTATTCAGTCACTCATAAATCAGATTAATAAACTTAACTTTAAATCTAATCTACACTTTAAAGCTTCTTTCATAAACTTACTAAAAAGGTAAGTAGGAATGTACATGTACCTACGTAGTACGTCTGAGAGCCTCTTACGAAAATTCGACGCAGAGTCGAGAGAGAGAATGGTGGTACTAACGGCCGAAATTAAATACTAATCTAAAATCTTTAGATTTCAGATTTTGAGTTTCATCTGTTTTTGTGTTAGGATCATATTTAAGCAGGCAAATTGATTGATTGGTACACGCATTAATCCCACCTTCGTATTTTCGTAATAGCCTCTCAAGTTTTTTTTTTACACCATCTCGGGTCATATGGCAATGATTGTAATTGTTTACAAGACCACCTGTTGAACTATTCGTTGCCGAATTTGCATTAAAATTTGTGTAAGCCAGTTGGCCAAGCTCGGATCCTGTAACACTAAATCCTTCGACTGACTGAATGTAAAATAAAGGGTCCTGGTAACATATATAACCGTTGCCGTGTGACCAAACTGGTGCTCCTCAACCCGCTAACATTGTATTGAGAATTACAATCACTAGGTATAGGTTCCTACAAGAATTCTAAACTTTATTTCTAGGGATCTATCAGTAGGTTATAAATCGTGTTTATAAAAAGCGTATTATTTTCTTTTTTGCTATAATTAATTTAATTAACTTACTATTATAATTATTTTAATATCTAATTATATTAAAGAGACGCCCATAGTCAGTTGCACGCACTGATCAGCAAGGTTAAGCAACGCATAGCGCGGTCACACCGTGGATGGGTGACAGCATAGTAGTATTTCAACAGAGCGTGTCCGTGTTTCGGAGGGTACGTTAAATCGTCGGACCCTGTTGCTGTTATTAGACAGCAGTCGTTAAGTCAAGTCGGAGGCCTTCGGGCTGCTTAAACAACTCTGACACAAGGTTCGCCACTAACCATACGAAAAAAATATAAAAAAGGTATTAAAGGAACAAATAAAATCTATGTTTGCGTGTTATTATTTATGTGTTTTCGTAATAACACGATAAAAAAATTGTACTCGAATAGCAACTTTGTTCATTGATTATTACAAAAGCAAAATGGAAACTACTTGTTTTTTAATAAACGCGATCCTTATAACCAACTTATTGTCCCTTTAAAATAAAGTTCCCTGCTTTTATAGGATCCTATGTATAGGGTTACTCAATCACCGACATAATAGCTATTTTATGACAACATAGATCATAAAATAAGTACAGCAATATCAGACGAAATTAAAACTTAGTATATTGATGGCACCACCATCTAATAAAATAGATATAAATAAGAATCTTTACGTAGATCTAGGGACGGCAACTACACAAAGTATTCATAAAAAATCTAGAAATGTATACACATCACTAGGTAATGGTATTTTTTTTTATTGGAGTTGGAAGTCTTTGATCGTCTTCACGGAGCATTACACAGAACAAACAAGAAGTTAGAAAACTTCGTCACAGACAAATTTGTTCTAGAACAATCAAAACGATATAGTGTGTGGGTTAAGACTGCTCTAACAATTTCCCACTCTGTGTGTGAACAAGTTTGAATGTAAAGTTTTAGGTCGGGAGGAAAACGTCAACACCATCTTATAATACTCGAAGTTACTTTTTCATGCCGATGTAAATTGTGGGAAACTGCCAAATTTAACGCCGTATTACATAGTTGTAAATAATATTAAACAAAAACATATTTTATTAACAGATTACAAATGTTATATAGAAGGGACATAACAGAAGAAACTGATTAAAATTTAACAGAAGTGTTCTTGATTTTGGATAAAGTGAATTCTTAGGAAGGTTCCATAAATAACCATTGTTTAATTCGGATGATGTGTTGACAAATATATTTTCATTCGCTTTCAGCTCGTGAACTATGAAATATTTTTATGTATTGGCTACTTGTTTTTATTTAAGTGCCTATCGACTACGAATTATTCTTCAACTACTAGACGATGAAGACATTCCAACTTTGTTTCTGCTTATTGATTAGTTTTCATATCCAAAACATTAAGCGCATATTCAAATATATTCAAGGAAAATTTATTTCTATAAACTGCTTAAGACTTGTATTTAAGACAGATCAAAACAATAAAGCAATTAAACTTGTCCGTGAAAATGAAAATACATTGATTCAGTTAACGGAATATTAAGTTAATAGGTTTATTTCCTTGTGTACGAAACGAACGAACGCCACTCAATATTTTAAGATCGTGAGACGCCCATTATCCTACCGAAATTATAGAATATCAGGCATCTCAAACAGTTAAGAGAGTCTTAAGTATTGAGTGGAGCTTTAGTATCGCTTAAAAGAAAACTGTAGTCAACAAGAATATTTCTTAAATTCATAACATGTTCAAGACTTTTCAATCATTAGCCTTAGTTCCGGGTAACTGTGCCAGGATCATCACGCACATACAGTTTCCGAAAAATTAGGGGAAAAAAGGATTTTTTGTCGACATTTCTCAAAAATGAAACATTATGTTTACGAAAACACGTCCTTTTTTAACGAAACGCAACTCTCACTGGAAATATTACAATTAAAAGATATTACACGATTGAAGTTACGTATTAGTATTTTATACGATTGTGTATATAAAAAATAAATTTACGTACATATACGAGAACTGGCAGAGAAATTAATTAGCCGACAATTTGGGATAGACTACTAATATTATAATATGCAATTTATATATAACGACTTTGTATCAACAGCCTATACCAGGTACTATATATAAACACTTTCCTAATAAGAATACAGCAGCTAACAAGGCCTAATCTTTAAAAAACGATATTAGTTTCTTCTCAAGATTTCAGTCTCAGTAAAGGCACTTGAAGCTATATCAATAAAGGATCGACACAACAGATTGCATTACTAACGTCTAGCAAAGCGATATAATCGTGAAGTGTATTGCCAATTATAATGAGATCGGATACCTCAGCCGGCCATTCTTGCAGATGTAGGGAACGTTTCGCGTTGTTCGATGTCCATTGCTCAGTGGTAGTGGGAGAGCTTGCCGGGTCTCCTTGGCGGAGCACTCTCGTACTCGTAGTAGTTGGACTGCGGCCGCACCCCGCCCTCCCTACAGGAACGCTGTGAGTGGTAACCACCCGCCCCTGCCCGACGACTGTCATGTTAAAAACAATGATTAAGCCAAATTGGTTGAATTTCAAGTGGGATTATTTTACAATGATGCGTCTGGCAGAGATAAAAATATAACTAGTAATACGAGAATGATGCCTTATCGTTCATTTACACCAAGTCGACTGTCGCCTTCGGTGTGCATGTTCTGCTTGCCGAAGATGGCGCAGTCAAAGAGCTGGTTACGCCGAGTCGACTACCGTCGGACAGATTTTACACCTATAGTCGCTAAACCACTAGACGTTTATGCTGAGTTGGTTGCCGCCTTAGGCGGGCATGCAAAGTCGACCTGTCGACCTGATGTAAATGAGCAATTAGTCCAGAATATGATAAAGGTTATCGAGCTAAAAACCATAAATAAAAATATCAACAATGTCTACTGTCTAATGCAGCAATAGCATTATACTATTTCTTTCTACCAATAAATACTTCATACCAATATTAAATGACTAATAATATTTTGAGTATACTATTTCTTTCTATCAATTAATACTTCATACTAAATGACTAACAATATTTTGAAATGGTTACATCATGAACAAAAGTTCTGTGGAGTTAACTAATGATTGTGCGGCCTGTGCACGCAATTATTTGCAATATAAGCAATAAGATTTTTGTACACAAGCAATCTAACTATACATGTGGCTAAGTACCTACGTAATTCTTTTATAGTAGTAATAGTCAAATTTAGCTAAGAAAGTACCTTTTAAACGTGACACTGCTAAGGTACGTGCAATTGTAGAAGGGCCCAATTTATTACGGATCACGGGCTCACGGCAGAAACATGTACCGAGAGATATGTAAGTAGATATATGCAAAAAGTCCAATTATTATATTAAGTATGTAGGTACAACAACAATATACTTCTCAAAACATACAAAGCCAAAAATTACAATCATTAACGTATATTCAGAAGTAAGGAAAATAAGACCTCAAAGTACTTTTTATGTTACCGAGCACAGTATTATGATTATAATATTGTTCCGAAAACTTAATAATGACGTTTTCAAACGAAAAACCCAAAAATGCTGCTAAAATCCAAAAAAAGGACATTGGTTAACACGACACATACATGTCTATCAACTTTTTTTAATAATTATCAAGCAATTTTAGCTAGTCGTCTTAGCAAAAAAAAAACGAGATTCATTAGCATAGTTTCATGCTTGACTCCAAAAAGTGGACATACCATACCTATCTGTATACTGCAATGATATTATATATTAAAAGAAGTATCTACTTCTTTTGATGTTACATGCGCGCCAAAAGTAAGATTAAGATTATTTTTTGTAGAAATATTTTTTTATATAGAAAATGCACAAACTGTCAAGCAAAAACAAATAAAGAACAAGGGATGTCATGTCGTGAATAACAACCGATATAAAATATTTTAATAAAAATACTATTCATATTATCTATAGAATAATATTCTCGAACAAAACAGGCCAAGCAAAGAAAAGAGACACCGAGTACATGTGTTGTCATTTTAGATAGCTATCTCTTTTACTCTCGTAGTTTTTGTATCTTCTTACAGCATAGGTGTGTAGTTTTATAGCTTTATGCCTACATACAGCGAGACTGAGTTTCGCTTGCCATTTAAATATGGACGTAACATATCTATGGTATAATATCATTGGTAGACTGTTACGGATCGTTTTGGGTGAACCCTATCGCCCGAAATAATTAATAATCGATCTAACCCAATATCTTTAGTTTTAAGATTTTTTACTGTTATCTGTTTTTGTGTTAAGATCACACTTGACACGAAAACAAGACAAATCCTTAATACGAAATCCATAGATTTTGGGCTAGATTGATTCTTAATTTCGCCCGTAGCACCCTTACCCATACCCATATACCCATAGCCCTTAGGTATTATAATCCAAGTTTGAATGAGTTATGCATTTTTTAGATTAGTATTTTAATATGTATTTCATTCGTTTCGTACGAAAATAGTAATCAAGCAAAATTTAATGGAGTCTGACGGTCCGTCACAGAAGAATATCTTGGTAAAGGTTATAATTATCGATTCGAAATTTGGCATAAGTAGCGTACAAAAACCCGATTTCAAGTAAAATTACGAAATGAAGGGTTTGTTATGTTAGTAAACTTAGTATAAGACAATGACATTTCATACTACGACGGCACGGCTGGTGCAGTGGCTGATACAGTCGGCTGTTGCGCTCCGGGTCACGGGTTCGATTCCCCGCACGGAACAAATATTTGTATGATCTGCAGGTAGTTGTTCAGAGTCTGGGTGCGTTGGGCGTGGAATTTGTAAACGCACCCACGACACAGGAGAAATTATAGTGTGGGGCAAGGTTCTAAAAAAAATATTTTATATGGGCATAGATGTGGGTAATGCTATTAAATAAAAGGCTGCTTACGGAAATATTAATTTTCGTTTTATTTTATATCTCAGAGACCTAGCAAAATGTATTTTCTTAGTATTTTTGTTAGAGGAAAAGATTATTCACTTTGAGATGACAATCAATAAATATTTTCTAAACCGATTGTATGCTGATACGCATCTCCCGGTGCACGACTCCTGGCTCGCACTTGTGTCGTTAATTTTTTATCTTTAAATCAAATGTCATAATAATAATAAGACAATGGGAACACTTTCGTAAGTTAACATATCGTAGTATATCTGTATAATATCTTCCCATATCGATTTTTGCATATCTGCCCTAAGCCAATAGCAGGTTTTAGGTCCCGCTGTCCCTTTTGGAGTGTGGTTGAGTGTATTCCACTGTCCAGCCTATAGCAATATATCCGGCATAGTTCCGATTTTCATATATCAGAACTTTTATAACAGAAACTGGGAAACCACAGTTTTGCACAACGAGAGCATATCCAATAAAGACCATAAAGCAAAACACAAGCATACTATCTTCAAGCCTTATTTACGTGGATCTCAATGATTTCAATCTTACAAAGCACATGCATCTTACCAATGCCCAGGAATTTCCAGAGGAAGAGGAAAACAGTGTTACTTTAATTACTCATTACAACGCCACGTCCATTATTATTAACTTCATTTATCTAATTGCTAGATGTAACGGAGGAAACTTCATATTATTTTATTGTGGGCTGCTTATAATGATGGAAACCGACATTCTATTTTATTGCACCTGTTTACGTATGAGTTTCCTAGAATTAAGGTTTTATGTCCAATTAGCAGGTCGGTATGAACAGCGGCAACTGTAAAAGGCTTAGTTTGATATTGTACTTAGTGTACGACTGGTGTTGTAAATTTTATGCTAGTCTAGTAGGAGTTTTTATTGTTTGGTCGTAAAATGTGTCAAATCAATAATATTTTGTGTCATAGCAACACGACTCATCGTTTTTATAACCTTTATCTATCTCATTTTAAGTAGAGTCCAAAGTATCGGGACTTTAGGAACTAACAGCTAAAATAAAAATAATTAGTTTGTTCAAATGATTTGTGGCAATATCATTCTTTATATTCTCCAAACTAATAAAAGTGGGCCTTTTAACGCGAATGACACAAAATCAAGATGAAACTTTCATCAGATTACATGCATAAATAAACGTTTTTTACGCGTGGTTTAAACCAGACTTATCAACACGTGGTCATTTACGAAAGACTGTTATAACATTTAAAGAAGAAAAATAAAATGTAATATTGCATAACTGGAACATAACATCGCGGATGTGGATACTTGATTCTCTTTCCACCGCAATACATGTCTGTATGGCAATAAAAAAGTATCTAACTCGTATTCCATTTTTTTTAAAGATTTTATTCTGATATTCACCTCTCCTCCTCAGCCTTGGCTCTCTGCGCGTGGACCTGTCTCCTCATCTGTCCTATCTGCACCTCGCTCAACTTCTCGCGACGCGCGCTGTAATATTATGAGCGGTTTAATTTATGAAGTTTTGGTCCTTCGGTACAAATATACGATAATAATTACTAGTGTTGAGTAAGACATACAAGAGGCAGTACATTTGTCCCGTACATGACACAATATTGTAAGAGCGGCTCAACATTATAACATGTACCACTTCAAATTTTATGTCGCGTTACTCTACTCCTCGCATATGAACTGTAGGGTGAGAGAGAGAGAGAGAATGAGGCACATGCTTCAAAAGCACATCGTTTTATTCAACAGACATTATCGTGACTGCAAGAGACAACATGATGTTTTTATTCACTCTATTACAAATGTACTAGTTTAAAGTACGAGACGCGACAGTTTTAGAAAAAAAAGATTTTATGAATGCCTGATAAATACCTATTTGTTTTGCTTGTGTTGCTGTTTATGTCTGTGTATTAGGTATATTTTAAATCAAAATCATGATTTACAAATAAGTCGCCTGCACAATAATATTACAGTGGCTAATAAGTAAAAACGTCGATACAATTGTCATTTGTCTATAATCAATCGCTTCTTATTACTTTTCTTTAAGTATTACGTCAATCACACTTTGTAAGACAGGGCAGTACAAATACAGCAACAGTACATGAAATACTCGTTCTTTCAAATGTACCGCCAAGCTTCATGTCATGACGCCAAGCTTCATGTCATGACGCCAAGCTTCATGTAATGGCGCCTCGCCTTATTTGAAGTGGGACATTGTACTGGCTCGGTACAAAAATGAGGCTACTCTTACAAACTCATTTTAAATCGTGTCCTACTCAACACTAATAATTACTGAGACAAAAGCGTATTATAAAAAAATAGATATGATATTCAGTCAAAAAAGTATCGGGAATAGATGATTTGTTTATGGTTCCAAATTCAAATTTTTGTTTTTATTGTTGTTGTTAGATTGGCACAACTGTTTACCATTTTGGCGCGGAGTTTGAGTTGCATCTGTTTTTTATATTAAATACTGTTTTTAGTTATATCATATCTAGTGTGTATAGCGAATTTCACTATGGACATAAACACCGAACAAAGAGTTTGTCTTAAATTTTGCATCGCCAATGGAATTTCGTGTTCGGAGTCACTGAAAATGTTACAGAAGGCTTACGGTGAATCGACTTTATCAAAAACACGTGCTTATGAGTGGTACAAAGCGTTCAAAAGCGGTCGAGATGTGATGGAAGATTTGCCTCGCTCTGGTAGGCCATCAACGTCTGCAACTGAAGTTAACATCGCAAATGTGAAGGAAATAGTGACTTAAAATCCTCATTCAACTTTGAGAGAGATAGCCGCCGAACTTTCTGTATCTCACGAGTCGATCCGTACCAGTTTAACTAATCATTTGGATATGAAACATGTTACCGCTCGGCTAGTCCCAAAAGACCTGAATTTTCTTCAAAAACTCAATCGCTTGATAGTCGCTGAGGACATGCTAGAACGAGTCAATTCCGACTCAACATTCGTGAAACGCATTGTTACTGGTGACGAGACGTGGGTTTACGAGTTTGACATGCAAACTAGTCAACAAGCTTCGGAGTGGCGCCTTCCAACTCAACCGAAACCGAAAAAACCACGCCAAAGTCGATCAAAAGTCAAAGTCATGTTGACTGTTTTCTTTGACTATCGCGGTGTTGTGCACTCGGAATTCTTGCCGGAAGAATATTATTTGAGCGTTATGCGGCATTTAAGAGAGCAAATACGAAGAAAAAGGCCAGATATGTGGAAAGAAAATTCTTGGATTTTGCACCACGATAATGCGCCTTCACACACGGCCATAATTGTGAACGAATTTTTGACCAAACACTCAACAAATACCATCGAGCAACCACCATATTCACCAGAGATGGCTCCAGCCGACTTCTTTCTTTTTCCTAAACTCAAATTACCACTTCGTGGCACCCGTTTTCAATCGGTAGAAGACATAAAGGAGAATTTGCGGCGAGAACTGAACCCAATTCCGGAAACAGCGTTTAAAAAATGTTTTGATGATTGGATTATTCGTTGGCGTAAGTGTATCGTTTCTGAAGGAGCATACTTTGAAGGTGATAAAATAAATTTGGATGAATAACAAATACCTCTACCTACCTACCTAGTGTATTTATAATACAATAATTATATGTGCTAGGGCTGCACGATGCACGTATAGATGCTGGACGTAAGTATATAGAATTAATTAACTAAACGCGATAAATTTCCGTAAGCTATTGTCAATTCGATGATATGTTGGCTTTAAACTCGTGGTACAGAGGAGACCACGGCCCCCCTCTATCGAGTGTTTTCACTATTTTGTGTTTAACAGATTACACCTCAAATTTGCCACCGCGGCTCTATAACTACATCTGTCAATTCAGAATTCATTAAATGTAACAATAAATGTATCTCCCGTGACTTGCTGTTTTTAAGTTTGTTAAGGTTTTTGCGCGCTCTGCGAAAACGTTTAAATTCTTCAGTTAAATAGCTATTCCAGATAGGTAGGTACTAATAAAAATTATGTGTGAAACAGTAATTAATGAGCCAAAGGGCGTCTCAGCTGAACAAAGGCTTGTAGATTTTTAGCAAATCGTGTAGATTTTCACACCGACTGGTTAAATGTCGGCCGTATCCAACAATTCCAACTTTGCTGACTAGCTCATCGATTGACGGCGACATGCGCTATTCCAGCGGCTGCTCTAGGATGAAGCGAGCGTGCGCCAGGAGGCCGAAACAATGATCGGCGCAGAGATTCGATCGGCCGCAAATATTTATTATATCTAGGTATATTAAATACACGATATTTTAAATAATCCTTAACTAATATATGTCCCCGGAACTAAGTTAATATCTTTGCAAAAATTATGCTTGATCAAATGATGTTACATTTTAATTTTAACGGATTTTTCTAAAATCGGCAGTTTTGATTCAAGTTAGATCAACTACGGATGCAGAAGATTTGAGTGACCAATTTCCGGTCACTCCAATCCTCTCTCGGCATTGACTGTTTTTGCACATGTGACTTCCCTAGACTTAGACTAGACTTGCCATGTGGTGCCGGCTCAGAATACTACCACCCCATCTCCTCCCGTGGTTGTCGTAAAAGTCGACTAAGGTATTAGCCGGAGGATGGGCAACAGCATCCTTTGAGTACATTAACAACTCAACTGCGATCGCCAACCCGCCTGCCAAGCGTGGCGATTAAGGCAAAACCCCCAATGAGCCCACAACACACCCATATCGGTCGTTGTGGTGATCTTTGCGGGAGGCCTGTGTCCAGCAGTGGACTTCATTCGGCCGAAATGATACTACCCTAGAACCTTATTGACGACATGCGCTTATTTAATAACCAATCAAAATTATGTTGAAAGTGAAAGTGGTAATAATAATAATTCTTGTTAGAATTCACGAAACATTTATAATTGTTTTGATATGTTAAATATATCCAATATATATTTAAATGTTTGGTGGCTATAATGCCCTTCATTTTATATAATATCTATTGCATTTTGTTAATGTTAAACTTCGTCGACTTGGTTAGTGTTATGCGTTAATTCTCAATTTACTATTATGTTTTAAAGAATCAATCGTCCGTTTTATTATTTTGTGTATTAATTTTACCTATATTGTGTATATATGTTGTGTATTTTTAGGTACCTAGTCTACCCTGTCCTCACTTACCTTACTTGTTAAAATGTAAAATTGTAATATAGTAATATTCTTTTTTTAAGTATCCGTGGAGTTTCTTGCCGGCTATTCTCCATAGGTCCGACTTTTCCGAACCTTAACTGTTGACTTTTCTTAAGAGCCTATTAGGGCCTGTATGAAATATTTTGTCATTCCTCCTACTCCTACCCAATATATTAAAGAAGAAAACAATTCTTTTTTCGCTTCTCTGTCAGAATTTGACTTAGCGACGGATAAAAAGTTGCATAGAAAGAACTTTAAAGTTCGCCATTGTAGGGGCGCAAGCCAAAGATCTCACACCACCTAATTATGCCATTGAGTTATTCCCATGTGAAATAATGCTCGTGCGGTCACGAGAGATGACGAAGGCTATATTTGAGGATAGATATCTTGTATATAGTTTAGGTATTACACGTTTTGTAATATTAAAAAAAAAACAATTCAGATATTTAAAATACAGAGTATGTTAGAGGTAAATGCCACTATATTTCTGTATGAAATTTGTAAAAAAATCATAATGTCAACATTGTTTTTGTACCCGACTATACTCACTTTAGATTCTGTTGTATTTCTTCATAGTTGACGTAGTGACCGGTCGGACCCCACGCGCTGTCCATTGCCTGCTACACAACAATTACAGTTTTTTTATAATCTATTATTTCTTACGTGAGAAATATTCTAACTGTAACTCTTTGTTGGAGTAAACCGGATAATTTGATTGATAATAATTATTAAAAATTTAATTAATTGTGTTCGATCTTGAGGTTAGTAGAAACCATAATCAACAACAAAGTTAACAGTATAAGTATGTATACAGTAAGAATTGCAGTATCTATATAATACTAATTCATGAACATCGAAAGTTTAAATACCCTTTTTAGTATTCATTATTAAAGAAGGAAATGTCTTAGATGTCACAGAATCATGTGTGTGTTGGCGATAAGTTCATGGCTGTATCAGCTAAGATCCCTTTGCCTTTTCTGCATGGGAAAAAAGGAAACAAGTTTTTGTACTTACTGCTAAAATAAAGATCATCAAATAATTTAGTTACTTATATTTATTTTTATTCGATATTTTATTCTGCTGTTGAATAATTGAGTTGTTTACATACAGGGAAGTAAAACTAATTTGACTGGTTTTTGTGTGTGTAAAAAATATAAACAGTAATTTTAAAAACAGACCTTATAGAAGACGGGGGTAATATCCATTGTATGCGTATTACTTCATTAAAGTTTGCGTAAATATTATCTGCTTATCAAGTCTCTCCCATTTCCACTATAACTTTTACTGGTGCTAGGTCACTTATTGCAAGTCCGGCTAGGTAAGAGTACCATCGCAGTGCCAGATATTCCGTCCCAAGCATGGATGTCTGAATGTCGTAAAAGATGACCAAGGGTCTCCGAACCAGCAGCGTCCCTTTAGTGGAACAGCAGCTATTCTGCGCTAACCAACCCGCCTGCTAAGAGTGGTATGAACTGGCGAATTCCCCCCAAAATCACGACACGCGACATGTAACCGTTCGATGTGGAAATCTATGGGGTGATATGATGATAGTGACAGATACCTTACGGTCCTGGTGCGGCGGCGCGCGGTAGGGCGGTGCTCGGCGGTCGGCCTTGTGCCGCTCTCCGCCGCTGCCGCTGCTGCCCTGCCGCGAGTGGGACGCCTCCGACCTGCACCATGTGCACTTCAATTAGTATTGCTGTTGCAGGTTCAACAATGTCAACAACTTGGGAGTACGAGATCTAGTAGTAGCGATGAACAAATAATCGAATTATTCGATTATTATGTGTATTCCATTACAAATAAAAATCGATGTTATTCGATTGTTGATCAATTGTTGATCAATTGTTATTGGATTGTTGCTCGAATCGTCATGTTAATATTTTGTGCACGATTATTCATTTTAGTCATGCGATGAATGCGAATATGCATGTTCGCAAAATAACAGCCAATTACTGAATATTCGTATTTACCGAATATCATCATGATATTCGTGAAACACATTTCGAGTAAAACTGAACGCATCCATAAACAACATTTGAGCTACGATCCATGGATCCGAATATATATAATTTACTTCTTAGTTTGATGATTCGGGAATTATTCTCAAATCGATTATTAACAAATCTTCCACTGTAGCCTAAGAAAGACCATGTCTCAAGAGCAACAGAGGCGGCTCAAGGATTTTAATCCGAGGGGGGGCCCCGGATCTTGTTACGAGATTTCCAGAGATCATTGTTGCTACTAAATCTAAGGTCAGCTGCATCCCATAATTTTGGGGGGAATTATGGATCCGCCCTTGACGGACAATATAACAAACAAAGAAAATAAATCGTCTATCGCTAGGTAGCATTATAAATTAATTTTATGGCAGGTGTAACGCTCACCACCAGGGGGACGAGCTGCTTGTGTCGAAATTAGGCTGTCCAAAAATCGTTTGTCGCCAAAATAACTGTTAATGAAATGCTACTGCTGTTTAAAACCGGGAGTTTATTTTCATTAGGTAGTATAGTTGTACTACTTGCATTTATATTGATTAGGGTGTTTTATTTCCCTGATTCATTGCTTTCAGCGTATTCGAATCCTTTTTGCTGAACAGTAGAATCAGTATTCGTATCAGCAAAAGTATTGGTTGCATCGGTGACGACGAATAAATTAACAATCGACTGCATGATGGCACAATTTTAGATTTGTTCGATTGTTTTTAAGTAACCGTCTACCGCTAACAAACATTGCCTGGTGTCAAACAACAGAACCAATAAAAAAACAAGTAAAGCTCGATTATAGTAAATAGATAAGGCAATACAACAAAAATGTGGGTAATAATTGGCAAATATGTTTTCCATACTGATTAGCTCAAATATTAATCGAGTAGGATATTCTGGACGATAGTCGTAATATACCCCAGTCCAACGCTTACTCCTTGTCGTATATCACTAATAACTTTGTAGGAATACATACCTCTGTTGGGTTTTTGAGTTGCTTTCTTCTTCTTTCTCCCTCTCTTCTATCCTGTTGTGTCGCTCTAACGCTTCTCTTGACAGTGACTTTTCTGAAGATCGACCGGGCTGTGATCTACCGTACACTTCCGTGTCCGTTTTCTTGTGAGGCTTACCTATCCTGTTGAATGAAAGCCCAAATTTTGAAATTAGTAACGATTATTTATCTTATTGCAATACACTACTGGACAAACGTTCCTCTAAACTTTCAAGTGAGACTATTGCCCATTACGGTTTTTTTTTACATTACATTTACCTAGTATAGGTACATAATTACAATTCACATATTCATTGTTTACTTTCATTGCAATTAATTTACTTAGTTTGACCACATATTTTTCTTATTTTAGTCCATCATTAATCTTTTACGATGTAAAGCGTAATTTAATTACACTAATTAATGTGCGCACTGAATTTATTTTAACACTACATTAATTATCAAAAACTAAACAAAAACGTGAGACCGAGTTTATAAGAATTCTAAACGAATTCTTTCGTTTTAAATAATCACTTATGATTAATTCCGTGTGGTGTCCGGTTTAAGAATATAGCACCACTCCATCTCCTCCCGTGGATGTCGTAAAAGGCGACTAAGAGAATCTAACCAGAGGGATGGGCAGCAGCGTCCCTTCTGTGAAGCGGTAGCCATACTGCGCTCACCAACCCGCTTGCCAAACGTGGTGAGTATTGGCAAATTCCCCCAAAATTATGACACAGTTGTTGAATCTATGGTGGAGGCCTTTGTTCAGCAGTGGACATATAAATGGCTGATATGATGATGATGATGATTAATTAGCATGGGCAAGAAATTAGGAACATAATACTTTTATGGTTACATAATTTCAGTAGACGGAAATGACTTGTAACTATCAAAGGACCATATTTATGGCCAGCTTTTGTGTTTAAGATAGATTATGTGCATACTCCTGACTGAACTTGATGGCCGCTGGAGCAGAAGGATTATCGAGTGGAGACCACGAATGACACAGATGGACAAACCACCTGGTGAAGATACCTGGGAGTTGTTGGATGCGGGCGGCATGTAACCGGTCGTTGTGGAAATCTATAGGGAAGGCCTTTGTTGTGTAGTAGACGTGCTTCGGCTGCTATGATGATGTTGATACTCCCGACTACTCAACCTACCACAGATCATTGCTAAAGTCGTTTTGTAAGTAACGCTAGAATCAAAATACTGGATATTTTACTTTTTGTATCTTACAAGTGTGTGAAAATGTTACATGCCTGTTGGTTCTTAGGGCAAACAATGTATGGCTGCAGAACAATGTCCTTTAGAGTAGAATAAAAAATTGGATAAATTTACCTAAACATGGTAGATAATGACTTGAATAGGGACGGCTTCTTGTGTGAGAGGGACGACTGTTGCGGCGAGCCACGTATCATGTCGGGTCCGTTGTTATCGTCCGTCAACCAGTGTTTTAACGCTGTAACAATAACATACTTGTGACAATGCTTCACTGCGAGCCTTAGAGACTTCCAGCTTCTCATAGTTGAAGAAAGGCTAGATGTTTTCCGCTGATAAGTATCTGGAAAAATCTTGAGACTCACGCCGCAAAATGGCTTAAATTGTGTGCGTAGATAGTGAGAGACCCAAGTGTCGACGCAATTTTTATTTTGATGTTTCATCTTGCATTTTATTTAATTAATTATAGATTCTGCTTTTTTATTAATTAAATATCTACTACGACCGTTTTTACAAGCACAAAACCAAAATAGATATATTAAATTTTCACCGTAAATCCTGGGTAAGATACAACAAAAACATTATTTGTACATTGTGCTGAGGCAATAAACCATATTAATTAAAGTCATGATTAAACTAGTAACTTTGATAATAATGAGGTTGACTCACGTGGGTGCGCACGCGCATAGATTGGTTCGTTGCGTGGGTTTCTTTGTGTCTCCTGTATAGCTGTCTGTAGCGACTCCAGACTCGATGATTTTCGCATGCCTAACGATGGTCCCACTTGCATTGCTGCAAATATATGGATTTGTTAGCTTTTGGAATATTTCAACACAACAGCCAAAAATAAAAGAATCTTAGACCTTTTTGTTATGTCTTTACTCTAGTTTTTTATTTGAATGGATAAAGTATTGTATACAATGATGATCTAGAGGCTGTATAGCTCGCAATATGCCTGAGTTAAATGAGTGGTCAAAGGATAGTTCCCTGAGGGACTCCACAGTTGACGCAGTGTGTCAAGGTGTTAACGCAAGATTTTGAAACAATCTTATATTTAAATAAACTTACCATTAACAGCCTTGATCTCTTTAATCTTTTTGTATGTGCCGGTATTCTTGGCGTCCAGTGCTGCGTGTCGTTTCTCGGACATGGAGCGTCGTCCGACCGCATCTCTGCTAAACCCCGCTCCGCTTTCACTGCCTGATTCGCCACCGCAACCACTGCCACTGCCCCTGTACAATAACTCATGCTTCAAACCTCTATTACTACCACCAGCCGGAGAAGATTCCCATGGCACTCGAGGGTACCCTTGAAGGTAGTACACTAAAGCATTGGATGTAATTCTATCGATGATAGTATGGGGCTAAGTAGAAACTATCATGCACCGTATACAACTAGAATAATATAATATAATGACACAGCCCGTAAAGATCATAGATGTGACTGTGCATTAAGGACCTATTCTTTAAGACTTGGCAAAAAATCACCTAATATTAGCCCATAGATGCTTTTGCGCATTCGCCTAACATTATCCATACAAGTGATTGCGCAGCAGCATGAAGGATTATTTTGACTAACAACACCTAAGGAAAATTAAGGTTTATATTTTTCTGAACGAAAGTTACGATACACAAAAAATACGCTGTTGTAACTCACCTCGCTGTACCATAGTCCTCTTCAATAATCACATTATGATGTGCAGGCGGTGATCGCGACATATGCACATGTCCTAAATTCTGTCTATAGTGATGTCCATTCGTGACCGGAGCATCAATCTGGGTGGCCATGTAGTAACTCTCATTCCTTAAACCAGTAAGCCGGTCTATCACTGGGTTCCATCCATCTAGCCTGCTCCATTCAAAGCTATCTCTTTTATTGTCATGTGGTACCGTATCTTTGTCTCTTTCCAAGTATCCTTTGCTATCGTCCGACTGATTTGAAACCCAACTATTGTTGTTATTTATAGTGACTATGGAGGCGTGTTTCTTGCTGCTTCTTCCGTCGTGGCTGTCGAAGCCTTCGTTTTGGTTGGCATCGTATTTTTGGTTGTAGTTTTCTACTGGTTTGTTCTCCTTGTCGTTACTACTCGCGTTGTATATGACAGTATTGTTACTCTGCGAGTTTTCGTTCGAGTTGGTGGTGTCGTTGCCATTCGGAGGCGTGTCATCTTTCCACCTTGCTAAGCTATCCATACTGTCTGTACATAAAAATTATAATATTAATACAAATTTAATATTTTTACTAGATAAACTCAAATCTATATAGATCATTCAATTAAGCTACTACTCGGGGTAAATTAAAATTAAATTTAACTAGTGAATTGGTTTTGTTGGAAAGGATTATTGATCTTACTTTATAGCTATTTTTTCACCTTAGCGTATCATATGTCTATCATTTGTGATGATTTTATGGAAAGGTCGTTATTCTCTTTTACATGTTTGCATCTCATAATATATAAGATATTTAGCTTTATAAGAAGGCTACCAGTTTTTAAACAACATTTTTTACTAGGTAGCCTTTTTTTACGTGGGGAAATCCTCTTGGACTTCCTCCGCCTTGGGAGGGGCGCAGGGGCAAGCCGGGCTCAAACCGGCTAAAACCCCACGGTGTCCTTCATCTTACCTCTAGCCGGGGCTGAGGTATTTACTAGGTAGTCTGGGATGGTAGGATGTCTAAGGAGACCTTTCCCTAGTAGTTACCTGTGATGGACTATTTTAAATCATCATATTATGATATATCAGCCGAAAAAATGCCCACTGCTGGAGATAGACCTCTCAGAAAGATGAGCGGCCAGGGTGTGTATTTCCAATTAATCGCCATGCTAGGCAGGGTTGGCGATCGCAGCTGAGTCGTAATTATACTCGAAGGACCCTACCATCCTCCTGCTAATCCCGTAGTCGTCTTTTACGACACCCACGGGATGAGTTGGGGTGGTGGTATACTTAGCGGCACCAAACGACATACATTTTAAATGATTAATAGAATGTTTGCGTACCTGTCCTCCTGGCAATAGTAAGTGTGATGCTGCCGGTACGCTGCGGTCTGGCATGTAGTAGCGCTCGCCGTAACGTCTCCATAGCCTCTGCGTTGCTCTGCCCTACTAGTGACACACCGTTCACGCTCAGCAGCTGGTCATTTGTGTGGAGTCTGAGGAGCACAGAATGAAAACAAAGATTTTATTTTATACTAGCTGTGTCCAGCAGTTTCACCCGCCGTTTAATTTAAAAGAAATCACCATAACCAGTGAAAGTCCCGTCAAAATCGGTCAAGCCGTTTCGGAGATTAGCCGGAACAAAAAGACAGACAAAATTTTGTTATTTTGTTATAAGTACCGTATATACTTTTATATGCATTTAGTAAAAAGCCGTTATTTTGACATTACAAACAGACGTTATAATTTTATTTATTTGTATAGATTAGCAGTTAATCGCTGTCTTCGACGGGCGTAAATAGTTTCTTTTTTATAAATAAAAAGTATCTATTTCTTGACATAATCTACCTATATGCCAATTTAAATTAGGATTCTTTCAGCCATATGAGCATGATGGAACCTCGAACATTCACATATATAATAGTAAAGATAGCAGCAAATAAGTATTTTGAGAAAAGTAGTGTTGGCCAAATACGAGACCAAGTCTCGGTCTTGGTCTCGCATCAGTACACCTGATCTTGGTATTGTACAAATAGTCTTGGTCATGTTTTCGGTCTTGCTGCAAGAGTCTCGCAAATCTTGCAATGACATGTTGCTACTTATACACCTATGTTCTTACAGAAAGTGACAATGTGAGTTCGTTCAGATTTTAGAACAACGCAGCAGCGTAGGTACATTTTTAGTACATATTGACATAGGCTAAACAGTGTAAAACAAATCTTTACAGTACTATTCGTTTAACTGGCGACACCGTAACGAATATTACAGGAAAAGTTTTCTTCTTCTTCTCTTAGATTATGGCTTCTGTAGAGTATCTTCCACAAATTCATCAATGTCAAGTATGATGCAACGTTGTACGGTGTTTAGATTAATTAATCTTTACATATTCAATGAAATGAAAATTAAGTCGGCAACAAATCCAGGAAAAGTTAACCCTAATGCTTTATCAAAAATTCAATAGCATTGACAGTTGTCAATTATGCTGTTTTGACAGGTTTTAACAGCTGTTAAAAGGATTTTATTTGGAAAAAACAATTGAACCGTACGACGTTGCCGACATATTTTATAGATTTTTTCATTTTTGAGAAATATTTTATTGAATATGTAAAGATTAATTAATCTAAACACCGTACAACGTTGCCTTATACTTGACATTGGCGAAATTGTGGAAGATAATCTACAGAAGCCATAATCTAAGAGAAGAAGAAGAAGATTTTATTTGAAGAACTGTATACTCTCTCACGGGCTTTCACTACGCTAGACAGGCGGATTGGTGAGCGCAGAATGGCTACTGTTCCACAGAAGGAACGCTGCTGCCTATCCTCCTGGTTTAGCCCCTTAGTTGCTTTTTACTATATTTTAATCGACTGGTGCTACATAGGCTGCACTAAAAGTATCGGGAATGGAATATTTCCACTGTTCCTGTCATATTAAAATCTTTTTAATTGAAAACTCCTTGGTTTTACAAATCGAATACCATTTATTTATTTAAAAAAAGATTCTCGGTCTTGTCACAAGGTTTTGTCAAACTTGTTTAGTCGTTGAGAAAATGGAATTGACTCGAGAAAATTCAAGAGCGATGATTTATTATGACTTTCGAAGTGGTTTAACACAAAAACAGTGTGTTGACCGGATGATTTCTGCATTTGGTGATGAAGCCCCATCCAAAACCACAATTTATCGCTGGTTTGCTGAATTTTAACGTGGACGTGTCAAGCTCAGTGATGATCCTCGTCAAGGTCGTCCAAAAACTGCAGTCACCCAAGAAAACGTTGATGCTGTGCGTAAGCTGATTGAGGAAGATCGACATGTGACATACCGCGAAATTCAGGCAACCTTAGACATTGGCATGAGTCAAATACAAATAATCTTGCATGAACAATTAGGTGTAAAAAAGTTGTTTTCCCGATGGATACCGCATTTGCTATGTGAAGAGCAAAAAGCGGCTCGCGCTACTTGGTGCGTCAGAACTCTCGTATCAGGTGACGAATCCTGGATATATGCGTACGAACCCGAAACAAAAAACCAGTCACGAGTTTGGGTGTTCGAAAATGAGTTAAAGCCAACAAAAATTGTTCGTTCACGGAGTGTTGCAAAAAAAATGGTGGCCACGTTTGTCTCCAAAACCGGCCATGTTACGACTATTCCTCTTGAGGGACAAAGAACGGTTAATGCAGAATGGTATGCTAGCATTTGTTTGCCACAGGTCGTTTCTGAACTCCGTAGAGAGAACTGCAACCGCCGCATCATCCTCCATCACGACAATGCGAGTTCTCACACCGCGCACAGAACAAAAGAGTTTTTAGAGCAAGAAAACATAGAATTATTAGACCATCCGCCGTACAGCCCCGACCTAAGCCCTAATGATTTCTATACTTTCCCTAAAATAAAGAATAAATTGCGTGGGCAGAGATTTTCATCACCTAAAGAAGCTGTGGACGCCTACAAAACGGCCATTTTGGAGACCCCAACTTCCGAATGGAATGGTTGCTTCAATGATTGGTTCCATCGTATGGAAAAATGTGTCAAATTTCGCGGAGAATACTTCGAAAAGCAATAAATACATTTTTAAATAGTAATGTTGTGTCACTTCCTTGATTCCCGAAATTTTCAGTGCCGCCCTCGTATATTATAATCCGGACACAACACGGAAGTTGTGGATAATGGATAAAGAAAGTATATAGATTGTTGTATAGCGACACTATCGATCGTCAAAATCGTGTGGAGTTACGTTACAGGTTTATCGAACTTACCTCCCATCTCTGGACGCAGCGCCTCCGTGTAGCACGGACTTGATGAAAATGCCCAAATCTTGAGGGTCGGTTCCAACGGTGACTTTCCCCTTCACACTGATACCGAGCCCAGCCTTCTCCGAGTCGTGAACCGGCACGTCCAGCCGCAGTATTAGGCGGTTTCGGAGACCTTGGATCTGAAGACAAAAACGAAAATTTTAAGTCATATTCTTGATTTGAACAGCACAAACAATATACAAGTAAATTAAGTAAATCTCGTTCATCTAAATATTTTAGGATCATAGATATTTTTTACCCGTATGTGTAGGTAAGTATTTGATGATTTAATAATGCAGTAAAGCTATAAAACGTGATTTTAGTACAACCGAAGTAAAAATGTATGTGAACCTAATAAACGCAGACTGCAATACAATCTTACACTAGCCGCTAGAAATAACTTAAAATTTAATTTAACGACGAGTATAATTACGAAGTACGGAGAGCCGAGTGTTGTTCCGCAATGTAGGAGAACCCTTGTCTGGCTCAGCCGCGTGGTGCCGGCTACGAATAGCACTAACCCATCTCATCCCGTGGTTATCGTAAAAGGCGACAAAGGGAATTAGCCGGACGATGGGCAGCAGCATATTTCGAGAACATTAACAACTTAATTGCGATCGCCAACCCGCCTGCCAAGCGTAACGTAACGATTAGGGCAAAACCCCCCAATTAAAACCGGTGGTTGTGGTGATCCATCCAATTCCAGCAATGGAATTTATTCGGCTAAAATGATGATGATGATTACGTCCGGCAGTGGGACTTGAAACCACATGTTCTAATTGTTGAAACTTCGTATCGGTCTTTATTCAGTAGGTTGTCTTTGTACTACATTGTCTAGCCAAGTCACCATAGTACTGATCGCATTACCGAGCGAACGGCCATCAGTTCTACGACTAATATGCCCCGCCCACTGCCACTTCAGCTTACTAATAACGTCAGCCATGTCGGCAACTTTAGTTCTATCTTACACCTCTCTGCAATGGAATTGCCCACGTACGGAAATATTAATCAATAAAACTTACCGAATTAGACGATGAATTCAGAGCTTCATGAAGTGCACTATCGTTGCTCTGGTCTTTGTGCAGCAGGTCATCTTTGGAGGAGCTCTTGGGTATCCTGCCTCGCATGGAGCTGTTGACGCTGTTCTGATTTATGGCGTTCACTATACTGGATACACGGCCGTTCTCTGAAGACTTGTTGGCTTCCACTGGGTTGGATGGCGGTGTTCCGATCGCTTTCTCTATGTATTTCGTTGGACTTTGCTGGGGTTCTACCCTCTGGAATCATAGAATAAATTTGCCGTTTGATAAGCTTGACATATGCGGGTAGGCAGAATAAAGATCTTCCCGCATTCTGGGTCCGAATTTCTGTATAAATTATCAATTCGTAGAGAAAAGAGCTAAAGGGTAAGAATCAGAAGCTTCCATTATAATTAATCAAGCAGGCTTATACTTGAGACTGTGGTTTTCTTGTTAAAGTACCTGGGTCCTGTTATGCACGGTTCTCTCGACGACGATCTCGACGGTAGACTCGGTGGGGGTGTTCCTAAGCAATGCGACGACTTGTTGCTGTGTAAGACCTGATACCGATACATTGTTGACTGATACTAGTTTGTCGCCAGCTCGTAACCGTCCGTCTGTGACTGCAGCACCCTGCAAGGAAATAATACTAGTCAGACGCAGTTACATTTCCTATTAAAATCACTTTACTATGTGGTGAAGAGACTAATCCGTGTGGTGTCCGGATTAAGAATATACACCACTCCATCTCCTCCCGTGGAGGTCGTAAAAGGCGACTAAGGGGCTCTGAACCAGAGGGATGGGCAGCAGCGTCCTTTCTGTGGAACAGAAGCCATTCTGCGCTCACCAACCCGCCTGCCAAGCGTGGTGAGTACTGGCAAATTCCCCCTAATATGATGACACAGTTGTGGAAATCTATGGGGGAGGCCTTTGTTCAGTAGTGGACGTTGTATGCATGCACCGGGTGGTAAGCATCGTGCCTGTCTATAACAATTGTGATGGTACCCTGGACTATTCTTGCGTGGCACCACACAGCGCTCGTCACCTCGAGACAAGAAGTTATTTAGTCTCTCATGCCCACTACACTAGCCGCAGTGCCCTTCAAACCGGAACGTAGCAATGTCTAAAGTTTAAACACGACTGCTTAGCAGCGTATATCTGGCACTATGGTGGTACCTACCCAACCGGCCTTTTGCAAGCAACCTACCATCAGCATAACATGTACCGTGCCATGGTAACGAAGAAACTAAGAAAAAAGTAATGTATAGGTGGCGGATATTAAACATTTTATACTATAAAAGTGGTCCAACAGCTATGGTTTCTTGCGCTTGAACGTTTGCGAGGTTCATTTGAAACCACTTCTAGTATTTAGTTTAGTTGGAATAATTGGTACAGGAAGACGTTCAAATATTTGTACGAATATTTCAAGCAGTTTTAATAACTATATACTTTATTTTCTTAATTCTTGAATAGGTCCGGTTTTGACCTCGACCTTGCTTGAAAGAAAGCGATGGATGAGGTCTACGATGGAACCAGCCCACTCATTTTTTCATCATCATTTTAACCAAAAATCATCCACTGCTGGATAGAGGCCTCCCCCAAAGATTACCACAACGACCGGTATAGGTTTGGGTTGTATACTGACTGGGGGGTTTTGCCATAATCTTCACGCTCGGCAGACGGGTTGGCGATCGCAGTTAAGTTATAAATATACTCAAAGGATGCTGCTGCCCATCCTCCGGAAAATCCCATAGTCGCCTTTTACGACACCCACTGGATGAGATTATATATCCCACTCAGAAGATGCCTATTTACCCTTACTTTAACTCCACACTTTGGCTGTGCGCATACTGAACGTTGAGGAGATACGGTGAGTACGATTTAATAGGATATCAACTGTGCTGATGGTAGCCTGTAGTGCGTCCGGAAATCCCGTGGGTAGAAGGGAGATGGTGGGATCAGTTCGTGTAGCTCCCGCGCACACTCCCCACAGTACAATCTGTAGAACTGCCAAGCAACAACGTTTCTTCGCCTCTGAGTCTTTATAGGTAGTCCTTTACAAATGTTTGGCGGGCATAAACCTTAACTTGACTGACAAAAAAATACCTTCGGCAATATATTCTTGATATAGATGGGGCAGTGTCCGCCGGTGGGGTTGTCCCTGGTGGTGATGGTGAAGCCGAGCCCCTTCTCCCCCTTGACGAGCGCCACGCGCACGGCCCGCCTTCCACTCCCCGCCCCCGCACCCCCTGCGTCCCCCGTCCGTCCCGCGCTCGCCTCCGTGCCCGATATGGCACGCTCGCCACTGCCCGCTAGCGAACATAAATTGTTTTTTATAAGTTACCTGTTAATAAAAGCTGATTTATTTATTCATTCAAGATATTTATGAAAAAGAACCAAAAACTCAAATCCATTGACGGTATAATCCCTCGAAGCAAAAAGAAAAATTGTAAATATTTTTTGGTTTTAAGCTTGCCAGTGCTGCATTTTTATTAAATGAGGGGAAAACAACCCATCGGTCATGTAAGTCACCTGATTAACATCTGCAACACTGACGTAGTGTTGAGTAAGACATACAAGAGGCAGTACATTTGTCCCGTACATGACACAATATTGTAAGAGCGGCTCAACATTATAACATGTACCACTTCAAATTTTATGTCGCGTTACTCTACTCCTCGCATATGAACTGTAGGGTGAGAGAGAGAGAGAGAATGAGCCACATGCTTCAAAAGCACGTCGTTTTATTCAACAGACATTATCGTGACTGCAAGAGACAACATGATGTTTTTATTCACTCTATTACAAATGTACTAGTTTAAAGTACGAGACGCGACAGTTTTAGAAAAAAAAGATTTTATGAATTCCTGATAAATACCTATTTGTTTTGCTTGTGTTGCTGTTTATGTCTGTGTATTAGGTATATTTTAAATCAAAATCATGATTTACAAATAAGTCGCCTGCACAATAATATTACAGTGGCTAATAAGTAAAAACGTCGATACAATTGTCATTTGTCTATAATCAATCGCTTCTTATTACTTTTCTTTAAGTATTACGTCAATCACACTTTGTAAGACAGGGCAGTACAAATACAGCAACAGTACATGAAATACTCGTTCTTTCAAATGTACCGCCAAGCTTCATGTCATGACGCCAAGCTTCATGTCATGGCGCCTCACCTCATTTGAAGTGGGACATTGTACTGGCTCGGTACAAAAAAGAGGCTACTCTTACAAACTCATTTTAAATCGTGTCCTACTCAACACTACACTGACGGCCGAATACTGAAACGCCAGTTAATATTAAGTCCCGCTTTAATTATTTGAACCGCTCGGTATCTTACCGAAAACGGGTTTCTCGAATAGTTAAAGCGGAACTAAATATTAAGTGGCGTTTCATTATTCGGTCGTGAGACATCTGTCACTGAAGTGTAGCTGATCTTATTGGAAGAGATTTGATAAAAGGGAAAAATGCTAAGCTTATGCGCAAACGCAACAACACAATAACACAATATTGATACCTACAGCGGTATTCGAGCCAGCTTTAAACTGATCGAACAATTGCTGATGACATACAAAAGGCATCAGAGAAAGAGAAAAGAAGAATCGTGTAGTACCTTCTGGTAAAAGGTCAAGTTGACGTTCTTGCACAGGATGCACGCTTGCAGTGTTGTTGACTCCAGACACCCACCGAAGCATGTCTTCTACCCTGAAAAAATAGAAAAAAGCACATTTTATGGGGTGCCGTAATTTCGTACTGAAATTCACAAATTAATTATTTGAAATGATTATTGTATAGAAACTCTTGGAATGGTTCTTTTATCCGGCACACATAACTATTATGAAGTACATAATGAAAACATGCATACTTGTTTGCTAATTGACTTGTTGTTTATAGGCACTACTAGGTACTGGCGGCGGAATGTCTCTTATTGGAAGAGTCCGGCTAGGTAGGTACCATCGCAGTGCCAGATATTCTGCCACCAAGAAGTAGTGTTTAAACTTCAAACATTACTGTGTTCCAGTTAGAAGGGTACTGTAGCTAGTAAAATTACTGGGCATAGGAGACTAAATAACGAATGTCTCGAGGTGACGAACGCAATATAGTACAACGCAGGACTAGTCCTGGGTAGCATTATAATTGTTATGGGCGGGTGTGACTCTTACTACCAGGCGAATGACAAGCTCATCAGGTCACCAGGTTGAAACAATAACAATAATAAAGTATTTATAGTAGGTAAGCAATCGTTTAAATTCAAAGCAATCATACAAAGCAATCGTTTAACAATAATTATCATAACACTTTTCACATATGTACGGGTATAAGAGGGGCTCCTATGAACTCTTTATGCCTTTCAAGTTCCATTCAGTATTCGCGTTCTTATTATACCCGTGGTTAAACAATGCTGTACGACTTCTCGAGGCATTTTACGGAGTGCTAACCATCTTCTCTTATTGCCAGTCAGTGCCAGTTGTAGCGCTGGTTATAAACTGCCTAGAACATTCGTGCAGCACTATTTCGCGGAGCTCGAAGTAGCCCACAAGGTCTAACAAATGTATTATATTGTTTTTTACACCACATAAAACTGTGATTGGCATATTACCTATGATTTGGTTGGTTATTCTGGTTATTGACAGGCGTGTCTTGACCTAAAGGCTCCCTCCGCGCGTCCCTGGGAAGACTCTTACTACCATAACTTTGTACCCGGTCCGCTGCGTCTAACCACACACCACTCCTGCAAACAGTAACGATTATTGTAAGAAAAAAAAGGAAGGAAATGAGCTTGCTCAGGAGTTCTAGAATTGGATAACGTTACATAATCGGCATAAGTTTGATCCCAAGATCACACACCGCTTAGTGAGAACAGCTAGTTCAGAAAAGCGGCGGCATAAGAGTCCCAGTTACTCAAACACGATAAATGAAATAATATAGTAAAAAAATGTTTAGCAGGTAGGTTTCAAGAAACGCTGTCACTCGTCATTAAATTTAGATAAAGACGGCTTTCCAACTGGCTACCTCCGAGAAAAAATGCCGACACAAACTCAAAGGCTTCTCTTTTAAACTGCCAGACATATTTACGATACATATTAAGAAAACCAACTAGGGAGGCAAACTGTTTCTTCTCGGTCGCTCAGCAATCTAGTTAGGACAACAGTAGCTCATCAAAACATTGTAATTTATTACGATCTTTTACCATACTTTGAAACATTATATACTACGAAAACCTTTATAAGCAATAAAGTATTGTTATTACATATGTGTGAAAAATTTGGGGCAACGTCTGGAAGGGACCTATCCATAATAATCCACCGTTGGCGAGCACTGCATTATGGTTGTGGACATTGCGTTTTTATTCGTAATTAATAATTAAATTAATAAACAGTGAATTAAAAACCTTTCACACAAAGATACCTATTTCTGTGCTTTCATAGAAAAGTGTATTTACTGAGATTTGAGCGCAGCGCGGAGACGAAATGATTTTGCCTTGCCAATTCAGCTAAATGTGCTAGCGCAAGAATGAAGTTCCAACACTATGGGTAATATGTTTATATGTTATAAACACATCAACTCACCCAGGTCCGGAGAACTGCATAGACAGGCGGTTGGACTGCCTCTGGAAGTGACGGTCCGCGGAGTCCGGCGGCCGGCCGTCCGGCAGTGGGTGCACCTTCTGCGTGACCCGGCTGCTGTCGTCCCGGCACACCACCGCTGCTGACCAGCGCTTTGTTTGTTCCGAACCCTGAAAATGAAAAACTATAAAAAATGCGATAATAGAAATCTATGATGTGTCATTAGAGTTTTAGAAGCACGGTATCATGGCCAGCAACTCAAATATTAACTTCACCTTCATGCAGTGCATTTTGCTACTGCCGAGGACTCAGCGTGAGGCGTGGCCTTTGTTAAGTAAGACTGGGACCAAGAAAAAAAAGTTTTGATGTGGAACAAAACGTTGGTCTTCAGAGCCGCAGATTTGATTGTCCGCAACAGTCCTGTATATTGTTCTATATCTTTGAATGTTTTCCTTAACCTTATTATTCCCATCTATAGTAAGGTCTTTGTGTCTTTTTATAAGTAGCACAACATTCCACTAACTAATCTCTGAATATACATACATATAGGGTATAATAAAAAGTGTGAAATTCATTTCAAGGGTTGAGTAGGTAATAGGGATCCAGTTTCGTAAAAAAACAAGTTGGAGATTACGACAACTTTCAGGTCATTCGGCCTTCTAGCTATATGACTACCACGTAAATAGATGATGTACGAAGATAAGGAGAGTTGCGAGGCTGCGTCTTGGGTGCAAATCAGCTGTTTACTCAGCAAGACCTCTCGATAACTCTGAAAACTGACGTCAAACCGAAGAGGCGACTGACGGACTTAGGATCACACTAATGTAATATTAATGACAACAAGTTATAACCTGTCTCTGCGGTGGTAGCGTGTCCTGGTGCAGCGTGGGTTCACTCCCGCGCCGTACCTGCAGACCATTGGCGCCGTCTTCCAAATCCGCCGCACCAACCTCCACGCAAGAGTCAGTGTCAGGGACCCGCATACTGCCTCCGACGCCACCGCCACCCTAGACATAAAAATTAAAACTTAGTAATTTGCTTCGCTATGATTATAAAGACACACAGACCTCCCAATAATCATGAGCAACGAGACACTTTTACGTACGAGAGAATTTTACCGCATCACTAAAGCGTGACCGATCCCGATAATCAATTATAAGATTGCTTTAGTTTGTTTATGTTTTATGTATGAAGCGCACGAATCACTCTCTAATGCTATGTATGCCCCAACCATGGTTCATGCAGACTAACAAGAAGTTATATTTTATACCTGGCCCCGCCCGATTTCATAAATAAAGCTTTTTTTCCTGTTCAGTGGTTTTAATAGTTTTATATCGTGATGGGGTTTTTAGTAAAAAGTTTTATTTTGCAAGTAGGTTTCAAGAAATACTTTCGCTTGTCAAAATTTAGATGAAGCCTCATATGCATGCAGAAACATGAAAGTCTGTTTTGGACATAAGAGCTCTCCCCGTGAAGTCTGATATGATGAAATTTATCTTAAACATAATAAAAATCTGCATGGTCAATATACCTCTTACACAAAATACTTTACGATATACAATTATAATCGATACCTATACAAACTTATAACTAGTAATACGGTCTGCTTGTGAGCTCTGTAATCCTGTTAGCCCAGTTTCAGCTTGTTATCTACTAAATAGGTATATGGTAGGCACGGTGTAGAGTTGTATGAAAGAGGCGTGTACCGCGTGAATGCCTGCATTCGCGCCGCCCGTTCTAAAGCTGGAAACATACTATCGGACGCGTTCGTAAGGAAGGAAGGAGGAATAGTATGTTTGCGCGGCTGATAGCCGCGACTGATGAGTGTGCACGGATGATTCGGACGCCTTCTTCGTGTCCCGTATAAACATCCAGCCGGCCAGATTTCTTTCGAACGTCTGAAGCTCCGAACGTCCGAGGACGGCCTAAGGTTACGTCCGCGACTTACGTCCGATAGTTTGCACAGTATAGTGTTTGATGAGCTATCCAGATCCAGATAGATACAAGCCGTGACTGTCAGCCACGGCTTACGGACGCGTCCGACAATATGTTTCCAGCTTAAGTTGTGCTGTGATTCATGCGCTGTTTGTTATCGTTTGTTATACCTACCACATTAATTTTATACTTTGCGCATATTTTGTGCATTCAGTAAATGACATGTCTAACTATATACACTGTGTGGGCTTTCCGTGTGGTCATCACGGCGAGTAGGTAACAGGGTCATTTTCAGTTGGGTACCATAATAATATGAGACAATTAGGAGTTCACAGTTATTATATCAGATCAGGAAGAATAACACAGGCATCGCATCTCCATATCTGATCGTATTACAATGTTCGTTATAGGTACCAACCCTGTACTTAACTACCTTTAACCACTATATTCTATTCTTTGCCCTTGTTTTGTGAATGCAGTACACTACATATCTAATTATATACACATGTTTATATGGGTTAGCCGTGTGGTCATTACGGCGAGAAGACATCAGGGTTACATAAGAGACAACTATATCAGGCCAAGTAAGTAACAGTAACACTAGAAACCGCATGGAACGGAGTGTAGACGGCCGGCCGTCTGCAGCCATGGGGCGAGCTTTTACGAGTAAAAGGCGACAAAGGGCTGATATCAAGAGGGCGGGCAGCAGCACCTTCCCTTCGGCATCCTTCGGCCTGCCACGCGTAGTGATTGTGGCAATATCCACTATGTCCGTTTACAGGCTGAAGTGTGTGTGCTCGTAAGGGGTCACTACTTCGGGTCCGACCAAATTCTTATCGAATAAATTAGAGCAGTCGTTCTAAACCGAAAGGCGTGTACAGGTATGCAGGGCTCTTCCATATACGCCCCCTTAGTTAAAAAAAAATTGAGTGATTAGATCCTCATCGTTCCAAGGGCGCAATTCTCTAAGTTCAAACATCCATACATCCTTGAATACAGAATTGAAATAACGGTGATAACCCAATTTGGTATTCGCTAAGATTGGTCCTCATGGCTTACCTTCTTCAACGTGTCTTTGAATAGCTTCAATCATGTCTTAACGAATACCAAATTGGTGTTATACCGTTATTTCAAATCTGTATTTAAGGATGTATGGATGTTTGAGCTTAAGGAATCGCACCCCTGATAGTTCAGCAACTGAACATTATTCAGTACGGATAGGCACCGCGGAAGGTTATCTGCAAGAACGAATATTGGAAGACTGCATTAATGATAAAGAATTACCATTGTGATTTAAACTAAACTCGAGTAACCTTTCGTAGCATCTACCTACTAACAATGAGTCGTATATAAAATAAATGTTAAAACCGCACATACTGAGATGATTGCAAAGTCAAAACATGACCAACTCTTAAAATAAATCATAATACTCTATTCAGTATTCTGTAAACACTTCCGAGCTCCTGGTTAATCATTTACAAACAACACAAAACCCAATTGTCTCCTTTCATTTTTGAAAATAATTACATGCTGAACATTTACTTTGCAGTAGTTGGCATTGATTTTTATTTTTATTACAACATATTTTTAACTCACCTTGTTAGGATTATGCTCACAAAAACATTGAGAAAAACACGAACCCATATTGTGACTGCAGTTAAACGATAAGCGAAACTCTTTTCTTGTGATCGACATGTCACGAAATGATTTTAATTGCACGTTGCAACTAATTCTACCGAAAAGAAACAAGTTCCGACAAGATCTTCTAATTAAACTCAAAATTTAACTATCCCGCGTCCCGCTACACTTTCGGTTTTTTTTAAACACATGGTAATTCCTTATTCAGCCTACACATTCAGCCTATGTGGTACACCATTTTATAATATTACATTTAAATATCTAATAAGACATTTTCATTGAAATTGTAATCCCTTGACATATGTGTACCTACTAATCTTAACCGTTTGACATCTAATTATGATTTGCTCAAAATGTTAATCAAATAAAGGTTAACCCTTCTCATCTTATCGTATCTTATTTCCGTTAATTTAGCAGAGGTATCAAAAATAAATCTAACGTGAAATTACATTAAATACTTTAAATTCGGGGCTTGCTAAATTTGTATTTATGTACTCCGTAGAATAATTGAAAATGTAATGTAATACGTAGTATGACCCTATGTAAAATTTTAGTTTATAAAGCTGCAGCATAAATCATTGCATTGAGAATAGATATGTCTGGCTCGCGATTCCCTTCTGCACACTGCAACCCTATGTAATTTTTATAAATATTTTTTATCTTTATTTTAATGTTTTAGAAAGATCTGCGAGAAGGCCTCACAGATATCTCAAGAGTCAAGGGAGATGTGGTTGCTTAACCGGACTATTCATCATATCAGCTATAGGTCGTCAAATGATGAACAAAGGCTTCCCCTATAGATTATCACGATTGTGTCGTCATTTTGAGGGGAATTTGCCAGTACTTACTACGCTCGGCCAGCGGGTTGGTGAGCGCAGTATGGCAACTGTTCCACAGACGGGACGCTGCTGCCTATCCATCTTATTTAGAATCCCTTAGTCGGCTTCAGAGATCTCCATCTCCCTCCGTGGATGTCAGAGTATGTATGTATGGAGCGGTGCTACATTTTTAACACGAACACCACACGGACAATTAGCTAAGCCAAAATAGCCTCCAGCTAGGCTTTATACTATATACTAAGCAACTGCGGCAAACTGGGATTCGGAAAAATCCTGGAATGGAGAAATTGGCGTCAGGGATGTCAATATTTCTCAGCAATTATAAAACATTCGGAACTGATATTTTAGTATTTAATTTCTCATCTCTTTAAATTCACGTTTGTAATTGCGTTACACGAGTAGTTAACTTTTACAGCAGAGAAAAATATATCAAAAACTACTATTTTAAAACAGAGATTTTAATTCTACAGGCAAACGAGACCGATTTACGCCTCAAAATGTTGTGTATAGATTAATCTAAACACACAGTTCAAAATTGTAATTGGATTTTATAAAATTAGCGATAGTCTTGACTTAAAACGAAAAATACTGTTATATAAAATACGCGCGCGTTTTTGTATGCAACATTTCCCCTTGAGTCTGATACTGACCATTGTCAGCGGATGCAGCGACGGTTTTGCGTCAGTCGAACTCACCATCGAACGCGCCATCGATAGCCGTAGCATAAAATATGTTGCGGGTAACATTTGTTACTAAAAATGGGGGAAAAAAGCTGTAAAAGGTTCTAAACGAATGAAAAATCTTAAGAAAAATTATAGTACCTAAACGCTAATATGTTTTTATTATTGTTGTAGTTAGCTGCGTAAGAATACCGGGGTGAGGGCAGAATGCGGGGCGCGGTGCCCGATTTGAGATGAATAGTTTACCAATGCCTCGCCTTAATCGTTTAAGAATGAGCCGCTCATAGATTTTCCCAAGAATATTGAGAAGGCTTATGGAGCGATAGCCGGATGGCTCAGATATGGGTATCGGCCGGGTTTCGGAATACCGATAAAGGTCGCTTCTTTCCACCTGTGTGGAAAGAAGTTGTTGTTAAAGCCGCATTGAAGATGGCGGTCATTAAGATAATGAGGGTGAAGACCAATGGTGGAGAAGTGTTTAACCACCTTATTGGTGGTATATGTCTGAGCCAGGGCCTTTATGGGCCGAGATAAGGCGGAGGGGGTCTTTGGGGGTCTTTGATGGATGGAATCGCAGCTCTACGTTCAACTGCTGCGTCCACCACACCGAGGTGAGCTTAGTTTACAGGTACGAGTGCTAGAGGTGCATTGGGCTAGTCTAGTCTGTCGGCTACGCATTCGGATTTTTCATCGTCTTCAAAACGCCCGGCCTTTGGTTGGGACGGTCAAGGGGTGCCACTGTATAGGATTTTAATTTTCTAAGCAGGTGCCAGAGCGCAAGGTAGGTTGGCTCTAAATCAATATCTTGTCCCAGCGAACCTCACGTACCTCTTGTATACGCTTCTTTATAGCACGTTGTAAATGACGCATATAGAAGCGATTGGCTTCGCAGAGAAAGCAGAATATGCTCTAAGCACTGCGTTTTGGATCGAGAGGGTCAAGTCGGGGGGCTAAGTCTATGATCACAGGACGGTGGTCGGAGCCAAGCTCTTGTAGCACCTTCATAGAACGTAACCTTAGATTGACATTCTTGAAGAGTGCTACGTCGAGGATGCCAGGACAATACTCTACATTCGCGGGGTAGTGAGTGGGAGCGAGACATCGGGGCCTTTGTCGACGTCAAGGGAGCTATGGGGTCGACGCCAATTCCTCTCGCATTGTTATTGGAAAAATTGAAGCTATGTGGTGGCGTTAAAGTCACCCGCCTTCATAACGGAGTCGCCTAAGTTGGAAAGAGCTTGGAGGTCTTGGCGCCTAAAAAGGCCGCTTTAGGTGAATCATAATACGATTCACATCAGAAATCAAGAAATGGTGACATAATCATAACTGACCAGTAACGTGACCATTTAATGATTTCTAATGAGAATCGTATTATGATTCACCTAAAGCGGCCTTTTTAGGTGGGGCTTATCTAATTTTAATAGTTCTGTCAGTGGGAGATACGTAAGTTGACACAATAATGATCGGTTGATGGCCAATTATATCTATCCGACATATAAATACGTGCGAAAAATGGGGAGACCATAGGTATACAGTGCAAGGACATTGGTAATAATAGTAAAAAAAAACAAAACACACTCATAGATAAACGAACTAAATAGTAGAAAATAATTTTTAATAGGTTTAAAATAACAATAGAGTGATTAACAAAAAAAATATGTTTTATAGTAGAAAAGCGAGTTTTTTTACCTATTACTTATTTTCAATTTTTTAGTGCGGCTTAACTACAAATACATGTTCTTTTTTTGTTTTGTGCATGGCTGCATGTCTCAAAAACTTGTTCTTCGACATACACATGTCGATGAGTTTATATTTTTTTCCGGGTATCAGAAATGAAAAAATCGCTAATCCTTAGGATCCTGGCAAGGATAATGCGACAAACTATTTAAATTATTGCATTGTTATCAGTCCTGATATATGATAAGTGTGCGAAGTTTCAAATCGATCCGACGTTTTGAAGGGGATGAAAATCGAGTTTAAAAATTGTTACAAAGATTCATAGATACACATATACATACCAAGCTAATAAAAGCGTTTTAATATAAATAGGTTCAACCTCCTTGTGAGCGGGTCCTATTATTGCGCACTATACTATAGTTTTCAATTCTTGAGTATCTGAGGAATGGCTTGAGGAAGGTCTCTTGTACGAGGAAGATGTCAATTTGATAATCGCGTAGTAGATAAGAAAGAAGAAGACTAAGGTGATGGTCATGTGATGCCTATTTTAAGGGATCAGGGTTTGACCTGCACCTTGCATTTGTATTACCTATTAAGGATTAATGCGGCGACATTATAGTGAAAGTGACTTCAGTGTACCTTCTGAGTAAGTATATGAGGCTAGGTTGGCCTTGATAGACGCGGATGTTCGCGGCTATTTGGTCGACTCTGCTCATGTTGACATTGAACGATAGAGAAATTGTCTGTATTGTTTACTGGTTGGGTTGAGGCTGGAGGGAGCTTACGGAGGGTACGCATATGCGCTCGTGGGTTGGTAGACGGTAGCGGGTACGTATGGGGCCGAAAGTGGGCGGCATAAACGAATGAATCGCTTAGGCTAGTTGGGTCTCTATCGTATGGTAGTGGGCAAACTGCGCCCTTGGGTCCCCCGGTGACCGAAAGCATGGCCCCGGATTTTCTGGAGGAAGTACTTTCAACGCTCTTTCCAGCGGTCCGAGACTATCCCAGTCCCGCTCCACCCCCGACTGCCTTTGATTGGGCCGAAGAGTTGGGGGTTTCGGAAGGGCCGAGCCATTGGTCGCATGAAGGCTCGCTGCATTGCACCGGGTCCGAACGGTATTCCGGGCCGTACGTGGAAGTATGCACTGTAGTCTCTTAGGGACGGCATGAGGCCGCTATTTAATGGCTGCCTTCGTCGCAGCGTGTTCCCGTCCGGTTGGAAGGAAGCCAGATTGGTTCTGTTGAGGTAGGAAGAAAGGAAGGCCCGCGGGGTCGCCTTCTGCGTACCGTTCCATTTGTGTGCTCGACGAGGCTTCGTAGCTATTCGAGAGAATAATTACCCGAAGACTCGTTGAGCACCTGTCGCGAGTAGGTCCCGACCTGGCCAACATCCAGTATGGCTTTCGACTATCGACGCGATTCTTTGCGTCCGCTCGCTGTCAGAGCAGGCAGTGTCCGGGGTGGGTTGGCGTTGGCCGTCAGTCTAGACATCGTCCACGCCTTCAACTCCATCCCGTGGGGCGTATTTAGGGGGCACTATTCCATCATCGGTCCCCCCCCTATCTGCAGGGCATCATAGGGGCCTATCTATACGATAGGCATGTTCGCTACGTGGGCAAGGACGGTAGCGTAAAACGTAGGGAGAATACGTGCGGGGTTCCGCAGGGGTCGGTTCTTGGCCCACTCTTATGGAACCTTGCCTACGACGCAGTCCTGCGATTCGCTCTCCCCACTGGCATCAGCTTGGTTTGTTACGCTGACGACACTCTTGTGTTGGCCAGCGGGGAGTCCTTTGAGGGAACCATCCGGCTTGCCGAGCAAGCGGTGGCAATTGTCGTGGTCGTGTCGTGGGGATTTTGCCACGCTCTGGGTCTGCAGATAGCGCCTCATAAAACTGAGGCGAGAGGGTAGTGGGTGCAGCCCAATCTCGGAGGACCGAGCGAGGAAGTTCGCCGTCTGAATGGGGGAATCGTGCGGTCCGTGGCCCTCTAAGGGGCGCCCGTATGGTTATCCCGCCTGTCAGGTGTCCAGCGCTGTAGAGCTAAACTTCTGGTCTGCAGCGCAGAGTGGCTATACGGATCGCACGGGGATATAGGACAGTGTCCTACGAGGCGGCAACTCTCCTGGCGCGCTTCCCACCTTTCGACATCCTGGCGGAGACTGATGATTCTATGATCAGACACGCTCCCTTCGCCAGAGCGGCGAAAGCGTGCCTCCAGGGGCGTTTGACAGGCAGGAATCTGGCTCTATGGCGCGCACTCGAGACTTGGCGAAATCGCCTTCGGTCGCAGATCACGACCAAACGCGTCGTTGAGGCTATCCTGCCGCTCTTCGGAGCCTGGCTCGGAAGGAAGGAGTGAGCGCGTCACCTACCGCCTGACCCAGGTGTGACAACGCTCGCGCCTGCCATCCTGGCGACGTGAAAGCACATAATCGAGTGGTCGGGATTTGTCATTTCGATTGGCCGGCTCGAAGTACCGACCTCAATCCAATAGAGCACATCTGAAATGTTCTGAAGCGACAAGTAAGATCAGTGCAGCCCGCTCCGCAAAACATCAGGAAGCTAAACAATGTCGATGCCGTGGTGTGCGAATAAGAAACCACTAGAAATATCCTCGATAGCATGCAAAAACGAGTGCAATGCAAGCTGTTATTTCTGCAAGAGCCACCAAACTCGATATTAAAGCTATTTTACTTTTAAATTATCGAAAAGAACAAAACAAGTGGCTGTTTTTTACATAACGAGCTTACACTCGTGGCTGTTTGGAAGTTGACTACTATACTATACTTTCATTGATTCAATCGAAAGTTAATGACGAAATTCTCTGCTAATTATTTGACAGAAACTACTCACTGCTTATTATTTTATAACATTCTAATGATACAGGCTACTTAAAATAATCAAATTAACTGAAAGTGGCAATCAAATAAGTCATTTGGTTAGGTGCCCGTTTTTTTATATTTAGTACTTAAGTATATTGTCTTGATTTTTGTGTGGCAGAATTCGTCTGTCATGCTCATTAAAATGCCTTGCTGGTGGCTGCATTGTGTATCGGGTGGTTGGGTACCCTACAAAATGGTTGAGCTAAGCGATGCTGATGCATGCGTCATGCTCGTGAACGGGAGCCGTCTATCGGCACTAGTCAGCCGTTAACTTGACAGCACGGCTGGCGTAATGGCAAAGCGATTGGCTTGCTGCGCTACGGGTCGCGGGTTCAACCCCCGTAAGGAACAAATAATTGGTATGATCTACAGATAATGGTTTCGGGTCCGTGTTTTTGTGCACGTGAGATTTACGTCTGTAAACTGCTTTGTTATTCTGTACGAACTGACTAGCAAACGTTAAGTTATTATAATATTATTTTAGTATGTGTATGTCTTTAAGCAGTTACCTAAATTTTTCTCATTATATCTTTTACGATAATAATTTATACCAATCAACATTGTAATCTCATTATTTTAAAATAGTGTCTTTGGGGTCTTTTCTCAGCTCTTCTACATAGGACCAACGAATTGGAACCGTACAACCTAAATTCTGACGTTTCATAATTATAGCATAGTTTCGTAATTAGATGACGTGAATATTTTTTTTACTATTGACTAGTTTGTATTTATTTTGTGTACTTACATAGTGTATTGTAATCATGGCGTGCTATTACCCTCGTCCGTGTGGTGCCGGCTTAGAATAGCACCAACCCATCTCATCCTATGGGTGTAGTAAAAGACGACTACGGGGTTAGCCGGAGGATAGGCAGCAGCGTCCTTCAAGTACATTTCCAAATTAACTGCGAGCGCCAACCCGCCTGCCAAGCGTGTTGATTATGGCAAACCGCCCAATGAGCACAAAACACAAACCGTTAGTAGTCGCGATCATTGGGAGAGAGGCCTATGCCCAGCAGACGTTTTTTTTTCGGCTGTATTGTTTAAATTTGAGTTGGTCTCTTACCCGAAACATATCTGGAGAAGCGGTTCCGGCGGAGGACCCACTAGCGCCATCTGCCTGTGCGGCACGCGGCTGCGGCGTTTGGCTAGTGCATTCTGCTGTGAGGGTCTCCCGGTCATCGGCCACATCACGCACGCGGTCGTCCGGGTCTAGGATACCTCCTGAACTGGCGCGCAACGCTCTCACACCTACCCATGTCTCCGGACCCTGTAACATAGAGAAAATAGTTCAGAACTCGTTGAGCTTCAATTGTCATTATTTTAAATATTTATATAAGTATATATTATAAGTATCTAATATAATATACCATTACGCCTCTAATCCCCGAAAGTTAGTCAGAGGCTACACCCACATTAGCCAGTGTTGAGGATAGGACGAATGCATCGCCATTTACATGACATAATTCCAATCTTCAACATACCTACGTACAACGATACGGTAAACCAAGTGTCAGTGTGTCTAACGCTACCCACGGCGTGACCACTAAACTACTTATGTACTAACGTAAGTCATCTTGGAGTAGAAATTATTTGTAAGCGTGGGATGAAAAGATTTATTTGTCGTATTTATAAGCCGTAAACACAATAAAAAAAAAATTCAATTTGTAATCCTCGAGTTGCACTTACAACTCTCCCTATATCTTCGTTTATAAGGATACATAATTATTTATTGTTTTATCTTATTCGCTAGTGAAACTTTGTGCAGCTATGGTTTTCACTACATATATTATTACTGAAAACCAGTAATAATATATGCAGTGAAATTAAAAAAACTTCGTCATTTCAGCCAAATAAATCCACTGCTGGACACAGCCTCGCCCAAAGATTGCTACAACGAAATTTCTGGGTTTGTTTTGTTTGCTCATTGGGGGGTATTGCCATGACCGCCACGCTTGGCAGGCGGGTTGGCGATGACAGTTGAGTTGTAATTAATGTACTCGTAGGACGCTGCTGCCCATCCGCCGGCTGATCCCATAGGCGCCTTTTACGACACCCGCAGGATGAGATGGGTTGGTGCTATTCTTAATTGGCACCATACGGCAATTTTTTTTATGTTACTAAATTGATAATGCTTAAAGCTTATTTTTTGCATTATTGAATCATTTCAACAGTAGTTTCACCAGCGAAAATTGTTTTGTAACATAATAAAAAGAGCGCGTACATGCTTCACTTATAAAACTTAAACCTCGTAACGTTAAAAAATATCTAACGGGTTAAAACAAACTGCGAAAATTAAGAGAAATAACAGTAATCATATGCGAAATGCACATTGTGTTGGTTTCGCGAATTTGTGTGTTTTTCTTAGGCGATATAATAAGTAGGAACGGTATTCGTTCCCACGCAAAAGCCGCGTTCAATCTATTCAACTTGCTCTGCACTTGTATACAACTATACGTGTTCTTCAACTGTTTTGTCTGTTTGTTCGCCAGCCTTTGTTCGACTACCACTGTCATTCGCATTCAGTGATATCAAAAGGTTTTATTTGCGAACATCAAACTATAAAGGCTTTTTTTTTAAAGCCTTCTGGTATACTACTAATACTAGCATGGAGGACATCATTGTTCTCTTTGAAAAGCAAAAGATTCAGACAAAAGCCTTTTCAGGTACGGGTTGTTGTCTTTAGAGTTGTTCTTGGTTACTGATGATTCGTTAGTCAAAGTCTTCTGATCGTTTTAAATTTCGAAATTATAAATGGCAAAAGATGACTAAGTTTTAAAATATAAGTTATAAAACTGGTGTTAAAATGCATACCCATGTCACAGACTTTCGTTCTGGTTGTTTCGAAGCGGCCAATCGAGCCAACTTCTTCAATCTTGGCGGGGGCACAGGCTCCAAAGCCGTCCCAATGTCCATTGCATTGCCATCCGACCTCGCGCGTCACCACTAGTCACCTCATCATATTTATTTTCACCATCATAATACGATATCAAATCGATTTCACTAGCTTCGGTTATTGAAACCGTGAAACGACAACATTTCTTGATACTAGATATTAAAAGGAGATAGATCTAATTTATAATTTCATGGCCTTTTTAATTATTGAAAGAAAAAACAACTGGACCGATGGAGAGATACTCAGCGTTTAATGTTTAGGAGTGCTAGAGCAGGTCAGTGGCGCGAGTGAAGCCTTGACCTTCGCGCTCCACTGACCAAACACAGTCCGTACTCACGAGCCGTGCACCAGATGCTGCACCCATAAGAGTCGTGGAACATTACGCCTTTAAAGCTTAATTTATCTAGAACACTACGCCTATTATGGTGCAAATTAGATAAAATTGGTAAGAACGATGACGGTAATAACTGTTGTTCCTAACGCGATATTCCGAACTCAACTGAAGCCTGCGATATTATTCATTCAAAAGTTGAAATGTAGTTGAAGGTACAAAACCAGCAGCTAGCTAGAAATGCTTATCTCACTCCCATTAAGATTGAAGCCTTTAGCTTTACCAATAAATAATTATAAACGTGAATTAAAATGGACGTGCATCATAAGAAAACAATCGATATCGTAAGACAACCAGTAACATGCTAAACATCTCGATTTCGGCGCTAATGAAACATACACATAAGGTAAAGTAGTGATTAAGGAATAGAACGTATTCTATGATAACCATCAAAAGACGACGGTGAACATGGCCACTTACAATTACAAATTAAGTTGTAACCTGCTTTAGAAATACGCGCGATCAACCGTCAGTATTCTAAGAATGTGTTGAACAGAAGGAGCGGCGCCCGCTCACGCGATCCGTTTACCTTCTGGGAAGACTAAGTCGAACGTTACAGAAAAACAATATTTGTCGACAGCCTACGACATAACTGCCTAACAACAGGCATACTTTCATACAAACACCACCATAAAAGGAATACAGTGGGGCAAGATGGAAAAAAAACTCTATTTAACAGTTCCAACTTATCATTAAAGTTCCTAGATTGTCCGGCCTGTAATGACTATTCATAAAGTATTATCTAAGTTGACTGATTTGTCCATGGCCTAACGTGGTATAAGCCAACGGAAATGCACACCTTTATGGTATGTAGCATGTGTGCCGAATGTTAAATGGTCCACGTTGCGTCAATACAATGCTGAGTATTGTTTTCATTAAAAATATTCAGCAAATATTAATTAGAACAAAATATATTTCTCGAAAACTCCATATAACTTGAAAGAATTAACAACATGTAAAAATAACGAACTGATTGGAGCAGAAAGATGCAGGCGGCATGTCATCGGTCCTTGTAAAAATCTATCGGGGAGACCATTGTTCAACAGTGGACGTCCTTCGTCAGATATGATGATGATGATGATGAAAAATAACGACTTCTATTTGCTTGATACAGTAAACACGCAATCAAACGACAACTTGTCACCGTGATATTTGTTCTATATACTGCTAGGAGCTAGAAATGAAAATATTATCAGAAATTAACATAACAAATGCCTTCACTACTTCACTACTGTAATCAACGGTTAATTAACGTGCCCCAAATACATTTTAATGTTGCTTTCATGTTTTTCTAGTTATGTACAATTTGATAGTAACTTTGCGTGGTCACCTTCAATCAATCTCTGTCAAGTGTGAGTCTGTTTATTTCACGAGTCATGTGGTCATCTAGGCGATTTGTAGCAAACACTCTTCAAGGCGACTCGCGAAATTGTTATGCAAATACAACGTTGCATCTTTCGTCCACTCAGCGTACATATTTACTTTAGTGCAATATGTTAAGTGAAAACCTTCGTAACATTTTGTCTAGACTGTACACTTTTGTTTAGACACAATTCTGAAACTAGCACACAACAAAGTTACTTGATGGAGACTTGTCTTGTGCTTTACAAAAACTACACACTGACATAAGAAGCATTGGTTCTCAAATAGTTATCGAATTCAATATCTTATACTGTACATGTATAGTAAGACTAGGTCATTTACTACGACAAACACTAACTTATCCGCTTGCCTTACCTTATACAATTAGATTCAAGATATACCAAAAATATTTATTTAATTATCGAACTGACACTATTACATTAAATGAGTGCCTACCATACATAAACAGATCAGAAATCTATGATTGCTGATAAACTGGCCTCCCTGCATCAAGAATAAAGAATGTATGAACTTGAAGAAATATCGAAATCTCAGTTCAATCCAGTTGTTTTGTAATTTCGGGACAAATATAGTGTTATGAAAAATGCATATATTTTTTGCACAAATGTTTTTGAACACATATTATCATCACGCACACATCAGGGAATTATCACAAAATATTTTCTTTATCGTGCTATTATTTTGCGCGCACAGAAGCGACACACGCGCGACGCCGCGGCACTGCTCCTACTGAAGCCGACGCGATTAGAAAGATTTTCAACAATGACCGCAAATAAACGATTATTCCACAGAACCTCTAATATTTTTCAAGGTTTGCGGTTTGTATTAACAAAAAGTTGAGTTTAACGTGATTACTTAACAGATAATGTTTATATTGAGATTTTATTTTTATCAGGAAACGTAAACAAACGGGAATGTAACTTATCAAATTTTATCAATAATACAATTTCACATGGAATTTTATCGTCCTACAATGAATTATAAATGAAACATTGCCAAGTTTTATCGTCACTGGGGTCTGTGTCTGGTTCTAGTCTTCTTCTGCTTTGAGAGTAAGCAAAATACGATGATAATAACTCCATCGCCTTTGCTAAATGATGTCCAACAGGCAATTTTAAAAATAGATCGTTAGTATTTTCAACAAAAGTGGGGGTTCTTCAATGATATCATGCAACCTAGAGTTCGCCATAGATTTAACCAATTAGCTGGAATATTTTATCACAGATTTTGTGTCTTTATTCGTATAATCATTTTCTTATTGTCTTATTTGTCCTTAGTCTTCACAAACCAAAGCGTTTGTGAATAATGACAGTCTACCTACACGCTTTGTCATAAACTATTTGATAGCAAAGCTTTCATGTCGACAAGGTCAACAATGTTTATCTCAGCTCGTTACTCTTTCCCCTTTGTAAAACTATTGCTTGTATTTGGCAACAGTTTTTCATCAGCATCATCATCTCAAGCATATATTCCAATGTTATCAAAAACAGCGTCGTTTGGATTGGAGCTGCAAAATGCTTGAAAAGTATAACGGAGGATACTCGAATGTCGTGTTTGACATCGACATATGTGATGAAAGCTGGATATATTGTTACGAGCCCGAAACCATCAGCCCAATGGATGTTTACATCCATTCAAAGATTTGCCAACAAAAGTAGAGAAGGGCAGAAGTCAAGGGAAAAAGATGATTGCCTCATTCTTTGGACGGACTAGTCATTTCGCAACAATTGCGGTAGACAGTAAAGTGACTATTACTGCAGATTGGTATGTTAGTCATTGTTTACAGCTTGTCTTGGAAAATGTTTGACAGCAGCGCCCTAGAAGCAGGATCCTCCTCCATCACGACAACGCTCCAGCTCACTCTGCCAGACGGACAATCGCATATTTGTCTATGGAAGTTGCAGAATTAATGAGTTATCCTCCTTACAACCCCGTACTGGCATCTTGCGACTTTTATTTATTCTCCACAATAAAAGATATACTCAGAGGAATTCGCCTAATGAAGCCAGAAAATGCAGTGACTGCGTTCGAAAAGAACTTGGAACTTGGAAGAGATCCTAAAAGAAGATTGGGCTCACTGCTGCAGTCAATGGTTTGATCGCATGCGACGGTGCTTAGAAAGGAACGAAGACTACTTCAAAAAACAATAAAAATATTAACAGGTTCCTACATCATTCCGTTTTTAATTTTCGAAAAACTATTAACGTGACCCCCGTATTTAAGAGGATTTTGCCGATCCACCTCTCCTAGGGCGGAGAAGGTCCACGACGATTTCTTCTCAATAAATAAAGGTCAGTGCCTTATTGAATAAAAACTTGCCGACTTTTTTATGAAGGAAAGAAAGTGCGCACGCAACTGTTTTCAGATTGTTGCTAATAATTTTATTTACTTTTCTGAATTAAAAATAATCTTAGTTTAGGTTACCTATATTTTTTTAACTCGTATTGGGAATATAGTATTGCAGATTAGCGGGTACGCTTTTCGTTAGTTAACGTTAACATACTGTTTGCTTCTTGTTTGTCTCGTCTCCTTAACAAGGCCATCGTCCAAATGCAGGATGCGCTTTCAATAATAACGGTTCTATAATCACTTAAGCTCCCACACATATCCAACATCCACATACATTCAGTAAAAAAGCATCGGGAATGGATGCTTTATTTATGGTTGCAAATTCAAATTTTTAAATTTTTAAATTTTAGATTGGCACAACTATTTTCCATTTTGGCACGGAGTTTGAGTTGCATCTGTTATTTATATTAAATACAGTGCTGTTTCTAGTTATACCATATCTAGTGTCTATAGCGAATTTCATTATGGACAAAAACACCGAACAAAGAGTTTGTCTTAAATTTTGCATCGCCAATGGAATTTCGTGTTCGGAGTCACTGAAAATATTACAGAAGGCTTACGGGGAATCGACTTTATCAAAAACACGTGCTTATGAGCGGTACAACGCGTTCAAAAGCGATCTAGATGTGATGGAAGATTTGCCTCGCTCTGGTAGGCCATCAACGTCTGCAACTGAAGTTAACATCGCAAAAGTGAAGGAAATAGTGACTGAAAATCCTCATTCAACTTTAAGTTTTCTTTGACTATCGCGGTGTTGTGGACTCGGAATTCTTGCCGGAAGGTCAAACGCCACGATAATGCGCCTTCACAGACGGCCATAATTGTGAACGAATTTTTGACCAAACACTCAACAAATACCATCGAGCAACTACCATATTCACCAGATATGGCTCCAGCCGACTTCTTTCTTTTTCCTAAACTCAAATTACCACTTCGTGGCACCCGTTTTCAATCGGTAGAAGACAGAAAGGAGAATTCGCGGCGAGAACTGAACTCAATTCCGGAAACAGCGTTTAAAAAATGTTTTGATGATTGGATTATTCGTTGCCGTAAGTGTATCGTTTCTGAAGGAGCATACTTTGAAGGTGATAAAATAAATTTGGATGAATTTTGTGTATTATTGATCTTTTCCCGTTACTTTCTTGACAGAGTAGCAGGTCGTGCACTTTTAAATTTCTCTAGAAGCAGGTGACTAGTAAGTTTCAAAATGAAACCCCTTATTGCATTCGATCCCCGCACGGAACAAATATGCATATCATCTACAGATAATTGTTCTGGGTCTGGGTGTTTGTGCATGTGAGATTTGTCTGTAAACTGTACCCTCAATACAGGAGCAATTCTAGTGCTTGCATAGTTTAAAAAATCTAACCTAAAACTATTATGCACACTTTTAGAATCTATAAATCAATTTTGTTCAAGGGCTTCGTGAAGACGATAATAGGATTAGAATTGACTTAAGCCACAATATTTCTGCCTACTCATAACTATATTCAATAACCGTCGGAACCGTAATCGATCGGTAATTTCCACAAACTGTATCTTTTGACAATGTATAGACTAAAGGTTTCCGTTCAACAAGTGTAGGACCAAAGAACATAAAGCTAAAGGGTTTTCTGTTTTATGCGTAGGACTAATTTCTATACATTTTAATCTTAAGTCACCTCTATTGTTTTCGTCGGTTAAGCATCTATATCCCTCTTGGGATGAGTGCGAGAAGCCCATCATAAAAAAAAAACCTTTAAACATTTCACTTCAACACGCTTATTAGTTATGTTAATCTAGACCAAGGTCATTTACTAATGTTATTTAGGAATTAGCAAACCGTCACTATTCCGTGTTGTGATAAAATCGCACTAAAATCAAGTAGTTTTCGAGATTATGACAAAGTGCACAATCGCGATGCTCCGTTTATTCGATTCCAGACAAATAATAATCGTTTATTCGATTGTTGGTCGATTGTAGTTTCCTTCCTCCGTTGTTTCAATATATTATGTAATTGAATTGCATTGAATTGTTATCTAGCAAGTGTGGTGGGCATGGGCAGTGCTCGCTGGCTGCTGTTTTACTACTAAGAATGAATTAAAGCATGCCAAGAGCACAAATATTTTTTTGTATCATGTAATAAACTAAGACTTTACTACTACTTACTACAAGACTAATAAATCTGTCGGTATGGTGAGGTACGTACGTATAGATATTTTCGTAATTATGTCCAGTGTCACCCATATCTAGTGTAGTAGGTTAGGTTTCTCAAAAATCCACCTCATCTGTACACCCGCGATACGCTAAAGACATCACCGTTTCAGCCCATTAACTTCACAGTAAAAAATGAAACTCCCAATAAATGGTCATAGGGGTCATAATGCCATAATATTTATGATTGGCAGTAATTTTAGAGATCGCAGTATATTGTTATTAACAAATAAGAGGCCACTGATGTCATTGGATGTTGATTTACTAAATTAATCACTGACTGACATATACCTGCGCTAAACGGCTTGGTAAAACCTTGGATTTTGACCGTGCAAAGATTTACAGATATTAGGCATCTTTATTTTTGCGATAGGTACTAGTTTTCTATTAGTTAGTGATAATTATTAGTCGTCATGAGACCTGAGTCTCCGTAAGCAAATCACTGCAAATTATGGTGTAAAGTGTCACTTGGCCAGCTACCTACTTATCGTTAGCTGGAAAATCACAAACAATGGAGAACAATTTGGTTTTCCCAGTTTAGCTATAATTTACTTTTCGCGTATTTCACTCATACATAAATCAGCATTTACATAATTATGATAATATGTGTAAGTAATTGTTGTTTGATTGTTATTTGTTCCGTGTAATTCCGGCAAATAATACGAAGACTAAGGTCCGTATTACAAAATGAAATTCAAGCTTTGATCTCAGTTTAAAACTAGTTTTGAGTTAAGCATTACTTTTAAAACGTTCCTCAAGCATAGATTTATTGAACGTAGTTCAACTGAGTCCTGGCTTTGTTCTAAATCGTCACTCAGTTATAAGTCTGTACTTGAGCATAGATTTGGACTGTGATCACGTGAGTGTGCTCCGGATAGCGCTTGAGCACAGTTTTTAATGTATATTGTTTCTTACGCACTGATTTTGGTTAGTTAGTTTTGGTCGACATACTCCTTGGTAAGAAAAAATAATACTGGCAGGCATAGCTCAGATACATATTTGTAATATTAATAAAGAAAAAAATCTTCGATTCTCTTTTGTTTTTTTCTGAATGTAGTTATTTGTTTGCTGTGTGTCGGAACGTGTTCTCGAAAATGGAGAAAAACGAAGTGCGAGCCGTTATTAAATACCTCTGCTTAAAAAAGTTAACGACGCAAGAGATTCATTCTGATTTGGAGGCAACATTAGGAGAGTCTGCGCCGCCGTATTCCACTGTCGCAAGGTGTGTTCTCAATTTCGAGTAGGGAGAACGAGCACGGAAGACGAACATCGTTGCGGCCGTCCATCGACGTCAGTCACCCAAGAAAATGTTGCGAAAGTCTAGAAAATTGTATTGAGCGATCGAAGAGTTACCAGCTGATACTTAATTCAAGAAACGGGCATTATTTTTATATGGAAGTATTCAATCCATTTTAAAACAATCTTTGAATATGAGAAAAGTCTCCGCAAGATCGGTGCCGAGAATGTTAACCGACGGTCAGAAACAAAATCGACTTGACATTTCGAAGATATTGTTGGAAAATTTTCAAGAAGATTCTGAAAACTTTTTGTGTCGTTCCGTAACAATGGACGAAACATGGGTCCATAATTTTGATCCCGAGACAAAACAGCAATCTTCGCAATGGAAACGGCCACCATCACCGACCCCGAAGAGTTTCGTGTCGTGGCATCGGCTGGTTAAGGTTATGGCCTCAATATTTTGGTACTCAGAAGGGATATTGTTGATTGATTACCTGGAGCGTGGAACCACTATTACAGGCCAATATTATGCAGCTTTAATTCCCAAGTTGAAGAATGCCATCAAAGAGAAAAGGAGAGGGAAACTTCGAAGGGGCGTGCTGTTTCATCACGACAACGCACCCGCCCACAGATCGGCAGTTGCGATGGCTGCCATTCAGCAAGCTGGCTTCGAATTGGCTGACCACCCCCCTTACTCACCAGATCTGGTGGCTAGCGATTTTTATCTGTTCTCCAAATTGAAAAAATACTTAAGGGGAAACAGGTACGAATACAATAACGAGGTGATGGATGCCGTGGAGAGGTTTTTGCAGGACCAAGACAAAACTTTTTTTGTGAAAGGGATTGAAGCCTTGGAACTGGCGCTGGAGCTTTGAACTGGACTCGGTGTGTAGAGAGACTCGGAAACTATGTAGAAAAATAAATTATTAAGTTATCAATAGTCATTATATTCTATCTCATTCTCACTACTTTTTGATCCCTCCTCGTATTGTTGTTGAATAGAAGCTAAGATGTTTTTATAAGTGTCTCTGCAATGATATTATATTAATGTATCTGTAAAATGTCATTGAATGGAAGTATACATTTATCACAAAATGTATATTTTTAGAGAAGTTGACTATTACAACTATTTATTTTACGATCATTCGAAAATAAGTTTGGTCATTAGTGTTCCTCTCAGATGTATATGAGATGTACAGGACCCATATAGTTGTATTTTTTTAAATGAGGTAGTTTTATATTTCCCTAATATGTGGTGAAAAACGTCATACTTTCTTTTCTTTAACTTTCTGGAGGAGCCAACAAGATTTCATCACAGGTTATTATGTTAGTATGTACATCAAATTAAACTATATTTATTTATCAACATAGGATCTGTTCAAGTGTTCAATGACAATAGGCGCCAACGGCAACACACGTTCCTTTATCGTTTATACTTCAGCAACATTCATCTCGTTAAAGTATACAAAAAATTTTTTACGTAGCTACCTAGTATGTAAAATAACTCTTTTAAAAATTAACCTGTGTGAAACATACAAGTGTAAAGAGGGACTACTTTGTGAATATTTATATTTCTTAATTAATAGGTTTTTGTGTCAAATTTCATTATTTCTTATTCTGAGCCCCGATCAGAATAAAATTTGTAATGGAAATAAATCGTAATCGAAAACAGGCTGATGCATAGACAATGAATAATATGTGGTTGAGGCGTGATTTGAATTTCGTCTCAGATGAATTCAGATTGATTATCGTTCTGGAATATGACCGATACTCAAGTACATATTCTATACTTAAACAGTGATCAAGTGATTTAAAATCAAACTGGACTTGAGGATCGTTCTGTAATACGGACCTTTTTTTTTCTTTTTTTATTGATGTCCAGTGGAAATTCTACATGGAACTTCCTTCACCCCGGGGAAGGGCGAAGGGGTGTGCCGGACTCCTACCGGCTAAAACCACTGGAGCGGTCATCTTCGGCACCGAAGGGGGGCTCCAGGTCCTCGTAAGATCACACTAGAGCTCTGTAATACGGACCTAAGGGTTGATTCCAAGAGGATGGGTAGCAGCACTATTTCGACGTAATGACCTTATGACCCCCACTTATTGTAATAGTATTTGTTTATTGATATGTTTTTAACAAATTGAAGTATTCGTCGCACTCCGTTCAAGTAGTAAAGTAAAGTACTTCTCCCCCCCCCCCCCCTTTATCCCTTGATAGTAGTAGTAGATTTAAACGTCCCCTAAAATAAATAAAATAAGCCTTTATTGCTGTTCCTATCATAATTTAAAATACTATAAGAGTATTACATTTATTATTGACGATCGTTTTTCAAACAACAGCTTGTCCTTCGACAAAGGCCTCCTCCAAAGACTTCCACCTATCTCTGTCTCTTGCAATTTTGATCCATTCTGGACCGGCCGCTTTTTTGAGGTCATCTTCCCAACGTCTCATTTGTCGACCTTTACTTCTTTTGCCATCCCTGGGGTACCACTCTGATATTATTCTAGTCCATTTCTCATTTTCCTCTCTCAGCATATGTCCTGCCCATTTCCATTTTAGTGTTTTGCATACTTTGTTCACGTCATTAAATTTAGTTACATTTTTTATTTTAATCTTACTTTATCTTTTCTTCTTACTCCGATTACACTTCTCTCTATTCCATTTTGACATATGTTTATTTTGTTAGTTAATTTCTCTGTTAATGCCCATGTTTGACAGCCATATGTTAAACATGGCAAGATGCACATGTTATAAACTTTCCTTTTATCTTTAATTGGCATGTCTTTGTTTTTCATAACTTCGCTAAGAGACCAAAATCTTTTCCACGTGTTCGCGATTCTTCTATCAATTTCTTTATGCATAGTATCCCGTGTGGCTATTAGCTGTCCTAGATATATATACTCCTCCACGTATTCAATTTTTTCCTTGTTTATAATGATACTGTATGTCTGTGAAGCGTCATAATTTTGGTTTTTGTTGGGTTCATTGTAAGTCCTGCTTTTATACTTTGATCTGATAGTTGTTGTAGCATTTGCTCTAGTTTTTTTGGGCTTTCTGAGAAGAGAATTAGATCGTCTGCGAAACGTAAGTGATTCAGGTTTTGACCGTTTATGTTGAGTCCGCTTTCTTCCCAATCTAAGTTTTTAAATATCATCTCTAAGGCCGCCGAAAACAACTTGGGTGAGATTGGGTCACCCTGTCGGACGCCTCTCTCTAGATGAAACTCCTCTCCTGTTGCTTCTAGTCTGATTTGGGCTGTGCTTTTTGAATATATGTTCTTAAATATTCGTATGTACTTTTCCTGTATACCTTGAGAACGCAAAGCTTCCCAAATGTATTCATGTTCTAAGGAATCGAAGGCCTTGTTGTAATCTACAAAGCCCAGATAGTAACTTTTATGGTATTCGTTGTATTTCTGTAGAACTTGTCTTAGAACATGTATGTGGTCTATTGTTGAGTATTTACTTCGGAACCCTGCTTGTTCTTTCGGTTGGTTTTCGTCAAGTGTAGATGTGATTCTGGACAAAATTATTTTAGAAAAAACTTTATAGATATTCGACATCAAGCTGATTGGGCGATAATTTGCTATTTCTCCTCGATCTCCTTTTTTATGAAGCAGTATTATGGTTGATTTGGTTGGACCTGTGGGGATATTTTCCGTCTCAATAATTTCATTGAAAATATCTGTTAGTGAAGGGGCAATAATCGGTAGGGTAGCTTTTAATAGTTCATTTGAAAAAATTAATACAAATTAAATAATACCGATCCAGCTGTCCCCAAAACAAATAGCTTGCACACTTCAGCCACGCACTGAGCCGAGGTCCGTGTCCCGCAGGAGGCGCCCTGAGCGCAAGTTGCTCAGATTATAATATTAATTTTAAGCCTGGTTGGAGGCCTCTTTTTGCGTCAAGAACAAGTAGTTAGTGTCGTCTTAAGAAGCCTCTGTTAAAAAATGTTACGAGTATATTACGTAATATAATCATAGAAGCACACTATAAGACTTGCTAAATTTTGAGCTACTTTATATACAAACTCATCAAAAATAAAGTTAAATTGTAGAAATAGTGTTATTAACAATATTACTTGTCTTTCTTGCTTAACAGTAGAACCGACACTGATAGACTCGCGACTTGATCCCTTAACCTCTCCGTTGTAACTACGTGCGGCTGCTGGTGATGCTCTTCTTCTTTGAACCCTGGTCTCAAGTTACTTGGGGTCGGCGCAATATGTTTCTAGTCATATTGCAAAGTATTTAGCAAAATGGTTTTACAGTCAGCCTGCCTGACACCAACCCTCCTTGGGTATGCTAAGTGTTGGTGGTTTACCCCACCACCTGCGGGTAACCCAAAATGCTTAATGGGTCGCATGCACTGGGTCCTAAACTTCCTTAGGCGCCTTCTACGACACCCACGGTATGAAATGGGGTAGCCCTATTTGTGATCCAGAACCCCACGGGGTTGCTAATGATGTTGAACATTTATAATATCGACATATTCCCCATTCGCATTTTCATGTTAAAGTCTAAAGTATTATTAAATAACTTGAGGATAGACTAAAACAGGGACTTTTACTGTGTCTGCACTTGTGCAGTGTCGGCTAGAAATAGAGCGCTTTTGCCTGTTGAGGCGACTTTAGTTCAGAGCCATATTTAGTTTTTCAAAATTCCTGATGTGATAGTCGGATCAGACGAACATCAAACAATTACACGAGATTGTGCAATGCGTCAAAAAATGTTATACCATTTTTTAACGCTTCTATATCGAGGTTATTGGATTCGATGGGGGTCGCTTGGTATGAGCACGCAAACTTCCCAATCTGCGCACCCGCGACCCACGTAAAAGGGTCTATAGGACACTACTAATCGTATAATATTGCAGTTACGTATACAGCCAATATTAGTTCAATGGGACCTTCGAGAAAAGGCGGCGTCTTTATCATATCTGCTCAAACCAGTTTTAAAGGCTTGGCCAATGTTTAAACATAATTATCATAGAAATCCATTGCAAGCATAAATAAATGAAGCCAGATCATGGTCCAATATCTATTAAAGGCTATTCATAAAATCATATGTCATAATTATACACTCAATAGGAATGGAAAATAATTTAAAAAACAATGTGTCAGAATGATTTTTATTTTTGCGGATATTAATACGATATGATATTTTATAAATATTGATAGATAATTCTCCGTGTTAATCCGTGTCGAGTCCTTACTAAGAATATACCACCACTATCTCCTTCCTTGGATGTCGTAAAAGGCGACCGAGGCACTGTAAACCTGTGGGATGGGCAGCAGCATCCCTTCTAGCCATACTGCGCTCACTATCAACCCAAAATGACGACACAATTGTGAAAATCTATGGGTGTTGTTCAGCAGTGAACGTCCTATGGCTGATATGATGATGATGAGATAGGCTTGGAATACCCCAACCCCATTTCTTCCTGTGGGTGTCGTAAAAGGCGATTATGGGATTAGCCGGATTACATTTATAACTCAACTGCAATCGTCAGCCCCACAAACCCATAGCGGTTGTTGTGGCAATCTTTGGGGAAGGCCATGCTTTTGTCCAATAGTCGACATTTTTGGCTGAAATGATGATGATCAAAAACAAAAGCCGTTAGTAATACTTGTAAAATATTTTTTCGAAACTAAAACATATTAAATATAATTATTATATAAATCGCGCCACTAACTTATACAAATACAAATGGCGCTACGGTAGACTCCTAGCTTGTATTGAGTTTCAATTCCTAGATTTTCATAATAGATGACCTCGAGGATAAAAGTCTTGAACACTTCTTCCATTTTTATTAGCATTGTTGTCTCAACCACATAATAGGTACATGTATACGTGCGCTGGGCCAGATGTTATCAGGTGATTACTAGCACCTTAAGTATACACGTCGTTAAACGTAGCCCGCTTGGAATGTCACAGATTACAACACCAAGGTTAATAATATAATTACTCAACATTTTAATTGATGTAGTCCAATTTATTTATAACTGATCAGTGCGTAAATCTAAGATATAATTTGGTAGTGCATTTTTATTATTTTATTTCGTTCATATAGCAAGATGTAGATAATTATGTTGGTACGTTGCCTATCATTCGAAAACAGATTTTATAATCGCTTAGGTGTCTATTACGGTTACCACGGGAAGTGTGGAGGTAAGTCTCTTCTGTTCCTCATTTAGTTGAGGCAGAGGGTAGAAACTATTTCTCTCTATTGCTATCAGTCGCACATTGCCACTTACATTCAACAAAATTGGCTGACATAACTAGATTATAATTTGCTTACAACTCTCAACTATAGAAGTAATTTATTGAATAATTTAAACTCCGTATGCAACTCATACGCAGGGGTCAACGTCCGTATCGCGTGAATACACAGAGGTACCATCGACAACGTAATTACGACTAATAAGTGAACTGATTTAATGAATTACTTTCCACTTTCAGATCACAAAAGAGCTCCGTGAAAGTAATTGGCAACAACAGGTAACATTGACATGCGTACATAACGAGTCTGACGACATGGTTGGAAGTTTTTAGAAATGGCAAGTCATCATCATATCAGCCACAGGACATCCACTGCTGAACAAAGGCCTCTCCCTTTTCACAAAGGCCTTTCCACAACGAGCGGTCACATGCCGCTCTCATCCAACGACTCCCAGCAACCTTCATCAGGTCGTCTGTCCATCTCGGTGGAGGTCGTCCCACGCTGCGTTTTCCGGTGCGCGGTAAGTGGCAAGTACTATAAGGTAAAATTGTGTAGGAAAAAAAAACCGACGTCAAATGAACTCAATTATAAGACTACTACATACTGTGCATAATGATTGTACCTTAATGTTTTATATTCTAAAACCATTCCATACGTACAAGATTAATCGAGTGAAAGAATCATAAAATACGGTCGTGTAGTTCCTGTAAGAATTGCGTATTATGTATATTATATATGTATATATATATGTATATTCATACATACCCCCTGAACAGATAACTTTATGACCAAACTTTGGATTACGTTAGATAGGTATATTATGTAACATAGGTAATTATGAAAAAATATAATTTTTATTTTCGACATAAATACCCAATGTTGTCTCAACACTATCTATCCGTGATGACGTTACATTATTATGTCGGCATCCTATATCTTTCTGGCTGTTATTGATATACGGCCGAAATTAATAATCGAAGCAGACATACATATCCGTAATGTCTGTTTTTTGTGTTAAATGTGATCGTAACACAACGACGGATGGATTTCAAAATCTCAAGATGTTGGATTAGATTGAATAATAATCTCGGCCGTTAAACTACGACTCGTTCATCTAATTCCAATCAAAGGGTACCTGTACGTAGTCCTTTCATGGATCCATCCCAGCATTTGCAAGCATTCCGGCTCAAAGTTTGTCATGTAGTGAATTGGCTTCCGTTGTTTCAATATGACGTGACTGAATAAATTATTGTATTATATTTTAAAGCAAAGTGGCTTATTTATTACGTATTAAATGTTCTCTACGTTTGGCATTACTGGCATAGTAAATTCTACTATTGGTATGCAACACGATTAATTAGGGTTGGGATGTATAAGCAACAAATCGGATGGACAGGCAGCAACATTCACCTCTATATATATTCTTTTTTAAATAAAATTGTCCAAGTCAAATATGAATGCAGCGTTTTATGAGGTTTGAGGTTTGAGAGAGATATATTTATTTCCCATAAGAATTACAATTCACTTACATGAGAAATTTTAAAAACTAACCACGTGGACGACAACGGTGCACGCGCAGCTGGAAGTGCTACATACTAAAGTGCGCTTGTGTTATTAAAAAGATAGGATTTTAGGAGTTTTTTTTGTATGTTAACATAGAGTTAGCATTTTTAATATTATTGAGTAATTTATTGTATAATGTAGCCCCTTCATACATAAGATATTTTTTACCATAGTTGGTGCGTGGTTAGTGAAGTTGTATGTGGTTTGTATATCTGAGCCTAATGTTGTGTGTTTGGTGTTTTTTTGAAAATTTAATTTGTGTGTGTATGTCTTTATTTAGTATGTTGCGTATTAATATGCAATTATTATACATGTCTGTTTGTGATGTATTGATTAGCTTTGTTTCTATATATATTGTTTGTGTTCGTGTACTATAATCGTCGTGAAAAAGTGTCTTCACTAGCTTATTTTGGGCCGTTTGCAGTATTTTAAGATTAGTTTTAGCGGTACAGGGGGGGTACAGCCCATACTTCTATTAGGTAGTCCAAGTGGGGCTTTATAAGAGTGTTATATATATTGTAGCGTATTTGGCGTGCAAAGCATCGGACTTAACGCTTAACGCTCCCGTTAGAGAGGTTAATTTTAATATAATCTTTTTAATATGCGGTTTCCAGTTCAGTTGGTGGTCCAAAATTACACCAAGGTATTTTTCATGGTCTACTTTTTTGATTGGTCGATTATTTATGGTTAATGGTGAATTATTAGTTTTATTTTTTGCAGCGAAAATGATATAGTTTGTTTTGGATATATTTATAGTAAGAAGATTGCATTGAAACCACACATTCAAAAGCAGATCATCCTGAGCGTCACACATAATAACGTCTATTGAGTGTCCAAAGTAGAATAATGCTGTATCATCAGCGTACTACGATATATCGCCCCTTAGTCCAATTTCGTGGATATTATTAATATAAATTAAAAGAGGCCCTAAAATCGATCCTTGTGGAATGCCAAAACTCACAACTTTATGTGTAACGTTTCGTGTGTAACATTATGTGTACTGTGTAGGCGCATGCGTTGGCATAAGGGATTGTTTCCATGCGTCATGAAGCAGAGAAGTTTTACTTTTGTCACGTGTGTACCTACTTGGTTGGTGTTGGCTTCAAGGAATCAGATGCGACCGGATTTATTTATTTACTTTTAATGTACAAAAGTGTACAAAGGCGGTCTTAATGCCATAGGCATTGTCTATCAGATGACCTTTGGGTGATGCAGAGAAGAGACAAAAGGGTAGATTCACCAATAAAATAAAAGTGAGACTTATAGATGCGATGACATTAATATACATAAAATACCAATATGTAAACTTACATAAACATTACATGCATATATTTATATATACTAAATAAACATATACATATATAATAAATATGTGTTACTAGGAAAAATAGAAACAAAATCAGAGCCGAGATGAATCTGCCAACATCTTATCATGTACTCCTATGTACTTTCGTACTTTAATTTTAAAGTAGTGCCTACTATTAGCCATTCTGATATCAAGGAGGAGCGCAATCCGCACTAGAATAGATTGAACAAAGAAGGTAGAGTGAATAAAGTCGGAGTGATGAATGGGACATTGAAGAAGACGATTATTAGTAGAACAAAGTTTTTTTTCATGGTTGGAGCAAAGATACTGGAAGTAAGAAGATAAATAAGAAGGAGAATTGGGGGCGTGAAGTATAGAGAACAGGGTGCTCTCATGTTGGATTTCATTATTTTTCACAAGATTATATTAAGAAGTAAGAAAAAATACATTTATTTACCGATAAAGTGAGAGACGTCACTTACTTACAAAACATATTAAACAGACAAATAAACCAAACCAAAAAAAATTGTGCTCCACACTCATCAGCTCCCAAACGATCACTGCTGAACTTGGGCTTACAAATTTTACCACAATGAACGGTCACAGGAGATATTGCCATAATCACCACGCTTGACCAGCGGATTGGTGTTCGCAGTATGTTGTTATTAACACACGAAAGGATGACGTTTGATGAAGGGTTGACCCTTAGTCGCCTTTTACGACGACACCCACTTATGGAAAAGGATGGTCTATTTTTTACCGGGAACCACACAAAACCAAACCACAGTAGTACTAAATGGGTGTCTAGTTACCGTGTGGCAGACAGGAACCTGCGGCTGTTTTTTAACTTGACCACTTCTTTTTTACAATTATGAAGTTATAACAATTTTCCGAGTTGTGTCCGGATTATGACTATAGCACTCGCCTCTCCTCGCGTGGATGTCGTAAAAGGCGACTAAGGGCCTCTTTACCAGAAAGGTCGGCAACAGCGTTCCTTCTGAGGAACAGCAGCTATTTCACGCTCACCAACCCGCCTTCTAAACGTGGTGAGTGCTGGTGAATTTCTCCCAAAATGCCGAAACAATTGTGGTAATATATGGGGCAGGTCTTTGTTCAGCAGTGGACGTCCTTTTGCTGATATTATGACGATGATGATACTAACATCCGACCGGTTACACTGAGTTCCAGTCTTTCATAATTTCAACCTTCTGCCTGCTGAACACAGGCCTCCCCCAAATATCACCACAACTACCGATATGGGTGTGTTGTGGGCTCATTGGGGGGTTTTGCCATAATCGCCACGCTTGGCAGGCGGGTTGGCGATCGCAGTTGAGTTGTTAATGTACTCGAAGAACGCTGCTGCCCATCCTTCGGCTAATCCCTTAGTCGACTTTTACGACACCCATGGGAGGAGATGGGGTGGTGGCATTCTGAGCCGGCACCACACGGCCATATATATTATTAAAATAAAAAATATATTGATAAGTCGCCTTTAAAATTGCTTATAGATATTATTATTTATTATAAAGTTTAATTTATTTTGAAAGAAAGAAGAATATTATAATAAAACACTTTTAAACGGATTCTATCGCGTATATTTTGATTTTTGATTTTCCTGACGTTTCGAATACTTTGCAGCATTCGTGGCCGCAGGATGACTTAGTCACGCGATAGAATCCGTTTAAAAGTGTTTTATTATAATGTGTAATAATCGCGAAATCTAAGACATTACTATGAAAGAAGAATATTTTTTAAGCGGCTACAAGAGAGACATCACATATGTACATCAAAATATAATTACATAATATATATTAGGTTCTCGCGATTATTATTCATGTCATCATATCGGCCATTTATACGTCCACTGCTGGACAAAGGCTTCCCCCATAGATTTCCACGACGGTATTATCATTTTGGGGGGAAATTGCCAATACTCACCACGCTTGGCAGGCGGGTTGGTAAGCGCAGTATGGCTACCGTTTCACAGAAGGGACGCTGCTGCCCATCCCTCTGGTTTAGATTCCCTTAGTCGCCTTTTACGACATCCACGGGATGAGATGGAGTGGTGCTATATTCTTAGTCTGGACACCACACGTACCTATATATTATTATAACTAACTAACTTATAAACGGGTTCATCGCGCATATTACTAGGAGGGATAAAAAAGTAGTGAGAATGAGATAGAATATAATGACTATTGATAACTTAATAATTGATTTTTCTACATAGTTTCCGAGTCTCTCTACACACCGAGACCAGCGCTTTTCCAAGGCTTCAATCCCTTTCACAAAAAAAGTTTTGTCTTGGTCCTGCAAAAAGCTGTCCACGTCATCCATCACCTCGTTATCGTCTTGGTACCTGTTTCCCCTTAAGTATTTTTTCAATTTGAGGAACAGATAAAAATCGCTAGCCGCCAGATCTGGTGATTAAGATGATCACCCCGTCAACCAAATCGAAGCCAGCTTGCTGAATAGCAGCCATCGCAACTGCCGACCTGTGCGCGGGTGCGTTGTCGTGATGAAACAGCACGCCCCTTCGATGTTTCCCTCTCCTTTTCTCTTTGATGGCATTCCGCAACTTGGAAATTAAAGCTGCATAGTATTGGCCTGTAGTGGTTCCACGCTCCAGGTAATCAATCAACAATATCCCTTCTGAGTCCCAAAATATGAAAAAAAAAAGAGAATCGAAGATTTTTTTCTTTATTAATATTACAAATACATATGTATCTGAGCTATGCCTGCCAGTATTTTTATTTCTTACCTAGGAGTATGTCGTTCTCACTACTTTTATATCCCTCCTAGTATATACCATCGTACCTATATTAAATTATAATTATGTCATCCTGCGACTACAAACACCGCAAAGAGTTCAAAACGTTAGGCAAAACAAAATATCTATAATATACCTACGCGATGTAGTCCGTTTAAAAGTTATTATAAGTAAATGTGAGCACTACTTATATTTACTCAAAAAAACATATTATAACGTTCGAACGTGCTTAAAAATCGCGGTTTAAAATTTTCTTCACAATGCACAAATTATAACCAGATCGTAATTATTTACATTTTGCGGTACACTTTACAAAAAAGGTATTAAACATCTAAACTTGAAATTGAACGTAATATTAATGATTATTGATTAGTTAGTAGAACAAATTGTCGTTCTTCCATTAATTTATTTTTACATTTTTTTCAGCAATTAATTTGTAAACAAAGATTTGAGCAATAAATTTTTTGTATACATCTTTTAATTACAGCGGTGCGTGTTCTTTTCTAGTGTGCGTTATCATATACAATGGTTAAAAAACACTAAGTCTGTAACACTATTTATTAAAAATAACAACTTATTTTTAAATTGGCATGATCTCTTCTCTCTCTTCTGATTATCCCCTTGAAATACAGTACACTATTTTTGTAGGATATACCTACATTTACCAATTAAGGTGTTATCAATAATTATTTTAAAAAGATTGTTCATTCCAAATGAATACGTATTTCATTTACTGTATATATAAAATGTGCAGCGTGTGTGTGAATTAGGACTCGAAATAAACAAAATTTTCTTTCTTTCTTTCCGTCAAACTGGCGTCTAGTACCAGTCACAAACTTACATCTTGGAACGTGGCAACTAAAGTCTGACTATTCATAAGAGCCAGGTTTACATGAATAAAAAGTTTGTTTTGACTTTATCTAAGTCGAGAAAACTCAAAATCATTTTTTTTATTGAATATAGGGCCTAATGGGCACTTAAGGAAAGTCAACAGTTAAGGTGCACGGTTCGGAAAAGTCGATCTTATGGAGAAGACCCGGCAAGATTCGTTAAAAAAAGTGATCTTACAATTTAACACGTCAGGTATGTGAAAACAAAATGGACTATACGTGAAATACATACACATAATAATAAACACATTTGCTTCAACATTGCTTCTATAATACACAATCAGAAATTGAGAATTATGAACGCACCGGTAAAACTGGTACGAGTCATCGAAGTTCTCACATTTACAAAATGTAGAAAATACAACATGATATTTAAAAAGGGTATTTTAATCATCAAAGCTGTGTAAGTGCTGAGAAATGACCAATTCCCTATCCACGACTCATCACATTCACGTTAGCTGATCTCTGATGAAAACTGTAAAGGAGTCATTTACGCGTGTAAATGAGTCCTTAGAGAAATTGTGATGCATCGAATGCCTTTATGCCAAAGATGTAACTAGTTGGGAGAATTACATAAATGCAACAAACAATTTCTTAAATTCTCATTAGTATGACGACGTTAACATTCCATTGAGGTTAAAACTTTTCTAGTTTTTGTCTTATCTACAAGTTGCTTTGATAATGTTTGGCGATTCGTACCTACCTATAACTTAAAATTAATAGGTTTCCTGTCTCTATTACGCACGCGGTCACGAGGTTGAAATCCTTAATTTTTTGGTTAATTTTCAAGAAATACACCCAGTTATGTGTATATTATTTGTGTCGTAGAGCCGTGAGACAGTAATTCACTAAATCCGTGATATAATATCTTGCATACAAATATATTTTATTAAATTTAAGTAAGTGCAGACGAGACAAATGAAGGGAGGGCTTTGCCCCGCAGTGGGCATCACTGGCTAATAATAATAATACCGTATAACGTGCCACGATGGGATAACGTAACCCCGGAGGGCATATTACAGGAACTTCCTCACATCTTCTTTCCTTTGAATACAAAAAAAGTAAATCATAAGGATTTAAGAAGCTTACAGAACGCAGGGCAGTTTGTGGCGAATTGTATGCGAGTGGCGACCTGGCGACACTCCATACCCGAATGCTCCAGAGAGCCGATAAGGGCCTCGTCTCCGGCTTGCCTTTATTGGTCAGCTGGAGTGGAACCCCATTAGTGGAGTTTCAAGTCTGGCTGAGTGGCGAATTACCGTTTGCCACAGAATGTCAATTCAAAGTGGGAAGGCTGCCGTTTGTCCCTTTTGCATAGTATTCAATCCATTTAAAATTGTTGTTTCCATTTCAAACGATAGTTTTACACTTGCGGGGACTATCCGAGACTGCATTTAAAATTTAAATTATAAAGGGCCTCTGCGTGTTGGACCCATGTCCCCGCGTAAATTAATCAAAAGACCGGGTTCCTCTTTACAGATGTTGTTAACCCGTGTATAGAGAAACATGTAGTTAATAAAAAAAAATCATTAAAGAGTAGTCGATTTAGATACTAGCACCGCATAATATTTCTATTTTTATCTTATTATAAATCTTACCGTTTCATTTGTCTGGGGCAGTATACTCCTTTGGAGTTTCTGCACAGGATACGTCTGTCTCCATCCAAACAAACGCACCAATTTGTCAGCTACGTCTTCGCAACGAGCCGCCGATTCCTTCATTATTAACCACTAAGCACTGAATTACAGTTTAAATCCAGAGGAGGTTGGCATGACTTTCAAGTAACTATTATGTTCACCATAAAGAATATATATATAAGAAATAATATATTTCATGTGAATGTTTACCTTACCAAAGAGGTTCGAAACAAAAGACTTGTTCAAAATATGGGAAGTTGATTCGTATTATTGAACTAAAACTCATTTCACTGACACCACCACCGACGTACGTGCTCACAAATCACAATAATACGTCCGAAAACTTGTGGCCAGACGCACAAAAAGTGTTAAAAAATAGTCGAGTGAGACGCCCGAGCGACCGGCACCGCACGGTACAGCGGCACGCTCTCCGCGGCCTCCGCGCCGACCGCCGTTATCGGTGCCATCGTTATCTGACTATCACCGCCCCTCCAAATTACTGCACCTTCACTGGCATCACTCCCAAACACAACGCCTGCTGTATCAACGATAAACGTGCAACGCGCTCGGAAATATAAGCAATGCTTTTGAAGTACGATCGATGTCGTATATTATAACGCCAACCCGGCCTCCATAAAACGTCGACTAACGAATACTAAACAACAACTTACAAATAAAACACGAATTTACGAAATTCTCCTGCCCACTTAGGTCCATATTCGATGTTATACACATAAACAAACCACGTAGGTACGGAAAAATCGCCCAAATTCGTAAAGTCGGCGGCTTAATCAATATATCCCACAGTTATAGAAATAAGGAAAGAGAAAACTCATTCCTAATGAAAGACAAAATAGACGCTGCCTATTTTAGCACAATCTGTTATATTCATGTACCCAGTAACTGGCAATAGATTGGACATGATAATGATCTTGTAACATAGAGAGAAACTTTGATTAGGCTTCCATTTCAGTGTTATATCCGTATTTACCGTGAATTGCCCATCTAATTTACTTTTGATGTCAGTAGTTGCACAACAGACGCGCACGATGACATTACTTTAGTTAAACCTAACCGAGCTCAAACAAGCTGAGTGCCGCATTCTAATTGCCATATAATCAGTTTAACATAGCAATTTTAATTCATGCCGCATTCCACGTACTTATTATTTAATTTCAAAGCAACGCAATGATACATAAAGGTATATTTTCATGAAATGCCGCAAAAACTCTCGATGAGTTCTAACTAAAGCCTCGCAAACTCGCAACATGCAGGAATAATTACCACTTAGTGAACATTAACGCATAGCTGGCAAAGCGTTGACTCCGGCAGTATGCATGCCTTTGTCGCGAGGTTTTGAAATATAGCGATGGGAATAACATTTTCTTAAAGGTATTTACGGGGAAAGTAGCAGGGAAAACTACAGTATAAAACATACATCAGAGATAATTCCAGTCACGTAAATGTCTCAATTGACCACATACCACATAATATGCGATAGAGTCCTTCCTAGAACATTGAACGCACTAGAAACGATAACTCGCGTAACTTTATTATCAGTGTTGGATCGACTGTATGCAATGGAGCGAACAATCGGCGATTAAGAACAAGACTTCACCATTCAAACTCATTGTCAGCGGTTGCGACGTGCCGGTTGACGAAATTACGTGGGACCACATTTCTGACATGTTACGATAAGATGCGCATTACTCAGAGACTTAATTACGAATGCAATGCTTAATTACTTACTTGTTACAGATAATACTAAGACGTCTCTAAGAGTTCTCAAACTAATTTGTAATATCGATAGTCGATACACGTAATGACCCTTTTTTGGTGTACAACAAATGTTTACGATAATTGTCAGACCAAAAACAAAAATATATATTAAAATACATTTGATATGCGAGTTTATAAAGAGTGTCGCGGTGTCTCACGACGCTTTCTACCTCGGGATCTGGGTATCTAGATCGGCGCCAGAGCAGCTATTATGTTACCAGATCACTCTTCAAATAACAATGGCAATACAAACCCGTGGCAATGATACTGATTGATTAGTATCCGTAGCCGGGTCTTATGAGAAATGTACATTATTAGCTCATTTCCTTTGCCTTTATTGAACGAAAAGTCGATAAAGTGTGTCAACTGATACCGTCACTTTAATATATTCCGAATAAATAATCGCCGATGCTAAGTCAACTAGCGTTTTCGCAAACACCTTTTTTTTGCCGTATATTGTACATTTTTATACAAGAATATATACTTTTACTCGCACTAAATTTATAACCTCTACACGTTGAGTCAGGTCCTTAGCACTTACGGTCATGGTTCAACGGTCACGCTATGCTTCATGTACTCTGGACCAATCACATTGCCTTGATTATGACCATGTTCATAGGTGCAACGATCCCTGAATCATAAGCCTGAACAATTACTCCGTTTCTTATATGTAAGAGTTAAATTTTTCTATCTCAAATGATTAGATGTACCTACGTAGACGTGTGTCTACGTCTACGTAGGTACATCTAATCAATTGCATTAAGCAATTGATTGCCAATATAACAAATAAAAAACGACCTAACCAACAATATTTTTGTTAGGTGTTTCAACATGATAAACACAAGAGCTTAGAAAAACATATTCAAAATCAAGAAACTAAAACTTTAGTCTCCAGCTCAGATAGACTGAAATAGTGTAGAAAAAAATGAAACCCAGGTAATTTCCCACCGACACGCTATTCTGCAGGAGGCAATGACGTAGAAAAATGAAGGATACGTCATTCCATTGTCTAACATAATTATTATCACAGGAACCAGCTGTGCAACTTTTGTGCAAATGCAAAGTAACTGACTGGAAAAGCGTACAATGCCACAATGCCTTCAGCTCAGAATGGAAATATTGGTCACACAACAGCTACGTTTTCAGCCTGCCTCACTATTCAAAAATATTCACAGGCGGATCACTTGCACTTCTAATAACAAAAGTATAGTTAGCAAAGGGGTTAATAACGTCACATATTAAAATCGATGTAAACAAACTGGAGGCTGCGCGACGGGCAACTGGCTCGGCTTTCTGCGCGTGCGCCGGCCGCAGCGCCTCCGCGGCGCGGGGAGGAGGGCCAGCAGGTCACCGCTCCCCCTGCCCCTGCATGTAGCCGAGCCATTGAGAGGTGCTCGCACGATGTATAAACAATCCTCCCACCTGTGCAATTATAAACAAATGGCACCGAATCGTCTAATACCATTCGACTGCAAGTGACCCCAACAAATTTACTTACTTTGGAAAAGGTATAAAAAGCATCAGGTATTCCGAATGTATTAATAGAAGGTACAACCACAATAATTTTTTAAACAATTTTATCAGTTAACGAACTAAAGATCCTTGTAGCTTATTTCCTCTCCCGGATGTTAGTTGGATTGGGGGTATTGTATATGCTAAGGGAACTTTCGTGGGGAGGTGTGTGACGAGGCAGGGGTCAGTGGCGCGTAGCGCGTAGCGGAGCGCGACGTACGCCCGTGAGCACCTAGCGGAACCTCGGCGTGGGGTGCAAACCAACGCACCACCTCCACCGAAATACAAGCCAAGGTCAATCTGAAGAAACATCACACTTTCAAAACGAACACTCTTTAGCAAACTAAAAGAAAAAAGGTGACATGATGCCAAAACGAATTGTCAAGTGAATTGTAATATTAATAAAATAACTAATAGGTATATTTGCCACTATTAAAACATACTAAAACCTGTGTTTTTATCTATTTTTATTTATTTTTGTACAGAAACATCCACCATCACTATTCCTAAAATTAACGCCATCTGTACGAGTTATGAGAAATTACACTTAAAGCCACCTGACTACTAGATGCAACTAATCTAATAAAGCAGTCATCAAGCCTTGCTTGATCAAAGTTTGTGTACGACAAGAATTATCGGAACAACGGTAAGTAATGATATTTATCATTATATGTAAATATAAAGTAATTTAAAAAAAAAATTAAAAGTTTGCCTCGCATTTAAATGTATCGTTATGCGGGAACAGCGATCCGTATTAACAGTAGTTTTATGCCTCGACAACAGATGGCATTGCACGCCAAATAAACTTACCAACAGGAGACTGATCTAATAATAATAATAGAGTTTTTATTATTTTAGATTTCAATTTTAATATCATCATCATCGTATCAGCCAAAGGCTACTGGCACTACTGAACAAAGACCTCCGCCATAGATTTCCACTACACCACGCTTGACAGGCGGCTCGCTGAGCGCAGTGTGGCTGTTGTACGCTGCTGCCCAGCCCTCTGATTTACAGTCCCTCAGTCGCCTTTTACAACATTCACGGCGGGAGATGGAGTGGTGCTATATTCTTATTCCGACACCACACGGAATTTTCAGTAATATTAATACAATATTAGTAAATTAAGGGTAACATGGAAAAATAGAAAAGTCTGATCGTATCACATTCTTGAGATCAGCTAAATAATGGACCTTTACATACAGTTATATCAGGTATAGTAGTTAGTAGGTAAGGTTAACGAATATGCTGTATTTAATAGTCGTAGCTATAATTATTATTATTAACTAGCTGGGACCCACGGTTTCACCCGCGTTGAATTTAAAAGGCATTTAGAGTACTTCGACATAGACACTTGACATAGAACATATATAGTGGATTTCAAGGGTTTTATATTTTTTGCGCGGAACCCTAATTATTTTTCTAAAATAAAAGTAGCCTAAGTTATTCCTTATAACATCAGTTATCTGCCAGTGAAAGTCCCGTCAAAATCGGTCCAGCCGTTTCAGAGATTACCCGGAACAAACAGACAGACAGACAAAAAATTAAAAAAATGTTTTTTTGTTATAGGTATTGTATAAACTTTCATATGCATTTAGTAAAAAGCTGTTATTTTGATATTACAAACAGACACTTCAATTTTATTTATTTGTATAGATAATAACTAACACATATAATTTTACCCGTGAAATGCGGGGGAATCCATGACACTGACTTGGAAGTCCCACAAAAAGTATTAGGCAGTATTAGTATAAAAATGCAACGAGGAAACCCAGTTAGTTTTACTAAGTTATAAGAGTCAGAAACCTACAAAATGCCCTTCCGGGAATCAGTAAGCCCTTTACGGGATTATTTCGCACATATATGTACGTAAATACAGACGTAATTTATATATAAGTTGCTATTATCGATTTTTTGCCACGGTCACTTATTTACATAAATTGGTATGCGCAAGGTTCTAAAACTGGATCCAAATGTGTAACAAAGTTTATTGACCTAGAAAATGTAGCCATAAAATTGTCAAAGGTTTTTTTATGTACACAATAAAATAAGTAAGTAGTTACATGGTAAGGCGATAGCATGATAGTGAAAGCAGTCATTAATTATATGAGTTAGTTTGCGTGTACTGGTAATTTACTTGTACTGCATAGAGCACGAAGTATATTTTAAACTAACTTAATTTAATTCTAATATTTAGTAGTAGATGAGTTCGAACAATAATGTGTAAGCGTAGTTGTCTTCCGAGTGAAGCACAGGACAGACATTTGTATGATCAACAGATGAAATGTACGTTTGTAAACTGTACCCAGTCCCACCACAGAAACCTAAGCGTGGACATCGTTTTCAAAAATGAAGTTAGGAACATCCAGAGATGTTACAGTAATAAAAACAAAGATAAACAAAGTTATGAACAGTCAGATTTTAGTTGCCAAGTTTCGAGCTGTAGATTTCCTTTAGGAAAAACGTGCACGAAAGTCCGTGGTGTGTGATTAAAAAATATATTGTAGCATTATGATTTTAAAAGAGTACCTGATGGTAAGTAGCAACCGCAGCCATGGACATCAGCAACTTGGTAAATACAGACGCATTGCTAACTAAAGCTTATGTATGAATAGAATTTCTTCAACATGGTATCAGCCAATTGTACGTCCAATGCTAAACTAAGGCCTGCCCTTGGATTTTCACATTTGTGTCATCATTTCGGGAGAATTTGCCGGTACTCACCACGCTTGGCAGGCGGGTTGGTGAGGGCAGAATGACTGGTGTTCTACAGAAGAGGCGCTGCTGCCTATCCCTCTGGTTAAGAGTTCCTTAGTCACCTTTTATCACATCCCCGCGAGATGGAGCGGTGCTACATGCTTAAACATCACGGCACGGTTGGTGCAGTGGCTGATACAGTTGGCTGCTGCGTTCTGGGTGGACGGGTGGACGGTGGACGTGGTGGGTCACTGGAGAAATCCTTGTGTGGGGCAACGTTTAAAAAAATCAACTATCGGTAAATTTCGATCCAAAAATATACGTTCGATATTTGGTTGAATGATGATGATGGTTTTAAATACCTGAATCGATCTTATCTATCTTGCTTTCAATAAATTGAAATTCTTTCTTTCGTGTGGTTAGTAGCCAACCTTGTGTCAGAGTTGTTCAAGCCACCCGCCAACAAGGCCTGCGCCTTGGCTTAACGACTGCCGTCTACCCACAACAACCAGGAACTACCATTTTACGCCCTCCGAAGCGATGAGACGCTAGTTCCGATACCGCACATGTTCACAAATCCATAGAAAGACCACGCTGAGCGTTGCATAACCTCGCCGATCGTTTACCGACCAGTGAGTGCAATTGGCTGTGGCTCATAAGCAGTTCTTTCCGTGATCGGTGCATATACATCCCATTATTGTACATACTAAACAAAAGTTTTCCACGTCCCTGTTTCCATGCATTAGAAACGCAATTTCCCATTTGTTCCGCTGAGAAACAATAGAAGCGTTTAATGAAAACTGTCACACAGAAATCTAGAAGTTATACCTATATAAGGCTATTGGACGGGACGATTGTTTTTAGGGTTCCGAACATTTGAAGGAAAAAACTGCCGGAACCCTTATAGGTCTGTCTGTCCGTCTGTCACAGCCTATTTGCTCCGAATCTACTGGACCGATTAAGTTGAAATTTGGTGCACATGTGGATTTCTGCGATCCAAACACGTAAGTGTAACGTAAATAAATGGATTTTGAATATGGTGGTCATTTTTGGGGGGTAATATAGATTTAAGAATAAATATTTGCAAACTGTATCGTGTAACATATTAAATGAAAGGACTTGTTGTGATAGTCTCAAATATATTTATTTTATAATTTTAACCTAACAGTCTTAAAGTTATTTAAGAAAACAGGCGAAAATTTACCACCCTCCCCCCCTTATCTCCGAAACTACTGAGCCTATAAGAAATTGATGGTCTTAAAACAACATGGTAAATCTTTCAATATTGTGCGTACAAACGTGAGAGAAAGAAGAAACGTGAGAACGTGTTTCATATTCATTGTACGGAACCCTCTCCACGCGAGTTCAACTCGCACTTGTCCGGTTTTTTTTATTGGTTCTAGTAGAAATTCATCACGAACTTCCTCAACCCCAGGGAAGGACGAAGTGCCATGCTGGACTTTTACCGGCTAAAACCACTGGGGCGGCAACATCTTCAGCACCTAAGAAGGGTCCAGGTTCTCGTATGATCACACTAGAGCCGCCCACTACTGCCTCGCCTAAAGGCACATCTCGGAGAGGGTGACCGGGGGAAAACCGGGGGGATTGTAAAGGATCCCCCGAAGCATCCTTGTACGCTACGCTATGCTGGCCACACCGCGGCGCGCTAACCACATGCGCGCCACCGTCTTCTCATGGGTCGCTCGGTGTGGGCACGCAGATTCGCACGGTACGATTCTAATAGATCACCCATCTACACCAAAGGATGCCGTAAAAGGTGACTAAGCGTTGATGTCAAGAGAAGGAGGAGCATCCTCCCGTGTACTAATAACAACATACTGTGATCACCAAACCGCCTGCCAACCGTGGTAATTATAGCAATATGATCCAAAACCCCCCAATGAGCCCACAACACATCCATATCGGTCGTTGTGGACATCTTTGGGGGAGGCCTGTGTCCAGCAGTGGACTTCATTCGGCCGTAATGATGATCGTTCATTCTGTGTAGTGTCTGGATTAAAATAGCATCACTCCATCTCCTCACGTGGATGTCGTAAAAGGCTACTAAGCTACTCTAAACCAGCGGGATGGGCAGCAGCGTCACTTCTGTGAAACAGTAGCCATACTAACCAAGCCATAACCCTGCCTGCCAAACGTGGTGAGTTTTGGATAATCCTGCCCAAAATTATGACATGGCCGCCTCTATGCGACATCGCTGGCTGCATCTAACCTTCAAAGGCACGCGCGGAACACGCGCGCCTGCATCTCGGGTCGGTTTCTGTTCGGGTGATGGACCGCCCCCAGTTCGTCGCCCGCAGGCCGCTCTTCATGGTGGCCGGAGATCGTTCAGCGCCCTCACCTGGTGTCCGCACGTTGTGGTTTCTGCGGAAGGGATCAGAGGTGGTCTTCTCTCGTCTCCGCCGTGTCTTCTCCTTTGCTTGCATCACGTCATTGCAAAAGAAGGCGACCGCATCCCACGCGCTCTCGCTCACACACGGCCGGAAGCGAAAGGTCACCCCCCTTCAACCGTCGCGACGAGATCACGGCGCTGCGTTGCCCAAGCTGGGTACTCCTCCAACGTGTGCTGCACCCTGTCCACCGGGCAGTCTCTGTAATGATGACAACCAGGCGTCCTTTCTCGGCCTATTCGACGCAGATACTTCCCAAAACACCCATGGTTCGAGAGTACCTGCGTCATCCGGAAGGTGAGGCCGCCATGACGCCTCTCCAGCTATTCCTTCATGACGGATCTTACGCCGCTTTCGCGGCGAGCCCTGTGATCTACGTGCCTATCCGTACTAAAGACTGTGTGAGTGTGTGTGTGACGTGTGCTGAAGACGGCCAGCTAGGGAGTTTTAATGAATAATAATAATAACGAATAAGCAACCTTCTCTTTTCTACCGGGTGGTAGAAAAGGGAAGGTTGGAAGCCTATTGAAGGTTACCCCAACGATGTTGCAAACATTGCAGTCATTAATTTAATACAGAATCAGTATTGTATGATCTAGTGCCTTCTAATTCTCAGTTGATAATAAATACGTACTGTCTCATTCTTTATCATATTTCACTTCTTTGAAGGCCTCATTTATACGACCTATGCGAGAAGTCCTACACTGTGTTAAATAAAGACTTGCAAAAAACAAGTTCGATAGCATTTATTTTACAAAAACAAGAACCTATAGTGACTGTTTCTTCAATTACGACGTTTTTATAGAACCTTGAATGCCAATCGACTTTGACAGAACCTACCAAATGACAGACATACTCGTTGAACGTAGCCCGATGACCGAATACTTACAGAAGCCTAAGTTCCTATAAAGGGACATGTTTTATTAGAAACTGTTTATGTAACTAAATCAACATTTCTACTTTCTACAATATCATGCATGCTTTACCATAAAAATTACGGCGTGACTGGTAACGTGGTAAAAATATTAACTTTGCTCTTGTTCACAATCTTAGGGAGATATTGGTACAAAACCGCTTGAATATCTTGAATAATGTGTCATATTCGCAAGTCCTAGAGTTGATTCATGCGTGTCAATCACATCATTACGCTCTCGGGGTCAACGACCAGCCAGTGTCCGCGAAAAGCTTGACCTTCGCACGTGGAACTCTCGTTAGTTAGTATAAGAAATATAACTATGGTCTACAAAAAATCGAGGTGAAACCATTGGCAACGAGCTGACATGATCTCAGAGTGCAGTACAATGTTGAAACTGTGCTGGTACTAATTGCTAACTTTCATATGAGAGCGGACATCTGAAGGAGAATGTCAAGCAAAACGAACGATTACTAGAATATTCAAATATTTATTACATTCCTTCGAAAAAATATGGTCGCGTAACTTCAGATTAGATACCGACTCGCGTTGCAGAATGGCTTAAGACTTTCTGTGCTCTGTGGTTCCATCCCTACACGAAACAAATATGTATTTGAATGGCAAAACAAATTCGTTGACCATGCAATGGCGACCAAATTTGTTTTCGAGTACATTGGTTGTGCATGTTAGATTCACTGATCATTGCCAACTCACCCTACAGCAGTCCACGATCTAACTCTTAACTAAAGCCTGCCTACTAACTGAGGGCTGGCCCCACGTTCCATACCATAAGCTCGACTGGAAAACAGAAAAAGCCCCTAGTCCAAAAATATTAATAACAATACTTCTTCTGAAAAATAATACGATAGCATATTTTCTATTTATATTACAATTCGTGTCTTCGTGTCTTCATGCCGTGGACGTAGATAATAGTTTAATGTAATAAATATCACTTTCGTGCAAGTCGAGCGGAAACCGACGTAAGCGGATAGTATGTGTTTGGATCGTTTGCTTGTGTTATTTTCACGTGTTTTGTGCGGGGTGGGCAGCGGAGGGTGACCAATCGTGGGAGCGAAAACGAGAGTGATACTATTAGAGGTTAGCAAAAATCGTCTTTAGTGCGGTATATATGGAATGATTTTCTTTTTTCTGCAACCCAAAGACGAGACGAGCAAATCATACGTCTGGTGGTCAACCTCACCGAATACAATTCACTGCTGGATAGAGGCCTCCCCCAAAGATCGCCATAATGACCGGTCTGGGTATGTTGTCTGCTCATTGGTGGGTAGCTATAATCGCCACGCCTGGCACTCGAAGGACGTTGTTGCCCGCCCTTTGGTTAACATAGTCGCCTTCTACGACATTCACGAGATGAGCTGGGTTGGTCACCACACTGACAACATTTTATTCACAAATTTTATAAATTATCGTTACTGCATAATGTTGGCTTGTAAACAGGCAAAAATTTATCAATAATAACTGACACGAACCTGGTATTGATCAAATTCCCATTATATATTAATTTATGTAGAAACTCATTATACAATAACTTATTGTTGTTATAATCTTTGCCTGTAATAACAGCATGCGACAATGAAATTCATAAATGAAAAATGACTTAATCTTTATTTAAAAAAAACATAGTACCAGTAGTAGTATAGTCAGTATTAAAATTTTCTGACGATCGTTTGTCCTGGAAAACTATACCAAATCGTCTTTTAATTTTCTAGATATTACATTAAGTAAATATTAATATTACATAATATGCCTTAATATTAATCAATGTATCCGCTTTTGACGTCAATCTCGCTTGATGGAAAGAGATGGATGATGTCTACGACAGAACAAGCGCACCCAGAGGATGTCTATGCACTCTTACTTTAGGTAAATGTTAACGGGTTATATGTAGTAGGGAACACAGACGCTGCCAAGGAGTTCCACACTTTGGCTGTGCACATGAGTAGAAGGCGTAGAAACGCTGAATAAAATACACATATCGGGATATCAACCAAGAGCGGATGGTAACCTATAGGGCGTTTGAAGTCCGATGGTAGAAGGGAGATGGAATTAGTTCGTATAGCTCCCGTGCAGTGTGCCTAGTATAAATAAGTACAATTAAAAACAAATACTGGCTTGGCTTGGTTAGTGTAATACAATTTACCAGTTCTACATAATAAAGCGCTTATCACTCCGTATCAAATTACAGAACTGGTCTGGCAAGCGAAATGGAACTATTCTGTCAATAAAACTAGATATTAAATAACAACTTATCGAAGTTTGTGGATAATGCTCCATTGTTTACAGACAGGATAGGATAGAAAATACCAAGGACATCGTAGAGCCGACTCGGCTCAAACCTTCGGGAACATCAATTAACAATTTATAATAATCACTATAATTTAATTATCAATAATCATTGCCGTGTGTTGCCGGCTAAGAAGACCACCTTCCCTTGAAGACCCCTTCTCATCCCGTAGGTGTCGTAAAAGGAGACTATGGGCATTATAACAACTGCGATAGTCAACCCGTCTGCCAAGCGTGACGATTATGGCAAATATGGGGGTATTATTACCGGTCTATATTACCGCATAACTTGGAGACGCGTTGTATGTAAACGCGATCGTTAGCAGCGAGGAAAGGATGGATGAAGAAGGACAGGTTCTAGATTCTATATGAAACTGTAACCGCTCAACCTGTTACCGATGTCCACAATCAGACTTGGCCTCTCTAAAACTGGGTACTGACGCTCAGCAATTTGATAAGTAACCACACCACCCTAACACTAGAGAAACAGGTGGAAATTTCAGGCCCCTTGCTTTCTCGCCATCTCTCGGTTTTTTAAAGAATGAAGGAGCCGAATGAGCTGCTGGTTAAACTACTTGGTAAATTTCAGTGTCGGATAATTGACATTAATACACACGGCTAGTCCAATCCTAAGGGTGCGTTGTTGTGCGTGTTTTTAGATCTCGTGGGAATCCCATTCGTTAAAAGCTACAAACGTTTGAAATACCTGTTTATTCGAAGAATGCCGACAAGTAAGCCTACGTCACGAGTAATGAACTTGTGGAAAATACATCAATCAATGAATCAGTTTAGTATAATGAGTATGCTTACAACCGAGAAGCTTGATATTTTATTGGTGAAAATAGGCTCTGCTCTCAACAGGAGCTCTAAATCAATGATTAAAGAAATAATTTTGGCCAGTTGGGCATTGCTAAGTGATTGGTTTTCTGCGCTACTAGTCGCGCGTTCGAATTCCGTACGGAACAAATATTTTTATGATCTACAGATAGTTGTTTTGGATCTGGGTGTTTGTGCATGTGAGACTTATTTCTGTAAATTGTATCGACGGTATAGGGGAAATCCTTACTCTGGAGGAATCAATCTTAAAAATATTGAAACCTCAATTTCTTTGTTTATTCTGTATTTACAGACAACAATTTGCATAAAACGGATTATATTAACAGAGTTCCGTGTGGTGTCCGGTTTCAGAATATAGCACCACTCCTGCCGTGGATGCCGTAAAGGGCGACTCAGTGACTCTAAACCAGAGGGATGGTACACATGGAACAGTAGCTATACTGCGCTCACCAACCCGCCTGCCAACCGTGGCGAGTACTAGCAAATACCCCCCAAAAATACAACACACGGCATGTGTATCGCGGTCGTCTATGGGGGAGGCCTTTGTTCAGCTTTGGACGTTTTTATGGCTGATATGATGATGATGAGATTTTATAGGGACATTAAAATGGAATGGGACTGTTATTTCAAAATAAACTTCTGGCAGCAGACATGCGAGTGTTAAATAAAAAATTGGTCAAGTGTGTGTCGGACCACGCATAGTTAAGGGTTACGTAGTCAGAAAAATCTTTAGTGTTAAAATTTACAGTACTTACTACCAGGGACTGAAAGCGGTAGACAATACCGGTTCAAACCACCGCTATCATACTGGTACAAAAGATGTATCAAAATCTGAACCTGTACCTCTATTTAAAAACGATTTCGTACCGGTAAACACACCACAGGCACGGTGCGGAAGGGAAGCATTGCCATCAATTAAAGTTTTTTCATCTAATAATATTTTCCGCTCGCTCTTATTATTGCAATTTTGTTATTATTCCGGCCGAATTTGTGAATTTTAGTTTTGATAGTCGCAATAGTGTAAAGACATATATGTATATAGGTTTCTATATACACTATCTAAGACCTAATAACCGGCGTTACTATACCGGCATTTAAATAATATCGGTTAAACATTTATTATAGCATTAGCGAAATACACCTGAAATCATACCTGTAAATATACCGGTACTGAAATATATCTGTAGATTTATATAAATGTAGACTATATGCACTACATATACATGAGCCGTGTGGTGCCGGCTCAGAATGCCACCACCCCATCTCCTCCCATGGGTGTCGTAAAAGTCGACTAAGGGATTAGCCGGAAGATGGGCAGCAGCATCCTTCGAGTACATTAACAACTCAACTGCGATCGCCAACCCGCCTGCCAAGCGTGGCGATTATGGCAAAACCCCCCAATGAGCCCACAACACATCTATATCGGTGGTTGTGGTGATCTTTGGGGGAGGCCTGTGTCCAGCAGTGGACTTCATTCGGCCGAAATGATGATGATGATACATGATCAATGGTAGAATTTCGGTTCCATTGTTAAAAGGGTATGACGATTACTGCTTATAAAACTACCGATATTTTTCGGTTATTCAGTCCCTGCTTACACAACGTATCTTATTGAAACCAAACTTCGTTGGAAGTGTGTGTCGGAGTTCCACTATTTTTAGTTTTTAGATGTTTCCACACCAGAGGTAGTTGAATAGTAAGAGGAGGAGGACTTATTACGACTTTAGAAGTCCATGTAATGTCCGGATTAAGAATATAGCATTCCTTCATCTCTTCCCGTGGATGTCACAAAAGGCTTCTAACGACCAGTAATAATATTATATATAATAATGTCTCAGGTTTTCGCGAGTATTACACATTATAATGAAACACTTTTAAACGGATTCTATCGCGTATATTTTAGATTCATATAATCCAAAAAAATGAATGTTACTATTCGGATATAGATTAAGAATCTGAAAGGGATGGGCAGTAAGTAAGTTTGAATGCTTGCTACCTTAATGCTTCTGGAATATGCTTAACATTACATCACACAGAAACCAGCAAAACTCTGTAAGTGACACAACTTTAATCGCACGAAGCAAATACCGCTTCGTGTTTATTCGCCATTTTATTTTTAGCTTGAAATTACATTCCGAATTTTGTTATCGGGCAAATAAAGTAGAACACACACCAAGCGTAGTTGATAACAAGCGATCAATAGGTAACCCGAATAGGTGATCTGTAGTCAGCACAGAGTATAATATTATACCTATATATATATTTGTAAATACTGTCCGTGTGGTGTCCGGAATAAGAATATAGCACCACTCCATCTCCTACCACGGAAGTCTTAAAAGGCGACTAAGGGATGCTAAACCAGAGGGATGGGCAGCAGTGTGCCTTCTGTGGAACAGTAGCCATACTGCATAAAAAAATGACGATACAATTGTGGAAATCTATGGGGGAGGCCTTTGCTCGGCAATGGACATATCATGAGGATATATGACAGTATCATTACTTTATGAAACTGGGAGTTGTGAATGCTGTGAGACAATGCGTTTTTAAATAATTCTGGTTCATTATAACACAATAATTGAAACTAGTACCTGTACCAGGTACACAGAACGTTGCGTCAAACTCGCACTATCTGGCACTATAATAAATTATTACATGCGCTTACGCATGTAAAAATTTAACATACATCTATACAAATGAATAAAATTGAAGTGTCTATTTGTAATGTCAAAATAACAGCTTTTAACTAAATGCATATAAAAATATATACGGTACTTATAACAATTTTATTTCTTTGTCTGTCTGTCTATCTGTCCGTTTGTTGCAGCTAATCTCCGAAACGACTGGACCGATTTTGCGTGACTTCCACTGGCAGATAGCTGATGTTATAAGGAGTAACTTAGGCCTTTTTTATTTTAGAAAAAGAGAATTAGGGTTTCACGAAACGAAATTAAAACCCGTGAAATCCAATATATATATTAATCATATAATCATTATTTAAAAACGATCCGATTTCTTTTAAATTAAACGGCGGGTGAAACCGCGGGACACAGCTAGTTCTACTATAAAATCACATGATATGGTATTTTAATCCTTTTAATGAATTCATTGTCTCTTAAATATATTACACTCAATAAATTTCAATTTTGACCGCCAGTCGACCAACTAACTCAAATATTGTGTCAAAGATATTGTTTATCATTCCTAAAACGTTAACATAAAACTCTATCTTTTTAACCTTTTTGGTACAGAACCCTAAAAATTGTGGAAAGCTGCTTAATGTTTTATTTACAATACCAAGCGGTGTAAGAACGCTATGGTTTGACGATAGATAACATACTAGCCAGTAGCAGTCCATGAACGTGGAATTAGCTTCGACTAACCACATACCAGTGGGTATGTGGTGAGTATTACTAATGATATCATTATAAAAACGTAGGCAAAGACCATGAACCTATTTATTCATGGTGCGTATTGTATCGTCTTCCTATTGTAATATTTTAATCCTAAGACCATATAAATGTTATGACTTGTGTTACGTAATACGTATTAGGACATAATATCATGACAATTCCGTTTTGAAGTCATCATAGAGAATGCCGTTTGTGGTGCAAGGACTTAAGGACAGCAATAAACAGTCTGTGCTATTAGGGTGGGACAAAACCGTTGGGGGAGTGCCTAGCTTGGGCAGCGTAGCGCTGTGATCTCGTCACGGCGGTCGAAGGGGTGCCTCTCGCTCCCGGCCGTGGTTCAGTCCATCGTCCGGAACAAGAGCGCGTGGGATGCTGTCGTCTCCTTTTGCGAAGACGTGATACAAGTAAAGGCGGCGGCAGAGCGGGGATAAGAGGAGACCACCTCTGATCCCCGCCGCCGCTGAACAATCTCTGGCCACCATGAGGAGCGGCCTGTGGGCGACGAACTAGAGGTAATCTGTCGCTCAAACAGTAATAGGGTCGAGATGGTGGCGCGTGTTCCGCGCGCGCCTCTCAGGTCTCAGTAGGATAGGTGCGGCCAGCAGCACCGGGGTAACAACCGCCCTGACGCCTAATCCCTGTAAGCCTTAGACGCCCTACCGTTGCTATAAGGTGGGGAACCTCTGGGTTCGCGGGTGCGTATATTGGAGAATCTGCGTGCCCACACCCAGCGACCCAAGCGAAGACGGTAGCATGCATGTGGTCACGCGCTGCCGTGGGATGCTTTGGGGGATCCTTTACAATCTCCCCGGGGAGGTCACCGCTTTAGTCACCCTCTCTGAGATGTGCCTATAGGTGTGGCACCAGTGGGCGGCTCTAATGTGATCATACGAGGACCTCGAGCCTCCCTTAGGTGCCATAGATGACCGCTCCAGTAGTTTTAGCCGGTAGGAGTCGTTCGTATACCCGTTCTCCCTTCCCCGGGGCGAAGGAAGTTCATGAATAATTTCCTCTGGGAACCAATAAAATGAAAAAAAGTGATGTCGCCAGCAGAGTCGCACAGAGAAAGGGCCCGTCAAACAGTTACGGGCCGATACCTGCCGAAAGCACTGTCTAATGCAGACAAAGCGTACACCTCAACCCCGGCAAGAGGTAAGAGTGAGAGGTTTTAGCCGGTTTGAGTCCATGAGGATTTCCCCACGATAAAAAAAAAACAAAAAGGTGAGACAAAACCGTACTTCAAATTCATGGCGGTAACAGGTCACCAATGCTCACGGAAACAGACTGGCGAGCGACACGCAACAACAAAGCGTGGGTCGCCAGGACAACAATACACTGATTTCAAACACTTCATGCAGTGTTTTCATATTGTTCCCCAGTACCAGCGCTTTTGTTCCACAAAATATAAACGAGCTAATATTATTGTAACTTGTGTTAAACAAGGCCCTCGGTGGACGTATCACGCCACAGTTATGCCAACTAAAATTACATTGCGGAACGCAGAGGATACCTACATAAACTTGTATAGATGCGTTGATACACTATTTATACTAAACCGTATAGTACTTTTTGTAGTGAATCTTCACCAAGTAAACAGTTTTATGTACTTGCCTGCTATAATCGCGCTGAGCGGTCTTAAAAATATGAATCAACGTACTTAAAAGTACATAGCTTACGTCATTTAAGGAAGGAAACTGATACTCTATTTATATTGTGGTCATAAATTGTAAATATGTTGATACTTGAGCTCGACATGAATGTTGTAGGCCTAATCCCGCTCTGACTGTTTCCATCTGAAGCGATTCACATCATGCAATATCCATGGTAGCTATACAATTCTTAATCGCTAAGACTGATTGTTTCGTGTGGTGTCCGGATTAAGAAAATAGCACCACTTTCTGTTCTTAATTACATTTTTTTAAACGTTGCCCCACACTAGTATTTCTCCTGTGTCGTGGGTGCGTTTAGAGACATGAATTCCACATACAATACACCCAGACCCGGAACAACTACCTGCAGATCATACAAATATTTGTTCCGTACGGGAATCGAACCCACGACCCTGAGCGCAGCAGTCGACTGTATCAGCCACTGCACCAACCGTGCCGTCAACCACTCCATCTCCTCCTGTGGATGTCGTAAAAGGAAACTAAGGGACATTAAATTGGAAGGATGGGCAGCAGCGTCCCTTCTGTATAACAGTAGCCATACTGCGCTCACCAACCCGCCTGTCAAGCGTGGTGAGTACTGGCTAATTCCATCCAAAACGAAGACACACTTGTGAAAATCTATAAGGGAAGCCTTTTTTCAGCAGTGGACTTCTTTTCTGAAATGATGAAGAGATTCCCACACATTTAGGCATCAACTTATCGTATGTATGCAATACGGGAATTACCTACAAATATGACATGTAACATGACTGCAGTGACAAATGAATAGGTAACTCGGTGCCACTGGTACTTTTAAGACCTAAGTGTAATTATCATGATGCTGCAAAACTGCGAGTGTATTACGAATTTCTCGTACAACTTGATAATTCGTGGAGTTAACTTGCCCACGCGCATAGTCGAGCGTGGATTTGCGCGCAGTCGTTCGCGTACCACGCCCACTTCGCTAGTTCAATCAAATGCTGTTTGTTGCTACCTTGCAAAAACCTATTAATGTGTATTAAAGTTGCTGCAAGTTCATACACTGAGTTGATAAAAATGTATCTAGGAGAGTTCATTATCGCAATTCTCCTGTTACCAAGCCTGTTATTATTGTCAAAGCATGTATGAACCTACGAGTTACAACCGAAAAGTTACAATAAATTATTCTCAAATCTTAAAACACTTCAAGAATTATGTCATACTTATAAAATTGTAGAAGGCAGTGGAGACTAGCAAGCACATATCTCGTATCTCATTGTTTTCGCAAGTACTTCTTTTTACTTAGATTTCAACAAATCTTTTTCACTTAGAGGAAACACACAAATACTTTTTTATGTAAGTATCTTACTTACCTACGTTATATTATAACTTTATTATTTATGGAAACTTAACATAGAGTCCTTTGTGATATTCAGTTTAGAACTCTTGATGAACGCGGTGATAAACGGCAGTGCACTCAGATGCAAACACAAAACGTCGAAGATTGGTAGACTTCGTTGTTCAGCAAGTAAAAATATCCCCGTATCATTGTAGACAGCAAGGGCAATAGTGGTGCTCTATAAATCGAAATAGGATGGCAGGTAACATTCCTACCCCCTCAGACCATTGTGACGACGGACTGGAGGAAAGTTAGGCAACGCCTCAACGACCCCTCGTCCGCTCAGTTAGATAGAATTCCCGAATGCATAACGTCAGTCGCAGACACGCTAGGCGCGATCGACTCCCTCACCGGGCATGTACAGTCCGTCGTGGACGAGTGTTCACGGCGAGTTCCTGCGATGGAAGACCATCGCATGAAACTCCCTGACGATGTACGTGCACTGATGACGGAGAAGAACGCAGCCCTTAGAGCGTACTCATCTTTTCCCAGCGAACCCAATCGCCTCTTTATGCGCCACCTGCAGCGTGCTGTCAAGGAACGTATTAAGGAGTGCCGAGAGGCTAACTGGGATAAGATGTTGGGTGACTTAGAGCCAACCCACCTTGCGTTCTGGCATCTGCAACGGAAACTCAAATCCGAAACATCCAATGCTGTCCCCCCCCTCAACCGTCCCAACCAAAGGCCGGCCTTTGATGACGACGAAAAATCCGAATGCCTAGCTGACAGTCTAGAAGCGCAATGTTCCCCAAGCACTCTACCTGTAGACCAAGCTCACCTCAAAAAGGTTGACGCTGAAGTCGAACGTAGAGCAGCTATACCGCCTGCCGAGGACCCTGACGACCCCCTCCCTCCGGTCACGGCAGACGAGGTCAGAAATCTCGTGAAAAAGATTCACCCTCGCAAAGCCCCCGGCTCTGACGGTATCACCAACAAGGTGATTAAACTCTTCCCCGAACGTCTTATCGCCTTAATGACCGTCATCTTCAATGCGGCATTAAACAATAACCTATTTCCGCATACGTGGAAACAGGCCACCGTTATCGGTATTCCCAAACCCGGTAAGCCCAAGTGCGAGCCTTCCAGCTATCGCCCCATAAGCCTTCTCAATTCTCTTGCGAAGATTTATGAGCGGATTATCTATTCCCGATTAAAGGATTTTGCCGATTCCAAGAAACTCATTCCCGACGAACAGTTTGGTTTTAGAACCAAACACTCGTGTGTACAACAAGTCCACCGACTAGTTGAACACATCACGTTCGGATTCTCACGCGGCATGATGACGGGAGTCCTCTTTTTCGATGTTGCGAAAGCATTTGACAAAGTCTGGCACAATGGCTTATTATATAAGTTGTATCAACTCGGAGTGCCTGACCGTCTCGTTCTCATCATACGAGACTTCTTGTCAAATCGCAGTTTCCGATATCGAATCACGGGCGCTCTCTCTTCCCCCCACCCCATTAGAGCCGGAGTCCCACAAGGATCCGTGCTAGCCCCACTATTGTTCACACTGTACACCAGTGACCTCCCCAAAAGACCTGCTAATACAACCCAATTAGCACTCTTCGCCGATGACACGGCCATTTTCTACTCTGGTCGCAGTCCCGATAATATAACTAAGATCCTCCAAGCCACAGCCAACGCCTACGGTAAATGGTTTAGGAAATGGCGGATCGAAGTTAACCCTATCAAAAGTAAAGCCGTCCTATTTTGCAAATTAGGCGACGACCACCCACGCTTCAGGGAGATCTCGATGCTGGGCCAATCGGTTCCTTGGGAACCGCACGCCAAGTATCTTGGAGTCACCCTAGACAAAAAACTGACCTTCATTCCCCACACAAAGATGGTGCGTGCCCGCGCTGCCTTTGTGCTTGGTCGCCTTCACTATATTCTGAACGCTCGTAGTAAATTATCCCTTAGAAATAAGGTGAGAATTTACACCACATGCATTCGACCCATCATGACCTATGCCAGCCCAGTGTTCGCACACGCCGAATCATACCCACTCCGTAGATTCGAAACCCTCCAAACCCGATTCATGCGCAAGGCCACCGGAGCGCCTCTGTACATGCGAAACGACCAACTCCATTTCGACCTTAACTTGCCGACCATCAGGCAATTTATGAAACAAGCGTCTAAACGCTATCTCGATTCTGCCCTGTCCCACCCAAATCCCCTTGTAGTATCAGCCGCCGACTACGAACCCTCCCGTATCAGTAGAGTACGCCGCCCGAGGCACGTTCTGGTCGATCCAGACGATGAAATCACGTTAGATCACATGAAGAGACTCGCGTTGTCTCGTTCACTAAACACCCGACCGTTGTACCGCCCTCGCCGCCGAGGATGCCCGCCTCACCGACGTCGCGGAGGCCTATCGCCGCGTCACCTTCCCGTTCAAGTTAGCACTTCTCCCTCCCGTCTCTTGCTCGCGCCGGCCCGTGCCGAGCCTGTAGCTTTAAATGTCCCTTAAAACAACTTAAATAATACCGATCCAGCTGTCCCCAAAACAATAGCTTGTTGTCCCCAGCAACGCCCTAAGCCGAGGTCCGTGTCCCGCAGGGGGCGCCCTTAGCGAAAGTTGCTTAGTTTTTAATATTTAATTTAAGCCTGGCTGGAGGCCTCTTTTGGCTTCGCCAGCAAATGACCGGTTAAGCAACCACATTTCCCAGAAATGTATGCGAGAAGCCCAACAAAAAAAAAAAAAAAAAAAAAAAAAAAGGTAACATTCCACGAGCGACTGGCCAGGGCGTCCCTTCCCTCCGTATAATTACCACGCCGAATAAAAACAGACTAGGCGAAAGACATTCTCCGTACGTCCTTATTTATAGTGTCCATTTACATAAATACATACAAAGGTGTACTGTCTGTAGAAGTAAAATAATTTAGAATAGATATTATAGAGTGCGTTAAGTTATTTAACTGGCTTAAGATCATGGTAATATTAATGCAATACAATTTTACTACTACATAAATGTAAAAGTTTCTATGTTCGGCTCTATCAGGCTCATACGAGAGAACGGATTCAGTCTAATTTGGCATACAGGTAGATGATTTTGCGGAATAGGATTATGAATTAAGAAGCTTTATTGCGTTATCCAGTATATGAGTTCAAATTAGTTCTCTCGCGGACGAAGTCTTGGGTAGTACTTTATCTTTTTTATTCATTATTATGGCCGAATAAAGTCCACTGCAGGACACAGGCCTTCCTCAAAGATCACCACAACGACCGACATCGGTGTGTTGTGTGCTCATTGGGCGGTTTTGCCATAATCGCCACGCTTGGCAGGCGGGATGGCGACGGCGTGGCACCAGTGGGCGGCTCTAGTGTGATCATACGAGGACCTGGCCTCCCTTAGGTGCCCAAGATGACCACCCCAGTAGTTTTAGCCGGTAGGAGGCCGGCATACCCCTTCGCCCTTCCCCGGGGCGAAGGAAGTTCATGAAAAATTTGCACTGGGCTCCGATAATAAAAAAAATAAAAAAAGGTATGATGTATATAGTAATTTGCCGTGTGGTGCCGGCTCAGAATGCCACCACCCCATCTCCTACCATGGGTGTCGTAAAAGTCGACTAAGGGATTAGTCGGAGGATGGGCAGCAGCGTCCTTCGAGTACATTAACAACTCAACTGCGATCGCCAACCCGCCTGCCAAGCGTGGCGATTATGGCAAAACCCCCCAATGAGCTCAAAACACATCCATATCGGTGGTTGTGATGATCTTTGGGGGAGGCCTGTGTCCAACAGTGGACTTCATTAGGCCGAAATGATATAGTAATAATATATATTATATCCTACAGTTAACATAACACTCCTTTTTCTATTCTGATTGTTTTCGTAGCGGGTTCTAAGTCCCAAGACAGTTCATTTCTCTGGGACACACCGAGATTCATTGATCGGTGTTCTTTCCGGTGGTCGCCATTGTAGGTCCTGGCTTACAGGAGTTGCAGTGGTTGGGAAAGTGTGGCGGACTTAACCCAATAAAAAATGAATTGTGACAAAAATGCAAGTATATTGAATATTTTTTTAAACACTTACACTTAATAAAAAGTACATTTAACCAATCCGCGTTTTATATTATACCTAATTTAATTCAGTACACAGCTGCATAGTTTCTGTGGATAACATAGATCATCTACAAGAAGAAAAAAGAACAAGAATCAGCTACAGATTCACGTCCAATAATCGTGTCCGGCAAATCGTGGCGTTGTACCGTGGACTCCAACACTAATGACTAGTAATTTAATCAAATTATCCATCACGATACCTCTGGCTTGGCATCCATTCTAATCATGATATAGGATAGGTTCGGGTAGCAACAAAAACGCGTAGGTACTTTTTGTCCTCATCGTTTATACTAAACCAAAAAAATCGAGACGTCTGGTAAAAACGCAACTAACGATCGGCAAGGGCTGGTTTAGAGGTTTACCTGACAAACAGAATAAACAGTGTATAAATAGGTATACTTACAATCTATTTTTAAAGTACCTGCGATGATGATATGGCGATAATTACAATAGTTTTAAGTCGGGCTTTCTACCTTCCGTCTGGATTTTGTCCGGCTTTTTAATTAGTCCGGATTTATGAGACACTAGAAATAATTGCACAGTCATGCATTTTTTTTTAAAGTTTCGCAGTCATCTATACAAATAAATAAAATTGAAGTGTCTGTTTGTAATGTCAAAATAACAGCTTTTTATTGAATGCATATGAAAGTATATACGACACCTACAACAAAAAAAAAAAAACAAATTTGTCTGTCTGTCTGTTTGTTCCGGGTAATCTCCGAAACGGCTGGACCGATTTTGACGGGACTTTCACTGGCAGATAGCTGATGTTATAAGGTATAACTTAGGCCACTTTTATTTTAGAAAAATAATTAGGGTTCCGCGCAAAAAAATAAAACCCTTAAAATCCAATATATATATTCTATGTCAAGTGTATATGTCGAAGTACTCTAAGTTTCTTTTCAGTTCAACGCGGGTGAAACCGCGGGTCCCAGCTAGTATCATATATAGTCCTATCATATATCATCATATCGGCCATTTATACGTCCACTGCTGAACAAAGGCCTCCCCCATAGATTCCGCAACTGTGTCATCATTTTTGGGGGGTATTTGCCAATACTCACCACGCTTGGCAGGCGGGTTAGTGAGCGCAGTATGGCTCCCGCTTCACAGGAGGAACGCTGCTGCCCGTCCCTCTGGTTTAGATTCCCTTAGTCGCCTTTTACGAAATCCACGGGAGGAAATGGAGTGGTGCTATATTCTTAATCCGGACACCACACGGACTCCGGACACCACACGGACTAGTTTCGCAGTATATTACTTTAATTAACTATCCAGCCTTTTTGCCAGGACATTTTAAATTTCGAAGTGGTAGCTTTAATTGTAACCATTGAGAGCTTGAATGCCAATTTTGTACACACGGCAATGAGGCATATGAGGCCATACAATTTCAGTATAAGCTGATCTCGCATCGTATCGACTTTCCTTACGATGAGAGATCAGCTTAAATTAGATATTAATAGCTTGATTTGTAGCAGTGTGTACTATGTGGTAACTATTAGATAGCATGTATACACAATTTAATTAATTTGACTTATTAATCACCATACATATTATACTTAGTTGTAGGTAGTTACAGGATTTAAAGTAAACTATGCGGGCGGATGCATACGTCGGTACACCGGCATTTGGCGCACTGGAAACCTGTTTTCATATGAAGCCGTCTTGTGTATTTTTTCTGAAGAAACAGACGCTGAAATCTTACCTGCTATACGTAGTAGGTTTATGTGCAGACCTACGTATAAAAAATGCAATGCAAAAAGAACGGATTTATCCTAGCCGGCTTACACCATCGTCGACCGCATCATCGCTCAACACCAAGTAAGACTGGTCAAAGGAAAGCCTAATCAAATAATAGTCGTACACAAGCTATTAAAAAAAAAAACTACTGAAATCCTATCATCGGCCAATCGAAGTAATATTTTAATTTGGTTAGCTTAATTTTTCTTTTATATCACTACGTATAAGTCACGGCCAGTGCAGACTTTAAGCTTCTGGCCGAGCACAGACTGGGCTGCAAGTCGTGCGCAGCCCAAAAAGGCCAAGGGAGAAATTAAAAAATAAAAGGTATAAGTCTCGACCAAATCAGGTGTCATAAACAGTACCCGTAACATAAATTCGCTTTCAATGTAAATAAATCTGTTGCAGTCGTATTTCCGTACATAATGTATTAATATAATACCACAAGCAATGATATTATATATTTAAAGAAGTAGATATGTTACATGCGCGCCGAAAGTAAGAACCAAAACTCCCCCAATTGTAGCACCTTGTAAGTTCGCCTAGATAGCTATCTCTTTTACTCATGAAATTTTTGGATCTTCTTTCTTACGACATAAGTGAGCAGGCAAGACTGAATTTTGCGCCGCCATTTAATATGGACGTAACATATCTATGGTGCCGGCTCAGAATACCACCACCCCATCTACTCCCGTGGGTGTCGTAAAAGTCGACAAAGGGATTAGCCTGAGGATGGGCAGCAGCGTCCTTCGAGTACATTAACAACTTAACTGCGATCTCCAACCCGTCTGCCAAGCGTGACGATTACGGCAAAAACCCCCCAATGAGCCCACAACACACCGATATCGGTCATTGTTGTGATTTTTGGGGGAGGCCTGTGTCCAGCAGTGGACTTCATTCGGCCGAAATGATTGATGATTGACAATATCTATGGTATAATATCATTGACTACAAGTGAAAGGAAATCCCACCAAAAAAGTAATTTGATACCTCCCAAAACCAATTTTATTTGTAAGATGGGTACCTATCCATGATAAAAAGATATTGGTACCTATTGTTTTTTCTAGGAAATGTTATGTTACAGGTTAATTCATCAAAGCTACTACTGGCCTTGAATGAGCAAAAAGTCAAATACTAAGTTCTTTTTGGTAAAGAGCATTATTTTTCACGAAACTATTCGAGAACAATGATGAACTTTAAACAAATATGTTTCTTCTATATTGCCCATTGTTATATAATTTTTATATGAGAATATTTTTCCACGGTCGGAATGTGTTATTGAGATAAATCTTCAATTACCGTGTTCAGTCCAAAACTCAAAACCAAAGTATTTAAGAAACATTACGAATACAATACAAAGCTTATCGATTCTGAAAGTATGATATTACCATGTGATTATGAAACATTTAATATCTATGAAAATCAATGAATTCTAAACAACTAGGGAGTTGATCTAATCCATGCGAGGTTTGAATCCGAACCCCATGGCAAAGAATACCAAACGCTTGAATCCTGTGCCAATCGGTTCTTTCTGTTTTTGCTTGTGCTTGTCGTGCGTTATAATTATAATGTAGAGAGTTATGTACTACCCATTATATATCTTATGATGCCTATCTCATCATTTCGGCCGAATAAAGTCCACTGCTGGACACAGGCCTCCCCCAAAGATCGCCACAACCACCGATATGGATGTGTTGTGGGCTCATTGCGGGTTTTGCCATAATCGCCACGCTTGGCAGGCGGGTTGGCGATCGCAGTTGAGTTGTTAATGTACTCGAAGGACGCTGCTGCCCATCCTCCGGCTAATCCCTGAGTCGACTTTTACGACACCCATAGGAGGAGATGGGGTGGTGGCATTCTGAGCCGGCACCACACGGCTAGATGCCTATCTACGTACAATGAATACAAGTCTCTGTGCTCTTATAAGTAATAAAACATCATCATCATCATTACAACTGAAAAAACGTCCACTGCTGGACATAGACCTCCCTCAAAGATGCCACAATGATCGGTCTGAGTTTATGACTTATACTCACTGGGTGGTTTTGCTATAATCGCCACGCTTGGCAGGCCAGTTGGCGTTCGCAGTTGGGTTGTAAATTTATTCGAAGGACACTGCTGCCCATCCTCCGTCGAATGCTATAGTCGCCTTTTAGGTGTCAAGGAGGAAAAGGGGCAGACTAGCTACCCTGCATCCAAGTAATTACGGGGAGATGAAGCACTAGCTGTATTCTCAATATAGAAACTAAGCAGTATATCAGACTTTTAAGTGTTTGAACGTGTGTAAGCGCCCTTTATTCGGGGTTATTCGGGGTCACTCGGTTAGACGACTAAAACCGTAAACGCCGGAACGTTAGCCAAACTAAATAATCACAAAAATATTAATTACATGCGATTCCACATAGTATTTCGTAAAGAGATTTACGAACTTGGAATATGGCCTATTAAAATGCTATATCACAAGAGTTGGGTTCGGTAGCCTTTTCACTAGAATCATCATATCAGCCAAAGAACGTCCACTGTTAAACAAAGCCTCCCCATAGATTTCCACAATGACCGCTTACATGCCAATTGTCGTCATTTTTGGGGAAACATGCCAATATTCACCACGCTTGGCACTGGCGGGTTGGTGAGCGCAGAATGGCTCTGTTCTACAGAAAGAACGCTGCTGCCTAACCTTCTGGTTTACAGTCCCTTAGTCGCCTTTTACTACATCCACGCAGGAGATAGAGTGGTGTTACATTCTTAATCCACACCACACATCGCTTGAATCGCATGATTTATATTGCTTGTCAAAATATTTATAGAGAACTCAATCAATCAAACTCAATCTCAAACTCAAATTTTTTATTTCATATAGGCCCTAATAGGCTCTTACGAAAAGTCAAGCTAAGTGCACAATCAACTCCTATCGTAGTTCACCGCTAGTCAAAGGCATGTCCCAAACCACGTCACAACCATCGTACCTCTGCCTTCCGAATCCAATTTGTCCTAGCAGCCTTCTTCATGTCGTCGATCCATCTGGCTGTTCCCACAATGTTCGCCGATTCGCGGTCACTACCTAAGGACAGGGTCGGCTTCAACGGCCCTCTATCCCTGGTAAAACATGGCCAGCCCACTGCCACTTCAAATTGCTTATTCTACAGGCTATGACGGTGACTCAAGTTATTTCCGATAATTGTGTCCTGAATCATATCCCTTAAAGAATCTCCGAGTATAGCCTACTACATAGCTCACCTAGCGACTTTGAATTTGTGGGCTAAACTCAGCTAGCAGATACACGTAGATTCAACATTATGGATTGCCTTTTTGCATTTATCTTATTTAAGCTATTCACATCTAGCAGACGTAGAAAACTATTAGGTATGTAATCAATGATTAAAGTGTAGTTGTCTCATTCTAACACTCGTACAACAAAATACATTAAAGGTAGTTTAAACCTCAGAGCAATGCTATTATCAAGGGGAAACCATGATTGTGCGGCCTGCCAGGACACACATAGACAGGGCCCGTCAGACCAAGTGAGGGTCTGTGTCTGTGTGTCTGTGTCTGTGACGATTTCCCACGACAACTTACCAATATGTTGGCTGCATAGCACACGCATAATAGATTATCACATAAACGCTTTATTTATCTCCCAAAACAGTATTCAAACGTTTTGATTCTATTTATCACATACTTGTGAATAGCTTGTGTAATACCTTGTACGTAAGTACACTTCATACGATTAAGTGTGGTTGAGACCGAAGTGCGTCAAAGTGACTCACGGCTTGTGTACTAATCACATACACGACTCGGTCGTAAAACCAATTGTTCATTAGTTGGATCTTACCATGACTATTGACTGACGCTCATGCAATACCATTGAACTTGCTCAATGTTTGAGCCGGTAGATAGTAATATTTGTTGATTGTAGTTATGTATCATATTCCGTGTTGTGCCCTGATTAAGTTAAGATTAAGTGAATGTCGTAAAAGGCGACTAAGGGACTCTAAACCCGAAGGGATGGGAAACAGAGTCCCTTCTATAGAACATTAGCCATACAGCGATCACTACCTCGCCTGCTAAGCGTGGTGTGTACTGACAAATACCCCCAAAATTACAGAGAATAATTGTGAAAATCTATAGGGGAGGCCTCTGATCAGTAGAGGACGTGCTTTGGCTGATATAATGATGATGATGAGTCATGCGATTTCCATTGAACTAATGTTTTAAATTATTCATTGACATATATGATAGGAATTTTGTAAGAAGGTATAACTCATCAGTGGGCTTATTTACTTACTTGGTTCTTGCCATTAGCTCGCAGCTCCCGAAGATAAGCCTCCATCCACTGTGTCGCTCTAACAGTATCTGGATCGACCAACGGGACGTCGTCCTATTTCGGTCGGCTAAGATAGGCTTAACCCCCTGAGCTAGTCCCATTCTTACGATGAGGCCGAGCCAACAGATTCTGTGTGCTTTTGTCTCCCCGATGACGTTCAGATTGCCAACGAGCTCTGTTATCTCGGCATTTGTTCTGATACTCCAGCTGCCATCCGATGTCTGCACAGGGCCCAACATCGTTCGGAGAAACTTCCTCTCCACTACTGGGAGTTAGTCTTTTGTTTGTAGTTCTTCCTATGTGCCTTCCTATATGTCAGTGCCCAAGCTTCAAATCCGTACATTGGTATAGATCTTATGACCGATTTATGAATCCGGATTTTAGTTCTATTTAAAAGGTGTTTCTAAATTAGTGATAAATTATGAAAATAGTTTGAATAATGGAAAATATATTTAGCAAGCTATATTACAATAAATATCTTTTGACTGAATTATATTATTTAAACATATTATTGCGCCACAGGTTGATCCATCTTGTCGCCCGGGTGATTTCCTCTTATGATTCCCTCAGGTCCTGACACACTGCGACTACTTGTTGCAGTCCAATTCATAAAAAAAACTTGTTTGAAGTGTAACTTGACATCAAAGATTTAATGTTTACAAATTGTAATTATGTAATTACAATAAACGTCAAAATAACTTGACATTTACAAAACTGTAAATGAAAAAATAAACGTTAACGTTCCTATTTTAACCCCTAAAATTTTCATTGAAATCCTTAGGCCGATTCGTCATTTATGATAAGGCATCATATGAATAACAGTTTTCACTAAAATTTTGGTATTTATTTTAAAATCACAGACAGACACATAAATTTTATTATATTGGTATAGATATGAGATTCAATCCATATAGTCATTGTTTTTATTCCGGATATGGCAACACGCAGGTCAAATTCAGCATCAGAACCGTCCTCTTAAGAACTACCAATTAAATCCAATAATAACATTTATAGTATTTAGATTTCTGAACAACCTTTATACCTAGTACATGTGTAACAAATGCTTGCATTGCCAGGACGACCACCGGTGCTATAAGGGCAATAATATATATTTTATCATATTTACTGTGTGCGGTACCTTGCTATAATATATTATAGCATAACATATTAATATATGTTGTAGTTACGGTGTGTGACGGCCTTAACAAAAGAACAAATTTGACGCTATACCTACATCATAGAAATTCTAAGAAACATTAGTCAAAAGTTAAACAAACGGATCAGTGAAAGACTGCTCGCAGACATATTATATTATCTATCTTAGCAAAGATCAAGTTTCATAGCGTCAGGAATGCGCAGCCTCGGAGGTAATGCAAAGTAGCTATTTGTCGCATAATTGGACATGGGACATGATATGACGGTGCTGCACGTGCGCGTGAGTCAGTCCAGCCAGTCTGCGCCCACGCACCGCCACGCTATGTGGTTATGGACAGATCTGATCATAACTTTCATCGGTACGCCAAGAAATACCAAGAATTCCGGAACAATGTCAGACAAGTGTTACAGAAATAACATTTACCATTATTCTACGGAATCGGTCTATGTGTATCTTCTGAGAATCTCAATATTCTGCTTCCACACTTATCTGGTATTGATGAATATTCCTTGAAACCAATGAACCTTATTATTACTCCTACTGTATTCTTGTTTTGTGGTATGAGGTACTCTACTCTACTAACCTTCAATAACAAATCACATGTTACGAATACGTGAAGAAGTTGTAAAGACGATATAATATCACAATATGTAAGAAAAATCATTTTGCTAAAACAATAATGACAAGAGGAATAATAAACGGTAACACAGACACTGTGATTGACAAGTACTTGATACAAATTTATTATAACATTAGCAGGACGAACGAACGAACATAAACGTCAAACATTAATTTATAGAACTTCCTCAAAGCATTTACTGAACACAATTAATTCTGTAGGATGACCATTGTTTGATTTTAATAAGACCAACTGCGGTAGCTTTATGATACACGGTGGTCTAATGTGGCATGTCCATGAGGTTTTATGTTAAGCATTCGAAGCATCATAAATGGCGCTCGCATCCGCCATGAACAGCATCGAGGTCGACTTCTGTGTAATCTACTGACCAGGCAAAACCGATAAAGATGCACTTTCATCATTATGCTAGAGATCGTGGCTTGAAGCGCTTCATCATCAAATTTCCTTATGTGAATTTGAGAGAAAGTATCTAATGCCCCACTTCAAACCCCATGAACTACAATACCTCTCGTTTACGCGTAGAGCTGGGGCATTGTTAGTTAAGAATATTTGTAAAATAAAATGATTAATTAGATGAACTTATAGCAGACAATATTCTTTATAATATAAAGTGATTCATATGTCATAGGTATACAAAAAAGTGTTGCCTTTGTTTGGGTTTGACTTCAGTAGATACTTTACGACCTACTTACCTAATTACGTTAACCGCTTGATAAGATTGAAAAGTAACTCGTACACGACTGGAATTAATACAATGACCTCTTGGTTATCATCAGACTTTGTTGAACTCAAAACATTTTTAATAACAAATGTCTAATTAAGTTACCATTACGTAATATTTTTCACAGGAGAAAATATGAAAATGTGTTAGTACCACTTTATATAATTCAGTGTAAGTGCCATGCAACATGTGCAAACCATTAGTCCGAAATGAAGAAAAAATTCACTTTACTTCGGCCAAAGACCCCTAGAAGTATCCACTTGACGGGAAGCCAAACATATGGTTGTATGAGAAGCGGCTTTTGTTGTTTTTTCCACGATCGCGTAACATTAACTGCATATTTAATAAATTACAAGATATTAAAATAAAAAAATATTATTATGTTCAGTCAGGAAGCGGGATAGCACGTCAAAGGTATTTTTTTGTAACTCAGACTTACATGTAAAACACTAAAAGTTCAGATATAGCGATTTTTGGGAATCGAACAATAGTGCTCATTGTGATTCTTCGCGATTTACGATGGGCGCGCTGTGGACCACCAACTTGGCAATGGTTTTCCAATAGCACTTATCTACGCCTATGGAATTTCGAAACACATAAAACTGTATGTGCACACAACGTTTTGAAGTATCACTCGAATATAAATTATGAATTACTTTATAGGATGGTCGTAACTCAAAAGAATGTCTCGTCATTTTTCTGAGAACCGGTCGCTGGTCGAGATCCGTAGTGAGCGTGGCACACCATACAGCACGGCACGGTACAATAGGTGTTTCGATATTTCAAGGCGCCCCTTCCTCTCGCATACCTGGCGATCTGGCCCGCTCAACGCGACAACGACGGTCCCATTGTTTCACCATTGAGTTATTTTCGAGAGTTCTCACTAAAGTTTGAAAATTTATTACGTTCCAAAGTAAAATAATACGTGACGGCACAATAGTCTTGCAGTAATAACATTTTGAGTTTTTGTTATCTAATAAAGGCGCCAAACGTGCCTTAAAAGGTCAACGAGTGATGGAGGTTATTGACGTCCCACGTCATATCAGCCAAAGAACGTCTACTGCTGAGCAAAGGCCTCCCCCACAGATTTTCTCAATTGTATCGTCATTTTGGGGGGAATGTCCCAGTGCTCACCACACTTTTCAGGCGAATTTTTGGATCGCTGTATGGATACTGTTCCACAGAAGGGCGTCACTTCACATGCTGCACATTCCTCTAGTCTTATGTCCCTTAGTCGCCTTTTACGACATTCATAGGACGAGATGGGGGGGTGGTATATTCTTAATCTGGACACCACACGGAGCGAATTATGTTAAAACTACTGATAAATATTCAGTGATGTTCCTTGCAAGTTTAATAGACACAAAACACAAAATCGATGTTAAGAATGTACAATTTCATAAGTCGCCTCTTAAATGTGGGTGTAGAGTTTATCCAAATCTACAAAACAAACGGTACAAGTTGTACGTTCGTTTCATTTTGGTATTTTCCAATAATATTAGAAACCGGCGCCGGAGCGTGTCTTGATATCATATCGTTTCACCAGTGGAGCAGCAAAAGTATATTCACTGGTCGTTAACTACGCTCGCGACCTTTTGCGTTGTGTAATCGCCTACAACCAATCATGCAGAAATGTAAACGTTTGCCAAAACTAACTTAGTTGCCTACACAGCTATATGTTTAATATTATAATAAATTATATGACTGTAATTGATGCAATCGATGTTAATTCATGTTGCATTAGGTGCGGATGCAGCGCACACTTACGTTTAAGCCACCTACTAACTCAACTATGCCGTCGTTTTGCAATGTCTGGACGTGTGTATGTATTGATATACTTCTATGCACCTGGAAGGATCAACCAATCAAATCAGCATATTTAATAAATTATGATTTTGATTTTTGCCTCCTCGACTCTCAAAAGTTACGCCGTACTCTTGTCAAGTGACACTTTACTTAGTAAGCCTCAGCTGCCAGTTCTCAGTTTAGTTAGATCATCGGCCCATCTTCTAACTTAAGTATTTTAACTAATAAAGCATTGCTTCATCATACGTTTATCTGTGCAGGTATTTTGTAAGGTTATGTTTTCGAAACTGAAGTAGTGTTTTAATCCAGGACATGGCAACGTCAGGAAGGTTACCTTTTATGCGCTGTTTCCGAAAAGGAAGCGTATAATAAAGCAGTTTCACACGGCATCGGCACACGTAATTAAAAACATTTTTGTAGTATGACGAAGTACTGGCACCTCGCAAGGTCAGCCGCTTCCTACGAGAAGTGAACCTAAGAACGCATGTAGGCAGTTATGCAGGTGCAGTCAATGTCTATGCTAATGAAAATAAAGAAACACCTGCCCCTATAGGACTATGAGTAATTTGTAGTTGTGTCTTACAAGAATTGCACTTTTAATCTTGCTTTAGTTAGCTGATGAGTTCATAAACACTTTCTAAGACAAAATCTACATGTAGTGAAGGTCTGTCCATAAAATTAATGTGCTGTCGAATGTGCCGTCTGTAATTCTGTATTATGAAATTTGACCGTCTCACTCATGGTTGAATCTAGTTTGACAAGTAGGTAGGTGGAGGCACCGCTAATGCTGCTCCACTTGGCATGGACTCGCTGTCGCGAAAGCGGTTCTTGCTACCAGCACCGTACATTCCATATAGCCAAATGATCATTAGTGCAAGAGGTGGTTACAACACAACCTATCTCAACATTCTCGAACGAGCTTTGTAGCGAAGAGAATATAATAGTAATCGTGAAATACCAGGTAGGTTATATATATTCTGCACCGAACTGGGCAGGGCTTGGCGAGTAGATACCTAAGTTGGTCAAACTAACAATTTGACAAAAGTAATTTAGATACATAAGCACCTAGTAACTATTGAGAGTTAAATGCGCCGAACTTTTAAATTAGCAACTCAGTACCGATATTTTTTAATGTCACGCTAAGCTCTTAAGGGGTAGGCAAATTTCTCTTCAGAATGAACACTTGATAAATGACAAACTGTCATCAATTACCTAAAAAGTCAGCAAAGGTAGGTAATCAGGTTTATGTCGGGTCTTATTATTGTTAACTACTTTATTTAAGTGCCTACTTACCAAGATATTAAACCTTGACTCAACGAAAACATAGGCTATAGTCGGCTAAATGGTAGGTTGGTAGTTGTATAGCCAATAGCTTAATAGGTTACAGATCAGCTTAGTTGGATGACTAGTTATGAGTAGTAATCCAAAGGCCGATTTAGTCTCCAGTTTTAACAGAGTTTCGAGTCTATAGACAAAATTTTAGTTACTCGAACCGTGTTGGTAGGTTACCTTGCCGTACCTATATCAATGTAGCAGGTAGGCTAGTGGTTATAACGTACACAGTTCCAGTGTTTTTTTTTTTGACTAAAGACGCGTGAACGACCCTAATGGGATGTAAACGAACTTGATCGAAACAATAGAAATTGTAGTCCCCTAAACTACCCACAGTAGGATATATGTAGACTGACCTGTCCAGTAGCTTTCTTGTAGCGGTTCGTGGCCTCCCGCACGAGGTCCCTGACCAGCAGGTCTCCAGCACCGCAGGGCACCAGCACCCGCACAGACCCGAAGCTCACCGTCACTTTCATGTCAACACTATGATTCACCAAAACACAAAGCCACTCCGTCGCAGTATCCACTAGCTAGCATATTAGGTTTAGGTCAAACTAATAGCAGCTCCACATTATCTGATGCACATGGCCAAGGTAACCCTACGTCGAAGTCGCTCACGATACACCCGTGATTCAAAAAGAACAAAAACACCAGATCGTCCGTTTGTTTTCATAGCGCAGTTGGGGCGTCTCGTAGCACCGCAGGGCTGGGACACCGTACACTTATTCTAATGTTAAAATTACACATCTAACACTAGATCACATTCAACATCGAGCACATATCGATAAGATTACGCGAAGTATGAGCGCATAGTGCGCGCGCTCTTAACGGCAGCAACGGTCGTGGCAAGGAACATGAATAAGAATTTGAAGTTGTTTGTAGCGGCGGGGCGCGGGGTAGGGTGGCGGGACGCGGCGACCGGTTCCCACGCGCAGCCAATCGGCGGCGGCGTGGCGTCCCGCAGCTGTGGTGGTAGCCCACAGAGCCGTCGAACCGCCGCGTCATACCTGCCTCGCTCCGGTTTGTATTTCACTCACATACTGACTATTATTTTGAATGAAACTGTCCCTGATTTCTGAGTAACCGAGTCATTAAGTTTCGATAACTCACGAAAGTCCGCGAAATAGCGGTGTTCAGTCAGTTTTTCACAAACGAGCAGCCTACCTGTTTCTTTACAACTTACAACTAATTACATACTACTCGAACGTTGGTATTTGATGTGCTGTAGACACACCACACAGTAGTATCACAGGTAATCATAACTTGGAGTGACGTCATGCCATGAAAAGAAATTCAACTTAGTACCTACCTACTTAAGTTGTCTAAATTGCTGTCTGGTGAAAAACATGTAATCAATATCACCATGCCAACCGTTGCTGTATATAAAATATCCCCACAACTCCCACCAGACCATTTTATGGACAATATTACTATTGTAGCATAGCCAGACTAATTTTATTTTTGGCATATTGGTTTATTAACTATTTTCATTGAATAGTAAAACAATAAATATTCCGATAAACTTATAATTATTATGCACAAAACCGGGCATACAATATGTAGCCACATAGAGTGTATGCTTTGTATAGGAATGCAATTCACTTTTTCATTATATGCATCTGCATAGGTAACTCTCGTTATAATACTAAATCACCACGTGGGTTCGTAACATTATACGTTGATGATGCTAGCGTGGTTCGGTTCAAGGCGAAGGGAATTTGTATGCGTAACAACGCCCGTAACCGACACTCATGTACCTGACCCGCAAACCTATGTGACATAAGTAAAATACCACCGTTTTTTCACAGTCAAAGCTTTTAATATATAGGCTTATTTTATAAGAAGAGGTGCGAGGTTGCCAGTTCGTATTTCAGAAGAAAGACAATAGGGCTGTCCCCATCACTACATGGTAAATATATATCATCATTTCGGCCGAATAAAGTCCACTGCTGGACACAGGCCACCCTCAAAGATCACCACAACGACCGTCATCGGTGCGTTGTGTGCTCATTGAGAGGTTTTGCCATAATCGCCACGCTTGGCAGGCGGGTTGGTGATCGCAGTTGAGTTGTTAATGTATTCGAAGGACGCTGCTGCCTACCCTCCGGCTAATCCCTTAGTCGCCTTTTATGACACCCACGGGATGAGATGGGCACATGGCATAATATAAATGCTCGCTGCACAATAAATTAAGTTGGACCAAATATTGTCACAGTATGTAGTTTTAGGTGCGACTGGGGTGGCCAGGGGCCGCAAACATCACTCTTTGGTTTGAAACTTACTTTTTCAGAGCATATTTATGGCACAAAATGGAGGTTAAATTTTGGTGGTAATTTACTTTTTTTTTTTTTAGAATAGAATAGAATATAACTTTATTGTACACCAAAATAATATAAAGGATTATTTACAATAGTTAGCGTGGCACAATGGGCGGTCTTATCGCTAAAAGCGATCTTTTACAGACAACCTTTGGATGGATTTAAAAGTATGGAAATAAAGAAATTCAGGTAGTCTGTGGTGTACTGAACCATGATGTAGATAATTATATCGATATATATACAAGAAAATACAGGTATTTGCATAAATAAATAGTATAACTACACCAATTTGCATATTAATACATAAATACAAATATATAATATAATATTATACATATATATTTGCTGATACAATACTGGATATTTAAGTGAACTAAAGAGATAGATAATGCTCTTTTACCATTTTTTTTAATGCTCGTAATGATTGAGCTTGTTTAATTGTATCGGGTAAGGCATTCCAAAGTTGTGCTGCTTGTACTATAAACGATTTGTCCAAAAAAAAAACTGTGGAATGCATAGGGATCTTAAGCCTCAGGTTTTCCGACTATTTTTGGCAATCAAAAGTATTTTTTCTAGTGGTCGGTTAAAAACAAGCCTTTCTTGTCTATTTAATCTTTGATATGATAACTTACTCGGTTTACACACAAGGTTTGGAAGTCCATTCGTTAAAGTTATTTAAGTATATCGAATTTTATGATGACGTGACTAGCGATTCGTTTGCGTCCTTCCTGGGGTGAACTTGATATCCTATGTCCTATTAATCTTTTTTTGCAAAACTTCGTTATGAGTCCGTTTATCCGTTTGAGCCAGATGGAGCCTCAAAAACATACAAGCTTTCACATTTATAATTAGAGTAAGATCGACTAATCCGATTCATTGTGTTAGCGAGTCTCATTTCCCATCAAAATATGGCCGTCAATTAATAGATTACTGATTAGGATGTGAAAATAAACAAGTTCCGGTGATGTAAACCACTTTTAATTTGTAATAAGTAATTAATATTGCTTAGGTAATTGAATTTAAATAAATAAAAATACACAATACACTTGCTACATAAGGCGCAATTCAAGTATCCTACACAAAAATTATACAAGACAATATAAGTTTCTATGAGTTAATAACATGTAGGTAATCTGTATCCAAGCTGTTCCTTATTCACATAGCTTGATGTCAATGTTTTTATTGTACCTTTGTGTTCAGTAGTTCATGGCTGCATTTAAGATATGGCAATGCTTTACATTATTTAAATAAATAGCGTCAACATGAGTCATCATGCCGAAGTTATGTGAATTAAAGTTAAAGTGAATAGGTACAATAAAAACTAAAACGATTTTTAATTTACGTATTTTTTTTATTTATAATACGACTGACCTGAGTAACATTGAAATTACGCAATAATAAAGATGCAGCAATTCCTCAAGGAGTTTATTAAAAACATTAAAATATTCTTCGACTACTTACCTACCAAGGAACACTAGACGTCAGATCTATTTCTTCAATTTGAAAATTCTTTCGTTATTATTTAAAGAGTTGAACAGTTAGTAAACCTTCGTATCAAAAACATAATACTATACAAGCGTGAAACAAATAATTCACTTTGATTACAAGCATATACATGAAAATAGTTTGGCACTATGTGTACATACATCAATATGAAAAAACAATAAATCGAAATACTGAGAATATAATAAGCAAACAAGAGAATTCCTTCAAAAAATAATATATCTTCACAGCGTGGTATACTTATGTATGTATAGTAAGTGGCATTACTTGACAGTTGAATAACAATATTTACAAACATTAACAACCTCTTAGATCTCACTGGAGCACTACCATGCTCGTACTATTTACAGTTCTCAGACATTAACATCTCTCAACCCACTTGAAAGCGAAACAGCCAAAAAATAATGTAGTGAAGTAATGTTATTTATACCCAAAGCACAAGCCGTAATTTAAATTAAAGATACTTTCAATCTGTTAAAGAATTTTACTGTAAACTTTAAGTACATATTTATCCATTAAACGAAAAAATTATAATGGGGTTAAGGGGTTTGATGCAATCAATACGAAAAGATTGCTCAAGAAATACCTATTTATGACCAATAAAACGTGGATCTGCCTCCTTATAACTTGTAAGTACATGACGAATGAATGAAGTATAGTGATCGGCACGGATCTTCAGAGCTCAGTGAAAGAGTGGGCATCGGTTTGCGCAGTTGTATACCTACCGCCAAATAGACCAAAAACATTACTTCTGCGCCGGTGAAAGGGTTAGCGCTCAAGATCAACGCCAGTCACTATATAACTCAGCGTGGCCATTTTTTTATGTACGTAAGTTAGGGTGAGATTAAGAAACGAGTCTAAGAGTGAACATACGCTTCCGTCTGTCAAAATTATGAGCGTCAGTAGTGCATTTTGACAGATGGAAGATAAGTTCACGCTTAGACTTGTTTCTGAATCTCACCCTTAGAGGCTACATGTGCCTCAAAAGAGAAATGATATATCCTTTTTAAATTGCTATTATTATGTTTTACTCTAAAATAACAATAATTACACGAAATTGACACAATTATACACAATTAAATAATAATAAAAATATTGATATTTATATTAATACAGAGAATATTCTACAACAAATATTCGCTATTGGTGTTTATGTATTGGTTGTACTTTCGAGTCTCACGGCTGCTTACTTATGAACTACATGATATTACCTCTCCTCCACTTTTAAAGATATCAATATATCACACAAGAATATAACAGCAACTGACAATGGCACTATATTCCCTTTAAAGAAACGACTAACTTTAGAAAACCGCGACTGACTAGATTACGGAAAGAAAAGGCCGAGAGGGTTTATATTAATTGAAATATATTTATCAGAATAGACAACATTACAATCTCCGTCTTCATAATTATACATTTATATTCGATATATAAGGCAGATAAAAATAATACTACGAATACAAAGCATAATCATCCAGTTGTGGTAACAATGTTTACCCTTAAGATATTTTGAAATGCATAATATTACGTACTTACGTGGTTCACACCACTTTACCAAGTCTTCAGTCTCACAAACGTAGAGACATATTAGACTTTACAAGACAAGGGACCAGCCCTATCACTAGAACACTGATATTAACAGAGATTGGTCGCTCAAATTCGAATTCCTACACCGTTATCACAAGACAAACCATAAATAATTCTAAGTGAGAGCACCTTATAATTGTAGAGATCATCGCATACTCCTACAGATGATGCATCACGCCATCACATGGCACATTCAGCTGTACATGAATATCATACAGTGTAACATTAATAGGTACATATTGACACAATTTACATATTACAAAATCATCAAAGTACAGGCACGTCAGCAAATATGATAAAATAATTATGTCCACGTACACGAAAAGTGATTCGCTTCGTCAATAGGACCACTAATCGTCTTAATACAGAAAAAAATAGCTGGGAACAAATTAATCGTTTTGAGTATTCATTTCTTTTATTAGAGAGCCAAATCATTGTTCGTTCGATAATGTTCCAAACGTCGTGACAGTTCTATGTTTTGAGTTTTATTATCACAATTGACTAAAAGGCAGTACACAACAAAAATAGTCGTAACGTACAAGGTACACAGTCGATTCACAAAATCGAACCTTATCACAACTCGCGACATATCACATAGTATCACTACACGTCACTTTCGCCGTCGGTGACGTGCGTGGGCTGTCCGAAGTTTCTCGTGATAGACTCGCTGACGGTACGAATGTTCGCCAGGTACCTGTGGGCGGGTTCGTCGGAGTCGTAAATTGCGCTGAGCGACTCGAGCGAGACGAGTGCCTCGGAATCGAGGAGGCGGGATGAGGCTCTTGATGACACGTCATCATCACGGTCGAAATAGCAAGAGTTGACGTCGCTGAGAGCCGCCTCGGCGTCGGTGAGGCCGGCCTCGTTAAGCATGGACACGTTCTCGAGCGCGGGGTCGTCTGTCGTGTAGCCCGTGCTCTCTGGCTGTCCACCCTCCCCGTCACCTTCACCCTCTGAACATGATGAACTCCATTCAGATTGACTCTCCCCGTAGAGACCCATTTCTCTATGATTAGAAGTGGTCACCTAGAAGTGAAAGTGAAAATGTTGCATTGGCTTGAAGTTTTTATTCTGTCTTATAAAATGCAATTGTTGCCTTCGTTAATATTGAGGGAAGTCATACGTTTTAAAGCAAACTCACCCGGTTATGTTGACTTCATCAGTGTTACGGGAAGTCATACGTTTTAAGTAAACTCACCCGGTTATGTAGTCTCTCCTGGACCTCTTTCTCTCTCTCCTTCTCCCTGACAATAATAGAGTCCGGCTTCCTTTCGCACGGTGGACTACAAATACAAAACAATTACATGTTAATGTAAGATCATTTTGATCCGTAACTTAAATGCGACTGAGGTACCGTACTGAAGCTTTCCTAGCTAGCAGTAAACACCTATTTTCTAATGAAATCATAATGCGCCTTACGATTATCTAGCAGAAAGCAGGAAAGCGGTCAAAATCCCAGTCAGTTATTACGATAGAACCTATTGAAATTTTTTGTAAGAGTATTTCAATATTGACGGCACGGTAGGCGCAGTGGCTAAGCAATTGGCTTTCTGCGCTACGTGTCGCGGATTCGATCCCGGACGAAACAAATATTTGTATGATCTACAGATACTTTTTTTCTTCGGGTCTGGGTGTATGTGCATGTGAGATGTATGTTTGTAAACTGCACCCACGATACAGGAGATATACTAGCAAAAAGAAAAAAAGTCGGATATGATATGTAACATCTGACGTCTCACCTTGCTAATAAGCAACATTACTAAAAGATCGAAATTCAGAGTCATTCAGAATACAAACAAATGTATGAATGGCACCAAAACCCAGCACATCACTGCGCATGCGCTAAATCGGGCGCTGCCACATGAAATAATAATGGGAATTAAAACTTTTTGGTATTGCTATAAAAATCGAGCGCTCCGCATATGAGTTCCATTAGAAAAAGTAATTGATGGAATCTTCTTTGTGATATTAACTTCTTGGATTTGCCCCGTATAGTATATAGAGAGAAAGTGTTATAATTTGATTCTATTTTTAAACCTTCCCCGGCTTCCTGTCACACTCTTTTTTTTCACGTTATCACATATTGCAGGAAAGCGAGAGGATAGATGTTATACATAAAACATTGTAGTGACCATCATCGATCGTAACATTTAGGTGCCGTTACGCATTGTTTAGTGTCTTTTGGTTCAAAGTGACCGGTTTCTGTCACATAGTCACCTGTGGCGGTGGCGCGGCTCGGGCTCGGGCAGCTGCACCACGACGTCGCCGGGCAGCACGCCGGGGAACTCCGCGCGCGCCGGGCTGGCCGCGTCGTGGCGCGCCACCTGCGTGATGGCCGCCAGCCCCACCGCGTGCAGGGGGCTGCTGTTGTTGTTGTTGCCGTTGCGCATCGGGTCGAGAGACGGATTTGCGCCCCTGTGGAGATGCATTTAAATGTTTCGCCAGACGGGAGCGATAAAGCCCTGATACAGAAAAATACGATACCGATCGACACGAGTAGTCTAACTCAACATTCTGACAAACAATAGGTATAACTTTAAGATCGACAGGCGTTTCATATGTAAGTAAGATGTCGCAGTTCATACAGGTTACAAATAATATAAGAACAAATTTTAAGCGGAGACGGACGTAAAATAGGCATGCATATGAGGCATTTAAGAGAAATCTAGAAGTCTACATGCATCGATTGTATTTGGAAAACGTTTACTACTAAATTGATGAATCATGATCTACTTATTCAAACTTAATCCTCACCTTAGTTCAAGTTTCAGCTCCTTCCGTTCCGTCTTAGGTGGATTGATCTTGATTAGATTCTTGTCATCCAACATTCGTTGGATTTCCCGCTCGAAGGGCGGCACGCACGCTACGTCCGACGGACTCCGCTTCGTGAACGGTTCCCGGCTGTCATGGTTTAAATGCTTTAAATTCGTCGGTCGACTGCCTGAACTTGAAAAAGAATCCGCTCGTTGCCCAAGTCGGTTCGCTACGTCCTTCTTATCAGTCTGACAGCAGCCGTCGCGTTTCGCTGATGCTTGGAGCATGTTAATGATACTTCTCTGCAGCTTTTCTTCCTCTTTCTGGAAGTCAATACTGCCGTCGAGGAACTTTTCCTCAAGTGGCGGTTTCCTCGCGATCTTATGCTTCGCATACAAATCATTGACGTGGTTCACGATCGGCTTGCCGGGTCGGATAGGGTAGTCGTACGCGGGGCTGGGATTGGCGCGCTGCGGCCGCGACGGTGGGATCCACTGGGCAGGCCGCGGTGGGGACGGAGACGCGTCTGTCGTGCGCGAATAGCTCTCGTCAGATGAGCTGAGGCTGGGCGAGCGTGTCAGCGAGCTGAGCTCATCGGCTGACGAATGCACGCGCGGGCTGCGCGCCAATGGGAGGCTCTCGCTGGATCGTGGACGGGGCAGGCGGGCCGGCGCGCGGCGCTTGTGCGGCCCGGCGGGGCGGGGATCCTGCGGCCCGGCGGGGCGGGGCTCCTGCGGCCCGGCAGGGCGCGGCTCCTGCAGGCCGGGGCGCGACTCCTGCGGCCGCGGCCACGGAGCCACCAGAGCCCGCGGCGGCGGCCAGCGCGGTGCGCCTATCACGCCATGCGGCGGTGGAGGCGGCGGAGTATCGTCACTCTCCTTATTCCGACGTCCTTTGCTACCTTTGTTATTGCCATTGCTCTGGTGCCCATTAGAGGGCAGAAGCGGCTCGTTCTCGCCGGCAACTGACGACTCCCTCAAAGGTGGCAATCTTGAAGGCTGTGCGGCCGCTCTTCTTGCGGAGTTCTGCAGCATGGCGAGCGGCGTAGCGACTCCACCGTACGCGGTGGGTGGATTGGGCGTCGGTCCATTAGATGAGCTTTGCACTGTTCCGTTAGCGGGCGCTCTATCTGTAAGAAAGTAGGTTGTCATCTCGCCTTTTCCTTTAACTTTCACTTTTCCTCTACACACGAACTGGTACGGCATGTCCTTCAACACTTGGTACACCTCCTCGGTAACTTGCGTATGGTTTGGCAGCCCCGTGGAGTCCATACGAGAGGCTACGTTGACTGTATTTCCCCAGATGTCGTATTGTGGTTTTCGCGCACCAATCACGCCAGCAACCACAGGACCAACGTTTATACCTAAGAGAAAATAATTAAATTAATGAGTAGCATCCTAGTACCCGTTATAAGGTTTAGTGTTCAATATCTAGACAATTGACGTTGCTGTACACTACAGCGACTCACCGACACGCAGCATGAAGTTGTTATAAGAGTTATCGTTGATATCCTTCAGCTTGTCTCTCATAGCGAACACGAACTCCACTAGAGTCGCCATGTGTTTACGGGCACTCGCCTCGTCAGTCATCTTCCTGTCGGGTATTAAACCGACAGCTGCCATGTAGGTCGAACCAACTGTTTTAATTTTGTCTATTGCACCGAAACGATCTTCACCCAAAAGCTGAAAGAGTAGACAAATCTCTAGGTTTATTTCCCAAGTAAAAAATATTTTAAATAAATTTACCTTGAGCACATTGTTTGCTCCCTGTTTCAACATAGGCGTCTATAGCAATTCTGAATCCTAACATAAAATGGGAGATTCCAAATACATATACAAATGTTTTTTTCTATGACGCTGAATAGAACTTTGATGTGAATGTTGTGACGAATTGAGCTTTTGGTATTATTCCATATAGTTCAAACATTGCCAAAACGTTAGTATAAATTGGCACGAGTTGCTGGATTCGACTGACTGATCCATTAACTGCGTCTTAGAATTTCACTCTGCCCTTAGAATATATTTCAAAGTTACCCCATTTACCCAGGAAATATAAAAAATAATCACCTCATCAAAATCCGCGATGATCTCATTAAGCAGCCGCAGACACTCCATGCCCTGGTTGTTGCCGTCTAACTCCATGTAGAACTCGTGGTAGTTGGTGATGGAGGCGAACACCACGCCCACGCGCTGGTACGACTGGTGGTACAGGTCCTGACAACCGCGCCTCTTGATCAGCGGAGACAGCGAGAGACAGCGGAGCGACAGCGTGCAAGCCATGCAGACACGTCAGTGTGGGGACAGTGACAGTAGGAACGGGGTTTCGTAATCTCTAGATATTTGGCATAAATGTTGATAATATTTGCTCTTCCTGTTAGTTTTCTTTTTTTATTGAACTGCACTGAACTATTAATTATTGTAATATTATGCGTTTTTGTTGACTGTTAGAATGTTATCTAGTTTAATAAAAGTGTCGTGGATATTAAGAACAAAAATCCATGTTACAAATAACAACACAAAATGGGGTCTCGGTCAATAACTCGGATCTAAAAGTTGTGACCCGCTGTGACGTCATCCAAAGATTTAAAACAAATTTTACTCGAGAAAGTACATATATAATTGTAAGAGAAGTCTGTCACTAGACCCCGTACGTGCATGTGCGACACAAACATAAGCAATGTGAATATGAATGAACACCAAAACCATGAATGAATGGAGATTAGTGAGACTGAATGATTTTTGAGAAAGACTGAACATTTTCGAGGAGCCAGAGTAACATTTTTATGAATATCATGCATTTTTAATAGTATGAGTACGCCCACAATAACATCAATGTAGTTAGCCGACCGACTGTGAACGATGCCGCGTCGACGTGACTGTTGAGTGTCTATTTTCATATATTTTTGTACATCGCGTTGCAGACAACAATAAACCGTTGCATTAATATGCGGTAAAAACAAATCAAATCAAATCCGCTAGGCATCGGCCTGCCAACTGAAACTTTCTTTTCCTTTGCAAAATCTAACAATTTGGTTCACAGCACTACTGTCATATAAGTTTGTACAAGATTTATGCACAATTTATAAGTGATGAATCAAGTCTATTATTCATAGAGAACCCACCCCTAGTACAGCGTATTTAGAAAAGTTAGACCCCTCTAACATAAGACTAATATCCAAATTGATAGATATAATTGATTAATATGATTGAAAATTTATGGAAATAAACTATAATAATACACCATATAAACTTTTTTTTTATTTAAAAAACACTGGTACCTTTTAGCACTAACTTCGTATTATCTCATTAAATCCTCATCGACTTCCTCAGACCTGGGGAGGGCGTGCCGGTCTATTGCCGGTTAAAACTCTACTACAGTGAACCTTCTACTTACGAATGCTTGGCGGCCCCCGGCTGGCAGGATGCGTCACTTAGTCTGACGAGCCCCGTCTCAGTGCGACCTAGCCAGCCACACATTCTTTGAGAGCGCATAACAAAACGCATCGCACTTTCTGGTCGAGCGGCGGACTGTCCCTGTCCCAAGTTCATCAGGCAGACCGGAGATCAGTCAGCGCCCTTCGACGGCCCGTGTGTTTTTGCAGAAGGGAAGAGAGTGTGGTCTACCACGTCCTAGCAGGAGGAGACGTAACATCCCAAAAGTTCTCGCTCCATACGACGGACTGAACCACGCTTGGAAGCGAGATGTCACCATCTTAAGACTGCCGCGATGACGCCACGGCACCGCGTCGCCCAAGCTGGTCACTCTTCAAACTTTTGCTGCGCCGTGTCTTCCGGGCAGTCTCTGCAGTGATAACAACCTGGAGTCTCTTCCCGACCTATGCGACATAGATACTTCCCGAAACGCACATGTCCCGAAGAACACTGCGTTAGCCAGAAGGTGAGGGCGCCATTCATCCGATCCAGGCACTGCTCCATGACGGACGTTATCGCAGCGTACTCGGTACTGGGTTGCAAAAATGTTTCCTTCCATTCCGCCATCAGGATCCGCCTAAGTTCGGACACCATTGCACCTTGATCTCTTGCGGCGATGGCCGATTGCCCCGATATAGCGCCTTCTTGCGCCACTGATATAGCGACGCGAGGGCTTTCGATTCCAGATCCCAGGGCGATAATCCGGCAAAGAGGCTCTCCACCTCACAGGAGACCGTACGGTATCCCCTAATCACCCTGATTCATATCATGACTCTGAATCTGAACAACGTTTGTTCTACAACAATTTTATTCATAATTCTCTCTTTTATTTTTCATACAAAAATATGGTATAAACAGAGTATTAATATATTTTTGTTTGAATATTCTGAGAACGAGCGTTTTTTTTTTCGTACAGTATGATAAATGATAATACAAAGTTAGTGCTGAGGGGTTTCTATCAGTTTATTCAATTTTACCTACATATATAGTATGTCAAAAACAAACGGCGCTCCTCTTACTTAGTTGATCCTATTACTTGGTTGTAACTATATCATTAATAAAATATTAAGTATTAAATATAAAAAATAAGCGTACAATAATTCAATGACCCAGACAATTTTAAGTTTTTAAAACACTCAAATATCGTACTTAAGTTCTTCATTTTTTTTCTTCATTTCTGTCGAATAAAGTCCACTGCTGGACACAGGCCTCCCTCGAAGATCACCACAACGACCGATATCGGTGTGCTGTGTGCTCATCGGGGGTTTTGCCATAATCGCCACGCTTGGCAGGCGGGTTGGCGATCGCAGTTGAGTTGTTAATGTATTCGAAGGACGCTGCTGCCCACCCTCCGCCTAATCACTTTACTTAAGTTCAAAGGTACAATACCTTTTAAAAACTTTATTTGTTGATTTATTACAACATTGCTTTTTTTACTTAACATTATAATTTGCTTTTACTTTGTTGTTCATACTTTATTGTGCTGTTCTAAGATTGAAAAACAAAATTGTTTGGGTAGGATTCTCTTTCGTGTTAACTAGAGATGTTCATTACCGGTAAGCGGTACGCCGTTCGTTACTTAACATATTGCGTACATGTCTTATGACAATACTGAATCACATTAATTATGAAGTTGAAATCTTGTAAGCGTCAAAAAGCTTCGTCTATACTTACCATGTTCGTTCTGAACTGATTGTCCAAGAAATGCGTCGCTACGTGTGCTGGTAGGAGGTTGAAGAGAATTCTTCTGTTCGATGCCTGGCATTAATAGTTTTACATTAATTACGCAAAATATTGATTTGAAGAGTCTATACTGATAGGTACCTCATCAGACATCATCACAACAAACGTCCACAAGGGAACCTGCGCCTCCCCGTGATCACTACAATGAGCGGTCATAGGGACTTGGTAGGCGGATTAGTGATCCTATTAACTACGTATACGTGCTCTCTTCCCGGGGGTCACTCGGTATGAGCATACAGATTCCCCAATCTACGCGCTCGCCACCCCCGAGGCCCCACCATATAACGACGACGGGCGTGTTGGGCATGGTTGCCAGAGCGGTTGTTACCCCGGCACCGAATCCTCTTTCTCCGAGCTAGATCGGCCTCTCCCCTCATGTTCTTCTACCAACGTAACATGTAAATAGCTTACATGCTTAACATGGTCCCAATGAACGCTACAGTGACGGGTCCATAGGTGCCATAGTGTTAATTACCACACCCGACAGGCAGGTTGGTTAGTATCGTTTTAAAAAAAAAAACAAACAAAGTATCTATGTTGATTTTAGCACACCAAATTGTTGCCGTGTTTTTCTTTACAGACCATTAGCTGCATTTTACGACGTGTGGAGGGGTGCCCTGTTCTTTGCTCCGGCATAAGTATGCATGCGGTCCAGTTATGCAAGCCCAAAACAATTGACTCACGAGCGAGAGTATCAGTTAGTGCACCCTCCGAAGTAGCGGGCCCCGTTAACGGGTGGTGGTTAACACGTCAATCGCTGGAGACCGAGTGGTTGACCGCGGCAGGACACAATAAGACTTTCAGTGAAAAAGTGAGACAAATTATCCTGCTTGAAATGTTAAACAGTAAAATCAATCGACTTCCACAAAGCATTACACCGAAGTCTTTAAGGTAGATTTTGTTAATTGAACGTTTTTTAATACGAGACATTAATAAAATCTGTTTAATATTGTTTTATTCATATAACGAAAACTAAAATACAATCAATTCGATTAGAAGTGGTGCGGATTCTTTTTAAGTAGATTACAGCTCCAAACTAGTTGACCAGGTATTTAAGACGTGAAAAATATCTACCATAATTAGCAGAAAACCAAGTGTAAGCTATGTAAGGATCATTATTTATGTAGCTACACTGACCTGTAGAGCGTCCATATCCCTCTTCTCGTCCCTAGCCTGTGCTTGCCACAGGAAGTCGAGCCTGGCCGTCCACTCCGTCTGTCGCGCATGCAGCATCACCGCTAGAGCTAGAGCCACGGTCCATGCACTGGCCACGTATGCTGAACTCACAGAACCTGCACTGAAAGTATTAATTACGATTTCAGTATAGTTATCAGACAACAGAGAATACTGATTGGAAAGGTAAGACGGGTAAATCACGTTAAAGTTCTGTTAAGCGCAAGAGAACCGATATGTACCTAGAATGTTTCGTGAGGTACCACCTGTTTGGAATCCAGTCATTAAAATTAAAGTCCCAAACAACATACCGCACTAAGAAACATCAAGACACTGTGAGTGATTACTGTGTGCATCGAAACTAATTTCCTGATTAAAATTGTCATCATCATCATCATCATATCGGCCATTTATAGTCCACTGCTGAACAAAGGCCTCCCCCATAGATTTTCACAACTGTGTCATCATTTTGGGGGGTATTTGCCAATACTCACCACGCTTGGCAGGCGGGTTGGTGAGCGCAGTATGGCTACCGTTTCACAGAAGGGACGCTGCTGCCCATCCCTCTGGTTTAGATTCCCTTAGTCGCCTTTTACGACATCCACGGGAGGAGATGGAGTGGTGCTATATTCTTAATCCGGACGGACAAATTGTACGGTAGATAAAATAAAATAACTTTTTAAAATCTGTAACGACGCCTGTAACCTTAGTCATCCTGCGACTACGAATGCTGCAAAGTATTCGAAACGTCAGGAAAAACAAAAATCTAACATATACGCGATAGAATCCGTTTAAAAGTGTTTTATTATAATGTTTTATAATCGCGAAAACGCCATTACTACATCCAAATACAGATAAATATATAAGTGACATTCAAAGGTTTTGATCAAACATTTGTGCATACGACTACAAATAATTACTGATAAATGATTGTATGTCTACTAATAGAACGAGGCTGTTTTCGGTAAAGTTGTCGTGTGTTGTTACATGCCCATGCAATACTTCGTATTGTTTTACGTTTTCTTTTTTTTCAACAACTGTTGGTGTTCTAGTGGTATTTTTTGATTAAAGGTCTCTTCTTATTATCGGTAGACGAGACAGTCTATGGTATTATTATGTCGATCTCGATTATTTTGACCAACACTACTTTAGACAGGCTAGACGTAAACTATCTCATCTAATCCTAACTGGATTATACAGATCATATTATTCTATATTCAATTACTAAGTCGAACAGGTTTTAATCCTCTTTGAACATATAGGTGTTCTATTGTCAAGGGATTAGTCTTTGGAGTAAGTTAATTAGGCTGAAACTAACTAACGTAGTTTTGAAGGATATTTGCACCTAATACCAAGTTTTAAGAAGGGTTTATGATCGTTTGAGGGTGGTGCAAACATTTTTAGAATAAGTCCAATAGTGTCAAAGATAATGTAAACAAAGAAATTAACATTCTCGTGTACAGTTTACAGATATAAATCACACGGGTGGATCCAGGGCTCAGGGGGCCATGGTCCTTCCCAAAACTGTTGCCTGGTAGCAACAATGATCTCTGAAAATCTTGACATGAGACGTGAGGGCGCACACGTAACAGGTTGTGGGCTGAGTAGGGTGCAGTCTGTCACAGAGATGTCTGGCCTGTGTCCGACCGTCAGTCCGGAAGTACGTGGTGGTGCGTAGGCGAGCCAAATACAGTATATCATTATATATACAGTAGTTATATATAGATACAGAATTCTTGTTATTTAACTTTATTATAGATAATATTATCAATGAAAGCAATTATACCAAACAGTTTACTTACGCCCAGCGAAGCCGGCAGCTAAATGCTAGTATTTAATTATAATACATAATCAAATCAGTCTGAACTAAATTACTCACTCAATCATAAGGTCGTAACAATCGAAGAGCGCCTTATGGAAGCCAAGTATGACGCCCATGTATCCTGCCGTCATGACAGATAACAGGATGCCTTTCACGAGTATGGGTAGCCTTAGGAACACGGCGACCACCAGCATGCTGAGGCAGCAACCCAGCGTGATGTATAAGGGGACCGGACAGGCGAGATGCTCGGTGCGGCTGGACCATAGCTTAGTGGCGACATCGTCTCTCATTGTTATGACCTCATCTATTGTTGTTGTGTTACTAGTCAGATTCCTACATAACTCTATATGTTCGCATGTCACCTGCGGAAATAAACATATCAATCAAGTGAAAAAGAAACAAACAAGGGTTGTTAACAACGATTCTACAACCGATGGTACAATTTTATTTTGCTTACTGGCCGACTTGTTCAATTACAATAGATAATGTATTAATATTAAAAGTTGTTTCACATCGATAATAGAACTCTGTTAGACCCTCCTCGTCCCGTTGCTATAGCCGGCCTGTGCCGGGCCAGTAGCTTTATATATTTCCCTAAATCATCACTCTCGACTTTTTTTGTGTTAAAGACATAAGGAATGGCCTCCACATTCAGTAAGGGAGCTACTACTTTCATGACTTGTCGACGAGAAGTAAAAAATCTATTAGTCGTTATTTTGGTTGCCCGATATCAAGACCAACTAATTGATGTAGTTATGAATAAATCGATACGACGATTCTTACCACATTGACTTGTCCGACAGCATAACCGAGAACAATAGTGAACGTAGTAATGGCATTCCTCAATGTGAAAGGTCTGGACACATCGCATGGTATGAGCCTGAGTCTCGCCGCCAATGTCAGGGCTAGCACTGCCGCCGACCATGTGAAAGCCGTGACGAACAGAATAAGGAGTATGTAGGTCTGTGGTAAGATGGATGCTTGAAGTGCGCCTGCTGCGACCAATGCACAGAGTGCTGCACTCAGCGAGCCCGCCCAGCCACCATCTGCTGATGCGCGGTACTGAAATGACATAGTAAAAATACGTTTCAATAGTTCTCTTTATTTTTAAATATGACTGTATTGACCCTACAAAGAATTTTCCACTCTATTAATTCCATGAATGGCGTCAAAAGCTGCTTAGATTCAATTTATATTGTGCAGTCGCAGCTCCTGCTTCTTAATTTATGGCACTCAAAAGCAGGCCCGAGAGAGTTATGCGGCTAGGCCCTGTGCGGCTTAGTTAGCCGCATTACTCCCGGGCCGGAGCACGTCAGATTAAGTGGCGGGCCGAGTCCGGCCGGGAGCACGGGGAATGCACAACCGACTCCTGCACCACAAGGAATAGGTAGACCGAAGAGATACCGTTCGGTTTTAGCCGGTAAGCGTCCCGAAGCACATCCACCTTCCCCAAGGTGGAGGTATATATAAATACAAAAGTAAAATTGAGCGCGTGCAACTCAGTACTCGTGGCAGAAGTGGAACTCCAAACCGAATATATGCATGCGTCCACACACAACATTATTACACTTGAAACGTGGCAAAGTTGACCTCAAAATTTTATGTGTGGCAGTGGCATCGACGCACTTAGAATTGAAGCTCTCCAAATGATATTATAGAAGTCCGTCCGTCTTTATATATACTGAAGAAGGAACACTACATTGATGCATTATATCAAGAGGACGGGAAGCATCGTCCTCCTGTGTGCTTATAACTGCTATCACCAAACCACCTTTTTTATTGATTGGGTGGAAATACACCATGTACTTCCTCCACGAGGGGCATGCCGGAGTCGGCTCCTACCGGTCAGAAACCACCGGAGTGGTCACCTTCGGCACCGAAGGGAGGCTCCAGGTACTCGAATAATCTCCATCTAACGCCACCCATCGGTGCCATACCTTTAGGTACATCTCGGAGTGGATGTCTCTAAAGTGGTTACTTCCTCTAGCGGAGGATCCCTCCTCTGCCGACTGTGAAGAGGCTACAAGGCACCTCTCGGGGGATCACCAATCCACCTGCACAACCTTTTCCAATCATTGGGATGCCCATGTTTAGTAGTGGAAGTTTAAGGGTTCATATCATATCAGTCATAGAACACTGCTGAACAAAGGCCCCCATAGTTTTGCACAATCGTGTTATTGTTTATCTTAGGGGATGCAATCGTTGTTGTTTTTTTGTTTGATATTGCAATTGTTTTAGTTCGCATAGATCTCTGCTACAGGAACAATTTACATCAAGAAGTTTTGTCTTCTGATGCAGTGACGAAATATGTGATTTCAGGACTTTCAAAAAATCATTTCCAGCTAAATGTGTGTATACATTTATTTAAATACTTGACAGTTATTCAGCAGCGAACCGCTGATTCTCAAGAAAAAACAGGCATAAATCCAATATAAAAAAACGAAGACCTCGCTCCATAATGCTCATACGGCTCAAACGATTCTGCAACCCAATTTAATTTTTAATTTACACCATCTATATCACTCACAATCAGAAGTGGGATTTCAGGGGATATATTGTTTTATTAAGGCCTCACAATATTACTTGGTTGAATGGAACAAATGAATAAAAATGAAGAGACAGTTCTATAATGTCACCTGAGCTTCCTTATCGGCATCCTTGAAGCACAAGGTGAGCAGATGTACATGCGTGGCCTTCTCACGGTGCACGGAGCGCGCGTCGATGGCCTGCGCCAAGTACTTGTTGACGCGGTTCGTGGGCTGGTGGTACACAGACGAGTGGCGCTTTTTCAACGGGCGCTTAAACTTCTCCGTCACTTTGTTCTGTGGAAACCCACACACAATGTCAACACAACGACTTAATAAGCAGAACTTTATGTGACTACTAACCACCGATTTGTACAACGATTATAATGGAACACACATCAGGTACATCGATAAGGTACACTTAGCCACGAGGGTATGCCGGCCGAAGGTAGGGTACACATGAGGGTCATGCCGACTCCATGCCACAATTTGGAATTTAGAACTGACCTTAAAATACAAAGTTCCGGAATCCAAAGCAGCATCACGTTATTAGAAAAGTAATGAAATGAAGTATAACCAAATATAGACATCGACAAATACTTTTAGATTGGCAAGATATTGAAGTATAATTTTATGAAGGTAACTCAGACATTGCATTGAAATTGACTTTAAGACAGATCGACTAGTAGTAGTATTGAGACTTAAAGCTAAATAATTTCGTGTCTGATTATTTCTTATGATAAAATGAAGTATGATTTAGATAGTAGAAAAATATAAATAGAATATAATATAATATATAGAAGTAGAAATAATCAAGCACCAAACAAAATAAAGTCTAAATAGGTAATAACAATAGTTGAAGTGAGAGCATGCAAGTTAGTCGACAGTCGGAGCTCATGCCATGCTCTAGTGCTCGAGGTGACTACCGGGGTAGCGAGTGAAACACAGTTCGGTGCATCCGGCTTTATTGACGAACATTCTATAAAATAATATAAAGTTCATAAATAGTTGACAATTTTGAAGTAAGATAGAGCGATGGTGAGTGGTTTTGTGTGTTCACGTCGATATTAGTCGTCCCCTTTCCATGTAATTTGTTCACAGTGAATAGAAATAGAATAGCAAACGTATTCGACTGGTGCGACCCACAGATATTGCTTGTGGTGAATTGCGTACCTACAGTCAAAGGGAATTTTAACGTGTCGCCCGGTATATGGTGGAAAACAATAATACACATGAACAATATTTTGTCTGCGCTTACTGTTTCAGCGGGCATTTGTTGTGGAACTAATGTCCAAGGTCGGAATATCTGAAAATAATGAGCAGTCTCATGTTAGTCGCTGGTGTATTTCAGCCATCCACACAAAGTTCAGTTTTGATCAAAAAGTTAAATGATAGTTATTGGAAATCTATGAAGGACAAGTAAAAAAGTAGACTATTACGGATGTTGGTTAGCTTAAATTTCATAAAAATAATAACAATGAGTGAAGGCATGAATAAACCAGCAACTAAATGAAGATTCGAGAAAAATTGGGAAAGTCGGAAGAAATGAATTTGTGCTAAGAGTAGGTAATACACGTGTAAGATTCTATATTTAGCTTTCAACATGTGTTCGGGGACTAATACCTAATTAAATACTGTGGCTGTGTAACTCGTGGTCATAAACATAACAATGAAGTTGGGCAGAAAACTTAAATCGTGGTGCGAAGCGTTTTAAACATTCTCGAAGTACCTCACAAAATTATTTCTGTAGCACTCAAGAAAAAGCTTCGGTGCACATCTTGAAATGTAATAAAAGCAGCATAGATTTAGTTTGAAAACCACCACTCAAACCAAACTAACTACTAGGAAATCATTAAGCGAGGTTATCATTCGACACACAGTATACGTACGAAACGCATCGCCATCGCGACATCGATGCGTCTCGCGTATCATTCATCATATCTGAAGCGTGAAATCTCATAACCGCGGGAGACATAGCGATATGGTTTGATTTAATACTCCTAAACTAGACCTAAGACAAGAACCATATACTAAATCATCCCTAGAATGCAAGTGTAGAACGAACGCACTCCGCAACATGATATTGCTTTCAAATGTACCCGCCCACAGAAATATATCAATATAGAACGGAAAAGTGGGCGGACGCGCCAATACTAGGACACTATTATTATAGTACTTACATTTGAATCGCTTACTTAGTAAGCTCTGATTTGATACCACTTTGAGCTATTATCAACTATTGAATCGAAATCTGTAAAGCGAATAAAAAAATTGAGGCATTTCTTATCACTCTGGAGTATTTATTTACAGTAAAAATAACATTACAAAAATATAAGTGCTAAAATTCATCGCGGTCAGTCATTGTTTATCGGGGGCGGGGCCACATTTTCACAGCCATTGCACTAGTGATTTACTAAATCGATAATATAGTCGATGTTTTCGAAAGGTAACATTTAAAACTTTAAATATGAAACATTTAGTGCTACTTTACAAGTTTTAATTTTAATAATACAGATATTTAAGCAAAATAATAGTTTTTATTTATGTATTTGCCAGCAAAGCAAATTCCTAGGTGATTATGAGCTAAACATTTTAGTTGAATGATAGAAGAATATTTTACATTATATTTCGACGGCACGTTTGGTGCAGTGGTTGATACAGTCGGCTGCTACGCTCCGGGTCGCAGGTTCAATTCCCGCACGGAACAAATATTTGTATGATCTGCAGGTAGTTGTTCCAGGTCTGGGTGTATTGTGTGTGAAATTCATGTCTGTAAACGCTCCCACGACACAGGAGAAATCCTAGTGTGGGGTAAACGTTAAAAAAATGACTTCCAAAATAGCCGGTTCTGAAAGAGACTTGGATAGATACAAAGGGGAAAAAGAGGGCACGTTATTAAAAAAGAATGCCCGGCTTATTTTATAACGGATGATTTCGACGACATGGAATAAATTAGCATCATCACAAAATCTATAATTTTTCGTTTTAATTAAGTATTCTACCGTTGTCTTAGCTTAAAGTTAATCATCCGCTCAAACTTTACTATGCATCGTGACGATTAATTCACGTCAAGAGTTAACTGCCGATAGTCGATCGATAACTCTGACAAACCGTCGATGTCGCCTCACTTAATGACGTTAGTGTGGTTTGACAAAAAGTCAGCACGCTCGAAACGTAAGTAATCAGTGATTACAACCGTTCTATCTATATTGATATATTTCTATGTAGGTACCCGACACATATGACGGCGAGCGTACGTTTACTACGAATACGCACTATGCAAAATCATCTGTGCCATTAGTTCAAACGTTCGGCGGATCGCGGAAATCAATACCAAGTTCCCATTATAGTAAAATAGCACAGATCAAACAAAAGGTGCGTAATGGCGTATGCATAATATTAACATGTGCGGGGGTGTCGTCGACGGCGTGCGTGCGGAGGGCGTGGTGCTGCATGACGGCGTCGAAGGTGTGGTGGTGCGGGGCGGGCGGGGCCAGTCTCACGTCGTCGGGGCGCAGCGCCGCCAGCTGCCGCGCCTCCGCCGAGCCCGGCTCCGCGTGCAGCGCGCGCCGCAGGTCCAGCACCTGCCGACACAGGCTAGCACTCACGGCCCACACGTAACACGTAGCAGGAAGCATCAGCCCACTGATCAACTTCATTACACGCGCGCGCAATAAGGACGATGGCCGCGAATTTAATTACAATCTGGATGGTTTAAAATTCGATATTCGCCTGCCTTCGTCCCTCGCGCTTTACAAATGCCTCAAAGTTTACAGTGAAACAAATTTTATTATATTTCTAACTACATGATATCCACTGACAACATTTAGGACGATGGTGACCACCGATATTTTTGATATTCACACATCCAGAGCTTTATAAAAATATAACAACGGTACTAAATCAAATGTAAGAAAAGAGAACTTACCTTTTAAAGTCGTGAGTAGGCCACTGATACATAAAAATATATCACTCGAGACAAACATTCTGAAGAGCGAGATAAAGCCGTGGACATCAAACTCGTATTATTTTGCTATGTCCAAATAGGTGCAAAATTTACGCAAAAAAGTAAAAGTGCAAACAGCAAGATTTTAACATTTTGATGTAATGAATAAACAGTTGGAAAAGTCCTTCTCGAATCCTGATAAATACAAAAACCGATGGCGCCCTTAGTGCCTTCTTGTCATATTCACGTGTTAATATCTAAGGGGGCGCAAACGATTTCCGCCGTTAGTTACTCAAGAGGAACTGTTCCGTCAAATATTTTTGTTCGGTCTCCAGTTTGTCATACGTTATGTAGGTACCTTCCTAGCGGCATTGGCCTTGAGCTCCTGAGGGGAGGCGGCCATGTTTGAAAAAGGGACGTCGACATTGAACTTGATAGAGTGTAGAAGCTGCACCACTACGTTTGACACGTTCTTGAAGGAGAGCTTCCGACGCGATGCGGAGCCGAGGCCCACGCCTGCTGACAGACACATCTGCAAATATTACGCACAACTGTATTGAGCCCTGTTAAAACATGCAGAAAAAAGTTAGAGGAGAGCCGTTAGATCACTCTGTTTGCTTTTCACTATTATAAACAATCCTTGTGCTCCTAATTATCTTAAAATTTTCTTTCAACTTTTAGGTGGCTCTCACAGTCATGACCTTCGGGCTTCTGAAAATTTAATTCTTAACATTCCATCCCACCATACAGGGTTTATGTCCAAATCCTTCGCTGTTTCAACAATAAAACTCTGGAATGCGCTTCCTCTTGATATAAAGAAAGCTCCAAATAAATTCGCGTTTAAACGTAAAGTGCGTACTTCCTGAAATTGTTACAATCCTAATCAGTTTTGTCTTCGTCATTAGAGTTAATATTTATATCAGATATTTTTATGTATTCTATTTAACTATTTATAATTATGTAATATAATATAGTATCTATTTTTATATTATGTATGTATTCCTATTTTTAATTCAGTCTTTTTTAACATTAGATATAGCTTTGCTTTTATACTTCTTTCGAAGTGCTTTGTTTAACCCAAAGGTTGACTGGTAGAGAATGCCTCATGGCATTAAGTCCGCCTTATGTATACTCAATGTACATAAAAGTTTAAATAAATAAATAAAAAAGTAAAAACGGCTTATTGCATCAGGCCGGCTTGCCAGACACCACCGCAGGACTAGTCCTGGGTAGCATTACAATTGTTATGGGCAGGCATTTTGTATAAAAAAGACATTGGAATAAAGTTTGATAAGATCATAAAAGGAATCGACGACAAATATGTATTGTGTAGATACATAGCCTTGTTATTAGATAAAAAATGGTACTGTTAGAAATAGGCATTAATATTAAAAGCCATTCCCTAATATATCCCGCAATACAACTCATAACAACAAATCTCATTTCGCCAATTGGTCAAACTAATCTCCTGAAAAATTAATCAAATAAATGGCAAAACTGTCCCTTATGGATTTCCGGGAAGCTTGTTAAGGATTAATTTTATAAAGGTTTGGACCTACTTTTCTCCGTCGTGGCGGTGGAATGATGAAGTAGGTCTGCACGGAGTGGTCCCGGAGGTACGCATTACGACTGCCACCGTGACCCGGCTCTACCTCGTAAGCCCCGCCAAGGCACTCGAGCGTCGCTTGCGTTATGTGCACACGCCTGGAGGGGAATTGGGTTATTGTACGATTCGTTCGTGTTGAAGAAATATCTGCAAGAATAACTTGAAGTTGTTTTCTATTAAATAGTATGCTTAGAAAATCTTTTCAGACATGTTAGAGCGCGTTTGCTCAAGCGAAATTGCAACATTCCTAAGTATTTTCACCTATGCGCTTTATTGTGTATGACTAAGCCCTGACAGCACAATGTATCAACAACGCCAAACTTCATGGCCGCTATTAACACGAGCCGACAGGCACTCCCACGCCTTAGCTCGTAAACATGCACTAGCAGTGCCTCCAATAATCACAGGTGATCGCAGTATGTTGTTACTAACACACGGGAAGATACTGCCCGCTGCTGATGCTGTCGCTTCATACGACACCTATGGGTTAGGAGGGACCGTCTATTCTTTGCCGGGAACCACTCCGAAGTGCCTACTTCGGAGTGGTTCCCGGCAAAGGATAGAACTTTTTGGTAGCTCTGAAGTTCGTTATAAGTGCCTACTTATAACGAACTTCAGAGCGACCAAAAAGTTTTGCGCAGACAGTCTCTTTCACCACATCCGTAGTACGTCATGTTAAGCTGAAAATTCCTAGTAGGTATCCTTACCCTGGTTCACCACCGGCCTCCATGTTGTTGGCTAGCGTGACGTCATTGGACCAGACATCATACTGCCACTTGCGCAGGCCCAGCACTCCACATAAAACTCGCCCCGTATGGATGCCCACGCGCATGTTTAGCTGCACGTCCGTCGCTTCTACCACAGACCTGCGAATGGTGCAAATTATATATATGTTATCGATATATCTTAATAAGATAGCTAAAGCTATATCCAAATACAGGAAAACCCGTAAGCATTTTCTAAACGACAGACAGCTATCAGACACTTTAATGTCTACAAATAGATACCAAAACTCCAATAAGTTCCAGAGGAAGTAGATCATTAATCAAGAAGTTCATGAAGTGCATCAAAATAGTTGTAGGTACACTACGCGCATAAATTAAACGATAAAAAAAGACTTTTATTGGTGATTTTTAAACAGGTTGTATCTCAGCCATAAATTACCCTACTGCAATTAAAAATCTCAGTTATGATGAAGGCTTGAAGTCGTCACATCTTCTTTTGCAAAATTTCTTAGGTGTACTCAAAAATGTTTTTTTTTTTTCTATACGGGCCGCACAACAAAAATTACAAGCTTCTAAAGCTGTTTCTTTGCAATCATCATCCACGTCCACTGCTGAACAAGAGCCTCCTCCATAGATTTCGACAATTTTTAACAAAATGTAATTTGCCAGTAGGCACCACGCAGACTTGGCAGGCGGATTAGTGAAAGAAAGAAAAAGTATTTATTTCTGAACACCACAGAGACGCGCACAATATTAACACCGAAGTATAAAACATTTTTTTTTCCTTGCAACACTCACGCAATTTAATAAAGTACCTCGCCAAAGGACTTGGAGTTCAGGCTATCATTATTCACATACAAAAAAGAAAAGTAATACAGCATTTCCAGCTCTGTTTAGTGCGTGAATGTTGGCAAGAGATTTAAATTTCTACTAAAGCAACATAATATTAATTTATACTACATAAAACTATGATTAAATTAAAATAATTGTGCGCCGCTAGTGTGCAGAAAATGGCAAACACTCAGCATTATGCTGCAGCGTTGAGATAAGATCAACATCAACAGCGCTGGTTTTCAGTATCAGCCTCCTAACCTATCTGACGTCATGGCATCAAATCTTGTTCATGTAAATACAAAATACTAATCAATTATTAATGCGAGAAAAAACCAAAAAGGACTCTGCTGCTAATTACTATATCTTTCGCCGGAAGTAAACGACAAAAACATTAATTTTTGCCGTAGCGGGCAGCCATGATTGTGCGTTATGAAATATTATTACGTTACCAGCGTCAAATCAAACAGGATATTATAAATGCTTGTGTGAATTATAAATCTATGATTATTGTGGTGAGAGCAACGATGAAAAGTGTGTGAGTAGTGAGCGCAGAATGGCTGCTGTTCCACAGAAGGGGCGCTGCTGCCCATCTCTCTGTTTTAGAGCCCCTTAGTCGCCTTTCATGGCATCCACGGGAGGAGATGGAGTGGTGCTATATTCTTAATCCGGATCACACTGAATACTGCTTAATCCGGACACCACACGGATTTTTTTGCAATGTCCTATCCTATCCTAATCTTATCCTGATATACCGCCTTTGATAAAATGCGTTCTGTATTGGAAAAACGTAACGACTACGAATATCATTGACATTATTTATCTAATATTTGTTTATTTATAATGATACTACTTAAGTCATTCAAGAAAATTTAATGAAAAACAAAGGCGCTCATAGTCATTTGTCGGTAAACGATCAGCAAGGTTAAACAATACTTGGCGCGTCAGTCTATGGATGGGTGACAGCAAAGTGGTCATTGAACTTGAGCGTCTCCGTACTTCGGAGGGCACGTAAAATCTTTGGTCCCCGTTATTGTCATTAGACGGCAGTCATCAAGCAAAGTTGGAGCCCTTAGGGTAGCTTGAAAAACTCTGACACAAGGTTAGCCTACTTCACGAGGCGATCTGTTGGCGACGGGCACCACCAACATGGTAATTACAAAACTATACTATACGATGTTGACAACTGTATCCGAGCCCCAAAGATTAAAAAGCTAAATGAACTTTTTTGACGACATAAATGTTATTGCTTGTGTTTCAGAAAATGTGTGATTCTTATAACTTATCGTTATTTTCGTTATAATTTACTCAGAAAACCTTGTTTAAAAGTTTAATAGAGTGTTCAGAGTAACACAGATTAGTTAAAAAGTTTGCGTTCATTCTGTGAAATTCCAGGAGGTAAACAATAAAATAAGCTCGGGCGTTGAAGAAAATTAAACTTTTAAGCCAAGTATACGCTGCGGGCTAAAACAGGTTTCTCATAAAATCGTATGATGAATGGGTAATTAAGACATAAATATCTTTATGCTTGTTAGCGTAATGTTAACTAATATCACGACTCAATATCCGTATACATGTTTTATAAAAATATTATAAAACCTCAAAAGCAATGATAAAACCATAAAAGTTTTATTTATATTTACATCATGGTGAAGGGACGAGCAAGTCATTCGCCTGGTGGTAGACGCCGTACCTGCCTATAATAATTGTAATGCTAGAACTTCTCTTGCGTGGAACCACACTGTGCTTGTTATTTAGTCTCTTATGCCCAGTAATTTCACTAGGAACAGTGGCCTTCTAACCGGAACACAGTAATGTCAAAAGTTTAAACAGTACTGCTTAGTGGTGATCATCTGTCGCTAGGGCGGTACCTACATAGCCACTTACTATTACTACATCTATACAAATAAATAAAATTGAAGTGTCTGTTTGTAATGTCAAAATAACAGCTTTTTACTTAATGCATATGAAATTATATACGGTACCTATAACAAAAAATCAATTTTTTATGTTTTTGTCCGTCTGTCTGTCTGTCTGTTTGTTCCCGCTAATCTCCGAAACGGCTGGACCGATTTTGACGGGACTTTCACTGGCAGATAGCTGATGTTATAAGGAATAACCTAGGCTACTTTTAATTTTTATTAAATAATTAAGGTTCCGCGCAAAAAAAAAAAACCTTGAAATCCAATCTATATATTCTATGTCAAGTGTCTATGTCGAAGTACTCTAAATTTCTTTTAAATTAAACGCGGGTGAATTCGCGGCTCCCAGCTAGTATGCTATAAGAGATTTACCACCAGTATAACTGTAGCTATTCGGTAATTAACGTCTCCTGGGACTAGGATGTCTTTTATTTGTGATATTTCAGCAGATAACTTGGTTGCTAGCTATATATGGATCTGAATGACACTATAGCTAGTCTGCAACGTTTTAAAGGAAAACTGCTCGAGTTTGGCAGAAGTCAGTACTCGCAGTAAATGTTATCAGCCAGTACGTTACTTCGTATTCACTAAGTTATATATCGATACAATGAAAGGTGAAATATATTTTTATTACCATATCGATACATGAATTATAGATGCTTTCCACTTCTGTTATCTCAGCACACCGCACATTACATTTTTATATCTTGCGCATTAGAAGCCCACTCAAGAAACATGGCATCTATTGAAGGGTTCTTGACATACGAGTATAAATTATAGCCGTACCGAGTTTATAAATGAACTTTGTGTTGAATGTAGGTGCGTATTTTATTTATGTAATGTCATTTGTTAAAAGTATACTTATCGGAACAAACGTAATAAATAATTGTAGTCTCATAATTATAATTAAAAACCGGTTTTGTACAATTTAGAACTACATAAACAAGGTGTTCGTGTTCGTTTTTAGAATCAGTGGATAACAACATTTATTACCTATGTATTTCGTAGAGTTTATATTTTAATTCCATTGCAGAGAGGTGTGAGACAGGGGGACGTCATTTCCCCGAAACTGTTCACCGCTGCAATGGAGGATGCCTTCAAGCTACTGGAGTGGAAAGGATTCGGCATTAACATCAATGGCGAGTATATCACTCACCTTCGATTTGCCGATGACATCGTAGTCATGGCAGAATCGCTGCAAGAGCTCAGCACAATGCTCGATGATCTCAACAGAGTTTCCCAACAGGTGGGCCTTAAGATGAACATGGGCAAGACAAAAGTCATGTCAAATGCCCATGTCGTGCCCATCCCAATATCCGTTGGGAGCTCTGTTCTCGAAGTTGTTGACGAGTATGTCTACCTAGGACAAACTGTCCAGTTAGGTAGGTCCAACTTCGAGAAAGAGGTCAATCGTCGAATCCGACTCGGCTGGGCAGCGTTCGGGAAACTTCGCAACGTCTTTTCGTCAACAATACCGCAATGCCTCAAGACGCAAGTCTTTAACCAGTGTGTGTTACCAGTGATGACATATGGAACAGAGACGTGGTCACTCACAATGGGCCTCATAAGAAAGCTCAAGGTCACTCAGCGAGCTATGGAGAGAGCTATGCTTGGTATTTCTCTACGAGATCGAATCAGAAATGAGGAGATCCGTAGAAGAACTAAAGTTGTCGACATAGCTGAAAGGATTAGTAAACTGAAGTGGCAATGGGCAGGGCACATTGCTCGTAGAACTGATGGCCGTTGGGGCACAAAGGTTCTCGAATGGAGACCGCGCACCGGAAAACGCAGCGTGGGACGACCTCCAACGAGGTGGACAGACGACCTGGTGAAGGTCGCTGGGAGTCGTTGGATGAGAGCGGCATGTGACCGCTCGTTGTGGAAATCTAAGGGGGAGGCCTTTGTTCAGCAGTGGACGTCCTGTGGCTGATATGATGATATTTTAAAGAAGAACGAATTCCAATAACTCCACAATTCTCAAGATACAAGTTTTCACAGATTCACCAGTATTGTAATTTGGATAAGGATAAAACTTATCTTAAAAATATAATAAAACATCTAAAACCAGAATATCTAACAATTTTGTTTTTAGTTATACTTACCATAAAGTTTGTTTATTAACAGAATGACGTTGATCTTACACTAATTATTTTTATAAATGTTTGAGGAAAATATTTTATATTACCTATTATTGTAGTTATGTCAGTGATCTCTTGATCAGGAATGCAGACTACCTAAGTCGTAATTCTAAAAGGATAACATGTTTCTCAGTTTGTTAACGCTGCACCCTAAAACAGTACATAAATCAAGTAAACGGTGAAAAACGTTGCTAAAGTGAAATAATTTACTCAAGAAATAAATCTCTTCAAAACACTTGGGCTGTAACTCTTTCACATTGAATAGACAACGTAGGTAAGTAAAAGACGAATGGCAATAAACTTGGCAGTAGTGCGCACGCGCATGAAAGTACATATACCGTGTTCCAAATAAAAATGTGCAGATGTAAACATCACAGTCGAATAAGAATTGCTAAAATAAGTTTATGTTACTTCACACTGGAATTCGGGAATGCTTTCTTATTCAATTTACGTTTCCCGTTCTCGCGTGTTACGTACATTAAATTGCTTGGAATAATATCTGCTGAAAGTGTATGAAAAACCGTACACAAAACCTAAAAGCTGTATCACGCGCGATGCTCTTTAAACTAGAATGTGTGATTCTTCAAGTGATATTAATTCAATTTGAACATTGATTCTTGGGTTGTTGTGGATTGACTCATACATTTATTTACATCTTGAACGTCCTAAATTATGTATATGCAAAATCGAATAGATTAAGATTCTTGTAGAATTATTAATGTGGGTGTAGTATTTGCGGTTGTAATAATGTAGTTTACACGGCGGAAAAACTTACTGAAGAAATTGAACGGACTTGAATTGTGTTCCGTGCGGTTCCCGCAAAGAATTGACCACCCCTCTACTCATGGGTGTCGTTAATGGTGACTACGGCTTGATATCAAGATGAAGGCAGCAGCATCTTCCCGTGTGCAGCAGCATCGTCCCGTGTGCAACAACATACTAATATCACCAATCCGCCTGCCAAGTGTGGTCATTATGGCAATATTACCTATGACCACACATTGTAGTGATCATTGGGAGGCCCATGTTCAGCAGTGGACGGTAACGGGCTGGTGTGTCTGTATGTGTGTATAAACACTGTATTCACAAATTTTAGAGGCGATTTAACGTTTAACTACTAACTTTATTACTTTAATAATTTTAATGCAAGTTTTTCCCCAATTATATTACTTAATGGATATTTTATTAAGCGATTTTGGTAATGAAACCCGAGTCGAGCGCTCTGTGCGGGATTCCTTTAACGAGATGGCTACATTTCTCTTTCACAGCGTACAAAATCTTTGTAATTATCCCAGGTTAATTCTTTAGCTACGAATTAAATTGAACGAGGTTATTAAGTTACTGTAATGGCAGTAGTAGCTGCAGCGGTACTGCTATTTTTCAAATTAATTAAAAAGACATAGGTACATTCTTTTGACATCTTGATTCTGTCTCTTGAACTTGTAAATTAATTGTTTATGATAACTCGTATTTACGTAAGTAGAAAAAAATTCAACTATCACACAACATCATACAGAAACCTCATTTACCTAATGAACCGTAACTTATAATGGCCAATGTTACGATGTCCTTTGTTGGTTATTAACGCCTATTAAAATTGTTGCAACGGGATTTATCGGCGACAAATCTACCTCATTTTTAACAGCATTTTTACCCGACTGCCACAATAGGAGGGTAATGTTTTTCGAGTTTATGTATGTCTATATCTTTAGCACGCTGTGTAGCCTAAACGGCTTTATGGATTTTTATATATGAGGTGTCATTAGATTCATCTTAATTGTGGGAGTGCCATTTGAATATAGCTATAGACACACAGAAGACACAGAAGGGACGCTGATGCACATCCCTCTGATTTAGTCCCTTAGTCGCCTTTTACGATATTTACGAGGGGAGATGTGTGGTGCCATATTCTTAATTCGGATACCACACGGAAATTGTGGACATAAATTATACGAAATATTTATTTTAAATGTAAAATTACTAACCAAGTTTCCATTATAATAAAATTATATTACCTATTACTCGTAATACCAATGAGTAATTTTCTATGAATAAAACATTTTATTATTTCCTTTATTTAACTCAATTATATTTTTTTATGACTGCCGTGTGGGGCCGCGGCTACGAATAGCTTAAACCCATCTCGTCCATTGGGTATCGCAAAAACAGACTATGGAATTAGCCGGAGAATGGGCACTAGCGTCCTTCGAATACATTAACAACTCAACTGCGATCGCCCGCCTGCCAAGCGTGACGATTATGGCAAACCCCCCAATGATCACACAATACTCCCAGACCGGTCGTTGTGGCGATCTTTGGGGAAGGCCTGTGTCCAACAGTGGATTTTATTAGGCTGAAATAAAGATGTCGATACAAAAACAAATTTCAAAATATAGAAGCAGTAGCCCGCCGGCGGCGTCGCGATCAGGGGTCAAAGACACCAGAGGTTTGAGCTCTAGAGAGAAGAGCCTCCTCACAATACGTGCTGTTTCGAGGAGTAACGCTTTCTACATCAAATTCTTATACAGATGCCTAATGATAGCTTCTTGAGATGATGGTCGAGGGTCTTTGCCATTTGGCCATGGGCTGTAACAACTATCAAAACAATTTTTTTGGTGTCTACGTTCCACATGTCAATAATCTCGTGTGTAAGTCAAGATTGCTTTATCTTTTGCGCTTTATGAGAATCTCGTCTCGTCTCGAAATCTATGGGAGAGCCCTTTGTTTGGCAGTGAACGTTCTTTGGCTGATATGATGATGATAAAACGTGGCCAAAGGTCAAGCGGTGTGGACCGATAGTCCCCAATCGGACTTCCGAAGCGGTCCTTAGACTTTAATAGCACTTGGTTATCTGCATATATGCATGCATTCCCTTCATCCTCTTCTTTATCAGCACATCCTTCATTATTATGACTGATTTTTTTATTACCTTATCGGTCTACTAGACTACACTTCTTACTGCTTAACTTGAGGAAAGGTAACGCTGACCACGATATTAGAATAAAAAATATAGTGTTAAATTTTAAACGCACAAATGCTCATTTACTTAAGTTAATAAAATGGCGGCCAGGCAGACGGCAAAAACTCGTATTTTTCATTAGTATGACGGCGTACCGAATTAAATTTAAGTGACTAACAGCTTTTCCGAATCTTAGAACATAATATTAAGTAAACGTGCGGTGTATCAAGCTTCATTTGTCCCCTTCACAAATCTTGTGGGTACCTACATACGTTCATCAATCACGTTGGATACGTGTTCCTCCCTAAAGCAATATAGTGCGAGCCGAAACCAAACTCATCTTCATTCGTCAATCATTTGTATGAAATATACTTCAGTCGAGTGAAAAGACTAATTAATTATCAATTCGTTGGATTGTGGGAAAGTAGGTCAACAAGCGTATTATATAACAAGATAGTCTGGATTTCATTCTGCATGGCTGTCAATAGCAGTAATGAGTTAGGCGCGAAAGGTAAATACATTTACCGTTTCAGAAATTCCCCGTCCTTACTGAATGACCAGTCATTGATGTATTGAATAGATTGATTTGTATGTTTATACTCAATCTGTTATTTTTATTTAATTAAATATTTTTCTCAAGAGTTTATTGCTGTTATAAATTAATATCATCATTAGCATCGTATCAGCCGAAGGAAGTCCACTGTTAAACCTTCCTCATAGATTTCTAAAACGACCGGTTACACGGTGACCGCATCTAACGACTCCCAGCGACCTGCACCAGATCGTGTCTAATATGATTAACATTATTTATTACCTACATCATTCTTTCATTACCTTTATAATATAAAACAATTCAAATAAATTCAAATAGAGGTCAGAAGTAGTGTAGACGAGAACATAAGACTTAATTACGACTAAAGATAGACGTGTCTAGAGAATTAATAAAGATAAATCCAATTATACAGTCATAAAGTTTAATTACTTAAGTTCTTATTTTTCTTTCGTGTCCTTCGTCCCTCGTCGTTTCATCCACTGCTGAACAAAAGCCTCTCCCCCATAGATTTACACAATTGTGTCATCGTTTTGGGGGGACTTTGCCAATACTCACCACGCTTGGCGGGAGGGCTGGTGGTGCAGTTTGGCTACTGTTCCACAGAAGGGACGCTACCCATCCCTCTGGCTTAGAGTTCCTTAGTCGCCTTTTACGACATCCACGCGAGGAGATGGAGTGGTGCTATATTCTTCACCTGGTTATATTTTATTTGATAAAAGAGCAGTCAGGTCACCCTCTTTTGGATTGCCTCTATAAAAGGCACGCGGGTCAGAATATAGGATGCGATGTTTGAGAAGTGTAAGTGCAATTTTCGCAATTAATGTCGATTAGGCTCGATAAGATGTTTAAGCGTATGGTTCTACTTTGATCAACACTGCAAGTAGCTGAGTGCAATGGATGAAAGTACAAAGTTAAATCAGTGATAGCCTAGTGGTTGAATGCTTGCCTGGCATTCAGGAGGGTCTCAGATCGATCTCCGCCCATACCTCAGACTTTTCGGATTCATGCGCGGATCAGAATTCGATTATCACTTGCGTTAACGGTGAAGGAAAACATCGTGAGGGAACCACACACCTGAGAGGGCTCTGAAATGTTTTCAATGGTGGGTGTAGTCCGCCAACCCGCACTAAGCCACCGTGGTGTACTAGGCCTAATCTTTATCATCGTGAGAAAAGGCACGAGCCTAGCAGTGGGACAGTAATGGGCTGATTATGATTATGAAGTACCTACAGAGGACAATTTCTGCCAAGTAAACAATTAAAAAGGTTTCGAGTGGTTCACGGCAAAGAATAAACACCCATGGATATCGTAAAAAGCGATTAAGGGTCGATATCAAGAGGATGGGCTGCAGCCTCTCTTGTGCTAATAACACTATAGTACGATGACCAATCCGCCTGCTATACGTAGTGATTATGGCAATATCACCTATGACCGCTCACTGTAGTGATCATCGGGAGGTCCTTGTTCAAAAGTGGATTTTTACGGGCTGTGTAGAGAGCAATTAAAAAAATTATAAAAAAACTAAATAAAAAATTGTTATACAGATACACTAGTCATCATCATCATCATATCAGCCAAATGAGGTCCATTGCTGAACAAAAGCTCATTCCCCATAGTCGACTGGTAAGTGTGTCATCATTTCGGGGGGAATTTGCCAGTACTCACCACACGTAGCAGGCTGATTGGTGAGCGCAGGACGGCTGCTGTTCCACAGATGGGACGAAAACGAAAGGGAAGGGAGGGTTTAGTCCTTAGTCGCGTTTTACGACATCCACGGGTTTGGTTCTATATTTTTAATCCGGACACACAGATAGTTATTTACTTTACGGTAGTAGGTAAACCACTAGGTTAACATAATTACATAGTTTGCAGCAGTTTATTTGAGGTGAGCATGAACCCCCAGAAGCACGCAGTTACAATCCAAATTGAATTAAATCCGAGCGCAACTCGACGGCTCATCTGTCGTAAGTCAATCCGAGGACGCCTAACGCAATTATGATATGTTAATTTCCCTTTGTTGCATCGCCCCATCGCTAATAGTGTTACGATGTGTCTCGGCAATACTACCGATGAAGAAGCTATTGTTACGTTTCTTTGTTTGGTTTTAAATCTTGAAAATTATAATAGTCTTACTTCTGTTTGTCCTTTTTCACTCGCCACTCCCTCGAGGGCCCAGTGATGGGACACATGTCACTATCGACGCGTCCATACATCCCCTGAATACGAAATTACCCGGGTCAATGGTGGCAGTTTGGAATCGGAAATAGGGCTAGTTTGCTCGGAGCCCCTAGAGTCCACTGAAAGTTTGGAGCAACTTCGTCGACCGTTTATGGTCTATCATAAAAACAAAATGCTTTTAGCTATTTTCGTAAACGCCGTACGCCTGTTTCTATTATTCAAATATATATTATAACCCAAACCCAGTTGAAATCACTTTAATGTCTGTTTTTACAATACCTATTTTTTTCCCTACAATTCTTATCTAACCGCAATTAAAATTGTAATGAACATTTGAAACGTTGCAGTGTTCATTAGCATTAAACTACTGAGATAACTTCAATTTAAAAACAAAATATTGCCTAACGTCGTCAATTAGTCAAAAGAATCAAATGCTTGTAACTGTTTTTGTATTGCATTGTAACATGTAGCTTTTAGTTCTCTAACATGAACAAATACCGATGCATTCTTACATAAAGTGGTCTACAAACTTGGCAAAACGAATTGTACTGAATGTTGTTTACGTCCCGCACACGCAAACCTGACCCCGCTCTTTATATATACCCCTTTAATAATACCTAGAGCCCGCCGAAATAACAACAACATGGAAATAACTTTATTGGACCTATTTGGTGCAGTACACTTAAATTCAGACAAAAATACCTTAAAAAGATAATATTTACTATGATATCTGCACGTACAGCTTGCATTCCACAAACAGTATAATTAAACTGAAGTAGCACGGGTGATATTTCTGTAATATAGGTCAATTACGCCCACATTTTGAAAGGTCAATCTAAACGTAATTCAATTGATAGGAAATTTAATGTTACGACGCTGTTGACACCAGTATATTAGTGCAGATACGATTCGATATTTCATTACAACATCGTTTGAGATACCTCCGTGTTCCAACACCATGTATTTATGCAGGAAACATGTAACTGTGCAGTAAACAAACTTGCCCCTTTATCGTGCGGTGTATCGACAGTGTGGCGGTGCAAAGCGGACATTCTCAGCAAATTGTATGTTTGAATTGTGTATCTATTGTTGGCCGCCGCCGGTCAACACAGCTGCAGAGATTGCGATAAAATAGCGCCACTTGTTTATATTCCCAAATGCGACACTGAGCGTGCATCAAACGTGCATGTTCGTGGAGCAACGTAAGCGGAGCACTATTTATAGATCACATTTTGCGAACGAGACTATCGCCGCTAGTGTGTTAATTGATGTTCATTTGTAAAGCAATTCAGAGAAATAATTCGTGTAACATATATTTGACAGACACCACCATTGTAGTTATTTACGTGAATCCAGAGACGAGGGAATAACATTTAGGTCAAGAGTCGGCCGAATATCACAGTAGGAATATTACGTACGGGTGTTTGCAACTGTTTCTGTTCAATATTTTACTTTATGAACAGAAACATTGTCCATCACAGTGCTAGCTGTTTACATTGATAGTTTATTTAGTATAGTTATAATAGTTTTTTTAAGAAATCAAATACGTTTCATGAAATTCAGTATTACATTTCAGTTTGATAGAAGCTTGAATGGCAGCACACGCAACAATAATTTCGACGAAAAAGAAAGTAAATACGAAAAGATACGCATTTGCACTTGAATGAGCATGTCCTTTGATTCGGTATCTGATCATAAAAGATATTCACGTTACGCCTGGCATGTTTTGTACGGGACTCTGGGTAGTGTCTAAGCTGATACAGGCTCAGTCGTCGAGGCAGTCGAAAGAACACAAGTTATCATTTCCAGACGTGTGTTTGATTTTTGAGCATCAAAGGAATAGAAGTTTCCAAATTTATTGTACGGTATTTTAACAAGGTTTATGTTAATGCTCGTAGAATTTGATTCGCGGAAAATCGGCATTAGATAAAATATAGAAGACTAGATCATTCTATTTCGTGTCATAAATATTTGGTAATTCGTGTGCTATGCAAGGCGGATATGCCGTTTCGATAATGCACAGATGACAGCAGTAAACGTGACGCGTGTCTGAAATAGAATCCGTGCTGCATACAGATAGGGGTGTTCTGAGCTTGAGGTTTGCGGCCTGTGGTCGGACCATGAGTGTAGATTACCAACCTTTACATACAATAAACCTGCGGCCTACTTAAGTAAAACCGTTATAATGTAGCATATATTTTTTGTCTTAATTTCTGGCCTTAATACACTGCTCTCCAAAGCTATGTTTGTTTTTACTGGTGGCAAATCTCTTATTGCAAGATAACGACTAGATAGGTACCACCTCAGTGCCAGATATTCACCGCTAAGCAGTAGTGTTTAAACGTTAGACATTACCGTGTTCTGGATAGAAAGGCACTGAAGGGAGTGAAAATACTGGACATAAGACTAAATAATTACATGTCTCTCGAGGTGTCGACCACTGTGTGGTGCCAGTAGGATTAGTGCTCAGTAGCATTACAATTATTGTTATGTGCAGGTATTTGTTACTTCACTGAATTGCAGTTTGATATGTCAGAACTGCAGTTCGTATATAGTGACCAATTATCATAATTTCTTTCATTTCTTATAAATTTATAGGTTACAATCGTAGGGAAATGTTCCATTATACGGTTTCCCATAATGAAGGTATGTATTTTATTCATGTAATGACATACAAGAATATGGCAGGACCGTTCTTCTTTATTAAGAAACATAAAACCGTAAATGTTTTAGCAATACAAATATATAAGCTTAATAATTTATCTATAGTAATACCTATACATAGGCTGCACTAAAAGTATCGGGAATGGAATATTTCCACTGTTCCTGTCATATTAAAATCTTTTAATTGAAAACTCCTTGGTTTTACAAATCGAATACCATTTATTTATTTAAAAAAAGATTCACGGTCTTGTCACAAGGTTTTGTCAAACTTGTTTAGTCGTTGAGAAAATGGAATTGACTCGAGAAAATTCAAGAGCGATGATTTATTATGACTTTCGAAGTGGTTTAACACAAAAACAGTGTGTTGACCGGATGATTTCTGCATTTGGTGATGAAGCCCCATCCAAAACCACAATTTATCGCTGGTTTGCTGAATTTCAACGTGGACGTGTCAAGCTCAGTGATGATCCTCGTCAAGGTCGTCCAAAAACTGCAGTCACCCAAGAAAACGTTGATGCTGGGCGTAAGCTGATTGAGGAAGATCGACATGTGACATACCGCGAAATTCAGGCAACTTTAGACATTGGCATGAGTCAAATACAAATAATCTTGCATGAACAATTAGGTGTAAAAAAGTTGTTTTCCCGATGGATACCGCATTTGCTATGTGAAGAGCAAAAAGCGGCTCGCGTTACTTGGTGCGTCAGAACTCTCGAAAGATTCCACGCAGGATCCTCAAATGCTGTATACAACATCGTATCAGGTGACGAATCCTGGATATATGCGTACGAACCCGAAACAAAAAACCAGTCACGAGTTTGGGTGTTCGAAAATGAGTTAAAGCCAACAAAAATTGTTCGTTCACGGAGTGTTGCAAAAAAAAATGGTGGCCACGTTTGTCTCCAAAACCGGCCATGTTACGACTATTCCTCTTGAGGGACAAAGAACGGTTAATGCAGAATGGTATGCTAGCATTTGTTTGCCACAGGTCGTTTCTGAACTCCGTAGAGAGAACTGCAACCGCCGCATCATCCTCCATCACGACAATGCGAGTTCTCACACCGCGCACAGAACAAAAGAGTTTTTAGAGCAAGAAAACATAGAATTATTAGACCATCCGCCGTACAGCCCCGACCTAAGCCCTAATGATTTCTATACTTTCCCTAAAATAAAGAATAAATTGCGTGGACAGAGATTTTCATCACCTAAAGAAGCTGTGGACGCCTACAAAACGGCCATTTTGGAGACCCCAACTTCCGAATGGAATGGTTGCTTCAATGATTGGTTCCATCGTATGGAAAAATGTGTCTAATTTCGCGGAGAATACTTCGAAAAGCAATAAATACATTTTTAAATAGTAATGTTGTGTCACTTCCTTGATTCCCGAAATTTTCAGTGCCGCCCTCGTACTATCAATTATTAACCGGCCGTTATTCGCTTACCACCGGGCGAATGATTTGCCCGTCTCGTGATCACGTTGTATAAATAAAATATAAGAAAATGTCGCCCGAGTCGCTTTTAAAATGTGTACTATTTAACTCAGCTATTTTCATAGATGTGTTTATTTATTAAAATAACATCTCAAGAATAGTTGAATACTTAAGATCGACCTCAAAATAAGACGGGTTCATTAATACGGGCTTTAATGTAGATTATTTTAAGCGCCAGAAAATTATTTCTGGATACGTTTGAAATTGAAATGGAACGCCTACAAAACATTGCCTTGAGACGATCGTCTCGCAAAATTATCTTTAGAAGAATGCGATAAAACTGCAACATTCCAGGCCTACACTACAGGTCGACCTTCACGCGACGAGGGAGGGCCACCCAGGATGTCAGCGGGGGCCGTGATCACAAAGAGTATATTTAGCTGTCTCCTTTGATGAGCCAATGCTCAGATAAGCGCATATCGCGACATGCTCCAATGCGCGTGCCCTCGTACTGCGGGCGACACGCGCCACACAGACCTAACTTATTAATTAAAAATAAATATGGGTAGGTATTACGAACAGATGAGAGCACTCTCTGCCCTATACCCGTGTAACCTCAATCTTAAACAGAAGTGACGAGCCGTACACTGCGATTATATGGAAAGATTCCTGTAAAACCTAACCAATATAAAAATAATCTATACCGTCTTCAAAAAGATAACATAATTTGTAGGAATTAGTTTAGGAAGTAGGTGCCTTTGATTCGGTTTGATTTACATAAAATATATGGCACCGACTTTCTGAAATTTTATTTTATTATTTTTTGCGTGAAAACTCTTTTATCTATTTTGTCGAGTTGAGAACCTCCTCCTCTTTGAAGTCGGTTATCATTTACCAAATATTACGAAGCTTTTCAACAATCAATCACTTAACTTTATATTCCACTAAAGATATTCATGGTAGTATATTTTTTCATGTACAGAAAGCTAGACACCACGCCTGAAATGACCAATTAAATTTTATTGTTCGACGGCCGACATAAATTGGCAAGTCAAGGTGGCGCAGTGTTTGTTTGCCGTAGGCGTGGGCTATTTTTTGCCACTTGGACTATTTTAGGTTTAGATCTGTAGATCTAGTCTCTCTTACTTCTGAGGTGCTAAATCACAAATCGCGGATAGACCGATATGCGAGGTGAAGCAACGTTGCCGTAATCTACTTTGAATGAAGCTTAAGAACACTCTGTGATTTTGAGGGTCGCGCACGCTAAATCCCGGTTGACATACGAATGTCTCGTCGAAGCCTGGAAACAGGCACAACATTATACCATCATTATATCAGCCAAAGGACGTCCACTATTTAACAAAGGCCTCTCCAATAGATTTCCACAATTGTGTCGTCATATTGGGGGAATTTACCAATGACACGCTGGGCAGGCGGGTTGGTGAGCGCAGTATCACTACGGTTTCACAGAAGCGCGAAGAAAACACTGCTGTCTTTCTGGTTTAGAGTCCCATAGTCGCCTTTTATGACTTTCGCGCGAGGAGATGACGTGGTCTTATATTCTTAGTCTACAGTACTACATGGAACACTGTGAACCGATTATCCTATATAATTAGTTGCAATTGTAGCAAATTTCCACACTTATCGTCATCATCACTAGTGGAGCCGCGACGGTCAAATATTTGCTGTTCTATGTAAATATCCGCTAGTTACACTAAAACAACTTACTTATGGAAAATCTAAAAGCTCATAATTATGGATGTCACTCACGCTATAGCATCGATCATGTCGAGTCCCATCTCAACGGTACACCGAGCATGGTCGGAGCGCGGCTCGGGCAACCCGGACACGCAGTAGTAGCAGTCGCCGAGGATCTTGATGCGGAGACAGTGATTATCCTGTATAATTAGTTGCAATATAATAATAATAGCAAACTTCCACACTTATCATCATCATCATCATATCAGCCGAAGGATGTCAACTGCAGAACAAAGGCCTTTCCATAGATTTCCACACCGACCGGTTCAACGGCTCTCGGCTATCTTCAGCTCGTCTGTCTATCTCGTTAGAAGCCGTCCCAAGCTACATTTTCCGGTGCGTGGTCTTTCAGATCAGATCCTTCCTGCCCCAACGGCCATTAGTTCTACGAGCTATTTGGCCCTCAAATTCAGTTCAGCTTACTAATCCTTTCATGAAATGTCGCCAACTATAGTTATTCTACGGATCTCCTCATGTCTGATTCGTTCTTATAAAGGAATATCAACCATACGTCTCTCCATGGCTCACCTTGAGCTTGAGCTTTCTTATCGGTGTTCGGAAAGTATTCGATATTTGACAATCCATACATATTGTGACAGCATTTTTTATCAAAGCTCCTTATGTATGGCTCTACCACAAAAATGTAAAAAGCGAAAGTAAAATAGTTTTGTTTTTCTCAAGTAAAGTACTCAGTAAATTTGCGTACAATGTTCAGACTATTCCAAGGAAATGTGATGTATTTGCCCATGACGGCATTATAGGTATCCCCTTCATGAATCAAGGTGTGACGCGTGTGATATAGTAACACAAACAAAAACATTTCTAATGGTCTCATAACAAATTACTCACATTTGCAAGCTGATCGAATCGCCCGAAGAGTTCGTTGAGTAACCGCACCAACTCCTGGGCACTGCACTGCGATGCGAGCACCGTGAAGCCCACTATATCGGCGAAAAGGATACTACAACAAAAGAAAACCTAATTACACATTGTAAAAACATTGGACTGATGGCAAGGACTGCTCTTTTGTGCTCAAGATGTTCTAAGCATGAAAATATTATCGTATGCCGCGTAGGACCAACATTTGGGCTAGAATTCTCATATTATACGCTAATTAGGTCATATTACGATACCCTCCGCTTACTAAGTTATTATAACCTATAAATAAAATTGGCTCCACAATATCTGTGGAGTGGCGGTCTTTAGGGCCAACACTGTAATGGGCTGTCTATATTGTTGTTAAACCTGTTTTTCACATACAATTTTCCTTAAGAGTATACTAAAAGATTTTCCACTACGTCATGTTACAATTTACTTTCCAATTTCCAGTGCGTGCTTCTGTCCGCTGTGGGAATAGATGATGTGTTAATTTTTTTGCGCCACTCCGCTGAACTAGGCTGATACAAGGAAAACTTTGTTATATTAGTTTTAGTGAAAAGTTTCTACAGGGACTAGCGACAACATATTACAATTTAAAATAATTAAATTGTTTTATTGCATTTTTGATTAGGTTCCAACGTGCAGTTTCAAAGATTTAGTTAGGTTTATAATTTATAGTTGAAGTTGTTATCATATTTCTTGCGATAGTTTCATCATTTCAGCCGAAAAACGTCCACTGCTGGACAAAAGCCTCCCCAAAGATTGCAACACAACGACCAGTATGGTTTTTTGTTGTGGGCCCATTGAAGGGTTTTGCTATAATAATCGCCACGCTTGGTAGACGGGTTGGCGATCACAGTTGGAGTTATAAATGTACTCGAAGGACGCTGTTGCCCATCCTCCGGCTAATCGCACTGTCGCATTTTACGACTCCCACGGGATATGGTGTGGTGGTATTCTTAGCCGGCACCATACGGCGATGCGATAGCTTTGTATGACTGATTAGCAAGAAAACGGGTCCTGTAAAAACAGACTAAGTAAAAAGTACGGTCTGTATACTAATGCGTGTTTATATGAGTTTATCACTGCTATTAGTGTCTAGTGGACTACAAATATTGAAAAGGAAATATATGTAACTAGTACATACAGCAAATTTAAACATACGAGTAAGTTCGCATCATCAGATATTATCGCGTATAAATTGGCAGTATAACAACTTTCATGTATGAGCATTGTACACACATGATTAACTTTTATATGCATATTATTTATTTACATTATTATATTTCAGTTCTTGTTCACGTATCATTTGTTATTAGTTTGGTATACTGTGTAAGCAGGGTTAAATATGGTAATTATATTATTTTGTTCCTGTTTATTGTCTCTTAAGTGTTATATAATATTTCAGCTGGGACCAGCGGTTTCACACACATCCAATATTGACCGGTCGTAGGTACCATCTTCTGCAGGATGACGACAAAAAGTAACAACTAACTCTTTCATTAAAATTTCCCTGATTACAGTAGCTCAACAATGAGCCGAGGCAAAAGGCATCGGATGTTTTAAATACAAGTTTTCTCCTGTAACTTCTCTTACATTAAGTTTGATATGATGATATTGTATAATCAACTAAAAATATTTTTGAGTCAAGGATAAAAGTTTAATAACAGATAAAAATTCAGTCGACCTCTTACAGTTGAACAACAGGCGCACATAGCAATTCATTAAGTAATGACCTACATAAATATTAGAACATCGTTTTAACAAATGAATGTGCTTCAGCGATGATTCATTGCTTATAATAAAGCAACTCAAAGCTCTCGAAGCAACTAGTTTTACAAACACCTGCGTTTATCATTGAAGCCACTAGTGTTATAAATGTGTTTAGACAAGATAGTAGACTCCATTAAGGCAAACAAAATATTGAACATTTCCTTTATTATAAACGCCTAGCCGCTTTACAAGACGGCACTGTTTTAAGAGGTTAGGGATTTTATAATACTGCATATTATAATGTAATTAGGTAGCGACATAAGTACTATAACAGTACATTCGTAAAATAGTATTTTGGAGGTAAACTTGACAGTTGATAAAATAGAGCCGAGCTCATTGTGATCTCAATGGACTTCCGATTGCGGCACACGTTTGCGTACATTATGCAACCGAGTGTTTTTCGATGGGCACTCGCCAAGTCGACTCGGTGACGTGATCAACTACATGTTTTTTTCTCATTCAAATGAAAAATGGTTTCGTATCTGCGCTCCCTCTATATATTTAGTACATGTATTCTGCGCAAGTTCATCTGCTGGAATGTTTGCAAACAGCAACAACGCGACATTGTTGACATTATGTACCGGTTATATCAACTATCGCTACTGCATACTTTGGGAACTGGGTACCATAACTTGAATATAACAGTAATTTCATGTACCAAAACATATCTAATATCTGCATCATATCACCCAAGGGATGTCCACTGCTGAACAAAGCTGCCATTGATTTCCATTATTGTCGTTTCATTTTGGTGGGAAATTGCCAGTACTTGGCAGACGAGTTGGTGAGCGCAATATGGCTACTGTTTCACAGAAGGGATGCTGCTGCCGATCGCTCTGGCTTAGAGTCCCTTAGTCGCCTTTTACACGTCCACGGGAGGAGATGGAGTGGTGCGATATTCTTAATCTGGACACCACACCGATAGCCACTATCTAACAGTACACAATAAATTACCTACATTTACAGACTTCCAACAACGCATGCAACAATAAGTATATAACATTTATAATTTACTGACGGTACATAATACCTCTGTTGAACTCAATGTTTACCCATAATCTGTATTGAAACGAGGCTGAGCATAGATGTGATCCGATGGGTCGAACACGGGTATCGCATTAACACACCTTTTTCATATTCATACACACTTCGCTAAAAATAAATGAAAATGGATTTAGTGAAGAATTATTAATTCCACGCCGTTGCCTCGACATGTGAGAGAGGGATATATTATTCTGTTTCCATGGTGAGATATAAAATAATCTTAGCAGCTGCTCTTTATTCCCTTGAACCTTAAGTAATGATACCTAGATATGTAGGTATACAAGAGTAAAGTCAAAAGAAGTGCCTGGAGACACGCAATAAGGTTATTGTAGCACGCAACGCCAGTCTGGCCGATACTTAATAACATTGAAAATTCCTTTGATGTGAAGAAAAGACATCAGTCTTATTGCTGAGTCTAATGTCATTTTGCTTACAAACGAAATGGATATCAGATATATTTTTGCGGGAAAATAAATGAATATAGCGGTAATAATTGGAATCCAGCTTAAGTAGGCAGACAGACAGACTAGCCCATCAACGGAATATCCGTTTAGCCTAAAAGGATCAAGTGCGGTGCGGTGCGGTAATAGACTTCCTGGGTGAGTGACGTCACACCGTTCGGATACGTTGCGAAATCGTATGGATACGTGACGGCAATGTTAATGCATTATAATGAGACTCAAGTGTCTTTAGACAGCCAGCCCTACAGGAGAGAATAACTAATATACAATTAAATTATCACCAGGCCACAACGCTCGGAACGACTTTATTCAAATTCAGCTCTAAACTTAATTATAAGATTTAATAAATTCAATATGGTGGTATATTAAAGTATGAAGAAGCAGCCCTAAAAGTAAAGACGTATTTTTAACTAAATGTGAGCTAAAGTTTAAACGAAATGTACACGTATTTGATTTAATGGCACGCTCAGCCAAAATATCAAAGTAAAAGAAATTGGTATACTAAGTTTCGCCGCGATAAATGTCTTTACATTCTGTAAATTCCGACAAAGGAACGCCTTACGCACGCGAAATTCAATAGCCTTTGAAGAGAAATCGGAAAATGGTGTTCATACTTCTGTTACGCGAATTTATTGGTTCGACAAATTGTGACGTCACAAGAAAACCTCGCGTCACGCAATATATTTTGCAAAAAATATTTTTGGAGTGCCTACAACTGTCGTCTTGGCACCATTCCATCTCCTCCCGTGGATGTCGTAAAAGGCGACTAAGGGACTAACCTAGAGGGATGGGCAGCAGCGTCCCTTCTGTGGAATAGCATCATTCTGCGCTCACCAACCCGCCTGCCAAGTGTGGTGAGTATTGGCAAATTCCTACCCCAAAATGACGACACAATCGTGGAAATCCACAGGGGAGGCCTTTGTTCAGCAGTGGACGTATAAATGGCTGATATGATGATGATGATGAAATACAAACGGTAACAGGTTGTATAGTCTAAAGAGCACTTCAGTTAGTTCCCCAATGGACGCGATTAAGTGCTATCATTAATCTAGACTGACAACTGATAAACAGTTCATATCATTCATACATCATTATCAACACTCAATAAAAGGTGCAATGCAATGGTATTCAACTATAAGCTATACAAGCCAGTCTTGTTATCCAAATAGATTTTCTAAACAAAACGCTAATCATAGGTATATTAAACCCACATAACAATCAAAATCGTCCCCTGCCAATCCCACGTTTGTTTAATGAAAATGTAATATCAACAGCTCGTTGATTGAATTTTAATGGTCGTAAATATTGTAGTAGTTTCAAATTGAATGTTGAGTACATTTTATGTATTTGATGAGCTTTTTAACTCAACATATAATTTGCGATGTGCCATTAATCATGTTTACACATATTAACAAATATTACAATTATACAGTCGGCTGCTGCGCTCCGAGTCGTGGGTTCGATTCCCACACGGAACAAATATTTGTATGATCTGCAGGTAGTTGTTCCGGGTCTGGGTGTATTGTATGTGGAATTTATGTCTGTAAACGCACCCACGACACAGGAGCAATCTTATGCGTATTCATTTTCCAGTATTCTGTTACAAATCTGTAGTTACAAGGATAAGACTAGACGTATATTTGATTCTAAGATGTTCTATTGGCGATACAAACTGGTTGAAACTAAACTGCTTGACATGGCTGTTATACGTACTACTATTTGTTTTTTAACTGAATTTAGTACAATAATAATTTACATTTACACGCTGTTTGCAACACTGAGCTTGTTCTAGATTGCTAACAAAAGCAAATGATGGATTTTAAAACACTTTGTATAATTTGATAAACTGAAAGCGTCCACCGCGACAATCATATCGATTAGACACGCCTACCGGCTACTGAGGGGCTTCTCCTTAGTAAGCAAGCTGATACCTGGCTAATTAGGGTGCATCATTCATGTCCTACCTCCTCGGACAATGAATAAACAGCAGTTGGCCAGGTGCAAACACAATAATGTAAGCAAATAATAGTAAATAGTGGTGTCGGGTTAAAGGCCGAAAAACAAAGATGCACTTATACGTCATCTCATTAATTTGTATGCCGATTCGGCACAAATACAATGTTGATTCCTTACTTTTATTTATTATTTATTTTTATTTATTTATTAAATTTCGAATATGCTCGATTTACACTACCTCGAACTGTCATAATATGAGCTGCATTAGTAAAACCGAGTAAAACAAATGCGACTGTCATGTCATGCCAATGATATATCAAGTGCAAGCCACTAAGATAGTCTTTAGAAGAAGCATTAACTCATCCAGATGATTCACTGACTGCACCACTGAAATACATAAATAGCTTCCCGACTCCCAGACAAGTCAGTTTTTTTCGTTTATTCGTATAATGGCTGTTGTTTTTCGTTCATTCGTATGGTCTTTAAGTTTAAACCCAAATAAAACCTTGTTTATCCGACCTCTGTGTGATCTTTAGATGCGAATATATGACTATGTTAAATCTTATAACGACAAGATGTTTATATGCAGCTATGCTACAAATATTTTAGAACTTGCGCTCGTATTGATAATAAGTCTGATATTTATTGGGTTTGCTATAAAGAAGCTGTGAACCGGAAAACTACGCGGTCCGTATTTTGCAGACTCCTGTACGGCCAGGAAAACTTGCTCTTACGTTGAAAACGGTTCATTAAAATATTTTTATAATATTTGTATTCCAGTGTTTGGAAACCCGCCAAGGAAATACAAGTTGTCAATAAATAGGTGTGAGAGCCGTCGCTATTCTCAACTTCAATGGAACATTTCCTGTTATAGTTGGTAATTCCTCTTACGCAATTATTTACATGATTGATGAGTTTCACGCTCCTAATACAAGTTGCTGCCACAAAACCACCTTAGGAACTTACTACATCAATTATGATAGAACTGATTCACTCAGATGTAGATTAAAACTAACAGCTGTCTAATATTAATGCTTCAACTGAAAAAGATCATAACAAAACTCCAACCTTCATGATACACTGCCCGCAAATAGGCAGGGATCGCTGGTAAAACACTTAAGCTATTTTTTATTTATTTATACTAAAAGTACTGTGTACAAAACAAATCATCATCATGATCATCATCATCATATCAACCAAACTGACGTCCACTGCTGAACAAAGGCCCCTCCTACAAGATTTACACAATGACCGGTTACTTAGATGCTGTCATTTTGGGGAGAATTTACTAGTACCTCGTATTTTTCCCTTAGTCGCCTTTTACGACATCCACGGGATAATATGGAGTGGCGCTATATTCTAAATCCGGACACTTGAATTACATGCACACACTGCACACATGCTTCCTCTAAATTATTTAGTAATATCTAAAAAGTCGTTATTTTGTATATTTCTCCAGTAAAAGTCCAGTAAGGTAAAATAATTGTTATATATTTATGGCCCCTCGTTACTAATCTTGCTTTTATTTTACATTGACCAAAACTGATATTTTTTTTATATACATCTTGGTGAGAAGACGTGCAAGTAATTGGCCTGGTGGCAAGCGCCATGCCTGGCCATGGCACCGCTCCTGCATGGCACCACACTGCGCTCGTCACCACGAAGCATTCGTTATATAGTCTCGTATGCTCAGTAATTTCAATAGCTACAGTGCCCTTCAAACGTGTTCCTTGGCGCGAACATGTTGCTCTGCTGTGGTACCTACCTATACCTTTTTTTTTTTTTTTTTTTCTTTATTTGTCCCCAGTGGAAATTCATCATGAACTTCCTTCGCCCCGGGGAAGGACGAAGGGGTATGCCGGACTCCTACCGGCTAAAACCACTGGAGCGGTCATCTTCGGCACCTAAGGGAGGCTCCAGGTCCTCGTATGATCACACTAGAGCCACCCACTGGTGCCACGCCTATTGGCACATCTCGGAGAGGGTGACTGTAAAGCGGTCACCCCCCCAGGGGGATTGTAAAAGATCCCCCAAAGCGTCCCACGGCAGCGCGTGACCACATGCGTGCTACCGTCTTCTCTTGGGTCGCTTGGTGTGGGCACGCAGATTCCCCAATCTACGCACCCGCGAACCCAGAGGTCCCCCACCTTATAGCAATGGCAGGGGTTTTCAGGCGTATCGGAATTAGGCCCCAGGGCGGTTGTTACCCCGGCGCCGTCTCCTTCTTCTTCGAGCGGGATCGGCCCTCTCCCGATCCCGCTCTGCGGTCTCCTTCTGGAGCATGACGCTCTCACAGAAGGAGACCACTGCATTCCAGTTTTCGTGCTCTGCCAACATAGCCGACACTACTGCTGGCAGAGAGAGATCTTGCCCGATCCGATCGACCAGGATCCGCCGCTCGGCGGCCCACGCAGGGCACGCCTCGAGCGTGTGCTGTGCGGTGTCCTGGTCGCTATCACAATGGTGGCATTGTGCCGTGGCCTCGCGTCCTATCCTGTGCAGGTACGCGCCGAAACAACCGTGCCCGGTGAGCACCTGCGTCAGGCGGTAGGTGACGCGCTCGCTCCTTTTGAGCCAGGCTCCAAAGAGCGGCAGGACGGCCTCGACGACGCGCTTGGTTGCAAACTGCATCCGCAGGCGATGACGCCACTTTACAAGTGCGCGCCGCCGAGCTAGCCGCCGCAGCTTGTCCAACGCCCCTGGAGGCGCGCCTTCGCCGCTCTGGCGGAGGGAGCGTGTCTGATCGTAGACCCACGCATCCATCTCCGCCAGGATGTCAAAAGGCGGAAAACGCGCCAGGAGAGTTGCCGCCTCGTAGGACACCGTTCGGTATCCTCGTGCGATCCGGATAGCCACTCTGCGCTGCAGACCGTGAATTTTGGTTCTGCAGCGCTGGGCGCCTGATAGTCGAGCTGACCATACAGGCGCCCCGTATAGGACCACGGACCGCACGACTCCTCCGTAGAGACGGCGAACTTCCTCACATGGTCCCCCGGGATTGGGCAGCAGCCGGTGTAGAGCACCCACTACCCTCTCGACTCGGGGGACGAGGCGCTGGAAGTGCTCTTCGAAGCCCCAACGACTATCCAGGGTGAGCCCCAGGTATTTCATGTACCGGCCCACCCCGATTTGCGCGTCACCAACGCGTATCCACGAACTGGGTGGTTCTCTGCTTCTCGGCAGTTTGTGGAACCATAGCGCCTCGGTTTTCTGAGGCGCTATCCGCAGACCCAGGGCGTGGATTTTGGCCACGACAATTGCCACCGCTTGCTCCGCAAGCCGGAACCTACCTATACCTACCTACCCCTACCTAGCTGAATTCTTACAATAAAAGACCTGGAGGTAGGTTTTTGTCTTCTTAGAACAGATGTTTCCTATGATTACACCATTTTTATAAAGTTATTCACGGACTATATTACTTACTCTGAACTTGTGGTTTTTAGTCTTGAAAATCGGAAAGTACGCAAAATTAGCACCGAACGCGATCTTCCATCATTATTATTCTATATAGAAGGAAAATCAAAATATGTGATTGCCTCTCAACTTAAATGATCGAAGACATGTTCATCGCACGATTATTCGATACAAGGAAACCGGCAGTAATGGAGTTCGTCCACGAAGGCCGAGAGCTACTCATATTTAGAGGACAATTTTATTGTTGTTACCGGTAAAGATCGTCAGAAATTCCCGACGTAGTAAACAAATCTCGTCCGAAACCTGTATCACTAAGTAAAAACAAGAATGAGCGCTGAGTTGATTGTTTGGCCCTGAAATAGATGCAATTGGCCATCCAGATTAGACGGAAGACTTATTTTTTTTTTTTATTTGTTTCTATAAGAAGAATTTACGTTGGCGTAACGCCGGAGCCATGATGCTGCCTGAATGAGCGGTACCAACCGGTATTTTTCGGGCCAAAGAACCGGAGATTTGGTACTATTCGCATTCTGGATCAAAACGCTATTCCTTCGAACTAAAATTATGTAACTGATTTACCTTTCAACAAATTAATGATCCAGAGCACAACTCTGAATTATGAGGTTATTTAGAATAGAAAAAGTGGGAAGGTGTGTACGAAAACATGTTAGGCCACCTGAGAGCCCCGATCAGACTTTTCTGGAAAGTACTCTGTAAGTATCTGCTGCAAATTCTTTAGTCTTCTTCTCTTATGGATTATGGCTTCTGTAGAGTATCTTCCACAATTTCGCCAATAGTATGTATAACCTCAACGTTGTTCAGATTAAAAAATATTTAATTATTCATAAAATATTACAAAAAATACACAAATGAAAAAAAAAAACAATACGGGTTGCACACCGGGAGTGCCGGCAGAAGTGAAAACTTATTTTGGCGCGTTAGACATTTTTTAGATGGGTACTAGGGTTATTGGGTTATGAATTGCATTTTATTAATTATTAGAAACTTTAAAATACATTTAATATTCTTTTATGAATCATCGTTAACAATTTCGACAACTCTTGTATCATCATCATTATCATTACACACTATAGCTGCGTCTCGTAACGGTGTCGCGAGTCCAGAGATTTTATCTCATCTAAAAATATGCGTACTGCGCTAAAAGAAGTTTTCACTTCAAAAACTGTCGGCAACGTCGTACGGTTTTCAATTGGTGTTTTCTGCAAATTATTTACTGTTATTAAATCAAATAGCATTGATTTGTTTAATTGTCATAACATTGAGAAACAAAATATACGAGTACTGTGTGAAATTCATGCAATACGTCATTCGCCAGAAATTATGTTAACCACAGACTTCAGACGCTAGGAAGTTTGCAGTTGCGCACATTTCTATGCGGAGGGAACAAAGGGATATAACTCTTGTGGCTCAGTGTTACGTATCACAGACTGCCGGAAACGGGCAGTGAGGAGAGCCACGCGTTTAAGGCGGAACAAAGGATCATTGCACAGACGTCAAATAAACGTGGCAGGCCTTTCTTGTCTCTAGTGGCAATAGTATTGTAACTATGATTTACTATTAGGATTCACTGTCAACATTTGGTGACACTTCATAGAACATTCCATTGTGAACTTTATTGAAATAGCTTGATTAGCATTACGCACTAAAACTTTAAACAACACTTTAACACCGTCGTGAAACAAATATTACCAGCCTGTACTGTCTAAATAAGGGCAAATGCCTCATCTAATACAAAGAAGTAACGAGCATTGATCACAAGGCTTGGTTACTGCGTGATGGGGATTTCAGACCTTCAGATCCAGGTTTCGTCACGATGTTTTCCTTCATCTAGAGTCCAAGCAAACACATATGATGATGTCATATATGGAGATACAAGCCAACACGACACAAACACATAAGCATCAAACAAATGAGCATCATTAAAGAGACGACTAAAAGAATGTTGGAAATTAAGATAGATATATACATTGCAAAACATAGTAAAATAAAAGGGGGAACTTTGTATTATTCCATTAATCTGTTCTGACACAACCTAAAAAGTCGATTAGAAATAGCCTATTTGTACGAAAATAAGTCTGCGTAAATACTCTTACTGCAACAATATAAACAAAAGCACCTGTACCACGACCGGATCTCCACATGAACAACAAACTCGATGATTCGTCTTTATGGAAATAAAACTGTACAAACACAATGTAATAAACATGAACAAACAGCCAGAGGCTAAATGAGCACAATGATTCATCCGACGTCGGCTGACTAGTGGTGATTCGTACACGAGAGACGCAAAGACCTTATACAAAAGAACAATATACATGGGAATTTACATTACAAATTCAACAAGCGAAAATAATCACTAACAATGATGTCTGGCAGCTTTCTATTCAGACTTAAGAAGAAATGCAATGTGAAAAGTTTGTGCAATATTTTAGCAATAAAAGTACTTTTGATTCATATTCGGGGACAACTTTGTAATAAACGTTTTATACATATGAATAAACCGATTTTACCGATTTAAATAAAATGAACTAAGAAACTTGAATATCGCAAATAAATCATTTTTCAAAACGTAAATTATCGCATTCGCTTTATCTTACCAATCAACGACCACACCGACCGACCGACACATTAGGTGATTAAGAGTGGAAACAATTTGTTTAGACAAGTACCTGTTTAATGTAAATTCTGAATGACGTCAACACTTAAGAACTGCTAAAGTTCTTAACGATTCCGACCATATTACATTAAGCGAGATCTAGACTAAAACAGCTCTTGTAAGTCGCAGTTATGAGCTACGTACTTCCTACAAATATGTATGTTAAGTCGCTGAACAATTTTTTTTTTCAAATCTCTTGCACCCTCTCTTCTTACATCATATCATATCCATATTTTTTCTTAATCAAGTAATTATTTAAATAATTATGTTGCTATTATCTGGTTATGAGAATGTTCACCAATGTTTCTAAAATAAAGAGAATTAACGCCTTGATTTTCTTTATTGTTCAGGTACTTATGTCGCTTACTGTAGAAAAAGTCGTGTTTTCATAAAAAATTATAGTCATTACTTCCTGAGTCGGCAATGCGTGTCAACTCAGTCCAGCTAACAAGTTTTAACGAACTTATTAAGATCACTTTGATGTCGGTTTTGCACCATAAAATAACTGCGTGTTTAAATGAAATACTTAGTACACGTTAACATAAAATTAACACAACATGTAACCAATTAGTATAAACGCTATTACGAAACACGCGTCTAGTGTTATTATAAGCAATATCATAACCATTACCCCTAACACAGTTCTCAAGTATTCTCAACCTCTGAAGTATCGTAACTTTCTTAGTAACAAGAACCATCGCTTGTTGTATTGTTGCCAAAGAGAGATTTCGTTCACTTTTTGTTACATTTTGTCTGCCTAATATAACAAGTTGTATAAACATTTACTTAATTTACTAGATTTGACAACAGCAAACATGACATATAACATTGTTAACATAAAAATAAATGTTTACTGAGACCGATTGGATAGATTCAGATTATGAAGTGGATCCATTGGAATCTTACTTTATTATTTATACTACATAATATTTATGAATAACTTATGTAACTAACTACATTGCTATGAAAAATCTTTTTGTAAAAATAGTGCCGGTTTTTTTGACACAGTCTTTTTTTTCGTGTGATTAGTAGTCAACTATATGTCAGAGTTGTTCAAGCCGCCCAAAGGCCTCGGACTTGGTGTAACGACTGCCGTCCAATGACAACAACTGGAACCGACGAATTTATATGCTCCCCGAAACACGGAGCAGCTCAGTGCAAATACCACTATACGGTCACCAATCTATAGACTGACGCGCCGAGCATTGCTTAACCTCGCCGATCGGTAACCGATCAGTGAGTACAACTGGCTATGAGAATGAGATTGATTAAAACATGGAATGTGATGAAGCAATAAAGATATGCTATATGATAAAACACAGATAAATAGGGATAAATTCTGTGCAACAGATATATGAAAATATCACCTATATATAAGCGATAATTTCCTATCCGCGTCGTGTCCGGATTAAGAATGTAGCACCACTCCATCTCCTCCTGTGATGTCGTGAAAGGCGACTCAAGGGACTAATCCAGGGGGATAGCCAGCAGCGTCTTTTCTGTAGTATAGTAAGCCATACTGCGCTCACCATCCCGCCTGCCAAGAGTGGTGAGTACTGGCAAATTCCCCCCCAATCTGATAGCACAATTGTAGAAATCTATGGGGGAGCTGTTCAGCAGTAGAAGTCCTTTGATATGATGATAAGCGATATTTGAACGGTTATCAGTTTCTGCAAACCAAAGTTGTCCAACGCAAGTCAACGACGCTTAAACAACGTCACGAAAACATTGCCAGGAGTAAAAACTCCGACTCATTCGTAATAACACATTCTAGTAACCAAATAAACAACAGATTAATTCTAGAAAGTTATAAATGGGATGTCACCTGAAGATGACAGCAAGTTCTAATACATTCAACCCGCACATAGTTGTTGTGGCTAATCGCAAACAGAACTGTAAGTAATTAGTTTTAGATAAGGCGGTTAATCTTAATGCGTGGACCGCTTAGTATCGATAGTGTAGTATGGCCTCGATAGTGGCTATGTTAACAATTAGTACGGGCATGCTGATGGGAACTTTTAACAGATAGTAATATGTTTATACGAAGAAACATGTACGTAATTGCCGTGAAGAAGCGAGGCAAACTAGAAATAAACGATTATAATATTAAACTTTACGCACTATTTTACATTAACTCTATTATCTTATACATATACTTAACGTTAATATATTATTAACTCATTAGCTCAAAGGCTTAAGTCCAACACAAGCTTAATACGCATGATTAAATTAAAGAAAATATAACTTCTCTTTTTTACATTTTGTGATTTTGAAACCGAGTAAAGCTTTGGCCTAGCCTGAGCGTCAGCGACGCGGGAGCATCTACAACGCGAAACTAAATGTGCACACATGCGATACTACGGCGCGATACGCCAACTTAATTTGTTAGTAAATCGTCATTACACGCGTGTGTCCTGCTATGCGTTGTGCATTGTAGTGGTGTAGGTGTGCATGGCGCCATTAAATATCAAGGGAAGCGTCGGCTGAGCGGCTGACGCTCCCGCTTCGCCATCGCTTTGGAAGCGCAGGTTAGGCCGATGCTTAAATAATGTGAATTAATAAAGATCACAGACCCGATCCACCGTAAAACGTCTCAATAAATCAAGCACTTAACGGCCTAGCCGACTTTAAGATTATATAATGAAAATAAGTGGAAGAGTTTGCTATTTATTCGTAAGAACACACCACCTATGATTTTTTTCTATCGTTTCTTGCTGTGGTCATCCAAAGTCTCAGGTTTCAGATTTTGCCATCTGTAGACAACGGTCAAACTTTTGCCAAAACCCGGTAGAATGCTTGCGCCATTTGAATCGAAAAGTGCATCTTTGGCTTATTGTAAAACGATGTTTTGTGTCCAATAACACTCTCACCTTCGTGAAAAGGTATTCGATATTCGAAGTAATGAACAGTTCTTGTGGATTGACGTCAAGACTTTAATTACATAGATATATATGACCTGACTTATGTAGCAGGTATTGAATCGGAGAGAGTCGATTCGAGATCAATTTGGAGGTAAGCCAAAGCTGTGTCACTTTCAAGATTGAGATACTACGACTAAATCGGCGAACACAACCTAATTCATTTTATCTATATAACTATTATAATCCACAAGTGTCTTAGGATAACTGCTTAATAAGTGTGCAGAACTAACCTGACTTGTTCGTGCTTTTGGATGTATATCTTGTGGAATTGGCCCTCGACAGGTGAGATGATGTCGTTTTTCATTTCCATGGCTACGTGTTGTGGCAACACCGACAGCAGCAATCGCTCCTACGGAACAAAATCACACAAATTATTATCATGTCAATTAGTATTGTCTTAGGTTTTCGCGATTATTACACATTATAATAAAACAATTTTAAACGGATTAAATTAGTTATTAGTTATCCTGCGACCACGAACCCCGCAAAGTGTTCGAAATGTCAGGAAAAACAAAAAATCAATAATACACGCGATTTAATCCGTTTAAAATTGTTTTATTATAATCATGTAAATTATTACTTGCCGGTAACAAATTGATAAATATTGTTTGTTTGGCAATAAGCCTAGCTTAAAAGTAAACCCAGTAAACTCATTATACTATGAACTTCTCGTATGCAGATAATCACTCTGTATACTAAATCTGCATCAATAAATATTTCTACTTAAAATGTTTTTTAACATCATCAAGTCATGAATTTTGTGTTTTCTAATATTTAACTTACGAGAATCACACTAGTAGCCTATAGGAAATATGTAGGAAAGAGCCTGTTAATAATATTTTTATTGTATTTCGAAGTAGTCTCCGTTCCTTTGTAAGCACCGTCGCATGCGATGAAATCATTTACTGAAGCAGTGAGCCTACTCTTCTTTAGGGATTCTTGCCAAATCTTCGAATAGAAACATCCACTGGGCAGATTATCTTTTGGTTTCGGACTCGTAACAATATATCCATCTTTGACGATGACAAACACAGCATTCGAGTCACCTCCGTTACACTTTTCAAGCATTTCGCAGCACCAATCCAGAAGACGACGTTATTGATCTCCCGTCAAATTATGAAATATCTATCTTGTGGAAACAATGATATTGTACCATAGATATGTTACGCCCATACCAAACGGCGCGCAAAATTCAGTCTCGCTGTACGTGTAAAAACTACACATCTACCTATGCTGTAAGAAAGAAGATACAAAAACTACGAGAGTAAAAGAGATAGCTATCTAAAATGACAACACCTGTACTCGATGTCTTTGTCGCACCTGGGATAGAATATATATGTTGTCTCTTTTCATTGCTTGACCTGGGTTTTCTTCGAGAATATTATTCTATAAGTAATTTGAATAGTATTTTTCTTCAAATAGGTATTTTATTTTATTTGTTACTTACGTCTGGTATGAGATCCCTAGTTCTTTATTCATGTTTGCTTGAAAGTTTGTGCATTTTCTATATACGCACGACGGCATTGTTATCACTTAATTAATAAAAAATAGAGATTATGACAGCGGGTGCTCGTTGTTCTGTTTTGGGTGAACTTATTGCAAAGTGCTACAATTGGGGGAGTTTTGAATCTTACGTTTGGTGCGTATGTGACATATCTACCTCTTTTAATATATAATATCATTGTGTGCAAAGCTTTCTGACGCTTAAATGTTCGTGTAAGACTTTTTGAAATTGACTCATAACAATGCCTAAACTTGCCCGGATCTATTGAAATGACATTCTTTTATCAGCTTCTATCATTAGCCGCACAGCACTCACGTTATCTTCAGTGGTAACCGTACAAAGACATCCTTCGCAACCTATCTACTATCCTACCACCACCTACCACGTTTAAACTCATTAAACCATTTTATATGTTATAAACAGTAGCACGAGATGGCTGCTGCAGAGAGACATGGCATAGAACCCACACTTATAAAATGGACAAATACTATGCTTCAGGGCAGGATTATCCAAGCCAATCTACTGGGAGACAAGACAGCTGTAAAAGCGACGAAAGGCTGCCCACAAGGAGGGGTTTTATCCCCAATACTATGGAGCCTTGTAGTAGACTCTCTTTTGGTGGAACTAAATACAGGACCATTCCATACAGTAGAGTATGCTGACGACATAGTCATACAAGTAAATGGCAAGTTCCCGAACACTGTGTCGGACCTGCTGCAGGAGGCTTTGGACACAATAGAAGGATGGTGTGATAGGAACAACCTATCCATGAATCCAAGCAAATCTGTTTTAGTACCGTTCACAAATAAATCAGACCTGAGTGGACTCAAGGAGTTAAAAATGTACGGCACTAAAATTAAATGGGCCACGGAGGTAAAGTATCTAGGTGTAACACTGGATAAGAAACTAACGTGGCGTACTCACGTTGAAAATGCAACTAAAAAGACCCTAAGAGTGTTCAATATGTGCCGTTCAGCCTATGGCAAGACGTGGGGACTTAAACCTAGGGTCATATATTGGATTTACACAATGATGGTGAAGCCAATACTAGCATATGGCAGTGCAGTATGGTGGACAAGAACATTGTTACAAACCTGCAAAGACACCTTAAGGAAGGTACAAAGGGTAGCCTGCATGGGCATCACTGGAGCCTTTAAGACCACGCCTACTATGGCACTCGAGTGGATGTTGAATATTAAACCACTTCATATTCACATACAAACAGAGGCAAGAAAATCTCATTATAAACTTGCAAGGGCAGGCGCGTGGAATCGATACAAGCCCTGCACAAAACACACATCAATGGATCCGGTGAAAGAACTGGATGACTTAATGGACATGACATGTGATGCTGACAATCCAGTCTCAGTATCAGACAAGCGAAGAGTGGCAGAGAGGACTCAAGCCCATAAATTACACTACTCATCTCATTTGGTATACTGATGGATCTAAGATGAAATCAGGTACGGGAGCAGGAATTTGGTCAAATGACTGCAATATCAGTCAATCCATGGGGCAATATACATCGGTTTTCCAATCGGAGTCCTATGCTATAATTGTCAGCATTAGAGAAATGCTAAGGAGGAATGTGAAGAACAAAACCGTATACATACTCAGCGACAGTCAAGCAGCTCTAAAGGCACTAATCTCCTTTAAAGTAAACTCGAAACTAGTCAAGGAAGGTGTTATCCTACTAAACAAACTAGGAAAACACAATAACGTAAAGCTTATCTGGGTACCTGGACACGAAGGTGTTGAAGGTACCGAGAAGGCGGATCAACTAGCTAGGGCGGGCTCGAGTAAGCAGCTCATTGGCCCTGAGCCATTCGTAGGAATACCTCATGGTACCTACCAACTGGCATTACATGCATTTGCTGATAAAGAACATGTCAGAGAATGGAGGCAAGCGAAAGGCCTAAACCATTCCAAGACTTTCTGCAGCACAAGACTAAATGGGTTTAAGAGACTATTAAATATTACCAAAACCCATTTAAGGCACTATATAGGCGCAATGACAGGCCACTTCGGCACCAAGGAGCACCTCCGTAGGATGAAGCTTAGCACAACGGATACATGCAGATTCTGTATGGACAATGAAGAGTCTATGCAGCACATTTTGTGCAGCTGTGACGCTTTGGGAAGACGTAGGGCAAAACATCTAGGAATGGCTTATCCATTGCCTGATGATTTTGCACGGCTCCAGGCAGGTATGATTGCGAAGTACCTACAGGGTCTTCTTGATTTGCCAGCGGAGGAGTAGTGCAGAGCTTTGAGCAGCACAATGAACCCAATAGGGTCGAAGTGCGTTCGGCTGATGCTGAGCCCGTGAGAGCCAACAAAAAGAATAGAAGCACGAGATGGGGCTATTGCTGAAGTTGTAATAAATCGAAAATTTCCTCTATTCAATTTAATTTCCAAGCTAGATACGCAGGTTTTTTTTATTGGCAATTGTATTCCATTTTGCCAGTGTCAAGTTAAGGATCCGCACGTTTTAAATTGCCGCCCATTTGTAAAAACAAATGATATCTGAATTCAATGTAGGTACATCTACAGCTTCTCAAGGAGTTCGTTATTCGAAATTTAAATAGATGTTTCATCGGCAACTTTTTTTACTGGCGAATTCCAAAACATTCAGTGTGATATTCGTACATAGGTATAACGTAAGATAAGTATTCGAAAAAAACCAACTTGTAATAATTATTAACCATTGGAGAATAAACTTTGTAAAAACATAATTACAAAAACCATTACAAAACCATCGCCATGAAAAATAATAAAAAATGTACACATATTTACGACAATTATAGTAACAAACCTAGAGTTGAAAATTACAACACTAAACTATTTATGCGTAAGTACCTTTTTTCGTGGCAATGTATAAGTAATTTATTTTTAAACGCTCCGGCTATCTGCTACAGAATATTATAGAGACGTTACTCTTGCTACTATCTATTTGAAATGCATCAAGTAACAATATAGTAGTAAGTTACCGTATGGTCCCGGATTAAGAATATAATACCACTCCATCTTCTACCGTGGATGTCGTAAAAGGCGACTAACAATAACTAATGTTCGATCAATGCCATAATATTAAACATAAGTAAGTAACATAAAAAATATGAAATTTAAATTAATCAACTCAAATGTCAAGTTATTAAATGTAAGTAAATAATATTAAAAAACAATTGAGTCAAGTCAAATGTCTGCATACCGCCAAGGAGACTTAAAAAGCATTTCTACGCAGGTTGAAGGGGGAAAAGATCAGCGTTCAAGATCGGTGCCAGCTACTATACTACCCATATAAACAGCGGCCCTCGTGGTACTTCGTTAAAGTCACTACAATATGGGCAGCTGACATCTTTTTTTTATGCTATGTTAAGCGACATGAATAAAACAATAGTGGAACGAGATTAATGCGTAATCCAGTCACCGTGATTTACATATCATATAATCGAACAAAATGTTACTTGTTTACAACACAACGGACCTTCACACTTTACTGACTTTGTGATTGAGAAATTGTGATTCATTTAATGTTCCCTCATTTTCCATGGTTACAGGCAGTATGGAAATGTTTAGACATTTATGTAAATTCTGGTTTCTAGATACATGAATAAAAGTGACTTTATTTTTTGTATAAAAATACACTGTTACACTAACTATTGTATTTAGTACTAGCTGGGACCCGCGGTTTCACCTGCCGTTTAATTTAAAAGATAGTGGATTACTTATATATAATTTAGAGTACTTCGGCATAGACACTTAGAGTATGTAAGTATATATTGGATTTCATGGGTTTTATTTTTTTACACGGAACACTAATTATGTTTCCAAAATAAAAGTAGTCTAAGTTATTCCTTATAACATCAGCTATCTTCCAGTGAAAGTCCGGTAGAAATCGGTTCAGCCGTTTCGGAGATTAGCGAGAACAAACAGACAGACAAAAAAAATTACAAATAGTAATAGCTTTTTTGCTGTAGGTACCGTATATACTTTCATATGCATTTAGTAAAAAGCTGTTATTTTGACATTACAAACAGAAAATTCAATTTTAATTATTGGTATAGATTAAATTGTGTGCAGCGGTCGCGTAATGGGACCGAGCCGAAATACAACGGCCGCGGTCTAGCCGCCGCTGGTCAGTTCCGAACCATTTGCGTTAAATAGAAAAGTCAATGAAGTTATACATGCTAATGATAGTTTATCCGCTCTGTAGAATGGTTTGCTGCAAATAATCATTTACTAAATGTTACCACAACGAAATGTTTTAAGCTTTCGTTTGACTTTGGGTTTGAGCCACTCTTATGCTGATAGTCCGCGCCGCCCAAACGTATTTTGGGATAATTATTGGAAAAAAGCATTTATTGTAAAAATGTATTATTTCTTCTATAAAAAAAGTATCTACATTAACGATTCGAATCTGGTGAACTTTTCAACGCTTCAACTTCCCTGCAAAAAAGGGTGAGCCTCAGGTACTTTTGTGTACTGGTCACCCTGATTTGCGCGTCACCGCGTATCCGCAAAGTGGATGAGTCTCTACTTTGCAGCAGTGTGTGGAACCATGGTGCCTTGGTTTTGGGAGGATACGCTGACCCAGACCGTGGATTTCGGCCAAGACATTTGCCACCGATTCCTCAACAAAACAAATGGTTCCCTCAAAGAACTCTCCGCTGGCTAGCACAAGAATGTCGTCAGCGTAACATACTACGCTGACGCCAACGGAGAGAACGACACGTTGGACCGCTTCGTAGGCGAGGATCCATAAGATGGGCTGAGAACCGATCCCTGCGGAGCCCCACACTTTGTCTCCCTCCGCTGTACGCAGCTGTCCCTGCCCACGTAATGAATGTGCCTATCGCGCAGATAGACCCCGATGATGCGCTGCAGGTAGGGAGGACACCGCTGATGGACTTAGGGGTCCTCCTAATCATTCCCCACGAGATGGAATTTAAAAAAAAACCTATGTTGAAACTTACAGGGGCTGTGAGACATGCTAAAAACACATGCATCTAAATAATATAAAAAAAATTGATAAAATAATTAAATATCATCTGCTACATAACGCACTTATGATGTGTTCATTGAACATGTTACGCTCAATGAATAAATACGTTAAAGTGAATTCCAACGTCCAAGTTGTTCTTCGATTTGAGCTTATTATTTAAGTAATGAGTAATATATCATCATCATTTCGGCCGACTGAAGTCCACTGCTGGACACAGGCCTCCCCCAAAGTTCACCACAACGACCGATATGGGTGTGTTGTGTGCTCATTGGGGGGTTTTTCCATAATCGCCACGCTTGGCAGACGGGTTGGCGATCGCAGTTGAGTTGTTAACGTACTCGAAGGACGCTGCTGCCCATTCTCCGGCTAATCCCTTAGTCGACTTTTACGACACCCATAGGATGAGATGGGGTGGTGGTGGTATTCTGAGCCGGCACCACACGGGTTATGAGTAAACTTCAGAATATTAATCTGTTCTCAGAACATACATATCAGCTCATGCTATTGTGTAAATATACTATGACGTATTGTTACTATTACTTTTACGCATTGCGGTTAATTGCATTTTCTGTATTGCAGCTTTAAATGAATCATATATGTTTTACTAAGTACGGAGATTCGCGTGGTGTCAGCTGAGAAAACAAAAACTGATCTCATTCGGTGCGTTCTTCGAGTATATTTAGAACTCAACTGCCGATCGTCGACCAGCCTAGCATGCGAGCAGCCTATATCTGTAGGTGTGTAAAATGATGAAGATGACTGCTTTTTTAATCATTCAAATAAAACTACCCTAGCAGTTTGACGAGGCGTGATGGAGCCTCTTAAATGGTCAAACATACAAACTTTCACATTTATAATAATAGTAACATAAATAAGCAATATGATGGTAAAATAGACAGACTACGGAATAGTTTATCAACATTTCGGCCGAATGAAGAGTTCACCAGAGTCCCCCAGAGTTCACCACAACGACCGATATGGGTGTATTGTGGGCTCATTGGCGGGTTTTGCCATAATCGCCACGCTTAACGGAATAGTTATTAGACTAATATAAGCACAGTTAATTTCATAAGAATCGTTTATTTTGCTATATAAACGCTAATATTAACAAAGCAACAAAACCGCTTTGCTATTATTCATATAATATTTACCAATTTCTCGTTCTCGTCTTCCATGTCCAGCCTGGCCGCGATGCAGTTCCTGGTGTCCAGAAAGGCGCGGCGCTGCGCTGTCTCCATCAGCGAGTGCATTAGCGCACCCACCACATTAACGCACACGAACACTACCACATTTCCCACCATCTGTTAACAAACAACATATTTATATTAAACTTTACATATACATCTACATTTATCGTGTTGAAATAAATCCGTCAGCAGATATTTAGTTCCTTCTGATTGCTTCTGGGAGCTCTTGTTTATTCTTATTTTAAAGAAACCGTCTAAGAAGCGATTAATTTTGTTTGGTGATAAATCTGATTGTTAATAAAGTAATTATCTATTCCTGCCTGCTTTAAGTATGGTCACTTAAAAATAGCCTTCATTAAGGTGACTTGAACACTCCGTTCCGTGGTCAAACAAGGAATCCTTATACACTCAGCGCCACGGAATCTGGCCCAAACATAAACAGTGCTATAACAAGCTAAATCGTTGTCGTTTATCAAAATTCCTAGTAGAACATTGTCAAATCGTTTGTTTTTGCCAAGTTAAAAGGGTAAGTACAAAAATAAACAGAATATTTCACTTTTGTGACACGTGGACTTAATTTCTGTGTTGGAACGCAAAGGACACTAATGAGTTCAAATTCGATATTCTAATGTTCATGGCATTTAACGTTTTTCTTCAATCTATAATATAATAATATCTAATTAATCTGTAGTTATTCTCGCTTCCAGAATTGAAACAAAATGCCTCTTACTTCAGCCCATGTTGCTCAAGCAATGTTGCTAAGGAGTCAAGGGCAAACTCAGCGAGAGATTCCAGAAAGTTTAAATGTGCCACGTACAACTTTACAGTATGACTTTACCAGGTACGACCAGACCGGCCGGCTACACAAGAAGACCAGTAAGTGGCGGAATTAGGTGTACAACACCGCGAGATGACCGACTTACTGCACTCGCAGCTTTGAGAAATTGGTTCCTCAATGCTGTTTACATACGACAGCGCTAACAAACGGCAAGAGGGGTCAACGTGAGTGAGCGAACCATAAGAAAGAGCATGAAGGAACCGAAAAGTCCAGCTCGACGCCCAGGACTTCTCCGACACCATCGTGTACCTCGATTGCAGTTTCCTCGCGAACACGCAAATTAGACTCACGGTTAGTGGAATGAAGTTCTGTGGACTGACGAATGCAGAGTGGGCGAAAGGGCACCAGATGGCCGTGAACGTGTGTAGAGAAGGCGTGGAGAACGGTTCCTGCCGATCACTACCAGGTAAGCTGTTTGTTTCATGGAGGGTCTGTTATGGTTTGGGGAGGAATAAGTTCAGCTAAGTTAATAAGTTAATAAGTTGTTGATCAGCGGATCCTGGTCGATCAGATCGGGCAAGATATCTCTCTGCCGGCAGTAGTGTCTATGTTGGCAGAGCACGAACATTGTAATGCAATGGTCTTCTTCTGTGAGAGCGTTATGCCCCAGAAAGAGATCGCAGTAGAGGTAGAGGGCCGGTCTGCTCAAAGAAGGACGAGACGGCGCCGGGGTAACATCCGCCCTGGCGCCTAATACCCATACGCCTGAAACCCCCTGCCGTCGCTATAAGGCGGGAGGCCTCTGGGTTCGCGGGTGCGTAGATTAGGGAATCTGCGTGCCCACACCGAGCGACCCTTGAGAAGACGGTGGCGCGCATATGGTCACGTGCTGCCGTGTGCGCAATGCGCATAGCACAATGCACAGGGACGCTTCGGGGGATCCTTTACAATCTTCCCGGGGGGGTGACCGCTTTAAAGTCACCCTCTCCGAGATGTGGCACCAATGGGCGGCTCTAGTGTGATCATACGAGGACCTGGAGCTTCCCTTAGGTGCTGAAGATGACCGCCCCAGTGGTTTTAGCCGGTAAGGGTCTGACATGCGCCTCGTCCTCCCGGGGCGACAGAATCTTGTTTAATTTATGAGTAGTAATCGACCAACTTAACCTTGTAATTGAGTCATGAACTGCAAAATAAACATTGTATTTAAAAATAAGTTTAAAAAATATTGTACGAGTTTGGGCTGAAAAGAGTCTGAAAGAGTTATATACTTTGTAACCCTACCCTGTGCGTGGTCCTACATGCACTTAACCGGTGTTTTGCATGCTAATATAATATTACGTTAACTCTTGTATTCCACTTGCATTATGTCAATATATTAAGGATAAATGAGATTCAAGAGCTGAAGTTAATGTGAATCACCGTCGTAAGGTTAACAAAATATACAAATACATTTTACACAGCATAAGATTAGAATATAGAATAAAGGATCCACTGATGTTTACCAACAAATTAGAATAGTAGTGTACGGGTGTGCATTAGAAACGGGCCGCACGAATTTGGGTTTTCATGGGTTGAACCAAGTAGGGGTTGGTTTTCTATAACCCACGGCAGTCTTCTCCCCATAAGGAAACCTATATTTTCTTTTAAATTTAAATAAAAATATTTCTTGTAATACTTGTCTAAAAAAACTTGTAACAGAAGGACTTTTTGTAGTAAATAGTAGTTTTATTTATCCCATCATACTGTTTTAATAACATTACTATCAATCTTAGTTTAAAATTATATTAAACTACGGAATACAAATCCGCCATTTTGTCTAGCATGATGACATTTATTAATTCCGTTCCTATGCACGCAAAACTTACTTTTACTTAGCCGTGTCACAGAAATGTGTCCATATGATAGGTCAGTTTAGGTTGCAGAACCAAATCAGCCAACCCCGAATAGAATAGGTTAGGTTCAAAAACTGTTTCAGAGCTGAATTAGCTAAATCGGACCCCACGTGGTACTTGGCTGCCCTAACTCTAAAATGTTTTTATATAACCAGAGGCGTGGAGGGAGAGCAGCCTCTGCCAGCAACAATGCGTAGGCATCGTACGAGCCGTAGCAGCTGAGACTGGTTGACCAATAAGCCGAAGCTGCGGAGGCGAGTGTAAACTCTTAGTCGCCTTTTACGAGACTCCTCTCCTCTATTATTTGCTGGGAATCCACAGTACATTTGGACAGCTTAGTTGTTACTTGTTATTAATTCGTAACAAAACATCTTAAACCTAAGCATAACGACTGTTTACATAAAAGTTATGAGATTGAGACGTTGTAAAACTCGAGCGCTACAATAACATCCTCTGCTCTGGATATCATATCATAATTTATACCGTTCTGCTACGTACAATCTTCAAGAGACGTACCAGCGTGTTGTACAAGTCTTTTTGTTAAGAGCTTGATATTTACACACAAAAATATTTTCACCCTTCCCGCCGGAAAGTGATAAATTAAAAACGTTTTATAGAAACAAATATCACGAAACTCAGTTACATAAAGAATCGCTCGATAAACGGTACACCATTAATCAATGCAGAATAAAAATTACCTGTCAAATTGAATAACAGATTCGCCCGTACCGTGAGCAATGAAATTTTTCTACCAAAATCTCTGTAATCAATGCATTAAGCAAAAAGCTAAAGATATATCTTAATATATATCATGCCTGTCTAACAGAGTCTTGGATGAGGTATTATTAACTTTTATTTCAATCAAATGGACGTCTATAAGCGTCGCGAAAATAATGAGGTGATGTAGAACTAATTGTTTTATATTGTACCAATTAAATTCAACAAAATGGTCATAACGTAAAAATATTGCGCGTTTTTTATTACTTATGTAGGTTTCAGAAGTATTCGTTTTAAACGAAGTACAAACACATCGAATACAGGAATTCAATTAAACAAGTTCTGAAATCTGAATACACTCGCTGCTCTAAAAGAACGCAGAGAGGGTTGGAGCTCGGAACAGTGAGTGTTCACATTACACACACATCACAACGTAGAACAAAAAGCTATTAAAAAAAGCACGGACCACTTCGGGAAGCTCATTAATATAATTAAGTAGTTACGTGTTCCAGCGCCAGTGGGAATATCAAAGAAAAAATATAAAAGTGAATAATTTATAAAATTCCAACTTATTAAGATTGGATCCTTCTGTTACGGGAATAAAAACGTGAGTTGGTGACGTAGCGATTAGGCTCAACTGTGCACAGATTTACCGGGCCTGGTTACTTCGACCCTAAACACGATTTCTTACCGCACGATACGATACGTCGTGGGCGTAGGTGGAGAACGTTTTTGCATTTTCTTGTAGCCCACAAAATCCCGCCTTTTAGTTTTTTTTACGTTTAAATATCTTAAGTCACTAATGAAATATGTTAATTTAATGAACCTAGGTAGAAAAATGTATATAGTTATATTCACATTCTTATTTTTTTCTTATATTTCTTATTTAAAAAAAAACGTTGCGCCACACTAGGATTTCTCCTGTGTCGTGGGTGCGTTTACAGACATGAATTCCACACACAATACACCCAGACCCGGAACAACTACCTGCAGATCATACAAATATTTTTTCCGTGCGGGAATCGAACCCACGACCCGGAGCGCAGCAGCTGACTGTATCAGCCACTGCACCAACCCAGCCGTCAGACACATTAAAGAGGAGAAACAGAAATAGTAACGTAACAATTGACATCATCATCATTCCAGCCGAAAAACGTCCAATGCTGGACATAGGCGTCCCTAAAAGATAGCCACAACGACCGGTCTGAATTGATGTTGTATGCTCATTGAGGGTTTTGCCATAATCGTCACGCTTGGCAGGCGGGTTGGCGATCGCAGTCGAGTTGTTAATGTACTTGAAGGATGCTGTTGTTCATCCTCCGGCTAATCCCATAGTCGCCTTTTACCCACGGGAAGAGATGGGGATACGATATAATTATAATGCAACTGTTATAGGCATCTGGTATAAATTGTCCATAATAAATATCTAAGACGACATAATTTTATTGGTATCTACCTAAATGTGTATGCTTATAAGGTAAAGCTTATTTCAAGTAAACTGCCATTGTAGGAATTATGGCACACCTGTTATAACTTTATTGAACCAGTGATCTGTGTAGCCCGGCCGCTGAGCGTTTAATTTATTTATAGCGTATATGAGATAGTCAGCGAGCCGTGCACTATTCTGCCCGAGTTATGCTAATGGAACCTGGCGATGCCTGCGTCGCCCCACTTGCCCCACAATTTAACTAATTACTAAAATATTCAATGTCAACCATCTTCAATACATTGTGGTCCTTCAATTATGCATTGTGAAGTGAGAAAGCATTTATATTCAATCAATCATTTCGGCCGAATGAAGTCAACTGCTGGACACAGGCCTCCCCCTTAGATCACACAATGACCGATATGGGTGTGTTGTGGGCTCATTGGGGGGTTTTGCCATAATCGCCACGCTTGGCAGACGGGTTGGCGATCGCAGTTGAGTTGTTAATGTAGTACTCGAAGAACGCTGCTGCCTATCCTCCGGCTAATCCCTTAGTCGAATTTTACGACACCCACGGGAGGAGATGGGGTGGTGGTATTCTGAGACGAAATAAGCATTTATATTAAAAGTTCTAGAAATAAGGCGCAATAAGTTTTCCTCGAAATATGTCAGTTTAAAACAAAAAATATTTTTTTAATAAATACGATTCTGATGGAATAGAAACAAACATTTTCACTAACTTACTTTATGGAATACCTATTGGAATACGTTTTCCTCTTTACTGTTTTGTTATCACTACATTCATGGAACCCCAAAGCTTTCTACGAATTTTTCTGGATAAAAAACTTCTCCCAATAAATGTATCTACTCGTATTATGAACATGATCGCGCGTTTCACAACACTAGTCACTATGACAAGAAAGTTCACCTGTCCGACTGCATTACGTGAAATTGTAAATGGCCGCGATCGCCTCGCGAGACAAGACGTGTCTATTAGCATGCTATGTGTAGTGGCATGGCGCCTGCAAACACTTTCTGATGTACTTATTGATAGCATAACAGGTGAAGGATTAATGTTGAAAGCAAGATTTCTAGTTGAAACACGCCAATCATTGATTTCTTATCTAAAATGCTTCAACAGTCAAAGTTATTAGCTGTCGTAACGTAAATGACATAAGATTGACATTGCATGTCACTGTTAATAGCTGTAACCAAATCTTAAAGGGGATGGATCGGAAAATCATGAATCACCTAATGTGACCGGAAATCGGTGTATAACCGAATGATTGAATTTGATTGAATAATACGAATTTGCCTGTATTATTCGGCCTGTTCGCAATCTATTTCCGCTACAGATCGGGAAAATAATTTTCGACACGACATTTGAATAAAAAATCGGTCTGCATGACGTGCGCTGAAAAAAATGCGAATAAATATTTCAGCTTCACGCATAGAATATTTTTCAAACATTTAATTTAGTGTTTATTGAAGAGCATTAGGATAATCATTTATTGAACAGGTTCAGTGGAGTGACATCAGTGTGACCTGACACCGTGTGAATAACGAGCAACTGTGAATAAATAAATACACCCATCGCCGTATAATACATTATTATTATGGAAATGCGCGGTGAACTCGCTCCGGAGGAGACATGTTCAACAAATGTGTTTTGGCTTCCCCTTGAGGCTACGCGGTGACATGGCTGTGACCTCGGCTGTCCAACAAATAAGTCTTTTGCGCATAAAGATCTAGACAATATAATACCTTCTTTAAGATCCATAATTACTTTTGAAAACATACGTAATGTCTTCATGAATAATTTAGTCAAAATTCGTGCAAAAATGTAGACGGCAACAATAATAACGGAAAATTTATACACCGAATATATTATAATATATATTCATAAAATTTTGCTGGATTTGTTAGAACAGTTTTTTTTGCATTTATACTGTGAATATAAAAAATATATTTTAATGATGTTAATTAACCAACAGTACTGCTGATAAACTTCTACTGCTACCAATCCATCGTGCTCGATAGAAAGGCCACAGATCACCACCAAAGTCTTAAGATAACCATAATAACTGTACTTAGCAGCTAAACTGACAATAGGAGACACTATTATCATATTAGTCGCGCTGATCCGATTAAAATGTTTTCCCTATTAATAATAGACACGCACCACTTCAGGCTGAGGATGTTTCGATGTTTTAACGAAGGTGTGGCTTTTGCATATTATGTCTAGACAAATTTTGTGTTCATACCGTCGCGCATTTACGTTGATGTCGTTGGCAACAGTTATAAAATTATTAGCATACAGTTACTTTTTGCCCATCCTTGTCGTCTTCAATAAAAGCCATTAAATGAAGTGATAACGGTTCCATTTAATACGGAATTTACAGGTTGTCTATTTTAATTTTTTGTTTGTTTAGTGGCCAGCTTTGTGTCAAAGTTGTTCAAGCCACAGTTCTGTTCTGTGGTTCAAGGTGCCTAAAGGCTTGGCTTGGCTTAACGACTGCCGTCTAATGACATCAACTGAACAGACGGTATATAACTAGCTGTCGTCCGAGGTTTCACCAGCGTTACAAAAACATGGAAACACGTATTTCTTTATTTTCAACCAAAAAGCCAATCAATTATATTCATAGATCTAACTTTAAAAATAACGGATACTCTATGCACTTTCACGACATATTTTACCCCCTTAGGGTAAATTTATAATAACACTGAAACACGTATTTTCTTTACTTTAAACTAAAAAGCCAAATACTAATTGGCATACAACCTTTCAACCCTTTTTTACCACCTCAGGTAGAATTTCTAAAATTCCTTAATGGATGCCTACGTTATTAAAGGTATCAACTGGCAAAATGTCAAGTTTGTAACCCCGGCGGTTTAGGCTCTGCGTTACGATGTATCGTCTGCGATGAATCAGTCAGTCAGGACAAGTAATTATATACGTATAGATAATGCAACAATGCGGTCACCCATCCATAGACTACCGAGAGACGCCGACCGTTGCTTAACCTCACAGATCGTTCACCAATTAGGTACTGAGTGCAATTGGCTATGAGCGTCTCACAACAAGAATTTCTAAACCGACATCGACATCGACATGTTCAATGGATGTATTTATCGCAAGTTCTCTTACCGCAATTACGCTCCAAAAATAAACAAGTTGAGTTATTTAAAATCTTGAAGAAACTAAAACCGCGCAAAGGTCATGTCTGCTAAACATTTGTTTCAGTTCACGATACCAATCATGTTTATTGCCAGCCTTATGTAACGTTGTACATATGTACAATTCTACATATCGTAATGTGGTAACATGACCACATGTAAAATACGATGCTATATATTGCGTGTGGATGATTGGTAATCTGAAAGCGTAAGTCAATCATATTGAAGCGTCTGTTTATGATATCAGTCTATCCTAATAAGGTCGGATCTTATGATTTATCTTTTTGCTCGTAGAACTGATAGCCGCTGGCCCAAAAAGCTTCATGAGTAGAGACCGCGCACCGGAAAACGCGGCGTGGGACAACCTCCAAAGAGGTGGATAGACGACCTGGTGAGGGTCGCTGGGAGCTGTTGGATGAGGGCGGCATGTAACCACTCCTTGTGGTAATCTAAGGGGGAGGCCTTTGTTCAGCAGTGGACATCATTTGGCTGATATGATGACGATGATGATTATGATTTATGTAATTTATATTCAACTTATTAGGATACTTTTTTCTAACAAATGTTATCAAATACATACTTCCAACAAGTTGAGCTATTGATTATACAAACCAGATGTAACCAAAGCTGCTACATCCACACAGAGAAGGGTGTTCTGGTACACACACACACATCTCATATATCAGATATGTTACTGTTTTCATTATGTTACGTGTTTATTATTTTTGTATTCGTGTTTGACTGTACACGTTAAATCTACCGACCATAGCCCGCAGACGTCTACTCCCGTATAGGGACTTCAATGAACGCTCTTAGGGGCAATGCCTTAATCAAAAGCTTGCAAACGAATTTGTGATTGCACGACGTTTATTAACCCGCATGGGGACTGTGCTACCGTTCATCTTGAAGTAATTACTTCGTAGCCTTCTACGACACCCACGGTAAGAGATGGACTATTATTTATTAAAAACATTATAACAAACACGTTGTACGATGACCTCGCAATCGAACCCGTGCTACGTAAATATAACATACTTTTCACGTCCGCCCAACTATTGTTCATATGTCATAATGTTTATCAGCGATCCATATTGATTTAAATAGCGCACGCTTTATAAAACGTAGTCTGATTAATTTTAAACAAAAAGCTTTTATGCCTTCAGTATGATGGACGTAGCCTTCATAAATATTAATAAAGTCTATTAAGTTCTACAAAGTCATATATTATTGTACATTGATATTACTATTATAATCCGTCCTTATACGACCGAAATAGTTAATTATCAATCTAACCAAAATCTTTGGATTTGGGATTGAGCATCACACTTGACACAAAAACAAATCAGGTTTTTAATTTAAAAGTTAAATCTAAAGATTTTGCATTCGATGGTTAATTTTGGCCGATAGACGGTTTAATTTCTGCCAAATCATTTCAAAACTAACATCGATTATAGACATCGATATGACTAATTAAATAAAATTTGATTCGATACGACTTGTACTTCGAAATAAAAACGTAACCACACTTATGTGAGACTTCGCAGCTCCTGGCCGACTGAGAGTATTCTATATTGATTAAGAACCAAATCCTGTGTTGAAAGAGGTAAAATGGACGTGCCGACCTCAGACCAATGAAAAAGTATATTGGTCTGAGGTACCGACCTTGACAGCTAAGATGGCAATGTAGCGGCGCTTTTCTGTCCTCAGGTCCACAGATTCAACTCCCGCTTCGTGACAAACATTTGAATAAAATAACGATATTTGTGCTAAGTCATCCTGTGAATGTGTATAAGATTGCTATAGTAATATAGGCTATCCTATTGTGGAACATAAATGAAGTAGATAGTACACTGCAATGGCACAATAAATGTAAAGAAGGCATACAGCGCATTAAACAGATTATTAAATCTACACACTGAAACTATAATTGTAACAGAATAGACTAAGAAAATATTATCGCCAGAAGGCCATTTTATTGTCGCTTGCAGTAATGTAAACGAGAAGCTTTATGCTCAGTACACTAGAAACGAGCGGTCGTGATGTGTTTTTAACGAGACGTCTACATAAAACTATGTTAATAAATATATATTATGTACAAACTACAAACATATAAAATTCACAAATAGACATAGGTACAACAAACGTTTCTTTTTATTGCGTTTTTATACACTCAATTTTTTAAATGCCGCACGGCATTCCTTATGTTGGATCCGTTCCGACTTACAATTTTATGTCGGATTTATGTTATAATAAAATGAGAAGTTTCCAAAGAACCTATTAGTCATCACAGTTCTACATGCGTTTGTAGCTTTCTATTATCTAATAAAATTTGATTTTTATACTTTAAGATATACTCGTATACATGTAGTAGTACATTTGACAGTAGATTGAGGAATATGCCAAATTTGTTCAGACGGCAAGTATGACGTAAGCTTCGCACGCGAGCCTAGCAACCCTTATTATAGTGGAGCGAGGTATAATAAGCGAGTCCCACGCTGGGCGCCAAGAGGGCAAGGCTACGACCTCCGTTTCAATTGAAACTACTTAGTAAACTCGTGCAGTTATTTTATAACGCAACGAATTTGCATTGGCATAATCTACATCACTTGGATTAAGAAACCATGTTTTACTTCACTTAACGTTATCGCTATCATATGTTTAGTCGGTTTTAGGGGTTCGAAAGCAAATTAGGTCACAAAGACCGGTTACAGCGTTATGTCATCACGGAAAATTGAAGATCGAATCCGCATTTTACTGTCCGTGCGAATAAAGAGCATGTAATACGCACCTGATCAATCATCTGTGAATATACAACAACTGATTTGTGACAGGGAATTACGTTTTTGTAACAGTGTTACATAAAAAAATATGGAACTATTTCTTTATAAAAAAAAAGACTTTTCTTCGTCACATCAGCTAAAATACGTCCACTGCTGAGCAAATGCCTACCCCATTGATTTCCACGACTGTGTCGTCATATTTGTGGGGATGTTGCCAGTACCTACTCACCATGCTTGGCTTTGGGTTGGCGAGCGCAGTATGGCCACTGTTAAAATTTAAGGAACGCTGCTGCCCATTCCGCTGGTTTAGAGCCTCCTAGTCGCCTTTTACGACATTCACGGGAGGAATAAAACAAGGCCACCAGGAGAGGGGAGTGGTGATATATTCTAACTCCGGATACATAAAAAAAAGACATAGTTCACAGTTCATATATATAAAAAAACCTACATAACATCGTGCATGATGTCGCTGGGAAAGGTAAGATAGCTACACATTTTATATTTATACCGCATAAAAACAAACGAGTATGTACTTTATATGATAGTTAGAAGAACCAAAAGATTTATAGCTAGTTATCATCAAGGTTCCTTTACTAACTTTTACCACTTACTTACGCAGGAACGTAAGCAGATTAACTAGGTATGCTCTAGTTATCGTCTTCCCAAAACCCACCCTATCGCGAAGCTGAATCCAATAAAAATAAAAACATAATATACCCCTGCAATCACAATAGATTTACTTTATTCGTACAGGTACACATTATACTCGTAACTGCTTTGAAGAGATGAGTTGAGCGCGGGTAAAGGTCAAGATTGTGAAGCTAACCTATTGCGACTCCAAACAACCCTAAGCTAATACAAATGTCTGGTCTTATTGCTACCGTCAAGTTGCACGATGAACTCCAATCGATAAGTAGGTTCGGTGTCGTCCGTGCTTAGCTACGCTTTAACATTTTATTGTGAAAATAATTCGCGTTTGTTAGACCTATTAAATATTTTGCTTCATAAACTGATTTCATGGAGTCTATGAAAATTACGTACATCAACGAATATTATTTTTACACTTGTGTCTAATAATGTCGGCCAAAACTAGGATATAGGTAACTAACCTGCTGCCAAACGTGGTAAGGGAATCGATTAGCGACGATTGCGGACGCAATAGTGTGTGCTGTGGGTAGGAGGATGCCGAAGGCCGCGGCGACAGGTGCACCGACTGGGAGCAGCGCGTACGCAGCGAACACGGCCCAGACCACGTGAGCAGCACCTTCGGCCGCCGCACCGGTGTTCCATGCCGGCAGCGTAGCGACTAGGGCTATGCCACCACCAGCCAACGCTAGCCAACAAGCGCGTGGCAGCCGCCTCTCCGGTGCTACGCCAGCGCGACCGCACCACCACGCCAGCCCACCGCATAATAGTGCGTGTGCGGTCAATACGCCGACCTGAACAACAAAAGTTTGTATGAATTCATCATTGGTAATCGGTTAACATTCATTTGAGAGAGACCTGTTTTCCTTGTACACAAGCAGACAATCCAAGAGCACAGCTTACTTTACCTTCTCCATGAACGTGGATATAGAGCAATATTAAGTCAAAACCACACGTTAAAGAACAATATGCAATATAAAAAACATCTCGAAATCACAAGCAGTGTGATTTTATGAATGCAATTGAAGCCATTTATATCCATACGCATATTAATGATTGAGACCCAAGTATTTGGCAACGCTTTCGACACAGTAACCTGATTGTTTCATTCAACGTCTTGGAATTGCACAGCATGGCTTCTTCGTACACTTTTCTCTTAGTTATTTGATATGTTCCGTCGTGGCTGGTCCAATTCTCGTTTCGACCAATGGCCAAGAATGGTACAATCGCACATAGTCCAATATGCGGTTAGTTCAATTCGCGGGTGGTCCAATTTACAGACGATCTAATCCAGGGATACAACAATTTTGGGCAAGAGACCCCAAAATGAAGTGATACCTCAGCCCCTCATAGCCAAATTACTTTAAAAATCCTATCTCTAGTTGGAATGGATGATTTGTTTATGGTTCCAAACTCAAATTTTTGTTTTTATTGTTGTTGTTAGGTTGGCACAACTGTTTTCCATTTTGGCGCGGAGTATGAGTTGCATCTGTTACTTATATTAAATACAGTGCTGTTTTTTGTTATATCATATCTAGTGTGTATAGCGAATTTCATTATGGACAAAAACACCGAACAAGGAGTTTGTCTTAAATTTTGCATCGCCAATGGAATTTCGTGTGGCTCAGGCTTACGGTGAATCGACTTTATCAAAAACACGTGCTTATGAGTGGTACAAAGCGTTCAAAAGCGGTCGGGATGTGATGGAAGATTTGCCTCGCTCTGGTAGGCCATCAACGTCTGCAACTGAAGTTAACATCGCAAAAGTGAAGGAATTAGTGACTGAAAATCCTCATTCAACTTTGAGAGAGATAGTCGCCGAACTTTCTGTATCTCACGAGTCGATCCATACCAGTTTAACTAATCATTTGGGTATGAAACATGTTACCGCTCGGCTAGACCCCCGAGACTTGAATTTTCTTCTAAAATCAATCGCATGAGAGTCGCTGAGGACATGCTAGAACGAGTCAATTCCGACCCAACATTCACGAAACGCATTGTTACTGGTGACAAGACGTGGGTTTGCGAGTTTGACATGCAAACTAGTCAACAAGCTTCGGAGTGGCGCCTTCCAACTGGACCGAAACCGAAAAAACCACGCCAAAGTCGATCAAAAGTCAAAGTCATGTTGACTGTTTTCTTGGACAAATGACTCAATTTTTTTATTCCAGGTGAATTTTGAACCCTTAATGATCCTGGCTATGAAAACCGGAGCGTAACACTAGCCTTTATTTAGAAACTTGATTTATTTTAATGCCTTATCGACTTATGTACATCTAAAATAGGGCAATGAATCCCAATATATGTTCTATGGTTGTTATTATTAAAAGACAAGACCTTACTACGATGATGACAATTGAAAATACGCTTACCTGAGGTGCCCTCCGCCAGCCGCGGGTGGCATCAACAGCGGCAAGAGCGGCGGTGAGCAGAGCCCAGAGGGCGAGCGCCGAGCCCACAGAGGTGCGTTGCAGCTTGCAAGCATAGCGAGCGTACAACTCCTCTAGCTCGGCCGACTCAAAGCGCCGCCGAGCCACCAGCCTTGACAACGGCCCGCGCGCCGACATCGCCTTCACCGCGTGGTCCATGCCGCCCCCAGTGCCTCACCTTGCCGCGGGCCGTAACACCCCCCGCCGCTTCATCTAAAACAACAATATAAAAATAAAGATTAAAAACATTTCTATTCATGTAAAGCATTTACAGGCACTTGTATAGTTAGACTTTAGTTTCCTCTTTTCAAGATGTTTTCTGCTCTACTACTTATACCTACTATATATACTTATATATATATAAAGGTTATCCTTCAAAGAGTAAATAGGTTCTATGTACGGTCGTTCCATCGTAGGTCTAATCCATCGCTTTCAATCAGGCGAGATCGTGGTCAAGAGCAAATGCTAGTCTAGTCCGATGAGCTTCTGCTTAAGCTTGAACCCCATGAGCACACTGCTGCAGAGTTCGCAGCTAGGCTTATACTAGATGAGAAGAGGTGATCAGGTATTATCTCACCTCCTTTACAATGATGATCTGAAACTCTTTGCCCGCAACAATTTGCGACTATTAGACTTACTGAAGGTAACTGACATTTTCAGTAACTCAGAATAGTATTTAATGTGGACAAGTGTGCATTCATGCATGTAAAGCGAAGGAAGATTATGGAATCTGGGGATCACAACTTTCAGATTCCATACACTTGAAATCTCTCTCCTAGACTGAGACCTAAAGCAATCGTTACAGGGGCGCTACTTTACAGATGAAAAAAAAACTGAAAAATCTTGTCCGGCGGTAATATACATCCCGCAAAAATATGGGGTCGGGTTTTTAATTAACATAACCCTCCACAATATTGAGCAGCCTCAGTATTTCCTCCAAAAACTAAAACCCTCCACAATATTGAGCAGCCTCAGTAATACTCAGTATTTCCTCCAAACCAAAATAGGGATGTATAGACATGTAATCAAGACTAAGTAAGTCGGCCCGCTCTCCTTAGCGAATGAGAAACTCGTCGAGGAAACCGAAGGTTTTATGTGTGTGTGTGCCAATTTTGGATAATAATAATGAGTTCAATTTATCAAAAGAAAAGTAACAGATATTATTACTTATAATATGAACATTGTACACCGTAATTTTATATAATAGACAATAAGGTTAACGATTACAACAGCACTAGTCTAAACTGTATCACGGCTGTCAGCGTCTTCCAGAAACATTCTACAATTTGCATATTATCAGGCAATTTGACAGGTATACTTAATGAGGATCAAATACTGTGTGGATGAATTTATAATGACGAATAACTAGCGGAAATATATTGCGAAAGACGGCACGGTTAGCAATTGACATCTATTGGGCATGTCAGTCCGGAGTGAGTCTATACTATAATGAGGTGCGTCGCATCGCCGCGTTCGCTCGTTTCACATGTTTGGTGTGAAATACCCATCATTCATCACCATCATCACTATCATCCCCATCCAGAACGTACGTTAAGCCTCGCTTCAAAAACTCACTAGACATTTTAGGTACCTATCGTAAATCTGGGGTCTGGGCAAGAAAGGTTTCAAACAAATAAAAGGCTTAGGTATGTACAAAATTCATGATGTTCAATTAATATACAGTTGTTCTCGACCAGTTTGTCGTTTCCAATAAAAATACTCCTATTCAAACTGGTAGGTATAGAAAGAAATTATATCATGACTATTTAAGCAGAAATGAGGATGAACCTTTTTTACTAGGACCCCAGATTTACGATACAATATTCACCATCATCACTTCAGCAGAATAAAGTCCACCGCTGGACACATGTTTTCTTTATTCCGTGGCTGGACACAAGCCGGGGCGCACAAGATCGTCACAACGACCGGTCTGAGTGAGTTGTGTTCATTGGGGTGTTTTGCCATAATCGCCACGTTTGGCAGACGGTTTAGCGATCGCAGTCGAGTTGTTAATGTAGATACGCGAAGGACGTTACTGCTCATTATCCGATACATTACTTACAGACAAAAAAATTGATTAACGCCTGGAATTACGTTTTTAATTGACCTGTCCCGACGGCAAGCATGAATCAGTCATCCTGTAGCACAACCCTATTAATCGACCCATTGCACAACAATACCATCAGCATGATATTTGTGTAGACCACACAAAGACTATAAAGCACCAGACAGACATAAGGTCTGAGTTTCACTGGCATAGTAAACGAAGTCACAATGTTTTATTAGCAAAAATATTCAAATATACATAACCGTCTCTCCAATTTGATGGTAAATTACTAGTTATTACTAGTTCGCATGTATTTTAGTAACATACAATATAAGGAAAGAATAAAAGATTAAGCTAACGTTGAGCTGTCAAGTGTAGGAGTAATAAATGGCTTAATAAAGTATATCTTCTAATACAAAGGTTTCGTAAAATGATCGTATTATCTCTCATAAATCTTACACGAGAAAATACCCTATGGAAGTCAAAACTTTGAGATCAAAGTATTACAGAATTCCTCAGAACTGTTTTGTAAAATTCCACCGCAATAAGACACTAATAAAAATGTCAGTGATATCTGAACAATTACGTGGGCAGCGCTTTATAGTATTGCTAAATCCCTTTCTTCAGCTTTATTTTTGAGTTTTTAGTGGTCAAGCTTGTGCTAGAGTTGTCCAAGCCGCCCAAATGCCTCCAACTTGCTTAACGACCGCCGTCTAATGATTACAACCAGGACCAACGAAATTACGTGCCTTCCAAAGCATAATCACACTCAGTTCAAATACCACTATGCGGTCACTCATCTACATACTGGGCGCGTCGAGCGTTGCTTAACCTCTTTGATCAGTTAATACAACTGGTTATGAGAATACTCCTAATATTATAAATAAAATAAAATATTCTACAGTATAATCATTTTTTCTCACAATAGTGACAAAGTACACTTTTCACTTCATAAAGTTCAGAATAGCATGTACGAAGTTGAAATAGGAAATACCGGATTTATAGTAGAAACGCTCTGCCGCCCCGGGTAGTATTGCAACACAGGCCGAGCGGAACATCACACGAAGCTTTCAATGTACAATCGAGTGTAGTCTGCGAGACAGCTCCTAAGTGTTCTTAGCTTTTAAAATAAAGTGATGTTTCAAAAGTCCTGATCGTCACTTAATCTATTAGAGTCAAACCGCAGTAATAAAACAACGAACATTATGGTACAGATGCCCCATTAAAAGGGAAATTTTATGGGCTATTCTAAATAAACGGGGGGGGAAGTTCAATCTTGTTGTATTTGTATTATGTTATGTTGATTTGTTTAAGCTACCTTAGGAGTCATGTAAATCATTGTAGTATACAGTTAAATTGGAACATGGAAACTGACAATGTTATTTTATACAAATCAATAGACAATCGCGTGTTACTTATGCAGGTACTTACCGACCATACTTCTTCAAAGTTGAAATTTGGGCTGGTAATTCAGGCAGTAGGAGCGTTACGTAGGATGTACCCACAAGTACACGTGAATAAGGGTAACGTGACGGCTGCGCGGGGTGCATTCACCCGCGTGCTGATTATAGATGTCGCGGACACAAATGCGACAGGCGTAAATCGCGCAGACAGCGCAGTCCAGCTTCATTTTGGTATTGCGTATTTGCCGATAGCGGTTAAACAGGTGAAGATCTCTCTCTGAAGCACACTCTGACTGATCAATGAATAAAAATTGCATCCTCGCCTTTAAATTTTAGGCGATTCGCCACCGGTGGATCCTTGGCTGCTGCGCGATAGCTGCTGTCGCTGTTTTTAGTTAATCAGGGCGCCGGTGTCACTGCGGACACCTACACATTATCGACGAGAGTTAATCGTTGTATAATACTATAATGTCAAAATATAGTTTATTATATTGTTCACAAACATTGTGTAGTTACGCACAAAGTCGGCATTAATTAGTACCTCGAAAAGACGACGACGGCAAGTAAATCAATTACAATACTGCTTTGATCAAGTCGGGTACTTACTTCGATATACCTGGATTAAACTTGTTCATATCGATTGTATGTCAAAGCAAGTATCGTTGAATATTGAGATTAAGAGCCGGTTCTTGTTCAGTTCTGAGACAAGATAAATAGAATACTCGGGTGTGTCAAAGGAAAACGAAATCCTGACAACGAGTAGACTGTCCCATAGCCTGCGGTTACGCGTTTACGCCTCCGGAACAGCGCACAAACGTGGCAGGAATGAGCCTGTACTTTAAAGCAACTCAGCTTCAAAACACAAACGGCATATTTAATGCACTACTAACAGAAACATGCTCTAATAGAAGAGGATGAAAGGTACATATTAAATTCAAAGGAAGTTGGCGTTTAGTAAACTTTTTTTATCAAGTCCTTTGAAAACAAACCTAGCCCTTATGTTGCCCTAGATCTAAGGAAGTTTTCGAGATTAGTGAACTTCGGTAAAGGCTTCTTAGTGGATTACCTTAAGTACAGAGATCCATTTAAGCAACTATAGAGTACGTATGTGAGGTAACTACCAAGTAGTAATTTGGGGTAATCCTTGTTTAATTATTTCAAGAAAGAGCGATAAGTAATTGATTGAATTAGGCTCCGGCACGAGCTAAAACCGACGCGCGCCGCGAGGCGCTCACGGGCGAGGAGACAATTAAATTAGCATAATCGAACAGCGTGCCTGCAGCCGACAGCTAATGAACCTCGATACCGATGTTGAAATTTTTAACATACAATTACCATATGTGGGTGTTTCGTGAACTACTATAATGTGATTTGTTACAATAACGATAAAAAATGCTGCTGTTTTCTCAGCCTAGCTATTGACGTTATGATTTTAACGCAGAACTGACAACCTGCAATGTTTCAAGGGTGGAAGTAAAGATCTGGCAATAAAAGATAATTAGATACATCTTTCACCCCTGGGGCGCTATGACCCCCTCCAAGATGTGCCTATAAGCGTGGCAGCAGTGGGCGGCTCTAGTGTGATCGTATGAGGACCTTCGGTGCCGTAATTTCCACTGAACGACGAAAAACAATGGTATATCCATCACATATTTCGAACTACAAATTTCCTAGACCTAATTGTTAGAAAAGCACAATACAAACAGGTTTGTTACAATAGAACGAGCCCCAAATTTTCGAGCATTGCAATTGAAATATGTGGTTTGGTTGTATTGTGTGTGGAATCTGTGTCTGTAAACGCACCCACGACACAGGAGAAAACATAGAGCGGGGCAAAGTTTAAAAACCGGTCAAGTGCGAGTTGAGTTCGCGTGGAGAGAGTTCCGAAATTGCTGAATATATTGTCTATTATTGGATTCGATCTTGTACCAATAACTTATCCCAAGAACAAACTTAACATTGTAGTTGAAAAATGTGTTTTGCCATACATTCCAACCGCAAACGTAAGTTTGTACGCTCAACATTGAAAGATTTACCATTATAATGAAACACTTTTAAACGGATTCTATCGCGTATATTTTAGATTTTTGTTTTTCATTGCATTCAGTCATGCATTCGTGGTCGCAGGATGACTAAGGTGGACCATGTTATTTTAAGACCATAGACTTCTTATAGGTTTAAGTTTTTAAACTGATATGGTCACTGACACTATTATTAGAATTGAAAACGGGATATTTACCATGTTTTTTATTTGTTTTGAGTTCCCGATATTTTGGTGCTGTTGCAAGCGCCATGTTCACGGATAAACTAAAGTTTTTGCGGGTGGATGTTTAAGAGCAGACAAAACGATTTACCCTCTTCCTTAAACATTTTGTGCGCTGGGTGCCGCTACCACTATCACATAAGTCACTCATAACTCGACTTTGTTCCCGACACACGAAACTCACTGTGTCCGCTCGCGAACTTTTTACGGCACTTTTTCGGTCTTTACACAATAGAATCACTGGATTCCAGGCCTTCGATAGTTGACACCCGTCCTCCCGGTTAAAGTTATTATATTTGGTAATCTCAATGGCTTCTCTTACCAGTCTGGGTATATAGTGGCGTTCTGTCGAGATTACCTGAGGGTTATGTAACTCGATCCAGTGGTTCGATCCCGAATTCAACAGGTGTTCAACTATGGCCGATTTTTGGATGTCGTTGTTTTTTACCGCTCTGATGTGTTCTGATATTCTACAAGCTACAGTGCGTTTCGTCTGACCGATATATGACTTGCCACAACTACAGTCAACCTTGTAAACTCCGGGCTTTTGGAGGGGAAAGTTGTCCTTCGGCGAACGCAGCATTTGAGACACTTTCTTGAACGGAGTGAAGATAGTGAAGAAAGAGTTTCAAACTACTTTCAAGACAAAGACATTAAATATCAATCGTACTACTGCCCCTTTTAACCAATGGGCCACTGAAGGCATATACAAAAGTCGAGCGAAACTATACGAGTTATATGGTATGAAAAAATACAAATTTGATGCTCCGTTTGTAAATTATGTTAGAAACTACTCTAAAATATTTAAAAAGGTTTGCACCATGGCAAAGTCTAAATTTATTAGTAATAAAATCAAACATTCGAACAACAAAATAAAAGCTACTTGGAAAGTTATCAATAATGAAATGGGTAAGTCATTTAAACATGACAAACTTTTTGAGATTATTCATAACGATAAATTAGTTAGTGAAGGACCTGAGGTAGCTCGGGTCTTTAATCAGTTCTTTGCCAACATACCTGTAACCACGACTCGCTCCTTAAAGTCATCTTCAATCGCCGCTGAAAAGTTATTGCGTGATAGTGTGCCTGAATGTAGTACTTCTTTCGGATTTGAACATATTGTACCACATGACATAATAAACGTTTTAAGTCACTTAACCCTAAAAATACTGGTGATTTTTGGGGAATTTCTGTTAAACTTATAAATAATATAATTGATATTGTCGCCCCTTATCTTGCTGTTACTTTTAATAAATGTGTGGATGAAGGCATTTTTTCCTGATCTCATGAAGTATAGTAAAGTCATACCTTTATTTAAATCTGGTTCCAAAAGTGACATAGGGAATTTTAGGCCGATTTCTATATTACCAGCGTTTAGTAAAATATTTGAAAAATTAATTCTTAAACAGCTTCTGAGATACTTTAATCTAAATTGCCTGCTTCACACTGAGCAGTATGGCTTCACGAAAGGTCGTTCAACAACAGATGCAGGTGTAGCTCTAATTTAACATATTTATAATGCATGGGAGAACTCAATGAATGCAATTGGAGTGTTTTGTGATCTTTCGAAAGCGTTTGATTGCGTTCACCATGACACGCTTTTACGGAAATTTTCTCATTATGGTGTTGATAATATTGCACTTAGTGTTATTAAATCTTATCTAGATCATAGGGTTCACTGCGTTGATATTAATGGAGAAAAATCTTCCGGACTGCCCATTAAATTAGGCGTGCCTCAAGGCTCAATACTGGGGCCGTTCTTGTTCTTGGTATACATTAACGATTTACCGTACTTTCTAAAGGATAGGTGTGACGTTGTACTGTTTGCAGATGACACCTCCCTTATTTTTAAGGTAGAGAGAAATAGACAACACTTTGACGAAGTGAACAGGGCACTGTCACTGGTTGCACATTGGTTTACGGTGAATAACTTAGTACTGAATGCCAAGAAAACGAAGTGTATTAAATTCACAATGCCGAATGTAAAGAATCTAGGACCCAACATTCTTCTCAATAACGAGTTACTCGAAAATGTAGATACCACTGTGTTTCTAGGTATTACAATAGATAAAAGACTCCAGTGGGGGGCACAAATGTCATGTCTCGCAGGAAAGCTCAGTTCTGCTGCTTATGCTGTCCGAAAAATTAGACAACTTACCGACGTGGATACAGCTCGGTTAGTATATTTTAGTTATTTTCACAGTATCATGTCCTATGGAATTCTATTATGGGGCAAAGCTGCAGACATTGAAAGTATATTCATTCTGCAGAAACGAGCTGTTCGTGCAATATATCAGTTAGGAGCAAGGGTTTCTCTTAGAGATTATTTCAAGGACATTGGTATTCTCACTGTTGCATCACAATTTATTTTTGCCAACATAATTTATATCAGGCAAAATATAAGTTCATACGCCAAAAATAGTGACGTTCACAACGTCAACACTAGAAATAGGCATAAATTATGCGTTCCCTACCATAGATTACACAGAGTCCATGGCTCGTTTGTGGGGCTTGGTATTCGCTTTTACAATAAACTACCACATCGTTTACCAGAGTTGCCATTTCATTCCTTTAAATCTAATATTAAATCCATACTTGCCCAAAAGGCGTATTACACCATAAACGATTATATAGATGATAAAAGTTGCTGGTCTCTGGGTTCAGCTCAAGATAATCTTAATTAACACGTATGGAGTAAGTTTGGCTGAGTGAATATTATATATTCAATCTTTTATAATTTTGACATTATTGTAATTTACTACTGTTATTATTATTTGATAATTTTTATGTTCATTACTTGTATTGACATTTGAGTTGACTTATTTAAAATTTCATAAAATTCTATGTTATTTACATCAATTTAATATTATGGCATTGATTGACTATTAGTTAATATTAATATTGTTCTTGTGATATTAATTTATAATATTTATAAAAAACTGTAAATGTGTGAGCATCATGTAGCCATTAATGTTATATGTTAAGTACTTATTTTGATTGTGTCTTTTGCCTGGCTGTATTGGTCTGTCATGCTCACTAAAATGTCTTGCTAACGGTGGCGTTGTGTATCGGGTTGTTCGGTTCCCTACAATATGGTTGAGCTAAGCGATGCTGATGCATGCGTCATGCTCGTGAACGGGTGCCGTCTGTTGGGACTGGTCAGCCGTTACCTGCCACGGCAAATTCATTATTGTAATTTTATTGTGGTATGTTTCATCTTTACACATTAACCTACATTTTTCTCTGTATATGTTTTACAATCATGTGTACCTATACAATTAACATTGTAATCCCCAACTATTTTAAAAGAGTATCCATGGAGTTTCTTGCCGGCTCTTCTCCATGAGATCAACTATTTGGAACCGTGCAACTTAAATTCTGACGTTTCATAAGTGCCAATATTTGGTTTATTTGAAATAAAAAACTTTGACTTTGACTTTGAAATAGTCTTTACGGAGTATTTCCGAAGAATGTTTGCAACCAAATTTGAATGTTGTCACTCCCCTCACGTACGGCAAAAATGCCGGTTGCCGCTCAACCTCGCACTTCCGATGCTTAGACATAGTTTTTTGTCTACGGTGTATCGCCTTCGATGTATATCCATTCCTCTGTAGGACCCTTTGCACATGCGCTAGTTCTGTACGTAAATGTTCCTCGTCGCATAAATCATACGCGCGTTGGTGAGTGATGTCACTACAGAGTTCAGTTGTCTAGAATGGTGATGCGAATTCGCGTGCAGATAACGGTCAGTGTGAGTCAATTTCCTGTAGACTGAGTGGCCTGGGGATCCATCAGTACGAACTCGTATCTTCACGTCCAAGAATGGAATAGTCCTCTCATTTTCCATTTCATAGGTAAACTTAATTTTGCCATGTATGCTGTTTAGTTGTGCTTAACATACTTTGACTTGTTGTTCATCTCCTTCAATGATGCCATAGACGTCATCAACGTACCTTTTCCACAGCTTTATAGGTGTAGATGCAGTGGATATAGCTAACTCTTCAAAATGCTCCACCCAAATATTAGCTACTACTGGAGCTACTGGACTACCCATAGCTACACCATCAATCTGCAGGTAATATTGACCTTGGTAGATGAAATAACTTGTAGATAAACAATGATGCTTATTCTACAGGGATGTTATTTTGTTGCAATTTTACCTTAATTATTTCCATGCAATCCAACACTGGTACATTCGTAAAAAAGGACTCAATATCCAAACTGACCATTACGTCATTGGTTTGAAGTTTGATGGATTGCAGGATGTCAATGAAGTGCCGAGAGTATTTCACATAAGATGTTGAATGCCCAACTAATGGCTGAAGCACACCAGCTACATGTTTTGCCAGGTCATAAGTGGGCGAGTCAATCTGACTGACTATGGGCCGCAGCGGAACATTTTGCTTATGTACTTTTGGCAAGCCATATAATTTAGGGGGCTGTATATTTCTAGGACGGAGCAAGTACTTAACTGTATCATCGGTGATTATGTCTTGACACTCTTTTATTATTTTGCGTGTACTGCGATTCGTTCGTGCCGTCGGGTTGTATTTTACTTCCTTGTAAGTGTTGACATGACTCAATAACTTTCAGATCTTTTTATCATATTCAGTGACGTTCATGACTATAGTAGCATTGCCTTTATCTGCTTTGAGTACCAATAAGTCTTCATCCTCTCGGAAGGTACGCAGTGCGGCTATTTCGTCAGCGGTGATATTCGATATTGGAGGTTATCGAAATATCGGGAACTCAAAACAAATAAAAAGAAGATTCGGCCGAATGAAGTCCACTGCTGGACATAGGCCTCCCCCAAAGATCACCACAACGACCGATATGAGTGTCTTGTGGGCTCATTGGGGGGGTTTTGCCATAATCGCCACGCTTGGCAGGCGGGTTGGCGATCGCAGTTGAGTTGTTAATGTACACGAAGGACGCTGCTGCCCATCCTCCGGCTAATCCCTTAGTCGACTTTTACGACACCCACAGGAGGAGATGGGGTGGTGGTATTCTGAGCCGGCACCACACGGCATTCAAAACAAATAAAAAACATGGTAAATATCCCGTTTTCAATTCTTATAGGTTTTCCTGTAATCTATAGGTAAAGAGCTACTACCTTTATTATTTTCAAAAATTTAGGCTCAGTAGTTTTGAAAACTACATATTTTAAAATAATAAAATAAATACATTCAAGACCAACCAACAAGCCCTTCTATTTCATATGTTATACACGGTACAGTTTGCAAAACTTTACTGGACCAAATTTCATCTTAATCGGTCTAGTAGATTGCGAGCAATTTGGCTGTGACAGACGGATAGACAGACCGACACATGAGTGATCCTATAAGGGTTCCGCCGTTTTTTATTAATATATTATTCATACGTAAGATGACTGGTAAGAATGTCAACAGTTGACACAACAAGGAGATGATTTTAAGCTTGTTCAGGTCATTTTTTTATTATTTTTTTATTTTAAAAATACGTTGCCCCACACTAGGATTTCTCCTGTGTCGTGGGTGCGTTTACAGACATGAATTCCACACACAATACACCCAGACCCGGAACAACTACCTGCAGATCATACAAATATTTGTTCCGTGCGGGAATCGAACCCACGACCCGGAGCGCAGCAGTCGACTGTATCAGCCACTGCACCAACCGTGCCGTTAATATTTTAACAAGGTCTTATAGCTTTACACAGGTGATTTATAAACAAAAAGTGTTGCCATGGAAACCAGCAGACTGTTGATGTGGGAGTTTTATCGCGTATGCAGAGAAGGGGTTTCTTTAGTACACCTTGTGGATTCTCTAAGATGTCACCGCAAATACCTCAGCTTCTCTACCTACCATTATTTAAAGCCACTTAAATGTGAGATAACACAAACATTCTAAACGAGCCCAAAACCGAGCGACTGTTCCGTCTGGCAGTACAACCCAATTAGAGATAATACGAGGCCCAGCCGTCCATTACGTCGGAAACTTCTTTATCTTTATTGAAATAAACATGTTGTAAGGAAAGGTTCTGATATGCTTTTATGAAAATTTATCTGTTTTGGTTATTGATAAAGCCAACGCGTTGAATGCTTACAAACAACTAGGTACAGTAAGATAAATTAGTATAATAATTATATACTGCTAGAAACATAATAATAAATATTCAATTATTAAAAAACAAAGTTGATAAAATTGGAAGACAAAAACTGCTGTCATAAATGGACTATGACCATCAAGGACCTAAAATATATTTTCTTTAATTATTTATTTATACATAAACAAAACAATAGTAATACACAATAGGAAATTACATGTGCCTACCAAGTTGACATTAACAAAAATTCAGTTTTCTACCAGAAAATGCAGAGAAAATCTATTGTCATACATCGTATAAAACTAAATAAAGAACTTCGAAGTTCTTTATTTAGTTTTCTATGGTCTTAATAATTATCTTTTATGGTCTCCAGTGGAAGCGGTTCTCCGTGAACTTCTTCCACCCCGGGGAAAGGGCGAAGGGGCGCAAGCCGGGCTCCTAGCGGCTAAAACTACTCGAGTGGTCAGCTTCGACACCGAAGGGGGGCTCCAGGTCCTCGTAAGATCACACTACCGACGTCGCGGAGGCCTATCGCCGCGTCACCTTCCCGTTCAAGTTAGCACTTCTCCCTCCCGTCTCTTGCTCGCGCCGGCCCGTGCCGATCCTGTAGCTATAAATGTCCCTTAATACATTTTAAATAATACCAATCCAACCAACAAACAAAAAAACAAACCAACCAATCCCCAAAACAATAGCTTGTTATCCCCAGCAACGCCCTAAGCCGAGGTCCGTGTCCCGCAGGGGGCGCCCTTAGCAAAAGTTGCGTAGTTTTTATTATTAAATCTAAGCCTGGGTGGAGGCCTCTTTTGGCTTCGCCAGAAATGACCGGTTAAGTAACCACATTTCCCAGAAATGTAGGCGAAATGCCCAACAAAAAAAAAAGTTAACATAAAACAATCGAATTATTCGATTGTTCGAACAGTAAACAGTCAGTGTTATTTGATTGTTAATCGAATTTCGTTCGATTGCTGGTCAATTATTGTTTATTGCTGTGTGCTGTTTGCCTTCTACTTTGGTATCCTGCTCGGTATTGAAATAAAATGAAATAGACGGCTCGAACATTTAAATATCTTTACACATCATATTGGTTTTAATATTTATAAGGCATAAGAAAAGGATAATAATAAAAAAAACGATAGAGACATGCTTGGAACGTTGGCAATTATTGTAAATAATAAGAATCAAAACATTTAGGCCTTTTGTATATTACATATTTTGATCATCACCATCATATCACCCAAAGGACATCCTCGGCTGAACCCTCCCCCATAGATACCCACAATTGCATCCTCAATGAGGGGAATTTGCCAGTACTCACCACGCTTGGCAATATGTGTTGGTGAGAACAGTATAGCTACTGTTCCACAAAAGGGACGCTGCTGCCCATGCCTCTGGCTTAAAGATCCTTAGTCGCCTTTTACGACAACCATGGAAGGAGATGGGAGTGGTGCTATATATTCTTAATCCGGATACCACACGGATAGAGTTTTGATCAGATCAATGAAATTATGAAACTACGAATAGCACCAACCCATCTCATCCCGTGGGTGTCGTAAAAGGCGACTAAGGGATTAGACGAAGGATGGGCAGCAGCGTCCTTCGAATACATTAACAACTCAACTGCGATCGCCAACCCGCCTGCCAAGCGTGGCGATTATGGCAAAACCGCCCAATGAGCACACAACACACCGATCGGTCGTTGTGGTGATCTTTGAGGGAGGCCTGTGTCCAGCAGTGGACTTTATTCGGCCGAAATGATGATGATGAATGAAATTATGAGGATTGACTGAAATTAGGATCTTTAAATTATTTAATTCACTGCATTAATTTATTCTACGGTGAAATAAATAAATTTAAGATCCTGATTCCGGAAGGATGACATAATGTACATACATTATGTCATCCTCTCGGATCTCTGAAGTTACCTAACATACCTATATTACGTAATTTCTTCTCTCCTATTAAGCGATTTCAATTAAATGTTATAAACTGACTACGACAAATATGGCTGCAATATGTCAACAAAATCGAAGCTATTGTAAACTTGATTCTATAACATCGAAAATAGCTGTCAGATGAGACACGCCGAGATTGAGAACAAATAAGTTAGATAACCGTCGCAAACCGCGGGGAAGAGAGTAAGAAGACGGGAAGGGGGGGTCACGGTCGCCGGGTCAATAAACCCGGCAGGCATAGCTGCGGCGAATATAACGCGCCGCGACGCCAGCCGACGACTCGAACCCTCCACAAGCCGCACTCATGAATTTCAGTCAATGAATGCGCAGGTTGCGGCCATACCTTTATTACAATAGCCAGATCCGCTGCAGCCGTAAGTTAAAATTGCTTTCCGTTGACTCATTAGGGCTCATATTGTATTTGACCGCATTTACTACATGTCTGCAGGTAGAAAAACATTGTACTAATTAATCTAATTAGTTGAGTATGTATAACGCATTCCGTATGGTTAAAGGTATGCAATAGCTTACGTAATCCCATAAGTCGTGACGTCTAGCAATTGTATAACTATTATATATACATACATAGGTATATGTGTTTAGCCGGTACCTGTGTACCTTAGTAACAAAGAAAAACATATTATAAATATAGGAATATAAAATTCAAATCATCATCATCAGCCAAAGGACGTCCACTGTTGAACATAGGTCTACCCCATAAATTACCACACAGTCCGGTCACATGCCACACGCATCCAACAGTTCCTAGCGACCTTCACCAGATCATCCGTACATCATCATAAAATACAAACCATAAAGTTAATTACCTACTCGTTTTAAAAGATGATCAACAAACAGATTGCTTCAGGAAGAATTAAAAGTTCGACCAACTTAGCAGTCGAAGAGAAGTTAAGGGTCCTATTTTACCGAGATACCATGACGGTGCAACCCAGTTGCGCTACCAACAAAATGTATACAGCTCTAGGGAGGGTTGCCGCTTGGTTGCGCAAAAACCATACATTTTGTCTGCATCGCGACCTAGTTGCAATAGAGGCTCGGTGTAATAGAGGCCCTAAGAGTTCCTTAACATAACTAATTACAGAATTAGCTAAGAACACGGTGCGCATGATAAACAGGTAAACCAATCCCGACCCCCGATCTCGCCTGATGGAAAGGCATTGTATGAGATCTACGATAGAACGAGCGCACCCAGACGATGCTTATTCACTGCTACTTCAAAGGTTAACGGGTTACAGGGAGTAGAAAACACAGACGCTGGGAAGGAGTTCAGGCTATGCGCTTTATGAAGGCAGAGGAGATGCGCTGAGTACGACATAACGATATATAAATCAAATGCGGATTGTAACCTACAGTGCGTCTGGAACACAGATCTCAGGATTAGATTTTGGGATCAATTCGTGTAGGTCCAGTGACTTACTCTTCACGGGAAGAAGTTGCTGCCCATCCGCCATCTCCATCTTGAACATTCAGTTACTTTATCCGCCTCTTACGACACCCATGATTGAAGAAAGGTTGATAAATAAAACTATATTCGACGCGACGACACGAACACTTTATTTATAAAGAGTAAAGCATTTGTGATTACGTCATCTAAAATAAAATGAAATATTTTGATATTATGTTGAGAGCTAGAATTCTCCCACGCCAATGGATTCATCAATAGGAAAGATAACATCAAGGTATAAACTACAAGAAAGATAACCTTCAGGTATAATTAAATTCATTATTGTTTTAAATTATCCTGTATATGTCCTCTTTACATTATCCTGTAAACGTCCACCGTTGAACGTTAGCCATCCAATGACAGCTACAATGAAAATTCATTTGAATGAAATCTAATGAAACGAATGAAATATCGTTTACTGAAAATAAACTAACAATTTATTTTGAACGTATTGACGTTGTCAGACACGGGAATATACATTGGTATATTCCCGTGTCTGCTGTCTTATGCTTATGCATTAGCCCACCCTTCACCGCTTCATTGTGTTCAAGCTGGGAAGAAGAAGAGAGATGAAACGGTGCAACTAACTCCTCAGCAACACGTCAGTCCGTTATAACCTCATAATACAATGTTATTTTTAAATATGCATCATATACACAATCACAACCAGGATGGTTACTTGTAGTAGAATAGAAAGGAATTTAATTTAATTATTTATTCAGTAAATTAGGTCCTCACTAACACTAAGTCATAATTAAACTGGAGGGCGAAGAAATGCCGAAGGAAAATCAGAACTTGGTACTACGTTTTTATTAACTCGCTTTCTTGTCTGTCTGATTGTATGTTTGTCTATCCGGTACAACTTTTGCTAGTTGATTTTAACTAATTTCCTCGACTCAACTCAAAACATAGCTCAGAATTGGATGAAAATGCTATATTAACTTGCTTCCTAGTCCTGTTTGTTTATTTGTCTGTTCGACACAAGACTAAAAAAAGGAAAATAATAATTATAGACATATACATACATAATCAGCCCGTTACTGTCCCACAACTGGGCACGGGCCTTTTCTCACGGTAAGAAAGGCCTTAGACCACCACGCTAGCCTAGTGCGGATTGGCAGACTACACACACCATTGAGAACATTATTGGAGCCCTGTCATGTGTGCAGGTTTCCTCACGATGTTTTCCTTCACCGTTAAAACTAATCATAATCAAATTTTGATCCGCCCATGAACCCGAAAAGTCAGAGGTGCGGGCCGAGATCGAACCGAGACCCTCCTGTATTGAAGGCAAGCGTTCAACCACTAGGCTATCACTGCATATCGATAATATCATAGCCATATACAGTATTTAAAATTATTCTCTATAAATGGCATATATTGAATAGTACCAGAAATACATAAAACGCCATATATTACGAGTATATACTTGTCGTCAGTAAGTATTTAATTAGGGTCTGGGTATTTGTGCATGTGAAACTTATTTATGTAATCTGTACTCATGACGAGCGAAACCCTAGAGTACCTACACGTATAAAAAAAATGTGCGCTTGCTTAGACGCTGTTGACGAAATTTAAATCACTGTGATAGGATAAAGCGCCGATGTCTAGACATTCCTAATACCGACACGCCAATATACGTAGTCTCTATAGATATGTAGTTACGGTAAACGGCAATCAAATCACGAAGTAGTATTGATTTTCGTGACCTGCACCCTAATCGTTATAATTTTATTGTAGGTCCTTCAATTATATTTGACATTTGAAACAAGAAAAACGACATCTACCAATTCCTACTATTATTCAAAGTCATCAGACATTCTTCTTCTTATTAAAAATACAACACAAATGCTATACAAAGTGGCTACCTCTTGTTATTGGGAATTTTATTTAGTTTTGGACACAAAACAAAGCACCCTATAAATTAGAATCGGCCGACACCTTAAGGTGGCCTAGGAATCACTAATAAATTTAAAACCTAATAAATTACCCGCTAACTATGCGAGTGCCAGCTATCCTAGTCACGGGCGTCTGTCTTAAAAATTGAGTGGCGTTTCAGTATTACACCGTTAATCAGTTAAATTAGCAGCAGCTCACTTATCTATTTACTACAATAAAATCGTAGTGAGACAAAAACTGTACAATATTTTTTGAAAACAATCTCTACCCCGTGCTCCAGGAATGAGACTGATGCCAAAACTGCAATTTTTAGAATTTCTGTCTGTTTGTCTGTTTCAATGTTGGATGTTACCACTAAATTTACAGTATAGAATTTGTTGAAATTTGGCAAAAATGTCCGCTACTTTCCAAGCATGGATCTAGAATACAAATCATCACGCTTTTGTACATTAGAGGTGAGTAATATAACAATATGTCTGCAAAGTTTTGTTTTACAGCGAATGTTATGAAGCAATCACACAAGTGAACACATTCGTTATAAGTACGTAATAAAAAATACTTAAAAAAACATTACTATCACGCTATATCTAAAGGGAGCTAAACGACAGATTTAAAAAATCAGAAAGCTTATTTCGTAGCCTTTCCCAACTGGTTATATAGCCTGCTAAACTAGCACTCGGGTTTTCTGTGCTTTGTTCTCGAGATCAAACCTACCTCGTAAATCGTACTTTTTGGATTTTGTTTTGCATTAATTTTATTCTCTTGAAAAGCAATGTCTATATTAAATATTCAGTCTGTAGTTGATATTTTATTATATGTTATTGTGTATTATGAGACGGGTGCAAACAATAAATCACGGGTTCACGGCAATAGATGTCGCTAGCAGTTCTTTCCTTTGGCTAAGTCATAAGTTTTCATTTGTATTTCGCATAAATTTTCATCGTGAAATGGACTTACTTTAATAAAGTATTTGTTTGTCTATTTATTAGTGAAAAACTATTGACCTCGGTGCTAAAAGTGCATTTTCATAACTACTGTGACCCCTAAGCCAAAAAGCGTGATAAAATATTTGTGTTGTTATCTTTAAATAAAGGATAATATATTCTATTTATTATGATGTTTCTGGGTTACTTAGTATATTAACTATCGAGCGCACTCGCGAAATGTATCCTGATCTTATAAAAGTATTGTACAACACTCGACTTAAAGCCCTAAATTATATCACAAAATTAGCGTTGTGGCTATAATGAGTGATTGGAATTTTAATACTGGGCGGAAAAGGGCAAGCTACATCTTATGAAAGTTATTGATGACGACACCCAGTGCCATGTGGGAAGCGTTTCCAAACAAAAGACAAAAGCGCATGGTTTGGCACTCGGCTGACTAGACTGGATGCAATATGCGGCAGGCCTATGGGTCGTGTCATTCGGAAATATATCATGACCGCTCTACACCTATTACAAGTTCCTAATAAAAGCTCAGGTTATTATTGAATACTTTCAGTAGCATGATATACATTTCTAAATACCACGCGTGCGAAGCCGCGGGGAAAACTTTGTTATATCATAATATCAGCCAAGGCCGTGGGCTGGGGCGTTTTGAGCGCCTCCGAAACCGCCTTATCCAAACCACCGTTTTATACATAGTTAGGTACTTACTAATATATTATCGCCTCATTTTTCGGATTATACTATAGAATATGAATTCCGTGTGTTTTTCGGCACGAGTGAAATCGAATTGTGTTAATAAATTTAATGAATCATTAAACTCTTTCGTTGTTACTTTATTGCCACTGGATCAGTGCCCCAAAATGTGAATTCCTGACTACGGCCTTGATATCAGCCCAGATATACTGCTGAACACGGGCCTCCCCAAAGGATACTAGGAACAGTCATATGGGAATATTGCTGTAATCCGCACACTTCGCGAAAGGATTTGCCACGAGTTATTAGTGCTAGTGACGCAATGAGTATATTCATATTTGCCAAATAACAGCTCAATTACCGAATATTATGATGACATTCAATTCAAACAATTGAATAACACGGAACTTTACAATAACATACAAATAAGCTTCATATCGGCCATTTATACGTCCACTGCTGAACAAAGGCCTCCCCCCCATAGATTTTCACAACTGTGTCATCATTTTGGGGGGTATTTGCCAATACTCACCACGCTTGGCAGGCGGGTTGGTGAGCGCAGTATGGCTACCGGTTCACAGGAGGGACGCTGCTGCCCATCCGTCTGGTTTAGATTCCCTTAGTCGCCTTCAACATCCACGCGAGGAGATGGAGTGGTGCCATATTCTTAATCCGGACAATACCGACCAATAAGCTTACAATTCATATACAGGATGTCCAGTAAATAGCACGACATACTGCAGCGGGTGAGAGCTTGGGTCAATACCTACCAAAAAAACACAATATATGTTCAGCAAAATCTTACGGATTTACAGTAGTACAAAATTTTCCGAAATATCGAAAAATCTCTACCTTGACACAGATTTTTAAGCATCTCGTAATGAAAGAATTTCTAGTGTTTTTTTTTACCTCAAATTATTTGTGAATAGTTACTTAACTCATTGATAAGGCTTTATTCTATTAAAAACTAAAATGTTTTCAAAAGAAATCTATTTTTTATTTAAATTTTCACAGTACAATTTTCTTATCGCTTAACTTTAACCTACAGTGGTACTACTGTAAATCTGTTACAGGCTATATAACGTCTCATAAAATTCAACCCGGTGGTTCATAGCGGACATAAACTGCTACTAAAAAATTATAAAACATCGTATCCAATAAAACATCTTTACCAGTATGTTCCAAAATACATAGATTAGGTAAAGTACCTATAATTTAACATACATTAATCCATTTTATTTTTAACTATTATTTTTAAGTCCAATCAATTTGCTATAAACACTTTTTCAACAACGATCTCTACCCCAAAATAATTGAAATAATAATAAGATTAATAAACTAAAACCCGATTATGGAAAAGCACAAAACAAGTTTAAAGAAAAATTAATTTTTGTTTTATATTAGTACTTGATTATTAAATTATATTATTAAAGTACTTTTGTAATAACGGCCAGAGTGTTTTATTGCCTTCGAAAATACATACGGGTACGATTTGTGTTTCGCCGAATAGTCGAAATGGAATTCGTATTCGTTCTATAACTAATTAGCGCGTACAGAGCATTAAACATATCTCTTAAAATTATCTCTTAATCTTAGTACAAGGTATCTGGGGAACAGAATCGCTGTTTCTATCACAGACAGGTTATGGAGTTTCTTGCCGGCTCTTCTTCATATAATCAACTATTTGAAACCGTGCAAAAGAGATTCTGACGTTTCGTAAGTACCAGTAATTTGATGTTTTTTAAATAAAAAACTGACCTTGACTTTGAGTCACCAAGCCAGCACTGCATGAAAAAAACCTGATTTCGCTTAAGGTCGTGGAAGCCAAACAAATATGTAAGCTTGTTTAACTAAAACAAGTTATACCTAAGTAATAATCTATGTGATCACAGACGAAGGAAACGCACGATTGGTCTTAGCAAATAAAACTAAAAAGTGGAAGAACGGCTTCATCATATTTGGTACAAGCAAAGCTTTCAGAAGGTAGCCATCCCACATCTATTGATGCAGCTTAAGCCACAGATAGTGGAACGCAATAGGCTTGGGATTCCAATAACTATAAGTAGAGATAGATGGCTCCGAGAATCACTCTGACCTATTTCTCTCGGCCAAATCCCAACATACCCGGCCCAGAGAGTTAACCAGTAAATGCCATATGTTTTTCCTCCTTGGCCGGTTCAGAAGGGATGTTTTTGTACACAAATTTCAACCAATAAAACATAATTTAATTTTTCAGGCTTTTTAAATGCATGCGTTTTATCGCCACTCCGTACGTATCTAATAATAATCTTCTAATCTCAATATTACATTGAATTTATATTTATAATTAATATGTACAAACTGTCGCTGTCGCATATGAAAAAATACAAATTAGTTTTACGTTTATAACAAAAAGCTATAATCACCGTAATATTCTACAAATTTTTATTTTATCATCATCAATACTTTATCATTTCATTATACTATTTATAATAAAATAAAACACACATTATGGGTAGGTAGTAGTAGGTATAATGCATAATATATTAATTGTCGACGTCAGTCGTTTTCTCTGGATACAATAGAAGTAAACAAAAATTGCAGCCACGCAATTATAGCTAAATTTGTATATCAGAGCATTCCTTTAGTTGGAATACAATATTTTTTTACGTCACTTGCATCTGGCATGAATTCGAATAACTGGGCTGTCACATAACCAATAATAAGTTATCAAATTTCGGAACTAAAAGTCTACAACTACAAATTTAATCAACCTCGTTGATTATGCTGTGACTGAAATGGATCGCAATAGGCAGGTGGACGTGGCGTATTTTGACTTTAAAAAGGCTTTTGACCGCGTTCACAACGATATGCTTTTGAAAAAGTTTTCTGGGATAGGGTTTACACCTAACCTTTTAAAACTATTTTCCAATTACTTTGCCAACCGTAGGCAATACGTGCAACTATCCCATTACCGATCAGATCCGTATGACACTTGTTCTGGTGTAAGTCAAGGCAGCACGTTGGGACCGACACAGTTCCTCATAATGGTCAATGACTTACCGAATATCGTCACAGCGGCTCAGTGTCTTTTGTTTGCGGATGATTTGAAGTTATTCTTGGGTATCGGGTCTGTTGCAGACTGTGACGCGCTTCAGCGGGATATCAATAGTGTTGTTGAGTGGGGCACGCGAAATCGCTTGGAATTCAACTTATCTAAGTGTAAAATAATAACGTTTACGCGATCTCGTTTCCCCAGCGCATATACATACAGGATTGCTGATGTTCCGCTTGAGCGTGTTACCGAAATCCGAGACTTGGCTGTAATTTTTGGACAGTAGTCTGACGCTGAACACCCATATATCAGAAATCTGTGCCAGAGCTTTTGTATCACTGGGATTCGTCATGAGACAATCGGCTCGATTTCAGGACAAGGGTGCAATTATTGTCCTGTACTTTGCCTTCGTGCATAGTATTTTAGAGTATAACTCTATTATTTGGGCTCCGCATGAGGAGAAGTATAGGACAATGGTCGAACGTGTACAACGGAAATTCGCACGTTATCTTTATAAAAAACTCTTTGGCTACTATCCGTTTTTGTATCCGTCTCTGTTTGTATCTGGTATGGTGGGCTTAAACACGTTAGAGTTAAGACGGAAGTGTGCTTTAATGGTACATTATTATCTTACTTTAAACAGCAAGATCGACAACCCTACAACCCTCGCTCGTTGTTTCCTGTCCGCGCCTAACCAGTACACGCGGCTGCGCGCGCGCCGTCTACTCGCGATGCCATCGGTACGCACATGTACTTCCCAGTATGCTCCCACGAGTCATGCTGTTTCATTGCTAAACGCTCTGATTGCTCAGCAGCCAGAGGTTGATGTTTTCAGCAACAACATTAACCAATTTATTAGTTACTGTCTTAAATTCCTTAATGACTAAATATAAGAAATATGTATTTACGAGTAGCACTATTGCTTGGCTTACTGTGCGCGTTGGGCAACTGTAAGTGCAGTAAGCGGTTGTTAATTAAATAAATAAATAAATAAACTCATCTCAATCTCATAAAAGATGATGTTAAACTTTGAGCAGTCTAATCGCCGCATTTTTTGTGCCGATACCTGAATCAGAGCCACGTTAAGCTGACAGCTATAATAGTTACATGATTATAAAGGTACTTGTTGCAGTAAGTAGCGGTCGAAATGTACAGTAATCGCATTACCGATGATATTAGCATGGTAATAGACACAATTAAGGATCCAGACTTAATCAGCTCTTTGTTGAAATTAATGGACGTGACAATGTAATCGATGGATGGACCGTAAGCGATACCCCAGACTATGACGTCATTAATACGTAAACAAAAGAATTGCACTGTTTAATAAATTACCGCTATTAATTTTTTATTGTTATGACTCCAAATTCAGATCATAATGAACTCAATTCATTACTTCTAGGAAAAACGGTTATGGTGGATTTGTCATTGAAATTTTTACGGAAAATGTTGATACTGTAGATAAAGTTGTTAACAATAACAATCATGCTAATATTTGCTTGATATATCGTTCATAAAGCGACATTTTTACATACATTAATTCAAAGCAGTATATTATTAATATCGCAAATAACAAACTAGTCTCTCAACAAATACTACGTAAAAATATAGGGTCAAAAGGTAGCTTTTGAGCACAAAAACAAATATTTTTTCACTATTTCATTATGAAACGCACGCAGAAAAGGAACCGCGCCACTGTAATTAAATAGTATAAATATATTGTATTTGAAGTGCTCAAATAGACAATTTACTTATTACAAAAATACTCGTTTTTTTTGTATGAAGATCATTCCTATAACCTACTGTTTGTCCCCTTATTATAAAGTTTATTATTGTTACTACATAAAAAATTAAAAATAAACTGTTTTTGTTTTGTATTAATTTTATTATTTTCCACTTTAAATGCAAAATTTGTTTATTATAAATGAGCTGGGTGTTAAATTCACGCAATGGCGCATATTTGTTAAAAAACATCATACCTACAACTTGATTAATTACTCATTCAAAAGCTGCGTCATGGTAAACAGTTAACGGTTTGTAAACACTAATACTGTAAAGATAATTAAGTAACGAGAGTTAAATTTGGTAACCATAGATAAAAAGCTGTTGATCGTGTGACATTTATTATTTGTAAAGGACAGATTTTCAGAATTAAGTAATCGTTTGGCGATTCATGAGAACATTGCACCGTGTGGGATCATCTGTCTACAACATTAGTACCATATTACTAAATATGTTAATGACATTTAGGTTGATGACGTGTAAATAGTAACAAGCAGCGTGGTAGCGCCTTAAAACTCGTAAGTCTAATTTTATCCCGCCCTTATTGCAAATATCCGCTTGGTTCGCAAATAACCGCGGTCGCGGCGCGTCATGCTGGAATTTTTTAACTAAACTTACGTAAAGACAATTTTTTTTTATTTACAGGTTAATCACCTAATATTCTTATAATAACCTAACCTTGGAGTTTGAGTGTTGAATGAGTTTTTGTCTGATTCTTTTCAGTAATGTTGTTGAATATAGTTTTGTTCCCTTTTTTGCCCAAGTCCAAAGCAATTTACGAAATTATTATCTAAGAATTGATGGACTCCATACTTATCGACTTTTTAACATGTCTTTAGATACTATTATCATCGTCATCTTATCAGCCAAAGAACGTCCACTGCCAGAATGGACGCTGCTGCCCATCCTTAGTCCCTTAGTCGCCTTATACCACATCCATAGGAGATGGAGTGGTGCTATACTCTCTGGGTACCACACGGATGGTCTTTATAGCTAAGCTTTTAATGTAAGTATCTACGTACTACAAGATATCTATTGTAAAAATAAACAAGCCATTAATTATATTAACGTTATTAACAGACACGGATATAACAAGCCGTAAACACACATAGTCAATCGAATTAACTGTCTACAACTTTATTGGCTACATGCGCGATTCCATCATCAAGAGATGACGCTATGTTTTCGCAGGGGAATGCTAAAACGTACTGTATGTACACGAGGGTCTGTCATCATAGACGACCGCTGGTTGGCGATACGAAAATAGATTCATCATCATCATCATATCAGCCACAGGACGTCCACTGCTGAACAAAGGCCTCCCCCTTAGATTTCCACAACGAGCGGTCACATGCCGCTCTCATCCAACGACTCCCAGCGACCTTCACCAGGTCGTCTGTCCACCTCGTTGGAGGTCGTCCCACGCTGCGTTTTCCGGTGCGCGGTCTCCATTCGAGAACCTTTGTGCCCCAACGGCCATCAGTTCTACGAGCAATGTGCCCTGCCCATTGCCACTTCAGTTTACTAATCCTTTCAGCTATGTCGACAACTTTAGTTCTTCTACGGATCTCCTCATTTCTGATTCGATCTCGTAGAGAAATACCAAGCATAGCTCTCTCCATAGCTCGCTGAGTGACCTTGAGCTTTCTTATGAGGCCCACTGTGAGTGACCACGTCTCTGTTCCATATGTCATCACTGGTAACACACACTGGTTAAAGACTTGCGTCTTGAGGCATTGCGGTATTGTTGACGAAAAGACGTTGCGAAGTTTCCCGAACGGTGCCCAGCCGAGTCGGATTCGACGATTGACCTCTTTCTCGAAGTTGGACCTACCTAACTGGACAGTTTGTCCTAGGTAGACATACTCGTCAACAACTTCGAGAACAGAGCTCCCAACGGATATTGGGATGGGCACGACATGGGCATTTGACATGACTTTTGTCTTGCCCATGTTCATCTTAAGGCCCACCTGTTGGGAAACTCTGTTGAGATCATCGAGCATTGTGCTGAGCTCTTGCAGCGATTCTGCCATGACTACGATGTCATCGGCAAATCGAAGGTGAGTGATATACTCGCCATTGATGTTAATGCCGAATCCTTTCCACTCCAGTAGCTTGAAGGCATCCTCCATTGCAGCGGTGAACAGTTTCGGGGAAATGACGTCCCCCTGTCTCACACCTCTCTGCAATGGAATTGCCCCCGTGCTCTGTTCATGTACTCGGACCGACATGGTGGCGTTTCTGTATAAGCACTTCAACACTTCAATGTACCGATAGTCAATCTGGCACCGCTGCAGAGATTGCAGCACTGCCCAGGTTTCGATCGAATCGAAGGCTTTCTCATAGTCCACAAACGCCAAGCATAGTGGCAGATTATACTCCTCGGTCTTCTGTATAACCTGCCGCAGCGTATGGATGTGGTCTATGGTACTGAAACCTTTTCGGAAACCGGCTTGTTCGGGAGGCTGGAAGTCATCAAACCTGCGCTCGAGACGATTCGTGATGACCCTTGAAAACAGCTTATAAACATGGCTCAGAAGTGAGATGGGTCTATAATTCTTCAATAGGGTGTTATCACCCTTTTTGAAGAAGAGCACCACCTCACCTCTGTTCCACGCTTCCGGCGTTGTGCCCTCGAGTAAGACGGAATTGAATAGCTTCTGAAGGACTTTAAGTACCGGTGTTCCACCCGCTTTCAGAAGCTCTGTCGTAATTCCGTCTCCACCCGGCGCCTTGTTATTTTTAAGCTGTTTCAAGGCCATCCTAATCTCGTACAGGCTGATGTCCGGGATATCCTCGGTATAGTGTCGGGTTAGTTTGGCTCGCGGGTCTTTGTCAGAGCCAATGGTAGGTATACTTACCGAGGTGTATAACTGCCGGTAGAAGTTCTCAATCTCTCTCAAAACCTCTGGCTTAGTCGACGCTACACTGCCGTCCTCGGTCTTCAGCTTCATAATACGACTTTGCCCAATAGACTTGTCTCTTGCGAACACTTTGGAGCCTTGATTCCGCTCAATCGCCTCTTTAATACCGTTGGTGTTAAAGGTGCGGATATAGTGACGCAAGGACTTCCATATCCGTCTATTGAGCAGTCGGTATGCTTCAGCATCACCGGAAGACTGCAGCGTCATGGCGCGTCTTTCTGCCATGAGGTCGAGAGTGTGATCGGAGAACTTTTTTGGTCTACCTTTACGGTGGGCCTTAAAGAACTTAGACCCAACCGTTTGGACAGTTTCTACAAACCTACCATTTAAATCGTCCACAGATACGCAATGTTCTAGGCACTCGAAGCGGTTTTGGAGTTCGAGTTGAAAGCTCTCGGGGTTTTGGATATGAGCACTAGAGGGCCGGAGCGTAGACCTCATCAGACGAGACCTCTCAACTTTGAGATTAATATTCAATGTGCCTCTTACCATTCGGTGATCACTACCGGTTTTCACCCTGTGGATCACAGAGACATCATTGAATATTTGCCTCCTATTGGTCATGATGAAGTCAATCTCATTCCTCGTGGAACCATCGGGACTCATCCAGGTCCATTTCCTGTGAGGCGGCTTTTGGAAAAAGGAGTTCATCACGAAGAGTCCCTCCTTTTCCAAAAAGTCGGCCAGCCTCTGTCCCCTGGGGTTCCGTTGCCCATATCCAAATTGCCCCACTCTCAACTCATCATCGCATCGAGTGCCTAGCTTCGCGTTGAAGTCCCCCATCACAACAGTGAAGTGTGTCTTCGAGGTATGTATGGCCCTACTTACGTCCTCATACATACTCTCTACTTCATCATCTGGGTGTGTCGAGGTCGGTGCGTAGACCTGTATGACCTTCAACGAATACCTCTTGGATATTCTGAGTATAAGGTACGCTACCCTGCTCGACACACTTTCGATGGCCACTATGCTGTTAATGAGGGACCTGCGGACGAGAAACCCGACACCACCTTGAGACAGATGTTCGCCTTCCCGGTAGTAGAATAAGTTGCCAGATTTCAGGGTTATCGTGTCCTCGCCCTCTCTTCGGACTTCTGATAGACCCATGATATCCCAGTGCAACTTATCTATTTCTTCTTCCAGCTCAACAATCTTTTCGTCTGCCCTCAGTGTGCGTGTGTTATACGTTACCAGGGCCAGTTTTCGTTTGGGGTGGTAGCCGGATCCCGTCCGGTGATTCTTAGCACCCCCTGCCCCGCCGTTACCGTGGCCGCTACCATGACCAGGAATAGCGGGGCTGCCGGGAACTGGGGGCCGGTGCATTAGTCGTGTCGTCATTTTGGGGGGAATTTGCCGATACTCACCACGCTTGGCAGGCGTGTTGGTGAGCGCAGTAATGCTTCTGTTCAGCAAAGGGACGCTGCTGCCCATCCCTTTGGTTAAGAGTCCCTTAGTCGACTTTTACGACCTCCACGGGAGGAGACGGAGTGGTGCTATATTCTTAATCCGGACACCACACGGAAAGATTGTCACCTCGAAATATGAATAAATACTGTGGAATACAGTGCAATAACATAGCTTCCGTCTACAAAAATAATTTATCACGCAAAAGCTTCTAGCCCACTTTGTTGATCTAAATTATTTAAAGAATCCGAGCTAGGTAGGTATATAATGAATAACAACATAACATTTAACATTCCTACGTTAATCTAGGCCTGCTAATGTAATTAAATATTCGTTTTGGTAGCGATTTATGGGAGATAAATGATGTTATGACCGTCACATATGTTTGGGACATTAAAACAAAGATATAAGTAGTGCTTAATGCTTATTCACTAACATTTTTTTATATAGTTTTGTGAATATGTAAAGTTATTCATAATATTTTTTATAAATCTTCAATGCAGCGTACACGAAAAACTAAAAAATATTTGCATCACGACAGAAATGCAGACAGGTTCACCCTTCCGTGAATGTTAAAAGAGTTAGCTTTGGCTCTCTTAATTGGCGGCATGCATACGATACATTCTGAGATTTTTTTTACATCATAATAATAAAATATTATCCTGTTGACACAACTGTTGGCCCTGTCGCACCAACTCTTGTTGTATTTGGCCAGTATTCAAAATATTAAGTACCGATCCGATCGCATGTAACTCTTGCGTCCTTGTGTTGTAAACCTGCCCTTATGTTGACCCCCTAGCCGAGTATCCGACGACATTAGGTACTCATAAATCTTTGTTTCGTTGCCTTGAATATTAATATAGAACATCTGTCATCTGATTACGACAAAATATATCAACAGTACGTTGATCTTTCTTATCGTATATATATACATATAACGTTGGAACTAACGTACGTACCTACGTATATAATTCTACTAGCTGTTGCCCGCGGTTTCACCCACGCTTTTATTTTTAATAATATAGTTAGTTGAAAATATATAAGTATAATTGGTATATTGGATTGCATATCATCGGTTTTAATATTTTTCGCGGAACACAAATTTTTCTGAAATAAATGTAGCCTAAGTTACTCCTTATAACGTCAGCTATCTGCTAGTGAAAGTCCAGTCAAAATTGGTCCAGCCGTTTCGGAGATTAGGAATAAACAGACAGACAAATAAAATAAAAATTGTTTATTAGTTATAAGTTCTATATAATATAGTTTCATATGCATTTCGTAAAAAGCTGTTATTTTGACAATACAAACAGACACTTTAATTTTATTTATTTGTATAAATAAGGTGTGTTAACATTTGTTATTTTTTTTACTACAGCTGTTACTTTTTTATTGATATTTTGTCTCTGTTCATGGTTCACTCTCTGAGAGGCGGAACCCGGTATTTTGATAAGCTTACGCGGGGACAGGGGGTCCAACACGACGAAGCCCTTTAGATAGTTTAATCTGAAATGTAATTGGACACTTTGGGATAATGATTGCAAGTCTTCAACTCGTAACCTGTATTTTCATACTGAAATGATGAAAATTGATAAATGATTACTAAAGGTATTGATTTTTGAAAAATAGCAACATGATGCACAATAATGGCGACGAAAATAAAACAAATCAAAATACTTGTTTCCTGAAATTACAACTGCAACGGAGTGAGAAAAGAAATGAAATCATTTATTAATTTACGAATTATATGTATTTGTAACACAATTGGTACGACCCTGTGGAATTTTCCTTTACTATCTTATTTTTATGGTTGTTATTAATTAATTAAATATTTATTTCGGACCAAAATCCATACAGATTACAATACCTAACATAAAAAAAATATATAAAAAAACATACCTTACTAAAAAACTTAATTGCGCTCATAAACAATTGGACTCATGTTAGCCCAGTGATATTGAATGGGGTACATAACATATTTCTTGCGCATCATGACGTAAAAGTCGTCTGTATGTGCTTCAACAACAAGAACATATGACGAATATGACAAGTACAAGAAGCGTGGAAGCCTAAACAGTGCACTGAAAATGTTTTTGTATTGCATACGTAGAACGTAGTAGGCACACTGGGTGAATAATGTCCACATGCTGCCCGCATAAAAGTATTGGCAGTACAACTTAAACAGGGTGATCTTAACTGCGTTGGAACACCGAGAAAACCTGCAAATCATAATACCACCACGCACCGCCAACGCCCTACGTTCCTTTTCAATATTAGTATCGTCACTATCATTTTCAGTGAGATAGTGTACAAATTCTAAGTGTACAAGATATTTAAATTAAGTTAAAACATCCCTACAACTACGCTAGACTATCCTTCGGGCTACCACCTCATTAATGTACCTACACTAACGTACCTACTCACAACCACACTATTTTCGTAGTCGCGAATTCACAATTAATTAAAACACAAACAAAAAAGTATGGTAATAAATTTGATACTATTCTAAACTACATACCACCAGAAACATGAAAAATATCGCGACACTGTGCGTGATTATTTTCATCAGTTTTCATCAAAACAGATTTGATTAAATTTAATGTGCGCTAGATAAAATGGCTGAAAATCTGTCACGACGCTTGTCACCTGAAAAAAAAAATATACACGAGGTAGTCCGCTAAAAAGTGTTTTATGTATTATATTTTAATAATTTACGTACTTTCCAATCTATTAAAAAAAACATAAAATGTCAAAAGACATGTTGTCAGTCTGGTCACAATATGCTACAGTGGGTGATCGATCGGTTTAATAATTATTCTTTCGACAAACATGATAATGTTACGTAAATAAATGTTTATTTGTATATAATAAGCAATTAGTAAGGTAATTAGCTGATTAATAATCGCACCACGGAGTGGCGGCACACGGCAGCCCACGGTGACAGGTGACCGTCATTACTGAACCCACTTCAACGTATTCTAATTAAAACAACACACTTACAGAAGTGGTTATTAACCATGTCGCCACAGCTAAACGGATTAACTATACCCAGCTGGTCGGCTGTCAATAAAATTAACTTTTAATATGCTAGTCTCTAATTATATCAGTGATTTGACAACTATATTTTATTGAGAATCGTACCTTTAATAACGATAATGCACTTAACCTATTAAAAAAATCAATTTGCGGTTTAATGTTGTTAACTTACTTTGATATTTGTAGCTGACAAATTAACTACCTGTTTCTTATGTTTTATTTATGTTCTTATGTGCCGCACCTGAACTTACTCTGACAGTGTTTGTTCTTTAGGATAATGACACTCGTAATGAAGATATCAAAGATTTTCACGAAGTCGTCTTGGTGTATGATAATATTTACTGATGTATGACCGAAATCTTCATAAAAAGTAAAACCAACGGACATTCACCAGCTAGCTTTTATTCCCTCTGTCACATTTATTTGTAACCTCGCCATTAACAACGGCAAATTCCATGACGACTGGAAACTGGCTAAAGTCCACCCTATTTACAAGGGTGGAGACTGAGCCAGTAACAACAACTGTAGGCGAATCTCTATATTACTAATTTTAGAAAAGACGATGAGTAAGCGTCTGGTCAGATACTTTAAAGAAAATCATCTCCATGAATTATGGTTCCAATTCTCGGCCGTTAGTCTGCGGCCGAAAATTGGAATGCACACGAAACCTGAACTTTTCACAGACCACTTTTCAAACCGTTTTCATAGAGTCAAGATGCGTGAGTGGGCTAGTCTATTGAGCATGCCGTTGCGCAGGGCAGCATTCTCGGGTCTTCAACTACCAATAAAGGCAAGCCGGAGACGAGGATTTATTTTTTATTAAATCCGTGGAAATACTTCATGTACTTAGGATCATGATGTAGGTCCTCGATACAGTCACACCAGAGCCGCTCATTGGTGCCTCGCCTTCGCCGGCACATCTCGGAGAGGATGACTATAAAGCGTTCAACCCCTCTTGCTGGTGGGGAGGCGACTGTATTAAGGCCGTGCCGACAGGCATATCTCAGGGGGGATTGTATAGGATTCCCCCGAAGCTTCGCTGTTCCGTGCTGTGCCCGCTGTAACCACGTGCACACTGCCGCCTTCCCAGAAGTCGCTCAGTGTGAACACGCAGATTCCCTAATCTGCGGGCTCGGAGACGAATCCCTGACCGACTCTCTGGAGCATTCGGGTACGCAGTGTCGCCACTCACACACAGCTTGCCACAAGCTACCCTACGTTTTGTAAACTTCTTAATGGATCGCGTTATGATAATATTTTTTTTTGTATTAAAAGGGTGAGGAAGCTGGTTTAATCTGCCCTCCGGGAATACGTTTATCCTATGGTTAGATAACGACTACCCCTTATTATTATTAGCTTGGTAGTTGTTAATTTGATTTTCCGTGTGGTGTCAGGATTAAGAATATAGCACCACTCCATCTTCTCCCGTGGATATCGTAAAAGGCGACTAAGGGAATCTAAACCAGAGGGATAGGCAGCAGCTTCCCTTTTGTGAAACGGTAGCCATACTGCGCTTACCACCCCGCCTGCTAAGTGTGGTGAGTATTGGCAAATACCTCCCAAATTGATGACACAGTTGTGAAAATCTATGGGTGAGGCCTTTGTTCAGCAGTGGACGTATAAATGGCCGATATGATATATATGATGAGTTGTTAATTTAAACCAATGTATCCTAAGATACACTGCGATTCGAAAATTCACAGTGACATATATTTTTATCGCTATCTTTACTTATATTAACATGAGTTCACCTGTTAGTCACCGTATTATTCTTCAATTATAACTCAGTGCGTATTTTTACTCTTGATAATACATCGTATTAAAAGAAAGCTAAAAATAACACTGTTCTCGTATCACATCAGACCATGTTAAATAAGGACCTTCTTCTAAACCGACGGTCGTGAACGTTGGCATAACCACAACGCTTGGCAATTGGATTGGCGACCGTAATGTTGTTATTGACGCACACAAACAGTACGTCCTTTGCGTTGATAACATTCTCTCGTCCTATTATCATCAAAGGATCCCGCAAAATAGCTGCTCTAAATTGTTTCATTTTCTCTTTTTGTTTCATTTAACTTCTACGTCACTTGTAGTACTAGTATAATACTGAATGTACAATGTACATTCAGTAGCTGTACAAATCTTTGCATATTTTACTTCCGTTTGTTTCGCACGCGCATGACCAAAAATGTTGGTGTAGCGTGGTGGAAGATATTCTATTCTTACACTATCTTCTGAAACGCCAATTAATATGGACCTAAGAAGAGGTGTATCCCTCAGCGGTAGAAAGCGACCTACGGAGCTTTTAATATTTATGTCTTCGGCCCGTATTACAGATCGAGAATCAAAACTCAAGTAGTACTTGAGTCCAGATTGCGTTAAACAAATATGAACCCTACGTAATAAAACAATACATTTTTATTCTTTGCCATGTACACACACCTACTGTTAAAAACTTATTCTATATTTGAATAAAAATCTTTTACGGGAAAATATACCATAATATGCTCATTATCAGCTCGTGTGAACCTTTAAACGATTAACCACTTATTATTTCTTAGATTTATTTATTGTGTCGAAGTGATAATTATACCAGCAAACTTGTCACCGTCACAGAAAAATTCACACGGCTTGTCTAGACCACGTAACATTTTTTTATTAATTACTCGAAATACTCGAAAATTGAACCACACAAAGAACTTGCACACATACACCGTTTGTGTGTGTATTACAAAAAAACGTAACTTTTTAAATATTTTTTCTTTAATAAGAAAACAGTAACGCGACGTACGTATATAGTTGACGTACCTGTACTAATATTGTACAGGTACTTTAATTAAACAGTTATTTAGGGATCATGTTTGTATATTTTGTGTTTGTTTGTGCGTGCATAACATGAAAGAGAACATGAATTAAGGCCCACATTATAGAACATGGATCAGAACTTAACTAGAACGTAAGTCGAGATGCTATCAATTGAATATAAATACTGAACCTATTATAACATAGGATTCATATTTGATTGTTCTCGTTCTGCTACTTTAATAAAAATTATAATAAATATAATTGTTGTTATTAAACTTTAACTAATACAGAATTCTAATAGTCTAATGTCAGCATATTCAACGGATTGGAATCTGGAGATATGCAACCGCTGTGCACCCCAATTTATGGTTCTCGGGGACAAAACGATAAAAGTCCCAAAGTATGCAGTAGGCATACGTTGGGATGCATGGGCCTAATTCGGAATCGTGGGTTGTCAAGACGTAGACGAGTAATTTTAAATAAAATAGGCTATAGCCAAAATCCTTATTAATCCAGCCAATAATAGCAAACGTGTATAGTATAGACACCCATATCACCGAGTAGATAAGTTATAAGAGAGACAGCTCCCTAGGAGGGTCGATTATATTAGCTTATTGTTGTAGGGCTGCCACACATGGAAACACATTTATAATTAAATGTTGGTAAGTGTTTTGCTAATTGTATGTTATATCAGTATGAAATTGACGTGTAAACCCAAACACTTTATAATATGTAACATGCAAGAAACTAAAGACAGCTTTTAACAGCTAAAGATTATAATTATATACCTAGTTAAAATCGGTAATAAGGAAACTGATATAAAATGTATACATAGTTCACTCTAACCAATAATACATTTACAATTAAATGTTCGTAAGTGTTTTGCTAACTGTATATTAGTATGAAATATATTAGTATGAAATGGACATGTGTACACACAAACAATTTATAATGTTAATGTGCAACATTCTGGAAAATAAAGACAGCTTTTAACAGCTAAAGATTATAACTATATACTTATTTAAAAACCGGTAAAAAAGAAACTGATATAAAATGTATACACTCTAAACAATTTATAGCAAAAATGTTTTTAAGGTTATTGTCAATTATTATTTTGTTTGAATGTGTGAAAATCTTAGTCGTATAAAAAGTTTTATTTTTAAGAAAATAATTGTAAATCCATCACATAGCATTTCAAATGTACAATGTGTAATGTGTTCTATTAATTTCTATACATTCTCCATTAACCATTTTTTATTATCTATAGAATAAAAATATCGCTGTAAAGGATCGAAATTCGATAGATGCGCGGCCCCAACAGCCCTTAGTACTCAGTCCCTCGGCTTGCCGAGGCCACCCGAGGCTGCCGCTCGGCTTTCGTACGTGAACCATAGGTGAACGCTCACGCAATCGATGCGCATTTAGTGATATACTGTAACCGGGATAATTATGTAGAAGTGTAGACGGAAGAGATACCTAATTATAATAACATTCTCATAAATTCAATTATTTGATTTTTTGTCGCTGCGCCTGCCAAAACTGCTGGTTTTTCTTCGAAATAGGGTAATGGTGCAATTTTTGTTTACGATGGCGCATATGTCTGTTATGCCCTGTTTGTAATATATCTAATGGTTAAGGAAATAATAAAATCAGCTATGTTATTTCGGCCAAACTTTACTTGAAAAATGCTGAAAAAGTATTTCACTTATGGAGCATTTGGAGCAATAAATAGCGTTCTGAAATTTTGGATTTTTCACGTAGCAGATCTTGCCGGCGCAGCGACCGCGACGTTTTGCTCATAATTATGTCTACACTTTTCAAACGATAAAATAAAGAGGAACAAAGCGGTGTCCAATATTACAGTACCTACCGTTGCGCGCTCTATGAACCTGTTTGTCAGTGCTTTACACTGTGACTTTTTTTTAATGTGTGTGTTTTTATGTTGAATATTTTTGAGACTCACGCCCAAACGTGTAATACGGCATAGAGGTAGATTATGTTATGGAATAGCATATACGATACTTTTTTTTGAATTATTCAAATAAAAACAATTATCTGTTTAACTATTAATTTACGCACAGCGAAGCGAGTGGGTAACGGTCAGAGTAATACATCAATCAATACGCGCGCGACAACATGGCAACTTGGCAAGTCGATCGAGTTTATTCCCATAAAAAACTCCTGTTTTTCTTTGGCTTCTTGTGTTTATAAATACACCATTTATAAGAAGAAACTGTAATTTATGTTCTGCTTATATAAAAATACATCTATATTAAAATATTCATAATATGCACCAAGTTTATGGATGATCTCGGCAAAGTTGAAGTATCAGCCGAAACAGTTTAGGAAGTTTCTCTTGTGTGAGTATACGAACAATTGGAAAGTAACATAAATATTCCAGGTGCTTATGGAATAGCTTCGCAGCATTGGTGATGGCGTACGTTGATCCGGTACGACATTGATTGTATTACATATTGTGACTGAAATCCACCGTGGCTTCCAATTATTTAATATGTTAGCGGAGTAACTAGTCGCTCGGCTTTCTGAGTTGTGTTACAGGTTCTATCTCTGCACGGAACTAATATTTGTACAGCCAGATAGTAGTTTCGGCTCTAACTGCTGCGAGATTTAACTGAAAATTGTACCCACGATACAAGCGAAATAAAAGGGTGGGCCATCGTTTAACAATGAAAGAGAACATTCGAGCGCGTGCAACTCGGTGCACGTGACCGAAGTGAAACCTGTTTGCGCATGCCACAAGTTTTATGCCCGCGCATACGACTATACTTACCTTTTATGCCCGCGCATACGCCTACAACTTTTATGCCCGCGCATGAGCCCACAACTTTTATGCCAGTGGATGCGCCCATACAACGTTACCTAAGCTTCGCGCGTTGCGTAATGGGAATTAAGTGTGTTGTACCCGACAATCGTTTTTTTAAATGCATAGACGTTTTTATTTAGTGTTATGTTATATAATATATGCTCACCAACTCGCCTAGCCAAGCGTGGTGAGTACTGACAAATTCCCCCCAAAATGCAGACACAATTGTGGAAATCTATGGGGGAGGCCCTTTTTCAGCTGCAGCGGACATCTCATGGCTGATATGATGATTATGTTTTTATTTTTTGGTTTGTTGTGTAGAAAGAAAGAAAATGTATTTATTGAATGTTAGGTGTGTTTTGTGACCAATAAACTAGTTTTGTTTCTTCAAAACGTTGAACTCAAATTTCACCTTGAAATTTTATTCTGATAGCACCCGATGACGTTTCCCTTACAAGAAAGAAACCATTTTTTTCAAAGGTTATAGTTTGTAACCCAATTACAAACTATACCCAAAATCTGAAAATAATAAAATTGTCAATGTTGTTGCAGCATTAACCTCGTTAATCGTATTAGAATTGCGCATTACTAATAAACCGTGCATTCGAGGAATATACGTTGCACTTATAGAATACCTAGAACGCCAACGAAATGAAGAAAACGCCGTGTTCTGTGATTTACCATTATATTGATTAAACGTTCGCATCACGACATAATAAAACGGATAGCGTTGATTAATTAAAAACTATGAAAGTTATTTTTAAATACTATTAATTACGTTCAATGGTCGACAGACATACTTGATCATCTCTGCAAAGTCATTCGTTGAAAACTGCTAATAATTTATACTGCTACCCCCATGAGTAACGCGATTAGACACTTATTAGAAATTAATGGATTCATGACGCCTTACTAATTGCACACTTCAAGTTCTTCCGTTTCTGTGTTTTGATAAAATTAACGATGTCAAATACTGAATTAAAGTAAGGTTCACCTTCATCGAATTGGCGTTATTGTACCCTTGATCCGTATTGATAGCGTATTGCATAAGGCAATCGCCTGATGTCATAATAATAAATGTAATTTAAATATCGACGACAGTCAAAATGTTAACGAAAAGCAACTGTTGTGTAAACACAAAAACCCTTAAAAGTTACACACTGTTTACAGATATATGTCTTCTTAAAAGAGCGTTGATTAAGAAATATATTAGATTTTTCACGACGAAGATGACCGCATATACGGAGGGCAATCTTGTATAGGGCCCTGCATGGGCGTAGCCAGATTTTGGTCTTTTTTTTATCGTTAGGAAATCCTCATAAACTTCTTCCGCCCTGGTAAAGGTGGTGGGGGGTGCTGTATTCTTACCGGCTAAAATCCCACGGTGTTCCAACTACTTACCTATGGCTGGGGGTGATGAGTTCGCTAGGCATTGAGCCGCACCCTCGGCATAATATATCGGCTAGTCGCTTAATCTGATAGGTCCCGTCTTTGTGCGAACTGGCCAGCCGCACATTCCTTCAGAGAGGCACTTTCGCTCCGCACGAAGAACTGACCCACGACCGGAGGCGTGAAATCATCATCTTCGACTGCTGCAATCAAATCACGGCTCTGCGTCGCCAAGCTAGGCACTCCTCCAACGTGTGCTGCGCCGTGTCCTCCTGATAGTTACTGCAGTGTTGACAACTGAGCGGCTCTTCCTGGCCTATGCGGCATAGAATATCCCGAAACAGTCACGTACCAACAATAAAAAAATATCTGCGTCAGCCGGAAGGCGACGGTGCCATGCCACCTCTCCCGCAAATTCTCCGTGACATGGGTCTTACTGCCTGAGAGGCTAATGGGAAGTTTGTTTTCATTTCTTCAGTCAAATGTACAAAATCGGCCGTGAATCTAAATAACACCAACCTTAAAAAAGAGCCTTCGGTGCCATGGTCTGTCATAATAGATCCGCTTTTACTTTAAGTAGGAAAATACTGACTCACGCCTTCACTGAAAGTTTTAGCTGTGTGTGCGAACAACCACTCGGTCACCGACGATCGACATGTTGGCAATCAAATGGCAGGGGGGTAATCCTCATAGACTTATCAAGGGCGTAGGTGAACGCGAGTTAGGCGTTGGGCCACACATACGGGAAAGTAATATCATGATAATCAAAACGTTTTATTTGTATTAGATGTTGTAAATTGTAACATCGGTGTCATTACAAGAGGCTGTTGCTGAGGTCAAGTTTACATACAAAACAGTAAGTAAGAAGAATACTCGTTCAGATTAAAATAAACCTTATTTAAAAAATAAGTATTGACAAAAGATAAATACCTTTTTCAATTTCTTTATTTACAACTCGGGGCCCACGCAAATACTGAGCAATGTTTGTTGATATACATTATGTAATATCAATATTGTTCCCGATTGCTGCCTGTAGTAACGACGATGTGTACCTTTAATACATAAAATCTAACCGAAAGTATTTTTATTTACTGAACTTCCTTAGTATCCAACCAAAATACTTGGAGCTTACTTACATAAGCACCCGTCCGTCAAATGACCGATAGTAGGGCGGGAAATGCAGAGATGTTTGGTAGCTACCACTCAATCTTATGGTAGGCACATAAGGCCACCCAGGGGTACGGTTTACTGCTGACAAACCGAACACCTCACCACTCTTATTTGTCGGGTCGAAGATCATCATATCGGCCATTTATACGTCCACTGCTGAACAAAGGCCTCCCCCATAGATTCCACAACTGTGACATCATTTTGGGGGGTATTTGCCAATACTCACCACGCTTGGCAGGCGGGTTGGTGAGCGCAGTATGGCTACCGCTTCACAGAAGGGACGCTGCTGCCCATCCCTCTGGTTTAGATACCCTTAGTCGCCTTTTACGACATCCACGGGAGGAAATGGAGTGGTGCTATATTCTTAATCCGGACACCACACGGACGATCCGGACACCACACAGACAAACTTCCTTATAATACTAATATTATTTTTTTATAAATATTCATCCTAATAAAATCTATATCAATTTCGCACCCTTCCCACCTGGGACGATGACGTACCTTAGATGCGAAATTAGACCACTACTGGAATGTATAAAATAAGCGCCAGCAGAGGAATCATTTGACACATTTCGATTCTTTAGAACTGCTGGTAGGTCTCTTATTGCAAGAGTCCAACTTGGTAGGTACTACAGCAGTGCCAGATATTCGCCAGCAAACAGTATTAAAATTTAAACATTAGTGTTCCGGCTAGAAGCACAAGTCGCACTGTAGATAGTAAAATTACTGGGCGTAAGAGACTAAATACGTCTCGTGGTGGTGAGTGAGGTGTGGTGCCACGCAGGACTAGCCCTGGATCGCATTACAGTCGTTATGGGCAGGCGCGACGCTTACCATCAGGCGAATTACTTACTCTTCTCGTCACTAGGTTGTAAAATAAACAAGGCTTGGCGAGGAACTCTACGGAGTCCTAAGGAATGCCAAATTGGTATTAGAATGTTATCATATCATAGTCATCATATTAGCCAAAGGACGTCCACTACTGAACAAAGGCCTCCCCCATATATTTCCACAACGAGCGGTTACATGCCGCCCGCATCCAACGACTCCCAGCGACCTTCACCAAGTCGTCTGCGTTTTCCGGTGCGCGGTCTCCATTCGAGAACCTTTCTACCCCAGCGGCCATCAGTTCTACGATCATGTGCCCCAACCATTGCCACTTCAGTTTACTAATCCTATGTCAGCAACTTTAGTTCTTCTACGGATCTCCTCATTTCTGATTCGATCTCGTAGAGAAATACCAAGCATAGCTCTCTCCATAGCTCGCTGAGTGACCTTGAGCTTTCTTATGATGCTCTACAGTGAGTGACCACATCTCTGTTTCATATGTCAACACTGGTTATAAAGATTGGTGGTTACTGATTATAAAGGCTTTCATCTTGGTAGGCATTGCAGTATTGTTGGCGAAAAGAAGTTGCGATGTTTCCCGAACGCTGCCCAGCCGAGTCGGATTCGAAGATTGACCTCTTTCTCGAAGTTGGACCTACCTAACCAGACAGTTCGCCCTAGGTAGATTAGTTTTTTTTTTTTATCGTTAGACATTGGCCTCCCAATGATCACTACAATGAACGGTCATAGGTGATATTGCCAGAAGCACTACGCTTGGCAGGCGATGGTCTATTATTTCTCGAACCATACGGTACTTTCAGTTTTAATTGCTCATATTAAATATTTATAAATTATGGGTGTGAACCATGGAATATAAGTGTTGGAAAAAGTTATAATTACTAGCATTAAGCTCAAACTGAGTAACGCAGTTTAAGCAACACTTGCCAGTAAGTGGACTGAACATAAGTAAATGTATTACAAGGTAATAAATTAGTTTCTGTTCGGATTCCAATAGATATAAATCTTATGGTTTAATCAATCTTCGCATTTCAGATCACAATTTTTTTTTTCCCACGTTCTATGGTCTTTTTTTTAATGAATTGATATTGATTGGGAGTAATATACCATGCTAACTACTCGTACTAGTACAAAGCATATTAGATTGATAAATTAATTAACTCCATAATGATTTTAGAGTTCCGTAGAGCCTAGGAGCCTATACAATTTCGTCATCTCCGCTTGTTAACTGTATGTTCTCTAGGTACTCGTACATAAATAAGTAATAGAGATAAGTATAATAGTGTACCAAAGTTATCTGTTAGTAATGGTTTGTAACCATATAACAAACTTCTAAATACGATCATGTAATAATTAAATTAAAACTAAATTAAATATTAAAAAAAAAATTCAAATACACGAAACAATACATGTTGTAGAACCCAGTATGTACGGTCGCGTTCATAAGTCCAGTAGCAATTTCACAAAGCGATAGATTGACAGTTTGGTTAGACTTACGCCCTTTTCTTAAATAGATAGTTTCTATACGATATACACGCACACACTCAGTTTTTGTCTCAAAACTGATTGTAGTTTATGATTTCAAACAATTAGGAAATAACAGGCTAGCTTAGCGGGTAACGTATTGTGGTGGGTGCGATCAATGGCGAGCGGTGGGTTCGAGCCTCACCTGCGGTGACAGTATTTTTGAGTTAAAATTACTCGCAGTGGTTTGATGATAATTACCTAGTTTATTATCTAGTTCGTCTCATTCGCATAAATTTTATAGTGAAGTTAGAAGGTAGGCCACAAAAACTTAATAAATTACTTCGATTTATGTGGGGTAGACATGCAGTCATTCATTCACCTAAATCAAGTAGAACGGTGTTTGTTCATTTGTTGGTTAGTGACATGTAATCTACTAGCAGTGTTGTTTTCAAAATACAAGCAAAACCAAAAATCTTATAAAAATGCGATCGCCAACCCATCTGCCAATCGTGGCGATTATGGCAAAACCCCCCAATAAGCACACAACACACCCAAACTGGTCGTTATGGTATCTTGGAGGAGGCCTGTCGTCGTGTATTCTTCTTCTTATTTCTTTTCGTCTTATATATATCTATACGAATATATATATATGTTCGTTTGTTCAAAATCACAAATATCCTAAAGTTCTTTACAGATCGTTATAATTTTTTTACAGATCGTTCTATTCATATACGCGCATGTTTTTATTAACTTAGAATTCAGAAATCAGATTTCGGAATCATAATCATGTTGTAATTACGTGCATTTAGTCACAGCAACGCATGGCAGGGTAAAACTAGTGTTTGTATAAATATTTTAATAAAGATAAATAACTTAATTACATACCTACTTAGTTAATGTGCACAGAAACGAAAATATCACGACCCTAGCCTAGGCTGGTAATAAGTACACAAATGGGCGGCCTTAAGTACAGGATGTGTCTGATAAAATTCTAGAATAAATAACGCACTCATTAAAAAGTAACGCAAGCAAATATTTTATACAGAAAAGAGTAGGATTTTTTGTATTCGCGGCATCCACCCTGCAATGAGGGATCAAACGTGGGTCGTAGGGATATTGCCATAATGAACACGCTCGGTAGGCGGATTGGTAATCACAGTATGTTCTTATAAGCAAACGAGAGGATGCCCATCGTCTTGATATCAGCCATTAGTCGCCTTTAACAACACCCATGGGGAGAGGGGTGGTCTATTCATTGCCGGGAACCACGCGCAAGTAACGAAATATTCGTTTAGTTATCATTTAACTAACTAAAATGAAATTATCTTTATTTTTTCAAGTAGGTAGGTTCAAGAAACACTTTCAGTCGTTAATAAATTTGGATGAAACCGGCATTTCCTACTGACTGCCTTTGAGAAGAAACGCCGAAACAATTTCAAAGGTTTCTGTTTAAGTAACAGACATATTTAGACACAAAATTACGTGAGAAAAATGTAGGGCGACGTCTAGAATAGTCTTCTGAAAAAAGATCTATAGCCAATTTGGGATGACCTGTCCTTACAGACAGGAAGCACGAATCAGTCAATGTGTAGCCCTACCCTACTTTAGGTAGCACAACAACCCGTCGCACACCAATACCATCAGCATGACATTTGTGTGGGCCACATGAATACCCAAAAACACCAGCCAGATATTCATCATCATCATATCGGCCATTTATACGTCCACTGCTGAACAAAGGCCCCCCCATAGATTTTCACAACTGTGAACATCATTTTGGGGGGTATTTGCCAATACTCACCATGCTGGGCAGATGGGTTGGTGAGCGCAGTATAGCCACAGAAATAGGGGGTGGTGCTATATTCTAAATCCGGATACCACAAGGACAAGCCAGATATTAAGTGTGTGTAAAACTAGCTTACATATAATATTATACGGACTATTACTATTAATTCATTAAACATTAATTCAGGAAACGGATGAACTAACGATGGCTATACGAAACCATGTAATGGTGTATACAAAATGTTCACAGTTCCAAGGTGATCAAGTGCTGGAGGTCGTCTCGAGATTGTATGCCAAATATAAATATCTTACCTTTTATTCCTTTGAGCTTTGTGTGCGGTCTTTTCCGATTAACAGTAGGTTAATAAAACTAGAGGGCACATCCAATGTTATATTATAAACTATTGCACACTACATACCTATCGAGTTAAGTGAATGCTCAAGTTAAATATGGTAGCACAGATAAAGTAAAAATAAGCCAGTATTTTATTGCACGGCGCTTTATTTGGGTATGTCATAAAAACTTTTACCCCAAATATTAAGTTATAGCTTCAGGGTTACAACACGTGAGCAACAGGAATTGTTTCATCATTACTTAAAAAAATCAATGAAAGCCGAAATCTGCACTGACGCGGTGTTGTTATTACCGAGAACTTTGAACAAATATGGTGGTACTTAAATTCCCATTAGAAATATTATGAAATGCCATGTAAGGTCTAATATAGGTCTGTTGTAGAACCGAAGCAAAACATTTCAAATTTTACGAGCCGGATGCAGCCACCCAGCTAAGCATATATTGCTTAGCTGGGTGGCTGGGTGTGCATAGTTCGAACACAGCACTCTTCTAACTGAAACTGATCAAGTTATTACGTAGTTAATTGAGTAGATCTATCATGTTGCTGCATAATTTCACAGAATACTTCTTTCATAGTGGAATTGCGGCGAGAATTTAAATTGTGTCAAATTGATAACAGCATTCATAAGATTGTACTAAGCTTCTACGTACATATTAGCATCGATTGCCTGCTCTTGATTATTGCATATTAAACCGTCCGATAGTGTTCCACGCTTTGCACACAGGTGATAAATGTACTGCTTTATTTATCGGCCACCAAACTATTAAGGCTCTACCTTTAAGTTATAGGTAAGGTTTTAACTTTTTGAGGTTACACGTGTGAACTATTATTATTAACTCGCCAAGATGAATTTCCCACCTAACACTAAGCCAAACTCAGTCACAGTTCCAAATGATTTCTTGTTCATCATGATCAAAAATCATTAAATTAAAAAAAAAAAAAAAAACATCATATCAGCCAAAGGACGTCCACTGCTGAACAAAGACCTCCCCCACAGATTTCCACAAAGTCCCATTACATGCCACATGCATCCCACGATTTCTTGTTGCTATTAGTATATTGGCTACATCTAACACAAGCTGTTTCCAGCAACAGTTGACATTCGACTCAATGAATCATTTAATTTGGGTTTGTTTTTAAACAGGTTGTGTTGACGTTTCGCACGAGCTACTCCTAATGGTTTAGCTAAAACCTGCATTGTGTTTATACCATTACTTTACTTCATAGTTCAAGTGTGTTACCGAACTAAACAACAACCGATTTCGAGGGTTATTCGTAGACAAAGTTTGCATAAATTGCGAAAATTACCTTCTTTCAAAAACTGTTATTGCCCAAACCTACATGGCAACATGTACTTGGCAAAAGTCTTTATACTAGCATAGTTGAAAGAATTCAAGAGATTGAAGAAAATAAACTGCTTTGCTAAAAAGATTTTTACAGGATCGGCAACGCGCGCTTGTTGTTTCCCGTGGTGTTGCAAGCTTAAACATCATCATAGGTTACGGTAACCGCTTACCATCAGGCGGGCCGCATGGTTTATTGCCACCTACTACATTTTTTTTATTGATGTCCGGTGGAAATTCTACATGGAACTTCCTTCACCCCGGGGAAGGGCGAAGGGGTATGCCGGACTCCTACCGGCTAAAACCACTGGAGCGGTCATCTTCGGCACCGAAGGGAGGCTCCAGGTCCTCGTAAGATCACACTAGAGCCGCCCATTGGTGCCACGCCTTTAGGCACATCACGGAAGGGATGACTGTAAAGCGGTCACCCCCTCTAGCGGAGGGAAGGCGACTGTAAAAAGGTCGCCCCCTCAGGCACTTCTCGGGGAGGATTGTAAAGGATCCCCCCAAGCCTCGCTTTGCGCTGTGCTGCGCACACGGCGGCACGTGACCACGTGCGCGCCACCGTCTTCCCGGGGGTCGCTCGGTGTGAGCACGCAGACTCCCCAATCTGCGCACCCGCGACCCTGCCACCTACTACCTAGGCTACCTATTATAAAAAAAACATGAATTGTAGTCACTTCCTTTATACGTTAATTTTAAAGTACCGCTTTTAACGCTTATAGTAGCAGTTATAGTTATGTATATAGTATGATAATGCCTATCTCCATCGCATGTACCGTACATATCATGACAGTGGACCCACTCGCAGTATTTATACATTTAAAATATAGTAAATTATCTTACACAATAATCCATACTTTATAATCTGGCAGTACTCTGCACTGGCGAGCCTTTCCTCAGAACCGAAGCCTGTTCGAGAAGATGCTTCGGAAGAAAATGATGACTTTAACACTGAAAACGATATCCCACTCAGTCATTCCGCCACCGTGGATTCAGTTCCGCGTTCCAGTTAATTAAGCCTCCGAAATTTCAAACCTCCATACTATTGAACTAAACAAAGCTAGGAAAAAGGTGCATTGACATTTTGTTAATTTAAAGTTTAAAAGCATTAATAGCAGCTGAGGCTAACACAAAGCGGACACCTGAATTTTTAAACCCTGCACAAATTACAAACGTGAATAGATTAGACCTATGTTTTTTTTTTCTTCTGGCGCTCGAATATGACACCAAGTCATTACCATATTCCGAGTGGTCAATGATAGAAGAGTCGGTATGACAAAACCAGTTATCTTCCTTTCCGCCAATCACTGAACAGAAATCGCTGACATCATGCACGCATCGTGGCCAATGACTTCATTTCGCGTTTTATTGTTCCCATACTATCCCTGGTTTTATTTAATCTCATCAGATCGTCGCTCTTGGGTAAATTGAATTTAAAATTGAAGAAGAAACAACACACTTTATGTTAAAATAGATAGATGGAAAGTAGGATATCTATGATGTAAAGCTAAGCTTGTCCACGGACATTATGTTTTAGGCGCAAATGCGAATAGGATTTCTAAACTCTCATCTTGTAATTTAAAACTTTCACCATTTAACAATAATATTTAAAATGAGTGTATTTGGACTCGGAAATGTTATTCAATCAACATTGTAACTATCATAGGGTTATCTGTTTCAAGTCCTGAGTTTGAGCTGACCTACGATGCGTTTTTTATGATTACCAAAGGATAAAAAAAACATATTTGCACACAATGTTACAAGAAGTAGGTGTGATAATAAGCCTATATCAGTAAGTCTGTTGACGAGTGTCGACTGGATGAGCATTTCGCCGGGTGAACTGAGCGCTCAGCAGCGTGACCTGTGAAACTGGGTTACGCTCTCGGCGCCCGCCTACCACCCGTCGCAAGCCAGTTGCAGCATTCGTTAGATACGCCAATGCCACTTATATTCTTGTTTATCATAACAGATACGGAAGGTTATTTATTTTAATATTCAATAGGCTTAATTTTTTTGACCTAAGTACCTGGAATTAAATTAACATATATGTAATAACTATTTCTTAGATAACTTATTTGGGTTGTCTAATATGACAAGAAACTAGATGACAATAAACTAGATAACATAATGATAATGAACATAACATAATGATAAATGAACATAATTATAGTTAATTTAATATTTTGTAAGAATTTTCAAACCATTTATTAGAACGCATGATTACGGTACCTACCTAGGTATGTCCGCTTAGATTTTAGTTTTGTGAGTCCATACTCCTTAAATTAAATAGGTATTTAAGGAGTAGGTAGTGCGTAGGGAAAAAAATACCAATAAAGAAGTACCCACTAGTCCCAATGACGACGGGTAAATATCCAGTCATTAACTAACACAGAGAATTTATGGTGCTTACAAAAATAAAAGACCATTTCAATAAATACTACTAGTACCTAATAAGTTGCGTAGAAATCCATAGGAAATACAAAAAAATATACCTAATGACTCGCATTGTAGTTAAAGACGAGACAATAAATAAAATGTTTACAGGGTACAAACCTCATTTGGATAATAAATAAAGGAAATAACAGGTACCTACCTATACAACACGTGCAAGTTGTAATACCTATGTATAGAAAGGTTTTTGATGCTCAAGATCGTCGCCGTATTTAAATGTTTTAATAAGTAACGTTTTTAACAAGTTCTTTGTTATTACAGTTGTTATATATTTTCTGTGTAGGTAGTTGCCTAGGGACAAATTTGATCAATGGCTGCATGTCTTGGAACTTGGTTGTACTATCTGTAACAGTATTGTGTTTATGGAACCACCATTATTATTGTAACTTTATACATTGCAACCGGATTTATTTCGACGCATCCTCGTAGCGTCTCTGGGGCAGAACCGGCTATAAATCACCGTTCACCGTTCTGAGTCGCGGTCGCGCGCTGTATATTGTTATTTAGCGTAGGTGAAGCCGTGTAGGTAAACAAAAGCTAAAGTAATCAAAATCTTAGCGCCTTACCTCTAATAAGAATCCTCGAGGGCGACGTCCCTCCAGCACACCGGACGGAACGGGCGGCGCGCACCCAACATAAACACTGCACCAGTCAGTAAAAACTAACGCGGAATGAGTGAACTAACTGCCGCCAATAGTGTTAACACTGCACTGTCACTTTGTTCAATCACTGAAATCCAATCTATACCTTTGTTTTTAGTCACAATTTAGAAACAACTACGCGCATGTCAGTTTAACACCGTTAGTAATAATTTGCTTTCAAACTAAAGCAACTTCCAAGACCGCCGCTCGATGACTGGCGGCCGGCGAGCCAGGCGCGCTGTTCATTTGGTCGGGTATTCACTATTCGGTGAAGCGGGGCCCGAATGCGGTGGTGCGGCATGCGAGGGGCAGGGGCGCACGCATACCTACTTTGAATGGTAGTGTAATATTGAAATGAATGAATGAAATAATACAATGAATCAAAGCTGCAAGTGAAACTGGTCAAATTGAAATAATATAATAATTTCACATCAAGTTATGTAATCATACTAGCCAAAGGACGTCCACTGCTCTACAAAAGCCTCCCCCCAGATTTCCACAATTGTATAGTCATTTTGGGGGGAATTTGCCAGTACTCACCATAATTGGCAGGTGGGTTGGTGAGCGCAGTACTGTTCTACTGAAGGGACGCTGCTCATCCCCCCGGTGTAGTTATGTCAAGACTTTATTTACTGGGTATGTGTATACCTAGTAAAAATAGCTTTAATTAAAATAAAAATATAATTGTTTTAATCACGGACTAGAAAAAAAAGATCTAGTCCGTGTTTTTAACCAACGAAGTCCCAGCCTGTCTCAGCTAATTACTTACATAATATAATAATTAAACCCCTCTGGGCAAACGTTATTTCACCATGGGATAAGGTAATCCTGGAGGGCAGATTAAAGTAGCTGCTTGATATGTTCCTACCTTCTGATATTAAAAAAAAGTATATCATAACAAAAAAAAAACAGTATATTAAGTAGCTTACAGAACGCAGGGCAGTTTGTGGCGAGCTGAATGTGAGTGGCGACACTGCGTACCTACCCTAATGCTCCAGAGAGTCGGTCAGGGCCTCGTCTCCGGCTTGCCTTTATTGGTTGGTTCGAGTGGTACCCCATGAGTGCCCGTATGATTTTCAACTCTGGCTTGCCTTAGTTGGCCAATCAGAGGGGGGCCGCCAGAGCTATATGCTCGGGGGTGGAAGTGTCTAATGGCGTAATAACGGGGAAACCCGCTCCGAGTCTTCGAGACGCGCGATGGTGAAACCGGTGCCGCACCTCTCTACATCCCTAGCCGCTCACACCGGTGTTGCTCCTTGTCGCCTGTAGTGGTGGCCATTTAGGGGGCCCATCTTGTGAGTGGCAAGTCACCGTCTGCCACAGAATTGCACTTTAAAGGTTGAAAGGCAGAATCCGATTTTTCCGTTTTTCTTAGTATTAAATCCATTTAGCACCCATTGCAATAGACCTTATATTTGTAGTTTCCATTTCATACATTAGTTTTAGACCTCCGGGGACAATCCGAGACTGCATTTTATAGTGCAGCCATGGAGAGTCCCCGGTTAGTGTCCCAATACATTTTAGATTAAAATTCTCTAAAGGGCCTCTGCGTGTTGGACCCATGTCCCCGCGTAAGCTTATCAAAAGACCGGGTTCCCCCTTACAGGGGATATAAACCCGTGTAAAAGAGAAAAATAATAATAATCTTTATTGACATAATTGGATTCATACATGAATTCCCTGACTCCTGAACTAGTAAAGTACATAGCTATTTCTCCTTATGCCTAGTCCCAAACACACAGAAATACCAAGCATAGTTCTCACCATAGCTCGCTGAGTGACCTTGAGCTTTCTTATAGGCCTATTGTGAGTGACCATGTCACTGTTCCATATGTCATCACTGGTAACACACACTAGTTAAAGACTTTTGTCTGTGTTGACTTTTGTATTGTTGATGAAAAGATGTTGCTAGATTTGTATTTATATCGACAGAATGAAACACGCGGATGAAACCGCGGGCAACAGCTAGTTCAAAATAAAACCGTAATAAAGGAGGCATTTAGGCGTCAAAGTACTCCTCATCGCTGTCAGCTGGTAATATTCCTAGACGACTGGCATCATTGCCGCGTTGAATGGCAATGCTTATACTTTGGCTAAAGAAAAGGCCAGCCCCTTGGTCATGTGAAGTGTTGGCCAACTATCTAGCAATAGCTTTGAAAAGGATACGTGCACTCGGATCCCATGACCCAATCGTTTCGACCGACGTTTCAGATGGTTCTAAATAATAACTTCCGATGAGATTTTTATATTTGCGCTGTTTGAGGTTTTGCGTTATAGAAGCATGCATGAAAGATGGTAAGGAGCAAGGGTGCCGACACAAGTTGTGTCCCACACCAGAGGACTTTTTTTGGTTCCCAGTGGAAATTCTTCATGAACTTCCTTCGCCCCGGGGAAGGGCGAAGGGGTATGCCGGACTCCTACCGCCTATAACCACTGGTGCGGTCATCTTCAGCATCTAAGGGAGGCGCCAGGGCGGTTGTTACCCCGGCGCCGTCTCCTCCTTCGAGCGGGATCGGCCCACTCCCACACCAGAGGCCTACCCATTTCCCAAAGCAGTAACGCCGCGCTAAGCCGTTGGTTTCTAATACTGCGGGTACGCCGGCGGTGGCAAGAGCATTACTAATAATGTCGTTAATATTGGCATGCCGTGTTATAACGACCTTCACCTCTATTGCAAGATAGGCAATGGTGTCCTAGAGGGTCGACGACGACGGTATGCAGTGAACTGAAAAGTGGTGGCATCCAGCATAGTGCCTATGACGATGACGGGAGCACCTGAAGCCATCACCCTGACTCTAATTCACCCACAGCAAGTAGACGAGCGAGCATGCTCAACAGCATTGGTGGACGCACTTTAACTTCTTCCGTACCGAAGTGCAGAGCGGCTCGTCTCACTGTATCTGGTTACAAGGATTCAGGGGCAAGACCGTATTCGGGCAATCCATTTTCCAAAGGGTTACAGCATCGGTTAATTAACAGTACTGTGGACCGAGGACAGGAATTTACACAAAATATTTGCGGAATTATTTTTGTTTTGCAATGTAGGCATTATTGAAAAGAAACATAAGTATATAGATTTTTATCACGCTTTTATTAGCTTGGTATGTATCTATGTAACAGAATTTTTTAATTCGATTTTCATCCCCTTCAAAACGTGGGATTGATTTGCAACTTCGGTCACTTATCAAGGACTGATGACAATGTAATATATACTTGGCCCCATAGTCCTTGCCAGGATCCTCAGGATTAGCGATATTTTCATATACCCGGAAAAAAATTATAAATTCATTGACATACACAAACTTGCACAAAAATAATACCTCCGTAAGATGTTGATTCAATTTTCTGCGGCAAGAGTGCGATGAGACTCGAATAGTGTCTCATTCTTCAGATGATTTTATCCGTAATGGAGAGAGAATTTTACTTAAACGTCGAAAAGAACGTGCTTAGATAAAGAATTACCACCCGGAGTTATTGAGACTACGCACAGGCAACATGGACATTCAGCTATGCGCAAAATAAAAATAAAGATGTTTTTGTAGTTAGCCGCATTAAACAATTTAAATAAATAATATTTTTTGTTAATCAGTATATTGTTACTTTAAACTTATAGAAAATTATTTTCTACCTTTTAGTTCGGTTATCTACAAAAGCGTGATTTTTTTAGGTTTTTTAAAATTATTATTTAATTTAAAGTCTTTACTGAAGAATTGAGGTTTAATCTCAGTAAAATAAATAGTATTTTTTAAGAAGAATTTGTTACTAAATAACAGGGTAGGTTATAAAGTAGGTATGCTATTCTCTTAAAATAATATTTATAATTTCATTTTCTTAATTCTACACTGAATCTTAAATCTACAAATTCAAAAAATGGCACCATCCCATCTCATACCTTAGGTGTCGTGAAAGGTGACTATGGGATTAACCGGAGGGTGGGCAGCAGCATCCTTCGAGTACAGGAACAAATCAACTGCAATCGCCAACCCGCCAGCCAAGCGTGGCGATTATGGCAAAACCCCCAAAAAAGCACACAACACACCCAGACCGGTCGTTGTAGCGATCTTTGGGAGAGGCTTGTGTCCAGCAGTGGACTTAATTCAGCTGAAATGATGGATGCCTAAGTTATAAAAGGTACTTAGTTACAAAATTTCAAGTTTATAGCCCCAGTGGTTTACGCTGAGCGTGGGTATGTCAGTCAGTCAGTTTCTCCTTCTCCTCCTTCTCCTTCAGTCAGTTTCTCCTTCTCCTCCTTCTCCTTCAGTCAGTTTCTCCTTCTCCTCCCGGCAACCCGGAACGCAGCAATCGACTGTATCAGCCTCTGCACCAACCGTGCCGTTAAGATTTCGTATTGTCACTGTGGATTGAGAAGTGAGTTTGCTACTAAGTTTACAGAAATAACACTACTGAAGTTAAACTCAAAAAACGGTAGAGGCGAATAACTCTGCCTGACACGACCGAAGTTTCGGCCATATTTGCCAAAATCGAAACTGCTGCCCAAACCAGCATGTTTCGCCGAACCTAGCCGAAACTTCGGTCGGTCTCTAATAATTAATATAAGCTAGTTGCTACAGATATGGTATAATACTTATATGGCTTTCTTAAGATTTGTTTATAATGTGGTTATTATGGTATAGTATACTAAATAGCGTTCATCTATTTTTCCAGAAAAATTGACCGTCAGCTATTTGATATTTTCGCAGACAAGGCCAAACCAAGGAAAGGCTCGGGCGGAGACGTTATAATCCCATTAAATGTTAACTCCCACACAACGTTTCGTCAGCAACTATGTCCATTTATGTCGTACAATTTAATGGAACATATTGTTAATTCCCTCATTTCACCACAATTGCTTTCAATTTACATAAGCGGGTCAACGAATGCATACAATGATATTGGTGTGAGTTAAGTAAGCTGAAGTGTTGTGCACTGCGCAGTGTGCAATATATCAGGTACAAGTGCGTTGCATATGTCTGTTAATCTTCTATTTGACAGCAACCATTCAAATGGAGACGTAAATAGCCGGTATCGACGTCAATGCGGCCGATGCTCCCCCTTTTGTTGAAAACTTTACAAATAATTATGTATATTATGAAAGCGCGTTCTCCAAAGCTAACAGCCTCGCAAGTTCACAGAAATATTGATTTACAAAGCGAATCTTTCTCAGCCGGAATATTGTTGTGGTATCACCAACATGTAGTACATGGTGAAACCACATTAGAATTCCTCTAATGGCGGAGATAAGCGAAGTAAGCGAACAGACATACCTATGCGGAAAATTCATTTCAATACGTGCTTACAGAGATGTTAAAACCTACAACTAATATTTATAACCAAACATGACACTAATACTACATGACTAACTATAGTTGTATAAGTTTTTAATTCAGAAGCAACAACACATTCATCTATACCTACTAATAATTCATAGATAAAGATATTTGTTTTTGTGTGAAGGGAATCTAGGAAGCTACTGGACGAACCGACTCTCGAAATTTATTTGGTTAACTGTACTGAGCCAGAAGAACATAAGTTATTATCTACGGAAGTGAACCGAAGTTAGGTCGTTAGTAAAGAAGAATTTCTTAAGGAGTCAGTTGGGATTGTAAATTAAATTTCGTCTATGTAAAAAAAATGTATTAATAAGTGGCATACAATTAATGATCCCAGTACCAAAGTCTTTAAGAAATTCGGCACCACATTAGTTTCATTAACACAATAACGCCGCCGTAGGAGCTAACAGAGCATACGGATAGCAATTCAACGTACTCACATAACGAACCGCACGCTCGAATCTCATTTTATTTATTTACTAGCAGGGACCCGCGGTTTCACCCGCGTTTAATTTAAAAGGGATTTAGAGTACTTCAATATAGACACTTGACATAGAATAAATATATTGGATTTCAAGGGTTTTTATTTTTTTTGCGCGGAACCCTAATTATTTTTCTTGAATTAAAGTAGCCTAAGTTATTCCTTATAACATCAGCTATCTGCCAGTGAAAGTCCCGTCAAAATCGGTCCAGCCGTTTCGGAGATTACCCGGAACAAACAGACCGACAGACAGACAGACAGAAAGACAAAAAAAATAAAAATTGTTTTTTTGTTATGTGTCCCGTATATACTTTCATATGCATTTAGTAAAAAGCTGTTATTTTGACATTACAAACAGACACTTCAATTTTATTTATTTGTATAGATTTATTACTGGAAAATCTACAGCTAAAAATACAGGAGTAACAATAATAGTAAGGAAACAGAAAGCCAATTACAGATTCACATATAGCAGTTGCATAGATAACTGTTAGTGTTTACACAGGTTACAACAAATTGAATATATAAAAATAAAAATATAAACATTTATATGATAAGTTTCATGGTTATGATCTATACATATAAGTACTAATTAATATTCAATATATTTAATAAACATATTTAATAATTATTTATGAGACATTAATGAGAACGAGAGATTTATTTATTTATTTTATCCAAATAGGATAAGCTTTGTAAATTTGTAATAGAACTTCATTTAATGTGAAAAAGAAGAAAAATCAACGCTTTTCTACGTATGACATCGTGTACCTATACATAGGCTGCACTAAAAGTATCGGGAATGGAATATTTCCACTGTTCCTGTCATATTAAAATCTTTTTAATTGAAAACTCCTTGGTTTTACAAATCGAATACCATTTATTTATTTAAAAAAAGAGTCACGGTCTTGTCACAAGGTTTTGTCAAACTTGTTTAGTCGTTGAGAAAATGGAATTGACTCGAGAAAATTCAAGAGCGATGATTTATTATGACTTTCGAAGTGGTTTAACACAAAAACAGTGTGTTGACCGGATGATTTCTGCATTTGGTGATGAAGCCCCATCCAAAACCACAATTTATCGCTGGTTTGCTGAATTTCAACGTGGACGTGTCATGCTCAGTGATGATCCTCGTCAAGGTCGTCCAAAAACTGCAGTCACCCAAGAAAACGTTGATGCTGTGCGTAAGCTGATTGAGGAAGATCGACATGTGACATACCGCGAAATTCAGGCAACTGTAGACATTGGCATGAGTCAAATACAAATAATCTTGCATGAACAATTAGGTGTAAAAAAGTTGTTTTCCCGATGGATACCGCATTTGCTATGTGAAGAGCAAAAAGCGGCTCGCGTTACTTGGTGCGTCAGAACTCTCGAAAGATTCCACGCAGAATCCTCAAATGCTGTATACATAGGCTGCACTAAAAGTATCGGGAATGGAATATTTCCACTGTTCCTGTCATATTAAAATCTTTTTAATTGAAAACTCCTTGGTTTTACATATCGAATACCATTTATTTATTTAAAAAAAGATTCACGGTCTTGTCACAAGGTTTTGTAAAACTTGTTTAGTCGTTGAGAAAATGGAATTGACTCGAGAAAATTCAAGAGCGATGATTTATTATGACTTTCGAAGTGGTTTAACACAAAAACAGTGTGTTGACCGGATGATTTCTGCATTTGGTGATGAAGCCCCATCCAAAACCACAATTTATCGCTGGTTTGCTGAATTTCAACGTGGACGTGTCAAGCTCAGTGATGATCCTCGTCAAGGTCGTCCAAAAACTGCAGTTACCCAAGAAAACGTTGATGCTGTGCGTAAGCTGATTGAGGAAGATCGACATGTGACATACCGCGAAATTCAGGCAACTTTAGACATTGGCATGAGTCAAATACAAATAATCTTGCATGAACAATTAGGTGTAAAAAAGTTGTTTTCCCGATGGATACCGCATTTGCTATGTGAAGAGCAAAAAGCGGCTCGCGTTACTTGGTGCGTCAGAACTCTCGAAAGATTCCACGCAGGATCCTCAAATGCTGTATACAACATCGTATCAGGTGACGAATCCTGGATATATGCGTACGAACCCGAAACAAAAAACCAGTCACGAGTTTGGGTGTTCGAAAATGAGTTAAAGCCAGCAAAAATTGTTCGTTCACGGAGTGTTGCAAAAAATATGGTGGCCACGTTTGTCTCCAAAACCGGCCATGTTACGACTATTCCTCTTGAGGGACAAAGAACGGTTAATGCAGAATGGTATGCTAGCATTTGTTTGCCACAGGTCGTTTCTGAACTCCGTAGAGAGAACTGCAACCGCCGCATCATCTTCCATCACGACAATGCGAGTTCTCACACCGCGCACAGAACAAAAGAGTTTTTAGAGCAAGAAAACATAGAATTATTACACCATCCGCCGTACAGCCCCGACCTAAGCCCTAATGATTTCTATACTTTCCCTAAAATAAAGAATAAATTGCGTGGACAGAGATTTTCTTCACCTAAAGAAGCTGTGGACGCCTACAAAACGGCCATTTTGGAGACCCCAACTTCCGAATGGAATGGTTGCTTCAATGATTGGTTCCATCGTATGGAAAAATGTGTCAAATTTCGCGGAGAATACTTCGAAAAGCAATAAATACATTTTTAAATAGTAATGTTGTGTCACTTCCTTGATTCCCGAAATTTTCAGTGCCGCCCTCGTACAACATCGTATCAGGTGACGAATCCTGGATATATGCGTACGAACCCGAAACAAAAAACCAGTCACGAGTTTGGGTGTTCGAAAATGAGTTAAAGCCAACAAACATTGTTCGTTCACGGAGTGTTGCAAAAAAAATGGTGGCCACGTTTGTCTCCAAAACCGGCCATGTTACGACTATTCCTCTTGAGGGACAAAGAACGGTTAATGCAGAATGGTATGCTAGCATTTGTTTGCCACAGGTCGTTTGTGAACTCCGTAGAGAGAACTGCAACCGCCGCATCATCCTCCATCACGACAATGCGAGTTCTCACACCGCGCACAGAACAAAAGAGTTTTTAGAGCAAGAAAACATAGAATTATTAGACCATCCGCCGTACAGCCCCGACCTAAGCCCTAATGATTTCTATACTTTCCCTAAAATAAAGAATAAATTGCGTGGACAGAGATTTTCATCACCTAAAGAAGCTGTGGACGCCTACAAAACGGCCATTTTGGAGACCCCAACTTCCGAATGGAATGGTTGCTTCAATGATTGGTTCCATCGTATGGAAAAATGTGTCAAATTTCGCGGAGAATACTTCGAAAAGCAATAAATACATTTTTAAATAGTAATGTTGTGTCACTTCCTTGATTCCCGAAATTTTCAGTGCCGCCCTCGTATTGACGGTATCATCATCATCATATCAACCACAGGACGTCCACTGCTGAACAAAGGCCTCCCCCTTAGATTTCCACAACGAGCGGTCACATGCCGCTCTCATCCAACGACTCCCAGCGACCTTCACCAGGTCGTCTGTCCACCTCGTTGGAGGTCGTCCCACGCTGCGTTTTCCGGTGCGCGGTCTCCATTCGAGAACCTTTGTGCCCCAACAGCCATCAGTTCTACGAGCAATGTGCCCTGCCCATTGCCACTTCAGTTTACTAATCCTTTCAGCTATGTCGACAACTTTAGTTCTTCTACGGATCTCCTCATTTCTGATTCGATCTCGTAGAGAAATACCAAGCATAGCTCTCTCCATAGCTCGCTGAGTGACCTTGAGCTTTCATATGAGGCCCATTGTGAGTGACCACGTCTCTGTTCCATATGTCATCACTGGTAACACACACTGGTTAAAGACTTGCGTCTTGAGGCATTGTGGTATTGTTGACGAAAAGACGTTGCGAAGTTTCCCGAACGCTGCCCAGCCGAGTCGGATTCGACGATTGACCTCTTTCTCGAAGTTGGACCTACCTAACTGGACAGTTTGTCCTAGGTAGACATACTCGTCAACAACTTCGAGAACAGAGCTCCCAACGGATATTGGGATGGGCACGACATGGGCATTTGACATGACTTTTGTCTTGCCCATGTTCATCTTAAGGCCCACCTGTTGGGAAACTCTGTTGAGATCATCGAGCATTGTGCTGAGCTCTTGCAGCGATTCTGCCATGACTACGATGTCATCGGCAAATCGAAGGTGAGTGATATACTCGCCATTGATGTTAATGCCGAATCCTTTCCACTCCAGTAGCTTGAAGGCATCCTCCATTGCAGCGGTGAACAGTTTCGGGGAAATGACGTCCCCCTGTCTCACACCTCTCTGCAATGGAATTGCCCCCGTGCTCTGTTCATGTACTCGGACCGACATGGTGGCGTTTCTGTATAAGCACTTCAACACTTCAATGTACCGATAGTCAATCTGGCACCGCTGCAGAGATTGCAGCACTGCCCAGGTTTCGATCGAATCGAAGGCTTTCTCATAGTCCACAAACGCCAAGCATAGTGGCAGATTATACTCCTCGGTCTTCTGTATAACCTGCCGCAGCGTATGGATGTGGTCTATGGTACTGAAACCTTTTCGGAAACCGGCTTGTTCGGGAGGCTGGAAGTCATCAAACCTGCGCTCGAGACGATTCGTGATGACCCTTGAAAACAGCTTATAAACATATATATAACAGCTCAGAAGTGAGATGGGTCTATAATTCTTCAATAGGGTGTTATCACTTATAAATTATTTATTTACACGATTATAAAGTGAAGTTAATTCTGGCAATAAAAAAAACTATGAATTCTTTAAAACCGATGTATACGGCCAAACAATAAGAAGTGGTCGGCAATAAAGACGAAGATTTTTTAAACTTTTTTAAATTAAATAAAGTTACAAATGTAAAAACCTAATAACGTTTTGAGGAATACGTTCCCACTCTTCTGCAATTACTCTTTTTAGCTCCGTGATGTTTTGTGGAGCAGGTTGCACTGATCTTACCAGTGTCTTTAGAACATCCCAGACATGCTCAGTTGCATTGAGGTTAGTACTTCGAGCCGGCCAATCTAAACGACGGCTCCTAACTTCCTGCAACAACAGTGCGGGCGAGCATTGTCATCCATAAGAATTGAATATTCCAGTGCAGTCAATGCGGGTTGTGCATATGGAATAAGGACTTCTATTATGTAGCGGTGTGCATTTAATGTTCTATTTTCTATGAAAACTAACTCTGTACGCTCCGTCAAATTAATTGCAGCCCAAAATATAACGGAGCCCCCGCCATAAGGAGTGATTTCTTCGAAACACACTTCCGCATAGCGTTTCCGTGGTCTTCACAGCACTCGCCGGCGTCGGTCCTCTCCACACAAAGTGATTTTAGCTTTTTCAGAAAGCAATACTTTATTCCAGTGCTCCAGAGTCCATGAAGCACAGTTTCGAGCAAACTGAAGTCGAGCAACACGGTGCTCACAGAGTATTTTAGGGCCCCGAGCCGGGCGGTAACTCCTGATATTGGCAGCCAAAAGCCTCCTCCTGGCCGTCCACAAGCCAACTTCTACTGCTCTTACTTCTTCAGGTCCACACTTGTGACGCCTTACGATACCGCAACGCCTGACTCACCAAAAGTGGTCATCTCTTAGTTCTGTGCATTGTTTTCTTCCCAAACCGGGTCTTATTTTGACTGAACCGGTCTCTTGATACCGTTGCCAAGTCCTCTGGACAGTTGAACGACTCATATTTAGCCGCTGAGACATGTAAGTTTGCGAACAGCCCTCTTCAAGTAGGGCTATAATTTTACCGGGCCTTATCGCTTTATTACTCATATCAAAAAGTGGTATTTAATGTAAAAAGAAAGATTAAATTGTTTAATTTGCAGAAAATATCCAAAAAGTTTTAAAATGCTAGTAATCAATAAAAAAATTGTTTCAGCATATCACGCCATTTGTAAAGCAATTTTACAATAATCCACAATACTAAATATTTTTCTATTGTTAATTTCAAAATTTCAATTTGGAACGTAAAGAATCATGCCTGTATGCTTCAAATAACATGCCATTATGCCAATACATCGTCAAATTAATAAAACCTCTTTCTTGTTCTTTTTCTTTCAGTACAGAAAAAACAACAAAAATTCCCGTTTTTTTGCAAAAGAGTATATTTGGTATTTGGGTACCTCCGGTTTCAAAGGAATGATAACTATCATTGAAATAGTTTTTATTAATATTACGATGTTTTTGATTTCAGCGCAACGTTAAAGTCAATTTCAGATATGAAGGCAGTACTGGAACTTGTACTTAACTTCTAACTCGTGTTGATGTCTTGCTGTAAGACGTTTAAGCCGGTCTGCATTTTAACTGCATACCAACTGCACGGGTTTGTGTGATTGTAGGGGTAGCCCCCGGGCAGTTCCCGAGAATCTATGAACAGACCGGAACCTACCCAAAGATATAGGAAGAAAAGCTTTTCTTGAAACGTGGTTCACGTCAGGCCGTGACAAACTAGTAGCTTAAAATATGTCCAAAATAAATGTGTGGTGTCAAGGGAATGAGTCAATAACAATTTGACTGACTGTAATCATTACATAATTGACGGTAATCATTATATTATTGCCTTAAATAATAATATAGTTGATGTAGGTACATAATAATATAATTGACTTTCATTATATCCTTCATGTTATCGTCAGTTAGATTTTTATTATTGAATCATCCTCATTTCCCTTGGTACCACAAACGAATAATAATATAAACTACATCAAGCTTCTCCGTGGTAACAACAACTTAGCACACAGAGAGAATCATTATCATCATCATATCAGCCAAAGGACGTCCACTGCTGGACAAAGGCCTCCTCACAGATTTCCACATATGATAAGTAAGCTGAAGTGGCAATGGGCACTTGGGCAGGGCACATTGCTCATAGAACTGATGGCCGTTGGGGCAAAAAGGTTCTCTCTCAAGTGGAGACACGCACCGGAAAACGCACCGTAGGACGACCTCCAACGAGATGGACGGATGATCTGGTGAAGGTCTCTGGGAGCCGTTGGATGCGTGTGGCATGTAACCAGACTTTGTGGAAATCAGAAAATGTGTAAAACACATAATTTTCTGAATACAGAACAGATTACACCCCAATATTGTAAAAATCCTTGTCTTTTTAATATAAAATACATGCAATCATTAGTTTATTGGTTATAGATTGATATTAGACTCAGGCACGCGTAACATCGAGGCTGATAAAATCGAATTTGTTAGCAGCCGGCGTCGATAATTTGCCGTGCCGTCTCATGTAGGTAATCACGTCGCGAAAAATGTACGATCACTCAAATATTATACTATTGGTTTGTTTTATTTATTTCTATTGCTATACTGAATGAAATACTTACTTTGACCGACTGTATCATCAATTAATAGTGTACCAGACAACGGTGTCCAATCGTCTTTGACAGGATACTAGTGTAAATATTATGTTGTAACTGCTTGTCCACAAACACTTTTCCTTGCATTAATGGGATGCAAAAATTTTCAATGGCAAATTGGTCCATAAATATCAGTGAGCCAGCCGGCGTGTACCATCATCGAAGGTATCGTATACCGTAAAACTATTGATGCGCTGCGATCGCTATATCCGTCCGCAATTCACGCTACTGAAGCTGAATGCTGATGACCGTCATTATATTAACCGTCGACAGTCTAAAACATGTAGTAACGATTATTTAAGTATGGCAAACCGTATTGTATAAACCTATGGTAGTAAATTGAACAACTATGCTGTATTTTCTTACTTAAGTTTTCCAGATACACGGAGCTAACCGAAGTATTAAGAAGGTCAAAGTTCGGCCTCTATCTTGAATGGACGTTATTCGATGCACACCTCATTTCTCGTGATCTCATGTCTCGGGCACTTGTAGATGTAAGAAGCATAACAGATTATCGTATGACATTGACGGTGTACCTGTAGGAATGCTAATGAACGTATAAATCTTCCTAATGCATTATTCCTCAAACGACCTCTCGGAATGATCTGGAAAGGTTCGGCGTCACTTCCTTATTTTTTTCTTTCATTAGTAGGTATGATGGTGTATGATTTATCCTGCTAGTTGTCAAACTTATAAGAATAAATAAATAGAAAAAAGAACTTGGAAACTTAATTGCCTGTACAGCTATTTGCTTTTGCTTCGAATGAATGACTCTCTTCGTATTTTCCTTCAGACAAAATCTCCGTTCTTGATTATAGAAGTACACAGATTACTAATATAAATAATGTTTGTACACTAACAGATATTTTGATACCTACATTTTGCACATACAACGTAATTTAGAAAATTGTTTGATACATATTTTAAACAAAGTTTAATTTAAACGTACTTAATTTAAGCAGACAGTAACCTCCACACTAACAGTTATTTTAATGTCAAAAGGATGGAAAGCGTGCCAGGAGAGTTGCAGCCTCGTAGGGCACTGTCCTGTATCCCCGTGCGATCCATATAGCCACTCAGCGCTGAAGACTGTGAAGTTTGTTTCTGGCCATGGACCGCACGACCCCCCCGTAGAGACGACGAACTTCCTCGCTCGTTCCCCCGAAATTGGGCAGCACCCGGTGTAATGCACCAACTACCCTCTCGACTCGGGGGATGAGGCGTGCGAAGTGCTCTTCGGAGCCGCAACGACTGTCCAGGGTGAGCCCCAGCTCCTGAAGCCTGTCCCCGGCGCAGGGTACTTCATATACTGGCCCACCCTGATTTGCGCGTCACCAACGCGTATGGGTGGTTCTCTGCTCCGCGGCAGTTTGTGGAACCATAGAGTTAACAGAACCAACCAGATAAATAGGGAACAAACAAATATCTTTGCCACCAGCGCGGTTCTTTTTACATCAAGAATTTCTGAATTCTCAGTGAAATTTGAGATTTCACAGCGGATTCAGTAGTGAGTTTGCTAGTGAAGCAAATTCACTAATGAATCTGTAGTGAAAAGTAGTAAAAACAATACAATATGAGATACCATTGGATTCAGAACTAAGTTCTTACAGAATAGCCACGCAGTTTCTTAATGTCTGATGAGTTTGAAAGGTACTTTTACAAAAATTGAGAAAGCGGACTGTATGCCCTTATGCTTCTTGCGTCATCTATCATCATTAATACTAGGGATTATATAATCCCTGGTTTTAAATGCTAACAAAATAATAGCAATACACAGGATATCACTGCAATTTAACCACATCATAGTTTCTCGATTTGCACGCATACCTCCGCTCAGGTAACGAAATAGTTCTAGCTTGCAGGAAGCAACGATATCGACCTTGCCGGAAGCTTGCACTGTGGCTGTTATCCTAACTTACGCTCGAACTAAAATAGTAAACTCTGCAGCATTTCGAAACGTACAAAGGTAATTAAAAAGCCTTTCCATATAAAAATCGGGCTACCATTTTCAAACAAATATTATAAAATTGTTAAAGGTTTCGTTTATTTTATCGTTCATTACAATTCTGGTCGTGATAAAATATCGGCAATATTTATTTACGTCACCTATATTTAAATATAGGTATTGGAAGCCGATTTAACCAACTGCAACATTCCAATGCGGTAGAGCAGGTACAGATCCAATAGTTAGGTAACAACCACCGTAGCATCCGTCTCCAGCACGCCTGAGCCTGTCGTCTTTATATGGAGGGCGGCCGGGGGTTCGCGAGCGCGCCTATTAAGGAGGAATCTGCGTGCTCATACCAAGCGACCCCGCGGAAGATGGCAGTGTGCATATAATGGTAACGTGCTACCGTGTGCGCAGCACAGCGCATAGCCGGGTTTCGAGGGAATCGTTTACATTCCCGCCCGAGAGGTGCCTGGGCGCACGGCCTCCTTACAGTCGCCTTCCCTCCGCTAGAGGGGATGACCGCTTTACAGTCATCCCCTCCAAAATGTGCCTAAAGGGTCATAGGAACTAGGACTAAGCCAGAGGTTTTGAGTGAGTTTGAGAACTTCTACCGACACCGATACACCTCGGTAACCTACCCTTAGCTCTGACAAAGACCCGCGAGCTAAACTAACCCGACACTATACCAAGGATATCCCGAACATCAGCCTGTACGAGATTAGGATGGCCATGAAACAGCTTAAAAATAACAAGGCACCAGGTCGTGATGGAATTACGACAGAGCTTCTGAAAGAGGGTGGAACACCGGTACTTAAAGTCCTTCAGAAGCTATGCAATTCCGCCTTACTCCAGGGCACGACGCTGGAAGAATGGACCAGAAGCGAGGTGGTGCTCTTCGTCAAAAAGGGTGACTACACCCTGTTGAAGAATTATTGATCCAGTATCTAACATGTTTATAAGAGGTTTTCAAGGGTCATCACAAAACGTCTCGAGCGCAGGTTTGATTACTTCCAGCCTCCCGAACAAGCCGGTTTCCGAAAAGGTTGAAAAGGTAGGTATCATAGACCACATACATACGCTGCAGCAGGTTATACAGAAGACCAAGGAGTATAATCTGCCACTATGCTTAGCGATTGTGGACTATGAGAAAGCCTTTGATTCGATCGAAACCTGGGCAGTCTTTGCAACGGTGCCACATTGACTATCAGTACATCGAAGTGTTGAAGTGCTTATACAGAAACGCCACCATGTCGGTCCCAGTACATGAACAGAGCATGGGGCCAATTAGATTGCGGAGAGGTGTGAGATAGGGAGACGTTATTTCCCCGAAACTGTTCACCGCTGCAATGGGGGATGCCTTCAAGCTACTGGAGTGGAAAGGATTCGGCATTAACATCAATGGCGAGTATATCACTCACCTTCGATGTGCCGACGACATCGTAGTCATGGCAGAATCGTTGCAAGAGCTCAGCACAATGCTCGATGATCTCAACAGAGTTTCCCAACAGGTGGGCCTTTAAATGAACACGGGCAAGACGAAAGTCATGTCAAATGCCCATGTCGTGCCCATCCCAATATCCGTTGGGAGCTTTGTTCTCGAAGTTGTTGACATACTCGATGTCTACCTGGGATATACTGTCCAGTTAGGTAAGTCCAACTTCGAGAAAGAGGTCAATCGTCGAATCCGACTCGCCTGGGCAGCGTTCGGGAAACTTCGCAACGTCTTTTCGTCAACAATACCACAATGCCTCAAGACGAAAGTCTTTAACCAGTGTGTGTTGAGTGATGACATATGGAACAGAGACGTGGTCACTTACAATAGGCCTCATAAGAAAGCTCAAAGTCACTCAGCGAGCTATTACCGACATAGCTGAAGGGATTAATTAGTAAACAAAAGTGGCAATAGACGGGGCACATTTCTCGTAGAACTGATAGCCGTTGGGTTAAAAAGGTTCTCGAGTGGAGACCGCGCACCGGAGAGCGCAGCGTGGGATAACCTCCAACGGGGTGGACAGACGACCTGGTAAAGGAGTGACCTTTGAATGTGGGCGGCATGTAACCGGTCGTTGTGGAAATATATGGGAGGCCTTTGTTTAGCAGTGGACGTCCTATGGCAGATATGATGATGATGATGAAAATATTTTTTATTATAAGATATTAATGGGATCAGTGCTCTACCGTATAGGAGCGTGGAAAGTGATTAAATCGGCACCCAGTATGTATAGGTTAGTATGAGAGACGGTACATGGAAAGAGAGGCGTCGAAATGGGGCTCTCATTTTGCTTCCGCCCCGCTACCATCTCGCTTTCTGTCTTTGTTATTTTGTAATTTCCGTATGTTGCTCAGTCGGGTCATACGAATTGTTTCTTGAAACAAATAACTACTTAACATGTTATTCGACAACCTACTTCATTCATATTTTTTTAATTCTTTGCTAGCCTTGTTAGCTAGTAGAGCAAGAGCCCGTGAACCCCAGACTATAACGTAAGTAGAATTGTAATTTCACGAACATTAAGGGTGTCTGGCAAGGGGTTGCCACGATGTTAAGTATCTGGCAATGAATGACGTGATTTTTAGTAATATCCTGAAGGTAATACCAAAAATCACACTTTATTATTTAACGAATTTAGATCGATATTTTCGTACCTTTAGTACCGGTTACCTGCCAAAGCCACCATAACCCAAACTTCATAACGGCCCATCGTCCTTACCTGTGTTGGGAGCATGCGCTGACAAACTTTCAGCTTTTATAAAATAACGAAGGTCTGGGGTTCACGGGCTCTTAGACCATAGTAGAGTACATCGAAACCTTATAGACCGACGACACACTATCAGATTTAGTTTTTAAACGGTATTCTATAATTTACAACATATTATGGTGTAAACAACATTATCCGATACAGACCAAAAAGTATGCGAACCTGATGTAATTTACGATCAACTCACAACATTTTTCTGTTCAACGTGTGACAATAATTTATAGCCACCTTTAAAGCGATGGTTTGACAAGATAATTACAGCGCTTATAATTTTACCTCTGCACCAGTCACAGCGAACAATGTTGCCTTTCTCGCAAATATAGCAAACAATGGCTATCTGTCCAGTGTCTTGGAGAGCTGGAGCGTGTCAAGAATCCATTAAGTGTTACCGGAGCCTTTGGAAGAGACAATGAGGTCCCACTCCCAGCTTATATTATAGTCGCTTTAATGTCCTGCGAGTGTCATCTTGTTTAGATATAATGTGTTTCCATGTCATGCTAATCCACTCAGAGGCTTCCTTTCGATGTAAGTGTTTACATTAAGATAATGTCTGGTTATGTTAATACTACACAGTACGTTAAAAAGCTAAGTTTTGTTGGACGTTTAATGCCTTGTTTTTTTCGAGGATTATTGATTAATCTGTTCGTGTTGTGGATCGGTTGGAGATTAAGAATCCGTCTAGCGGTTACTAGAGCCAAATTTTGCCATGTTTAATAACAGTAGATATGTATACACGGCTACACATCAATCTATACAAAACCAGTTTACGTTTTCTCTCATCATACAAAAAGCCTATACAATGCGAGATCAGGTTATACTGGTTTTGTATAGCTTGATGCGAGGCCGTGTACTCGTAAACTCTGGTACCTTCGTGATTCGGCCTCTGGAAATTGAACTGTAGGTATGTCCTTAGATCACCGTCATGATACTATAAGGGTGGTCATATAAAGGAATTAAGACCTTGCTAATTTCAATCATTTTTTTCCTCTACACATTCGTCCTGTGTAGTACAAAACTAACCTTACAAGGCTGACTCACTCCGTTCGGTAAATAAAATTTAGATTCTTGTATAACGTAGTTCCGCACTCATTTTTATGGATTAAGAATCCGTCTAGCGGTTACTAGAGCCAAATTTTGCCATGTTTAATAACAGTAGATATGTATACACGGCTACACATCAATCTATACAAAACCAGTTTACGTTTTCTCTCATCATACAAAAAGCCTATACAATGCGAGATCAGGTTATACTGGTTTTGTATAGCTTGATGCGAGGCCGTGTACTCGTAAACTCTGGTACCTTCGTGATTCGGCCTCTGGAAATTGAACTGTAGGTATGTCCTTAGATCACCGTCATGATACTATAAGTGTGGTCATATAAAGGAATTAAGACCTTGCTAATTTCAATCATTTTTTTCCTCTACACATTCGTCCTGTGTAGTACAAAACTAACCTTACAAGGCTGACTCACTCCGTTCGGTAAATAAAATTTAGATTCTTGTATAACGTAGTTCCGCACTCATTTTTATGGATTAAGAATCCGTCTAGCGGTTACTAGAGCCAAATTTTGCCATGTTTAATAACAGTAGATATGTATACACGGCTACACATCAATCTATACAAAACCAGTTTACGTTTTCTCTCATCATACAAAAAGCCTATACAATGCGAGATCAGGTTATACTGGTTTTGTATAGCTTGATGCGAGGCCGTGTACTCGTAAACTCTGGTACCTTCGTGATTCGGCCTCTGGAAATTGAACTGTAGGTATGTCCTTAGATCACCGTCATGATACTATAAGTGTGGTCATATAAAGGAATTAAGACCTTGCTAATTTCAATCATTTTTTTCCTCTACACATTCGTCCTGTGTAGTACAAAACTAACCTTACAAGGCTGACTCACTCCGTTCGGTAAATAAAATTTAGATTCTTGTATAACGTATGCTGCTGTGTGGTGCCGGCTCACTGCTGTGTGGTGCCGGCTCACTGCTGTGTGGTGCCGGCTCAGAATACCACCACCCCATCTCCTCCTGTGGGTGTCGTAAAAGTCGACTAAGGGATTGGCCGGAGGGTGGGCAGCAGCGTCCTTCGAGTACATTGACAACTCAACTGCGATCGCCAACCCGTCTGCCAAGCGTGGCGATTATGGCAAATCCCCCCAATAAGCCCACATCACACCCATATCGGTCGTTGTGGTGATCTTTGGGGGAGGCCTGTGTCCAGCAGTGGACTTCATTCGGCCGAAATGATGATAACGTAGTTCCGCACTCATTTTTATGGATTAAGAATCCGTCTAGCGGTTACTAGAGCCAAATTTTGCCATGTTTAATAACAGTAGATATGTATACACGGCTACACATCAATCTATACAAAACCAGTTTACGTTTTCTCTCATCATACAAAAAGCCTATACAATGCGAGATCAGGTTATACTGGTTTTGTATAGCTTGGTGTGAGGCCGTGTACTCGTAAACTCTGGTACCTTCGTGATTCGGCCTCTGGAAATTGAACTGTAGATATGTTCTTAGATCACCGTCATGATACTATAAGTGTGGTCATATAAAGGAATTAAGACCTTGCTAATTTCAATCATTTTTTTCCTTTACACATTCGTCCTGTGTAGTACAAAACTAACCTTACAAGGCTGACTCACTCCGTTCGGTAAATAAAATTTAGATTCTTGTATAACGTAGTTCCACACTCATTTTTATGGAATAACAAAAAGTAACTCTATGCAGAATAGCATTTTTCGAAACCGTGTTGCACTATTTACTCAGGATTAAGTATTGGTGATAACCAAGACTATGTTCAACATATCAGCCGAAAGATGTCTACTGCTGAACGGTCGGCAACACATCCGCGACTCCTATGGTGTTAAGTATGTTTATGAGTGGCGGTGATCGCACCTGCATGCTCGTTTGTTCTCCAAAATATTTTAATAAAAAATTGCCAGTACTCACCACGATTAGCAGGCAGGTTGGTGAATCCATTACTTTTTTCTGAACACATTCTGCTCCCCATCCTTGTGGTTAAGAGTGTTAGTCCCCTTTTACGACATCCACGGGAGGAAATGGGGTGGTGCTATATTCAAAATCTGGACACCACTCGGAATGTATATATATATATATATACATGTATTATTTAAATAAATGTTCATAATATCTGTAATAGCATGCATCGTGTATTCCATGTATTAAACATCATTCAATTCACAGTGCACAGTACACAGTACACACATTCTGCTAGTGGAAGACTCATTCGACAATCTCAATTTGCATAAATAAACAGTAGGTACTTACAGGTACGCAACACGTGCTGATGCGCTGGTTAAACTTATTACCCGTTTGTGTGGTTATTAATGAATTGCACCTTTGTTTATTCTCAATTACGAGGGTACTGTGCGAGTGGTATTGATTACTTTATAACTGTCTAAATTAGCTCTTTATGACAATATATAGACTCTGACAGGACTCATTACTTTAGTCGTTCAGGAATGGGGACGCTAAATCTTTCGATAGTTAGTTGTAGTTCTTGCTTATATAAACAAGATGAATGAACCATATATCGCGTTCAAAATGGCATAAATCTAAATAAACCAAGCAGTAAATGTTTTACCAATCTGACAAATTGAAGAGTAAATCTTATGGCAAGACAGATCATTGATTAAAAATGTGTTAGATTTATTGGCACTAACACATTCCTATATACAAAAGGTCACGCAACATCATCGGATATCCTCATTAATCTCCCGATTCGTGTTCCTACAACATGCTTCACGTGCCGTGACCTACCAAATTGCTAATCCGGCGTCGTCCGCCCCTCGAAAAGCGCTATGCTTGCTAAAAGTTTTATTTGCGTTCGTTAACCGATAGTTCGGCTAAAATCATAGTTTCCTTGCTTTTTTTATAGTAACACATACTGTCATATCGAAAATGCTTTGTATTTTTTACCTATTTGAATGCAGATGCCGTTTGTTTTAATTATTGTTCCATGTGGCAACAGCCAAATAAATATAGGTTCATGGTAAACCAATGTAGGTACTCGCGAAATTATAACGTTTACTAATTATTATGAGCTCTTATTAAATTATTTTCTTCAGTAAAGCCGTTAATAAATTACAGGTCTAAACTAATCTGTATTTCTTTTCAACTGCAGATATCTATCGCCCTTAAAAGTACGCCATATGTTATCTAAAAAAATCTAAGAAAGTAAGATTTATACCACACTACGTACTTTCCAAATTCAATTTATTTTAAGAATAAAAATACGAAAATCACATTGATCAATGCGTAGGACAGGCAATTTGCAGCCTTTCAGGCAATTAATTGGATAGACAGAAATGAACTTGATAGAAACGTACGTTTCAAATCTGTATGAGATGTCTCATAATGAAAAATTATTGCCTTGCGCTGATTTCATAAGCCACTATCTCTAACAATGCTATTGAGGAGAACTGTAAGAGTCATGATGTGTTAGCTGCCTGAAGCCACCTCTTACGGCCGAAATTTATAATCAATCTAATTCAATATCGTCGGATTTTCGATTGCGGATTTGTCTGATTTATTCTTAAGTGTGATCCTAATACAAAAACAGATCTAGTTTAAATCTTAAATTTTGTTTTAATGATTATTAATTTTGGCCGTATGGCAATTCAGATTCGTATAGGACAGTGTCCTGGCACGCTTTTTGCCTTTTGACATCCAGGCGGAGACGGATGCGTAGGTCTATGATCAGACATGCTCCCTCCGCCAAAGCGGCAAAAGCGTGCCTTCAGGGGCGTAAGACAGACTGAGGCGGCTGGCTCGAAGACGCGCCTTCGAGATGTCCTACGGTTGCAGATCGTGACCAAGCGCGTCGTTGACGTCATCCTCCCGCTCATCGGAACCTGGCTTAGAAGGAACGAGTACGTCACCTACCCTCTGACGCAGACATTCACCGGTCACGGTTGTTTCGGTGTATACCTGTACAGAATAGGACGTGAGGTTACGGCACGTGGAAGCGACCAGGATACCGCACAGCAGGGGTCACAAGCGCGCAGATTAGGGAGTTTGCGTGCCCACACCGAGCGACCCCTGCGAAGACGGTGGCGCGCATGTGGTCACGTGCCACCGTATGCGTAGCACAGCGCACAGCAAGGCTTGGGAGGGTCCTTTACATTCCTTCCCGAGAAGTGACTGGGGGGCGGCCTTTTTACAGGCGCCTGCCCTCCACCGGGGTGACCGCTTTACAGTCATCCCCTCCGAGATGTGCCTAAAGGCGTGGCTTCAACGGGCAGCTCTAGTGTGATCATACTAGGACCTGGAGCCATTTCCAGGGACGAAGGAAGTTCATGTAGAATTTCCACTGGACAGCAATAAAAAAGGCAATTCAGATTCGATCTCAATCTGCCAAAGCGACACTTTGGCTGACTGCTTTAAAGTCGTAATTCAGGCACCTACTGACTGTGGCGATTGTAAGAATTTTTTAGACATGGAGAGTACTATAACGATCTTAAACTAAACTGCGGTCTAGATCAACGTCGGTGATACCAATAACAGTATTTATTTATCATTTTCTTATCACTATTTGTCAGCTATATTGTATTGGGCTCAGCTGTCGCCTCACCTCAACCATTGTGGATCTTTTGCGCCGACCTCTACTCCGTTGCCGGCTCATGGCATATTATGTATTTATATGTACAAACATCATATATTTTTATTGCATATTGTAAATAGAAATACAAATAATTTTCAAAAAAGGTATGTCTAACGAACTGCACAGATCAAACATAAATATGATAAAATCTGTAGGATACCGATCAAGTTGAATAATTAATCATGAATGAGGTTATTAATTTACTGCTTTATTTATCACTATTACCAGATAGATGTACAGATGTTCAGTGGATTTGCGGCGAGGTGTAGTCGACACCCCACCGCCACATGGCACCGCTGCACACAATCGTTGTCGAGGTCACTTGCTGAAATAGTACAAACACGATGGAGGAAGGTTACCTCGAACATTGGCACAAAACTCCTCATTAACGACAGATTGTAGATCATCGTTTCATCGTTTCGGCCGAATGAAGTCCACTGCTGGACACAGGCCTCGCCCAAAGATGTCCACAACGACCGATATGGATGTGTTGTGGGCTCATTGGGGGGTTTTGCCATAATCGCCACGCTTGGCAGACGGGTTGGCGATCGCAGTTGAGTTGTTAATGTACTCGAAGGACGCTGCTAATTTAAGAATAAGGATAATTTAATAAAAGGACCTAAATGATTGATTGGTATTTTGTCATGGCCAATTTCGAACCGATAGTAAGTTAGACCAAGAAATAGAAAATTTTAACATCAGAAGGCACTGTCTAAAATTTGACTAACTAAATATAAGACAGTTGACGCATCCAAAAAATAAACATGCTCGACGCCTGGGAAAACATGTACAACACTGGGACGCAAGAAAAAAACTTAACCTCCAAAGCACTCCTGTCCTGCCCATTGCACTGTAAAGAGACGCAAACTAGTAATTTCTGTAGTCAGACACCGAATACAATAAAAGAAATACCTAATTAAAATAAATTAAGTAAAACCTGTAAAATACGCTTGGGACTTCCAAGCGTATTTTTAGAGAGCTACCGTACTATTACTAAAATTGAGAGTACGACATTGCCATTAATTATGTTTAACGACACCTATTGTGATGTGTGTTACTATGACCTGAATGCAGATCTACTAGATTTGACCGCCTTTTGAATAACTGCATTCGATTCGTTTTCAATCTACCTACGTAAGTATGACCGGCATACAGAACGCTTCTAAAATGGTTTCCTATCCGGCAGTGTACAGCGCAACGGGGGTTGACAGCCTTGTTTTCCTTTCATGATGCTCCCACATCCCTTCCCTACTTCTTTCTCATTTTCAGTATATATGCATATGCTCCAGTCATGACAAAAATCTTCGTCCCTCGCATAATCATCTCTTGCAATGTATCTCTCACCGTTCTGACTCGATGCAATACGATATCTGTGGAATACGATATCTCTTGAAATCAGGATGGCTACCAGTCGCTACTCTTTTAGAGAAAAACAACGGAAATACCTTCTCAATTCTTTGGCAGAATCATCTCTATTTTATTCCTTCCTAAAATAAATTACCTTACAGGGCATAGAAACCCGTGTAATAGAGAAACATGTAGATAATAATAAACCCCTCTGGGCAAACGTTATCTCACCATGGGATAAGGTAATCCTGGAGGGCAGATTAAAGTAGCTGCTTGATTTCTTCCTACCTTCTGATATAAAAAAAAGTATATCATAGGAAAAAAAAAAGTACATTAAGTAGCTTACAGAACGCAGGGCAGTTTGTGGCGAGCTGAATGTGAGTGGCGACACTGCGTACCCGAATGCTCCAGAGAGTCGTTCAGGGCCTCGTCTCCGGCTTCCCTTTATTGGTTGGTTGGAGTGGTACCCCATGAGTGCCCGTAGGATTTTCAACTCTGGCTTGCCTTAGTTTGCCGATCAGAGAGGGGCCCTCAGAGCTATATGCTCGGGGGTGGAAGTGTCTAATGGCGTAATAACGGGGAAGCCCGCTCCGAGTCTTCAAGACGCGCGATGGTGAAAACCTCTACACCCCTAGCCGCTCACACCGGTGTTGCTCCTTGTCGCCTGTAGTGGTGGCCATTTAGGGGGCCCAGCTTGTGAGGGGCGAGTCACCGTCTGCCACAGAATTTCACTTTAAAGGTTGAAAGGCAGACGCCGTTGTTTCCGTTTTTAGAAGTATATAATCCATTTAGCACCCATTACAATAGACCTTATAATTATAGTTTCCATCTTATACAATAGTTTTACATCTCCGGGGACAATCCGAGACTGCATTTTATAGTGTAGCCATGGAGAGTTCCCGGTTAGTGTCCCATTACATTTTAGATTAAAATTCTCTAAAGGGCCTCTGCGTGTTGGACTCATGTCCCCGCGTAAGCCTATCAAAAGACCGGGTTCCCCCTTACAGGGGATATAAACCCGTGTAATAGAGAGACATAATAATAACATTAATTTCTTCCAAAATTACATTACAACTATAGTATTGACAGATTTTTATTCGACATTTCATATTATAGGTACAATTTACTATTATATACTTCATAAAAACCTTGCAAAATAAACCATAAGCTTCTTAGCACATAATTAACAAATCTAAATTATGCTTTCCGTAAGAATCAATTACATTGATAAAAGAGATAACCTGAATTTTACACAACCCATTGGACATTGCCAATGAATTTAATAACTTCTTTATTATTTTAACTGAAAATAATATTCATATATAGATAGATAGAGTCCATATGGACGTTACCACATTTTTTTTTGTTTTTGATATTTTAAGTCTCAATCATTATTTATGCTACTTGTTTTAAATATTGGCATAGTAAAAATTATTTATAACTTAAAAAACACAAATAATTGTTGGTTACGATGGCGAATCTACGAAGGTGTCTAAATATGTCAAGGATGTTATAGCATCGCCACTAACACACATTAATAATCTATGCATTGCCAATAGCGTATTCCACACACAACACATCAAAAATTATAAACAAATAGCTAAAAAACCTATTCTTTCCAAAATTATAGAGAAAGTAATTTATAATGCTATATATTCATATTTATAATCAATGAATATTGCACTAAGGTCAAAAATGATATTTCATAAGAATAATCCGATTTGTGCTATATACACTGACATGACAAAAGCATTCGATAATGTGGATCATAAGATTTTGCTGCAAAAACTGCACACTATGGCATAAGAGGCCATATCCTGGAACTTTTGGAATCATACTCAAATATTAGATCACAATGTACCGAAATCTCTAGAATATGTCTAAAAACTAAATTACCTCAAGGTAGCGGGCTGGGACCACTACTGTTTTTTAATATAATATAATAGGTGAAATTGCCGTTCTGCAGTACTACCCATTCCAAATAAAAATTTGTTTGAATTTGAATTCTCATTTTAAAATTGTAATTAGTTATTTTATAAACCTGGTTTTCATTATTCAAAATCAGTCTTATGTGTGATTATTGTTACGGTACGGTGTAATATTCTGGGGCAATAGTACCGACAAGGAACGTGCATTCATTGCTCAAAAGCGCTGTATTAGGTCTATGTTTAGTTTAAATCAAATAGACTCCTGTGAACCATTTTTTCAGAACAGGAAAATATTATCATTACCCTATCTATATATATTTGAGAGTGCGGTCTTTGTAAGATGTAAGAATCATTTATTTGAGTATCGTACCCGAGTAAGGCACCAGGATAAGTTGCGCACAGTTCCTAGCAAGACGCATCTATTCTATGAAAGTATTTTTTGCGCAGCTTCGCGTATATTCAACAATATCCCCAAAACGATTATAGGCATTTCAGAAATAAAGATATTTAAAAAGACCCTCCATGACATGTTAGCGAATAAATGCTACTACTCTGTAAAAGAGTTTTTGTCTGATAAATCGCTCTCAGAATATGATTTGCCTCAACCATGATCTGTTCAGTGTTCCATTATTCTTTTGATCCTTATTTTTTAATTCAAATGAATTGGTAATGGTATATATTGGTATTATGATATTTTTTATTTTTGTTACATATTTAAATACTTCTTAATTTTAATGATATTTTTGTTACCTATTTAAATACTTCTTAATTTTGATGAATATAGTAAAGGCAGTATATGTCATTGTTATTGTATGTCTAAGAGGCGGGACATAGCTGATCACTGTATTATAAGAACATCTGTATTATGTACGTACCTATGATCCACAATAAAGAATATGAATATGAAATATAGTGTTATGTTTCCATCACGTTTGAATATTTTTTGTCGTCATGAACACGTTGAAAATTCGAGTAATCTATATATATATATATGTAAAAGGAGAAACTGACTGAGTGACTGATATCCCAACGCACAGCATTTTTTTAATCATGGGGAAATCCTCATGGACTTCCTCCGCCTAGGGAAGGGCGGAGGGGCATGCCAGACTCAAACCGGATAAAACCCCACGGTGTCCTCCTTCTTCTTACCTCTAGCCGGGGGTGAGGTGTACGCTTTGTCTGCATTTGACCGCGTCCCCGGCAGGTATCTACCCGTCACTGTTTGACGGGCCTTTTCTCTGCGCAGCCTATACAGAGAAGAGCGCGCGGAACACACGCACCGCCATCTCGGGCCTGTTTCTGTTTGGGCGACGGACCGCCCTAGGTTGTCGCCCGCAGGCCGATCCTCATGGTAGCCGGAGATCATTCAGTGCCCTCCTCCGGCGCCCGCGCCCGGTGCGTTTTCTGCGGCGGGGATCAGATGTGGGCTTCTTTTGTGGGCTCTGCCGAAATCTACACCTTGGAACGCGGCAACTAAAGTCTCAACTATTCATAAGTGCCTGTTAATGGTTTTATGATATCTCATCGTACCCTATGCGATGCGAGATCAGCACAATTATACTGAAAATGTATGGCTTGATTTGTTGCCGTGTGTACTAATTAAATTAAACTACAATTTTTTTACATTGTGTATAAAATTTATGTTATGTTGATTAATATAAATACTTACTTTTTAATTATTTTCTAATAATTTTCTTTCCTTTGCATAAGTTATTAACCATAGTAACTGTTTACTCATACATATTTGTAACAACACAGCGCACTACCATTTTAAGTTAAACATTATGATTTCTTTAGCTTTCTCAATGTTTAAATAGGGACGCTAAAAGAAACCGTTGGAAACACTCAAACTTTTCTTTATTCGTCATAAAAACTACATCAACATAATAATATTCGGGAAAGTTGGAAAAAGGCCATGGCGCTAATTTCCGGTTTCGGTACGTCGTGGAAAACTATTAATAGGAAAACACATAGTTTTCAGTAACTGCTGCTACGCCCCAAGCACATCAACATTATGGAGGTAAATCAGATAACATTGACATTGGAGGTGTAAAGGTCAGGGGTTTTAGCCTTATGCACGCGATCAGTCAATTTTCGAGGCCACAGTGAAATGGATCTGTTTGTTGCAAACATCAAGGAACATGGATTATAAGTTTGTTAATTTGATGTCGATAGGGACATAATGGCGTTAGTTCTTTTTTGCATATTTGGCTTCCCTGTAAACCTTATGTATCTTATTTGTATTGTATAAATGCTATTTTTATAAATATATTGGTAGCTTTATTAAGAACCGATTTGTAGAAGACATATTAGGTTGAAAAATAACCATATAAGACCTGATTTCTTTGAGAATTTCTTCTCTGAGGTAGATAATCATGTAGCGATTTAGCTACAGGCATTGGCCCGCCGTGGTTTTAATAAGCATAACAAGTAAAAGTATCTGTAATGGACCTAATTACAGAATAAATTACTTTATTCTATTATACTATATATACATAATACCTGGCCTGGCAACGTTGTTCTGCTTATCGGGCCCAGATTGTGTGAATATTTTTTTGCCACTAAACCAACATATCAGTTGTCAGTCAGTCAGTTTCGGCCATACAGGAGTGTTTGTCAATAACTTGCGTACAGCACCACCTATCGGATGAAGGATCAAGTTTACACAATATAATTGTTTTATCAGGGATAGTCTCGATAAAACAATTATATTGTGTATGTCAATACTTATTTAAGTGCTTACTGGTACACCCGGGTTCTAAACTCCCTTAGCCCCCTTCTACGGCACCCACGAGGTAAGTTGGGGAAGCCCTATTCGTGACCCGGAGCTACCTAAACTATAAGCTACCTAAGATATAATAATATTGTATATAACTAATTAATGTACTATAGTATAATTCATGTAGTCAATAAAAATGTACAGGTACGAAAACACGAGCTTCTGTAACTGCATTAGATTACGTCGCAGACTTGTTCCGTTTTTTTCTTCAGAAAACGTAGGTGATAATTACCGCTTGCTTTCGACTTGTCTTTTCAGTGACATAATCACTTCCAGCGCGTTAACGAAGCTCTAGCGAAGTCATTATAATGCAAACTGTCTACATAGCGCCTAGTCATGGGACCAATTACCTGACTTAAATCTTTACTCTAATATTTTTTTTATCATTTTTAGCGTGGGCTAATAACCCACTAGGTAAATCGAATATGATATTGGTTTATAATAGGTATGGCAGATATATATTAATCGGGGAAGCTATACGTTGTATGATATATTGATGGATCGCATGAAGGAATAATTCTGGAGTCCATCTACGCATATTTATCTTAAAATCCAAATCTACACATGTGAGGCGACAGTATGCTATAACTTTTATTAGGTGAGCGCCGGCTGTCCCGCCTCGAGTCGTTAAGAAGTCCTGCAAGCAGACGTTAAGTACACCTCAATCGAGGATGAATTCAGACTTTCACAAACCAGCGAAGGCGGAAGCGAACTATGGAAATTGGCACTGCTTACTCTTCGCATCGCTGGTCTTATGGAATGAGAGGTTCGCTCCCATATACTCGTTTATTTATGCCTGCTCCACTAAGAATTGTAATCCAGAATTGGAACCACTATCCTCAATCCACCTGATAAGCGCCAGCTTAGACACGGTGCAGTCAACCGCGCCAATCCTATTTACATCATCGGACTAATATCTCTTGTGTGTGTCGTGACCACATTTCAACTACCTACCGGAAAACGGTCCAGGCGCATTATTACGTAACTGTGATGTAGATATGATTTACTGGTTTTCCTGATTATATATTCTTACGGCCTCAAAACAGGGAATTACCGGTAGTCTTATTCCAATTGATTAACTATATCCATATGCGATACCTATCGATCTATACGAATATCAACTGTTTTCAAGAGTATCAGATAAAACAAGAAACATTCGCATATTTTTTTGCAGACATTATAAAGTTTAATTTTTAGATAATGCTCATACGATCCACATAAAGGTCAAGTTTTTGAATGAAGAGTCCGCGGTTGCCACGAGCTCACGCTTCGCCGCATGCTAGTCCAAGGCCACTGAACATCAAAGCCCTCGGGACTCGCAAATTATCCCCTCCGGCGAACAGGGCCTCTCGTTTTAATTATGCCTCCCTAAATCTACAGCATTTTAGATTTTTCTGTATATTAATAGCCAATAATAAACAGAAAAATCTAAAATAACTGTGAATAATCTTCGACTGAATGGAATTTTCTCCTTTGTGGTACCTAACCGACATCACGTCCTACATTCACAAACACGGTCGCTGTGTATAGTTTTGTTCAGAAAATGATCTTTCTTATTATTTCTGTGTGGAAATTGAACCACAACACCACCTGCATCACCACAATTGCTTGCCTGTGAACAAATTGCATTAATACTAAATTGTATTTATTTTACTGTATCTATTAAATATACTGCTTTCAAAAAATGCTGGATAAACTCTGTCCATTTAAAGCCCAAGCCATATGACTTTAATTAATTGAATAAACCGAGTGGTGAATATTCCCATTAGCATGCACGTTAATCATTCGTTAGCGTAGGGCGCACCGGCACCGACTTTCATTACTATATGAGCAATAACTTGTCACAATGCCGGCCAAACGCTTTCAGGCAAATTACTCGAGTACTCGTGGAACCAACCAATTAACAGTGTAGTCCATCAGTAAACTAGGACGAACACAAAACAAGTGCGAAGCAACAGATGCTTGGCGCGATTTTTTAATAAACTGACTAGACCCGACTAAATCTCATTTTTACGACTTGATTTCCTAAGCTTATTGCTTTGCTCTCAACGATTTCCTTCTATTAAATTCTCCTTGCAGTATTCACCAAACAAACAAATCGAATTTCGCCACTCATCAATTTCCCTAAAAATGATGTTGATTCGATTTCTTCAATTGCAATGAAGTTTACGTCGTGGTAAATCAGAAATAATGCCTTATTTACTCGGTAACTTCCTGGGGTTAAAGTTGTCCGCGCGTAATTAGAACTGGTAAACATTCCCACTTCAACTTCCATTTAAATTAAACATTAAGCCGTATTTCATCGCTGCGTTATTTTTTAGTACAGAACGAATTCGGTGACCATTATGTACATTTCGTAATGTAGGTAAGAATACGAGTATTTAATCAACCGCCTACGATTTTCTTCAATTCGAGATGAATTTCATTCATGCTTCGATGTTCCCTTTATTCAATAAGTACTTAATCATTATCAATCATGTTACATAGAAAAAGCGGTACTCAATCATAAGTAATCATAACAAGCTTTCTTGCAACCTGTTTCAGGAATACGGTTGCAACTTCTGTTATAGATTTTCAGCCCCGCTTATTACTTGGATAAATGATATAATTGTGTTCTTATCTTATGCAAATAACAACATCTATAAAAAAAAATAGATTTTCCATTGGGTGTTTTATTGACCCCCATAAGAGCGTTAATAAAGTAATTCCATAACATGCTTTCACTCGACTTTATTATTACAATATATAAATTTTATATAATAAATTATTAAAATTCATTTTATGATCAATGCGCACAATACTGATTTTTTCAAAAAGATGTGTAGACTTAGGTACTTCATTTCACAATTCTCTTCATTCAACACTTATAAAGTTATAAATCAGTAAGTGCGGCGTTTCTGTTAACTGAGTATTCAGTCGAATCTTTATGGATTCGACACAACCTAAACCCTAAATTAATATTTATTTGCCTATTGCAAGTTAAGAAGATAAGCCTGAAGCTACTGGTACTACAAGTACATAATACAACAAACTAGGAATGAACACACGTCTTATTATTATAATACAAGTTACACAATATTGTTACAAAACATTTTATATTCACGCATGTACTTAGATAAATACATGTTTAATTCCAGTTGGAAAGGCATGCCTTCGATAGCTCAGTTGGTAGAGCGGTGGACTGTAGAGGAAAGTAGCTGGTATCCATAGGTCGCTGGTTCAAATCCGGCTCGAAGGATTCTTTTGGACAGTTATTCTTTTTTTTACAATCTATAAATTTTCCGAACAGACAATCGAATCTTGAGTGGAACGATAATAACGATACATACCACTATTTTAATTAATAAATATTAAAAGATCGTGCTTTTTATTATGCTCAAAGTTATCTTATCAGTAAACACTTAATTCATTGTATTCAGAACATTCATAAACATTCTTGGTTAACTTAAGTAACGACTAATAAGAATAACACTATTATCTGTAGAGAGATTATTCGTTTAATCTAATCTCCGAAGCTGATTTAGAAATAATTACCTCATTATGTGGACCACTTTGGTACTATCTCTTCTAGCTGTGACAGCAGTTGTATTTTATTTAAAAACGTCTTTAGCACCCTCAAATTCTTAAGTCCAGTGTAAATCTCAAAAAGCAAGTATCAATAAAAAATACATATAATAAATAAAACTAACATAATAACTAGTGTATACACCCTTGCTCCATCCCATCTTCCTATCACGGCAGGCTGTGCTTGCTGAAACGGTTACGCCGTTATATAACCTCGTCAGTTATTGTTTTGGACCATTTAACGTTTAAACGCTTGGGTGATGGGGTCCGAGTGTACGTATACTTTCCAGAGAAAGGCCACCGAAATGGCAATAACATTCAACGTGTCCATGGCGCCAGGCTGAGGCTGATGAGTAGTAACTTGGACGCATAATTAAGCGCCTCTCTTTCTATGTCGTGTGTTCATGAAAATGGGAATCCTACTTAAATATATGAAAGAGCACAGCACTAACATGCAATACCAATAAACTTACCGTCTTTGAGTTATAAGATAACCTTCGATCAAGAATGTACAATTGTTGATCGAAGAATATAACCGTTTACAGTTCGTTAAGTATTAAATCCGAATAAAACCGACTGTTATGTGTAATGTAAGCGATATTGACATATTTAATTGTTTTATGTTTAGGGGGAGCACTTACCTGGGCCTAGGTCAACTACAACCATCAACAACTGATAATATTTCTAATCTCATTGATAAAAAAAATACCTAGACCTACGAAACTAAAAAAAGACCTTTGTAGTACGATGCGTTAGGCGTCACACAAATACGCGTACTACGACACGCACGAATAGGACATAAGTAGTATCTATGCTGTCAATAAGATAATGTTGCATCTCCAGGATAAACCAATCCAGCCCCGGGCTGACCATTCCGCTCATAGTCGTGTACCGCTACGCGCTTGCTTAGCGTGGGAAGAATTGGTGTACAATTCCATAGACTCGATGCTAAAATGATGAAGTTGTTCATTATGAATTATTTTAAAAGCACCGGGTCTCCCGCTTCATACGATTGTGCTGCGAGTGGGTATTTCTATAATGTCCACATTACTGAGAAATTTAAAGCCGCCCAAATTATGTAATGCCATCAGGTTAAGTCAAGCCTGGCCAAGTTGTAGATAACATAAGATAAGATGTTTATTCGCTAAGACTATGGTCCAGAAGTTGTTACATTTAGATTTACCGACACATCCGCCTTTTCAAAGGCATACGAATTTTATTCATTCGACATGACTTTCGTCTTACCCATGTTCATATTAAGGCCCACCTGTTGGGAAACTCTGTTGAGATCATCGAGTATTGTGCCGAGCTCTTACAGCGATTCTGCCATGAATACGATGTCGTTGGCAATTGATGTTAATGCCGAATTCTTTCCACTCTAGTAGCTTGAAGGCATCCTCCATTGCAGCGGTGAAAAGTTTCGGGGAAATGACGCCCCCCTGTCCCACACCTCTCCGCTATCTAATTGGCCCCATGCTCTGTTCATGTACTCGAACCAACACGGTGGCATTTCTGTATAAGTACTTCAACACTTCAATGCACCGATAGTCAATGTGGCACCGTTGCAAAAACTTAAACACTGCCCAGGTTTCTATTGAATGAAAGGTTTCTCATAGTCCACAAACGCTAAGCATAGTGGCAGATTATACTCCTCGGTGCTGCCTCAGCGTATGTATGTGGTCTATGGTACTAAAACCTTTTCGGAAACCGGCTTTTTCGGGAGGCTGGAAGTCATTAAACCTGCGCTCGAGACGATTCGTGATGACCCTTGAAAACAGCTTATAAACATGGCTCAGCAGCGAGATGGGTCTATAATTCTTCAACAGGGTGTAGTCACCCTTTATGAAGAAGAGCACCACCTCACTTCTGTTCCAGTCTTCTAGCGATGGAATGGCCATGTTGTGCCTATCCTAATATCCGTTGGGAGCTCTGTTCTCTAAGTTATTGACGAGTCCTGGGACAAACGGTCCAGTTAGATAGGGCCAACTTCGAGGAAGAGATTATTCGTCGAATCCGACTCGGCTGGGCAACGTTCGAGAAGCTTCGCAACGTCTCTTCAAAAATAGGGTTATTTTACTGCTTATATGCAATAAAAAGCTTTTGACGTTACAAATTAAATATGGGATGATTAACTTAATAAATAAAAATGGAAAAGAAAAACTACCTTGTCCTGAACAAAACATATTTTCTCAGAAAATGGGTATTTTGTTGGTTTGCAATCAATCTTAATGAATAACACATAATTTTAAGTTAGTGAAAACACTAGATATTTAATTATTATTATCCACATTTTCCATTTTGTAACCGGGACATTTTTATACGGAAATACCCAATTAGCCACAGATTAAAGCTTTATTATTGCAAGGCAATTTTGTTTACAATACACGTACTGCTACTTCCTTGCGAGTCACCGCGCTTGGCACAACTGTATGCCGAAGCACCGTGCGCACGATTTCTTGGTTTGTATTCATTCTTACGGAACTGCGTTCAGTAGATTCCGAGCCATTGGACGCGCGCAGTTTAATTAAACTAACTGCCACACCACCGAATATTAAAACGCCACTTAATATTTTAATCCCGGTTAACGATTTGCGAGGCCCATTTTCAGTAGGAACGCCTGACTTCAGGCTCAAATCTTTTAGCGGGATTTAAATATTAAGTGGCGGTTCAGTTTTTGGCCGACAGAGTACCTATTTAGTCGGGCGCGTCGCACACGTTTTAAAATCTTACCTGGCTGGACCTTAACATGTGCCAATGAATCATCATTTTTTGTGTTACTTAAATCATTTAAATTGAATCTACATTCTGTTACAACAAATAAATCGTCCAATATTAAGATAACAAAATATTCTTTTTCTTAGTTAAAACCATAAAAATGAACATATTACTTTTGACGCCCTAGATGTTTTAAACTTTTTGGGGCGCGGTAACTGTAACATGTTTTTAAATCATCATCAACGCACTTCTAACAGCTGTGGCTGAGTCTACATTATATTACATTAAGCGATATGCCATCCAACTTCCGCAAACCAATCACTGGGGAAGACCGATATCCTTAGGGTACCTACACCGCCCCTAAGAAACAGGAATAGCAGAAGTCGTGTGATCGAGACTCTTCATTAAATTACTCATATTACATACGCACGGTTACAATATATATCAAGCTATACAGTTGCAGTATGAGCGGTTTCCGTAAAATGAGATATCAACGTTTACCGGAATTTATAGCTTGATGTGTAGCTGTATACACCTATGTAATTAAGCTAGCCAGTAGTTATTTGCCACTTCAATGCACATTAGTTATATACTAGTGTGTATTATAAGATCTGTGTAGTAAATAACCACTCACTGCCAATATCAGTAAGGACACGAAATATGAAATACAGACCTATGTTTTTTTTGTTTTTTGTACCGTCTTGTCCATATGGTGTTAGGATTCAGAATATAGCACCACTCTATCCGGTGGTGGATGTCGTAATAATTGACTCTAAACTAAAAGGGATGGGCAGCCAGCGTCCCCTTGTGTGGAACAGCAGCCCTTATGTATTTCTGAAAATATCTACAGGGGAGGCCTTTGTTGAGTAGTGACCGTCTTCTGGTTGATATAATGACTGAGTATAAGTTGTGCGATAAGCTATTTATTGAGAGATTTTTGAGTCTGGTCTTCACATGTCATGTCGTGAGTATCCAGACGCATCCCTACCATCCCGCATCCGTAGTTACTTATGAAATTATGAACTAAAATAAATGTGAAGGATTTTGCACTTACAATGTTCATTACTTTGTCCCTAAGTAAGTAAGCGAGGGTAATAAAGATAATACTTTTGAATATAATAATAATAATAATAATATAATAATCGTTTATTTCAGGCAATAAAGCCCATAGTGTTACACCATATTTTTTTTTATTTTTTGCAGAATGAAACCACGTTAATTTTCACTATTTTTCAGTCCTGGAACATTATGTCCAGTAAAACCACGCCTCATGGAATACCGTCTGTATACCACACCACGGGGCCAGAATTCTTCGCTCAGAAAGGTGACTTCTTGTTCCTGTTCAATGGTTATTTTGAATGAAGAAAATGTCGTTTGTTTATATTGTATTAGTTTTTCAACCTTCACGACCGTGTGTCCGCAATCTTTAATGAAATCATTTATATCTGGTTCCGTTGTATTTTTGTCAAATCTAGAAGCGTAAACGTAAGACAACTTTGGCACTATCTTTATTTTATTTGACTTCAGAACGGCTTTCCCTTGTTGATTACTATTCACATTTTTGGATTTCTTCCTCTTGTTTACTACAGTTATAAAGCTATCGTCCAGAACAGATGGGGTCCTTATAATTGGGCTGCTAGTACTACGCATCAAATTTGTATTATTCTCCTGAGGCAGATGTAGGTCGGCAAATATAACAGCAGGCTTTTTAACAGATGTTTTACCGACTTCCGAGTGATCTCCCGACGAGTAGACAGGCACAGATGCTGGCGTACTCACAGGAGTGGGTGGCTGGTTTACGGCTAAGACGCAAGTGTCATGCATGCAAGAACTATTCATAAAAGGGATAATATATGGTCTCAACACTTATCAAATACAGAAATGAAACAACACCCTCTAATTACACAAAAGAAAGCAAACAAATCAGAACCTTAGTCGTAGATGTCGACGATCAAGAGGCGAAATAATGAGAGTTTACATTCCTAATATCAAGGTTTTTATAAGTCAGTATTTCACACTGTTGAAGCGTGAGCAACATAAAACTTGCACAATAAAGCACACTTCACGACCGCTGCACAAATGCAACGAGCATTTTATTCCGCAGGGGGCGGTAAACCCCACCACTCTGCGTAGCCTTCCCACGAGAGCCATTCATATGGAAGAAAAACAAAGCTTCCCTTTCTACTCCGTGTGAAGCCGCAAATGCAATTCTTTTTTTTTTTGCTTTTGAATAGTATTTTTTCAGGACAACTCATACCTTTACGCCTGCTATTAAAATTATAGTGAAGTATGTTTACTATGCAATATAAACTGCATGAAATTGCGATACTTACTTACTAAACATTTTATGTTGCTTAATTTCGAAATCAATGGCAACATCAAGAAAGATTTTGATGAACATTTAGGTGAAATTAAAGAGGACAATGCAAAATTGACGTGTATGTAATATGCAATCGTATTGGAATGCCGCCAGAACCCAAACAAAAAATGTTATATAGAATACATATACAACAGAATATAATCGTTTATTCAGTCATTTAATTTCGTGGCAATAGTAAAAAAATAATATTGAATATATACGGTGGCGGTGGCGGAAAGGTCTTGCTTTGTTTGTAACAAGATTCCCGTAAAACTGAACTCTTAGTATGCAAGTACATCGTCATCCTTTATAATCAATGATATTATACCATAGATATGTTACGTCCATATTAGATGGCGCGCAAAATACAGTCTCGCCGCTTGCACAACCGTGTCGTGAAAAAGAAGATACAAAAACAACAAGAGTAAAAGAGATAGCTATCTAGGCGAAACGATTGCGAGGTGCTACAATTGGGGGAGTTTTGGTTCTTACTTTTGGCGCGCCTGTAACATATCTACTTCTTTTTAATATATAATATCATTGTTTATAATCTTTTGTGTAATTAGATCGTACAAAAAACTCAGACCACACAGTCTAGGAGTTATGTTATCACTTACGTGATTTTACAGACAAGATGCAGTAATGTCCCCTGATCAAAACAAGTTGACCACGTTTTACGGAGATCGAGGGAGTAACCGAAGAAGAATTATGAAGGCTGACAAAAGAACTTTCTTTACACTAACTTAATAAGTATACTAAAGACGGAGCAATGCCTAAAAGTCTTATAAATCTTAAATCCTTGGCGTCTGGCCTGCGCTAAAAAGATCTAAATCTATAGTTCCGTAGAACAAGCAATAGGATATTGTAAACCTACCTGTAACGTATGCAATAACTAGTTATCAACATCAACCGAAAGATGTCCACTGCTAAACATAGGCCTCCCCCAAAGATCACTACAACGACCGGTCCTGCGCTACTCGCATCCAGCGAATTCCCGGGACATTTACCAGGTCATGGGTCCACCTAATCGCTCAAGCTGCGTCTTCCGGTGCGCGGTCGCCACTCGAGAACTTTTCCGCCCCATCGGCCATCCGTTCTACGAGCAATGTGCCCCGCCCACTGCCACTTAAGTTTAGAAATTCTCTTTTAGAGACCTTCTAATTTTTTATTCGATCTCGCAGGGCATCTCCTTGCTTAGCCATTCGGGTGACCTTGAGCTTTCTCATGAGGCCAATGGTGTGTACCACGTCTTAAAACTAAAACAAAAACCATATTAATTTAAAATACATGAAAACTGGCATTTACCAGCCGGTAAAAGTTGCGAATTGGAAATTGTTGTTACGTAGTTATTGTAGGGTTTTATCTTTAAATCTTCATCCTTACAAACTCGCTTCTTGCGTCGGCAAAGATGCATCGATTGATTTTGGGTGATTACTTTGATTAAAATAAGATATATTACTAAAATATAATAGATATTCCCGACTATCAAACACCAACTCTCTTCAATATTTTTTGTTGTCGTGGGGAAATCCTCATGAGCTTCTTCCACTCTGGGGAAAGGCGGAGCAGCATTCCGTACTTTTGCCGGATAAACCGGTGATCCTTCTAATTACCTATGGCTGGGGGGTGTAGTGTCCGCTAGGCATCGGGCCACACCCCCGTTAGGTGTCGGCCCGTCACTTGATCTGACGGGCCCAGTCTCCGTGCGACCTGGCTGTCCACACATTCCTCCAAAGAGGCGTCTGTAGAACACAGCGCGCCGCAGCTTCTGTTCGGGCGACGGACTGCCCTAAGTTCGTCGCCCGCAGGCCGCACCTAATGGAGGCTGGAGATCGGCCAGCGCCCTCCGATGCCCGCTGCGTTTTTTGCGTCTAGGAACAAAAAGGTGACACCACGGGCTCTCGCTCTGGACGATGGACTAAATCGCGGCTGGAAGCGGGAGGTCACCATCTTCGACCGCCGCAATTAGATCACAGCGCTACGTCAACCAAGTTGGGCACTCCTCCAGCGTGTGTTGGGCCGTGGCCCCCGGGCAGTCTCCGCAGCCATGACACCCGAGCGTCTCTTCCTGGCCTATGCGACACAGATACTACCCGAAACACCCATGTCCCGAGAGTATCTGCGTCAGCTGTAAGGCAGTGGCCCCATACCATCTCTCCAGTCACTCCATGAGGAGTTTACCATCGCTATCCTTATCCTATCATAGCCTTTGCCTTACGAATGATCAACCTAACTCATCTACATCGACTACAAGTTACAACACTTTCTTCGTGCGATTCGACTTAGAGTTGTCGACCAAAACATCCACATTCAAAGTAGTAAAACATTGAATAACTGCTGCAGTGACCTACGAGGCGGCCCCTCTCCTGGCGCGCTTTCTACCTTTCGACATCCAGGTAGAGACGGATGCGTGTGTCTATGATCAGACTTGCTCCTTCGCCAAAGCGGCGAAAGCGTGCCTTCAGGGGCGTACGGCAGACTGAGGCAGCTGGCTCGACGACGCGCCCTCGAGATGTGGCGGTATCGCTTACGGTTGCAGTTTCCGACCGAGCGCGTCGTCGAGGCCATCCTGCCGTTTTTCGGAGCCTGGCTCGGAAGAGCGAACGCGTCACCTACCGTCTAACGCAGGTATTCACCGGTCACGGTTGTTTCGGTGCATGCCTGCACAGACTAGGACGTGAGGTTACGGCACAGTGCCACCATTGCGTAAGCGACCAGGATACCGCACAGCACACGCTCGAGGAAGCCCTGCATGGGCTGCCGAGCGGCGGATCCTGGTCGATCAGATCGGGCAAGATCTGTACCCGCTGGCAGTAGTGTCGGGTATGTTGGCAGAGCATGAAAATTTAAGTGCAGTGGTCTCCTTCTGCGAGAGCGTCATGCTCCAGAAGGAGACTGCAGAACGGCAGCGGGAGAGGACCGATCCCGCACGGAGAAGCACGAGACGGCGCCAGGGTAACAACCGTCCAACACGCCTGAGCCCCCTGCCGTAATTACATGGTGGGGGACCTCGGGGGTCGGGGGCGCGCAGGTTGGGGAGTCTGCGTGCTCACACCGAGCGACCACCGGGAAGATGGTGGCGCGCACGTGGTCACGTGCCACCGTGTGCGTAGCACAGCGCACAGCGAGGTTGGGGGATCCTTTCCTCCCCGAGAAGTGCCTGCGACCTTTTTACAGTTGCCTTCCTCTTCCACTAGAGGGGTAGACCGCTTTACAGTCATTCCTCCATGATGTGCCTAAAGGCGCACCCCCCTTCGGTGCCGAAAATGACCGCTCCAGTGGTTTTAGCCGATAGGAGTCCCCTTCGCTCTTCCCCGGGACGAAGGAAGTTCATGTAGAATTTCCACTGGACACCAATAAAAAACAAAGGTGAATTAGCTATGCCCAACTGACAAATCTCAGGGAAATATTTCCAAAACTCTGTTTAGAAACATTATCATTACGGATGTGATTACGGATTACTGAAAACAAAAATAAACCGATTATTCTTTCTTTCTTGTCGCACACTGTCAATGTCGATTAACATAGGCAGTTTTCAAAGAAAAAGAGTTATACATAATAAAGATTACACTAAGAAACTCATTTGCAAAAAAAAAAAGAAAATCTACATTCAAAGGTCGATTTGAGTTCATTAAATGAAATTTAATTGTTTGACGTAGTCTGTATACTTTTAATCGAGTAAATTAATATTCGTGAAGTGAATTCTGGCAATAAAAAAAAACTATAAATTCTTTAAAACCGATGTACACGGCACAAACAATAAGAAGTGGTCGCAAATATAGACAAGAAGATTTTTTTACTTTTTCAAATTAAATTAAATTACAAATGTAAAAACCTTACAACGAGTGTGACCTCCGGTTGCCAAAATCACAGCTTCAATACTTCTGGGCATGCTTTCCACGATGTTTTTAATCACGTTTTGAAGAATACATTCCCACTCTTCTGCAATGACTCTTTTTAGTTCCGTGATGTTGCAACTGTCCAGAGGACTTGGCAACGGTATCAAGAGACCGGTTCGGTCAAAAGAAGACCCGGTTCGGGAAGAAAACGATGGACAGAACCAAGAGATTTTAAGTGAGTCAGGCTTTGCGGAATCGTAAGGCGTCAATTGTGGACCTGAAGAAGAAAGAGCCTTGAAGAAGTACGAGGGGTAGAAGTTAGCTTGTGGACGGTCAGGAGGAGGCTTTTGGCTGCCAATATCAGGAGTTACCGTCCGGCTCGAGGGCCTAAATTACTCCGTGAGCACCGTGTTGCTCGACTTCAGTTTGCTCGAAACTGTGCTTCGTGGACTCTGGAGGACTGGAATAAAGTGTTGTTTTCTGATGAAGCTAGAATCTCTTTGTATGGAGAGGACAGACGCCAGCGAATGCTGCAAAGACCACGGGAACGCTATGAAGTGTGTTTCCTAGAAATCACTCCTTATGGCGGAGATTCCGTTATGATTTGGGCAGCAATTAATTCGACGGAGCGTACGGAGTTAGTTTTCACAGAAAATGGAACATTAAATGCGGTGTGCATGTACATAATGGAAGTCCTAATTCCATATGCTCAACCCGCATTGATTGCACTTGGAGAAGATTCAATTTTTATGGACGACAACGATCGCCCGCACCGTTCTGGCGACGTGGAAGCGTACATGCAAGAAGTTGGGATCCGTCGTTTAGACTGGCCAGCTCGAAGTCCTGACCTCAATCCAATTGAGCATGTCTGGGATGTTCTAAAGAGACTGGTAAGATCAGTGCAACCTGCTCCACAAAACATCACGCACCTAAAAAGAGTCATTGCAGAAGGGCATAGAGGGTCTCAAGTGTATTTATTTAAAAAATATATATATTTTAAAGTAATTCAAGAAAAAGATGAAAACTGACCATTCCCTACATTGTCTCCGAAATAAATAAGCCTAAGTATTTTTATTTTTTTGGACTGTTGGTGTCGCATTTATTAGAAATCAAATTAAAAACTTAAAACTATTTATGATTAAACTAAATTATATAATCTATACTATAATAAAATCGTAGAGACACAAAAACTGTACAATGAATATTTTATGAAAAAAAATCATCACTGCCGCGTGCTCCAGGAACGAGACTGATGCCAAATCTGCAATTTTTAGAATTTCTGTCTGTTTCTATGTTGGATGTTACAGCTAAAACTAACCTATAGAATTCGTTGAAATTTGGCAAAAATGTCCGCTACTGTCCAAGGATGGCTCTAGAAAACCATCACGCTTTTGTACATGGGAGGTGAGTTGTATAACAATATGTCTACAAAGTGTTGTTTTACAGCGAATATTATGAAACAATCACACAAATGAACACATTTGTTATCAGTACGTAATAAGAATTATAACAATTAAAAATATTACCATCACGCTATACCGAAAGGGAGCTAAGCGACAGATTTTAGGAATGAGAAAGCTTATTTCGTAACTTTTCGCAACTGGTTACGTAGCCTGCCAAACTAACACGCGGGTTGTCATTGCTTTATTCTCGGGATCAAACCTACCTCTTAAATCTTACTTTTTGGATTTTGTTTTGCATTAATTTTATTCTCTTGAAAAGCAATTTCTATATTAAATATTCTTTCTGGTCTGTAGTTGATATTTTACTATATGTTATTGTGTATTATGGAGACGGGTGCAAACAAGAAGTCACGGGTTCAAGGCAACAGATGTCCTAAGTTTTCATTTATATTTCGCATAAATTGTCATCATGAAATGGAATTAGTTTAATAAAGGATTTGTTAATATATTTATTAGAGAAAAATGATTTACTTTGGTGCCGAAGGTTCTTTTGAATGACTCATTGAAAATGAAATATTTGAACAATTGCCGATTCTTACGGACCAGTGTTGATTAATTTTGTTTGATTTGGTTGTTATTGATATCGGATTCAAAAGGGAATTTTACATGCCTACTAGAAAGAAGTCGAATATCTTTCGAAGCTCCAGTGCAATGCTCTGTGCACGTTAAGTAGCTAACTGAGCCTCACGATCAACTACAGTTTTGAGAGATCGAGCTAGCCTTTGCATCTTAAAAGCCCATGAGCTTTGAAAAATATTCCTCTTTAACTGCAGAAAGCAGCACGAAGCGCCAGTCGCGGTACCCAATGAGTTGTCATTGGTGCCTCGCGATCACAAGATAGTAATTAAGGACATGAAGCACGTCTCGCAAGCGATCGGAAGCGCCATGCTGCATCACGAGCGTCAAAGACTTACACGCAGTGTGAATCGCAATCGAGCTTGCAGAGTATCTACACTGCGGCGTCTCTGTACATGATCAACATCAAACGGTCATGCATGTGACCGTTCATTTAGAAAATGGCTAGCGAATTTATTTCAATTCTGAAAATGTCATAGAGCGCTTGGAAAATCCGCGTCAAACTACGGTTTTCGTATTTTTTCAACTATGCGAAGAGGATCCTCTTACTTCGTTCGCCAAATCATGAACGAATAGCAAGAAGTCATATTATACGTACGAGAAGAGAAGAGAGAGAGAAGAGAGTTGTGTTTGATCGACGTCTACGTGGGCGTATCGAATATGGTTTCTCGGGAGTTATGAAAGACGCTGCATTGGGTAAGGTCTACACTGTGCATACAAATAATAGCAAGTGCAATTTTTTGCGCATTTTACTACCCACGGTGCTTTTGATGACGTTAAATTTCCCAAATATCACCCAGACTACAGAGCGCTCCATCTACTTGACGGTGATAAACACTGGGACGATACTCTCGAGGAGGTCAGCGACAGTCCCAGTCATCTGCGACATTTATTCGCCATCATGTTGGTCTTCTAAGCACCGACAGTCAGGGTTCGACTTATTCCTGTTCACTCAGCGCACATTATAGTGCGTGATCTCAAACGCGTGTCTGTATAATGGGCGGCAGTGGTGGTGTCGGCAAGCAGATCGCTCGCAATCGGCATGCTGTATGCTCGCTGAAGCGCACGATCTGCTCACTCGGTCTACGGTCTACGCTGTATGTGAGATGGGGGCATGGCAGTTGCGAGCGCACTCGCAAGGTATCTTGATATTATAGTAATAGTAATAGCAATTCTTTATTGGCATAAAAATTTATTACAAAGTAGTGAGGCCCTGACTCCCGTGCTAGGTACAATAACTGTGTTACAGGAGTCAGTGTCATTTCCCAATAGTTGTGTGAGCAAATTATTATGCAATAAGTTTTTAATTAAATTAACAAAGCTTATCATGAAATATTGAAATATAATATAAAATATGAATATTGTGAAGAAAATATGTGTGATGATTTATGACTGTGGTTAAGTGTATATGAGGGTGTTTGTGCTTGTGTATAATGCTTGTGGTTTTTTGTAATATCTATATTAGTAAGTATTCGGTTTCATAGTAGTCCTGCGTCAGAAGCCATGATTTAACCTTAGTTTTTATTTCTTGGATTGAAAGAGGATTTATTTTAAGTGTTATGTTAATTTTATTATATAAATAGATGGACAAGTACTTGTGTTGCCTTCTAGCAGATGCAGTGTGACATTTAAAAAATGGGTAAACATTTCGTGTGTTTCGTTTACTTATTATATCTTTATTGTATGGTGAAATAAGGTGCTGCTTGGTGACAGTATGTAAAATGTATATCTGTCTTACTGTTAGTACTTTACACTCCTCGTATAATTTTTTGGTGGGGAATTTGAAAGGACAATTTTTAAGGACAGAACTTTGAGCCCTTTCGAGGCGAATCATGAGAGTCTTACACGCACCGCCCCAGACCCTAATACAATATCCAAGTACCGATTGTGCAAGCGCGTAGTACACCGTGCGTAATATTTCAAAATCAGCAACATCTCTTAGTTTTTTAAATATCCAAATTAATTTTCTAATACGTGCGGTAGTGAGGTCTATGTGCTGGCGCCAGCTTAGTCTTTGATCTAGTACAACTCCTAAATATTTTACAGTTTCTGATTTATTAATAGCTAGACAGGAGCAAGTCGTATTTTTAGGTGGTAAATTACATACATGTAATTTAACGTCAATATTCACAGGTTTACGATAGGAGAAACTAAATTGAATGAGCGTCGATTTTGAAAAATTTAGGGTTAGCAGGTTAGCTCTCAGCCAGTGGCTAACCCTAACTAGTCCCAACTCGGTATTTTGTTTAACTTCCTCCCAGGTCTCTCCATGAAATACAAGTGCGGTGTCATCAGCATATGTAAAAAATTTACAATTTTCAATCGTTTGTTGACACAGATCATTAATGTAAATCAGGAAGAGACTCGGGCCGAGTATACTGCCTTGTGGTACGCCATAAACAACCCGGGCACCTGAGCTAATATGTCCTCCAATTTTGACTCTCTGTGTCCGGTCATTGAGAAAGTCTTTAAAAATCTCTAAAGCTTTTCCCCGAATACCAATCCGTTCCAGTTTGTCTACAAGATAAGGAATCGAAACGGTGTCAAAAGCCTTGGCTAAGTCGAGAAAAATACCTACGCATGTTTGATTAGCATCCAAACAAGATGATACATGATCTACCAGCTGACCGACAACATCGTCTGTGCTCTTTCTCGCTCTAAAGCCAAATTGAGAATCTGATAATATTTTATTATGATCCATGAAGCTTATTAGCCTAGTATTCAGTACCTTTTCAAGTATTTTAGACATTGACGTGAGAACGGAGATAGGCCGATAATTCCTAAAATCGTCCTTCAGCCCACTCTTGTAGACAGGGCTTATTAGAGACTTTTTAAAAGCTCCTGGGAAAACACCTTGTGCAAAGCAGATTTCTATGAGTTTCGTTAGAGTGGGAACAATGATATGTCTAGCTGATTTAAGAAGCTTAGCAGGTATGGAGTCCCAACCAACAGCACAATCGTTGTTGAGGTTAAGAATCAGTGCTTCGATTATAAAAGTATTATATTATAAAAGTATTGTACAACACACGACTTAAAGCCCTAATTTTAAGGACAAAATGAGCGGTGTGAGTATAGTATAATGAGTGATTGGACTGTTAATACTGGGTGGAAAGGGGCAGGATAAATTTTATGAAAGTTATTGATGACGACACCCAGTGCCATGTGGGAAGCGTTTCCAAACAATAGACATAAGCGCAAGGTTTGGCATTCGGCTGGATGCAATATGCGGCAGGCCTATGGGTCGTGTCATTCGGAAATATATCATGATCCCTCTACATCTCTTACAAGTTCCTAATAAAAGCTCAGGTCATTATTGCATGATTTCAATAGCATGATATACATTTCTAAATTCCACGCGTGCGAAGCAGCGGGCAAAAGCTAGTTAAGGAAAAAACAAGAAAAAATATTAAAGTGGCACATGTACTTCGTCAAAGTACTCCTGCTCATCGCTGTCAGCCACAGACTATATACACTGAATACTGACAAGCTAATGTTCCCAGAAGATCGGCAGCATTGCCACGTGGAATGGTGATACATATTCTTTGGCCAAAGAAAAGGTCAGCCCTCTGATCACGCGAAGTGCCAACCGTCTAAATAATCTTTGAAAAGCAGCATGCACTCGGACGCCGTAACCCATGTTACGACCCCAAACGTCTCAAAAAGTTTGAGAGTTTCTGCTGCAAAAGCGGCAGCGCCAGCACAGCCTGCCGTGCTTGGAAGACGGGCTGGAGCAATAGTGTCAACACAAGTTTTATCCCACACCAGAGGCCTACGTACACAGCAACGACAAACCTTCCGGTCTTTTGCCATCGTTTCGTGCCAAGCCATTAGATTCCAAAACAGCTGGCACGCCGGCAGTGGCAAGAGCACGACGGATTATGTCGTTAATATTGGCATGCCGTGGTATACAGGCCCGGCTACTGCAACACAGGCCATGGTGTCCGTGGTAGTCGACAGATTCACCGTGAGCTTCACAGTGACACCGATGAGGAGCAACACAAGGACTAAACGTAGGCTTGCAGCGAGCCGAAGTGTTGTCGTCCAACATAGTGCCTACGTTGGGCGCCTGAAGCCAGATTCGAGTAGTAGGGAGTCGGTACTCCCATTCATCAACAGTATATAGACACACACGCTCTAGCGCATATTCATTCCGTACCAAACTGCAAAGCTGCTCGTCTCAGTGTCTCTGGGAAGGATTGCTGGAGAAAACCGTATTCGGGCAATTTATTTTGTAAGCGTTCACAGCATTAGTCAAGCACGGTACCTGAAATTCAACCTGTGTGGATTCTAAGATTTTCCTGGTTAACTGGTCATTACTGTAGGACCGAGGACAAGAATGCCGGTAGACTTATACTAGGCGTTGTGGGAACGCCGCCAAACTCTCGTCCACTCGTCCAGAGCCACATTTAAAACTGAAGTTAACGTATTCCATATAATTTTGTCTATTTATCTAAAAATTGAGACTGCTTTCATAAATTGGAAGTGAGACTGCTTTCATAAATTGGAAGAGCGAAAGCTATATATACCTTTTGGGCCAAAACAGCAGTATTGCCCTCCTTACGAAGAGTGCAGAAACTAAAGTGCGGCCACCGGGAGACTTGTTTGGTTATATTAAGTTCGTGTGTTAACGTTACTACTATTAAAATCATAATATTATATATTAAATTTAAGATTAATATTATAAAAAACAGACCAATTAACAGATGTAAGGAACACATCCTCTCGGCGGCCGCAATCTAGTTAATGCACTCTTCGTAAGGAGGGTAGAGTACCTTATAGTAAAAGCCAAATGTAAATTGTCTTTCCTGAAATATTACAGAAGTTTTGTATTTTGTCGTCTATGAAAGATGAAAAGAATTCCTCTAGTGTTGGGGACTCTTGGAGGTGCAGTTTATTTACGGTAGTTTTCGGTTTTTCGATATAATTTCGGTATTTGGTCATCATATCATACCGGCCATAGAACGTCCACTGCTGAACAAAGGCCTCTCCCATAGATTTCCACAATTGTGCCGTCATTTTGGGGCTAATTTTCCAGTACTCTCACCACGCTTGGCAGGCGGGCTGGTGAGCGCAGTAAGGCTTACTGTACCACAGAAGGGACAGGACACCACACGGACGATTTTTGTGCTGGTGCATAAAACTAGCTGTATATTACTCGTGTTACAAAACCAAAACTGTGATTCTAAAACTAATAATAAACAATAGGTTACATAATATGTTCTTTATTCAGAGTTGTATAAGCTCACGTTTAAACTTATTTTTTGGAAAAATTATATTTTTTTTATTTCATTTCAATAATTTATTGACTACAAAAGGAAGAAAACTGTAAGGCTGATTATAGAATAAAAATTATTTACATTAAAGGTTACTATTTAATTTCAATCACTACATTTTTAAGCATAGAAATATGAATAGTCAAGTCGGCGCTTTATTAACTAGTTGCCGACTGCAAAATAATAAAGTCAGATAGTCAATGCTGCTATGTAAATGTTAAGTTTATGGTATTTACAAGAATAAAGCCTCAATAAAAAACGTGTATAATATTTTAACTTTTTTAATAGGGATAACTTATATAATATGCAAGGGATAGTCCCAAGGATTCCTCTTTAGTGATAAAAGGATAAAACCATTCACAAATGGAGAATCACAATTTATCACCTGCTCAATAAATACAGTCAACAGTAAGCATAATCTTAAACAATTTATCTGTAAATGATATTTAGTCATTTTACAACTCTGGATATTAACTGACAAAGTTTCAAAACTAAAAAGTACGTCTACGAGAGTCGAACGACACCGGAACACCGGACACGAGCGCCCGCGCCGGCCACCGCCGCGCCGGCCCTCGCCGCACCGGCGACGCGTCAACGTCCAGCCGCCACTACACAACAATATGTACACGCGCGCGGTCACTGCGCCGCCGGCTGGCGAGGGCGGCGCCGGCGCGGCTAGGAGGACGAGCCCGCGCCGAACATGTGCGAGCTGAAGGCGCTGGGCGCCGCCGCGCCCGCCGCGGCCCCGCCCGCCGCGCCCGCGCCCGCCCCGCCCGCGCCGCGCGACTTGGGCATGGGCGGCTGCAGGTACTCGTGCCGCGCCAGCCCGAACACGTCGATGCGCTCCTCCTTGCGGTACGCCAGGCACGCGCGGATGAAGCTCTGTTGATGTTGACAAACTGTTAGAACACATCATTGCTACTGCGGTACAGCATAGCACAGTAGTGACCGATCATGATCAGTTTTGTTTGTTTGTTGTTAAACTTGAACCTAGAAGGTACCTGTATCTATGTGAATCTGTTTGTTTTCTAAAGTAGTTTAATCTGATGCGAATAAATTATCTATCGGACGGCCAAATTAATAAGGCAGCACTTATACAAATATATTCGCATAACTAATACCGACGGCTCATCATGTCAGCCGAAGGACGTCCAGTGCTGAACAAAGGCCTCGCCCATAGATTTCCACAATTGTGTCGTCATTTTGGAGAGCAATTTGCCAATACTCACCGCGCTTGGCAGGCTGGCTGGTGAGCGCAGTATGGCTGCTGTACCACAGAGGGAACGCTGCTGCCCATCCTACTGGTTTAGTCCTTTAGTCGCGCTGTTACGACATCCACGGGAGGAGATGGAGTGGTGTTATATTCTTAATCAGAACACCAAACAGAAACCTACGGCTCAACCGCAGCATAGAGAATTCCTGTCTACAAGTCACCAATCCAACTCTTGACTACGCCAGCAATAAGTAATATTTTAGTCATGGGCTTCGCCTTTATTTATTTGCTGTCTCAACAGTTTTCAAATAATCGGAATGTTATTGAGAATCATAAATACTGCTAAGGAACGTATAATGGTGCTTTTTATTGTTTTTACCTGACAAAGAACTAAAATGTTGTATCAGACCCACCTTAGCCTCGTTGCTGACTGTGGGTTTGTTAGCAAACTGCACCTCAGTCGCCTTTAGTATAGTGTTCTCCTCCAGTATGGTAGCCTGGCTCTGGTTGTGGCCGAATGGTTTCTTGCCATATAGGCACTGGTAGAAGATCACACCCACGCTCCACACGTCCACCTTGCTACTGATCTTTGGTGGGTTTTTTCCGACTACAAAACACTCAGGAGGCAGGTACCTGTACAAATAAGACAAATGACAAGTTCATGACAATGTTTATTTCTAGAAAAAATATAAGCCTTTCTACAAATGCTACCAGTCCGTCATTTCCATACATACATGTAACCAATACATAGTTGCCAATCAGCCTATGTACGTAACCCATTAACAAACTGTTTATATGTATTAGAAGAAGTTACCAAGACTTACCAATAAGTGCCTGCTCCCTGGCTCGTCAAGTCCATTCCATGGTCGGGGTTGTAATTCTCCTCATCCATGACCTTGGACAGGCCAAAGTCTGTAATCTTAATCTCGCCGCACACGTTTCCCTCGGTGAGAAGAATGTTGCCGGGCTTCAGGTCGTAGTGGATCACTGGCGGTTTAATCTCATTCAAGTACTTCAATGCTGAAACTACTTGCATCACAATTGAGCGAGCCTCGCGCTCTGGAATAGTCTTGTGCTGAAATCATACGATGCAAATATTAGAATACTTTCAAGTACACTAAAATTCAAATTTCGTGAAGCAAAAACATCGTTCATCAGTTTAAATCTCGAATCAAAGAATATTATGTGAAGCTTCTTTACCAAAGATTTTAATATAATTACCTGCTTGAGATAAAAATCGAGATCATGTCCATTACAGTATTCAAGAACTGTACAAAAGGAATTGCCGTCAATTTCAAATACGTCATATAATTTTACAATGCGAGGGTGGTCCAGTGCTTTGTGAATGTTGTACTCCCGCAGCGCATGTCTGTAACAAAATGTGTCATATTTCAATAAGATTCATAATGAAAAGTGAAAAGTATATTACTGATAAGCTTTTATATCAAGTGCTTTTGCACACCTCGAAGGGGTTGGGTTCTACTGTCACCAGCATAAGGCTGATTTCCTCTGCCTAAATCATCTCTACAATAAAATTTCCCACAAAATTCAAATGGCAAAAAAATACACTCTTTTCATGAGGTATTATCATTTCAGATGCGATTTTATATTAATAAAATAAGTTATTATTATTGTTCGGTTTGTTGTGGTAAAGAACCCTTTTGGTTTTTACCAATGTAATCCTTATTACACGCTTTATTTTATTTTTTAATTAACTATGAAAAGCTCTCGTTCCTTACATCTTTTCCTAATATTATTGTTATTTATGACTAGTATGAGAATTTTGTTATCTTTAATATTAACACACAAAATGTGTAAATATGCTGAGAACTGCTTTATTTTCTTTCTTTAATTTGGTTAGTGGATAACCTTGTGTCTGTTATTCAAGCCGCCCAAAGGCTTCCGAATTAACGACTACCGTCTACTGACATCAACCAGGACTGACGATTTTACGTGCCTTCCGAAGCTCAAAGCAGTTCAAATACACTATGCGGCCACTCATCCATAGACTGACCGCGCTGAGCGTTGCTTAATCTCACAGAGCGTTTACCGATCAGTGAGTGCAACTGGCTATGACTAGATACTGAAACCAATACTAGCTTGATGTGTGGAACCAGTCAGATATACTGCTGCCATACCATACATAGTATTTAAACATTACTGTTCCAGTATGAAAGCTATATATAGCTAGTAAAATTATTGGGCATAAAAGGCTAAACGAATAATGTCTCGAGATGACGAGCGCTGTACAGTGTGCCACGTAGCAGCAGTCCCGGTAGCTGTAACTGTTAAGGGCAGGCGAGATGGTTACCACCAGGCGAATGGTTTACTCATCTTATCACAGGGTTACATAAAAATCTGACTCTTGACTCACTAAACTGAGTGTGGCATCTACAAGCATTACTGCCATTTTTATTGATACCTATCCCTACATCGAGCAGTAGCCGGCCTTAGGTTGAGTAGGGATACCAATATGACTCATTAATTCTCTAAAAATATAATGGATTTTACATATTGCCATCATATACGGACTCACTTGATATAGTTGGCCTTCTTGTCTTCCTTCCAGTCTTTGTTGAGTTGGTGCACCTTGCAGGCTGTATACCTCTGCTCCCGGAGGTCGAACGCCTTGTGGACTTCACTGAAGCCACCTTTGCCGAGCAACATTAACAGCAGGTACCTGACACATAGTTATTGTTGTGATCATTTATGTGATTAAGTAACTTTATCAAATAAGATGTTTGTTGTTATAGATACTTCAGGCTCCCACTTGTATAGGAGGACAATATGCAAAGGATGTATCACAAAAGAAGACGAGACTCTCAGAAGGCCTCATGGTGGGTCTACTTAGCGCAAGACTTAGCTCTCCCATTCTTAAATGCTGCAATGCCACATTCCATTTGGAAAATACGACTAAATAAAAATCTGTTTTCCCAGCATGCTGATTTATGGCAATGTTCTTCCTTAACCTTTTGACAGCCAAAGTTACAAGCTATAACTGACATCACTTGCATTCCATTGGACACTAATGGCGACGATTCACGACCCATTTCGTTTTTTTTCTTTTTATATGCGTTCTTAAGCGCTGGTAGCTATGGGGAAATGATTTCAATATATAAATTGCTATGTTGCTATGTGAGTTGGGTACTCCCTAGGCTCCTGAATCTGCTCCTCCTAGGTTGAATATTTTAACTCCCATTCACAAAGATCTATATAGAAATGAGAGTAATTTAATTATAGTCAGTTGATTGCCAATTATCACAGAAAGAAAATAGAAACTAACCAAGGACCATTACAACTTTCACGTGATGGCTAGCAGCTGATATTATCAAGGTATTCTTCTATTTCATGATCAGCAGTCAAGATAAGTCAGATTTGACAGCACGATTGGTGCAGTGGCTGATACAGTCGGCTACTGCACTCCGGGTCGTGGGTTCGATCCCCGCACGGAACAAATATTTGTATAATCTGCAGGTAATTGTTCCGGGTCAGGGTGTATTGTGTGTTATTTTCATGTCTGTAAACGCACTCACGCCACAGGAGAAATCCTAGTGTGGGGCAACGTTTATTAAACAAAAAATAACAATAAATAAATAAGTTGTAGAAAAAAACAAGTGCAATCGTAGTAAGAACAAATTAAATTAGATCAGGGTTACCCTGTTATCACGATTATCTACTTCCAAAACATTTTATCGGAATGTATTGTGTGTGAATATTTTCATTCAGATCGTTGTAATATGTATTTTTTATACTCAGATAACGAAGAAGCAGAGTTTCATGTAACACTAACATGGCTGGCAACTGATATCAAATCGACAGCTACGAAGTAAAGTTAGTCATAAAACAAATATACATCGGTATTTATATTTTTAACTGCTATTTATTAAAAACCACTATTTCATAATGGATAGCAGTGAAAACTAAAAGTATTGAAATAAACTTTAGATAAGGCACCATACTAAGGAGGCATCAGAATGATCAGGCATTTAATTTAAAGAAAGTACTGTGCTGCTGAATCCCCAGTTAACATGATAACTTTTGGTATATGGATCAATAACTGGTGCGCTCTTTTACGTTACAATGCAATTTCGGAGGGCGAACTATGTAAAAAAAACAAATAGTATGACTTATTTTGTTTTCGGAGGGTGACGAGCTTGCCAGTCGCCTTAGCAATCACCCCTACCTATAAACATTTGCGACACTGGAGGAGTAGCCGATGCGTTGCCGATTTTGAGGGCAGACACACATTTTATCTGTGAAGGCCCCCATGTATGTTTTTGGGCGCGAGTCTTCCAGTATTTGTCACTCGACGTACGAAACGTAGTAATAACACTATTTCAACGTTGTTGGTACCAACAACGTTGCCACTTCATGCCGGTATTGTGATAGAGTGGTACTTCCCTTTTACGAACTTTAGTCAACTAATGACTACAGCTAGCCGAATACTTCAAGGTCATTATAAGACTCACCGGTCAGAGAGCACGGGATGTTGCGAGAAGCGGCTCTGATCCTCATTGTGTATCCGTTTCAGTTCCCTAATATGAAGATTTCTTTCTCTCTCTAACTTTTCCATCTCTAGCTGCAAATCTGCATCTTCCTTTTTAAGTGCACTCTGTCTCAACTGCAACAAAATATTAAATAGCTCTACTTCATAATTGTAACATGACATTTAAAACAATCGACTTTTGCCTTGACATTTTGGATTTACACAAAACTTGTTATGTTATAAAATACATATTTTCTTGCAAAAATTATACACAATCGTCCATTTCATAAATACATCATTTATACAAAAGACTTAGCCAATGCGAGACATGTTCTATAGAAAATAGTTCCATACTGAAAACATCAATTACGATCGTGGTATAACAATCCGCCTATAGGCCAGTGCCAACCAATCTACTTGTAAAATGACATCTATTGGCATCACTTTTTTTTGGGTGACATCTCCAACATCGGAATGTGATTGGCTGTTGATGATGATGACATATCTTTTTCTTGACTTCTGATTCTTTCCTGTAAGCCACCACCTCATCATTTACTCCCTTTTCCTTCATACTCTCCCTTACACAATCCATTCATCTTTCCTTTAGTCTCCCTTTCCTCCATCCATCCATCAATATTCATATTCCTTTCAATGTTTCCATCAATGGTGACTTTCAAACTCCCTCTAATATACTCATTTCTTACTTTATCAATCTGTGTCACTGCACATCCATCTCAACATTCTCACCTCTGCAACATGCAATTTACTCGTATCAGTCTTCTTCACAGCCCAACATTACGAACCATACACAACAACAGGTCCTATAATGGACTTTTAAACTTTGCCCCTTACTTTAAGCACATATTATCCTGTGAACTGTCGCCATTTCGTCCAGCCTGAGTTGATAAGGTTCTAATGTCGAGGTCAATGACTGTTAGGTATCCCTAATATACTTGGAGAAAGCATATAATTAGGGTTAAATGTATTAACATACCTTTAGTATTTCATCAGCTTCATAATACTCCTGATAGGTCATGCTCGGCAGCGGGTCAGGCTTGAGGAAGGTGGGTGCGTCGGTGCCGTTGTGCAGCGGCGACGGCTGCGGCGTGCTCGGTGCCGCAGTCGACGTGCGCTTTCCTCGTCCACCGCCGCCTTCATTATTCACAGGCCGCTTTTTAAATAGTAGTTTCTTCTGGCGATCTATCTCTTCTTTTTCTGCAGTTATTTCTTCTTGCCGCCTGTTCAAAAACGTTTTTTTTTTAAACTTAACAATAATCACCATCCAATTTGCTAATTCACATAATATTTGACTAGTCCTAGCATTATTTAAAGCAGAATATTTGCTAAAGCAGCCCCTAAAGCCCGGTGCGAAAGTTCTAGCACTGCAATAACCATCAACAACTCGTACAGTAGTGGGCTGCAGGAAACCGTGAAGTTTACCTATATCAAACAGTTCTTACGCTAAGTACACCAGTACAAGAACATAGTGCTTTATAATTGATGGCACACAATCAATAACTTACTGCAGGTTTCAATCAATTAAACCGTCATCACCAATGAAAGTAATTTCATTATTCATTATGCACATTAGAATGATAGACCTACATGTTTTGTAATGTGAAGTGATGCAATTGTTTATCAGAAATAACAATATCCTAGCCTTTTGTCCCGTTAGCAATGCTGATACCTAGCATAAGTAATCAAGACGGAGACACTTCAAACTTCAAATTTATTAAAGAAAATATTTTAACTATGGCTCATTTTTTCTGCAGTTTATGTGAATAATTATGTTTAATTTTAGATACACTAGCAGTGACTTCTTTGTAATGACTTCAAAAGGAATGTGGTAAATGGTAAATATATTTGTATGTGCATGATTTTATCAGAAACTACACAACCGATTTTTATGGTTCTTTTAAGGTTCTATACATAAATATTAAGGTACTATTCTTATGTACAGACTTATATATTATTTGTACATTGAAATCAGTTTACTTACTCTTAATAAATATTTATTTCATGGACCAGACTGAATCTATAGCAATCATCCTTATATAAATAATCAGTGCACCAAAAAGATAATTCTAAATATGACAACTCTGTTGATTGACTTTGTTGAGTAAAGCAAATTAAGTATGTTAAATTAGCTTTTAACAAATAATTAAAATCTGGTAAGAAAAGTCTTCTTAGGAATGCGCGCCCATGCAGACACAAATGAAGCAATTAATGTCTTAGGTTTTCGCGATTATTACTAATTATAATAAAACACTTTTAAACGGATTACATCGCGTATATTATAGATTCTTGTTTTTCCTGACATTTCGAACACTTTGCACCATTCGTGGTCGCAGAATGACTAAGGTGACAGGCGTCGTTACAGATTAAAAACAAAAAAAAATTGGAAAAACAAAAATCTAATATACGCGATGTAATCCGTTTAAAAGTGGTTTATTAAAATAAAGAGTTTTATTTATATTTGATGAGTATAGAAACATACCTCGTTAATTCTTGAAATGCATATCCATCAGTCCAATTCTCTTGAAACGTAGCACCAACACGCTGCGTCACAAACTGACCAAGCCTCAGTCGATTCTGCATGCACCGCTGCCGAGCCTCTTTCTTCTCAATTGTGCTTTTCTCATTCAACAATTTTTTAACAACTTCTATACATTTATTGATGTGTGATTTATGTTGCTCTATTACCTGAAAAAACACTCCCGTTATTTTGTTACCTTTATTATCACTATAATGAAACCTAATGTCAATAAAATCTCTTGGATACCTTGCTCTGTGCTTGAACTTGATGTTTTAATTCTTCATTAGATCTTGTTAATTCTTCTATTTTATTATTTCTTAGTTCTAAGTCAGAAGATGCTTGAGTTTCTAACTCTTGTATCCTCTGACATGTCAGTTCTGTTTGAACCTAAGGACAATTGTATTGACCATAAACTTTTTAAACATTATTCAAAACAATTAATTTCATTTTTGTTTAAGTGGTACTGGTTTTTACCTGTTTAACTGTTGTGTGAGGTCGTTGCTGGGATGCGGAACGTAAAAAATCGGCACCAGAAGGCAGTAACGACGAGGGTGACGGTGGGTACTGTAGAAAAAAGGTGATTATTTCATCTGTGCATACACAAGCCACTGAGCATAACTTTCATGACCCTAATAAATATTTTAATTTTCAATCAAGGAAAGCAAGTTGTTTCAACATCCACTTAGTGACTCATATTTTATGATCACTTAAAACATAAATTAGTATACACTTTTGTTAACATTTTAAATTTCACAGCTCACATACAAATACTCATGGTTGGCTTTCCACGCAACATGTCGCAGGTTTGATCCCGCACGGAAAAAATATTCGTATGACCTACACATAGCTGTTTCGGCTCTGGGTGTTTGTGACGGGTCATTCTGAGTAGATACAGATATAGTTTACAAACATAAATCTCATTTGCAAACACCCAGACCCAAAATAACTATCTACTACTGGCGACATATAGCGCAGAAAGCTTTGCCACTATGCAGTCAATATTGTTACTTTATGCTTTTAATAGCACTATACAGCAATGATAATGAATAAATAGTGGATACATTTATTTTATTTAAAATTAAGTGTTTCCTGTGAGATGAGACACATCCAACTTATGAAAACACTTTTAATTTGTCATCTACAGTAACACAATAGACAGCCATGGCCATAAAAATTCAAACAATATATGAGTAAAAAGTAATTTAAGCAAAAAATTACCATAGGATAATTAGCGCCCTGTGGCGATGGCGATTTGGCACCAGCATGCCTTACAGGACTTGATGAGGGGTGTTTCGAGAAGTATTCCCTAATATTTTTGTCTGCTGAGTTATGCCTCTGTTTGACAGCAACACCCCCACCACCGCCAACACCTTCTTCTCCTGAAAATGATAAAGATATTTGTTAGTATTCCTGTATAAAACAGAATTATGTCATATCTGATTGGTCTGGAAACCAACCCCAACATAGTTTCGAAAAAGGCATGCATAAATATTCTTAAATAAATACATTACAGAATAAGTATGAAAGCCGTGTGGTGCCAGCTCAGAATACCATCACCCCATCTCCTCCCGCGGGTGTCGTAAAAGTCGACTAAGGGATTAGCAGTAGCGTCCTTCGAGTACATTAACAACTCAACTGCGATCGCCAACCCGTCTGACAAGCGTGGCGATTATGGCAAAACCCTCCAATGAGCCCACAACACACACCATTTGGGTCGTCGTGGTGATCTTTGGGGGAGGCCTGTGTCCAGCAGTGGACTTCATTCGGCCAGAATGATGATGAAACTCTAAAATGTTGCTGGCAGATAAAACCCATAATAATTGCTAGATTATCATATTAATGCTGATATATACAATGCAGTCAGGACTCATTCATATACAAAAGAATATGGTTAGGATGTTTTCTCTCAGTTATGTTAAAATTACATAAATATAACCAACTTAACATATGAGTTTACTTTATATAAGGTGTCATTAACATCCAACGAGTTATCTATATACATCCCAATAATCATTATAGAAGCCGAGAGAGATGACAGAAAGAAGACCAAGGAAATATGTTGTAAATGATGGACAGCAATGTCCTCCTGTGCCCTCACAGATCAATAATGAGGTTACTAAATCAATTACCAGCAATTGGGTAACCAAATATATCTGTAGTGCTATTTGTACTGTATAGCTGCTATATTTATGTTTCAGCAATGTATTGATAAAGTTTTAAACACCTTAATGTGTTCTTAATATCTAGTTCAATATTGTAACCTCAAGTATTTTAAAAGAGTATCCATGGAGTTTCTTGCCGGTTCTTCTCCATAGGATCAACTAATTGGAACCTTGCAACTTAAATTCTGACATTTCATATATGTCAGTAATTGGTTTATTTGAAATAAAAATATTTGACTTTGAATATTTAATCTTTGAATATTTGACATATGTAGCATTATGATTTTTTCAGAATATGGAGGTATGACGATAGCTTTAGTACCTTTCCGTTTTCTTTTCCTCTCTGGCATAGCTATAGTAGGTGTGGCACCGCTTGGCGGCACTAGCACAGTGCCAGGTGCTGTTGTTGAGCCTCGCATAGCAGCAGACTTTTCAGGAGTTAAAGCATCAACTTCTTTATCACTATGTGATGACCCTGTAAGGTTGTAATGACTGATTATTTCTCGTAAACATAAATATGATGAATTTATCTAGACATAGGCATAATATGCATCAGTAAACAGGGGCTTAGATTAAAATGATAGAATGGAAGATAATTGGTAAAGATAAACAGTGATTTTTCAAATACAGCAGCATTTATATTTATAATGCATTTTCAAAAGTACTTGAAATGGCATATAGTAATTTACTCCACTAATCAATAAAAAAATCCCTACAAATGATTAAACTAGACTGACAATTATTACATGCATCAAATCAAATTAGGTAAGCATTTGTTTTAGTAATACTATTAAAATATACTTAATAAACTGCCCAAATCTCAGTATATACACATTTTTAAATGAGCTATATTATATGCATTTAGTCTGTAATAGTGATATAATATAGTGTTACTATTAGTACTGGCAAAATTTCCCTTTTTATCAAATAAAAATTCATAGAATACAATGTTATTTTGCCTGTAGGTAGGTATTTAATAACAATATATGACGATTTTTCTTTCTGATAAAAATAAATAAATTTTATATGTGCAATGTTGATATTTGTATATCATACTGTTTAAAGAAGAGATGTAAGGATATCAAATTGTATGAAGAAGAGATGAAAGGCATCTCACCTTAATGCATTCTCATGAATGTTTTATAGAGAATCAATGTTAACAGTAGAGTTACTGTATATTATATGTTTAATATGGGTATATTTGATGGGATTTTGTGCTACAGATATTCTGTTGTTCCTATAACTTAACCATAACAGAAGACTAATTTAATTCTCAAGACTTATTTGTCAACAAGTAAATACTACAAGTATTTCTATAAATTAACACCTCAATTAAATCATGAGCAGTTAACTCACTTTTTGACAAGGAGCTCAGTAGGCCGACGTGGTTTATGTTAGCTCCGCTTTTATAGTCATGCATTGTGGCACGCAATAGTCTCGGTTGTCGAGAAGAAAAACGGCACTTTCACGGTTCCTATCCGGCATCATACACGATAAATGACGTCACAATCCTTCGTTTGATGACAGTTTTACACACAAGTTCGTCCATCAAGAGTTTGCAAGAAAAGGTTAACCTTTGACAGCAAGCCGGCGCGTAGTAAACACTGAGAGCACTGATCACAAATCACAAACATTTGTTGCACTTTTATCACTAAATCACAATTTACCTGTGCTCATATTGGAGTCCTGATTGTGTAGAGGTTGCCCCGTGTTGACAGTGGTTTGTGGTGCCATCTGAATTTGTGACCCAGCTGACATCTGTAAAGAAAGATGGCGTCTTTACATATGACTCGCCCAGTTTAATTCGATATTACTCTTGCTCTCACTCATTGCCGATATAAGCCACCTTTACTTACAAATTACGTGTAAGGTAATATATCTTCCATTATTTATTATACTATTTCTCACTTCACCCAAATAACCTAACTAGTTTGACAAGTTGTAAACGAAATGCCAGTCGCGACAATCGGATACGCATCCGCGGGGAGTGCAAGGGGGGTGGAGGTAGAGATCGTCACGAAGTTTGCTTCGAATGTAATAATAATAACGACAGGCGAGGCGCCATTTTACAAGGATACAAGGCCAAAAGCATTGTTATATCCAGTGAAAAATATTTGCCTGCAGATTTAAATTCAAGAACTAAATTATCTTTTATTTAAAAACGAATTTTACTATCTACTTGGTACGAAAGAACGATGTTATGCGTTCACTCCTTCACTCACATTCACAGTCGCACTGAAGTAGGTAGAGGCAGGTCAACAGCCTGCGTTTGCGATCGTGTTGTTGTTGAGTAATTGGATTTTTGCACAAAATATGTTGTTATCAACATTGAGTACAGTTTTATTCAAGACTAAATTGGGTTAAGGTATGCTTCACTTCTATGAACTTAAGCAGTGGATATGAAATCGAGTTGAGCGATTATTCCCGCAATGAGGTGGCGAATGTGGCGATGGCGGGTTGCGGGCGGCGTGCCGCCGACCGAACGAGTAGGTACGTGATATCGGCGCTCGTGCCCCACAACAAACTGCTTACTGGACGTGTTACGTAGGCGTCTGTGCCGACTGCCGCGATGTACCAACATATAAACAGATCGTCCACTATATTATATCCACTACAATGCGCGCACCATAGCTTGCAATGAATTATAAGATCAAACCTTACATTTAACAACACAAGTTGGTAAATCCTAAGATTTACAAGTAAAACCTAATGGTAAATCTTAAATGTCGGGCTTTTACAATAACATATTTAACGTCTAATTTCATTATATTACGCTGGGAAGGTTCCTTAATTGGTTTAAGGATAATACCCGAATAATGGAACCATAACAGTCTGCAAAATATATTCGTATACATGAATCGCCACGTTGTGAGTCGCCAACCCGTCGGCAATTCCCCCAATGAGCACATAGCACAAACCCATACTGGTCGTTGTGGCAATCTTTTAAGGAGGCTTCTATCCAGCAGTGGACGTTTTTACGGCTGAAATGATGACGAAATGACATGAATCGTAGATTCGTAGCTCAACTATGTACGTGCGTTCCTTTCTACTTAAATATTTTTATGAATATCATCATGATATTCCGCGAATACGATATTCGGTAATTGGCTGTTATTCGGTGAATATGAATATTCTTATTCGTATTATCAGTAGTCTGGGACGTGTTGCAGGATAAGTTTCAAAATTTATATTGGGTTATATTCAAAAGACTAGCCAGCCTTTACCCATCCGTTTCACTAGACGTAAATTATTTTGCATAATTGTTTTTTATTTTTATTGTATTCCAACTAAAAGAATCCTGTATCCTATTCCACAACAATCTACCTCTATACCTAATTTAATTAGAATCTGTTCAGCCGAGTGTGATGGAATCTCAAATATTTTAAATATATGTATTATATTCAAATAAGAACTAATAATGTTTAGCAACTTTTCATCCATAAAACATTGTTCATTTAATACCATAACAACATCACTTACTGTCGCGTTAAATGTACTGATTACATTATTATACATATATATACTCTCTGTTTAAGTACCGGCTAAGGCATATAGTGATAGAGACCCTCAATGACGATGCGGATATTAACGAAGGGCGATGTCGGTTAACATGTTGAGGTGTACCGTTGACGTAAAAATTTACATTGTTCAAGGCCTTTTTTATCGTGGGGAAATCCTCATGGACTTCCTCCGCCTTGGGAAGGGCGGAGGGGCCGACTCAAACCGGCTAAAACCCCACGATGACCTTCCTCTTACCTCTAGCCGGGGGCGAGGTGTACGCTTTGTCTGCATTAGACCGCGCCAGCGGCAGGGCATTGTTCAAGGCGTACTGACAAAGATTTTACGCCAGCGCTTTATGTACCAACTACACCCAGCGGGCCTACTACGCTCTTCGCATACAATATAACAACGCCTTTAGGATTCTGGTGAGGCTCCCTCGATTCTGCAGCACATCAGGTATGTTTGCTGACGCAAGGGTGGACGATTCTTTTGTGCCATTATGCGTATAAAAATTGCTTCTCTGATGCGCCGGAATCGGAATGCGTTAACGGAATCCTTGAGATGATTTCAGAGAGACCGGAGACCGCAGTGGTAAGGAGACTCATCCGGCTTCAAGTGACAAGATGACGATATGATTTTTGTTGACATGATAATTTGTAATTTGAATCTGAATTTTATGAATGATGCAATAAGTACTAAGAACGTTTTAAGACCTTGCGATACTAACAGCATTATGGACTGAAATGAAAAACTAAATACTTAGTCTGAAAACAAATGAATTTATTATTATGAGCAAAATAAAAAGATTGTTGATTTTACAACCTCGTGAAAACCGAGAAGCACAAACAAAATTACAGTTCTCCAAACCAACTATGCCTTTTGACAGCTGTCAAAGCCAGTTAAAAGGCATTTTGTAGTTTTGGAGAACTGCAACGGCCGAATACTGAAACGTTACTCAAAGTCCCGTTTTAACTATTCGAGAAACCCGAAAATAGTTAAAGCGGAACTTAATATTAAGTGGCGTTTTAGTATTCAGCCGTATGGATTTGGTACAGTACCTTACAATTCTTGAGCCGATAGGTTTTAGGGCCAGGTTGGTTCGGTGCTGGCGTTCGAGCGCCCCTGAAGGCACGCCTTCCCCGCTCTGGCGGAGGGAGCGTGTTTGGTGATACACCCACGCATCCATCTCCGCCAAGATATCAAAAGGCGGAAAGCGCGCCAGCAGAGTTGCCGCATCAAAGGACACAGTTCGGTATCCTCGTGCGATCCGTATAGCCGAGATTCGAGATGACCAAACATGCGCCCCGTAGAGGGCCACGTACCGCACGACTCCCCCGTAGAGGCGGCGAACTTCTTCCCCCGGTCCCCCGAGATTGGGTAGCAGCCGGTGCAAGGCACCCACTATCCTTTCAACCCGGGGGACAAGACGCTCGAAGTGCTCGTCGAAGCCCCATCGACTGTCCAGGGTGAGCCCCAGGTACTTCATGTACCGGCCCACCCTGATTTGCGCGTCACCAACGCGTATCCACGAACTGGGAGGCTCCCTGCTCCGCGGCAGTTTGTGGAACCATAGCGCCTCGGTTTTATGAGGCGCTATCCGCAAACCCAGAGCGTGGATTTCGGTCACGACAATTGCCACTGCTTGCTCGGCAAGCCGAATGGTTCCCTCGAAGGACTTCCCGCTGGCCAACACAAGAGTGTCATCAGCGTAACAGACTAGGCTGAGGCCAGCGGGGAGAACGACACGCAGGACCGTATCGTAAGCAAGGTTCCACAAGAGGGGACTGAGAACCGATCCCTGTGGAACCCCGCACGTGATCTCCCTCCGCTTTACGCTACCGTCCCTGCCCACGTAGCGAACATGCCTGTCGCGTAGGTATGCCCCGATGATACCCTGCAGATAGGGGGGGCACCGATGGTGGACTAGCGCCCCCCTAATCGCACCCCACGGGATAGAGTTAAAGGCGTTGACCATGTCAAGACTGACAGCCAACGCCACCCCACCCCGCTGGGACACTGCCTGTTCCGACAGCGAAGAATCGCGTCGATAGTGGACCGCCGCTGCCGGAAGCCATACTGGCTGCCGGCCAGGTCGGGGCCAACTCGCGACAAGTGCTCAACGAGTCTTCGGGCAATTATTCTTTCGAATAGCTTTGAAACCTCGTCGAGCAGGCAAATGGGACGGTACGCAGAGGGAGACTCCGCGGCCCTTCCTACCTTCTTCAATAGAACCAATCCGGCTTCCTTCCAGCCGGACGGGAACACGCTGCGACGGAGGCAGCTGGTGAACAGCCGTCTCAAGCGGTCCCCAAGAGACTGCAATGCATACACCCACGCACGACCCGGAATGCCATCCGGGCCGGGCGCGGTGTTGCGAGCCTTCAGACGGCCAACGGCTCGGTCCAACTCTCCTTCCGAAACCGCCAATTCCTCATCCCATTCCAAGGCAATCGGCAGTACAGAAGGACCGGGATAGTCCCGGACTGCCGGAAAGAGCGTAGTGAGCACTCCCTCCAGCAAATCCGGGGCCATGGTTTCGGTCACCGGGGGGACCCACAGGCGCAACTTGCCCACTACCATGCGGTAGGGTCTCCCCCACGGATCCCTGTCCAGTCCATTCAGGAGCTCTCTCCAGGACCAAGCCTTCGCCTCGCGAATGGCGCTTTGGAGCGTCATAGTGGCCGCCCGGTAAGTTCGATAGGCCTCGGCAGTCCTAGAGATGCCTGAGGGGGTGACCTCTTTACAGTCGCCTTCCCTCCACTAGAGGGGTAGATCGCTTTACAGTCATCCCCTCGATGTACCTAAAGGCGTGGCACCAACGGGTGACTCTAGATGAAATCTTTCGAGTTCCTGGAGCCTCCCTTCGGTGCCGACGATGATCACTCCGGTGGTTTTAGCCTGTAGGAGTCCGGCATGCCCTTCGCTCTTTCCCGGGGCGAAGGAAGTACATGATGTATTTCCACAGGACCAATAATTTTTTTTGAAATAAAAGTTGGTTCGGTGCGTACTTGCACAGGATAGGACGCGAGGTCACGGCACAGTGCCACCACTGTGGAAACGATCAGGATACCGCACAGCACACGCTCGGAGAGTGCCATGCTTGGGCTGCTGAGCGGCGGATCCTGGTCGATCGGATTGGGCAAGATCTCTCTCTGCCAGTAGTAGTGTCGGCTATGCTGGCAGAGCATAAAAAATTGAGTGCGGTGGTCTCCTTCTGTGAGAGCGTCATTCTACAGAAGTAGGTCGCTGAGCGGGATCCGGAGAGGGCCGATCCCGCTCGGAGAAGGAGGACACGAAGCCGAGGTAACCACCGCGGGGCCAGTGTCCTAGACGCATGAGCCCCCTGTCGTCTTTATATAGCGGCCTTGCGGGTCGCGACGGCGCCTATTGGGGAACCTGCGTACTCATACCGAGCGACCCCCGGGATAACGGCGGTGCGTGTGTGGTTACGCGCCCCCGTGTGCGCAGCACTGCGCATAGCCAGGTTTCGGGGGAATCCTTTACAATACAATCAATCCCCCCGAGAAGTGCCTGTGGGGGGGTGGCTTCTTTAGAGTCGCCTTCCCTCTGCTAGAGGGGGTGACCGCTTTGCAGTCATTTTTTGCCCCTCCGAGATGTGCCTAAAGGCGTGGCACCAATGGGTGGCTCTACATGGCGATATTTCGAGTTCCTGGAGCCTCCCTACGGTGCCGAAGATGACCACTTCGGTGGCCGGTAGGAGGCCGGCAGGCCGAAGCGAAGGAAGTACACCGGATCAATAAAAAATAAAACGGTAGGTACTCCTGGATTGCTCTAGTGTGATCATACGAGGACCTGGAGCCTCCCTTACGTGCCGAAGATGACCGCTCCAGTGGTTTTAGCCGGTAGGAGTCCGGCATACCCCTTCGTCCTTCCCCGGGGCGAAGGAAGTTCATGAAGAATTTCCACTGGGCACCAATATAAAAAAAAAGGTACTCCTGGATTATAGCCCGGCTTGTTATGGTAGTTTAGGACTTTATTTCCGAAGCTGGTGGCAGCTCAAGTAAGTCTGTAAGTCTAATTTAATAGGAGCCTGTCAGTAATATGAGTCCGTGTGGTGTCCAGATTAGATAGCATGGCATGGATGGGCAGCAGCGTCCCTTCTGTGGAACAGCGGTCATACCGCGCCAAGCGTGGTGAGTACTGGAAATTCTCCCCAAAATTACGATACACGGCTTGTAACTGGTAATTTATAGAAGGAGGCCTTTCGTCAGCAATGGACGTCTTTTGGGTGAAATAATGATTATTAGGAGCCTGCGGCGCGGCGGCTCAATCTTATCTTCAGCCATTTTTATATTTATTTATTGATTTTATCGTTACAATCATGCATACATTCCAAAAAAATGTAAAATAAACTAAAGAAAAGTAAAAATATCATATCATTTTTCAATGGTTGTTTCTCTAAAACTATAGGTATTTGAAAAAGATGTAAAACAAAAGTTATGAATTTTTCATGAGTCCTTTACGGCCGAAATTTATAATAATCAATCTACGACTAATCTAAAATTTGGGATTGAGGATTGGTCTCCTTATTACCCCGACTAACCTTAAAGACTGCTCAGTGCTCAAAAATATTACTCTACTATCATAAGTACATAAAATAATAATATACATGTCGTGCCCATACCAATGTTGTGACGAGAACCTTTTTGCCCCAAAGGCCATCAGTTCTACGAGCAATGTACCCCACCCATTGCCACTTCAGTTTACTAATCCTTTCAGTCAGTTCTTTATGTCGGTAACTTTAGTTCTTCTACGAATCTCCTCATTTCTGATTCGATCTCGTAGATAAATACCAAGCATAGCTCTCTGAGTGACCTTATGCTTTCTTATGAGGCCCACAGTGAGTAACCACGTCTCCGTTCCATATATCATCACTGGTAACATACACTGGTTAACGACTTTCGTCTTGAGGCATTGCGGTATTGTTGACGAAAAGACGTTGCGAAGTTTCCCGAACGCTGCCCAGCCAAATGGGATTCGACGATTGACCTCTTTCTCGAAGTTGGACCTACCTAACTGGACAGTTTGTCCCAGATAGACATACTCGTCAACAACTTCGAGAACAGCGCTCCCAACGGATATTGGGATGCGCACGACATGGACACTGATGGCCGTTGGGGCAAAAAGGTTCTCGTGTGGAGACCGCGCACCGGAAAACGCAGCGTGGGACGACCTCCAACGAGGTAGACAGGCGACCTGGTGAAGGTCGCTGGGAGTCGTCGGATGAGGGCCGCATGTAAGCGCCCGTGGTGGAAATCTACTGGGGAGGCCTTTGTTCAGCAGTGGACGTCCTTTGGCTGATATGATGATATTGGTTTCGCTCACTGAAATAGGAAATAAGGAGAAGTGGTACGGGGCCGGTATTTTGTCCGTCGATCTGTCTGAAAGTTTCACTCGAACAGGCTCCGAAATGACTCAACGGATTTCAGTGTAAATTTTTGTTCAGTCCATCATCCGGAGCGAGAGCGCGTGTGATGCCGTCGTCTTAATGGAGGGACGTGAAGCACGAAAAGCAGGCGGCAGAGCGAGCGGAGACGCGAGGAAACCGCCCTTGATCCCCGCCGTAGAAAACACAACAGGCGCGGACACAGGCGGAGAGCGCTGTACGACTTCCGGCCTTCATGAGTTGCGGCCCGAGTGCGACGGACTGCCCCTAGTGCGAACAGAAGATGGCCGGAGACGGTAGCGCGTTGTGTTCTACGCGCAACTCTGAGAGAATTGCGGCCGGCCGGGTCGCACAGAGATGGGTCCCGTCAGACCAAGTGACGGGCCTATACCTGCCAGGGGTGTGGTCCAACGGTCCAATACACGGCGTACACCGCACCTCCAGCCATAGGTAATTGGAAGGAACACTGTGGGGTTTTAGCCGGTCTCGGCATACCCCTCCGCATTTCCCTAGGCGAAGGAAGCCCATGAGGACTTCGCCTAGACAAAAAACAAACAAAAAAGGTTAAGCCCTCGGCGCCGAATTTGTAACTGGACCACTAATCAAACACTATTTAGGTATTAATTGTAAAAATCTCAATTTCTTATTTTAGCTTTCTTTTCTAGCCGTAACTTTTATACAATACTGTGACATGTACATTATCAATTTATTTATACTTTTATGCACAATGGTGGTAGACTTCATGTTGCATTATCTACCAGTCAATAACTGGGTCAATAAATAATAGTTTTAAAAAACTAACAAAAACACGCCTTCGTCGATAACCGAACAAAAAAATTTTAAATAATTTTCAGTAAGTTTAAAATAAGAATAGAGTGATTTAAAAAAAATCTTTTGTAAAAAAGTGGGGTACAAATGGACCACTCAAACATACACAAAAAAGAAACACCAAAATCGGTCCTGCCTTTTAGGAGCTCAGTGACATACACACGTACAGAAGAATTATATATATAAGAAGATATATCATAATGGGTTATCAATTATAATGTTCGTTTTGAGTCCATAACTGTCACCGAAATGTTAGGATATGACCCACCCTCCCTGAGGATAGCCAACGTCGCCGAGCTGCGAAGGCCGCAGCGAACGATGGTCCACAGGGTGATAAGTGGGTACCGCACGGTCTCCCACGAGGCGGGGAGCCTCCTTGCCGGATCACCGCCCTGGGATCTAGAAGCGAGAGCCGTAGAGCGTCGCTGTACCAGTGGCGCGGGGAGGCGCTAAGTCGGAGCGAACCGCCAGTGCCTCGCGAGATCAAGGTGCGACGGTTTGAGCTTCGGCGGATCCTGGTGGCGGAGTGGAAGGAGCGACTGGAGCGGCCTACTGCAGGGCACGCCGCGATAGCGGCGGTAAGAACAGTGATGGAGGAATGGCTGGAGAGGCGGCACGGCACCCTCACCTACCGGATGACGCAGGTACTCTCGAACCATGGGTGATTCGGGAAGTACCTGCATCGAATAGGCCAAGAAGAGACGCCCGGTTATCATCACTGCGGAGACTGCTCGGAGGACACGGCGCAGCACACGTTGGAGGAGTGCCCAGCTTGGGCAGCGCAGCGCCGTGATCTCATCGCGGCGGTCGAAGGGGGTGACCTCTCGCTTCCGGCCGTGGGTCAGTCCATCGTCCGGAGCGAGAGCGCGTGGGATGCTGTCGCCTCCTTTTGCGAACAGAAACAGGCCTGAGATGGCGACGCGCGTGTTCCGCGCGCGCCTCTCTGAAGGATAAATGCGGCCATTACTCGCATAGAGATGGGGCCCGTCAATGATTGATCGATACATTGCCGGGGGCGCGGTCTAATGCAGACAAAGCGTACACCTCACCCCCGGCTAAAGGTAAGAAGGACACCGTGGGGTTTTATCCGGTTTGAGCCCGCCATGGCCCTCCGCCCTTTCTAAAGCGGAGGAAGTCCAAGAGGATTTCCCACGTTAAAAAAAAAGGATCTGATCCACCCACCCGCTATGTTAATCCTTTTCTTAGCACCATGCAAATGGATTCATATCAGTACAACAAACAGGCACATCTGGTTAGTAGCAATGAAAATGAATGCAATATTTAAATTAGAATGTAGTCATTATTAGATGCAAAAATCAATCTACGATTCGTATCACAAACTACACAAAACTAAATGATGGTGAATAAGAAAATAATATAATTTTGAAATCAATAGTTTTGTGTCTGCCGAGTTTATAGGTAAAAAGCAACACGAATTGTCTTTTATTACCATGAGAGCATGATCAGGGTGTCAACATCATGACAATGCACTGTGGTAGCGTATAGCCGCATAAAGTATACCGTATAACATTATCGCGGTAACGTTGCCGCTCTGTATGTACCCCCTTCGGTGCCTCTTGCATGCCCCTCCTCTCCCGTTCGCAGCGACCACCTCCGTCCTCCTATATTTAAGCTAGCAACTAAAGTCGCATGCGAACGCAACGCATTTCGATTGGATCAAAACGATAAGGAAAATAAGGGACGACCACGTGACTTCGCTTCTAGTTAATAACGAACATATCAAGTTTCACCGATTGCTTTACTTACAAGGTTATATGACGTTATGCAGATAAGAGACTAAATTGTTATTAATATCGAATACATCAACAAATGAGACATCGGTAAAAGCAAATGAAAAACTAAGCATTTGTTGAATTTCACGGCCAACGAGCAGATAACGTTACTTTTAAAACGATCAGACCTAACATTTTAAAATAGATTTGCTTGCAGTGTGCTTATTGACGTGTGTATTTTTAGCGTACCTCCTGCCTATCAGCAGCAGTCTGCAATAGGCGAATGGAAAGTTGCGAGTTGGCAGCCTGCATGTGTAGGTACATATATACAAATATAATATACATACACGGTCTACTTCGACAATCTTAACTGCACTAATGGATTGTAGGAACTTGCACTATTTCATAAGAGCAACGATATTTTAATAATACCTCAATACAAAAAATTACTAGCGTCGCCCGTGTGTTGGTGTGCGTTATTGCTGACAATGTACAGAATTACAGATAACATAAAGTAAAGCGTAGTGTCCGCGACGTCATTAACAGCTTGTATAGTGACAGCCCCATTCCGTGATTAAAATGATGTTTCTAATACACAATATGTAGAACTAGAAATTAGGTTGATTAGGATTAACTTAGAAATAAATCAGAGCTTCAGTAAATTTCATAGCTTCGGTAAATATCATTATTTATCAGTTATAGAAAATGTTTGTCTTTGATTCAGCGTAAGACACAGCATGACCACTAAGGTCATGTCAGAATTCATCTAAGAAATAGTTTGTAGTTCTATATGTAATTGCCTCACAAGCCACCACGATTTGGAAAGCAGCTTTAGTGTAATTGCAGCTTCACAATATAATGAAAATATGTCCACTGCTAAACAAAACCCTCTCCCATAAACGACCGGTAATGTGCCATGTGTGGTCGTTTTGGGGGAACTATCCAGAACGTATTCACCACGCTTGGCAGGCGGGTTGGTGAGTGCAGAATAGCTGCTGTTTCACAGAAGGGACGCTGCTGCCCATCACTCTGGTTTAGAGCCCCTTAGTCGCCTTTTACGACATCGACGGAAGGAGATGAAATGGTGCTATATTCTTAATCCCGGTACTGTATTTCAATGTAACCTATAAATCAAAGATATCCTTACAAAAAAAGAATGGTCGCACATCGACTATTCCTCTACTGTATTACTAGAAAGCCATCATTTCAGCCGAAAGACGTCCACTGCTGGATATACCACCCCCAAATATTGCTATAACGGCCGCCCTGGGTTAGTGTTGTTTGCCATTGGGGGGGTTCCGCATGATTGGCAGGCGGGTTGGTGATCGTAGTTGAGTTGTAAATATACTCGAAGGACGCTGCTGCCCATCCTCCGACTAATCCCATAATCGCGTTTAACGACACCACACGGCTTAATGTATACTTCTATAGTAATGTAATATAGTCAAGTAAAATATAATTATTATTTTATAATCTTTCAGTATAGAAAAAGCTGATCTCTGCGTTAAACTTTAGGACGTGAGATTTTTCTGTTAATAATTAGTATACATATGCGTGGGTCCCCCTCAATAAATGATAAAATCACATATTTACACCTCATACTGCTTCAATTATAAAACCTCTAAAATGGTCCCCGAAGACATCATACAATTATTTAACATTGCTTGAAGGAACATCCTCCTAAATTATTAAATACCTGGTACCTACCTACCTACCTATTTACTACTTTAATTAGACGCACGCATCCCGGACACGTAGTAAGAAATCAAAGAAATTTTACCTTTTTTAGAAATTAACATTTTTTGTACAAATAAGTAGAAGTACGACTTATTGTACAACATTTCATTTTATTAATTTTATGTGACACTGACATTGGTATTTTGAATCGACTATTGATTCTGTTCATAATTTAACATTACTATCCTTGTATTCAATGTAAATCAATTGCTTAAACAAGTAATCATAATTAAAGTTACGGAATTAAATTAATTATTAGTATACACGACAGTAAATGGACTACATAATAGCAAGTAAGTAAATGAAATCACACTGACAATTAAACGTTAATTGAATTAAATTAATTCATAATTGCAATTTAGTTTACAGCATCATTCTTATTGATTAACTAGTTGAAGAATACTTAATGCTTTTATCTATTCGGACTTCCAATTATTTTATCATATAAAACGAGTCCTTCGTTTAGTTTGTAAGGTTGATTTGTGCCGTGTATTTGCGCCGCAGGCACCCTACGTCTCCAATGGTGAAAGACAATCAATACTCAGTCACATCTCTGTCCCGCATTCATTGTAGAAGCGCAGTTTTTTAGACCCTAAAATCCCCTCTTCCGGTGCGAGCGCTCAGCCGCCTGCTGTTTAACCCAATTTTCTAGTGCCAGGGGAGTGCAGGGTGCGAGGTGCGAGAGGGGGCAGGCAGCGCAACTTTAGCCGCAAGTGTGCAACACCGACGAGGCGCCACGAGATTCGAACTAGAGCCTGCAATATTGATTATTTCGTTGTCGACACCAACGCTAACACCTACACATTTACAAAATTCCTCTTACTGAATATCTATGCTATAGAGCTTTGTGTATAAGCGAAAATCGATTCCGTTTTTTGTACGTTTACTTACGTTACTAAGGTTCGTGTTATGGGTGATGTTTTTTAATGAATTATAACTTCTTAATATTGGTTTCGTTACAGAACAGTGATACTATTCACACATAGACATCCAACTCAAAAAGGTGTCAGTTCTGCATAATTGGACATCTTCTTTTTTATTCGTATTCCATAGATATGTCCCCATTAGTTAAAGTACAATATTCTGTTTAATTGGTGTTATTTTTGAGTCAGGGTATAGTGGAAGATGTAAGAACTACAAACCTTTAATACTTTATCTATAGTTACTGCTTTTCTCTTTTTATCATCTTTACTTCTGAAAGACAAAGGAAAATATCATCATATCAGCCTAAGGACATCCTCTCCCTCATATATTGGGGGAACTTGCCACTGCCTGTCAAGCATAGTGGGTACTTTGATAGTTAGTACTGGCACAGTGGCAGTTTCCGTATTAAGAATATAGCACCACTCCATGTCCTCCCGTAAATGTCGCAAAAGGCGACTAAGGGACTCTAAACCAGAGGAATGGACAGCAGCGTCCCTTCTGTAAAACAACAGCTAATCTGCGCTCACCAAGCCAAGCCCCAAACATGTTGAGTACTGGCAAATCCCCCCAAAATGACGACAGACGATATGTAAAACCGGTCGTTGTGGAAATCTATGGAGGAGGCCTTTGTTTACCAGTGGCCGTTTTTTGCCGTGGCTGACTTGATGGTGATGATGAGCTAATATCATGTATTTTGAGAAAACAACCAAGGTTTTAGAGGTTATTTATTACACTTTAAATTATATCAGTAAATACCGACGTTGCGGCAGAGTGTCTTTTTCGTTCGATAGTAAGTAGTTTACACTATCCGCGAAGAACCAAGAAACGGTATATGTAAATAAAATGTATTTTGCCTTAGGCGGCTTAGGCCTTATGCCTTGGATTAAGTAGGAATTATTTGATACGATACTTGAAAGTATCGACAAAATCGAAAGGATCGAGTACAAAATTAGTGGTATCTAAAGAAAAGAGCTCGATATAAAAAATTATCGATAATTTTTCGAGTTATTAGGTTTGTTTTATTTTTTACTAGGCCCTTACAATTACCTTATTTAGAGCCATATATGTATACCATGATACCTAACCCATAATTATACAATGAATTCTTGTGTTGTCATTTTAAAGCCAGAAAGCATTCAAGTTTCTATAATTTTGTCCATTTGCGTTGGTAAAAAAAATAGGAACGCTGTTGCATACTTACGACATTTTTCTATTCTATAAACTTTACTAAATATTTAGAAAACAAATGTTATTGTAATGTTCCCCTACTGTAAATTAATTTATACAAATGTCATTCTATTACCGTCTCATTCATAAAAGACGATACTATAATCAGTTGGTCATACAGCAAATAATGACAATACTAACATGATAAATAAATATTGTTAAGCAATCATGTGGCAGGAACGCGTGAACGCAATTGTTGACAACCAAAAATATTTATATTAAAATAGTTTTTGCTTTGCTTTAAAAGGATCCGTAAAATATAATAAATACATTCATTCATATAGAAAAGGTACTTTGCTAACGAATATATATTTTTATTACGTTTCATCATTTCGGCCGAATAAAGTCCACTGCTGGACACAGGCCTCCCCCAAAGATTACCACAACGAACAATATGGGTGTGTTGTGGGCTCATTGGGGGGTTTTGCCATAATCGCCACGCTTGGCAGATGGGTTGGCGATCGCAGTTGAGTTGTTAATGTAGGTATTCGAAGGACGCTGCTGCTCATCCTCCGGCTAATCCCTTACTCGACTTTTACGACACCCACGGGAGGAGATGGGGTGGTGGTATTCTGAGCCGGCACCACACGGCATTATTACGTTTAACTACAAGATATTAAAAACGAATTTGGTCCGATTAATAAAAAATATAATCAGCTTGTCTCTTCATAGTTCCTCATGAAATTATAACGGCACGGTTGGCATAATGGTTAAGCGATTGGCTTTCTGCGCTACGTAACGCGGGTTCGATCCCGCACGGAACAAATATTTGTATAGTACATATAGCTGTTTCGGGTCTGGGTGTTTGTGCATGTGAGATGTACGTTTGTAAACTGTACTCACGATGAGAAAACTTAGTATGGAGCATCGTTTAAAAAAACAAAAAATTGAATTGCATTACTACGCAACGTTCTTTTCTATTACTACTATTATAAATGCGAAAGCTTGTATGTTTGAGGCTCCACCCGAACGGATCTAATCAAATTTGGTATAGAGGTAGATTATCTCTCAGATCAGGAAACAGGATATCAAGTTCCCTTTTTTTTTCTTTTTTCATACAACTTGCTTACGTAACGAGCAAGCCATTCGTCTAGTGGTAAGCGACATGCCTGCCCATAACAATTAGAATGCTAGCGGGGCATCACAGTGCGCTCTGCACTTCGAGAGGTGTATTTATCTAGTTTTCTATGTCCAGTAATTTCACTAGCTACAGCGCCCTTGTAACAGTAAAGTCTAAGGGTGAGATTCAGAAACGATTCCAAGCGTGAACTTACGCTTCCATCTGTTAAAATTAGGAGCGTAAGTAGTGCATTTTGACAGATGGAAGCGTAAGTTCACGCTTAGACTCGTTTCTGGATCTCGACCCTTGTGGAGATTTGTGCTGACTCTAGCCCTCTATTCCGGTGCTGCCACATCGAAGAGTTCTTGCAGATACTCTGCGATTGTGCCAGCATGGAACTGCGCGTAATCATCTGGTACAGGATAAGCTATTCCCAGGTGATCCACTCTACGCTTAGCAAGAGCGTCGTAGTCACACAATATGTTGTAACATCGACTCTTTTTCACCCTGCAGAATCTACATCTATCCATCGTGCACAGTTTCATTCTGTTGAGGTGCTTATTGATACTGAAGTGAGTGCACCTAAACGGGTCTTATGTGTGACCTGGGAAGTCATGGGTAACAGCTAATTATGGTATATTATAGCTAACACCAAATAGAAAGCAGACGCCGCGTGGCCGCTTGTATTTGGTAGAGCTAGACGTGAAATACGTCTGGTTTGACTATGCTAAACGTTAGGCCTGCAAGTGGAGACAGTAGCGCGCAGGTTCCGGTAGTGTAACTGGTATAAATTTTGTTAAAATATCCTGTGGAGCACATACATCTTGGGCGTTGCAAGCTCTAACCGCGATCTACGAGCGCGAGCGGTGGTACTAGCTGTGGTGCGCCGCGCAAGAAAAATAATACGCATATAATATAATTATACTAATTAAATACAGGAAATAATAATTCTATAACCTGTTTTGCCAGCGTCAATATTTTTTTCAAACCGTTACTAATATTGTTTTGGTTTTCAATACTAATTAAATATACAAATAAGCAACTTTTAGTTTTAGTTTCTGATGAGTTAAAAAATGTAAAAGACTTTTAGTCTCAACAATTGTATGACAAGAATATTTTGAAATCTGACAAATCAATCCAAACGATGATGAATTAATATATAAGATTACTATGCGGACGAAGGAAGAGGATAAGGCAGAGCCAGAGTGAGCGGCCTGCCGGCAAAAATCACGCGCCAAAGAAATGAAAAATTATCGAAATGTTTACGCGCATTGTCTAGTTCATTTATATTAATTATTGTACTACTGTGACTTTAGATTAGGTAGAGCGTAAAAAACATTAATTAAAAAGTTTACTAAGAAAAGTTGTTTTATAAACAATTATATATATATATATATATATATATATATATATAATTGTTATTATTGTTATATATATATATATATATATATATATATATATATAATTGTTATTATTGTTATATATATATATATATATATATAATTGTTTATAAATATATAATATATATATATTGATATATATGCCTTCTATGAATGATATATGTCATTAAATTAAAAATGGTGAACACAGAAATTTATATTTAAAACTTTAACGGCCGAATACTGAAACGCCACTCAATATTAAGTCCGCTTTAACTATGTCAGGCGCCCGTTTTAACGGGTTTCTAGAATAATTAAAGCGGGACTTAATATTAAGTAGCGTTTCAGTATTCGGCCGTAAATGTTTAAACCCAACAAGCAATATCTCATTAACTGTTACAAAGCCAGACATAATTAAAAATCTATTGTGTCTCGCGGCTGCCGGCAATAAACAGGTAAGAGGATATCGTGTTAATTGTTATGACCGTACATGATTTTATTTCTATTATTTTGTAAACAAGGTATTATTTCAAAATCCCGTTAAAAAATCCCGTTTAAATAAAATAGTGTTAAGTCTACTAGAGTAGAAAAAAACTCTTAAAATGTTATGCTAGTAGAGTAGCATAACATTTCTTGTTTACTACACAAGAAATTTTATAAAATGTGCATGCCCATATAATATTGGTTGTTGTAAAAAACCCTTGTCCGATGCATTTTTTCAACGTCGACATGTCATTTTTCTACCTAACTTGACTATTTCACGAAACCTGACCACTGCGCGGGTTTGGCGTGATACGATACGACGCGCGGCGCAGTGGAGTGGGTCAGGCGAAGTAATACGCGCGGACCTTGCAATGTCGCGGTGCGGCGTGACGCTCAGCTGACGGCCCGCCTGCCGCGCCGCCGCGCGTTCATTGCCTCCGTGGCAGCGAACGAGAGTGGTTGCCTCTATGCCAGTCTCATTTAGTATTTACGAATCGCTTATTACTTTCGATAATTATTATTTCAAGATAATTATCAGGATTGCCAACAGAAAATTGTTTCATGTGCGAACAATGTGAATATATTTATGAATAGTTTTGCAAATGTGTGTGCGTCGTGAATATCAATGTAGATAATACTGGAGTGTGGTGACGACCGGTGCGAAAGGTCGGCCTGTGTAAAAATAACTGCGGAACCGAGCGGCTAAGCGGTGGAATGAGGTTTGACGGCACATTGTAGCCGAGGCGGGGCGAGGCCGAGTGCGCCATGTTATAATTTCCCTTCGCGTCGAATGTGCAAACCAACTGACTGAACAGGAACACTGCGCTGTGCCTACTTCTCTTTCTCTCAGTGCGCAATAAGCATGCTTGTTGAACCAAGAGACAAGTCGCCCACCTCTGCTTGCCAATCTGCCGCAACCTCAACGCTATTACATACGACACATTATGATTGTAACATAAACACAGTGAATTCACAAATGTACTTACAAGTCGTCATAAAGTGATAGTGACGTTACAGAAATATTGGGATAAAATGTGAACTATACATAATTGATAAATTTCTGTCAACTATAGGTACATTAAACAAAATGTGTGTTATGTAAATTTATATCGCAACAAAAATGCACTTTGAACCAGATAGATTTTTGTTGTTATAAAATTTCCGCTATTAATATTACTAAACTAAAATTCTCAACAAAAAAATACTAATAAAAAAAGAAATTCATTTTACCTACACAAGCTTTGAACAAATGAGGTCATATCAATAACGCACATAAATCACACACACACACTGACAAGTTGGACGAGATATTGGTAAATAGGTAGGTAGCTAGTTCCCATTAGGCAGAAAGAGCGGTGCGAAAACCGCGATTTCATTTCAAACGTTCAGTGATAGAGGTGCGGGCAGCGGGGTGAGGAGCGGGGCACGCCGCGTGTCGGTGACCCCGCGGCCCCGACTTGCCTACACTTCGAGGCCGGCCGGCATACTTCCCTGCTCGATTTATCAAGTTTATCGTATTTCGACTTTTAGGATACCGAGTCTCCACAACTACAATGTAATAAAACTATCTATTGTTTACCCGCCATCCAATTGAAGAGGAACGACTGATAGGAAAGGAAGCCTCACGTACCAGACATGCAATTAATAGGTATTTCAATAGACAAAAGTTTCTCTAATAGTTAAAAATACCCTTTACCGACTCATCAACTCGCTGTTTACCTAAAAAAAATATTACGTCATTGATATAACCGAACAGTAGTGGATCGTTGGCTTGGCCCCTTATGCAATGTTTTTTGCGAACCTATATTATGATCAGTGACTGACTTAGCAGACATCATAATCGGTGATTAAAAGCATTCTATTGTATCTTCTTGTCAAGTCTTTCCGTGCTTTTCGATTTCAACATCTTTTATATTTTTTTACTTTTACTTACATTATTTATTAAACACAGTATGTCACGATTGGCAATAAGCAGCATATTTGAATAAATATATAACAACAACAATACTAATGAATGACTCTTAGACCATAGTAAATTTAGTGTAGATTCATTTTTTTAATAAGATAATAAAAGAATATAGGTATTTGGTTCGCTAATTTAGAACAATTAAGTTCATGTAACCGTGACAGACCAATGAAAACCTAGTACCCACTGCGTTGCATTGTATCTACTGCGTACCAACAGCCGAGTCACGCCGAGTGGAAACTAGCTTGCTGCGTACGGTACGCTCTATACACGTACGATACGAAAATGGTCTCGCTGTTATTTTGTAAGGCGGCTATTTATAGGTGTGTTTACAGTACACACTGTTGTATGAGCTGAGCGCGCCACGATAATAAATTAATGTTCTTAGGCACTACTCAAAGGAATGTTAGTGCACGTCACACAAGCAACACATTAGTACTAGTATATAAGCGCTTCTAATAACCTGAACTAAGTAACAATTTGTAATCTAAGCAAATGCGATGACCACTGTGTACAGACGTAGACACAAATTCATAAAAAAAGCAATAAATATCTACTGTTTGTCGACAAAACCACGATCGATATCAAGGTAACCGACTTCCTAAATGTAGCATGAGACGTAATAGAACTTCTATTTATAATGTATGCGCCATCATGCAATGGTTTGGTGATCGAGCATTAAAACAATCGTCCCACACTATCGCGGATCGCGATCGTAGCCATTATAGGAAGCAAAATTTGCCCACACTAAATATTACGCCGGTGAATGCATATCTACAATATTACCATAAAACAACTCACCGTTTTGTATTCGGGCGTCCGTCGAGTTTCTACTAGTATCTCCCTTGTGCTGACCTGTAAACACGCGATCAATGCGCTCAATGTAAACCAGCCTATTAGAAAACGTCTCCCCACTATTATTGCTGTTTGCCTGTTACAATAGGAACCTACATCTTGTAATGCACTATGTTATATTGCAGGTGAATTATATTGTGTTTATTTTACATTCATTTCATTCTCTAAACAAAATTTTTAGTCGTGTCCGAACGTAGCTACACCTGAACCGATAAGCTTATCATAAATTCAAAATATATAACAGGTGACATAGATAGAACCACAGCTACCTACTAATACATTTATTAACTCAATCAGTGTAAAATGTTATAATATGCTCTAATTGCTAACAGGTAGCAGAATGTTTTTAGGTCGATAAGTCACAACCGTACATTTGCCGAGAAACTATTTATGTCCGTCCGCCATTTTGTAGTTGAATGACGAAATGCTACATTCAGTGACAAGCGTGACTGCCACCAGAAGACAATGATTATGAATACTGATCATAAAATGATATGGATTGACTTAGTGCTGTAGTATTACATTCACTGATTGCTTCGTAAATCAATTTTATCATCAAATAGTTTCTTAAGTAGAGTAGTCTACTGATTACTCACTCAGAATCTTTCCGGTGAGCAACAAAGAAAACGTGATCAATAACAGATCATATTTTGAATAACAAAACAACGAACAAAACCGATGCCCTAACGCGGCCAAATGACGCGTCAATAGGACGAAACGGGGGAGCGAAGTGTGAGCGGGGAACGGACGGAGACGAGACACATAATAGAATTACATATCTACAATATCACTTGGTCGGTCGAGACAACGATGTGTGCACATACGTGATGTTGCCGGCGAACAGAAAGCGGGGCGGGCGGCAGCGGCAGCGGGGCAGGTGGGCATGCCTACTGGAGCTGCTACATTATCAGAGATCACGTGATCGACTCGTTGCATGTCAACATCTACTCGCCCGTCGACTGGTGCCGCACTGATATAAATATCTATGTACGACTACATATAACAGTGGGCATTACGTGGCTCATTCCATTACAACGCATTATAAGGTACTTTAAAGTAATCAACAACGAAATCAGTCGGATGTTGTCACCAGTATTTTGTTACTGAACTCAAACGAAGGTTGAAGACAAATTGCATGATATGATCAGAAGTCGTCTTCTATCACTAACACGTCTAGAAGACGTGAGTTTTGTTCTTCGTGTAACCAGTACGCCAAGTTAAATACTATAAATAACGGTTCATTGTGGCACCGTATACCGTATCACTACCAAGCTTTCGCTAACGTTAACTGACAAAATCTTAGATGATGACACTCCCACAACGTATTTGCATTGCATTAATCCAAATTTTAAAATCAAACTAGCGTTTAATCTTCGCAGCATGAGTGTATGCATACTGCGCAAATGAGAAAAATACCTTGTATAATCGTGGATTTTCTTTTTTGTATCTTACGCAAGTGCCAATGAGTGTGTACAGTATATCGCATTCAAGTATTTAATCTACCACGTAGACAACAACGTTGTAGCATTACTATTACTGATAAACCAATTAACTGAACCTAACCTGAGCGCAGGAAATGTGAGAACAAAAGAATCGTTTCGAAAACAACATTGCATTCACTTCTGATTTAACAAAGACATTCCTATACAATTCGCTGATGGAATTTATACAGATGTTCAGTACAGTAAAATCAGACTACTTCGTCGTTATCATATCAACCCTTAAGCTTCTACTGCGGAAATTGGGCCTTCTCGTAGACCGCTCAACCGAACGTTCAGAAATATTGCAGTAATCGGTGAGCAAAGGAGCGAATTGCCGTATCCTCTTGCTCTTTACACAATGACTTTATCGATTTTTTTAACTGCACTCACACATCGTTTCATTATTAGTATGTACAGAAATGGCGTTAATTACGGTAATCACCCAGACAGGGTGGATTTATTTATAGATCAGAGGGCCAATTCTCGTAATTAATTGACACTGTGACTGAAACTTGACCGAACTGAGATTAAATTATGAATTGACCGAAAAAATGGTATTCTGCTACTCTTAAAGTTCAGTCCGATTTCAGTATAATCTCGATCTAGTCTCATTTCAATCTCAGTTTTGACGTTTATTCAATGACAATTTAGTACATGTGACAGTTCGAAATGTTAGCAGAATACCATTTTGATTTCGATCAACTTTCGATCTACTTTCGATCTCATCACAGTGTAAGTTCACGTTTGACGTTGTTTGTTAGTTTAGGAGAATACCATTTGTGACATTTATGACACTGAGACTAGATCGGAACTATATTTTGAACGTTTTTAAATTACGAGAATTGGCCCTCTGACGTTGTCGTACCATGTTATTTTTAACTTAGGCCCGTATTACAGATCGAAAATCAAAACTCAAGCAGAACTTGAGTCGAGATTGCTTCAATTGAATAGAAATGCTGGATCTAATACGTAAGGTCTATATTTCACTAACGCAATCTAGACTCAAGTTTTACACAATTAGAACAAAGGGGCTATATGTTATTTATTTTATAATTAGTAGTTAATTTTTATGTATCATCAACGATCTTCGTTAAGTTAAGCTGAAGAGGTTCGCCGTTCGTCATAGGCCTCCACTGCTCATTAGTTAACATTAAGATTTTATGTACTATATACGTAGTACAGACGGCTACATATCAAGCTATACATTTCTAGTTTAGGCTGATCTTGCTTTGTATGGGCTTTCCGTACATTGAGAGATTTGCTTATACTGAAAAACAAGAAGAAATATAGCTTGATATGTAGCCATGTGTAAATAATAATAGCTCAATTTAAGTTAACTAGTTATTTATTTTTAGATTGTGGATGGAATCATAAAATGATATCAGCCTAGATCAATGGAATAATAAAGAATCTTTTCGCGTAGGTGATAAACTTGAGAAGACGGTTAGCACGCATGTGGTCACGCGCTGCCGTGGGACGCTTTGGGGGATCCTTTACAATCCCCCGGGGGGGTGACCGCTTTACAGTCACCCTCTCCGAGATGTGCCTATAGGCGTGGCACCAGTGGGCGGCTCCAGTGGGATCATACGAGGACTGGGAGCCTCCCTTAGGTGCCGAAGATGACCGCCCCAGTGGTTTTAGCCGGTAGGAGTCCGACATACCCCTTCGCCCTTCCCCGGGGCGAAGGAAGTTCATGAAGAAAATTTTCATTGGCAACAATAAAAAAAAAAATTAAAAAAAAAAGTTGATAAACTTGTTTGTATTGAACTAAGAATATGATTCCACGGACCGCTTGACTAAAAACAATGGCATTCTACTATTAAAAGCTCGTAAAGCCAAGCGGATTACTTAAAATATACGTATTCGGGATTTGAGACGTTTTGCAAAGGCGTTATCATATTGTCGTGTACGTGATTAGACCCTGACCAATTTTAAATCAAGATAACGATTGCACTTACATGTCACCAATTAAAGTTATCGATGACATAATAAGGTCGGGCAAAAAACCGAAACTATTGACATAATTTTCAAATCATATTTAGATTAATATTTACAAACTACTTGGATAGCCTTATTACCTTGGTCTACTGAGCCCTCAGCATACAGCAAGACAGCACTTAAAGCTTATTGCGTAAGTCAGAGTAGATTCCAGGTTAGTGTTAATTGATTTAAAATGCTGAACAAAATCGAGGCATACTTACTTCACTAGGTGCCAGGGCATGCAGAAATGAAAGGTACAGAAAGCCTCCAAGGCCCAAGCATTTCTGCGAAATTACCAAAAGCCTGGTCTGGAATTGGCCTAACTCTAAGTAAACAGCCCACTAACACCTCCCTAGAGCACTGGTGTAACCAACAAGACTGAAATGATTTTATATCAATAATATGGGCTTTTAGGCATTCAACGCTTTATAGGAACAACTTGTGCATCTTGGAGAAGCTAACTCATAGGACACTACAGACTCAACAAACACAATGTTCAAGATAAAGTCAGTGAGACTTGAATCTGAAAGTTCTGCCAAGAATCAGAGGAACCACCAATACTAGTTTTGCGAGATTGTGGACTACTAATACAGATACGACATGCGTACCTATCTAGGGAAGCTCTTATTTCTGCGAGATAAACTCGTTTATACATATACCTATCATCGCTCAGAAATTACTACTGTTCTTGGCGTGTCCGGTAACCACTGCGCTTGGGTTAGTGGAGACATGCAAAAAAGGTTGCTATCATAGATCAACAATAGTCACAACACACAGTGATACATTCGTAAATTTGACTTGAAGACTCAACACAAATCCAAATCAAAATTACGACAAGATCAAAATAAAAAACTGGGGGGAGTTTTAAAATTGTGTTCCTTGTCACAATGGAGAAAAAATCTTTAATAATTTGTCTCCAAAATATTTTGCTAAGTGAGATCTCTTTAATTGCTACACAATTAGTAGTACGTGATATTATATAAAAAATGACGTAAAATTTATTCAGACTCAATTATAACAATAGTTTTGATTTGGTGTTTGATTATTATATTATTTATACATGTCTCGTGGATCAAGTTGAATAAATGACGCATTATCTGAGAAATACGAGCTTTGAATGAAATACACATGACTTTAATATAATCTATGAATAGCAAAATAGATAGAGAAACTAACCTTGGCGCCTAGAAAGCGTGCTTCCAGCAGCTCCTGCTTGCGAGGATCCAGCGCCGCTTGGAAGTGCTCCATCTTGACGCCAGCACCTGGTAAAGATGGTGCAAGTTACAACTCGTGTATTTATTGCATACATACGTTGTATACAATAACATGGCGGAATGATGTTAAATAAATAACTATACTGATATCACCGCCAGGAAGCTATACAATCCTCAATGGAAATGGGCTATGTTTACCACAGGAGCGAAAATATGACGGGTCGCCAGTTTTATAATTCATCGACCAATCAATCGCCACCACTACAGGTCTTGCTGTCTAACTAAAAATAAATAACCAGGGAATATTGACCAGATCACTGAACCAACAGATAATACAGAACTAAGCCAATATTGCAAAGTAAACAAATCCTATTAGAGTCGAAGTATTGACAATTTACAAGCGAATCCTAAAATGGCATGTTTGTAATATCAACGATCCTGGTCCTCAAAACTTAAAAGCCTAGATTTTGCGAAAGCTACCGCGTAAACATGTCTTAAATAAGTCTCAAAGTCCGCTTAGCCAACATTTTCTAGCAACGAGGAAAAGGATCGTACATCGGGTTAATATGAATTTCTCATAAAAGTTCTGAAATAAGAACAGCAAGAACTAGGACGGAATTCATTTGTGAAACGAGTGTTTAAAATGGTATCAAAACATTTCCTATGTAAACAAGCCAGAGCCCAGATTCTCACCTCTATGTCCCTTGGTCGCTGCCAAGAAGAGGACCGTTTTGCTGTTGATTGAGGGTGTAACATTATATCCCACTCAACTCTAGGCTTAAGAGTTTTAAGATGCTTTCAAGCTATCTCTTTTATTAACTCTCGATGGGGATTCATTTGTAACGAAATCTTAGGCCCGTATTACAGAACGATCCTCAAGTCCAGTTTGATCTTTAATCACCTGATCACTGTTTAAGTATAGAATATGTACTTGAGTATCGGTCATATTCCAGAACGGTAATCAATCTAAACTCAGCTGAGACAAGATTCAAATCACGCCTCAAGCACATATTACTCATTGTCTATGCATCAGCCTGTTTTCGATTAAGATTTATTTCTATAACCAACTTTGTTCCAATCTGCGCAGAATAAGAAGTAATGAAATGTACCTCAAAAACCCTATTAATTAAGAAATATAGATATTCACAAAGTAGTTCCTCTTCACATACAAGGTTCATTTTTAATAGAGTTTTTTACATACTAGGTACCTACATAAATATTTTTATATATTTTAACGGGATGAATGTTGTTGAAGTATAAACTATAAAGGAACGTGTGTTGGCGCCTATTGTCATTGAACACTTGAACATATGTTATATTGATATATAAATATCGTTTAATTAATTTGATGGTGCCATAAACTAAAATTGTAATTGGATTGGATTCATTTGATGTACATATTAACATAATAACATGTAGCGAAATTGTGTCGGCTCCTCCAGAAAGTTAAAGAAAAGAAAGTATGACGTTTTTCACCACATATTGAGGAATAAAGGAACTACCTCATTAAAAATAATACAATTATATAAGACCTGTACATCTCATATACATCTGAGAGGAACACTAAAGACCAAACTTCTTTTAAAATGATCGTTAAATAAATCATTGTAGTTGTCAACTTCTCCAAAAATATCCATTTTGTGATATATATATATACTTCCATTCAATGACATTTTACAGACACATTAATCTATAATATCATTGCAGAGAGACTTATAAAAACATCTTAGCTTGTATTCAACAACAATATAACCAAAAATCAATGCGCAAGAAACAACATGCATTAAAAACTGTGCTCAAGCGCTATCCGGACCACACTCACGTGATCACAGTTCAAATCGCTGCTCAAGTACAGACCTATAACTGAGTGACGATTTATAATAAAGCCACGACTCAGTTGAACTACGTTCCATAAATCTATGCTTGAGGGACGTTTTAAAATTAATGCTCAACTCAAAAACTCAACTCATGCGATTCCGCATGCTATAGGGTGTGTCTACTAAACCTTTCGTCAGTCTCCCACCGTGCCGTATGTCGTGACTGTCTTGTCTCTCTGTCTGACTTTCAATATAATATATCTAAGTATCAGTTTTGGTGATATTAAGCATACAATTTTACTTACAATCTAAGGGACTGTATTGGATATTTTTATTTAAATTAGCGTAAATCCCGACAATGCTTAGTTACCGTACGTAGATTACGAGGTTATCCAGAATTCACTATGAATCTAACTGATGGCATAAGTATCTGGATTGGTCCAAATGTAGATATAAACTTTCTAAAAGTGACTGCACCCAACACGTCAATACTAGTAAATGATACTATTTAAAAATGCATAAAGGTTCTCGAGTGGAGACCGGGCACCGGAAAACGCAGCGTGGGACGTCCTCCAACGAGGTGGACAAACGACCTGGTGAAGGTCGCTGGGAGTCGTTGGATGAGGGCGGCACGTAACCGCTCGTTGTGGAAATTTAAGCCCTTTGTGCAGCAGTGGACGTCCTGTGGCTGATATAATAATGATGATGATGATGATACTATTTAGGGGCTGCTTTTGGTAGGCATGAGATCTCTGCTGCAAATATAATTAGATATACAAGAATAAAATGGAAACTGATTAATATTCTGCTTAGACTAGACAAAGCCACAAACGGCTACCCACCAGTCACTGATTATGGAATGCGAGCGTTGTTCTTGTAACTTCATCGATACAGATAAACTTCCCTGTGGAAAGTGCCAACCTACGAGTCCTGCTTTCTCTGGGAAATGAATTTGATGACGATAATATGTCATCGTCGAAAGTTTATTTTTAACCGGTGGCACGGTTTCGCCATTTCGGTTACGTCTTCGGAAACAATGACGCTAGTAGATGTATCGGTCTGTTTAGTTAAGATAATAAATATGTAAGTACTTAAAATAACGATAATTATGTGGTAATCTAATTACGACCAATTTAGATAAAGACTTAGGACCTATGGAAATGGTTATGACACCACATCCTCGGAGCAAATATGGACGGCGTTTCGATTAATTATTCTATTGTGTGTGCCGACGTCATCTTTTCTATTATGTGTAAAATATAGACGTATTACCTATATAATAAAGTTTTAATTAATGTTTGGAGAATCAAAAAACATTTTTGGTAAAGAATACGTAGGTACTGTAGGGGTGGAGGGCGAAGGGGGCGAGTTTTGGCGCAGTATCTGGAACAGACAGTCGAGTTGCGAGAAGTTAGGTAGGTACAGTTATTTATATAGATATGTATGTATGCTCAATGTACATATCGATCGCCTCCCCGGGCCACTCGCCACTATGATCTCACCTCCATCCTTTGCGACTCCCTTCCGCCCCCACACCTCTTTCTCCACCGCATAACCCCAAAGGCCTTTAACGAATGTTGTTGCCGAGTGAAACGTTTGACTGAATCATTACAATAAAAAAACATAAGTATTTTAATAATAAATTATAAGTATACACAGGAATATTCTGATAACAACGTTTTTATCATCGTGATCATGTATGTTTGATGCATCAGTACTTTACACAGAATTACCATCTGAAGGCCTAGCACGAACAACTTGCGAGAAAGTATTCGTATCGTAACGTTAATGTGAGTGAATTTTGAATTGAAAACACTTGATTCGCACATATTTTTTATTGGAACTGAAAATTTCATTCATGCCTATACAGGGTGTCCAGTAAATAGCACGACATACTGCAGGGGGTGAGAGCTTGGGTCAATACCTACCAAAAAACACAATATATGTTTAGCAAAATCTTATGGATTTACAGTAGTACAAAATTTTCCGAAATATCGAAAAATCTCTACCTTGACACAGATTTTTAAGCATCTCGTAATAAAAAAATCCTTTTCTAGTTTTTGTTTTACCTCTAATTATTTGTGAATAGTTACTTTACTCATTGATAAGTATTTATTCTATTAAAAACTAAAATGTTTTCTAGAAATACAATTTTTATTTAAATTTTCACAGTACAATTTTCTTATCGCTTAACTTTGTACTACTGAAAATTCGTAGATTTTGCTCAACATATATCGAGTTTTTTTGGTAGGTATTGACCCAAGCTCTCATCCCCTGCAGTATGTCGTGCTATTTACTGGACAACCTGTATATGATACGAATTGTGTTTGTCGTAGAAATTTAAACAAAAATGCTATAGGATAGTTGTATTTTCGATTCAAAATTCACTCACATTAACGATACGAATACTTTCTCGCAAGTTGTGAATTCTAGGGCTACTGACCTCTGCAATCTCATAAGGTTCGTATCATCCAAGAGACGTCCATCGCTGAACAAAGGCGGCCGGTTAAATGCCATGTGTTGTCATTTTGGGGGAAATTTGCCAGTACTCACCACGCTTGGTAGGCGGGTTGGTGGCTAGTTGGCTAGTCGGCTACTGTACTACAGAAGGGACGCTGCTGCCCATCCCTCGGGTTTAGAGGGACTATAACCGAAATTAATAACCAATCTAATCCAAAATCTTTGAATTGGGGATTAAGGATTTGTCCGTTTTTGTGTTAAATGTGACCTTAACACAAAAAACAGTCAAGTTCAAAATCTTAAATCTAAAGGTTTTGGCTTGGATTGATCATTAATTTCGACGGCTAGTCGTCTTTTACGACATCCACGGGAGGAAATGGAGTGGTGCGGTTCTTAATCCGGACACCACACCAAAATTTAAAGTGCTTAAAGGGGACCAAATGTTTTATAATGCAATCCGACGAGTGTAATCCATGTGTAAACAACGGCCACCCATCAAAAATATAAAACCCAGGGAGGCGCGGCATAACAACAGCCGCGCACAGAACAAAAGAGTTTTTAGAGCAAGAAAACAGAATTATTAGACCATCCGCCGTACAGCCCCGACCTAAGCCCTAATGATTTCTATACTTTCCCTAAAATAAAGAATAAATTGCGTGGAGAGAGATTTTCATCACCTAAAGAAGAAACAAACGGCCATTTTGGAGACCCCAACTTCCGAATGGAATGGTTGCTTCAATGATTGGTTCCATCGTATGGAAAAATGTGTCAAATTTCGCGGAGAATACTTCGAAAAGCAATAAATACATTTTTAAATAGTAATGTTGTGTCACTTCCTTGATTCCCGAAATTTTCAGTACCGCCCTCGTATAACATAAAATCGTAAAACTCACGGTTCAAGCATTATTGAAATCAATTTCATCCACGTGAATATTCGAGCGAGTTTGACGCTAGCAAGTAATTTTCCATAACAACTCATGGTAGACGTACTGATCTCTGACTGAGCGGCGAAGAAGGAAGTAGTTCGGAGGAGCAAATGCCCCACTTGGTTCACCTTGGGTTTCTGACACTAAACAAGGAATTGATGACTCTGATGATGAGTTAGTTATGTAGTTTTGACTGTTAGTCGTATATCAATCTTAAAATTAAACAAAGAGGTGAACATTTCTGGCGTTTGCATCTAGAAATAGAGTTAACAATATTGTGACACGACCTGTAGGTTCTAATTGTATTGCCAGAAATGCTAAAACTAGTCTCTCTCTGCAAGAGGTTTGATTTGAACGAGTAAAACCTCTTATTGTACAACGTATTCCGAAACAAAATATACCATTTTGTTGATATGAAATTAAAACCCAGACTTATTCTGAGACTACAAGAATACCCACTAGCACAAAATATGCCAATACGGTCGTAAAATAACGCTGACTTTTGCAGTAGAGCCCGAGATTGATGCACCCATAAAAATGTTGCAAGTGTAATAGGCGTGTTTGACCAAACCACTAAGTCATTGTATGCTCAAACTGCGATGATAATGTGATCGAGTAGTAACAATCTGTTCATAAACTATATAGTAAGATAATTATTTTACAAAAATAATATGTTCCTAAGAATTAAAGACTTTTTATCTCAATAAGTCCAAAATCTGTCGATTTAACGCTGATCTCTCTCTTTATCTGTGTATGTAAATAAAATTTAAAAAGCCAATGGTTTCTAATGTTTATAGTATTTGGCGAGTAAATAAAGTTAATTCGTAATATTATTACTTGCTTTTCTTGGTTTAGATATGGTAACCGGTAACACTTGCCCCACGCGAGCATTCTAGTGTTAAATTTTCACCCGCTTCTAAAAGGCCCCATTGACAAGAAATTTTGCAGAAACGTCAAGCATCGATGACGCTACGATAATTTGACATGGCTATGACCTTTTATTTTAATTCATCATGAACGTTCTTCAAGGGCGAAGGGGCATGCCGGACTCCTACCGGCTAAAACATCTGGGGACCGCCCCATCTTCATCACCTACGGAACCTTGTATGATCACTAGGGTTTCTGCTCGAGAATTCTCGAGAAATTTGTCTTCAGTCGAGACGGGAACAGAAAACTCAGTGCCTCGAGAACTCGATAAAACAATTCCGTGCGCTAGATAACTAAAACAAAACATGCCTATAACACGTGACGAGTCAAGTTAATTATGATTCATTTAATCGAAAAGCTGTGATGTATAAAAGCTATTTCAGAAAATATTAGCTATTTTTAGTTTAAGTTGGTAGCAAAAATGTTGTTAAACAAGTTTTCATAGTTATCGAAATATGGTCTAGTAATTAAGTTGATTTAATTTTACTATTTTTTATATATAATTAAAAGTTGTAATTTGGTCACTGGTAGGCACACAATAATTATTAAATACTACCCTACTTTTTACTTTTGATACAGACCAGCCGAGTAGATAATTAAATTTATTGTTTAATGTTGACTTGTTAATGAATAAGTGCAATTTGTAACTAAAATTTTACCATTTGATTTAATTGATCTCATCATCTATCAGTTTAATTTGCAATAAAGCAAACATTCGAAAATAACATCGCCATTTATTAAAAAATTTAAAATTCCTCGAGATACTCTGGTCGAGAATTCTCGTGCCTCGACAAACCAGAAACCCTAATGATCACACAAGAGCCGCTGCTGCCGCCACTGGGTGACCGTGAAACCAGAACCAGGGTTGCAATTCTCTAAGCTCAAACATCCATACATCCTTGAATAAAGAATTGAAATAATGGTGATAACCCGATTTGGTATTCGCTAAGACTGGTCCTTATGACTTACCTTCTGCAACGTGTCCTGGAATAGCTTCAATCATAACTTATCGAATACCGAAATTGGTTTTACACCGCTATTTCGATTCTGTATTTAAGGATGTGTGGATGTTTGAGATTAAGGAATTGCACCCCAGATTTCACTTAAATTTTGGCATTTATTTTGAAATCCGGACAGACAGATAAAAAGGATTACATATTTCATTAACAGTGTGTTTTATTTTAGATTTTAAACTATAATTTTATAAACAAACGCGATCCCCATGTCCTACTGATTATCCACCTGCAATAAAGTATAATATTTTGGTAGCAGGTTATAGTTACACATATTGTGCTATTAATCCGAATTTACTTACAGCCAAAGTTCCGGTACATGTCTTGATGCTTGCAGAATTGTGCGCCTAGAACCGTGTAAACAACAATTTTAGTCTTTAGTAGCGACCCGATCATCATTTCAGCCGAATGAAGTCCACTGCTGGACACAGGCCTCCCCCAAAGATCACCACAACGACCGATATGGGTGTGTTGTGGGCTCATTGGGGGGGTTTTGCCATAATCGCCACGCTTGGCAGACGGGTTGGCGATCGCAGTTGAGTCGTTAATGTACTCGAAGGACGCTGCTGCCCATCCTCCGGCTAATCCCTTAGTCGACTTTACGACACCCACGGGAGGAGATGGGGTGGTGATATTCTGAGCCGGCACCACACGGCATTCAAGAGATATTTTAGTACGAGTTCCAGTCTGGCATGGAGCTGTCGTGTAATCAATCAGTATACGAATGTTTTTGAGGCGCTCATAGCCAGTTGCACTCACTGATCGGTAAACGATTGGCGAGGTTAAGCAACGCTTGGCGCGGTCAGCCTCTGGATGGGTGACCGCATAGTGGTGTTTCAACTGATCGTCTCCGTGCTTCGGAGGGTACGTAAAATCGTCGGTCCCGGTTGTTGTCATTAGACAGCAGTCGTTAAGCCAAGTCGGAGGCCTTTGAGCGGCTTGAACAACTCTGACACGAGGGTGGCCACTAACCATACGAAATATATATATATATATATTAGGTCTTATTTTAATAATCCACGATATTTTGCATGGTGTCTCAGTAAATGCTTAAGATGATGTACCGAACACAAAATACTCATGGTAAAAATCCATTTCTTTCTTTTGTGTGATGTCGCTACCGTGCGCCGTCTGTTTTGTTTAACGTTACAGACTATCTATATCAGTCAACCAGCCCCATCCGCCATTGTCTTACTAGATGCATGTGAATATTATCACAACTAAGAGAACTAGGAAGTAATGATATAAATGATTTAATAAAATAATTTTTTAAACCGCTAATTTACAAGTTTTTTTTTATACCTACATTATCTTCATCGTTCACCATAGCGCCATGCAAAATATCGTGGACTATTAAATTAAGACCTTGTATATACGAATGTTCTTTAGGTAAGGGTATTTCTTTGTTTTATCGTTGATTAATTTGCGCAGCACAGATACTGACACTGTACCTTTACTTATTTAAGAAATTTCTTAAATAAGTAAAGATACAGTGCGATTAGCTTTAACAGTTGCATTTGGTGTGGTTTTCATAATTGGATTAAAGTTTTGCAGAAATTCCCTACACAAAAAATAATATAGCTTCTGTCTAAATTCTATGGATAATAAGGTTGAGCTTTCGTCGAGTAGGTCGATGTAATAGTTTTTTATAATTTTAGTACTGAATACGAACGATTGTTGAAGCATTTCTCAGTTTGTTGCCAAATGGACTTGACAGTATACTTCGCTCTGAAGTCCAAACTACGATTATTACAATTTATTTATATTTAATTTGACGGCACGGTGGTGCAGTGACTGATTCAGTCGGCGGCTGCGCTCCGGGTCGTGGGTTCGATTCCCGCACGGAACAAATATTTGTATGATCTGCAGGTAGTTGTTCCGGGTCTGGGTGTATTGTACGTGGAATTTATGTCTGTAAACGCACCCACGACACAGGAGAAATCCTAGTGTGGGGCAATAATAATATGGTTAGGTATTATTTTAAATGTTCAAGCGGTCAGTTGAAATACTGATACAAAGTAATCTTTTTACAGAGCCTTGGTATAGGGTATCCTATACTTATAAATGGAAAAACTATAATAGTAACTTATTCTACTACAGTAGATATGGTCAAAGGCACAACAAGGAGCAGAGCTGGGTGGGCGTAGATGTCATTACTAATTATGCATTATTAATAAACTTGAACTACCTACGTGTGAGTTGGAAGGTAATTTTGTAAACTAGTTAGTTTATTTTTCTAAGTAATTATCTGTTTATTGGAATTACTTTATAAAGGTGCTCATAGAACTTTCAATTTACAAGGACCCTCCGGGAAGACAACGACGCGCACGTGGTCATGTGCCGCCGTGTGCGCAGCAGAGCGACACTTGCGAGGCTTGGGGGGATCCTTTTCAATCCTCCCCGAGAACAGCCTGGTTGACCTTCTTACAGTCGCCTTCCCTATGCTAGAGAGGGTGACCGCTTTACAATTATCCCCTCAGAGATGTGGCTAATGGTGTGGCATCATGGGCGGCTCCAGTGTGATCTTCCGAGGACCTGGAGCCCCTCTTCGGTGCTTCGGTGCCGAAGATGGCCGTTCCAGTGGTTTTAGCCGGTAGGATACCCAGCGGGCGGCTCTAGTGTGATCATACGAGGACCTTGGGCCTCCCTCGGGTGCCGAAGATGACCGCCCCAGTGGTTTTAGCCGGTAGGAGTCCGGCATACCCTTCCCCGGGGCGAAGGAAGTTCATGAAGAATTTCCACTGGGTACGAATAAAAAAAATCAAAAAAAGGAGTCCGGCATAAACCACTTCGAGTGCCTAGGACATTGCGTATCTGTGGACGATTTAATTAAATGGTAGGTTTGTAGAAACTGTCCAAACGGTTGGGTCTAAGTTCTTTAAAACCCACCATTAAAGTAGACCAAAAATGTTCTCCGATCACACTCTCGACCTCATGGCAGAAAGACGCGCCATGACGCTGCAGTCCTCCGGTGATGCTGAAGCATACCGACTGCTCAATAGTCGGATATGGAAGGCCTTGCGTCACGATATCCGCACCTTTAACACCAACGGTGCTAAAGAGGCGATTGAGCGGAATCAACGCTCCAAATTGTTCACAAGAGACATGTCTATTGGGCTATGTCGTATTATGAAGCTAATGACCGAGGACGGCAGTGTAGCGTCGACTAAGCCAGAGGTTTCGAGAGAGATTGAGAACTTCTACCGGCAGTTATACATCTCGGTAACTACACCTAACATTGGCTCTGACAAAGACCCGCGAGCCAACAAACCCGACACTGTACCGAGGATATCCCGGACATCAGCCTGTACGAGATTAGGATGGCCTTGAAACAACTTAAAAATAACAAGGCGCCATGTGGGACGGATATACGACAGAGCTTCTGAAAGCAGGTGGCATACCGGTACTTAAAGTCCTTCAGAAGCTATTTAATTCCGTCCTACTCGAAGACACAATGCCGGAAGCGTGGAACAGAGGTGAGGTGGAGCTCTTCTTCAAAAAGGGTGATAACACCCTATTGGAGAATTACAGACCCATCTCGCTTCTGAACCATGTTTATAAGCTTTTTCAAGGGTCATCACAAATCGTCTCGAGCACAGGTTTAATGACTTACAGCCTCCCGAACACGCCGGTTTCCGAAAAGGTTTCAGTACCATAGACCACATCCATACGCTGCGGCAGGTTATACAGAAGACCGAGGAATATAATCTGCCACTATGCTTGGCGTTTGTGGACTATGAGAAAGCCTTTGATACGATCGAAACTTGGGCAGTGCTGCAATCTGTGCAGCGGTGCCAGATTGACTATCGGTACGTTGAAGTGCTTATACAAAAACGCCACCATGTCGGTCCTAGTACATGAACAGAGCACTGGGGCAATCCCATTGCAGAGACGTGTGAGACAGGGGGATGTAATTTCACCGAAACTGTTCACCGCTGCAATAGAGGATGCCTTCAAAGCTGCTGGAGTGGAATGGATTCAGCATTAACATCAATGGCGAGTATATCACTCACCTTCGATTTGCCAACGACATCGTAGTCATGGCAGAATCGCTGCAAGAGCTCAGCACAATGCTCGACGATCTCAACAGAGTTTACCAGCAGGTGGGCCTTAAAATGAACATGGGCAAGACGAAAGTCATGTCAAATGCCCATGTCGTGCCCATCCCCATATCCGCTGGGAGCTCTGTTCTCGAAGTTGTTTACGAGTATGTCTACCTGGGACAAACTGTCCAATTAGGTAGGTCCAACTTCGAGAAAGAGGTCAATCGTCGAATCCGAAGCGTTCGGGAAACTTCGCAACGTCTTTTCGTCGACAATACCGCAATGCCTCAAGACGAAAGTCTTTAACCAGTGTGTGTTACCAGTATATGGAACAGAGACGTGGTCACAACCACAATGGGCCTCATAAGACAGCTCAAGGTCACTCAGCGAGCTATGGAGAGAGCTATGCTTGGTATTTCTCTACGAAATCGAATCAGAAATGAGCAGATCTGTAGAAGAACTATAGTTGTCGACATAGCCGAAAGGATTAGTAAACTGAAGTGGCAATGGGCGGGGCACATTGCTCGTAGAACTGTTGGCCGTTGGGGCAAAAAGGTTCTCGAATGGAGACCGCGCACCGGAAAACGCAGCGTGGGACGAGCTCCAACGATGTGGAGAGACGACCTGGTGAAAGTCGCTGGGAGTCGGTGAGTGGCATGTGACCGCTCGTTGTGGAAATCTAAGGGGCCGCCTTTGTTCAGCAGTGAACGACCTGTGGCTGATATGGTGAAGCATGTCGCTTACCACTAGGCGAATGATTTGTTCGTCTCGTCAACTAAATAACTTTGTGATCTAGTAGAAAAAACCTGTAACTTAATTCAAATGTACATGCACTACGGTCTCTGGAGTAGTAATTATACTAAATATACAGTGTGGTGTCCGGATTAAGAATATAGCACCACTCCGTCTCCTCCCGTGGAGGTCGTAAAATGCGACTAAGGGACTCTAAACCGGAGGTATGGGCAGCAGCGTCCTTTCTGTGGAACAGTAGCCATTCTGCGCTCAAGAACTGAGTATTGGCAAATTCCCCACAATATGGATGACACAGTTGTGGAAATCTATGGGGGACGCCTTTGTTCAGTAGTGGACGTTGTATGGCCGATATGATGATATATATCGTTATTATTTTGTGGCGACTCGTGCAAATTCTACGAAGGTTCCTTATTACCGAGTAAACATGGCATAAAAGCTGGCTTTAGGGAGGGGGCTGGTATTCGGGGCGTCCACCCTATGTTGGTGGAGATAAGGTAACTCGGATGACTTTTGCTAAGAGCTGTGTCTGATAAAATTCGATAAACACTTATAAAAAATTAACACATACATAGAAAGAGTGGACATTTGTAAAAAAATAAGGATAAAAAAGCTCTAAAATCCTAGTATTCGGGGCATCCACCCCACAGCATATAATACGTATTTCGTTTTCGTACCCAATTGGGTAATAAATATAAATGCTTTTTATTAGAAATACCAATTTTTTGTGACATGTTATATGCCAAGGTCATCGGACCACTCTCTAACATCACAGAAAACATTTCAAATTCTGTATCGTTATCATAATTATATAAATATTTATGAAATACAGTCAACAACAATACTTGCTGAACAGGTTTAAGAAAGACGTAAAATTTTAACGTGTTTAATAAAATACATGCTGGATTATACTAGGGTTGCCCCTGTATCGTGGATACAGTTTCCATCAGACATAAATCTCGCCTCGCGTGTATAAACCTCGCCCTCGCTCGTGTCGCATTTTCAAGTACAAACGAAAACACCCAAAACAACGATCGGTAGTTCATACAAACATATAGGTAACTTGCGAAATCGAATCCGCCACCCGTAGCGCGGAAAGCCAAAGCTTAGCTACTGCGCCAACCCTGCCGTTTGTACGTTAATATCTGACCACGAACTGATAATTTATTAAATAAAATCGCTCAAATTAGATTTTTTTCTAAACGCTCGATAGTGATGAATACAATGCGAAATTAGGTTCGAGTTATTTTGAGTATAAATAGAAAATTAGAGAGTGTGTCAAATGCACTAGAATTCATAGACGCTACAGCTGATCGCTTATTTATGTCAACAGTAAAGCTAGCTAATAATTGAAATTGTACAAATGATAAGTTCTGCGTCAAGTCGTAAAATAAAGTAATCGAGTTGGATCGATCCTTGAAGAACCAACAAAGCATTAAAGATAACATAGAGGGCTAAAAAAGAGTACGATACTGAAGACATTGGATGTAGTAGGATGGTTTTTACATAACAGAAGTAATGAAGGATATCACGACAAAACTCGTTAAAACAGTACGTCCATAAGCATATCAAAATGCGTTAATACCCCGAGTGATAACTCAGATCACTCACTCAGATCATCAAATTATGATAATACGAGTATCGTGTGACTGGTAAGCAAAGTAAAAAAGAGACCGTTTGACATAAATATGTACAACGCGCAGCATCATTTAGAAGAGGACAGATGTAAGCAGGTAAGTCTATGAATAATATGATGCTGTGTTGTGGTCCACGAGCGCAGACGGCTCGTAGCCGTCACTGAATGCGGACACCCACCCTTGCAGCGGGAATTGCGCCGGCCACGCTCGTTCGGTCGATCGCTCATCGCGAACGACTCTTTGAAATGCATCTTCCAACACCGCTCCGAACTCCATCCACATTCACGTGTATCATCGGCACGCCAATACACAATCCACCCACTGTCACCAACACGTCACGTTACCGAAGAAATTCAAACGGCAGCTCCGGCGCTCGTCACCCGCCGTGATACGCACTCGGAACGTGTCGCATTTTCAATTTCAACACACCGGCTACAAACACCAAACGTTTCGTAGGCACGGACCAATGCGACAGTCGGCCTCGGGCGCGGACTGGCGTGCGATGCGAACGGCCGTCGCCGCCGCCTCCGCCGCGAGACCGGACCTCGCGTCTCGGGGGCGAGGATGCGGGAATCGGCTTCGGCGCAATACCCGTCACGAAAATAATAGGAACAGCGAGTGCACCTCTGAGGCGCGACGCGACGCGGTCGGTGTGAGCGAGACGCGGATAAACACCAGACTGTTTACTTACGGTGTTCGCGCGCGGGGCTGTGTGGCGGGGTGAGAGGCAATCGCCTGCAATCCGCACGCTGCAATTACTGCTCTGTACTACACAATATCATCCCAACTCTAACCAGATCAAATGAAAGATTTACTCACAACGTTCATATTACATAGGTAACCCTAATCGATAGATCACAACAGCAAAAGCAAGGGTAGGGAAATTTCATAATTAAGCTCACTTCAAATTCCGATTGAATAACTTGCACTGTAATTAACATTTAGGTTTCCTATTCTGGAATCTAGATGAGAATTGATGCAACCTTCAAATTTTTTTTTAGTTTTGATAAGGCAAGAGACCGCGCCTTTTTTGGCAAAAGCGTATTTGCCTGTCAGAGACGTTTACAGTTTACTGTGCAGATATTGCGTTAAGTTATTAATAAACAGATTGTTATAATATAAATATTTTAAAAATTATACTATTGCTTTCGCATTTCATACATTATCATATGATCGAGATACTATTAGCATTTGTACCAGTCTCTAGACAAAAAGCCTTGACATGTTTTGGTTTTCATGCATTATTCCAGCTGCCAGTACGACCAGCAAGATGACTGATGACATTATCATAATAAATACCTACATCGTTGTATTTCCATCAGACATCTGAACAAGAGAAACATTAATAAGTAGGTGTAAGTATTTATTTGTCTTAAGTATTAAAGATCTTAATAAACTATTTTAATGGAATTCACTTTCGTTTTAATGAATCAGTTTTGTTACCTAGGCTTTATGCATACCCATGAATCCTACTCCTGAGGCCTTTATTAAACTGTCAACCGGTGATTCTTTGACCCTAATTTTAATACCATTTGTTGGATACTTTCACGGACGACTTTGACAAATTGGTCATAATTGAGACACCGAAATTAAAACATTCGTATCGGCCATTTATGCGTCCACTGCTGAACAAATGCCACCTCCCACAGATTACAACTGCGTTATCATTTTGGGGGGCACTTGCCAATACTCACCACGCTTGGCAGGAGGGCTGGTGAGCGCAGTAGGGCTACCGCTTCACAGAAAGGACGCTGCTTCCCATCCCTCTGGTTTAGATTCCCTTATTCGCCTTTTACGACATCCACGGGAGGAGATGGGAGTGGTGCTATATTCTTAATCCGGACAACTCACGGACATTAAGACATGCACTACTCCAATACAAATGACTCGAAAATTACTGGTAGGCAAGGAATGACTTAAATGGTAAGTAGCAGTGATGATTTAATTTGGCCAGTGCGTTATCTGTGATTGTAAAGTAGAGCAATAGATTGACTTGACGATCAATCGAGCAGCTATGCTGGGTGTGCATCGAGCGTTGGTGACTGCATTCCGACGCCCCTGCCCGCGGCCCGCGGTGCCAGCCCGCACCCCCCGTCCTTCCGGCGCTCGTCACGTGACGCGCCGATTAGCCGCCGAGTGCGCCACAAACACCGAAATAGAGTGCGCACATACAAATCTCTCGTATCTTGTTTTAGTTGACTAAACGTGTCTTAACTCTCATGCCTCTCTCGTGGTTCATTACGCCTACACCTCGGATCTCGATTGCCGTTCGGGACTAGAACATAACAGCTAAAGACCCTGGCTGAATTTCTATTTATCATAACTCGTTTATTTTAACCGAGTAGTAGCAAAATTAGCAACCACGTTAAATTCATAATATAAAATGATAAGAAAATACTGTTCTATAAACACTATACGCATTATAAACTTTGTGCAAAAAATGAGCATGAAAAGGCATTGCATTATTTAGCTGTGCGGTATATCGTGTTTAACAACAAGAAAAAGACGACAGGATCAATACAAGCTGCAAAATGTACACGTGATCGTGCCACTAGGTATACATATAAATCCCTCCCACAACGGGCGCCCCCTTAACACCCAGCTCTCCGTTCCGCCTATGCCTATACACTAAATATTTCTTTCCTCCTAGTCCAATATAAGAAATGTCAATAATTACGTTATGTACTATAAAAATACCGAAACACATAATATAGAAATTATAAATAAATGGTTTAAGTAGAGTATCCACGGTGGCAATGAAATAATGTTGAATCAGAGTCCACAAGTTGTCAAGCGCTGTGTGAAACCAGTTCCCGTGGGCGAAAGGCGACGCGTACGTAGCCGATTACCGCCGCCGCCGCCCGCCCGCCTCCGCGCTACCCGACCCGCCCCGAATAAAACGGTCGTCGGTCACCTTTTGCCCGACTTATTCATCAGCTCCAGACCACCAAACCCAACAATAAGATTGAAAAAAAAAACGATATTAAAAAAGGGAAACTTTGGCTTATGGAATTAAACCACAAAACAATTTTCATTCAGCTTTACAAGTTACATCAAGCACCTGTCCTCATCTTACGTGAACATTTTATTGCCAAGGTCAATAAATCAAAAGAATCGCAAAACTTTATTGGTCTCCTCTTTTATGGATCTGTAAACACCGAAGGAACTTTTACGGTATATTAAAGTTAGAGTTGCATTGAGTTGACAAAGGGCGGATCGCTATCAGTCACGCAATCGATATGTGTTAATTGCCTTATTTAGATTAAATTCTAGTTTTAGACTTATATGAGTCTTTATTTCACATCAGCTGCTCACTAATCTGTTACATCTCACGATTACAATTTACGAACGATTCACGATTACGAACACCGTGAAATAGGCTGACATCGAATTTGTTAAATCAAAGTGAAAGTGGCTTAAGTCTTGCTCCTGGGGATGTATGCTATAGTTACCAATGTATATATAGTATATTTTGATATGTTTTACACAGGTATATGGTATTCGTAAGGTTTTATTTGATAACGTTGTAATTATTAATATGGTTCTACTATGATTAAATGATAACGCATACTTTTTAGCGATCGGGGCCATTATTATTATTTATTGTCCTACATGGTATTCAAATGCACGTGTGAATCTAAGTTCAAATAGTATTTATGACGTTCAATACATAGGTATGCATTAATATTTAAAAAGAGGCCGATCTCTCGATTTTCGCTCCGCAAATTCTAATATTTGTTAGCAATAACGTAGTCATAACAATAAAACACAGTGGTTATCGCTTGCGTACAACTTTCTATTGGCAAGTCAACCTCAGCCTCAGTTGTTAGTGTCTTTGAAATCCAGACCACTTTTTACTAAGTTAAATGAAAAAGTGGTGTATTCAGTAGACAGAATTGGTGGCGGCATCGATGCGCCGCCGGGCAGTATTTGCAACGGATGCAGCGAATGGACAGTTCGTTGACCTCAAGCGGACCGGGTTTCGCTCGTATAGCAGCGCCCAGTTCAGTGGCCCTATTATGAGTTACCATCATGCTTACATTCTACCAATATAATTAGAAGAAAATAAAATGACTTTTGTAGAAGAAGTCCAAGGCAAGAATTAGATTATGTAATTCGGAAGCGGAGCATCCCAAGACTGAGGAACGCGTGTATGAGAAGTATCACCAATTTTCAGGATTTGATATAATATTTAACCTTAACTGCGTCAGAATTCATAACAAATATCTAAAACCAAATAACGCTTTTCACATACTTTCATATCGCGTACGTGATCGGCACACGATGTTTAAAACATGAATTCTATCGAGTGTTCGTCAGCAGTCGGCAAAAGTCCTGTCTGTCCTTTTCATTCGTTAGGTACGGAGTCAGCGTGAGCGAGTTAACATGAGATCTAAATTAGAATGGATTGTGAATAGGTTTGGCTGGTGCAACTCAGCGCCACACTCACAGCGCGAATTAATCGTAAACGCGCAAAGGTAAACGTGGCAAACTGGCAACAACGCAGACGCAATTCGCTAATTTTTAGCTAAACACCATAACAGCAAACAAAATGGCCTTCGCTGTTGATGTCTGGCCAGTTGTTTGCTGTACACAACGCTATACACGTTACTTATGATTTTATGAATGCCAAATGTCACATCGAAAGAATTAATATTGAGCCGTTGTCGGTTTTAGATGGAAGTTTTAGTTTGTGTCATTGGTTACATATTATCTATACGTTAAAAATAGAAAACGAGATATTTTTAAATGATTATGGGTTCAGTTCGCATCTACCTAGTTCGTCAAGGTCACTGAAGCGCGCATGTGCGAGTCGAGTGTTAAAGATTTTTCATGTTTCACGTTCTAAAAAGTAATATTGGTATAAACTATGTATTAACTTCGACGTCAATAGTTTCGGCAAAAAATAACTTGACGTCCTAATGCCAATTACTTATTCTAACTACTGCATTCAAAGCGATTACAAAAATCATTGCATCCTACTAGCGATGCCAGATGGTCGATATTCGTCTGGATTCTCCCGACATTTCATATGACCATACTCCCGAAAAAATATAAAATCTCCCGACACACAGCTTATTGTAGTTTTATGCACAATTTATAGGTAGGTGAATTATTAAATTTAAAAGTTTGTTTACTGTTCACTCCATAAGGATCTATTTGGTGAACTCGGTAAAAAGAAAACCAAAGCACAAATTTCGTTCATCCGAATTCATTCAGTTTGAGCCTAATTTATCCCAAAAATGTTATAGTATATATTCCCAGTATATATTCGGAAGAAAACGCCTAAATCCCTCTTTCTAAAATTATTGATGATGATTTTGATCAGATATTTAGATTGTCCGATCTGGCAACCCTACAGTCTACACAATGCACAATTTTCTTAAATCGCCATTTAGCTTTAAACTATTAAGGAAGTGACGAAAAGTTACTCAATGTATTAACTGCGTCATTAGTTTTATAATCAGTACGTGCAGTAGGAGGTGGGTGTCGGCTACCGCATCGATCCGCGTCTTATATACACCTTTTTACATACTTCCTCGCGTCCTATGTGGGGATTCAACCGCGATGCGTCAACCGATGCAAGGCACATGCACCTCGCACCACACCACCCGCCCCGCCACCCCACTTACCATGTAACTGCCGTACGTACGGATCTTGCCAGAGGCAGAGACACATCACTGCTATACTTGATACTTATTGATTCCGATCGTTTTATAGCGTTTAACCTTGAAACGATGACCTTTTATGTGTGTAGAGAAACGTTCGTATTTATTTGCACACGTGCAGTAGGTATTATTTTAAAGAATTAACGAAGACTGTATTAAATGTAATAAAATTACTGTACGCAAAAAGGTGACGCTGACAGTTTGATACATTTTACGCGAGCTCATTATTATGAAGGTAATTAATTTTAATGGCAGTGGGCAAGGACGTTCAAGACTCCGCGTATATTTTCTCATGAAACGGGTAGACAGAGTGCTAAGTACATGGTTCCTTATTTCTAGAGGTGAATGACACCTGACGATCTCATTTGGCGCGCTAGGCCCTCAGTTTCGTACAAAGATGAATTAGGTACATACTTAAGATTGGCTGAATATTTGCGGAACAGGGTGTCGCATGAGACTAAGATAGAAGAATGTTAACAATGAATGCATTTGCAATTGTGTTGGTAAGAACGAAATCAATTGGGAGATACAATTATCGTACCATGAACAAGACATGAATAGTTAGGCCACCTAAAAAATGAGGGGAGGGTTACTATTGTAAGTTTGACGAAGTAAAAGTAGATATATATATATAGACCTCTCACCTACCTATATATATATATATTGTCTATATATATATATAGGTAGGTGAGAGTTGGTAATATATTGAATCTGCCACAAGCCGTATCTGTAAAAGGCGCGGTGGCGTATTCGTCGGCCCAGACTGGAATGACCTCGAGTCCTTATTGATCTGGTGACTGCTCGTCTGTGACGTCACGATCACGTGACCCCCGTTCTAACATCTTCATCTCATGCCTACAGGCTACAATTTATGTTTTAAAGCTTGTAGAAATGACTTCGCGCCGTCTTTATAACAGATTACCATTCTTAAATCACAGCGGTAAATAACAATAGGCACCTACTTCCGTGATTTAAAAAATCAAAGCTTCCGCATTTCGCCTAACTTATTACGTTGTTAATTTAGATGAAACATAGTTTCCTATCTATTAGCAAAAAATAAACGAGTAACTCACTTGGGTGCAACACCTTCTCCGTCATGCCTGCGGATCTAAAGAGCACTCCTTCGAATCCTGCAACAAAAGCAAATGAGGATTGATGTCTAAAACTGATTAAGTACTGGTTATTATTATGCAAATAAGGATGTTCATATTCACTAATTAAGTATGTAACAATAATTAAAACAATACACAAAAACGTCTATACCTCGCGGAATTTGATAGGTACGATTGTGTTAACTAAATAAAAATTTAATTTGGTTAGTATATGTCTCTGTTGTAGTAAACACGTATCGTAAGTGGCTACATAATCGATGTGTAGAAAAGATGCGTCACACTTTGTTTATACGCCATAAGCATACTGTGCTGTAAAATTCCATTTCATTTTTATACCTCAAGTATCACTTTGTAAGTTTTGTATTTTTTTTGTGAAATATTATGCTGTGGCTACGGCTAGTAAGCGAATGTAAACTCGTGGACCGGTATTATATTCATTGCGTTCCAAATAATCGTATACAACCTAATGTTTACTTTACGAATGTATAATTCGAACAAATCGGATAAAATCGTACCTCTCTGTCTAACTAATCCGCAAGCTAAGGTGTATAAAAGGATCATAAAGCAGCAGCGAATAAAATGGTTTCCTCAGGGAATAACGGAATAGCGCGGGTATGGAACACGAGCAGACTGGGGAGCGTGAGCTGAGCACACTTAACTACAAAACACGGAACACTCTCATTCACAATACTTTGAAGGTCATCCTCGTCATACACTTCTAAATCTCGAGAAAAAGATGCGATTTTATTGTCGCTCCGCCTCTATAGAATTATAAAATATTAAGAATGAGTTCTTTTACAGCACGGTCGGCGCAGTGGCTAAGCGATTGACTTACTGCGCTACGTGACGCGGGTTCGATCCACGCACCGAACAAATATTTGTATGATCTACAGATAGTTGTTTCGGATCTTGTACATGTGTGATTTATGTCTGCAAAATGTGTCCACACCACACGAGAAATCCCAGTAAAAAAATAATAAAATAATAGTTTAATTGGTATTTAAGGGCTAGATTCAGCATGTGTTTGGGGGGCGTGCTCTGAATTATGTTATGGTACATACATGTCTAGATAACTTCAAGCAGAGAAGAGTAAGGGCAAGCAGTACTATGCCCTAACACAACTCCATTCCATTGTGTCCTTCCTATTCTCTTCATTTATTATTACGAGGTCTAGGTCTATGAACTACCTCTAGTGTGATCTTACGAGGACCTGGAGCCCCCCTTCGGTGCCGAAGATGACCGCTCCAGTGGTTTTAGCCGGTAGGAGTCCGGCATACCCCTTCGCCCTTCCCCGGGGTGAAAGAAGTTCCATGTAGAATTTCCACTGGACATCAATAAAAAAAAAGGTCTATGAACTACATTGAGTCGTAGCATGAAATAGGGAGTAAAATGACGTACCTTGTTTTTACAAATTACATAACAATTGATAATGATACTATAGCGGAAAAAAACTGTTTTTGCATGACTAGAATAAAAGGTACCAAGTTTTCAACCACCTTATTGTCGTTCAATAATTGGGTAAGATAGGCAGATGTTTTATGAAAATATTACAACTACAGTATATCAATCAATAATTCTGTAAGTAGGCTTTTGAAGAAAACATTAATTTGATATCCGAATTATAAGTTCTTTATATTTATTTATTTATTTTATTTATAATCTTTTATTTTATCTCATCATCACATTACAGAGTCACATAAAATAACATCTTAAATAGAGACTGGTGTCTGAAATAGGTAAGACCTGTGTTACAGATCACCAGGCTGCCCTCTGAAGAGACTAATTGCAATAAACAATAGTAATGAGGTTCTCGACGTTTCACTATATCTTATTTCAACATTAGATAAATAAAAAGAGGCCAGAATGCATGAAACAAATATTTTAGTAATAATTTAAAATAAAAATACCCACACTGAAGATAAAAAAGAATACAATATGAATGTTGGATATATCAGTATTTACGGAATGGCAGTGAGTGCGAGTGTGTATTAATATGAAGGAGTAGTATTAATGTGAAAGTAAGGGAGTGAATTTGTGACTGTGAGTAGATGTAGATGTGTATGTTATGATAATAAAAACGTAAGATACAATAAGTTATGATTACGATAGCGGTTTTAGTAAACAATCTGTGGCAGCGTAGTCCAGGGTTTGCAGCCATGAACAGACCTTTTTTTTGCATTTTGCTTTGTATATGGTTTGCCACACCAAATATTGTTTATGTTCTGCATTATGGAAAAAATGAATACATTGCACATGGATACACTGCTCAGGCTAGTCAACATCCGATGGCTGCCCTCATCACAAAGACAGTCAAATCTTATATCACGTGTCGCCTTTAATTTGCTACAAAGAGAAAGCAGATCACATTTATTTTAAAAGAGTATCCATGGAGTTTCTTGCCCGCTCTTCTCCACGAGATCAACTATGTGGAGCTGTGCAACTTAGATTCTGACGTTTCATAAGTGCCAATATTTGGTTTATCTATATATATAAAAATGAATGTTTGTGTGCATGTCCTTTATAGAATCGTAAACTATGCATTTGATCATGTCATGATCTTCAGCAAAGTGTTGTGCATGAGCCCACAAAGGTTTCTGAGTTAGTACGACCAACCTTTGACAGATGGCGCCAGTATCATTCCAACTGGGGGTGACACCATGATCAATCATACTAAAACAATTTTTAATGGATTACATCGCATATATTATATAGATTTTTGTTTTTCCTGATGTTTTGAATACTTTGCAGCATTCATGGTTACAGGATGACTCAGGTGACAGGTGTTGTTACAGACTTTAAAAAGTTATTTTAATTTATCTACCATACAATTTCAATAAAAAAAATAGTTTTTATTATAATCGCGAAAACCTAAGACATTACTACCATGATCAATATCAAATCCTAAGGAGCAACTTCTGTCCAGCAGTAAACGCTGTTCAGCTGAAATAATGAATGAATGAATGATAGGTAAGTATTAGTTATACATAATTATTTATTTCAATTTATTGGGTATAAAAAGACACATCACCAAGCAAAAATGAATGCATTCTGTACATCTAACTAGGTAACATTCAGCAAAAATATTTGCTGATATTAAAGCAGCTGTTTTTGTGACTGTCTTATATTGTAGGGGACAGGGGGACATGGAGTATGATAATGTTTATTTGGAAGAAAGTTTTGCAATATCATTTAAACATCGTTTTTGTTAAGAACTTAAGAAAATATTGAGACCTTGGCCTTCAATATCACCATAACCCAAGAGTTGCCAGTTATAGTCTAGTACAAGAAAATCATTGCAATGATTGGTAGAATACCTATGTGACTTTTGTTTATGTTAGGGGTTTTTTTAAACTCATTTTATTTCATTATTAGTTCAAAAAATTCAAGGTGTTTAGTTTGACCTATGTACCCAAAATATTGATTGGAAGTGACACTTAATTCAATATATTAGATTACTACACATATATAAGATTACTACAGATACCTACTTGGCTATGTATGATGCAGTAGCTTTAGATGTTTAACAAAGTATAGATTTACCATACAGTCCTCCCTCTGTTCTTCAAATTATTATATTCCAAATGAACTCTCATTGCTACTTGTCACATTAGTTTATTATTTTGTCAATAAATAAATAATAAATCTAAATTTGTAATAAAAGTAAATTAAGGTATTATGTAATTAATTATTGAAAAACATTCAAACAAAATCTATAACAGAAGAATTACAATTAGTCTGAAATAAATTGATTGATCACTACACATACTACTATTTATACATCCACTGCTGAACAAAGGACTCCCTCATAGATTTTCACAACTTTGTCATCGTTATGGGGGGTATTTGCCAATACTCACCATGCTTTGCAAGCGGGTTGGTGGGCGCAGTATAGCTACTGCTTCACAGAAGGGATGCTGCTGCCCATCCCTCTGATTTAGATTCCCTTTAACGACATCCACGGGAGGAGATGGAGTGGTGCTATATTCTTAATCCGGACACCAAAGGAAAATGCAATGAAATGTACCTAATACCTAATAATCAAATTAAATGTACCTAATACTTAATAATCAAAAGAAATGTACCTAATAATTATAATAGGTAAGGTTTTCCACACCAAATATCACTATGGGATTTGATAAACCGATCCTCACTAGATGAGATTCCTTATGTAATATGGATTAAACTTCTGTAAATTTGATCTATATACATTTTTCCTTCAAAATAGAGACTATATGATGTGGAATCGTATGATGTGTATAGTATAAAGATGGAAATGTGTTTTGATTATATTCATATTGATATGGATGAAAATTAAAGATATGATTCATGCAATCATAATTTTCATCTACATGTGTTAAGGACCTGTGGTTATGAAAAGATTTCTACTTTATTGATTGAGTAAACAACATAATTATTAAAAACAACGATCGCCTAGGATGACGTTCGGATCAAATATTCAGCTTCTACGAAATCAATACGATGTGTCGGTTAGTTAAACATTATCTACCGACTGTGTTTGGTGATATTAGTACTTAAAAATGTAACCGTGAAGGTATTGAGGCAATAAACAGTGCATGTATATACCGCCAAAAGCAAAATGTGTGGAAGCATTCAATGTAATCTAATATTTACGACTTTAACGTGATGTAATTACATACCATCGGCATTAGGTGTTTCATGATAATATTATGAATGAATAAATAATAATCATTCTAACCTTAGATACGAAGCAAGTTCCAACCATGTTATAATAACTGTAATAATGTACACATAAAATTCCAGCCACTCAGTATTTATTGTGATCACTATAAAATAAGATCACGCGATACTAAAAGTTATTAATTTCAAAAGTTTCACAGCACCAAGTACGAAAATGGCGACGAATTAAAACTAAAATAATCCAAAAAATAAAATAAATAAAGTATATTCACTGATACAAAGCAAATTGTAACACTTCTGAGATATAAAACACTCATTCACAAACTGAATCCATCAAACGATGAACTAATAAATCACAAAATAATTGTTACTTTGTGGATAAAAATAAACTTTGTAGATATCTGTAGCTATGCATTTGTTGGTTTTTTCACTTTTTTCTTCAAATTCGTCGTATCCATAATGTAAACCATATTTTTTGTTTCAACCTGTAATTTTTTGGAGCAAAAGCTTTTTGTTTACGGCCTTGCTTGGCTATCGATATATGTTGCACTTCTCTAGTATAGCCAAGCAGCACTGGCCACCATTGAGCTATATCGTACTGGGGGCCTAAAAAGGCCGCTTTAGCAGAATCATAATATGAATCATATCAAATATCACCAAATGGTCCAGAAGGCCTAAAAAGACCGTTTTATTTATAAGGCATAATAATGATATCAAAACGATTCACATTAGAAATCACAAAATGGTCACTTAATGATAACTGACTATCAACGTGACCATTTTGTGATTTCTAATGTAATTCATATTATGATTCTGCTAAAGCGGCCTTTTTAGGCCCCCAGATATCTACTAAATCGGGGTGGAAATGACTAATTATACTTTTTTTCGTTTTAACCATGCAATAGCCACTTAAAGTTGAAAGAGCGATATCATGATATATATTTTTCATTGCCATCATGATTTTTATACTAAGACCAAGGAACTAAAGACGGTCAGTTAAGCATAAACATAAATTCTAATATGTATACGTCATATGAAAGAAGGAAATGTCTATCGAGCATGGGTTACAGCTTATTAATTGAAGGGCATCGTTTCGTACTATATAAATCTACTTGGAACACATATGTTATTATTGTTGTTCATGGACCGGATATAGTAAGGATATCGATTTTTTTTTTAACTATTATTCGATTAGTTTAGCCTGTTAACTCTCTTACATATTCTTATAGTTAGGAAGTGCATTTTCATTCAAAATCAAACATCCAAAAGGTAAATTTAAATTAATATCTATGTTTTTATCCACGGTATGCTATTAAAAAATATTGGGATGATACGGCGTGACAGTCCTACTTTTGTTGTTTGTACTGGCACCATATACTATACACTTAATACTGACATAGATGCGCAACTCTAAGACCACAATAATCAAACATGCGACCTTGACTACCAGATGGCGCTACGTTTTCATTTAGTACCGAAACAATCCTGCAGGTGGCGTGCCTCTCCAGAAATATTTTTAGTAAAATTTGATCATTGTATGAAAAAATCACTAGATCGATTAAATTGCGCCACAGACCATAATATAATATATTGAAAAAAGTTTTGCAATTTAAACCGACCTAATAGTTTCTCGATACTAGAATAGTTCTACAAAAAAGAAACAAGGGAAACGTTTCAATGTTTTTTATTATTCTTTTCGTATAATAATCATAAGCTTACCAAAACTAGGTCATTCTTATCACATTACGAAAATTTTACATTCAAAGTTATATTCACTTCTTTATACTGTGGATTATAAAACTCAGTGCGACATTATTCAAAAATTACAAGAAATTCAACGTAAAATGATCACACTCGTAAAATAATCTAATCCAATAGCAAACACGTAAACACCAGCTAAATTAAGTTTACAAACTTGTAATAGGTAGGTAGGTATCTTTTCTCTTTGACAATTTGTGAAGTGATGATATTTTAATAATAAACATATTATTGTTTGTCGACATTAAATGAACGAAAGCGTGTTTATTTAATATCACAAAAAAGAGATTGTAATTTAAGAACGTATTACGAAAAAAAAAACACTAAATAAATTTATTTTGGGTACTTCCGGTAAGGTACTACTGCCATCTAGTCATATTTTGAATAAAACTTAATATGAAATGTGCCGACTGTAGGCAGGAGATGGCGCTACTTTCGATGCAACTTTCCGTACTCACTATTTGTATGAGAGTTTCACCCCCCTGACTGGCACTGTTTGTGTTATAATGTTACAAACATTCTTTGGCAATATATGCCTATGCATATTAGTATATTTGTGGGAGGCTGCAAGGGCAAGTCAGCTGAATAATTCTACGGATACGTAGAATACGGATTTTGGTTTACTACTGTAAATTTGTAAATACCAGCCGCTGGTTTGGTTAAGAGCTTACAATAGATTACAGTGATTTTATTATAGTCCCACAAAGTTATAATTGTATGGAGGTATCTCACCTGGCGTTGGCTTGGCAATGGCGCAATTTAACCATTGACTTAGAGGAATGATACTAAACTTATATATATTATAGGAGCTAGGTGGACCTCTCGTCCTGTGAGTGTAGTATAAGTACAAAAAGTCTCATTGTAGGGCTGTGTAATGAGACAACTGGTACTCAAAATTATATCTAAAGGAATGGCATATTCCTGTACACCAAAAAAGTTATTTGATCACTCATGTGCCTCTTTGCACTCGGTAAGCCTGACAATTATGGTAAAATTTGCAAAATACGATTTTAGCGCCAGCATATGCTATAATATAAATGCTATAGTATAATGAACGCTGAGAGACATTAGTAGTCTTGTTTGATGTATGTTACCACAAATAGAGAGTAGTTGTTTTTAATATCTCTTTGGATATGGAAAACCCGGTACGGTACATTAGGATGACCATAAATGTTTAAGAAAATATAAATATAATATCATAATCAAATTCTTAATTGTCCTTGGAATAATAGTAATTTTGTTTGTTTGTTCCTGGTATTTTTGGATGGCTCTGATAGTTTGTTACGTTTACAATTAATTCGATTGTTATATAAACGATAACATTGAGAAATGTAAATGATTATTATGTAAACAATTGTCCGTACTATGCGCAACCAATTTTTCAAAAATGACTTTGACCGCAGTAATCACAAAGTTTTATAGTCATTATTAGTAGGTTCTTTGGTTTGGCAACATTGCCACATATTGTTTTCTTTGCAATCGACAGAAGGTGACACACAAAGACTACAATATGGTGACACACTTGTTTTCACAAACTGCGGTTGTTAGACACTTTCTGAAAAAGAAAATAATGTTAAGTTCAACACCCGGTGCAAACATAACTATTTATAAAAAAACACAAAAAATATCAAGAGATAATGGTGTGGCCGTATGCCCATCACTGTTAAAGGTTTTCTTTCGCTTTCCAGGGCCGGTAGGCGCAGCGGTACTCTCCTGGCTCAAATCTCCGTGGTTGGCAGTGGGCGTGGTGATTAACTATTACAAATTATATATGTATTTGCCTAGATTATACAAGTATTTAGTCCACATAATTCAGTAAATCTTATAATTTCAGCCGAATAAAATCCACTGCAGGACACAGGCCTCACCTAAAGATCTCCACAACGACCAATCTGGGTGTGTTGTGTGCTCGTTGGGGAGTTTTGCCATAATCGTCACGCTTGGCAGGCGGGTTGACAATTGCAGTTGAGTTGTTAATGTACTCGAAGGACGCCGCTGCCCATCCTCCGGCTAATTCCATAGTCACCTTTTACACCTTTTATAACAACTGCGGGATGGGCTGGTGCTATTCGTAGCCAGCATCACACGGCCAATTAATACTTATGTTTGAGCGGAAAGTCTTAGACAGAATTAAAATCTAGGGTTATTTAATCACGAGTTAAGTTATAAGTACTAGCAACGATATAGTTTAGATATCAAAGTCATGTTAACGTAACTTTAAATAGAAAAATAAATGTTGTTATGCGTAAAACTATTTCTAGCTGTGAAACTAAAGTATTTTATAATGTGTGACCTATAGCAGATATATACGACGTTAGTCGGAAAGGAAATACTAAGCCGAAAGGGAATATTATGGGTGGTACGGGGCAGCTTTTGTTGTACGACTTTCCTCGAAAAGTTACACAGTTATAGCTGATCAAATTGCCATTTGGTGCCGGCTCAGAATGCCACCACCCCATCTCCTCCCATGGGTGTCATAAAACTTGACTATGGGATTAGCCGGAGGATGGGCAGCAGCGTCCTTCGAGTACATTAACAACTCAACTGCGATTGCCAACCCGTCTGCCTAGCTTGGCGAATATGGCAAATCCCCGAATGAGCACACACCCCACCTGGTCCGGTCGTTGCGGAGATATTTAGGATGAGGCCTGTTTCCAGCAGTGGATTTGATTCGGTTGAAATGTTAAGATTTACTGACTTATGTGGATTTTATACTCGTATAGCCGAGGCAAATAAGTATATAATTATTTTCTTTTTCAGAATGTTCCTACGCAGTTTGTGAAAACAAGTGTATCACCTATTGATCGCAAAGGAATTAATCTGCATAGTAAAACATTGCCAAACCAAAGAACCTACTAAAAAATACTATTAAAGTTTTCAATAACTGCGGCCAAAAATACATTTTTGAAAGATTGGTTGGTCATAGTACGGAAAATTGTTTACATAATAATTATATACATTTATCAATTAAAGCTATTGTTATCGTTTATTTAAATATACGAATTCATTATGAACGTAAAAAACGATCACAGCCTTCCAAAAATATCAGGCACAAATATACAAAATTAGAGTAGAATATAACTTTATCATACACCAAAATAGTTAGCGTGGCACAATGGGCGGCCATATAGCTAAAAGCGACCTTTTACAGACAACCATTGGATTATTTTTATTCCAAGGTTTGTACCTTTATATAATCGTGAACGAGTGCTGTCTGTTGGGACTGGTCAGCTTAATACAGCCATGGCAATTTAATCATAAGCTCATAAAATATCAAAATCTGGCTTGTTTAGTGTTAGACTTAAGGTGATTTAGACCCTTTCTCCTAGATTGTCCTCACGTAACCTTAATTTCAAGAGCAATGTATTCAAATATTGTAACAAAACTATTTTTATTTAATCAGAGTAACCATGGAGTTTCTTGCCCATTCTTCTCCATAGGAAATCTACATCTTGGAACGCGGCAACTAGAGTCTGACTATTCATGAGTGCCTGTAATTGGTTTTATATGAGTAAAAATATTTTCATCTTTTTATATTTTAATTGATTATGTTACTTTTAAATTTTATTCATATTTTCTTAAACATTTATGATCAACCTAATGTATGGTCCCAGCTTTTCCTTATTCAAGCATACATTATAAAAAGAGATTAAAAACAAATACTCTCTTTGTGTGGTACATCATATAATGATGACTATCAACGTCTATAAGCGTTCATTATATGCTATGCTGGCGCTAAAATGGTATTGTGCGAATTTTAATATAACTATACAATCCTCACAACCTCGGCAATCACATGAGTGATAAAATAACTTTTTTGGCGTATAGGAGTATGCTCTTCTTTAATATAATTGACTTGTATCATCAGTGCCATCGTTCCAGCAATCCAACCAATCGGCACCACCATCATTATCCTACCATGCAGCGCCACTATATCTAAGAAACAAAGAGCGTACCCTCAACACTAAATACAATTCTCGAATATTCACGACGGGTAAAGCACAGCAGCGCTCTCGTCGATCTGTTATACACGCGACTGGTGATGCAGACGCCGATCTAAAAACGGTGGATCCGATCAAATATATTCATGCCTGGAATTTTCATCCTGACGTCTCTGAAGAAAGCATTAAGTCTTATCTAACTAAAAAGCATCCGAGCATCGAGACCTTCACCATTAAGCAGCCTAATCCTGAGCATTCTCGTCACAACTGTTTCATACTGGGAGTCCCGGCGCACCTCTTTAATTTTTACCTGGTTTGCATACTGAAGAACGAATCAGAAATCTAGTGATACATTTTTTCGTGATGAAAACTAAGAAATTGGATATGATTTTCTACCAAAATGTCCGTGGGTGGGTCGAGGCGCTCAGACATAAAAACTATATTATACACATTCCCTAGCAATTTGCTAGCCCTAACGGAGACTCGTCTTGATGACAGCGTGTTCGACTCTGAATTATTTCCACAAGAATACACTGTGCTGCGATGTGACCGTGTCGGACGCGTTGGCGGAGGATGCGTTTCGCTTGCTGTGTTGTTTAATTAGCTCCTAGTGTACCTGATAATAGATATTATGCAATTTTAACTGCTTAAAAAGAATTATAAATCACCAATAGTCATATTAGGTGATTTGAACTTGTGTTCTGCTAGTGTAACCATACGTCATGACTTTGAATATTTTTTATCAGAATGCAATTTATTTCAGAAAAATACAGTATTAAATGATCTCGGAAGAATGTTAGACTTAATATTAGTTAACTCTTCTGTGGCAGGAGTCTCTGTTTCAACTTGCACTGGGATTGTGTCAAATGAAATTCATCATAAGTCTTTGGATATCACTTTTTCTTTTAACACACCATACACAAATATATCTCTGACCAAAAATAATAGCTATTACGTGAATGAATCTGGTCCAACATCAAAACGAAACTTCTGGAGGGCGGATTTTCTGCTGTTATACTCTGAACTAGGAAACATAGACTGGGGACCAGTGTATTCATGTGATAATGTTAATGATGCAGTTTGCCTATTTTATGCGTTGTTACACTGTTAAGCTAAATAAGATTAAAAATAACTATCACAGGCTCTATAAGCATACTAATAATGATCAGCTATATTGTGCATTTTTTACTTATTACAGACGAGCGGTAAAAAAGAGTACTGAAAAAGATTTCTCTACTTTCACTAACCGTATCCAATAAAATGTTAAGCGTGACCCCAAAATGTTCTGGTCATTTGTTTGGAGTAACAGAGTAAATAATGAGCAGGGTACCTTTGGTGACATGACGCAGATAGCGGTTGAATTTTCGAAGTATTTCAGTAGTGTGTTCCTATCTAATATACCGAGTTTGGATGTAGAACGTGCATGTGCTGCTGCAAATATGTATTCCAATAATGTGTCTCATCACATAAATATAGATTACATCCACAAACAAGACGTTCGCAAGGCTATAACCCGACTAGCACCAAAACCCACTCAAGGTCCTGGCTGTATACCTCAGTACATAGTTAGGGATTGCTATGAAATCTTTACTAACCCACTACAATTTATATTTAACCTCTCTATTAAGACGAACATATACCCTGAAGCATGGAAGACCTCCAAAGTACTTCCAGTTCATAAGAATGGTCCTAAAAGTGATATTAAGAACTATAGACCGATAGCTGTTCTATCCATATTCGGCAAAGACTTCGAGTCTATTCTATATAAAAAAATATACAATGCAATGCATGGATGGTTTGCAGAGGAACAACATGGATTCTTACCAACTCGCTCAACGACATCAAATATTCTAAACATTGTTGCTTCCTTCTTTGCAAAAAAATTAAATGATAAAATACAAATGGATGTTGCAACATATTTTGATTTCCAGAGGGCCTTCGACAGGGTAAATGTTGATGTTCTTTTGGATAAAATGGCAGCTGCAGGTTTTTCTGGAACATTACTGAAATACTTCACTAATTATACTTGACCGTAAACAGTATGTTGTGTACAAGACGGCTAAATTGAAACTCTACCACGTTACCTCAGGTATAGGACAAGGTAGTAGCCTTGGGCCACTACTATTTCTGATACTAATTAATGACCTCCCAACACACGTAAAATACTCCACAGTGCTAATGTTTGCTGATGATGTTAAGCTCGCCCTTCCAATACATAGATCAAATGATGCAGCTAAGCTGCAATTTGACATCGACAATGTTTGCACTTGAAGCACTAAAAATAGCCTCAGTCTAAATATTAGTAAGTGCAAGATCATGTCATATTCGAAAGCAGCACAACCCATCCATAACGCGTACACTCTAAACAATGAGACCCTAAAACGTGTTTCAACCATACGCGATCTGGAAACCCATTTTGATTCGCATCTCACCTTCAACCAAAACATTATTCAGATATATAGCACATCTCGCAGAAACCTAGGGTTCGTCATGCGTCAGACGAAAATGTTTAATAGCCGCCAAGCCATAAGCATACTCTACAACTCATACGTTCGCAGTTTAGAAACTAATAGTATAATCTGGAATCCCCATGAAAAAAAATATATACTACTCGTTGAAAAAGTACGTAAATCCTTTGTTCGCTATCTCTCTGAAGATATATTGGTATTACCCGTACATGTACCCTACCGCATTTGTATTAGGAATGGTAACATACCAAAGCTTAGAAGTGAGAAGAAATCTAACCCTTATCAAATATTTTTTTCGCTTGATTCGTGGTTTCTATCCAATTCAGTACTACTGCCATTTATATCCCTTAACATTCCACCGCCAATTAGGCATACATTTCGTCCACGTCAACGTCCACTATTTGCAATACCTAAAACAAGTACCGTTACCCTTACTGCTAGTCCGATAAACATAACTCTAAACCACACCAATAATATATTATTATATGACGAATCCCTGGATGTGTTTACGAGTTCGGAACCGAGAATCTTGGCTACCGCATGTCTTTCTCTGGAGACATTTTTTTTTTTAATAGTTACTTTTGCTGTGTAAATGGCTATTATTATTATCTACATGTCTCTCTATTACACGAGTTTATATCCCCTGTAAGGGGGAACCCGGTCTTTTGATAGGCTTACGCGGGGACATGGGTCCAACACGCAGAGGCCCTTTAGAGAATTTTAATCTAAAATGTAATGGGACACTAACCGGGAACTCTCCATGACTACACTATAAAATGCAGTCTCGGATTGTCCCCGGAGGTGTAAAACTATTGTATAAGATGGAAACTACAATTATAACGTCTATTGTAATGGGCGCTAAATGGATTATACACTTCTAAAAACGGAAACAACGGCGTCTGCCTTTCAACCTTTAAAGTGTGTGAGCGGCTAGGGGTGTAGAGAGGTGCGGCACCGGTTTCATAATCGCGCGTCTCGAAGACTAGGAGCGGGTTTCCCCGTTATTACGCCATTAGACACTTCCACCCCCGAGCATATAGCTCTGGCGGCCCCTCTCTGATCGGCCAACTAAGGCAAGCCAGAGTTGAAAATCCTACGGGCACTCATGGGGTACCACTCCAACCAACCAATAAAGGCAAGCCGGAGACGAGGCCCTGGCCGTCTCTCTGGAGCATTCGGGTACGCAGTGTCACCACTCACATTCAGCTCACCACAAACTGCCCTGCGTTGTGTAAGCTACTTAATATACTTTTTTTTTCTTTCTTATGATTTACTTTTTGCACCGGTCACAATCCATGACTTCATTTTATACCGCAGCTGTGGAGAGTCCCCGGTCGGTGTCCCATTACTGTTTAGATTAAAATTCTCTAAAGGGCCTCTGCGTGTTGGACCCATCTCCCCACGTAAGCCTATCAAAAGACCGGGTTCCCCACTACAGGGGATATAAACCCGTGAAAAGAAAGAGACATATTTAGTATCAATATTTATATATATTAAATGAAATAATAAATCTTTCATATCAAACGACATTTGACACATATATGACTTTAACGCAGACGTTGCACAGGGTAGGTGCACAGAAAAACGTAACGCATTTTGGTTAACGCTCGACAAAATCTGACTCCTCATAAATTTTTATTCCGGGGGCCTTATATATAAATCGATGGCTACGGAGTAAACTTAAAAAAATCGATATCCTATCTGATATATGAACAACACTAATAATATACATATTCGAAGTAGATTTGTATAGTATGATACGGTGCCATTCGATTTTTTGCTGTAACCAATGCTCTATAGGCATCTCTTTCTTTCATATGTAGTAGATTTTTTGTTTATGCTCAATACTATCCGTCTGTAGATACTAGGTCTTAGAGTGAGATTCAGAAACTAGTCTGAGCGTGAACTTACGATTCCATCTGTCAAAATGCACTACTTACGCCCATAATTGTATTCACAGACGATTGGAACACGACTTGAGCTTAGCGTAAACTAAGCTAAGCCAACAACAGGCTGTCCTGTTCAAGACAGGACCTATCGATTATGGATATATGAGAAAGTTGTTTACTTTGATTGTCATAATTCTAAATAGCTTTGTATTATGGAGTCTACATTATTCCAATATGTTCTACTATTTAACAAATTAACATCCTTACTTGCAATAATACAGCATGTAAGAATAATTATGTATAGAATAATAAACTTATCTGATTATTATATGACCTTGTTATTTCAGTCCACATCCCCAAATTTATATTTGTTCAAGTGTTTGGATCTATGTAGGTAGGTAATTCTATACCTTTATTTTTATATTTCACTATTATGGCAACATTTACAGAGAAGATAATTAACATCAAAATTATCTTAATACTAAGTAATAAAACAGTAGTCCCAGGTCATCATACCGAATAATGTATTAAAGGTTATTTCAATTTTGAATCTACGTTGTTGGCAGTTAGGTCCGATATTGATAATCAAAAAAAGTAGTCTTGTGGCCTACAAGACTACTTTTTCCTGATGACATAAATTTGGGTATTTTCTAATTCCTTTTTACTATTGCTTCACAATTTAAAACTTTCTCCCAATGAGTTAAGGAATTAATTTCTATGGAAATTTCACAGCACGATTTGATTATTACGATTTCGTATTAGTGAATCAATAATGTTCTCGATTCTTGTTATGTGTTATAAATAGTTATAATTTGTTATGACTTTAATAGAAATACGGTATTAATATACCAAAAAGACTTACAATGACATGTAACTTCATCGTTTTGTAGATTAAAGGTGTTAGGGTGAGATTCAGAAACGATTCTAAGCGTGAACTTACGCTTCCATCTGTCAGAATGCACTACTTTACGTCCCTAATTTTGACAGATGGAAGCGTAAGTTCACGCTTAGACTCGTTTCTGAATCTCACCCTTAGAATTCTTCTTGCCTATGGTAACTGCACAGGTCGTCATTTTTCACGGAGCACCTTACACTAAACTAACTACTCTAACTTTGGTAAAAATCGATTACATATTAGATTTTATAAATTTTATAATACCATTTGATCTTGCCTTGGCAGAGAGGAATTGTCGTGCGTGCCGAGTCTTTTGATTTAATTATCTAAGCTGTCATCATAACCATTTTGATATTTTTAACGATGTCGATACTCAAACGCTACAACTCTAAAATGCGTAACGAGGGACTTTCCGAGAAATATATATTTGAGTAGCACGGGTGTTTGCAATTTAAAGTTTATTGCATTATGAAGTCTTTTGACTGTAGGATAAATTCGTCTTTTGACTGTAGGATAAATTCTTTTCAATTTATTCTACGTTATAATATTGATATACAAATTAAAACTAATTATCTATACACTATTTATGATTAAAAAAAGAAAAAAATACATATATCTAAAAGTAGAACATGTACTTAGGCGTCAAAGTACTCCTCCTCATCGCTGTCAGCTGGTAATGTTCCTAGAAGACTGGCAGCATTGCCACGTTGAATGGCAATGTTTATTCTCTGGCCAAAGAAAAGGCCAGCCCTCTGATCACGGGAAGTGTCGACCAATCGTCTTGCTATATCTGTGAAAAGAAAACGTGCACTCGGACCCCATGGCCCAAGCGTTTCGACTCCAAATGGCTCAAAACAATAATTACCAATGAGGTTACTGTATTTGCACCGTTTGAGGGCTTCTGCTGCAGAAGCGGCAGCACCAGCACAGCATGCCGTGCTTGGAAGATGGGATGGAGCAAGGGTGTCGTCACAAGTTGCATCCCACACCAGAGGCCTACCCATCTTCCAAGGCAGTAACGACATACCGTCCAGTCTTTTGCCATCGTTACGTGCCAAGCCATTTAGTTCCAAAACAGCTTGCACGCCAGCGGTGGCAAGAGCACGACGAATCATGTCGTTAATATTGGCATGCCGTGCTATGCGATCTGCACTTTTACTGCAAGATAAGCCATGGTGTTCGAGGCGGTCGACAGCATCACCACAGTGACACCGATGAGGCGCAACACAGGGAGGCAACACAACACAACACATTAACCGCTCTAGTACTGTCATTTTTCTTGACGCACATCCGTCACGCCTTTTGACACGGGCGTAATATGAGACGGCTCAGAAAAAAATGTCTAGTCGTCTGACGCACTTTGATTATTTTAAATGCTGCCTGCTATATTTTTACATAACGTTGTTGTCAATGACGAAATTATTTATCTGCCCGAGTGTTCAAACATCAAAAATCAAATGTAAATTATGAAATTTTTTATCAAAATAAAGTCTAAAATTGCTTGCAGTCTGAAGTTTGATGGATTCATACCAGCAAGGCTTGACGGTATGCGTCACATAATGGTCGGAAATCATACCAAAGGTCACTGAGCGGTTAATATATAATCCTACATAAACTGTAGGATTAAATAATAATGTCAATTTGAAAATGAAAAATAAGAATATCTTGCCGGTGGTACAAAACACCTTCTTTTGAAATACTTTTGCTTCTAGTATCGTTTTTGCACCCTAATATAGCACAATATTTTGCCTAACTCCGCATCTATGACACGCGTGGCTCGGCCATTTTGCAGTTCCACTTGTTTCCTTTATGACATCTGTCAAACTATCGATTGTCAGCGATAGTACACCACTATCGAATTATCGATAGTATCCGACCACTACTTTGGGTCAAGTCAAAAGAAAACGATGAAATGTCATGCGTGTCATGTCAAAAAAATATAAGGGGAGCAAAAAGAGTCAATACGTAATGTAAAATTCAAGGAATATATCAAAACTTAGTGATAAGCTACATCTGAGTTGAAATGTAAGAGTAGAATTATCATGTCTGTCATAAATGAACCAGTGCTCAACATCATTGTGGTGGGTTTCCATCATAAGAAAGGATGTCAGGTAAGTAGGCGTCATTGTTTTCATTTAATCAATAAAATATTTCTGAAAATAATTGTTGACGTTCGTATGTTACTTGACGATAATAATAGTTAAAATTTTACGACACTGCCTGTATACTCATATAGATAAATGTGTCGCAAAGACTAGACGATAATATAATGTAATAATGAAGTAACAAGGCTCTTCTTAAATTTATAATATGCTTTGTGTATATGCCGTGCGCCTTTACCTATACTTCAATAAATAAATATAGGTGTCATGTTCTAATACCCTATAAAATTGGATGTTAAAACCATACTGATGAATCTTATCTCATTGTAGGTGGAACACTGCTATCCGGAACTGGTACCTGGCCACCCCTCTGAGCTACCAGCTGCCTGGCGACATTTGCCGGCTCTGGCTCTACCAGATGGCTCTCACAACTACCTGTCTGATACAATATTCTTTAATTTGCCTGGAATTACTGAACCAGCTCACACTGTGTATGGTGTATCATGTTTCAGACAAATTCCTGTAGAGGTATGAATATTTTGTATCTAGCATGCAAGGAAAAAATCTATGTTAGTCTCTGCCATAATTCAATATAAATGAAAAAGGTAATACATTAGGAACCAAAATATTAGTTATCTATTTAAGTTCACCATTCTTTACAAAATGTTAATGATTTTGTTAGCATAAGTAAAAAAAGATCCTTATCCTCTGGTGGCAAGTAAACTAGAGTTCTGTTGTTGTGGCCTCTGATAAAACAACATATTTTTTTAACTTGTTGCATACAAAACTCACATGTGTAGAAAAACATGATCGTGTCATTCTTGCACTGGTGCCATATATTGTTATAGTGCATAAAACATTTTTTGTTGTTTACAAATTCATTTTATATGTTAAAATCAGATTGTAGAATTGGGAATTTAATGCACCCTGGTAGTTTGTTTAACAGTAGCAGTTAGTTAAATCCTGACATCCTGACACCAGGCACTCTGCTTTTGTATGAGATGGGTGCATATTTTGGTGCATCTTGGTTTTTTTTGCATTATTTAATATTGAACTGATTAATTTATTCAATGTTATTGAGATGAAATACTTTATTACAAACCTGCAAAGACACCTTAACGAAGGTACAAAGGGTAGCCTGCATTGGTATTACTGGAGCTTTTAAAAACCATGCCTATAATGGCACTCAAGTGGATTTTGAACATTAAACCACTTCATATTGACATACAAACAGAGGCAAGAAAATGTCACTACACGTGTCGCGCCTGCCTTTGCAAGTCGCAAAGGCAGGCGCATGGAATCGATACAAACCCTGCACAAAACACACATCAATGGATCCTGTGAAAGAACTGGATGACTTAATGGACATGACATGCAATGCTCACAATCCAGTCTATATCTTCAATAGGAGATATAGTGTACATATACCCACAAAGGAAGAGTGGCAGAGAGGACTCAAGCCCATAAATGATACGGCTCATCTCATTTGGTATACTGATAGGTCTAAAATGAAGTAAGGTACGGGAGCAGAAATATGGTCCAATGACTGCAATATTATCCATCCATGGTGCACTATACATCGGTTTTCCAGTCGGAGTAGTGCATAGGCAATAATTGCCAGCATAAAAGAAATACTAAGGAGGAACATGAAGGACAAAAAACCGTATACATACTCAGTGACAGTCAAGCAGCTTTGAAGGCATTGATCTCCTTTAAAGTAAATTCGAAACTAGACAAAGAAGGTATTATACTATTAAACAAACTAGGAAAACACAATAGCTTAAAGCTTATCTGGGTACCTGGACATGAAGGTATAGAAGGTAACGAGAAGGCAGACCAACTAGCAAGGGCAGGCTGGAATAAGCAGTTCATTGGCCCTGAGCCATTTGTAGGAATACCTCATGGTACCTACCAACAGGCATTACATGCATTTGCTGGTAAAGAACATGTCAGACAATGGAGGCAAGCAAGAGGCCTAAACCATTCTAAGACTTTCTGCAGCACAAGACTAGATGGGTTTAGGAGACTATTAAGTCTAACCAAAACCCATTTAAGGCATAGGCGCAATGACAGGACACTTCGGCACCAAGGAGCACCTCCATAGGATGAAGCTTAGCACAACAGATACATGCAGATTCTGTATGGTCAATCAAGAGTCAATGCAGCACATTTTGTGCAGCTGTGACGCTCTGGGAAGGCGTAGGGCAAAACATCTAGGAATAGCTTATTCATTGCCTGATGATTTTGCGCGGCTCTAGGCAGGTGTGATTACGAAGTTCCTACAGGGACTTCTTGATTTGCCAGCGGAGGAGTAGTGCAGGGCTTTGGGCAGCACAATGGACCTAATACGGTCGAAATGCGTATGGCTGATGCTGAGCCCGTCAGAGCCACACAATAGAATAGGATAGAATTTTCATACTAATTAGTCAATTCTTGAGTATATTTATATTTGCGTCGGACAATGGACTCTGCAGTCTATGCTCGAGTCAAACTTACCAATGTTGAAAGGACTTATTTGCTACTCCCCTATTAATTGCATACTAAAGCCTTTTTAAATTATTGCCTAGAAACGATGTTTTATTTTAAAAACGCATTAATTACGCATACACATGCGCATATTGTTATTTTTCTACTCTATAATTATTTTGAGGTCATATACAATTGACTAGGTGAAGGTAAGTGGATGACTTGTGTATCATGTGTGTAGGTACTTGAACTTGCCAAATCGTTCTCTATTGAATGCGATTTCTTGTTTGTTCTATACGGTTTCCTATACTAAGATTTGTCCAGTTTTGTAGGTACACTTTTCATACTTAAATCTCATATGCACAAACACCCAGACCCGAAACAAATATCTGTAGCGTATATTTTAGATTTTTGTTTTGTCCTGACGTTTCGAATACTTTGCTGCATTCGTGGTCGCAGGATGACTAAGGTGACAGGCGTCGTTACAGATTTTAAAAAGTTATTTTATTTACCATACAATTTTAATCAGAAATTAGTTTCGATGCACGCAGTAATCACTCACAGTGTCTTGATGTTTCTTAGTGCGGTATGTTGTTTGGGACCTTATTATTTTAATGACTGGATTCCAAACAGGCGGTACCTGCCAACCATCTTCTCTATTAAAATTAGGATGTTTATTAAATTTCAATAGCCTCACGAAACATTCTAGTTACATATCGGTTCTCTTTCGCGAGGACTTGAGGTTGATCAAAACGATAGAAATTGGTTGGGTTTGTCTAAGGCATGTTCACACACTGCATACTTTGTGGAGCGTCTGTGCTTGATGTCAGCTGTTCTTTTATACGGATGGCTATACTACGCTTTGTTTGCCCTATGTATGACAAACCACAATCACAGTAAATCTTGTAGACTCCTGCATCTTGTAAAGGTCTGCGACATGTCACCGGTTTGAGAAGTAGGCTGATCTTCTTATGCGGCTTGAAGTAGGTTTTAATAGAAGCACGCTTTAAGATATGACCAATTCTGTCCGTGAGTCCCTTAATAAATGGTAAAATAGCGAGTCGTCGATCAATCGTGGTGGGTTTCGGGCAGCTTCTGCGACGGGGATATGGAAGTCAAAGTCAAATTGTTTTTATTCATGTAAACCATTTGCTGGCACTTACGAATAGTCAGAATTTAAATAGTTGCACGGTTCCAAGACGTTGATCCTGTGGAGAAGAACCGGCAAGAAACTCCATGGACATACTCTTTTGAAATAATATTTGAAAGTATTACAGTCTTCAATATAATCATAAAAACTATGTGAGGATAATGCATGCCAATGTGTGGGATAAATACACACATTTTTATGCACAATGATAATCAAATGCGTTACAATGGAGCTTTCAAATTTTTATTTTGAAGAACTTGCTGCACATGGTTAAGCTGTGCCAGATTGTCGGCGTCGCAGATGCCGTGTGCTCTCTGTAACAAAGATTTGGCCATGGTAGCTAACTGACAAGGATGGTGGCGAGATTCACCGTTAAGGTACCTGTCTGTGTGGGTAGGCTTTCTATGCACAGTATGACTAACAAAATGATCTGGATTATGGATGAGAAGTATCTCAAGACAAAACTGTAGTGACTCCAAATATATGAAAAATAATCGCATATTAACTCAACCAAACTGTTGCAAATCAACATAAAATGTTTTGTATGTGAAACGAACGTACGTTTTCTTTGTGGTCTTAGATAAACTGAAAAAGCAATTGTTTTAGGGGTACTTACAGGGTTCCCCAAAACTAAATGTCAAGCAAGCGGGTATTCGGTGTGAGTGGCAGGGTTATACCAGTTATTAAGGTAAATAAGATAGATATTAGTTAAATAAGAAAAAGTCCATGTAACTTAGTTAAGGAATAAAAAGGAATAGGTATAAGGAAACCATCTTTAGGTATTGTGATCATAAAGTGTTTTTAAATAATGTAATACTAAATAACACACACACATACACACACACACAGTAGCAAATCAAACAATGCATGACGTTAGTTTAGTAAAATTATGAAGTTCAATTGAGTCCAGTTTAAAAAATGTGTCAGCGAAATTTTACAATGGTAGTAATGTCTTAGGTTTTCGCGAGTATTAATTACACATTATAATAAAACACTTTTAAACGGATTCTATCGCGTATATTTTAGATTTTTGTTTTTTGAAGTTTCGAACACTTTGCAGGGTTCGTGGTCGCAGTTCAACACTTGACACTTTTAATTCCAGAAAAAATATTGCAATTTTTTCTGCCAATGGACTTCATTTCATACAAATTCAATTTCAGATTGTGTGTCAGTGAGTGGTAAAACTTAATCAACATGGAACGAAACTAATTATTATAATACTTTTATGGTAATTAAATATTACAATATTTTAGATTTTTTGTCGATTTTAAATACACTTTTTTTTATTTAGCCCCAGTGTGTTCAAATAATTCCATACTAGAAACGCGCTGGAAAATCATCTTGTTGAAACCACATTTCACTGTATAGTTCTGTGGTCTTCTAACAAAGTCTGCAAATCGTTTTGGAGATAATACAAGTAGTTGTCGTCGTTTAAAGGTTCAGGGAACTCAAATGGTCCAATTATTTATTCGTTTAAAATGCGCTCCACACGGGGAACTCGTGAACATAAACATGGCGTGACACGCGTAATTTTTGTAGCGAAATTTTGTAGTTGTTGTCAGTTTTTGTACTGTCACGCTTCGATGTCACATGTCACGAGCCGATCCATCGGAAGGCGGTTTCTTCAAAGGATTTTCGGTCCTTTTCCGGGTGACAGCATCTTCCCACACTACTGTCACTTGCCACGCGTGACAGACACGCCATAATTTTTTGTCACAGCACTAGTGACTAGTCACGAAATGGCTCGGTAGGAGGGTCGGGGCGCTCACGCTGCGCCGCCCATAACCGCCGCCCGCACCTTGCCGACGACGGGTTAGGTCGAACTAACAGTGTGTTGCATGTATCCGTTGCAACAAGTGCATACATTTACAATAATTGTTGCATTGTTTAATTATGCAGTTCTCCCTAAGAAGTGCCGTGAATGCGCGGTCGTGGCTTCACGCTGTAAACCCCAGGTTTGAGTCTGTAGAGCAGGCGTGGTGTATGCTCACACTAAATGGAAATAGAAAAGGTCTTCATTTAACGTAACAAATACCGTGACACTGTCACGATACTCGGTGCGTTGATATGTCACAAGTATGGACGCACCCTTATATGGGGCCTCAGTCTGTGACTTTTCGTCAGTCCATACAATTTAGTATAAAAATTGCGCATCTTCACGATTTCTTGCAAAACATTGGTCTGCTAAAATCGATTCTGGGAGAGTAGTCACGAGGTAGTAAACTTTGGACACGTTGCACAAGATACGGGTGTTATGCGTATCGTTTTACGGGCATTACATTGCCCAATGACCTTGATGATTTGGTTTCTGTACTAGTATTTGTTACTTTACCGCCAACTACCGACAAACGACCATACTACAACAAAATAATCTAAAGATAAGGCAAAAATACAGATGTGTCGCAGTATTGTCATTGTTTTTGCCTATTTTATGCGCTCTGACACCCAATACATTTTTTAATAATACAACAGTTACGATGATAAGTTTCACCAGTTATCTTAACTAGCATTAAGTGTTACTATATTATACATTCTGACGGTCTGATGATGATCAGGTGAATGCTTGCCTAATCTCAGTAACGTAACTGGTTAGGGTAACCTAGCTTTCTACATTTATCTTATTTAGCATGTGTGCTGCTACGTGATTAATTCTGAAGGTCTGATAATGACCAGGAAAATGCTTCCGGATCTCATGATGGTTTTAAGTAATGCTGTCAAACAAAATTTGAAAGTAAACTAAAAGCCTAAATAAACAGTTTTGAAATAATGTAAGAACTAATGCAATCGTTTGTCGTTCGTACAAGCCTAAGCATAATATTGTGCAGCTCAGCCACGCTTCACTTTACATTTATTTTATCTTTTTAGGCATTGTCAGACATACTCTATGATAAGCTCAAAACACAAAACTAGATAACAAACTACATTAAATATATTTACGAATTTCTATTTCTATTTTACGTAATTGTTATAATTGTACTATTTACAATAGGGCTTAATTCATAAATCATTAAAAGTTGTTAAAGTGTGGATTGCTTTTGTAAAAAAAAAACGCACGTACAGTTCACCCGTGATAAGAGTCGTCAATACACTGATCGTGATCAATATACTCTGTGACACTGATGTATTGCGTTCCGAGCATGCGCTACAGGCGTTGCGGCGGGGTGCATGTGACATTTCAGGGTTTTCTTTATTATTCAATAAATATTTTAAAAAAGAAAATAAAAATACAAATTGTTACAGACGTTATTCCGCTTTTTTTTGGTGTAATATTCATTATTGAGTCTTTAAAATGCGACGGGCAATATTTTTCGGTATATTAGTAGTTTTTTAATCGCACGTACTTATGTCCTGAGGTCACTTTGGGTTACATTCAAAATTACGTCATCGTCATGTCCTCGACGTTTCCCACCGGCCGGACAAGCACTAGGCAATCCTTGCGAGTATAACATGTGAACATTGATGAACACATGATTATCTGGGGAATGACGTTCCCATTTGAAGTCTTGCGATACAATCGGGCTGCGGCAGAGGCATTACAATGGTATTAACCGTAGATAAGAAGCATGTTCACGTATTCTTCCGCTGTGTATACATACGATATGTCGCGAAACGTGTTACTATTGCTAAATACTTAGTAACACAGCTTGCAAACATACATAAGTTAAGGGAATCCAAGCCAAAGTGGTACGAAAGTTACACGTTTACGAGAAGATACGCAGTAAAGGAAGGGTGTAGCATTCCGGCTGATTGATATCGTCGAAACTAGGCGAAAGTCGAATGTCAATCTGTCCCTCGTAGTTCACGGTGGATAGTGTCACTATCTATCGCACTCTATCACACCTGTCCATCTCACTCACATAAACACCTGTCCATCTCACTCACATAATAGTGAAGCCGATATTTGAGCACAGAAAAGCATTATTTATCAATTTTAATCTTAGTACGAGTCTTTTTATAACACGTCCCATTTGCAAAACTTTGTGGCAGATCTAAAAGTAAAATCTTGACTAAATGGACCATATTGTGAAATAACTTGCCCAGCGTAGGTGTAATACTTTTTTTTAAAAGATGGAGCAAATTCACCAGTTTTTTTAAAAACTTTTTACTGAAGTAACAACCTGCATTGTTTGATTTGTTGCAATTTATAGCACGGTTAGGTTAACGCTATAAAAATAAACACTGCAAAATTGGGAAATTTGTGAAGATGACCTAAAGATTCGGTCCTGAGTTTCGATTTATAACAATATCTAGAAGAAAAAGAAAACCCATTGTGTTTCTTTTTTATGTACAGCAAGTGGTACAGAAGACGGAGGACATGACTCGTAGCTCTGTTCAAAAGAGTGTATGTGTTGTGTGCCGGGTTCCACTCTTTGGTCGTCTGGCTGTCAAGTTGGAGTTGGTAGTACGAGCCTGGTTCCTGCAAGGAGATTTCTCACAGACAAAACTGCTTGAAGATGCTTACAGTCATTTAAATAGTTGTCCGGTGCAGATGGATCAAGTATTTGAAGGTATTTTTTATTATTTTATTTATCTTGTATGGAAGACTTACTGCTTAACAAAATAGAATAATGCCAGTAAGTTAGACTGACAGCCTTGTGATACGAGGGCGGCACAGAAAATTTCGGGAATCAAGGAAGTGACACAACATTACTATTTAAAAATGTATTTATTGCTTTTCGAAGTATTCTCCGCGAAATTTGACACATTTTTCCATACGATGGAACCAATCATTGAAGCAACCATTCCATTCGGAAGTTGGGGTCTCCAAAATGACCGTTTTGTAGGCGTCCACAGCTTCTTTAGGTGATGAAAATCTCTGTCCACGCAATTTATTCTTTATTTTAGGGAAAGTATAGAAATCTTTAGGGCTTAAGTCGGGGCTGTACGGCGGATGGTCTAATAATTCTATGTTTTCTTGCTCTAAAAACTCTTTTGTTCTGTGCGCGGTGTGAGAACTCGCATTGTCGTGATGGAGGATGATGCGGCGGTTGCAGTTCTCTCTACGGAGTTCAGAAACGACCTGTGGCAAACAAATGCTAGCATACCATTCTGCATTAACCGTTCTTTGTCCCTCAAGAGGAATAGCCGTAACTTGGCCGGTTTTGGAGACAAACGTGGCCACCATTTTTTTTGCAACACTCCGTGAACGAACAATTTTTGTTGGCTTTAACTCATTTTCGAACACCCAAACTCGTGACTGGTTTTTTGTTTCGGGTTCGTACGCATATATCCAGGATTCGTCACCTGATACGATGTTGTATACAGCATTTGAGGATCCTGCGTGGAATCTTTCGAGAGTTCTGACGCACCAAGTAACGTGAGCCGCTTTTTGCTCTTCACATAGCAAATGCGGTATCCATCGGGAAAACAACTTTTTTACACCTAATTGTTCATGCAAGATTATTTGTATTTGACTCATGCCAATGTCTAAAGTTGCCTGAATTTCGCGGTATGTCACATGTCGATCTTTCTCAATCAGCTTACGCACAGCATCAACGTTTTCTTGGGTGACTGCAGTTTTTGGACGACCTTGACGAGGATCATCACTGAGCTTGACACGTCCACGTTGAAATTCAGCAAACCAGCGATAAATTGTGGTTTTGGATGGGGCTTCATCACCAAATGCAGAAATAATCCGGTCAACACACTGTTTTTGTGTTAAACCACTTCGAAAGTCATAATAAATCATCGCTCTTGAATTTTCTCTTCTTCTCTTAGATTATGGCTTCTGTAGATTATCTTCCACAATTTCGCCAATGTCAAGTTTAAGGCAACGTCGTACGGTGTTTAGATTAATAAATCTTTACATATTCATAAAATATTTCTCAAAAATGAAAAAAAAACTAAAAAATATGTCGGCAACGTCGTATGGTTCAATTGTTTTTCGTCTAAAATCATGTCGATTTTCTTGAATTTTCTCGAGTCAATTCCATTTTCTCAACGACTAAACAAGTTTGACAAAACCTTGTGACAAGACCGTGAATCTTTTTTTAAATAAATAAATGGTATTCGATTTGTAAAACCAAGGAGTTTTCAATTAAAAAGATTTTAATATGACAGGAGCAGTGGAAATATTCCATTCCCGATACTTTTAGTGCAGCCTATGTAGGTGCAAAGAACATCAACAAACATTTCTGTAAAAAAAATTTGCTCTTATCTTTCATTGCAACATTTGGTTTTGAGAGATATTTATACATATCACCTCGAACGACGTTCACTTATTAAGTTTCCTCAATTATTCATCAGGTAGACGCAGAAAGATTTGGTCAGACACTCGCGAGTCGCATTCGTAATAAAGTGAGGAATTAGATAAGGTGGTTGAAAGTTGAAATATAAGTAAGTCTTTCATTTTGCATTTTGAGGAACTTAAATGTGTGGAACTCGACTTTAAGGTATATACAGTAATCATATAGCCTTTTAATTGACCTTTCCCCAAATTCGATTTTAATGAAAGCCAGGTGTGTAACTGCCTTTGGAAAATGATATTGCTTAAAGCTACGTGGTTTACAGCACTTGAACAATGATACACCCACGACACGACACAGGAGAAATCCTAGTGTGGGGCACAAAAAAAAAAATACAGAGTATTTAGAAATCATTTAGAATGCGGCGGCGTTTAACTGCCGCCGCATTCTAAATAATATCATAATATCACTTCTTCGTCTTCTGCTGATATCTAGAAATACCTAATAACTTTGTATCGGTAAGCCGCGAGATTTAGACCTCCCAAACACAATTGGTTGAGACAATCTCAACCATCTTTTCACCACTGTTTCCACGCTGGGTCGTCTTACCAGAGATCAGAATCTCAACTCCATAGCTAGTCAAAATGTGCCCCCACATTCCCATCCGCTTTACTTCACTTCAGTTGACACAGGAGAGATCAAAAAGATAACCCTGACCATCAAATCCAAGGCGGTGACATCAGTCGTTATATGATAACAACAATTATAGATTATCACTTCCTGCGATCTCCCACATAATCAACTTCTCACTCTACTCGGGAGTTTTCCATTCCCTGTGGCGTAAAGCCTACGTTCGGCCACTGCCTAAGATCTCTAACCCCTCTCTCCCCAGCCACTTCCGGCCTATATTCATCCTTCTTTTTCTTTCCAATGTGCTTGAGGCTTGTGTTCTTAAACAATTATCCCACTTCATTCACTATAACACTCTTATTAGTCCTCTCAATCCAAGTTCAGTCTTGGGCCCCTCAGTGCCCCCTATCTGAATGGTATCATCGGGGCATATCTCGTGACAGGAATGTTGGCTACGTGGGCCATTTTAATTTAAAGATGTTTAATTGATATTATTTGTTTTTCAGGTTTAACAGTCCAGAGATTAGTGGAGAACTGGAGGCATAAAGCCTTGTTGCTGTTTAAACTAATGTTGTTAAGGCGCAAAGTCCTCATCTATGGTGCACCAGCTGGACCCTTGTCTTCTGCTTTATTGACACTGGTGTCGTTACTACCACACTGTTTGGAAAATGGCCTAACGCATGCAGCTAATGTTGTGTAAGTACTTAATTGTGAACTTTTTAAACCAAATTTATATTTATTATTTGTTTATGCTTAATGTACAGATTACAAAGGCGGCTTTAATGCCATAGGCATTTTCTAGCAGACTAACTTTGTGGGTGATGCGGAGACATCAAGGTAGATACACCAACAAGGTAGGAGTGAGAGGTAGCATGCGAAGACATTTATTTACAGTGCGGCCGTTGAGAGAATGCGTTCCTGACTTCTGTCAGTTGGTTATATAGTGATGGGCAATATACTTAGGGTGAGATTCAGAAACGAGTCTAAGCGTGAACTTACGCTTCCATCTGTCCAAATTATGAGCGTAAGTAGTGCATTTTGACAGATGGAAGCGTAAGTTCACGCTTAGAGTCGTTTCTGAATCTCACCCTTATTGCCCATCACTGCTCATAACACTATTGTTACGTTTTCCAACCGACCCAAAACAAGAATAACATACGCTAAAATACTTGTTTGTCTGGCTTCTAATTTCTGAATGTAACTAGCGTAAAAAAATAAAATGCATTAGTAATATTCGGAAATATTTAATATAAAATAAAACAATAATACCTAGTTTGAGAAATAGTTGTGACTGAAATTTTCTTTTTGTCTGTTTTTTTAAACCAATATTTATTTGAACTTTGGATAGCAGTTTTACTTCCCTTAAACAAATCAGCTGCTCTCAAAGACGCCAACAGCGGTGTCCTGTTAAAGTAGTAATTCCTCGAATAGTAACCGTATATATGACTCCTTATTGCATCGGCGTCAAAGTTATCAATATCTGTCACAGGTTTAGATCTGCGTTTTTTCTTTGATGTTCGTAAAATATTTTCTTCTGTGCCAGACGGGCCGAACTTTTCACTATTAAGATTTGCTAGCGTTCGTTTGCTAACTTCAAGCGCCTGAGAGACGCGCTTTTGTATCCGTTCGACAGGTACCAATGGTCCGCCATTTGGCAGCTTGATCTCTTGATGATAGCTTGATGATAAGGTCACGGGGTTCACTTTTCAATGTTTGTCCATGTTCCGGCATTATTATGCACCAAAAGTACACACGGCTACATGTCAAGCTCGACACCCAATATAACCATAGCTATGCTATATACGATGCACAAAATCGTGCGATAGGGACTGCGTATCGTGGCGTCGGCCAATCACAGCATTTTGTTGCTTTACGCACAGAGACGTACGTTTTTAAGAAAAAATCACTAGCCGTTCGGATACCAACGTGAACGTTCGAATATGAAGTCATAGTTTGATTGATCTAATTGCTAACCAGCTTTTATTTTATTTATACTGTAAGTTTTTATATCTGCTTCTATTGTTGAATCCCGAGGACACACATAGCTTATGTTCATTTTGATAGTCTGTTATAGTATACATAATCAGCCCGTTACTGTCCTACCGCTGGGCACGGGCTTTTTCTCACGATGAGAATGGTTAGGTCCACCACGCTGGCGATGACGATGTTTTCCTTCACCGTTAACGCAAGTGATGATCAATCTGATCCGCACATTAACCCGAAAAGTCAGAGGTGCGGCCGGGAATCGAACTCAGACTCTCCAATATGGAAGTGAAACGTTCAACCACTATGCCATCACTGCTCTTGTAAATAGTATTATTTGGTTGTTAATACTTATCCGTGTCCTTGTCCGTGTGGTGTCCGGATTAAGAATATATCACTTCTCCATCTCCTCCCGTGGATGTCGTAAAAGGCGACTAAGGGATTCTAAACCAGTGGGATGGGCAGCCGCCTTCTGTGGAACAGTAGCCATTCTGCGCTCACCAACCCGCCTACCAGGCGTGGTAGTACTGGCAAATTCCCCCCAATATGATTGTTGTGGAAATCTATGGGGGAGGCCTTTGTTCAGCAGTGGACATTGAATGGCCGATTTAATTAATACTTAAAAATACATTAAATTGATTTAGCTTACGGTCTGTCTTTTGGAAATCATGTATACAATTATCTAACTAACGGCCGAATAGTGAAACGCCACTTAATATTAAGTTTCGCTTTAACTATTCGAGAAACCCGTTTCGGTAGGAAACCGGGCGGCTCAAATAGTTCATCATATCAGCCACAGGACGTCCACTGCTGAACAAAGGCCTCCCCCTTAGATTTCCACAACGAGCGGTCACATGCCGCTCTCATCCAACGACTCCCAGTGACCTTCACCAGATCGTCTGTCCACCTCGTTGGAGGTCGTCCCACGCTGCGTTTTCCGGTGCGCGGTCTCCATTCGAGAACCTTTTTGCCCCAACGGCCATCAGTTCTACGAGCAATGTGCCCTGCCCATTGCCACTTCAGCTTACTAATCCTTTCAGCTATGTCGACAACTTTACTTCTTCTACGGATCTCCTCATTTCTGATTCGATCTCGTAGAGAAATACCAAGCATAGCTCTCTCCATAGCTCGCTGAGTGACCTTGAGCTTTCTTATGAGGCCCATTGTGAGTGACCACGTCTCTGTTCCATATGTCATCACTGGTAACACACACTGGTTAAAGACTTTCTTCTTGAGCCATTGCGGTATTGTTGACGAAAAGACGTTGCGAAGTTTCCCGAACGCTGCCCAGCCGAGACGGATTCGACTCCTCTTTCTCGAAGTTGGACCTACCTAACTGGACAGTTTGTCCCAGGTAGATATACTCGTCAACAACTTCGAGAACAGAGCTCCCAACGGATATTGGGATGGGCACACAATGGGCATTTGACATGACTTTTGTCTTGCCCATGTTCACCTTAAGGGTGGTGGCTGTTGGGAAACTGTTGAGATCATCGAGCATTGTGCTGAGCTCTTGCAGCGATTCTGCCATGACTACGATGTCATCGGCAAATCGAAGGTGAGTGATATACTCGCCATTGATGTTAATGCCGAATCCTTTCCACTCCAGTAGTTTGAAGGCATCCTCCATTGCAGCGGTGAACAGTTTCGGGGAAATCACGTCCCCCTGTCTCACACCTCTCTGCAATGGAATTGCCCCCGTGCTCTGTTCATGTACTCGGACCGACATGGTGGCGTTTCTGTATAAGCACTTCAACACTTCAATGTACCGATAGTCGATCTGGCACCGCTGCAGAGATTGCAGCACTGCCCAGGTTTCGATCGAATCGAAGGCTTTCTCATAGTCCACAAACGCCAAGCATAGTGGCAGATTATACTCCTTGGTCTTCTGTATAACCTGCCGCAGCTTATGAATGTGGTCTATGGTACTGAAACCTTTCCGGAAACCGGCTTGTTTGGGAGGCTGGAAGTCATCAAACCTGCGCTCGAGACGATTCGTGATGACCCTTGAAAACAGCTTATAAACATGGCTCAGAAGTGAGATGGGTCTATAATTCTTCAATAGGGTGTTATCACCCTTTTTGAAGAAGAGCACCACCTCACCTCTATTCCACGCTTCCGGCGTTGTGCCCTCGAGTAAGACGGAATTGAATAGCTTCTGAAGGACTTTAAGTACCGGTGTTCCATCCGCTTTCAGAAGCTCTGTCGTAATTCCGTCTCCACCCGGCGCCTTGTTATTTTTAAGCTGTTTCAAGGCCATCCTAATCTGATGATTGATGATGTCCGGAATATCCTCGGTATAGTGTCGGGTTAGTTTGGCTCGCGGGTCTTTGTCAGAGCCAATGGTAGGTATAGTAACCGAGGTGTATAACTGCCGGTAGAAGTTCTCAATCTCTCTCAAAACCTCTGACTTAGTCGACGCTACACTGCCGTCCTCGGTCTTCAGCTTCATAATACGACTTTGCCCAATAGACTTGTCTCTTGCGAACACTTTGGAGCCTTGATTCCGCTCAATCGCCTCTTTAACACCGTTAGTGTTAAAGTTGTGCGGATATCGTGACGCAAGGACTTCCATATCCGTCTATTGAGCAGTCGGTGTAGGGGACAGGAAGGACAAATGATGCGAGTATTTTAGTTTATGGTTGTCCCGTAAGCGGCGTGTGTCCAGGTACCATTTAGTATGTAAAATGGCTCTCCTCTACCGGTGTCCGATTGCTTTTATAAGCACGGTTACCCGCCCCTCTTGCGTCCCGTACACCTTCGGTATCTGGACACATACACGCTTCGAGACAAACTATTTATTTGTAATAAAAATACATGTACCCTTAATAATAAACACTTATAATTTGACAATATAGATACATGCATACATATCCCTAACCTACTATGGGATTGTTAAGTTTGCGTCGCTAACATTCCCCACTCTAGTGCTGCTGCAGCACTCCTAAACTATAGGAATTCGTGCGACGCGGGTCGCAGACCTCCTCATCACGCCCGCCCGCGTGCGTACATCAACCACTCTCACACGCTCGTCTTTTCCTGGAAAAACCCCCTCAATCATACCTCGCATCCACATGTTCCTTGGAGCATTTGGATCCACGATCACTACAAGGTCTCCCACTTGCAAGGACCTCTCTTCTTCTGTCCACTTTCTCCTGGGAATCAATTGGGGCAGCCATTCCTTTACCCATCGAGACCAATACATATCCGCCAAACGCTGCGCGATACGCCATTGTTTTCGCATGAAGAAGTCGGAGTCATTAAATTCCCCTAATATCGGCAAATTCGAAGAGGATCCGAGAAGAAAATGATTAGGAGTAAGTGCCTCTTCCGTACCCGGTTGTACGCTAACGTGAGTCAATGGACGGCCGTTTACTATTTGTTCAACCTCGGCCATCAGTGTGAGGAGTACTTCTTCACGGGGAGCGCGTTCTTTTAAAACTACTTTAAGTGAACTCTTGACAGTTCGTATAAGTCGTTCCCACGCCCCACCCCAGTGTGGACTAGAGGGCGGGATGAAGTTCCAGGTCGTTCCATAATTGAGCGCTTCTGACCTTAAAGAGTCCTGGTTTAATCCTTCAATTGATTTTCTTAGTTCATTATCGGCACCCCTTAAATTGGTCCCGTTATCTGAATACAGATGTAGGGGCCACCCACGTCTGGAAGCCATTCTCCGCAGAGCCATGATCAATGAGTCAGACGTTAAGCTAGCAACAATTTCTACGTGTATGGCTCTTACTGTAAGACATGTGAAAAGGGCAGCATATCTTTTCTCCCTTCGTCTTCCAATAGTGACCTCCATAGGCCCAAAAAGATCAAGACCACAGAACGTGAATGCACGTTGGTGATGAGCCAGCCTTGCTTCTGGCAGGTCTCCCATCCTGGGTGGTCTAGGGAGGGCCTTTCTTATTTTGCAGTACATACAATCCATGGCAACTCGTTTAACTGTTGGTCTAATACGTAAAATCCAGTATTTTTGCTTTAAGTCATTGACCACGGTTTCATGATTTCCATGAGCAACTCGTTTGTGATACTGCGTCACTATCAAACGCGAAATGTGGTGACGGCCATCAAGAATAACAGGGTGCTTCATGTTAACGGGAACATCACGAACAGCTTCGATACGACCGCCGACACGCAGTACTCCGTGCTCATCAAGTGTTGGAGACAAGGTAAGTAGTTTACTTTTTTTATCTAAGGTATTTTTCCCTTTCAGGATTTTTATGTCATCAAAGAAACTCTGCGCCTGCGCATATCTAATCAGCAATGTTTCGGCTCTCCTCATCATGTCACCGTCGATGGTACCGGTAAGTTTCTTAAACTTTTTATCAATAAATGATAACATGATACATGTGGATTTGACCAAGCGCAGCCAGGAAGAGAACCTTAGCGGATCAGGTACAACAGGTAAGTTTTCTTCAGTTATTTTAAGTGTCAAAATACATTCCAAGTCAGATTTGTTCACTACAGGTACATGAAAATTCCTTGGCCATAATGTTTCGTCGCTGAGTAAGAACTAGGCTAAGCTAGGTAATCTTGTGTTTTGAGAGTCAGTGTTCAACCGTGGGTAGAGTTACACGATATTCTTATACATAAGTCAATATAAAGACAAAAGGAATTGACACGTAATATGTGTGTGTGCCGGCCCATGGAACCATTCATTTTCAAAGACAGTGAAGTCACACGTTTCTCTCGTTGCAACATCAGCAACATTTATTTTTGTTGGTACGTATCGCCATTCGCTAACACTGGTGAGTTCGTCGATTTCTCCCAATCGGTGAGCAACAAACGATTTATAATTGCGCGCATCGTTTCTGATCCAGTGTAGAACAGTGCTGGAATCGCACCAAAAAAATCTCTTACTTGGCTTCATTTTATGCTCTTTTTCAATTGTATCAGCGAGCCGAGCAGCAAGAAGCGCTGCTTGTAATTCAAGTCGCGGCACCGACATATGTTTCAAAGGCGCGACTCTGCACTTGCTTGAAATAAACGCCGTATGAATACTATTATTTTCCCAGCGCCAGTACGCTACGGCACACATAGCTTGAGTTGACGCGTCACAGAATATATGTAGATGTAGATTTGTATAGCTAGCGGTGTTAGTCGCGCGCATATCACCTGCCTGATAATTAAGTGGTAGGAATGACTCAGACGGCGGCGGCGGCGTCGGCGCGCGCTTACAGTCGGGCTCGATACTATTCAGTGCATTCGGTGCAACTTTTGTCTCTTTTCCTCCCATAGACATCTGATAATAGCGCGGCAGACGTAATGAACCGATGCATTTAAGTATCTGTAACCATTCAATCCATTTGTTAAAAACATTATCTGGAATGACGTCATCCCATTGTATATCACATCGCCAGGTATCTTGAAGCATTATTTTTCCCTTTATTGTAAATGGCGAGAGAAAGCCGTACACGTCGAATATGGACATAATAACCCGCAGCATTTCTCTTTTTGTAGGCCTAATCAAACCATTAATAATCTTTTCAGGAATACGTTTAAATGAGACATCGAAACCTAGGCAGTCTTCCTTTGGAAACCAGATAAGGCCGAGAGTACGTTCTCCTTCATCCTGCTGATCCAATTTGAACTTTACAGCCGAGGTACCGAGGGATTCTTTTGGCAAACAATCCAAAACTGCTGTACAGTTGCTTGCCCAGTTTCTTATCTGGAAACCGCCTTGACTATGAATGTAAACAATATCCTTTACGCGTTGAATAGCGGTACTTTCGTCTGTAATACTATCTATATAGTCGTCTGCATAATGTTGTTTACATATTGCATGGACTGCGGCCGGCATCGCCGACTGAAATCTGATAGCATTTTTGTTCTTGATGAATTGGGCGATGAAGGGGGAACAATTAGCACCGAAAATTAGTGACGACATCGCGAAGGTTTTCACAGGAGCATCTGGGGTGTCTCGCCATATAAATCTCAGCGCATCCTGATCTTCAGGAATAATTTTTATTCTGAGAAAGTGATCCTTGATATCGGCTGTTACGGCAATTTTATCTTCCCTGAATCGTAACATTATTCCATAAAGTGACATCAATAGATCCGGTCCCTTCAACAGATAATCATTGAGACAAACTCCGTGGCTTCTGGCGGCGGCGTCAAACACCAGGCGCAATTTCTTTTTATTCTGATTATCAACGCCAAAGTGGGGAAGATACCATGTCCGTGGGGACGTTCCTGATGTTATTATTTCCTTGGCAAAATCGTTATCCAATAGATGACGAAACCTCTCTGCATATCTTACAGCAAATCCTTCGTTAGTTTTCATCTTCTTTTCCACATTTATTAAGCGTTTCATTGCATTGGGCAATGAACTAGGCATTTTACTATTAAAGTTTTTCCATGGAAGCCCAACGTACCATCTTCCAGCTATTAATGTGGACGTCTTCTCTAGATGTGTGACGGCCTTGACGTCTTCAATGTTTTCACGCGGTTTTGTTGAGATTGAAATCCCCATTGACTCTAAAGGAAAAGAACGACGAATTTGTTCCTGTATGTCGCGTAAGATACGTTCATTGTTTGAGACGTCATCTGTTTCTCCGCAGACGAGCAGTGAGGAGTGGTACGCATTGTCATGAGGTAAGTTAGACACACATCCATGAATACACCATCCCAGTGGTGTCCGCGTTGCGTAAGGTTCATTCGATTTTCCCTTGATAATTTGTAACGGCAATAATAAATTATAATTGTCCTGTCCTATTAAAATATCCGGCTTACATAATCCGTTTATCAACAGATTTTTTATTTTGTCTAAGTATTCATATTTTCCGGGATGTATAAATGACATATTTTGTACAGGTAAATTGAGCTCATTCACACTTCGCGCTTTAATACTAAACATATCCCCGTCTACGTTTGATATACATAAACGTACGATCTCACTATCACACACAACCTCCATACTGTTCCATGCACCACACACACGCATTGTTTGTTTATCACCGCGTATGCCTAATCGTTCTATAAGACCGGCGCTTATTAATGAAACAGTTGAACCATCGTCTAGCAAAGCGTTAACTCTGATTATATTACCGTCTGAACTATGAATATTAATAGGAACTACTTTTAGCAAAACTTTTGACATGCAATTAATATTGGTAACACATTCTATCATAGGCTCAGAATCTGATAACTGCGTAATATTTACGCGATTTTGTGTACACTCGTTAGTGTTTTTATAATGTAACAACTTATGGTGCGACTGCCCACAATTATCTTTATCACAGGCGGGCGCGTCGCATGTTTCTCTGTTATGACGCGATATTAAACATCGATAGCATAAACCACACCGTTTAACGTAATCCCAGCGATCGCGGCGTAATGCCCTTTTGAACTTTTTACAGTCCGGTAAGATATGATTAACTAAGCGACAAAACCGACATTTTTCGTTACCGTTTACAAAATTACCTTGAACTAACACAGCTTGATAGTTTTCACTATACTTACGCTTAGAGTCACTACGCACTGCACTTAATGTCGCTGCCGTTCTCGTTATTTTAAGGGCTTCTTCACTTAAAAATTCCGACAAAGTTTCAAGTCTAGATTGTTTACCTTTCCCAATTCGGTTATATCCGTAATCTGTCCACTTGGAAATTAGCACAGGAGGCAACTTTGCTAGAACAACCGATGTGATATTCATTCCTCTCAGGTATTCTTCTTGTCCCAAGGCCAGGACGGCTGCTACGTAGTTTTTTACTTTCACAGAAAATGAGACAATATCTTTGTAGTATTCCTGATTCACGGAAGGAAGTTTCTTTATATCTTGTATAATCCTAGGCAAAATGACATCTGGTTGCCCAAACTGCAACTCCAATGTAGACATAACAGTTTCGGGAGAGGCAGAGCTTACTAGAAGAGCTGTGACTGAATCTCGGGCGACTCCTTTGAGACATTTTCTTAACCTCCACATATTTTCTTTGGGTGTGAAGTGACATACTTCCGTAGACTCCTCATACGCTTGTTTAAAACTTAGCCAATCCATCGGGTCACCATAGAAGGTGGGAAGATCTCTTGGTGTACATAATCGACTTAACATCTGAGCATTTGGTCTATCTGAAGAGGCGACTATAGCAATATCCTTAAGGGCTTGGGCTAACTGTTGAAAGTCAGTAGGTGGCGTTACAGCGGGAATTGAGGGTAGATCCACAACTGTGCCGTTGCGGATGGATTGCTGACGCAGTGATGATGCCTTTGCTCGTGTGGGCTCTTTAGCTTCCTGCTGGCTGTGCTCAAGCCACTGTTCCACTTTTTGCGACACATCGACAGAAGAATTACCACAACTTTCACGCGATTTTTGAGAACACTCTTCTTCTAGCGCGGCGATATCTGCTGCAAGTTTCTTCTCAATGATATGTTTCTGTATGTTTGCCATAGCTTCTGCCGCTTCCAACTCTAACTGCTTCTTTCGAACTTCGAATGACTTTTTGCTTGAAACCATGGACATTTTCTTTAACGAAGCAGTAGATTTATGACATTCGGTTTCAATTTTGAGACTACCTACTTTGACATTATCGGATCTTGCATCACTTATTTGGCCAATAGGTCCTTCCGAGGTGGATTGTTCCTGTAGTTTCTTCTCCTTTTCCTTTGCGCCACGAGTTTGTACCATCTTGTGTGACGGCGGAGAATTGAACATTCCACTATTTACCGGTCAATAACTATTTGGTTGGTTCTTTAAATCCGGCTCGAAGACCAGCTTTTGTAGGGGACAGGAAGGACAAATGATGCGAGTATTTTAGTTTATGGTTGTCCCGTAAGCGGCGTGTGTCCAGGTACCATTTAGTATGTAAAATGGCTCTCCTCTACCGGTGTCCGATTGCTTTTATAAGCACGGTTACCCGCCCCTCTTGCGTCCCGTACACCTTCGGTATCTGGACACATACACGCTTCGAGACAAACTATTTATTTGTAATAAAAATACATGTACCCTTAATAATAAACACTTATAATTTGACAATATAGATACATGCATACATATCCCTAACCTACTATGGGATTGTTAAGTTTGCGTCGCTAACAGTCGGTATGCTTCAGCATCACCGGAAGACTGCAGCGTCATGGCGCGTCTTTCTGCCATGAGGTCGAGAGTGTGATCGGAGAACTTTTTTGGTCTATCTTTACGGTGGGCTTCAAAGAACTTAGACCCAACCGTTTGGACAGTTTCTACAAACCTACCATTTAAATCGTCCACAGATACGCAATGTTCCAGGCACTCGAAGCGGTTTTGGAGTTCGAGTTGAAAGCTCTCGGGGTTTTGGATATGAGCACTAGAGGGCCGGAGAGTAGACCTCATCAGACGAGATATCTCAACAACAAATAGTTAAAGCGGGAATATTACATAAAGTGTGAAGACATTTTTCATTCCTATTAGTAATCAAGTTTTATTTGCCATACCTGATTTTATAAAGGCTGTCATTAGATGAATATGATTTATTATATTTTTTTAAATGCTCACATTAATTTCAATTGTGTTGTTATTATGTTCATTGTTAATTTCGATTTTTAATTATGATTGGCTCCTAAGGTAAACATGTAGGTGTGGTTATATTTAATTAGTTAATTATTTTATCTTAACATTTCAAGCGTTAAATAATGAGACAATTTTACTTACGTGGCCAGCGCGGTCCCCGTGTGGCTTTGTGAATTAAACATAGTTAATTCAATTTAGACTATCTTCGACTGATTCCATTTCCTGTCCGGCAATTTCAAAGGCACGTTTATAAATGCAATGAGTGACTAGTTTGGGCAACATGCATAATGGACTATAGACTAATAGATATAAGCGATCTTCGACGATAACGCTGTGGATAGCAAAAAATACCGAGCGGTACCTAAATTACCCAGAATGCAAACAGCCTGTATCCCACATATCTGCATACCCATATAGCCTGTATACCCAGCGGAATACCGCTCGATACTTTCGCCACCCACAGTGGTAGCGAAAATCGCTTATATCTGAATAGACCTTTAGCCAATACCCAATCCAAACTTTCTCTAATCAGTTCAGTAGTTTTGCTGTATAAATGTATCAAACAGATATATTTGACAGATAGACAAATGTTTTAATATTATTAAGGTATTTCCAGAGGGAATATGTTCCCAAGCTTTCGATGTCTGTGCAAAATCACGCCAGCACATTGCTCTGCTCTGCTGATGTGATTACGCAATGCAGCTATTATCGTACTCTAACATCTAACACACATAAAACTTCATAAAAGTGTAATCGCCCGTATATGATGCTCATAACACTTTCTATCTAGATCCACAACAAAACAGATAGCTAACTATCTGTTCTCGTCGTTTCAGCCAAATAAAGTCCACTGCTAGACACAAGGCTGCCCTAAGATCGCCATAACGACCGGTCTGGGCGTGTTATGTGCTCATTGTGGGGTTTTGCCATAATCGCCACGCTTGGCAGGCGGGTTGGCGATCACAGTTGAGTTGTTGTAACTTAATTAAGTATTTTTTCAATAACTAGCGCTTTGTCCGCGACTTTGCTTGGAAGTAAGAATTTACTATAAAAACTTCAACACCCCATTTAATATTTTAAGGGGATGATTATTATGCCTATGACCATCCCCAGGGTTCAAGCTGCCCCATCCAAAAAATGCATCAAAATCGGTTAAGGGTAAGCTGTGACAACGTAACAATCAAACAGACAGAAACACATTCACATTTATAATATTTAATATATTTAGCAGTGATAGTAGTTGAACCCTTGCCTTCCACAGAGGAGGGTCTGTGTTCGTTCCCCGCCCGCACCTGTTGACTTTTCGGATTCATGTGCGGCTCAGAATTTGATTTTTGCGTTAAAGGTCAAGGAAAACATCGTGAGGAAACCTGCACAACTGAGAGGGCTCCGATAGTGTGTATAGTCTGCCTACCCGCATTAGCCCAGCGTGGTGGACTAAAGCGTAACCTTTCTCATCATCAGAAAAGGCCCGTGCCCAGCAGTGGGACAGAAATAGGCTGTTTTAAAAAAAAATATCTAAATCCTTTAGCGACATTTCCTTAATAGTCATAGTTTTTGCTAATTCTATAAATTTATAATCATTCATAGTAAATAATAATAGAAGTATAAAAACGAATGATTACGAGACTAGCTAGACTTGCTTCTAAAATATATACGTATATGATAATTATCTATATGTATATTATGGATAGAGCACCGCATGGTGGGGCGTGCCGGGCGCTCAAACTAAACAGGTTTTACAGGTAGGTATAGCTTGATGTGTCGCCGAATATTCAAGTATGTAAAATGTACGGAACGACAAAATGTACTTACACCCTCTCGCACGATTCGTAGCGTTTTACTTCTAATAGTTCAAAGTCCAAACAGTCTAGGTTGATGCGTAGCCGTGTGTACAACATAATGCAATGTGACACATACAAACATACACAATCGAAGACTAATTTAGAGCCGATGTCAGTAGGTATTACAAGCAGGGACAGGCAATTAAACGAAAGCCTGGTCACGTATTACAAGCTGGAACAGTCAATTAAACGAAAGCCGGGAAAGTCAATTACAAGAAAAACAGAACGAGATGAGGAACTGTGGAACTGGAGAACGTAGCCTATGCGCACGAAATGACAACAGACGACTGTTTTGTTTTACAAAGTGGTGGCCCATCGCGCCATTTGGGGTTGCCATTTGTTACCAGAAATATAAAAGTAGCTAAGTACTCACTATTGCATTCGCGCGTTCGGTTTCGACGCAGCTTTATATTATTATCTGTATAAGTGCATTCTATTATTATTGAATTATTAAAGAGAATCGTAATCATTTATAGTCGACGGATAACGTTTCAGCTGCCTAGTTATTTTTGACACATCACTACATAAATGACGGCACGGTTGGTGTAGTGGCTGATACAGTTGGCTGCTGCGCTCCGGGTCGCGGATTCGGTTCCCGCGCGGAATCAATATTTGTACGATCTGCAGGTAGTTGTTCCGGGTCTGGGTGTATTATATGTGGAATTTGTGTCTGTAAACGCACCCACAGCACAGGAGAAATAATAGTGTGGGGCAACGTTTAAAAAAAACGTTTGACGTAACATTGTAACAACGCAGTATGCATAAAAAAAACTTATTTATTAAACTTTAAATTTAGTTCGAAATTAAATAGTTTTTAATGATGTTATTATGTTAGGGCCAATAAACTATAGTAATATTTATGTCGTAAATTCTTTGCCTCTTCAAAGTTACATCGTCGTTTCGATCACGACCTGTCAGGAACGCATCTCTCAGCGGTCGAACTATAACATAGTATAGAAATAGGTATATAAACATAAACATAAAATTATGATATTTATAAAGATATAGGTATTATATAAACATACATACATATTTAATAGATGTATACAATCAGGGAAAAAAGAGAATCAGAGCGGAGATGAATCTGCTGACATATCGTCAAGTACGGTAGGTATTACGTACGTTTATAAAAAAATTGTGCCGACTTGTATTAGTTTCATTTTAATTTTCAAGTTGATTCGCATTGAATAATAACAAAATGTATAGCTGGATGGATGATCGACTGGCGTTATATCCGAGTGTTGGGATGTCTACGATGCCGTGACGATGACCGTCCAAGTACAGAACCAGCAGTCTGAACCTATTCCCCTGCATCGAGGTGTAAGACAAGGGGACGTTATCTCGCCCTAATTGTTTACAAATGCCATGGAGGATGTGTTTAAGACACTGGAAAAGAGCACATCTCACACTTAAGATTTGCAGACGACATCGTCATAATGGCTCAAGCGCTGCAGGATATACAACAGATGCTAAACGGCCTATCTGATTCTTCACAACGCGTCGGTCTCCGGATGAACTTTGATAAAACCAAGATCATGTTTAACCAACATGTCATACCGGAACCGGTCTCGAAGTTGTTCAGGACTACGTTTGCCTCGGGCAAACTCTGCAGTTGGGTAAGAACAATTTCGAGAAAGAGGCAAATAGAAGAATTCATCTGGGCTGGGCGGCATTTGGAAAATTACGTCGAGTGTTTCTGTCCTCAATACCACAGAGCCTGAAGACAAAAGTCTTTGATCAGTGCGTCCTACCTGTTATGACATAAGGTGGCGAAACGTCGACAATAACGGTTCGGTTAACAAATTTAAAGTTGCTCGGCGAGCTATGATGAGATGCTTGGCGTTTCTTTGAAGGATCGAATCCGAAACGAGGTGATCCGAAAGAGAAACAAAGTCACCGACATAACCCATCGGATTAGCAAGCTGAAGTGGCAATGGGCTGGCGATATTAGCCGTAGAACTGATGGCCGTTGGGGCAGACGTGTTTTTGAGTGGAGACCGCGGCTCGACCGAGGCTCGCGGCGACTCAAACTCGGTGGAGTGACGATCTTCGCAAGGTGGCTGCCATGAACTGAATCGTGCTTAGTGGCGTGACTTTGCAGAGGCCTATGTCCAGCAGTGGACTGCTATGGGCTGTTGATGATGATGATGTTCAATAAAAAAAACGTTTCGACAAGGGTAAGAAGGAATGAAATATTAATAGGCCTGGGAAAATTGGAAGGCAGAATATCGTACAGGGGAACAACGAGATTGGGACAGGAGAAAAATAAGTGATCTTAAGTCAACTCTGAAATGTCCACGTGTGGTCAATTGTTGACCGTAACAGTTAGTGGTCAATACGGAGTTATTGCCACAACCACCAAGCTTATCAGGCAAATTGGCTATTATGCTTTATTCTTAAATGCCATATTATTAATTGAAACTACGTGGAACCCGCCAGTTGCGGAGGCTTCGTTTCTTTACTAAAGTCTGAAAACGTGCAAATGGCTCTAGGTTCCACTTGATACTTCCCAAAGTTCAGAAAGTTAGCAAATCTTTTGCATACATTGATAATTATAAAGTAGGGATTAATTATTTGAAACTGTTATTAAATATATAATATGTGCGATTTGTTCTAAAGATTTAGCTATATGTTATTTCATAATACCTGTGCCCAAGGACCTGCAGAAAAGGAATTTATTATGGCATAAACAAGTCACAACCATACATCTAAACTGTCGCATTTTATGATACTAGTTTATTACTTTTCCAGTCTTTCCAGGCCACTATCTCCGATCTCTGCTGCAGCTGCTGATAACAAATTACAAGAACCTGCCTGTACAATTGAAATTGCACAAGAGCCTTTAGATTATTTAGAAAATGGTATAAATCAGGTTGAAGAACTATCTACAAAAGAAACTGGAAACCTGTTAGAAGAGAAAGATCGCGTCAGTCGACAAAGTTTTGATGAGACTTTACTAAGTGATGTGGTCGATAGATCAGATTTGTCAGTGACTAGAGAAAAGTGCCACAGTATTGGAGAAAAATATAAGCCACAGAAAATTTTAACAGAAGCACAACAAAGCCCAACTTTGGCTAGAGACATGAGTGTTGATGCTTTACATAGTCTTACAGGGCAGATTAATCAAACTGAATGTGGTTTTCCTTTTCCTTTGTTTGAAGATGGGTATCTCTGTCTACCTTACTTATCTTTGCAGTATCTCGATCTGTTATCCGATCCTGCTGTTCAAGGCTTTGTGGTTGGTGCATCAAATGTCTTATTTAAACAGAAAAGGCAATTGTTTGATGTGTTAGTGGAGTTGAATGAAATGAGAATAGAGACAGCAGATATGATGCTACGAAGGCAATTGACCCTCGGTACGGAGGATCTTCGGTTTGCTGATCACGTTGTGCGTTATGGTCCAACTCAGGGTGATGCATGGATCAGAGAACAGTTCGCAAGTTACTTAATTTATCTGTTAAGGACATCTTTGTTACCAGGTGACTATGGCAATTGATATGTTTGAATGTTGTACATCATCCATGTATGTGTATGAGTAAAAGATTTGACTGTTTCTTTATAGAAGGCAGCCGGGAGATTGAATCATACAATCCTCAATTTATGACTGCTTTTAAATTTACTCCTGCGTATCAACAGTGGCTGCAGACTACGAACAATGGAGAAATAGAATCTTTTATAAATCTCATACCTATGCATCCTTTCTCGGGACAACTATCTGTGGCTGATATGAAGTTAAAGTTTGCTCAGTAAGTTTATTAAAAATAATAATGTTACTATTTTAATATTGGTGTAGACCTACTCTAACTTTTAACTACTAGAACACCTATTTCTTCTCATGGGGAAATCCTCATGGATTTGGTAAAGGCGGAGGGGCAAGCTGGATTCTTACCGACTAAAACTTCACGGTGTCATTCCACTTACTTTTGGCTTGGGGTGTCGCCTTGTCAGCATTAGACCTCACACGCGCCAGGTATCGACCCGTCACTGTTTGACGGGCTCCGTTTCTGTGCGACCTGGCTGGCCGCACATATCTTCATGAGAGGCGTGCGCAGAAAACATGCGCAATTTAGAACACCTCTACTTAATCTCGGTATTGGCAAATTCCGGGTCATATTTCGTAGCAACTTCACTTTTTTGTACTGCTTGTTAGGTTGTAGGCACTAAATGCCGATCTTGGCCCTGGGTACTTGGATCACTATTCTGTTCGCCAAGCGTGTCGCGCCAATTTTTTTTTTTAAACTTTGCACCTTACTATGATTTCTCCTGTGTCGTGGGTTCGTTTACAGACACGAATTCCACATACAATACACCCAGACCCGGAACAATTACCTGCAGATCATACAAATATTTGTTCCGTGCGGGAATCGAACCCACAACCCGGAGCGCAGCAGCCGACTGTATCAACCGTGCCGTCATTGCATCGACCGTTCGTCGTGGGACGGTAACGGGCGCACATAGAACGATGCCGGAATAGTCTGTCCGTTCGGCAGCACAATGTCGACGACGGAGGGCGGGCGCAAGGTGACGGCGGCGGTGGCGAGCACGGGGCGCGCGGTGGCCAGCACGTCGCGGGCCGTGGGCGGCGCGCTCAGCTCGGCGCGCGGCGCGCTGGCCGGCTGGTGGGGCGCGCTGCTGGCGCCCGGCCCGCCCGACGCGCCCCCGCCCGACGGTGCCGCGGTCGCCGCCTTGGGCGCCGACGCAACCGACACGCCAGAACCGCTCGACAAAACCATCGATGATAATACCATTAGTCTCAACAAAATACAAGTCATTTAGTAGCCAGACGTGATAGTTAGCGTCTCATGTACTGTCATTGAACATTGTTAGTTGGCGCCGTCGACTTTTTTACAATTGAGAATCGGAAGAATAGTAAGCAGAATGTAGTATGTCATGTAAATAGAAACTTCTACATAACGAAGAACACTTTTTTACATTATTTGAGATTATATCCTTAACTAATTTATATGAATACGGTTTGTAAATTTCATATTTATTTATGTATATATATATATATTTCGTGTCATTATTGCACAAAGCTGCTTTTATTGTGTATATTGTATCATAAGAAAATAACTTGTGTTTTTTCGTATTAGATTACAGGCATTAGCGACTTACGATTTCATAAAAAATATTATAAATATAATAATATAAAACCAACAACGAAATATTATTTGTTGAACACTAATACTAGTACAATCAAACAAGCCTTTAAATCGAAATTATGACTTTATGAGTGAGCCGTCTGAATTTTTCGTATCACTCCTCCTTCAATTTATTTATTACTACGTCTCATTTCACAGGTTTATATCCCCTGTAACGGAGACCCGATTTTTTTATAAGCTCACGATCATATATCATGTACATCGATTCGACACGCAGAGGTCCAGTGAATTTTTATCGTAAATGTAACGTTATTACGCCCATATAGATCTAGCGACCCCTCTCTGAGCGGCCAACTGACGCAATCCAGAGCTAAGAGTCCTTTGGGCATTCATGCGGTTAGACTCCAGCCAGTAAAGGCATACAAAAAACGAAGCCCTAATCGACTCTGGGGCATTCGGGTACGCAATGTAGCCACTCGCATACAGCTCACCACAAGCTGCCCTTCGGTTTGTAAGCTTCTTATATATCTCCTTTAGATATAATTTTTTTGTATCAAAAGATTGCAAAATCTGTCTCAATTAGCCCTCCACGATTGCGTTGGTGGGACCAACGCAATCGTGGGATAACTGCTGCTGCAGAGGGGTTTTGTTATTACATGTATTTCTCTATTCCCGGGTTATGACTACCTATTACATTTTGTTCTCGGATGCCAACTTAGTTTTATAAATTTAAACATTGTGGGCTCGCTCAAAATTCGAATTTAAAGGCTGAATGAACTATAACTCCTTGTACTATAATTTACTTTACTTTACTTTCCTTGTACTATATATATATATATATATTGATGTATATATTCAATCAATTATTTCTGGCCTGTTGTAATAATTTTAATTTATTGGTGCTCTCATTCAATCTCGAACATTCCTACTTAATTCGAATAAGGTATTAGATGTTAGTTGAGCAGGTATCTGTAAAAAACGCTCACAATTGGTAATTTCCGTATTTGTTTTATAAGATAAACTAAAAAGTGACTTCATTGTTAAAATGTGTTTACATTTATCGAGGCTATTTCTTGACATTATGTTATGTATTTTTATGTGGTTGTTTTTTTGTAAGTTAATTTATATATATACATATATGTTGAAAACTGTAGATACTACCTGATACTGGATTATATACCTAGTTTGTGATCTCTAAAACTAACTTTGTTGTTAATATTCTAAAAAGCGTTATTTTTCGTTAAGCGTGTAAAAATGGAAATATGTTAAAACCTCAAAATAGAATTTAATAGTTTAATTAATATATGAATTAAGCAATTTGTATCCTCTTAGCTTTTGAACTTTAAAAAATCTATCAGAAAATGCTCTCTATGTTGTAAAGGAATTATGTAACTCGATAAATTATGCAAAAGTATGGGAGCAACAATAACATACGAATGTAAATTTTAATGATGTGATCACTTGCCAGTATCTGATATTGTAAACAAATAAAGTATTATAAATGTGAGAAACATTCTTTTTATTCTGTCAGTGTGTGATGTTGATGTAAAAGGTAAATAACTTTAGTAGCGAATCTTAGTTTTATTTAACATTCTGCAGACGTGGTTTACAGAAAATCAATTAAGACGAATGTAATGAAATAATAAGTACAAATTGTTCATCGGGAACAAATAATCGATACACTTAATGTTATAAAATTATCACAATACTGGGTCAATAATTACATTAAATGCAACATATTACTGTAAAAGTAAAAATTCTGTCTTCATTTTTTTTGCAGTCATACCTACATAGTAAATAATTGAGTTTAATTCTTCTAAATTTGATTTCCACCATCCTGCCAAAAAAACTAGCTACAACTTAACTACACCGTGATCAAAATATAGCTTCCAACTGGAAATGTAGACTCGGCAGTCTTCAACAATATAATAATATCTACGTAATCGTCATCGAGGCGTGACCACCGCGCAGCAGGCGCCTTCACCGTCAAACGACTAACGGTTGGGGAAGCAAAATAAGTGGCGATCTCGTCGTTCGCCTCGTCACACTGCCGAGTCGGGCTCGTCCCAGGGCCATGGCGGGCCGGAGTCCAGCGCGTCCTGCCGCCACAGCGCGCGCGCGCTGTCAGCCGTGCCGTGTGCCAGCAGCCGCATGTTGTACGGTTCCACCATATTGCTCACGGACGCGCCGCTGTCCACGCGCTGCAGCCGCTCCGGCCGCGCGTACTGTTCGCCGCTCTTGTTGGGTGGCAGTAGGTCAAACGAGGAGCCGGCGTCGCGTGGCGACTCCAGGTCAGTTACGTCGGAGCGCGGCGATAGTTCGAGGCTCGCGCTCCGGTCGCCGGCGTCCTCGCCCGCCAGCGTGGACGCTTCCGACGGCGGGCCGGGGGACGCTGCGGACGGGACGAGCGGCACGGGCGGAGGTGCACCCACCGGGGACACGAGCGGTGCGGATTCATCGTCACTGGCGTCGTCGCGCGTCGGGCTGCGCTCACGCGAGCCACCGCCACGTGACAGGATCTTGTCCCGGAGACGCGTTAGCCGCTCCGCCGAGCTGACTTTGCGGAGGATCTCGGCGGTCCGGCGCAGGCCGCGCAGCTTGAGGTCGACGATGGGGGAGCCGGTTTTGGTGGAGTCCTCAACGGAGCGGGAGCGCGCGGCGAGGCAGAGCGCGTCGGGCGCGTCTTCGCGCGCCACCAGCAGCGAGGAGGGGCGCGAGCGGCGCCCGGCGGAGAGCGGCCGCGCGCTGAACGTTATCTGTCCGTCGTCGTCGGACTCCTCTTCGTTCTCCACGTTGAAGGTGACGGCGGGCGGGTCGCCGGGGGGGCGGCGCGAGCGGAGGCTGCCGCCGCCCTTGAGGATGGAGGGGTCGCGGCGCAGCGCGCGCGGGCTGCCGGCCGGTGTGCCGCTCACCGACCCGCCCGGCAGACGCAGCTGAAGCGTGCTCTCCTCGTCTGAAATAGACGCTTTGATGTATCAAGGCGGAGAATGTAAACGTTGAAATATAAAACCAGGGGATTGGGAGGGGGCGGGATCGATTGCGTGCTGCGGCAGGAGTACCTGATAGCGAGGTGGAGCCGCTCAAGTCGCTCGCTGTGGTGCCCTAGAAAGTGACGAAGGGCTGAAATAAAACTACGGTTTGTAACTGTTGTATATTTATTACTACGTAAATCGTGGAAAGATTTACCTATTATGAAAAGGAATGATACATCAGGTCTATAGTAGTACAATAGCTAAAAGGCCAATTCGTGACCCAATTTTAATATCACAATCGAAATGTCTTAGTTACAATCAATCAATAAAATATTTAAAATTCTATCTACTTGGTAATTGTCTAAAGACTTAAGACTACAGATATGTTGCAAATTCCAACAATAATCTTATTAATAATGATTAATGGATAATAAAGATTTTGGATTTATACAACCGTCTAAGTACAATAATAAGTATAAAGTATTTTCCGTGAAATCTTGAATTACATATAGAACATAATCCAAGTACAAAAAACAAGTATTCTAACTTGTAAATATTTAAAATAGAAACGAGTTACCTGGTTACTAACATAAAAAATGATGGCACTAGATATGTTTTCTTAACGTAACATATGTAAAATCAAACAAATTTAATATAGTCACTTGATTCTAAAACATGTATGCTACTACAACTATGCAATATAATACTATGAATAAATAAAGTGTAAAAGGGCACAGCCTATATTACTAACATTAAAATGACATTTGTTGGAATGCAGAATTAAATAAGGTTATGTTTAACCGACCTGACCAACAAAAATACTTGTGATTGCCAAAAATAGTAAATGACCACCAATTTTTAACCCCCATTTTGAGCCATAAAAACATAGATAGGCCCTGAGAAAGTTTGTTTCAGACCACGGATTAATGTTTGCGGTAGTAGGGTTGGCTCAGGCACACCTTAACCTACTGTGACAATATTTAGTCCCGACATAATTGATGTGCAATCAATATTTTTGATTTTGGTAGTAAGTAATAATAGTATTTTGATCGTTAAGATTTGGTGCTCATTTACTAAATTTGATGGTCATTATATTTGATTCCATTAAATAATAACTAATCTGAGCAAACTATAGGCAACTGCGTTTTTACTATTGGTCACATTTCATTATGGATCTATAACATAATGTTGCACTATATAACATGATTTTAACAAATAAATGTATTTATTACTTTGTTCAAAACGTAGTGAAGGTATAATTACCGGCACGGATCTTAATCGCTGGCTCGTGCAGAAGTAAACTTTTGGGTTTGTTTGGCGGTATCAAGTAACTGGTGAGGGCGCGGTGCGTCATTTCGATTACGTGATTGGATGATAACGCGAGTGCGGCTCCCAGTAGGCACTTGTCACCATTCGTTGTCACACACACAACCCAACAATAATTACACTACTGAACAAATTTGCTGACCACCATAAAACTTTTTATTGGCAAAAATTGTAAATGAACATCAGAAGTAACCTCCATTTGTGATGTGCCATGCTATAAAAATAAAAGGCACCGTAAAGTTATTTGAAACCACGTGTTGAAGTTGTGTATGTATAAATTTCTCATACAATCGCATTTTAATAACAAATACTTAGGTATATACCCAAAAACATATGTGAAAAATAAAAACTGACGATGGCAATAAATGTGCTCGAAAGTGTAATAATTGTCGAGAGACTAGACAGAACAGAGAACGAACCGCGAGAAGCGAGTATCACGAGTCGCGCTCGCGCGATGATACAATCACGTAATCAAAATGACGTACCCGCCCTTGCGCGTTACCTCGTGCCGCTAAATAGACACAAAAATTAAAATGCAGATAAGAAAGGAAAATGTCTCGACAATGAGTATTTCGGCTGACCCTGTACTGTAATTCTGCGCTGCCAATGCCACAATTACCAAATTATGATCAAATAAATTAAAACTATAACATAATACCTTTACTAATACAACAATTTTGATAGGACATATGCAGTGTATTCTAGAATAGAATCTGATTATCTTATTTACATGCATATTTCTGATATCTCTTCAAGTAAATTATTAACAAATAGCTGCCTATTTATATAACTGTAAGATATTACTAAAATCACAACGTAAATCGTCTTTTCTATGTTATGTGCAAATACAGTATAATATCAATATGACAGTAAGAAAGCAAATCATGCTTTAAAATATTGATTATTGAATAAGCTATATGTGCTGTTAAGCAAGAGTTGACCAAGCTAAAAAATTTGGCCAGTACTGTACAAGTTCACAGGTTTGAAATTGCAAAATAAAAAAATCTTAAAAAAAATAATCTACAATGTAAGGTTTAGAGTTAGAGAAATAAGTACTGCAATAAATTAGCATGAGCATAAAATGTTCCTCCTTCGCCTACCGTCGATCGATATTATATTTCGGAATGGACACACAGAAATCAAAATTGTTTATACAAATCGTAGCATAGTCAGTATATGAAGTTTACAGGAAGACATCATCGGTTAAGTTCACGAAGACGTGGTCACGGTGCGGCTCGGGTTGAGCGTCGGCATCGGCGTCGGTAGGGGAGGGAAAGGCTGAGTCCCCGCGTGGTGAGGTGGGCATGGGAAGCGCAGGGGGCGAGGGCGGCGGGTTCTCGCGGATGGTGTGGAGGGGCTCACCTGGGTGGGAGGGGGGCTCCGACTGCAGCACGTCCTCGAGCGCCTCCTCGTTAAGCGTTTGAAGCGCGCCGCAGATCATCTGCTCCTCCAGCGTTACCTGCCATAAAAAAACGGGTCAATGAGACAGCGCGCATATTACAATAAACCGTTAGTGTGATATTACTCAATAATTCGCCACGCTGTGCATAGTGCTAAATCAGATACGATAGTAAGGCGGTATCATGTGCTCGATATTATTTTACAGTAAATATGTTGGGTCATAAGGACGGGGGACACCTTGGCTTTTGAGTCTTTTTCAATAAAATCTGGGTATTTGCTAACGTCGACTTCTGAACATGGGCCTTTCAATGATCAAGATATTGAATGATCATTATCATCACGCTTGGCAGGCAGATTGGTGCGCAGTATGTAGTTATTAGCACACGGGAGGAGGCTGCTGCCTATCCTCTTGATATCAACCTTTAGTCGCCTTTTACGACACCATGGGTGTAGCGGGGTGGTATATTCTCTATCGGCAACCACTTACAGCGATGACATATGGCACAGATACGTGATCACGAACCAAGGGCCTCATAAAATAGCTCAAGGTTACTCAGCAAGCTATTGAGCGAGCTATACTTGGTATTTATCTACGAGATCGATCATAAAAGAGAAGATACGTATAAGGACTAGACTTGCCGACGTAGCTGAAAGGACTAGTAAGCTGAAGTGGCAACCGTTGGGGCAAAAAGGTTCTCGAGTAGAAACCACGCTCCGGAAAATGCAGCGTGGGACGACCTCCAATGAGATGAACAGACCGAGCTGGTAATTGTCGCTGTATGCGGGCGGCATGTAACCGTTCGTTGTGGATACTGATAGGGGAGGGCTTTGTTACGCATTGGAGGTCCTTGATATGATAATGATGATATAATAACTGGCCACAGTATTTCAAACACTCTATATGGAATCCTTCATTAATAATCACATCTATTTTAGTAACTAAAATTACAAGCAATAACACTAGGCTTTCCCACTCACCATAATTAATATCAACTTGCACAAAACAATGCGTTTGACATAGGTAACTTAATCATAATTTGCTAGTACATATATATAATACATACTTGAGACTACAAATTACATAACACATACAGACTACTATGTTAATTCATACAGGTCATTCTTTGTTATAGATATATTATCATTTTTCATATTTTTCGCAGAGTGGTTGCGGATTATCTCCCGAGTACTTCAGCTTATCGGAAATTCGGGTTCAATTATATCTAAACTTCATTATGTCACACGACAAAATTGTATGCATACGCCTCTCTAAATTTATAAGATTTTCATACAAATACATCAGGAATTCTAGGATCGTAAAAAGCATTAATTGTATTAATCTCATTGTGGTAAATTTTGTTCTCATTTATTAATGTATAATATGTCACTAAATGATAAATTACAACTGTGTACGTGTGAAACTGCTCCATATTAGTACTAATTTCAATGTACCTATCAATATAGTTTTTAATTAGTAGTTCTTTAGATAATTTATTTAAATAAAACAAATATAAAAATATTTTTAAATAATTATTGACATGATTAAGTTAGACATCATTTCGGCCGAATGAAGTCCACTGCTGGACACAGGCCTCCCCCAAAGATCACCACAACCACCGATATGGATGTGTTGTGGGTTCATTGGGGGGTTTTGCCATAATCGCCACGCTTGGCAGGCGGGTTGGCGATCGCAGTTGAGTTATTAATGTACTCGAAGGACGCTGCTGCCCACCCTCCGGCTAATCCCTTAGTCGACTTTTACGACACCCATGGGAGGAGATGGGGTGGTGGCATTCTGAGCCGGCACCACACGGCAAGTTAGACATGTCCAGATTATATTAACAAATAAATTTTAAAGCTTCTGAACTTCCGATTTTGTAATCCCGGAATTGTCCTAGGTTAGGTTAATTCAAGAGGGATGTCCTTATTATGTCCTGCCCAACTGTAGGCATAATTGCACCCTAATTTCCGATCACTAGTCATAAGTTACGATGACATATAAAGATCAGACAATCTCAAGGGGTGAATCACTGTATGCAGTCTAAAAAAACATCAAGTGTTTGTGTTTATGTGATTTCACTAGCTTGTGCCGACATTCAATGATCGTGTGATAAATGAATTCTAAACAATTGACTTTACGAAGCATTAATATTACACTTATAATCACCTGATATTCCGCGTAAGGCTGTAAAATATACGATTAATTAATATTGTGAAATCGATCGATGTTATTTAGACAGATGATCCAGTAATGTATAAGATGGATAATGTATGTAAGAAAACAGTTACCATAACTTCCCCTGTTTTAACTAAATTTATTCAGAATTAAGTCGACTACTATCCAACACTGTAATGCCTGCATAGGCCATTGAGCTAACTATAGGTGACGTGGTTGACTTGCCTGTTTCTCAACATTTGAAGGTCGACTTCTTTGATGTTCCAGTGGAGGTCGTGGCTTTGCTGAATCAAGTTCCACTTCAGCTGTTTTCTCAGATAATACTGTGAATAAAAATAAGGAAGCTTTAAACAAGATTACTTTATTTTTATTGAGTCGGTGGAAAGACATGATGCACTACCTCCGCCACGGGAACGGACGGAGGGGCATGCCAGACTAGTGGCTAAAACCACCGGAGTGGTCATCTTCGGCACCGTAGGCAGGAACTCGAAAATTCTCCATCTAGAACCGCCGATTTGTGCCACGCTTTCAGACACATCTCGAAGGGTAAGAATTGAAGTGGTCACCCCCTACTCACTTCGTGCGCACCGCCGTCGTTCGGTATGAACAACCAAGGGCCTCCGCCTTATATAACAATGACACACAGGGCACTCTCTGAGCGTGTGCTGTGCGTTATCCTGACCGTCATCACTAGTCTGTGATGGCACAGTGCCGTGACCTAGCGCCCTCGCGCAAAACGGCCTCGACGACGCGTTTTTGCATGTACTGCGGCGGCATAAGCCGCTCGGACTACAGCTCGAGTGCACGGTGTAAGCCTACCGTCTCAAACCTCCGAGCATTTCTGAAGGCGCGCATTCGCCGCTCTGGTGGAGAGAGCGTGTTCGGTGATACAACAAAGGTGGAAAGCGCAAACAGAGTTGCCGCCTCAAAGGACATCGTTCAGTATCCTCGTGCGATCCGTATAGCTGCTCTGCGCTGCAAACCGTGCATCTTAGTTCTGCAGCGCTGGCCGCCCGAGAGTCGAGATGACAGAATAGGCGCCCCGCAGATGGCATCGATGGATCGCACGACTCCCCCATAGAGGCGGTGAACTGTTTCCCTCTGTCCTCGAGATTGGGCCATAGCCGGTACAAGGCACCTAGTAATCTCTCGACCCGGGGGACCAGTGCTCTCGAAGCGCTCTTCGCAGCCCCTTCAAACTATCCAGGGTGAGCCCCAGGTATTTCATATACCGGCCCACCCTGATTTTTGATTTTGATTATTTGTGACCCGCATCACCAACGCGTATCCACGAACCGGGTGGTTCCCTGCTCCACGGCAGTGTGTGGAACCATAGCGCTTCGGTTTTGTGAGGCACTGCCAACACAAGAGTGTCGTTAGAGTAATAAACTAAGCTGACGCCAGCGGGGAGGACGACGCGCAGGATCTCGTTGGAGGTGAAGTTCCACAAGAGAGCCGACTACCAACCATTGTGGTACTCTACACGTTATCTCCCTCCGCTTTACGCTACTGGTAAGATTATCTGTACATAAAAATAAGTAAAAATCTGTCAACATTTCTAAAATAAAATAAAGTTTTATTTGTATTTTACCTGCAACTGTTGGGACTGTAGTCGGCATGTTCGCTTCTAGCTCGCGTAGATTTATAATAAGCAGTTTGAACAGTTCCCAGTCACCGAACGGCAGCTCAAGAATCTGTAGGAGAACAATTTAAGTTACAGTACGCTATTTATTCCTTACATAATATGTAACATGTGGTGTAAAAATGGAATACGTTATAACTTAAATTAATAAACCTGGGGTTTACATTAAATCCCATTAAATCTGTTCGAAATTTAAAAAGAGAGCGTTGTAAAACAGCATTTAGGCCTTCTCTGCCGCTTCGATCTGAAGTCGACAGATCAGAAGATCAGCCAACCGATTTTTATAATACTAAAATAATAGGTTGCACTTCAATCAGAATCGAAAAGTATTTATTTGCCTGACAGAGCAGAGTCAGAATGGTCACTTGCCGTGTTGAATTTGTACGTCAAAAACTAGCTCAGTTCATATGGTGCTACGTCTAGGGAGTTCCCGGACCTACTCTAGGTATGTCTTCCTTCTGTGCTGTGCGTGTACGATTCGAAGGCACAGGTCAGGAAAATGGGTAGCCGATGCCATAAACTGCGGTACGATGGAACTTGAGGGTTAATATAGCGTTGACGATACAGTTCCGGCGCTGCGACCAGCATATCCTGTCATCATTCCTACTCCGCGCTCAAAATATATTAATCAACTTCCGATAAATCTTCAGGAAAATCATAGCTTGAGCCGTGCAGGCATTATGATCGAGCTCAAAGAATCAGAAGTTTCATCACTGCTGTTATGTCTTTCGAGATTTATTAGTCGGTCAATATCATCATTTAGAGTAATTCCGCTCTTATAGTACTCTCGTTCTATTTTCATAACACGAATCTTTCCAATCACCCACAGAAACATCATAAGTATACACGTGTGTGTAACACGTTTATGTATTTTTACTTAGACTTAAATCGAATTCTATAAGCGTGGTGTTTTATTCGTATTTTACCAGGAGGCAGCTGAACGTGCATACTAAGGTATCTGTGGGTGATAGGAAAGATTCCTTTATAAGAAAGTGCGATGGCGGGATCTGTTTCTATGTGGTTTCTATTGCTTCATCGTCATTATCATCACATTGGCAAAACGACGTCCATTGCTGAACAAAGGTCTCCCCCATAGATTTCCACAATTTTGTCGCGTTGAGTGGTGCTATATTCTTAATGGACACCACACGGACAGCCTATTGCTTAGCTCGTATCAAGACTTTTCGGTCGCATTATATTCGGGTTGCTACATTAATTATAGGGCGCCGTTATTTTTTGTATTCTTTTTTGCCAAGCCCTACAATACTTTAAACTACGTTGTTCTCGAAATGAAGAATGATGCCGCTGCAGCGCCCTCCCGCACTATGTATATACACTGTCCACACTCACCGGCTCCAGGTCCTGCAGGCGACACACGGCGAGCACCAGCCCGCACACGTGATGCCGCTGCAGCGCCGAGGCCGCGGTGTGCCCGCCGGGCCCCAGCGCGTCCCGCACTATGTATATACACTGTCCACACTCACCGGCTCCAGGTCCTGCAGGCGACACACGGCGAGCACCAGCCCGCACACGTGATGCCGCTGCAGCGCCGAGGCCGCGGTGTGCCCGCCGGGCCCCAGCGCGTCCCGCACTATGTATATACACTGTCCACACTCACCGGCTCCAGGTCCTGCAGGCGACACACGGCGAGCACCAGCCCGCACACGTGATGCCGCTGCAGCGCCGAGGCCGCGGTGTGCCCGCCGGGCCCCAGCGCGTCCCGCACTATGTATATACACTGTCCACACTCACCGGCTCCAGGTCCTGCAGGCGACACACGGCGAGCACCAGCCCGCACACGTGATGCCGCTGCAGCGCCGAGGCCGCGGTGTGCCCGCCGGGCCCCAGCGCGTCCCGCACTATGTATATACACTGTCCACACTCACCGGCTCCAGGTCCTGCAGGCGACACACGGCGAGCACCAGCCCGCACACGTGATGCCGCTGCAGCGCCGAGGCCGCGGTGTGCCCGCCGGGCCCCAGCGCGTCCCGCACTATGTATATACACTGTCCACACTCACCGGCTCCAGGTCCTGCAGGCGACACACGGCGAGCACCAGCCCGCACACGTGATGCCGCTGCAGTGCCGAGGCCGCGGTGTGCCCGCCGGGCCCCAGCGCGTCTCGCACTATGTATATACACTGTCCACACTCACCGGCTCCAGGTCCTGCAGGCGACACACGGCGAGCACCAGCCCGCACACGTGATGCCGCTGCAGCGCCGAGGCCGCGGTGTGCCCGCCGGGCCCCAGCGCGTCCCGCACTATGTATATACACTGTCCACACTCACCGGCTCCAGGTCCTGCAGGCGACACACGGCGAGCACCAGCCCGCACACGTGATGCCGCTGCAGCGCCGAGGCCGCGGTGTGCCCGCCGGGCCCCAGCGCGTCCCGCACTATGTATATACACTGTCCACACTCACCGGCTCCAGGTCCTGCAGGCGACACACGGCGAGCACCAGCCCGCACACGTGATGCCGCTGCAGTGCCGAGGCCGCGGTGTGCCCGCCGGGCCCCAGCGCGTCTCGCACTATGTATATACACTGTCCACACTCACCGGCTCCAGGTCCTGCAGGCGACACACGGCGAGCACCAGCCCGCACACGTGATGCCGCTGCAGCGCCGAGGCCGCGGTGTGCCCGCCGGGCCCCAGCGCGTCCCGCACTATGTATATACACTGTCCACACTCACCGGCTCCAGGTCCTGCAGGCGACACACGGCGAGCACCAGCCCGCACACGTGATGCCGCTGCAGCGCCGAGGCCGCGGTGTGCCCGCCGGGCCCCAGCGCGTCCCGCACTATGTATATACACTGTCCACACTCACCGGCTCCAGGTCCTGCAGGCGACACACGGCGAGCACCAGCCCGCACACGTGATGCCGCTGCAGTGCCGAGGCCGCGGTGTGCCCGCCGGGCCCCAGCGCGTCTCGCACTATGTATATACACTGTCCACACTCACCGGCTCCAGGTCCTGCAGGCGACACACGGCGAGCACCAGCCCGCACACGTGATGCCGCTGCAGCGCCGAGGCCGCGGTGTGCCCGCCGGGCCCCAGCGCGTCCCGCACTATGTATATACACTGTCCACACTCACCGGCTCCAGGTCCTGCAGGCGACACACGGCGAGCACCAGCCCGCACACGTGATGCCGCTGCAGCGCCGAGGCCGCGGTGTGCCCGCCGGGCCCCAGCGCGTCCCGCACTATGTATATACACTGTCCACACTCACCGGCTCCAGGTCCTGCAGGCGACACACGGCGAGCACCAGCCCGCACACGTGATGCCGCTGCAGCGCCGAGGCCGCGGTGTGCCCGCCGGGTCCCAGCGCGTCCCGCACTATGTTGCACACACGCTCCACGCTCAGAGTAGACAGGCGGATGTTAGGCACGTCGGTCTGTTGGAGGCATACGTTGTTTGAAAGTTACATAATTATAACATAAATAGTGGTGATTATAAAGAAACTATAGCACCACTCCATCTTCTCCTGTGGATGTCGTACAAGGCGACTAAGGGGCTCTTAACCAGAGGAATGGGTGGCAGCATCCTTTATGTGGATAGCAGCTATTCTGAGCTTACCAACCCGCGTATTGACAAATTATGTAAGTATTAGCAAAATTCCCCCAAAAATGCCTGGCAGAAGTATTTGTTCAGCAATGGACATAGTTTTGGCTGATGATCATATGCAAATGCATATAATCCGGTACTTATTCATAACCATCCCGGCCGATAGCCGGATTAATAACAGCTGCTTGCTTGCTTGCATGGAGCAAAGCATGCAACTCTGAACTCAGCCTATCAGCGTTGGTGGAGTCAGAGGCCTGGCTCTGCAGGCAGCACTAGCATGGCCAGCATGATGTATACAAGTTAAGGTCTTCTTTTCGAACAGATCCCTGTCCAGCAATGAACTGCAATAAGCTGCTAGCAGAATCTCAAGTTGATAATCCACGTACCATGCTGGGGAAGGCAGTCCTAAGCATGTGGAAGGGGTTCTGCGTTGGCTGTTGTTGTTGCGGTTGTGGCTGTTGGAACTGCGGCTGTGGGAACTGTTGCGGGTTCATGGCTTGAGGCACGAATCCGCCACTAGAGTTGGCCCAGCCCACCCACATCTGCTGTGGAGGAACTGGCCCTGCTGCTGGTGGCTGAGTCAGCGGGGACGAGCGCTGTAGTGGGACAAAAATGTTACAACTTAATAATAATAATAATATCCTTTTTATTGAATATACTCTATGTTACAATATTAATATAATCAGCGCTCGCAATACAGGTTTCTTTTTATTAGATTTATGCTAGTACAAAACTATTGCATAATAATTATGAAAACTAGTATCACCGGTGGTCGAAATTCAATCAATTGTTTGTCATTAAACTTTTATTTATTCTTACCTTGGTGTTATGAGGAAGAGTACGAAATAGGAAGCTTAAGAGAATCAATGACAAACACATATGAAATTCTTTAGTTGGCTAGGCAGCGCATATTGCTGCCCATGTGAGTGAGCGCGACAGATATTGAATGTACTTTTTCTTTTCTTATTTTTTCTGTCTTTTCTATCTTTTCTTTACTGTTTGTAAAAACGTCTAAATAATTATCCGGTTTAATTCGCGACCAACTGCATCATCTTGGCCGTCCTGCAGCTCTTCGAAGCCTAGTTCTAAAGGAGCGAGCGCGTCACTCACCTCCTGACGCAGGCGTTACTCGGACAAAGTTGTTTCTGTGGGTACCAGCACAGGACCGGACGCGATCTTTTGATTCTCTACAATATACCGAGATGTGCCTAGGGCGGCCACTTTTTACCTCCTCCTGCCGCTAGAGGGGGTGAACGCTTTACAGTCAACCCCTTCGAGAGGCCAAAAAGAGTCGCACAAAAAGACGGCTCCATACGCTTGTTCTTGAAAATCTAGAACTCCCCTTTGGTGTTATAAACCGCTCAAATGGTTTTAGCCGTTAAATCCGGCACACCCCTTCGCCCTTCCCCAAAGCGGAGGAAGTGCATGAAGATTTTCACTGCGGTGAAATAAAGGTACCACGTCGCAGTAACAGACATTCTGCCAACAGGTAGTACTGTTTAAAGAGTTCCGTTTTAAAGAGCACTATAGCTAATTGGTGTGTGGTGCCGGCTCAGAATGCCACCACCCCATCTCCTCCCATGGGTGTCGTAAAAGTCGACTAAGGGATTAGTCGGAGGATGGGCAGCAGCGTCCTTCGAGTACATTAACAACTCAACTGCGATCGCCAACCCGCCTGCCAAGCGTGGCGATTATGGCAAAACCCCCCAATGAGCCCACAACACATCCATATCGGTGGTTGTGGTGATCTTTGGGGGAGGCCTGTGTCCAGCAGTGGACTTGATTCGGCCGAAATGATGATGATGATGATAGCTAATTAAATACCTGGGTTTATCAGACTAAAAAGTAATGTTTTGAAGCGACGAGCGCATTATGGTCACCATAAATAATTATGGACTTGCACGTCTCAACACAAGGTAATATAGAAAAAACTCATCTAATACGATACAAGTACGAGAAGGTAATTATAAATTTTAATCACATGCCAAATTAGAAGCAAAATATAGACACTTGCAAGTTATCAAATGAGAATGGCGAAAATACTTGTTCGTTGTTATATCATTTCGCACGGCTGCCACTGCAGAATTGCTCGATGTTCAACGCTGAGCTCAAACGCAGCATCATTTCATCATCATTTTCAGCCAAAAAACGTCCAATGCTGGACACAGGCCACCCAGAAAGTTCGCCATTAAGGCCGGTCTGGGTTTGGGTTGCATTGCATGCTCATTGAGGGGTTTTTCGATAAACGCAACGCTTGGCAGGCGGGTGGACGATCGCAGTTGAATTGTAATTAATGTATTGGAAGGACGCTGCTGCCCATCTCTCAAGCCATTTTCATCATCGGCTTTTACAAGCCTCACGAGATCAAATAGGGTGGCGCTGTTCTTAGCCGGCGCCACACTGCAATGAAGACTACGATTTTTTTTATAATAATACCTAAATAGCCCTCTTTAATATACATACACAAATATGAGAGTTTATTACGTGTTTTCTCGGGAAGAGTTTGGAGTGCGGTTGACGCGAATGCTGCTGTTGTCCCCAAATCAAGCCCGAGGCCGCACCACCTGCTCCCATGTCTTCTTCAATGCCACTTTGCAGTTGTTCCTCTGTGGTCAATATGAGGGAATATTAAATAAGTGTAAATTAGCGATAGGCCATTGTTACTAAAATACAATCGAATAAATCGACAATCCAATGAAAATTAACAATCGAATACATAACCTGATTTCTATAGAAGGTCGTCCGTCAACATGGGCAATAACATCTCATAATTCTCAAATACTTCCCCCTATTTCGTCTAATTTCAGTTCCGGGCGCAAACATTTAAATCGTTAGATAGGCCCTTACCATACACTGCATAGGTCGTCACTCAAACGAGCGCACGACTGCATTTGACTTCAGACTCGATCGAGTACCCGTCGGAGAACGTTATCTTACATTATTAAGAACATAACATAAAGTACGACGTCGTGCGCATTTAAGAAATGTAAATGTGTCATCATCATCAAGGATAAAGGTATATTACATTGCATTTGTGATATTATGAATACAGGTAATGTTTTCAATATTTAGATAAATGTCACAATTCATAACGTCATTTATGTTTATTTTCATTACGAACGTTGACAATAGCAGTAGAGAACGAACTATTTGAAATACTTATTAGAAGGACAGTGACAAAGATAGTTTCGTACTTCGTCAAGAATATATAGATTATCCGTTGTCTGAACTACATTTTTTCCATTTATCGACATAGTGCGGTGGCATCGCAAGTCATCGGCACAATGTCTTACGTGTTTATGCTATTTAATATAGTTTTACGACAAACTTGTGTGAGTAATATACGCACAGGTCTAAATAAAATGCCACGGATTTTGTTCATGAGGGCCTAATAACAATTTCAATATTTGCCAGGCAGGGTATCATAAGTAGACGCCATTACGTCGCCAATTGTAATTGTACAGCGATTAATAATAATCGGTGTTATTTGATAGTTACTCGTTTGTAATCGAATAAACGTAATAATGAGACATTCGATTGTTTTTAGTAACCGCCCATCATAACGTAAATATCTCTGTAATTTTTTTCAGTGTCCAACTTTCATAATTCCATTGTTCATGTGACATACCTTTGATGAGCTTTTTGATGTACGGGTCCAGGTTTATGGTGAATGGCAGGAATATCTTGAGGTCTGCTGCTGTAAGCGTGGCGCGGTGGAAGCTCAGGAATACTTCTAGTTTGCGTTCGTCGCGATCAAGTTCCATTAGTGTGCTCGCCTCACGTAGACCGCTCATCAAGGGTTTCACTCTTGATTTAAACAAAGGTTAGGTTTTTAGGAAAGCATATTTATAAATAAATTGCGACGTAAATCGATCCTTTATCAATATCACTGACAATCCTTCAGACACACAATGTGTTGTATTTGTCAGTGAGATAAAAAGAAGCTTACTTATCATATATATGCTTGAGTGAAGTGGTGTCATCGATATGCTCCTCATAGGTCTCATGGTGGTAGATAATCCAAGACGTGCGGAACGGCCACTGCTCAGTCAGGTTCACCCAAGATGCCAGCTGGTACCAGTTGAACTCGATTTGGAATGCTTTTAAAAGACGACCTGGAGAAACGAGACGTATACCATAACATAAGTGAATGTCTGTTTAATTTACGTACGTTTCATAGCGTTCAAAGAGGGTTTTGAATTGGATTTTTACACCAGGGTAACGCTCCTGTGCACATCAGGCCAGCAAAACTCCGGATTTGCATCAAGCTGGAATGGACATCCTTCTTATAGTCAACACTTGGCGCAATGTGACTGCGCTTTTTTACGTAAAAAAGCAAATTTTTACGCAAAGTACACAAACGATGATGATCTTATAGGTGCATTTATGAAGATATACCGTAGTATAACCAGAAGAACTCTGGAGCGACTTATTTGGTACGTGGTTTGAACGTGTATTAATGCAAATATACTTTGACAAGAAATAATAATTGAACGAGTACATAAAGAAGTAGTAAGTAACATATATACATACATGCCTAATTATATGTATTATAAATGTGACATACCAGTAACATACAGCACATTCATAAGCCTTCTCATGCTCCTAGGATTAACGTCACTGAAGTAATCGTCAGTGAGCAGCACTCGGCCCAGATCGGCTGCGCCGGCGCCGCCGGCTCCGGTCGCGCCGCGGTGCAAGCCAGAAGCGACGGACGAAGCAACAGATTCAGATGGACGGAGACGACGCTCGCGAGCCGCTTGCCCTTTGATGCGTTCTTGACTTGACATTAGTTCTGATGTTGAGGATAGACGGCGGGCTGATACCTGGATTATGAAAGTAGTTGGTTATTGCCAGTTTTGAGTGCCAGCAGAAATAATAAAGATTGGGAAAAAGTCTATAACAATATTTATCTTTGCCTGACTGAGGGACTCATTCTTCATTCACTCTCATTGTTTGTAATTAGCCAGCTAGAAACTGTAATTTTGTATGAATAATTACGCTTGCGACTGGCAGTAAGAGCTCATAATAAGGCTCAAGTGCACAATATTCTAATTTCGAGACCGGATAACAAATAACGATTGAACTATTATAAATATTGAAGAGTGCGGTGACGTAGAGACAACTGATGGACTGCATAAGCATTCTTGTGGAGACGGTCTGCTGCGCGGCCAGTAGTCATGTAGACCAGAGCCTGCACCAAGTCAGAAGTCTCGTAAACACTTACAGTTCTTCACAGCACCGTAGAGAGGGCATCAGAAGCCTGTTTGTATTATGAAAAATTTCACGAATCGGCAGTGACGAAGAGAACTCTTCGGAGGTGACGGCCTGTACCCTACGAGGATGCACCCAGCGTAGCGCTAAGTTCACTGTGATAATGTATTACAAATGCTCACAGATCTCTGTAGGGAAGTGGAGAAATCATCAGACGTGATGGCTTGCATCCTCCTGGCAGCGGTCTGCTGTGCGGCTTTCACTCTGCGCAGAGCTGAGTTCTGCAGGTAGAATGGTAACTGCACCATGTTGCGTAGGTAGTCCCACCCACCAATGCTGCTCTCAGAGAAGGCCCGACGACTGTTTATTTCCACTGCCTATACGACATAGTAGTACGACAATAATGTAATGTTGTGTAATATATGTAAATTAGTAAAAAGAAAAATATTAGTATGCGGTAGGTATTGAACAAAATTATTTGGTTACATGAATTATTTTATTGCTGTCACCAGAAGTGGCGTAAATGGGAATAGAGCATTATGCAGTTGCAGGAAACTGGGATAATCTAAGTTAAGATTTTACCGGGTCTAACATTTTCAATACCACTTTTTGTGTCTTTGTAAATCTGACTTTGTAAACCCACTAATTTGACCCATAAGAATCTTAAACATAATCAACTGCAATTTAAAATTGCATCAGTATGGGTGTGCTTCAATAGCTAGACCTTACACTAACTACAATATTAAAATTGTTTATTAACACTAATTAAAAATATCTTTTATGTTGAAACAAGATTAAACGAATACTACTAATAGTTGTATTCCCTTGATAATGTCTGGGAGATATGTATGCTATTGTAAAAAATATTGCACATTTGGCCAGATATAATATACATTGGGCATTTAGATAGTGTCGTTTTGGCCGGGAGTCGTCATATACACACAAACAACACTCAAAAACAATTAACTCCATTACACATAATGAATTCATATATTATTTTATCTTATCCGCGCGCAATCGGTGATACAATATGTTCACTCAGGTTGACCTTAGAATTAATTGAGAATAGGATTGTCTACAAACAGAACATTACACAAGAGACAAAAATAATGAGGTATAACGCTAGAGATAATAGTAAATATAAAAATACGATGGATTATAAAAGTTGTATATTTTTATTAAATTGTAAGAAATCAATAAAAATTTGTTCTCCATTGATCGCGCGCGGATGGCATCCGAAATAAAACCATTAATAAAATATTTGCACTAAACATCCTAATAAAAGTCATGCAACACAGATGGCATAAATATAGGTCGCAGCTATAATGTATAGTGTCAAATTCGTTTTATTTACTCTAGGGATATTATAAAAATACAATTCGAGCAAATTTTCAGAGTTCTAGACGAGAACTGCGAAGATATTTGTTTTTGCCGATACCGCTGAATCTTACGTATTGGTTCGTAAAGGTTTACTGGGCGTTACTGGGTTACTTAAAATAGGCAATACAATGAGCGGTCTTAGGGGTAATGCCATACTGCCGCTTGGTTGGCGGATTGATGATCGCAGTATGTTGATAGCACACGGGAGGAATTGCTGCCCATCCTATTCATACACACACTTAGTCGCCTTTTAACCTATGATCGGCGATACCTGCATATAAGCCCAAAATGCATGGCTTGTCCAATTAAAACCGATTATCAGCACTGGAAAACATACCACTCAAACTTGATTGAACTCGTCCAATTCACTCTAAATGTTTTGTTTCATTTCAATTTCTGGGCAACCTAGCTTTTGATATTATAATCAAATGCCTGAATAATATATAAATATCTCGTGCCACGGTGTTTGTGGTCACACTCCTCCGAAACGGCTCGACCGATTTTAATGAATTGTATTTTGTATATTTGGTAGGTATGAGAATAGGTCGTAAAGTATTTTTCACCGTCCTACCCTCACCCCCCATTTTTTTTATTGAGATTTTAGTATTTTTGTATGAACAATATCCATGATGTAGATTTCCATATTCCACGCGTGCGAAGCCGAGGGCAAAAGCTAGTAAAATTATAAAATCTACTCCCCCAAAGATAGTTTTCTCAGAATCTATATACTACTATTCTGCCTAACGTTTCTTCAAGCTTTCAAGCATTCAAGCTTTTTTCACTTCTATTCAATTAAAACAAAACGGCCGAAAATATTTATTTAACATATCATTAAATCGTCTAGACAGCGATTGTTTGTTTTTATAATATGCTAGAGTTATTATAATAAAACGATTTTGAAAGTATAGCCGCTGCTCGGATCGTAAATTCATGCAAATGCATGATATAAGAGGGGTTCGACACAACATCGAGTTCCAACAACAATGACGGGTATACAAGGTTAACACCAAACACATGACGAACTCAACTGACCTCCATCCAAGCAACCTGTATGAAATGGATAATACTAGTAAGAATTTGATCTCTATAACTTCTATTTTATGCTTAAATTAAGTCACTTTTTAATTGTACGATTCTTAAGAAGATAAATATACAAAATCGGGCTCCGGTAACAGTTCCTAAGTCTAAACAATTATTTTTTTGAAATTCCATCACGTATTTCCCGATGTATGTATTTCTATGTGTATATCTTTTAGTTCTGGGTCCATCTTCTCCGAACTCTTAACGTGAATGACTGCGGTAATGATAAAAATGAGATCTGGTAACCGTCCAGATTTGAGCGCTACACGAGATGGAATCGGGCTTCAACCAGTTGATACAAAATCAAAACCTAAATTGCGTAATTAGAACTTGTCAGTTGCACCGTATGTTGTAAAAATCTCCCTTCTTGAGGTTAGACTTCTGGATGTAACCATAAACATTGTTGAACTGATAAAGTGCTAGCTCACGACAGAGACTAAATAGCGGGCACGAACGGGACTGACATAATTTCAGAGTTTATGTTTCGTTACGGAGGTTTAAAGTTAAGGGCCAAAGCACACATGACAGTTTTAGCATCGGCGATAAGCGATTTTGCAGCTGGATCGATGCTGCATCGCGTTATATCGACTTACTGCGTTAGGGCGTATTAAAATTGCGCATTCTACCAATTTTATCGATACTGTATCGGCTGCTGGAGCGTTAAGCGAGGGAGGAGCGCGCGTAGATCGTTAATGATGACCGTTGTGCAGTCGCTGCATCTAGCTTCCAAAACTAACGATCAAATGTGCGGAGTTATGAGTTCAATTGCAGTAATAAGCTTCCGAAAATAATTAAATCGTCGATAACCGATGCTATGAGTATTGTACGTGATTTGGCGCTAAGAAGAAACATTACGAAAAAAATTGAAAATTGATGATATGATAAATAAATAATTCTTGCAGTATTCTCTTGTTAACATAATTTTACAGTAAGATTAGCATTTACCTTGCTGATGATATGTGGGTCTATTGCCAGCAGCAGTATGAACGGGCTCTTTGGGTCGGAACACAGTGCGTGCACAGCGTTCAGAAGTGCTAGAACTTTCTCTTGTTCGCAGCTGTCTAAAGCGTCGACAACGACCACTAGGCGGGTCTGTTGTCCGGTGAACGCGTCAAGACATGATACCTACACAAACAGTATATTAAATATAAAAAGTATATAGTATATGAGGGTAGTTACAGCTATAATATTTATGTTATTTGTTTTAATTGGCAGCTCTATGTGCGATGGAAAATACATTCAACTAGAATTTAAATGTTACAGAAAAACAGTATATTTGACCAGGAAAATCTAAACGCATGCAAGCTGTTAAATTACGAAGTCCAACAGTCTGGGTCTACTGAAATGTCTTTTAATTTTATAACTTAAATAAATTTACGGGCTTTGTCGCGTTATAAATGACGTACATTCTTCATGTCATGCCCATCTCAATATCTAGTGGGAACTCTGTACTCGAAGTTGTTGATGAGTATGTGTACCCGGGACAAACTGTCCAGTTAGGTAACTTCGAGAAAGTGGTCAATCGTCGAATCCGACTCGACTGTGCAGCGTTTGGGAAACTTCGCAACGTCTTTTCGTCAACAAAACCAGAGGGCCTCAAGATAAAAGTCTTTAACTAGTGTGTGTTACCAGCGATGACCAAAATGGCACGGAGACGAGTAGTCGATCATTATGGGCCTCATAAAAACGCTGAAGGTCACTTAGCGAGCTATGGAGAGGGCTATGTTTGGTACTTCTCTACGAGACAGAAATTAAGAGATCCGTAGAAGGACTAAAGTTGCAGATATAGCTGAAAGGATTAGTAAGTTAAAGTGGCAATGGGCGGGGCAAATTGCTCGTAGAACTGATGGCTGTTGGGGCAAATGGGTTTCCGAGTGCAGATTGCGCACCGGAAAACGTAGCGTGGGGTAGTCTCCCAACGAGATGGACGGACGACCTGGTGAAGGTCACTGGGAGTTGTTGGATGCGGGCGACATGTAACCGGCCACTGTGGAAATATATGGGGAAAGCCTTTTTTCAGCAGTGGACGTCCTTCGGCTGATATGATGATCATTCGTAATTATAATAAAAACACTTTTAAACGGATTCTATCGCGTATATTTTAGATTTTTGTTTTTCATTCGTAAATTAAACATACGTGCTTCAAGCGCATGCGTTCAAATTCAGCCTGTCCGTGACTATTAACGCTGGAAAGAGTTCCAAACGTAAAATAAGATATAACAATAGGTATTACATGAAAGAAAGTCTACGTATGTTACGTAGTATGCTTAATTTCTTCTTCTGTATATGTGTGTGTTAATAAAGCGTAACAATTCATAAGTTTATTTTAGATTTGCATTTATATGATTTGTATAAAATCGTCCGTGTGGTGTCTGGATTAACAATATAGCACCACTCCGTCTCTTCACGTGGATGTCGTAAAATGCGACTAAAGGAGTCTATACCAGAGGGATGGGCAGCAGTGTCCTTGTTGTGGAACAGTAGCCTTATGCGCGATGGATTGCCATCTGTCAAGCGCGGTGAGTATTGGTAAATTCCGCCTAAAATGATGGAAATCTATGGGGGTGATCTTTGTTCAGCAGTGGGCATACTTTGGCTGATATGAAGGTAATTAAATAATAAATCATTTCGCCCCAATAAAGTCCACCGCTGGACACAGGCCTCCCTCAAAGATCACCATAGCAACCGATATCGGTGTGTTGTGTGCTCATTGGGGGATTTTGCCATAATCGCCACGCTTGGCAGACGGGTTGGCGATCGCAGTTGAGTTGTTAATGTATTCGAAGGAAGCTGCTGCCCATCCTCCGTCTAATCCCTTAGTCGGCTTTTGCGACATCCACGGGATGAGATGGGTTGGTGCTATTCGTAGCCGGCACCACACGGCACAAACAAAGTAATGAATTAAATCAACAAATCAATACAGCCAAGATAAGCCACGTATAGCAGAGCACTCACCACGTGCGTGAGCGCCTGCACCTCGGGGCGCAGCGCCAGCGTGGGCGCGGGCGCGCGCGCGGCCCGCGCCAGGCGCGCGCGCGGCGCCAGCAGCAGCGCGGCCAGCACGCGGCCGCACGTGTACAGGTTGGCCAGCAGCGCCGCGCCGCTCACTGCGCACGCGCCGATCATCAGCCCCTGTTGGATATCACGCCGCCTGATCGACGACGACCCTCACTCATTGAGCCGTCGTTTGCTACTCATTTGATTCTTATATCTAGCGTTACGACCTGTTGTTAATATGTTATTTTTTTATCTTATTCATAAGCTTCTAGGTAGATAGCAAACTCATGTGATAGACTCTTTTTTGGTAACTTATACACACAGCGGTCACACGATAGCATTCAAATTCGGCGACCTTTCCTACTACCGGAAGACCATTGATTTCAAAGTAAAAGTTGTCAAATTCCTAAAACGCAGGTCCCTCATTAACATCATTAACAACATAATTACCTTCAAAAATGTGTGGAGGTCAGTCAGAATAAATCCAATATATATTCCCTGAATGTCATAAAGGTCTACGCACCGAAATAGACACACCCAGATAATGAAGCAGAAAGTACGTACGACGACGTAAATAAGGCATTACATACTTTCAAAACACACTTTACTGTAATGATGGAAACCGAAACTGGGCACACGATGCGATGATAAGTTGAGAATGGGGCCGCTTCGGATATAGGCAGGAAAACCCAGGGCAGAGGCTAGCCGACTATTAAGAAAAGGAGTCATTCTTCGTGATGAACTACCTAGTCCAAAAGTCGCCTCATAGGAAACGAACCTGGATGAATTTTCGGTGGATTCGCAAAAATTGGGATTGACTTCATCACATTGAATATTAAATAAGTACAAGTACATTAAATAAGAAGACTGAAGTTGAAGTCTGGTCTAATGTACACTACGCTCCAAAATTCCGCAAGATTTCAACTCGAACTGCAAAATCGGTTATATTTCTATAAAAATTGCGTATCTGTGACGACGCCAAAAATGGTAGGTTTGTAGAAACTGTCCAAATGGTTGGGTCTAAGTTCTTTAAAACACATCGTAAAATAAGACCTAAAAAGCATTCACATATCACATTCTCGACGTCATGGCAAAAGGACGCATCGTTGATGCTTTAAGCATACCGGCTACTCAATAGAGGGATCTGGAAGTCCTTCCGTCACGATCTTCGTACCTTTAACAAAACCGTTGTTAAAGCGACGGTTGAACAGCACAGGGCTCTAAAGTGTTCGCAAGATTCATATCTTTTGCGCAGTCGGATTATGAAGCTGAACACCGAAGACGGCAGGGTAGCGTCGACTAAGCCCGAGGTTTTGAGAGAGATTGAGAACTTCGACCGACTGTTATACATCTGGGTAACTACACCTTCCATTGGCTCCCACAAAGAGCCGCAAGCCAAATTAACCAGGCACTATACCGAAAATATCCCGAACATCGGCCTGTACGAGATTAGGATGGTCTTGAAACAGCTAAAAACGTAAGGAAAACTGCGCAATGTCTTTTCGTCAACTATACCGCAGTGCCACAAGACGAAAATCTTTAACCAGTGTGTTACCAGCAACGACATATGGGACGGAGACGTGGTCACTCTCTAAGGGCCTCATAAGAAAGCTCAAGGTCACTTAGCAAGCTTTGGAGAGAGCTACGCTTGGTATTTCTCTACGAGATCGAATCCGTAGAAGAGCTAAAGTTGCCGACATAGCTGAAAGGATCAGTAAGCTGAAGTGGCAATGGGCGGGGCACATAGTCCGTCGAACTGATGGCCGACGGGGCAAAGGTTCGAGGGGACGGCGAGATGGACAGAAAGACCTGGTGAAGACAGCTGGCAGTCGTTGTATGCGGGCGGCATGTAACCCGTTGTTGTAGAAATCAATGGGGAAGCTGTTGTACTGCAGTGGCCTTCCTTCAGCTATAATGATGACCTTGCGGTTTGACGCATTTTAGATTGTTTTCTTTTTGCTTTTTTTTTAAAAAAACGTTGCCGCACTCTAGTATTTCTCCTGTGTCGTGGGTGCGTTTACAGACATGAATTCCACATACAATATACCCAGACCCGGAACAACTATCTGCAGATCACACAAATATTTGTTCCGTGCGGGAATCGAACCCACGACCCGGAGCGCAGCAGTCGACTGTATCAGCCACTGCACCAACTGTGTCGTCAAAATTCAGTTTATAATAATTAATACTAGTACTTACTGAGAGTCAGTTTCCCTGTCAGTTAAGTACATGATAAGTACACTAATTCCGATAAGTATGCAAGTGAAACACAGCTCAAACGTGACTATGTGAGGTATGCAGCACACACGTCGCCATCTACAACAAATAAACGAAGTTAGTAAACAGAACTCAAGGCGTTTAAACTAAATGAACATTGTATAGTGTAAACGTGTTTAGCCGGTTCTATCATGTTATGTTTGGCGTGTGGTGCCTGCTAAGAATACCACCACCCCATCTCATCCCGTAGGTGTCGTAAAAGGCTTTCATGATGTGCCTAATGGTGTGGCACCAATGGGCGGCTCTAGTGTGATCTTACTAGGTCCTGGAGCCCCCCTTCGGTGCCGATGAGAGAGAGATGACCACTCCAGTGGTTTAGCAGGTAGGAGTCCGGCAAACCCACCCTTCCTTCGCCCTTCCCCGGGGCGAAGGAAATTCCATGTAGAATTTCCACTGCAAACCAATAAATAAAAAGGTGTCGTAAAGGCAATTTCATGCATATTGGATTCTAAAACAAGCTATCACAGAATTAACATAAAAACTGTATAAACATGCCTGCTATCAGTAATACTCACCACGCTTGGCAGGCAGGTTGGTGAGCGCAGAATGGCTGTTGTTCCACAGAAAGAACGCTGCTGCCCATCCCTCTGGTTTAGAGCCCCTTTTAAGACATCCAAGCGGGGAGATGAAGTGGTGCTATATTCTTAATCCGGATACCACACGGAGTGATCCATCATCATTTCGGCCGAATGAAGTCCACTGCTGGACACAGGCCTCCCCAAAGATCACAACGACCGATATGGGTGTGTTATAGGCTCATTGGGGGGTTTTGCCATAATCGCCACGCTTGGCAGACGGGTTGGCGATCGCAGTTGAGTCGGCGTGAGTTGTTAATGTACTCGAAGGACGCTGCTGCCCATCCTTCGGCCAAACCCTTAGTCGACTTTTACGACACCCACGGGAGGAGATGGGGTGGTGGCATTCTGAGCCGTCAGCGTTAAAAACATGGTTTCCTCTACGAAATTCAAATCTTGACAAACTCCAGTTTAAGCTTATTTCAATCCAATTAGCGATACGATATTGCCGCGTATCTCTTTAGGGTATAGAGAATATAGGCGTGGCGGTTACTTACTTCCAGCCCGAGGTGGACGATACTGGCTTCGGTCGGAAGGCCCTGGCCAGCCTGGTGCATAAGCGTCCGTACTGGCACTCGAGCGCCTCGCCCAGGCTGGCGATCATCTGAACTACCATTGCGTCGCCTTCTTGTCCACCACTGCTTTTCATTCCCTCTGTGAAGTGGAACCTAAAACGTATATGTATTAGATTACTTAGAAGTTAGTATAAAATCACTTCAATGATACTTGAAAAAGTAGTAGAGTTCCAAAAGTACCAGTACGTATTTTAAAGTTAAAGTCCATAAGGTTAAGTTTCGCAGGAGAAATCTGAATCGTGTCATCATTTCCTTACCTTATTGGCGTAGCTGGTAAAGCCCTCGGGTCGTTAGGGCCCGGCGGATGACAGAACACAACTTGTAGCGCTAACAACAACGAGCTGAACCTACGTCCTAGTGCCGACAGAACACCGCCAGCCCACCACCATTCATATCTGGAAATAAAGGAATATTCGATCTTAATGATTCATAGTTGCGTATCGACTCACGTAATATATTAGGTCCTTATTGTAAACAGCCATGATCTTGCTGACTAAAATATAATTTTTGCACTTTGCCCGTTTTGGCCTTGTACTGCACTAGGTACTTAGGGGGTTTTGCCATGATCGCCACGCTTGGCACACGTGTTAGCTATCGTAGTAGGGTTGTAATAAACGTATTAGAAGGACGTTGCTGCCTATCCTCCAGTTAATCCTATAGTCACCTTTTACGACACCCACGATGGCGGTGCTATTTATTCTTAGCGAGCCAGCAGCATAGACAGTACTATCTGTATTACTGATGGTAGGTCTCTTATCGCAAGAAGCCGGCTAGGTCCCCAGTCGGTTGTTCCTCGGGTCGAAAGGATAGTGGGTGCCTTGCACCGTCTACTGCCCAATCTCGGGGGACCGAGGGAAGAAGTTCGCTGCCTCTACGGGGGAGTCGTGCGGTCCGTGGCCCTCTATGGGGCGCCTGTTTGGTCATCTCGACTCTCGGGCGTCCAGCGCTGCAGAACCAAGATTCATGGTCTGCAGCGTAGAGCGGCTATACGGATCGCACGAGGATACCGAACGGTGTCCTTTGAGGCGGCAACTCTGTTGGCGCGCTTTCCGCCTTTTGATATCTTGGCGGAGATGGATGCGTGGGTGTATCACCAAACACGCTCCTTCCGCCAGTGCGGTGAAGGCGTGCCTTCAGGGGCGCTCGAAAGTTTGAGGCGTCAGGCTCGGCGGCGTGCACTCGAGCTGTGGCGCGAGCGGCTCATGCTGCCACAGTACGCGACAAAGCGCGTCGTTGAGGCTGTCTTGCCGCTCTTCGGAGCCTGGCTCCAAAGGAGCGAGCGCGTCACATTCCGCCTGACGCAGGTATTCACCGGACACGGTTGTTTCGGTGCGTACTTGCACAGGATAGGACGCGAGGTCACGGCACAGTGCACTGTGGAGACGATCAGGATACCGCACAGTACACGCTCGGAGAGTGCCCTGCGTGGACTGCCGAGCGGCGGATCCTGGTCGATCGGATCGGGCAAGATCTCTCTTTGCCAGCAGTAGTATCGGCTATGCTGGCAAAGCAGGAAAATTGGAGTGCTGTGGTCTCCGTCTGTGAGAGCGTAATGCTCCAGAAGGAGGTCGCAGAGCGGGATCGGGAGAGGGCCAATCCCGCTCGGAGGAGGAGGACACGGGGCCGGGGTAAAAACCGCCGCGGCGCCCGTGTCCAACACGCCTGAGCCCCCTGTTGTCTTTATAGGGGGCCTTGGGGGTCACGAGCGCGCTTATTGGGAAATCTGCGTGCTCATACCGAGCGACCCCCGGGAAGACAGCGGTGCGCATGTTGTCACGTACCGCTGTGTGCGCAGCACAGCGCATAGTGAGGCCTCGAGGGAACCTTTTACAATTCTCTCGAGAGATGCCTGGGGGGGTGGCCTCTTTACAGTCGCCTTCCCTCCACTAGAGGGGATGACCACTTTACAGTCATCCCCTCCGAGATGTGCCTAAAGGCGTGGCGCCAATGGGTGGCTCTAGATGGAGATCTTTCGAGTTCCTGGAGCCTCCCTTCGGTGCCGACGATGATCACTCCGGTGGTTTTAGCCGGTAGGAGTCCGGCATGCCCCTTCGCCCTTTCCCGGGGCGAAGGAAGTACATGAGGTATTTCCACCGGCTAAAAAAAAAAAGAAAGGTCCCCAGTCGGTAGCACGCATGTGGTCACGCGCTGCCGTGGGACGCTTTGGGGGATCCTTTACAACCCCCCCGGGAGTGACCGCTTTACAGTCACCCTCCCCGAGATGTGCCTATAGGCGTGGCACCAGTGGGCGGCTTTAGTGTGATCATACGAGGACCTGGAGCCGCTCTTAGGTGCCGAAGATGACCGCTCCAGTGGTTTTAGCCGGTAGGAGTCCGGCATACCCCTTCGCCCATCCCCGGGGCGAAGGAAGTACATGAAGAATTTCCACTGGGCACCAATAAAAACAGGTACCACCACAGTGCCAGATATTCGCCGCTAAGCAGTAGTATTGTAACTTTAGACGTTACTGTGCTCGGGTTCGAAGGGCACTGTAGCTAGGGAAATTACTGGGCATAAGAGACTAAATAACTTTACGTCTCGAGGTAACAAGCGCAGTGTGATGCTTCGCAAAACTAGTCCTGGGTAGCATTCTAATTATTATGGGTAGGCATGTCGCTTACTACCCGATGAATGACATGCTCGTCTCGTAACTAAGTTATTTAGAAAATAAAATGTCCTCACGGGGGCCTCCTGTTTGGAACGATGTTACCTCCTTGAAATAATGACACAATATAAATCCCGTCTGAATTAAAACAATAACAATAAATAAGTTTAAATAATATTTACACGTGTTTAGAATTGAGGTCATACAGCTGACCGCGCACAATGCTTGCTGCTCGGATCGCGATAATCGCTCGCAAACACACAAGTTATAGAGAGAAAGAGAGGGAAAGTCGTCTGGAAGGGGCATAACGCTTTTTCCTTACGAGACGTTTTCTGCCACTTCACTTTACTGTAAGTCGCTTAAAGGAAAATCGTTCCAAAAATAAAACTATATAGTAATCCTATAGTGAAAAGTCCATTAAATACGTATAACACTTACTTATTGCCAGTATACCACAATATATACAGAGCTATGTATATGGAGGCGAAGAGCGCGAAGCACAGCCCCACGGCGACGTATGGCGGAGCCCCGGACACGGCGGCCACGGCGGCGGCCGACAGCGCCACGTGCCACGCGCCCCACGACACCGCCCACGACCACGTCCAGCCGGTCTCGCTCCACTGGCGCGCGAAGTTCTTCATCTCCTCTACAGAACACAGTGGATGTTTGAGTACGGTCCTGCATACTAATTGCATGATGATTTTCATATAAGCCCGTAAACGTTCATTAATAAAATACTTTTAAACGGATTACATCGCGTATATTATAGATTTTTGTTTTTCCTGACGTTTCGAGCACTTGGCAGCGTTCGTGGTGGCAGGCTGACTGTCGGAAAAAACAAATGTCTATAATAAACGCGCAAACCTAAAACATTACCCATAAACGTTGTCAAAACCTCCTGCTAAACATGGGTCTCCCAATGACTACCACAATCAATAGAAAGTATTGTCATAATCACCAAGCTTGGCATTACTTTTTGTCTATTTATTAATGACTTGTTTTTTTCAAGATCTTATAACCTTTCTGTGCCGCTTTTTACGACACCCAGGGGTCGATGTGTGACCTTTTATTTCCCAGAAACAACATACAAAACGTCCAAACAGTTCAGACTTTATCTAACGTAATTATGGTTCTGACAGAAATTGTACGTAATTAAATATCATTTGTTTGATTGATATCATTGACATCAAGTTGTTAACAAACACCTAACACTAAATAAAGGTGTTGTCAATCCGTTCACCAAGCGTCTAGAATCGGGCAATTTCCCGTATGACTGCATAGTGGTCGTTAGGAGGCTTATGTTCTGCTATAGAAGTTATTGGGCTGTATACGATAACAACAAAAAACGAAAGTGAATCGATGATTGGTACACTGAGTGTGGTCAAATATCTAATTAATAATCTCACAGAAAAAACCTTCAATCAATCAATCAATCAATCAGCCAATCATAGTCCACTGCTGGACATAGGCCTCTCCCAAAAAACCTTAATCAAATAAATTAATTGTACCGGTACGAAGTCTTAAATAATATGGCGAACGTGTCGTGAAAACCATGCATGCATAATAAGGAACCTCGGTTAGCAAGTCTTACGGCCGACCGAAAACTGGTTTCTCGAATAGTTTAAGCGGGATTTAATGTTAACTGGCCTTTCAATATTTGGCCGTTATACTGTTGTTTCATTGTTTTACTGAAGGACTAGCCAGCCTTAGCCACCCGGACGAGGTATTTTTATGGACGGGCAGGGGCGACACTTGCTACCTATATATCTTCCCCGCTGACTAAAAGGTGAGTACGTTCACTACGTTTGCGCCCCCTTAGGCCAAAGTTGGCTACGCCCATGAAACGAGCTGCACTGATGTATTGTATATATCATCATTTCGGCCGAATGAAGTCCACTGCACACAGGCCTCCCCCAAAGATCACCACAACGACCGATATAGGTGTGTTGTGGGCTCATTGGGGGGTTTTGCTATAATCGCCACGCTTGGCAGACGTTGTTAATGTACTCGAAGGACGCTGCTGCCCATCCTCCGGCTAATCCCTTAGTCGACTTTTACGACACCCACGGGAGGAGATGGGGTGGTGGTATTCTGAGCCGGCACCACACGGCATTATTGATATTGATTAGACGTGCCTATCCTTCCACAACTCCTTACATCATTTGTGACTGAGTATATTGAGTACGTTCTGAAACGTACTTGAGCAATGGATCTTTTGGCTTATAAACAAGTCAAGATTTATGACGAGATCGGTGAACCCACTTGAACTTGCTGTGTTGTCGTCCAAAATTCATCAATGCCCTCTGCTAAAGACAGTGGGTGTGACAGTGTTGAATGATTTGTGGGGATCTATTTTAATAATGAATTATCATGATTTATATTAATCGACAGGTATGTATGACGAGATAGGCGTGCCAAGCCGATTTTGCTCCAATTACGTAAAATGTTTTGCAATTTCTATAGAATTGCTTAATTTAAACTTGTATTAATTGTATTTGTAGCTTAATAGATGAATAGCATCAAACAAGCTCTTAAAAAAGAGTTTGCTGTAGCGAATTTCAGAAGTGCTTAAAAGTTCAAGGGCTGACTAATTACTGCGTCTACATAATATTACTATGTATTACATTTTTTATTTAGCTCATTATATTGTTATCTATCATCCATACCGGCTTCATTACTGTTGACAGATCTTGGCACCTTGAACGAACAATATTTCACGATTTATAACAAGATATAAAAGGTACTGTTAATCGCTTACCCTTAAGTTTATTGAGCAAAAATGATTTCCCGGATCCCCATCGCGCGTACAGTCCTACAGTGATCGGTACCGACAGGCTCGGTTCCGACAGCATATCAGCCAATGCCGCACTGTATAATTCGTACCCCAACATGTTCTCATTGTCCTCATTCGTGTTCAGTTTGCGTGCACCGAAGATCTGGCCAAGTATCGTCTTGTTGTAACTCATGTCTATGTTGTAAGGCGTTTCGTTCAGCTTGTTCGGTTTGTACAACAGTTGGCTGTTCTTCGGGTTACGGAGGAGAATTTCTACGATTTGCTGCAAAATAAAAAATGTAATAATCTCACAAGCTTAATTGAAACAGTAAACAAAATAATGGCAATATGTCACATTTTCTAATATCATATTTCATTTACTAGATAAGGGTATTTTGTGGTGTAGAAACGTGACCATTACAATTTTAACGTCAAATTGTTTCTGTCAGTAATAATAAAATGGTAAAATCATAATGCGTACATTTTAAGTTCGATTGAAGAACATAAAGATGCATAAAATTCCATTTTATTATCTCTGGATAGTTCCTTGTAACATGATGCCTTTATCACCTGATGTATTCGCTTAGAAACTCCTTTCTCCTTTCTAACATTCTTGATGTGCTATTTAGATGACATTGAAGTTGACGACATTGGGTAAGTTAAGATTATCAACTAACTATAGCTGAGATATATATAAATGAGAATATTTATTGTTGACTAACGTTGTTGTAACATTGTATAGGTATAAACTTATACATATAGCCACCGATTGGTGCCACATCTCGGGAGTGGATGACTGTAAAAGGGAAGTAAGATATACCTACGTATACTAAAAACAACATGGTATTTACCTTTGATCTGGCCCTCATAGCGATGTGTAATGCAGTATCTCCTCGGTTATCGGCCACGTTGACGCGGGCTTTTCGCTCCAGGAGTAATTGTACCATTTCAGCATTTCGTGAACGTACCGCGCGCATCAGTGGTGTGTCTCCAGTCTGTGTGTGAATATTAATTTTTTAATTTAGATTAGACGATAAAACCTGTTTGTTAAAAACGAAAAATTATCTTGCAGAATAGTCCCCCTGGGACGTCATTTCCCCGAAACTGTTCACAGCTGCAATGGACGATGCCTTCAATCTACTAGAGTGGAAATGATTGGGCATTAACATCAATGGCGAGTATATCATGGCGACATCGTAGTCATGGCAGAATCGCTGCAAGAGCTCAGCACAATGCTCGATGGTCTCAATAGAGTTTCCCAACAGGTGGGCCTTAAAATGAACATGTCAAATGCCCATGTCGTGGCCATCCCAATATCCGTTGGGAGCTATGTTCTCGAAGTTGTTGACGAGTTAGGACGTTATAGTAACATACTCGAACAATAACTTATTCAGGCAAGTGCAGGTCTGTGCTCTCCTAAATGTATAAATTGGTAAATACGGATATTAAAGTACTCGGCGTACTTGACTTGACTTGTGGTTAATATTTCAAACAACAAATCAATTTCTATATATATACCAAGCAGGACAATCTTAGTAGGATTAACGCATCCTACCATGGTTGTCATGGAGAGGAGGCCTTTCTAGTAGTAATTTCCACCTCATCCAATAGTCCTACATCACCGAGAACAATCCGCGAAAGCATTTTTATAGTGCAGCCATGGACAGTTCCCGGTCAGTGTCCCGTGATTGAGCCGAGCAACTTAATTGAGGTTTACACATACATAGCGACTGGCAAAAAAGCTGGCCCGCCAGCGCTGCACGGTGATAGAATCTTATACATACTTTTCCATGCCAGTACAGAATATAAAATGGCCATGGAAAAATATTTACAAACTTTACCCACATTGCCATCCATGATCAAGTAGGCGGGAAGATTAAGTGTGTAAATATTAGCAATCTGTTCTCAATAAATGCAATTTAATATCAAGTCAGCTGATGGTGACTCATAAACAATTTATTCCAGTCGTCATTTCTAGTAACGTACTTCGCATATACGACGCAGTTGAATTCCATTAATATTCCCTGTGGTGTGGTGTGTGTGTGGTGTGTGGTGGTTCCGTGTTGTGTCCGGATTAAGAATATAGTACCACTCCGTCTCATCCCGTGGATTTCGTAAAAAACAATTAAGGGATTCTAAACCAGAAGGTGGAGCAGCAGCGTCCCTTCTCTGGAACAGTAGCCATACTGCGCTCACCAACCCGCCTGTCAAGTGTGGTGAGTACTGGCGGATTCCCCCCAAAATGACGGCACAATTGTGGAAATATATGGGGGAGACCTTTGTTCAGCAGTGAACGTCCTTCGGCTGATATATGATGAACATTTTAACATATTTCTTCATTACGCTTTTCTCTGCCTATAGGTAAGAGCTGCTTAGCTTAGCATCGTGCATGCACCTTCGTATTATGAATGATAATGTGATTTAGTTTCAGATATGACACGGAGCGCCTTTCACACCCCTTTAGGGTGTTCAAGTCCTTCCAGTATATTTTTAATGTTATATCACGGCCATGGATTAGGACGATTTTATTTTTTCCTAAGTCACACCAGGATTTCTTGTGTCGTGGGTACAGTTTACAGACATAAATTTCACATGCACAAATACTCAGATTCAAAACAACCACTACAGAGACAAATATATGTTCCGTGTGGGAATCGACCCCGCTAACCGTGGAGCAGAAAGCCCTAAACTACTGTGCGAACTGTGCCGTCAAGAAATGGATCGTTAATATGCGTGTGGTATCACATCCCTTTCTGGCAAACAGTGCACTGTTCGAATTGCATGCTTTTGAGACGTAATTCTACTACGCTCGGAAACAAGGTTTCTTCTTGTACGGCCAACCAACTGACTTAAGGCTGGTTGAGAGTCTATTTCCATATTAAAAAAAAATGGAACTCCATTCTATTAATCCATAGCCCAAGTGGTCCCAAACTATTCAATAGCAGATACCAAAACTACTAAAAGACTTATGTTCTAGAAAGTAACAAGTCCTTAAAACAATATAGCTTATTATTGGGTACAGAATACTTGGGTACTTACAACAGTACTATGTTCTAGATCAGGATTCGATGCCAGCAACAGTTTCAATATAGACACATGTCCCTTCTCCGTGGCTGTGTAGACAGGTGTCTTCTTCTCCTTGCCCGCTAAGTCAACGTCAACGTGTTTCTTTAGTAGAGCCTCCACTATGTTTTTGTGACCTCCTTTCACAGCGTGAATGAGGGGCGTGTCTTTTGATTGATCCTAAAAGAAAATAATACGTAAAATTCAGAAGACTTAATTCTGTTAATATATAAAATAACGCTTATTAAAGTATAAGCTGCCCGGTAGTCATTAGCATCTATTAATTAAAATGAAATTATACAACAAATAAAGGAATTGATTTTTAAACATATATGTATAAAAGGAATTATCTGTCTACGAGGCCTATAACTAGCACTAAACTGCGATAAGTATCACAATTGAGTAGATAAATAGATAGAACTAGTTAACAACAAAAATATTAGTACATATATGTATAATTTACTACAAAAATAGTAATCTTTATTTCAGAGGGATGAGCAGTAGAAGATAGGCGTCGCGTTTATTAAAAAATAAGTTGTAATTTCCATATTTTTTTTGGTATAATTAATAAAAACAAATTATATATGTATTCCGTGTGATGTCCGGATTAAGAATATAGCACCATTCCATCTCCTCCCGTGGATGTCATAAAAGACGAATAAGGGAATCTAAACCAGAGGGATGGGCAGCAGCGTCTCTTCTGAGAAACGGTAGTCATGCTGCGCTCACCAACCCGCCTGCCAAGCGTGGTGAGTATTGGCAAATACCCCCCAAAATTATGACACAGTTGTGAAAATCTATCGGGGAGGCCTTTGTTCAGCAGTGGACGTATAAATGGCCGATATGATATATGTATATGTATAGGCACATTAATAAATATTTATTTATTGCTGAAGCACCTGCTTGATTGAATTTTCTGCACTTATGTTCAAATTAAGTATATACATAATTAATAACGCGAAAAAATAGGTAATTTTATTTCAGATCTACAAATAAAGTTGCTGTGCGACCACTTTTTTCAGTTTTACAATTTTTACAGGTTACAGCGGCGCGTGTTCTCTTTTTGTTCGCGTTTTTGTACTAAAAGGGTGAAAACATATTTTTATGTGCTTGATTCGCAATTTTATTTAATATTATTATAGCAAAAAAATGGGCATGACAAATGGTTTTGTAATTAACTCGATCTCTATAACCTACTAATTGTCCCCTTGAAATTGAGTTCACTATTTTTGTATGCACTCATTACATCCAAGTCTTTAATTACCTGCACGTTAATATAAGCGCCGGAGTTAATAAGTGCCAAAGCAATATCGTAGTATCCCTCTTTACATGCGATGGCCAGCGCCGTGTAGCCGTCCTTGTCTAGCGCATTGACATTTGGTTTGTGTTCCAGCAGCATTTGGACGATCTCAAAGTGATTCCCTGGAAGAGAAAATATATCACATCCATAAAAATATAAAGCTAAGTTGGTACTTACTACTAATAATACTTTTTAAACTTTCGCGAATGAAATATGTACATTATTTCGACGGCACGGTTGGCGCAGTGGCCAAGCGATTAGCTTACTGCGCTACGTGTCGCGGGTTCGATTGCAGCAAGGAACAAACATTTGTTTTATTTACTGATAGTTGCTTCTGGTCTGGCTGTTTGTGCATGTTGTTTAAGTCACCTGTACTACGATACAGGAGAAATCAAAGTGTGAGACTTTATTAAAAAAGCAACATATTTTAAAACAATATCGGGTGTATTTGCTTACACGTTAATACCGAAATAGCATCTGAAGTAATATCGACGTTTCGATCAAGTTGCACTGGCCGTGGTCACGAGCAGACAAAAAAAAGCTATTTTGATAGTAATCCGAGCGCGATTATTACCGATATTGTCTTGAAATAATGTCATCGAGGTATTTCAGAAGAAAGAAAAAGCAAACAGATAATCGTCGTTTAATTTATATTTCTGATTTTATTAGTGATGCATGAACTCGATCCGCTCCGTTTTGTTCACATTTTTTGTTTATTTTACGTGTTTGGCTGGCTGTTTGCTATAACTTATCTATTGAAACTACTGAATGGAATTTGTTCATACTCGTGTCTCATCCTCTTTGATAGGTACTCCAGGTATTTTTTCATGTTCATCAGTATCCACAATATGAAAATTCATAACTGCGATTCGAAATGGCAACTGTTCCACAAAACGGACGCTAGTGGTTTAGAGTCCCTTAATCGCCTTTTACCACATCCACAGAAGAAGATGAAGTGGTGCTATATTCCCTGACACCACACCGATAGGAGTAGCACGTAGTTCTCGAGAAACACGCCAATGGATCGTATCGTGCGATGCGCAGTCAAAATGGTTGCTGTTTCATCTTGCTCGCGCGTGAAGAGCGGAGAGCGTCACGGGAATTTTATAGCTCGCTCTCCGCCACTACTAGCACGGATCCGAAGTGGTGACAGTACCTCATAATATTTTTATTGTTTTCTTACTACTTATTTCATATGGAATTTAAATAGCCATTTTAATTATTTGTTATTTGTAAAGTTCACTATAAATCATCCAGATTGTACCATTTCCCGCAAAACAATGTAAGTGTATATCCATTCGTGAAGTGCATCACTAGGGTCCATCATAAGACTGGACAACGCTCAAAGCAACTACTACTGCTGCCGAAGAAATACATACAATACAAGTCTTTTGCCTTTACCTTTTCCGACTATTCGGTGACTGCTCATCAATTATAGCATATGTGAATAATCTACCGCATTCTGTAGTACGAACGTCACCGCTGCCGCTAATTTTAAATAACCTACAATAAAGTTAAGCGTACCCTACGGTGTTTTTTTGGGCATCATCATCATCATCATTCTGTTTTTGTAGGCAATATTACTAAAAATAATCTTAACTTTATCATAACTAGGTCTTTTTTTTAACTAGTAATCCATGCCCCTTTTATACTTCGTATTCGATTGCACATAGACAATTTCGTTCAAATAGTACTTGTTGTTACTAAGAAAAAAGGGAAGTTCGTTTGTATGGAAAAGAGTTATAGGGACCTTAATTCGGTAATATGCTTACCATGCGTAGCCTGCAACAGCGGCGTCCAACAGTACATGCCGGCATTATTAGAGTCTGCACCGGCCCGCAACAAGGCGGCGCAAGCGGCCACATCGCCGGCCCGCGCCGCCCACGTGAGCGCCGACGTGGCGTACTTGTCGCACGAGTTCGGGCGCGCTCCCGCAGCCAGCAAGCGTTGGACTACGCCGCTATGTTTGCGACCCGCTGCCCATACTAACGAGCTGGAATTAGGATCGAATTTAGTTATAAATGGGTATCCAAAACTGGTCAATGCACGTAATAGTATCTTAAAATTACGAGGAAAATGCAGCGGTGTCATACAAAGAGTGGTCGGATGCAGCGACACAAACTTTTTTTACAGCTACCTAAGTATTCCCATCCTTAATTCATAATCATAAATATTTCTTTCCGACATATATTTTATCTGACTGACTAATGTATGTAGCTTAAGGGGTTTATATTTCTCTAATTGCAAAAATAGCGTAAGTTTGAAGGATTTTGTTGCCTAATCCTTTTGTGAACTGACTATTTAAAAAATATATGTTATACTTAAGGTCATCACAGAAATTTTTTATTCTTTAAAAATATGAATAAATTAGCCCACATGTTGGAAAGAAAATAAAGTAAATAGGCAGTTTTTAACTTTAATTGAATTTTCTCTCTATAACGGTTCAATAGAAAGGCATGAATGTTACAGCAAAAAAAATGAATAGGAATAACGTCTGTACCAATTAGTATTACATTAGTATAGTACAGATATAACAATTACGTAAAATAAATATAGAAATTAAGTTTGTATATATATTTAAAGGAATTTAGTTTCGTTTTGTGTTTTGAACTTATCATAGAGTAAGCCTGGCAATGCCTAAATATAAACATATTGTAAAGTGAAGCGTGCCAGAGCTGTAAAAAAATGCTTAGTACTAACATTATTTCTAAGCTGTTTATTTTCGCTTTTAGTTTACTTTAGTATTTCGTTTGTCGGTACTACGTAAAAAAATTGAAAGCTAGGTCACCCACCTCACCAAATAAGATAACTGGTGAAACTCACTATCGTAACTATTTTGTTATTTAAAAATGTATTCGGGCCTCTCGAAAGCGAATAAAAATAGGCAAAATAATGACAACACTGCGACACATCCATGTTTTTGCCTAACCTTTAGATTATTTTAATGTAGTATGGTCGTTTGTCGGTAGTTGGCGGTAAAGTAACGAATACTAGTCATCCAAATCATTAAGGTCATTGGGCAATGTAATGCCCTTAATATGATTATAATAAGTTTAAACAACTAGGGTACCTAATCCACGAATAAGTCAAATGTCCACATATTGTTATCACGTATTGACAAGCTTCTTGTGTATCAGAGCTGCTGGCGCAGTGGCTAAGCGATTGGCTTTCTGCGCTGCGTGTCGCGGGTTCGATCCCCGCACGGAAGAAATAATTGTATGATCTACAGATAGTTGGTTCGGGTCTGGGTGTTTGCGTAAATAATCGTTGGTCTGTTAGTGATCGTGTAATTTCTGAACGACTTGACCGATTGAGGTAATATTCACGCAATATATTTTTTATGTCAAGACATAGCTGTTCATACGTACGATAGTTCATAGCTGTGCTAAGATCCAATAGTTGGCGCTGTAGTTAAGTTATTGAGAAATACTATATTTCTGGACCAAAATGACTCATATTCATTATATGTTGGTTTAGTGCCAAAAAAGAAAATCACTAAATCTAGAACCGAACTGTTATGGTCGAGTTATTAATAAATATTAACTCTGCTCTAATGGGCAGGACATCTGCAAGGCCAGTTGGTATAAGTATATAGTTACGAATAAAATAAATATATAAGCAGAATATGTTTACATACGCATTATTTTCAGAAACAAGTTAACCGTAATGTGATTTCAAATCACAAGTAACTCACAGTGCTCTCATTGTTAAGCAAAAATATGCAATAACTTAGTGTGAATTTGCCATGGAACTAACCGCAAAAAGATATTTGTGTGATCATTATATTAAACATAACAATCTTGTCCAATATTACAAACCATATGCTATACATGAGAACAATACGGCTGTGTGCAATTTGTCTGTCAGTCCGTCGTGGTGACTGTCAATGTAAAAAATATATTTATAGGTCAATACATTTATATTTAGTTTAAATACGTTATAAAGTCTTTCTCTTTTCCTCTTATAATGTTTTTGGAACGAAGTGAACTTGCAGAAATCGTCACGTAAGGAAAAAGCGTCATGCCCTCTCCAGGCGGCTTTTCCCTCTCTTTCTCTTTCTCTCTGTCTCTTTCTATTATTTACGGCTGTATGCGTTTGTGTATGTGCGATTATCGAGATTCGAGCAGCAAGCATTGTGTACGGTCAGCTGTATAACCTCAATTCTAAATACGTGTAAAACTTGGTATAATGTTTTTCCTATCGATTATCGAAATGGCTTTAATACTAGATGTTATAGTTGGAGGCCCTCTACTTTATGTTGCGTCTCTTTAATATAATCTACGTGAAACAACATTTCTTTACAGAATACTGACAAGAAGCTCCGATATTTTTAATTTAATTGTGACTACAAACTTTTCCCGCAGCAGTTTTCTTTGAATATAATTATTTTCTAAAATACCGAATTACAGATACAGTAGGTACCGGTACGATTTTATAATAATATAGATAGATAGATAAATATTAACATTTATTTTATCTTTTGACACCTACTAATCGATTCTATCGAACATCGATATTTTGATTACGACAATAATTTTAATATCGATATTGATACCGAAATGTCGATGTATATCATAGATGTATGTCGTAAACAGCAGTATCAGTCCCGGCAAGGTCTCTCCTAGATTTTAGTTTTTGGATATAAAATTGTAAATAAAATTAATAGAAACTCATTAATATACTACTATTAAATGCTTGTAAGTAACAGTACATTTTTTGAGGATAGTATAGGTATGTATTTGAATATTACATACATATATACCTAAAATATTGTTTAAATTATGATCATCATTATTGCAGCCAAAAACGCCTCCCCCAAAAATCGCTACAACGACCAGTCTCGGTTTATGTTGTATGACGCAACAAAGGATTTTGATATTACCACGCTTGGCAGGTTGGCGATCGCCTATTCGAAGGACGCTGCTGCCCATCCTTCAGCTAATCCCATAGTCGCCTTTTACGAAACGCACGGGATGAGATTGGCTGGTGACATTCTAAGCATAATGAAAGTAAAAAATAGACCTATAACTACTAACTTTTGCGTCAACTTTTTAACCGAACAAAAAAAGCAATCAAGAATAAGGTTATAAACTTTTGATAAATAACATTTAACTCACTTGATATTATAGTGGCCGTGTGCATGAACATCAGCTCCCTTCTCCAGTAACAACGCTACAATTTCTTCATGGCCCTTGTATGACGCCCAAAGCAATGGAGTCCATCCACCCTGTAGCAGAAGAACGAATATATTTTACGGGGTAAAGCAATTAAACTATTTCATTCGAATGAAATTCTAGGTATTTTTGTCGTATATTACTATCATTATAATTGACCATACATGTCCACTGCTGCCTAACAATTACCCCAACAGTTAATTAGTGGTGGATATCGCCATTTTCACCACGCGAGGCAGGCGGATTACAGATTAAAACGATAAAACAGACAACTATTAATTTCAAAAATACTGATTGATTTGTATTAAATAACGTAGAAGTAATAAAATAATGTCTTTTATACAATCAATTTCCTATTTAATGTGATATAAGCTACAGTGTACAAGTCGTATACAAGTGGCTAAAGCGAATTGACTGCCTTTTTTGCAAGTAATTGCATATAATCGCGCTACGTGTTCAATATTTGAGGATTTGTGGGCCTGGTTCATCGAAAATTCATTTATTTATACTTGGCTACACGTTTACATATTATCATAATGACTATAAAATAGTGCTTAGTATTAATAAACAATTTAATAAATGCTGCTTTGTATATGAAGGCATAATAGTAAATCTAATTAGATAACTTAAGTATGGAGTCAAATAATTTTTTTTAATCCCCTTTGAAAACAAGCTTTTATTCATTATTTTCGTATTCATCGCAGCAAACCTATTCATTTGATACCCATATAATGGGGTGCATAAAAAATGACTTGGACTATCTTTGGAAGTACGCCATATTAGCCTTAGAACGACGTCACTTAGCTAACCATGCATTGTCATCCAAACTAAACCTTTATGCAAAATTTCTGCTCAATCGGTTGGCGATAGCTGTTTTATAATTCAGTTGCAAGATTTGACCCATGCTAGCAAGGCAAGTTAAATAAAAGCTTGTAATAAAGAAGCCAACACTATTTAACTGGTGATCACGTAACTTCACTAAATATTCAACGCCGAAATCTAATGGTACCATATTTTTATGTAGTGATTTATGTTATGAAGTGATTTATGTATTTTAATAATTTAACCGGCTGTCGTCCCTGTCGGCGACTGAACTCAGATGCCACACATTCAGTAATTACGTAAATCTTGACCCCATTTCTATATTTGGCTTCTTACTAAAAATATTCACTGGACATATTGTCATGAACTAATTTATTTATATGATAGTTTATTATAATGATTTTAGAAGTGAAAAAGGTACTATAATAACAAATTATCGTCAATCTTAAAAAACTATTCAGTTATCGTAGCTCCCTAGCTATTCATTATTTTTTATATTATTAATCATTACTATAAACATACATAGATATTTCTTCAAGCAAGAATTAAATCTAAGGGGATTTCTTTATTAGTTTGGTTGAATGAAATAAAATGCATGGCGCAAATAATTTATTCTGATTAAATACATTTTTAACAACAAGACATTTTTAAAAACGTAATTATGTAATAAGAATGAATTATGAAAAATTTCCTGTGTGGTGTCCGGATTAAGAATATAGCACCACTCCACTTCCTCCCGTGGATGTCGTAAAAAACGACTAAGGGAATCTAAACCAGAGGGATGGGCAGCAGCGTCCATTCTGTGAAACGGTAGCCATACTGCGCTCACCAACCCGCCTGCCAAGCGTGGTGAGTATTGGCAAATACCCCCCAGAAGGATGACACAGTTGTGAAAATCTATGGGGGAGGCCTTTGTTCAGCAGTGGACGTATAAATGGCCGATATAATAATATAACAAAAAAAAATGTTTTCTTCGTATTGGGGAGAAATTCTATCTTATGATAAAAATTGGTCTAAAACGCCGTCTTCTAGTGTACACGTTTAACAAATGTAATTATAAAAATTAGATAAGGCATCAAATTGTATATGAGAGATTAGTTCTGGCTGGACGAATACATAATATTTTAGCAAGATTTTAGTTTGTTCTTGGATGTCAGTGACATCTTGGCAGAGATCCACGTCAAGTATAAATATACAAATTTTGAGTACACAGTCCAGAATACATTTTGGCCATTGCTCTATTATAAATATTTAGGTTAAATATTGTGCATGTGCATCGTGCATATAAAAAAGGCAAAAAAATATAAATTTCTTATTTAATAAATTCGTTTATATTCATGTCAGACAAAACATAAACACCTGTCTAAATCAAAGACCAATGACGTCAAAGCCACAGCCTTCAGAAAAAAAGTGCTCAGTTATTTGTATTGTTTTGTGTATCTGTAAATCATTTTGAACATGTGCCTTGATGTTTAAAAACATGTCACAATGCAGACGCTATAAAATTTAAGAAACATCTGTTCAGCAAGATACCACAAATAGTTTGTTGATGAACTTTAACTGTAAGCTTTTATCTCTCAATACAATACTTAATCTTCATAATCAATTCCTCTGATAAATTTTACTATGCAAGAGTCATCATTTAAATAGGTACTAGAAAGTAATATCTGTCTGTAGTAAATACAAGTCCAATCGCATAAAATTTGACGTCAGCAACGGGTTCTTTGTAGTATATTTTAGTACATCATAAAGAAGATAATAATAATAATAAGATAACGAGTCAATGTGTGTATTTTGATTTGGTTACTTTGTTCTATGAATAAAAAAAAGAACCTCAATATCTGCTAACAGCTTAATACATCTGAACGGAATGTTCTTTTTTGGGAGGGGCAAGATTTAAACCGACATTAGGTTAAATACAATTCAAGGAGAAAAAAATTATAATTCTGGTGTGGGCCAGAAGGATATCTTGCTACCCTTCCCCACGGAACGTCAAGTTAAACAACGCTGCAATTAATCATAGTATGCATATATCGCTGCAATTATTGTACCGTTATTATATATAAAGAGTTAAACGCAAGAAATACTTTTTTCGTAATAAAGCAAGTTACTGGTTGAGTTGAACATAATAAGTGTGATATATGCTCTCAGTCTTACGCTACGACTGCTGTCTTCTCTCTTACAATGGTGCTGACAGTTAAAAGAAAGACTTCACATAGAATACAACCATGCCTTCAGGGTGATGAATTACTGATGGGGCTGTCGCAGCCTCCAGCATGTTTGGTGAGGCTATTATTGCCGGCTCAGAATGCCACCACCCATGGGTGTCGTAAAAGTCGACTAAGGGATTAGCCGGAGGATGGGCAGCAGCGTCCTTCGAGTACATTAACAACTCAACTGCGATCGCCAACCCGTCTGCCAAGCGTGGCGATTATGGAAAGACCCCCCAATGAGCCCACAACACATCCATATCGATCGTGTGGTGGTGGTGTGGACATCTTTGGGGGAGGCCTGTGTCCAGCAGTGGACTTCATTCGGCCGAAATGATTATTGACAGCTTCGCTACAATCATGCGCAAGCGGCGCGCCTCCATCCTAACACGCATGCTTAGTAGTACTAACCACAGAGTACATTATTTTGAGCGTATTGGAGGATCGGTGGGATTCTCCGATGCTTGAGCGCTGGATACGACTGCATGCAGTTAAGTAACCACGCATCCAGGTATCGGACTTTCCGACCCAGAGCTGCTTTACTTTGGTTCTTTTTACTAACAGTAGTTTATAAGTTTTTGTTATATTACTAACAATATTATGGATCCAAGTTTCGAAATAAAGATTATTATTATAAATTACGCCAGTGCCAGCAAACTCCTAGTCGGGGACTACAAGTACTTCAGGTTGAAGAATTGGGCGTTACACGATTAGGGTTGAGAGTCATAGATATCACAACTAGGTCTCTGAAGCGTCGGGGGACCTCTGGGTTCGCGGGTGCGTAGATTGGGGAATCTGCGTGCTCATACCAAGCGACCCAAGAGAAGACGGTAGCACGCACGTGGTCACGCGCTGCCGTGGGACGCTTTAGGGGATCCATTACAATCCCCCCGGGAGGGTGACCACTTTACAGTCACCCTCTCCGAGATGTGCCTATAGGCGTGGCACCAGCGGACAGCTCTAGTGTGATCAAACGAGGACCTGGAGCCTCCCTTAGGTGCCGAAGATGACCGCCCCAGTGGTTTTAGCCGGTAGGAGTCCGGCATACCCCTTCGCCCTTCCCCGGGGCGAAGGAAGTTCATGGAGAATTTCCACTTGGCACCAATAATAATAAAAGGTCTCTGAAGCGTCGCCATCATCCACTAGTGGCTTAGTTTGATACGATATGTTCAAATGTTCAACAGCGTTGACATGGTCATTCGGCTATGGCAACAAAAAGTAACCTAGTGCCAGGCAGCAACGACGTCGGTGCAAAATAATTTGATACTGCATGGTGACTATGAGTGTAATTTCCTTTTTGGTACTGGTTAATATGCCAAGCACAGGTAACACGAAAGTGGGATTCTTAAACGATTCTTAAAAATTACGCGTGCGCATTAGCTCCGTGGCGATATGAAGCGATCGGCGTTACCACAGACTCAAGCGCAGGCCAGTTGACCGCTGCACACGCCCCCCCTGACAGTAGCAGCTTGGCAGTCCAGAGAGACGCAGGTTAACTTTAGTAGTTTACGAGATAATTTGAAGGCTACTTACACAATCTCTGGAATCTACACGTGCGCCAGCATCTAGCAATTCCTTAGCGATGGCTAGATGTCCGCCACGGGCCGCGAATGCCAGCGAGGTCCAGCCGTCCGCATCCGCGGCGCTAGCATCCGCGCCGGCCGCCAGTAGCATCCGTGCCGCCGCCGCTCGACCGTTCTCGCATGCGCACATGAGGGCTGTTGTGCCGTTCTGGACAACAAACAAATAATTGTTATTTTCGTGTTTGGAAAATTAAATAAGGACATGCTAAGTAAGGATGGAGATACTAGTAGAGCACTCATGATGACGGATGAAAGACGATTTTTTGCGATTACTCATATAATTATCCGTTTGTTAATAACTGATTACAGTCACAGTTTATGCCCTACCATGTTTTGTCTCTGCATCACCCTAAGGTCGACTGGTAGAGAATGCCTAATGGCATTAAGTCCGCCTCTGTACAAAATTTGTGCATAAAGTATTAAATAAATAAATAAATAAATATTCTCGGAATGTATACGTATTTGGAGAAGGCATTTTTGGCGTTGACAAGACTTTGGCGTTCATTTGATGTAGAAAAAAATGAACAGAGTCCAATTTCCTCAGAGAAAAACATTATTTAAATGAAATTGGACAGTTTATAAAATAATCAACTACTTAGATTGGGATCAATTTTTTTTTTTATTAACCCGGTGGAAATACCATGTTTTTCCTCCACCCCGGAGAAGGGTCGGGCATGCCGGACTCTTACCGGCTAAAACCACCGAAGCGGCCATCTTCGGCACCGAATGGGGGCTTCGGGTCTTCTATACAAACTTTATTGGGACCTATAGTATAATAAACGATAAATTGATAAAATTATGGCATGGAAAAAATGTTGTTGTTAGTGGCCAAAATTCTAAGAATCTATTAAAAATACTTTGTCTGGCATGACTCAATTTTCAGCATTATTTAGAGATAAGATTAAAATGCGTGGCGGTGCGTTTGTCATTAACCGAATGACCTATGTTAAATTCCAGTCCCCCGGGATTATCTTAGATTACACAGGGCTTCATTATCATACCATAGTTGTCTTTATTAAACTTTTTATAATAATTGTATGTGCTAGGTCTGCACGTTGCACGTACAGATGCTGTACGTAATTATATAGAATGAATTCATTAAACGCGATATATTTCCGTAAGCTATTTCAATTCAATATACCTATGTTTATAGTAGTATTTATTTTAAATAATTGAGTTATAGTCATATTAAATTTAATTATAATTGATGGAATGTTTAATATAGTCAGTATTAGAGAAATCAAATAGACTACGGTCATCAATATCTACATAATATTGATTGACCATAGCCTATTTGATTTGTCAACCAGTCATTACAAACCTTTGAATTTGTTTGGGAGGATTTGATTGATTGATTTGAGGAAATGCCGGCTTCATCAAGATTTATTGACGAGTGACTGTTTCTTGAAGCCTACTCACCAAATAAAGATCTATCTTTTACGACGTGTATAAAATATAGCAACATTTTTAGTTAGAAGAACGCATATTATATACCTACTACTACTACATACCTCATCAATCAAACTAGCCCGTAAACGTCCGCAGCTGAACACGGGCTTCCAATTTACGGTCATGCCGTCATAGAGGTCATTGCCATAATCACCGTGATTGGCAGGCGAATTGGTGATTGGTGGTTGTCTCTATCACCAAGAAATACGCTGCGGCCCATGCTCTGGTTAGACTCTCCCTCGACTTTTACGACACCTACGGGTATTGTCTCTCTAGTCTCTAATCTTTGCTAAAACGTCCAACGCATATCTACTGAGCCTCAAATATGGACTAAATAATACTAAGAAGAATGATGTCAGGTACTTGCCTCATCTCGGTCGTCGATGATAACATTCTTGTTGTTGGTGAGGTACTGCTGTAGTTCTGCCAGGTTATCGTTGTTGATCAACTGCGACAGCGTCCTAAAGCACGCCAGCGACACCATCGACTCGCTGCGGTGCAGGCTCTGGACACCAAATAATACACCATAAATAACACTTTTATATAATATATAATTAAATAATGTTTTCTAACAAAACGAAGAGGTCGAATAACGTCCTTAATACATTTCTTTTTCTGTCTGATTAATTCCGGATATTTTAGCAGTCTGCAAATCGTCAACGATGCCATTCTTTTTTTTCGTGTAAGTACGCGTCTTGGTTAATCTTTTTGATAGGCAGTCAGGTTATTTATATTAATAACTATAAAAAGATGGCAGACTAGACTAGTGAAAAAGGGTAGAGATTGAAAATGCATAGACATAAAATAAGAACCAAACCTCAAAAGAGTAGTAAAAATAAGAAATACAGATTTTTTGTAAATAGCAACTTGTTTATATGGTTAGTACGGAACCTAGAGCGTGAATGCGAAGCTCTCACCTATGAGATATTTTTCAATAGGATAAAGAAAGTGACAGGTAGAAGTAAACGGTTGCATCTTAAGACTATGCTATTCGTGTATATTAACACGACACATTTTGAAATTCTTAGTAGCTGCACAAATAAAATTGGCGTTATCAGATTATCACAGAAAACAATTAAACAGCTCACAAAGATTAAGTCAAAAAGTAGGTTATTCAATAATACATTAATCATCGACCATATAATTATTTAAAAAAAAATACAAAATTAAAATACAACTCTGCAAAGCATGCAACAAAACAAAACATATACCTCACTCGGGTGTAAACTGAAACGTAACATTGAAGTATCGATAACCATAGATTTTGTCAAATATTCCGTAACTCAAAACCTATGCGGTGATGAAACAATGTTCAACACAAAACACACAACAATAAGTAAACGTTAGCACGATACGGTTAGCGACTTATAATGAACGCAATTTATAGATATAGTGATAACGTTTGATATCACAAGGTAGCCCAATATAATAAATAAACCATGTACTTACACGGTCTATTGTTGTCAACAACGTATGCAAAATCTGATGTATTTCATGAAGCGAAGTATGATAAGCGTGTGTATTAGGTCGGCGAATCCGGCTGACATAATTCACGCCTCCCTTACCTTTGAAGACAATTTTTAAAGGGCTCACAAATGTTATTTATTATAATATGTAACTTAATATAAAATTCCTCTTCCATGTGGTGTCTAAGAATATAGCACCACTCCATCTCCTCCCGTGGATGTCGTAAAAGGCAATTAAGGGACTCTTAAACAGAGGGATGGGCAGCAGCGTCACTTCTGTGGAACAGTAGCCATTCTGTGGTCACCAACCCTCCTGATGAGTGTGGTGAATACTGGCAAATTATACCCCCCAAATTATGACACAATTATTGTGGAAATCTATGGGGGAGGCCTTTGTTCAGCAGTTCGTTGGCTAATGATGATAATATAAAATATGCATTGTGATTACCTATCGATTAATTTTGTACAGGTAACAGATATCTCATATGTATTTCGAAACAGTTACTTTTATATTTTATGATATGACAATCACGATATATTTGATAATTACTGGTTAAAACGATACAAACGCAACTATAACAAAATCATACATATGCACAGACGAGAGAGGTAACATAATATCAGGCATGCGACAATATTTCAATAATATGGTGTTGCGCTGAATTTGTAAAAATAAAAAACAATAGTTAGGTACATTTTATACATTCGTATCTCCAATGTTATGTAAAGTTATGTATCGTGTCACAACTGGTTGGTATACACAAACAAACACCTACCTGCCGTTGTATGCCAACTGGAGGAGGAGGTTTTTTTTTTAATTTAGACATGGAAACATGCTCTTAATTTGCCAAAAACAAGAGCACACACCATTCGTACGTTTCACTTCAAAAAACTTCACATTAATACTAAGGCTACGTAAACAATCATGTTTCGTAGTAACAAAAACTGTAGTTATCACACATAATCACAACATATAAGCTATTTTATTATTGGGCAGACCGTGTTAGAATGTCTTCGTAGTGCGAAACCGTGGAAAGCAAAACCGTGGCTGAATCGGCGTTGTTCTCCAGGCGGAGCGGTGACGGTGAACCGTGGCACGCTGAGGTGCACCCCCGCTGAGTGCGGTCCCTCGTGGTCGCCTTGGCCGATTTGCAGGTGCAGGAATGAGCGCCGTCGTCGTTTCTGCGGTTCAGGAGGCACCAGCATGGAGCCCGCGATACTGTTGCTTTTGACGCGTGGCGGTGGCGTATGCATCACATCTTCAGCCGATGGAGCTTCGGATCTTTCTGATCCTGAAATGCTCTGTTCCGTGTCCGAGGATGTCGGTGATTCCAGGACCATCTCCAGTGAAGGAGTAGTAGAAGGCGGCCTCGACACGTTTTTTGGTTTGTGTATGTTCGCAATGAGACATCGTATGTGTGGGTATTCATTGTCACCGCTCGTCGAGGCGTCCGGGAGCTGCGGGTGAAGGGACATATTGTCTCGTCCTCCCGCATAATCAGACGCGCGAACCGCGCGGCTCCTGTGAGAGATTTGTGAATGTGGTGATCGAGCCGCTCTACGAGCATCGTGAGACGTCTCGTGTTGGGCGGTTACTATTTAGAGCGCGCCGCGGCGGAGATGGGCGGGCGGAGGGCATCTATGAATGAACTCGACTATCAGTACAGCCAACGTATAAAAACATTCTACAGAAATCGTAAAGCTTGATTGGATTGGAATTCCTAGAGCTTGATTGCAGTCTTTAATTTAAATAAAATAGTTCCTTCCGATATTCGACTAATTAATATTTTAATTTATTACCTATGTTCGCAAAATATAACAGTTAGCGTTTCAATATTCGGCCGTAAATACAGAAACGCCACTTAACATTAAGTCCCACTTTAATTGTTCGAAAAACGCGTTTTCGGTACGAAACCAGGCGTCTCAAATAGTTAAAGCGGGACTTAATATTAAGTGACGTTTCAGTAATCAGGCGTTAGTGACACTTGGTCAATATGGCACTCACGTACGTATGGTACGAACAAATCCTTTATTTGAAGAAATTCTAAGGTACTTTTTCATGTTAGTGTGCACTAGGAAATTTTTATGAACACGCAACGATGTTCTATTGCACCGTTAAGTGCTTAGTACTTTTGCCATTTTCCTTATTTAATAATCGCTGCAGGTAGAATTGGTTTAACATTTTCGCACGGGCTAGTATTTTTTCATTTGCAATACTTATTAAACAATTTGCTTATCTGTTGCGTATATTATTAGATAACTAGCTGGAATCCGCGGTTTCACTCGCGTTTAATTTAAAAGAAATTTAGAGTACTTCGACATAGACACTTGACATAGAAATATATTGGATTTCAAGGGTTTTTATTTTTTTGCGTGGAACCCTAATTATTTTACTAAAATAAAAGTAGCTTAAGTTATTCCTTATAACATCAGCTATCTGTCAGTGAAAGTCCCGTCAAAATCGGTCCAGCCATTTCGGAGATTACCCGGAACAAGCAGACAGGCAGACAGACAGTAAATTTTAAAATTGTTTTTTTGTTATATTTGATACCGTATATACTTTCATATGCATTTAGTAAAAAGCTGTTATTTTGAAATTACAAACAGACACTTCAATTTTATTTATTTGTATAGATAATAATTAAACAAAGAAAAAGAAGCCTTGTAAATAACTGTCCCTTTCTACTTTAGTTTCACGCTCACCTGCTTTAAAGGCTAATAATCAAGCTTTAGATACCACGGCAAAAATCCTCTTAAAGCGCAATGTCAATATTATAGAACACTAGGACACCAACAGAGGCAAATATTTAGACTGTAACGGATAAAACAGAAGTAACATGAAAGCACATTCAAGATCAGATTAAATCTTGCGGTTACAACTGTTGCGCTATTTGACATATTCCAAATAGTCACTCTTGTGTGTGGTGAACACAACAACGTTGATAGTAGATATATTCCTATAGAGGTACATGGGCCCACGGGGTCGGTAGAGTGGTCCAATGAATCGAATAGCCATAAATCGCAATGAACAGAATACATACAAGCGAATACGTGCTGTATGACCGTAGTGAGATGCGCTTGAAGATCGCGGAGGCTGAACGGTGCGCGGCGCGCTCTGGGGGCAACATGTCGCGCGACGTCTGACCGGACTGTGCCGACTCGGTTTTGCTAAGACCTAGCGAACAAGATTCTCTCCCCGCCGCCGACGATTCCCATTATTTGTACCATTCTCCATGTTTAACATGAATTTTAAGTCATAAGCATAAACTTGAGCCTGACACGGCCGTCACTGCCGCCCCCGGTGTTATTTTTATTTCATACGTTATCAAAGTTTTTACTATTTGAAATGTCAAGTGTATGAGGGAAAAAAACAATTCCAAATTTTATATTGCATAAAATATAGAAATACTACTCGTATTTACAATAATCATGATATGACACGGCCATATCAGAACAAGAAATAGCGTAATATTAATTATTGTTGGACAACTTTTATTTATCCCTACGCGTTTGATGATTATAAGGTTTTGTTTAAATAAATGCCAATGTGGTGTCCGGATTAAGAACATAGCACCACTCCATCACATCCGGTGGATGTCGTAAAAGGCGACTAAGGGAATCTAAACCAGAGAGATGGGCAGCAGCGTCCCTTCTGTGAAACGGTAGCTATACTGCGCTCACCAACCCGCCTGCCAAGCGTGGTGAGTATTGGCAAACTCCCCCCAAAACGATGATACAGTTGTGGAAATCTAAGGGGGAGGCCTTGTTCAGCAGTGTAGACGTATAGATGGCCGACGATGTTTAAATAAAACATGTGCACAGAATAATTGAATTCGTAGTCGTATGAACGTAATTGGAATAAAACACCGCATAATATTTCTACTACTACTACTACCTATTACCTAGATAAGAAACTTAACACTGATTATGTTAAAAAATAGATCCATTTACCTCTACTATTACCGTCAAGTCGGCTAATGGACACGTCGCAATTTAGTTATTAAATATTAATCGAGGAGTTCGTGATCTATCAATCTTTAACTATCTACTGCAAAAAGTATACATATGCGTGTTTGCGAGACACTGCGAACAAAATTAAGAGTGTGATGAAATTTATAGTAATTATGATAAAGGCACAATACAAACCTTCCAACGTAACAGAAACAAACAGACTAAAATATTAAGCGTGGTAGTGTAGCTTTGCTTACATGATTATTGTATTACAACGGAAGTTAATCTTTCTTCAATAATTTACGTTTACTAGAACGTCATGGTTGTAAAATTGAACTCTTACTTGTGTGGATATTGGCTATTAAAACTTATCATAACCGGTCTACGGTATCTCCGACATGCATTACGTTGAGTAAACAAGAATAGTGTACCGAGGTTAACACCACAGCCAAGTAGAGTAAGAAGATTAACGGGGTTACAGGATTCCATCCAGTCAAACGCCGCCACTGCGCTCGCGTCGCGCGGGTCGGTCAACTAGATCCGTGCTTAATTTTTTGTCTCCTTTTTTATCAAATCTTATAATAAAAGATAAATGATCAGACAATACAAAAAACATTATATAGGTACCTGTCCGTAAGCTCGTATAAATGATGCCGCACGAAACATTTTGAATATCGAACATTAAATCTTTCGATGATTAAAACCACTCGAACTAACGAATAGAAATAATTTTACTAACCACCCGTGAACTTCAGAATGCGATAATTATTTTATATCGTCGTAGTTCATTACACAAAATATACTGCAAGGACTTCAGCTACCGTTCATACTTATACCCTACAATGTTTTGAGAAAGCTTAACGTCTGAGGTAATATTGGATTACAGGCGATTGCTCTCTAAACAAAAGATTAATATGATAACGAGAAATATACGAATATTATAGCATAATTTGTACAGGGTCATAAATACGAAGCGATAAGGCAGATAGCTGCATTTGGCAATTCAATGGTTACATAGGGATTACAGCGCAACCAATTTTTTTTTATTTGAATGATGCGAAGTAATCAGACGCTGGTGGTAGATCTCTTATCGCAACAGGCCGGCCATGCAGGTACCACCCCAGTGCCAGATATTCGCCTCTAAGCGTAGTAAGTAGTGTTTAAACTTTAGACATTACTGTGCTACGGTTAGAAGGGCACTTTAGCTAGTCAAATTACTGGGCATGAGAGACTAAATAACTTCAGGTCTCGAGATGACGAGCGCAGTGTGGTGCCATGCAGGGCTAGTGCTGGGTAGCATTACAATTACAATGGGCAGGCATGAAGCTTGCCACCAGGCGAATGACGCACACGCTATGATGTTATGTGAATAAATTAGTAAAGTCAGAAAAATATGGTTTTCCTTACTAGTCAAGAACTAAAAAACCAGAAGGATGGGCAGCAGCGTCCCTTTTGTGGCACAGAAGCTATTCTGCGCTCACCGATCCTCCAGCCAAGCGTGGTTCTGGCTAATTCCCCCAAAATAAGACACATGGCATGTAACCGGTCGTTAATGGGGGAGGCATTTGTTCATCAGTAGACGTCTTTTGGCTGATATGATGCAAAATCTAAAACGTTTTTATAAGCTCTCTCTCTGGGCTTTCAGGCTTCATAAACGCAAAAGAGGACTCCTTAGGGTTCTAGTATACTTTAATGAAGAAAGCGATGCAATGCACTTTGCTTCAGAAATGTGGAACCTGAATTTAATCTGTTGCTATTTGCAATGGCTTTTATCGATCCATCAATATTACTTACAACGCTGCCAATGCGACGTTCCGATGAGTACAAGCGATAGGTGAACCATACACTGATTGTCATAGCCCACTATATCATTATTTGCTTTATCTATTTCTGTATCATCACGCTACTTTCTCTTTAGCTAGTTTTTGTTAGGAACAGCAAAACTCAACAATTTATGTAAATTATTATTTACTTTATTTAAAATTAGTACATATTATTTACATCCCTACTAATATTATAAAAGTGAATGTAAGTAAGTTTGTTTGTTACGCTTTCACGCGAAAACTCCTTAACCGATCATCATTAAACTTTGTACACATATTCTCGGAGGTATCAGAAGTAAAATAGGATACTATTTATTGAAAAAAAAAATAGGGTTCCGCGCAAAAAAGCTAAAACCCAAGAAATCCAATATAGATAGATACTAATTATATTATATATAAATATAAACAGCTGGTGAAACCGCGGGGCACAGCTAGTTTATTTATATATATAAAGATACACAATTTAAAAATCAGTGACCGACGGCAGCGGGCACAGGGTAGGACCCGAGTAGTAGTCGTAGTAGAACGGTGGTTAGGGCTCAAAAAATAGAAACCTCCTCACTATGCATGCCATGTTGAGGAGTACTGCTTTCTGTAACGGTCTTGTTAGATCCAGCCATCCAACGAGAGTCTCTCTAGGTGATGGTTGAGGCTTTTAGCAATAAGGCCATTGGCTGTCACAACTATCGGCACAATAATTGCAGACTCCACATCCCACATGTCGACAATCTCGTGTGCCACGTCAAGACATTTATTATAATATTGTCTACATGTCTCTCTATTCTTGGGTTAATAGTTTCTACAAAGAGGACCCCGGTCTTTTCATAGATTTAAATGGAGTCACAGGTCCAACATGCAGTGACCTTTAAGAGAATTTTAATCGAAAATGTAATGGAACACTAACCGGAGACCCTCCATGGCTGCATAAAATGAACGATAAGGTCAATGCTGTAATGGTTGTTATATAGAATGTAAACTTAAAGAAAAACGGGAACAACAGCGTCTGCCTTTCAACCTATAAAGTGAAATTCTGTGGCAAACGGTGATTTAAAGATGGCACAAGATGGACCCCCTAATTGGCCACCACTAATGGATGTAGCAACACGGCGTGAGCAGCTCGGGCTGTGGAGAGGTGCGGCGCCGGTTTCACCACCGTGCGTTTCGAAGACTCTGAGCGGGTTTTCCCGTTATTACGCCATTAGACACTTCCACCCCCGAGCATAGAGCTCTGACTGAGCCTCTCTGATCGGCCAGTCCTAAGGCAAGCCAGAGTTGAAAGTCCTACGGGAACTCAACTCATTCGGCAACGCAGTATCGCTATAGGCTACCCTGCGTTATGCAAGCTTCTTACTTTTTATTATATTTCTCTATTTTAGTAATCAAATGCATAAGTAACAGTTAGTACAAAGCCAAGTCGGATATACTGTGGACAGGCATTGAATAAAACTGTGGAAGTTGCAAGAAGTGAAAAAGGATCAGTAAAATCCAAAAGTTTTGTGTCAGTAAGGGCGATGCTTTTAAAGCAGCAAAATAAACAAAATCACGGATATTTGTATGTGAACTGTATATTGACCATCTAATTTGGACAATATAAAGTGCTAATAGACATATAATCAAATCATCTCTTCAAACATTTAACCTTAGCGTTTATTGATTTCTTATATAAATAAGTGATATGATAAAACTTCAAAAATATTGACAAACTTTTACACACATTTAGTTGGTGATTAAATGCTAACAACAGCACGCTATATACATTATCAATGCAATAACGCCATCTAGCAGTTCCTTGAAAACTAGATGGTGAACGTGTAGAGCACGGGCGGTCAACTACCAACATATAAAAAGTTGCTTAGGTTGACAGTCAACATGCAAAATGAAAGCTACCTCACTCCCCGTACCTACTGTTAACCCCCCCCCCCCCCCCCATCTGTATATTTTGAAATGACGTCATTTTTAGTTTTACCGGCAGTCATAGGACGTTGCCATGACCACAGCATGACACTGAAAAAATATCAGTCTTGTCAAATTATTAAATTCTAATGCTTTCCTTGTGAAGTATTTTATTTAACAAATTGGTGGCGAGGATGTTGGAATCGCAATGTAAAAATATAAACGAGGTTCATTACGAGGCATCTTAATCCGAACGGACATATATCTAAATACTCATACTACCTAAATACGGAAACGAATTTACAAGATGAAGAAATACAAACCAGGATACAGGATTCTAGATGGTTAAATTGATAAATCCATATCTCGTTTACAACAAGGAGATGAAACAGTAATTTCCTACACTTCTGAACTTAAGAAAGTTACATCAAATTGTGAATTCAAATGTTAGAACTATGATCAAAACATAATAGTTTACTTTGCCTACAATTAATAAGAGGTTATAAAGACGGTGATATTCCTACAAAAATTCTCCAGGATAAAGTCATTCTCTTCTACATTCCCTAAATTGGTGCAAATCGCTACTGCTTTAGAAATGGGTAACATTGAAAACGCAGCAATGTCTTCAGACACTCGAAAATAAACTGGTTCAATTAACAGATTTACAAAAAATACAACCAACCCATCAGCCAACACTCCACCCACTTAAACTAAGAAAAATACAAGGTCACCATTGACAATTAAAGAACTGAGATGGAAATGCTTTCGATGTGGAAAGGAAGGCTAATGAATGCGGTGCCATCAAAAAGCGTTTGCCGAAAATGTCACAAAACAGGCCACCTTGCCCGAGTTTGCTTGCAAAGAACTACCAATACGCATCAATTAGACGACTCTACAAGCAGCGTTAGCCAAGACTGTATGGCAGACATCAATTTACTATGAAATGAAATATAGGAAATTACACGATATCAATCGAATAGAAGGAAAGGTCGTTCGTATGGAATTTGTCACTGGTACAAATTTATCGTCAATGTCACTAAAATACTACAAAAAGGCTTTCAGTCACAGAACTTGAATGAAATGTCTTAGGTCAGTTTGAAATTAGTAGATACATTTATTTTAAGAAAAAATATTACCAATGCTTATGGAGATACTCTAAATAAATGGATAAATTATTAATTATTTTTTATTTTTCACTGTAAATATTATCCTTAATAAGAAAATAAAAAATAATAAAAACGTCTTGGTACATACGATGGAACCTCTTTTTTTGGCATTGTGGCTATTATGTTGGTGCATAAACCAAGACCCTCTTTATTAAAAAAATAAGTGTCATTTTCCATGTTAACTGTCTGCTATTGGCGAGAAAATATGTTCCGAGTCGACCGTCTGATACGAAGTATCTTACTACCTAGTCTGTGGTGTAGAGTGAGGAACCAGTTGCTCGAGAATAAATGCTTACCACATGCAACTGGAAGCAACGTACCTACATCTTTTTACCGGATACCGAACGAACACTGTTTAGAAAGATGAATAAATAAAAAAATATGCTGATAAATATGCAAGTGGAACGAGATAAAAAAACCGGACAAGTGCGAGTTGAACTCGCGTGGAGAGGGTTCCGAAATTGCTGGATATGTTATCTTTAGGTACGAGAAGTGGCAGATGCCTGGCCCTAATTAAGGTGAACAAGTAGTACCAATAATTTATCTGAAGAACAAACTTAACATTGTAGTTGAAAAACATGTTCTCCCATACATTTCAACAGCAAATGTAAGTATGCACAGACAATATTGAAATATTTACCATGTTATTCTGAGACCATACACTTTTAATAGGTTTTCCTTTAATCTATAGGTAAAGAATTATTACATATATTTAATTTTGGTTTTGGAGATGGGGGGGAATGGTCAATTTTCATCTATTTTTTTAAAATTTCTTCAAAAAGATACATTTTGAAATAATAAAATAAATACATTTGAGACCCTCATAACAAGCCCTTCCATTTCATATGTTACACGGTACAGTTCGCAGAATATTATTCTTTAATTTTCTATATTGCCGCCAAAAAGGACCTCCATATTCAAAATTCATTTATTTACGTTACAAGTACATGTTTGGGTCATAGAAATCCATACGTGTGCCAAATTTCAACTTAATCGGTCCAGTAGATTCAGAGCAAACCGGCTGTGACTAACAGACAGACAGACAGACACACGCCGTTTTTTCCTTCGAACATTCGCAACCCTAACAAACAAAAGAAATGCCGAATAACCTTCAGCTTCAGAAAGCGCTAACTAATTTATCAAACGAGCAAACCCAACAGACATACCTCACCACTTTAAAAATGAAAACTGAACGAAGATGCTGAGAAAACGACGACGTTTTTCCTATTACTTTAAAATAGGATCAGCTAAACCACAAAGCTTGATGGCTTAGTCCTGATGAATCGACAAAATTATACGTGTAGATTCCAGATTAAGAATATAGCACCACTCCATCTGCTCCAAACCAGAAGCTTTGGCAGGTCCACCCCTTCAGTGGAACAGTAGCCATACTGCTCTAACCAACCCACCTGCCAAGCGTGGCAAATTCCTCCCAACATGACGACACAGTTCTGGAAATCTATGGCAGACATCTATATTAACCAATGGACTGGTAATAAAAAATGCACCACATTATTAGCTGCTATTTTATATAGCAGCGGCTGCTACAAGCAGCTCAATAGAGAGAAAACTGGACAACGATATTGAAGGCACACAAAATGACAAGGGAATTACAAACACGAAAGGAATTAAGTACATGTGGCATCAGATTTTAAAAAAAAGTATTCGATGATAAACACTCCACTAACAAGCAAAAAGTCGATGAAAAACTAGATCAAAATTGGAAAGTAAATCTAAAACCTTTCGAAGCCAAATAAATATAGAAAAATGATAAAAACTATTTTTTTATTTATCATACAGGACATTCAAAGTTACATACATAAATTTTACTCGCCAAACTGCTCATGCAGTTTGTAGGCGTTTTCCTCATTTGTACAAGTTTTACCTTTAAGTATAGAATATAGAAGTCAATGATATATAGAAAATATATAGGGCTATACCCTGCCCATTTCCACTTCTAGCGTTGCAAAGAGTAGCCCGCATGTCAGTTGGAAAATGGACAAAGCCGGTCACAATGTGGAAAGGCCCAGGAGGCAAAAGAGCAAGAGGAGACAGTTGGAGAAGGCCAGAATGGCGCAATGGCTTAGTCAATTGTAATTTTCTTTCTTTTGTCAATATTAAGACCTTAGACTGTATGGAGTTAGCAATAAAATAGAGATGAATGGAGACAGTTGGAGAAGGCCGGAATGGCGCCAAGGCTTAGTAATTTGTAATTGTCAATATTAAGACATAGAATAAGAGACTTATTATTATTATTTATTTAATTATCATCAAGCTATTTTCCCTGATACGAAGATCAAAACTTGAAAGTTGGTGTAACAAGTAGCTGTTCCGCAGTCATTATTATCGTTATTTTCGGTATCTTATTATTACGCTTTGCGACAAATTGTCACATTTGTTAAGATTATTTGGAATACATCATGTTACAAATTACAAATCCATACATATTTTTGATCTTTTTATTTGTTAATGAATACTAACTTATCTTTATTTTGCCATATACGAGGGCGGCACTGAAAATTTCGGGAATCAAGGAAGTGACACAACATTACTATTTAAAAATGTATTTATTGCTTTTCGAAGTATTCTCCGCGAAATTTGACACATTTTTCCGTACGATGGAACCAATCATTGAAGCAACCATTCCATTCGGAAGTTGGGGTCTCCAAAATGGCCGTTTTGTAGGCGTCCACAGCTTCTTTAGGTGATGAAAATCTCTGTCCACGCAATTTATTCTTTATTTTAGGGAAAGTATAGAAATCATTAGGGCTTAGGTCGGGGCTGTACGGCGGATGGTCTAATAATTCTATGTTTTCTTGCTCTAAAAACTCTTTTGTTCTGTGCGCGGTGTGAGAACTCGCATTGTCGTGATGGAGGATGATGCGGCGGTTGCAGTTCTCTCTACGGAGTTCAGAAACGACCTGTGGCAAACAAATGCTAGCATACCATTCTGCATTAACCGTTCTTTGTCCCTCAAGATAATAGTCGTAACATGGCCGGTTTTGGAGACAAACGTGGCCACCATTTTTTTTGCAACACTCCGTGAACGAACAATTTTTGTTGGCTTTAACTCATTTTCGAACACCCAAACTCGTGACTGGTTTTTTGTTTCGGGTTCGTACGCATATATCCAGGATTCGTCACCTGATACGATGTTGTATACAGCATTTGAGGATCCTGCGTGGAATCTTTCGAGAGTTCTGACGCACCAAGTAACGCGAGCCGCTTTTTGCTCTTCACATAGCAAATGCGGTATCCATCGGGAAAACAACTTTTTTACACCTAATTGTTCATGCAAGATTATTTGTATTTGACTCATGCCAATGTCTAAAGTTGCCTGAATTTCGCGGTATGTCACATGTCGATCTTCCTCAATCAGCTTACGCACAGCATCAACGTTTTCTTGGGTGACTGCAGTTTTTGGACGACCTTGACGAGGATCATCACTGAGCTTGACACGTCCACGTTGAAATTCAGCAAACCAGCGATAAATTGTGGTTTTGGATGGGGCTTCATCACCAAATGCAGAAATCATCCGGTGAACACACTGTTTTTGTGTTAAACCACTTCGAAAGTCATAATAAATCATCGCTCTTGAATTTTCTCGAGTCAATTCCATTTTCTCTTCTTCTTCTCTTAGATTATGGCTTCTGTAGGTTATCTTCCACAATTTCGCCAATGTCAAGTTTAAGGCAACGTCGTACGGTATTTAGATGAATAAATCTTTACATAATCATAAAATATTTCTCAAAAATGAAAAAAAATTCTAAAAAATATGTCGGCAACGTCGTACGGTTCAATTGTTTTTTCTTCCATTTTCTCAACGACTAAACAAGTTTGACAAAACCTTGTGACAAGACCGTGAATCTTTTTTTAAATAAATAAATGGTATTCGATTTGTGAAACCAAGGAGTTTTCAATTAAAAAGATTTTAATATGACAGGAACAGTGGAAATATTCCATTCCCGATACTTTTAGTGCAGCCTATGTATATTCAACATTGTTCCGAAGTCGAAATTAACACCGTAGTGTCCACAGGAAAGTTCTTTGCGAATTGTCTCAAGTACAACAATTATTACATGTTGGGGACCTATGGAGTTGTGGACGCACCGTAATGTATTTTATTATTATTGCATTATCAAGAAATGTTATTCAAAGATGTTCGGGTGCCTACCCGATTACGAGTGATGCAAATCGAGTGAAAATTCTACCGAATCACCTGTTTAGATATCGCACTTTAATATGACACATTCCATTTTAGCATGTCTCTTCATAATAACCTAGGTAAATCCCGTATATTTTTAAAACCTATAAATAACGCGTATGTAATTTTATTTACGGGTATTTATCTTTTGTTTCGCCGAGACGTTTCAAATCTCTATTGTCTAACCGAGTTACTAAATAATCGTGATTATAGTGGTTATACCGGGGTATAACCCTCATTAATCATCATTTCAGCCGAAAAACGTCTAATGCTGGACACACGCCCGCCGCCGAAGATCGCCAGAACGATCTGTATGGATTTGTGTAGTGTGCTTATTGAGGGGTTTGGCTATAGTCGCCACGCTTGGCAGACGGGTTAGCAATAACAGTTCCGAGTTGTAAATCTTCTCGAAGAACGCTGCTGCTCGTCCTCTGGCTGATCCCACAGTCATTTTTTACAGCACCCACGGGATGCGATGGGATGGTGCTATATCTTAGCCCGGACCACACTGTATAACCGTGGTTATAGGTATTTTATTATTCCATAATTAAAGTCTATTAATTTGATTGATTGCTACAAAAATAAAAAATCATTATATGTATGAACTGCAGTGGGGCTAAAACTAGATATTAAAGTATACTTATACAATGTATCACTATATGTATATAAAGTGACTATCAAATGAGTAAGACGAGTTACAGTAGTTACGTATGGTCTCTAAACTAAGCTAGTGACCGGTCAACACTTAGGTATCACCAATGCGCTTTTAAACTTGATATTTCTGCCGAGTTACGTTACTATTAACTTATTCCTGATATGTTTTAAACATGTACTACGTATTTTTGATATTAGTATCTATATACAAGGTCTTAATTTAATAGTCCACGATATTTTGCATGGCGCTATAGTGAACGATGAAGATAATGTAGGTGTAAAAAAAACTTGTAAATTTGCTGTTTAAAAATTTATTTTACTAAATCATTTATTTCATTACATCCTAGTTCTCTTAGTTGTGATAATATTCACATGCATCTAGTAAGATAATGGCGGGCGGGGCTGGTTGACTGATATAGATAGTCTATAACGTTAAACAAAACAGACGGCGCACGGTAGCGACATCACACAAAAGAAAGAAATGGATTTTTACCGTGAGATTTTTTTGTGTTCGGTACGTCATCTTAAGCATTTACTGAGGCACCATGCAAAATATCGTGGATTATTAAAATAAGACCTTATATAGATACTCCCTACTTGTTATAGTAAAGGATCCCCCCGAAGCCTCGCTGTGCGCTGTGCTGCGCACAAGGCGGCACATATCCACGTGCGCACCGCCGTCTTCTCAGTTCATCTTCTACCAACACCTAATATTCTTAGGCAGTCAGGGATAAGGATTACGGGCTAAATAGGAACTTGCCACGTCATATATTAGATGGGTGACCGACCGTTCCGACCAAGCGTGCCTTTAGAGCAGCTTAATAGCTCGTAATGACTGCTCGAATAGAGGCCAACATATATATCAGCCGGTGTAACCTAAGGAAATCAGTCTTCCCAGTGATAAAGTTGCTATATGTAACCAACGAATTATTTATTTATTTTTTAAATAGGGATTTTAACTCGTTCCAAAGCCTTAACATTATTCAATATTTAAAATTCCCTGATCAATTAAACCCATACATAATTAATTCCCTCAATGAACTTTAATTTTTATATTGGCACATGTATTTTGCATTTGGATTCTTAGGTTGTATTAAGAAAAGAAACAATTTACGAACAAATCCATTCTTTTTTTTTTAAAACGTTGTCCCACACAAGGATATCTCCTGTGTCGTGGGTGCGTTTACATACACAAATTCCACACACAATACACCCAGACCCGGAACCTGCATACAAATCATACAAATATTTGTTCCGTGCGCGAATCGATCCTAGGACCCAGAGCGCAGCAGCCGACTGTATCAGTCACTGCACCAACCGTGCCGTAAAATACTGAAACGCAACTTCATATTTAACTCCCGCTAAAGCTATACTATGAGACGCCCGTTTTCAGTAGAAAACCGGGCGGCTCAAATAATACTTTACTAAGTTTCAGTATTCGGCATTTACTCACATCCGACGATTTTGAATCTTTTCGGCAGTCTGGACATTATGTAAATGTTGGGATAATTGTTCTTTTTTTTCAGACAAATCCCGACAAACTCACAAGTAGCAACCATACAGAGCTTAAATATTAATCAACAAAATTATTTGGTCATGGATCAGTGAAGCCTTATCGAGTTTACCTATAAATTAAACTAAATTGCTAAAGGCCGAAATTCATAATCAACCTAATCCAAATTCTTCAGATTTAAGATTTTAAAATTAGATAGAGATAGATAGATAGATACTTAAACAAGATTCTATTGAAACAGTTATTTTCCAAACATCATCATCATAGTAGCCAAAGAAAGTCCACTGCTAAAACAAGGCGTCCCCCTTAGATTTCCATAATCGTGTCGTTATTTTGGTAGAAATTTGCCAGTACTCACCACGCTTGGCAGGCGGGTTGATTAGCGCAGTATGGCTACTGTCAAGGAGTACCTTATTCGCCTTTTAAAGGAGTGGTGCTATATTCTTAGTCCAGACTAGTGTTGAGTAGGACACGTTTTAAAAATGAGTTTGTAAGAGTAGCCTCTTTTTTGTACCGCGCCAGTACAATGTCCCACTTCAAATGAGGCGAGGCATCATGACATGAAGCTTGGCGGTACATTCGAAAGAACGAGTATTTCATGTACTGTTGCTGTATTTGTACTGCCCTGTCTTACAAAGTGTGATTGAGGTAATACTTAAAGCAAAGTAATAAGAAACGATTGATTATAGACGAATGACGATTGTATCGACGTTTTTACTTATTAGCCACTGTAACATTATTGTGGAGGCGAGTTATTTGTAAAACATGATTTTTATTTAAAATATACCTAATACTACTACTACTAAACAAGCAAAACAAATAGGAATTTCATGAATTCATATTTTTCTAAAACTGTCGCGTCTCTTACTTTGTACTAGTACATTTGTAATAGAGTGAATAAAAACATCATGTTGTCTCTTGCAGTCACGATAATATCCGTTGAATAAAAATACGTGCTTTTAAGCATGTGCCTCATTCTCTCCCTCTCTCACCCTACAGTTCACATGCGAAGAGTAAAGTAACGCGACATAAAATTTTAAGTGGTACATGTTATAAAGTTGAGCCGCTCTTACAATATTGTGTCATGTACGGGACAAATGTACTGCCTCTTGTATGTCCTACTCAACACTAGTCCGGACACCACACGGATAAGTAGTATGTGATTGGTGTGTGACAATACCCTTATCAATGTGATAAACGGGAAGCTACTACTGAATCCCGGTATATAGCTAGATGGTTCACGTTTGAACTCGGTTATGTTTGTAATGATCAGAATCCTACGATTCTCGATAACTGTGTGTTGATTAACCAATCATAAAATGGACAGGTTCAAACGTGGTGAGTAATTGGCTGGCAAACTCCCCCAAAATGACGACACTTGTGAATATTTATAGGCCCTTTGTTCAGCAGTCGATGTCTTTTGGCTGATATGATGATGATGATGAATCATATATACAAAAACAAATAGTTTTGTAAACTAATAAAAACATGCTTTTACTGAAATAGTAACTTTAAAGCACAAAATATTACGAAATATTAGCAATTGAGGAGTGCCACTATTTTCCTCCTACATCAGACCTTCATCACCAATCACCTTCAGTGTTAATGTATGGGGCTCGTTAAAACAAACCAAATGAGCCCAATTTCGAAGTTGAATAGTCCCACTTTCCACCTCCTGGTTCCATCATCAGACTCTCGTCACCGATTGTAATGTATGGGACACATCAAAAGGAATCAAATGAGCCCAAACTCGAGAGTTTATTAATAGCCATTGAATAGTAATGTCTTAGGTTTTCGCGAGTACCACACATTATAGAAAGCCTACCCATACAGACAGGTACTTTAATGGTGAATCTCAGCACCATTCTTGTCAGTTAGCTACCGTGGCTAAATCTTTGTTACAGAGAGCACACGGCATCTGCGACCCCGACCATCTGGCAGTTCCCTGCCATGTGAAGGTATTTCTCCAACGTAACAATTTGAGAGCGCCATATCCCCGTCGCAGAAGCCGCCCGAAACCCACCACGGTTGATCGACGACCTGCAGTTTTACTATTCATTAAGGGAGTCACCGACAGAATTGGTCATGTCAGGTCATCTTGAACGATTGACGGCACGTTTGGTGCAGTGGCTGATACAGTCGGCTGCTGCGTTCCGGGTCGCGGGTTCGATTCCCGCACGGGACAAATATTTGTATGATTTGCAGGTATTTGTTCCGGGTCTGGGTGTATTGTGTGTGGAATTCATATTTATAAACGCACCCACGACACAGGAGAAATCCAAGTGTGGGGCAACGTTCATTTAAAAAGAAAAAAGAAGAAAAGAAGCGTGCTTCCATTAAAACCTACTTCAAGCCGCATAAGAAGATCAGCCAACTTCGCAAACCGGTGAAGTGTCACATTTCTTTACAAGATGCAGGGGTCTACAAGACTGACTGTGAGTGTGGGTTGTCATATATAGGGCAAACAAAGCGTAGTATAGCCACCAGATTAATAGAACACATAGCTAACGTCAAGCATAGACGCTCCACTAAGTCTGCAGTGTGCGAACAAGCCTTAGACAAACCCAACCATTTTCTTCGTTTCGATCAACCTCAAGTCCTCGCGAAAGTGAACCGATATGTAAACCGGATATGTACCAAGAATGTTTCGTGCGGCTATTGAAATTAAAAAACATCCTAATTTTAATAGAGAAAATGGCGTGGAGTTTGGAATCCTGTTATTAAAATAATAAAGTCCCAAACTAAATAGCACTCTAAAAACATCAAGACACTGTGACTGATTACTGCGTGCATCGAAATATTTTTTTATTATAATTGTACGGTAGATAAAATAAAATAACGTTTTAAAATCTGTAACGACGCAGTCACCTTAGTCATCCTGCGACCACGAATCCTACAAAGTGTTCGAAACGTCAGGAAAAACAAAAATCTAAAATATACGCGATAGCCATTGAATAATTCCACTGTCCACCTCCCGGTTTAGGTCCGGTTTGAGATAAACCATAAAAGATATGGGTAGTTATAGATCTAGCAACAACCATTTTAACTATAAATACTACTTTCTAAATTACAAAACACTTCATATATATAAAAAAATAAAAAATAAAATAATAATAATATGACTTTTACCGCTTCCTAGAGTTGATCTGGTTTCAGGTCCAGCCTTCATTTAATGCCGAAATCGGTCTGATATTTAAGCTAATGTACTACTTTCAGCTGAGACCGAGGCCGGTGGCTTCCAACTTATCAGAAATAGTATAAATATAATAATAGACCAGGGAAACCTTTGAAACAATTATATACTATTCATTACAGTCAGCCTTATCTATTACTTTAACGGAAGCTGGAAATGTAAAAGTCGGTAGCATGATCTGCGTCGAGGTTCAGAGATTTCTTGTTTGTATTGTTTGATTTTCTCTTAAATTATTAAAATGTTATTTTTATTTCAGAGTATGTTCTAACATTATTAAAACACATAAAGGTCTATTACATTTTACTAATATTTAATGGGATTTTTATTTATTTTCATAGTTTTACTAACATCTTTCTACACTTGTTGATGACGACCGCAAAAACTTGGTAAGTTACCAAACTTGTACGACACAGTTAATTGGCGATTCACGTATTTAGCAGAATATTGTACGCGGAAGGTTAGAATTCGTAAATTAAAATTGAATAGTCATCGTGTCATATGATGATATGAAACATGGGTAACAGGGTAACGTCAAATTCAAATTTAAATTCATATTCATGTATTTGCTAGAATGTAGGTGTACAAAGTATGATCTTAAATTATATTGGCCCATTTACATTCCATCATCACATATGTTGTGCAAATATTTATATTGTTAGTAAGTAGGCACACTGCTAATATTTTGATTTATTTTTAAATAATCAACAAGCAGAAACACTAATGTATAATAAATTATGAATAATATGAAACAAAGTAATTAATTGATGTCAAAGTTTTCCCGCGCGCGACTAATAACTTTTAATTCGTCGTGGAAATCGGCCAAATGCGACTTGAGCGACACTCATAGAGTTCAGACAAACACGAAGAAAACGTAACTGATTTTCGTTAAAATAAGTCAAAAATTATTTGCGTTTCTTATATAGCTTTAATGTGTTCATAAAGTTTGGTCCTGATTGTTAAATTATGAGTAACGGTCAAAAAAATGTTTTGATTGACACTTATATAACCTTGTTTACATGTAACAAAGGTTGAAATGGCTATTGCTCAACAGAAAACATGAGAATACAAACCTGTCAGAACATATAAACCAAATTCGTTAATATCAAACCCGAAACTTTTTGATTAAAAAAAAATTCCGCTTTTCTAATAAGTCAGAGAACTTCTTTACAGATTGTCTGATGAATCGTGTCATCAGTACCCCTAGTACGAGTTACACTTTACAATCGAAACTACATGTTTACTGCGTTTGGCGCTGTGATTGGGCCGCTCCAAACTTCTTAACAAAATTTACTATTACGTTTCGATTATAAAGTGAAACTCGTATCAGGGGTACTGGTATTTTTGAAAGTATTTTTGACAGAACTGGGGCAGCTAAACATACAGATTAGGCTTATGTCCGATGAAAAAGTCATGGCATATATCACTAGATATATCTATATATTTCCTATAATTTGATTACTACACTAACAGCCGAATACTGAAATACCAGTCAATATTTAAGAGCCTCTCAATATTTGGAGCTCCCGTTTTAGGTAGGATAGCGGGCGTCTCAAATAGTTAAGAGGGTATTTCAGTATTCCGACAAAAGTTGTGTGTGAGTAAATCAATCTTAACACGGCACGAATTTTTTTTTTATATAACATAACTTAAACATTTTTAAGCATTTTATTGTGTAATTCAAGTGCAAGTGTTTAAAACCAAAAAGTGGTTTCGGTCAATGCGGAAGAGCAAGTGCCACTAAATAAAACAATGTTACTAACTTTTAATTCATAATTGTATGTGTAAGATTTACCTCGCTGTGCACGGTTTCATGTACGGTGTCTTTCACAAACTTGTAATACGGAAAGAGGCTTCCGTAACTTCTGGGGACTCGAAGGGCCAACATGAGCGGTCGCCGCTCGGCCAACGGTGTGAAAGGGCCAGATTCACTATGCCTAGACATTGTCTCACAATAAACACAATACTAGTCCAATAAATTCTATCATAATACATTGTAAGCCATCTCCGCATTAGCTCTATTTGCGAAAAAACACCTATGATCAATTAGAATTTAACTACTCGCACTTAATTATGACTATCGTCGCGCTGAGGGTATTTTAAAATTAATTATAACACGCACTACAGGGGCATATTTTAAGTAAGAAGGATGAACTAGGCCTACGAACAACGTCATACTGCAACCAGCATGATTGATAAGATTTGTTTGAAGTTATAGAATTAAATGACACGAGGAGTGCTTATCAAACTTATCGGTTTATTTGTCGAGTCCTGGGCGTCAGAATATTTACTGAGGTAAAATATCCGAAGTATGTCCTAATGAAAATAACATACTGGGTGTAAAAGTACATAAATAATATTCGCCATAAAGTGGATACAGGTATTAAGTATAACCAAAATTAGATAACAGTTATGCGCACAAGGCAAGTACAGAAGTTAAATATATAACGGAAATAATCAATAAATTATACTTGTAACGCCATCTAGTAAAGTTCCGTGATATTACTCAGTTAAAAATGTATGTGATAAACGCAAGACCCAACGCGCGTGAGCAACTTTCTGATAGACTCAAAATGTTATCACAGTAAAATTACAGATGGCGCTTTTAGTTGAGCTAATCAAACAAAGCCAGGCAAAGAATTGTCCGATTCCGAGCATACAACAGTTTTTGAAATAAGATGGTTTGTGTGGCCATTTCACCCTGCTTATCTAGATAAGGACAACATTATTTATAGATGTGACAGACCAGTACAATCTATCGAATTGATTTCCTAACTCAGAACTTTAGAGCAATTCATCACGTTGATCTTGATTTGACTTGACAATTCAATTAACATCATTAATATACAATTGGTAGCAAGTTCTAACAAATAAACATCAGTTACCAACTGACGAGACATTCTGTGAGTAATCGGAAGTCAGGTGTGGCACGACTAACTCAAAAACAATGAACAATTGATTTTCTTCTCCTTGACTGATATGAATTTACTGTGCATACGCAAACCGAGTACTGTGTTCCTCTACCTGTTGACTTTTTAAAACGGTTTGAAAGATGGGGTTTAAATTGTTAACAATGTGAATTAATAACCCAAGTTCTAAACAAAAAGGATATTTCGACTGGCAGCTTATATTTACAAATACAAATTCCTTCCAGTTAGGCAGAAAAAATATCGGAAGTGCCTAATTTACATCGTGATGTTATTTATTTCTTATATTATTTATTAGCTGTGCCCACCACTTCGTACGTAAACTATCCCAAAAATATAGTAACAGCTGTAGGTCTAGCATGCATACTTTGGCGCATAGTAACGTAAACGTCGCTAGTGTGAATGGATTTTCAATTGAAAATACTTGATTCGCACATATTTTTTAACGAAAATGCTATAGGTTAGTTGTATTTTTTATTTCAAATTCACACACAGTAGCAATACCTTTACGTGCTAAGCCCTTTGAAAACAAACTGAACAAACAAACAAAACAAAGCTTCTCGGCAAACAATGTTCGCAGCAGAACCACCGGGAACGTATGTAAAAAGATTTATAAAACTCGATTGAAATTCCGATTAAATTTAAATAAAGACTCATGTGATAAAATGTCACCTCATCACAGGTGAGCATTTTCTGAAACCCTATCCAATTCTGTAGTTCTGCTCAGCAGTTTTTTCATTATGTATGATGACTGTGTGTGTGCAAAACAAACAAAGACGTTTACCTATAGTTATTATAATGTATTGTATATTAAATGATGTGCTTCATACATCATTTTTTACTTTTATATAAGTATAAACTTTCATTATTCCAAATCGGTATATAAGGCTGTATCCATCTTTTACATAGGTTTATTAAATTTGGGAAAGATTTATTATAACTTGTGAGAGGCTATGTCCTCTACTGATCTAGCTATCGAAGATTGATAATCTCACATATTTTGGTAAAATTGTTTTATATTAGAACATCATATTTATATTATTTGTATAATGAAAAACTTGTATAATACATATAAAATCCGACTTACACAGACTAGTATTCTTGTTAAGTTGTTTAATAATAATTATGTGAATCATGCAAACTTCAAGGTATTCCTTTTAAAACGACATCGGTACCATGTCTTAAATTCTCAATACATTCGATTCTAGCTACGATAAATATTATTCTTATTTAACGGAAGAATTAAACGAAGAATTTCTACTCAATGATATTATCTATACGATATTACGTAGGTAGTCTTTCTTTAGTGGACAAAGGATAAAAAGGATTTAGACAAGAACTCAGTGTACGTTTCCCAAGAAACAACGACAATGAAATAATGTCTCAAACTATCATGATTCAGCTTCCTAGTTTTTCCTGCCTGCCGTTCCGAAGTTCCGAATCCCACTATGGGTAGTATATCTATGCTTGGCTTGAGATCTCCTGCCACTTTGATAATTATACAGATTAAATAATTATCATAAACTTCAAGATTTAATCATTTATCGTACAGCACGTAATCCGTAAAATGTCACTTCCATACATTGAATAGCGCCTGATAAATGACAGTAAGTTCGTCTATTATTCATCATCATCATACCAACCATAGGACGCCCACTGCTGAACAAAGGCCTCCCCTTAGATTTGCACAACTGTCTCGTCATTTTGGGGGGAATTTTCCAGTAGGTACTCACCACGCTTGGCAGGCGGGTTGGTGAGCGCAGTAACCATTATTGTTCTACAGAAGGGACGCTGCTGCCCATCCCTCTGGTTTAGAATCCTTTAGTCGGCTTTTACGACATCCACGGGAGGAGATGGGAGTGGTGCTATATTCTGAAGCCGGATATTACACGGAAATAGGACACCACACGGAAAATGTTGTCTATTATAATTTGAGTCGTATTGTTGTTTGTATATAATGTAGTAACCCTGTAAGTAAGCCCATTATACAGAAAAGTTTATTTGCGTATGTAATGCCAAATGTGTGACGCTATAACATGTAGGTATGGAGGCTATTATATAAAACAAATGCAACATGTATATTATATGCCGGAAAGTTGATGTTTTATAAAACATTTATGTATGTATTTATTAATCAATATATTCAAGTAATAAAGTAATCCTACACTCGTCAACTCATAGCTTTATCATACCAGCCAAAGGACGTTCACTGCTAAACAAAATCTTCATAGATTTCCGCCATTCTGTCGTAATCTTGGGCGGAATTTGCCAGTACCTACTTACCAAGCTGTTGGCAGGCTTGTCGGTGAGCCTGTTCCACAAAAGCAAAGCCCACCCTACTGCCCATCCCTCTGTGTTAGCGACTCTTAGTCGCCTTTTATGATATCCATGGGGGGAGACGGAGCGGTGCTATATTCTTAATTCAGTCACGGAACCTCACCACACTACACAATCATAACTAACAGCCAAATACTGAATCGCCAGTTAATATTAAGTCCCGCTTTAATTTGAGCCACCCGATTTTGTACAGAAAAGATGTTTCTCGAATAGTTTCAAGTGGGATTTAATACTAACTAGCGTCTCAGTATTTGGCCGTTTGTATACTATATAAGCAAAATTTATCCAAGTCTTTAGAAACATTTTTCATCGAAGGTTCTTATCATACACTAGTGTCTGTGATTTTTCTGTGGCAGACGCACTGACGGAGGGATGGCAGAGTGAAACTAAAACCTATTTCCCAACCGGCTAGTTCCGGACGGCTGGCCGTGCGCGATTTCTATTTATGCAAATAAGTAATTTATATATATGTTTTATATATATTATATTTGCCGTGTGGTGCCGGCTCAGAATATTACCGCCCCATCTCCTCCCATGGGTGTCGTAAAAGTCGACTAAGGGATTAGCCGGAGGATGGGCAGCAGCGTCCTTCGAGTACATTAACAACTCAACTGCGATCGCCAACCCGTCTGCCAAGCGTGATGATTTTGGCAAACCCCCCCAATGAGCCCACAACACACCCATATCGGTCATTGTAGTGACTTTTGGGGGAGGCCTGTGTCCAGCAGTGGACTTCCTTCGGCCGAAATGATGATATATATTTACCATACCCAATATAAGGAAGAAATAGTAAAACGTCTTCATAGAAACGGCCGAAACGCGCCTCATACAGCTACGCGTCTCGAATTGTCGGACTCTCAGTATTTGTCGGTACTCACCAGTAAAACCATTACCCTTCAAAGTGATGTGATGTGATATTACTTTTGTAGTCAGGTGATATTACTCGAAAACATTACACATCACTCGAAACATCACCCGACGCGTTAGATAGATATTGTTGCCTTTATACCCGAATCATTACTTCATGCGTTCGTACTTCGTACTGTAATATTACTTGCACTCGGCACATGGGGATAATAAGTAATATTTTTTATTATAATATAGTTCGCAACCTAGCATGGTATACAATAATAAAGTGATTTATTACTACTTTTTTTATTTGTTACTTATTTAATTAATTACTTAATTTGAATTATATATGTACTTATATAATGTTTGTAGCTACCTATTATACTAATGTAGAATGAGCGAGTTTTTTGGAAATTTTATTTACATAGATACTTGAATCAACATTTTTATTATTGTATTTTGGTCGTTTGTCAATTGGTTCGGTCAATCTCATTCGGTTTCATTCGGCTACGCGATACACCGACAGAGAAATTACACGAGAGAAACGAGAAACGAACATCACACTGTCACATACGTAAACTTATTTTTACTACAGAACTCAGAAGTAAGTAATGTGTAATGTTGCATCACGTCGTGGAGTGATATTACCTGAGTAATATTACGCGCATTACTTACACATCTCTACTCACCAGTCGCGAATGCTTGTATCCCACGACAATATCGACTTTATTGTTAAGTGTATGGATGTTGAAATTCATCCATATCTATACCGAAGTTAACATTGTTTTCATTATCAACTCAGTCGGAAAGGTTACACAAAAAATAACATTCTATTTCCATTACAGATTAACCATGGAGTTTTTTGCCCGTTCTTCACCATAGGAAATCTACATCTTGGAACGCGGAACTAAAGGCTCTACTATTGGTAAGTGCCTGTAAATAGTTTAAATGAATAAAAATCTTTTTATCTATCTAATATTTTGTGTTAAGTATTTATGTGTTAGTAGTTACCCATTATTAAAACAGCGTGCGAGAGCTTCCTCGACAGTCACTAACGGCCGAAATTAATAATATCAATCTAATCTAAAATCTTATATTTAAGACTGACATTTTGATCTCCTTATGTGTGAAGTGTTTATTTACCTTATCCGAAGATTGAGACTGCAATATTTTCAAGTGATCAATCATTGTAAGGACGGATTTAGATGCTAGGTGTATATGTTTAGGATATAGGTACATAGTTAAAATAATCACAGTTGTAATGTTGTTTAAAGAGAATAGTTATATCATGTAATATTCTACTATTCATAACATGCCATGTGGTGCCGGGTAAGAATAGCACCACCCCATCTCATCCCGTGGGTGTCGTAGAAGGCGACTATGAAATTTGCCCGAGGATGGGCAGCAGCGTCCAGCGTCCATCGAGTAGGTACATTTACATGGGGGATCCTTTACAATCCCCCCGGGGGGGTGACCGCTTTACAGTCACCCTCTCCGAGATGTGCCAATAGGCGTGGCACCAGTGGGCGGCTCCAGTGTGATCATACGAGGACCTGGAGCCTCCCTTACGTGCCGAAGATGACCGCTCCAGTGGTTTTAGCCGGTAGGAGTCCGGCATACCCCTTCGTCCTTCCCCGGGGCGAAGGAAGTTCATGAAGAATTTCCACTGGGCACCAATAAAAAAAAAAAAAAGGTACATTTACAACCCAACTGCCTGCCAGGCATGGCGATTGTGGCAAAACACATACCAGACCGGTCCATGTGCCGATCTTTGGGGGAGGTTTATGTCCAGCAGTGGACGTCTCTCGGCTGAGATAATGATGATTTATAACGTAAAATAATTAAATAAATCATATTTTACAAGTTGCTTAGTACTATTCAAAAATAAATCATGATAATCATATTTCGTTAACAACTACAACCTTACTTGCTTTGAATTTTATTTATAATCCACCGTAGTCTACGGAGAAGATGTACTTACAATAGGTAGGTACATAGGTCTTTCTATAAAATTATAAATAATGAACTACACTGAGACTGGGAATGAAAGAAACCCTTTTGAATAGGTATTTACATCACTCACAATTACATTCAAAACTAGAACTAAATCAACTCAACTAGACTTAATTTAAGTTCATACTATTCTAATCTTAAGTAATTGTCAACGATATTTAGTGGAATAAAATGGCAATTTAACGCAGCATTATCAAATACGTAACACAAGAGCGACCGTCAGTGGGCAGCCCTATAGCGCATTTGCCTAGTGAGCGGGCGAGTTAAGTATCTCGAGGGCACTAGCTGAGATGTTCTACTGTTCCTTCCTTATACAGTGTCGGAACTCATCGCGACTAGAAAAGAATACGCGACTCAACATCTACCTACGTGTAACTGCGTGTGCCGTGTGGTTATCAAAGGATGTATCTATACATACAAACAAATAAAATTGAAGTGTCTGTTTGTAATGTCAAAATAACAGCTTTTTACTAAATGCATATGAAAGTATATACGGTACCTATAACAAAAACACAATTTTTTAATTTTTTGTCTGTCTGTCTGTTCCGGGTAAGCTCCGAAACGGCTTGACCGATTTTGACGGGACTTTACACTGGCAGATAGCTGATGTTATAAGGAATAACTTAGGCTACTTTTATTTTAGAAAAATGATTAGGGTTTCGCGCAAAAAAGAATACCTTGAAATCCAATATATAAGGTCTTATTTTAATAATCCATGATATTTTGCATGGTGCCTCAGTAAATGCTTAAGATGATGTACCAAACACAAAAAAAAAACTCATGGTAAAAATCCACTTCTTTCTTTTGTGTGATGTCGCTACCGTGCGCCGCTGTTTTGTTTAACGTTACAGACTATCTAAATCAGTCAACCAGCCCCATCCGCCATAGTCTTACTAGATGCATGTGAATATTATCACAACTAAGAGAACTAGGAAGTAATGAAATAAATGATTTAATAAAAAAAAAATTTAATCAGCAGATTTACATTTTTTTTTGATAAATACATTATCTTCATCGTTCACTATAGCGCCATGCAAAATATCGTGGACTATTAAATTAAGACCTTGTATATATTCTATGTCCAGTGTCTATGTCGAAGTACTCTAAATTTCTTTTAAATTAAACGCGGGTGAAACCGCGTGTCCCAGCTAGTCTAAAATATATTTTCGTTTCCTTTTTAAATGACCGGTTACATGCCGCTGGGACCTAACGACTCCCAGCGACCTTTACCAGGTCGTGTGCCTATCTCGTTGGAGGTCGTCTCACGTTGTGTTTTCCGGTGCGCGGTCTCCACTCGAGAACCCTTTTGCCCCAAAAGCCATCAGTTCTACGACCAATGTGCCCCGGCCATTGCCACTTCAGCTTACTAATCCTTTAAGCTACGTGGGCAACTTTAGTTCTTCTACGGATCTCCTTATTTCCGATTCGATCTCATAGAGAAATACCAGGCATAGCCCCTCCATAGCCCGCTTAGTGACCTTGAGCTTTCTTATGAGGCCCACTGGCCCATAGATAGTGAACATATCTCTGTGCCATGTGTCTTCACTGGTAACACACATCGGTTAAAAACTAGTCTTGAGGGACGGTATTATCGACGCAAAGACCTTGTGAAGTTTCCCGAACGGTGCCCAGCCGAGCATCTGGGCAACTCTGTTTAGATCATCGAGCATTGTGCTGACCTGTTGCAGCCATTCTGCCATGAGTGCGAAGTCGTCGGCAAATCGAAGGTGAGTGATATACTCGCCATTGATGTTAGTGCCGAATCCTTTCCACTCTGGAAATATTAAAGCATCATCCTTTGCAGCGGTGAACATTTCGGAGAACTTACATCCCGCTGTCTCACACTTCTGTGCAATATAATTGCCTCCGTCTTCATATACTTGGACCGACATGATGGCAGTTTAACACTTTGATGTACTGGTAGTCAATGTGGCACCGCTCCAGAGATCGTTGCATCGCCCAGGTTTCAACCTAATCGAAGAATCTCATTGTCCACAAACACTAGGCATAGTGGCAGATTATAGTCCTTCGTCTGTATAACCTGCCGCATCGTATGGATGTGGTATAATGTTCTAAAACCTTTAAGGAAACTGGCTTGTTCGGGAGACTGGAAGACCACGAACCCTGGAAAGTGACCGATACGTCAGGAAAAACAAAAATCTATAGAATATAGATAGAATAGCGCGATAGAAACCGTTTAAAAAAGTGTTTTACCATAATGTGTAATAATCGCGAAAACCTACCTTACCTAAGACATTACTAGACTGGAAGTCATCAAAAGTTGAGACGATTTGTGATGGCCCTTGATAACAGCTTATAAACATTGCTCGAAGCGAGATCGGAGCGGGATTCTGCAACAGGGTGTTATCACCTTTTTTGAAGAAGAGTACACCTCGCCTCTGTTCCATGATTGCGACGTCATGCCCTCGAGTAGACGAAATTTAATAACTTCTGAAGGACTTTCAGCGCCGGTGTTCCACCCACTTTCAGAAACTGTCTTAATTCAGTCATGACTCGGCCTTGTGGTTTTTAAGCTAATCCTAATCTCGTACAGGCTGATGTCCAGGATATCTTCGGTATAGTGTTGGGATATTTTGGCTTGCGGGTCTGTGTCAGAGCCAATGGCATGTGGTATAGGTAACTATACCTGCCATTGGCGAGTCAGCAGAACTTCTCAATCTCTCTCAAAATCTCTGGCGTAGGCACACGATGCGATGGTGAGTTGAGAGTGGATCAATTTGGGTATGGGCAAAGATGCTCCAGAGGACAGAGGTTGGCCGACTGTTTGGAATAAAAAGTAGGGACTCGTGATTAACTCTTACTTCTGAGTACATTTATGAAAAAAATTTTGATGTACATTTTACAAACACATTCACGTTTTGAATTTACGAAGAACTCGGCAATACTGTTAAGTGAGCAAGAGTGTAACTTGTAAGTACAGGTGTAGTGTTGTTGCGTCGGACTGAGCGAGAGCGCGGAATCCAATCAACGTGTGTGTGATAAAGTTAAACGGCGCGGGTCGCCGCAACGGAATGCCAACTGTGTTTCAATGTTTGCTACAAGCAACGTGACTCACTCGTCTCGGCCATTCAAAGGAACGCGGGGTCGAGATTTTTTTTTTATACTACAGCCAAAACACCGAAAAACCGGAATCGGCGATTACAATACCGGTATTAAAAAATGGCGAAAATAAATCAGTATTCCGGTAATACCGAATACCGGTATCCATGCTCTAACTGGGACAAATATAAAATAACAAAAAGCGTCTTGCTGCTCTATTTAACGTTTAATTGTTAACGAATAAGAGAATCTTGTTATGATATTCTTGTGTTCTACTGAGTGATGTGTCCTGGTTTGTGTCGACAGAATGTAGGTGTAGTTTATTCAGGTTCATAAGCCATGTTAAATCTTCAGCACAACGACAGGGTCACGAAAAATTTATGACACAGTTTTATTAAATTTGAATGTTGATTGTGTCCGACCATTGCCTTTACAAAATATGAGACGTTTATCCTTTTTATAATACAGATGAATTTAAAAACTGTTACGCTCAACTCTGACTCATTGACTGTGTAACGCTGTAAGTTGATACATCGTTATTTTGCAATATGTATATGGGCCGTTTATCATTACATTACTATTAACTAACAACGATAGAATTTTATCAAGAGTTCGTGGCTCTACCAAAATGCCAACTGAACTTTACGTTTGCACGAATTGTCAATTATATCACCATTCCCAGACTTACTAGACAGGGTTAGAAAGACAGCATTCGTAGCAACTTCAGCGTAAGTAACTAAAGTGCATAAATATCGATATGACACCGGTGTCAAGCTAAATAAGACGTGATAGAAACGGAGTCCAAATATCAATGTGAATAATTTTCTGTTTGATATCATGAATGAAGAGCAAGTTTTGTTGTCGTTTGAGTAACATTTTCCTTATTATGACACCATTTCTATATGATGGGCGGAGAATTTATAGTAACCAGACTATCAATTGGCAATACATACATAACAGTCCCGCGGGGTCACGTTGGCACGAGACAAGAACCATATAATGGTGTTCATAAATGGTGCCCTTATCTATGCATCGTAAAAACCGAATACATAATCGCACAATATTAAACTTTCGAGTGTAATCAGAAATTATAGACATAGGAAATTGGCCTTTGTCCAACTGGTCACTTTTGGTCTCAAATATCTGGGGGTTTGGTTAGGAATTCCAAATTCAAATTTAAGCTCATGTATTGTTTCGAATTTAGTTATTCATTTGTTTTCGCGTCATTTGATTTTTCTTTGACACCTGTCTGTTCACAATATGGAATACTTTAAATATCGGGTTATTTACGAATACGAGTTCCACCATGGCACCAGCGCTGAATAAACACCTCGAAGTTTCAATTTATTAGTATCTCCGGACATCCATAAACCTACAAGCTATCGACAGGGTAGGGCGCTATGCCAGATTAACAAACATCCTCTTTGCTCAATACATAAATCCGGTACTAAGCGCATACCAAACTGATAGCAACTTACAAGTAGGGTGACGCGTGTTGCCTCCCCTTATTGTTCTAGGTAAGGCATTCCTCAAGGGTATGCCCTTGACCCCGAACTTTTATATCTTCATATTGGATCGTATTATCAGCTCCTAAATGTAACATTAGAGTCTCTAAGAAAACTGCCACGAACACCAAGATTAGCAACTGATTGATGATTGCAGTGTTTCGTTAGCACACAGGACGATGCAACAGCCCATCCTTTAGATGGTGTCTAAACGGCTTTAACGATACGCACGGGTGGGTAGAGATTTTTTTGTAATGCTGACAATGGCACTTTGGCTACTTTCGGTGTTAACACTGTCCACCTTTTCCAAATGCACGTCAAGGACCTCGCTTAATTTTTAGCATGTCACGGGACGGTTTTGCACTTTATTACGCATTACAGAAATACCTAAATGGATAAAGAATTCTTGCTCTACGCGGTATCAGTGGAAAGATTGGCCCACTATTCAGAATCTAAGTATCATCTGTATAATTTTGCGCCTTCGAGCGTAAAATCGTTCGCAGAGCTCGAACAGCTCTAACAAAAACTGTAAGACTTGTATTTAATGATCGCTCTTATAACCTTGCGTTTAGAGCAAAATACACACATATTTACTGTGCCTAATAATTATGACTGTCAAAGTCCGGGACTATTAAAAGCGTTAACAATTCACACATTTACCATGCAAACAACTTGTACCAAAATAAGGTGATGTTTATCTAGGCAATGCCGAGCAGATTCAAATTGCCCATGTGACAGGTTCTCACGAATCAATTAGTAAGTTCTGTTCGTTTACTTATTAAACTGAATCGTCGACTTGAACGTCGTTGTTTCGCGGATTTCATAAGGGTGTTTGTAGCTTGGTAAGCAGCTTCAGGTAGTTTCCGGCAAAGAATAGATCACCCCTCTCTACCCATGGGTGTCGTAAAAGGCGACTAAAGGCTGTTATCAAGAGGATGCAGCAGCATTCTGCCGTGTGCTAATATCAACATACTGCGATTGATTATAGCAATATCCTCTGTGCCTGCTTGTGTGATGCGTGTTTGTAGCTCATAGTATAGTATAAGCTATACGTAAAAAGTATTGTATACGCCAGAATATATAATGAATTCCATTACCTATACATGCTAGGAATTTTACATATTCCTAAGTACCAATCGTGATATGGTTTACTTCGGAATAATGTACAGTGAAGCTGCTAAAAGGAAAGTGGCCAATCTCTGGCAGAGATAACAATAGCTGCGAAATGAGGAGCAGTTACAGTTTTTGACTTAGTGGCACTTAACCAAATTTCCTAGGAATTGTATATAATAAACTATTTTAACCATTTCCTAATTGGCTTGGCATTACGTGAACTTCCTTACTTATATAGGTAAATTGTCGGCAGCGTATACAGATTTCTACAGACATCAGCTATTCATAACAGCCAAGACGACATGATAACCCATACTGTTTATCAAACGATGAAATAGGATCACAAAACATTGCAGTTATTTATGATCATAATTTATTGCAATACTGATCAATTAACAATACATTATAATATATAATAAGGCAATCGTATTTATAGGGAAACGTGATGATGTCATCATCGGGAATAATGACACGTAAAGCTAGATAACAAGAAGACCTTGGGCACTTAATATCCGTCCAAACATAACCACTAAGCCAGCACTGCTTGAACATTAGAAACAGACATATTTACGTAATTGCTTGCGAAATCTAGTCTGACAAACCCAACTTGAAAAATATAAGTAAATGAAAGGGACAAATTACAGTGTAAATTGAACGTGGCCGTGACAGCTGGAAAATTTGGCATCATCTAGGCAGCATTTCGAGTATGTCACAACACAAATCTAATGTACCTTGTAGCGTTTGATTTCTACATTAGATTACCGTTTATACTCGATATATTCAATATCAACAGTTGTCTGAAAGAGATCGCTGTGTGCGATACGACGCACCACTGTGCATTAGCTATTGTAAATAAATTTATTCCTTGTTCTTGTTACCTGGTGTACAGTAGATGTATATAAATGAAATAAATATTATTATCCGTGTGGTGCCCGGATTTTGAATATAGCACTACTTTATCACCTCCCGTGGATGTCGTAAAAGGCGACTAAGGCACTCTTAACCAGATGGATGGGTACCAACCCTCCCTGGGCAGCCCCAGTACTCACTACATTACCGGTCGTTGTTGGAATCTATAACGGAGACTTTGTTCAGCAGTGGACATTCTTCGGCTAATATGATGATGACTATTTGCATATCGATATTCGTTGCACTTGAAAAAGAAATGGATTAAAATTAAAACAAGCTAATAACAAAACATTTAACATGGATTGTTGTTTCTCCTGTGATTATCTTCTATCTATAAATACTACCTGTCGCCCGCGGTCTCACCCGCGTTACGTGAACTATGAAAATTGTTAATTGGCCTTGGCTGCTACCCAATCTCTAGGGACCATGTGAGGAAGTTCGCCGTCTCTACGGAGGAGTCGTGCGGTCCGTGGTCCTATACGGGGCGCCTGTATGGTCAGCTCGACTATCAGGCGCCCAGCGCTGCAAAACCAAAATTCACGGTCTGCAGCGCAGAGTGGCTATTCGGATCGCACGAGGTTACCGAACAGTCTCCTACGAGGCGGCAACCCTCCTGGCGCGTTTTCCGCCTTTTGACATCCTGGCGGAGATGGATGCGTGGGTCTACGATCAGACACGCTCCCTCCGCCAGAGCGGCGAAAACGCGCCTCCAGGGGCGTTGGACAGGCTGAAGCGGCTGGCTCGGCGACGCGCACTTGTAAAGTGGCGTCACCGCCTGCGGATGCAATTTGCGACCAAGCGCGTCATCGAGGCCATCCTGCCGCTCTTTGGAGCCTGGCTCAAAAGGAGCGAGCGCGTCACCTACCGCCTGACGCAGGTGCTCACCGGGCACGGTTGTTTCGGTGCGTACCTGCACAGGATAGGACGCGAGGCCACAGCACAATGCCACTATTGTGATAGCGACCAGGATACCGCACAGCACACGCTCGAGGCGTGCCCTGCGTGGGCCGCCGAGCGGCGGATCCTGGTCGATCGGATCGGGCAAGATCTACTGCTGAGTTAGTGTCGGCTATGTTGGCAGAGCACGAAAACTGGAATGCAGTGGTCTCCTTCTGTGAGAGCGTCATGCTCCAGAAGGAGACCGCAGAGCGGGATCGGGAGAGGGCCGATCCCGCTCGAAGAAGAAGGAAACGGCGCCGGGGTAACAACCGCCCTGGCGCCTAATTCCGATACGCCTGAAAACCCCTGCCGTTGCTATAAGGTGGGGGACCTCTGGGTTCGCGGGTGCGTAGATTGGGGAATCTGCGTGCCCACACCAAGCGACCTAAGAGAAGACGGTAGCACGCATGTGGTCACGCGCTGCCGTGGGACGCTTTGGGGGATCCTTTACAATCCCCCTGGGAGGGTGACCGCTTTACAGTCACCCCCTCCGAGATGTGCCAATAGGCGTGGCGCCAGTGGGCGGCTCTAGTGAGATCATACGAGGACCTGGAGCCTCCCTTAGGTGCCGAAGATGACCGCTTCAGTGGTTTTAGCCGGTAGGAGTCGGCATACCCCTTCGTCCTTCCCCGGGGCGAAGGAAGTTCATGAAGAATTTCCACTGGGCACCAATAAAAAAAAAAGGTAAAACCGCGGGCGACAGCTAATACATTATGTAATGTCTACAAAAAATGGACGGATGACCAACAATAACAATATTGGTGTATTCTTAAAATTATAATTAAAAAGAAAATACGTAACTTTGAAACACATACAAAAAATTAAATAACTTAAAAATGAAAAAAATACATTCGGCCTTTTTACATATTTACTGAGGTCGCAGAACAGATAAGCATCTTATCGTGACAAGCATGTATCAAGTACATACCAAAACACCTCAGTCAATAGTATGTATCTACTTACACAGTCTACAAATGAATAATTAGATTTTTTATTGCTTTTTTATAGCTGTAAGGTGGTAAACAAGCATGCGACCTGCCTGACGGTAAGCGGTTACCGTAACCTATAAACGACTGCACTATCAGGGTATTACTTGCGCGTTGCCGACTCTGTTTAGATGCAATAATACCTTTAATAAAGTACCAACTTCATATGTTATATATAAGGTTTTATATTACCTAATATCACCTATAATTATTTTAGTTTTACAATTATGTTAGATACCGCAGCCGAGCAACGACCTATCCAATAGTAATTAGCGACCGGACTTATATATATTTTATTGGTCCCATTCATCATAAATTTCCGCCCCGGGGAAGGACGAAGGTGCATGCCGGACTTCTACCGGCTAAAACCACTGGGGCGGTCATCTTCGGCACCTAAGGAGGGCTTACGGTCCTCGTATGATCACACTAGAGCCGCCCACTGATGCCACGCCTATAGGCACATCTCGGAGAAGGTGAGAGCGGTCAAGGAAGGATTGTAAAGGATCCCCCTAAGCTTCCCTGTGCGCTGTGCTATGCTGCGCACAAGGCGGCGCGTTATGACATGTGCGCCACTGTCTTGTCATGTGTCGCTCGGTGTGGGCACGCAGATTCCCCAATCTACGTACCCGCGAACTCGGAGGCCCCCCCGCCTTATAGCGACGGCAGGGGGTTTCAGGCATATAGAAATTAGGCGCCAGGGTAGTTGTTACCCGGCGCCGTCTCCTCCTTCTTCGAGCAGGATAGGCTCTCTCCCGATCTGCAATCTGCTTCTAGAGTATGACAGTCTCACAGAAGGAGACCACTGCATCCCGATTTTCGTGCTCTGCCAACATAGCCGACACTACTGCCGGCTAGCAACCGAACCTATGGACTTTCATATCAGTCAAAAGACATCCACTTCTGAACAAAGGCGTCCTCCATAAACGACCGGTACATGCCCTGAGTCGTCATTTATGAGGGAATTTTCTAGTACACACCCAGGTTGGCAGGCGGGTTGGTGACTGCAATACGGCTGCTGTTCCACAGGAAGGGACGCTGCTGCCCATCCCTCTGTTTATAGTCCCTTAGTCGCCTTTTACGACATTCACCGGCGATGGAGTGGGGCTATATTCTTAATCCGAACACCACACGGATGGGACCAATGGATATCAGTAACCTAATTACTAATGCGTTGAAAGTCTGAAGTTTGAGTGCCTCGTGTTCCAGCAGTTTCATTAGCTTAACTCCTCGCCCTTCACCCAGAACACAACTATGCTTACACATCGTGAAAACGGCGGGTGAAACAAATAAGACTGTGGTACCGCTTCAGTCGATCCCTAAAATAAAACCCGACCACCAATTAGAAAAAAACATGGTAACTGAATAGCCATAGATGTCATATAATTTTGAAATGGGAGAGCCTAGCTGTAGTCATTAGAGCTCATAAATGGGCTGGCTCGACCAGGCAAATACCATGCCGTCGCAGAATACCGGCGTGGCGTATGTAGCACACATTGTTCGTAGCAACAGTATTGCTGCGTTTCGTAAGGTGAACAAAATATATTAAGCAAAAAGTGTACGTCTGTCCTAAAGGTTGACAACATCTCAGCGATTCCTCTGGTGTCGCCATGATTATGGACGGAGGTGATCGCTTAGGCGACGGGCAGGAACCATACATTTTTTGTTAATCAACCCCAAATCCGCAGGATAAGGTGGATACTGACACTGTTTGTGTCAGTATCCACGTGAACGTCATTTAAATATACATAGGAATTACAATACCGGTACTATGGAGAGAATTGGGAATCCAGGTAAGTACTATTGATTTGGTTGAATGAGGTTTTTGTTATTATAGTATATAGTATAATAACTTCTAAATCTAAATGTTTTATTGAATCAAGTTGGGAGTATATTTGTTTAGAGAACAATACCTTTAAATCTTCATAAAACGAGTAAGTAGGTATGAAATAAATAGTGATTAAATTCGTTGCGTTCTTTTCCTTATAATTTAGGATACATTATCTTCATAGCAACTAATGAAAAACAGTTTATTTTCTCATGTAATCGGTCGTTGTGCGAAATCTATGGGGGAGGCCTTTGTTCAACAAAGAACGTCGTTCGGCTGATATGATGAATTCTCGTAATTGTTTTATGTAAATGTGTACTTAGCTATTAAGTATCGCATAACTTAAAATCATAATTTTATTGACAATACCTTAGATACCTAACTTAAATACCGGTGAATTACTTTTCGGTCCCAGTGCCTAAAATATGGTAAATAACCGCAAAATGTTAAACTCCGCGGACCGGGAATTTCCGGTTTAAATTCCTAATCAGCGATCACTGTGCTCACGTGTATGAGTAAAGGCAGAGCAATTTCTACGGCGTCGATAGCCGGTAAATGAAGCTGAACTAACGCTCCTTAGAGAATGCTAGAGAATGCGTAATTTCTGCACGTGGACTGGATTGGTATCGCCTAGGTATCCGCTTACGGTGCGTGAAATGTGTAAACAACATGTGTTGATTTTAGAGAAGTTTTCAAAATGTGATTCAAATTATTCAATGAAATGTTATCTACTAATTATAAATGGGAAAGTTTGCATGTTTTTTTAAGGGTCTCTAACAAAAGATATACACAGAATTTCTCAAATTATGGTAAACCTTAAGTATTAGGCACGGACTAGAAAAAAAAGATGGACTCCGCGTCACTCATATCGAAAATGAAGCACCCTAAGTATGCCGATTCGCTTGTACATACGTGCCTTACGCACACACATACATCGTAGTATGCCGGTCGACCGCCATTACGCGGCACGACAGCGCACGTGTAGTTACTATTTACGATAATTGAAACAAAAAACTAACAATGCCGTCTTGTGTCGTGAAATGGTGTAAAAATAACACTACATCGCAAAAAAAGTGTCAAGGAATAACTTATCACAGGTAAGACACTAATTTAAATATCATTTTTGATATTTTTGGAGATTTAAATTATCGGTACTATTCAGAACACAAAACCTCACGTGCCTGTGTTGTTAGAAAATAAATGGGTAATTTTCCCGAAAAAATGGGTACCAAGTTTTTTATTGAAGTGAAACTTCTTTAGCAACGTTGTGATTAGAAAATTATATAGTATAAGTATAATATATAGGATTTAGCCTGCGAGAGAATGAGATCGAATACAAGTATAGTGTTATAATCATATAATGTTATCGTCCTATAATCTTCGTCTCCCATCTGAAGACTTGTATCAAATATGTTGCATTTGCGAAATGGTGGTCAGGAAGCTTATAAAAGAAAAAAAATATAATATACAACGAAAGACAACATTCGTACATGTTAACCAAAACATTAGACAAATTTATTGCAAATGCAATTTTTTTTTTAAATTTAGAAGTCGAAACTCTCTTCGCCAGGGTAGAACACAAAATCAGTTTAATTAAATGAATAGCAGAAAAATATTTGACTATTAGATTTCACCGTATCTCTAAATTAGAAGGTATTGCAAGATCAGTAAATAGTAAAAGGCAGGTATATAAAAAAAATAACTCAACTTAAAGGATTTTAGCCTATAATTTTTCGAAGTATTGGTCTGGATATCTTCATACACTACTTATGTTAATAAGAAATAACGAAGAATATGATTAAATATTTCGAATAAATATTTGTGTTTTTATCTTTATTTTAGTTGACAGCTATCCAATTCTTTTCCACACAACTTGATACGCACGTGTCATTTCACAAAAAAATAAATATTAGTTACCAACTGTTGTACAATTTACTTACTATCTTATCTTTAATGAAAGTATTACTACTATATGCAATATTACTATTATTGTTAAAAAATGTGGGAAAATTTAATTCCATCTGGTATCCCCAAAAATCACGCACACATGTTCGATACCGTGCTTCACTTTCGATATCAGTGGCGCGGAGTCCATCTTTTTTTTCTAGTCCGTGGTACATAGGCTGCACTAAAAGTATCGGGAATGGAATATTTTCACTGTTCCTGTCATATTAAAATCTTTTTAATTGAAAACTCCTTGGTTTTACAAATCGAATACCATTTATTTATTTAAAAAAAGATTCACGGTCTTGTCACAAGGTTTTGTCAAACTTGTTTAGTCGTTGAGAAAATGGAATTGACTCGAGAAAATTCAAGAACGATGATTTATTATGACTTTCGAAGTGGTTTAACACAAAAACAGTGTGTTGACCGGATGATTTCTGCATTTGGTGATGAAGCCCCATCCAAAACCACAATTTATCGCTGGTTTGCTGAATTTCAACGTGGACGTGTCAAGCTCAGTGATGATCCTCGTCAAGGTCGTCCAAAAACTGCAGTCACCCAAGAAAACGTTGATGCTGTGCGTAAGCTGATTGAGGAAGATCGACATGTGACATACCGCGAAATTCAGGCAACTTTAGAGATTGGCATGAGTCAAATACAAATAATCTTGCATGAACAATTAGGTGTAAAAAAGTTGTTTTCCCGATGGATACCGCATTTGCTATGTGAAGAGCAAAAAGCGGCTCGCGTTACTTGGTGCGTCAGAACTCTCGAAAGATTCCACGCAGGATCCTCAAATGCTGTATACAACATCGTATCAGGTGACGAATCCTGGATATATGCGTACGAACCCGAAACAAAAAACCAGTCACGAGTTTGGGTGTTCGAAAATGAGTTAAAGCCAACAAAAATTGTTCGTTCACGGAGTGTTGCAAAAAAAATGGTGGCCACGTTTGTCTCCAAAACCGGCCATGTTACGACTATTCCTCTTGAGGGACAAAGAACGGTTAATGCAGAATGGTATGCTAGCATTTGTTTGCCACAGGTCGTTTCTGAACTCCGTAGAGAGAACTGCAACCGCCGCATCATCCTCCATCATGACAATGCGAGTTCTCACACCGCGCACAGAACAAAAGAGTTTTTAGAGCAAGAAAACATAGAATTATTAGACCATCCGCCGTACAGCCCCGACCTAAGCCCTAATGATTTCTATACTTTCCCTAAAATAAAGAATAAATTGCGTGGACAGAGATTTTCATCACCTAAAGAAGCTGTGGACGCCTACAAAACGGCCATTTTGGAGACCCCAACTTCCGAATGGAATGGTTGCTTCAATGATTGGTTCCATCGTATGGAAAAATGTGTCAAATTTCGCGGAGAATACTTCGAAAAGCAATAAATACATTTTTAAATAGTAATGTTGTGTCACTTCCTTGATTCCCGAAATTTTCAGTGCCGCCCTCGTATCAAGTAAGTGTACTACTCGTACTCCTTCAATTATAGAAGACCGCAGCATGAACAACATTGGATTAACAACTAAGCTACTTTTGGAGGTTCCATCACGGTAAATGGTTGAACGGATTCTTATGAAATATGGCATAGAGGTAGAAGACTAATAGACTATGTCGTGAAATAGTATATAGCATACTTTTTAGGAGTTCCACCTTCAAACTCCATTATTAGATAAGCTTTATCCACCTTCTGACTTCAACATTAGATAAGATTGTTGAAATTGTAAAAAAGAACTATTGCACTGCTTTACCTTGAGCTTGATCAGGTAATGGAGAGTGGGTGAGCAGGTAAACTAGACCACAAGACTAGAATGTTAGTAAGCTATTAGTTCATTAGACAGACAGCAGTGAAACTCAATAAAGTCTTCTAATATAAGTAACCGTTTTAATGCCAACTTTGCCAAAGGTAAAATATTTAGAATTTAGTCCTATTCAATCAATATCAATACAGACTTTAGTTTTTAGATTGGCCGTTACAAGTGCTCGAACGCTTCATTTTCATTTATCATACTTGACTGTTGTTTTAATTAACACTAGTATTAATCAAACTGTAAGCGGTAGTTAAAAAGTGTAAACAACTTGCAGTACTCCTATAATAAAATAATTGTCTGAAGCACTTAATGGCATATTCCATTGTAGGTTCTCTGTTATTCCACATTCGTATAACAAGTATCGACACCACTCTAATATAAACAAAGGTCAGGGCCTACCAACGCACTTATAACACGCAAAACTATTTCCTTGAAATGGATATGGGTAGGTCACGAAACCACGAAATGCCGTTAAAGAATATTATACCTACTTTCCACGGTACACTGAACACAACAATATACAGCCCACCAAGAGTACGAAGTCCATCCAGCCACGCCACAAGCTTAATGGACCGGTAAAAAACGTGGAAGGTCAGGCTAAATAGGAGGGTTGTGTGAAGGTTTACAAATGACCTATGTCCCAAGGGGAACAAAGTTCTAGGAATAACTGTTACTATGCAAATACTTTATGATACTAATCGTAAGATTACTATAATTACTTGTACATGCATACTGGCACCAAAATTATGGACAAATAATAGTAGTCATGGCACAACTATCTTAGGGTGACATTCAGAAACGAGTCTAAGCGTGAACTTACGCTTCCATATGTCTAAATGCACTACTTACGCCCCTAATTTTGACAGATGGAAGCGTGAACTTAGCTTAGACTCGTTTCTGAATCTCACCCTTAGCCTTTTTGCTATTATATTGGGATTGAGACAGGCCATGACCAGCAGTGGACTGCAATAGGTTGATTTGAGATTGGGGGACTGGCTAACATTAATAGACCATTATGTTGTAATTTTCTGAAACCTGTAGTGCTATTTTGTAAGAACTCACTTCTGAATCCGCAGTGAAAAGTAGTAAAAACAATTCGAAATTTATAGCTCTCGCATGATAACGACGACACGGTTAGTGCAGTGGCTGATATAGTCGGATGCTGCACTCCGGGTCGCGGATTCGATTTAAACCAAATGAATAAGAAACCGAATTTGTATTTTCTGCAGGCAGTTGTTCCGTGTCTGGGTGTATTGTGTGTGTAATTTGTTTCTGTAAACGCACCCACGTCACAGGATAAATCCTAAAGTTATAATCTATATATATATCCACGTTTATAAGAAGGAAAAAAATGACAACGTACTCGTCGGAGAAAACAAGTTAAAGAGGTAGAATATAAATTATTATTACTGTTTGAGGCTAATTTCGAAACACTACTAACTGTAATTAATATACATACAAAAAGAAACACTAAAGCAAAGTGCTTCTAAACAACGTTGACGTAAGTTAATTATCTGAAGCATTATTATATTTAATATTGTTTTAATTTCAGTTATTGTGTACATAAATACATTCTATTATCTTTTACAATATATAGTTATACATATAATTGAACAGCTAAGAACCTCTTTCATATTGCTTTATGTAGGTTTGTTTGAGTAGACCGTCACATTAGTCACATATAACATATAAAAAGCCTGATGCCTAAAGGCGGAAAAGCTTTGCTTGGTATTTTGTAAATAACGGGCGCATCCAAAAATATTTGAAGAAACTCTTTCCTATTTATGTGAGCGCGACGTTTTTATTTCTAACGGCCGAATACTCAAACGCCATTTAACGTTAAGTCCCCGCTTTAAATGTCTCTTGCAAATATTAAAGGATACCTTTAACCTGTCTTAATTGAATACTTTCTCTTTGTTAACAGTCTATTATTATATTAAATATTGTTATAATTTCAGTTATTATGTACATAAATACGTTCTATTATCTGTACAATATACAGTTATAAATAATATTTGTGTGAACTGCAGGCAGTTGTCCCAGATCTGAGTGTATTGTGTGTGGAATATGTGTACAAGGATAAATCGTAGTGTTGAGTAAAGTAAAAATAAATAAATGAGATGACACCAAAACTGCATAGTTCTTCTAAAACTGGGATTTCCCAGTTTATTTTTTTATTTATTACATATCAATAACATACAATCCAAGTTCAATCTCATATCAGTGAATATAAAAGGATATCACACGTTACTAAATTAATCAATTATAGTCATTGTTTCCGTTACGTTACAGATGGCCTTAAAATAATGATGAAGAACAATTTCAATAGCACTATTTAAATTCACACCATGCCAATAATGTAGATCTTACTATGTATCATCAGTTCAGCCGCAAGACGTCCACTGCTGGGCATAGGCCTCTCTTTAAGATCGTCATAACGACCGGTCTGGGTTTGTATTGTGTCATCATTAGGGGGTTTTGCTATAATCGCCATGCTTGGCGGGCGGATTGTCAATCTCAGTTAAGTTGTAAACTAGATGTTTGACCGAGCTTTGCTCGGTATTTTTTTATTTTTAAATTGTGTTTTCTGGAAATTATATTTAAGTACGAATTACTAATAAAATAATGAAATATGAATAATATTTTTCGATCTTACCGATAGAATAGTAAAAAATATGAACTGGTTATTTAAAGAAAAAAATCATGAGTGCAATTACTTTAATCTTATATTAGAAACAAATACTTAATTTTTTACAGTTTATCAATCAATTACGTAAGTATATATATATATAGTATTATTATTCGCCAATAGATGTCTGGAAGAGTCATATTTTTCAGTTGAGACTACTCAAATTTAAAGATATAAGATTAAGAAAACTTGAACTTCAATATTTTGAGTTTAGCGCCATCTATGCGGCAGTAGTGGTACCACTAAGCACTCCATTGTCTCAAAATTAGACTATATAGCTAACCTCATAAAATAGTTCTTAGAGTATGTAACAGATGCTACTTCTCCAAATTAATTTTTTTGGACAAAGTATTTAATATTGAATGTCAGTGGTACCTAAACAAAATTATAATACTTCCATTATAATTAACTTTTATACTATAATGTGAAATAATACTTGACATTATAGTATAAAATGAACATGGTGTTATGCTCGATTATTAATATACCTGGATGACCGAGCTTTGCTCGGTATTTTCGTGTTACTTAACAACGCCATCTGCTGTTGTGTCGTTAAAGCAATTAGTTGCTCACAAAAAATAGTATTATTATTCGCCAATAGATGTCAGGAAGAGTCATATTTTTCAGTTGAGACTACTCAAACGCCTATAAAATGACATTTTCTAAAAATGATTCCTAGCTAGATCGATTTATCGCCCCCGAAACCCCCTATATACAAAATTTTATGAAAATCGTTGGAGCCGATTCCGAGATTCTAATTACAAGAATTGCTCATTTAAAGAGATAAGATATACTCGAAGGACGCTGCTGCCCATCCTCAGGCTTATCCCATAGTCACATTTTGAGACACCCACGTGATGAGATGGAAAGGTTTTATTCTTAGCCGGATCTGTAGCATAGTTTGACCAAGTAACACAAATTTCTGATTATTTGTTCATTTTTCATTATCACAAATGTACCTTTTGGTACACAGGTGAACATCAAGCATTTGTAAACATTTAATAATGTTCATTCATGATCCTACAGCTGCATAAATACATTTAGTCTGTACAGTGGCAGTTTAAAAGTAAAAGGATTTCATATTGTAACACCAAAAGCGTGCAAGGCATTAGTAGAGTATTTCAACAAGCTGCTATACAGCTTTCATTTTATTAGCAGCTTAAGAACATTTAAGTGGAGGAAAATTAGGTTTATTTGAGCCTGCCTGCCTTGATTACCTGCATTAAAAAACAAACTAACACCACTATAGTGTTAATTTTTATAGAGAGACAATGAGTATATCTATCTGTAAATGATAAAGCTTTATAGTGGTGTACGGTGAGTGTAGAGAAGCATATCAGTACAGTAAAGCCCGTATTACTCAAGTGGCTCAAGTAGTTAAAGCGGGACTTAATATTAAGTGGAGTTTCTGTATTCGGCCGTTAGTCATGCTAAATTGCCTTTCTAATCCTATTTTGAAAGCTGCCTTAAAGCATATAAATGGACATCGACACCATTATTGGTATGTTTTAAGATCTTGTGAAGACCCTTAAAATACTTTCTACTGTACAATCGTTCACGGTTTAATGAATTTAATGGTTTTGACTTAATAATTAGGTATTTTCTGATCACCTTTTAGCTGTGTAACGGATCACGTGTAGACCTTTGTAAAAACTACAGAATCAACATGGATGAATATAGTTCACAATGGCATAGCCACCATTTTGATATTCACTCTCATTTTTTACGGATCATAATTTTAAATAAAAAATGTGTTTATCGCGGGGCGCATGAATATTTTATTTTATACTGAATACGGATATTTTATTGTCAGGAAAACTGTGTTGCCTATAAAACTTTACACTATGATTAGCAAAGTTCTCAGACCACGAGTTTTACAACTCGCAAGGTGCTTATATAATAGTAGGTAAGATTTTCGCGCTTATTACTCATTTTAATAAAACATTTATAAACAGATTACATATTACATCGCGTATATTTTTGATTTTGTTGACATTTCGAACACTTTACTACTTTCGTGGTCGCAGGATTACAAGGGTCGTTACGTTAGATTTAAAAAAATATCTACCGAAAAATCTAATCAAAAATCATAAATTGTTACGATGCACGCAGTAATCACTCACAGTGTCTTGATGCTTTTAGTGTGGTATGTTGTTTGAGACTTTAGAATAATTTAATAACAGGATTCCCAACTGGTGTTAACACCATTATGAAGGAAACGAATTAAAACAATAAATGGCACTGACTGATTGTGTACTACTCGTAAACTAAGTATTTTTGAGAAGTGTATTATGGGTCCCTTACATAACTTAATATGTTTAACACTTAACTCGAACTTTCTTAAAAAGCATTCATGTTGCTTTTGTAATGCCTAGTTACCCTATATAACTGCAGTATAATTCTCTATCGAGTATTGCTATTAAACAGGTTACTGTAAACCTAAGGCTGTTATTTGTTTCCAAATTAGCATTATAGCAATTGTGTAGGCGGTTATACTTCTAACAACGATTTGTACAGCTAATGGTATCCGTGTGAACCACAAGTCAGCTGCTATAGAGCATGTTTACTTGGAAGGTACCTAAAACTATGTTAATAAGTATCACGGACACTGACGATGCGATAACTATATTTCATAACCAATAATTCATACAATTAAAATTAGTAATTGTCGTTAGTAATGTGTTGTACTCATTACAATTGAACACTTTTAAACGGATTACAACCCGTAAATTATAGTTTATTTTTGCTTTTTATTGTTCCTGACGTTTCCCTTTGCAGCACTCGAATGCGCGGCCGTGGTTTCGGTCACCGGGAGGACCTACGGCACAACTTGCCCCTACCACTCAGTAAGGCCTCCGCCACGTTGGTTCCACGACGTTGGCAGCTGCGACGAGCATCTCTCTATCGAGCTGTGCGATGTACCAACGCCGCGACGGCGGGCTTTAAACATACCTAAATAGTATACCTTTTAGGGAAAAAACTAACCTGCTCATTGACTGAAAAAATACCTAGTGATTTTAAGATTCGTCAGTATATGTCCGAACCGTGTAAGAAAATATTCCGTAATATTATTAAATTGGCTACAAAAAAGTGTGCGTGCGTAAAGTGCTCCCAGCCGAGCCGTTTTTTTTTTTAGGAATTATTGTCGTATTTCAGTCGCCGAATACAGTGGAGCAATTAGTTGAGCGTTCAGGAGCTACTGCGCCCGATACCGTTTCGACGGCCGTCAGCAATATTGACTCATTTCAACATTTGCCAAATACCGCACGTCCGCAATGTTTATAATCAACGGTTTCCATAAATAGTAGTTCCCATCGTGAACACCGGAAGCCCTTATCTTTTTTACAGAATTCATTTGCAATCCAAACTAAATTCTTTGTGTGCAACAGTTCCAAGGTATTCCCAAAATATCACGATATTTTTCTCAGTAGGTAAATCATTGCGAAAAACGCCAATGTTGCCAAAACTTATAGGCAGCTAATGATAAATTCGCAAGTGTCCCAAAACTGCCGGAATACTTAGGATTAATTCCAGAGGATTGACCACTATAGATAGCGTGAAATGAGTACCACGTCATGTTATCTAGAGGTAGGACATGCAACATCAGGTTCTGAACGATTATTCATGCAACCATAATATAATGGGAACTACATTTATGCAGGTATAGGTTGATGATGTATGATTTTGATCCTGTTATTCCTTATCTGAGACTCGAAGTAATCGTTCAATTATGGCAGCCCTGTGGTGCTTTATATACAGATGTTCCCATTTCAGTCCGGCTGCAACTTCGCCCTGTCGGCGGAACGTCTCTAGGTAGTATAGTCAATAGAAAAGTGACGTGCACAGATTAAATACTCGCAACAAGAACAAGTTGGTTGTATCTGGCTTTAGACTTAGTAGAACCAGCAAGTCGTTTAAGTAGTATTAGATTATTTAACAAAATTCCTTGTAGTATTACCGACTTACCAGAAATAAGATTCAAATCATTGATTAAGCGCATTTTAATTTCGAAAGCCTACTATAATATAAATCATTACATCGACGATAGTTCGAACGTTTCCCTCCTGCACACTGAGACCCTCTGGCGCTTTATAATATATTGTATAATTTTCGCATGATTGACGTGTTGTTATTCCCAATCAATGCTTTACCGTCTACACAGAAATTGTAGTTAATTTTTTGTTGACATCCTGACATTTACTTGACTTATTTTTTATCTTTTTATTGACATCTTGACATTTAATTTGACTTATTTAAAATTGAATTCTATATTTATGATATAAATTATATGCCTATGTTTAATTTAATGACTGCAATTTACATTCTAATAATATTTTGACATTATTAATTAATCATAAAATTGTAAATGTGCGAGCATCATGTAGCCGTTAATGTTATATATTTAGAACCCTTTGCCTTTGGTCTGGTAGTATCGGTCTGTCATGCTCACTAAAATGTCTTGCTGGCGGTGGCGTTGTGTATCGGGTCGTTCGGTTCCCTAAAATATGGTTGAGCTAAGCGATGCTGATGCATGCGTCATGCTCGTGAACGGGTGCCGTCTGTTGGGACTGGTCAGCCATTAACTGCCATGGCGAATAATGATTATATTACATTAGTATGTCTTTTTTTTATACATTGGCCTACATAATGCTCTTTATATGGTTTACCTTAATTTGTATTAATCAACATTGTAATCTCAATTATTTTAAAAGAGTATCTATGGAGTTTCTTGCCGGCTCTTCTCCATAGATCAAAAATTTGGAACCGTGCAACTTAGATTCTGACGTTTCATAAGTGCCAATAATTGGTTTATTTCAAATAAAAATATTTGACTTGACTTTGAGTATGGGACTGAATACGTTTTTTTTCTTGTTGCCATATGATGGCCTACTGGGCTTCGGCTTCGCAATCGGCTTGTTCTGTGCCGCTCTACAATGCGATGTTGGTGATTTTACTAAGCTAGGCACAGGTTCCAAGTAGGTTTCACTAAATATCAGAGGGTTCACAGATTTCTTACCTAACGTGGCTCTTGGTCTACCCATCTTGTTTCCCATTAAGAAAGCTTCCTGGCGGGGCCATTACTAATACGAGTGCTGTAAAGCGGCCTACTCAAACACACCGGCAAAAATACTGCATGCAGGATTCTGCAAGCAGAGCTTTGGGAAGGCCGTTTAAGGAGCAGCATACAGTCTCCTCGTTTAACGGGGCAACCACAAGGCCTCGTATATTCCTCATTAATTAAAAAAAAAAGAGAGACCGCTTTTTAGAGTATGCTAAATACCGCAACCACATGTGATCGTTTATTTTGTAGGGCCACGAAACGATTCAAATCAGTGTTTATTATATATAAGCTCTAATAGGCTTATCTTAAGAAAATTCAGAATTAAGGCACGGATACGACAGTCGGGACAATGGCAAAGAGTCAACAAGAAACTCCATGCTCTTTTGTAAAAATGTGATATAACAATCGTCATTAGTATCTACACTGTGAAATTGTAGGTATATGAAAACAAAATAGTAGTTTATTTCATTTCACTAAGAAATAAAAACACAATAAAACACCATTATCCCCACAGAAATAGGAAATAAGGAGAAGTGGTACGAAGGCGCGCCACCGTTACATGCACAATCTGGGCCATTCGGAAAATTACAGATTTATAACATCAGTTGAGATTCGAGTTAGTGGAATTTTGTTAAAGTGTCGTGTTGTTCGGGGATAATATGCAAAAACCGAAGCGAAAATAACAACTTTATCAAGGAAGGAATCATATACCGCGACCGCGCGATACATATATAAGCGACCGTTAGGGTTTCGAACAGTGCGAGTGAGAGTACTGGCGAACATAGTGAAGAACAAAGCGGCTGTGAGCAACTGAGCGGGATAGCGCAACAAAAGAGACGCGGGGAGACCACAGCACGCACCGCGGTTTCGCACAAATTAGCTAGCAAACCGGTTACTTGTGCGTTCGTATCGGAAATATCCCCCACCAGTGACAAAAGAACATCGGTCGCTACTGCAATGTTACACATAGATAACTCAAACGAGTCACAGTTAACAACAACCACGGGTGATACACGTATGCCTGAGTCGAACACGAAACGTGAACAAATGGTGAGTGATGAAAATACGGAATGGACATTGGTGCAGGGGAAAACATCTAAACGATATAAATTGATTGGGCAGAAAGGACGTGCTGCTACTGCGCCTGATGGTAAATTCCGGGCGGCGGACGTCCATGTGCCTTTGTTTATTTCAAATGTTAGTACAGAAACGAGTGAACAGGACATAATTACCTACATAAAAGAAAAAACAAATGAATGTGTGTCGTTAAAAATGATTAATATGAAGGTAACCAAAAAATACAATGCATATAAATTGTATGTTTCTAAAAATAAACTAGATTTATTTTTAAACGATCAGCTGTGGCCGGATGGCATATCTTTTAGGCGTTTCGTGCGTTTTATGTACCAAAAAAAAAAAGTAAGTGATAGTTAAATTTGCCATTTCTATGAACAATAGCCAAAACAAATATTGTAAATTTACTAGTTTTAACTGTAAGTCCGTAAAACGCTCGATTGATAGTGTTAGACATATTTGTGAGATGTCAGATATTGTGGCCCTCCAAGAGACGTGGCTTCTACCCCATGATATTCCAGTGTTAGGCACTATATGCAATAAATTTGAGTATACAGGTAAGTCGGCAGTTGACACAACCGCGGGGTTGCTGATAGGAAGGCCATATGGGGGAGTGGCTATTCTCTGGAGGAAGGGTATTTTTGAGGCAGTCTCTGTATTAGAGTGTAGTAATCCCCGTCTAGCTGCCATCAGAGCCACGTTGGGTGGCCGCTCGATTGTTGTGATTTCTGTTTACATGCCAACAGATTCGCCCGATAACTTGCCTATTTTTACTGAGGTACTCGGTGCAATTAGTGCTATTGTAGGGACCACAGATGTTGAGAGTGTGTTTATATTAGGCGACTTTAATGCTCATCCCCATGAATTGTTTTTTAGGGAATTGACAAATTTTTGTAATGATCAGTTTTGGATTTGTGCTGATACAGAGAAACTAGGATACGAGTCAAATAGTTACACTTTTGCTAGCGAGGCTCACGGCTGTAGGAGGTGGTTAGACCATTGTGTAGTCTCGTTATCAGCTTGGAAAACGATTGTTAAGGTAGGTATAGAAGAGGATGTATATATGTCAGATCATCTACCACTATGCATTGAGTGCGACCTGAATATTGTCAGGCCAAAGTTAGTACCGCAAAGTGCCACGCGCAGTAAAATTATTTGGGGTGAGAGGGATGAGCCACGAATAAATAGGTACCGTAATCTATGCAACGATATATTACGTGAGATTGATTTGCCCCACGAATTTGCAGAGTGTAGTTTTGGGGCCTGCAGTTCAGCAGAACATAAAATTCTTTTAGATAAGTTATACAATAAGATCGTACACACCTTGGGTCACTCTGCTGAGCAAACAAAGGAAAAAGAAGGGGGTAGGCCAAGGAGAGGCAAAGTGTTATGTGGGTGGAATAATCACGTCCGTGACGCTCACAGGGAGGCCAAGCTCAAATTCAAAACATGGGTATTGCATAACCGACCAACTTCTGGAGTAATATACGAACAGATGTGTGAAGCTCGCAGAATCTTTAAGGGTCGCCTTAAATGGTGTCAAAAGAACAAAGAACAGCTCAAAATGGACACAATAGCGAAACAAAGAGCGTCGAACAATTTTAGTAAATTTTGGAATGCCACTGGTAAGTTGGATTTGAAGCCCGGCTTCCCTGCAAGCGTGGGAGGTAAAAGCCACCTGGGGGAAATTACAAATATGTTCATGGAACATTTCAAAGTTCGGTCTTCACTTGGTCCCTCGATTAAGTTCAACGATGCTGAGTCCCGTCGCCGCCAGGGAGTTGAGCCACCAATGCATTTTCTGGCAAAACAAGTTAAAGGCGTAATTAAAAACATGAGCAGAGGCAAATCTCCCGGACACGACGGGCTCAGCATAGAGCATTTTAAATACGGGGGGGTTCACTTGCCGAGGGTCCTATCTTTGTTTTATTCAATGTGTATTAGTCACTCGTATTTACCAGCGGAATTAATGAAAACGACAGTAGTACCTATAGTTAAGAACAGGACAGGGGATATTTCGGATGCAGGAAACTACCGACCAATCTCCCTTGCGACTACTATGGCAAAAATATTGGACAGTATGCTTGACTCGTGCTTGAAAAAATATATAACATTGCATGACGCACAGTTTGGGTTTCAACCTGAACTATCCACGGAAACAGCAATTTTAAGTGTCAAGAATACTGTTCAATATTACACAGACCGAAAAACGCCGGTATACGCCTGTTTCCTTGATCTCTCCAGAGCCTTTGATCTTGTATCGTACGACGTGCTTTGGAGAAAGCTGGGAGACAAAAATGTACCGGCTGGAGTTGTTAGTCTTCTGCAGTATTGGTATACCCACCAAACCAATTATGTGAAATGGTCAAGCACTCTCTCAGAGTCATATAGGTTGGACTGCGGTGTGAGACAGGGGGGTTTGACGTCGCCCAGGCTATTCAATCTGTATATTAATGACCTCATAGTCGAGCTCAGCAGCATGCAGGTAGGTTGTCGGGTGGGTGGTATTAGTATTAATAACATCAGCTACGCGGATGACATGGTGCTGCTGAGCCCGACTGCTGGAGCTATTGGGCAAATGTTAAAAGTCTGTGAGACCTATGCCGCTGTACACGGGCTAATTTACAATGTTAAAAAGACTGAATACATGGTCTTTAAGGCCGCCGGTAAATGCCCTGTGGATACCCCTAATATTACCCTAAATGGCTTGAACGTAAACAGAGTTACTGCATTCAAATATTTGGGACATCTACTTGCCGACGACCTTAAAGATAATGTAGATATTGAGAGGGAGCGTAGGGCACTAGCGGTCCGAGGTAATATGTTAGCACGTAGATTTTCCCGTTGTACTGACCAAGTTAAAATCACGCTCTTCAAAGCGTATTGTCAGGGTCTGTACACGGGAAGTCTATGGGTCGCATACACCAAAAGATCAATGGATGCCCTACGCGTCCAATATAATAATATTTTTAGGATGCTGTTGGGATTGCCCCGTTTCTGCAGTGCATCTGAAATGTTTGCGCAGAATCGAACGGATGGCTTCCATGCCCTAATTCGGAAAAAAATCGCATCACTAGTGACCAGAGTGCGGGCCAGTAACAACAGCATCCTTGAAACAGTAGCTGAGAGGTTTAATTCTCCTATTTTGAGGCATTTTGTGGGGAAGATGATCTACTGATTTTTTTTTTTTTTTTTTTTTTTAGTTTATTTAATAATGTATAATCTATATAATGTAATCATCTTTTTGTGTATGTACTCCTTAATATTGTCTACTAACATTAGTCATAAGGTACTGTTTACTAACACAATGGATCTTGTTATCCGAAATAAAATAATTTGAAATTTGAAATTTGAAATACCATGTGCAAGAAAAAAAATTTTTTTTTATATTTGTCAAAAAAATAAATATGTTTTCTTTATCATGTTGCATTTGGCTTGAAGGAGCAGAACGACATTATAATTGTTGTACAAAATACAATGTTTCTTATCTACCACTTTTAACTAGCAATCGGTGAATTACAAACTCAGTGAACAGAACAGCGAATGGTACTCCTAATAAACTTACGCGTTGCGTGGTACTGGTGACTGCTGTGTTGCAGTCTGTACGCTCGGCATGATTGGCTGCCTGCATAGCCGTGGGTGTGTTTTAATATGAGAAGCCAATTATAATGTTGTGTTTATTCAGTTCATTGGATGAGAACTTGTAACTGTATGCATTAGTGTGTTTTATAAAGAATGGTAGGGGAAAACTGGATTTCTACTAGGCTCGCATACATTTTGAACTGCATGGCACATCTCATTTCTTCCAATATCTTTGATTGTCCCTATAATACACATTAGGATTCTTAACGGGTCCGAGATGACCTGTTCCGAAAGATGTTTTTTGGGAAGTCCACAACGCCGTGGTATTTTTCCCTTTTAATCACAGTTTTCGGTCTGTGTGCCTACATACATACAACATACCTACAAACATTCCGGCTCGCGATTCAATAGATTTTTTATTGACGATGCGACGTTTCGCCTTCGATGGTATAAATATTATTTAAGAAAAAAATATGGACTTACATCCGTGCGTAATTCATAAGTATCTTGCTACCGAAATACAAATTTGATGCTAGTTGTTCTTCAAAAGTGTTACAACTTATAATAATGGGAGGTTAATAAAAAATATTTTGAATTTTAGAAAAATAGCTATAGCGTCATTGTGGAAGTTCATACGCCCCTATTAACTTTGTAGTTCGTTGTAGTTACTTTGCTTTTCATTTTTAAAGAGATAGACTATCTTGTTTTTCTATTTTCCTTAAATATAGCTTTACTAGGTCAGGTATCCGCAATCATTAATCTTGCCGTATTATGTATGATAGTGGAATCTGGATTACGTAAGTTCTAAGATATCTGAGGAAGATATTTACGCGACAGGACCTTCCTTATTTACTCTTCATTTAAATCTCTTAGATTCGATTAAAGTTTCTGGTAATTAACTTTACAACTAAGCACACTTTGCCACTTTGTTAACTTCCGTAGTTTCATTCATAAATTGTTAGGTGTCTTGAAACGTGCGCAATATCAAATTACGCAAGAGTAAGTGCTTCGATTAGAATAATGCAACATTTCATTGAATTGTTACATAATACCTCATGACACAGATTATGCGTAGTGTCTCATGTGATGATACATAGTTGATTGTCTGAATTAAATTGAATGCACGCGGTTCGTTCTAGGTAATTTATCAGTCTTACATCTTGTGCCATACGAGCGTTATTGCGTAAAGCTGTAACTGTCATCACGCACTGATATACGAGTATGTATTGGGTTTCAACTAGAGTAGGGATGGAATATATGTTTCAAGTAAAAGAATTAGAATACTATAAATAAGTCAATACCTATGTCAATGTGGGTATAAACTAACAGTGCACTTAACGAATCGATGTTTTGAGCAAATGAGGAAAAATGTTGAATGTTATCGTTAAAGCAGAACTTTAATCAACCATCCGCCATAGCATAACAAAGAGTGTTGACATACATACAGACTCATGGAACTACACCAGACTTTGCTAGGTCAATGGCAATTGATTTGGGTAAAGCAATAATGTTAAGGCTATAGTGGGGAACTGTAGTTTTTAAGTTCGGAATTGAGAAATTGGACACGGGTTGATAGGTATTGTAATTACACGATTTTCTCTGTATACTAGAACGCACAGCAGTCTTAAAAATTACAAACACGTGTAACAAGAGTATGTATCATTATGTCAATAAAGTTTGTGGGCGACTCATTATGAACTTGCGGTCAGTAAAACAGGAATAAACGAAATTGTGACATGGCCAGCAATCAAAATGTTATGACTACAAAGGTATATCATAATGTTGTAAAAGGTTGAGGTCTATAACTGCGCCGACCTTATCACAAATAGCTTTATAAATAACACCAGCGCAATCAGACCGAGACAATGCATATTTTTTCCAGATCACTTTTATGTAGATGAGCTCTTTCAACCACTCTAGTGTCAGACATTAACCGAAGATCAAAGAGGAAAGACCTTTAGAAAATTACAAATTCTCAACCTTATTATAAATGCATTCAAGAGATGCTTTACACATTCCTTATAAACAAAACCAAGGGCAGAAAATGTCATCGTGCAACTAACACCAAGAAGTAATTTTTCAGAGTCGTACTGGTTATTTGGACGATCTATTGACATGAAATCGGTAGTTCGATCGATTTAGTAAGAAATATAGTGAGAAATGTTTAAATAGAGAATTAAGGTATACACAGACGGCACGTTACGAAACAATGGCAAGACTTTCTTGCACTGTCCGACGAGTTATTGCAAAAAACAACAACAAACGACAACAAAAAGTAGGTAACAGACATGCGCTATTTCAGAAGTGGTTATTAGGTACTGCCGACTAGGATTTATTATTGTATAGAACATTAACATCTATACCTCGTGACCTTTGTTAGGCTCCCCGCTCCAGATATCTCTCCAGTGGATCAGGTGGTGTAAATGATTCTTGTAGTTATGCTGGCGCTGGTCTCTTTTCTTGCGGGACTCGCTTGGAGAAGGGGGTGCGGTTAGGGACTCTCGACGTCTCGTGATAGGATTCACCACTACCGCCTCGAGCTGGGCCGTCAGTAGACATTCTGTCTCTGGCCCTTCATCAGACGATATACTATCCGTGAGTAACCGTGCCGACCTCGACCCGCGCATACCTTTGCTAGGACCACACTGGGAATCTTCCTTCTTCATTTTAAAACTGGTCACACATCACCAAGGGCAGTAACAAATTATTACACGAGGTTGTGTTATAGGGTTTAGTGTTCGTAATATTTCGACTGTAATGTATGGTGTAGCATACGTCGATGCAAGTGACGTGTAGCGCGGACGACGCCAGAGCCAGACTGCGGCGCGGTGGCCGGTGGCGGCGGGCGCACGTGGACGACGACGCAGCGACGTCAAAACAACGGCGCCGCCGTGACTCTTGCATCTTAAAGTTTGCAAATGCGTTCCATAAATTGGAGGCTTTGAAGCATTTTAACAATATAGAATTTTGAGGTCATAGCCACTTTTACTGACGAGACAGGGGTTTGGATGATAATAAAACAATAACATAAAGTGTCATGGTCAGAAGGTGGTAACAGAATGTTTGATGACTCTTGCATCATAAAGTTTGTAAAAGTCTTCCGTACATTATGGAGTCTTGATTAATTTTAACTTATAGACCATTTATATAAGTGTCACAGTCAGAAGTAGATGTTAAGAGAATTTCTAAAGTTAAGATTTTTACTAACAAAAGCTAAAAGTATGAGGCTGCTTAAATCAATACTGCAGTATAACAACAAAAATGATTATGATGTACCTAAATAAGTTGCTTAGCTTTATGAACCGAGATAAATGAATGATATTGTAAAATTTTGGTTTATTACTTCAGTTGCAATACAAGTCTGTAGTGAAATTGTATACAGGATATAAGTGATGGTGATGTGTAGGTATAGATTATGAAGCAAATCAATATTTGTACAAAATTAAATGAGAGATTGATCCAGTAGATATTTAATATATAATAGAATACTTAACGCAGATTACTTCTACTGGCATTGATTGTTAAATAAATCTTTATATATATATAATTGTTGGTGCCTCTGTTAGTGATCGTGTAACTTCTAAATGGCTTGACCAATTGAGGTTGTATTCATACAACTTAATAGTTTTGTTGAGACAATGGGTCATAGTTATGCAAGGATCTGATCAGCAGCACCTACCAGAAAATGCAGAACCCTGTCTGCCAAGCCAGCTAGTATAATATTATTATATTATAATATTATGTATTGGAGTAGCCAAAGGCTCATATAGCGTTTTGGCTATTTGAATAAGTATAATCAAACATCCTCATAGTAACCTAAAGTTAAAGTCACTTTCAACAATGAACAACACTTTACAACTATGATAGTAACAGTTAAGGTTAGTCTTATTCATGAACTGTGGATTTATTAATTGATAATAAGTATCTATATGAAAACAACAACAACATTGTACAAGTTTCCAATAGTTTTGTATGAAGAAACCATCAGACGGTATAAGAATTATTTTGTTAAATTCATAATACATTTTTTGATGTAAATATGTGCTTTTTGATACAAATATACCTGTGATAATGAAGTTTGTAATAAACCACAGTGTGCTTTTCATTTCATGAAGATTTTATAACATATTTGATCATAAGGAAATATAAATGGTAGTTACAGTTTTATATTACAGTTCACTATTTAAATGATAAAGGTATCATCACTATTTTAGATTTATATTACAATAAAATCACTCTCATACATTTCATTAACTTCAATACAATTCTATCATAATACTGATACATTGTTAATCCGAAATTCGGTGCGGACTTAAACTATTAAAACTAAGGGAAACAATGGAACAAGGAGGCCTAGTGCATGTAACACACGATTATGATGAAGAAATTACAATGACCACTTACTTGTGTGATCAATATTTGTGGATATGGTGGCGTAAAATAACCACTACCTCATACTGTAGAATAAACACAAATACATTATAAATAATAATGTATTCACTACTCTAATACACTGTGAAACAAATAACACATACTTTCTTGGTTAAACACTGCCATAAAATCACTTTATTGCGCCCATGTACATACTTTTTGCACAATTTTTTGAATTTTTGACGTTTTCTTTTAGTAGGTATAGACAGAGTACGTAACTACGTACAGTACCAAAATATTGAGATATCGAAAATTCAGTAAGTCGATCATTTGGACTTACAGATAAAAGTCTACGTTTAGTCGATTAAGAACAAAAAGCAGGCAGCTAAAATAAAAAAAAATGAACGTGCACACTGAATGTTGACTCCATCGCAGTATTTGCTCTGATGCAGATTAATATATTCCATACTCTGATGACAAATTGAATGAAAAATGAACAAAGGCCTCCCGCTGATAGGTTTCCACAATTGTGTCATAATTTTGGGGGGTATTTGCCAATACTCACCTTGGCAGGCGGGTTGGTGAGCGCAGTATGGCTACTATTCCACAGAAAGGACGGTGCTTCCCATACCTCTGGGCATATTTAGTCCCTTAGTCGTCTTTTACGATATCCACGGGAGATGGAGTAGTGTTATATTCTTAATCTGGACACTACACGGATTTTCTGATTATAGTAGTATGTAATCTATGTACTACTAATATAGTAATCTGAGATGTAATGTACTGAAGATACTCATTCGTCTGTGACACAACACAGAAATGCCAACTCTACGTAATTTTATGTAAATCTACGTATATGTGACCTTCCAATCTGTATCTATGATCTTCAACCCTTGAACCCGCATATGTACTTTTAATCTGTTAGAGTGCAAACTCTTTTCTTAACATAAAGCGATGTGAAACTTAAAAAAGTAAACTTTGGTAGTAACAGAGATGAGTTAGTTGACTTCAAAGAAATAAAAAATGATCAATGAATAAAACTTTTTCCCAAAAAAATACCGACTTCAAAATCCCTACACGATATAAAAATATTAAAACCACTGAAAAGGCACCCTTAATCGTGCATTTTGACAGATGGAAGCTTAAGTTCACGCTTAGAGTGAGATTCAGAAACGAGTCTAAGCGTGAACTTACTCTTCCATCTGTCAAAATTAGGGGCGTAATTAGTGCATTTTGACGGATGGAAGCGTAAGTTCACGCTTCCATATGTCAAACCTAGGGGCGTAAGTAGTGCATTTTGACATATGGAAGCGTAAGTTCACGGTTAGACTCATTTCTGAATCTCACCTCACCCTTAAACTCTTTTCTGAATCTCACCTCACCCTTAAACTCTTTTCTGAATCTCAACCTAAGGCTCGGTCTAGTAATTACTCTGACTACGGTCTGCCATAGAACCATATGTATTATCTATCACACCATATCGGTCACAACACACCATATCGGTCGTTGTGGTGATCTTTGGGGGAGGCCTGTGTCCAGCAGTGGATTTCATTCGGCCGAAATGCAATGAACGTTAAAAATACGCGAAAGTTTGTGAATATGAAGGTTTGTATGAATTCTGTACTAATAGTAGGCGTGTTCATAACGCCTTATAACGATGCACTATTTAAAAATCACCTATTACTTTTTACGTTATAATATATAAGTATGATAATCATTACTTTGTCGAGCGCCACGGTTTTGTTACCGTCGCGGCTTACAACAGAGAAATAGTTCCACATTTGTACTCTGCGAGACATCTTAATTTATTTCTTCAACTACCTAATATAACGTACACTCCTTTTTTTTCATTGGTGCCCAGTGGAAAACTTCGGCCGATCAGAATCTTACCATGCCTTTCAAAAATATTGTAAATAGTTATTGGTTCACAACTCAAACATTACATGGAAGCGAATAATATTCTACCTGCTATGCAGTCGGGATTCAGAAAGAATCGTGGTACGACTACGGCTATTCTTGATGTGATGGATAATATTCTGGCTGCTCAAGATGAGGGCAGAGGTACATTGCTGGCTCTGTTGGACTTCTCAAAGGCTTTTGATGCATTGAATATTTCATTGTTACTTTCCAAATTGGCATGTTATGGATTTGATATAAAAGCAATAAATTGGTTCAATTCCTACATAAGTAATCGTGCGCAATTTGTTGAAACTCGCAATGTGCATTGATCTATTATACGCTCTGTGCTATCTACTGTTAACAGAGGCGTACCACAAGGATCAGTGCTAGGCCCTTTGATGTTTATCCTATACAGTGCGGATATGGCTCAAATACCACATATATGCAGATGGCGTCCAAGTGTATATTTCTTTTAAAGCCAGCGAAACTTAAGAAACCGTATGTAAAATAAATGAAGACTTGGGTAATATTTGCAAATGGGCTCTCCGGAATTCACTTGTGTTAAGTTCGAGTAAAACTAAATATTTAATATTAGGTTCGAAGAATCAAGTGAGGCAGATCATCAATAAGGGATCATCAGATATATATAGACAATGTACTCATTGAACAAGTACACGAAGCCAGAAATCTGGGATTAATAATGGACGCAGGTTTACGATTCGAACGTCACATTACGGAGGCAGTCAGAAACTGTTTTATAGAAAACTACTATATAGACTGCGTAATTATCTTAGTGTTGAACGTCGGGTGCAATTAGTAGATTCGTTAGTGTTATCTAAATTTAATTACCACGCGGCCTATGGACCTAGACTGCTAGCGAAATCGAGTCACCTTATTCAAAGAGTGCAGAATGCATGCGCTCGTTTTTGTTATAACATTCCCCGAAGGTGCCATGTAACCCCATTTCTGAATAAAGGCATTAAACTAAACATGAACCACCAGCGGGAGCTACATTTGGCAACGTTACTATTCGGGGTTTTCAGAAAAAAAAATCTGAACATTTAGTTCAAATCTGACTCTAAGCTAGAATATCTGAATTAGTTTAGTAAATACCCTACTCGAACGTCAGCCAATAACCCTACGCGTTCCACAACATAAAATAACAGCATTTCGAGGTAGTTTCAGATATGCTGCTACTAAGTGCTGGAACAATATCCCACCGCCATTACGTAACCTGAACTATGCATATGATTTTCGATCAAAGTTTAGAAAGATGCTGTTAGATTTTCAACAATGCAGCACATAAATTAATATATTATACTTTACAATACATTTTGACATTTATTACTATTTAATACTATTTAATTACGATTTTTTATGTTATTATGTTTTACATTAGATTTTTAGCTATTCATAAGATGTGTCATTTACAGTTGCTACTCCATTGTCCTCATTCCCAATTCCCTCATTATTCGGGTTCATAAGTATCCTAATTAACTAATAAAATGAGAACTGAGCTAATAAAATTTTGTTGTAAATCACACAACTGTCAACCAACATATGTACCAAGTATATGATAATATTCTAAGTGGATCTAGAGTGACAAAAACAACCGAAAGACTGGAATAAATCTAATAAAAGTTATGTAATGAATAACAAGCATCTCCTGACCTTCCACGTTACAACCAACAGACATGTTATGATGCTGTTTCCAGCGTCTCGAGAGGCATCACACTATCATCACATTTTTCGTATGAAAATGTCGGCTCCACTTCTCGCTGCCTGCAACGCAAGAGCTTGCTGTACAAGTCTGGAAAATGAAAATCTGCTAATAACAAAAAAACCAAAACTATTATTGAACGATATACGTAAGACAAATTCAAGTAAATACTATATAGTAAAATAATAAATTACCACATGGTTTTGGCTTCCTATATTTGATTGCGGTGGTGTGATGCCGGTTCCCTTCATAAAATGTTGCATATAACTGCAGAATCATCATTTTCATGTTGCATAATATGTATTGGGTAAGCGAACAATACACGCCACCGCACCGCGCCGCGTCCAGCCAGCAGGTTATAAAAGGTACTCTGTGCAGCCAGCCGCACCTTGGCTAACTCGACAGCTAACTAGCAGCTATACGCTATGAGCGGGATGGCCGCGTCTTGGTATCGGGATGCAAGCGGTTTAGACTAGACAGTGCAGTATGGTCGATTTTAGAGTGACTTAATTTGCGGTGTGCCAATGCTGCGACTGCGAGACGATTTAGCACGTTTATGTTTTTGTTGTTATCTCACATTATTCTTGTATCATTAGTTTTTTTTTTTACGCTTACCTACTTTTCCCTTTTTGTTTATTTTTACTATGTTTGAGCTGTACCTTATAGTGTGTTGGTTTCTGTGTTGTTTAATAAAATTTATTTCTTTCTTCTTCTTCTTTCTAGATCCTAGAACCGCCCACTGGTGCCACGCCTATAGGCACATCTCTGAGAGGGTAACTGTAAAGCGGTCTCCCCCCCAGGGCGATTGTAAAGGATCCCCCAAAACGTCCCACGGCAGCGCGTGACCACATGCGAGTTACCGTCTTCTCTTGGGTCGCTCGGTGTGGGCACGCAGATTCCCCAATCTACGCACCCGCGAACCCAGAGGTCCCCCGCCTTATAGTAACGACAGGGGTTTCAGGCATATGGGAATTAGGTGCCAGGGCCGTTGTTACCCCAGCGCCGTCTCCTCCTTCTTCGAGCGTGATCGGCCCTCTCCCGATCCCGCTCTGGGGTTTCCTTCTAGAGCATGACGTTCTCACAGAAGGAGACTACTGCATTCCAGTTTCCATGCTCTGCCAACATAGCCGACAACTACTGCTGGCAGAGAGACATCTTGCCCGATTCGATCGACCAGGATCCGCCGCTCGGTGGCCCTCGCAGGGCTCGCCTCAAGCGTGTGCTGTGCGGTTTCCTGGTGGCTATCACAATCGTGGCATTGTGCCGTGGCCTTACGTCTTATCCTGTGCAGATACGCACCAAAACAACCGTGCCCGTTGAGCACCTGCGTCAGGCGGTAGGTGACGCACTCGCTCCTTCTGAGCCAGGCTCCAAAGAGCTCCAAAGAGAGGCAGGACGGCCTCGACGACGCGCTTAGTCGCAAATTGCATCCGCAGGCGGTGACGCCACTTTCCAAGTGCGCGTCGCCGAGCTAGCCACCTCAGCCTGTCCAACGCCTCTGTAGGCGCGTCTTCGCCGCTCTGGCGGAGGGAGCGTGTCTGATTGTAGACAACGAACACTCCTAGCTCTGTCTGTATCTGTGTAGTGTAGTATGTATAGTCTGTTGCTGTAGCTGTCACTATGGTCACTAGCGCGCTATCGAAAACATACCACAGGTGCAGCTGCATAATATCATCAAAATAAAAATATGGAAGAGGATTTCGCTTACCCATAAACTGCACTATATTTTCGGCCGAAGCTATAGCTATCCTACTGGCATTTATTTATTTATTTATTATTATGGACTTCCAACAGAGGATACACACATACATAGGCTATTACAAATTGGTATATAAGTTTGTGTTTGGTGTGCACGTCCAATTATAGGAAGCCACAGCGTGCTCTTGTAGATCTAGGTGAACCAACATTGAAGAATTTACAAAATTTAAATTAAATTGAAATAGTAGAATTTTTACATTAAAATATAAATACTTAATACTCAAACAAAACTATATAACTCATACCGTCGTGTCTTAGTCTATCGTTGTAGCTGACAATTTTTTTAGCTAAATAGTCTTTGTAATAGAGATGATGCAGAAAACGCATTAAAGCATATTTTAAATGATATATTATAAACTGGTGAATCGCGATTTGTAATCGTGTCTGATAACATATCTGTTCTCAAGGCTATGCAATGTCCTGGATATAACAACACAAATTATCTTGTTTATGAAATTAAGAAAATCTTTGCCCAATTGCTATCATCTCATAAAGAAACTCTATTGGTTTGGGCTCCGGCACATGTGGGTGTGACAGGTAATAAAAACGCTGATTACCTTGCCAAAACAACAAATACTCTTGGTGGTAGTATTCACAATATTTCAACACCGTGGCAGGATCTGTTGCCAGTTTATTGTACTAATTTGAGAAAAGAATAGTTGGAAGATAGAAATGTAACTATACAGAATAAAGGAGCATGGTATGTCGCAATTAATAAAGAAATGGGCTTGAATCCCTGGTTCAATAATTTTAATGGAAATAGTTATTTACAGAGAAAGTTTTATACTCAAATCACTAGACTCAGATTCAGCCATTGCAGATTTAATGCTCATCTTCACCGCTTTAATATCATAGCATCCTCTTTGTGTGATAAATGTACAATGCAAGAGAACCAAACTTTGGAACATATTTTTTTCAAATGTCCCACATTCAATATTATTATATAATTCAGAGAAAACCTGTATTTGCATTGTTTATTCATTTTTCACGTGCCTTTGATACCCAATGTATCACAGGCAATTAATGTATAAGCTGAACCTTTGTGGGATACGTGGCCCTTTGCTTAGTTGGTGCAAAAACTACCTTCAAAACCGTAAGGTTGCTGTGAAAATTGATAATTCATTGAGCGAAGCGATTAAAGTCACAGAGGGCACGGCTCAGAGTTCAGTTTTAGGGCCCCTTCATTTTCTGTCCTATGTAAATTACATGAGCGGCTGTATAAAACACTGCACGTGTTATCAGTTTGCAGAAGATACATGCCTAGTAATAGCTGATAAGGACCCCCGAAAAGCTGTTGATCTTTTGCAGTCTGATCTGAACTCTTTATTAAGATGGTGCCATGACGCTGGGTTGGTGCTCAATGCTACTAAAACTAAACTACTTGTAATAAAATCACCATACTTAAAATGCGTTCCTGCTAAAAATATTGTTGCACACAACCATAGCTGCTTACATGACTCGTATAATAGGAAATGAAGCTGCCCCCGTATAGATGTAGTAAATTCTCAAAAATACCTCGGTTTAGAAATTGATAACAAATTTAAATGGAGCAATCATATCGAATACGTTTGTAATAAGTTGAGACAGTTTCTAGCTAATATTATAATTCTCAAGAACCGCATACCATTTAAAGTAAAACACCTTTTACTGATTGATAAGCTGCTCGTAGACCTGATGGCCGCTGGGGCACAAAGGTTGTCGAATGGAGACCGCGCACCGGAAAACGCAGCGTGGGACGACCTCCAACGAGGTGGACAGACGACCTGGTGAAGATCGCTGGGAGTCGTTGGATGAGAGCGGCATGTGACCGCTCGTTGTGGAAATCTAAGGAGGAGGCCTTTGTTCAGCAGTGGATGTCCTGTGGCTGATATGATGAAGCTTCTGGAAAAACATCAGAATGTCCCGACCTCACAGGACAGTACAGGATCTTGTAGCTAGCCCTGAAAATTTGATTCCTGTTTTTCAATTTATTCTATCTACTCTGGGAGAACTATGAACAGACCTAATAAGTTATTATGGAAATCGGATATGACGTTGATGTTACAATAATTAGAAGACTTGGAAGCGAAAAAAATTGGAAACAATAACCTAAAATATAGAAACAATAAAGAATTGCTATTTCACGATCTAACATTTGTAGACTTGACAATGTTGCCTTTAACTTAAAAATATACGAGATTATAATCGATAAAAAAATAAAGCGGTTATTGAAGAAACACAAAAAACGACATTAAGAATTGGCAGTATGGTAATAATACCTTCGCTTGTCCGTATGGACGAATAAACTACTACTATATACCACTGGTATGTACTTACCACTAGGCGTGTTCATAACGGCTATATATCGATAACGCGTTATAACAATGCGTGATTTAAAAATCACCTATTATTTTTTACGTTATCATTTATTAGTATGATATTTATTACTTCGTCGTGGGCCGTGGTTTTGCTACCGTCGCGGTCCACAACAGAGATATAGTTCCACATTTGTCCTCTTTGAAACATATTTATTTAATATAACTCTTATTTACGTAAATAACAACCTAAACATGTTAATTTTTACTGACACTAAACTAAAATACTAATATTTAAAGTTTCAAAATACAATCTTAATAACTTCAAAGTTCAAAACTATCACGCAATCTCCCGTAAAATACCACTTATGACGTAAAGCGAGTCGTCCGCACTGATTTTGTTAAAATATAATCGTAGATCAAAACGACTGTCGAATAAAAATGATTATATTAGGTCCTCGTATTATTTATTAGTTTCGACTAAATATTGATAAGAATCTAGCTCTTATAACTGTGCTGTAAAAGCATAATTTTGCATGTGGCATAAAATAACGTCTGATATATTATATTAGCTTCGACTAAATATTGATAGGAATCTGGCACTTATAACTACGTGCTAAAAGCACAATTTTGCATATGGCATGTGACGTCGAGGTCATCATCATCATATCAGCCACAGGACGTCCACTGCTGAACAAAGGCCTCCCCCTTAGATTTCCACAACGAGCGGTCACATGCCGCTCTCATCCAACGACTCCCAGCGACCTTCACCAGATCGTCTGTCCACCTCGTTGGAGGTCGTCCCACGCTGCGTTTTCCGGTGCGCGGTGTCCATTCGAGAACCTTTGTGCCCCAACGGCCATCAGTTCTACGAGCAATGTGCCCTGCCCATTGCCACTTCAGTTTACTAATCCTTTCAGCTATGTCGACAACTTTAGTTCTTCTACGGATCTCCTCATTTCTGATTCGATCTCGTAGAGAAATACCAAGCATAGCTCTCTCCATAGCTCGCTGAGTGACCTTGAGCTTTCTTATGAGGCCCATTGTGAGTGACCACGTCTCTGTTCCATATGTCATCACTGGTAACACACACTGGTTAAAGACTTGCGTCTTGAGGCATTGCGGTATTGTTGACGAAAAGACGTTGCGAAGTTTCCCGAACGCTGCCCAGCCGAGTCGGATTCGACGATTGACCTCTTTCTCGAAGTTGGACCTACCTAACTGGACAGTTTGTCCTAGGTAGACATACTCGTCAACAACTTCGAGAACAGAGCTCCCAACGGATATTGGGGTGGGCACGACATGGACATTTGACATGACTTTTGTCTTGCCCATGTTCATTTTAAGGCCCACCTGTTGGGAAACTCTGTTGAGATCATCGAGCATTGTGCTGAGCTCTTGCAGCGATTCTGCCATGACTACGATGTCATCGGCAAATCGAAGGTGAGTGATATACTCGCCATTGGTGTTAATGCCGAATCCTTTCCACTCCAGTAGCTTGAAGGCATCCTCCATTGCAGCGGTGAACAGTTTCGGGGAAATGACGTCCCCCTGTCTCACACCTCTCTGCAATGGAATTGCCCCCGTGCTCTGTTCATGTACTCGGATCGACATGGTGGCGTTTCTGTATAAGCACTTCAACACTTCAATGTACCGATAGTCAATCTGGCACCGCTGCAGAGATTGCAGCACTGCCCAGGTTTCGATCGAATCGAAGGCTTTCTCATAGTCCACAAACGCCAAGCATAGTGGCAGATTATACTCCTCGGTCTTCTGTATAACCTGCCGCAGCGTATGGATGTGGTCTATGGTACTGAAACCTTTTCGGAAACCGGCTTGTTCGGGAGGCTGGAAGTCATCAAACCTGCGCTCGAGACGATTCGTGATGACCCTTGAAAACAGCTTATAAACATGGCTCAGAAGTGAGATGGGTCTATAATTCTTCAATAGGGTGTTATCACCCTTTTTGAAGAAGCGCACCACCTCACCTCTGTTCCACGCTTCCGGCGTTGTGCCCTCGAGTAAGACGGAATTGAATAGCTTCTGAAGGACTTTAAGTACAGGTGTTCCACCCGCTTTCAGAAGCTCTGTCGTAATTCCGTCTCCACCCGGCGCCTTGTTATTTTTAAGCTGTTTCAAGGCCATCCTAATCTCGTACAGGCTGATGTCCGGGATATCCTCGGTATAGTGTCGGGTTAGTTTGGCTCGCGGGTCTTTGTCAGAGCCAATGGTAGGTATAGTAACCGAGGTGTATAACTGCCGGTAGAAGTTCTCAATCTCTCTCAAAACCTCTGGCTTAGTCGACGCTACACTGCCGTCCTCGGTCTTCAGCTTCATAATACGACTTTGCCCAATAGACTTGTCTCTTGCGAACACTTTGGAGCCTTGATTCCGCTCAATCGCCTCTTTAACACCGTTAGTGTTAAAGGTGCGGATATCGTGCCGCAAGGACTTCCATAGCCGTCTATTGAGCAGTCGGTATGCTTCAGCATCATCGGAAGACTGCAGCGTCATGGCGCGTCTTTCTGCCATAAGGTCGAGAGTGTGATCGGAGAACTTTTTTGGTCTACCTTTACGGTGGGCTTTAAAGAATTTAGACCCAACCGTTTGGACAGTTTCTACAAACCTACCATTTAAATCGTCCACAGATACGCAATGTTCCAGGCACTCGAAGCGGTTTTGGAGTTCGAGTTGAAAGCTCTCGGGGTTTTGGATATGGGCACTAGAGGGCCGGAGCGTAGACCTCATCAGACGAGACCTCTCAACTTTGAGATTAATATTCAATGTGCCTCTTACCATTCGGTGATCACTACCGGTTTTCACCCTGTGGATCACAGAGACATCATTGAATATTTGTCTTTTATTGGTCATGATGAAGTCAATCTCATTCTTCGTGGAACCATCGGGACTCATCCAGGTCCACTTCCTGTGAGGCGGCTTTTGGAAAAAGGAGTTCATCATAAAGAGTCCCTCCTTTTCCAAAAAGTCGGCCAGCCTCTATCCCCTGGGGTTCCGTTGCCCATATCCAAATTGCCCCACTCTCAACTCACCATCGCATCGAGTGCCCAGTTTTGCGTTGAAGTCCCCCATCACAACAGTGAAATGTGTCTTCGAGGTATGTATGGCCCTACTTACGTCCTCATACATACTCTCTACTTCATCATCTGGGTGTGTCGAGGTCGGTGCGTAGACCTGTATGACCTTCAACGAATATCTCTTGGATATTCTGAGTATAAGGTACGCTACCCTGCTCGACACACTTTCGATGGCCACTATACTGTTAATGAGGGACCTGCGGACGAGAAACCCGACACCACCTTGAGACAGATGTTCGCCTTCCCGGTAGTAGAATAAGTTGCCGGATTTCAGGGTTATCGTGTCCTCCCCTTCTCTTCGGACTTCTGATAGACCCATGATATCCCAGTGCAACTTATCTATTTCTTCTTCCAGCTCAACAATCTTTTCGTCTGCCCTCAGTGTGCGTGTGTTATATGTCACCAGGGCCAGTTTTCGGTTTGGGTGGTAGCCGGATCCCATCCGGAGATTCTTAGCACCCCCTGCCCCGCCGTTTCCGTGGCCGCTACCATGACCAGGAATGGCGGGGCTGCCGGGAACTGGGGGCCGGTGCTTATGTTGTGTTGTCATTTTGGGGGGAATTTGCCGATACTCACCACGCTTGGCAAGCGGGTTGGTGAGCGCAGAGTTGCTACTGCTCAGCAAAAGGGACGCTGCTGCCCATCCCTCTGGTTAAGAGTCCCTTAGTCGACTTTTACGACCTCCACGGGAGGAGATGGAGTGGTGCTATATTCTTAATCCGGACACCACACGGACTATCCGGACACCACACGGACTATCCGGACACCACACCACGTCGAGGTCGTATAGTAATAAAAATAATAGGGCAAAATAAATAACCGTTACCTGGTTTAATAAAATAATAGGTGATATGATTATTTTAAAATAATTGATTATTTATTCAGCTACCTAATATAACGAACACTGTTACCATAGTCCACACTCCACACCACACTAGGGATGTGACATTGTACCTGAAAAATCTTTTTTTATTATTCGATTTTTATTTGTAGCATGAATAATCGATTTTTCTGAAGAAAATCATTGATTTTGTTACTTATATGGGGAACAAGGTGTGGTGTTCCTCCATAGAAAAGGGAGGATCCTCCAGCCAGGCGGATGGTATGCCTGGCGGGCCGAAGCCCAACGGTTGATGTTGGGCGACTGTATATATGCTACGTTTCGCGAATACTTTCATACAGTCATACAGTCATCGGAGAGTTGCAATTTATATTCATGTAGATGTCGTTGTAAGTTGTAGTTATGCCACTGGCGATGTAGGTGTCGCCACATCACTCCCCCCCGAAGACCGGAGGGCGATCGTGGTTGTTGAATCATCTGTTCTTGCGACTTGTGGATTGTGCCAGTGAAGGGTTCCTGTGAGTCGGAACTGAATGCCGTGGAGTCCCAGTGAGTCGGAACTGCTTACGGTGAATATCCCCAGTGCGTCGGGGCCGATGCTGCGTATTCTCCAGTGAGTTGGAGTGGTGCAGTGAAGCGTAGTGGCTGGCTGCTGCATGGACCAGGAGAAGTTGCTCTACTTTGACCGGCCGTAGGTGCAGTGTGCTGTGCCATGCTGAAGAGAAGGGGCCGATGTGTTTAGGGACCAGGCTTGCATTTTGCTGCAGCGTGTGGTATAACCTTGTAGCCGAGTTTGCTGGCTGGCAGTGTGACTTGCTGCTTGCTGCTTCTTAGAATTGGTGGAGGAGTGATAGCGATGATGCGAAGTAACTGCTTCTCTGCATCGTGAAGGCTGCGCTGATGTTCATTGTCAGGGGTCACCAGTTATGGGGAACAAGGTGTGGTGTTCCTCCATAGAAAAGGGAGGATTCTCCAGCCAGGCCGATGGTATGCCTGGCGGGCCGAAGCCCAACGGTTGATGTTGGGCGACTGTATATATGCTACGTTTCGCGAATACTTTAATAGCGTGATTCAGGATTCTTTGACGTCATCGGAGAGTTGCAATTTATATTCATGTAGATGTCGTTGTAAGTTGTAGTTATGCCGCTGGCGATGTAGGTGTCGCCACACTTAATTGATTTTTTGCTAATTTGTCAAATAAGTTCAAAATAAACGCCAGAAATATTTTATCAATAGATTTATTAATTAAAAATAAACAACAGAAATAGCAAGCTTATATAATCGTCACAAATTAAAGCTTTAGCAATCAAATTATAAAAGGTTTAAATTCAAATGTTTTTCACATAAATTAACAAAATTATTTTTTTCAAATAAATAGAGAATATTGATGCCAACTACTTCTCGTCCTTTTTGTTTGTAGACATTGGTAAAAACGAGACTTTTAATAACACCAAACCCTTTTAGTCAAGAAAAACTTTCAAAATTGTCGTTTGAAAAATGAAGTTTCACCAACGAATAACGAATGAATGACATATCAACCAAATGTCAGTAAAATAGTACAGTTCGTTGACTCCATCTAGTGAATGTTTGATTAAATAAATCAACTAAACTGTTTCAAAAACACAGAAGGAATGCCATGATAGATGCACAGATGGCGTTAATGTAATATTATTCTTTGGCAGTTCACGTTCCGGGCTCCGGGCCAGAAGACCAACCTTAATGTCGGGGGTGGGTGCAGATGAAAAATCGGTAATAATTGATTGAATGATTGATTATAAAAAAAATCAATGATTAATCGATTATTCATAAAAATAAAATAATGAATTAAAATCGATTTTTACTTTTATTAAATCGATTATTTCCATAATCGATATTTTTTCATCCCTACACCACACTCCAGTACTCCACACCCACAGACTAGGTAGAAATCATACATAGTCTCTGTGGTAGAAATGTAGAGATACAAACATACGGTAAACAGTCAGTCTCCGTCAGTCTCCGTGAATTATAATTATACTCAAAAAACGTTTTAAACGAGATTAAACTAGAAATCGACCACGTTTTTATTTTTACAGCTACACGTTGACCTTGCGTAGTAATGCCTCTTCCTCAGAAAAAGTATTATAGACAGCGTGCACATTCTAACCCAATTGCTGATCATTGTTTTGAATAGTAAGTTTTGTAAAGCGCGTTCGTGGAGCTAGAAAAGGCCTATGATAGAGTGGTGAGGAATGAATTGTGGTCAGCATTGTCCGTAAACGGTGTGAGCAGTATCCTCACACGAGCATTACAATCTCTTTATAGGGATTCTAGTGCTTGTGTAAGGATAAACTGGGCGTATACTGAATGGTTTAATATCGAAAAAGGTGTTAGACAGGCATGTGTAGCGTCACCGTGTTTGTTTAATCTGTTCTTAAACAATTGCTTGACAGATTTAAAAGAGAATGAAAGTGGGTTGAGAATGAATGAGTTACTCGTCAAATGTTTACTCTATGCTGATGACCAAGTATTGCTTGCGTCCTCGGCAGAGGAGTTGCAGGAGATGGTAACTGCTATGAACGGAGCTCTTGTTAGAAAGGGAATGAAGATAAATGTAAAGAAGACGAAAGTGATGGTGTTTGAAAGAGATGGGGCAGTGACGGACTGCAATATAGTGATTGGAGATGAACAAATGAACAGGTGAATGAGTTTGTGATCTGGGTTCAAAGTTTACAAGAGATGGAAAGTGTGAGAGTGATATTGAAAGAAGAGTGAATGCAGGAAACATGGTGAATGGGGCTTTGCACTCCTTTATGAACAGTCGGAAGGTATCTAACAAGGCTCGTTTGGCTGTGCATGAGGGGGTGTTGGTACCGACACTCATGTATGGAATTGAAAGTTGGGTATGGCAGAAGAAACATGAAAGCAGAATAAATGCAGTTGAGATGAGAGCGTTAAGAAGTATGATAGGAGTTAAACTGAGTGACAGGATAAGAAATAGTGAGATTACAAAACGTTGTGGTCTGAAAGAAGATGTAGTGACAAAAATTGAGAAAGGTATGCTGAGATGGTTTGACCATGTCGAGAGAATTAATGAAGAACAATTGACGAAAAAAGTGTATAAGGCGAGTGTGAATGAAAGTGTTGGAAGGGGTAGACCTAGGCGGACGTTTCGAGACCAAATCAGGGACGTCTTGGAAAAAGGCCAGGTCAAGAGTACCCTAAACTGAAGAGCATGTATGAAGGGAATAATGAAAGTGGACGAAGCGAAACAAGTATGTAAGGATCGTAGCAAGTGGAAAGAAGTGGTCTCTGCCTACCCCTACGGGAGAGAGGCGTGATTATATGTATGTATGTAGTAAGTTTTATTAAACTTATTTGGAAAAGCAACAATGTTATCATACCTTTTAAGTTGTATGTATATTTCAGCCCTACTCACCCTGACGAGTACGACTGGTCCGTTTTGTATCCCAGTCTTAAAAAAGAAGAAAGTAAAAATAAACAAGTTGATTTTTTGGATGTTGGCTGTGGATATGGAGGTCTCTTAGGTTTGTAAATTAATCAATTAATTAGTATTAGGAATGATAAATAATATTAAGTAAGGATAAATTACTGTAGTAAGTAGTCCCTGAAGGTTTATAAATCCTGGGTAAGCCTTTAAAACATAATGAATTGTGACAAATGTCCATTGTGTTGGTTGATAATTCCTTCCTTTCTTTTTTAATGTGGTTAGTGGCCAACCTTGTGCTAGAATTGTTCAAGCCACCCAAACGCCTCTGATTTTGCTTAACAACTGCTGTTTAATGACAACAGCTGGGACGATTTTACATGCCCACCGAAGCACAGATACACGCAATTCAAGTACCACTATGTGGTACCCATCTATACACTGATCGCAGCAAGCATTGCTTAACTTTGCTGATCATTAACCAATCAGTGAATGCAACAAGCTATGAGTACCAATTGACAATTTTTATCTATAGTTAATTTATCTGTCAATGCTGTAATCAAATAATAATTTATATTCAAATAAAATTGTGCTACTTTCCAATTGATAATTAATTTAAGGCATACCTGATATGATATGATCTTGTGTATGAAGAAAACTGGAGATAAAGTTGGTGGCACAACATTTTTCAAATGTTGTCATCTAAGAACAATATCAGTTGAAACTTCATGCATGCATTGTCATTAATAGTTGTTACACTGATGACTCAAAAGTATATTATCTTCTGCAGAGATGTGTTATCTTGTTCTTACATCCTTCATGAAATATTTTGCAGTGACACTATCACCTATGTATCCCGATAACTTAATGCTAGGATTAGAGATTCGTGTAAAGGTATCAGATTATGTAAATGATCGAATTCAAGCATTAAGATCTCAGCACTCTGATGAATATCAAAATGTTGCAGTACTCAGAACAAATGCAATGAAATATTTACCTAATTTCTTTCATAAAGGACAGGTTAGTTATATTTTTATAATAAATACTTATAAATAATATCATCATATATTAAATATATTAACACCTATAGTTAATTTATAGCCTGTTACACTAAATTTCTAATCCACAAAACCTTATTCCAGCTCAAAAAAATGTTCTTTTTGTATCCAGATCCACATTTTAAGAAGGCAAAACATAAATGGAGAATTATCAATAAGTGGCTGTTGTCTGAGTATGCATATGTTCTTGCTGAACAGGTAAATTAACAAGATCTTATTTCATCAAACTGACTACTTGTATTGCCATTCCTGCTAGATCAAGTCATCAGAAATCAGGAAAAAAAATGAATAGTTTATTTTTTCAGGGTATTGTATATACTATAACAGATGTGAAGGATCTAAATGAATGGATGGTGTTTCATTTCGAGGAGCATCCATTATTTGAAAGAATACAAGATGAAGAATTAGTAAGACTGATTTTTTTGCACTAGTATTTGCATATATTATATGATTTATATGACATGTGTGGTGTCCGGATAAAAAATATAGCACTACTCCATCCTCTTGTGGGTGTTGTAAAAGGCACTCTAAACCAGACCGGGCAGCAGTGATCCCGTCAGCACGATGAGTACTGGTAAATTCCCCCCTAAATGACTACACACAGCATCTAGCGGTCATGTATGGAGGAGGTCTTTGTTGAGCAGTGGATGTCCTTTGGCTAATATGATGGCATGATAGATAGTATATAGAGAAGCAACAACATTTGATTTACTGATATTAAAAAATAAAATTAATGTATGGGGCATAGGCTCGTGAACGGGTGCCGTCTGTTGAGACTGGTCAGTCATTAACTGCCACGGCAAATAAATTATTATTATGGTAGGTACGTTCCATCTTTAGACATTGACCTACATTTTTATCGGTATATGTTGTACAATCATTTTTGTATCAATCAGCATTGTAATCTTAATTATTTTTAAAGAGTATCCATGGAGTTTCTTGCCGGCTCTTCTCCATGAGATCGACTATTTGGAACCGTGCAACTTAGATTCTGACGTTTCATAAGTGCCAATATTGGGTTTATTTGAAATAAAAAACGTTGACTTTGACTTGGATGTCAAAAACGTTTGCAGAACGAAAGGGCTCAAATTTGAACAAAAAAATACCGACTTCAAAAACCCTACACGATATAATAGTAGATTGTTATACAAGGGGCTAAAATGACTCAGTATATACGAGGTAGTTTTACTCCCGAGCTTTAGTAAATAGAAACCGAGTTTTAATGAGTTTTTAGCGCCGTGTATTACACTCTACTTTTCACGAAGATTGCGAGAAAATAAAATAGTCCGATACAATATGAAATAGTTTATTTTGTTAAAAATAAAATGTACAATTTGTACAATTCTGGATATTTAACGAGATGTTTATTCCCGGTAACTTAACTTCAGTCCTCTGTGAAGATGAATATTGAGTTGTCTGTGGGGTAAACGTGGGAGATACGCGTAGTTCCAGGTTTGAGGTTCCCTCGTTCGGATGTTCTGGATAGAGAATCAGCTGAGTTGACTCATCTCTTGATGTCGATGGTCGTGGGCTAGTTGGGAGAATATTGATGCGTTCTGTGACACCAAATTTGTTTTGAATGCAATTCTCGATATAGCCTTAGGCCACTTGATCGGATCTCCATCCACCGTGGCGTTTTAACGTTGTTATATTTGCACCAGAATCCGCCAAGAGTGTGGCGGATGTTCTTCGGAAACAGTGGCCAGTGTACTGTTCCGGATTAGGCAAATTTAGATAGGTGGCGATCTCTTTTGGCATGTTGCTTAATTTATTTTTGCCTATAACTTGCGTTGTGCATTTTTCGTTTTGATAGTTGAGAAAAAATCTCGAAGTGCCCACACCACTCGGCCGTAAATCTTAGTAGGCTTTGAGAATTTTTAGAAATTGTCCACTTATAACGAATTACCTCTCCTTATTTGTGTTGGGCAGATTTATGGCTTGAAGATGGGTATCAGTTTCGACATCTTCCACTGTTATGTTAGCCAGTTCTATCCCTCTACAGACACCGCTGATCCCAAAAATTAAAGCAACCTGTAAAACTAAAAATAAGTGTGTTAGAGATGTATTTCGGTTGGAACCTCTACCCAGCAACTTAGTTTGATGAAAATTAATAGGAAACAAATGTTACTACCTTTGTTGCTAAGTATTTTTCATTTGGTGCCTTATTTATGAAATTCTCGATATCTGTCTTCGTGAAAACTTTGGATTTCTTGGCCTTGTGGCCGGTGGATAATTTCTTAAGAAAATCCGTCAAATTTACAAATTATTTATATTTACATTAATTAATTAATAATTAATTAATTTAATTATTAATTCTTATTGTTCGTAACATTGAATATGTGCTCCAAATCGTTGAACTTTGATATTTTTTGGAAAGTTCATCAAAATGCGAAGACAGTCTCCTTCCGCAAGCGAATCCACTCGTTTTTCTGTCCTCCATTATCTTTTCGTAAGTATTTAAATAAATGCTTTGTGACCTTGACGGCAACAGATTGCTAATTATTTCTTTTCCTTTCCCCTATTTGCAAATTAGGGTCGCCATTCTCACTAGATGATGACATTTTCACTATTGCAAAATTAATCACGGTCACTACCAATTTAATTTGCAATTCAAAAATTCTAAACATTTCGCGCCAATGTCTTTTTTTATTTCTTCTGTAGCCGCAAAGCATTGCATGCATTCTAACAAAGAGATCGCCGATTTTAGTTCCATTTTCAAAAATAAAATGTTGTTCTTTATTCTACTTATGACCAAAGACTTTTTCGTTTTTGTAGGCTCATTGTCATTTAAAAGACAAAAATTAAAAATAAATATTTTTCCCCTAGAGTAAGAAATGCTATTTTTTCTTCGCTCTGGTATGCCACAACGACGGTCTTTTTGAGCAAGAGGAGTGAAGAAATATTAAAACCACTGAAAAGGAAAAATAAACTTTACTTATGAAGTCGGGCCAGGTATAAAATATAACTTATTGTTGGTCTGCATCAAAGATATTGGAAGAAAGGAGATATGCCATGTAGATCAAAATGTATGCGAGCCTAGATATCCATTTTCCCACTACCATTCTTCATAAAAGCACACTAATGCACACATTCACAAGGTCTCATCCAATGAACTGAATAAACACAACATTATAATTGGCTTACCATACTAAAACATACCCACGGCTTTGTAGGTAGCCAATCATATCGAACGTACAGACCGCAAACGACAGCCGTACCACGCAACGCGTAAGTTTATTGGGAGTACCCAAAGATATTGGAAGAAAGGAGATATGCCATGTAAATCAAAACGTATGCGAGCCTAGGAATCCATTTTACCACTACGATTCTTTATAAAAGCACACTAATGCACGCAGTTAGAAGTTTTCATCTAATGAACTGAATAAACAACATTATAATTGGCTTTTCATACTAAAACACACCCACGACTTTGTAGGTAGCCAATCATGAAGAGCGTACAGACCGCAAACGACAGCCGTACTACGCAACGCGTAAGTTTATTGGGAGTACCATTCGCTGTTCTATACTCTGCGTTTGTTATTGACCGATTGCTAGTTATAAGTGGTAGATAAGAAGCATTGTATTTTGTACAAAAATAATAATGTCGTGCTACTCCATCAATCCAAATGTAACATATAATTTTTTTTTTATTCTTATAGAGAAATACAAGAAAATTCCTTCACTTGCATAATGTATATGATCCCTTCCTTGAAAAAGTTATTATTTTCGCTTCGGATTTTGCATGTTATCCCCGAACAACACGACAATTTAACAAAGTTTCACTTACGCGATCGAATCTCAACAGTCGCGGTGGCGCGGTTACGCCCCCGTACCACTTCTCCTTATTTCCTATTTCTGTGGTCGGCATGAACCATGGTTGGGCCATACCTGGCCCCGCCCGACTTCATACAGTTTTTTTTTCCTTTTCAGTGGTTTTAATATTTTTAGATCGTGTAGGGTTTATGTAGTCGCACGTGGTCACGTGCCGCCTTGTGCGCACACAGCGCAAAGCGAGGCTTGGGGGGATCCTTTACAATCCTCCCCGAGAAGTGCCTAGGGAGGCGACCTTTTTACAGTCGCCTTCCCTCCGCTAGAGGGGGTGACCGCTTTACAGTCATCCCCTCCGTGATGTGCCTAAAGGCGTGGCACCAATGGGCGGCTCTAGTATGATCTTACGAGGACCTGGAGCCCCCCTTCGGTGCCGAAGATGACCGCTCCAGTGGTTTTAGCCGGTAGGAGTCCGGCATACCCCTTCACCCTTCCCCGGGGTGAAGGAAGTTTCATGTAGAATTTCCACTGGATTCAATAAAAAAAAAAAATAGGGTTTATGTAGTAGTAGTACTTTTGTTAAAAAAAATTGTTTCTTATTTGTGTAAATAAATGTAAGAACTTTTTCCAATTTGGTATCAGTATTTAACACTAAAATAAGAATGACTCAAATCGGTTCTCTAATATGAGAGGAATCGAAACTATTAAGACATCATCTAGATAAGCGCAGTCAAATTAACCTGTTTATTGAAGCTGGTTAAAAAACTACTCTACCAAATTTTATGAAATTTATATGGGACCAGTTCGAAAGCATTCTGCACCAGTTAAAAAAAGAGTGCTCAAATCGGTCTATAAATCTCGGAGTAATCGGTATACATACATGAAAAAATGTCGGTTAAAACTATCCAGTTTTCACTTGATGTATATTAGGGCATATCGACAAACTTACAAAACAACCGCGAGTGAGAAACGTGCAAGCGAGCTGCGAGAGACGATTGCGATCGACAGCAACGGTGCCCGGTGGAATAAACATTATATTCTCCCGTAGACGAACGCGGGCATGTTATCCATCCGTCTCGGATAACATGTTGGCGTGTCCAGCTTAAAATATAGGTCACGCCATTTCTAATATAGACTAACATGTCCTCAACAGACCAGGTTTAGAATAATATACTTAAATGAATTGCATCTGTTACATGCCTACTCTTATATTTGTTGCATATATGCAGTAAATAAGAGGACTGCGTAGCCGCATATAAAGAAACTGCTCTTGGATTTTCCTGTGCAGCTTACATGGATAAATCGCACATGCACAAATACTCCGAGACAAGGAACAGCAGCTGTCAATAGGGCTTGCAAATATTTGCTGATGATTGCCGTGCGGGAATTGAAGCGACTCGTAGCAAAGAACGCTCAACCACTAGCGCCAACTAGGCGGAGGCTAACGACCTACAACATTTTACTTGTTTATTAAGTTGCGCTCTTGTTATAACTACATCTATAATAAAGTACTAAAGTGTTGTTTGTTTTAAATTTCAGAAATCTGATCCCATAGTGGACAAATTATACGAAAGTACAGAAGAAGGCAAAAAAGTTACTAGGAATAATGGAGATAAATTCGTTGCAGTATTCAGAAGAATTTCTGATGCAGTATGAAAAGTTAAATACTTGTTGAATTAAATAATCACTTTATTTTGTTACACTTATTACATAATAAATTGATACAAAAGAGAAATTTAATGTGGTTGTAATAATCTTGTTCTTTAAATATTTCACACAGTATTAATATATTTATGTATTAAATGCATTAAATGGTACTTACAACAAGACTGCTGCTAAAAAGGTGGATGCGTTTCAACGCAGCCTTATACGAAAACATACTTGTATAAACCTCATTCTAAAATATAATATACTTTATTGCTATTAATTCATTAGCGCCGTAGTAAATTTTATAAATTACTATTTAATATGGTTGTGTAAATGAAACATTTGGCAGATAATTTTTTTGTAACTACCTACGAAAGCTAATTCCGAAATAGAGTAATATAGTCATGAAAAAAAAACTGTATATATTATAAAGGTAGGAACGTATTACGTGCTGAAATAGCTATATAAGCATGTGCCCTTGCCGCCACGCCGCCGTCCTAGACCTGTGTCGATCGCGATTAATTGAATCACTACCCAGATCGCGAGTGACCGGGTCGTGAAGCGCTAAAAGATTCGATCATTGTATACCTTAAGTTTAGAGCATACTTTAGTCTATTTACAGAATCGGACCCTCAAATATGTTTGTATCTCTTTCTTTCGCATGCTGTTCCGCATATGTACGAAGCGGTAGGCGCCTCCCAGGCACTTGAGATCCAAAGTTTGTTCCGCTACCGTGAACCGAACGACCCGCAACTCCAAGAGCAGCGACCCATGAGTTGGTTGACCCGTGGAAATTTGTTAGTGAATATTGCTCTCGATTAATGTATGTTTTGTGTTTGATGTGTAATTTGAATTACAAATCCGTTTTTAATAGATTGTTAACTATATAGATACTTAAATTATAATTTTAAAATTCTTTGTTTTAATAATTCAAATATTAATATTGCAGTATTTTTAGGAGCATAGAATTACAAAATACACACCAAACACATAACCTTCCTTTTTAATTGCCCGTAATCGAGTAAAAATGGATTGGTGGCAGTGAAACAATTTTTCTAAAACCGGTATGGGTTCGCGAGCGATACCGCTGCTCGCGATCTGTAGCCCTAGCACGAACAATAAATATTAACTTTATTCATACCTATATAAGATACGAATGGTGTGTCGTATGAATTTAAACAAAAATTATATAGGATAGTTGTTTTCGATTCAAAATCACTCACATTAACGTAAGATACGAATACTTTCTCGCAAGTTATAAGTGCTAAGGCTACTGTTGATCGAATTGATGGCACGGTATTGCGAACGAATCCATCAGTACCTAGGTCACACGACCGAGCTGCGACCCCGAACGGTCGAAATGTTCGAATCATTTTAACCCGATCACCAAGTCAATGGGTCGCGATGGACCCGGGTCACAAGAAATTATCGATCGACACAGGCCTACGCTACCTGAGAGTAAAGACGCAGAGTATGAGGCGTGGATGAAGTCGCAGCACAACAATTTCCGGCGCCTCTCCTAACGCAAGTCTAAAAATCTTGTCTTATTCAACATTACAATAATTATTTGCTTAATTTCTTTTCCACAAGGACGATCCATCTTCCGACGGGTCGAGATATATTTAAATGTCTGCGCATATATGCTGTAGCTCCCAGAAGCCAGTTTTTCTTTTCCATCCATACTTTGTGTGACAAAAGTGAGAATAAGAGTGCAGCCCAAATTTCAGGTTGATTTGGATACATATGGAGACCCTCTTTAGCTAATAACAAAGCCTTGATATGGTCGTCTGCCATATGTTCTGCAATACTGGCGGAGGCCAGTATTTTCCCAAAATTACAATCATATTTGCCATAGTGGGCGGAACATAATGCTTTTTGAGCGCAGCAGCTTGCAACTTTTGCTTTTGTATTAGCAGCTCTCAGGCAATACTGAGCCATACAGAACCATAAAAGGGCATTGCTAGGATGGTCATGAAGACAATCACTCAATATCTTTATAGCCTGATCCATATTGTTTTCACAGACGGAAAGGTAAGACTTCAAAAATCCTATATCAAATCCATAGTCACTATCTCTTTCATATTTCCTTAACTCACTCAAAGCTAATTTTGATAGACTTTGATCTGAATGTATCAGACCCAAAGAGCATATTGCAAATAAACTATGAGCTGTTGGCTTCTTCTGGGATATTTGAATACTATGAAACAGAAGTGTTTTAGCATCATCTGCACCCTTAAACATATAGACAATACCAGCCATAGCTACTAAGAGATCTGCTTTTTCAGCATCTTCATTACTTAGCCAGTGTAGTGCAGTGTCATATACAGAGTAAGATTCTTCATAGAGGCCTTTTTTATAAAGCGACAAGGCTAATCCAGTAGTAGAATTGAAGCTAGCTTCAGTTATAGCTTTGTAGATTTTTATTGCCTCCTCATATTTCTCCATCCTAAGCAAAATTCTTCCAATATTCAAAAGCGTCGTGTTTTTATACTCTTCTTCTGCATATTTGAATGCTTTTTCATAGGATTGTATAGCAGAACGAAGCATGCCGTACCTTTCCTGTAGTATTCCCAAGATGTTGTAAGCACATGCATTAGATGATTCGAAAGTACAGTACCATTCAACTAAGTCTATGGCATACGGTATTGCATACAAACCTTCTATTTCATATTTAGATTCAGAGTTTTCTTTGTATTTATTATTCTTTAACGTTCTGCAGACCCAATCTGCATATCCCAGTGCACTCTCTGGATGATACCCCAAACGAGAAGCATGTCTGAATAGGTCCATTGCTTCCTCTTCACGAATAGCTTCTGCGATTAATCCCTGACCAATCCAGCTCTGTGGGTGTGATGGTAATGCAGACTGTCCTCGTGAGAAACAGTAGTTGGATAATTTATAAAGTTTAAGTTTTAAATACAGGGTTCCTAAATTACACCATATTTTTGCAACAGACCATTTACGAGTAACCAAGAGGGCTTTGATGAAACAATGTTGTGCAATTTCATACTTTTTGATGGCTAAACATATTTTTCCGAGCAAATTCCAACTACGCCAAAGTGTAGGTTTTTCTTTTATACAATTTAATGTTAGGTTGAAAGATATGTGACAATTAACCACTTTTTTTGTTTCATAATAAAAGGCCAAGTATGCTGATGCTAAATCATATGATGTCACTTGCTGTCTTTGTTTCGCTATATGAGAGTAACAAGCAATTGCTTGAGGAAATATTTCAAGCCTATCTTTTTTTGAGGTTTCGAGATAATTATCACTTTTCTTTTCCAGCTGCGGCATATATACATATGCATATTTATCCGGTAATGTAGTAACAAATATTAGGTTATCTGCTAATAGTTTCCAAAAACATAAAAATTGATTTTGTTTTGATAATGCTTTCATTATATAATCAATCGCATATTGTGCATTATCTCTAGCACTACCATAAATTTTGGCTTCCACTTTTTTCTTAGCAATTCTCATCCATGTCTCTGCAATTCCTTTCAGAGCCAAGAATGAGTAGGGTTCAATTTTAAATACTTCTTCAAATGTTGAAATAGCTTCTTCATATTGGGTCAGTAGTGAATAAATGTGCCCTATTCTTGTAAGGCAGTGTGCCGATTTGCTTGGATCTAATATCATTACTCTGTTATAAGCTCTCAATGCTGATGTGTAAGACCCTCGTGAATAATATGCATCAGCTAGACACTCAAAAGCTGTTGTGTGATTGTGATTATTTTTGATAACATTCCTGAAATTCAAAATGGCATTTTCCCATTCTCTCCTATTTAAAAAGTGGAGGCCTAATCGAAAATTAATCCAGGGTTCAATTGTTGAGACATTTTTTGTTAATGTGTTTAATAACTCAAAATCCGCATCTTTCTGTTGTAGTTTAACATATGTTTCACTCAGACTCATTGCAATATTGGTGTTGATAGAATTCAGACTATGAGCTTTTTCATAACATTTCTTAGCTTTCTCTAAATCAGATTTATAATGATGATAAAAGTGGCCTAAAAATAAGAAAGTATCAGCATGGTCAGGATTTAGTTTAGCTGCTTTCAAAAGATTTATCAAGCACTTATTGTAATTTTTGAGTTTCCAGTATGCTTTGCCTACATAAAATGCATCTAGTGCATTATGAGCTGAACCTTCAAGTAAATTTATAACTTCATCATATTTTCCTTCCTTCTGAAGTAATAGAGCTTGGAGTTGCTTATAGTAATCTGTGTTTTCTAAATTTTTCATAATGTGGTCAGCTGGTTCATTGGCTTCTATATAACACTCTGCAAGACTGGCAAGGTCAAGTATTTCCATTGAGTCAATAGGTATATCTGTGGCATTATTTATTGCTTGCCGCCATTTCTGTTGTTGTGTCAAAGAATAAAATAAAAATCTTTTGAGAACCACAGCATACTTTGGATCTTTTACTTTGTTCAAAAAATTGGTTGCAAGCTTTTGTGTGACAGACCACTTTTTTAGCATAATTGTACATTTTATTATGAATGTCGCTTCGGTGACATCTGCTTCATGGTAGTTTACTAATGGAACACACTGTTTGTATGCTTCAAGATATGAGCCTTTATCATAGCATATCATGCTTCTTATAAGGCTAGGGTATTTGGAGTTCATAATGCCTTCACTGATTGTATCTATGTGATGTTCAATTTTGAAGTTACAGAAAGACATTCTCTCCACATATTTAATGCATAATTGCTTGCACAGCCATTCTCTTAATAGCACATTAGAGGGAAAAAACTTTTGATGAATAATTTCTTCAACAGCAGCTGAGTAGTCAGGTTTTTGAATGATAACTTTGCATTGCAATATTTCAAGAGAATCATTTGGATCATCACTGTAAATCTTACATAAAGTTTTTAAAATGGCTGGTATGGCTTCTTTGTTGCATGGAATATCAATTTTTATGAGCTCAAGAAATTGTTTTTCAGCAGTCTTGGATAAACCCGTTTCGAGATCTTTAGATAAGTAATTAGCCAGTATACTAAGAGATTCTTTGTTTCTCAATGAACAGCCTAATTGGCCAAGCTTTGATAAAAGTTCTACTGCTTTTTCTTGTTCAATTTGTAAATTCAGCATTTCATTATAAATACCAAATAATTTAATTTTGTCTGAATTGTTTTCCTTTCTTTCATAGTAGTTAGCCAGACCTTGCCAGGCAAGCACATGATCAGGTTTACTTGCTATAGCTTTTTGGTAGGCTAATGGTGCCTGATCAGAATCTTGAAGTGATTTTCCAAGCAATACTAGACCAAAATAGTTTTGTTTATCTTTTCGTAGTATGTTTTTACAACATTCTTGAGCTTCTTTATAGTTTTTCTCATCTATTAGTTTTCTTGCATCTTTTAGTAAGGCTTTAATATCAGCCATCTGGAAGACATTTAATAATTGATATTGTTATATGTTGTTATGAAATAAGGACCAGATAGTGTATTGGACCAGATAGTGTATTGCACCTCAGGAAATTGCAGCCTCCTATATCCAGTAAAGGCATATGATCAACTGAGTTCATTAATACAAATTAATAAATAAGGTGGCACTATCACTTCATATGATTGATGTTGAACCATGTTTGTTTTGTTCTTCAGTGTCATCTTCATGTTTATTGCAAAAGATGTAAAATCTAACACTACTGGGCAGGTATAGCGTATTATTTTACTATCAATTAACTGATGGTAACTCACTGTGTGTTTTATTGTTATCGAAGTTTTATTTCGAATAAAACGTTTATGAGAACCCTTTGTGATCAATACTGGTAAAAACAGGAATGCTAGTTGATCGAAAAGGTGTATCAAATAATTGAAGCGAAATTTGTACCTACTTTAAATAGTAACAATTGCAATTCGTATTCTTCTTCTTCTTCTCTTAGATTATGGATTCTGTAGAGTATCTTCCACAAATTCGACAATGTCAAGTATAAGGCAACGTCGTACGGTGTTTAGATTAATTAATCTTTACATATTCATAAAGTATTTTCCAAAAATGAATAAAATCTAAAAATATGTCGGCAACGTCGTACGGTTTTCAATTGTTTTCGCAATTCGTATTCTTCTTCCTCGTAGTTCTTCCTCATGAAGCTTCCTCGTTCCTTCAGATCAATCTAATGTCATGTCAGTCATGTCATTTGTGATTAATAGTGTTGTAAACATTGACAATAAATTGATTATCGATATTATTTCAACTATCAAAACTATCGATTATCTGAGAAAAGTGTCGATATATCGTTTATTTTGAACCCCACCCAAACCATAGAACGAATTGATGTCTCTGCTAGGGGAAATCCCGCACCCGTATTAGCTAAAAATAGCGACAGCAGACGCGACAGTAGCTATCGCGTATCTAAGGATTCCCAGTGGAAAAGAGCCTGAAATTGAAAGCCGAGGATGCAACTTTTTGTTGATTTATCGTCCAACAGACTGTGCGTCAGCGATCTTCGCCAGCTTAATCGCTATCGGCAAATACGTAATACCAAAATGTCATTTAAGAACGGCGTTTGTGCGATTTACGCCAATAGCAGTGTCTGCGACTTACGTAATCAGCCCACCGGTAAAGGTGAGACGTACTCGGTAGAATACGTACTGAGTCTTAGAAGTATGCGTACGTACAAATACTTGAGCCAAATACTAGGTCCACGAGTATTTAGGCGTCTCTAGTATATTGACGTTTCCTTATCTAGCGCGTCTTCGTACGTTCGAGTATTTAGGAGTTTCTAGTATATTGACGTTTCCTTATCTAGTGCGCCTTCATCATCATTTCGGCCGAGTGTAGTCCACTGCTGGACATAGGCCTCCCCCAAAGATCACCACAACGACCGATATTCGTGTGTTGTGTGCTCATTGGGGGGGTCTTGCCATAATCGCCACGCTTGGCAGACGGGTTGGCGATCGCAGTTGAGTTGTTAATGTACTCGAAGGACGCTGCTGCCTATCCTCCGGTTAATCCCTTAGTCGACTTTTACCACACCCACGGGATGAAATGGGGTGGTGGCATTCTGAGCCGGCACCACACGGCAAGGCACGCCTTCATACGTTCGAGTAATTAGGAGTTTCAGAGTACAGGTATCTTCGGTAACATAATAATTTATAATTTAACAATACCCATTGATAAGTCTCAATAGGTTCTTTTAATGATTTTAAAGTTGATAAATTCCCTTCAACCTTAATCCATCCTGCGACCACGAACCCTGCAAAGTGTTCGAAACGTCAGGAAAAACAAAAATCAATAATACACGCGATTTAATCCGTTTAAAATTGTTTTATTATAATGCTTAATCTGCTTTTTCAAAAGCTTGGCATATCAATATTTTTACAATTCATTTTAGGTAGTTGCATAGTGTATGGCAATCAGTATTTATCATATACAGTGTGTACATTACGGATTTTTTACAAATGTGTTGTAATATTCTATGCTAAAACTGACATTTTAGAGTCTATTTCCTAATAATTTAAATTTTTTAAGAATATTAGTTTATCATTATAACCCCTTTAAATTTAGGAGGTCACACGAATGTTTACAGACAAACTGTAATGATGTATATTTAATATGTCCGAGTTATAGGAATACCAACATAGGAAAAATATTTTTCGGTGTTTTTTTTTTGGTAATTTGCTTTTAGTCTGGAATCGAGTATATTATTAGTAACTATTCAAATATAATGTTGTAATTTGTGATAATGTATGAATGTGTATCTCAATACACGTACACGAGGTACGTATAATTGATAAAAATTTGAATACATTTGGGCATACTGACAAAACACGACGAACGTTTGAAATTTTTTGGTATTTATACGTTATAATAATAATTAATCAATAATTTTATATATATATATAATAAGCAGTCTAGATGCAGATATATTTTTCGCCAAGTTATTTGTATTGATGAAAAATGTAATGATTCATTTAAATACAATTTAATATTCAGCCATAACTTCTTGCCATATTATTGTTTTGTTTTTATATAATTTATTTTATTGTTATAACTTACTTTATTATCACAATTTGTAATGTCTTAAATTTTATTTTTATTCTTTAGGTTATTGATTTGATTTGTTTTTTAAAAGTAGTAGCATAACATATAAGCGTTTTGGTCCACACTGTAAGCTTGTATTGTTTGAAATAAATAAATAAATAAATGATGTATCCCATCCCGTTACCCTACACTAGGATTTCTCCTGTGTCGTGGCTGAATTTTCAAACACAAATTCCGCGCACAATACACCCAGACCCAGAACAACTCCTTGGAGATCATACAAATATGTTTATCCGTACGGGAATCAAACCCGCGACTCGAAGCGTAGCAGCCACTGTACCAACCGTGTCGTCAATATTGTAAAAACTTTTAAACGTCTTTCTAACAAATTAATATTCCTTTCTTTCTTTATTTGATAAAATATTTTTACGATTCTAGGCTCGGTTAGACACAAGAAATATATGACAGATTTGGTTTTTAATAATAGAAGGTCGATTTCTGGCCGAAGAAGAAGTCGATCGGTTATCGGGTTATTCGGTCGCCACAAGTCGAATGTTTAATAATCCTAAGAAATTCACTTCCAGATTGGCTAAAAGTGATTAAAATAATGATTATAAATTTTTTATGGTGATTGTATAAGAAACTTAACGAGATGATTAAAATTACCTTGCAACTTGTCAAAAATAGTTTAAAAACTTCGAAATAAAGCCAATTATTATATTTAATCCACAATTTTATGTGACTGTTTTACCCACATAATAATAGCCAAAGCAGTCTTGAATTCTTATTAGGATTTTGATATTTGTCAATTCAATTAAAATAATTAGTAATCAACGCTAAACAGTCTTAAGTTATAAATTAAAAATAGTAATTTATCATCATTTTCACCAATCAAGTTAGAACTCCTTTTGCATATATTTGCCCCGCAGCGCTGAATAATTTTTCTCTAGGAAAACTAGCGGGAGGAGCAGATAAATACTGTCGTAGATTGGACTATGACTGATATGGATATGGACTAGAAGTTTAGTTACTCAAGTTTCGGCGCTAGCTAGGAACATTCGGCTTCGGTCAAAACTTTGGCCTAGTTTGGCCGAAGGTTGCTTTTATGGCTGAAAGTGGCCGAAGCTGAAGGTTCGGTTGGACTCTAAAAATCTTACAGATTTTCCAAGGAATTGACTGTCCGAAATTTTGGATCAAGGCTACGGGTCAAACTAATTGAAGCGTTACTATTGCATCCAAGTCAAAATATCGGTAATTAGAAATAAATGGTTTGAATGTACATAATTATTTTATTTACCGTTTTTGGAAATTTATGTAAAGAATCCATAATATTAAGAACACTTAAACATTAGGGAAATGGGTTGATAAGTTGGTAACCCTGGTAAACTATCTCTATCTTATTCTATGTATACGACTGAAGGACAATGTATCCATGGTCAAGAAATAAATTAAAAAAAAAAATACTATCATAATAGGTATACGCTAAGGCTCCGTCTGTTAATACTCAGTCTACGGTCTATAGTTACTTTGTCTTAGCACTTAGCAGAATATCGATAATCTATAGACAGCGAGAGAGGACGTCATCTCTACTGCTTACACAAGTTTTGCAGTGTTGGTACCACGATGGATACGTCAAAGTATGAGATAGAATTATTTTAGATTCTAAACTCATGAACATAATGCTAGTTATTGCAAAGCAGTTGTAAAACTGACAGCTTGCTATACATACAAACGTTATGATCTCAACTTTCAATTTCAAATCAACTCAAATAAAAGTTGTAAACAAAACCTAAGACCAATGCTTTATCTTTGACCAAAACTATGCAGGCTTTTATATAACCTATTATATGATCATAAATAGAATTATGGCCAATACTGAAATTCTGTCTATGTACATCAAAAAGCTGAGTTAGTAACTTAGTATCAGCTATAAGTGATGTGCACTTTGTATATTTAAGGAAGTTACTAAAGTTTCAATCTGATAATCATTTCAGGGCATCCTATAAAGGAAATTCGCGAGCGATCACTCCTTTTGTTGATTGCAAAGTTGAAGTTAGGCTGGGTACTGGATGACGAGTTATCGGGTACAAGAGAATTGTTTGAAGCCCTCTTGGAATGGTTCCATATACCGCAACAATCACTTCAAAATGAAGTACTTGAAATACTACTAACAACTATTAAGGTATCTACAATTTTTTAAATTTCCATACAAAGTATTACACTCGCTGTTATTTTAAAATATTTCAATTCTGTTAATAATAATTCACTATAGTATTAGATACGCATTAAAACTAAAATAATATTTATGTATACATTTTTCACTACTGTGCGGCTGCTGAGAGTATGCATTTGTGACCCCTTTCATATGAACTGGTTTCTTTTATATTAAGAATTAAATTACATATATAATATGATTTGAATGTAGTAACATTAACACACAATATACTTAAATCATTATCATCATATCAGTCAAAAGACGTTCAATGCTGAACAATGGCCTCCCCCATAAATTTCCACAATGAGTGGTTACATGCCACTCTCATCCAACTACTCCCAGCGACCTTCACCAAGTCCCCTGTCCACCGCTTCGGAAGTCGTCCCACTCTGGGATTTACACAACCATTTACTATATATAGTTTAGTGCAAAATTAAATCTTTAATATAACAGCAACTAGACCAATTATGCCTAAGCCTATCCAACTGCGTCGGGGAGTGAGACAAGGGTATGTAATATCCCTGAAACTGTTCACAAACGCGTTAGAAGATGTCTTCAAAACTGTGGATTGGAGTGGATGGGGCATAAACATAAATGGTGAGTACATCTCACACCTTCGATTTGCCAACGATATCGTACTTTTGGCCTGTGTTGAGATGAGTCGATGGTTGGTGGCCTTGGTATGAACTTGGAAAGAACTAAGATCATGTCAAATAGACATGTTGTGCCAAGGTCGATTAGCATTGAAGGTATGGAGGTCGAGGTTGTGGTTGAGTATGTCTACTTCGACAAACACTCCGGTTGTGTAAACACAACTTTCACAGAGAAGCCGACAGAAGGATACGTTTAGACTGGGCAGCATTCGGCAAGCTTCGTCAGATCTTCTCGTCGCCTTGTATTCCGCAATGTCTGAAAACGAAAGTTTTCAACCAGTGCGTCCTTCTGCCGAAACGTGGACAACAGCCGGCCTAGTCCACAAGTTCAAAGTCACTCAGCGGGCTATGGAACGTGCTATGCTTGGAGTCTCTCTAATGGATAGAATCCGAAACGAGGGTAGCCGGAAGAGAACCATAGTGATCGACATAGCACACCGAATCAGCAAGTGGCAGTGGGCTGGTTACATTCGTCGAACGACCGATTGCCGATGGAGCAGACGAGTCCTAGAGTGGAGACCGCGTATGGGCAAACGCAGTGTGGGACGCCCACCAGCTAGGTGACGGATGACCTGAAAAAGTTTGCTAAGTCCGGCTGGATGCGAAAAGCTTATGACCGGGTGTTGTGCACTCTAGATCATACGGCATCTTCCCATCTACTTGGAAAGATGCCCGAACAGAAAAAAGCGAACCCTAAATCTTTTACCGAATATCGCCCCATCTCCATGCTACCATTTAAATCCAAAATAATCCCTTCCAGTCTGGATTTCGACCTGGTCACGGTACTGTTACGGCTTTAGTCAACATTACGGACGATATAAGATCAGCTATGGAGGATGGATATCTGACGGTTCTTTCCCTACTTGATTTAAGCAACACATTCAACACTGCCGATTTTGATATTTTGCTTGCTATTCTCTGCTCTCTCAATGTATCTTCAACGGCGATTTACTGGTTTCGTAATTACCTGCTTGGCCGAAGACAACGTATTGCATCGAAGATACTTTATCTTCTTGGTGTACTACTTCTGTTGGTGTACCACAGGGTGGCGATCTATCTCATCTACTCTTCGCGATATTTATAAATTTCATCTCTAATCAACTTCATCCTTCCTACCACCTTTATGCAGATGCTCTACAAATTTATTCACTAAATCCCTTAGGAAAGTTGGTGGAAGTCATTAATACTGTAAACTTAGCGCGTATATGCGAGTGGAGTAAGGCATATATATGGATTAAAAGATCATTACTTGTCGCTTTAAATTTTTGTGCTCCTAATGATATAGATTTGCTTTCGCTCTATTTTACAAATCCATTCAATATGTATATTCATTATTTTAATATATATTCTTGTTGTATATTTATGTGTTTAGTACCTATAGTATATAAATTCTTCCTGAACTTCCTTCGCCCCGGGGAAGGGCGAAGGGGTATGCCGGACTCCTACCGGCTAAAACCACTGGAGCGGTCATCTTCGGCACCTAAGGGAGGCACCAGGTCCTCGTATGATCACACTAGAGCCGCCCACTGGTGCCACGCCTGTAGGCACATCTCGGAGAGGGTGACCGTAAAGCGGTCACCCCCCCGGGGAGATTGTAAAGGATCCCCCAAAGCGTCCCACGGCAGCGCGTGACCATATGCGTGCTACCGTCTTCTTTTAGGTCGCTTGGTGTGGGCATGCAGATTCCCCAATCTACGCACCCGCGAACCCAGATGTCCCCCGCCTTATAGCAACGGCAGGGGGTTTCAGGAGTATGGGAATTAGGCGCCAGGGCGGTTGTTACCGCGGCGCCGTCTCCTCCTTCGATCGGGATCGGCCCTATCCCGATCCCGTTTTGCGGTCTCCTTCTAGAGCATGACGCTCTCACATGAGGAAACCACTGCATTCCAGTTTTCATGCTGTGCCAACATAGCCTCTTGCCCGATCCGATCGACCAGGATTCGCCGCTCGGCGGCCCACGCAGGGCACGTCTCGAGCGTGTGCTGTGCGGTGTCCTGGTCGCTATCACAATGGTGGCATTGGGCCGTGGCCTCGCGTCCGCACCGAAACAACTACGACAACACCTGCCTCAGGCGCTAGGTGACGCGCTTGCTCCTTCTGAGCCAGGCTCCAAAGAGCGGCAGGACGGCCTCGACGACACGCTTGGTCGCAAATTGCATTCGCAGGCGGTGACGCCACTTTCCAAGTGCGCGTCGCCGAGCTAGCCGCTTCAGCCTGTCTAATGCCCCTCGAGGCGCGTCTTCACCCCTCTGGCGGAGGGAGCGTGTCTAATCGTAGACCCACGCATCCATCTCCGCCAGGTTGTTGAAAGGCGGAAAACGCGCAAGGAGAGTTGCCGTCTCGTAGGACACTGTTCGGTATCCTCGTGCGATCCGGATAGCGTGGATTTTGACTCTGCGCTGCAGACCGTGGATTTTGGTTCTGCAGCGCTGGGCGCCTGAAAGTCGAGCTGATCATACTGGTGCCCCGTATAGGGCCACGGACCGCACGACCACGGCCGTAGAGACGGCGAACTTCCTCACATGGGTGGAATGCACTGCCTGTATCAATCAAACGTGCCCAGTCATTGGTAACTTTTAAAAAACTAGATAAAGGACATTACTTGTCTGTTTAAGTGTTTGTTGTATTTACCGATATAATTATTATAATAATTAAAAAATACTTTCTTCTTATTGTGTATTTTCCATATATTTATTATATTTATGTACAATATCCAATATTCTTACGGATTATCTATATTGTATCGTATAAAGTTTAGTATATGGTTGTATATATGGATTATTTACTAGGAGGGATCAAAAAGTAGTGAGAACGACATACTCCTTGGTAAGAAAATAAATAAATACTGGCAGGCATAGCTCAGATACATATTTGTAATATTATTAAAGAAAAAAGTCTTCGATTCTGTTTTGTTTTTTTCTGAATTTATTATATAACTCATTTGTTTGCTTCGTGTCGGAACGTGTTCTCGAAAATGGAGAAAAACGAAGTGCGAGCCGTTATTAAATACCTCTGTTTAAAAAAGTTAACGACGCAAGAGATTCATTGCGATTTGGAGGCAACATTAGGAGAGTCTGCTCCGCCGTATTCCACTGTCGCAAGGTGGGCTTCTCAATTTGGAGTAGGGAGAACGAGCACGGAAGGCGAACATCGTTGCGGCCGCCCATCGACGTCAGTCACCCAAGAAAATGTTGCAAAAGTCGAGAAAATTGTATTGACCGATCGAAGAGTTACCATCCGATACTTAATTCAAGAAACGGGCATTTTTTTTTATATCTTTAAAAAACGTTGTCCCACACTAGGATTTCTCCTGTGTCGTGGGTGCGTTTACAGACACAAATTCCACACAGAATACACCCAGACCCGGAACAACTACCTGCAGATCGTACAAATATTTGTTCCGTGTGGGAATCGAACCCACGACCCGGTGCGCAGCAGCCGACTGTATCAGCCACTGCACCAACCGTGCCGTCATATGGAAGTATTCAATCCATATTGAAACAATCTTTGAATATGAGAAAAGTTGCCGCAAGATGGGTGCCGAGAATGTTAACCGACAGTCAGAAACAAAATCGACTTGACATTTCGAAGATATTGTTGGACAAGTTTCAAGAAGATTCTGAAAACTTTTTGTCTCGTTTCGTAACAATGGACGAAACATGGGTCCATCATTTTGATCCCGAGACAAAACAGCAATCTTCGCAATGGAAACGGCCATCATCGCCGACCCCGAAGAAGTTTCGTGTCGTGGCATCGGCTGGCAAGGTTATGGCCTCAATATTCTGGGACTCAGAAGGGATATTGTTGATTGATTACCTGGAGCGTGGAACCACTATTACAGGCCAATATTATGCAGCTTTAATTCCCAAGTTGAGGAATGCCATCAAAGAGAAAAGGAGAGGGAAACTTGGAAGGGGCGTGCTGTTTCATCACAACGCGCACAAGTCGGCAGTTGCGATGGCTGCCATTCAGCAAGCTGGCTTCGAATTGGTTGACTACCCCCCTTATTCACCAGATCTGGCGGCTAGCGATTTTTATCTGTTCCCCAAATTGAAAAAATACTTAAGGGGAAACAGGTACGAAGACGATAACGAGGCGATGGATGCCGTGGAGAGCTTTTTGCAGGACCAAGACAAAACTTGTGAATGGGATTGAAGCCTTGGAAAAGCGCTGGACTCTGTGTGTCGAGAGACTCGGAAACTATGTAGAAAAATAAATGATTAAGTTATCAATAGTCATTATATTCTATCTCATTCTCACTACTTTTTGATCCCTTCTCGTATAATGTATTGTATAAAGTATTATATATGGTTGTATATATGTGCATATTATTTAAGTACATAATTTATGGAATATATACCTATTCGTATTATATTTAATTGTCTAGATACACTATTTGATTATATTAATATAATAAGTACATGGACTACCCCATTTGTCATTTTCCATCCAAAGGTTGTCTGTAAGAAATCGTTAATAGCGATAAGACCACTCATTGTACAATTACTGTTCATAGAATGATTCCTAATAGTTGTTTTTAAAATGGTGTACAATAAATAATATTCTATTCTATTCCAAACAACATCTCACTTTTCTGTGATCTTAAATATATATATGTTATTACTATAATATTTATTGATTGTATATGATATAATTTGTTTTTCTTAAATAATAATGAATAATGGCAATTTTTGGATTAAATCCCAGTCCCACAGTTTTTTACCACAAGAATTACCCACTTGCTCCAAAAATCAGGTAGTCTACGAAACTCAAAGTTATAGACTAATCACTTGTTTACTGACGGTCTATAAACTTCTTACAACCATCCTGAGAGTAAAAATAAACACACATGTTGATTACAAACAATTGCCGTGTGGTGCCGGCTCAGAATACCACCACCCCATCTCTTCCTGTGGGTGTCGTAAAAGTCGACTAAGGGATTAGCCGGAGGATGGGCAGCAGCGTCCTTCGAATGTATTAACAACTCAACTGCGATCGCCAACCCGCCTGCCAAGCGTGGCGATTATGGCAAAACCCCCCAATGTGCCCACAACACACCCATATCGGTCGATGTGGTGATCTTTGGGGGAGGCCTGTGTCCAGCAGTGGACTTCATTCGGCCGAAATGATGATTACAATTATATCATGTCTGTTTCTCAGAATTGGTGTAGGAAAGGTTCCCGTGGTACTAAGGAGATGCTCCTTATTGATGTGGCCTTATGCCAGTATAACAGTTTAGATGTAAGCACAAGGCTCTGTCGACATGCTGAATAGATTATAAGGAGGCCTGTGACTGGAAGTACCATACATGGGTCATGAGCGTGCTAGAGTTGTATAAAATAAATACTGCGCTATGCACCTATGTAATTGTTGTTCAAGCCACCCAAAAGCCTCCGACTTTGCTTAAAGAATGCTGTCTATTGACAACAACCGGGACCGACGATGTTACGTGTTACGTGCCCTCCGAAGCACGAAGACGCTCAGTTCAAATCCAGTTTCGGTTACCCACCCATAGGTTGACTGACCGCGCCAAGCGTTATTTAACCTCGCCATCGTTTACCGATCAGCGAGTGCAACCGGGTATGAGCGCCTTAATTAATAATTAAGTCAAAAGACGGGGAGGCTACCTCCTCCTTCATATGTTTATCAGCCCAGACACGACGCTCGTCGCAAGCTGAATCTCGTAAATGAAACTTAATGAGCCTAACGAGCTAACGAGCACTAGAGAAGCGTGACCATAAAGTTATTTCATAAACAGGTGCTGAGAAAAAATTAAGCCTAATATTTCCAGTAAAACATTAAAATGAAAAATATATAGTAGTAAATATGCGATTATTATATTAATATTTCAGACAAAATCCGGTACTTACATTGCTAGAGAGTTTGGTATAGCAACCATATTGTCAAATTTGAATAAAATTAGACATAAGATTGCTGGTGATGCACAAGAATTATATGATGATGTTATTGAGACCCTAAGATTCATAGACACAGTTGAATCAGATGTTAATGTGGATGTCCCTCAACTTGCCATACCTGAAGTCACTAGGTATGTTGTACAGAATATTCTTTGTGTTAAAATTGCGCATTCCTTTCTTCTGACTGATATATCTAATCTGAGATGTGGCCATCGGCATGCACATGTATCATCATTTCGGCCGAATGAATTCCACTGCTGGATACAGGCCTCCCCCAAAGATCACTACAACGGCCGATGTGGGTGTGTTGTGTGCTCATTGGGGGTCTTGCCATAATCGCCACGCTTGGCAGACGGGTTGGCGATCGCAGTTGAGTTGTTAAAGTACTCGAAGGACGCTGGTGCCCATCCTCCGGTTAATCCCTTAGTCTACTTTTACGACACCCACTGGATGAAATGGGGTGGTGGCATTGCTGCACCAGAACTGTTACTTATAGAGAACATTTATTTTTGTGGTTTTAGCTTGATAGTAGGCTGGCTAGATAATGGATCTACGACAATCACACAGAATATCAGCATAAAGTAGTAACACGATGTTACTGCAATTCATACCAGAAGCTTATTCTCCCCTGCTCCCTAATAGGTTGGCAAAGCATCAGCTACCAGTGTTGGTAATGTTTCATGGGCAGTAGTGGTTGCTAACCACCAGATAACCATGGATAGATATCATAGTTACAACATCTCAATTTGGCTCCCAGACACGGCAACCTCCTCGGACTAAAGTGTTGATGGAAGGATGGACGAGGAAACTTGGGAAATGTCTCAAGGATACTTTGTCTGCTCACTTAGAACATTCCATTACCAATTGCATAACGACAGTTACAAACACGCTAGGCGCACTTCCTTACGGGTCACGTACAGTCCGTAGTGGCGCAATGGATAACTATTGCTTGCGGCTGCCGGATGATGTGCGTGCACTCTTGACGGAGAAGAATGAACCCTTCAGAGCATGTGAAACCTTTTTCTGCTCTCTTCATGCATCATGTATAGACGGCCGTAAAGGAGCGTATAAAATTGTGACGAGAGGGTAGCTGTTACCAAGTTGTTGGGCGATATGCTGCCAAACCATCAAACGTTCTGGAGTTTTCAACAGAAACACCAAATCCGATTCATTGAATCTCGTGCCCCCCTCCCAATCAACTTCGACAAATCCGAATGCCTAGCCGGCATCCTAGAAACCCAATGGACCCTAGCACTATACCTGTAGACCAAGCTCACATTTGTGAGGTTGATGCCGAAGTTGATCGTAGAGCTGCGATCGTATCTACCGAAGGCCCGGGCGACCCACTCCCTCCGGTCTCCGTAGACGAAGTCACGATCTTAGTGAAAAACCACCACCCCAGAAAAGCCCCTTGCTCAGACTGGATCACCAATTAGGTAGTAAAACTTTTCCGTATCTGTCTCATTATATTAATGACCGCCATCTTCAATGCGGGATTAAAAATAACCTCTTCCCATGGATGTGGAAAGAAGCTACAGTATTTGTATACACAAACTCGGCAAACTCTGAGCCCTCTAGTTATCGCCTCATAAGTCTATTCACGATGAAAGAATTATGCTGAATCCAGGAAACTCATTCCCGACAAGCAGTTTGGTATTCGAAATAACCACTTTATGTTCAAAAAGTTCACCGCATAGATGAACGAATCAGCTTCGGATTTGAACGCGGTATGATGGCGACGATTGAGTACTCTTAAGAGTTTCTTCGATGTGGCGAAGTATTCGACAAAGTTATGTCAAGGGGACAATCGGTACAATATAGGGATCGTGTTTATTACTAGTGTACTAAGTAAAATTATTATTCAAGCCCAAAAAAGTGGAGAAAAATACCTATAAAAATATAATATTGCAGTATGTGTTGTCTTTAAGAGCGATAATTATTTTACATTTGACTCCATTACCTATAAATTATATTTCTCTATTTCAGTTCAGAGAGTGATGGAGGATCAAGCAGCGGATTTTATAATTTAGGTCCCAATTTTCAGTCATCAAAGGAATCATCAATTTCTAATAATAACTGTGACATCAATAGATTCAGGAAGTGAGTATTGTACGGAATGAATTTACATTTGAATAGTGGCTCTAATATTTGGTGGTATGAGTATTAAAGTGCTATCTGCCTAGCTTTTACTCAATTATCTTGGGCACGGCTGAATTTCTTTATTTAATACTAGCTGGGACCCGAGGTTTCACCCGCGTGTAATTTAAAAGAAATTTAGAGTACTTCGACATAGGCACTTGACATAGAATTTAAATGTTGGATTTCAAGGGTTTTATTTTTTTTGCGCGGAACCCTAATTATTTTTCTAAAATAAAAGTAGCCTAAGTTATTCCTTATAACATCAGCTATCTGCCAGTGAAAGTCCCGTCAAAATCGGTCCAGACGTTTCGGAGATTACCCGGAACAAACAGACAGACAGACAAAACATTTTAAAATAGTTTTTTTGTTATAGGTACCGTATATACTTTCATATGCATTTAGTAAAAAGCTGTTATTTTGACATTACAAACAGACACTTCAATTTTATTTATTTGTATAGATGATGCAACGTGCATCTTACTTCGGCAACCGATGTGCTGGGAGTAACTAATATCCTAAGAATAAACTGGTTTTAAAGTGTAATAAAGAATTTTCAACTTCTGACTGCCCATAACAGCTATCACAGGTACGACAATCAGGGCCGACGGCTTTACGTGGTCTCCAAAAGCATAGAAGGTTGATGTTTAAGAAATGGTCACCCATCCAATGTGTGACTACGGAAAGCGTGGCTTAGTCTCGCAGATCAACATAATATGTGGGCCTGGGCCGGAGCTACATATTATACCGCGGGTACCTTCGAACAGCTTTTCCTCCGTTAGTCATTGATTACCGGTTGTCTTAGTAAATGTTCGACAGTAGCGCCAAAGAGCGTTGTCGTTATGGAGGCGGAACCTATCCAGTATAATATTGTAGTCTTTGGCGGAACCTCTTCCTCCATAATGACAATTCTGAATGACGGACAATCGAATATTTGTTTATGGAAGGTGAATTAGTGAGTCATCCTCCTTAAAGTCCCGACATGGCACCTTGCGACTTTTATTTATTCCCCAAAATAAAAGATAAACTCCGAGGAATTCTTTTTATGAAACCCGAAGATGGCTGCGTTCGGAAAAAAACGTGGAAGAGATCCCTAAAGAAGCGTGGGCTCACTGCTTCAATCAATGGTTCCATGCTACGGTGCTTAGAAATAAAAGGAGACTACTTCGAAAAAAATCAAAAAAAATAACAGGCTCCTACACCATTCTGTATTAATTTTCTAAAAACTTTTAGTTTGACTCCCGTATAATATTAATATTTAGACACATCTGGTTAAACTGGAAGCTAATTATAATTTAACGACGGTACGGTTGGCGCAGTGGCTAAGCGGTTGGCTTTCTGCGCTCCAAATCGCAGGTTCGATCGCCGTACGGAACAAATCTTGTATTATCTACATGCATGTGAGTTTTATCTGTGTAAACTGTACGCACGATACAAGAAAAATCCCCGTGTGGGACATATTAAAAAAAAGAGAGATGAAATGAAACCAAATGCCTGTGGCTATGAAATTAAACTTGATCTGCAGTAAAATATTATATTTCATCATATCAGCCATCCACTGCTGAACATAGGCCTAGAAGAATTGTGTCATCATTTTGGGGGGTATTTGCCCATTTGGTAATACTAAACTTGGCAGGCGGGTTGGTAAGCGCAGTATGGCTACTGTTACACAGAAGTGTGACGCTGCTGCCCATCCCTCTGGTTTAGTTTCCCTTAGTCGCCTTTTCCGACATCCACAGGAGGAAATGGAGTGGTGCTATATGCTTGATCCGGACACTACACGGAATTATTATATTTAATTTCATTATTATTTTATTATATTTACTTTAGCATAAACACTACGGATTGTATAAGAATACTGCTGTTCCCCTGGGTGGAACTATGCCAATCTGACAAAAAGACGTTGCTTCTTGTGGAAGATGCCTTGAGGTTGCTGAAGTCTACAAAGAGGTGCTGCAGGTTTATTCGCGATGTCTTTCTTCGTGACTTTCCTGCTGAAATATTTCTAAATAGACCAGAAATAATAAAGGTATTTTAAGAATTATCCTCAGTCAATCAGTTTCAGTTTTTGTTTTACTTAGGTTATACAACCAGTAATCTGTTGCCTTAATAATCGATAAAGCAAATGTAAGTTAACTACGTATATATGATTGCCCCCAAAATGAAGACCCAGTTGAGGAAATCTATGGGGGAGGCCTTTGTTCAGCAGTGGACGTCTTTTGGCTGATATGATGATGATGACATAATAACCAAACTCGTAGGTCTACAGCGTTGCCAGATTGTTGTGGGGCTTAATTGGGTTTTGAAACCATTCCAATAAACAAGTAAAACCCAATAGTAAAAATAAACATCTGCGTGAAAAATAACATAAGTCATGATTAAATATTATACCTTATGCTACTCCCACAATTAAGATGAATCCAACGACACCTCGTATGTTAAAATCCATCAAGCCGTATAGGCTACAGAGCGTGCCGAAGAAATAGACAGATATACATTTACACTCAAAAGACATTACCCTTCCTTCTGGGGCAGTCAGGTAGTAAACGGGATTAATTCGATGAAAGCGGGACCTAATAAAAAATCTAATCGTTTTTTTTTGCAATCGTTAGGACAAAAAATCTTCCGAAAAATCCCAAAAAGCAGGACTGTGTCGTTTCCATGGCATTTCATTTCAGGCTACAAATTGGGTCTGGTAATGCTGATCTAGTAGTCATTAGTGGCGAGGGGCTCACCCGCAATATGCCTTAATATGGTAACCGGTAACAGGATTGTGGTATAATAGTACACCTCTGTCTTCCCCTTTATGGAATAAGGGCGTGATTACATTGTAATTTGGTAAGGCTCACTAAAACGTTGTTTTTATCGAACATTTTGTGATCGTCTGTGGGCCTTATCTTTTTTTGTCTAGTATAATATATTCTTTATATTGCAGAGTTTATGGACAATATCAGATGGTAACCATGGCGGGAGACCTGGTGAAGCCCTGTGTGTATTATTGTACATAACACGCGCTCTGCGCATGCGGCTTTTGCAGCTATCTTCTTTAGATTTGATACACGAGACAAATAAGGTAAATTCATTGAAAGATGCATGCGCATATACGAGCCACAAGAATAAGTGAACTTTAAGTGTATTTCAATAATAATAAGGTTATATGGATCGTTTTTATAAAATATTTAATAAGTTTTGTGTGCGTTTTTGTAATGAATTAATATATCAATGGCATTAATGTTATTACAAGGTTGGTCCAATTTCGAGAAAGAGGTCAATCGTCGAATCCGACTCGGCAGGGAAGCATTTGGGAAACTTCACAAATTATTTTCGTCAACAATACCGCAATGCCTCAAGACGAAAGTATTTAACCAGTGCATGTTACCAGTGACGTGTTCGCACACTATGGGCCTTATAAGAAAGCTCAAGGTCACTCAGCGAGCTATGGAGAGAGCTATGCTTGGTATTTCTCTACGAGATCGAATCAAAAGTGAGGAGATCCGTAGAAGAATTAAAGTTGCCGAAAAGCTGAAAGGATTAGTAAACGTGGCAATGGAGGCCGCTCACTGGAAAACGCAGCGTGGGACGACCTCAGACGAGGTGGACAGACGACCTCCAACGAGGTAGACAAACGACCTGGTGAAGGTCGCTGGGAGTCGTTGGACGAGGGCGGCATGTAATCGCTCATTGTGGAAATCTATGGGGGAGGCCTTTGTTCAGTAGTGGACGTTCTTTGGCTGACATGCTGATGATGATGATTCATGTTATTCATTATGGCCATATTAGATTTCAGATGAACAGAGAGATGTTACTGACGAGGGTGTGAACATGGAATTGGAGGAGATAGCCGGTGAGAGTCACCCGCGAACGCCGCTCGAGGAAGATGGCCTTGTTGTTTTAAGACAACTGCCGGCTCCTTTGTACGCGCTAGATACTTTGCATGCAGTGCTGTCTATAATGGCTAGGAGCGTTGTGTTGGTCGATCCTATTGATAGAACTGAGTTCTTGGATATAGTAAGTGTTTGGGAGAGACCCAGTTACTCGCATGTTGTTTTTTTTATGTTGGTTTATAATTAAAAAGTAGAGAGTAGATTAATAGAGTAGATACTTAAAAAAAACCTTTAAAGTAGTATTTTTGAGAAGAACTCAATAGTAGGAGTCATTTTGTTTTTAAAACTTGAACGTTGCATTCTCTGGGCAATTACGGCAAAACAATTTGTATGAAGTAGGGCGTTAATGTGTTCTGACGTCCTATCATAGTAGTGCCTTTTCTGACTATTAGGGTTCCTACACACTATGCCACCGGCTCGGCTAGCCTTTAGGGCGCGATTGTGCTGCACGGCTGCCGCGATAGTCTATAGGAGCCTTTAAGTAAAACATTTTTTTTTTTTCACTGTTGCCTGAAATAACTATTTTCCAAAAGAAAATACTCTAAATGTTCTATGTATATAAAAAAAATGTGAACACTATTATAGTTCAGTTGCGTCCAGTGACTATGTAACTTTTTTTCAGAGGGAATTAAATACATGCCTTAGTTTAATAGAAAACCTAGCTATGTTGTTATTGGACTGCATTCATGACAGCTTTTGGAGTATGGACCATAATCCCAAGACTTACAGAGACATATCTCATAAAAGTTGTATGGTCATGCGTTTATTGGGAGATCTTTTAGTGAAATACAGGTAATTAAGATTTTTAAACTTGTAATCATATTTTATATTATACTTAACTTGAAGAAATTTTACGATGTCTCGCACTGTGGTTGTTCCTGTGTAGTGGGTACAGTTTACTCACATAAATCTCACGTGCAAACACCCAAACCCAAAAAAATAAATCTTTAGATCATACAAATATGTGTTCTGCACGGGGATCGAACCTGCGACACGTAGCGCGGCAAGTCAATTGCTTAGCCACTGCGCCAACCGTGCCTTCGTCCTCAATCAAGATTGGGTTCGCTTTTCATCTCTATCTCGCCTGATTGAAAGCAATGGATGGGATCTACGATGATGACCAGAATATGCCTATTCACTCTTATTTTGTAAGTAGTAGGGAAAACAGGTTCCTTTTGGGGTCCAGATAAAGAATGTAGCACCACTCTATCTTCCCGCGTGGATATGGTAATAAGTGACTAACGGCCGAATACTCAAACGCCATTTAACGTTAAGTCCCCGCTTAGACTATTCGGGAAACCTGTTTTTGTTACAAAACCGGGCGGCTCAAATTGTTTAAGCGGGGACTTAACGTTAAATGGCGTTTGAGTATTCGGCCGTAAGGGACTCTAAACCAGAGGGATGAGCGGCATCGTCCTTTCTGTGTAACAGGAAGGCTATTTTGCGCTCATGAACTCGCTCGCCAAGTGTGGTGAGTACTGGCAAATCTTCCCCAAATAACTACACGCGGCATGTTGTAGCAGGTAAGCTACTCACCGATTATCCCAGTGGTAGTTTGTATGAGAATTGTTGACCAGGGTGGTATTGTTCGATGGATTGAATGAAACAAGTCCTTTGGTTCTAGATAAAGATAAAAATATTTTTATTCATGTAAAACCATTTATGAATAGTCAAGACTTTAGTAGCCGCGTTCCAAGGTGTAGATTTCCTATGGAGAAGAACGGGCAAGAAACTCCATGGTTACTCTTTTTAAATCATGTTGGTATTTTTTTTTAACTACAATGTTCTCGAAATATTGGTAACGTGAGGACAATGCAGGAGAAAAGAGTCAAAACTTCTTAAAAAGTCTACACTAAACAAGCCTGATTTTAATATTTACCAGAGTTTTTGATTAAACTGTCATGACATTTTTTTAAAATCTATCTTATCTTTAAAAAACGTTGCCCCACACTAGGATTTCTCCTGTGTCGTGGGTGCGTTTATAAACACAAATTCCACCCAGACCCGGAACAACTACCTGCCGATCGTACAAATATTTGTTCTGTGCGGGAATCGAACCCACGACCCGGTGCGCAGCAGCCGACTGTATCAGCCACGGCACGAACCGTGCAAAAATTGTTTTATATTATTAATTCAGCTCCGGTGTTGTCTCCTCCCGAAATCTCCTCAAACAAAGTGGTCATTCTTGCCAGTGCAACAGAACTATATCCTTTTCTTTTACTTTTTTATGCTTTAGGACCTGGGTAATTAGTATTATTTATATAAATTTAACTACTTGCATTTTAAAATGTTCTAATAACATATTGGAATAGATTTTATTAAACGGTTTTTGCACGGTTGGTGCAGTGGCTGATACAGTCGACGGCTGCGCTCTGGGTCGTGGGTTCGATTCCCGCACGGAACAAATATTTGTATGATCTGCAGGTAGTTGTTCCGGGTCTGGGTGTATTGTGTGTGTAATTAATGTCTGGAAACGCACCCACGACACAGGAGAAATCCTAGTGCGGAGCAAGGTTTTAAAAAAAAAAAACAAATTAATATTAAATTAGATGAAATAGAAGATAGATGAGAGCGGCATGTAACCGTTCGTTGTGGAAATGTTTGCTTTGTTCAGCAGTGGACATCCTCTAGCTGATATGATGACGATAATGAAACGGTTTTATTTAGCTTACCCTGTTTGTTTTTTGGGTCAAATTTAATAATTGAAATTTGACCCCTTTCCTATTGGCAGATTGATCTATACAATTGAATATAGTCAGTATCATTGTAATTCCAAGATGGCCGCAGCCACAAAATAGCGGATTATACATTTTTTCACAATCAGCTCAATATGGGTATCAAATGATAGGGCTTGACTGGTAGAATACAGTACACGATGAAAAAAATCCAAATCCAGTATGGCCGCCAACGAAATGGCGTGGAATTTTCACAACTCCCCTCAAATGAAAGAGCCTTACATGTAGAACACAGTGCATGGCAGATAATAGTGTTTAGACAGTCTATACATTAAAACTGAACATTTTTATGGATATCGAATTCAATAGCTTAAAAGGGAATTTTAAGCATGCTTCATTCATTCATGCTTCAAAGACGACGAATCTCCTTCGTAACTCATGGGTTTCTAAGATACAAAGGCTAACTCGATCTCTCAGAACTGCTGATGTGCTTGAGGCCCAGTTAGCTACTACGCGTGAGCGCAATGCGCAGAATTTAGCTTCAAAAAGCAGCACGCAGCGCCTCACGTTCTGACGGCGCCAGCAAGCAGATTGCTCGCAATCGGCACGCTGCATGCTAGCTTGAAGTGCGCGTTCTGCTCGCTTAAAGTATGCTGTCTATGGGACGGGAGAATGGTAGCTGCAAACACACTCGCGAAATTTGTCTTGATATTATAAAAGTATTGCACAACACACTAGTTAAAGTCCTAATTTAAATGACAAAATCCAAACTAAAAAATAAAATAGGTCAATTTTTTTTTATGTTAAACGGTTTGTTTGAAACGGTAGATAATAAATTATTCAGGTACGCTACCCACCACGATTTTATTTTTGATTCTGTTCAATACCGTAGATTGATAACGAGAGTGGTGTGATGGATACCTAGGACATACATACATATAATCACGCCTCTCTCCCGTAGGGGTAGGCAGAGACCACTTCTTTCCACTTGCTACGATCCTTACATATTTGTTTCGCTTCGTCCACTTTCATTATTCCCTTCATACATGCTCTTCGGTTTAGGGTACTCTTGACCTGGCCTTTTTCCAAGACGTCCCTGATTTGGTCTTGAAACGTCCGCCTAGGTCTACCCCTTCCAGCACTTTCATTCACACTCGCCTTATACACTTTTTTCGTCAATCGTTCTTCATTCATTCTCTCAACATGGCCAAACCATCTCAGTATACCTTTCTCAATTTTTGTCACTACATCTTCTTTCAGACCACAACGTTTTCTTATCTCACTATTTCTTATCCTGTCACTCAGTTTAACTCCTATCATACTTCTTATCGCTGTCATCTCAACTGCATTTATTCTGCTTTCATGTTTCTTCTGCCATACCCAACTTTCACTTCCGTACATGAGTGTCGGAACCAACACCCCCTCATGCACAGCCAAACGAGCCTTGTTAGACACCTTCCGACTGTTCATAAAGGAGTGCAAAGCTCCATTCACCATGTTTCCTGCATTCACTCTTCTTTCAATATCACTCTCACACTTTCCATCTCTTGTAAACTTTGAACCCAGATACACAAACTCATTCACCTGTTCAATTTGTTCATCTCCAATCACGATATTGCAGTCTGTCACTGCCTCATCTCTTTCAAACACCATCACTTTCGTCTTCTTTACATTTATCTTCATTCCCTTCCTAACAAGAGCTCCACTCATAGCAGTTACCATCTCCTGCAACTCCTCTGCCGAGGACGCAAGTAATACTTGGTCATCAGCATAGAGAAAACATTTGACGAGTAACTCATTCATTCTCAACCCACTTTCATTCTCTTTTAAATCTGTCAAGCAATTGTTCATGAACAGATTAAACAGCCACGGTGACGCTACACATCCCTGTCTAACACCTTTTTCGATACTAAACCATTCAGTGTACGCCCCGTTTATCCTTACACAAGCACTAGAATCCCTATAAAGAGATTGCAGTGCTCGTATGAGGATACTGCTCACACCGTTTACGGACAATGCTGACCACAATTCATTCCTCACCACTCTATCATAGGCCTTTTCTAGATCAACGAAGGCGCAATAGCTTTTCTTGTTTTTAGCCAAACACTTTTCGGCTATGCACCGCAGGGAAAAGACCTGATCCGTACATCCCATTCCCTTTCTAAATCCCGCTTGTGCGTCCCATACTTTTTCGGTTTTTCGGTTTTTAGCCAAACACTTTTCGGCTATGCACCGCAGGGAAAAGACCTGATCCGTACATCCCATTCCCTTTCTAAATCCCGCTTGTGCATCCCATACTTTTTTTTTTACGGTACCTAGGACATACCTAATTATTTTTTAGCTTTTAGTGCATTATCTACAGCATTATTATCTTTCTTATCAATAAAACTGTTTAACTTAAAAACTATTTTATCCTTATTTTATTTTATTATTTCGTTACATTCCAATATAAATTCTTTATATATCTATTTGTGACATAACGCCATCAATATATTTAAAATAGTAACTAAATACTTCTGTAATTACGTTTTACATAGATGTCGTTTAATTTATTCGTTACAATGTTACCAGTCGTTGCGGAGATCTATGAGGGAGGCCTTTGTTCAGTACCCCTTTTTTTTTTTCTTTTTTTTCTTATTGATCCGGTGGAAATACCTCATGTACTTCCTTCGCCCCGGGAAAGGGCGAAGGGGCATGCCGGACTCCTACCGGCTAAAACCACCGGAGTGATCATCGTCGGCACCGAAGGGAGGCTCCAGGAACTCGAAAGATCTCCATCTAGAGCCACCCATTGGCACCACGCCTTTAGGCACATCTCGGAGGGGATGACTGTAAAGTGGTCATCCCCTCTAGTGGAGGGAAGGCGACTGTAAAGAGGCCACCCCCCCAGGCATCTCTCGAGGGAATTGTAAAAGGTTCCCTCGAGGCCTCACTATGCGCTGTGCTGCGCACACAGCGGTACGTGACCACATGCGCACCGCTGTCTTCCCGGGGGTCGCTCGGTATGAGCACGCAGATTTCCCAATAAGCGCGCTCGCGACCCCCAAGTTGTTCAGTACCCCTAGTACGAGTTCCCTTTTGCAATCGAAACGTAATAGTAAACTACACGTTTACTGCGTTCGGCGCTCCGATTGGTTGAAGAGTTTGGTGCGAGTCAATCGCAACGCCGAACTCGGTAACCATGTAGTTTACTATTACGTTTCGATCGTGAAAAGAAACTCGTACTAGGGGTACAGACGTACTTTTGGCTGACATGATGATGAGGAAAAACAAACGAATACTTAAAATAGGCTGGGATAGTATTCAGTCTATTGCAGTCCTGTGCTGCATCAAAATTTCTCTGTTATGTTACATGTATGATCATCTTCAAACTGACTTCTCTAGATTAGATAATTCTGGCTACTGCCATAAAAATAAAGCGTTATTACAGACAATCGTATTTCGAGAACACCGACCGGTGTCACCACCGCGTCGCGTGGCTACGTTTAGTGATGTGCGCTGAGAAGCTGCTGCATTGGGCGCGGGACTCAGCCCTGCCACCGACCTTGCTCGTTACTGCATTGCAAACAGCCCAGTTAGATCCTGCTGTGGAGCTGTTTTACCCAGGTTTGAGTAAGAAAATTGAAACAGTATTACAGGTGAGTTATCATTACTATTTGTTGTACTTTAATTTAAGGCCAAGCTTGTATTAAAAAATAAAAGATAGCAACAAAACACTATTGAGATCACTTCATTGTCCCGAGCGTTTAGGTCAGTGAATACAAGTGCTATCTATAAGATATTAAGCACATGAGTAGTCGTTCAAAGTAACATAAGTTAAGTCAAACGAAACAAAATTATACATGCAGTAGGCAAAAAGGCGTTGTGCTTTGGAATTTAGCAGTAATAGGTAATCTTCGTGCTCTTAATAAGATGCAGAATACTCTAGGCGCCGGTCATTTTTCTATTGCCTAGATTTAAAAGTTGCGAGTTTGACTTGTACCCCCAGGTTCCAGCACCTTATGAAGAATAAGCATTCAATGTAATGTTTATAAAATTCCACCGCCTACATAATTTTTGGCGGCACTTCTCTTGTAGGTATTTGTAATACGGATTTGCCAAAAGCTTGCTGTTTAAATGTAAAATTAATACCGGTACCAAAAAAAAAACACCTTTTATTTACAGAATACTAGAATAACTGTAAACCAGGAATACAAGAGCAAGTTCAGAGAACTAAAAAAGTTATTCGGGAGCATGGATGATGCTGTACAATTTATGAATAACAAAGATATCCATAAATCTAAGGACGTTCTCACATGTATAAAGAACTTACTACCTGTTTTGGAACTCTTTCAAAGTGAAAACTTTTTGGGCCAAATAGCAGATATTTTGCTTAAAAAGGCAAAAGACTTGGATTTTAACGATAACGACTGGTCTATTGCCCGAAATATTGCCTTAAACCTGATGGGTTATAATGTGGAATGGGTGCAGGCAACATTCTATAAATTATTGGCAGATATGGTGAAGTCAGTTTTGGTAGGAGATGAGATGTATCAGACGGAAAACGAGAGATCACTTGCCATATTATGTGATGTGGGAATATTGACGGAAATCTGTTGTCATGGACTTTCTTCAAAGTGGAAAGAGGTAAGTGACATAAGATAGAAAAAACGAACATAAAGCTTTTCTGTAGGGCTTATTATTGTCCTTGTTGTGGTATAGCCATAAATGCAGAGTAATTTGGTCTTTGATTATGAAAAGACGCGGATTTGCAATATTTTTTGTTTTACTCAGAAAGTGGTTCAGTCGATATTATAGCACAATGTTATAGACAACGTATGTTGTCAGTGTAGTGTTGTGAGAACGCTCAATTCGGCGAGTGAGCCGCTTGCAAGCGGCTGCTTGAGCGTTTAATAAAAACTTACTAAGAGTGCAGGCCTCGACGCGACGCACGACTCGAGCTTAGGCGTCAACTATAGACGTAATTTTAAAATAGGTATCGTAACTATTTTATATGGATGAAATTGGTACACAATTTATTTGATTATAAATAATGTATATTATGTAATAATAAAATATCCGGATTAAGAATATAGCACCACTCCATCACCTGTGTATGTCGTAAAAGGCCACCAAGAGACCCTAAACCAGAGGGATAGGCAGAGCCTCCAATCTGTAGAACAACAGCCATTCTGGGCTCACTAACCCGTCAGCCAAGCATGGTGCGTATTGCCAAATTCGCCCCAAAATGACACACACGTCAGACACATGCGTCTTGTCGTCTATGGGCAAGGCATTTGTTCAGCAGTGGACGTCTTTTGGCTGATATGATGATGACCCAAACCAAAAACGTGTTTGCATCTGTGTCCATGGACTCGGTAGTTGCATGCTGTGATATATGTTTTTCAGTATGAATATAGATCTCTTCAGTGAAAAAAATTTATTGCGTGGTTACGAGGTTATCAAATTAGCCCTTTTCCAACTCTTCAGACCTTTTTAACAATTAGGTAAATCCGTTATTTTCAAGACTGACTTCCGTGACATCTCGCTCATTCACTATTTTGCTATTGTTTGCTATTTTATGACGATTACTCGACACCATGGACCAAGTTAAAACACAATTAGTAATTTGTGTATTTTAGGTTTAATTATGTCACAGGTAGAAGACAATGCTTCGGACATAATGTTGTACCTGTTGCGCGGGCGACTGGTGCTCAGCGAGAGTTGCTGGTGGCGACTGCTGGCCAGTTTACTGCCTGTCCTGCCGCTGCTACATGTTTATGCTGCTCATGAAACACAATTAGGTGATATAATATTTGCCTGATGACACAATACTTCCATTAGTATTTTATTTTTATTAAAATACATTGCTTATCGCGCCACGAACATTCGCAATTTTTTGTTTTTACGATTTGATTCGATACTGGTACCGCTGGTGTGAGCAATATGTCTACTAGGCAGAAATGGAATTGGTTGGGTCGTATATCGTGTAGAAAGTATCCAGACAGATTAATTCATAGGTGAAGGTAGTTGAGAGTCATTAGATGTAGACGGCATTTAACCGGTCAGTATGCTTTCACAAAGAATCGAGGACTTTAATACAATGAGACTTTGCCTAGCTTAAAAAAGCGCTTATAGCCGAGACTAAATAGCACATTTTATTATTCTAAATTTCAATGGAAATTGTATGACTTATAGGCAAAGCGATCTGCAAGTCGCTAGAGCATGACATAGCGGATTGCATGGGCGTGTCTGCATCAGAGGTGATGACTGGATGGGTGCGGCTTCTGTTCGTGCGGTGTGTCGCCGTGCAGCTTGATGCGGCCCATAGCCTGTGTCGCCTGCTAGGTGAGGAACAAGACAGACGGGCTAGTCAGCTAGTCATTGCTGGTTTGTGGTTCACCTATATATGTACCGTGGATATCGTAAAAGGCGACTAAGGGACTGTAAACCAGCGATGGGCATCAGCTTCTCTTCTTTCGGACAGCAGCCATTCTGCGTTCACCCGCTTGCCAAACGTGGTGAGTACTGGAAAATTCCCCCAAAAATGACATAATCGTGGATATATATGCGGGACGCCTTTGTTCAGCAGTGGGTGTTCTTTGGCTGATATGATGATGGAATTCTGTGTACTATTTCTTATTACACATTGCACTATATAACTGGTACACTAAAATAACAACATTGAATTAAATGTATAAACTTATGATTCTTAATTTATAAGACCTCATCCCAGTTATCAGGGGAGTATGGGAGAGCATTATCATCTGCGTAAGAGACTAATTCTCCTTGGGTCAATTTCAGGTTAGTTACGTCGTTGATGTACACGAGAATTAGGGTTGGCCCTAAAATACCACCCTGTGGAACTCACTTGTATATTTATCTACTCGTACGCACTGTCTTCGTTCAGAGAGGTAGCTCTAAAAGCGTTTCAATTGGGTTTCCCATAAGGGAATAAGGGAGGCTCTTTGGAGCCTGGCTCAAAAGGAGCGAGCGCGTCACCTACCGCCTGACGCAGGTGCTCACCGGGCACGGTTGTTTCGGCGCGTACCTGCACAGGATATGACGCGAGGCCACGGCACAATGCCACCATTGTGATAGCGACCAGGACACCGCACAGCACACGCTCGAGGCGTGCCCTGCGTGGGCCGCCGAGCGGCGGATCCTGGTCGATCGGATCGGGCAAGATCTCTCTCTGCCAGCAGTAGTGTCGGCTATGTTGGCAGAGCACGAAAACTGGAATGCAGTGGTCTCCTTCTGTGAGAGCGTCATGCTCCAGAAGGAGACCGCAGAGCGGGATCGGGAGAGGGCCGATCCCGCTCGAAGAAGAAGGAGACGGCGCCGGGGTAACAACCGCCCTGGCGCCTAATTCCGATACGCCTGAAAACCCCTGCCGTTGCTATAAGGTGGGGGACCTCTGGGTTCTCGGGTGCGTAGATTGGGGAATCTGCGTGCCCACACCAAGCGACCCAAGAGAAGACGGTAGCACGCATGTGGTCACGCGCTGCCGTGGGACGCTTTGGGGGATCCTTTACAATCCCCCTGGGGGGGTGACCGCTTTACAGTCACCCTCTCCGAGATGTGCCAATAGGCGTGGCACCAGTAGGTGGCTCTAGTGTGATCATACGAGGACCTGGAGCCTCCCTTAGGTGCCGAAGATGACCGCTCCAGTGGTTTTAGCCGGTAGGAGTCCGGCATACCCCTTCGTCCTTCCCCGGGGCGAAGGAAGTTCATGATGAATTTCCACTGGGCAACAATAAAAAAAAAAAAAAAAAAGGTATAAACCTATTAGATCAAGCTTATTATTAAGATTGAGACCCTAAACTCTGTACATCAAACTATAGCTGGTTAGGCTAGCTATTAAGTTGCGCTTTTATGTCGTCGTATATACAAGATACAAAGTTTAAAGTATAACGTATATCACTATATTGTTCCTTTATCTTCGTTGCCGTAGTTAGGAGGGTATAATACTTAGCATCTTACTGGTCAGTGAACTCTTCAAACATTTTTTATTCCTGTCATAAATCTTCATTTTTTTTAAAACATTGCTCTCTAGGGTTTCTCCTGTGTCGTGGGTGCGTTTACAAACATAAATTTCACACACAACACACCCAGACCCGGAAAAACTACCTGCAGATCATACAAATATTTGTTCCGTGCGGTAATCGAACCCGCGACCCGGAGCTCAGCAGCCGACTGTATCAACCACTGCACTGATTGTGCCGTCGATGGGAAAATATTATCTCCCTGTTGATGTTTTCGCTTGAATCTTTGTGTAATGCTGGTACTAGTTTATGGCAGAGCCCCAACAGACGTTTGCATGTCGGGCTCTGATTCATAAAGCTGCTCTGTGGGCGTTTCCTATTTATCGACATATTTTAAAGTTAATATAAAGTCGACTCAAAGAATATCATAAAAAGGAATCTTCTAAGGAATCGAACTCGAGACCTGATGAAGCGACCTTAATGCGGCACTTAGCCAACTGGAAGTTAATTTAACTGTCGAAAAACTTGGTCTATATAAGATGGATTTTAGAATGCAGCTTAGGTATGTGACCTTTCTATTGTTTGTCAATGTCACAGTCACAAATAACAAGCTTTGCACAAATTTTATATTAGTTTTTATCAAATTTGGGATTGGAAACACAAACTTCACTAATGTTTTTGGCACTGTTTTATAGTTTAGCGTCTTATGCACCGATTCACATAAGTTACAGCGATAAAAAAAACACAAATTTTACCCAGTTTTGTCATTTAAAAGCACTGAGATGACATTTAAGCGTCTGGCTCGCACAAAACAGCGCGGGATGATGATGTTTTTTTTTGGAATATTAATGTAAAAACTCACGCATGTGTATCGTGAAAGGCGAAAGGGTTGATATCAAGAGAATAATAATAATAACAGATTGTGATCACCAATCTGCATGACAAGCAAATCACCTATATGACCGCTTATTGTAGTGATTATTGGGAGGCCAATATTCAGCAGTGGACGTTTCCGGGCTGTTGTGTCCGTGTGAAGCATAATAAACGTATTTATTTAATATTTCGTTGGAAAATTTCTATGCTATGTAGTTTATATAATGATGTATTATTATAATCATACTAGTGGTCGCCCAATGATCGAAATTCGACTGTATTTTTTTATACATTAATTTCAACTTTCTGCACTCCTCCTCATTATGAACTTTAACTATGCCAAATCTCACACTCCTCCGTGCGTGATGTGCTTAAAAGTGGTACAAAGACTTTTCTTCACGTATTAATATATAGATATGGCGTCCTACAACAATAGTAAACATTAATTCAAGGGGTTATACTAACCAATTTTTTTAAACAGTTAAATAGTAAAAAGGTTAATATGTAAGTGTTACATGATTTACTTTAAAAATAAATAAAAACTACTAATGTACAGTAATGACCGAATACTGAAACGCCACGACTCACATAGTTACGCGGGATTTAAATATTAAGTGGCGTTTCAGTAATCGGTCGTAAGAAGGTTTAAGTGGGGGCTTGATATGATTGTAATATCATTTCTGAATTTAACTGTGTAATAATCGTAAATCTAGAATTTCGGGCATAAACCCATATTCGACACCTGCATCTTCCCCCTGCTTCTTAGATTGATCTGGAAAGATTAATGAAACGAGTTTTTTAGGAGTCGTTTTGCCATTGGATTTCTCCTGTATCGTGAGTACAGTTTACAGACATACATCTCACATGCACAAACACCCAGACCCGGGACAACTATGTGTAGACAATAGTACAAATATTTGTTTTGTGCGGGAATCGAGCCCGTGACACGTAGCGTAAAATACCGGACTTCAATGTTTGAACCCGTTCTTTGCTAGCGCGACGGGAATTCTTAGTCCAGTATTACAGATCGCTAATCAATACTCAAGTATAACTTGAGCCGAGATTGCATCAATTGAATATAAATGCTGAACCTATTACGTAGAGTTCATGTTTGATTAACGCAATCTCGACTCAGTAGAACTTGAGTTTTGATTCTCGATCTGTAATAAGGGGCCTTAATTTTAGGGAACCGCGGAAAACCGGTTCCAATTCCCTAATTGTTGTACTGTAGTTGTTGTGTATGGTTTTTCCGGGAAAAGCAGATAGATTGAGTAAATTTGTTATTAAATGAGTTAAATTTGAAATTAACATTCGCTTTTATTTCTAGAGGACGACCGATATTTGCCACCCAAGGAGACCCTGCGCGCCGACGTGCTGTTGAGCGCTTTACGTAGAGTAAAGCGACAGGAATTCAATATAGACAGTACTAGCTCGCCTTCTAAAATACCACAGGTATGTAGCTATCGTCATCATATCAGCCAAAGGACGTCCACTGCAGAACAAATCCTCCCCTATAAATTTCCACAACAATTGTGTCGTTTTTGTGGGGTATTTGCCAGGACTCACTATTTCGGCTGCTGACTACTGTTCCACAATAGGGACGCTGCTGCCTATACCTCTGGTTTAGAGTCTTTTAGTCGCCTTTAACGAAATCCACGGGAGAAGGCGGAGTGGTACTATATTCTTAATCCGAACACCACACGGATTCTAGGTCGCGGTAGCTAGCATAAAGATAATATACCTACTTACGTATCCACCTGACGATCGTTCGTTGTAGTTAGTCTGTAGGCAGAAGGTAGTGTACTGGCTGATGTAATGACGAACCCGCATATTATTATAATTTTTGTAATTAGTAATAAACAATCTTTTTTAGACTACAGGTTTAATCCAAATTATGGACGTGTTAAAACAAGACATAATTCTCGACGGACACGGTGAATATGTATCGCGGCGAGCAATGCAGCCTATTCTAGAACCGTCGTTGCGACGTAGCACGTTGCAGCAACTTGCCGTTATGATGCGGCAACAGGAGTTTCACGACGTTTTCTTGCAATACGACGGAGTGGGGGTTATTGTGACTACACTCAGGTACTAAGTGTTAGACAAGGTATTACATACAGTTCCGTTAAGGTGTGAATGTTTAAGTCAAAATATTTATTTTAATTAAAATATAAACAATAATTGTATGCATAGGTAATTAAAAATAAAGTTACCAAATAATAATCATAACTTATTAGTTCACTTTTGCGTAAATAAGAGCTGCAACATGGCGTTAATTATTTTGTTCAGTTCTTAGCATCCACCTAAGGTAGCTGCATAGCTACAGTAGAGGCACCGTATGATGGCACTTATGACGTTTGCGCGCTCATGAAGTTCCGAAAATATTGAGAGCTAAGTGTGAGGGGACTATTACCGTACTTCATCATTATAGACGCCGCAATGGTGGCGGCCAACCCTCACTAGGCCAGAGTGGTGGAATAAGGCCTAACTTTTCTCATCGTGAAAAAAGTCCCGTACCCAGCAGTGGGACAGTAATGGGCTGATTATGATATTATGATCATAAATAGTGGCAGCGCAACAAAGTGTGCTCGTCCCGACCATCGGCCCCCGGAAAATTCACGTGATTGTTCAGAGCAAGCAGTTTTGTCTTGACGTTGTTATGGAACACGATTTTGGACTGATACTGCTATATTATATTAATGACTCCTGTTCGTTAATATAAATATTAATGTTACAAGGACTCTTAGTTAAAAAGATTTTACAACCGACACTTGAACGTAATTTAATCGATAGTAATTTGAAATGTGTCGCATCACTATTTTGAATTGTCAAAGTTGCCAACATACAATGCCGCTAGTATTAGCAAGGCTTCTAAGAAAAAGAGAAAGCATATCTCACTCAGTGTCAGAAAAAGAGAATAGAAGCAAAGGTGAGTTATTCGATATAGCTGGGTCTAGAGTAGTATGTACCACTTGCGACTTAACGCGCTGAACCAGGAAAGTTACGCAGGCGCGGGGGTGATGCATACATACATATGTACTGGCATGCACTCTTCTACCGCCAGGAACGGTTGCTCACCTAAGAGTTTGCATCAGTGCGCTCAGGACAGTAAGCATCAATAGAGAATCAGCACGAATTAAATATTTATTTTAATAAAAGAATCTTAAATATACCTACTTGTTTCTTGGTCCATATTGTTGATGGCATTTGATCCGTGGATTTATATCGATTAATAAAGTAAGGCATTTTGTATGTAAAACATCTCATGGAGCACCTATTTGGAGGTAAGAATGACTTCTAGGACATGTCCGAGAAAACGAGTCATTCGGCCGGCCTTTTTACTCGTCGGCTCTCTCCGCCTCGCAGCTGCGCCCGCGCCGTCTGACTCGGTGCTCTATGCTCGCCACTCCTGTGTATCGCTGTCGTTTCCTCTATACTGCACACAAGTTACCCGCTTAACAAATATCAAAATATTTGACTTGGGTTCATTTTCGGATCCTACAATAAAATATCAACATCAATAAAAACAGGAGGCGTTCTGCGACGGCACTATTTTTCTTATAAGTTACTTCTGAATTGTACCTGCTGACGTTGTGTATGTTTACCCTACGACACGACAGTTGGGCACTATAAGCCATATACTCATAAAAGTCTTATATCAACAAGTGAGACATAAACCCAGCAGCAGATAAAGCTTTATTATACTCGTATGATATTTTGCTATCTTAGTAATATCCATTGCAAAGTTGATTTTATCTTAATCTTCAAATTTCAGAATGTCACTGATGGTGGATGATTATCTAGCATTTCCGGAATGTGCAATCAGTTGCGTGTCTATACTTAACAGCATTTGTTTTGCGTGTCGACACGATTTGACCAAAATACACGACTTGCCTTCACTTTTGATTAGAGGTAATTTTATAAAATGTAAATACGGTTTGTGATAAAATAAGTACTTACGGCAAATTTTAAGAGTTATTATTGTTTCGCGACAATCGGGTGCGTGCCGTGTGGTGCCAGTTCAGAATACCACCACCCCATCTCCTCCCGTGGGTGTCGTAAAAGTCGACTAAGAGATTAGCCGGACGATGGGCAGCAGCGTCCTTCGAGTACATTAACAACTCAACTGCGATCGCCAACCCACAAATTATGGCAAAACCGGGGGGTTTTGCCATAATTTGTGGGTTGGCGATGAATGAGCCCACATCACACCCATATCAGTCGTTGTGGTGATCTTTGGGGGAGGCCTGTGTCCAGCAGTGGACTTCATTTGGCCGAAATGATGATGATGGGTGCGTTCAATGTGAATTCAGGAGGAAAGAGTTTAGTGATACAACTTGGAAGCGGTTCAGGTCCTGTGGTGAACTGCGATGGGCTCAGTTAAATAGGTCCTATTGAAACCACGGCACGGTTGGTGCAGTGGCTGATACAGTCGGCTGCAGCGCACTGGGTCGCGGGTTCGATTCCCGCTTGGAACAAATATTTGTATGATATGCAGGTAGTTTTTTCGGGTCTGGGTGTATTGTGTGTGGAATCTGTGTCTATAAACGCACCCACGAAATAGGAGAAATCCTAGTATGGGGCAACGTTTTTTTTAAACAAAAAAATCCTAGCCCTGCAGCAGACACTGTTGCACCATATGCTTTTGGGCTCGTACTATACCCGGTCAGTTGCACACCCTCGCGTATTGACCTTGTATACAATGTAAATATGCGTTGACAACCTTTTTTTTGTCGCAACTTTTAATCGACGACATCTGTACCAAGTTCATCGGACTACCAAATCTAACGTCACTGATTTTGATTGCCCCCCTAATTTAGCAGTTCTTCAAACTGCCGTGTTAAGCCTAGACTTCACGAGCTACAGCCTATATCCGCCCCTGATCAAGTGAGATGACTATACCATTCGACATCCCAAGTCCAAATGAACATGTACCTACCTTGATTACTTAACACATGTTTATATTTCAGTGATCCTAGTATTCCCTTCCAATGATTCGTCGGTGTTGATGGCGGCGCAAGTCCTGGCTCTGGTGGCGTGGGCAGGCTTCGCTCTACAAGAACTGGATAACGATCGACATCGCGTACCAGCATTACCTCTGAGCGTCACGCAGAGAACCTCTCTGCCGTTCAAAGTAAACAGCTACTGGAATACCAGTCCTAATGCTGAACATTCGTATGTAGGTGGGTATTAATTTTATCAATTGTAATAAAGCGAGGCAGAGCCAGTTGCACTCACTGTTCGGTAAAAGATCGGCGAGGTTAAGCAAAGCGCGGTCACTCTACCTATGGATGGGTGACCGCATACTGATATTTGAACTAAGGTTTTCCTCGGCCCAGGCGTGGCCTTGCTGCTCGCATACCTAAGGCGCGGTACAGCGGTATTGGTTAGGTTGTAGCTGTGAATCTAGACTTCATACGCGAGGAAACAAGCTTTTAAGGAAACTAGAATGGAAATTATTCTACGTCCAATTCTATTGCATAATCTCCCTCTATGTGGAATTTCAGAAATGAATGATAGACAAACATCCATAAATACATACACATTAATGATATAAATCAATAAATTTTTAAACGTCGAATATGATTTTAAGGAATGATTCGTAAACGACTGATTGTTCAACGAGCGGATATATCTGTTTATGCATATTCCGCCCTTTTTTATTTAGGGCCGCCTTTTATATCCACCACCGTCTACTACTGTGATAGATATCGAACGGCTGATAGAAGTGGGTGAGGTAAAATAAAATAAAGATAAAATGTCTCACACCAAATATATTATATCAAATACCTCATAAAACTTTATAGCGTTAAATGCTATGCAGGATAACTCATGAATTGTTAGTTTTGTATTTACAAATAATACAAGCTTCCATGAATAGATTTCATTGCATGATCTATGCCAACATGCAAGGATACGATGCTCGACAGTTTAGTAGAATATTGTTTTAGACATAAATTCGAGAACATTGTTAGAAAACAAAATCAATATGCGTTTCGCGTGTCCGCAATAAACATTTTTCAAGGACGTCTTACGTCAACAGAATTCTTGTTTCCCTACATAGTTTGTTACTGAGCTCTTGTTGGATTTCTAATTTGGGTATTGTGACGTATAATCAAATTGACGTCACATGACTTACTTCCTCGGAACGATTATTGCGATGAATTTAAATTATGTGCGATAAATTCGTGTCGTTCATGTTTTAAGAGTTGAGAATGTATATTGACGGCATATTAAATAAAGACATTTCGGACATACAGATATCAGAGTGTTACGCCAGTCATCCAATATATTTGTCCAATGTACATTATAATCTAAGAAATTTGATGATTTCATCAAATTGTTATTTGTTTATTTTTTAATCAGTCGCAACTAAATCGGTTTGAAAGCAACCAAAGTTCAATATAAGGCACCGAGATTATAAACATAAAATAATGAGTTTAGAATTAAATGTAGCACTCGTCAAACATTACATCTTATATAAAGATATTGATGAGTGGCATACGCAGTCGTCAAAGAAATGTAATCAAATATGTGCAAAGAAGTTAGACAAAAATAATGGACGTCGCATTCCACCCATGAATATAATACAGAAATACATGTTGCCATCAATACTGAACTGTCTACCTATCAAAATATGTAAAGCAATAAATACAAAATAAAAATAAAAAACATTCCCTTTACTGTATTCAGTAATTAAACTTATATATATTTCTATATTTTGTTCACCGAGATGCTGTGTCTGATATACCACTGTTAAACCCGTGATGGTTTGTGTGGTATATATTGGTAATTCACCAGGTAAAATCTGTTTTTAAAATAAAAAAAAGCTTTGATAAAACGAAAACACGAATGATATTTCTGCTGTGTCACAATGATAGCAGTACAGTGTTTTAATACTGAGGACCATTATGGACGCGCAAAAACTTAAAACAAAAACTGCACTAGAAGTACAAATTATTCTCATTTTACAAGTACGGAAATAACGACGCGGACTTACCAACAAATGATAATTGGATGTCAGTCATAAAATTAAGTATTTAGTGTCGTATTTTATCGTTATGATTGTAATAATGTTGGTAATATATAAGCAAATCATGAACTACGTAAAAAAAAAATTGCATGTCAATCGTTTTTATTTTTATTGTTTTATTACGTTGTACTCTTATATTTCCCCTATATCGTGGGTACAGTTTACAATAATAAATCTTATGACATGCGCATACACATAAACACATACTCGGAACAACTACATGTTTGTATATGCATATATACAAATATTTGTTCCGTGCGGGGATCGAACCAGCATCAAGTAGCACAGAAAACCAAACGCTTAGCCACAGCGGCGACCGTACCGAAGTGCAGAAGCTTAGATATTTTACAAAAAGACAACAACTGATAAAAAACAAAAAAAATAATCAAGACACTGTGAGTGATTAATTACTGCGTGCATCGAAATAATTTTTGATTATAATTGTACGGTAGATAAAGTAAAATAACTTTTCAAAATCTGTAACGACGCCTGTCACCTTAGTCATCCTGCGACCACGAACCCTGCAAAGTGTTCGAAACGTCAAGAAAAACAAAAATCTATAATATACGCGATAGAATCCGTTTAAAAGTGTTTTGTTATAACTGATACCTATTATTATTTATTAATATAGAGTGGCTGTTAACCGACGAGGATTGGCGGGCAGCGGTGCGCGTCCGCTGGTGGAGCTTGCGCTCAGGTCGCTCCCGACTGCTGGCGGAGGCTGCGCCGGCTGCTCCCGTGGCATTGCGGCCGACACCACGTGACCTAGCTGGCTTGAGAGGCGCCTGCCCCATTTTTAGTTGCACAAGAGCCTTGCTAGCCCTTCAAAATGCTACTTCACACAGACAAGTCACGGAAGCGCTTCATATATTAGAGAGGTTGGTCTAACTGTTCAATATTCACCTTGATTTTTATGTTTATGTAGAACTATGAGTTCACGTGTACTCGTGTCACGTGGTAACAACATGACAGTGCTTTAAATAACAACATTTAGTTATGCATGATATTATATATGTAGCTTGCTGTCAGTCTATGTGCACAATAGAAAAACTTAAGGCTGTTTACCAATATAAAACAAAGGACTAGCCGTTACCCGCTCGCTTCGCTAGGTGAAAATTATATTTATATTCATATCTTCTGAACCCTGCAAGATATCGAAATGGGACATTTAAGTTAAAATCCCTGTTTAATTCCTAAAAATTTTTAATTGACCCTTTCGGAGCCTATTCAGACAAACTTACAGTCAGACAAAAATCTATATACGATTATTTATGATTAGGCATCGCATAAATAACAGGATTCACTGAAATTTTGCCATTTATTTTGAAATCACAGACAAACTTTTATTATACGTTTAATAAAAGTGGATTGATAGACTGTGCAGAAACCATTCTTCAATCAAAGTCAAACATTTTTATTTGAAATAACATAAGTGGCACTTATGAAAAATTGCAATTTAAGTTACACGGTTCCAATTAGTTGATCATCATCATCATTATCATATCAGCCAAAGGACGTCCACTACTGAACAACTTAACTAAAGTTGCCGACATACCTAAAAGGATAAGTAAGCTGAAGTGCCAATGGGCAAAGCACATTGCTCGTAGAACTGATGGCCGTTGTGGCAAAAGGGTTCTCGAGTGGAGACCGCGCACCGTAAAACGCAGCATAGGACGAGCTCCAACGAGATGGACGAGGATGGATGATCTGGTGAAGGTCGCTGGAAGCCGTTGGATGCGTGTGGCATGTAACCGCTCGTTGTGGAAATCTAAGGGGAAGAGCCTTTGTTCAGCAGTGGAAGTCCTTTGGCTGATATGGTGATGATGACCCTCCGTCTAAACAATGAGGCAATCATCTTTTCCCTTGTCTTCTGCCCTTATTTACTTTTGTTGGCAAATCTTCGAATGGAAACATCCACTGGGCAGATTACCTTATGGTTTCGGGCTTGTAAAAATATATCCAGCTTTCATCACTTGTGACGATGTCAAACATAGCATTTCGCGGCACCTATCCAAATGTCGGTTTTTGATCTTCCGTCAAATTATGAGGTTTCCAAAGCAACGCAAATGCAAAGCTTTCTGACGCCTAAATGTTCGTGTAAGACTTTATCACCTGACTCATACCGATACCTAAACTTGCCCGGATCTGTTGATATATCACTCTTTTATCAGCTTCTATCATAAGCCGCACAGCACTCACGTTATCTTCAGTAGTCGCCGTAGAAGGACGTCCTTCGCGGAAATCATCAGTGAGATTGCTTTGACCACGTTTAAACTCATTAAACCAGTTATAAACGGTGGCTCGAGATGGGGATTTATCATGAAATGACAATCGAACTCTATCATAACATAGTTGTTGATTAAGACTGCAACGAAAGTCGTAATAAATCATGAAGCGAAAAAATTCTGTTGTTAAAATTTCATTTCGACCCACGGCACGCACTTTTTGAATTGCCACCAAATTGTAAAAACGATTGACTTATGCATTCAATGTACATCTACAGCTTCCCAAAGAGTTTTCTGTAGGTATTCGAAATTTAAATAAAAAAAATATCAGAAACTTTTGTTACTGGCCAATTTAAAAAATAACTTTTTGTTATTATAAACCATTGCCCCACACTACGATTTATCCTGTGTCGTGAGTGCGTTTACAGAAATAAATTTCACACACATTACACCCATCATTGTGACCCTCGTAGGGCCAACGAATTAACTTTTTTGGAATTAGAAAGTATATTAAACTTATGAAACTTAATTATTCACATTGCTCACCCATATATTTAATATAAACATAGTATCTAACGCAGTATCTTTAAGGTAGGTAGTTATGGACACAAACCGTTAGGTTTATATAACAAAGTGGTCAGTAATAACTTGTAATAACATCATTGTTTTATTCCTTGGTGTTCAATTTTACTGTAGTCAAATTCAGTGTTAAATTTTTTCTAGCTATGTGTACTTAGTGCCTTCGACGTGCATAAATAGGAAGGAGTTCAGTGCATTACCATGGCAACACACTCGGCGGTTTCTAGGTTCACCCCCGGCTTCGTCCCGCGACACCGCTCTGCTTAGCTCCCTATTGCACTTTGTGGTCGCGTTTATGGATAATGTGCCGAACAGTGGTAAGTTTGCTCACTGACCTTGACACTAGTGCTAATCTTGTTACGCTTTATTACTTGTTGGCATTTAAACGTCATATATGAGAATTAGTAGATAAGTAATACGTGACATGTGTTTTTGTTTCATACACACTATATCACCCATATCACGATCCAATATCCCCCCCCCCCCCTATTATTGCGCAAAAAAATTGTCGTTACACAGATAGTTTTTTTTTAAGATGGCACTATGTCCTGGGTACAGTCAGCATTCATTGGTAACGACGCACACATCATTTCTCTGTTGAGTCGAGGCGAGCTGTACCCGCAGCAAACTGTCCAGGAGAGCATAGAAGTGACGCAACTACACACACTTATTGTAAAGGTGCTGCTACGATGCATTATGATGCTTGAACATTGGGATGAATACGATAGCTATAAGTTGGAGAGCTTAGCGAAAATATTACTTGCCTGCTTGGATAAAATTGACTTGAAAAATTTCCATATGTTGGGTAAGTTATTTTGTCATCATATCATCATTTCTTCTTGTTTGTTCTCGTTGTCCTTTGGCTGATGTGATGATGATAATCATTATCATTTCAGCCATTTATACGCCCACTGATGAACACACCATAGATTTCCATAATGTGTCATCCTTTTAGGGGGTATTTGCCAATACTCACCACGCTTGGCAGGCGGGTTGGTGAGCGCAGTATTGTTCCACAGAAGATGGTGCTTATACCTCTGATTTAGAGTCCCTTAGTCGCCCTTTACGACATCCTACGTGAGGAGATGAAGTGGTGCTATATTCTTAATCTGGACACCACACGGAATTATTTTGTACCGTTTTTTTGTGTCAACGGACATTGAACTGTTAGATAACATTCAGTGATTCATAGAAATTGCCTTTCATTTGTTTACACGCCTACCACATGTTACTGCACAGATAACTTTCTAGATATAATGTTTCCGATGTAATCGTGCCACAGCACCGATGAATAATCATGTCTTTAAATAAATTGTGCAGTATTAATGTGTATGTAGTTCATAGTTTCCCATTATTGGTAGGAAAGTAATCAAATTATGTTTTTAAGGATACCTGAATGAACTGATGCGTTGTATTAGATATGCTCTAAACTCCCGTTACTGTAAGCTGTCGGAAGGCACTCTGATTGAGTGTTTAAGACTAGTGGCGCGAACATTGAGCGGATGTGCTTCTGGCGGTGGATATAAAGGACAGGCGTGCAGGCTAGATGCAATGCTGTGCCTGCTTGCGTTGTTGAGGCAAATACATGAGGAAGCTATACCCGTTCAGGTAATTTATTCATTGCTAATGTCTTAGGATATAACAGTGCCTTCACACATCATTATGTCTGTTTAAATGTCTTAATGTCGACATCAAATCTTACTACCGATTAGTATTTAAACGGGCTGACCGCTGATCCGCCATCTGCTGGTTAAGCACGAACTGTTTTTGTTCCCATACTAGAATTTCTACTGTATCTAAAACTGAATAATTTACAGACGTGCACATGCACTACTAGAACAACAGCTTCAGCGCTAACCGGGTCGTCAGTGACATGACATCTTGTGCGACATAGAATTTAGGCCACTGACTGTTACTGTAGCTGACATCCTATGGCTTAACGTGCTCTAGGTAAGGCGGGAAGCAGATGTGTGGAGAATGTATAGATTCAACCGCGTGATTGTATCAATGCAGTAGCTCTTATGAATCAATAAAAACGAGCCAATACTTGGTTGAATTGATACAAACGCACTGTTGTATCTATGCATACGCACACTTGTACCTATGCAGATGCGCGTCTGCATTGTAACAAAATGGCGCAGATTCGGGAAGCGGGCGGGCGAAGGAATAGCCGTGTCTCAAACGTTGGAAGACAGCGACTGTATTTAAAAAAAAATCACTACCCTCATTTGTAAAGGTTGAGGGACGTCAACTTAGCACTGTATGTTAGTTTTCTGGTTTCTACATTTATGTAAATAGAGATTATTTTGGTTCATATGAAAGGTGTCATATCAACTTCCTTCCTGAGAGCCCTTGTCATGTGTGAGAATTATAAAACTGAATACGTGCACAATAAACGAATGGTATAGATTTTTCTTGTACGGCTTGAATAAAGCAATGTCAAATATGTTCACTTAGCGCCGCATTGTCAACTATACCATAGACACAACTAAAGAAACAAATAGTACTATAGTACCGACAATCTAATAGGTCGAATTGGACAGCTGTCGAAATAATCTGTGTTAGTATGCGAACTAAAAATCGGTTGCCACAAATGCCGATTTTCGAGATATATCGAGTCATACTTAGAGTTTGCAATAGTTTAGTTTACCTCAGGGTTAAATTGTTAGTAAATCATATTATAGTCATTGAACATTATGATTAATACTTGCCTACTATACTCGTATTCATGACTTAGTTTCTACAACATAATTTACGGGCTGCGCCTCGCTGTCTGAATCGGCAAAAGTGAAATTAAGGGATGCTCAGAAGTACTGCGAAGTGTCGATATTTTTATTAAATAAATAAGAATAATAGACAAGAGCCCTTGGCGAAATTGCTATTATTGCAATGCAGAGTTATAAAGGCCATTTATTTTCTTCTATTACATTTCAAATAAACCTACAGTATTCTAACAGGTTAGATTTTTTGAACTTATCTATTATGTTTGTTTCTGATGTGGTTATAAACAGTCGCAAAACTGGCTAAGAGCCTACCAACACAATATTATATCATAGTTATGTAGAAATATTTATTTATGTAAACTTTGTAATGTACATTGATTATACACAAGACGGAATTAATGCCATGAGGTATTCTCTACCAGTCAACCATATTGATGCAAGGTTAATTGATGTTCAGGATGTAATTTTTCAGAATAAAGTGAAACTTGGTTCTTATGGAAGATACTCATTGATATAATATATTTATAATTTTTATATTGATATTTTATTTATTTTATTTTGTTTTAATTGGGAAACAAACAGGATACAGTATGGGATGTAATTTTTACGAAAAAGCGATACAAAATCCAAAACAGTTTGCACATGTTAATACATTTTGAAGTTACAAAACAAATAAACATACAATAACTAAAACCTTTCTTTTTACAAAAATAGAGCATTAAAAGTGCCGACCTCGACTTAGTTATAAAAACGTCTGGGGAGCAAACATATTAAATAACGAAATTTAAAACTATAATTATAAAGGCAAATCACAATACAGGCGCTAGAAAGTCTTAAACAGGCTTCTTGAACTGAGGCAGGGAAAGGTGGAAGACATCCATACAATTGCAGTTACTTACTTATTTATTTGGTGTCATATGGTAGATTTTCGATTTTGTGAGTTACCTATAAAACTTCTTTTAACTAGTAGCCCCGCATCCGAGCACCGTCTCGCCGCGCAACGGGTATAAGTCGTATACCAATGCCGTAGATCATTTTTTCTGATTTAAAGTCAAACCGGCTTAGTGCATAATTGAGTACCGCAAAATAAGTTGTGATTTGTATTTCTTTTTGCGGATAGTCCTGCGATATTTACCGTCGTTCGTGATTCTCTCAAACAGAATTATTATACTAAACAAATTATACCTAAGTAGAGCCGCATGCTACCTGCATGTAAAGAAAATGAAGTATTTTAAATAAACGCTCAGTCTATTCGGTCCTCTAAATTCAAAATCTCTAATGTTTATATAGTATAATGCAGTTGTAACGGACTAGATTGCTGTATTGTTTGTATATATAACTATTTATGATGGACAAAAACCAATTTAATTATTTGCTAAGTGCTCATGACACTTAAGATGTATCTTCGATTGTTTCATCTTAAGACAACATGAATGGTGATATCATGAATGTGAAATATGTTTAATGTTTGGTATTCTTATTACTCCTCATAAGTAGTATACATATACAATATAATATAAACTAGGAGTTTCAACACATCTTGGAAGTTCCTAGCTTTTAGTGCAAAAAATTATCACTATGACTTTATCATAGCAATTATCTGATGGTCTCGATTACATTAATAACACACATATACTATAAGGATACTGTAACAGTCCGACCACTAGAGCGTTATAATCAAATGCTCGTGGAATAGTACCGATATTATAAGGCTATTCTTGGCGCCTAGATCGATGTCTTACCGTTTCCGCGATTATTACTCGTTATAATAAAACTTTTTTTTATGTTTTTATGAAACGGGGCAACCCACACTAGGATTTCTCCTGTGTCGTGAGTGCGTTTACAGACACAAATTCCACACACAATACACCCAGACCCGGAACAAATACCTGCAGATCATACAAATATTTGTTGCGTGCGGGAATCGAACCCGTGACCCAGAGCGCAGCAGCCGACTGTATCAGCCACTGCACCATGCCGTCATTTTAAACGGATTACATAGCGTATATTATAGATTTTTGTTTTTCCTGACGTTTCGAATACTTTGCAGCATTCGTGGTCGCAAGATGACAAAGGTAATAGGCGTCGTTATAGATTTTACAGTTATTTTATTGTATCTACCGTACAATTGTAATCAAAAGTTATTTCGATGCACGCAATAATCACACACGGTGTCTAGATGTTTTTAGTGTGTAATGTTGTTTGGGACTTTATTATTTTAATAACAGGCTTCCAAACTGGTGGTACATGCCAAGTGTCTTCTCTATTAAAATAAGGGTGTTTTTTTTTTTTATTTCCATATCCTCACGAAACATTCTTGGTTTATATCGGTTCTCTTTCACGACGACTTGAGAGAGGTTTCTATTCTATTGTGTGGCTCTCACGGGCTCAGCATCAGCCGAACGCACTTCGACCCTATTGGGTTCATTGTGCTGCTCAAAGCTCTGCACTACTCCTCCGCTGGCAAATCAAGAAGTCCCTGTAGGTACTTCGTAATCATCTCTGGGTTCGCGGGTGCGTAGATTGGGGAATCTGCGTGCCCACACTCGGCGACCCAAGAGAAGACGGTAGCACGCATGTGGTCACGCGCTGCCTTAGGACGCTTTGGGGGATCCTTTACAATCCCTTCGGGGGGTGACCGCTTTACAGTCACCCTCTCCAAGATGTGCCTATAGGCGTGGCACCAGTGGGCGGCTCTAGTGTGATCATACGAGGACCTGGAGCCTCCCTTAGGTGCCGAAGATGACCGCTCCAGTGGTTTTAGCCGGTAGGAGTCCGGCATACCCCTTCGCCCTTCACCGGGGTGAAGGAAGTTCATGAAGAATTTCCACTGGGCATCAATATAAAAAAAGGTACTTCGTAATCATACCTGCCTGGAGCCGTGCAAAATCATCAGGCAATGGATAAGTTATTCCTAGATGTATTGCCCTACGTCTTCCTAGAGCGTCACAGCTGCACAAAATGTGCTGTATTGACTCTTGACTGTCCATACAGAATCTGCATGTATCCGTTGTGCTAAGCTTCACCCTATGGAGGTGCTCCTTGGTGCCAAAGTGTCCTGTCATTGCGCCTATATAGTGCCTTAAACGGATTTTGGTTAGATTTAATAATCTCTTAAACCCTCTCCTCTTGTGTTGCAGAAAGTCTTAGAATGGTTTAGGCCTCTCGCTTTCCTCCTTTCTCTGACATGCTCTTTATCAGGAAATGCATGTAATGCCTGTTGGTAGGTACCATGAGGTATTCCTACAAATGGCTCAAGGCCGATGAACTGCTCATTCGAGCCCGCCCTTGCTAGTTGTGAGAGAGGATTAGTCTGCACTTGTTACACTCGTACCTACTTACCTGAAATAATCCCTTAGCCGTCACTTTTGGCAGCCACCGCAAAAGATCATAATTTATACTTGTCGTAACCAGAGGTGGAGCGAAGGCTTCGACAGCGACGTGGTGTGTGTCGTGGTCAAGAGCACAACCGGCGCACGCGCCGAGTTGCGTGCCGCAGCGCTCCACGTGATAGCTGATCTAGCTTACTACGCGCAACTGATGCCGCACTTGATGCAAGGTGAGACTGAAGCCACTGACTGACTGGTAGCAAGCAAACATAATAATTGGTCTATGAGGGAACTTTAGCTTAGATACTAAAACCATTTTTTATTGTGTTGAACATAGAATGACACTGTTTGTTTAAAAATACTTTTACATTACTTCTACTTTTTCTTAAGCTATACAAGTGTCATCGCTCTCACAATTTGCCGCGAGTATATTTTCTGAGCGGAATGAAGCGAACACAGTGCGTGCCGCAGCCGCTGCTGTCCTCGCATCCGTAGCGTCTCGGGCTTCGCCACGATCTGATGTAAGTACATATTTTATCACGTAAAAGTCATTGTGATCATTTAGCCTAACCTATGGAGAAGACCCGACAAGAAATCACATCAACTCTTTTGAAAATGGAGAGCTACATTTGATTATCACATTTTGATAAGTTACGTATGTAAAAGCAAAGTAGACTGTATTTGAAATAAATACACACAATAATAAAAAAACACGATTGCCCCTATAATACACAATACAAAATTGGAAATTCTTAATACATGACACTAATCAAATCTCACATTTACAAATTGTGGAAGATGTTAAATTATATAAAATAGAGAGCAACAGAGCATTATAGCCACCAAAACTTTGAATAATGTCATATTGTAAATCTAATATCCAATATAAGACCGCACGGCACGGTTGTTGCAGTGGCTGATACAATCGGCTGCTGCGCTCCGGGTCGTGGGTTCGATTCCCGCACGGAACAAATATTTGTATGATCTACAGGTAGTTGTTCCGGGTCTAGGTGTATTGTATGTGGAATTCATGTCTGTAAACCCACCCACGACACAGGAGAAATCATAGTGCGGAGCAAAGTTTAAAAAAGAATACGTAAAATTTTTTTAGTTATGTTTTTTAAATAAAGGTTGGGTACCTTAAAATACTAGTATTTTTCCTGTATCTTGGGTACAGTTTACATACCTAAATCTCATATGCACATATTTATACACACATTTTAAATCAATAGTTACTGAATAATGTTCTAACAACAATGGTTTTCACTTTCATCGTAATTTAGATTAGCGATTAGATATGCGCATGTTTTTTCAATAAGGTTTCAGGTAATTGACATGTGCAGAAAAAATCAATGCGTAACAGCCCTGTCGTCAACTTGATTTTTAGCCCCATAATAACCCTTTTTTAATCAGGATGCGTACACAATCCTTAGGATTGACATTTGTTTTAGTTAATCTGTTTGGCTAATACAAATTCGCTTTTGATCGGCTATCGGATGTTCATGAAAATGAGACAGCTACTTAAATAGATGAAAGGCGCATTACTTGCTTGCAATTACAAAAATAATAAAAAAATATTTTTCGTTTGGTTACGGTTTCAAGTATTATTATATAATTCCGCATAAAAACAGCTAGAATGTGTAAAGGAAAATATATTAAAACCAACACATTCTTTTATTTGTCATTTGTTTGAATAAATCCATTACAATCATTTTCAATACAGTAGCAATTTTGTTAGGCTTCCCCTTAACGCATTCTACCATGTTTGACCTGCATGGTATATGTTGTTTAACCAGAAGTCGTATGTATACAAGTTGTAATAACACGATTTATGTATCTTCCTATTTATGTCCGATAAAAGTTCAACCACCTATGTGTACTGTGTTGGGGCAGCTGAAGTCAACTTTGCTTTTGCCTGTATCTGTTGTATTTCGAGTATGTTACTATAATGCATCCTAGTAGGGATGTATTAATGATATACTACAGCGTATCAGAGCAGGTGGCCCGTTTAAATAACTTCCTGTATAATACTTGTGCAGATTCTTGCGGATATACAAAATATATTCAAAGATATAAATTGTCGGTAGTGTATGTATGTATATCGATATCTTTAAACATGGTTCTAAGAGACTCGCGAGGACCTATATTATAACTTGTGCGGATTGCTTTCTAATAATACGATTGCAGTAAAGTCGCGTTCGAAAAATAATTTTCTTCTTGGGGTGTATTAGACAATGAGAACTTTACGTATAATAATTTAGTGTTAGTAGCATTAAGTAGTACGTTGTTAGCTGCAAATCATTTGGAAAGAACAGTTAAACCCTAGTGCACAAGTAGAGTATTACTAACTTTGCTATTTTTTACTTAACATTAGGGATGTGTCGTCGGGCGCGCAGATTGGGGAATCTGCGTGCTCACACCGAGCGACCCCCGGGAAGACGGTGGCGCGCACGTGGTCACGTGCCGCCGTGTGCGCAGCACAGCGCAATGCGAGGCTTGGGGGGATCCTTTACAATCCTCCCCGAGACGTGCCTGGGGGGGCGACCTTTTTACAGTCGCCTTCCCTCCGCTAGAGGGGGTGACCGCTTTACAGTCATCCCTTCCGAGATGTGCCTAAAGGCGTGGCACCAATGGGCGGCTCTAGTGTGATCTTACGAGGACCTGGAGCCCCCCCTTCGGTGCCGAAGATGACCGCTCCAGTGGTTTTAGCCGATAGGAGTCCGGCATACCCCTTCGCCCTTCCCCGGGGTGAAGGAAGTTCCATGTAGAATTTTAATAGAGAAGATGGTTGGCAGGTACGACCTGTTTGGAATCCGGTTAAAATAAAAAAGTCCCAAACAACATACCATATTAAAAACATCAAGACACTGTGAGTGATTACTGCGTACATCGAAACAATTTTTGATTAATTTTTTACGGTAGATAAAATAACTTTTTAAATCTGTAACGAAGCTTGTTGCTTTAGTAATCCTGCTACCACGAATCCTGTTTCTTACTAGGATTTATCCCAAGACCTTCTCGACAAATTGGATGGACTTCTCAATAACTGCATTCGCTTCATTTTTGGACTTCGAAAGGATGACATATCTCTTTATACCGTTTCCAGCTTAAATGGCTGCCTATTCGTCAGAGAAGATCACTGAGATATCTTTGTCTCCTGTTCTCCATTATTAATGATCCTTGTGCTTCTGATTATCTCAAAAGATTTTTTCTAATGTTGGGTAGCTCTCATAGCCGTAACCTGCGTGCTGCCGCAAATTTGATTCTTCAAGTTTTCTTTCCCACCGTACAGGTTTTTATTTCTAAATCCTTTGCTGTCTCCACAATCAAAATATGGAACGAGCTTCCCCCTACATAAAGAAAGCGCCAAGTAAATTTTCTTTCAAACGTCAAGTTTGGGAATACTTTTTGAATTCGCTGGAATTCTAACTGAAAATTACGGGCATGTTTAAAATGATAAATAGCACGTATTATATGTAGTATATTATGTATTTGACCGTATCTATAGTATGTAGATTTTTATGTATGTATATCTTATTATATATTTTTGTAATATATCTTTTTTTGTACCTCTTTTCGATGCATTTCTTTTTAACCCTAAGGTTGACTGGTTGAGAATGCCATATGGCGTTAAGTCCGCCTTGTGTACCATCATTGTACTTAAAAGTATAAATAAATAAATCCTGGAAAGTGGTCGAAACGTCAGGAAAAATAAAATCCATAATATACGCGATGTAATCAGTTTAAAAAGTGTAATACTCGTAACGTGTAATAATCGCGTAAACCTAAGATATTACTATACTGTTTGTAATTCTGTTAATTTTATCTCATTATAATGTTACCCACTATCCATTAAATCTATCCAATAGATCGACCGAAGCAAATAAAGAAATCTATGGAGTCTATACATGGTGGGCAAAACAAGCATGGGGCCATTGAGCACGCGCTATAACGATCTATAAATTGCGTACAGCAGTTGCGAATACGAATGGGACCACCCGCACTTGCTTGTTAATTACAACTTATAGTTCAGCGTAACTATTAAAAGAAATTACGCTCTGGGAAATACGCGTTTTATCCTCATCTCTAGAACGCTATGTGCTACTAGAATTTAATGTTTATGAAACATTGTAGGTACGCTTATATATAGCAATTTTGACGTTATCGCTATCGATTTCTTATGTCGACGATACAACTTCCGAAATGTTGCCAACCAAAAACCAACCGGTTAAATGCCGCTCGCATCCACTGAGTCCCAGCGACCTTCACCAGGTCATCTCGTTGGAAGCCGTCCCACCCCCCCGCTGCGTTTTCCGGTGCGCGGTCTTAAAGACTTATGTCTTGAGGTACTGCGGTATTGTTGGCGAAAAGATGGTGCGAGATTCCCGAACGCTGCCCAGTCTAGTTGGATACCCGACTGACCTCTTTCTCGAAGTTGGACCTATCTAACTTGATGGTTTGTCTCGAGAACTACCAACGGATATTAGGATGGGCATGACATGGGCGTTTTACATGACTTTCGTCTTACTCATGTTCATTTTAAGGCCCGTCTGTTGGGAAAGGCAGTGGACGGCTTTGAGTTGATATAATGACGAATATGATCTTTTTGTGAAAATACATTTTATTTAAGGTTTTTAATTTTAGTAAACACTTAGTTTTGCTACTCGAGCTGCGACTCGAGTATTCGACCTGTGCTTTAATAAATAAATCATGTTATACACAATAGACCGAAAGTAGATTGGCAAATATACCAACCAAATATGTGGTAACCTAAATCTTGCGTGTTAGTTAACAATAAAGATGGTATCTTTAGCTATAAATTATTCTATAGCTAAATTTTACCTTATTAATCTGAAATATAGCGCACTGTTACATCAAAAGACAACAAAAAAGATAGGAGTGATAGTCTGTCATTAATTTGAAGTCTCATCCAATTAATTCCCCCATTAAATAACTCCTAATGGACTTGTTCTATTTGCCCACCAGATCCGACTGTGTCACGAAAATAGAACATGGGTATTCGTAGTTTAAGTGGTATATTTATATGTCTTTCTTTGACATGTCGTGTTTAGTTTATTGGAGAAATGGACTTGGATATATTATACACTTAAAGTTACTCGCTGTGACCCTTACAATTTATGGATTTAATTTGAATGATATATATTATAGATATATGTATTTTCAGTTGGAACGCTTTACAGTCGAGTTTTGTAATATTATTGTTTGTTATATGAGCAACACAATAAATAATAGTAGGTTTTACGCGTTTAAAACATGTTACGGAGTAAGAAAGTATAGTTCATTAAAATTATGCCCTAATAGTAAAATGCGAGCAAGATATTGTACGCCTATATTTAAAGAATATCAGTTTACTTAGGATTCCTTAAATGTATTTAATTCGTAGACATCTAATTAAGATAACCCGCAAAATGCGTTTAAGGTGTTTCTTATTACTATTCACGTTTTGAAATACAATGGACGTCGTCCTAAGAATCGATATGTGGATACATTCGAGTCACGGGCGCAGTACATCAACACGCATGGCCTTGAATGCATAGCGTCGTGTGAGCCGCGCGGTACGAGTACGACCGCGTAGGGCTTATCATAGCGCGCGCTGGCGATACGCCTCACTTGATCTTTGATCGCCGCTGCCACCGCAGGCGCTGCCGGCTCTTCCTCTGATATCGACGCGCGTACTCGTGCACGGTGTTGTTTACATTCGTCCGAAATGCCGGCTCATTAAATAAACATTTTTTATTCAATACTAAGCAGTGCAGTGGACGATATTAACTGGTGTAAAAATGTGGCTCAGTGGTATTCTGTTGGTGATTTTACTATTGTTGACTCTTTTACTGGCTATTTTTCACTATTCATCTAATGGGAGAAAGTATTGGTTCTTTCGAAATGTGCCTTACAGGGAACCTTGTCCCATATTTGGAAATTTTGGGGCTACTTTTACCATGAGAAGAAGTTACACAACAATGCTTCAATTTTTTTATGACATTTATAGAGACCAAAAGTATGTTGGACTTTTTCAAGCTCGTAGACCTACATTGATGGTAATGGATTTGGACATGGCAAAAACAATATTTTCGAAGGAGTTCCAGTGCTTCAGTGATCGCGTGTCTGTTTCTACAGATACCCAGCGCGAGCCCCTTCTACGTAACTTGGCGAATATGAGTGGTGCTGAATGGAAGGCGATGCGGCATATAGTTACTCCGACGTTTTCTTCAGCTAAAATGAAGGCGATGTTTCCATTGATAGCAGAGTGTGCACAAACCTTAAAGAGTATACTGTTGAAAGAATCGGTAGATGCGATCAATGTCCCCAGTGTTATGACGCGATTTACAACCGATGTTATTGGTAGCTGCGCTTTCGGCGTAGACCCAGGATCGCTTAAAAATCCGGAATCCCCATTTTTGAAGATGTCACAAAAAATGTTTAAGATAGATCGCAGTACAGTGCTGAAACGTTACTGCCGCACGTTTTTCCCACGGTTGTTTAAATTTTTGAACCTTAGATCTTATTCCGCAGATGTAGAGACATTCTTTACTTCTATTATCAACCAAGTTTTGTCAGAGAGAAGATCTGGAGTCCAAAGGCATGATTTCCTCCAATTGATGTTAAATGAGCAGCATACAGATTCAGGTTTCTCTATGACGGACGCATTAATAACGTCTAACTCATTTATATTTATGTTGGCGGGACTAGAGACGTCGGCAACTACTTTATCTTTCTGCCTGTACGAGTTAGCAAAAGACAAAGAAATGCAAGACAATGTAAGAAAAGAGATAACAGAATGTCTAGAACGTCACAACGGACTGAATTATGATGCGGTAATCGCGATGCGTTTGGTGAATCAAGTGGTGGCAGAGACGTTGCGGATGCACCCCCCCACCCCGTTGACGACGAGGCTCTGCACAGCTCCATGTACTCTGGTCGAAGACTTAAGTCTCAAAGCTAGGGATCCCGTACTAATACCTATTTATTGCATTCAACGAGATGCTCGATATTTTCCAAATCCGGACAAATTTGATCCAGATCGATTTAAAGATGATTTAAATCCTCCAGGATTTATGGCTTATGGCGAAGGACCACGAAGTTGTCCCGGTGAGTAAACTTCAGTAACATTAACTGCTTAAATGCACAGTTGTTCATATTCTCCATCATTATTTTTAGAATATTTTAATAATATAGCTATTACGGTGTTGCTGCCCGCGAGTAATCAAAGCATACCCAATTTTTTACCAGTTCGTAAGTTTATTTTTATAGTCCTTAAAGAACTTATTGCCATTGATGAAATCTGCTTAGTTACCATTTACTACAATAGTCCACAGAGAACAGTCTGCTTTTCTATATTGGAGCTATAGAGTCGAGATATCCTAGATTAATAATATAAAAAATATAACCGACTTTAAAATAAAGACAATGATTACATCTGTAAGTATGTACATAAGAATGGTACCTTAATATTATATATACTTACTAGAACCTTCCCATAGGTATAGAGATTTCCTCAGTGAAAGAATCATAAAAACAGGCTGTTTAGTTTATGAAATACCGCACTCGTACCAACATACGAGGAAACACAGAACATTCCTTTTTTGAAGTCAGTTGAAAAAGGGCCATTGCGTGACGGAGCCCAGCTTATTCATGTATATCAAAAGACTGGTTTCCTCCCATTCACACCCATTAAGAGAGACATGTGGTGTCCGGATTAAGAGTCCGTGTGGTCCGGATTAAGAATATAGCACCACTCCATCTCCTCCCGTAGATGTCGTAAAAGGCGACTAAGGGAATCTAAACCAGAGGGACGGGCAGCAGCGTTCCTCCTGTGAACCGGTAGCCATACTGCGCTCACCAACCCGCCTGCCAAGCGTGGTGAGTATTGGCAAATACCCCCCAAAATGATGACACAGTTGTGGAATCTATGGGGAGGCCTTTGTTCAGCAGTGGACGTATAAATGGCCGATATGATGATGATGATGAAGAGAGACATAGCTATTATGTTATTATGGCATACCTAGTCGCGGGAAAATTACTATTTGCCCAAACAATCTTTTGTTCCCATTGTATAGGTCCGAACACTAATATTTAAAAATCTTTTCATTGTTTCGTTAGTATATTTAAGTGTTTACAAAACTTGGGCTTGAGTCCACAAAGACAGTGTGAAAAAATTCGCTGTTATTAAACAAGTCTTACAGGGATAATAAAAGTTAGTTTACATTAGCATTCGTTCTATATACTTTGTCCATTTTTTTAAAGTCATTGTAGTTACGAGTACGTAGCAACTAAAGTTTTAGATAGTTACAATTTTTTATCATATGACACAACGTAAACTTCATCTACTGAACATGGGCCTTCCAAAGTTGACTACAATGAGTGGTCATAGAGGACACCGCCATAATGAGCACACTTGATAGCGGTTTGGTGATTGCAGTATACTGTTATTTGCACACGGGAGGATACTGCTGCCTATCCTCTTGATATCAACACGTCGTCTTTTACGACATCCATAGGTGGAGAGAGACCACCCGTCTCTCTGTCGGGAACCACACGGAAGCACATGTTCTAATATTAATTAACCAAAACTAATATTTGTGTGACGCTTCTATAATGATTACTTAATTTATATGTGACGATAAGTAATTTGGTACAAGAATGCGTATGATAAAATTGATAAATATTTATTATGCAGGTGCACGGTTCGCCCAGCTGACTGTGGCTGCCGGGCTAGCTGCAGTCTTAACTACTTTCGCGGTAGAACCCTGCGAACGTACCACTCCTCGTATCCAGTACGACCCAAGAAGCGTAATGCTGAAGAATAAAGGAGGCATATGGCTGCAATTTGTAGCCATGTGACGCAGATTTATATGTATCCCCTTTAGTGTTACGTAGCGAGAAGTGCTGGCGGAACACAACCCGATTAAAAAAGGTCATATTTAGAGGTCTGTTCTTAGGCTCGGAGAGTAAGAAGGTACATTATGTACGATTCACAAATGACGCGAAGATTGGCTCACACTGGAAGCTTATTCACACTGTGAAGCAGTTTAAGACTTCATAATTAATACTAAAATTAATTTAATAGTCTTTAATTCCCTATATGTATTCATCATTTTTCACTCATTAACAACCCATAGCAGTCCACTGCTGGACATAGGCCTCTCCGAAGTCACGCGACTGAGTACGATCCTCAGCTTGTCTCATCCTGATTATACTAGCCACCCTGCGAAGATCGTCACTCCACCGAGCCTGTCTTACACTACGTTTGCCAAACCGCGATCTTCTCAAGGACATGTTTGCCCCAACGGCCATCTGTTCTACAGCTTATATGGCCAGTCCACTGCCACTTCAGCTTGCTAATCCCATATCCTGCTATGTCGGTGACTTAGGTTCTCTGTCAGATCTGCTCGTTTCCGATTCGATTCTTCAGAGAAACGCCAAGCATAGCCCTCTCCACAGCTCACTGAGCAACTTTAAGTTTGTGGACTACCCGAACTGTTAGTGTCCACCTTTTGGCACCGTATGTTATAACAGTAAGCATTTGTGGACTATGAGAAGGCCTTTGACTCTATCGAGACGTGGTCAGTTCTAGAATCCTTGCAGCCATGCCAAGTCGACTGGCGATGTATCTGAGTTTTGGGATCTATCTATGTTACCGCGACAATGACCGTCCAAGTACAGAACGACCAATCTGTGCCTATTCCCCTGCATCGAGGTATGTGACAAGGGGACCTTATCTCCCCAAATTGTTCACAAATGCGATAGAGGATGTGTTCAAGACGTTGGTCTGAAAAAGGCGTGGTATAAATATAAACGTCGAGCACATCTCACACTTGAGATTTGCAGATGACATCGTTATCATGGCCGAAACGCTACAGGATATACAACAGCGGATGCTGAACGGTCTAGCAATCTTTTCCCAGCGCGTCGGTCTCCGGATGAACTTGGATAAAACCAAGATCATGTTTGACAAACATGTCATATTGGAACCGGTTGCAGTACAGGGCGGGGCTCTCGAAATTGTTCAAGAATACGTGGAGGAATACAAACTCTGCAGTTGGGTAAGAACAATTTCGATAAAGACTGACTGTGTGGCATTTGGGAAATTGGGTAGAGTGTTTTCTTCCTCAATACCACAGAACCTCAAGACATATTATGTATTAATGTAAATTAATTAATTTATGTTTCCCACTTACACTTGTTTAAGGGGTCTTCTATTTCTAGATGAATGTATATGTTGCCATCTTTCCCTATCTTGGCTATCTGGGTCTATAATTTTCTCGTCACTGTGATAATTCAGCCTGTCATCTTTGGGTAGGCCACGCCTCGTCCTATCTCATGGTTACCAGTGCAGGATGCGTTCATTCCACTGGTTGTCTGTAGCTCGCTGTGTGGCTTGCTCATTTCGATTTAAGTTTAGCGGGCATGCATTGTGGATCTGTCATTTAGCTCACAGTTCTTATGTCTCAGCTTCTGACACGATCGCAAAGTTTTAGACGAGGCATGCTTCTTTCTACGGCTCTTTGAAAGGATCTTCATTTCATTTTTGTAACAATTGTTGTAGCTCGTCTAACATCCGTATATATGAAAGGGTTGATAGTATATTGGTGTCGATTAGTTTCGTTTGATTGAGAAGTTGCTTTTATAGATTTCCTTTTTTGACCAATATGTCTTCTAGGCAAGAGCTATTCTACGATCGATTTCTTTTCCTATTTCGTAAATAGATATTTCGGCCCTGTTAAATATAGTTATTTATATATTCGATGTTTTGGTTTCCAACAACGATTGGTATTAGTTTTCAACTTATCACTGTTCTCAGAGTTCATTTTAGATCTGCATTTTAAACTTTTTCTGAGGTCTATAATCATTTCTCGTAGATCGAAGTAGTTTTCGGACCAAATGACAATGTGTTCTCCGAAATGTAAGTGTAACACTACTTATATTTAAATAATCACTTCTTTATTTTGTCATGAAGTGGTTGTATATGATGTACAGACAGGATTATAATTGTTTTGTTTAACGGCCGAAATTAATAATTTATATCTAATCCAAAATTTTCAGATTTAGGATTTTGAAATTTATCCGTTGTTGTGTTACGATCACATTTAACACAAAAAACAGACATCCGTAATCGTAAAATAAATTTTATCGATTATTAATTTCGGCCGTAAGTTGTTAGTGCTAAAATAGTTAAGAAAACACGTGTTGATAAATAATAACACACATATTCATAATGTCATTGTCTTTTCTCTGTGACAGCGTGAATCATGCCGATGCAGTTATCAATGTTTTTTGTTATATTTCTATTGTTTTTAGATCACAAATGAATCACTGTGAAACAGGACTGATATCGCTTTTAATTGAGAATCTTAGGTAGGTACTAAATTTTTGTATGGAATTGTATATTGTCCTTATTTATCATTGAACTCATATAGGTTTAATAACTGATATTTATATAAGCCGTTTATATTATGAATACTGGCTGTATGTTTGAATGCCATGATTGTTTGAAAACAAAAAGATTAAAGCTTTTTGTGACTTTCTAACTGCAGGTACTTAGTTTGATTACCTTTTAAATATGATGATAATAATTGTTTCTCAGCGGAAATAGCATAGCAGTTTAGTCATTAACGGAAACTGTAACACAGTTATGGCTGAAATTCAGTTCCGTTTAAGTGTATTTGGTGCAGGTCATTGTATTGCGTTTATAAATTATCGCTTATTTATATTTGCTAATAACTTTTTAAGATGTTCAGTCAAGCATATGATTTATGTCATGCAGAAATATCCCGTGAATCGATTTCCTTTTAACGATGTGTGTACCGAACAAATTCGACGTCGATGTTGTCAATCTGCTGCATCAGTAAACAATCACTGGCCATGGGAGCTCCAGTTAATTGGTCATTTAATTGCACTAAACTTCGACGACCGTAAAGGGTCTCGATTGGTCTTTCGCCTCTAATATGTAACTCGAATACGAGTACGCTCCGTGTCTATTTTTAAATTATTCTGTTTTTACATTCACTGTTATGTACCGTATCCAATCTCTTAACCCATCGCTTTTTGGCTTATCCGATACAGAAAACAGGTTTAGGATGTTAAAAATAAATTTGATGTAGTATGTAGGATATTTAAAGTATAATTATTTTATTTTATTCATATATTAATTCGGATATTCACAGTTTTATTAACGAGTTGTCAGAAGGTACAAATATCTACTTTATCGGTCGTAGAAGCAAATATTTGGCACTCTCATTACATAGTATGTTGTTTGTATAATCCGATAACACGGAACAGCCATGCTACCGGCTATCTGGATGAGTTAGCTAATCTTACGTTTGCCAATGTTTTGTATAGATAAGTAGGCCGCCAAATACAAGCCTGCAGGAGATGAACTTGCCGTCGCCCGAACAGAATCAGGCCCAAGACGGCGGTGTGTGTGTCAGGTTGCACAGAGACGGGGCCTGTCAGACCAAGTGACGGGCCGATACCTGCCGGGGGCGCGGCCTAATGTCTAACGGACAGACACCGCACCCTCAGTCATAGGTATATAGAAGGAATACCGCGGGGTTTAGCCGGTAAGTGTACCGCCTGCCCTTCCTAGGTAGGGCGCAAGAAGTCCATAAGGATGTCCCCTTGACAAAAAAAGGGCCCCCTATACAAAATTTAGCATTTATTTTGCCTCGTGCGGAGTACGCTGTTAGCCGATTGTTTTTTTTAATTCAATCAACAACTAGGTTGAGAGTATGAGGTATTTCCACCGGATCAATAAAAAAAAAGGTTCTAATTTGTGTTTCATTAAATAAAACCAGTTTAGTTTTAAAATTAGTATATATTTAATTGGAATGTGATTTAAGGTTTTTTAATTCATGCAACGTAATAATCATTATGTATTTATATAGCGTTATTCGGGAATGTATTAGAAATGTTTGCTGCGATTTCATTCGTGTTTTTTCGTTTCATGCAAAATAATATTGTTGGAGTATGGAGACAAACTGTTAAAAAAGTAATTTATTTGATATTAACGAAATAAATATTTATTATATGGTAATTGATAAAAACGAGAATTTGGTCAATATTTGATTAGTTTCGGTACTTTTTCGTTTTTAAGGTTCCGAACGTCCGAAGGAAAAACGGCGGTACCCTTATAGGTTCACTCGTGTGTCTTTCTGTCTGTCAACCAATTTGCTCTTTGCTCTACTGGCCCGATTAAGTTGAAATTTGGTACACATATGGATTTCTGCGAACCAAACGCACCTGTAATGTAAATAGATGAACTTTGAATAACTTTTGGTGGCAATATAGAAAATTAAAGAATAAAGTTTTGATAACTCGGGTAGAGTTATCAAAACTTTATTCTAACAATGTAATGTAACATATGAAAAGGAAGGGCTTGTTGTGAGGGTCTCAAATGTATTTATTTTATAATAAAAAGTTTAAAAGGTATTTAAGAAAATATACGATAATTGACAATTCCCCCCATATCTCCGACCCGAAACTACTGACTCTAGATTTTGAAAAAAATATAGATAAATAGCTTTTTACCGATTACAGGAAGACCTATAAGAAGTCTATGGTCTTAAAATGACACGTTTGAGGTTGTATGGGAAAACATGTTATCTACTAAGATGTTAAGTTTGTTCTTGGGATAAGTATTTGCTACAAGACCGAACTCAACAATAGACAATATATTCAGCAATTTCGGAACCCTCTCCACGCGAGTTTAACTCGTTTTTTTTTACCTGTATTAGCACTATGTGAGAACGATAGCTGGTACGTCTTAGAGAATTTAATGTATACATTAAAAAATATATGTATAAGCTAATTTGAGTTAAGATTTCAGCTGAATCATAAAATTTCGCTACGTGTTCACATCATCTTTTTGCTCATAATTGTACTTTAATTTATTTTATGTTTAGATTTAATAATTTAGTGTTCTAATTGTTATTTTGATAAAGTATATTTAATTTTGTACCTTCTATCTGAACGGTGTATTTACAGTATTGTGTTTTACTTTAACAATATATGAAAGAAAACCGCAAACACATTATATTTTTAATTTTCCTTCTCGGCATTCCTTCGGCTAATGAGTTCGTAGCAAAATAACAATACAGTTTACCTATTTCGTTAGTTATTCACTTTACTATTTGCTATTAAATTACGCTCTAGTTCATTGTGCTATGTTATACCTAAACACGCAGAAGAATAATGCTTATGCATACAATAAAAACTCTCATGCACGTTCAATGAATATTTAACTATGTGTGAACCTTTTAATACATTTGAAAAACTTGACTTTCCTGCATAAAGTCGTATTCACATGTGATAATTAGTTTGCGTTAGTGTATAATATTTGCTACACCTATATAAACCCCCGTTGTTTCTGGTAGGGTAGGACTTAAGATTAGGTATTTTTTACTTTAACAATGTGTACTTTTTCAGTGATTGCTGCTGTGTAGTAATACTACTGTAATAATAATGTCGAAACAGCCCAACTGTTCGGGTCGTTTTTGATAACCTAGTTGTATAAAACCAAAACATGTACCTACTCTTGCTTTGCAATTATCTGTATGTGTTATGAAATATTATTTTATACATTTTTCGTGTGGTGTTCGGATTTAGAATACAGAACCATTCACTCCTCCCGTGGCTGTCGTAAAAGGCGACTAAGGGGCTCTAATCAGAGGTATTGGCAGCAGCGTCCCTTCTGTGGAACAGTAACCATATGAGCTCACCAACCCGTCAAGCCAAGCCAAGCGTGGAGTATTGGCTATTTCGCCCCAAACTGACGACACAATTGTGGAAATCTATGGGGGCTCCCCATAGATTTCTCTGTTCAGGAGTGATCGTCCGTTGGTTGATATGATGATTTTCAGTTGTTTATTTATCATTTTTGGGTTTATCTTAATACAGTAAGTATTTAAGTTTGGTTTTCATATAAATGCCGTTATTTGGACAATATTGTCGAAATACACATCAGGGTACCTTTCTAAGACTAAAATATAGTACTTAACCCTATTTATCAGGTCCGCAGGTACGCTCTCAGGTCCAAGTGATCGCTAAACGTATATTCTTCGTGAAACTGGATGGAAGCCGAATCGGGATTAATCACAGAAGTAACACTATAGACCATAGGTCTCGGTAGAAATCGATCTCGTCTTGCAGTTGTAATTCCACAGTTCCCAGTGTTTCGCTCAGCCTCCTCGCCAGTGTCCCAATATCAGAACCAACCATAACCTTGAAATGACGCTTTTATTGATGCCAATGGCATCAAAATATTGCACTGGATTACGCCCGCTTCTAGTATGCCTATTGCTCTCAACATGTCTTATCTAGTTAAATGTTGGTGTTGCATGTTGTAGGAAAAAGGACGCAGCCTTTAATTGTTTTAAATCGTTTTATTTTGTAACAACTTTGTTCATAAGTTGTTACAAAATAAAACGATTTAAAACAATTAAAGGCTTGAAGATACAAATAATAAAGTTTATGGTACCTAATAAAGTACATGCAATCTTTCGCCTCGTCAATCTTTTGTTTTTATTTTGAATTTAGAATACATAAAAAAATGTGCCAGGAATAATTTGACGTTAAATATGGCCAGTATTAGTTATGCTAATAAACGTAAAATATCCCATCGCAGTGTTGAGGGGTGTATTTACTACCCATGGAGGACGGAGGTCGGTGAGCCTCCAACGCCCGGTACATTTTTACGGAGAGGAAAAAATGATAGTATCTTCCCACCCCCAAACCGCGGCCTCCTTTGCATGCATCACATCCTCGCAAAAGGAGGCGATGGCATCCCACACGTCCTCGCTCCGGAAGTTAGAGGTCACCATCATCGACTACCGTGATTATGTCAAACCTTAACAAACACCCATGTCTCGAGAGTATTTGCGACAGCCAAAAGGCGGGGACGCCATGCCGCCGCTGCTCCAGCCACTCCATGACGGGTCTTAACGCTACTATCGCGGGGTATGTAGGCAAGGTAGCGCTGAAAATTTCCGCCGTATTGTTTAGAAATATTACCGATAAGTAATAAGTTGTATAATTGGTAACGATTTTATAAGAAAACGATTTTGGAAATCGAAATTTTTACTTTTACTCATGAAGGGTCTGCTCGTTGACCTCGACTTCGCCTGATGGAAAGCGATGGATGAGGTTAACGGTGGAATTAGCGCAGCCAGAAGATGCCTATTCATTCTTACTTTAAAGCTTAACGGGGCCTACCTATATATAGTAGGGAGAACAGACAAGTTTTTGTTAGGAAATATTACAGCTAAACAATAAATTGGATGCTTATTCATTCATTTTGAACATTTCCAGGTCTTGCAGTGCGATGTGCTGGAGCAACTAAATGAAAATAACTTCTTGGGAAATTGTTTAGAAATTCTTGTTGACTTCTGCAATGCCAAAGAATATAAACAATCGTTCGGTAAGTGATTATATTCTATAGAGACTTCAGTTTGAAAGCCTATCATTTGTAAGGCGTTTTGGAGTGATTTGCTATTCACTTATCATATATACCTACATCAGATAGCAAATATGTAGTAACATCTTTAAGATTAGATTGATATTTATGGATTTGAAGTTACGTGAGTTATAAAAGGTTCCGATATTTAAGATAGAGGCTTTGTCTACGGAGTTTATCAATAATTATGTATATACGAGGAGGGATCAAAAAGTAGTGAGAATGAGATAGAATATAATGACTATTGATAACTTAATAATTTATTTTTCTACATAGTTTCCGAGTCTCTCTACACACCGAGTCCAGCGCTTTTCCAAGGCTTCAATCCCTGTCACACAAAAAGTTTTGTCTTGGTCCTGCAAAAAGCTCTCCACGGCATCCATCACCTCGTTATCGTCTTCGTACCTGTTTCCCCTGAAGTATTTTTTCAATTTGGGGTACAGATAAAATCGCTTGCCGCCAGATCTGGTGAATAAGCGGGGGTGGTCAACCAATTCGAAGCTAGCTTGCAGTTGGCTTGGCAGTCATCGCACCTGTGCGCGGGTGCGTTGTCGTGATGAAAGAGCACGCCCCTTCGAAGTTTCCCTCTCCTTTTTCTCTTTGATGGCATTCCTCAACTTGGGAATTAAAGCTGCATAATATTGGCCTGTAATAGTGGATCCACGCTCCTGGTAATCAATCAACAATATCCCTTCTGAGTCCCAGAATATATAGGCCATAACATTGCCAGCCGATGCCACGACACGAAACTTCTTCGGGGTCGGTGATGATGGCCGTTTCCATTGCGAAGATTGCTGTTTTGTCTCGGGATCAAAATGATGGACCCATGTTTCGTCCATTGTTACGAAACGAGATAAAAAGTTTTCAGAATCTTCTTGAAACTTGTCCAACAATATCTTCAAATTTCAAGTCGATTTTGTTTCTGACTGTCCGTTAACATTCTCGGCACCTATCTTGCGGAGACTTTTCTCATATTCAAAGATTGTTTCAATATGGATTGAATACTTCCATATGAAATGCCCGTTTCTTGAATTAAGTATCCGATGGTAACTCTTCGATCGCTCAAATCAATTTTCTCGACTCTCGCATCATTTTCTTGGGTGACTGACGTCGATAGACGGCCGCAACGATATTCGTCTTCCGTGCTCGTTCTCCCTACTCGAAATTGAGAAGCCCACCTTGCGACAGTGGAATACGGCGGAGCAGACTCTCCTAATGTTGCCTCCAAATCGCAATGAATCTCTTGTGTCGTTAACTTTTTTAAACAGATGTATTTAATAACGGCTCGCACTTCGTTTTTCTCCAATTTCGAGAACACGTTCCGACACGAAGCAAACAAATGACTACATTCAGAAAAAATCAAAAGAGAATCGCAGATTTTTTTCTTTATTGATATTACAAATATGTATCTGAGCTATGCCTGCCAGTATTTTTTTATTTTTCTTACCAAGGAGTATGTCGTTCTGACTACTTTTTGATCCCTCCTAGTATAACTCAGAGTACGGTAGGATACTAAGTTTCGTGGAGGTACAAATTATTATATTTTATATAATAATAGTTATATAGGAAGGCTTATAAATAAGCTTAGTCATGTCGCCATAGCGATCTCTCGCAATATCAATGTTGTTTTACGGCAACTATTTATTTACGTAAGTAAATAAATACATAAATGCATGTTTATGTAAATATCGTATATGAGTCTAAACTCATAAACACTCAAATAATTGTAGTGTCAACTGTTATCAGAAAGGCGACAATAAATCTAGAGCACAATCATTTGATATTAATGCAATAGGAATTTTAATCTTAGTATTTAATCATTATTAAACGATATCCTTTTAGCCACTGATGTTTAAGATAAGTGAAGTATTTAGATAAAAAATAATTAAGCAGTAATGATTAGTTTGTTTATTTTTTTAGAAGCGAACGTGCCGTTATGTTTGTTGGAGCGTCGAGCGGAATTAGAGGTGCGTGCGCAGAAGTGTGGGGACGAGTATGTGTCGGCATCGCGCGACATGCACAAGCCGCGCCCGCCGGCCACCGCGGCGTTAGTGACGTCCCTAGCTGACGCATTACACAATATAAGCGCTTTCACACACTGTCCCGTTCAGAAGTGGAATGAACAGGGGTTGTACCGGCTCTTGTTCAGGTACATAAAACCACAATTCTTAGAATATCTATGAATAATAGCTTTCAAGGAGTTTGTACTTCAGATAAGAGTAGTTACAAAAAACCCATGTGATTCTCTAGAAATGGTATTTTACAAAATACATAAGTATTTGTTTCATTTGTTATCTGATTTATAAATTTGTCACAAGAACTGGGAATAACAATACATGTAACAACAGGAAGGGGGCTCCAGGTCCTCGTAAGAACAAACTAGTGTCGCCCATGATGCCACGCATTTTGGCACATCTCGAAGAGGATGACTGAAAAGCTGTCATGAGAGGGGTCTAGCATACGGAAGGCGACTGTAAAAAGGTCCCCCCCACCCAGGCACTTCTCGGGGAGGATTGCAAAGGATACCCCAAGCTTCGCTGTGCGTTGTGCTGTGCAAACGGCGGCACGTGACTACGTACGCGCCACCATCTTCCCGGGGGTCGCTTGGTATGAGCACGCAGACTTCCCATTGAACAAATACCTATGTTTGATTTACTGTTTATTAGTCAATATAAATGGGAAAGAACCTTTGTCTTTGTTGTACTGTATATTTGCGCACTAGCGCACACATTCAAGCCGGGTTCTGTACTTTTCAAAGAAGATTTATTTATATTTATTGACAGAAAAATAAACAGCACAGTTGATTTAAGTAGATTTACATAATTTTAGGTCAAATATTATATGTCTGTACTTATATAAAGTAGATGGTTTAGCTGTATAATTCTTCTATGCTATACGAGTACTACGTTATTTGTAGGTTACTTACATTACCTCACCTTTCGTAAGTTCTTAGACACATGACCATCAAATAAAGGTCTATTAAAGACCACTTTTGTCATACTGGCTTTAGATATCACATGTGGACAAAATGCTCAAATCACGCCCCAAAACCTGGCGGATGGACTTACTAAATTGTCTTAAAAAAACCTAAAAAACAATGGCAATGATCATAGAATATTGTATTTTTGACATTTTGTATTGACAGATGTGCTTCATGGTCATGCGAGCAGGCGGACGACACATACGGAATCCGCAACGCTGCTTGCCGTGCACTTCTGGCCGTAACGACGCACAAATGCGTTCGGGCGTCTCTTGCTGTTACTAAAGACTGTCTTCACGACTTGTTGACGACTTTGACGCCTTTTGGAGAAGGTATGTTACTTTTATTTTAGCTACATTGTGTTGGAGGATAGATGGATTCGTAACAATAAGAGCAGTTTCTTTTAACTTTGCTCACACTATGATTTCTCGTGTCGTGGGTACGTTTACAGAAACAAATTCCACACACAATACACCCAGATCCGGAACAATTACCCGCAGATCATACAAATATTTGTTCCGTGCGGGATCGAACCCGCGACCCGGAGCGCAGCAGCCGACTGTATCAGCCACTGCTCCAACCGTGCCCTCAATATTTTGCAAAGTATGGTCAAATTTGTGGGTCACAACCTTTATATTTGGGTCTTCAGACATACAAGCCTTTTGTACTTCTCCAAGAGCCAAGCCAAAACCATAGAAGTAAATAAAAAATACAAAAAAAATAATATAAATAATACTGTAAATACTGTAATACTGTAGAAGTTTACTATGTCTCGCATGTATCTAATTTATCTTTCTCTGTAACCCGTGCAAATAATACTAAATATTATCAGTACCTTCTTGTTTTTCTATACAACCTAGTGACGAGACGAGCAAGTAATTTGCGAGGTAGCGTCACGCCTTCCCGTTACCACTCTAATGCTACCCAGGATTAGTCTTACGTGGCCCCACACAGCGCCTATCACCTCGAGACATTACTTATTTAGTCTCATATGCCCAGTAATTTCACTAACTACAGCGCCCTTCAAACCGAAACACAGTATTCAAGGAAAATATACAAATCTAAAGTGCAATTGAATGGAGTCGTAGTCCACAAGGCTGCCAGTGTGTACTTTCAAAACATAGAAGCCTATTGACGTAGGTTATATACATTAACTAAGGCATAAAACTGGTACAATATAGTTAAGTATTTAATAAATAATAATAATTTATATGCTTCTGATAAGTCACCAACTAATGTGGAACACAGTTGATACAAGCAAGCATTGAATTTGTTTATTTATGAGCTATAACTTATTAGATAGACGATTCTCACTTATACTATCGCCACAAGAGCCTGTCCTTTCTCGCTACCTTCACCGGGTCGTTAGTCCATCTGTGGAGGGTCCACCCACGCAGTATGTTCCGGAATGAGTTCGCCATTCGATAACTTTTTGGTCCCATTGGCCATCCGTTCTATGGGGTCCAGGTCCTTTATACAATCACACTGGAGCCGCCCATTGGTGCTATGCATTTGAGCACATTTCAGAGGGGATGACAGTAAAGTGGTCACCACCTGTAGTGGTGGAGAGATGACTGTAAAAAGGACGCCCCCACTTGAGGGGAGTATTGTAAAGGATCCCCCCGAAGCTTCGTGTGTGCTGTATTGCGCACACAGCAGCACGGGACCATTTGCGCACTAATTCTTCCCGGGGGTCACGGGAGCGATATGAATAAACTCCGAGGCCCTCCGTCATAGAACTGAGACAGGGGGCTCAGGCGTGTTGGATATGGGTGCCGGGCGGTCGTTACCCTGGCGTCGTGTCCTCCTTCTCCGAGCGGGATCGGCCTTCTCCCTATCCCGCTCTGCGGTCTCCTTCTGGAGCCTGGTTTACTGCCGGAATGTTTTCGGTATAGTGTCGGGTCAGTCGCTCGGGTCGTTCGCCAGATTTATAACGGCTTCTGCGTTGACTTGTATATCAGTCCGTGAGTCCGTAATACCTCTATACCTCTCCGAAAAACAACTGTCATCTTCTGTCTTCAGTTTCACCAGCTGGCTTTGCACGATAGATATATCTCTTGCGAATACTTTAGAGCCTTTATTTAGTTCTGCCACCTCTTTAATATTATAGGTATTAAATCAGCGTAAGGACTTTGAGATCTGCCTATTCCGCTGCCGGTTAATAGAGGCATCATCTGATGACTGCAGATTCATTGCACGTCTTTCCGCCTAGTAACTCCATTGGCAGAAAAATTAAATTAAATATGAATTCGCAGGTATAAATGAGGGGAAAGTTTTTCCAATAAACAAGAAAAAATATCCATTCCTATATTTATAGATTGGTATGGTACCCGATATCGATTGTCTAATGAATAAACTCTTAATATTTTTTTCTTATATTGGTACCGGTTGATTTTGTTTCATAGAATCAAATCGGTCATATTACATAAAGAAAACATTAAATTAAGAGTTGGTTAAGTGGTAAGATGGCAACCGTTTGCTACATCAATTACGGCTCAATTATTTAGCAAATGCGTTCAAAAGCAAGCTATAGACATGTAACTGGTCGTTGTAGAAATCTATGGGGGAGATCTTTGTTTAGCAGTAGACGGATGATATGACGATGATGAATCAAAAACAAGGTTTTCGTTATAATAGAGTGAAAAAAGTTATATATCAGTTAGGCGCTAAAAGAAAATGAAACGCGGCGGACTATCGTCGCCAATAATCGACATCACACACACACCACACAATCGATAGTAACAACATATTTTCTATGTATACAAAAGCCGAGACATCTTAAAAATACTTTCATTAAAAGTGTCTGTGTAAAAAAGGCTCAAAGAAATATAATGCAAACTCACTAAGTTGTTATATTGCCCCATTGTCCGTATTAATGTGTCGAACTTGACTCATTTTTCTTATTATTGTATATAAACATGGTTTGACAATTATTGCTATCGATTCTATTACTGATTCCGAGAAAAATCTTTTCAGATTTAGTATATACAAAAAAAATGTTTTATACCCGGTTCTAAGTGTTCCGGTGTGTATTCTGCTTTTAACTTTAACGGCCATAGTAGGCTGTTGAGTGAGTTTACGTTTTATTATAAACGAATGTTCATAATTTACAGATGACGCAGGGGAGAAATGTTTTGAAGCGCGTGCGCAAGCTATATACCTTCTCGGGTCATTATTAGCAGAGAAGGCGGCTGCTGACAGCGTATGGCGACAGCTCAAAGACATGCCTGCTACGCAATTCTTTCATTTACTCCTGCAGTCTTTGGAGAGTGATGAAATTGGTAATATGGTTTTTGAGAAACAACTATTGAATGAAACTTTATACAATTTTTAGATTGTGATATATAATACCGTGTGGTGCCAGCTAAGAATAGCTCCACCCTATCTTATCCCGAGGGTGTCTTAAAAGGTGACTTAGGGATATGACGGAGGATAGGCGGCAGCGCTATCGCTCTTCGAGTATATTTAAAACTCAACGGCGATCTCATCCCAAACCCGCGATTTTTTCTATAGAATCATAATAATGTCCTCCTACTCGTTTTCGACGGTGGCGTTTCCTGACGTACTTCTGTCTGCACGTTATTTAAAAAATAAGAATGCAGGTCGAACCGTAAAGTTGACCGGTAATGTTGTATGTATACTTTAGTCGAGTCTTTCGTATTTGACACTTCTCATCAAGGGATGTGAGCTTAACGAGCTTCTTTGAATGCTTCGACGGTCTTATGAATAATGGAACGCCATTCAAGTCTTTGAATAGCGAGCTTTTGACAACTGTTATGTTCTCTACCATAAGTGGTTAGGTAACGCTAAGGATATTATTAAAGAGTAGGTGCTGTTCTCCAGGTTTTCGCATGCCATCTTACAGCTCTGAGTAGCAGACTGCCTTCGGTAGCCTGTCGTCGCTAATGTCATGAATATAATATAATAAAGTGATAGAATCCCTAGGTTAATTTTAGATTTTAACATATGATCGATAATCGATAAATAATAATGAAATAATAATAATATAGGGTCTTATTTTAATAATAGAAAATATTTTAGGAGGTAAAGCTATAGATCACACTGAGGCGTTTTAACAAAAAAAAAACCTACCGGCTAAATCCACTGGAGCGGTCATCTTCGGCACCGGAAGAGGGCCCCAGGTCTTTGTAAGATCACACTAGACCCGCACATGATGCCACGCCTTTACGTATTCTCGGAAGGGATAACTAAAGCGGTCACCCCCTCTATCGGAGGGAAGGCGACTGTAAAAAAGTCGCCACCTGTAAAGGACCCCGCCAAGCCTCACTGTGCGCTGTCCTACGCACACGGTGGCACATGACCACGTGCGCGCCGCCGTCTTCCCGGAGGTCGCTCGGTATGAGCACGCAGACTCCCCAATCTGCGCGCCCGTGACTCCCACCATGTAGCGACGGCAAAGGGGGCTTAGGCGTGTTGGACCTGGGAGCCGGGGCGGTTGTTACCCCGGCGCCGTCTCGTCCTACTTCGTGCGGGATAGGCCCTCTCCCGATCCCGAGGTTTGTGCACCTGTAGTTAGGCATTTTAACTAGCGAGACCAGCGTTGCCAGATGATAGGTACTACGTCTATGGTACGTACAAGTCTCCGAAATAGTACACAAAACTATAGTATGGTAGGTACAAATAGGTCTTCAGAAAAGTGAGACGCAGAAAAGAAAACCACGACAAAAGTCAACAACAAAAGTACTTTTTCTCAAAAATAAGGATTTCGATTAGTGTTAGCAGTGTACCGGTATATATTGACACATACACACCGTTTTTACAGTCTATGTTGGCAGCGTTTAAATAACCAATAAAAAAATGAAATCTTGTAAAATTACTTTGACTACACAATGCCCAGAGTACGCAAGTACACATATGAGTGAAATAGTAAACAATTCGTACTATTCGTACCCTTCTGGCAACACAGCGAGACGTCAGGTGGCCGCCGCCGCGCCTCATCCGCATGTCCCGCGGCGCCCAAAGGGGCAAAGCTTGGCTAGGCACAGGCCTAGTGAAGTGCGATAACAGCGCGCTTGATTTTGCGGCTACGATCATAGGTAAATACGGTGCCGCCCTTGCAGGACCCGCGCCATGCCGCCTGTAGTAATGAACGCAATACTACTACTACCTACGTAGTAACCGGCATGGATGGATGGTGAAAATAATATAGAGTCAGTAAATCTTTCGCTATTCGATATTTGAAATGAATTCTATACCATTCATAGAGTCTAGCCTTAAAATATTTTCCATTATTAAAGTAAGACCCTATATATCTTCGTTTGGAATGCGATTATCATCATTTATAGTTATGTAAGCTTCATGCTATGGTTTGATTTTACAGAATTTTCAGGAAATAGATTAAGTATTTTCTGTATTGACCTAGACTGCACACGCTGATTAAACTTAAATTAGATGTACAAATACATTTAAACAATAACATTTTAGGTTTGTGTGCCAAAAATTTGGTGTCAAATGCATATATTCATTTCTTCGATTTTCTCAGAACTACAAGACGCAGCCTTATACTGTCTCACACAGTTAGCTCAATCCATGACACATAAGAAACACGTAGACAAGACGAAAGACGAAACTTGCTCAGAGTTATATGATAACTTGAAGTCTCCGTACTGGAATGGGGTGCAGAATGAAAATTGCGGTGGTGGTGACAGCGCTAGAAGTTATGATTGTCAACCGGAATATCTTGCCGAAGATCTTTGTAAAGCCATGATTAATCTCTATCAGAAACTGTCAATGGAGAACAAAAAATATGAACCTAGTCAAGGTATGTAATATGTTGGCTTAAGTGGATATACCTTTAGCTACGGTCTTCGAGGAGTGTAGACACTGTGGAGTTCTAGGATTCCGCACAGTTGTTTGGTCGCACGTGGATATGGTAATCTGCGTGCTCATACTGAGCGACTCCCGGGATGTCAATAGCACGGTGACGCACGTGCCACGGTGTGTCTTCGTCATTTAGTAAGATTAACTGATAAAGAAGGTTATACACGCGTTCTGTGTAGCTTAAATAAATATATATTAACAACTACGCAAAGATCTCAACAGAGTTTCCCAACAGGTGGACCTTAAAATGAACATGGGCCAGACAAAAGTCATGTCGTGCCCATCCCAATATCCGTTGGGAGCTCTGTTCTCGAAGTTGTTGACGAGTATGTTTACCTTGGACAAACTGTCCAGTTAGGTAGGTCCAACTTTGAGAAAGAGGTCAATCGTCGACTCGACTCGGCTGGGCAGCGTTTGGGAAACTTCGCAACGTCTTTTCGTCAACAATACCGCAATGCCTCAAGACGAAAGTCTTTAACCAGTGTGTGTTACCAGTGATGACATATAGAACAGAGACGTGGTCACTCACAATGGGCCTCATAAGAAAGCTCAAGGTCACTCAGCGAGCTATGGAGAGAGCTATGCTTGGTATTTCTCTACGAGATCGAATCAGAAATGGGGAGATCCGTAGAAGAACTAAAGTTGTCGATATAGTTGAAAGGATTAGTAAACTGAAGTGGCAATGGGCGGGGCACATTGCTCATAGAACTGATGGCCGTTGGGGCACAAAGGTTCTCGAATGGAGACCGCGCACCGGAAAACACAGCGTGAGACGACCTCCAACGAAGTGGACAGATGACCTGGTGAAGATCATCGTAGTGAAAAAAGGATATGTATTGTGTGATTTGGATGTTATCCTCTTGCGTGTCAATTGCTTTTTAATTGTGTCTCGTTTTGCAGCACGCAATGAGTTATAGGATGTGTAATTTAATTTGTTAAACAAAACCTTGATTTTTATAATAACTGGTTGGTTTTCACTCAGACGGGCGCTGGATCCGCGTATGCGCATGTCTCTCGTCGGTCCTGTCGGTGAGTGCTCGCAGTCGGCTGTACGCACTGCATCGTCAGCTACCGCAAATGTTGCTCGCCACCTTGCAAGCCGTAAGGGACTATCTCTCGATGCAGGGGAAGCCTGCCGACGTCATCAAGAATGCTGACAATGTGAGCCTGTTTTCAGTGTTATTGTTAAAGAATAACGGTAAAACGCTTGTTCGATAAAGTGTAAGTACACTCAATTTCATGTTTAGAATGGTCCCGGTTATAGGCATACCTTTGCTTCCCACGGATGTCCCTTCGTTTCTTGCAATTGTCCCTTCCCGCGAGATTCGAAAGCGATATAGGGCTAACGTCATGAGGATAACATTTCTACCTTTGCGCTAATATAACAACACGTACTTCAAACACTCATTTGTTGGTCAAGTGATAATGCCAATATATCCTAAAGACCGTTTATTGTAGAGATCTATGAGGCCACCCATATTCAGCAGTAGATGTTTACGAGCTAAAAAGTATCTATAAGTTATGAAGTACACTCAATCCGAGTACTCTTGGAGTAAATTCAGATGTCTGCATCCAAACTAGTGGACGCCTACTGTAGGGTCGGCGCAAGCACTTAGCCTCCCCAAACTTCGACCTCGTTTGGGTTGTCTCCGCTGTTTCAATATAAAACGTGTAAAAGTTTTTGTTAGCAGACCTAATTACTGAATAATGATTCCATTTGTTCTATTGTATCGATGCGCTCTAAACCGTTGTTCTTTGCCGTTGGTATGCCGTGTGGTGCCGTCTCAGAATACTATCACCCCATCTCCTCCCGTGGGTGTCGTAAAAGTCGACTAAGGGATTAGCCGGAGGATTGGCAGCAGCATCCTTCGAGTACATTAACAACTCAACTGCGATCGCCAACCCGCCTGCCAAGCGTGCCCACAACACACCCATATCGGTCGTTGTGGTGATCTTTGGGGGAGGCCTGTGTTCAGCAGTGGACTTTATTCGGCCGAAATGATGATGCGCTCTAAGATATCTTCTGCTGAAAGTCAGCGGAATAAATATTTAACTTGTCAGCGCAAATACGAAAGAATATCTCAGTCCTCCTCATGGCAGGCGTGATAATGGCGCATGGGCAGTACTTTCCTTCTCGGAAGAACCCCATGTCCAGTAGGGCTTAGCATGACTACCGTTGAAAATGGCATTGTCGACGAAAGAGTAAGCAAAAATTACATTTGGATGTAGACAGTAGTAATAATTGGCGATCTCAGGAATGAACGGAAAGAGAAGTTTCTGTTCTTCCCTAGACAAAAGTCTACGTCATCGAGCATGACCAACATATTTTGTCTATGTCTGACATTTAGGGATAGAGTTATTTCTTCTCAAATAGTAATAGAAATTTCTCTTTCCGTTCATTCTTAAGATCGTCATGCTCGGAACGGTAGAATTATTGCTACAGTCTACATCGAAATATCATTTTTGTCTACTTTTCCGTCGACAAGACCGTTGTCTTCGGTGGTCATGCTACGCCTGCTGGTGATCTGTAATAGACAATATAGATTGAAGATTGTGGACGATCGGAAATAAATCTCTTGTCTTGTAATATGTCATTTACGCGTAGTGTAAAGTTTGATAAACATAACATAACTCTACATTGATTAAATACCTTGTTTATCCTATTCCTGAACGAATTTATAGCGCGGATGTAAGTGGAAATACCAACCATATTAATGTCCTCGAAAAAGGTCCGGTCACGGAGGAGAGAAAGAAGCGGAGGCGTTGCAAGGCAAAATCTCTTTAGAAAGAAACGTCGCCTGAATGCGAGTGACAGGGGGCGAGGTACAGCTATGGTCCCGCCCCACTATGGAAAACACCCCCATTATAAATAAATGCTTCGAGCGGCGAAAATTTTATTATCGGTATTACCGCCTACTTACCGATAGATGGCATATTTTGCCAATTTTAAATTCCTATTATTCATGTAAATATGTAATTTATCTATGTAATAACTAATATTTTACTAAAGTAAAATGAACTAAAATAACTTACTTATTTGTGCCGAATTGTTTTCTTAAATATGCACAATTTTTTTTTTAAATACGATATCGGTGTGAAGTGAATAGAATGCATCTTTTCGACGAAAAATTTCTCTAACTACAATCTAGTAATTAATCGAGAAAATATATTTTAAAATGATAATATTATTGTGGCATAATACAAGAAATGTTATACCATCAATACGTTTCAGTTTTGATCCTGAACAATTTTTACATCCAACAACGGCGCACTTCATTGTTAAAACAATTATATTATTCAATATATGTTCAAACCAACTAGAACCGAACACGGTGACGAGACACCCGAAAATAAGGTATGTGGCCCCTCCCACTGTGACAGCATGACCTAATTGAAGGCGCATGACCTTATTGCTTTGCAACACCGTCGTTTCTTTCTCTCCTCCGTGGTTCCGGTGTTAGTACTCGCGACCAGTGGACATTTATGAAATGATGCATCAACGTCGAAATAAGAAAATAGACGATCGTTCACGCCGAGCCCTGTACTTTTTGGCCTCATATGAAAATTGGGTGGTTGTATTACAGTCTAATGTATGATAGTCCTCCTCATCATCATCATCATATCAGCCACAGGACGTCCACTGCTGAACAAAGGCCTCCCCCTTAGATTTCCACAACGAGCGGTCACATGCCGCTCTCATCCAACGACTCCCAGTGACCTTCACCAGGTCGTCTGTCCACCTCGTTAGAGGTCGTCCCACGCTGCGGATCTCCTCATTTCTAAATTCGATCTCGTAGAGAAATACCAAGCATAGCTCTCTCCATAGCTCGCTGAGTGACCTTGAGCTTGAGGCTCATTGTGAGTGACCACGTCTCTGTTCCATATATCATCACTGGTAACACACTCTGGTTAAAGACTTTCGTCTTGAGGCATTGCGGTATTGTTGACGAAAAGACGTTGCGAAGTTTCCCAAACGCCGCCACGCCGAGTCGGATTCGACGATAGATTGATTGAAGTTGGACCTACCTAACTGGATAGTTTGGCCCAGGTAGACATACTCGTCAACAACTTCGAGAACAGGGCTCCCAACCGATATTGGGATGGGCACAACATGGGCATTTGACATGACTTTTGTCTTGCTCATGTTCATTTTAAGGCACAACTCTGTTGAGATCATCGATCATTGTGCGGAGCTCTTGCAGCGATTCTGCTATGACTACGATCTCATCGGCAAATCGAAGGTGAGTGATATACTCGCAATTGGTGTTAATGTCGAATCCTTTCCACTCCAGTAGCTTGAAGGCATCCTCCATTGCAGCGGTGAACAGTTTCGGGGAAATTACGTCCACCTTTCTCACACCTCTCTGCAATGGAGTTGCCCCCGTGCTCTGTTCATGTACTCGGACCGACATGGTGGCGTTTCTGTATAAGCACTTCAACACTTCAATGTACCGATAGTCAATCTGGCACCGAATCGAAATTCGAATCGAAGGCTTTCTCATAGTCCACAAACGCCAAGCACAGTGGCAGATTATACTCCTCGGTCGTCTGTATAACCTGCCGCAGCGTATGGATGTGGTCTATATTACTGAAACCTTTAGGAAACCGGCTTGTTCGGGAGGCTGGGAGTCATCAAACCTGCGCTCAAAACGATTTGTGATGACCTTTGAAAACAGCTTATAAACATGGCTCAGAGGGCCGGAGCGTAGACCTCATCAGACGATACCTCTCAACTTTGAGATTAATATTCAATGTGCCTCTTACCATTCGGTGATGATGATCACTACCGGTTTTCACCCTATGGATCACAGATACATATTGAATATTTGTCTTTTATTGGTCATGATGAAGTCTATCTCATTCTTTGTGGAACCATCGGGACTCAACCAGGTCCACTTCCTGAGAGGCGGCTTTTGGAAAAAGGAGTTCATCAGGAAGAGTCCCTCGAGTTCGAGGTATGTATGGCCCTACTTACGTCCTCATACATACTCTCTACTTCATCGTCTGGGTGTGTTGAGGTCGGTGCGTAGACCTGTATGACCTTCAACGAATACCTCTTGGATATTCTGAGTATAAGGTACGCTACCCTGCTCGACACTTTCGATGGCCACTATGCTGTTAATGAGGGACCTGCGGACGATTAACCAGACACCACCTTGAGACAGATGTTCGCCTTCCCGGTAGTAGAATAAGTTGCCGGATTTCAGGGTTATCGTGTCCTCTCTTCGGACTTCTGATAGACCCATGATACCACAGTGCAACTTATCTATTTCTTCTTCCAGCTCAACAATATTTCCTTCTGCCCTCAGTGTGCGTGTGTTATACGTTACCAGGGCAAATTTTCCTTTGGGGTGGTAGCCGGATCCAATCCGGAGATTCTTAGCACCCCTCAGATAGTCTTAGATAGTCCTCAACAGAATCAAAATGCAAATGTTGGGATACCTCACCAGTTACAATTTACCTTACATTATATAAACAATTGTCTAGCCTGGCACTCCTTAAGAATTATTTATCTTGTAAGTTGTAATTTATATATAATACATTTAGCGCCGGTAGAATACATAATGCAGTGATGTGTTCGAAATACACAAGTAAGATTCTATTATTACCGTCTGTTTGTTATTCAGAACCCGGTGCTGCGGACGTTATATTGGCTGCTGGTAGTGATCGACTGTTCGATGCTGGAGTGTCCCACGGCTAAGGAGAGCTTTGTGGAGGATAACATGATTGTCTCTCTCAGCAAGCTGTGGTCCTGGTGCATGATGACAGAACAACTGCGACACGCTGTTATGCATCTGATATACACGTTCACAAATGATTGTCCAAAAGGTATATTTGAGTATTGTATGTAGGATGAACGGTAGGCGACATAAGTCGCTGTACAATTAAGTTGCTGAACGATCCCTTGTAAGGCCAAACTGGAATGTTTCATTTGATACTTATTACAATACTTCTGCATATCATGATTTGCACGTTTGCTACGTGGGCAGCGGTAGCGTAATGTGGTGTGCCGTAGGAGTTGGTTTTCTGCCCCCTGTTATGGAATCACGCTTACGACGCGGTCCTGTGTGTCGTTCTCTCCGCTGGCGTCAAAGTGGTCTATTACGCTGAAGACACCGGTGTTGGCCAGTGGGAAACTCTTCAAGGGAACTATCTGGGCTGCTAAGCAAGCGGTGGAAAAAGTCATGGCTTAAAACTATTCACTGGGTCTGCGGATGCGGAGTGCTTCACAAGTCCGGGGCGCTGTGGTTCTATACACTGCCCCGGAGCCGAGAACCAACTAGTTCGTGATTACGTGGACATTTCCCGAATAAGGATAGGTAAAACGAGGCTTCTTTACAATCCCCCTGCGATGAGCCTGGAGGCGGCACCTTTACAGTTGCTCTTATAGGAAACAGGTGACCTCTCGTCATCTCGTTAAAGGCGTAGTACGGCGTAGTAGTTCGGTGTTTATTCTTGAGAACCCGGAGCGCTCCTTCGGTGTCGAAGATGACCGATTTTAGGCAGTAAGAGCCCTCTCTCTCAAGTTTGAAAGATAATGAGCATATCCAATGAAGTGTTTAATAAGGCTATATATATACGAAATGAATTTGGATTTAGACGCTGGTTAGAACAAGAGTAATGATGTTCAATCATATTTTATTCGTAGCTTGGGGTGCCATGTGTTCGTGCGTTGGCAGTCGCACGCTGGTTGCTGAGCTGTGCGCACTGTGTGCGCGTGAAGCGGCGCTGGCGGCCCGGCGACATCCAGCTGCCCTACTGCTGCTGTGTCTGCTTGCGCTAAGGCGAATGTTACCGAACCATCACTGCCGTACCATAATTCTTAAGGTGAGCTAAGTATAGCTGGCTTATACATGTTGAAATTTCAACCGGATCAAATATTGTTATCTGGTCGGAAATCGTGACGGAGTGGATTTCTTCAAATGAGTTTTGTTAGAGGCAGCAGAAGATGGTAAATCATGTGAATTGGGCATTAATCAGTCGATTACAGAATGCACTTTCCTCTGACGGGTTTGAAATTGTGTAACGTAAGCGATGTATTTGTTGCGCATACAGAGCGAGGTGCTGTCCAGCATGTACCGGCTGTGCGTGCGCGAGCGCGTGCGCGGCGCGGGCGCGGGCGGCGCGGCGTGGGCGCGGCTGTGCGAGGCGGGCGCGCGCCACGCCGACGGCGCCGCCGCGCTGCTGGCGCTGCTGCACGGCGCTGCGCCGCTGGCCGCGCTGCCGCCGCCCGTGCGCAGCGGCCTCATGCCGGCTTTGGCACACGCTGCGCAGCACCATCGCAACACGTTCCTGCAGTCCTGTAAGTTGTTAAGTGTGAGCCGACAAGTGCCTGCTGACCGGTAGTAGTCATCATCATCATCTATCAGCCAAAGGACGTCCACTGCTGAACAAAGGCCTCTTCTAAAGATTTCCACAATTGTGTCATCATTTTCGGGGGAATTTGCCAGTACTCACCACGCTTGGCAGGCGGGTTGATGAGCGCAGTATGGCTACTATTCCACAAAAAAGACGCTGCTACCCATCCCCCTGGTTTAGACGCCCTGAGTCGCCTTTTGCGACATCCACGAGAGGAGATGGAGTGATGCTATATTCTTAATCCGGACACCATACGGTGGTGATCATCCAACCGTATTGACGTCACCTGTGTGCGTTGGGCTATTGGTGACTAGCATGATTGTAGAATTGTGAGCCGTCAAGTGGCTCTGCCGACCGATGGAGGTCGTCTAACCATACTGACGTCACCTGTGCGGGCTGGGTTGTTGATGACGATTTTGGCAAGTGAAAGACTAATGTACTATTAGATCTACTGCAATGCTATCGAGTCAGACGATTGGACGTTTTGTTTTCGCAAATAAACGCAACATATGTAGTGAAATCCAGACCTGGAACATCTGAAAGAAAGAAAATATTTATTCAGCCACAACAAGAGAGACAATATATGTATATACAAACAAAAGAATAAGTGTAATTATATACATAAATCATTTAACATTCAACCATTGCGTAGTTTTGCATTATTTGAGTAATTAAATAAAACTGCAAATACAACTTTGTTTGCTCTTGCATAACTTTATTTCTATTTCGCCATATATAGATAACTATTCTTTATTTATTAACATGAGTTAAAAATATTCTATAGGCTCGCCCACTATTATTATGAGATCTACACACCTCAACATTGCCTAGGGATATGTTACGTCTATTAGCATGACTTAAAGAGTTAAAAGTACTGCCCATATAAAAAAAAAATTGTGTTCCAAGTTCAATATGTAAACAAAATAATAACGATGACTTGCTTAAATGAGATACACTATCGTGGACCGCCATTTTATCCCATGGACATCCAATATATTTTTTTATGCTGAAATAGACCCCTTGCAGGTCGTAGGTGACACGTGGGTACGATATAGACAACTTTGGGTATCATCGACATAAACCATTCATAATCTCAGGGGAATGTCTTCAATTTTCATCATATTACTATTAGAAACTACCATGATTACGGTTAGGCAATTGGTTTTCAAGTTACAGTCAGATCACTAGGTCCTTGTGAGCGACACTGTAAAGTCCTCCTTGCACGGAGTCATTGCATTCATACTCGTAGACGATTTCGGATTCCAGCACTACGACGAGCCAATAGATTATAATGGGCTAGCGAACATTTGACTTGGAACGATTGCCAATAGTCTAGGATGTTATCCTCTGATGAATCCTGGTTTTCTTAACGTGAAGCATTTAAAGTGAACATAAACTGCTTTGTTTACGATATTGTGTTTTGTAGCGGATTTGTTGGAGCTCATGTGCGGCACGCTTCTGGCTGGCGACACAGCGGAGGTTGTGTCGGCGGCGCGCGCTGTCTGGGCGCTAGCTGCTAACAATCACAAGGTATGCATCGTTTAAGGTTCCGCGGGGGTATACAGGCAGTACCCCCTTTTAGAGAGGCTTACATTTTTTTTTTACTGTTTTTTTTTTTTAAAGCGTTTTCCCCACACTAGGATTTCTCCTGTGTCGTGGGTGCGTTTACAGACATATATTCCACACACAATACACCCAGACCCGGAACAACTACCTGCAGATCATACAAATATTTGTTCCGTGTGGGAATCGAACCCACGACCCAGAGCGCAGCAGTCGACTGTATCAGCCACTGCACCAACTGTGCCGTCAAATATATCAAATATGTCAATATCCAGTGGTAAATTGCAATGCTCGTTTGATGGTGATGTGATGATGGGAATCTATAAATAAATGAACGATATTAAGTCCCTAAGAAACCTGTTTTTGATAGAAAACCAGGCGGCTCAAATAGTTAAAAGCGGGATTTAATATTAACTGGCGTTTCAGTATTCGGCCGTATGTTATAGGTAAGTATATATAAATATCTCGTGTTACGGTGTTTGTGGTCACACTCCTGCGAAACGGCTCGACCGATTTTAATGATTTTTTAATATTTGGTAGGTATGAGAATAAGTTGTAAAGTATTTTTCACCGTCCTACCCCCAAACCCCATATTTTTATCGTGATTTTAGTCTTTTTGTATGAACAATATCCATGATGTAGATTTCCAAATTCCACGCGTGCGAAGCCGCGGGCAAAAGCTAATAGGTGTATAAAAACTTAAGCGTAACAAACACGTTCGTACCAGCTGCACCGGCGAGATCGAGCCAATGGCGTTAGTAATTTGACATATTTGCAAACATAGGTCACATAATAACCGAATTATGAGTCCAATGTGTAATTTTGTCAATATACATATATGTTATTTTGACCATATTTCCCCTATACATATTCATGCTTAAGCATTGTTACCATCAACTGCTTGGCCATTTTGTCTACGTTGCCGTGTCATTTAAGCTTAGCTCCACTCTACAATCCGTTGTCTGCGATTTTAAATAAGCATTACGATGAATAGAAATATTTCTACATGTTAAAATATTAATGTTAACCTTCTACATATGTATAAATGTCAAACTAATATATGTTCGTATATTCATTAGAATTCGTCGAATCGTCCTTGTGAATAATAAAATTATTAGAATGAGTAATGTTGTGACTATTAATGCGTATTAACGATTTTGTGTTCTGTGTAGGCTAAGCTGGTGCTACGGAGCGCGGGCGTGGCGGCGGCGGTGCACACTACGCTGCAGCGGCTGCAGCGAGGACCCAGCGACCCTAGCACACAGCGCGCACTGCAGCTGCTCACATACACGAACACCGTTCTACAAGCAACATGACTGAACACGAGGGTGACCCACCATACCTCTCTAAATATGTTTGCTGGGTGACTTCATATAACGAGCACATGCTATAAATATCCTTTACCTATGTTGTAACCCGCTCCGAAGTCATATGATTCTGATAATAGAGTTTGTGAATTTTATTATGTAGTTATATCTTAATCTCTTGTTTACATTGAATGATTTGGTCGTTGCTAAGTCACATGTTTCAGTATTTATTTCGGATATTGGTTTGTCAGTACCGCAAACCGCATGCATAAACGAGGTAGTTGTATGGATTACTAAGTACGGTTAATTTTATAAGACACTAATATAAAAAATTGTTTGTGATATACTTGTGAGACCTACATTTGAACAACTCGAATGTATTTAAATGGAAAAGTAAGTATAGTGAAATAAAGTTTTTTAAATTAACTGGATTATTAAATTACTATAAACTATCATCAACACATATTTTATGTAAAAAGAAAAATATGATTATATTCCCTGGCTTGAGTTTTTTTTTTTCACAATTAAACATGGGTGGATTGTTCTAAATGCCTAAGCCAATATGTATAGCATTTTTAATTAATGTTCATGTACTTAATTAAATTAAATGTTTACTTTTAGTAGTAGTAAACGCAGAACAGTTACCTATTTATATAGATCTGTATTTTGACAATGACTGGCATGTGATAGATGCCGGAAATTACAGTTTACTTACTATATTAGATTACATTATTACTATTTACGTTACATAGCTGCTACTGTTGTTTTAGCGAAGGCTTCACGCTCAATAAATATTCAAATATTGGCATCGCGATAAATATTAAGCGTATAGGATAGTAAATTAATGGATCACAATAGGCCGATCATACGTATCGCTTTCCAATCTTTTTGGCCTTTGGTACCGATTAGCAGAGGCTAGGCCCTTTCACGTCGATCACTAACGGTAGTTGCTTTTTTAGACCTGTTGCATCATCATTTCAGCCGAATAAAGTCCACTGCTGCATAGTTCTTCCCTCAAAGATCGCCACAACGACCGGTGTGGGTGTGTTGTGTGATCATTGGGGGTTTTGCCATAATTGTCACGTTTGGCAAGCGGGTTGGCGATCAGTTGAGTTGTTTATGTACTCGAAGGACGCTGCCCATCCTTCGGCTAATCCCATAGTCGCCTTTTACGCCACCCACGGGATGAGATGGGTTGGTGCTATCCGTAGCCGGCACCACACGGCTGTTTGTATACACGATGTTTATAATATAACGTGTAAAACATATAATTTTTGGGGAATACTAGTCCAGAGTGTCATCTTAGGGAAGTTTGCAATGTCATAACAAGATAATGGTTTATTTTCTCACCATAATAATACATGATTTTTAGAAGTATATATAATCCATTTAGCACCCAATACAATAGACCTTATAATTGTAGTTTCCATCTTATACCATAGTTTTACACCTCCGGGGACAATCCGAGACTGCATTTTATAGTGTAGCCATGGAGAGTTCCCGGTTAGTGTCCCATTACATTTTAGATTAAAATTCTCTAAAGGGTCTCTGCGTGTTGGACCCGCGTAAGCCTATCAAAAGACCGGGTTCCCCCTTACAGGGGATATAAACCCGTGTTATAGAGAGACATGATTTAAACTAGTTACATAAACAGATACAGTTAAGCATACTGTGGCTGGTGTCTCAACAAGGCCTTATAATGAAAACTTCTGTGCTTTATACGTTGATTTTCTACAAGGCCTAGCATTGTTTTTTTCAATGCTGCAAAAGTGCAGACTCATATTATTAGTTACAAATTAGGTAATATAATTCCCTTCAAAAAAAATATTCTTTTAATAGTTATTTTTTTCTAAGGGTCGGGCCAGGCCCACTTGCCCTATCCCCCTCCTCCCGCTACGCCTATATATCTCATTGCAAGAGGATATTTATATTAATGTTAATCTGTTGTATAATAAGTCGTTAGTATGCTAACAAGTAGGGCACAATAAAACAATCAACTTTTTCCTGTTATGTTATGACGTTAGTAAGTTCGATAGTGATAATTAAACTTGACTACAGTGCAAATACGCAAGTATTGTCGCGAGCGATGTTTATTTACCTAGTATCTGTCCTATTATTTCGTGCAGAGGTGTAGAATGTGCTCATATGTCTTTGAAAAGGCGTATATGTTCAAGTATTTAACCTATCCAGGATTGCTGTGAGAATAATATTACATTACACAGTAAAGTACCTACTTATTATTTTATCGCTTATGGCGAACTTACATCTATTAGGTATTCTCTGCCAGTAAACTTTATAACGTCTCCGATGTCGTAACATGAAGCAGATCCACACCATAACATAACTCTGATACTCTCCTCTTACTGATATCAGGTTTAATACTAAAAATAATTCCTAGAAAGTTATGAACTGAACGATCACCAACTATTACTTTCTAACTTGAGCATATTACATTGAATTAGCAGAGAACGAGTCACATCCATTGTGTATTCGCAATACTAACTCCATCTGCAGCAACTTCAATTGTTTATTTATTGAACATTGTGTAGGTAGGTACTTATATTATAAATAATTGAATAAGGAACGCGTACCCACAGTCTGCAGTGTTAAAACTGACAACAAATACACACGTCTCGTATAACCAGTCACAACGCGGCCGGTTCCGCGATAAGGTTCGTTGTCGATAGCGCACAATCGGCGCACGCGGCGATCAACACGAATTTTACGGGAAGTTTACGTTACTTATTATCGGCGTAAGGAGCGATAATCTGCCTTTGTAAGCTGTCGGTTTTGTGCCAATTCATTCAAGCGGGCTGCCATGTCTCTGCGCTCATGTCGCACAACGCATCCGCCACGCGCTAATCAATAAGGAATAATGAGTCAACGGGACCCCCGGCGCTGGACATATCGCGTCATAGTTCATACTGTTTGTGTTGTGTTCAAACCCAGTGCTAGTGTAGTGGTAACGCGAGATGTCATCGGTGCAGTTCAACTTTCCGCCGGAGAGCTACTCTGCAGTTTATACTAACGAGGGAACAGCAAATGTGAATGTGAGTACCGGTGACTGGTGAGTGGCGACAGGCGTCGTTATCACGGTGCGACGCCGCGGCGTGCGTGTGCACACCGACAAGGCCGCGACGGCGCACACTGGTGCATTCAACTCGTTTGGCGAAGCAAGATCAATATTTTCTGCGAGCGTAGCCACGCGCGTTGTCCAGTCAGGGCTAGCCAGTATCTCACAGGTTCTACTTATCCGTAACATAATTAAATTAACAACGGATATTTTATATTCCCTTGTAGGTACGATGATCTATGAGGGTAACTAGGTACCAGATTCGTTTTAACTGTTCGATCATAGGCATAGGGGTTTTCATAAATTTCAAGATAAGGTATTCTAAAAAACCCTTTCTTTGAAGGTTATTCATCAAATATTTATACCGAAGTACCTACCTACGTGTCGTCGGCCTGGCCGAATATTATGAGCAAGTTAAACCTATGATTTGATTGAAATGAATTGCATCGAAAATGTCAGAGTCTAACAGTTAGAGCCTTGTTTGCCCAAACAACTAATTTAGCAATTTTGAGACGATAATAATTCAGAAAGCGAAGCAATCCGAGCTTTTATTTCAGTGGGCTTTACATGTAGTTCGGAGTTTTATTGCTTACTCGTTAAAACGAACCTTTAATCCCAACTCATCGCGGACACTGTTGTGTTAAGAGCACGCACTTGGACACCACATCTGCTTTGTTCTTTGTCCTGTCAAGGTTATTACGGTATTAAAAACAATTTGAACATACGATTCTCAACAGCATGTACTCGAGTATGCATATAGGCACATAAGTATTTATTAAAAGTTTTCTCAGTCACTTAGTCGCAACATCAAACGATAGTTTATTTATTTTCGTTTCACACATCGAGTTTCATAATATTTTAGCTAAATAATGTTGTCATCATCTTGAATATTTCGTGTTCTTTAGCTCTTTATTGAGCAAGATAACCAGAAGTCAGAATTCCTTTTTGAACAACTAGCGACGCTTAGGCCATTAATATAGCTCGTGTATTTTCTATATACATTATTTTCAAGAATTTTCAGTATTAGTAGGTACAGTAGTTTCCAATATTAGGTACCCTCCAAATATGAAGATACAAATAATGTCCCAATAACCTAATCTTAGGATAATTTATCATCATCTATCATATTTCTTACATTACTGCGATACACTGTTTATATATATTTTTTTAATGGAATCCAGATTTTGTCATTTTTTTCCATTAGGTACAACATCGACCCCTACCGTCACTTCATGGTGGGGGCCTCGGGGGTCGCGGGTGCGCAGATTGGGGAGTCTGCGTGCTTACGCCGAGTGACCCCCGGGAAGACGGTGGCGCGCACGTGGTTACGTGCCGCTGTGTGCGCAGCACAGCGCAAAGCGAGGCTTGGGGAGATCCTTTTTTTGGGCGTAACCGCTTTACAGTCATCCCCTCCGTGATGTGCCTAAAGGCGTGGCACCAACGGACGGCTCTAGTGTGATCTTACGAGGACCTGAAACCCCCTTCGGTGCAAAAGATGACCGCTGTGGTGGTTTTAGCCGGTAGGAGTCTGGCATACCCCTTCGCCCTTCCCGGGGCTAAGGAAGTTCCAAGTAGAATTTCAATAACTTTATCAAGGAAGGAATCATATACAATATGCAAGTATAGACATTTTCTTGTATTTGTCTATAAAAAGAATAAATAAAAAATTATTGTTTTCTTGATTATGTTATATTTGGATTGATGGAGCAGAACGACATCATTATTTTTGTACAAAATGCAATGCTTCTTATCTACCACTTTTAACTAGCAATCTGTGAATAACAAACGCAGTGAATAGAACAGCGAATGGTACTCCCAATAAACTTACGCGTTGCGTGGTACGGCTGTCGTGTACGGTCTGTACGCTCGGCATGATTGGCTACCTACAAAGTCGTGGGTGTGTTTTAGTATGAGTAGCCAATTATAATGTTCTGTTTATTCAGTTCATTGGATGAGAACTTGTAACTGTGTGCATTAGTGTGTATTTATGAAGAACGGTAGTGGGAAAATGGATTTCTAGGCTCGCATAAATTTTGATCCACATGGCATATCTCCTTTCTTCCAATATCTTTGGGTCAACTAGTCATAACTTAGCGTTAAACAATTAACTAACAAAACCAATAAATTTTTTTATAGATAAAGTAATAAGAGGGTAGGAGTGGGACCAACTGATGACGAGTTATTTTTACCTATCGCTAACCTCCTCCTTTATCTTCAAAAAATTATAAGAAATCATTTTACCTCTCAGAATTTTTTTATTTACCTAATTGTATACCTTTGCCCCACACTAGGATTTCTCCTGTGTCGTGGGTGCGTTTACAGACATGAATTCCACATACAATACACCCAGACCCGGGACAACTATCTGCAGATCATACAAATATTTGTTCCGTGTGGGAATCGAACCCACGACCCGGAACGCAGCAGTCGACTGTATCAGCCACTGCACCAACCGTGCCGTTCACTAAACTATAGGCGACTAAACTATACCTCTCCACTATTGTTTCCCGAAAGCTAGTAGTGCAGACATTTATTCAGCTCGGCGATGGTGCTTCTTTTTATCATTATGGCATGAAAGCCGTTAGTGCGCACCTGAGCAAATATTTTCGAGGTGGAGAATCGAGAAAGCCCTAACAACATTTTCTAAAAATTATTATGCGGGGTCCATCCGCATGGCCTCTAGAGGTCCTCACTATTAGCTCGTATAAAATCTCTGGCATTATGCTTTATTTATTTAAAACGATGCCCCAACCTAGGATTTTTATTGTATCGGAAATTTACACAAGTACCTATGCAAAGTTTACTTAAGTAGGTACAATCTTTATTTAAGCTCAAAAATGTATAACAAGTCTCGGCACTTGGACATAAATGCATATTGCAGATTTGAATATATTTAGATACGTGATAAATGAACAAATATATAACATTATTGCATTTGCGTAGGTATATTAATTTTTGCATGATTTATACCTTATGATTCCAACATGTGAAAACCTTCCTAATGACACTATTTTTACTTTGTAACAAACAATGTCATTAGGATTTACCTGTGTTATGGGCACAGTTTGCATACATAAATGTCACATGCACTAGCAACTTGACCTAGAAAAACTGTCTGTGGTCCATACCAATATTTGTTTCACTTGAGGACCGAACCCGCGCCATGTAGTGCAGAAACGATTAACCGGTGCGCTATACGAGCCGTACTTAAAAATAAGTGTTATTTTGCCGAAGTCTGTGCATCATGCAAACCTGAGCGTCAGCATGTTACACCAGGCTGCCAGTGTTCTGTGGTGCCTTTCTATAATAACAAGATATTTAAAGTCGTCTGAACAAATCGTACAAAATACTTACACTGAAACAAACATTACATATACAAAGAATTAGCCAAAAAGGCCGCCCCCAAGCACTTTTGTGTTGTAAAGAATCGCCGAAGCCTCGCTGTGCGCTCTGTGCTGTGTGCTCAAGGCGGCGCTTGACCATGGGCGCACCGCCGTCTTTCCGAGGGTTGTTCGGTATGAACACATAGACACCCTAAGCCACACACCCGCGACCCCGAGGCCCTCCGTCATATACTGACAACGGGGGGCGTCGCGGCGGTTGTTACCTCGGCGCCGTCTAGCCCTTCTCCGTGCGGTATCGGCCCTCTCCTGATCACGCTCTGCGGTCCTCTGCAACAAGTCGCTCTCACAAAAGGAGACCACTGTACTGTAACTTTTATGCTCTGCCAGCATAGCCGACATTTCTGCTGGCAGAGCGATCCTGCCCGATCCGATTAACCAGGATCTGCCGCTCGGCCTCCCACGCAGGGCACTCCTCGAGTGTGTGCTGTGCGGTATCCTGGTCGCTTCCACGGTGGTACTGCAGTTTGCGACCAAGGGCCTAAAGCGTTCACGCCACTTCTCGAATGCTCGCCGCTGAGCAAGTCGTCTCAGCCTATCAAACGCCCCTGGAGGCGCGCTTTCACTGGTCTGGTGGAGGGAGCGTGTCTGGTCGTAGACCCATGCATCCGTCTCCGCCTGGATGTCCAAAGGTGGAAAGCACACGAGGAGGGTTGCTGCCTCGTATGGTACCCTTGTGTGATCCGTATAGCCACTCTATGCTGTAGACCGTGAAGTTTGGCTCTGCAGCGCTGGACGCCCGACAGTCGAGATGACCATATAGGCGACGCAGGACTAGTCACAGCATTAAAATTGTTATGGGCACGGCGAAGCTTACCACCAGGCGAAAAAAATGCTGATCTCGTCAAGTTTTATAAAAAAAGTTCGCGATAGGTGCTCCACGAGTCTTCGAGCAAATATTCTCTCGAGTAGCTTGTCGTAGCGAGTAGCGAGGCCTTGTCGAGCAGGCAAATAGGACAAAGGCGAGATTCCATAACTAATTAACTGTCACAATGCCAGATATAATCAAAAATCTATTGTGTCTCCGCGCCCGCGGTTATTGAAGTGAGAGGCTAAGAGAAGATCGAGAACCGCGAAATCCCGCACGTTACCTTATCGCTTTACACATGCACGTTTACCACTTTAGACTATCGTCATTGCCCACGTAGCGAACGTAGCTATCGCGCAGACATTACCCTATGATAGCCTGCAGGTAAGGCGGTCACAGACGATGGACTAGCATCCCCCTAATCGCGCCCCACGGGATGGATTTGAAGGCGTAGACAATGTCTCGACAGAGAGCCAGCGCCACCCCGCCGAGACACCGCCTGCTCTGGCAACGAGCGGACGCGATGAATCGCGTCGATGGTGGACCTCCGTTGCCGAAAGCCATATTGGCTGTCGGCTAGGTCAGGACCGACTCGGGATCAACTCACGACAGGTGCTCAACGAGTCTTAGGGCACTTATTCTCTCGAAACGCTTCGAGGCCTCGTCGAGCAGATAAATCGGACTATACGCAGAGGGATACTTCGTGGCCCTTCCCGGTTTCCCTGTTGCCGAACGTGACGGAGGCAGCTGGTGAACAGCCACCTCAAGCGGCTTCCGAAAGACTGTAGTACATATACCCACGCGTGGCTTGGAAGACCATCTGAGCCTGATGTGGTGCTGCGAACCTTCAGGTGGCCAACTGCTCGGTCCGAATTACCTTCAGGACCTCTAACTCCTCGGACTAGTCCGACGCAATTATTGGAGGTACCGTGATGGTCCCGGACTGCACTGCACGGATCTGCAGGTAGTTGTTCCGGGTCTGGGTGTATTGTATGTGGAATTCATGTCTGTAAACGCACCCACGACACAGGAGAAATCCTAGTGCGGGGCAATGTTTTGTAAAAAAAAAACGGTAGGGAGGATTGGAAAAGGATCCCCTCAAGCCTCGCTTTGCGCTGTGCTGCGCACACGGTGGCACGTGACCACCTACGCACCGCCGTCTCAGGAGTCGCTCGGTGTGAGCACGCAGACTTCCCAATCTGCGCACCCGCGACCCCCGTGGCCCCCCACCATGTAGTGATGGCAGTGGGCTCAGGCGTGTTGGACTGGGCTGGGCGCCGGGACGGTTGTTACCCCGGCGCCGTCCTTCTCGTCCTTCTCCGTGCGGGATTGGCTCTCTCCCGATCCCGCTCTGCAGCCTCCTTCTGCAGCATGACGCTCTCGCAGAAGTAGACCACTACACTCCAATTTACATGCTCTGCCAACATAGCCGACATTACTGCTGGCAGAGAGAGATCTTGCCCGATCCGATCGACCAGAATCCGCCGCTCAGCAGCCCATGCAGGGCACTCCTCGAGCGTGTGCTGTGCGGTATCCTGGTCGTTTCCACAATGGTCGGTTAGCCGGTACGCACCGAAACAACCGTGACCGGTGAATACCTGCATCAGACGGTAGGCGACGCGCTCGCTCCTTCTCAGCCAGGCTCCGAAGAGCGGCAGGATGGCCTCGACGACGCGCTTGGTATCGAACTGCAACCGTAGGCGATGTCGCCACATCTCGAGTGCGCACCGTCGAGCCAGCCGCCTCAGTCTGTCAAACACCCCTGAAGGCACGCTTTCCCCACTTTGGCGGAGGGAGCGTGTCTGGTCATAGACCCACGCATCTGTCTCCGCCTGGAAAGCATGCCAGGAGAGTTGCCGCCTCGTAAGATACTGTCCTGAATCTCCGTGCGATCCGTATAGTCACTGTGCGCTGCAGACTGTGATGTTTGTTTCTGCATCTGGGCGACCCCTGGGCGCCCACTAGTTGTTATTAAAACTTTATATTAGACGAAGTAATAAAAAAACAATAAATGTTGTTGGTTTACACATCAAAAAGATTAAAATTATGTACAATTTTTATTAATTTAGTGCTAGGGCTGCACGTTGCACGGTTAGATGCTCTACGTAAGTATATAGAATGAATTGATTGAATGCGATATATTTTTATAAGCTATTTCAATAATTTTTTTGTAGCTTATACTTTTTGATGTGTGTATTTTCATTTCTGCATTGCCATGGATCAAGCATGTTGTGCGCGAAATTACCTTTACTAATGACTCATCAGTTATAGCTGGGCAGGAGCTCATATATATTATTAGCTAGAAAAAAAGATACAAGGCGTCGATGAAAGCGCACAATATGGTATAGAGTGGCTCGTGTGAAAAGAGCATTATTCTATCACCAATTTGTTAAATTAATTGAAATTCGCACCTAAAGACACACCACACTTCTAACTGGATACTTGTGCTAGCCTAAACCTGGGTAAAGAAATAGTTACGTGCGTAGCTACCATAACAGGGTTAGCCTTTTAAGAGACCGACACACCCCGAGGTCCATGAAGCACACAAAATTCTAGTGAAAATAATAATCTGCTTAAGAATTACAATACTTTAAGCTGCAAATTGATGATATAAAAACTTATTACCAATATAAATTATATAAATTCTGTTTTTAAAACTCACGCAAAATAAATATCATCACATTCAGCTACGAAATACTATTATAGTAGGTATACATTCAAAGTGAAGGAAATTAAAATGCAAGAACATTATAAATAGTAACTTGAATACACAAACATGACGTATCACTTCACTAATCGGTAGCTCTACTTGTAATAAAAAGTAATTCATGTTACCTATTGATCCTGTGACAGTGCTTACTTAGCCCGCTTACTTACATTGAATGTACCTAACAGTATTTTGTTTGATTATATTAATGAAGACGTCTTCTATCTTACTTACTTAACTCATCTTGCATCAGGACAGTTCCGATCGCCTATCATAGAAGTTATTGAAGTGAAAATTTTTGGGCGCGATTAAAGTATAAATGTATTTATTTTAACTTTTATGAACATTGTGAACAAGGCGGACTTAATACCATGAGGCATTCACTTCCAATCAACCTTAAGGTCCTCCTCCTCCTCTGAGAACTTCCTCTTATTTCTTCAGCGTTAGGATAAACGATGGAAATCAGAAAAACAGGAATCTTATAGAAAAACGGCTCTTCTCTCTTTATGTTCAATTAAATATTCATCATTTCGACCGAATAAAGTCCACTGCTGGACAGGGCCCTCTCAAAGATTACCACAACGACCGATATCGGTGTGTTGAGTGGTAATTGGGGGGTTTTGCCATAATCATCACGCTTGGCAGGCGAGTTGGCGATCGCAGTTGAATTATTAATGTATTCGAAGGACGCTGCTGCCCATCCTCCGTCTAATCCCTTAGTCAACTTTTACAACACCCACGGGATGAGATGGGTAGGTGCTATTCGTAGCCGGCACCACACGGCATAATTAAATTAATTAAATATTATAAACAATTAAATCATTGGATTGGACACGTAGTGTGTACACACAGCAACAATAGCGCTAGCGAAGTTTGAACAAGGCAGTAAGGTTAGTGATAAATAACATTGTTATTTGTTTTCACTATTTCTGCATAATGATTAGATGTCGGTTTCTGTCCTAATGCGAATAATGTTATCATTTACGTTATTTTTACTTAAAATGTAAAAAGAGTCTTGGATCCAGATCTATAATTGTTCAAGTTTATTTCTAGTTTCTCCAGAATAACGGTCTTGTAGCGTTGGTTCAGTCTTCGTTTATACATATATAAAGGCATTGTATTATCATTTATATAGGCATCGCTATTTGTCAGCCGAGCTTTTCGTTTTTGCAATCATTAGTCTAGGCCTCTAGGGCATACTTCACTACAACAGGGCTTGGTCGCTCCGCTACTGGCAGATCTACCCTCGTAGCACTTTCAATGTCTTCTAGGTATATACAAAATTTCAAGGCAATGTTTTCCATTACGTATTTTATGATTTAATTTCTTTGGTTCTTTACTATACATGCAATCCGAATATCATCTTTTTCTTTTGTCTCTAAAGTAATTACTTTACTTCAAATGCGGTTTTACACTTTCCAAGAACAATACTTCTCTGTGCTATTGCTTTTATGTTATTTACAGCGCTTTTCTTAAACGTCAGCATTTGTTGGTTCTGCTCAGCATAAAAATCGACCGTCACCACGAGATCATCTGCCTTTGTTTCGAAAAAAACGACATCCAATTTTACACTTCCCATAGCCACACGCATGCACACGCACACACACGAACATTCACACATCAGCCAAAGGACATCCACTGGTAAACAAAGGCCTCCCCCATAGATTTTCAAAATTGTATCATTTTGGGGGAATTTGCCATTACTCGTCACGCTTGGCAGGGGGTTGGTAAGCGCAGTATGGCCACTGTTTCACAAAAGAGACGCTGCTGCTATCCCTCTTATGAGATAGGGTGGGTTTATATTCTTAATCCGGCCACCACATGGCCACCATTTTTTTTTCACTTCTATTAAAAGAGTTTCTACTGTAGGTAATCTTTTGAGGATCCACATTAATAGTTGGGGCGTATTACAATATCTGTGGTTGGGGACTGAGATTGAGCGTTAGGGAAAGTTGTTTTATGACATTTCTCACATAGCTCGGTTTTACATTTCGCACGCATTTATTTACACTTAATGTACACTAGTGTACAAAGGCGGTCTTATTGCCGTAGGCATTTTTTGCCAGACGACCTTTGGGTGATGCAGAGAACAATAAGGTAGATGTACCAACAAAATATGAAAGAAAGGTATAGATGCGAAGACATATTATACAAATACATAGACGTACATAAACATTACATGTATAAAAGTATATTTATATATATGAAATAAACACATACATACATATTATATAATAAAAAGACAGACGAGAAAAAATAAAAATAAATATAGTCAGAGTTGAGATGAATCTGCTGACGTCTTTTTGAAAAGGTATTTTCGTAATTTAATTTTAAAGTTGTTCCGATAGTTAGCCATCCTGATTTCAAGGGGGAGCGCATTCCACAGTTAAACAGATTGGACGAATAAGGTAGAATGAATAAAGCCAGAGTTATGAGTGGGACATTGAAGAAGACGATTATTACTCGAACGAAAATATTTATTGTGGTTGGAACAAAGATACTGGAAGTGAGAAGATAAATAAGAAGGAGAATTAGGAGAGTATAATAAAGAAAACAGGGTGGTCAGTGCTCTCATATTTCTGCGCTGGCGAATAGGCAACCAATTTAACAGTAATCGATACGTAGAGACGTGATCATATTTACGGAGGTTGAAGACGAATCGAATGCAAATATTGAGAAGACGGTCAAGTTTGTTGAGTAGATCTGCATTCAGTTCAAAGTAACACACATCACCATAGTCGATTATGGGAAAAATTCAAGTCTGTACAAGCGTTGCTTTTGTATGCGACGGAAGAAAGTTTTTGAGCCTATAGAGAGACCGCAGGATTCCAGTTACTTTTTGGCTTACATTTGTTACTTGGGTCCGCCAATAGAGAGTAGGTTCAAGATGCAAGCCAAGATCTTTGACGCTGGAGCTAATAGGAATAATTGTGCCTTTGTAGATAACAGGTGGGACGGTAGTGCTTCCCACTTTACAGATGTTTCGATGGCTTCCTAAAATAATGGTTTGGCACTTAGTGGGGTTTACCGCCACACCAATTTTGGCTTTAGCTTTTGGGTAATAAGATATAAAAACAGAAAAAAGAAGAGGAGATAGTATCCCGCCTTGTGGAACGCCAGTTTTCAGGTTGCTCCACAACGAGGAGGACTCCTCAACGTGGACTGATTGCATTCTTATGGAATAGACTTTCACGTGAAGGATACACTTTAACACATATTCCTTCGATACTGATAAAAATATAATGATTACATAGGTACCTACTTCTGCATAGTAAATGATAACGACAGTTAAATACGGACACGTGTTGAGCGGTCACGACTCACAAGATGAATTAGTACACGTAGTACCGTCTATGTTGACAGAGCATGAAAATTGAAGTGCAGTTGAGCATGACGCTCTTACAGAATGAGACCGCACAGTGGGATCGAGAGCGGGCTGATCACGCTTGGAGAGTGAAGACCCGGCGGCGGGATAACAGCTGCCCTGGCGCCTATGTCCAGCACGCCTGAGCTGCTACTGACGCTAAATGGCGGGGGTATCGTTGGTCGCGGACGCGTAGTTTGAGGAATCTGTGTGCTCATGCCGAGTGACCCCCAGGAAGACGTCGGATGCACAGTACAGCGTACAGTGGGGCTTCGGGGGAATCATTTACAATCTCTCCGGAAGTCCTTGGCGGCTTCTTTACAGTAGCCTCTGCTAGAGGAGGTGACCGCTTTACAGCCACCCACTCTGAGATGTACCTAAAGCCATGGCAGTAGCGGACGGCTCCGGTTCGTTTGTTCTCAGCCGGTAAGAGTCATAACCCTCCGCCGTTCCCCGGGGCGGAGGAAGTTTAATAGGGAAATGCTACAGGGTGAAAAAAGAAGTGCATGGGCCAATAGACCGCCAGCTGTTATGGATTTACTCTTGGTTAGAAAACGAATGGATATTTTGGTGAAAAATAAAAGTAAGATTACGAAGATACGATTGCACATATGTGCACCTATAGATGCTGTACGTAAGTATATAGAATGAATGAAATAAACACGATATATTTCCGTAAGCTATTTCGATTCAACGAAGATACGAGTTACGATTCTTTTTCGTGGACTGATTCAACTCCCTAAAAAATACAGATGATTAAATAACACCCAGTCATCATTTCAGCCGGATAAACGTCCAATGCTGGATAAAGGTCATCACAACGACCGCTCTGAGTTTATGTTGTGTGCTCATTGGGGGCTTTGCCATTATGTCCAATTATTTTATCGCTTATATAATAACTGCTGTCTGCTTGTCAGGCAGGTCAGCGATCGCAGCTGAGTTGTAAATGTACTCGAATGACGCTGCTGCCTTTCCTCTGGCTAATTACCCTCACGCGGCTTTTACGACGCCCACGGGATGAGATGGGGCGCTGCTATACTTGGATGCCACATGGCACAGTGACGAATTAACTACAGTAAAATTGTCTAATTTGCTGCGAACGAATTGCTCTATGTAGTTATACGAAATGTTTAAAAAATATGTTTATGTTAGTATCTTTGACAAACCACAATGCAAAAAATAAAGAGAAATGGTAGAATTAAGCAACTTTGGGTAATAGGATCTGATGAAAAAGATGAACAAAGAGACACACTATTTGGGGCTTGGAAATCACCCCAAAAAATATGATGTGAAGATTAGCTTACACAAAGTAACGAAATAAGGTCAACGAAACATAGATGTGGCCAAAACCAAATACAATCAAATTAGCTCAGTTAAATGCCACATAGATTTTTTAAACATGGTCGAATATGCCGTTGGGAATCCCAATTTAAGCACTAGGAAGCCGTGAAGGGAGAACTTATATGGGTGCTGTCTTATGTTGACGTTCGACGGCACGGTTGGTGCAGTGGCTGATACAGTCGACTGCCGCGCACCGGGTCGCGGGTTCGATTCCCGTACGGAACAAATATTTGTATGATCTTCAGGTAGTTGTTCCGGGTCTGGGGGTATTATGTGTGGAATTTGTGTCTGTAAACGCACCCACAATACAGGAGAAAACCTGGAGTGGGGCAAATAAAAATAAAAAAGCAATAACATCTGCTGATCGTTGAGCTCAGCAGCACCAATATCGGTTGCCATCCTGACGGGGTGTGTTACAATAATATTAGTTATGCTGATGATATGGTGTTGCTGAGTCGATCCGTTGGTGCTCTGAGGCGGCTAATTTCTGTATGTGAATCGTATGCGGTGAGTCATAGGCTAAATATAACGTTACAAAGAGCGAGTTAATGGTCTTCAAAGCAGACAATGTGAACTATTCAAATATTCCAAATGGATTACTATACGGATTGTCCTTGCAAAGGGTAAGCAAGTGTTGCACGATGTACGAAACCAGTAACGCTGTTCAAGGCTTAATGTCAGGCCTTCTACACGTGCAGCCAGTGGATAAATTTTACTCAGTGAACATATAGGGACCTGCGTGTGCAATATAATAATGCACTTAGAATACTGCTGAGGTTGCTGTGGCGCTGCAATGCATGAAGGATGTTTGTGGATGCAAATATTAATGGTTTCGGCGCCATTATTAGGAACAGATGTGCTTCACTCAGTGTCTTCGCAGATCGGTTGGACACCCTGATGCTGCGGAAATGGATGCAACTCCACAGTGAATTGTAATGATGAGAATAAAATGTCTTTACCTACTAACACTAGAAATTAAGTAACTTGTTACTAACAGTATGGACTCTGTCTGAAATTAAACTTTTATTTCAGACAGAGTCCATAGTATATTATTATTATTTCATTTCTTTTCAAATATAAACAGACATTTTGATAACAAAAAAACTTACACATTGAAATACTGATGTAAAAATTAATACTATGTACGACATTTGCAACAGCTTTTCAGATAAAATACGCCGGAAATAAAAAAAATAAAACATAGGTAAGTACTTACCCGAAATATTTTATCAGACAGTTCGTATGTGAGGCTTTTAGTAATGCCACTTTTTACACTAGGTTGGTACGATGCGATAGAAGAATATAGAAATAATTCAGATTGTAATAAAGTAAAGCCTGGTGGAACTAGATAAAATAATAATAATAAAGTTTTTTATTCCAAATAATCCAATTACTATCACTACGGATATAACTGGCCCTTATGAACGACCTTTACGACACCCACGGGATGGCATGGGCTGGTGTTATTCTTAGCCGGCCCTACGCGGTCGTGTTTTACACGGCACCCAGCCGTCGTCATCTTAGCCAATAAAGTCCACAGCTCTGAGTAAAGGCCTCCCCCATAGGTTTCCAAAATTGTGTCGTAATTTTAGGAGAAATTTGCCAGTACTACGCTTGCCAGGCGGGATGGTAAGCGCAATATAGCTATTGCACAGAAGGGACGCTGCTGCACATCCCTCAGGTTAAGAGTCCCTTCGTCGACAAATTAAAAAAAAAAACAATAATATCTGCAGGTGGTGGGAAAATGCAAGCTCACGGATTCGTGTGAAGTGTCCAGCTCGTCGCCAGGTATCGTTCACACGCCTCCTTCATCGTTATTCAGCTGTTTTCATTGTGCAGTAAGTTCACTTTATCTTTATTTTCTATACTACCCTACCATTGAGTATAATATATTGACGTACTATGTAGATTACTAGTCATCACCTAGGCCCCTTTCCTCGGGCCGGCCGGTCGCCGTGAATCTAGGAAAATACTAAAATATAATCGAAGAAAGCTATTAAAAAGTTACAATTGATTGGTTTGATTAAAGAACATAATATAATTAAAATAACACCGCCACATTCTAGATATAATATCTCTTTTTCCTCTTCTGCCGATATTTAGAAGTACCTTGGAACTGAAGAATCGGTAAATCGCGACATTTAGACTTAACAAATTCCATTGACTTGACCATTGACGATCTCAATAATCATTTCTCAACTTCTTTCCCACTAGATCATCTAACCAAATGTCAAACTATACATTTCATAGCTGGTATAAATCGCCCGAACATAAATCCCTTTAACTTTTGTTCAATTGATCATTCTTTCCATTAAATCAACAGCTGTGGGCTGTGATAAAATCAGCCGCCGTATGTTCATCACAGTATTATACTACCTCCTTCCAGCAATCTCCCACATCATAGATGATTCACTTGAATCCGATATTTTTTGAAGTTTGCTTCAAAATTCTTAATCCTCCTTCCCTATCACTTCCGTCCAATTTCCATTCTTCCTTTCCTATCTAAAGAGGTAGAGGCCTGTGTTCACTTTCCGTCTTTCGACATCCTCCCTCCGCCAAAGCGGGGAAAGCGTGCCGTCAGGGGCGTTCGACAGCCTGAGGTGGCTGGTTCGACGGCGCGCACTCGAAATGTGGCGACATCGCCTACAGTTACAGTTCGCGGCCAAGCGCGTCGTCGAGGCCATCCTGCCGCTCTTCGGAGCCTGGCTCAGAAGGAGCGAGCGCGTCACCTACCGTCTGACGCAGGTATTCACCGGTCACGGCTGTTTCGGTGCATACCTGCACAGAATAGGACGCGAGGTTACGGCACAGTGCCACCACTGTAGAAGGGACCAGGATACCGCACAGCACACGGTCGAGGAGTGCCCTGCGTGGGCGGCCGAGCTGCGGATCCTGGTCGATCGGATCGGGCAAGATCTCTCTCCGCCGGCAGTGGTGTCGGTTATGTTGGCAGAGCATGAAAATTGGAGTGCAGTAGTCTCCTGCGTGAGCGTCATGCTCCAGAAGGAGATTGCAGAGCGGGATCGGAAGAGGGCCGATCCCGCACGGAGAAGGACGAGACGGCGCCGGGACAACAACCGTCCTGGCTCCCAAGTCCAACATGCCTGAGCCCTCTGCCGTCACTACATGGTGGGGGGGCCCGGGGGTCGCGGGTGCGCGGATTGGGGAGTCTGCCTGATCACACCAAGCGACTCCCGAGAAGACAGCGGTGCGCACGTGGTCACGTGACAAGACATGATACATAAGAGTAATATTGCATTTTATATATATCTAGTATAAATAATAGTCGTCTACGTAATTAAATCTTAAAAAATCATAGCCTGAAAATGTTCCCGACCTAGGCCATTGTCCAGTGGAGCACAATAACTCCAGGTCACACAAAAAGTGGAATGTTCGCATTTTTCTTCTAAATAGTTGTTTATTAGAACTGAACTAGGTATGAGAGTGCCGTGAAGTGCCGGCTCAGAATACCACCACCCCATCTCCTCCCGTGGGTGTCGTAAAAGTCGACTAAGGGATTAGCCGGAGGATGGGCAGCAGCGTCCTTCGAATACATTAACAACTGCGATCGCCAACCCGTCTGCCAAGCGTGGCGATTATGGCAAAACCCTCCAATGAGCCCACAACACAGCCATATCGGTTGTTGTGGTGATCTTTGGGGGAGGCCTGTGTCCAGCATGGACTCTATTCGGCCGAAATGATGAGGTATGAGAGTCTGTGTCGTGGGTAGAGTTTACATTCATAAATTTCACATACACAAACACCCAGACTCGAAACAATTATTTGTAGATCATCCAATTATTTGTTCCGTACGGGGAATGAACTCGTGACAGTACAGAAAACAAATAGCTTAACTACTGCGCCAACGATGCCGACAAAAATATCGCAGATTCGAAAGAACACCTTTAAATAATAACACAATTTCATCATTTATTTATTTAAACTTTTATGTACACACTTGTGTGTCTTTTGTGGACTTAATGCCACGACGCATTCTCTACCAATCAACCTTTCAGTTAAAAAAGCACTTCGATAGAGGTACAAAAACAAACTTATGATCTTGACTGTATGTAGGGTGTTTTGGTGGTCGATAGTCAGCATTTTAGCCCTTCTAAATTGTGTTTAAGGCTAACCAACTACCCATTACTAGAATTAAAACTTCTATCATAATAACATATTGTTTTATTTTGCAGTTCCAGAATGGAATTAACTTCACCCGGAAGGAGAAACGCCGGAAAGAAAACCACACGGTCAATCATAAGGTACTTATTGACTTTGTGTTAAGTTATTATTCTTCTCTGCTTAATTGTTCTTGTATAAACTCGGGGCGGTAGTCACTAGTATGATACACCGAGTAACCCCTGTCTGAATTGAGTTATCCAAACACAATTTTGTTACAAAACTGTAACCTACCAAAGTCTACAGCTGGACTAGTTTGGTCCCCAATTATGAGAACTTTTGGCTACTCAGTACAGTGCCCTCCTGGTTACTGGCCTTTGATGTTCTTATCACGCCGAGTTTTAAATGACGTCGATAGGCCGTTTTATATGGAGTTTTCGCCACTGAAAAATAATATTGTTACAATTCTCAGATACGATCTTGCGCTCTTAAACGGCTTACTCAAAGCCGTAGGGCTGCAGGGCCCTACATGCAGTATCTCTACCGGATTGTATAGTGTGAATGTTTGCAGAGCCGATATTTATCGATATTCATATATCGATACCGTTTATATATATCGGCTCTGCAAACATTCACACTATACAATCCTGCAGGCAGTGCTTTGAGTAGGCCGCTTTAGTAGAAATTGTGTAAGGGTATACCAGTATAACATACCTACATGCTTTGAATTGGCGTGGCATAATTTTTTTTATATAACCTGGCGACGATACAGGCCTTTCTATCATTCGCCTGCTGGTAAGCGTCATGCCTGTCCATAACAATTGTAATGCTACTTTGGGCTGGTCCTGGATGGCACCACACTGCGCTCTTCGGCTCGAGACATGAGTTAATTAGGCGCTTATGCCCAGTAATTTCACTAGCTACATACAGTGCTTGTAACCGGAACACAGTAGCTAAATAGTAATGTTTATACTACACTACTGCCTGGCGGTGAATATCTGGCACTACTTCAGCGATAAGTAAACTCTACGATAATATATACTTCGATTTTCTACGGATTGTTGTAATTTAATCCCTCTGTATGGAAAAACGAATTGGAGGACACAACAATTTTACCACTGCATAACTGCACGGTGTCCCTATTTATAGTTGATATGCAAAAAAAGTATTTATTTATCTCTACGTAAATGTTATGTGTATTATGTATTATTCATATGTATAAATTTACTCTTTGGTTTGTTTAATAGTACAAATACAAGATATTTGGTAAATACTAGCGGAGGCTGGGCTTTTCCCACTAAGAGTAATATTTAACTATGGAGATTATTTAGATGCGTAATATTGGGGCTTATTCGTACGTAATAAAAATAAATACTGGTTAGTCAGAACCAACGTTGGCCCAAGATTTTATTGAATTATTGCTAACTGAAAATATATTGCATTATCCCTGTGATATGTTGTTAAGATGAGTGACAACCCTATTGTGCGTAAATAACAACAAAGCGCGATCACCAAGCCCCTGCTAAGCATGATGATTATGAAAATGTCTGCATGACCGATTAGGAACCGAAGTTTCCGATGATGATAAACAGAAATACATTTCTGAACATAGATACTACTACTATGGCTTTATTCGTTGTCTTATCCGAAAGGTATTTTTGCAAATAGCTTATCGTTTTGTGAAAATTGCAAATAATGATTGTAGAGTAGGCGTACAGCCCATTCATTTTCCTGTCAACTAGAAGTCTTGGACATTTTCTTCTCTATCTTGATAATTACGCGAAACACGCGATTATAAGGAACAACTGACTGACCAACGTAATCGTCGGATAAATAATAAATAACAATGGGTACCTATTGTATGAAAGCACACACACGCACATCAGCTCCTAAGCGTCCACTGCTGAACATGTGCCTCCCAACCCAATTATCACTACGATGGATATTCCCATAATCACCATGGTTGGCAGGTGGGTTGTCTTTTTATACAACATAGTGACGAGACGACCACCTCATTCGCGGTAACCGTAAGCCTGTCCATAACAATTGTAATGCTACACAGGACTAGTCCCTTTTTTAAGATCTGGTGGAAATCATGTACTTCCTCCGCCCCGGGAAAGGGTGGAGGGGTATGCCGGACTCCTACCAGCAAAAACCACCGGAGTGGTCATCATCGGCACCGAACGGAGGCTCCAGGAACTCGAATAATCTCCATCTACAGCCACCTATTGGTGCTACGCCTTTAAGCACATCTCGGAGGGAATTACTGTAAAGCGGTCGCCCGCTCACGCGGAGGGAAAGCGACTGTAAAGGCGGCACGTGATGCACACTGCCGTTTTCTGAGATTGAATTTGATGAGAAAGGTTAGATCTTAATCTACCATGCTGGTCTAGTGCGGGTTGCGGACTACACACACTATTGAGTACATTTCGGAGCCCTCTCGGGCATAGATTTCCTCACAATGTTTTCCTTCACCGGTGAAGGATCCTATGATAACTTAGGGAGCATTCCAAATACACAAAACCTTGGGTGCGTAACAAAACAATCAAAAACATTGCTCATCCTTGCGATTTACTCCAGGCAGAAGTATCTAAATGTTGCGTTGTCATAAATTAACATCAGTTGAACGGAAATCGGAATACAGCTTAATAGTTAAAGTTATAATTAAATTGCTAAATATAAGGCTAGATGTAATAATATGAGGATGTACAAACAGCTAGTTATTTAGCTACGTATATACAATAACAAATCTTGTAGGCACATCAATATAATTATGTAATCAGACATTGATGCGACTACATCAACATTTGTATATTAACTAACACTTATACTTAACTATATGTATTTAATTGCTCTAAAATTCACAAGAAGGTGCTAAGGAGGTACTCGAACAGTTTTTATGACTTTTTGTACTAAAGCATTGCTTGCTTGACTTAATTCACGATATCATGCTCAGTTTGCGCCGCCATTTGTAGATGTGAAGTGCCCATATGCGGACAATGTGTGTAATGATCACTTGTTTTTTTATTCATATTCTTTACATTTAATTTGTGAAGTCAAATATGGGAATTCCCTCACAAACACTACCGTAATGAAGTGGGTTGCTACGCACGTGATAGATATGCTATTTGCCAAACGTGTTCCACTTTAAATAATAAAGAAAACGTATTGTTTGCAATTTTTTTTAAATCACATATTCGGATTTGAGCATATTATGATTTAATTCTTTTCAATTGATACTCGTTACCTACGTTTGATTTTTTTGATGGTAATTATGCTCTTTCTTCTTAAAAATAGAGACTTTTGCATATCATTGCTTTTGCCTAGATTAGACGCCTCAACCGCTTGCCGCAACGTTATAATAGCTCGAAAAACATATGTAAAAGTCAAGGAGTGACTTTTCGTTAGTTAGTTCAAAATATTATTTTTAAAACATGCGTAATTCAATTAAAATATTATCAATATGTGACGCGTGGCGACTGGCGATACGTTACCATGGTAACGGCCATATTTCGTTTACATGTTTCTATGACAACATAACACCCCCGCTCGCCCCGCGCGTATGAGATTGTGCGCTATCATTTGTTTTTAATAGCTACTCTAGTATGTAGTACATTATTCCTCAATGCTTTTGACTCTGAAAGCATGTAAAGCTTTCAGTCCTCGTTTTCGTAGCCTACGACAGCCATTACGGGTTGTTACAGGTACAATCCGTAAGGACTGCCCTAACCAAAGATATTGGACTCCTTTTACTATTTGTGTGATCGTAGCCGTTGTGCGTCGTGCCGTAGTTCAAAAGCTCGAAAACTGACATGTTGACGTTCTAACTTCAGGTTATCAATATTCCGAGAAATTAATTGAGTAGTGGAGATGTGAGTAAAATAAAAGTAGCTATTCCCTTTTTTATTTTTTATTTCACCTAGTGGAAGTACATAATTTCTTCCTCCGCCCCGGGGAATGGCGGAGGGGCATGCCCGACTCCTGGCTAAAACCACAGGAGTGGTCAACTTCGGTCACCCCTTCTAGCGGCGGGGAGGCGACTGTAAGATGGCCGCCCCCAGCTGTTAAGTTGTAAATATTCTCGAAGCACACTGCTGTCCGTCGGCCTGCTAATCCCATAGCCACGTTTTACGACATCCACGGGGTGAGATGGGTGGTGCCAATTTTAGCCGGCACCACACGGTGAACACCATACCTACTAATATTTAGCCGAATCTCATGAGACTGGATAGAAGCCAACTTCAATATAATCTAGAAAAGAAAAGAAAGCAGATAAATATAATTTAATATTATCTTCGCACGCAATTAATCGTATATCTATGTAGGTACATAGTTACGTATAGTCCGTACTGTCAAAAACAAGTCTATTTATGGTTGATAATGATGAAAAATCTGATTAAAATGTACTTGTTCATTTATTTATTCATACATTTATGCGCAATTCTGGTACACAAGGACTTGAATGTCATGTGGCATTCTCTACCAGTCTATCTTTGGGTTCAAAAAGAAATGCTTGGAAAGAGGTACAAAAAAACTATTATAAGTTATACATACATAGAAATCTACATATTAGGGTTATACTCAAATCCATAAATTTTATACATGCTCGTAATTGTCGATTAGGATTGCAGCGATTTCGTGTAGTATTCCTGAACCAGAACGATGCAATTCCAGATTCGAACCGTTTGTTAGATTGCTGAGACAGCAAGGAATCTATACAAATAAATAATATTGAAGTGTCTGTTTCTCATGTGAAAATAACAGCTTTTTACTAAATGCATATGCAAGTTTTTGTCTGTCTGTCTGTTTGTTCCAGCTAATCTCGAAACGACTAGACCGATTTTGACGGGACTTTCACTGGTTTATAGCTGATGTTATAAGATGTACCTAAGGCTGTTTTTGAAAAAAGGAAAAGAATTACAGTTCCTAGCAAAAAAATTAAACCCCATGACTGAATTAAATCCAATAGACATATACAGGCTGTCCAGTAAATAGCACGACATACTGCAGGGGGTCAGACCTTGGGTCAATACCTACCAAAAAAACACAATATATGTTCAGCAAAATCTTACGGTTTTTTTTTCACCACTGTAGGTTAAAGTTAAGCGATAAGAAAATTGTACTTTGAAAATATAAATAAAATTGTATTTCTTGAAAACATTTTAGTTTTTAATAGAATAAAGACTTATCAATGAGTAAACTAACTATTCACAAATAATTTGAGTAAAAAAAAGAACTAGAAAAGGAATTTTTCATTACGAGATGCTTAAAAATCTGTGTCAAGGTAGAGATTTTTCGATATTTCGGAAAATTTTGTACTACTGTAAATCCTATTCCTATAAATCCTGAACATATATTGTTTTTTTGGTAGGTATTGACCCAAGCTCTCACCCCCTGCAGTATGTCGTGCTATTTACTGGACACCCTGTATACTCTATATGTCAACTGTTAATGCCCAAGTAATACGATTTACTTTAAATTAAACGGCGGGTGAAGCCGGGGTTCACAGCTAGTTAGAAATAAAAGCTGTACAGTGAGAAGGAAGGAAGGACAGTGTGGTGCCGGCTAAGAACACCACCACCCTAAGATGGTTAAATCCTCGTAGCCACCACCCCATCTCATCATCACCGTGGTTGTCGTAAAAGGCGACTAAGGGGTTAGCCGGAGGATGGGCAGCAGCATCCTTCGAGTACATTTATAACTCAACTGCGATCGTCAACCCGTCTGCCAAGCGTGGCGATTATGGCTAAAACGCCCAATGAGCACACAACACAAACCCATACCGGTTGTTGTGGCAATCTTTGGGGGAGGCTTCAGTCCAGCAGTGGACGTTTTTCGGCTGAAAAGAGAACAGAGAGTGAAAAGGAATCCGGAGAATCAAATTCTCGGCAGCACGAACTATTAACTGAACCCAATACTAGTAGGAGATAATCAGGAGCACAAGAATCGTTAATAATAACTTGACCATATAATATGTAAAATATTAATAAACTTACAGCCAGAAACCAAAAAAAAAAACTAAATCCGAGTCAACTGGTCGGACGTAACTAGTATTCGTTCTACGTCAATCTTTATCACAAATTTTTGTTAAACAGCGTCAATTCCATATGAAATAATGAAGGAAATGAATAATCAGTATTTTAGAAATCAAGATTTGGTTTATATTTAAGAAAACTACTCATATAATGGCATTTAAATAATTAATTAACTTTTTGACGGCATGGTTGGTGCAGTGGCTGATACAGTCGGCTGCTGCGGTCCGGGTCGTGGGTTCGATTCCCACACGGAACAAATATTTGTATGATCTGCAGGTAGTTGTTTCGGGTCTGGGTGTATTGTATGTGGAATTCATGTCTGTAAACGCACCCACGACACAGGAGAAATCCTAGTGTGGGGCAACGTTTCACAAAAAAAAAAAATTACATTTCTAAACCACCTAAAAGTCACTGGATCCCTTATAGAAGTCTCAATCCACATGATAAAATTAAAATTGATGAACGATGGTAGGTACTTGTTTTTCACTCGTCGACGTTCCCGAAATCTTCGACAGCTAATATGAGTATTGCGTCGCGGTCGGTGAGTGACCGCCCCGTACCGCGCCGCTCAACCGTACATTCCCGTCTCACGTTTTCACAGTCCAGAGAACTCGGTACATTACAGTTTCCTTTCTATTATTTGTTTGAATTGCACGTGACGGAATAATTCACTTAGCTTAGCTTACATTATACCCGTTGGCACGAGTATTCTATGGTAAGTGTATAACCGATTTCTCTTCTATACAAATAAATAAAATTGAAGTGTCTGTTTGTAATGTCAAAATAACAGCTTTTTACTAAATTCATATGAAAGTATATACCTTACCTACTACAAAAGATCTAATTTTAATTTTTTTGTCTGTCTGTCTGTTTGTTCCCCGCTTATCTCCGAAACGGGTGGCCGGATTTCTACGGGACTTTCACTGGCAGATAACTGACGTTATAAGAAATAACTTAGGCTACTTTTGTTTTAGAAAAATAATTAGGGTTCCGCGTAAAAACATTAAAACGCATGAAATCCTATATATATATACCCTATGTAAAATGTCTATGCCGAAGTACTTTAAATTATTTATAAACTATCCAATTTATTTTAAATTAAACGGCGGGTGAAACCGTATGTTCCAGCTAGTTTTATCATAAAATAAAAAAAACAACAAGAACGTTGTTTGTCACAATAAGAGATATGTGATGATAACTGCATTAAAATACCATAATAATAGAGTAACATAATTCTTCTAATTTAAAATTTCTAAATGGTAATATTTTTTAACTTACAAATATGGAACATTAAAAAAATATTCAATTAAAGTAATGTAACAGGTACCGAAGCGCCAATATACAAAGTAATAATGCCGGTAATTGGATTATCACCAATATACCAAGATCTAAAATTCTAAATTAAATTAATAATATTCCAAACGAAGTATGAAGCGATTATTAAAGTTTTAAACCTTACTGCGAACACGACTCCTCTGATGTAGAGAATGTGGTTATTACTTACCTACTTTTAGGTACCCCTAGTCCGTGTGGTGTCCGGATTCAGAACATAGCACCACTCCATTTCCTCCTGTGGATGTCGTAAAAGGCGACTAAGGGAATCCAAACCAGAGGGATGGGCAGCAGCGTCCCTTTTGTGAACCTGTAGCCATACTGCGCTCACCAACCCGCCTGCCAAACGTGGTGAGTATTGGCAAATACCCCCGAAATGATGACACAATTGTGGAATCAATGGGGGATGCCTTTGTTCAACAGTGGACGTATAAATAGCCGATATGATTGATATGAGGTGACCTGTACGGTGAAATAGCCGTCTGTTATTAAAAAAACTAATTTCATATTAGCCCTTTTGTTTATTACAACACGGTGATTATAAGAACTAAGTATATGGAACGTACGAGTTCATATAATTATGCCTTTACAACTTAAATGCCCAAGAAAATTTCTTGTAGATATTTGTTTTTTTAGGTCAACTTCATTTGAATTATTTATTACACATAAATATTCGGTGAAAGTGACTGACTCGACTGAAAGCTGATGACTAAATAATCAGTTTTCATAACATACAATTATAATGCTACCTAAAACAACAGGGTTGAACAATTTTTTTAGTAAAATTATATTAAATTAACAATCAGCTGGCACTACCATGTAAGCAGATAATTTTACACATCACGTACCTTACATCAGGAATGGTTTGGATTAATGAATGAATAATGGAATTAATAAAAAATTAATGAATTATATTTAACAATCCGACTTAAATCAAACCTGTAATGTAAGTATTTCTTTATTTGGCTCTGGCAATATCTGGCTCTTTGAAATATGTAATTCATAAATGCGTCGCGGACCGAGATGGACAAATTATTTACCGGTGTAGTTCTTTTTTTACGAATCAAATCTTTTTATGTATGTCCTCATGCCTGTTATTTTACATTATAGAATTACAAAGATCGGACTAACTTACCTAGTGACGTCCGATCCTCAATTATGTGAAGTAATCTCGTCCTCATTTAGTACTATGTAGTTTGCACCTTGCACAACTCACTGCATCACAATTTTAAAGATGAACACTTTCATCAAAAAATTTAGTATAGTCTGTGGTTCCTACGCGCTCTTTCGCTATCTGTAATGTACATGTCATTAATTCAAAGCATAAGAACACAACTTTCAGCAGGGATCTAGATTGCAATTTTATAGAATTCTAGATTTATTTGGGATGGGTTGGGACTCGATGAGGACGAGATTACTTCACATAATTGAGGATCGGACGTCACTAGGTAAGTTAGTCCGATCTTTGTAATTATGTTCCGTAATCTCGTCCTCATTTAGTACTATGTAGATGTTCAAAGAAGAAAGTTGTGTTAATAATCAACCTTGTTTATTCGTTAATAAACATTATTACAATTTATTATAATTATTTATGAACCTCAGTCTTGTGTCCTCTAAGACTCATAGTAGATGAACAGGTATAAAAAAATACGTTTCGCATTATTCATATAAAAATAAACTTGGCGGAAGCACTGCCGTACTCCCAAAAGTGCAATTCTTTGCATTTCTAATTTATATGATTATATGGTGTACTTATAATACTTATTCATCACATAAGTTGGTTCTTATTTTAGTTTGTGTTTATTATTTATTTAAGAAATATCCATATAGAACACATAGCTTGAGCCATTGGGATCATAAATAAACATTTGGCCGCTTGCAAAACCAAGCCAATTTGAGGCGTTTCTTGTTTTTGTGTAGTATGCTGTAGATTTACTAGTATCCAATCCATTATTAGTTAAAACTTACTTCAACCATCTGCTTAATAGATGCGGTGGAGGCGCCGTAATAAGGCTTCCTTAATGTAATAATTATGTATTACAGTTCGTCCTTTATTTTATTAACATCTAAATAACAAAGTAAGGTTGTTGCAGGACAAATATTAATGGCAATTATCTTTAAAATACTTGGTAAGAAATGCTAGTATTAAAAAGGTTAAGATCAACAAAAGCTAGATGTTTTAACCATTTTGTAATTTTTATGTTGATATTATCTACTTTAACGGTAATTTTATCTATACAAATCAGCAACAAGGTTTGATCCTGTGTTTGGGTAATTCCACACAGGCTTTCATTGGGAAACATATTCAACAATAATTATTCTTAATGTTAAAGTCACATACAACATTATACTTAGGGTTTGTTGCCCTACCTTTAAATATTTGCTTAAAGAACGTTGTTCTTCTCTCATCTCTACTCAAGTGCGATCCTAAGAGTAGGAAGAGAAAAATGAAAATAAAAATTGTTGACCTCAGTGTTGAGTGAGCTATAGGAAAAACTTTAATTATTAATTAAACTTAGATGCTAAGAATAATATAACCAGGGGATGCACATCATAACTTTTACAGTTGGGGATTCACTGATTATTGCAGATTAATATTGCCATCCTGTTTTGTTCTATAACGAAGCTAACATTTTGTCCATTGAAGAGGATGGTATACTTCTTAGAAACGCGCTCTCCTGAAAATGTGGTGGCAATCAGTGTTAGAATCCTGTGTAAAGGATTGTGATTCCCTGGAAGGATACGACAGTAAGTCACGACTAGGTCGCAGTATATTGTATGTATATAGACATCTTTTTTTTTTTTTTTTTTTTTTTTTTTTTTATATATATACTAGGTCGCAGAATAATATATGTATATACACATCTTTTAATTTTTATTATATATATATATACATACATATATCTTACTATACACCCATATATATATATAATTACAATGCTCTGTTTTTATTTTCCGAAAAAATAAAAATCTACTTATGAGTGCAAATGGAGGGAACACAGAAGAATGTCCCATGCCATTCAAGAGTAGAGGCATCTATGGTGTATCTAGGTCAGGAACCCATGATACATAGTTGATGCAATTAGCAATACATCCATTTGCAAACATGATTCTATCGTTCACCAAGATTAGCTATAAGTGGTTCAAAGGCTACGGCCACATAGTTCCATTTCAATTTCCGAATGAAACACCTACATTCTTTATTAGCAATGGCATTCTACACATATAATATAGAATAGAAATAGAAATAGAAAACATTTATTCGGCAAAGAACATATTAGACAGTGCATAAAATGAAATGAAAGCTACGATATACATTATTAAGTGCGCAGGTGTGCTGTCGAACATGCCTGTTCCAAACCACTACAAAACTACCACAGCTTCTTTGCCATTGAAGTGTGTGCCCATATCTTATTAATATAGGTTATGGTTCTTATCTATTCCAAGTGAAATATTACCTTGTTTTATTTCAGAAGCAACTGGTTTCTGTGCATATAAGTGTAGGTTAATTCATTTAGTTTTAATTCCTTTCAATATAGGAGGCCACCATTTAAGTATGTGCAAATGTATCCTATATACACAAGATTGCACTATTACTTTTTCAGGGCTACTGTTGTAAGATTTTTCCATGACATTGGTAGGTATAAAGTCAAATGTATTCTATAGCTGGGCCATGCACAATGTTAAGCTATGTTGAAACCTTATGGTTGAGATAATTATTATTTTGCACCCGTTTATGGTTTCTCTAGAATTTAGAAATAAAATATTATCTTCTTCTGGGAGAGCAAGATAGAAAAAATTGCATGGAATCTAATATGGGTCCCAAATTCTGCTATTTTTGTTTAGCATTTAGGCATATTTTCTTTGATATGAAAACACCAAGATTTTCTAAGAAATTTTGGTTGGTGGACACATTTAGTTTACACTTTTCATAGGAGTCAGTAAGACAAGAATTATTATTAATAACCGATGCAATGATCTCATGGAAAAATTAGCGGTTTCATGATCTAGGTAAAATCATATGGTGCTGTACTAAGCCTGAAGGGATGGCATGTAAATTCATACAAATAATCTGGAAATAGGGAACATGAGTGTTTCCTATCAGATTCCCTTATTGACAGTACAATATGCATTTTTTTAAATCATACAAAAAATTGGTACAACAACTTTTAAAATCTTTTCTCATTTTGATAAAAATTTACTCAGTTTCTGAGTAACCTGGTTATTTAATGGAGCAGTAGTTTGTACAGGAACATTAGTGAAAGGTATAGTATAACCTTTTAACCATTTGTGTATGGTATGACTTTTAGTGATACCTAGTATCGCAGTAGTAGGAAAAGTATTTCAGTTGATTGGTATGTACCTTATTCATCATTGATCAGGATCCAGGTTAGGGCCTCAGCAACAGGGATAGTGGTGTCTCCGCCAGAATATCACGAAAAACACCAACAATTTATTCACATAGTATGTTGTTGGACTCGACATGGTTTTGCCCGCTTGGAAAGACATTTATAGCTGTTGTGCTCCCCCTTTTAGTTTCAAGTTTTAGGGGATTCTGATAGGTACTTACCTTCACTGGGAGTATTCTTTAATTCTCACCCAGATTATGAACAGCTTTAATGGTATTTACTTTATCCTATAGTTTGTCCCCAAACAGGTATTATGAGATTGCAGGCTTCTCTGATATCAATTTATCAATGATGTGCAGGCTATAACTTCATACAATAAGTTGCATAGCAATCCAGTTGAATCACTGATTCCGAAATGTGATTTTCATCTCATTGTTTACAATCATGTTGTTGAAAATCTTTTCAAGGGTTGAGATAGTACTAAGTGTCTCATAATATCATTGATTTGACTTTTGCATAAATGCTTGTATGCTTTATTTATAGGGCCATGTTTCTTGATTATAGTGAATCTAGTTTCTTAAGGCCATTCTGCATGATTAGTCTTTTTTTTTTTTTGTATATTGCGTGTTATTCCTACTGAATTATCTCAGAGGTGAGCACTATTTTTGCAAGCCTGCCCCCCTCCTTTCTTTAATCTGATTTCATCACTAGGTGAGACACTATATTTGTAGCCACTTATGATAGGTGACGGAAAGGTGTTTGCACCTGGTTCATTAGAGCTTGACTGTATCAGCTCCGCTCAATGATGTAATAGTAATGAAAAACATTGTCCTTGTCCGTGTGGTAAACTACCTCGGCTTCGACTGAAGAGGTCTTCGTAATCATCTAAGCTCCTGACTGCAAATCCAAGGCTAACCCCTCGTGAAAGCTCTAAGGATGCATCAAACAGCGTTTTATCTTGCTAATAAAAGATACTTAACTGGCTAGCCTCTCGTGGAAGCTCTCTCGTTCTTCGCTTGTAAACGAATACTGCACCGGCTTACCTCTCGTGAAAGCTCTATTGGTGGTGTCGTTTATTTTTAAATTAAGGCACTGTTGACCTGTGCTCTTCCTTGTAAACGAATAACCCCCACCGGCTGACCTCTCGTGAAAGCTCTATTGGTGGTGTCGTTTATTTTTAAATTAAGGCACTGTTGACCTGTGCTCTTCCTTGTAAACGAATAATCCCCACCGGCTGACCTCTCGTGAAAGCTCTATTGGTGGTGTCGTTTATTTTTAAATTAAGGCACTGTTGACCTGTGCTCTTCCTTGTAAACGAATAACCCCCACCGGCTGACCTCTCGTGAAAGCTCTATTGGTGGTGTCGTTTATTTTTAAAATAAGGCACTATAAACTTGTCACCGTTGACCTGTCTTCTTCCTTGTAAACGAATAACCCCCACCGGCTGACCTCTCGTGAAAGCTCTATTGGTGGTGTCGTTTAGATTTACGTGCATATAGTGTATATTGCTGCGACACTGCGGATCCATCTCCTGTGAAACATGTAGTTAGTAACTTACCGATATGGTCGTGTAGACTCCCACTTTTTTTGGGCTCCCACAATCGATTATTTAGCTTTTCTATTGCCTCATCCTTACTCCTTTGCCAGTGTTTCCCCATTTTTGAAGAAAAAGGAGGATAATTGGAAGATTTTCTTGAGTTGCGTATACAGCGAGCAGCACAAAAAAGTACAATGCAAACTACATAGTACTAAATGAGGACGAGATTACGGAACATAATGGTCTCCAAAGTATTCATTTAATTAAACATTTGAAGTAGATAACGGCACGGTTGGTGCAGTGGCTGATACAGTCGGCTGCTGCGCACTGGGTCGCGGGTCGATTCCCGCATGGAACAAATATTTGTATGATCTGCAGGTAGTTGTTTCGGGTCTAAGTGTAGTGTGTGGAATTTGTGTCTGCACCCACGACACAGGAGAAATCCTAGTGTGGGGCAACGTATTTTAAATAAAAAATAAAATTAAACAATAATAGCATGGCAGGAGCATTGTGACGAGATCATTTTGTGGGGCTCATACTAGTGTCTTTCGGTTTCCTGTATCCATTCGGCTAATTAAACGAAAGGTGATCCAGAAGAATCACAGTAATAATATTTTAGTATCCAATCGGATATAGCTAAAACATCAACAGAAGACGCGACAGCAGCTATCCCGCAGCCAAGGATGCACCGGTGGCAAATCGCCTGAAATTGAAAGGCGCGAATGCAGTTTTTAGTTCATTGATCGTCCGACAGAGTGTTTGTCAGAGATCTTCGCCTGTTTAATCGCTATTGACAAATACGTAATACAAAAATGACGTTTGAATGCAGCGTCTGCGCGATTGACGCCTGTCGCAAACCGTCTGCTACATACGTAATCAACCCGCGAGTAATAGGTTTTTATTAAGCTTGCTTGATGGTAAGCGGTTACCGACCTATGAACGCTTGCAACAGCAGCAATCACTGAGAAAAGACTCAATTAAAACGCACACTTAATTCCAGCGTATATTTCATGAGGTACTTTTACTGAGCGTACTTTTAATGAGGTCGTCATCATCATATCAGCCGTAAGACGTCCACTGCTGAACAAAGGCCTCCCCATAGATTTCAACAATTGTGTCATCATTTTGGGGGTATTTGCCAGTACTCACCACGCTCGGCAGGCGGGTTGGTGAGCGCAGTATGGCTGATGTTCCAAAGAAAGGATGCTGCTGCCCATCCCTCTGGTTTAGAATCCCTTAGTCGCCTTTTACGACATCCATGGGAGGAGATGGAGTGGTGCTATATTCTTAATCCGGCCACCACACGGATTTTAATGAGGTAATAACCACTTATGGTAATCGTAAAATGAAATATAAACTAGAATAATTGAACGCAATATTAACAAATAGTTAAAGCAGAAAGCACTGACAATTACCTAATCTGACTTGCGCCGTGAAGGTTGTCACTGAAAACCAGCGCTGTTATCGTTGTATCTGTTGCATTAAGCTGAGTGACAACCCTTTTTGCATGGATACGACGTACAAACAGTTTTATAGTTTTTATTGAGGCATTATAGATAGAGGTTATTTTTTCTGTTTGTCGATAGTAGATGGCTCCAGCCGTTAACCTATGACAGGGTTTCCTTTTTGAACGAGGGTAAATTTTATATTATTGTTTTTAGAACCGAAATATAATAATATATAAATAATTTGATTGATTTAGAGCTAAACTGTGGTGCCGGCTAGTAATACCACTACCCCATCTCATCCCGTGGGTGTCGTATAAGGCGACTATGGGATTAGCCGATGGATGGGCAGCAGCGTCCTTCGAGTACAATTATAAGACAACTGCGATCGCCAACCCGTCTGCCAAGCGTGGCGATTATGGCAAAACCCCCCAAATGAGCACTCAACACAAACTCATACTGGTCGTTGTGGCAATCTTTGGGGGAGGCTTCTGTCCAGCAGTGCACGTTTTTCGGCTGAAATGAGAGCTAAAATGCAACATATTAACTTAGACCAACAAGGGCTTCAAAGTAAACGCAACATTATTTACTTGCGGGTTAAATTATTAACCCCAAGCAATGAACCAGTGTTGTGTTTTATGACTATAAAAAGTTTTAACCTTTTATAACCATAAAGTCATAATAATTTATCTATATATATATCTAGCAAGTTGTATGTCCGGTTATAGTCCCATATAAACGTTGAATATGTAAGGCTTGGGCTTGGGCGATTACAAGTGCCACACAAGTTGCACGTACTACAACAAGTCGGTCGATGTATTTAATTTACATTAATCGTCCCGCAAGTCCACTTTCATCACATGCTCTAATTATTTCCTTTATTTCGTACATCACGTGTGAGCACACGAAAGGAAAGGAGCATGTTTAATGGATCTTTACTTGAGATTCATGATATTATAATATCACTTGATAATAGCGATGAAAAATATATTTACCGTTTGTGAGCTTCCAATAAAAAGTGGCACGTGTTATTGAGATTTTTGGTTACGTGAAATTTTACAAGGCCTCATGAAATTATACATCACAGAAACATTTTTTGAAAGTGCAGCATGAAAAGACAAATAAAATCTGAATTTTAATATTATATCGAAGTCACATATCATGGTGAGAAAATGTTGCTGCGTAGTTAGCAAGCTATTAGTTCGCGTCATCGTCTCGACAAATTCCAGTTCCTAAACCAAGAGGAAGTAGGGTTTCGAAAACCTGCGCTGCAGACCACATTCGTACTATTTGTATGATTTCTACAAGAGTCGAAGAGTCCAGTCGGCCTTTCCGGATTATCGGAAAACTTTTGACTCGAAACTTAGTCAATTCTGAATTCTCTGACTGGTGGCATATTAGAGATACTAAGTACAATGCCACCATAATGACGATCCAGGGCAATAAGATAAAACCAATGCTACTGCGTTGGAGGACGTCTGCAAGGTCAAGTTATGTCGACGTCCAAAGGATGAGGCTCGAAGTCGTGCAGGATATGTCTGCTTACGGCAGGTTATTCAGCTTGGTAAATATAACTGCGAGCTGACCAGAGGTTTTGGGTGAACTGGTTAGCTTGGTCGGGGCTTGTCATCTTCTATTCACCTATCCTGCAAAGTCTGAATGCAAAATCTTAGACCTGTGTGTTCTGCCTATCATGATTTTGTGCTCAAGCGTGGACAGATACAGTTGGGCTGGTCATCAAATTTACAGTCGCACAGCGAGCTATAGAGCGGGGTATGCTTGAAGATTCTATGAAAGATAAAATCCGAAATTCGGAGAAGAATTAGAGTTGATAATAGCTCGTAGCAAACTGATGTAGCAGGAACGGCAATGCCTGTCGAAAGTTCGATCGTCGCTACTACAAACGATTATTCCAATGACGTGAAAATGGTAGATGGAGTAGAATGGATGCGGAGAAGTGAATATTGAATAGAATAGAATAATTTGTGTATTCAGTAATTATGTCCGATCAGACAATTCGTAAGTAGAGGGATGGGCAGCAGTGTCCCTTTTGTGGAACAGAGCTATAATAGCCAATCTGACTCTGCAATTTTCCTCCCAGTATGACGACACAATTCGTTGTGAAAATCTTTCAGGGGACGTCCTTTGGCTGCTATGATGGTGATGGTGAGGTTGATAGGAATTATCATATAGTACTCTATAAACATTTAGGAGAGTCCTAGATGAAATCAAATACCTACTAATTTAATTCAATTATTGTTTAAATTGTGCGTCTACTTCTGCCACCTCGAGCACATATTGTGTTTTCCGTGATTATTCACGATTATTTATTGTCTAATCCTCAGCAATTAATATAATCAAACATTATTGTCGAATAAATAGTCAATTTACTTATTATAATATATTATTCTGACGTAGGTGCATAATTTAGAAAGCAAAAATAATGACACGGGAACACTTCATTGTAATTTTCAACGAAATTGTTAAGAATAAAAAGGAAAACTATGCGTTAACATAACATTAATAATAAGTGACCGGGACCACAAGTCACGCGGATTAGGCTGCTTTTTCTGAAAGTAAGTGTGCATTTTGAATAGCTGTCACTCGCTAGGGAAACGTGTTTGGAATTCATTATAATATTTTGGAAATACTCATCTACAATCCTGATGACTTTCTACCTAAATTCCACAGTTTGGTGGATTTTGCGTTTGTATAAAATTTTTGTTTGTAGTACTATTTTAAGGTTTTGGTGTACTCTTTATTCACCAATTAAACATTAGCGGAAGTAAGAAAGAAATGTTTAATTTTGGGTTCCTACAAAATTACATTGAAAACTGACCAATAAACATAACTACTTATAATTTATGCTGCATATTATTATTTTGATGTCACGGGCATTTACGACATAATATGCTTAATAATAATTGAAAATAACACATAGAATATTGGAGCGGTACATAGATATTAAGTAGGACGAACGATTTTTTACATATCTAGTAAGTTTATATAGATACTAAAGTAGAATCGCTATTACCTACCTAGTATCTCTGTTACGGATAACTCCTCAAGAGTAAGGAGATACTTGATCTTTTACCAGGCTTAATGGTCAAACACGCAGAAGCCCTTTAGAGAATTTAAATCTAGAGTTATACACCGAACGGAGTCTCCCCTTGGCCGTGCTATTGTTAGACATTCGCATATTGGCTGTAGTGATGTAAGAATATTGGAAGAGTATACGGACTGGTATAATAAATTAAATAATCCTGAAAGTGAAAATAACGTGACTTTCAGTTTATGCTTTTATGACCATCGGCGACTGCATTCGTACTGTAACTGACAGACTGTCACCACGGCATACGGTGACTCAGGAGTCACGACCCACGACACATCTTTTTAAAGCTTTAAGTATTTTTACAAGATCGGCCCTAAATGTCCATCACTACAAACGACTGGGAGTATCGACGCTTGCTAATATATGCGGATAACATCGACAAATGATAGTCGTGCGTCAACTACCTATTTACAATAGGATTAGGCTTCCATACTTTTAATATATGTCTTCAACTCAACTCGATGAAAATATGTTGAATTACGCTAGCTGAAAGTTAAGTTTAAGGCTTAGCGCGCACTGGTGACCTTTTGTCACCGTGACAATTTCGTCACTCATATCACATCAATGGAATATGTATGAAAATGTCACGTCACGTCGTAACGTGCGCGCACCTCCATAGATACCCACGGACTTGATAAGAGTGACGAAATTGTCACGGTGACAAAAGTCACTCGTGCACGCTTAGCCTTATGCCGCGGCTACACGATGCTCCTCGCACTGCTCCTCGCTCTGCTCATCGCCATGCCGCGATGTTGCCCTAGGCAGCCACACACTGCTCTACTCGCCACGCGCCGCATTTGGCGTTCGCCTCTTGTCAGTGGAGGTCAACATGCGTGCGTTTCATATCCATGCTACAAACTGTTGAGGAGTGTCCTCATGAGGAGACAATCCTGGCTGGAGCATCAAATTATTTCTATCATTTTAGTGTATTGTCATCAGAACTGTACAAACTTGCAAAGTTTCATGTCCATGCTACTAACCGTTGAGGAGTGTCTTCATGAAGGAGACAATCCTCGCTGTAGCATCAGTTTATAGACGAGATCATGTTTAGCTATCAAATTTAAACGTATATGCAAAAGTTGATGTCCATGCTATTAACCGTTGAGGAGTGTCCTCATGAGGAGACAGTCCTGGCTGCAACATCAAGTTATTTGAAACATTTTAGTGTATTGTCGTAACTGAAGAAGCATGCAATATTTCAAAGTCCTAAGTTTTAGAGGAAAAGGTTCAAATTTGGCATGGAAGATTTGGCCTTATCAAACTAACATTGTAACTAAAATAAAAGCTTGTAATGTTTTAAAAAACATTTTTACTATTAATTTATTATTATGTACTTGTATATCGGAATCTCCTAATTAACCCCCTTATGGCGATTAATGATATTGTTTCGTTTATATTATTTAACATAATTTGCTATGCTATAAAGGCGAAGCACGCATGTTGACCTCCACTGCCGAGAGGCGAACGCCAAATGCGGCGCGTGGCGAGTAGTATGGCGAGCAGAGCAGTGTGTGGCTGCCTAGGGCAACATCGCGGCAACACGATGAGCAGAGCGAGGAGCAGTGCGAGGAGCATCGTGTAGCTGCGGCATTACATACTGTAATGGACTCGCGATACCTCACAAGGTTTACTTTTAGTTAGTTTAAAAACAAAAACAGACGAGACTGCCGAGTTGAAATGAGCAAGTTTTCAAAGGTTTTAATAATGTCCATGTCTTGCCAAGTGGTGAAGACATGGCTATACCTACGCTGGAGTGTAGGCCCCTGGGGTATATTATCAGACCGCGTTTGAAATAGTATGCTGCACTAGTATATAGATAACCACTGACGTAGCTCCAAAAGCCGTGGGATTAAGATGGTCACGTTTGCCGTATGCCTGATGATCTGTTGGCGAAATTTACCTATACCTTTAATGGGCGTCGGCTATACTAGCTCTAAGCCGAAAGGTAAAGAAACCATGGGGAGAAACCTTTGCCTAGCAGTAGGATGATATTGGATGGCAGTAACAGTATCAGTAACATTCACGGACAAGTCGTACTGATCCTAATCAGTACATATAGACTTGTCACACAAAGAAGTGTTTATTGTTATCATTGTCTATAATTATTCCTCTTATTACCATACAAGCACAAGCGACGACGTCTCTACATTGTGTCACGATTGGCTGCACTAGGTCCTGCTTACCCAATATGAATAAAAATTGTTGCTTATATACCATCACTTACCTACTACAAGAATATCGGTATCAGCGAACATTTGTTAACTACTGGATTGAAGTTAAATGAGAGACAAGATTTAAAATTAATAATATTTATGATCTATAAATACCTATTTTCATGCCAAACCTCATTTTTTTACATAGGTAATTCTGGCATACCTACTTCCTACACGATTCTTTTTCTATGCCATTCCCCCGTGATTTTCTTTGCTACAATGGTACCTATAACTTTTTTTTTATATTTTTTTTATTTGTGCCCAGTGGAAATTCTTCATGAACTTCCTTCGCCCCGGGGAAGGAACAAGGGGTATGCCGGACTCCTACCGGCTAAAACCACTGGGGCGGTCATCTTCGGCACCTAAGGGAGGCTCCGGGTCCTCGTATGATCACACTAGAGCCGCCCACTGGTGCCACGCCTATTGGCACATCTCGGAGAGGGTGACTGTAAAGCGGTCACCCCCCCAGGGGGATTGTAAAGGATCCCCCAAAGCGTCCCACGGCAGCGCGTGACCACATGCGTGCTACCGTCTTCTCTTGGGTCGCTTGGTGTGGGCACGCAGATTCCCCAATCTACGCACCCGCGAACCCAGAGGTCCCCCACCTTATAGCAATGGCAGGGGTTTTCAGGCGTATCGGAGTTAGGCGCCAGAACGGTTGTTACCCCGGCGCCGTCTCCTTCTTCTTCGAGCGGGATCGGCCCTCTCCCGATCCCGCTCTGCGGTCTCCTTCTGGAGCATGACGCTCTCACAGAAGGAGACCACTGCATTCCAGTTTTCGTGCTCTGCCAACATAGCCGACACTACTGCTGGCAGAGAGAGATCTTGCCCGATCCGATCGACCAGGATCCGCCGCTCGGTGGCCCACGCAGGGCACGCCTCGAGCGTGTGCTGTGCGGTGTCCTGGTCGCTATCACAATGGTGGCATTGTGCCGTGGCCTCGCGGCCTATCCTGTGCAGGTACGCACCGAAACAACCATGCCCGGTGAGCACCTGCGTCAGGCGATAGGTGACGCGCTCGCTCCTTCTGAGCCAGGCTCCGAAGAGCGGCAGGACAGCCTCGACGACGCGCTTGGTCGCAAATTGCATCCGCAGGCGGTGACGCCACTTTACAAGTGCGCGTCGCCGAGCCAGCCGCCTCAGCCTGTCCAACGCCCCTGGAGGCGCGTTTTCGCCGCTCTGGCGGAGGGAGCGTGTCTGATCGTAGACCCACGCATCCATCTCCGCCAGGATGTCAAAAGGCGGAAAACGCGCCAGGAGGGTTGCCGCCTCGTAGGAGACTGTTCGGTAATGGTACCTATAACCTACGTGACTTTTTATCGTGGTGGTCATTACTTTTCGAAAGCAACTGCAAAACAATTATTTTTAAAAATATCCCTATGCAAGAACACGTGAATTTAATAAGCTTATTATAAAAATACATGTGAGGAATGAAGTAGTTTGCTTTATACTTATAGCCATGTGTGTCTGTAGGGTATTTTGAGTCAGATAAGCAGGCAGGAGGCAGGCGCGGTGCCGCCGGCGTCGTTGCTAGAGGTCAGTATTGACGTCAATGGAGTCACGTGATCGCATTGTACGAGTATTTGATACCTACCGGGCTAGGAGCGTTGCTGCGCGCGCGCCGTATTGATGACTGGCACGGCTCTATACGCAACCGCGTTCTACAACCAACGGCTCTTTGTCTGCCATTTAGACTAATAATATTTAAAAAAGTCTTGGTTCAACGCCTCTTCCAGTTTCTTTTTGTATATGTATATTATAAAATCGTTATTGCTGGTGAAATATAAATAACCACTAAACTTTATGGGTCTATTTAATAAAAGAAGAGACCTTTATAATTTCACCATATCAGTATGACTCAAAAATCTCTTAACCTTTGTAAGTTTTTAGGACTGAGGCACGCTAATTTTTTTTTGATGACAGCATTTACTGTAGTTATCATGTCCGTATTGAGATATTATACCTACGCTGTAACATGATATAGGAAGTGACGTTTTAACTCGCGCATCAAAACATGGTTGCCGAAAAAGGAACTCGGTTATACTGCTAGGTAAGTACTACCGAGTACCACAGAATAAATAATAGTTAGCAAACACTACTAACAACTATGTTAACTGATCAATCGTACTTATTTTATATATAGACACTTTTTGGAAATGTAACATTCCTACGTTGGTATGTGCGCCACTAAAGAAAGTAAATGTATAATAAAATCTATAACGTAAATTGTTATGACGATAAATAGGTATATTATGGCGTTTATTCTTGTGGCATAACCATTATAAACATTATTCGCAGCCAAAGTTATTTACCGTGTAGTGCCGGCTAAGAATAGCACCACCCCTTCTAATCCCGTGGGTGTCGCAAAAGGCGACTGTGGGGTTAGCCGGTGGATGCGCACACAACACGCCCAGTCCGGTCGCCGGCGATCTCTGGACACAGCCCGGGAGACTTTATTCGGCTGAATTGATGATGATTGTTATAAGATCATTACATCGTTAGGTGCCATTAGGCCTTTAGCTGTGGTTTTATCGTAGCTATACGTTAAATTAGCACTACCGTAAATTAATATATGCTGATCTACACATGAGTTTACAATTCTGCTTGACGTCATTCTGCAATAAATACCCGAGTAAACTGCTTTGCTGGTCTGATAAAACATGGGCATAATACAATTCTTAGTAAATACGTGTGTAAATACATTAAATGAGTTATTGGTCCAAGGTACCAAGTCCAAAATAACATATTTCAAATCGTTTCACACCTGTGCGCGATTTTCATATTGAGCGCCTTTATATGTTTTTAAAGCAACAATGTTTCATATATGTACAGCGTCTTAGACTTTGATCAGGCGCCTGCGACCTTTGAGAAAATATTAGTTGCTAGGTGCTAGTGACTTAGGTATTTCTCGTATAGACATTTTATATATTTGTCACCATGTTTCTGTAGTTATTTATAATAATTAGCATCTAGGTGCATAGAAATATCTTATGTATATATATACATATAATGCGGTTTGGTAACTTGAGTGAGGCTCGTTACCATGTTCACAGTTTGTAAATAACATTTATAAACTAAATTATCGTTATAGTAAATAAGTAGAGGTATACATGGCTTATTTATTATATATCTGGTGCTAGGTCTCTTATTGGCAAGAGGCCGGCTAGGTAGGTATCACCCCTTTGCTCTAGTGTAATCTTACGAGGACCTGGAGGACCCCTTCGGAGCCGAAGATGACCGTTGCAGTGGTTTTAGCCGGTAGGAGTCTGGCATGCTCCTTCGCCCTTCCCCGTGGCGATGGAGGTTCATGACGAATTTCCACTAGAGACCAAGAAAAAAATGGTGGTAGATGGCATATTCATCGTACGGAACCATCTTCATGCGAGTTTAACTCGCAATTATCCGGATTTTTGAATCTTTTATCTTAAATCTTAGAAACTACTTATGCCATTAATAAGTTTAATTCATGCAATATTTTGATGATGAGGACTTCCTATCGCCATGGTTCGGCGTAAGTCAATGATTTGTCATTAAAATAAATTCAAAATCTATGTATAATGAATTCGGAAAATATTTTACAGATTCAAAACTTTGTTGTGATCATTAATTCATTTAGATGTTATTGTTCCACAGTGTACGACATTGACCTTTGTTTTCATTTAAATAACTTACTAAGTGTGTTTTTTGCACTATAATTTTAAAAGAGAGATTCCGTTTTGCGTGTATTTTAAAGTATCAAATAAGATTTGTTCAATTCTACGTACACGTCAGGTATTTCTACATCATTTTTAAGTGTCAATAACTAACTTCATAAATGTTATCAAACACTTATAATTTGAAAGGAATTAATCGTTTATGAAGTAAATATATATCGTGGTCGCAGGATGACTAAGGTGTTTCGAACCCTGCAAAGTGTTCGAAACGTCAGGAAAACAAAACTCTAAAATATACGCAACAGAATCCGTTTAAAAGTGTTTTATTATAATGTGTAATACTCGCGAAAACCTAAGACATTACCATATCTTATTAGTCATTTAAGTACTGTAATACATCATCAATAAATAAATATTTTACAAAAAAAATGTTTACGATACCCCAATCTATGTCGTTTCTCATTTGTCGTGGGTACAGTCTACAGCCATAAATCTCTCATGCACAAACAGCCAAACGCAAAACTACTATCTGCAGATCATACAAATGCTCTATGCTGGGATCGAACCCGCGACATATAGCGCTGAAAGCCAATTGCTTAGTCACTGCGCCAACCGCGCCGTCAATTGACATCTATTTGAGGTAAAATAACACCCACTGAATAGTTTCAAATATAGTCGTGAAGTGGTGTTCCGATAACAGCATTTGTGTGGAAGTGTGGAAACACTTGTTAATTGCTGACAAGATTCAAGTATAGCTGCACTTCCCGAGATGAGCTTGGGGGGGCGGCCTCTTTACAGTCGCCACCCCTTCGCTGGAGCGGGTTACCTCTATACAGTCAATCCCTCCGAGATGTGTCTGTAAGCGTGGCACCTATGGGCAGCTCCGGAGCGTTCGTTGTCGGGATCCCGGAGCGCTCCTTCGGTGCCGAAGATGTCCTCCCAGATGTTTTTAGCCGGAGTCAGCCGTTCCCTTCGACGCATGAGAATTAATCCCAACCCGGGTAAAGAAAATTCGCAAGCGACCCCAACGCAATTTCTCCTTGAAACACCGTGGGGTTTTAGCCTGTTAGAGACCGGCACGCTTCCTCCGCCTTCCCCGGGGCGGAGGAAGTCCATTATGATTTCTCATAATATAATAGGGATTTGCCAATCGCAACAAACTACTATAATTATATAGAGTTCAATTTACCAGTCTTAGTTCACCAAACGAAAATCCGATAAAGTAAATACGCAACCTTCATTTTAAAAACTATAGTTTTCGCAAATCTATTTTTCATAATGAATGCTAATGACGTCAATGATTCTATGGTTCATAATTTTGCTCATCGTGTTCAGAAGCTCAGGTGTCACTTTAAGACGTGATTTGTATAAATAAACAATTATCATGTATTAATTCCGTGTGGTGTCCGGATTAAGAATATAGCACCACTCCATCTCCTCCCGTGGATGTCGTAAAAGGCGACTAAGGGAATCTAAACCAGAGGGATGGGCAGCAGCTTCCCTTGAAAACGTAGCCATACTGCGCTCACCAACCCGCCTGCCAAGCATGGTGAGTATAGGCAAATACCCCCCAGAATGATGACACAGTTATGAAAATCTATGGGGGAGGCCTTTGTTCAGCAGTGGACGTATAAATGGCCGATATGATGATGTATTAAATCACCGTCTCATATTATTATACTAGGCGAGTAGGGATAAATAACAGTGTTGTAAAATGAAATACACATAAATATCATATATTCGCATTTTCAAATAATGTGCAGCCCTATATGGTGGAGAGTTATTTGATAGTTACGTTTATTCGATTATAATTTGGTGTTATTTGATTGATGACCGATTGTTAATTATAGCGTGCGGCGGCAGTTAGTCCCCCTATTATGCTCTAGTGCCTCTATGCTGGACTTGAAAAATACGTACTAAAAAGTTTCGCTATGCACGCAATTCTTCGATTCTACGTAAACAATGGAAGGTACAGATGAAAGAAAAGTGTTTGAATTCAAGTTAAAATAAATATTGCGGTATTCGTATATGTGTAAGCGTCTTCAAAGTTAAAATTTGTATTGTCTCGTTCTGACAATCAAAAAAGTCAAAATGACAGATAAGGACTAACGAATTTCAGAGCAACTTCAAGTTAAGAAATGTTTATGAATATCGCTGTAAGTCCATACATACCATGCTCAGTTTCATTCTGTAGAGGTGCTTGTTGGTATCGTAGTGCCCTGTAAGAGTACCTAAAATTTAATTTAAATTTAACAATCATTCAAATTCACTTCCAGTCTTTTCTTGTGCTAGAGACTTTCTGAATTTGAAGTAGCCACTTAAAGACCTTTCTTGAAGTGGTTTAGGCCTGCCTTCCACCTTTATTTTGCTTGTTCTTTTCTAGCATGTGCATGTAATGCATGATGATAAGTTCCGTGAGGAATACCTAAAGGGTTCAGGTCCAACTAACTGCATTTTTCAGCCTTTGCTAATTTGTATGCCTTCTCATTACTCTCAACACCTTCTGCCATTGCCGGCTGACGTTGTGTTGTGTTCTGTTGTGTCTTTTCAGGCTGTTTAGGCCTGATATGCCTTCTTTGACTAGTTGTGAGCTAACCTTGAAGGAATTAAGCGCTTTCAGGGCAGCTTGTTGGCTACTATTATTATGATCATCATCATCATATCAGCCATAGCAGCGTCCACTAAACAAAGGCCTCCCCCATAGATTTCCACAATAGTTGTATCGTCATTTGCTAATATTCACAATGCTGGCAAGCGGGTTGGTAATCGTAGAATGGGTACTATCCCACACAAGGAGCGCTGCTGCCCATCCCTCTGGTTTAGTCTCCCTTTAGTAGTAGTAGTAGCTAGTATCCTTTTACGAAATCCACGGCAAGAGATGGAGTGGTACTATATTCTTGATCCGGACAGATCCACACGGACACGGACAGGAAGTACAGTAATAAGGCTTGTAGGTATTTTGAAACATTTCTGAATGCTTAATTCACAAGATCGCGAACAAAACAATTTAGAGAAGAGTACAACCTCTGAAAAAGAAAGTGTACCTGCGACATTTAATGTAATCTTAAGCATTTTCATCTAAAGTTCAATCGCGATATCTACATTTATGAATATAATATATAAACCAACATAGTATTGTCAACACGTTACACAAACATATACATTTTTAATTCAATAATTAGTCATCATAATTAAGAATCCGGTCACCAAATTGATTTTGAATGTAAATCGATTAGGGCTAGGTAGATGTAAGAGCGACGTGCCCTGTCAGAAGTCACGTAGGCCTTAGGCTATGTTACGGAAGGCGCGTGCCATAACTTAATTGCCAATGTATTTATGCAATGATGCAACAATATTTTATTAAGATTAATTTAAAACAATCTTTTGACTATTGTGCTACTAGCGCTATTATCCTTGAATGTTTCCAAATCGGTATAAAATCTGTCGGACCTACAGATGTTCGTTATGAGTATAGCTACCTATTTGTCCTCCTGCTATAATCCTGGTGGGCTGTGATATTGGTTCTTATAAATATTATGGAAATATTGTAAAAATCTACGATGGAGCGATTGTTGTTTAGTATTAAAGAGAGTATTTTGTTAAGTAATAGGTCTTTACCTGTGAAATTGCCGTTCTGCAGTACTGGCCATTTCCAATAAAAATATTTTTTGTTTGGCTATGATATCTAGTTTAAAATTTATTACATTTTAAAAACATTATTTTCATTATTCAAATTCAGTCTTCTGTGTAAATTAGATTAGTGTTATGTTTTCATCACGTTTGAATCTTTTTCGTCGTCATGGATATTTTGAAAATTCGAATATTATGGAGTATGAGTACCGTCGTGGTAGCAACGCGGCACAAGCGGAATGTAATATCAATGACGTTTACGGAGCCTGCACTACAAACGAACGCATAGAAAATTTCGATCTGAAAAATGAACCCCATGGTTGTCCGGAAACTTTGGTCGACAGTGACGAACTAAAGGCGATTGTGGAAGCTGATGATACTCAACCTACGGATGAATTAGCAGCAGCTTCCGACGTTAGCATCAAAACAATATTGGTCCATTTGCGTCAAATTGACAAGATAAAAAATCTTGACAAATGGGTGCCCCTCGAACTTAACGTGCGCTTCGAGGCCTGCCTTGCGCTTCTCAACAGGCACAGAAACGAAGGAATTGTGATGAAACATGGATTTTGTTTGACAATCGCAAGCGTTCTGCAAGTTGGTTAGACCCTGGATGAGCAACTAATCAATGCCCTAAACGAAAAATGACCCCTAGAAAAGTGATAGTCACTGTTTAGTGGTCTAGTGCTGATGTGGTTCATCACAGCTTCGTACCGAACGGGATGAGTACTACTGCAGATGTTTACTGTGAAAAATGGACCATTATGATGGAGAAGTTCGCACATCGGCAACAAGCTTAGATTAATCGCTCATCCCCGCTGTCCTGCACGACAACGCGCCACCCCATACTGTACAACAGACGGTCTCTAAGCTACAAGAGCTGGGGTTGGAAGCTCTCAGTCATCCGCCGTACTCACCAGACTTTGCGCCTACAGACTTCTACTTCTTCAGAATTTGGATAACTTCTTGGCGGGAATAAATTCAATACAATAGGCTGTACGTCAAACGCCTACGAATTAGGCGCGCTGGCGCCTAATTCCCATACGCCTGAAGCCTCCTGCCGTCACTATAAGGCGGGGGGGCGTCTGGGTGCGTAGATCTGGATGGGGAATCTGCGTGCCCACACTGAGCGACCCACGAGAAGACGGTGGCGCGCATGTGATCACGCGCTGCCATGTGTGCATAGCACAGCGGACAGGGATGCTTCGGGGGATGCTTTACAATCCCCCGGGGGAGTGACTGCTTTACAGTCACAAAATGCCTTTGAAGAGTTTGTCGCCTCCCGTCCTTCTGGTTTCTTCAAAAAGGCCATCGATAAACTGCCACTGCGTTGGCAAAGATGCATCGATTGCATGGGTGATTATTTTGATTAAAAAAAGATAGAAAACTCTATTTCGTATAAAACGGCAATCTTATATGAATCTATAAAATTGCCGTTTTGTACGAAATAAAGTTAGTAGAGACCTAATATTTTGTCGCTTAAGAAAACATTATTTTGATATATTCCTGGCCATTTTGGATCATTTTTACCAAAAAAAATCATTTAGATTTTTGTTGTTTGTATCTGAAATCACCAGAAACATAGGAATATATTAATATGTATAAGATTAATCGTATAAAATTCACAAGTTAACGTTTGATCTAAATACATATTACTAATGTGACTTTTTTACAATTCACATTAGGGAATGGAAAAGAACATTTTTAGGCTTTTAAAGGTCGATATTTTCCTTTCACTGAGTGCAGTATTTTATTTATTGATGTTTTAATCGTCTATTAATAACCTATATAATATTTTAAAATATTGTCTTGTGTTGCATAAAGTGGTCCATATTCCACCAGACGTCACATGAGTAATGGCATTAATTTTGTTTGCGGTTATTAATTTACTGCCGATCGACATTAGGGCCAGTGTGATTTTTATGAGTGATGCTCTCATTAACCGCTGGTAGTGATATTTTAGAAAAATCAATTTGCTCGGGGCGTACGTGACAAAACCGAAGTGTGTCAGTTCATTAATTTCAGTAGGCAGGGTGATAATTTTTTAATCGATTATTAATAATATACTCGGAATTTAGACTTAGATTTTCCTCATCCCTCCCTTCTATAGTAAGGTAGAGGTGATGCAAACGCCAGCAATACGGGACGAAATGTTTTGTGATTAGTGGTTTTCTTATGACCACTAATCACATTTGAGAAAGTATTTTATGTGCACTAATCACCAGGTAATTTGAGCTAATCAGTTTTTTGTTTTAGTGACGTAGTTTGTGACGTAATTATAATACAATAACTCGGTTGCGGCAAAATTGAAGCGTTTATGTATACAAGATTATAACTGTGGAACATTCGGTCATCATAAATCCCGCCGGAAGATAGCTGACTGAAACTGCTGGAGATAGGCCTCCCCCAAAGATCGCCACAATGACCCGTCTAGATTTGTGTTGTGTGTTCATTTCACTATGGGTTTTGCCATAATCGCCACCCTAGGCAAGCGGATTGGCGATCGCATTTGAGTTGTAAATGTACTCCTAAGGCTCTGCTGCCCAACCTCTGGCTAATCCCATATTCGCCTTTTATGACACCACAGAGATGACATAGGGACATTCGGTGCATAATACCTATTGTGCTGATTCATATATCCTGATTCATACTGTCGGTTTCTGCCGCAGACCAAGTGGAATAATGATAGTAACTTAGTAGGATAGTTTATCTTCAGGTGTAGGGCAAAGGGCAATGCACCATTATTTGGGATCGTGTTAAAAATGCAGACGTTTCGGGGTAAACGCACTTGTGACCGAAGACTATGCATAATGCAGACAATGCATTATTGATCCCGACGTATGGACTATGTTTGCGTCCATCAACGTTGATGTCGGTGTCTTTTGCAAATTACACATTCATAGCCGACAAGGAAAAACTGATATAATCGTTTCTTATAATCGAAGATGAGTCTTTTTTAAATCCAACTATTCCTTAATTAGATCAGAATTAAACACTGATTCGTATGATGACCAAAAAAAGGAAACAAATACAAATTCCTACATAGTAGAGGTTATGTGTTATATTGGACATTGACCGCTCATCGGCAATCACGAACTCTGGTTCAGCTTGTGATTTTCAGAATATAATATTATCGAATAAACATTAGGGAGAACATACATAGGTATTAGGAACTTAAGCTTTCAATTCTTTAAGGAAAACCGACCGACTGTTTTTGGGAAGCTTAAGTGGATGCCTAAAGTTTTTTAAATCTCTCAGGTGCATACTGTTTACCAATATGCACAATTTACTCATATATTTTTTACCGACAGGATAGGGATTGACGACCCACATCGATGCATTGCAAACAATCGATGTATTGAAACGATGCGATGCATCGAACTCAACCGATGTATCGTAAGTGCTACGATCTATTCGATGTATCGATGTTTTCTCATCCGATACAGTTGATCTTCTAACGAATCACATTTGTTCGTTCATGACTCGGAACGTAATCCCTACACACTACTACTTATCAATGAGTGTTGCTTTTCGCGTTGTTACTATTCTCCTCCTGAACCACGGAATAGATCCGAATGGTGTATTCGCTGTTGGATTGCATGGTTCTTTGGCACAATTTTATGCTATACTTTGCCTCGGAAAAATGTCGTGTAAAATGCACCTAGCCGTGCTAAGTTGGGGTGAGTAGTTAGTCGTCTATAAAATACAAAAGCGCCAAGCCTCGAGTTTGTAAAAAGTAACTAACATCTAGCTGACTGATCGACAGTTGTTATTGACAGTTCCATTCCATACGAGTATAAGGACCATACGATTGTTGTGATCACAGAACAGAAAACTACTGTGGTTTTGATTGTCAGCGACGTCTCCAGGATTATTTATTAACTTTTGAATCTATGAATATCAAAGGAATAATAAATCTTATTACTTATAATTTTTCGGCTAAATGGCATTGTTGACGTTTCCAGTAATACGCCTATAGCCTTTGGACGGTAACAATTGAGCCACTGAGTTTCTTGAACTAACTGCACGGTCCCTATCTCACATTAAACTATAGGACTAGATATATACGCGTACCCCGGGGGGCAGTATGCAGCTATATGTTGCATTATTTCCCTACACGTTTGTCTTCCCAAGACAAGTATGAGACACAAATATACGAACAATATCTAACAAGGCATAACAACATATACGAGTACATAGTTACAATATTAAAATGTACACCATACATTTTTTCTTTCTAATTAGTTTTCTTCTAATTTGCGTGGGTTGGTCATGGAAGACGTCTAGGTCAAGCGGTTTCCACCAGCTATTGTATGTAGAGGTAATTTTTGTTATTGAGGAGTTCATGCCCGAGTTACTTCTGTAACGTGGATTGTTGAAAAATGTGGTAGCTCTTCTACGAGCACTTAGTTTGGAAATGCATATTTAAAAGCGCTCCAATAGTCTCTGACATAATGAGCCCTTACAATAGTCTGTAAGAATAACAAGTCCAACATACCTCTGCGTTGTTGTAAAGTATATAGACCAAGGAAGGATAATCTTTCCTCGTATGGACATCTATCTGGGTTACAGCTGAAAACAAGCGTTAGGTGGTCAGTACCACTGCCACTTAACATTATGCTGAGCTGTTGGCCCTTTGGCACTATAATTTTGTCACTGTGCACGATATGTGTTGCCTTTTAGTTAGTTTTATGATTTTAATATTTAAGTTTATTTTTATTTTGTATATTGTCTGTGCCAATAAAAAAATTTTTATTTCTTTCTTTCTTTCTTTCTATCGCTGGTACCCGAAGAAATATACGCGAGGTGCCTGGTAAATGTTCTCTGAATAGACTCAATATGGTCAGAATAGACTGCATAATGTGCCGAATTGAAGCACACTGCATACGTACGCATTAAATAGTAAGATTTTAAAAGCAGTGTGCTTGAAGTCCGTAGTGTTGCGTTTATTAAAACCCAAAATTTTAGCGGCCCTATTTACCATGCTATCGTAATGTGTGATAAAGGTTAATCAGGAGTCGAGAATCACGCCTAACTCATAAACTTGCGATACAACAGCGATTTTCTCATTGCCAATGTGAAGATTTGTCTCTAGTACCTTTATTTTCCTAGTAAAGCGTATATGTTGACATTTTGATGCATTTAACATCATTTTGTCGTGACAGCAGCATTTTTGTATTCGATCCAGATCAGTTTGCATTCGTTTGGAATCGTCGAGTGAGTCGATCTGTCGCAAGATTTTCAAGTCGTCAGCAAAAAAGGAACACTGACAGTGATGAACCCGAGAAACTACATCATTGATGAACAGTAGGAACTAGATGGGGCCCAAATGAGAACCTTGTGGTATACCAGACGAAGCTATGTGTTTTTCTGATTCGTGGCCATTAACAACCTGTTCACGATTAGTTAAATACGATGCAAACCAATCAAACATTTTATCACATATACCATATAGATCTTGGAGCTTATCAATTTGTATTTTGTAATCAACACGGTCAAATGCACTCACAAAATCAGTGTAGACCGAATCGATCTGTTGAGTCCTGTCTATCATTTCCATTACGGGCGTTACGTACGAGACAAGATTAAAACCGATTTCTTCTCTTGAATACCGTACTGTTCCACTCTTATTTGGTACCTAGTGTGTCGTGTTATTAAAAGACAGATCATGCATTCGAAGATTCTGGAGTAGTATGAAAGAATTGATGTCGGCCTTTAGTTCATCACATTGGCGTTATCGCCTTTTTTTAGGATCGGAACTTCCGTGCTCGTTTCCAGTCGCTGTGAAAGACACCGCTTACAAGAGATTTGTTAAATGTTTCTTTCAATGGTTACGAAAGAAGAGAGGCATATCTCTTGATGAAACTAGGTGATATTCCATCAGACCCTGCACCTTTATTGGGATTCACGCGTTTTAATAGCGTGAAAACGACTTTTGCATCAAAACTTAAGTATGCAAGTTTGCTATAGCATGACACAGATGACTCTTCCACACTGTTGAGAGAAGGTGAAACACTGTTGGTATTGGTGTAAACGTTATCTATATAAATAAAAATGAATGTTGCTAAGTGCACAACTTGAGAATGGATTGATCAATTCGGCAATTTTTTGTGTGTTCCTTAAGGCCCACGGAAGGTTTTAATAATAAAATAAAATAAACAAAAATTGCGTGACAGAACGAAGTCTGTCCGGGCAGCTAGTATCATATAAATATTTCGTCTAAAAGACTAAATGCCAAATCAAATCAAACGTCACGACAAAATGGTTATTATGAATATGAAGATTATTAAACATGCCTTTTGAAACAGCAGTTTGAGTTCTAAAATGTGTAATTCATTTATTTATTTGAACTCGGATTTCACTAGCATTATCTACCTTCATTGTCTTGCAAAATAAATATATAACCTCAAAATTTGAAAGAACGAAGAAAGAAATAGTTTTTATTTCTACGCGCAATTGACACACAAGCCTTAAAACTAGACTTTATTCAGCCAAAATAATATCATAAAAACATAAAAAGAAAAAATTGTAGCACGGATTTAAAAAATAACTTATCAATCCGTAAGAAACTAACCTGTGATAATCTTATTTATAAAGTATCTGTATCTTTATATTTTAATATAAATAGGTGGTGACAATTCACAGAATTGCTATTTACGGATAGTTATTTCGCCAATTGTATATACTAATACTAATAATACTAATACTAATACTAATAATTGTATATACAACTCCATCTCCTCCCGTGGATGTCGTAAAAGGCGACTAAGGGACTCTAAACCAGAGGGATGGGCAGCAGCGTCCCTTCTGTGAAACGGAAGCCATACTGCGCTCACCGACCCGCCTGCCAAGCGTGGTGAGTATTGGCAAATGCCCCCCAAAATGATGACACGGTTGTGAAAATCTATGGGGGAGGCCTTTGTTCAGCAGTGGACGTATAGTATAAATGGCCGATATGAATATACAGCCGGATTGACATCCGTGACGCCGACTGTATACCCTTTATGGATATTCCGCGTACACTCTTCGACTTCTGATGATAAGGGATCGCACGTGCCATCAATTGCGATGTTATGAACACTACATACACTGTACTGTGGCTTGTCTTTACTATTTACGTAACTAACACATAAGAGGCTGATGATAATAGGTATCGTATACCTCTTATATGAGTATCTATCGGTAGGAAGTGAAACTAGTTTTATATAATTAGCTCTTTACGAGATGAATAGTAGATGGGTAATTCTCAAGATTTCTCAGATTTCTTCTTATCTGTGGAGTGTGCACAGTGCGGTGACCACAGGCGCCGGCGCGAGAATGACTCGCCTTTTGTTAGTAAAAATGTTACATTTATTTATAGCTAACTAGCATTTAATATCGGTATACAAACTAAAGTGATCTTTATCTACATACGCCTAGGTCGTATTAGAGATGGTTCACACCAAACTTAAAGCTATTTCATCCACGGCCACCCACCAATAACTCACATTTAAAGGCTGAGTATACCTTTTGTGTGAACCGACCCTTAACTATAGGAAATAAGAGTTGGACGACACTTTAGAATTTGACGTGAAATCATTTAATCCATCCTGCGCGAAACCACCAAAGCTGGATGTGTTGCCGAAAATTCACAAAATAAATGTTTCCCTACGACCGATGATACACCAACTTACAAACCGGCACAACAACTAGCGAAGATGCTATCTAAACTTCGTGGAAAATCTGACACATGATGATATGTGAAAGATTGCTATCACTTTGTCAGCCAAATAAAAGACGTTGACTTGACTGGCTAAAATTTAAGTGATGGTCTTGGACTGGCTGAATCTTAAGTGATGGTTAGTTTTGATGTGCAGTATGGTATCTATGTATTTTTGGAACATACTCGTTCAGATTTTTCATTGGATACCAAAAACAATATTTTATTCATTTTTTGGTAGCAGTTTATGTCCGCCATGAACTGCCGTGTTGAATTCTATGTAACGTCATATACCTGCGGAATAGCACGACGCTTCCAACGACACATTTGTCAAAATGCAACGAATAGTTATTCTTTTCTTACAAGGATTTCTCCTGTATCGTGGGTACGTTTACAGATATGAATTCCACACACAATACACGGAACAACTACCTGCAGATCATACAAATATTTGTTCCATGCGGGAATCGAACCTACGACCCGGGGCAGCAGCCGACTGTATCAGGCACTGCACCAACCGTGCCGTCGAAGTTTCGGTGGTCTGAGGGAACAGATGAATATACATACATACAAATCCTCATACATACATACCGGTCAAAATCATAACCCTCCTTTTTGCTTCGCCGCTTCCTAATTTCAATAGAGAAGATGGTTGGCATGGTTAGGAAGCTAGCAAGCGAATATGATTTGCTCATATCTTCGTATCGTTGGGATTAAAGTTTAGATCAATATGAATCGATTTAGTCCTGTGAATTAAGGGCGTACGTAGTGACGTCCACACACAATACACCCAATAAACGCAATGTTACAGTATTTCAAATATGTAAAAAAGAGCTGTACTAAACCATTTGCTGATGTACGCCTTTGAGGCTAATGGTCAATATAATTCTGATCAAGAAGAAAATTCATGGGGTAGACCTGCAGAGTTCTGCATTATCACGAGATGTAGTTTTAAAGTTTAAAAATAAGCTCTACTAAGTAGTTTTCTCATGGTTCAGGTGCTGTCCATTTGATTCATCATGACCCTTTGAATACGGGAAAAATTGGCAGACATTGTCGTGGCTATGTAACGTCAGAGACTGAACGAGCATTGCAAAAGTTGAAGAAGTGCCAGGATTGTTGCGGGACAATGAAATCAAAGTGATAAAACTGGTAGTTTTGAATGCTGAAGAGAGAAAGGATCTGACGCTAGGTTAACGAAACATCGGGCGATGTGATCATACCCTTCATAACTGTAATGTTTAAGTATTTAATATATATTTAATGTTCTTTTTCAGTTTTCTATCAATCTAGTATCTTTGTTTTTATATGCTGTCAGCATTGCGATCATGTTTAGGACTTAATTAAATGAATGGACAAAGGTTAAACATGATGAGTGTCACGCGTTTCTTCATGTTGTTTATTTTTTATCAATTAGTAACAGAGCGAGATTGTTTTCGAGTCAGTTCTATTTTAGAACAAATCTGGACCACGACTTAGTCATGTAACATTGCGTGAAAATGAATGATTGTTAAACAATTGGGGTTAAACATGGGTTAAATCATAATTGGGCGTGACAAGCTCTGTTTTTAATATAAAACGTAGTTGATAGCACGGCATCAGCGCGTGCGCGGAGTGCGTGCCGCACACGCACTGTAACGATGAAAACGTTTCATATTAGGCGGAAAACGTTTACTGCTGAAGATGAGCCTCCCCCATGAGACGATCGGTTACATGCCGTGTGTAGTCATTTTGAGGGAATTTGCCAGTACTCACCACGCTTCGTAGATGGGTTGGGGAGTGCAGAATGGCTACCGTTCCACATAAGGGACGCTGATGCCCAGCCCTCTGGTTTAAAGTCCGTTAGTTGCGTTTTACGATATCGACGGGAAGAGATGAAGTTGTGCTATATTTTTTGTCCGAACACCACACGGAAATTTGAAATTTGAATTTTAATCAGAGGGAATGGCAGCAGTGTAACTTCTGTGGAACATTAGCCATACTGCGCTCACCTACCCGCATGTCTAGCATGGTGAGTCCTGGCAATTTGCCCCCGACGACTAAACAAGTAAGCAACCAGCCCCTGGTCCCCGGCGGCTCCGCTATTCCTGGCTATGGTAGCGGCCACGGTAATCTCCAGCAGATATATGCCAATACTCCTGTCCAAGTTAGAAGTATAGGAATTAGGGGAAAGGCCATGGAGATAATCTCTGATTACCTTTCCAACCGTTCAAGCAGTTAAGATTGGCGAATATACTAGCAAGAGTGAAACGTCAACATCATGTTCATCAATGACATGTGTCAAATGCACTGACCCAACTATAGAATTTTTACTTACGCGGATGATATCGCACTTTTCATTCATGGTCAAAACTGCGATAACTCCCGAATAGATGCTGAAGCAGCTTTCTCCCAGGTTATATAGGGGTTATCTTTCGAGCTACTTACCTTAAACCTATCTAAAACTCTACTTGTTCTCTTTGGTATCGGATTTACTAGGCTGCCCCATGCTGGCCTATTCCTCGTTAAGGCCCACAAATGCCCAATTCATATACCTAACTGTTTATGTCTACACATTGTGAGATTCTCTCAGGTCAAATACTTGGGTATACACATTGACCAACATTTCAAATGGGATCATCCTAAATTTAACTTTGTCAATAATCAAGAAACTTATGTACGATTAAAAAAATGTGTTCGACTCTGCATGGTGTGGTGCATCTCCTGAGATGAGAGATCTCAACGAGCAGTCCTCAAAGTTATGATCAGAAAGCCACGCTGCTACCCCACAGCTCAACTGTATAAGGATATATAGGTTTTAACCGTAAGGCAGCTGTTTGTCCTTAATCTAATTCTAAAAGCTCATTATTTTGTAAAATATGACAATTTGTACACTAAAAAGAAGATACGACAGTATATGCCGTATCATACGTTGTAGAACAACACTGATCGAAAACCCCTCGTACTTCCTTTGTAATCACTATTCTTTTAGATTTCCCCATATTAGCACCCATTCATACATCTTTTCAACGAACATCTATTTCACAAATCCACACACGCTCACACATACCCTATTCACACGAATACATACTTCAACTTTACTGATTTTCGTGTTCGCAAACACCAATCCTTAATATGTACACTGCTATGGTTTTTACATGTATACATGCTACCTTATTATTTTTATCAGTAACTGCCCTTAAGTATTCTGGTATGATTTAATAGCCGGTGCGAAGACCCACTGATGACACAACACACAGGTTCCCACAAAGATATGCCAGAAAGGATATGCCATGTAGTTCAAAATGTCTGCGAGCCTAGAAATCCAGTTTACCCCTACCATTCTTCATAAAACACTCTAATGCACACAGTTACAGTTCTCATCCAATAAATTGAATAAACACAACATTATAATTGGCTACTCATGTTCTATTCACTGCGCTTGTTATTCACCTATTGATAGTTAAAAGTGGTAGATAAGAAGCATTGTATTTGGTACAAAAATAAAAATGTCATTCTGCTCCATCAATCCAAATGCAAGATTCTTTCCTTGATAAAGTTATTATTTTCGCTTCGGTTTTAGCATGTTATACCCGGACAACACGACACTTTAACAAAGTTTCATTTAAGCGATCGAATCTCAACTGATGTTATAAAACGGTTTTTTCCGAATGGCTCGGATTGTGTATGTCGCGGTGGCGCGGATACGCCCCCGTACCACTTGTCCTTATTTCCTATTTCTGTGGGTTCTCACCTAGTTTGAGAGTCAGAGGAGAATCAATCTTAAGTTGAAACTGGCTGAATATTTATTATCTACATGTTTCTCTTTTCACGGGCTTATATCCTGTAAGGGACCCCCGGTCTTTTGATAGGTTTATGTGGGGACATGGGTACACATGCAGAGGGGCCTTTCGAGAATTTTAATCTATACAAATGAATAAAATTGAAGTGTCTGTTTGTAATGTCAAAATAACAGCTTTTTACTAAATGCATATGAAAGTATATACGGTACCTATAATAAAAAAACAATTTTTACATTTTTTGTCTGTCTGTCTGTCTGTTTGTTCCGGGTAATCTCCGAAACGGCTGGACCGATTTTGACGGGACTTTCACTGGCAGATAGCTGACGATATAAGGAATAACTTAGGCTACATTTATTTTAGAAAAATAATTAGGGTTCCGCGCGAAAATAATAAAACCCTTGAAATCCAACATATGTATTCTATGTCATGTGTCTATGTCGAAGTACTCTAAATTTCTTTTAAATTAAACGCGGGTGAAACCGCGGGTCCCAGCTAGTCTAAAATATAATGACACTGACCGGGGGGCTCTCCATTGCTGCACTATAAAATGAAGGCACGGACTATCCTTAGTGGTGTAAGGCTATTGTATGAGATCGAAACTATAACTATAAAATTAATTGCAATGGGTGTTACATATAATTAAAACCTAAAGAAAACGGCAGCAACGGCGTCTGCCTTTCAAACTATAATGTGAAATTCTGTGGCGGACAGTGACTCACCACTCACAATATGGCTCCCCTAAATGGCCACTACTACAGGCGACAGGGAGCAATATGAGCGGTTTGGGGTGTCAAGAGGTACGGCACTGGATTCACCGCGCATCTTGATGACTCGGAGCGGGTTTTCACCCCCGAGCATATAGCTCTGGCGGCCCCTCTTTAATCGTCCAACTACGGCAAGCCACAGTTGTAAGTCCTGCAGGCACTCATGGGGTTCCACTTCAGCCGACCAATAAAGGTAAGCCGGAGTCGAGGTCTTGACCTACTTACTCTCTAGGGCATTCAGGTCAGCTCGCCACAAGCTGCCCTTATTATTATTACATTTCTTAGTTTACAGTAATATAAAATAGTGATTATGTGTATAAAAAATAGATTGAACACTGCGTGAGCGAACGTCTGCGGGCGGAAAGCGAATGATTGATTCAATCACCGCGCGATGAATCTGCGTACCCGCGCTTGATGATCTCCCCTCGTTTCAATCATATGATTGTCGGTGCTCAACAACAATGGAGACGTTCATACGTATAAGCGGTAGCGTAAAAGAGATCAGGGAGCGCGGAGGAGGAGGCTCGCTGGGCGACACGGAGCCAAGTTTTCTGTGCAATAAACATTAAGTTGACATAGACTCAGGACATAAACTTTTGAAATTATAAATACCCTTATCTGTGTTCGGTTATGAATTATGATCTTTAAAAACCCTTGCGTGTATACAGTAACTGGGTATTATCAGTATTATAGTATTATATTATGTATAGAATTCATTTTTTCAAACGTTTGGTTTTGTAACAATTTGATAGGTACAGTTTACATACATACAACTCCGTAAGCCGTGCTAGAATCGATCACGCAATACGTGGTGCAGGAAGCCAATCGTTTAGCCACTGCACCAACTGTACCGTCAACATTATACGGTCTCCTAAGCTCATGATTGTTTATTTGATATTTTTCCACTGATGCTAGAACTCTTAAAATACCTACACATATCAGGCGATCTTTTAGAGAGTCTTAGTTTTAACATTTATATTTCCGATTTGTAGGCTCATTTAAAATTTAATGAAATCTCTAACATATTCTTATGAAAAGAGTATGAGCTTGCAAATGTCTAATTTGAATTAGTAAAATCTTTCATGTTTGTTGTATTTCAATTTTGTTGTTGTATAATATATGTGCCCCGTCACCACTGATATTAACATACCTAGGTCTTGTATATTTTTTATAATATTCTGATATATTTACAGGCTGGAAGCGTTACGTGTGAATCAGTCGATATTTCCTTGATGTTATGGATATCTATAGAAAAAAAAAATGCTGATATCGATAAACATGGTATCCTACTGCGTAAACGATAATAATAGTTTTTAAAAGTATTATGAAGTTTTAAAACCTATACATATGATATGTCAATACGGCAGTGGGTAGGAAGAATTTTGGATACTGTTTTGAAAAATATAAATTATTCAATATCTGTGCAATGGGAGTAAACCTATTTTTAGTGGTAACTAGCAGTGCCCCGCGGTTTCACCCACCCACCCAATGCTCAGTTCTCGTCGGTGTCCCACCACGTCGCATCGCTTGCTCGTGCTAGTACCTACTACGTTTTCACTTAGCGTTCTTGTTGCCATTTTTTTCTTTTCGCTCGGCTCCTAAGGGTTTTAGTTAAATAGCCTATAACCTTCCTTAAGAACTGGGCTATCAAAATCAATTTCAATCAAATAGAATTTTTCAAATCCTATTGGTAGTTTTAGAGATTAGCGCGTTCAAATAAACAAACTCTTCAGCTTTCTAATATTAGTATAGTATAGTTTTCGCGATTATTACACATATAATAAAACACTTTGAAACAGATTACATCGCGTAATATAGATTTGTTCAGAATCGTCAGAAAAACTATAATATACGCAATGTAATCCGTTTAAAAGTGTTTTATTATAATCTACTGTTGTTACTCGTCTTTTATAAACATTGGTAAAATAATCGTACGAATATCATCTACTATCTGTTTACATTCTGTATATCGTACTTCTCTCGTTTGGAAAAGGCTTCCTCCAGGCAAAACCATGGCTGATCATCAACCTGGATCAATATCACAAAATTTTGTGTCCCCATTCTTCCGATCTTATCGATCGGCACCCTGGATAGTAAAGAATCTTTCTCTATCCAGGATGCCAGGGTAGTGGTACCCAGCACATTTCTACATTCATTCAGAGAAGCAGACATGAATAAATTGACTAATTATTTTCTGCACTGCAAACAATTCTTATAATTTTTGGGTTTATTGATACTCTACTACGTCTGATGATGATGGTATTAGCCAAATGATGTCCACTGCAGAACAAAGGTCTCCCCCATACATTTCCACAATTATCTCGTCATTTCGGTGGTAATTTACCAGTACTCACCACGTTTGGCAGGTGGGTTTGTGAGCGCCTGTTACGACATCCACGGGTGGAGATGTAGTGGTGCTGTATTCTTGATCCATTCACATAGAAAATGATTTCGCTTTTCTTTAAAAAAAAAGTAAGTTTGACAGGAACCGCTGTGTAGCCACTTTCTCTACACATAGGTACACATAAATGTCCACTGTTGAACATAGGCCTCCCAATGATCACTACAATGAGCGGTCCTAGGGTATATTTCCATAATCACCACGCCTGGCAGGCGGATTAGTGATCGCAGCATGTTGTTAGTATCAGCAGGTGTTGGAGGGTGCCGCTGCCCATCGTCTCAATGTCAACCTTTAGTCTCGTATCCATACCATGTGTGGGGAAGCATGGTCTATTTTTCGCCGGGAATCACGCGAAAAAGGTTTTTATCCAAAATTATACTTATTATTTATTGCGGATACTGAAAATAGTTGTCATCCATGACCTTTTATAGTTTGGTCCCGGTCGAAAGAAGGCGTCCTACTCAATTTCCGTCTCGATTAAATATTGTTGTAAGCCCACTTGTATATTGAAATGTATTCTTTAAAGAGGCACATAGTCTTTTGAACTCTAAAATATGTAGATAAAACCAGCGTAGTATTTATAATATAATTCAAAACTACGTAGACCGGCTAGATTTGGTTTGTGCCAGTTGGTGTAAATGCCAAGCGTTGGGCTTCGATCCCCGCACTGATAGTTATTCCTGGTCTGAGTGTTACTGCATTTAAGATTTATATTTAAACTGTTTCCGTGTGGCTAAGAATACTGCCACCTCTTCTCATCCAGTGGGTGTCGTAAAAGGCGACTATAGGATTAGCCGGTGGATGGGCAGTAGCTTCAAGTACATTTATAACTCAACTGCGATCGCCAACCCCTCTGCCAAGCGTGGCGATTTTGGCAAAACTCCCCACAACACAAATCCAGCTTGGTCGTTGTGGGAAACTTTATGGGAGGCTTCTGTCCAGCAGTGGATGTCTTTCAGCTGAAATGATGATGATATACTCACGCGGGGCCCAGCAAAGAATAGATTACCCTAGGTTTTGACCTCCTCTCTAACTATGGGTATAGTAAAAGGTGACTAAGTGTCGATATCAAGAGAATAGGCAGCAGTACCCAGTAGTATACGGGAGTGTGCTAATAACTATATACTGCCATCATCAACCCGCTTGGCAAGCGTGGTGATTATGGTAATATCCCTAGTTTACGACTTGATGTGTGTACTCCAGTGGAAATTCTTCATGAACTTCCTTCGCCCCGGGGAAGGGTGAAGGGGTATGCCGGACTCCTACCGGCTAAAGCCGGACTGGAGCTGGAGCGGTCATCTTCGGCACCTAAGGAGCCTCCAGCTCCTCGTATGATAACACTAGAGCCGCCCACTGGTGCCACATTAAAGCGATCCTAGTGTATTTTTCATAGATATCCGAGAGTTATTTAGCTTCGAATTATTTCATCGTGTTATGGTTGTATTTGATAATATAAGGCCCTTCAAAAAGTAATAATTAACAAGTTGTCATTTTTTATTGACGTTTTTTATTGCAATTATTTATGAGTAAAGTTGCTATTCGAGTACATAAAAAAATCTTTTTTCGCTTTTTTATCTGTGACGGTGTGCGTTTTCAACAAACAAAGTTTTTTTGTGCTCAAATAATAATTTTATTAAATGGGTAAATTTATTCAAACTTATTGCAAAAAAGAATTGGGAGCAACCCCTTTTTTATCTATCCCTATAACCTACTGATTATTCCCATAAAATAAAGCAAATACTACAAATAACCACTAATTAAAAAGATAGCTGATGAGGTCTACGCTCCGGCCCTCTAGTGCTCATATCCAAAACCCCGAGAGCTTTCAACCCGAACTCCAAAACCGCTTCGCGTGCCTGGAACATTGCGTATCTGTGGACGATTTAAATGGTAGATTTGTAGAAACTGTCCAAACCGTTGGGTCTAAGTTCTTTAAACCCCACCGTAAAGGTAGACCAAAAAAGTTCTCCGATCACACTCTCGACCTCATGGCAGAAAGATGCGCCATGACGCTGCAGGCCTCCGGTGATGCTGAAGCATACCGACTGCTCAATAGACGGATATGGAAGTCCTTGCGTCACGATATCCGCACCTTTAACACTAACGGTGTTAAAGAGGCGATTGAGCGGAATCAAGGCTCCAAAGTGTTCGTAAGGGACAAGTCTATTAGGCAAAGTCGGATTATGAAGCTGAAGACCGAGGACGGCAGTGTAGCGTCGACTAAGCCAGAGGTTTTGAGAGAGATTGAGAACTTCTACCGGCAGTTATACACCTCGGTTACCATACCTACCATTGGCTCTGACAAAGACCCGCGAGCCAAACTAACCCGACACTATACCGAGGATATCCCGGATATCCTGTACGAGATTAGGATAGCCTTGAAACAGCTTAAAAATAACAAGGCGCCGGGTGGGGACGGAATTACGACAGAGCTTCTGAAAGCGGGTGGCACACCGGTACTTAAAGTCCTTCAGAAGCTATTCAATTCCGTCTTACTTGAGGTCACAACGCCGGAAGCGTGGAACAGAGGTGAGGTGGTGCTCTTCTTCAAAAAGGGTGATAACACCCTATTGAAGAATTATAGACCCATTTCACTTCTGAGCCATGTTTATAAGCTGTTTTCAAGGGTCATCACGAATCGTCTCGAGCGCAGGTTGGATGACTTCCAGCCTCCCGAACAAGCCGGTTTCCGAAAGGTTTCAGTACCATAGATCACATCCATACGCTGCGGCAGGTTATACAGAAGACCGAGGAGTATAATCTGCCACTATGCTTGGCGTTTGTGGACTATGAGAAAGCCTTCGATTCGATCGAAACCTGGGCAGTGCTGCAATCTCTGCAGCGGTGCCAGATTGACTATCGGTACATTGAAGTGTTGAAGTGCTTATACAGAAACGCCACCATGTCGGTCCGAGTACATGAACAGAGCACGGGGGCAATTCCATTGCAGAGAGGTGTGAGACAGGGGGACGTCATTTCCCCGAAACTGTTCACCGCTGCAATGGAGGATGCCTTCAGGCTACTGGAGTGGAAAGGATTCGGCATTAACATCAATGGCGAGTATATCACTCACCTTCGATTTGCCGATGACATCGTAGTCATGGCAGAACCGCTGCAAGAGCTCATCACAATGCTCGATGATCTCAACAGAGTTTCCCAACAGGTGGGCCTTAAAATGAACATGGGCAAGACAAAAGTCATGTCAAATGCCCATGTCGTGCCCATCCCAATATCCGTTGGGAGCTTTATCCTCGAAGTTGTTGACGAGTATATAAGAGCGTTTAATATTAATATGAAGCTTCTTAAAATACTACCTGGGGGACAATCAGAGCGATAATCAAATGTAGATATTAAATGTGAATGTATATGAGGCGGTATATCTACCTGGGACAAACTGTCCAGTTAGGTAGGTCCAACTTCGAGAAAGAGGTCAATCGTCGAATCCGACTCGGCTGGACAGCGTTTGGGAAACTTCGCAACATCTTTTCGTCAACAATACCACAATGCCTCAAGACGCAAGTCTTTAACCAGTGTGTGTTACCAGTGATGACATATGGAACAGAGACGTGGTCACTCACAATGGGCCTCATAAGAAAGCTCAAGGTGACTCAGCGAGCTATGGAGAGAGCTATGCTTGGTATTTTTCTACGAGATCGAATCAGAAATGAGGAGATCCGTAGAAGAACTAAAGTTGTCGACAGAGCTGAAAGGATTAGTAAGCTGAAGTGGCAATGGGCAGGGCACATTGCTCGTAGAACTGATGGCCGTTGGGGCACAAAGGTTCTCGAATGGAGACCGCGCACCGGAAAACGCAGCGTGGGACGACCTCCAACGAGGTGGACAGACGATCTGGTGAAGGTCGCTGGGAGTCATTGGATGAGAGCGGCATGTGACCGCCCGTTGTGGAAATCTAAGGGGGAGGCCTTTGTTCAACAGTGGACGTCCTGTGGCTGATCCATAATTAAAAAAGTATCATCTTGATGATGATGATGAAAAAGATAGCAGATGTTAAAATACTTACTACCAATACTTTTTTAATTATGGATTTCGTCATCCTATTGTCACAGTAGATAAATAAAAGTCACAAATAAAATACTTAGTTATAGAATCTAATATTTAAGTTTTATAAAACGGTCATAGGTACCTTTTTTAAAAGCTCAACTAAAGGCGAATGCATTTTGGCAAAGCCAAACGAAAGTTCTCTGCGTGTAAAGTATTAATGTTAATAAAACAACGAACTCTTCCGTTCATATTTATAGTAGGTACCTACATAGTCAAATTTATTCAAATAACTTACAATCCTCTTTCAATCATAATAAGACAAGTATTGTAAAATCTCTTTGTGTCGTTGTTACCTAATTTCAGCGCCGTCCCACAAATTCGATCGATGCGCCAGCGCAGGGCAGGCAGGTCAACCGCCTCATATACATTCACATTTAATATCTACATTTGATTATCGCTCTGATTGTCCCCCTGGTAGTATTTTAAGAAGCTTCATATTAATATTAAACGCGGTTCGTGCTGCTGCATATTCAACGCGACCTCGGCCATGGACCGGTCATCCAGCGAGTCATGTACCTCCCAACTCGTGTTACGCGGCTCGGTGAACACTGTCTGAAGACCACGCATCCAACTTACGACATGTCATACATGCATTGGCTTGTGCTGTGACATTTCGTAATAAACTGCGACTTTGTACAAAAAAAATATAATTTATTTATTAGCAATTAGTCTTGACCTATAGAATGCCAACTCAGAAATGAAATAAATGTACTAAAACAGATTTTAAATATTCATCATCATCATCAACATTTCGGCCGAATGAAGTCCACTGCTGGACACAGGCCTCCCCCGAAGATCACCACAACCAACGATATGGATATGTTGTGGGCTCATTGGGGGGTTTTGCCATAATCGCCAGGCTTGGCAGGCAGGTTGGCGATCGCAGTTGAGTTGTTAATGTACTCGAAGGACGCTGCAGCCCATCCTCCGGCTAATCCCTTAGTCGAATTTTACGACACCCATGGGAGGAGATGGGGTGGTGGCATTCTGAGCCGGCACCACACGGCAAATATTGAATATTGCTAAATTCATGTTGCTAATGCTAAAAAACACGTGGATATTTGATAGTTTTTGGATCGATTTTGTCCCACGGTGCATGTCCCTAAATTGTCGAGGTCACACAGATCAAACCCGGGTTCAATGTATTCCACATAAAAAATATTAAAACAATGTATTCCAACTACACGTTGTCTACATCCGCTGTCGCACTATACTCGTTCAAGGAAATACGTTATAATGTAATACGTTTTTTCTGGCAGAGCACTGACTTATTTAGAATTCCTGTCTGCATTTCGGTGCTACCCCGATATTTTCTTATCTTGTTAGGACCTATGGGTTTTCACTACAAATAATTTTTTCAGGGTATACATTAATGTCGGGTTATACAGGTTCACGGACTCGCTTTTTAAGCACTAAGTTGTCGGGTCAATACTCCGTGTGGTGTCTGGATTAAGAATATAACATCTCCTCCCGTGGATAACGTAAAAGGCGACTAAGGGAATCTAAACCAGAGGGATAGGCAGCCGCGTCCCTTCTGTTCCCACTGTCCCCAGCGGTCATACTGCGCCCACCAATCTGCCTGCCAAGCGTGGTGAGTACTGGCAAATTCTTCCCAAAATGCCGATACAATTGTAGAAGTCTATTGGCGACGCCTTTGTTCAGCGGTGGACGTCTTTTGGCTGATATGATGTCGGGTCAAAACTGCATCTACCTACCAATTTAATTTATTTAATAGGAATAACTAACAGTTGTACAAAATAGCTTGCATGTAATGTTAGCAATTAGATATTACAAATGTATAGCCAACTACGTTAATCACACTATATATTAGTAAATACTACGTCATGCGAATCAGTAGGCACAGACTGCGTTATCAATAATTAATAATCAAGCCATTGAACAGACTGGATTCTAGTTTAATAACGAATTAAGAAGATAATATACATATTCATAGAATTAAGGACTTGGACGACATCATTTTTAATTTTCCTGCAGATAGTGCGAATAGGTCCAGATCATGAAAATATCACAGTAATGAGTAGTTAGACGCAGCAACGGTGCACATACACCAGCTCTGGTATGGCATGTGGTCACAGATTAAGGACGGGCACACACACTGCCTGTCAAAGCTATCCTTTTTTTTATTGGTGCCCAGTGGAAATTCTTCATGAACTTCCTTCGCCCCGGGGAAGGGCGAAGGGGCATGCCGGGCTCCTACCGGCTAAAACCACTGGGGCGGTCATCTTCGCCTATAGGCACATCTCGGAGAGGGTGACTGTAAACCGGTCACTCCCCCGGGGGGATTGTAAAGGATCCCCCAAAGCGTCCCACGGCAGCGCGTAACCACATGCGTGCTACCGTTTTCTCTTGGGTCGCTTGGTGTGAGCACGCAGATTCCGCAATCTACGCACCCGCGAACCCAGAGGCCCCCCTGCCTTATAGCTACGGCAAGGGGTTTCAGGCGTATGGGAATTAGGCGCCAGGGCGGTTGTTACCCCGATGCCGTCTCCTCCTTCTTCGAGTGAGATCAGCCCTCGTCAAAGCTATCCTAAGTACTACATAAATTCATCATCATCATCATCATATCAGCTAAAGGACATCCACTGCTGAACAAAGGTCTCCTCCATAGATTTCCACATTTGTGTTGTCATTTTGGGGGGAATTTGCCAGTACTCACCACACTTAGCAGGCGTGTTGGCGAGCGCATAATGGATGCTATTCCAAAGAAGAGATGCTGCTGCCCATCCATCTGGTTTAATGTACCTTAGTCGCCTTTTATGTCAACCACGGGAGGATATGGAGTGGTGCTATACTATTTTTAATCCGGACACCGCTATTAGTTTTTTGCTTATATCTAAACAATGTTTGCGCGTGCGAGCAGCGTCCTTTCTGTGGAACAGAAGCCGTTCTGCGCTCACCAACCCGCCTGCCAAGCGTGGTGAGTAGGTACTGGCAATTTCCCCGCAATATTATGACACAGTTGTGAAAATCTATGGGGGAGGCCTCTGTTCAGTAGTGGACATTGTATGGCCGATATGATGAAACAATCTTTCTCTTTTTCTTTTGTGTTCGGCCAACCTTGTGTCACTGTTGTTTGAGCCGCCCGAAGACTTTTGACTTGGCTTAACGACTGCCGTCTAATAACAACAATCGACCTGCGATTTTACGTGCCCTCCGAAGCACGGAGACGCTTAGTCCAAATACCACTATGCGGTCACCCATCTGTAGACTGACCGCGCCAAGCGTTGCTTAACCTCGCCAATCGTTCACCGACCAGTGAGTGGCTCTGAGCAATCGTATGATAAATATGTATACATCAAATAGAAACATTGCGTCAAGTAATAGACGTCAAGACTTACGAATGTGACTTTCCATGGCATATTTATTATGTAATCTAAGACGTAAAACATTACGAGGGAACTTTGATCCACTGATCTGAAATCCCACCACGCAGTGAGCAGGCGTGGTTACCAAAGCTCGTTCCTTCTAATGCAAGTGGGCAGTTATATGCTGATATTATGAATATGCACTGATCGTTTTGAAACGTTTACTTTAAGCAGTTAGTCAAACTCTTCGCTTATTCACAGTTCAGTTGGGACAAAAGGCTATGGAATATACCTAAGCTTGTAAAAATTTAGGGCTTCCGTTTGGTCAGGGTCTCCCTTGTTGGTTTATACACGACACACTCTACTAATAAATCTTTAATAGTTTCGCACGCAACCAATTTAGGCGACGCAGTTTATCTCATCATGGACCCTGATTTATTGCATAGAATGTGTCCAGAGCTCTTGCAGCGATTCTGCCATGACTACGATGTCATCGGCAAATCAAAGGTGAGTGATATACTCGCCATTGATGTTAATGCCGAATCCTTTCCACTCCAGTAGCTTGAAGGCATCCTCCATTGCAGCGGTGAACAGTTTCGGCTTCGAGCTCAGCACAATGCTCGATGATCTCAACAGTTTCCCAACAGGTGGGCCTTAAAATGAACATGGGCAAGACAAAAGTCATGTCAAATGCCCATGTCGTGCCCATCCCAATATCCATTGGGAGCTCTGTTCTCGAAGTTGTTGACGAGTATGTATACCTGGGACAAACTGTCCAGTTAGGTAGGTTCAACTTGGAGAATCAATCGTCGAATCCGACTCGGCTGGGCAGCGTTTGGGAAACTTCGCAACATCTTTTCGTCAACAATACCGCAATGCCTGAAGACGCAAGTCTTTAACCAGTGTGTGTTACCAGTGATGACATATGGAACAGAGACGTGGTCAATCACAATAGGCCTCATAAGAAAGCTCAAGGTTACTCAGCGAGCTATGGAGAGAGCTATGCTTGGTATTTCACTACGAGATCGAATCAGAAATGAGGAGATCCGTAGAAGAACTAAAGTTGTCGACATAGCTGAAAGGATTAGTAAACTGAAGTGGCAATGGGCAGGGCACATTGCTCGTAGAACTGATGGCCGCTGGGGCACATAAGGTTCTAGAATGGAGACCGCGCACCGGAAAACGCAGCGTGGGACGACCTCCAATGAGGTGGACAGACGACCTGGTGAATGTCGCTGGGAGTCGTTGGATGAGGGCGGCATGTAACCGCTCGGTGTGGAAATCTAAGGGGGAGGCCTTTGTTCAGCAGTGGACGTCCTGTGGCTGATATGATGATGATGATGTGTCCAGATCTTACCCTATGTGCTACAATGATTAATTTAGTAATAGAATTTGTAGATGCAGATGATCTTAAATTTTACTGTCCAGCTTCTCATAGAAACGTGATAGAAGAAGAAGCTTTTACTACGAGTAATAGTGGTGGGCAGTTCCAGGATTGTTTCTAGAGTCGATTGGTCGGCAAGGTTATCTACGACACATGCACATTTTCGACCACTTCAATATTAATCAACCCAGGAAAGTTGTTAAGGTTGTTAATGTTTTTGTTGACGTAATGTATCGGGTACATACATTTTTAGAAGAATAATATTTCAAAACAATGTTGTTCTGAAACAAACCTTAACATATTGTAAACAAAACAATGTGGCACTATCAGTTTTTAAACATGAAATCGGTTGTGCATAAACTTCCTACATTAAATTCTGATACGTACAGAATAAGGAAATCTTTATATGCCTATTTGACTGTTCGGGCAGTTGTGATTGTACGTCATTTCATAAAACAGAATTCATTAATATCCTTTATATTTGAAATACAGCTTATAAGTTAGGTCAATGTTACAAGCGATGACCCTAATGGGTATTTACATTTATCCCGACCGTTATAAATAGAAATGACGTGCCTTCTCTGGAATTGCCAACTGTAATTGCTTAATCGTGGCTAAATCAGTAAGTAAGGTCGGCTACAAACACGGCAAGTGACACAGTTCATTACACATACCTGCCTAAATAAGTTTATGTCCACGTTGTTTCATTTCACAGAAAACATAATGAATAATTTAAAATTCCCAGAATTTGTTACTTTCCTCGTTTTGTTATTATGGCTGAAGATTTTCCTTCTGGTTTTTCTAAGCTCGGATTTTTTGCGGAAGTAATTTTTAGGTTATTATTAATGATGTAGTAACTAATAAAAATAATAAATCTATGTACTGTAGAGTGGTTCTCTAGCCAACCTTGCCATAATATTGAGGTCGTACATGATATCAGATGATTAAGGTTCTCCGTCTGACTTTCCTAGTCTGATTGTAGATGATTAGACGTAGATACATTAAAGAAGAAATTCCAAAAAAAGGAATTCTGACTGTGATTGATAACTTCTACGAAAGACGCACGTAGTGTAATTAAAAGTTAGTTTATAATATTTATTGTTGTCGTCAAATTGTTATCATTGTGTGCGCATATCGATGGCGCAGTTCCAAACAAGAAGTCTAACATTTTGCAATAACTTTAAATGCACATCCTTTACCAATTTTAAGAAACAGCTCAAAGGGAGCAATTTATAGCGAATGACTTAACAGTATAAAATATTTTCTTGCGGTATTTTAAATCTTTTACATTGATTTTCTCTAAACCAAATTTGATCTTATTGCTGTATAGCACTGGGCGATCGATGTGTATTAATATTGGATTGTGTAATACTGCACACTTCGAACGCGTTCAGATGTGCTCCATAATGCAGTGTCAGCCATTTTCTTATACCCTGGTGGGTTTATACTAATTTAAGTACAAAATTAATCTTTTTAGCACATATAGTACGATCTGGATACATTTCATGCAATAAATTAGGTTCCATGATGAGATAAACTGTGTCGCCCAAATGTTTAGCGTGCGGAGCTATTGAAGATTTATTAGTGAAATGTGTACGGCACGGTTGGTACAGTGACTGATACAGTCGACTGCTGCGCTCCGGGTCGTGGGTTCGATTCCCGCACGGAACAATTATTTGTATGATCTGCAGGTTGTTGTTCCGGGTCTGGGTGTATTGTATGTGGAATTCATGTCTGTAAACGCACCCACGACACAGGAGAAATCCTAGTGTGGGGCAACGTTTTTAAAAAAAATAAAAAAAAATTACAAAAAAAATTGATAAACCAACAAGGGAGGGAGACCCTGCCTGACGGAATCCCTAAATTTTTACAAGCTTAGGTATATTTGTCTTACTACTTACTTTTGTCCATACAGAACTGTGAAGAAGCGAAGTTTGTTTGAAATGTCACAAACACGTCAAATTCGATTCTACAAACATCTATCGGTGATGGTGCAGTGGCTGATACAGTTGGCTGCTGTGCCCCGGGTTGTGGGTTCAATTGCCGCTCGGAACAAATATTTGTATAATGTTCCGGGTCTGGGTGTATTGTGTGTGGAATTAGCCGGAAGATGGGCAGCAGCATCCTTCGAGTACATTAACAACTCAGCTGCGATCGCCAACCCAAGCATGGCGATTATGGCAAAACCCCCTAATGAGCCCACAACACACCCATATCGGTCGTTGTGGTGAGCTTTGGGGGAGGCCTGGGTCCAGCAGTGGACTTCATTCGGCTGAAATGAGATGTATTACAGATAGATATTTTATAAGATAAATTTAGTCGTTAGGTATATAAGATTAGGATACACTGGGACTGTCATGAACATTCTTCGTCAATGACCCTTAAAAATCCAGAAAATATCTGGTGGTATCGGCTAATAACGAAACGGACATTTATGTCTAGGTATACAATTGAGCCAGATGGAGAACTTTAAGAAAGAAAATATCTCTAGTAAATTGTGTATACATACATATTTTCTAGAGACAGTTTACAATAATATACATAGTAAAGTATAATAATAATAGTATATGGTGGGCAGAGCGGCTTCCGAATGCCCCAGAGAATCGGTCAGGGCTTCGTCTCCGGCTTGCCTTTAGTGTCGGCTGGATTGAATGAAACCCCATGAGTGCCCGTAGGATTTTCGAGACGCGCGATAGTGAGACCGGTACCGCATCTCTCCACAATTTCACTGTATAGGTTGAAAGGCAGACGCCGTTGTTCCCGTTTTTTCTTCAAGTTTTCATTCCAACTTATTGCAATAGACCTTATCGTTATAGTTTCCATCTCACACAATAGTTCTGAATCACCGGGGACAATCCGTGACTTCAATTTATAGTGCTGCCATGGAGAAACCCCGCTTAGTGCCCCATTACATTCTTGATTAAAATTCTCTAAAGGGCTCCTGCGCGATGGACATGAACATGGACATGGATCCCCGTGTAAGCCTATCAAAGGACCGGGTTTCTCTTTGCAGGTGCTATTAATCCGTGAATAGAGAGACATAATAATATCAACGTGTTTTTTTTTCTCTACTTAAGCTATTCACTTAATGCTAGGCTTAGGCGTAGAGACCGATTACAAAGTTGTGCTATACTTGCGAATTTGGTTGTTGGGCACCATTGGGCTGCTGTAGTGAGATCTTAAGAGAACCTGGAGCCCACTTTCAGTGCCGAAGTTGTTCGCTCCAGTGGTTTTAGCCGGTAGGAGTTGCTCCTTCGCCCTTCCCCGGGCCGGAGGAAGTTCATGATGAACGTCCACTGGGCACCAATTAAAATAAAAAAAATATCTTAGGCGTAGTGCAGGAACAAGGAGCTAACTTTGAGAGACTGGTGCCTGAGTCAGGTTTATGTATGTTGCTTAACTTATTAAGAAGTATACCTAGAGTTGGGCGTCACGAGGTGCTTTAACGATATGTGATGCAGGGTAACCGAATGGTGGTCCCACGACAGAAAAAGAAGCGCAGCTCCTCCGTGGCAAGACGGGTTGATGACATTGCATTGTTAAGATGTCGCCGGTCATACAAGCGTCACATAGGCACAACACAGGAATAGATGCTTACATTTAAATATATTATGTGACTGAATCACAGGCAAGACACTTTACCGTAGTTTTAGATCGTCGATAACTTTTAGAAGTCTTTTACAATTACGTTTACGTCATAAACTACGACTTTCCGTAGTTATTTGCGGTGGTCACACTAAAATATTTTTATTGTATTTCAAAGAAGTCTCAGTTCCTTTCACCGTCACATGCGATAGAACCGTTGACTGAAACAGTGAGCCCACTCTTCTGCCACAATTTTTTCTAACGCAGCCACGGTGTCTTCGGGGTTCATAAAGCGGATTCCTCTGAGTTTATCTTTTATTTTGGGGAATAAATAAAAGTCGCAAAGTAGCGGGACGGTTAGGAGACTAATGACACATCTTCCATAGACAAAAATTAATTTGTCCGTCTGGCGGATTGCGCTGGAGCATTATCATGGTGGAGGAGGATCCTTATTCTTGGGTGCTGCTGTCGAATATTTCAAGACAATCGGTAAAAAATGAATAACATACTACTCTGGAGTAACAGTCCTTTTATCCTCCAGCGCAATGATTGCAAAATGACTCGTCCGTCCAAGAATGAGGCAATCATCCCTTGCCTTGACTTCTGCCCAGCTTTATTTTTGTTGGCAAATCTTCGAATGGAAAAATCCATCAGGCAGATTATCTTTTGGTTTCGGGCTCATAAAAATATATCAGTTTTAATCACGATAACGATGTCAAATACAGCATTCGAGTCACCTACGTTATACTTTTCAAGCATTTCACGGCACCGATTCAAACGACGGCGTTTTTGATCTTCCGTCAAATTATGAGGCATCCATCTAGTGCAAAGCCTAAATGTTCGTGTAAGACTTTTTGCAGTTGACTCATACCAATGCCTAAGCTTGCCCGGATCTGTTGATATGTCATTCTTTTATCATTAGCCGCTCAACACTCATGTTATCTTCAGTGGTTGTAGTAGACGTCTTTCGCCCAAATCATCATCAGTAAGATTGCTTCGACCACGTTTGGACTTATTAAACCAGTTACAAACAGTGGCATGGGATGGGGCTTCATCATGAAGTACCAATCGAACTCTATCATAACATAGTTGTTGATTAAGACCGCAACGAACGTCGTAATAAATATGGAGAGAAAATTTCCGCTGGTTACGCACGACACGCACTTTTAAATTGTCACCAATTTGTAAAAACAAATGACATATGAATTCAATGTACATCTACAACTTCCTAAAGAATCCTTTATTCGTTTTTTTTTATTGGCACCTTTTCTTACTAACGAATTCTAAAAACATTCAGTGGAACCCTCATACACACATTGGCTCACGTATCACGTGAGACTAATCTTATTGTGTAGTTCAAATGGCATCATCGGGATGGACGAGGTTCCTTACGTAGGTAACCTATCGCATATTGATTGCATAATTAATACGCTTTGCGGTACTGTCACTATACATTGTACGCTTAATCGTCCCGCCCACCTATGTAGACTATAATGAGCCCACGTATATTTTATATTTACACCCATAAATATACCGTTAAAAAAAAAATGCATTTTTGTTTAATTTATTTTTGTGGCGTAAAACTTAATTCACTTTCCTTATATCTCGTTGTCTGAACTTCTCATACCGTTTAAGATTTACAGTTGGCAAGTGAAATAATAAGCGGAACACTCGGTCATTAGTTTGCCTTATATTAAAAAATATGCCCTTTCTCCATTGTATGATACAACCTGCTTACTTTCTCAAATTATGACTCAGTACTTTGTCCGGAATCTTTATTTATTGGTGTCAGAGAAGTACACGTGCGTAGTGAATGTGGATCCGTCTCTCATTGTGGACCTACCTTTTACCTGTTTGTCATTCATGATTAATATATAGTCACGCCATTTAGTGGTTAGTACTTGCGCTTGTAAAGAATAAGAAGATGTTTATTTGGGTTTTAAATTAAGCCTAAAACCATAAAATCTTTAAGTTAAAAGACGAAACTTACTTGGTGAGGCGAAGTAAGTTTGCAGATAGTTGGGAGTGCAAAGAATTTTCAATTGTTGATATTCCGTCTAAAGCAGGGGTTCCCAACCGTTTTTGTCTACTGCCCACTTTAAGAATAAATTATTTTTTAACGCCCCCCTTTTTAAACATACTTAAAAACCGCTAAGTACTTATAACTGATTATTGAAACGCAAATTTATAGTATTCGGACAGAGTATCTTTTATTGAAAATGAAACAAACATAATCAATTCTTATATAAAAACTAATGTGAAGGTTGAATCTGATGCTGTTCAATAAGTTTGTTGATATCAGGTTCCAATTTACTCAAAAACAGCCGCAAGTCGCCACGTTCGGTAACACGCAAACGATTTCTCTTTTTAGTAAGCAGCGTTGCCACAGCACTAAATCCACGTTCACACAAATATGACGATGGGAATGCTATCAAAAATCGTTGAACAATTGACCACAATCCAGGGTACAATTGCGGGATCGGTTTTTGTAGCCAAAATTCTTGATATCCATTTTTGAACTTGATTTTTATTTCTTCGTTTGTTGTCAATTCTATAAGTTCTTCTTCCAGCTGAGGTGACATAGCTGTGTTGACATTTGAAAACGGATCCAACACCCAGTCTGGTATTTCCAAGTTTAAAATGTCCTGGTATCGTTCAGTGAAGTCAATGTGGAGGTTTTCCAAATGTTGGCAGTAGGCAAACAAGTCGTCGTTACTGCAGTATACTGATAAATTCGGAAAATTGTGAAACTCACGTCTGCCCATATTCTTTTTGTGCAGAAGCAGTTTGGCTGCGAAAGCAGCAACGACATTTTTTGTTTTAATTAAATTTAGTTCATCGCCTTGCAGTTGGAGGTTCATGTCGTTGAACATTTTATACAGGTCTGTCATGTAAGCTATATCATTATTTGATATTATGAGCTTGTTGCGCAGTTCTGTATCTTTAGTTTCCAAGAACTCTATCATAGAGTCAAACAGGTTGTAAAATCGAATCAGACAATTGCCTCTTGACAGCCAACGAACTTCAGTATGAAGCAACAAACGGTTGAAATCTTCGTCATTAGTAACACAAAGCTGATGAAATAACCGATCGTTCAAAGAGCTGCTACGGATTTTATTGACTGCTTTGATGACATATTGCAGTGATTGAAATAGTCGTTCACTTAAGTGTCTAGCAACCAAATGTTGTCTATGAATAACGCAATGTATAGCAAGGACATCTGGAATTTTATTCTTTAAGTATGCTATGAAGCCTTTATGGCGCCCTGTCATAGCCGGAGCGCCATCCGTAGCAACTGATATAATATTTTTCAAAGGAATCTCTTTCTCTTCACAAAACTTTTCCAATGTATTGAATATGGTTTCGCCTTTTGTATCTGTCTCCAAATTTCTGGTAAACAATAGTTCCTCACGTATTTTCTCATCTTTAATAAACCTCACATAAGATAGCAACAACGCTTCATTAGTTGGTAAAGTGGACGCATCGAGCTGAATTGAGAATTGACTAGTCCTCAAATGATTGCACAATGATTCTTTAATGTTTTCAGCCATTTCATCAATTCGTCTTTGCACAGAATTATTACTCAAAGGAATTTTTCGGATAATATCTGCGGCCGGTTTATGAAGCACAGTAGTTATTACTTCCTTTATTGCTGGCAAAATTAACTCTTCTCCGATGTTGTGTGGTTTGCCTTTTTGAGCAATTAACAAAGAGATATTGTACGAAGTTCGAAGTCCGTCGTCATCTTGCTTAGCAGCCACCGAAAATAGTTTTGATACACTTGGCTGAGTATTATGCTTCATCTCTAGGTCTTGAAAATATGCTACATTCTTTTCTGTCTTATCTGGATGCATTTTATTCAAATGATCTTGCAGTCTTGAAGGCTTCATTGCTTCGTTCGAAAATGTTTTTAGACATAGAAGACACAAAGGCGACGACGGGTTTGTGGGATTTTCAATAAATCCGAATTTAATATATTCCGCAGAGTATTGCCGTCTCTTCTTTTTTACTTCCGACATTGTTTTGTTTTAAGAAATACGTAAGTGTTGAAATCAAGTACTGCTTATCTATTATGCGCGAAACCGCAAATGGAAATAAAATAAATTTACGTCGTTTATATAGGATTGCATAAGCAGCACGCACCAACAGGAATAAGACATACGTGCATAAACTCGTTTATCTCATTCGACGCCCAATCGTACTCGACAAGCAAGAACAAGTATTATAGAACCAGCCGATTGGTATAGGAATGTACAATTCGGATTATTTAACAAAAACTTAACATCAATGGCGAGTATATCACTAACCTTCGATTTGCCGACGATATCGTAGTCATGGCAGAATCGCTGCAAGAGCTCAGCACAATGCTCGATGATCTCAACAGGGTTTCCCAACAGGTGGGCCTTAAAATGAACATGGGCAAGACGAAAGTCATGTCAAATGCCCATGTCGTGCCCATCCCAATATCCGTTGGGAGCTCTGTTCTCGAAGTTGTTGACGAGTATGTCTACCTGGGACAAACTGTCCAGTTAGGTAGGTCCAACTTCGAGAAAGAGGTCAATCGTCGAATCCGACTCGGCTGGGCAGCGTTCGGGAAACTTCGCAACGTCTTTTCGACAACAGTACCGCAATGCCTAAAGACGAAAGTCTTTAACCAGTGTGTGTTACCAGTGATGACATATGGAACAGAGACGTGGTCACTCACAATGGGCCTCATAAGAAAGCTCAAGGTCACTCAGCGAGCTATGGAGAGAGCTATGCTTGGTATTTCTCTACGAGATCGAATCAGAAATGAGGAGATCCGTAGAAGAACTAAAGTTATCGACATAGCTGCAAGGATTAGTAAGCTGAAGTGGCAATGGGCAGGGCACATTGCTCGTAGAACTGATGGCCGTTGGGGCAAAAAGGTTCTCGAATGGAGACCGCGCACCGGAAAACGCAGCGTGGGACGACCTCCAACGAGGTGGACAGACGACCTGGTGAAGGTCGCTGGGAGTCGTTGGATGAGAGCGGCATGTGACCGCTCGTTGTGGAGATCTAAGGGGGAGGCCTTTGTTCAGCAGTGGACGACCTGTGGCTGATATGATGATGATGAACAAAAACTTGTTAAAACATGATTGCCCGCGGTCTTATATCGAACCGAGTTTGAGCTATATCTTAATTAATATTAGTTGATGTTCACAAGATGTAGTCGAGAGTCGAGAGCTCAGTCGGTGTCTAAGAGTCTTACTAGCTAGGTAGATGAAATTATAAATCGACCCCAAAGCCCTACACAATGCCCCCTTTTTTTTCTGGGTCTCTTACCGCCCCCCTTTAGGCCTGCAGCGCCCACAAGGGGGCGTTATCGCCCACGTTGGGAAAGACTGGTCTAAAGCCAGTCATGCAAACAGTAAAGGCAGCATACGTAATGGCTGTCAGGAGAAACTAGCTAAGTATATCTTTTTTTTTTTTTTTTTTTTTTTTTTTTTTTTTATATCTGGAACTCAAAAGTAATAAAAAACATGGTAAATATCCCGTTTTTAGTTCCAATAATAGGTATATCATATACAAATGTTCTGAAAATTATTTAAGAGTAGATTTCATGAGTAAAGATAAGTTTAGCAAGCCGAACTCCACCTTCAACCTGGTTGCCACTTGAATGACCACTGGAAACATAAACTATCTAATCGGATTTACGTTTGCGGTGCTAGGCTATGAAAAATTTTGATTGCAGGCATTCAGATTGGTTTAAAATAGCTACACAAATCTTCACGTCAGTAAGATTAATTTATATTAACGTTTCTCCTGTATCGTGGGTAAAGTTTACAGTTATAAATCTTGGCACAATAATCTGTAGATTAAAATAGGGGTTGAAAGTTTGTATGAAACTCCGTCATTATTTAAAATTGGTATTTGGCTTTCTGGTTAAATATAAAGAAACACGTGTTTCAGTGTTTTTGTAAATTCAACCCTTAAAGGGGTAAAACAGGGGGGAAAGTTTGGATGCAAGATCCGTCAGTTTTGAATTATGTTCTATGAAAAATTATATTCGACTTTTTGATAGAATAGAAACAATAATGTGTTTCAGTGTATTTGCAAATTCATCCCTTACCCTCTGTAAACGTTTGTATTAAAATCCGTCACTTTTGAAATTAGTTCTATAAAATTGATATTTGGCTTTTGGTTGAAATACAGAAATACGTGTTTTTGTAAATTCAACCCCTATCCCTCCCTAATCGGTCAGTGTTGAATGTAGATAAAAAACCTTTTTACCTTATCATTTAAAAATATGGGAAGACGTATTTTAGCGTTTTTGAAAAATCTACATTTGAGAGGGTAAAATAGAGAATGAAAGTTCTTATTATAATCCGTCGGTTTTTATGTCAGATCTATGATAACTATTAGCATTTTTTTTTTAAATGACGAAATATATTTCATTGTTCTTGGAAATCAATCTCCAATCAACCCCGATAACAAGGGGTGTATTAGAAACCAGCATTTTAATTAAATAATTCCATGACAAATGTATTAAGTACTTATATATATATAAACTAGCCGTGTGGTGCCGGCTAAGAATAGCACCAACCCGTCTCATCCCGTGGGTGTATTAAAAGGATGACTATGGGATTAACTGAAAGATGGGCAACAGCGTCCTTCGAGTGCATTTACAACTCACCTGCGATTGCTAACTCGCCGGCCAAGCGTAGCTATTATGGCAAAACGAGCACACAATACAAAGCCAGAGCGCTCGTTGATCGTTCTTTAGGGGAGGCTTATGTCCAGCAATCAACGGCTGAAATGATGATATAAAAATCTTGACATGTGGCTGCAATAATTTAAGGGAAAAGAAACGGTGTATAAATTTATAGACTCAATCTATACAAATAAATAAAATTGAAGTGTCTGTTTGTAATGTCAAAATAACAGCTTTTTACTAAATGCATATGAAAGTATATACGGTACCTATAACAAAAACACTATTTTTACATTTTTTGTCTGTCTGTCTGTTTGCTTGTTCCGGGTAATCTCCGAAATGGCTGGACCGATTTTGACGGGACTTTCACTGACAGATAGCTGACGGTATAAGGAATAACTTAAGCTACTTTTATTTTAGAAAAATATTTAGGGTTCCGCACGAAAACAATAAAACCCTTGAAATTCAACATATATATTCTATGTCAAGTGTCTATGTCGAAGTACTCCAAATTTCTTTTAAATTAAACGCGGGTGAAACCGCGGGTCCCAGCTGGTTTGGTAATACTTATGTATATGTACGTCGAGTCCCATTTGACTATCTTAGAGAGCATACTAATCTAATGGACACTTCCAAATTCTGGGCTGTTACTAATACTTTTCCTACGGAAACCCGTCTTATGGCTGCCCGACTAGTGAATTGAACCCCGGATCTCACGTTGATTAGTTGTGCTGTATCGTTAGATTTGCTCATCTATACTAAAATCATAAAGAGGTTTTTGTTTATATGTATGGGGAAATCTCTTAAACTACTAAAACGATTCTAAAATTTATTTCATAAATAGAAAGCTACATTATCTTTAAGTGCTATAGGCTATATTCGATAAAATAAACGCGCTGGTGAAACCGCGGGCAATAGCTGGTTCATTATATTTTCCCTTTATGTCAATTTAACAACGTAGAGATGCCAATCCTCTGTCAATATAATCGATATACTAAAAAATGGGTATCATAAAAAATCTGTAAAAATCTTATTTTCTAAAGATTTTTCGCTTCTGTTACAGTTGTGATCTTTATCAGGCATAAGTCAACAATATATTTTGCGGCTTATGGAGGTCCAAAATAGATCTATTGAACCGATCAATGCTTCAGGTTTATTAAAAATATCGTATGTCCGATAAATTCATCATACGGAAACAAAAATAATTGTAGTTTTTTTATTGTAAGTCTGACCGAGTCCTATGTAAAGAACTTTGGTTGTTTATTTATCAATGATATCAACTCTAACTCTTTGCCGTGTAGTGCCAGCTCAGAATACCACCACCCCATTTCCTCCCGTGGGTGTCGTAAAACTCGACTAAGGGATTAGCCGGAGGATGGGCAGCAGTGTCCTTCGAGTACTTTAACAACTCAACTGCGATCGCCAACCCATCACCCAAGCGTACCGATTATGGCAAAACCCCCCAATGAGCGCACAACAACACACCCATATCGATCGTTGTGGTGATCTTTGGGGGTGGCCTGTGTCGAGCAGTCGACTTCATTCGGCCGAAATGATGATGATGATGATCAACTCTAACGCCTAGGTATATGTTTCATTGATGGACGCCACTTAGCCAAAACCTCATTATCAAGTGGGCATTACCGTTTCGTATAGTATTTTTAATACTGCAGTAAAACCAAATCAGTATTTTATGTTCGCATTATACAAAAGTAATCAACTAGAAACAAAACATTAGGTAGACTTTTTTTATTTGAAACCAGCTCCTTGGGCATTGACGTCAACAACTGGTTCCGTCCAGTAGATAATATGAAACTGTAGCCATAAAAGTAATTTTGCAACTCTCGAGATATTTATATACGTCGCCATTTAATCTCGAAGTCACATAAATTATTCAACCAATATTTTTATTCCAAAATAATAAATATGTAATAATACAAATTGCTCGTGTTGTGTCTGGATGAAGAATATACGACCATTCCTTCTCCTCCCGTGAATGTCGTTAAAGGCGACTAAGGGACTCTAAACCAGAAGGATGGTCAGCAGTGTCCCTTCTGTGGAACAGCAGCCATACTGCGCCCACCAACCTGCTTGCCAAGCATGGTTAGTACTGGCAGATACACCCCAAAAAATGACACATGGCAGCGGAACAAATCGTTGATGAATAAGAATAACATTTAAGACTAGAAAGTACTTTTTTAATAAATTACTTAAAAATCTGTATTTCTTAAATCTGTTTCATTGTGTTGCATTCACGCATTTTAGTTCCAAAATTTAAGATAGTTGTACATATTTTATGTATCAGGAATATATCTTATATCTTTAAATGAGCAATTCTTGTATATATATATATATATATAATTGGAATCTCGGAATCGGCTCCAACGATTTTCATAAAATTTTGTATATAGGGGGTTTCGGGGGCGATAAATCGATCTAGCTAGGAATCATTTTTAGAAAATGTCATTTTATAGGCGTTTGAGTAGTCTTAACTGAAAAATATGACACTTCCTGACATCTATTGGCGAATAATAATACTATTTTTTGTGAGCAACTAATTGCTTTAACGACACAACAGCAGATGGGGTTGTTAAGTAACACGAAAATACCGAGCAAAGCTCGGTCATCCAGGTTCTTATCATTAAATAAAAACTGTAATATATTCCTAATACAAAATATCATCATTTCGGCGAATAAAGTCCAATGCTGGACACAGGCCTCCCTCGATGATCACCACAACGACCGATATCGGTGTGTTGTGTGTTTCATTGGGGGGTTTTGCCATAATCGCCATGCTTGGCAGGCGGGTTGGCGATTGCAGTTGAGTTGTTAATGTATTCAAAAGACGCTGCTGCCCATCCTCCGACTAATCCCTTAGTCGCCTTTTACGACACCCATGAGATGAAATAATAATAAAAATAACATAATATAAATAATAATTCAATTCTCAAAAACGTTTCAAATTGCTATTTGATTTCACTATGCATATTCTCATCTGCATATCTCATCTCAACATTATATCTGGCAGAAATATCATATTATCCGTCTTGCCCTCATTTGGAAGTTTTAACATATTAAGGACAATTTTTATTTTTCTCATAAGTTACTACGTACGCACACGAAAAATCCCGACGGTAAAACGAACATGACTTGAGGAAAGTAAAAAAATTATCAAATATTTTAATGAAGTTAATCATTTAAGTAATTATTATGAAAAGAAACGTATTATCGTTTTTTTTTTAATTGTTTTATGGGAAAGCCAAATAGTTTGCAAACAATATTTAATTACACGAGTACTTAGATAAAATCCTTGTTTGTTGTAAATTTGTCGGCACGCTCACGTTTCCCACGCATTGCAGCGTTCGTGTACATTGCTCACTCGGATTCGTGGAGAAAGTTCAGGGTAGCGGTCGCCATTGACGTCAAACTGATTGCTGCGTTTCATTATTTTATAATCGCACACGTTGCGCTTGCGCATGACCTATTCGATATCGCTGATGGCATCACGATAAGTGAGGACACCGACCAATATCGTTTGTTATCTCAGGGTTTAGTTAATGACGTCAATACCACAGGTAGGTAGTGCTTATGTGTCAATTATTGTATTAAAAAATATCTACCTACTCTCACAAACTATGTTATAAAATCGTTGATCGGTATTCCATTCGAGGATGATATATAAAAGGTATATATAATATACAAGTCTCCCCACTTGCCTCGACACACCTTGGAAAAGGAAAAACACTTCGTGATTTACTCCTTTTTCCCCGGGGTCAAGGGTCAAGTTCATATAATGCGTAAATTATAATGTATGTGACTCGTTTGGTTTGTACCACACACACAGCACAAAGTCGAAGGGTGTAGAGGTTGAAGTTTGAAGAGTTCCCCTATCCACCTACCGGCTCCATTATCAGTCCATCAGCACTCGTCATGAAGTGATTCATTAAAACAAACCAAATTAGCCCAAACTCAAGCTCACTAAAGAGTTTCACTATAAATCTCCATCATCAGAGTTCGATGGTACCAAATTAATGTATTGTCATCTAGATTCCATATGGGTACTTACAAACTTTCAAATCGATACGACATTTAGAAGTAGGTTAAAATCGACTTACAAGATTTGTCTATTAATATACTAATTACAGGTGAAGCTAATAATAAGCGTGTTAAAAACATTTGTGAGGGTTGATAATGATAAACATAGTCTGTAAAAAATAAAGATTGATTTTAACGCCACAGTGTACGGGATTTCATATATCCATGAGCTTTTTCGTACATAATATCTAATAAATCAGTTCGAAAGGACGTCTAGTTGATTAAAGGCTAGGGTTGCCATATTTGGCTTGGGTCTCGTCGGGACAGTTCGCTTGGCTGGGGTAGCCGTAATTGAAATGGTAGATGTTCCACCTAACCGCATGAAGCGTATTTCTTGCACATTTATCGTGCGTGGAATGAAACCCTTCTGAGATACACTTGAAGATTCCAAGGCTATAATGGTCGAGAACAAGATTCTCTTAGGCAAGCGTGGACCATCGTCGACCGCATCGTCGCTTAACATCAGGTGAGATAGTGGTTAAACCATGGATGTCAAACGCAAGCCTATTCAAACAAAAAAAGTATTACGGGTAAATTTCTAAAGTGCATTATTTTAAGTGTATTATTTATTCAGGATAAATAATTTATAATAATTTTATAATAATTAATTAATCAATTTTACAAAAAAAATATTGACATAAATGTTCACAACCAAAAATATCTTACAAAATTATTTAATTAATGCTTAATTAAAGTTTATTTATAACTAAAATATAATTTATCGGTACATGCATGAAAATATAAGTCAGCTCGACTTAACAAAGCTATTATCGGCCTGCCTGAACTAGGTTGAACCTGTGTTTCAGGAGATCACTATCTCGTGGTTATTGTCGCGCGTCAGTTATATCTATATTATAAGAAAGGGAATGTAAAAAAGTTATGTTTTCCTAAGGGGCAAAATTAAGTATAAACAAAGTTAAAAAACGATACTAAACAAAACAAGTGGAATTCACGAATACCAAACATTAAAATAATTTTATGATTTCTAGCATATTCTCTGTGTCTGTGTAATTGACCATCCCTAGATATTCCGATAACATGATACTGCATTTTCTATAACTTACACTATGTATGTTTAACAATTTATTGAGCTTATTATACAAAAATGGTCCTAAAAATATGTAAAATCTATTAACAAATGCATGTCTCGTTTGAGGCTTAGGACAGACCAATTCTTTCCTTCTCTTGTCTGAAGGTACTGGGTTACAAGGAAGTTCAGTGTGTTGTTTTAATAAAATGTGCAGTATAAATAATTGACGAACCGTTAGTACATTACATATAGATATTGTCGGGACGTCGGGACACAAGGCTCGATAACGGTGACAGTCCCGATATATCGAGATGGATGGCAAACCTATTAAAAGGAGAATATCATTAATTAAATTATAAAAATAATTATTAGTGTCACGATGTTGTCAACATTCCAGTGAGAATGAAACAGTCAGGTTCAAGCTTTTTAGTTTTTGTGTTAACTATAAGTTGCTGTGATAATAATTAGTTATAGCTTAAAATTAATACGTGGCTTACACTGAAAGTTTTTAGAATTAGCCAGTAAGAAAAATTTCCGATGTTTTTTTTTTTAACTTAAATAACTCTTTGGGTAGCTGTAGATGTATATTGAATTCATATGTCATTTATTTTTACAAATTGGCGGCAATTTAAAAAGTGCATGTCGTGCCGTGAAATGTATTTGACTGGAGAAAATTTTCGCTCCATGATTTATTACGACTTTCGTTGTGGTCTTAATCATCAACTATGTTATGATAGACTTTGGATTGATGGACGATTGGCATTTCATAATGAAGCCCCATCTTGTGCCACAATTTATAACTGGTTTAAGGAGTGTAAATGTGGTCGAAGCAATCTCACTGATGATTTGTGCGAAGGACGTCCTTCTACGGCGAACACTGTAGTGATAACGTGAGTGCTGTGCGGCTAATGATAGAAGCTGATAAAAGAGTGACATCAGATCCGGATAAGTTTAGGCATTGGTATGATTTGAGTACAAAAAGTCTTATACGAACATTTAGGCATCAGAAATCTTTGCACCAGATGGATACCTCATAATTTGACGGACGATCAGAAACGCCATCGTTTGGATTGATGACGCGAAATGCTTGAAAAGTATAACGGAGGTGTGTGGAATGCTGTGTTTGACATCGTCACAGGCAATGAAAGCTGGATATATTGTTACGAGCCTGAAACCAAAAGACAGTCTGCCCAATGGATGTTTCCATTCGCAGATTTGCCAACAGTAGTAAAGAATGCAGAAGATGTCAAGGGAAAAGATGATTGCCTCATTCATTACGGATGAACATTTCGCGACAATTGCGTTAGATTATAAAAGGACTGTTATGGCAGATTGGTATGTTAGTCATAGTTTACGGGTTGCCTTGAAAAATGATCGACAGCAGCGCCCAAGTAGCAGAATCCTCCTCCATCACGACAAGTTCCAGCTCACTCCACTAGACGGACAAACGAATATTTGTATAAGGAAGGTGTGGAATTAGTGTATTTTTCTACTTCAGTATTTTTTTACTTTCCTCAAGTCATGTTCGTTTTACCTTCGGGATTTTTCGTGTGCGTACGTAGTAACTTATGAGAAAAATAAAAATTATCCTTAATATGTTAAATTTTCCAAATGAGGGCAAAACGGAAAATATGATATTTCTGCCAGATAATGGAATATGCATAGTGAAATCAAATAGCAATTTGAAACGTTTTTGTGAATTGAATTATTATTTATATTATGTATTTTACGCCGTGTGGTACCGGCTACCAATAGCACCAACCCATTTCATCTCATGGGTTTCGTAAAAGGCGACTAAGGGATTAGTCGGAGGATGGGCAGCAGCGTCCTTTGAATACATTAACAACTCAACTGCAATCGCCAACCCGCCTGCCAAGCATGGCGATTATGGCAAAACCCCCCAATGAACACACAACACACCGATATCGGTCGTTGTGGTGATCATTGAGGGAGGCCTGTGTCCAGCATTGGACTTTATTCGCCGAAATTATGATATTTTGTGTTAGGAATATATTACAGTTTTTATTTAATGATAATATATTCCTGATACATAAAATATGTACAACTATCTTAAATTTTCGAACTAAAATGCGTGAATACAACACAATGAAACAGATTTAAGAAATACAGATTATTAAGTAATTTATTAAAAAAATGCTTTCTAGTCTTAAATGTTATTCTTATTCATCAACGATTTGTTCCGTACAGTCCCGATCTGGCATCTGATTTTTATTTATTCCCCAAAATAAAAGATAAACTCAAAGGAATTCGCTTTATGAACCCGAAACTGCCGCGGCTGTGTTCGAAAAACACGTGGACGAGATCCATTAAGAAAAGTGGGCTTACTCCTTTAGACAATGGTTCCGTGCGCATGCATGCGACGGTGCTTAGAAAGGAACGGAGACTATTTCGAAAAACAATAAAAATATTATCAGGTTCTCATCATTCCTTTTTTGATTTTCTAAAAGTTTTCAGTGTGACTCTTGAGGTTTCCTGCCTTTATTAAACAGTCCCATGAATGAGTGCCTAATTTGTTACCGCATAGATAGTTGCTGTTTACTACACACGAGAGCAAAGAATAAGAGTCGGTAAAAAAAATTACAATGGGTTCCTGAATTATGTAATCAGCTTTGTGGAACAAATTATATGTTATTTTATTAATAAAATTAATATTTTGTTATCAATAGATTATTGACTTAAAAAAGTATAGTTGATATTTTATCAAAAAACAAAACGGTTAGCATTCAATTTCCAGTTTAGTATTTCGTACTGTCTCTTTTTATAATAGCTGTTAGGCGATTGAACATGCTGGTTATCAGGATTCTGATGAAATTTTTGGCGATGTTGATTCATTATTATTCTTTTACTAGTATTCATAATTGTGGCTGGCGTATGGAATAGTAACTAATCCTTTCTGCTTAATTATTGAATCTCAAATATAAAAGAAATGTTTTCAAAAGTAAACTCGGTTATATAAGGTTTTTTATTTTATATTTATAACTAGCTAATGCTTTGCAATGCCTCTTTCTATTATTGAGATTATTTTTCCATGTTAGAAACTTTCACACAGAAAGTGCAACAACAATTGTTCAAAGTTGACGGCACGGTTGGTGCAGTGGCTGATACAGTCGGCTGCCGCGCACCGCGTCGCGGGTTCGATTCCCGCACGGAACAAATATTTTTATGATCTGCAGGTAGTTGTTTCGGGTCTGGGTGTATTGTGTGTGGAATTCATGTCTGTAAACGCACCCACGACACAGGAGAAATCCTAGTGTGGGGCAAAGTGTTTTTAAAAAGGAAAAACGTTTTAATTCAATCGGATGAAACTCGTATGATGACACGGTCTTACTTTAATAGTCCACGATATTTTGTATGGTCCTTAGTGAATGCTGAAGATGATGTACCTATCTCTTAAATATAAGTCTGTATAAATGTTAGTTTACTCTTTTGTCATCATATTTTATAAATCATCAATTTCATTACTTACTGGTTCTCTTAGTTGTAATAATATCCACATGCATTTAGTAAGAAAATGGCGGAGGCAGCCGGCTGACCGATTTAGGTAGTCAAACGAAAAAGGCGCCGCGCGGCAATGCACAAAAGAAACAAACGAATTTATACCATTAGATTAATTTCTTTGTGGGAGGTACATCATTAACTTAGACGCAATGCAAAATATCGTGGATTATAAATGATAAAATAAAGGACCTTACACGTACGACCTACGGGGCAAACAAAGAAAAGAAACATATTTTTTTATATACCTGTATACATATGACATTTATAATACCATTCAACCCAATTTGAATTTAGCTATTTGGAGTGAACCTGTTGAATCTACAACGCCAACTGGTTTTCTAATCTATACAAATAAATAAAATTGAAGTGTCTGTTTGTAATGTCAAAATAACAACATTTTAGTAAATGCATATGAAATTTTATCCGTGAACATCGAAATATCGGCAACTCAAAACAAATAAAAAACATGGTAAATATCCCGTTTTCAGTTCTAATAATAATGCATATGAAAGTTTATAGAGTACCTACGACAAAAAAAATCATTTTTAACATTTTTATCTGTCTGTCTATCTGTCTGTTTGTTCCCGCTAATCTCCGAAATGGCTGGACCAATTTCAGTGAGACTTTCACTGGCAGATAGCTGATGTTATAAGGAATAACTTAGGCTAAACGCTCAGTTGTACTCTCGAACCATGGGTGTTTCGGGAAGTACCTGTGTCGAATAGGCCGAGAAGAGACGCCTGGTTGTCATCACTGCGGAGACTGCCCGGAGGACACGGCGCAGCACACGTTGGAGGAGTGCCCATCTTGGGCAGCGCAGCGCCGTGATCTCGTCGTGGCGGTCGAAGGGGGTGACCTCTCGCTTCCGGCCGTGGTTCGGTCCATCGTCCGGAGCGAGAGCGCGTGGGATGCCGTCGCCTCCTTTTGCGAGGAAGTGATGCAAGCAAAGGTGGCGGCAGAGCGGGTACGGAGGGATATCTCCGATCCCCTCCGCAGAAGACACACCGGGCGTCGGCGCCTGGGTGGGGCGCTGGACGATCTCCGGCCACCATGAGGAGCCGCCTGCGGGCGACGAACCAGGGGCGGTCCGTCGCCCGAACAGAAACAGGCCCGAGATGGCGGCGCGCGTGTTCCGCGCGCTCCTCTCTGAAGGATAGGTGCGAGACCGAGAACGAGACCGCACACAGAAGGGGCCCGTCAATCATTGACGGGCCTATACCTGCCGGGGGAGCGGTCCAATGCAGAAAAGCGTACAACTCACCCCCGGCTAGAGGTAAGAAGAAGGACACCGTGGGGTTTTAGCCGGTTTGATCCCGGCATGGCCCTCCGCCCTTCCCAAGGCGGAGGAAGTCCAAGAGGATTTCCCGCGTTAAAAAAAAAAAAAAAAAAGGCTATACGCTCAGCTAAGCTAGGCTAAGCGCGGAACCTTTAATATTTTAGAAAAATAATTAAGGTTCCGCGCAAATTAAATCAAAACCCACCCAAGTCCAATATATATACTCATGTACAAGTATCTATGCCGAAGTGCTCTTAAATATTTATTAATAATCCAATTTCTTTTAAATTAAACGGCTGGTGAAACCGCGGAGCACAGCTAGTCTTAAATATAAAGCTATATACAGCTTGTTTAATCCCAGGTAGTGCTTCGCGACTATAAGTATTGTACACATTTACATACAAAGCAGTGAGGATGTTCGTTTAATAAAATATAAGCTTCATTTTCATTATATGTATTTACGGAATTGTTGTTAATGTTATGACGGCTGTGCGGTAATGTAAGCAACTGAACAACACAAATCCTTCCTTCTTGGCACTGTAACGCGACAACATATCACTTGCTATGGTTACGCAATGAACAGCCTACGTACAGAACTTAACTGGCAGGCAAGTCACGTCGGCTACCTTGCTCCTGTATCAATAAGTGGGCGGATGATTCTTGAGGTGCACTGCGTGTGCAATTCTTATGACGTGAATCGAGGCCCTCGCAGCATTAATAATTAGTTGTCATTATCCTTTTGTTAATGACAGGTGGACAAACGTGATATTTAGTATAACCTTGTGCTAAAGTAGCGTATCGATGGCAATCTAAATTTTGCCAGCCTAGAACTTAGCTAGTTTCAGGAGCGGCCATAAGTTCGTCTAGCGTGTAGGTATCACAGGACGCAGGACATAATGTTGAGAGAGCATCTCATCTACATTCCAAGTTGGAGGGAGGTATCTATGAATCTTGTCCGTGTTGTGTCCGGATTAAGAATATAGCACCAATCTATCTCCTCCCGTGGATGTCGTAAAAGGCGACTAAAGAGCGCTAAACCAGAGGCGATGGACAGCAGTCTCTTCTGTGAAACGGTAGCCATATTCGCTAACCAACCCGCCTGCCAAGCGTGGTGAGTATTTGCAAGTACGCCACAAAATTATTACCCAATTGTAGAAATCTATGGGGGAAGCCTTTGTTCAGCAGTTCACGTATAAATGGCTGATATGATGATGATGAATCTGCACCTGTACAGACCACCACCTGTCAGTTTTCCTAATTTCGACTCACCCGAGTCTGAAGTCTGTTAGGGATTTCCAGGTTAGCCAAGGTAACTCATGTACAAGTACTTGATATTCAAAAAGTCAGATTATTAGAGTAGGAAAGGAGGTTCTATCTACACTTCATGTGTTGCTTGTCGCCAGCCAGTAGGGGGAAAGACACGCTTGACAGAGCTTTTACGACTTTTTAGTCTTCGGTATAAGGAGCCTGTAGAGTGTGATCTTCCATTTTGGCCTTTTCAGTAGAGCTTGCTACTGTTCTGTGGACTTCTGATAGCACTACTCCTGCCAGAGGATACAGCATTAGTACTGGGGTTGGTTTAAGGCAACCAGTGCAATACTCGTTTATAACACGTATTCAAAATTCGGGAATTATTGACGCATGACACTGATCAATTCAACGCAGTTCTTATATTTACAAAATGTAGTAATTAATAATACAATAAAGGGCATGCCGTGTGGTGCCGGCTCAGAATACCACCACCCCATCTTCTCCCATAGGTGTCGTAAAACTCGACTAAGGGATTAGCCGGAGGATGGGCAGCAGCGTCCTTCGAGTACATTAACAACTCAACTGCGTTCGCCAACCCGTCTGCCAAGCGTGGCGATTACGGCAAAACCCCCAATGAGCCCACAACACACCCATATCGGTCGTTGTGGTGATCTTTGGGGGAGGCCTGTGTCCAGCTGTGGACTTCATTCGGCCGCAATGATGATGATGATGATGAAATGGCATTATAGCTATAGTTTTGTATTGTACGGACTTTGCAAAACTATAATGACACAAACCCGTACCGTGTTAACTATAATTTGACTACCACCTGATTATTAAACTGTCGGTTAATACGCTAAAAAACATTTTAGTATCTAACAGTACCTACTTGTACAAAAAACAGCAGTTATGTTGTGAGCTTTAAATTGTTTACTTGTTTATATGTAAATATAAAATTTAGGTTTTGTTTGTTTTTGCTGCGTAGTTTAGCCCGTATACGTACTAAATCTGTCTGTTTTTTTTATAGTCGAATAATTTATCCTCATTAGTATGTTTATCTTGTGTTTGACGCACTTAAAACCACGTCGTAATAATTTTTTTTTTTTTCTTAACAGGTGCTTTCATCCAGTTTGTATATGTATATTCTTAAAATCAATTTCAAACTAGAACGGTCACATACAATTATTTGATTACTATTTCAACATTTCTACTACTTCTGAAGGCTGATTTTAGTCAATTCAGTATACGAAAAAGTTGAAAACAATATTAGTAGAAAGATATAACTAATAAATTAATATATCGATAGTTTCATAAAGCTTTTTACGTAGCAAAAACTCATGTGCTCCAAATAAGGAATTTAATCAAAATAAATTTTTGAGTGAGGTGTGAACGTCAATCGTCAGTTTTCGGTAAATAATTACTTTGTTTCGTTTACGTTATAAATGCATTCTCGTTTCTCACTTATACTATTTATTCCCATTCGAATGCAACAATACTATTTATTCCCATTCGAATGCAACACACAAACAAAGCGTTTGTTTTCTCTGCGCACCAACATTGTCGATTGTTTTATTCCGCAATCACTTATTGAACACCAGCCATGGCTATGTTCTCATAACAATTCTGTTTATTTATCAAAAGAAGAAAAGTGTGGGAACGGCATTTAATTACGATTTTTATCGTATTAGTCTTAACTGAAACCACATATGACTTGAAATTAGAGAATCACTTAAAGTTAGACGCAGCTTATTTTTGGGATATTGTTTCAAGGGAATTCTGTCAATTCAATATTGTCAGAATAAACTGTAACCTTGTTCGATAGATTTCTCTTGGGAAGAAATCTTTGTGTGGGGTCCAAATCAATCATTTTTTTCGAAACAAACGCTACTATAATCGTCGCGATCGTACTGGTTGGCCTATTTTACAAATAAGCTTGGTGCGAGTATACTGCGGGTCACATGCAGTACTGGCGTACACTCAATAATTAAATGCGTTTTGCTAGAAATTTACTACCCCATCCCAATGTATTTTGTTTTTAGGTAAACATTTTTATAAATAATAATAACGAAAATGCATTTATAAAAAAAATTATACCTAAAAATCACGATACTATGAGATCTTTCGGCTGACTCAAACTCATTTTTTTATTTATCGTATATAATAGGAATATTATTCAGTCTGTAAGTCCTAAACTAACATTTTTTACGTCATATTTAAACGGCGGAGGACATAGTTAATTATACGATAGCTTCTGAGCAAATACGCTGCAAGAAACTTAGCTTAGGTAAGAAGCCAACAGTGGTGCTAACTTTGATGGTCGAATTGGAGGGCACCTCCTTCTGTGAGACCTGTCAAGATAAAAAATAGCAGTTGTATTCATAGTTGAGACGTAGCCCGCCACGCTCCGCCGCGCGGGTTCGATGGAGGGCTGATCCTACTTGGAAATGGAGGCGCCTGACCGCGACAAGGCAAATTTATCTGCGCTCAGACCCATAGCTTGGGGCTACCCGCAATGCCTGCCGACTGGCAGTGTCCTTTGGTGTTACGAGCACTAGGAGTATGAACTCCGAGCCTCTATTAGGTGATATTAGAGATGACGGTAGCACGTTGTGGTCAGACGCTGTCGTGATCGCCACGAGGTGTTCAGTGTTAGTGTGGGGACAGACGATCCCGCCTAGACTCGGGGCGTGCTGCGGTAATGCACAAGAGACGCGCGTTCTATTGGAGATCCCGGTACACGTATAACGGTATGTGCTAAAGACGGCCACACAATACAATGCAAAATATTTTGTCTGGAGTAGTTGTTTTCAGAAACAGCAATTTTAACCTGGTCGTAAGGAGACCTAAGCGTTCGATGTCGTGCTTTTCTTTGTTATTTCTATAAAATTGTTTTTTTAGTTTTTTAACCTAATTAGTTTTATTACATTACTGTGGTTTTCTTGTACTCACGAGTCATTGTATAAATTGACATAGTGGTAGCGACAATATTGACATAGTGGTAACAGCTGACTGTATCAGCCACTGCACCAAACGTGCCGTCATATTAAATTCATCTGTATTTTAATATCTTTATTAAACCTAGCTATTATGCTTGTTTGATTTATTAAGATTATAAGTATTAATATTGTAAACTGGGATGTTGAAGTTAATCGTACCAGAGTGGGTAGTGGGGATTTAACAGAACTGTTTTACAAATTAGTTTTAATTTATTATTCTGCAACAGTCGTAAAGTGTTGTCGAGAGTTTTATTTTACGCCAGCCGGTACGGATTCTATCACAAGTGTGGTGAGTACTGGCAAGTACCCCCAAAATGACGACACAATTGTGGAAAATGGGGGGCCTTTGTTCAGCAGTGGGTGTATAAATGGCTGATATGATGATGATGATGAAATTAACTTGTAAAATTGCATCAGGACTTATCTTCATAAGAGTTTAAGCTCGTGTTAATCAATTTTAAAAGTAGAACATATTAAATGCTTGTCAATTAAAATTCCTAGCGTTGAATAAAAATAAAGCTTTAACAATTCTTTCAGGTTCAATAACTTCCTCTAGTGTGATCTTACGAGGACCTGGAGCCCCCCTTCGGTGCCGAAGATGACCGCTCCAGTGGTTTTAGCCGGTAGGAGTCCGGCATACCCCTTCGCCCTTCCCCAAGGTGAAGGAAGTTCCATGTAGAATTTCCACTGGACATCAATAAAAAAAAATAAGGTTCAATAACTTCAGCGGTTTTGGGTAAATTCAGGGTGTATAAATCTTTCAAGTGATAGGTTTTTTAATCTTTTCATTGTTCATTCTGAGTTTATGTACAGGGGATAAACACCCTACTATTTACCGTGTATCGGGAAATTCGGATCGAGAATAGAATCAAAACCAAGTTAGCTCGCATATGGCATACATCGGACTACAAGATTTATTCGAATCGGTGATTATTACAAATCATGACGGTAATTTAGCTTACTAATAATTGTGGTGCCGGCTCAGAATGCCACCACCCCATCTCCTCCCATGGGTGTCGTAAAAGTCGACTAAGGGATTAGCCGGAGGATGGGCAGCAGCGTCCTTCGAGTATATAAACAACTCAACTGCGATCGCCAACCCGTCTGCCAAGCGTGGCGATTATGGCAAAACCCCCCAATGAGCCCACAACACATCCATATCGGTCGTTGTGGACATCTTTGGGGGAGGCCTGTGTCCAGCAGTGGACTTCATTCGGCCGTAATGATGATGAATGATGAATTCAGATGTACCTGTATACATTACACTATTGTAAAAAAGTTAAGTTATTTTATTCAAAAGAAAAGATTAGAATGAAAATGCATGAAGATATTTATATTTATTTATTTTCCGCAGTAGTCGAATATGAATGTGGCACCACTACAAAGTGATAATAGCAAATCATTCATCTCCTTAAGACTATCAAATTTATGAATTAACCATAGAATACATCATTTGTATTTATGTTGAATAGTCTCGAAGTATGCTCTACGTTATGAGGTAAATGTCCGTTTGTGGTTTGTCAGCATAAACGACGCCTGCGCAGCCGATCAACTGCGATGTCCCCTCCTCGGCGCAGGCCGTTGACGTCAATCGGATACCTCGTATACATAATAAAATGTTATCGACACGCATAAGTAATGATTCATTTTGAGTTGCTATGTAAATTTTACGTAGTATGCCACTGTCCGGTCCAGTTCCAGTCATAAATCCTTGAAATCTTTTGCTCTAAGCTAATTGAAGTATTACCTCGAAAATGTGATCGTGAATCGCATGGTAAAACTATATTACTTATATTAATAACATTTAGAAGTTGCTTCCAGTAAAATAACGCGTTTAGACACCCTTAACGCGTTACTGTTGGGGCTGCCGCGTTTCTGCAGCGTGTTGGGTATTTTCGCGGACGCGCACTTGGACGGTTTCCATGCCATCATCCGTAAACGGACGGCGCGGCGTAACGGCTCGGCCGCTGACGCTCCTGTCGCGGCAGTACTAGTACCACCCTGGACGCGCTAGCCGACAAGCGGGACAGCCTGATGTTCACCCACTGGATGCGACTCCATAATTCATTTAACATCTTAAATGCCCCCTAAAAGAAATATTGACGATGTAGAATTCTAATGGTTCATATTGTAATTTTCATTAATTATTATTATTTCTACTTTTATTTCTTTTCTTATGTACCTACTGACATTATGTGATGAATGATGCCCGAAATAAAGAATTTTTAATTTAATTTAAAGATTACGAAACACTGCCATCGTATCCTATGTTGATACCATAACCTCCATGTATTGCATGACCAGATCCTTAGCCAGATCAAGTCTATGTAACGGTCAACGGAGCAGTCAAAACAAGACACTTCCATCTCCATCTAAAAACTAATACGAGACAAGTTATTGATATGTAGTAAAAAAAAAGAAATCCTGCTTTTGATAAAATGAAACCACAGCCGTGTGAGAATTTTGGAAGCATATACAGTATTGCATTTATAAAAATGTGTGCCTACAAATATGAATTCTGGAAGTTGAGGAAAGAGATATTATACAAGTAACAGACAACTGGTTTATGTACGTCAATTAGGTCATTTAATATTACTTATGCCGTGTGGTGCCGGCTCAGAATGCCACCACCCCATCTCCTCCCATGGGTGTCGTAAAAGTCGACTAAGGGATTAGCCGGAGGATGGGCAGCAGCGTCCTTCGAGTACATTAACAACTCTACTGCGATCGCCAACCCGCCTGCCAAACGTGGCGATTATGGCAAAACCCCCCAATGAGTCCACAACACATCCATATTGGTGGTTTTGGTGATCTTTGGGGGAGGCCTGTGTCCAGCAGTGGACTTCATTCGGCCGAAATGATGAATATTACTTACCTCTATTCACGGAGCTAATAAGCTTCATTATGTAGCAGGTTATTACAACAAGTTTTTTTTACAAATCATTAATGAAATCATGGCATGAAGTTGCAGTAATACCGTAGATACGTGCCGTTATTTTGCTTTGTCTAATATTTTGTTCAGTTTCTTATTGCAGAATATGATAGGCTAGCAAGAGAGGGGTTTTTATTTAAGTGAACATAGCTAAGAGCTATGATATTATATATTAAAAAGAAGTAGATATGTTACAGGCGCGCCAAAAGTAAGAACCACAACTCCCCCAATTGTAGCACCTCACAATCGGTTTGCCTAGATAGCTATCTCTTTTACTCTTGTTGTTTTTGTATCTTCTTTCTCACGACATGGTTGTGCAAGCGAGACTGTATTTTCCGCGCCATTTAATATAGACGTAACATATCTATGGTATAACATCATTGGCTAAGAGGTACAATTTTTTTTTTTCAGTTTCAATATTGAAAACAAATCTGCCGACGGAAAGCTTGCTGTTTAACAAAAGCTCCCCCCCTACTGATTTCCACAATTGTGTCGTAATTTCGGGGGAGTTTACCGGTATTCACCACGCTTGGCAGGCGGGTTGGTGAGCGCAGAATAGCTACTGTTACACGGAAGGGACGCTGCTGCCCATCCCTCTGGTTTAGAAATCCTTAGTCGCCTTATACGAAACCCACGGTAGGAGATGGAGCAATGCTATATTCTTAATCAGTACACTACACGGACTACCTCCTTTTTTTCTCTTTGTTTCTTGGTCAGTAGAAATTCTACATAAACTTCTCCCGCCTTGGGGAAGGGTGAAGGGGCACTCCTACCGCCTTAAACCACTAGTGTGGTCATCTTCGGCACCGAAAGGGGGCTTCAGGTCCTCTTAAGATCACACTAGAGCACGGACTAACTCTAGCCCCGATTTTTTTTGAATATCTACCGACGTTGAAAATTCTGATAATGATTACTAGTAATTTGATAACGATTTCTTTTCACAGACTGGTGAATAAATGTTGTAGAAACATATGGATTCTTAACGTCCTTTTCCAGTCACATCAGCCCGTAACGTCAACTGCCAACATGCCTTCCAATGGTCACTACAATGAGCACCATATGACCAAGTTTGTCAGACGGATTGGTGACCGTAGTACGTTGTTATAAGCACACGGGCGGCTGTTGCTGACATCAACTCTTAGTCGCCTTTAAGGACACCCACAGGTCTATACTTTCATTTTCCTTTATAACATGCTAGCTGTGCCCCCCCGTTTAATTTCAGGAAATCGATTTATTTATTAATAGTTTACGAGTACTTCTGATAGACAGTTGAAATTTTTGCGCGGAACCCATATTATTTTTCTTTTGCCAAAATAAAAGTATTAACTTTCATATGCATTTAGTAAATAGCTGTTTTGACGTGACAAACAGACACTTCAATTTTATTTATTTGTATAGATAAATTATCATTTTAGTTAAAACTTCGTGTCGCAGAGCGTGAACGTTGAATACCTTCTTTAATAAAATTTATCATTATCATAAACTACGAATTGACAATTCTTGAATTCAGAAATCTATTTTGAAACCCATATCAGTAACTTATGTAATTAAAAGAGCAGTTCTGGGCGCTACATCAAAAAATAAAAACTCGTGAATTCTATATTGCTTAATTGTATCCATGAGACATATATGCGCATCGCATGTTTAAAGAATGCGAAATCGTGATCTGTGCTTAATCTATCTAAGAATCTATGAGTATGCGGCCAACTTTGGAAACCTGTTCACGAAATGGGCTTACATCTATTCTACATAAGTAGTAGCTGTTAATATAATAAAGTAAGTTCGAGAATAAAATATAAACAGAAGTAGATTTCCTAACTTGTAAAAGATCATCATTTCAGCCGAATAAAGTCCGCTACTAGAGACAAGCCTCCCTCAAAGATCACAACAACCTACCGGTCTGGTGGTGATGTGTGCTCATTGGGGGGTTTTGCCATAATCGCCACGCTTGGCAGGAAGATAAGCGTTCCTACCTGCCTATCATAGGGGCCTATCTGCACGATAGGCACATGCGCTACATGGGCAGACACGGTAGCGTAAAGCGGAGGGAGATTACGTGCGGGGCCGCAGGGGTCGTTTCTTGGCTCCCTCTTATGGAACCTCGCCTACGACGCGGTTTTGCGTATTGTTCTCCCCGCTGGCGTCAGTTTGGTCTGTTACGCTGATGACACTCTTGTGTTGGCTAGCGGGGAGTCCTTCAAGGGAACCATTCGGCTTGCCGAGCAAGCGGTGGCAACTGTAGTGGCCAAATTCCACGCTCTGATCCAGATAGTGCCTCAAAAAACCGAGACGCTATGGTTCCACAAACTGCCACGGAGCAGAGAACCATCCTGGACGGTTGTTGGGGCTTCGGAGAGCAATTTGAGTGCCTCCTCCCCCGAGTCGAGAGGGCAGTGGGTGCATTCGACCGGGTACTACCTAATCTCAGGGGACCGAGCGAGGAAATTCGCCATCTCTACGGGGGGTCGTGCGGTCCGTGACCCTCTACGGGGCGCCAGTGTGGTCATCTCGGCTGTCAGGCGTCCAGCGCTGCAGAAACAAACTTCATGGTCTGTAGTGCAGAGTCGCTATGCGGATCGCACGGAGATACAGGACAGTGTCTTACGAGGTGGAAACTCTCCTGGCGCGCTTCCCACCTTTCGACATCCTGGCGGAGATGGATACGTGGTTCTATGATCAGACTCGCTCCCTTTACTGCAATGGCGAAAGCGTGCCTCTAGAGGGGCGTTCGACGGGCTGAGGCGGCTGGCTCGACGGCGCGCACTTGGAATGTGGCGACACCGCCTGCAGTTACAGTTCGCGACGAAGCGCGTCGTCGAAGCCATTCTCTCCTTTCTCGGAGGCTGGCTCAGAAGGAGAGAGCACCTCACCTACCGCTTGACGCAGGTGTTCACCGGCCCCGGTTGTTTCGGTGCGCAAATGCACAAAATAGGACGCGAGGTCACTGCAGACATAAAAATTGGAGATCTTGCCCGATCCGATCGAGCAGTATCCGCCGCTCGGCAGCCCACGCAGGGTATTCCTCGTGCGTGTGCTGTGCGATAGCTTGGTCAAGAGCATAAAACACCTATACTGCCAAAAACCATCACGTCAATTAAACTAAATTAATTAATTACCCACACGGTACTCGCAACCACCCCTCTGTCCTACATGAGTCCCCATATCCCCATATCGTCATTATATGGCGGGGAGGCCTCGGGAAGTCGCGACCGTGCAGATTTGCGAATCTGCGTGCTCAATGCGAGTGACCCACGGGAGGACAGCGGCATGCACGTCATCACATGCCGCAGTGTGCTAGCACAGCGCACAGCGAGGATTCGGAGGGATCCATTACAATCCTATGATTGATGAGATGTGCCTGGGGAGTAGCCTTTAACAGTCACCTCCCTCCCGCTAGAGGGGTTGACCACTTTATAGTCATACTCCGAAGGTTTGCTTAAAGGCGTGGTACCAATGGGCGGCTTTAATGTGATTGCAGGTGAGTTCCTGGAGTTGCCCTTCGGTACCGTAGAAGACAGCTCTAGTAGTTTTAGCCGGTAGGAGTCAGACATCCCCTGCTCTTCCCTGGGGCGGTGGAAGTAAATCGAGTAAACTACGTGTGAAAAAAACCGTGCTTCTCAATGGCCTCGTCCCAACAATGCTTAACATAAACAAAAAGATCTCCAGTTGACCGTCCACGTTAGAAGCCATATTCATGCTCACTGAGGAGCTAATTGTCTTCAAGGTATGATAGCAGCTTGAGGATGAGTATCCTTGCCATGACTTTACATAGTACGTAGATTATAGCGACCGGTCCGGAGTTTACTGGATAGGCATGACTTCTCTTCTCTTCTTAGGCACTCCTACCGGCTGAAACCACTGGGGTGGTCATCTTCGGCACCTAAGGGGAGCTCCAGGTCCTCGTATGATCACACTAGAGCCGCCCACTGATGCCACGCCTATAGGCACATCTCTGAGAATGTGACTGTAAAGCGGTGTGCTGTGCTATGCCCACACGGCAGCGTGTGACCACATCCGCACCACCTTCTTCTCGTAGGTCGCTAGGTGTGGGCACGCAGATTCCATAATCTACGCATCCGCGAACTCAGAGGCCCCCCGCCTTATAGTGACGGCAGTAGGGTTTCAGGCGTATGGGAATTAGGCGCTAGGGCGGCTGTCACCCCGGCGCCGTCTCCTCCTTCTTCGAGCAGGATCGGCTCTGCGGTCTCCTTCTGGAGCATGACGCTCTCACAGAAGGAGACTACTGCATTCCAGTTTTCGTGCTCTGCCAACATAGCCGATACTACTGCCGGCAGAGAGAGATCTTGCCCGATCCGATCGACCAGGATCCGCCGCTCGGCCGCCCACGCAGGGCACTCCTCGAGCGTGTGCTCTGCGGTATCCTGGTCGCTATCACAATGGTGGCAATGTGCCGTAACTTCGCGTCCTATTCTGTGCAGGTACGCACCGAAACAACCGTGACCGGTGAATACCTGCGTCAGATGGTAGGTGACGCGCTCGGTCCTTCTGAGCCAGGCTCCGAAGAGTGGCAGGATGGCCTCGACGACGCGCATGGTCGCGAACTGCAACCGTAGGCGTTGTCGCCATATCTCGAGTGCGCGCCGTCGAGCCAGCCGCCTCATTCTGTCAAACGCCCCTGAAGGCACGCTTTCCCCACTTTGGCGGAGGGAGCGTGTCTGGTCATAGACCCACGCATCCATCTCCGCCTGGATGTCGAAAGGCAGAAAGCGTGCCAGGAGAGTTGCCGCCTCGTAGGACACTGTCCTGTATCCCCGTGCGATCCGTATAGCCACTCTGCGCTGCAGACTGTGAAGTTTGGTTCTGCAGAGCTGGACGCCTGACAGCCGGGATGACCATACAGGCGCCCCGTAGAGAGCCACAGACCACACGACGCCCCCGTAGGGACGGTGAACTTTCTCGCTCGGTCCCCCGAGATTTGGCAGCACCCGGTGCAATGCACCCACTACCCTTTCGACTCGGGGGACGAGGCGCGCGAAGTGCTCTTCGAAGCCCCAAAGACTGTCCAGGGTGAGCCCCAGGTACTTAATGTACTGGCCCACCCTGATTTGCGCGTCACCAACGCGTATCCACGAATGATAGGTACAGCCTATGGTACAGCCCATTCCTAACTGAAGTTTTCGTTACCAATCAATTGCGCTTGTATACCAATCAGTTTTCAATCTTTTAAACTGGACTACATATATGTCTGACCTACACGATATTATGCACTTACTAGATAAGCAGGAACATTTTTTTTTCGTTTTTTTTTTTCTTGTCTTTTTGACTTATATATTGTAACATATTTGAGTGTGTCGTTACTAGCATCCTTGCTAAGTTATAAAAAATAACTTGTATTAATTTGCCAATGGACTCTACCGTTGATATTCTAAAACATGTATACAGGATGTCCAGTAAATAGCACGACATAGTGCAGGGGGTGAGAGCTTGGGTCAATACCTACCAAAAAACACAATATATGTTCAGCAAAATCTTACGGATTTACAGTAGTACAAAATTTTCCGACATATCGAAAAATCTCTACCTTGACACAGATTATTAAGCATCTCGTAATGAAAAATTCCTTTTCCAGTTTTTTTTACCTCAAATTATTTGTGAATAGTTACTTTACTCATTGATAAGTCTTTATTCTATTAAAAACTAAAATGTTTTCAAGAAATACAATGTTTATTTAAATTTTAACAGTACAATTTTCTTATCGAAAAATTTGTGCTACTGCGTCATGCATTGTATGTAACAGCGAACTACTGTGACGTAGTTTATGGGCGGGACAGTGAAATGGGCTACTTTACTATACTTAGTTTCTAACTCAACTGCGATCGCCAACCTGACTGCCAAGCGTGGTGATTATGGTTCAACCCCCAATGAGCACAGAACACAAACCTATAAACCTATACCGGTCGTTGTGGCAATCTTTAGGGAGGCTTCTGTCCAGCAGTGGACATCTTACGGCCTCAAATGATGAGTATGTTGGTTACATTATATAGTCAGAACTGGCATGTTCGAGATAATTATCCAACCAACACTCATAAACAAACAAAGCTCTGCAAAATATACGCAGTCATTATTGGGAATTAAATTGAACAATAATCACGCGTTTAAATGAGCTAAACGTAGAAAATTGGGCGTTCAGAATTTAATCTGAGTTATGCTTTAATCGTGCTCAGTTGATGTTGGTGAAATGCATGTTAGAGCTCTGAACTCAGTTAAGCGCTTATACTGAGTTTAGCTTCAAGTGATCGCGTTTAGTTGCAACGGTGTAATCGGCCCTAAATTACATATAAATAATCCATAGTAATGTCTTAGATTTTCGCGATTAATACACATTATAATAAAACACTTTTAAACGGATCGCGCAGCATTCGTGGTCGCAGGATCATCCTGTCAGGACCATCCTCCAATGCTTTTATTGCATATTTTAATTTATAAATTATTCGAAACGTCAGGAAAATCAAAAATCAAAAACATACGCGATAGAGTCCGTTTAAAAGTGTTTTATTATAATGTATAAATAATCCACTTTTTTTTAATTAAACGGCGGGGGAAACCTCGGTTCCCAGCCAGTATATAAATAAAACGTGTTTGTATCTATAAATTATTAGTAAAAGCTAATTTATGTTGCAATAGAGATGCATATTAAATGTAGGTGAAACATATGTTAGCAGTAGTATCGGCTATGCTGGCAATGCAGGAAAATTGGAGTGATGTGGTCTCCTTCTATGAGAGCGTAATGCTCCAGAAGGAGGTCGTAGAGCGGGATCGGGAGAGGGCCGATCCCGCTCGCCGCGCTGCCCTGCCGTGGCGCCCGTGTCCAACACGCCTGAGCCTGTCGTCTTTATATGGCTGGGGGCCTTGGGGGTCGCGAGCGCGCTTATTGGGAAATCTGCGTGCTCATACCGAGTGACCCCCGGGAAGACAGCGGTGCGCATGTGGTCACGTACCACTGTGTGCGCAGCACAGCGCATAGTGAGGCCTCGGGGGAATCTTTTAGAATCCCCTCGAGAGATGCCTGGGGGGGTGGCCTCTTTACAGTCGCCTTCCCTCCACTAGAGGGGATGACCACTTTACAGTCATCCCCTCCGAGATGTGCCTAAAGGCGTGGCATCAACGGGTGGCTCTCTAGATGGAGATTATTCGAGTTCCTGGAGCCTCCCTTCGGTGCCGACGATGATCACTCCGGTGGTTTTAGCCGGTAGGAGTCCGGCATGCCCCTTCGCCCTTTCCCGGGGCGAAGGAAGTACATGAGGTATTTCCACCGGATCAATAAAAATAAAAAATGGTGAAACATACGTTAGGGACTTAAAGAATTTTTATAAAGCGTCGACAAAACGTAACCACATTAATGACCTTGGCTTTAAGTGAATAAAGTTACTTTCAAAAAATTAAGCAATAGTATTTACTATTTGTGTATAGTTTGACATTTGTAAGGACACTGTCGCGTCGTGCGTCATCAGGTATTGTCAGCAAATGATTCAAAAGAATTTCAATTAATTTATTTTATTATATTTATGTTTTCGAAACACTAATTTAAGTTATTAGCTAATGAGTTATTTCTAAATGCAGACTTAGAAACCAATATATATATAAAAGAAATATATATATATATATATAAATATGTATATGTATATAGTTCTATGCGTGGCCACGTCCTCGAAAACAGTAGGGAGCGAAGCGGGTAGCGGAGCTGTACCAGTGGCGTAGTACGAGTAATATATGGAGCCAGCCTCACTGGAGCAGGAGCGGTAGCGACAACTCGGGAAGTAAGAACTGTGTGTGTTCTATGGCGGGCATGGTATTGCTTTTATTTATTTAAACGACCATAGGAGATTTATGACGTATTCACACTTTCGGATCTGAAATAATGTTAGTCATGCATTTGAAAATGGTTTATCGTACTAAATATAATAGCTCACTACACCTACCCCTATTTTAAAATGTAGAAATGTGAATAAATTAATCGTATCTATCCTTCAAAACGGAAGCGCAGTTTATTAATCATAGAACACAAGAAAGTAGCAGGGAACTCGCTGTTTTATGTTACCAATGGTGGGCATATTTTGTGGCCAAAGAAATATTCAACTTTCAGTAATGAGTAAGCTTTTTATCTTCTGTGCGTCACCTTATTTCTATATTATGTTTAAAAATACATTTATTTATATCTCTCCGGAATTGACTCGAGTCCAAATCTAAGTAATAACAAATATGTGGTGACATGAACAATATATAAACTGCCACTCGCTTACATAATAATTATTAAATTAGTTGTTTACACAGTTCGAGTGACAAAAGATTACCAAAAATAAAGAATCATTTAAGACTTGACGTAGTATTATGACATTGAACGCCCTAAGCCAAGGTTCGAGTCCCGCAGAGGGTGCCCTTAGCGGCAGTTGCTTAGTTTATAAAATTATTAATTTTATATCTGGCTGGAGGCCTCTTTGGTCTTCTTGAAATTGCCCAGTTAAGCAGCAGTATTTCCAGGAAAGGTCTGCGAGAGCCCTTTAAAAAATTACATTGACGTCAATACGGTATTGAATTTTGAGCGCAATGGTTTGCCGCGTCAATGCCAGGCAGATCTTTACCGCTCCGCTCGTCGCTGCATGCATCGCTACCCCGCTAAAGCTGCCACTCTCCTGAAGCGGAGAAGTCCGGAGAAGAAAAAACTGGTCAACAGGATACTTGTATTTTCTCTGCTCATTGATATGGCATGATAAAATTAGTTTTCTAATAGCCCATCTTTCTCGTCTCCGCCCCCTACTCTGGCAGCCTAACTGTTGCATTTAAGAATATGCACTTTGCCGACTTATTTTTATATTAGCAGCTGTAACTCATATAGATTATAACAATAGATCTACGTAAATCAACTTTTACGTGCGTCACAGTAGGTAATTTACTAATATAATATGTTAACCTGAGTTAGGTAATTGCTTTATTAGATAGGAAATCTAATTGTTTACAATTATGTTGATATTCAGAAATAAACGGAAACAAAAAATGCATGTAATGTAACGTGTCAGGGCCGCGAGACGGGGCGGATCCATTACAGCGAGCGAGCAGATAAAGGGTCGCGGCCTGTCTAGGAACGCGTCTGAGACGATATCAGCGGTAATGTTCCTGTAAATGACCCAACTTGCCTAAATATCTTTGATCTTTAAGTAAATATGTTATCCTGGTATTCATTTAGGTTAATGACGACATGTTAAATATGTATAAAGTTATACGGCTTGAAGTAACAACATTATTATGAACGCAATTTATGCTAATTTATACATAACATGTAAAAAACAATATTAAACAGATTTATGGTTCATTAGGCACTGATTTACTCATTGTTACTTAACTTTAAGAGTGAAACGACAATAAATGAAGTGTTCGGTTGATATCCTCAATTATAGCTCAGTGTTTTTATTGGTAATAAACCAGTTAAAAATAGATTAATAGCGTTGAACAGTTCTATCTCTTATTACTGCTATTATTTTGCATGAGTGATTTGTAATATCTGTCTCACGTGCCTTAGTCGTGCTGTGTCGAAGACAAACATCAGTCTTTCAGGAATCTAAGTCAATTAACTCGGTTACTGTATTTTAGACTTCACTGACTTATACCCACCATCATCACCATTCACAGCGTTACTTTACCCACTGCTGGATAGCCTCTCTTAGTTTGTACCATCCACCATGGTTCTGTGCTCGCTACATCCAAGCAAGACCCGCGACTCTGGCTATGTAATAGACCCAACTTCAGTAGCAAGTTGGGTCTATTCCGATCCGATATTTCTGCTCATGTTTCCCGTTTCCATTTGTTATTCCCTTCTCCACCTGTCATACATTGTCATGTACCACCCAACTCCAATTCAGTTCCAAGATTCGGGCAATAATACCTTCCTGGTACAATGTTATTTCCACATATAAAAAGTATGATATGATGTATGAGAAGTCAAGATCCTGCCGGGCGGTAATGATTCTATTGATTTTAGAGATGACGTTGATGTAAGAAACTATCCATAAGTCATAATAATAAGACAGAAAAAAACATAATGTTTAAGGAAAAAAAAAGTATCGTTGTGTGCTGAATGCGGCGACAATCGACATATCTCATATCGCCCAAATATTTAATTAGAACCTTTCATCGACACACAACTGCAGTTAACGGTATCTTCTCTCTCCAGTAACGGCCGAAGTTAATAATCAATTTATTCCAAAACCTTCGAAAAATCAACCTATCCTCAATCCATAATGCAAAGATTTCAGATTAGATTGAAATTATAAATATAAGCCGTAAGAGCTTAACCTTAACGTTAAAAATGTACCCTTTATGAATATTTCATTGCTATGAGTATACGATTAAACTACTACACTACACATTTGTCACGGTACCGACACCCTCCAGCATGCTTGCATCCACGTGATCTGCTTCTGATATGTAATTTTTTTGTAGAGATGTTCTATTTTGCAACTCACATATAATTAAAATTGTCTTGCTGGTACTTCAATTTTGTCTCTGATTGCCTTTGAGTATGATAATGTTTTTGTTATATTATACACTAAGGTGAAACTGAAATAAACATACGATTTTTTTCGTAATATTAATGACATACATACGTATGTATACCATAAATAGAACATAGGTGCAGCAAACCCATACGTGCAACGCCCGTTCCATGCCCGTGAACATGGACGCTATAAAGGGTTGGAAACTCTGTAAGTTTATATCAGTTTTACATTTATTATTAAATATCAACAAATCAAACAAATAATAATCCTCTACCGGCAGAATGTTTATTTTTTAATTTTTTTAAAGAAACGTTGCCCCGCACTTGAATTACTCCTGGGTCATGGGAGTTTACAAACACAAATTCCACACACAATACACCCAGGCCCGGAACAACTACCTGCAGATCGTACAAATATTTGTTCCGTGCGGGAATCGAACACACTGCACCAACCGTGCCGTCTATGTCTATGAATCCATGTGATGTCCGTATTGAGAATATAGCACCGCACCATTTCCTCTCGTGCATGTCATAAAATACGACTAAGGGTCTCTAAACTAGAGGAACGGGCAGCAGCTCTTCTGTGAAACAGTAGCTATTCAGCGCTCACTAACCCGCCTGCTGCGCGTGGTGAGTATTGGCAAGTTCTCCCCAAAATTACACACAGTTGTGGAAATATATGGGGGAGGCCTTTGTTCTACTGTGGACACCATTTGGCGAAAATGATGATAAACGGCCGAAATTAATAATGAATATAATCCAAATTCTGTGGATTTCGGATTTGGCTTTTGTGTTAAGTTTGATCTCAAGTCTTATCATTTGATGGAGATGAGGTCAATTTTTTACTAGGAACAAAGGAAGTCATAGGACTCCATCTTTAAAAAAAACCTATTCTCTAAAGGTTTTTTGAATTGTTTTGCCTCTAACAAGAAAATTCCACACACGGTTATTGGTCTGTAATTGCTAAAGACAAAGATAAAAATATTTTTATTCATATAAAACCATTTAATTATAAACTTTAATAAATATTAAAATATGGCTTGTTTAGTGTAGACTTGATGTAATTTGGACTCTTTTCTCCTACATTGTCTTTACATAACCTTCATTTCAAGAACAATGTACCTAGTCAAATATTTGATTTCCTATGGAGAAGCACGGGCAAGAAATTCCATGGTTACTCGTTTTTAAATCATAATTATATTATAATATTTGACTTAAATTTTTAAAATTAAATTGCCATTGCAGTATAATGCTGACCAGTCCCAACAGACAGCACGCGCAAATTTTATACATACTTGTTCCTTGGGTAGTTTTTTATAATCCTTCATTTATTGTAAGCTTGTGTAAATGGTCCTTGCGTGGAACTAGTAGAGGCGATAGCGCGCCAGTGGAAAGAGCCCGGAGCGCTGAGATAACCCGTCGTGTACTGCGATGCATGCGCACGCCGCTGGCGCCTGAGTATTATACATTTTTTGTTATTTTACATCATACAATAACAGGAAGATAACTAATTGATATTGAGCTAGGTTCATACACTCGCTTAGTCGCTTATGACTACAAATAGATAATAATTTAAAAGATTTTGTTATACGTTCTTATAAAAAAAGATGATAGTCTATAGACATTAAACTCACATCCACAAACAGCCAGACACGAAACGACTATCTGTAGATCATACAAATATTTTTTACGTGCGGGGATGGAACTCGGTCCACGCCTTAGACTTTTCGGATTCATGTGCCAATCAGAATTGATTATCACTTGCGTTAACGGTGAAGGAAAACTTTATCAGGAAACCTGCACATCTGAGAGGGCTCCAAAATGTTCTCAATGGTATGTGTAGTCCGCCAACCCGCATTAGGCCCGCGTGGTAGACTAAGGCCCAGCCTTGCTCATCGTGAGAAAAGGCCCGTGCCCACCAATTTTTTGTTTTTTTTTTAATAATAGTAGGTATTTTAGGCTAAGGTTTAATTTTTAAAGTAAACCTAAGGTTCTAGGTTTCTAATAACTGTGGTTTAGCTATATGTTGACAACCAAGAAGTAAAATTATACATTAAATAGTAGTAACGTAACAACTGTAGTGGGACAAAAACCGAATAAATAAACATTTACAGTCACAGCCCAAATGTACCGTGATTTCGCAAATCGTGATTTAAATTAAACGTTTATTACAAAAATACACAGTAATTGACATTAATAGTGTTTTCCCTTATAATCATAAGTTATAATGCTTTTTATTTCATATTAAATAACTATTACATCATGAATCAATTTACCGTCTAAGTGTTTGTAGAAAAAGTATTATAAACGAATTGGGTTTCGATTACAACAACACAGTGAATATTCACACACACTCTGCGCTGATGCGCGTGAAGGAATCTACTGCTGAAAATGGGCCTCCTATGAGCTGAAAATGGGCCTACAATGTGTGATAATAGTGGATATTGCCATAATCACCACGCTTGGCAGGCAGTTTGGTGACCGCAGCGTGTTATTAGCACATGGGGGATGCTGCTGCCAACCCTATTGATATCAACCCTTAGTCGTCTTTTACGACAGTCATAGCTACAGAGGAGTGGCCTATTCTGTTGAAAACTACACGGAACAGTCAATATTGACGAACTGTGTTTACGCATGTCGTTTATGGGGAGGCCTTTGTTCAGCAGTGGACGTCTTTTGGCTGATATGATGATGATGTGGTTTAGAAACCGCCACCGCCATCTTAAGATTTAAGGAGCGAGCCCTTAAACCTTTGTTGTTTTGGTTATTTTTTTGTTTTCCGTATGAAATAAGAATATAGCACCACTCCATCTCCTCCCGTGGATGCCGTTAAACGTGACTAAGGTACTCTAAAGGATGTGGCGACATCGCCACGGGTGACCTCTTTACAGTTTTCCCGTCCGTGATGTGGCTACAGGCGTGGCACCTATTGGCGGCTTTAGTGTGATTTACGAGGACCTGGAGCCCCCGTTCGGTGCCGAAGATGACTGCTCCAGTGGTTTTAGCCGGTAGGAGTTCGTCATACCCCTCACCCTTCCCCGAAGCGAAGGTAGTTCTGATATAAATAAAAAAAGAAATGGTACTCTAAACGACGAGCGTCGCTTCTGTGCAACAGCAGCAATTCTGAACGCTCACTGGTCTGCAAAGCGGTGAGTACTGGTAATTCACACATACAATACATGGAATGTAGCCGGTCGTCTTTATGCAGCAGTGGACGTCTTTTGGTTGATATAATGAAACCTTTGCTGATTTACACAATAAACATTGGTGTAGAAATCAATGATATTTATACTCACGGATTCTGTTTGGCCGTAAGTGACAAATATCGGTCGTGTCTATTGTGGTTTTGGTCACGATTTTATACGAATAAAAAGTGTTAGTTACATTTGACGTCTGTATATGTAGACAGATTAACAATTGAACACTTGTAAAGTGGAGATGGAGGTAATTAAATGTTCGGGTATTTTTTGCATTTTAATGTCGCCTGTGTAAAATATTGGGAGATAACGAATAATTATCCGTTTAGAGTAACAGGTATACTAAGTTATATGAATGTTCTAACTGTTTGACCGCATGCAGTGAATGTCCTGGGTGGGTGTACGCTAATATGCGTAGCACAAAATATTGATCCGACCTTTTGACCTTCTCAAGACTTCTAATACCTTGTTTTCTTTAAGTATGTCGGTGTCGCTATATTTAAATTGAATCTTAGACCACTAAGAATTGTCTTACTGGTCTAAGATTCCATTTAAATATAATTGTGTAGGTAATAGATAGCTTGGAGTGCAGAGTGGGATCGGGAGAGGGCTGATCCTTCTTGGAGAACGAAGAGAAGGTGCCGGAGTAGCACGATACCGGTGTCCATGTCCAACACGCCTGAGCCCCAGACGTCGTTATATGATCTTATATGACCTTGTAGGTCGCGAGCGCGCAGTTTGGGGAATCTGCGTGCTCATACCAAGCGACCCCCGGCAATACGGTGACGCGCATGTGGTCACGTGCCGCACAATGCACACCAAAGCTTCGGGGATCTTTTGCAATTCCACCGTGTTTTTTGGGCTTTTTACACTCGCCTCCCCTTCGCAAGAGGGGAAGACCACTTTATAGTCATACCCTCTGTGATATACCTAAAGGCGTGGCGGTGGGTGGCTCTAATTTGATTGTATAGAGGACCTGGTGGTCCCCTTGGAATCCGGCCTGCCCCTTTAGCCTTCCCCGGGGCGGAGGAAGTACATGATATATTTTAATCTGCTATATATAGACGGACGACCTGGTGAGAGTCGCTGGCAGTCGTTGGATGAGGGCGGCATATAACTGCTCGTTGTGGAAATCTAAGGGGGACCCCTTTGTTCAGCAGTGTACGTCCTGTGGCTGATATGATGATGATGATATATAGACGGTCAAAATTACGATAATGGATGTATCAAGCCGAAGTGTAATAGGTACCTATAGTATAAACTATGTAGGGTTCTAAATCCTAAACTCGGTTTTTGTGAAAACAAGATCCATCAACAATCGATAAATCCGGGAGTCTCATCTGTACGGATATAACAGATCTATCGATCTGCGATCTAATACTGCAACAAGTTTTTTTACTTTTCTATCTTTCTTCTCACTCTATACGAATGTAGGGTCCTCCACAAATAGTGAACCTTGTTTGACCGATTAGTCAGAAGGATATGGAACTCGCGTTTAAAAAAAAAGAAGTTGTTATTTCCTGTTTTGCATTATATTTTATAATTAATTGATAAAATTGTTATTCGAGCACAAATACAATTATTTCTCACCATTTTTTTACTATAATGCTCAAAAATATAGAACGGGCGCCACAGAAACAAAATGGTGAATGAGTATTTATTTTTTGCCCGAATAGCAACTTTTAGTAATTGCAAAAAATAAATGGAAATTACAACTTGTTTTTAAATAAATTGCGATTCCTATAAGCTCTTGATTGTCTCTTTGAAATAAAGTTCACTATTTTTAAAGGACCCTATGTAAACATAGTATAAGTTTAGAAAATAAATAATTAAATGAGGCGCTCACAGACAGTTGCACTCATTGACCGATAAACGATCGGTTACGTAACGCTCGGCGCGGTCAGTTTATGAATGGGTGACCGCATAGTGGTAATTGAACTAAGCGTCTCTGCTTCGGAGGGCACGTGAAATATTTGCTCGCAGTTCTTGTTATTAGACGGTAGACGTTAAGAGACAAGTCGGAAGCTATTGGGTGGCTTGAACCGCTTCTGACTCAAGGTAGACGACTAATTTGCGACTGACCAATCTATACAAATAAATAAAATTGAAGTGTCTGTTTGTAATGTCAAAATAACAGCTTTTTATTAAATGCATAGGAAAGTATGTACGTTACATAAAACAAAAACACTATTTTTATTTTTTTTGTCTGTCTGTCTGTCTGTTTGTTCCGGGTAATCTCCGAAACGGCTGGACCGATTTTGACGGGACCTTCACTGGCAGATAGATGATGTTATAAGGAATAACTTAGGCTACTTTTATATTAGAAAAATAATTAGGGTTCCGCGTAAAAAATAAAACCCTTGAAATCCAATATATATTCTATATCAAGTGTCTATGTCGAAGTACTCTAAATTTCTTTTAAATTAAACGCGGGTGAAACCGCGGGTCCCAGCTAGTCATAAATATAACGTATAGAAAATGGGAAAAGTGCTAGCCGGCTCATGAGCAAGCAATCCGTCCCACTGAAGCCATAGTCACCTTATTAGGTGAAAAATATGCACAATCCTACGAATCCAACTGTGCTGGATTAACATTGAAACAAGTTTCCACAACGTAATTAGTCTTGGTTATCATTATAAGCTTACGTGACAATGCGACATCTTTTTGATTGTATCCAAAGTTATAATTACAATACAAATGTTTATAGAGAGGATTCTTACAGAAGTATTCTAAAAATAATGATCATCTTCATATCATCCGAAGGACGTCCGTCCATTAATGAAGGCCTCCCCTACAGATTTCCACAATGACCAGTTACATGCCGTTACATCCAACGACTCCCTGCTACCTTCATCAAGTCGTCTGTCCATCTCGTTGGGGGCCGTCCCACGCTGCGTTTTCTGGTGCGTTGTCTCAATTTGAAAACCTTTCTGCCAAATGGTTCAGTTCACAACAGTCAACAGTTCTACAAACTAATTAGCGGCGCCCATTGCCCTCTCATCTTAGGTACTACCATTCAGCTATGTCGGCAACTTTAGTTCTTCAACGGGTCTCCTCTTTTCCGTTTAAATATCACTTACTATAATTCTGACGTTACAACTTCTAGTGTGAAAACAATACGAGTAAATGTTGAAATATAAGCTTTATAGCTTGGGTTTTTTAGAGCTTGAGTAATTGTAATAAGGAGATAGAGGAGGTCGGTAACTACTGTTTGGATACGGTTCACGATACTGTGACCTGTTTGTTTGAGTGGCCGAGGGCAGCGCCATGTTCTTGATATGCCTTTAAACTGGTTAAAACTGCACCAACAGAGATAAATAATCAGTTGCCTTCGTTATATTTATTATTTTGACACAGTTGTGAACCTAAACGTTTTAAATATTTTCACAAGAAGGTTACTTATAACAGGAGTGAATATTTATGAATATAATTATGAATGTGACATTTCGCAATCTGAAATATCTCAGAAAGTGCTCACAGCAAATAGTATTTTGGTCAGTATTTTCTTCTTAGTGTCAATAAATATTAGAAAAAAATCTTTTTCTAACCGTTCATAAAACATTAAATTTAAAAATATTTTCTATTCCCCAGTCCTGGCATAATAAAATGGAGTAAGGTCTTGGTAGGTCATCATCGATTTATCCCTACTGTTATACCTACTAATTGACTTGTCCGCTTACTAGCAACACAGATATAATACACTAGTAGTAGCAATTAAATTTGTAAATTTAATTACCATAAACTTCTTCATCTCGAGATTTTGCTCAATCAAGAGGAGTTTAAGGTTTAGGGGATTAACAGTCAATTAAAAGGTACATCACAGTACCGCTTACTAGCAACACAGATATAATACACTAGTAGTAGCAATTAAATTGGTAAATTTAATTACCATAAACTTCTTCATCTCGAGATGTTGCTCAATCAAGAGGAGTTTAAGGTTTAGGGGATTAACAGTCAATTACAAGGTACATCACGATTGTTAAGATATCTCAAAGCTGATATTTTCTGTGATACAAGCGTCCTTTTTTAGTTTCATAATTTTGTGTTGGGTTTGATAACAATGACTTTTTGTACTCCACACAGTCCATTATGGACGATTGCGACAATGATAAATTATTTAAAGACGATTTTAAAAACAATAAACGTGGCATATCCATTAGAATATTTTATTAGTCATTACCTGGCCCCTTCCCTAGGACTAAACTAAAATGTAGTATTTTTATGATCAAATATAAAGTATCCTATTCCACGACATAATCTACGTCTATACCAAATTTCAATAGAATCCGTTAGAATAGAATAGTATTGAATCTTTTATTCAGTAATTAGGTCATAACAGACACTTTTACACGTCATAATGAACCGACGGAGGGTATTTCATTACTAGCAAACTCTGAGAAGAAATGCCCAAAAAAATTCAGGGCCCGGTCTTTTTAAAAATTTTGTTTATGGTTGAACAATCTTCAATCCATATGTGAGATTAGTGTAGATACCTATAGGCAATCTATAACTAACGTGCTAGTACCAAAAATCTGACTCAAATAGGTGCATCACACATTTTCAATAGTAATAAATAATGTTATAATAACAATTTGAAAAAAGAAGTACCATTTATACAAATGTAAAAAGAGACAAATTTAATGTCAATTTTTTATTATTTTTATTAATACATACATACATACATATAATCACGCCTCTCTCCAGTAGGGGTAGGCAGAGACCACTTCTTTCCACTTGCTACGATCCTTACATACTTGTTTCGCTTCGTCCACTTTCATTATTCCCTTCATACATGCTCTTCAGTTTAGGGTACTCTAGACCTGGCCTTTTTCCAAGACGTCCCTGATTTGGTCTCGAAACGTCCGCCTAGGTCTACCCCTTCCAACACTTTCATTCACACTCGCCTTATACACTTTTTTCGTCAATCGTTCTTCATTCATTCTCTCGACATGGCCAAACCATCTCAGCATACCTTTCTCAATTTTTGTCACTACATCTTCTTTCAGACCACAACGTTTTCTTATCTCACCATTTTCTTATCTTGTCACTCAGTTTAACTTCTATCATACTTCTTAACGCTCTCATCTCAACTGCATTTATTCTGCTTTCATGTATCTTCTGCCATACCCAACTTTCACTTCCGTACATCAGTGTCGGAACCAACACCCCCTCATGAACAGCCAAACGAGCCTTGTTAGATACCTTCCGACTGTTCATAAAGGAGTGCAAAGCTCCATTCACCATGTTTCCTGCATTCACTCTTCTTTCAATATCACTTTCACACTTTCCATCTCTTGTAAACTTTGAACCCAGATACACAAACTCATTCACCTGTTCAATTTTTTCATTTCCAATCACGATATTGCAGTCTGTCACTGCCTCATCTCTTTCAAACACCATCACTTTCGTCTTCTTTACATTTATCTTCATTCCCTTCTAACAAATGTCACAAAATATCACATATCACCGTCGATGCCGTCAAGATATCAACATATTAATATAACTACGTAAACTATGTAAAGTGATGGCCTGAAACACAGGTTTCAATAACCTAGTTCGGGCAAGTCGCTTCATGTAATTATAATTCCAAGTAAGTAATATTTTTGTAACCGTAATCAATATATTTTAGTTATACACTAGTTTTAATTTAGTAACTAATAAAACCTTTATATAAGGTTTAACCATTATTACTGCGACTATCTGTATTCCTTTTGTAATAAGTTTTAAATAAAGTTTTATTTTATTTAAAAAAAAAAAAAAAAAAACTACATCACGTGTATTTCTAGTCTTGCGGAGCTGGACTAGCACGCTGCCAAACCTTTTTAACTATTACATAATCATCTAACTTATAATATGGCCAGGTATGTGTGCATAGAGTTTTTTTTTGTGGTAATTTCAAAACGATGTCCGGTATTTTATTATAAAATGGAATACTGTAGCTCATGAAAGAAGTAGAAGAAGTCTTTAGATAAACAAACTTTTGGCTGTACTAAAATTAGTTACGTTAACTAAATAGTTAAGCTGTTTGATTGAGCGTGATGGAGCCACAAGCATTCAAAGGTGTCCCTTTCAAAATTATAATATATATTAATAAAATTTGTATTCCAAAGTTCTTTCAGCAAGAAACCTCGAGATTTACTCTAAATTACGACTAAGATTATAATTTTGGAGGGACTACGAAGGCCCTTCTCCAGCTGTCCTTAATTGAGTGCGTGTCGAAATTATGAGCATATGTCCAAGAATATAGTAGTAGTATTGTCTAAAAGCTTTGTGTTGTAAATTGTTCAGGAGATACCCTAGTATAAGGCATCGCTTTTTTATCAATATGGATAAGGGAAACAATTTAAAATAAACAATTTGTATATTTGATGTTGTTTGATTGCCCTTTTTTAACATTTTTGATGATTAAAATGATGACATTGACATCAATGTACTGTATCTATGTACTGACAGATAAAAAATTGCATATACAATAAGAGCATTAATTATATACTTCATTTAAATCTTCAGTTCATTTGTTTGATTTATAATTGCATTGTTAGTTCAAACTAATAATTAATTAATTTTAAATAAAAATAAATAAATTTGGAGATAAATAAAGAATACTTAAAGACTTACCTAATGAATTTGGTAGGTTGCTAAGTAGTGTGTTAGGTCCGCTCTTGTTTCTGGTCTCATCATGGTCATCATCATCAGCCAAAGGATGTCCACTGCTGAACAAAGCCCTCCTCCATAGATTTCCATACCTACTGAGTACATGCCAATTGGCGTCATTTTGGGGGGAATTTGCCACATTTCAGGCTCGGCAGGCGGATAAGTGAGCGCAGTATGGCCACTGCTCCACAGAAGGGACACTGCTGCCCATCCCACTGGTTCGGAGTCCCTTAGTCGTCCTTTACGACATCCACTTGAGGAGATGGGGTATCTTTCTATGAAACAGTAGCCATTCTGCGCTCAGCAACCCGCCTGCCAAGCGTGGTGAGTGCTGGAAACTCCCCCCACAATGAGACAAAATAGTGAAATGGGGGAGGCCTTTGTTCAGCAGGACGTCCTATGGCTGATACGATGATGATGATCAGTTATAAACTGGTTGCATAATAATAATTTATAAATAAATTTATAAAAGACAACTTTCGTTTTGGTACAATTATTTAAAAAAATATAAATTAAACATTAATTACAACAGACAAACTCTAATGAACACTGATAATGTGACTTTTCGTAGTTTAATTATAAATAATATATTTATTTGTAAAAACAAATACAGAAAATGAGTAATAAACTTAACGGGTTTCCAATTGCTCTCTACTTTCAGCGGTCCCTCTAAATTATTAACCTCACTGTGAGAATATATAATGGATATCAACTATGATAAGGCCGCCTATTGTATTCTTATTTTATTTAAAACTTCTGTAACTAATGTGTTATAAAGTGTATATAAATAAATATGAAACGTAGTTAGTTCTTATTGGAGCAGTTGAAAATAGATAATAAATAAATCATTGACCTGAGACACAATGTGTCAAATCTGGATATATTGCTGTTATGTAAACAATTTGAATGCATGCGCGTTTATCGTGACATCTTATCTCCTGTATTAGGGTCAAGGCTTAGCTAGAGGGTAACCCACCTGAGCTAGCGACAAGATAAATGAACGTGGATCTGTCGCTGGTCTATATTGTTAGGTATATATTTTTATTTTTTTATTTATTTACATATACACACATACATAGCTACCATTACAGGAAAATCCTAATACGATGTCGCGGAGTGCCTCCCTCCGTGTTTCCTTCCCGGTTAGCTCAACTGGGAGGCTCTCTCCACGGCAGCAAGTAACGGTGTTCAGTTAACGAGATCAATGAAACGTAACATATATATTGTTATAACGGTATATTGATATTCACAACTTCAACAATTCATGCTGATCATTATATAAATTTTAAAATATAGCTTATTATCACAATATTTAAGCTAGTTAAAAATAAGTAATTGTAATATTGCAGAAGACTATTTGTCAGAGCGACAGCTGTGTGTCGAACCGCGTTCAGAATCCAATGTGTAATGATCATGATCAAAATATGAACGATTTGACACCACAATACTAAATTCGAATTTTGATTTGAATAAAGAATGGACCATGAAGTGGACAGTGATGGAGATAAAAGGTATGAAGTCATGAAAGAGGTTGATTGAAATGAAGATGAAGGATGACTTCGTCACAACGATAGTGTAGTTACTAACTTAAATAACAATTAAAATAGAATAGGTAACAATCAACAGTAACGAAAAATAAAATATATCAATAACCTTATGTACCAAGTTACAAATAACATAATGTATGTAATATTACTCTTGCAAACTCACTCAGTGAACATGAGAATAAATCTAATTTAGTAGCAACTAAATTAAGTGTGTGTTTAGTTCCACCGCTTGGCACCGCAAACAAGCTCGGTCGTCGTCTTCGTTGTATATACCCATCGGATACAAACAAGCCCATCCACTGCAGTACATCCGGATTACTTATGTTACCCCGGAACACTTTGAGAAGATAAAATGCCAGTGCTAGATCTCTCCTTGTTTCCAACTTGTTGTATCCAACTAAACAAACAAAGTTGGATACATCAATGGGTACAGGGGATATACTCCATAAAGTCTTAGGTATCTCGCGAATTTATTTTGTTTGCGCTCTAACATGACACTATATTTAGCGTAATGGGGAGCCTATATTAGTCCCAGCATTACAGTCTGTCTTCTAATTAGAGCGTCATGCAATGCCGAAATGGCTTTAATGTTTATGAATGTGACTGCATTACGAAGCACAAATCCCAGCCGTTTGTATGCCTTTTCACAGACACTGATTATCCATACAAACGCCAAGATCTCGCACTGACTCCTCCCTTTTCATAGGCGCGCTGTCCACTTTATAGCTATAGTGGAGCGGTACCCTTGCACGACTGAATGTTAGAATAGCACACTTCGTAACATTGAATTGCAGCTTATTATTTCGACTCCACTCAACTACTCGATGTTATTAGAATCTTCATCGAGATTCGATGCGTTAACGTAAAAATGAGCTTTATGAATAGCTATATCAAGTATGGACCCATTTCAAAGTCAACTAGTTTCGGGGACAACACTTAGATACAAACATTAATTCATTATTATTCTGTAGTAGTACAGAACAGAAACGACAGACAACAATTCACGCAACTCCATGGGTCACAGGGGTCAAACTCTAGAGGGTTGCCAGATCGGAAAACCAAAATCTGAACATATCTGTACATTTCAAAATACCGGGATTTTGACGTTCTTGTCTTGGGAAATAAATATTATGAATCGAAATGTTATGTATTATGTTTTAGTTTTAATAATTGACTTTAATATCAACATATCTCAAGACTAAACTTATTCAATATTTAACAATTTAATGGGATCAATTAAACTCATAATAAGTTACTCAATGAACGTATTTTTACATTACAATGTATTTTGCATTCATGTTGTTTTTAACAAATTAAGAGATCCTTTATCTGAAGATATTTTAGGAATATTAAGTTTTACTTATAAATTCTGCATAAAACTATACGATAAAGGTGTTCCGGAGTCCGGAGATTTTTAACATATTATATTCGAGTATTATTAAAATGTCGGGATAATCCAGGTGAATCCTGTCCATTTGACAACCCTTATCACACGTGATTCTGTCGCTGAATAAAGAATTCTCCAACCTATTAATGGCTGCACTAGCCTCAGAGGACACTGTTTGTCTCCCAATGCCATGTGTGCCGCATGTTATGAGGTCTCCGTTGGCCTCGTGTTGACCTCGTAAATATTTATATTTTTGGGACAGTAACATTTTGTCAAGTGCCTTAAGTATTGGATTAAAGAATACTTAATTTTCTCGTATAACCCATTTAACCTTGGGTTATGTGATTGTTTTAATTAAACCGCTTAACCTCAATCTTAAAATATATACTTTTTTAAATATCGTTTCGGCCGAATGAAGTCCACTGCTGGACACAGGCCTCCCCCAAAGATAACCACAACCACCGATATGAATGTGTTGTGGGCTCATTAGGGGGTTTTGCCATAATCGCCACGCTTGGCAGGGGGGTTGGCGATCGTAGCTGAGTTGTTAATGTACTCGAAGGACGCTGCTGCCCACCCTCCGGCTAATCCGTTAGTCGACTTTTACGACACCCATGGGAGGAGTTGAGGTGGTGGCATTCTGAGCCAGCATCACACTATTATTATATATATGAATGTCGCTAACATTTAGAATTATAGTAAATAATGAGTTACACTAATTAATACAATTACCGAAATTGATGACTATTAAGATAATAAAACATTATAAACTGATTTCTAATCTTTGCAAGCTGTTGTTGAATCGCAATATTGGCTCAGTAAGTTATAATTTAGTCTGTTCACGTGCGCACGCGCTTATCTTGAAGGTGGATCACAGCAAGTCATTGACGTCAGCGCCTACAGGGTCGGTCTACAGTATATAGTCGAACTTCTGAGTTGAAATCGATTTGTTATATTTAGAAATATGTACCTAAACTAATTAAAAATCCATTAATTTGTAACCGCTTGCTCAGTTAGCTTCAGATACCTACGTAGGTATATCGGTAATAGGTATTATAGATTAGCTAGATGCGCCAAATATTCGGTATTCGGCAATTTCATTAGTAAGTATTTGTATTCGGTCTAATAATTTGGAACTAATGTCAAATATCCCTGGATATCCCTGGATTTATTATGATATTGCACACCACAAACGCGTAGCGGAGAGGTATGGCATACCACAAACGCGAAGCGGAGAGGTAGTGATTTCTTTTTACGATGAGAATAGTTTTTTCTATTTGTAATTTAGTAATAAAGAGGCGTTCAAGGTGTCCACTTTTGTCTTATACAAATTTTATTGTTTTTATAGATATAAAATTTAAGTAAAATAATTATATTGATTGTAAAAGTCATCTATACAAATAAAATTATGTGAAATATAGTACACCACAATATACATACCACAGAACATAATATAGTATAAAAGTTTTCCCTTGATCCACTGTCAGTTACCTAACGTTGCAATAGGCTGGATAGAAATTATACAACCAATCCTGGATGAGTGGGTGCGGAGACGGCATGGGACGTTGTCCTTCCGTCTTGTGCAGGTGTTGTCGGGGCATGGCTGCTTCGGCAAATATCTGCACACAGTGGCGAGGCGGGAGGCGACTCCCATATGCCATCAATGTGGCTGCAGTGAGGACACGGCGCAGCACAGTCTTGAGGAGTGTCCAGCTTGGGGGATGCAGCGCCGTGACCTCATAGCAGTAACAGGGGAAGACCTCTCGCTACCGGCTTTGCTAAAAGCCATGGTTGACAGTGAGGGGGCTTGGGAGGCAGTCACATCCTTCTGTGAGGTGGTAATCTCGCGGAAGGAGGCGGCGGAGCGGGTCAGGGAGGAAGACGCCCTTGCTGACCCGATCCGCCGCAGGCGGACAGGTCGGCGCAGCCGGCATGACGTCCGCTTGATGCCGCCCTAACAATAGCCAGCGGGCGGCAGTTCGGGGCGTCTGCCGTCCGCATTGCACGGTTCTCTAGTTGCGGCGATGTCTTTAAACATCGCCATAGGTGCAGGTAGGCACACACATGGGCCAACAGCCGATGGGCCGCGAAAGTAATACGAGGGCGGCACTGAAAATTTCGGGAATCAAGGAAGTGACACAACGTTACTATTTAAAAATGTATTTATTGCTTTTCGAAGTATTCTCCGCGAAATTTGACACATTTTTCCATACGATGGAACCAATCATTGAAGCAACCATTCCATTCGGAAGTTGGGGTCTCCAAAATGGCCGTTTTGTAGGCGTCCACAGCTTCTTTAGGCGATGAAAATCTCTGTCCACGCAATTTATTCTTTGTTTTAGGGAAAGTATAGAAATCATTAGGGCTTAGGTCGGGGCTGTACGGCGGATGGTCTAATAATTCTATGTTTTCTTGCTCTAAAAACTCTTTTGTTCTGTGCGCGGTGTGAGAACTCGCATTGTCGTGATGGAGGATGATGCGGCGGTTGCAGTTCTCTCTACGGAGTTCACAAACGACCTGTGGCAAACAAATGCTAGCATACCATTCTGCATTAACCGTTCTTTGTCCCTCAAGAGGAATAGTCGTAACATGGCCGGTTTTGGAGACAAACGTGGCCACCATTTTTTTTGCAACACTCCGTGAACGAACAATTTTTGTTGGCTTTAACTCATTTTCGAACACCCAAACTCGTGACTGGTTTTTTGTTTCGGGTTCGTACGCATATATCCAGGATTCGTCACCTGATACGGTGTTGTATACAGCATTTGAGGATCCTGCGTGGAATCTTTCGAGAGTTCTGACGCACCAAGTAACGCGAGCCGCTTTTTGCTCTTCACATAGCAAATGCGGTATCCATCGGGAAAACAACTTTTTTACACCTAATTGTTCATGCAAGATTATTTGTATTTGACTCATGCCAATGTCTAAAGTTGCCTGAATTTCACGGTATGTCACATGTCGATCTACCTCAATCAGCTTACGCACAGCATCAACGTTTTCTTGGGTGACTGCAGTTTTTGGACGACCTTGACGAGGATCATCACTGAGCTTGACACGTCCACGTTGAAATTCAGCAAACCAGCGATAAATTGTGGTTTTGGATGGGGCTTCATCACCAAATGCAGAAATCATCCGGTCAACACACTGTTTTTGTGTTAAACCACTTCGAAAGTCATAATAAATCATCGCTCTTGAATTTTCTCGAGTCAATTCCATTTTCTCTTCTTCTTCTTCTCTTAGATTATGGCTTCTGTAGGTTATCTTCCACAATTTCGCCAATGTCAAGTTTAAGGCAACGTCGTACGGTATTTAGATGAATAAATCTTTACATATTCATAAAATATTGCTCAAAAATGAAAAAAAATCTAAAAAATATGTCGGCAACGTCGTACGGTTCAATTGTTTTTTTCTCCATTTTCTCAACGACTAAACAAGTTTGACAAAACCTTGTGACAAGACCGTGAATCTTTTTTAAAATAAATAAATGGTATTCGATTTGTAAAACCAAGGAGTTTTCAATTAAAAAGATTTTAATATGACAGGAACAGTGGAAATATTCCATTCCCGATACTTTTAGTGCAGCCTATGTACATATGCAGTACTCGCGGTCCATCAAAAGGCGGACGCAGGTGAAACGGCGGAGTTTTTAGTGGGTGCAAACCCCACATAACCGCGCCATGTCCCCGGATGGCGTGGCACGCGTCAGGCATTTTCTCCGCCTAAAAAAAAAAAAAAATAAGCTGGATAGAATTAAGAAGAAAGAAGAAACAGGTACAAATCGGACAAGACGTAATGGTTGTGCTCGCCTTCATTAGGTGAAAGCGGCGGACTTGAGACTTTCGGCCGACCGCAGAAATTGTTAAATTTGTTAGAAATAATAATTTGTTAAAATAATTGTAATACTGGGATGATTGATTTTTTGTTACTTGTCTACTACATTACTGTTCGAAACTTGGCTTTACGACTTTACGAGCAATGTGCTCCGTCAACTGCCGCAATTCTTCGGCTATGTCGGTGACCTTGTTTCATTTGCGGATCTCCTCATTTCTGATTCTATCTCGTAGAGAAACTCCAAGCATATCATAACCAAACAAGTGCGAGTTGAACTCGTGTGGAGAGGGTTCCGAAATTGCTGAATAGAATGTCTATTATTGAAGTCTGCCTTGTACCAATAACTTACCCCAAGAACAAACTTAACATCGTAGTTGAAAAACATATTTCCCCATACATTCCAACCGCAAACGTAAGTTTGTACGCACTATATTGAAAAATATACCATGTTATTTTAAGACTGAGTTCTTATAGGTTTTCCTGTGATCTATCACTATGTGATCTATCATCTAAGGAGCTATTACCTATATATTTTTCTAAATTTAAGTTCAGTAGTTTCGGGGATGAGGGGCGGGAAAGGTTTTTCGTCAATTTTCTTAAATAATTCAATAACTTTATATTTTTTAATTATGAAATATATACTTTTGAGACCCACATAATAAGCCCTTTCATTTCATATCATATGTTACACGGTGCAGTTTGCAAAACTTTGTTCTTTAATTTTTATATATGGCCCCCCAAAAGTGACCCCCATATTCAAAATTCATTTATTTACCTTACACGTACGTGTTTGGATCGCAGAAATCGATCATCATATCGGCCATGCAACGTCCACTGCTGTACAAAGGCCTCCCCCATAGATTTCCACAATTGTGTTCATCATATTGGGGGGAATTTGCCAGTACTCACCACGCTTGGCAGGCGGGTTGGTGAGCGCAGATTGGCTACTGTTCCACACAAGGGATGCTGCTGCCCATCCCTCTGGTTTAGAGTTCATTAGTCGCCTTTTACGACATCCACGGGAGGCAATGGAGTGGTGCTATATTCTTAATCCGGACACCACACGGACCTTCAGAACAGAAATCGATATGTGTACCAAATTTTAACTTAATCGGTCAAGTAAATACAGAGCAAATTAGCTGTGACAGACGGACAGACACACGAGTGATCCTATAAGGGTTCCGCCGTTTTTTCCTTCGGACGTTCGGAACCCTAAAAATACTATTTTCGAAATAGATAACTCTGAACTACATCGTCTGTGGGCGTATAATGTAATAGTTTACTCATACGTATTTATTCATGTTTAAAATGCTATTTAACCAAGTAATTTAAGCTTAGCTGTATCCAGAGCCTGTTTTTTTTGGGCTTCTCGCATACATTTCTCGGTAATGTGGTTGCTTGACCGGTCGTTGTTACCAAAGCCTGATTTACCTTGTAGGCTAAATAGGCTAGAGCCTGGCCAGAAAATCCAGTAATATGCAATTAGGAATTTTGATAACTAGAGTTCCTTTATACTTCGATTTGATTTTTATTCAGGGATGTAGGCAAATCATTAAAACATAAGCATGTATAGTTCTATTAGCGGTACAATATATAAAACTCTTTATTTTTATGGGAGCAACTGCTCTACGTTCCAAATTCAAAAGATTTTTATTCATTATAAACCATTTACAGGCTGTTAAGAATAGCCAGAATGTAGTTGTACGGTTTCCAATTGTTCGTCCCTCCGTTGTGGATCCATATCTTGGAACTGCTTGGGGCTGTAAAGCTGAGATTGATATGGTGTATTGTCCTATCTTTGGTGTACACTATGTACTAAGTAACTTCCACCGAGACTTAACAAGGCAAATCAAGAAGTGCTAGTTTTATGTTTTTCAATAGATACTTATTTTCGGTAATGATGTCTGAAGGCATTTCGAGGCGCTCCGGTTGTAGTCTGCCTAGGGGCGGATCAATAAGCGCAGTGGCTATACGGATCGCACGGGGATACAGGGCAGTGTTCTACGAGGCGGCAACTCTCCTGGCACGCTTTCCGCCTTTCGACATCCAGGCGGAGATGGATGCGTGGGTCTATGACCAGACACGCTCCCTCCGCCAAAGTGGGGAAAGCGGCCCGCGGGCCGCGGGCGCGCAGATTGGGGAGTCTGCGTTCTCACACCGAGCGACCCCCGGGAAGACGGTGGCGCGCACGTGGTAACGTGCCGCCGTGTGCGCAGCACAGCGCAAAGCGAGGCTTGGAGGGATCCTTTACAATCCTCTCCAAGAAGTGCCTGGGGGGGGCGACCTTTTTACAGTCGCTTTCCCTCCGCTAGAGGGGGTGACCGCTTTACAGTCACCCCCTCCGTGATGTGCCTAAAGGCGTGGCACCAATGGGCGGCTCTAGTGTGATCTTACGAGGACCTGGATCCCCCCTTCGGTGCCGAAGATAACCGCTCCAGTGGTTTTAGCCGGTAGGAGCCCGGCATACCCCTTCGCCCTTCCCCGGGGTGAAGGAAGTTCCATGTAGAATTTCCACTGGACATCATTAAAAAAAAAGAAAAAAAAAGGCGCGGATCAATAACATAAGCATGCTCAAAACATAACAAATGTATGATTTGTGCGTACTTGGACAATTGACGTATTTGAAAAAGAGTTTATAAGCACAATAAGATTATTTATAAAATTAAATGCTTAATGCTCGTCTACCATTACCATACTGTTTTCTCTTGGCGTAAATTGTGCGGCGCAATATTTATAGTAACTCAATAATAAATAAATAAAATGTAATACAAAATAAAAATACACATTAAAAACAAAATTATTTTCTTTTTTGATACGTCTGGCCCGTCTTATCCAAGTGGTACACTTATTAGTACCATAACAACTTGCTTAGCAACTACTCTAATAAAAATGCAATATGTCACCACGATGAAGTCTGATCTGGGAACTTGAAAAAAAAACCTTGTGAAGATTTGTATTTAGATTTACAATTAGATACGTGAGATAGTGGTCTTATGTTGATATCTACAAACAGATAAACTATGTAGTATGTGCAAATTTTTCAAGTCAATAGGTACATCTTTTTTATATATTTAATAAACGATAGTAATTTAATGAAATAATTTCAAGTTAAACGAATCAAAATAAAGTGGGGCTGAAAGCCAGGACAAATCATTCATGCCCATCCTCTCGTGGATGTCGTAAAAGGCGACTAAAGGAATCTAAGCCATGATGGGCAGCAGCGTCCCTTCTGTGAAACGGTAGCCATACTGCGCTCGCCAACCCGCCTCCTAAGCGTCGTGAGTATTGGCAAATACCCCCCAGAATGATGACAAAGTTGTGAAAATCTATGGGGGAGGCCTTTGTTCAGCAGTGGACGTATAAATGGCCGATTTGATGTCTCAGAGAAGAAGACAATAGGCCCGCCTGGGTGGTCATCCATATACGACCTCATTAATCGCAAATGGTTTTATGACGTTATCAGCAAGTATTTTTATGAGTTGTGATTTGGCATGCATCGTCTAAACAATAAATATGTAATAAATTGTTATTTTATTTGATAGCTTCTTAATGATACATCTTCAAGGTCCAAAGGCAGACCCACGTATGTACGAATCAAGAAAGTCTTGATTCAATCATTACTTCGTACTCATATCGTCTGTTCCTTGCACACTAAAATGAGACATTTGCTGGTGACGGCGTTGTGTAACGGATCGTTGGGTTCCCTACTATAGGGTTAAGCTGAGCCATTAATGCATGCGTAGTGCTCGTAAATGGGTGCCGTTTGCTTGGATTGTTCAGCCGTTGACAAATTAATTATTATTTCTTGTGTATAGGTATAATACTGCTGTACGTGTGTATGTCACTGATCTCCTCTCAAACGGCGGGACCGATTTTGATGATTTTTATTGTGTATTTTTGAGTTGGTTCCTGGATGGTTTAGATTCACAATTAGACCCAGTCGGTGGCGCTGTAATCGGGTTTGCAGGTACCCGTGTGCCTGTGGGCTGCAGCTAGTATATTATATTATAGTAGTGTGTTCTTTCTTTACTAAAACGTAGTATGAAAATATTATTATCACAATTTGTTAATATCCACATATTCAGACTAATCCAAAATCTTTCGATTTGGGATCGGGTATTTAGTCTTAAACCTAAAGATTTTGGATAGTTTGATTATTGATTTAAGGCTTTAATCGGCTCTTCTTCATAGGATCAGTAAATCGTAACGTGCAACTTAAATTCGGACGTTACCGAGCAAGAAGTATTCGGTATTAAAAAAAAGTATTGACTCGCGTAAGGTGCAGCCAGCCAATTGACGCAGTGTTATTGTTCTGGTTTTGTTTATTGTCGTGTTTGATGGAGGCACCCCTACTTTGAATATATAGGTGCAAGTTGATTTGTAGAGCCATTCACTTAAGACCCGACCGTTTTACCGCCCTCGCGCCGAGGATGCCCGCCTCTCCGACGTCGCGGAGGCCTATCGCCGCGTCACCTTCCCGTTCAAGTTAGCACTTCACCCTCCCGTCTCTTGCTCGCGCCGGCCCGAGCCGAGCCTGTATCTTTCATCATCATCATCAGCCTATCGCAGTCCACTGCTGGACATAGGCCTCTTCAAGTGCACGCCACTGATCGCGATCCTCGGCTACTCTCATCCAGCTACTGCCAGCCACCTTGCGCAGGTCATCACTCCACCGAGCTTGAGGGCGTCCTACACTACGTTTACCAAGACGCGGTCTCCACTCAAGAACACGTTTTCCCCAACGGTTGTCGGTTCTACGGCTAATATGGCCAGCCCACTGCCACTTCAGCTTACTAATCCTATGAGCTATGTCGATAACATTGGTTCTCTATCGGATCACTTCATTTCTGATTTTATCCTTCAGAGAGACTCCGGCCATAGCCCTCTCCATTGCTCGCTGAGCGACTTTAAACTTGTGGACCAGCCCTACCGTGAGTGTCCACGTCTCGGCACCGTATGTTATGACGGGTAGAACGCACTGGTTGAAGACTTTAGTCTTTAGGCTCTGTGGAATAGATGACGAGAATACTCGACGTAATTTCCCAAATGCCGCCCAGCCTAGCTGTATTCTTCTATTGGCCTCCCTCTCAAAGCTGTTTCTACCCAACTGCAGGGTTTGCCCGAGGTAAACATATTCCTAAACAACTTCGAGAGTGTTGTCGTGTACCGCAATCGGCTCCGGAACCATATGTTGGTTAAACATGACCTTGGTTTTATCCAAGTTCATCCGGAGACCGATGCGTTGAGAAGAATCAGCTAGACTGTTCAGCATTTGGTTTAGATCCTGCAACGATTCGGCCATTATGACGATGTCGTCTGCAAATCTCAAGTGTGAGATGTACTCGCCATTTATGTTTATGCCACGTCCTTTCCAGTCCAGCGTCTTAAACATATCCTCCAATGCATTTGAGAACAATTTGGGGGAAATAACGTCCCCTTGTCTCACACCTCGATGCAGGGGGATATGCTCAGACAGCTGGTTCTTTACTTGGACGGCCATAGTGGCGGTATCGTACAGACATCTCAACACTTGGATATATCGCCAATCGACTTGGCATCGTTGCAGGGATTCCAGAATGGACCAGGTTTCGATCGAGTCAAAGGCCTTCTCATAGTCCACAAACGCTAAGCACAGGGGCTGATTATACTCTTCAGACTTCTGTATAATCTGCCGCACTGTGTGAATGTGGTCTATGGTGCCATACCCTCCTCGAAACCCAGCCTGTTCCGGGGGTTGAAATTCGTCGAGTCGTCGCGCAAGACGATTTGTGATGACTCTTGAAAACAGCTTGTAGACGTGGCTTAGGAGCGAAATAGGTCGATAGTTCTTCAAAAGGGTCTTGTCACCCTTGTCACCCCAACAAAACGACGATGCTCCTACTCCACGCCTCTGGAGTTCTCCCATTAAAGAGAACAGAGTTGAAAACTTTCAGGAGCTCCTTTAGTACAGGTTTACCACCAGCTTTTAGGAGCTCCGTTGTAACTCCATCCTCCCCAGGGGCTTTTCCATTTTTAAGCTGTTTAAGAGCCAGCACAATTTCGTCTAGGCTGATCTCTGGCAGGTCCTCAGTGAAGTGGCGGATCAATGTGGCCCTGGAATCCTCATTTTCGGGGTCAGGTTGAGAAGCATGCGAAGCGTATAGCTGGCTGTAGAAGTCTTCAACTTCCAAAAGGACCTCCGGCCTTGAAACAACGACGTCCCCTCCTGTTGTAGTCAACTTCGTCAGGTGGCTTCTCCCAAGACTCTGGACGAACACTTTCGACCCCCGGTTCTGCTCAATCGCCCTTTCTATAGAAAGAGTGTTGGAGCGCCTGAGGTCACGTCGAACCAGTTTATTTATTTTTGTATTGAGTGCCCGGTATTCTGACGAAGTGACTGGTGGGTTTTCACGTCGTTCCTTCATAAGCTTTATAGTCTCCTCCGAAAGTTTCGACTTCTTGCCTTTACGCTGCATTCTGCAAAATCTCGTACCTTCCTCCCTGAGGATTCCTACCACATTCTCGAGGGTCTGGTCAACATCTTCTGTGGTTTCCACGGCAGCGAATCGGTCTTCCAGTTTTGACTGGAATGTTTCAGATCCCATCACGGTTTGGAGCAAGTTAGGTCGGAGCCTGGACTTCATCAAACGGACACGTTCAAGCTTATAATCGATATTCAGAGTGCCTCGAACCAGTCGGTGATCACTTCCAGTGTTAAATCGGTTGATCGCGGAGACATCTCTGAATATATGCTTCTTGTCCGTTATGATGAAGTCGATCTCATTTTTGGTCATAGTGTCGGGGCTTTGCCATGTCCACTTCCTTTGGGGCTGTTTCTTAAAGAACGAATTCATTAGGAAAAGCCCCTCTTTCTCGAGGAAGTTGACAAGCATTTGCCCCCTATGATTCCTGCTGCCAAAACCGTGGGATCCTACTACCAACTCGCTGCAATTCTGTACTCCCACTTTAGCGTTAAAGTCTCCCATGACAACGTTGTAGTGGGCCTTTGTGGTAAAATGTAAGGCCTTATGTATCTCATCATACATATTTTCCACTTCCTCATCCGAGTATGTCGAAGTCGGTGCGTAAACCTGCACAACCTTGAGGCTGTACCTCTTGGTGAGCTTGATTACGAGGTACGCTAACCTGTTCGACACACTGGAGATTTCTACAACGTTGTCAGAAAGAGCTTTGTTTACCAGGAACCCTACGCCACCTTGGGATAGCTGGTCTCCCTCTCGGAAGTACATAAGGTGGCCTGAGTCTAGGGTGACGGTGTCCTCTCCCTCTCTTCGGACTTCACACAACCCCAGAATATCCCACCTTATCCTTCCGAGTTCTTCTTCGAGCTGCACCAGGTGCTCGTCGAGTCGTAGCGTGCGTCCGTTGTACGTTGCTAAGGTCAGTTGGTGTTGGCGGCTGTCCGTAACCCGAGGATTCTTCGCACCCCCTACCCTGCCGTTACCATAACCGCCACCGTGATCAGGGATAGCAGGGCGGCCGGGAACTAGGGGCCGTTTTCTGCTATGTGCTGTCATTTGAAGGGTATGCCCATAATCGCCACGCTGGGCAGGCGTGTTGGCGATCGCAGGGCGCAGCTAGTCGCACTGGTGACGCTGCTGCCCGTCACCAGTCTGTGGAATTTAATTGCTACGCAGGTTTTTGGATGGATATACCGCCATTAGTCGGTCGTCAGTGCCTCGTTCGTTGTTCAGCAGGATGTACCGCGGGCAGGTGAGGTTGACTTGGAGCACTGAGATGGATTTTTTTGCTCCCTTACTTGTCCCTTAATACATTTTAAATAATACCGATCCAGCTGTCCCCAAAACAATAGCTTGTTATCCCCAGCAACGCCCTAAGCCGAGCTCCGTGTCCCGCAGGGGGCGCCCTTATTGAAAGTTGCTTAGTTTTTAATATTAAATTTAAGCCTAGCTGGAGGCCTCTTTTGGCTTCGCCAGAAATGACCGGTTAAGCAACCACATTTCCTTTAAATGTATGCGAGAAGCCCAAAAAAAAAAACAAAAAAAATAATTGTAGAGCCAACATAAGTAAGTCATGTTACCAAGTACCTAGCTTTTTGTTACAAATATGGAGCCCATAGACATTCATTAATTACTTTTACTTTCAACATCTCTTTTAAATGTAGCTAGTGATGGCTTTCTCCTAATGAGCATTAAGTTATGACGTCAATAGCCATGACCTAATCCAACTGTACACGTTAATGTATATTAAATGAATGTAAACAAATAAACTAATTAGGTCCGACAACAATGGAGTTCCATTATGTATGACTTAAGTTTTTAAATTTTACCTTAAGTTATTTCACTAAGCAGACATCTACTTAAAACTGAACAATGATTGACTGACAGACAAGGCAGAGCTGAAACCAGTGGATCGAGAAGTATGAAACGTTGCACGTCCGTTAGCACTAAAAAATATTTTTGATAACTCGGGTGGAGTTATCAAAAATATTTTTTAAGAGTATTAAATCGTGTACACGACTAGTACATTATAAATAGATAAATTTTCATTTTTATTTCAATCATTTTCATCATCATATTAGCCAATAAAACCTCCACTGCTGAACAAAAACCTCCCCATTAGACGACCGGTTTCATGCCGTGTGTCGTCATTTTAGGGTGAATTTGCCAGTACTCACCGCGTTTGGCAGGCGGGTTGGTGAATAAATGGCTATGACTATTGTTCCACAGAAGGGACGCTGCTGCCCATCTCTCTGGCATACAGGCCCTCAGTTGCCTATTATGACATCCAGAGGAAGACATGGAGCGGTGATTTATTCTAAATCCGGGCACAACATAGATAAAATAGCATAGTGTGGCCAAGCCCAAATTTAAAAAACTAGAATATGAAGTTGGAAAAGCCAGGACAATTCAGTTTAAAAACAGGACGCAGTAATAGAGTTGCAATAGTTAATTATTATGTATTAAAACAGGTTAAGTGAATTTCAAGTAATGATAATAATCATATTTTTTAATAAAAGTATTTGAATAAAATTATACGAGTTATTGAAATATAAAACAAACACTTTCGTTCGTATCAAATTCTTTAAACTTATGTTAGTTATAGTATTTAACAAATTCTAATATTACGAACTCATTTATTTTTACTATACTTTTCAACCCCACCAATTTCCTTCAGTATCTGTGGTTGAGGTAATAAATAGTCATAAAATTGGTCACATTTCATATCTATATTATAGATAGTTTTGATTATTGCAGCTACTGTTTTTGGCAGTAATCGATTTCTTTCTTTTGACCACTGTGAATTTATGAGAGACTCTCCATATTAGCGTTATGACCCGGTATACTAAATACATATTCAGCTACTTTCCGTAGTTCTGCATACTGTTCCTCGGAAATGCATTGCTTGAAATATGTTAGCCACAAGGCGTTTAAGCTGTCGTCTTTATGAGAAGGATTCAAATGAGAGCTAAAACTTTTCTTAAGTTAAAAATCGTAAATTAATAATGTAACACATTTACAAATCGTATCTTTCTATTTTATTCTGTATTCTCTGAATAAATAATACCAATAATACAATACAATAATAAACACTATAATATAATCAAGAATAAGTTTAAATACTTACGTATTTCTCCTTTAAAATAAATGTTTTAAACACTTTACGTTCATGTAACAACTGTTACAACTAAACAGTAAGCTGGCTGGATAGCTCTGTATGGCTAATGCAAGCAAGGGAAGAAAGAGAAATCACTGTGCGACAATAATAGAGAGAAATAGATATCACTGAGTGGCACATTACACCTGTGTTTTAAAACAGCACGGCATCGCGAACACTCGCGAGCCGTTAGGCCGCGGCGTAAGAATTGTAAAAGAGGCGCGCGAATTTTAAAATACATGACCTTATCAGGGCGCTTTAAAAACCCAGGACGCTGCTTAAAAACTATCCAGGACATCCCAGGACACCAAAAAAACTAGGACATGTCCTGGGAAAACAGGACGGTTGGCAACTCTAAGATAGCAGGATCATTGTACGTAATTGTATTGATAACTATAAAATAATGGACGGCACGGTTGGTGCAGTGGTTGATACATTCGGCTGCTGCGCTCCGGGTCGTGGGTTAGATTCCGGAACGAATATTGGTATGATCTGCAGGTAGTTGTTCCGGGTCTGGGTGTGTTGTATGTAAAACTCATGTCTGTAAACGCACCCACGACACAGGAGAAATCCTAGTGTGGGGCAAAGTTAAAATATTACAAAGAAAAAAAAATTACTCTTTTTTTATTTCACTGAAGAAGTATCTGTAGCATAAAAAGCTTGTTGTCGAATTGTTTAGTTACTGATGTTATCTTAATATAAAATATATATTACTCTGCGTGTGGTTAAGAATATACTACCACCTCATTTCCTCCCGTGGATGTTGTTAAGGGCAAATAAAGGCCTTTAAACTAGAGGGATGGGGGAGCAGCGTCCGTTCTGTGGAACAGTTGCCGTTCTAAGCTCACCGACCTGCAAATTCTCCCCCAAACGACGACACACGTGACGCGGCATGTAACCGGTCGTATGTTCAACAGTTGACGGTTTTTGGCTGTTATGATGATGATGCTGATATTTATGCTCATCACTGCATCACTGCCAGACGCTGTCACGCTGTAAGATTATTTTGATGATTCATTATTTTATTTTTCAACGAGCGCCCTAAGCGCCTCACATCACTAGTTTCAACATATTTACGGAAACAAATACAACTAACCGTAATTACTATAGTTACCTACACATTTGACTCCCTAAATTGTGTTCTTATTCGCCAAATATTTGTGACGCTGCACCGGGCATATTTGTGAGTTATAATAAGAATAACCGTTACAGTGAACGGGATCGTGTTCGGGATGGTTCTCAGAAGCGGCGGGGTGACGGGGGGATGTTCCCGAGTGCATGCGTACCATGGACGCGCTACAAACACCGCCTATTATGATCGATAAAGTATAAAATATTGCTCATCAACACGTGAATACATTAAAATATTCAATACGAAAGTGAAAACAATAGTAGTGAAGCTTTTTTCATGTTTTATGTATAATCTGTGCACGTTTCTGTGAAGAGAGGTTATGTTGACAAAGGAGTTGTGGTCGCAAGTAAGTAAATACTGTTATTGAATCGTCTCCGCTGTTTTAATTGGATTTTAACATAACTAGAAATTGAAATCGTATCAGTGAGGTAATATTTGTTTATCTTGTTCTTGCTTTGAGTTGCCTGCTTTATCGACATCGGAAGTGCTATCTTATATCCATTCAACGACGAAGGGTTACTATAATAGGGGCTCTGGTTTTTAAAAGTGTTAAATATTCGTACATATATGTATTATTGTATACGAACGGTCTTTACATAACATACTTATTGAATAAGTAAATAAAGAACAGCTGATTAATAAGAAATAAATACTTCTTTCATACAATATTGTTTACAATAGATACATTAACATTGCAACAAAGTATCGCATTCATCATTTTTGGTTAACATAACCGTAATTTATACGTAATATTATCGAAAAAATGAGGATTTATATTTTACCTCATTAATTCGTTAATATTACGTATATATATATATATATATATAATGCTATTGAAATAGGGGATTAATTAATAAAATATAAATATTACGTACCGTTATTATTTAATAACATCACAAGATGTAATTAGACCTTAGTTGACCTATCTATCCTAAACAGCTGTATGAAAAAATACTGAAATCTGTGTATACCCCAGTAATTGGGTCAGGTCAGATGGCGGTCGCTTCGTATAGTACCTATACTTATATTCAGTCGCGTCTGATTAAACTGCAAGCCGACCGCGGCTGAGAAGAAAATTTCAGTGTTATTTACTTATAGTTAACATAAAAACATTTTTAATCTTAATTCTTAAACTTTCGCGAATTGAATACATGATTTTAAGATAATATCGGGTCTATATTATTTTGATATTAATCTGTGCGCGAATAGACCCGGTATTATCATAAAATCATGTTTAATCTTATATACCGTTTACAGGCACATATTAATTATTAAGTCGGACTTTAGTTGCCGCGTTCCTAGATTCCTATGGTGAAGAACGGGCAAGAAATTCCATGTTTTAATCATATTTCATGTTACAATATTTATGATTAAATTGTCCTCTATATGAGGACAATGTAGAAGAAAATAGTCTAAACTTCTGAAAAAGTTTACACTAAACAAGCCTGATTATTATAATAAAATACATGATGGCATCATCCTGCGACTACGAATGCTGCAAATTATTCGAAACGTCAGGAAAAACAAAAATAATATAATATACGCGATGTAATCCGTTTAAAAGTGTTTTACTATAATGTGTAATTATCGCGAAAACCTAAGACATTACTAAGCCTGATTAGTATATAAATATGTTGATGATTAAATTGTCATGGCGGCATTAGGCTGACCAAACCCTACATACGGCACCCGTTCACGAGTATGATGCACGCATCAACGCGCTCTGCTCAACCATATTATTGGGAAACTCAGTGACCTGAACACAACGCCACCAGTAGCAGCACACTTGAGTGAGCATCACTTAGAAAAGAGTATTGTATGTTCAATTATATTATTCGCGTTAAATCACACTTTAGTTAAACAAGTGGAACAGTAAGCATCAATGCATTAACATTTCAATAAGGATGACCCTTATCACAGTATACTTGATAACCTATAAAAATATAACAGAAACAAAACCATTCTGTAAAAAGTAAGTGGCTTCAGAAGACAAAGAGTATCAATATATTGTAATATAACAAGTAACAAAGCCGCATAATTTAATCTGTTAGGTAATAACTTGTATCTTTAATATGGAAACAGAAAAGATTTGCATTTTTTATCGAAGGCGAGTGTATTTAAAAGATACGTAGCCATGTCGTCATAAAAAGAACGATTGTTCCCACAGTCCCAAGGCACACCAGTCCATGTGTACATAGGTACGTACCTAGCCTATCGTCATAGTTCCGTCCTATTACAATACATAATCAATTCAATTATCCGGTGTTGTTGGCGTGACACCATCCCCATTACAAACTGGCCTGGCGCGCGGTTTCACACGCCGTTTAATTTAAAAGAAATCGGACTAGCATGTGCAGTTGATATTATAGAGTATATAATATTGGATATCATGGCTTTTATTTTACTGCGCGGTATCCTAATTAATTACCTTATTCTAAAGTTAAAGTGGCTAAGTTACTCCTTATAACACCAGCTGCTAGTGAAAGCCCCGCCAAAATCGGTACAGCCGTTTCGGAGATTAGCTGGAACAAACAGATAGACAAAAAATAATATGTTTTTTATTATTAGTACCGTATATACTTTCATATGCATTTAGTAAAAAACTGTTATTCTGATATTACAAACAGACACTTCAATTTTAATTATTTGTATAGATATGTACTTATGCGTCTATAATCAACGTATTTGCGCGTGAATAATGGCCGAATACTAAAACGCCAGGTAATATAAATTTTTTAGCCTTTGAAAATGGTAAAAAGTGAAAATAAAGATAGTAGGATGAAACCCATTGGAAAAGGAAGAGATTATAAGAAAAATGAAAGGAAAAATAATTTACGGGCGATCTGAGGTCGGGAAGTGGAAGGGGGAGAGTTTTTAAGGATAAAAAACCGTTTATCTCGATGTATTTACACTTTTTAACACGCTTTTATTAGCTTGGTATGTATCTATAAATATAAGTAAAAGATTTTTTGAACTCGATTTTCATCCCCTTCAAAACGTCGGATTGATTTGAAACTTTGCACACTTATCAAGTACCGATGACAATGCAATAATTTCAATAGTTTCTCCCATTATCCTCGCCAGGATCGTCAGGATTAGCGTTTTTTTCATGTCTGATACCTGGAAAAAAATATAATTTCATCGAAATACAAATACTTGCACAAATGACAAATTCATCGACAAACACTAACTTGCACAAAAAATAATACCTCCATAAGATGTCGATTCAATTTTCCACGGCAAGAGTGCGATGAGACTCGGATAGTGTCTCATTCTACAGATGATTTTATCCGTGATGGAGGGAGAATTTGTTAACTTAAACTAGAATTTGTTAGCCGCACAAAAAAATAGAAAATTAGTTATAGTTTAAAATAAACTTAAAAACACGCTTTTTCAGATAACCAAACTAAAAAGTAGAAAATAATTTTAAAATAACAACAGAGCGATTAACAAAAATAAATGTTTTATGGTTATAAAGCGTGGGGTGCTTTATCAGATATTTTCATAAATACGCTACTTTTACAAATATTCGCAAAAATATTTACCACAATTGACATCAAGCACCCCACGCTTCTTTACAATAAAATATTTTTTTGTTAATCACTCTATTGTTATTTTAAATTTATTGAAAAATATTTTCTACTTTTTAGTTTGGTTATCTGCAAAAGGGTGTTTTTTTAAGGGCGCCCCCTGCGGGACACGGACCTCGGCTTAGGGCGTTGTTGGGGATATCAAGCTATTGTTTTGGGGACAGCTGGATCGGCATTATTTAAATTGTATTAGGGGACATTTAAAGCTACAGGCTCGGCACGGGCCGGCGCGAGCAAGAGACGGGAGGGAGAAGTGCTAACTTGAACGGGAAGGTGACGCGGCGATAGGCCTCCGCGACGTCGGTGAGGGCAAAAGCGTGTTTTTTAGTTTTCTTATTTATAGTAATGTATTTTTTTTTTACACCATCAGTAAGTAGAGATTTCAAAGAACAAAAAGCCCACTGACTTTTTAAAAAAAGCAGATTTATTTATTTATTTATTTATTTATTTAATATCAATTGCTTGGTGCACTGACAGTTTACACCAAGACGCACAACAAGCCAAGTTATCATTATCACATTACATTGAAAAAACGAAGACAAATATTTAAAATCAAATTAAAACTATTATAGAAAACGTCGACATCGGGTTCATGAGCAATCAGGACATTAAACAGATCTATGGCCTGGGCCGTGGGAGCATATTGAGCAGTTTGAGTACGCACCGGTGGGGCCACAAGCAGGCGCCTCGTGCCACACGCGCGCGGCCTCCGCAGCCGGTCCGGCGTAAACAATGAGCAGCGAGCCAAAGCGGTCGCGTTATCAATCCTGTTATTGAGCAATAGATAGTAATGCATCAATAGTGCACACTTCCGTCTTAGCTGTAAGGTATTGATGCCTACCATTCCGGAGATGAACAGGGACGGATACAAATAAGGATAGTACCCATACATTTTTTTATATAAATAGCGGGCAAATTTTTTCTGTACCCGTTCTATCATAAGTTTATATTTATGTTCATGTGGGTCCCATACAAGAGAATTATATTCTAATTTACTACGGACAAATGAATAATATAATGAAAGAATAGTGCTTCGGTCATGAAATCTAGCTGACTGACGCATTACGAAACCAAGTGACTGGAAAGCTTTTTTACATATACTCATAATGTGCTGATTGAAGGTAAGCCCCACGTCTAAGGTCAGTCCCAAGTCTCGAATTTGGGTAACGCGCTCCAGACGAACACCGGATATGTGATAGTTGTACTGGAGCGGCACACGTGACCGGGTAAATGAGATGGTTTTGCACTTAGAGCTGTTAAACTCTAGGTGATTGGATTCGCCCCATTTCACCACATTATCGATGTCCCTCTGCAGCGCCTCACAGTCATCGGTACTGCCTACGCCCAAGTACAGCTTCAGATCATCGGCAAACATAAGACATTCAGCCGTCCTGACGACCCTCGGCAGGTCATTTACCATTATAAGAAACTGGGTAGGCCCAAGTGTGCTACCTTGACTCACTCCAGAATAGGTCATATGAGTCAGATCGGTGTCCAGAGAGTTGGACATATTGAAGACGGTTAGCAAAATAACTAGAAAATAGTTGAAGGAGCTTTGGTGTAAATCCTACGGCTGATAGCTTTTTCAATAAAACGTCGGTGTGGACGCGGTCAAAGGCTTTTTGAAAGTCAAAATAAGCTGCATCGACTTGCTTTCTTTGGTCCATCTCGGTGACAGCGAAGTCTACAAAATTGATGTGGTTAGTGGTGGTGGACTTACCGGCTCGAAAGCCGTGCTGGTTCTCAGTTAACTGAGTATGGACCTGCCTGGTGATGTAACGATTTAGGATTGATTCAAATACCTTGCCGAAGGCCGACAAAACCGCAATAGGCCTATAGTTTTCCACCTTAGATCCGGAGCCGCCCTTGGGTACAGGAGTGACCCTTGAAAGTTTCCATAGTTTCGGATAAGTTGCTGTTTTTAAAGCTAAGTTAAATACATATAGGAGTGGTTTCTTAAATATACTTAAGCAGTCTTTTAGAATATATGGTGGAATTCCATCAGGCCCTGCAGATGAATGAGCCTTCAAGCGGCGGATTGCTACCAATAAGTCAGCTGAGTCGATAATATCTATTGCGATTCGGGAGGAGCATAGCGAGTCCGTTGCCTCACACTCGGCATCGGCATTGGTCAAAATGGGGTCAGAGGATAAAAATACGGAACTAAAATATTTAGCAAACGCGTTCGCTGCATCCACCCCAGCCACAGTCTGCCCATCGTATTCAAACTCTGTGCAGTTTTGTCTAGACGTCTGCTGGTCCTTAACAAATTTCCAAAAACAATTGGGATTCTTCCTTATATCCGTCTCTGCCCGCCGGATATAATCGGTATAAGCCAAATCGATAAGCTCTTTAGCCCGATGTCTATAATATTTAAATAATTCATGATTAAAATTCGTTTTTAGCTGCTTAAATTTCTTCAAATGAAAATGCTTGTTTTTTAAAGTTTTGACTATCTCAGATGTAAACCACGTCGGATATTGATACCTTGAATCATAATTACATTTACATTTTTTTGGGACATGTTTGTCAAAACATGTATTTAACTTATTATAAAATAAATTGACCGCCTCGTCAACGTCAGAAAGCAAACATATATCGTCCCATTGAATATAACAGAATTCTGCATACAGAGATTTATAATCAGCCTTGCGGAAGTTCCATTCAATTGGCTTGTCTGCCTCGTCGCGGACCGAGTACGAAGGCAGCTCGCTCGCTGCACTTCCCCGCGTCCCAATCGGGCGCGCGATTCTTACGGTTACCGCGAGGGGCGGGTGGTAATCATCAGCGGGAACTAAAGGCTCTGTGTCGCCACTGACCTCAATCCACTCACTGCCCAGACTGCTCAGTACTAAATCTAACGTTTTACCAAATTTATTACAGATTAAATTATGCTGCTTAAATTTACAAAAAGATAACATATAATCGTATTGCATAACAACGTTCTGACTACAAGAATTTAAGTTAAAATCACCTAATACTAACATATATATAATATATTGACAGGAGAATTTTCGATTGAAAATTAGGGTGCTTTTTCGATATTAAGTCAAAATAAGGTGGAAAAAATTCCTGTGGTTGGGACATAAAAAGGTAAGTTTTCAACAGATTTGGTGAAAAAAAAAATTATTTTGTGAAGGACAAAAATAAAAAAACCAAAGTCATTTTTTTATTTGAATTTTTCACATAAACTTTTGCGGCTGTGATAAAAGTGTAAATACAAAAGTTGTAGATATTTTTATTACCTAAAACTTTGCCATTGAACTATTTTCCATAGGACTTGTAGTTTTGCCGGAAATCGAGATAAACCGTTTTTTACCCTTAAAACTCACTTCCCGACCTCAAATCGCCCGTAAATTATTTTCGTTATATTCTCTTCCTTTTCCAATGGATTTCATCATACTATTATATTTTTCGGTTTAAAAAAAAAAAAAAAAAAAAAACAGGTTTCTCGAATAGTTAAAGCGGGAATTAATATCAACCGGCGCTTCAGTATCTGCCCGTTAGTATTGCAATTGTTTCTGATATCGTTATTTTGGAGGATACATTTAAGGTATGAAGGTAAATAAATGCGAAAATAATATATTTTAATATGCAACGAATACCTACATCGTTTTCATTTATTGCAATTTGTCCTTGTTCTACAACTTAAATATGTGCATAGATAATTAATTTTTAAGTGGGAGATGAAATATTTGACGTTGTTGTTATAAATATTACCTATTAAAAAAGTTTATCGTGTTTCTTACTGATAACAATTGACGAATCATGGACTCGTATTTACAAAACCTGATTCTTATTAGGTGTACGTAGCGTTATTTGGATAGAGACATGAAACAAACTTAGGAAAGCTGTATTTCCTGCGTTATATAAAGTGCAACTTGTTATTATAGTTTATAGTCCATTATTTACCAGTTATACATCCAATATACATCGTACTGTTCACCTAGACATAGCTTTTTCTGCAGTTTCTACTTCATTTAAGGTATTGTCTGTTAACTATGTAATATTGCTTTATTATCTTAATTACTTTAAACATTGGTTAGCTGCGACAAAATCAGAATCATAATTTATTTTATTATTATTTATAATCTTAATGCCTTAACTTGGAAAGTAGTCTGTCTATAAATTGATAATGAATCGTATTCTCTGATGTGAAAGTCATGAAGATCATCAAACTATAAAGTATATCTATTACACGGAATAAAGAAAACAAGATCTATTACTAGCCATATACTTTATAGCAGTGTTTTTCAACCTGTGGGTCGCGACTCCCATTCGCAAAGACTTGCTGGGGTCGGTCAAAAGCCAAGTTAAAGTAGAAAGCATGCACAGAGCACTTGATTTCTCGATCGATAGGTAGTCCCTACAGAAAGAAAATTAAAAAATTCGAATCACTGACATACATTTTATTACAATCCAGGGGGTATTCAATTCAGAAGATTTAAAAACACTAGTAGAGTTCTATATTCTCTGGTTTTGATAAACTAACCAGAGTGCTAGTGAACTAACTAAAGTGTTAACTATGTTAAAAGCTTTTGTTGTTGTCAAGAAGAAACGCTTGAATGATATTTGGCTGGTATTGCACTTCAAATAGTCACTGTAAAAGCGGGTCATGTCCGTGGCCAGCAATCGGATGGAGCAGGGAAAGTCAGTCAAGCGTGGATAACTGGTAGTTTCTTTTTTTGCAAACGTAGCATGTTGAGTACGCATGCGCGGGGCGCGCGATACGTCAGTGCTGCATGGAACCTACGTTCACTTCGGACGCGCGATTTGTGCTCGTGTCTAGGATAACGTTTGGTGCTTATGAATAAAGAACAAGTGTTGGTGTGTGTTGGATTGCGATGAGCGGTGCGGGGGTTGCGTCCCGAGCGGCGGAACCCGTGCCCCTAACGGCGGAGCTCCCGGTCAGATTGTACATGCGAGCTCTCCGCCAGTACCAAAAGCTCCTTGACCTAAGATTATCATCCAAAGACAAAGTAAGCATTATGGTCATACTTTTTTCTTCTATTTGCTTTGTAGGGTTGTAAATAAAGTTTATATTACAAGCTGTCTTTCAAGCTCAAACAGTGCATTTAGTATTTATGTTTTAGCAATAACTGTATGAATCCTAAGTAAAATAATAGTAACAACGTTAAGTTAGCCTGACCTTGTGGCATGCCCGATTGATTTTTTATGTATCCTTCACTCAAACAAACATACTAATCTGCATCCTTTCAACTAAGCCTGATATCAAAACTAAAGTACGTAAACCTGGTTCTTCGGATTTTGAAATTTGTATAAGGTTATCCTTTAGGGGAGCTCCTGGAATATTTCAATATGGATTTTACATTTGGGTTATTGATGAGGAAAATTTTAATAGATGACGTTAGGGAACCGTTGATGAATATAGTCATGCCTACATACGTAAGTCGATGACTCAATGTTTAAAGTAATCATATATCCTGTAACGCAATTTGTAACTGCTTATATTAAAAAAGTATGAAATCAATATTTTCAATAGTTTTTGTAGATACGCAGGTTATTCGTTAAAATAAGCACGTTAGTTTCAATAAGCACAACGTTAGGACCATGTTTAATGGGTTTAAAAGCAACTTTTCCAACCAGGTAGTAATCCCAACCCCGTTTTGTATACTCATCACCAAGTATAAATTTCGTATTTTCTAAAAAAATGTAAATATTAGAAGTTTACAAAACCGAAATAAATCTGACGTCTGTTGATTAAGATCTGCTTGTTATATCAAGTTTTGTATTATGGTAGCTTTTATTTTATGTTTATAATCGGTAAGGTAGTTCGGAAGACAAACGGTCGGTTGTCGTATTTAGTATGTCGCTGTAGACTCCGCGAGGTAATCTCGGTCGAGTCGAGGGTTTCATCAGTTTCAAGGTCTTGGTGCGCCGGCGCCGCCCACAAGCTTATAACAAATTAATTCGAAGCAAGCATGATTGAAACATATACCTACGTCATTTCAATATTCGCAGTCTGTCGTGTCTTCTGCTGGAGCTATAAAATATGCATTTATGATATCTAAGCTCTATACTTTAAGGTCGTGACTATCACAACCTGCCTAATTTGAAATCAAGGGACTTGTGGCTAAAAGTAGAACGGTTGATCGAAACGGTTGATCTGTGCGGTCAGGCTTTGGATGGGTGACCATTCTTACCGCATCAAGAGTGCCTCTAAGAGCACGTTATGCTGTCGGTGCCAGCTACTATACGAAGATCTATGAAAGTGGTTATATGATTAAGGGCTCCTAAATTCTGATAACAGGTCTAATATAAAGGTTTTTTGGATATATTCAATCGTATCAGACTCCAATATAGTTTGTGAAAAAGCTAGATAGGTTGACGAAAATTATTTTGGATAAGATTAAGTTCCCATACACTATTTCATCTACTTGACTCTATATTACATTTTATATCTATATAAATAATTAAAATGTGATACATTTATAAATTCTTGTCAGAAATAGAAATATCTTTTCGTTTTTTAAATGCTGGCGTTTTTGCTTTAGTATGTAACTTTTAATCTATACAAATAAATAAAATTGAAGTGTCTGTTTGTAATTTCAAAATAACAGCTTTTTACTAAATGCATATGAAAGTATATACGGGAACTATAACCAAAAAGCTATTTTTAATTTTTTTGTCTGTCTGGCTGTCTGTCTGTTTGTTCCGGGTAATCTCCGAAACGGCTGGACCGATTTTGACGGGACTTTCACTGGCAGATAGCCAATGTTATAAGGAATAACTTAGGCTAATTTTATTTTAGAAAAACAAATAGGGCTCCGCGCAAAAAAAATTAAGACCCTTGAAATCCAATATATATATTCTATGTCAAGTGTATATGTCGAAGTACTCTAAATTTCTCTCTAAATTAAACGCGGGTGAAACCGCGGGTCCCAGCTAGTATCACATATAAAAGCTGACACGTTCCTCATGATGATACTCGTATTATTAGAAACACATGTAAATTAGTGTTACGTGTATGAACTTATACATAATTAGTTAAATTAAAGCTATGTATAAGTACCTAAGTATGCATTGCGTCTTAATAAACTACCGCCACTCCTGTTTTTTTTTTTAAACATTGCCCCGCACTGGGATTGGTCCTGTGTCGTGGGTGCGTTTACAGACATGAATTCCACATACAATACGAGTACACCCAGACCCGGAACGACTACCTGCAGATCATACAAATATTTGTTCCGTGTGGGAACCGAACCCACGACCCCGAGCACAGCAGCCGACTGTTTCAGCCACTGCACCAATCGTGCCGTCATTTCGTCACTAGACATAATGTTTTCTATATTAGTCAGTTTAGCATCTTCTGAATTATAAAACATTATTTTTAGTATAACAAAAGCCACCACACCTCAAAAATATTTTAGCTGTAGTAAAAGAGTAAATGGGAAAAATCCGAGAAATTTAACGCAAATTTAGAACTTGTCTTATTAAACTGGGCTTGTTGTGTTGCCCCGTTTTCCGCGAATACACATGCCGCGCGGGTGCGGTTGCAAGGAGGGTTAACGCGAAGGGGAGTAATAGCAATTTTTTTTTTTACTTGGGAAATCACGACGTACTATGTCGCCAGCGCGGTCAGCTGATAATATCTAATATGTCGAACTTGAAACATTTTTAACAGATTTGAAGGACACTATTACTGATTCTAAAGTTATAAACAAACTATTTTCAGGTTTCGTATAAGATAACACTCTGATTCATTAAAAATAAAATATCGTCCAAATCACTCTATTAAACACTGATTTTAGTTAAAATAAAGGTATGTTATATATTTGTGAACAGGTCGACAAAAATATTTATATATACAACAATACACAACGCAACGTTTTATTACAATTAGAAAACATAATATTTTACTAAAGTCAATAATATTATGTTCAAGTTCTATATTACTGTCAAAAGTTCCTGACAACTCATAAATCACTTTTGGATTGTTATTGAAAAGTTTCCAAATCAAGCTGTTTAAACTGACATTTGAATCGATCACAGTTATAATACATTTGCAAGAACGGTTCGAAAATAGTTAATAACTTCAATCATAGGAAATTTTAAATCAAAAGATTTATGATTTAGGCTTACCGTAAGTACTATACTTTGAATGAAGGATCAAAACTATAAAAACATACCGACTTCAATAAGAAATGGGTTCACTGTTTCCCCCGTATGTTTGTAAGTGCGCGATTTTTTCAGAAACTACACAATGAATGTTGTGATTCTTTCACTGGCATAATTTACACGAACTCATCGACTGACTCGCTGGTGGACTCACTGACAGAGTCACTGGCAGACTCACTAACTGACTCACTGACTGACTCTGTCACGCTTTAAGATGATTCATTACTTCTTTCATTCATTCAGCGGGCGAGTTGGGCACTTTACAACTCATTAGTATAAAGCATTAGGTTACAATTGGTATGCACAGACTCAGTCAACTTTCAAATTGAAACTCAAAGAGTATTTGTAGTAAATACTAGAAAAAGTACGAGAACATACGAGCAACAACATCCGCCATACCAACACCATCCAACCAACATACCGAAATTATTATTTGATTGAATCCAGTTTATTTTTCTAGACATTTGTGAAATTAAAATAAATGTTTTGTATTTATTTATATATAATAATTAAATTTTACTTTTTTTATTTAATATTATACTTCATTAACCATTTCATTGCTCGATAATGCCTCATTTATACATACACAATAACTGTTGGTGAATATATATATAAATATGATTATTAAAAATTATCCTGCTAGTTTCGAGCGTATAGCACTCGTGGGTTGCAGCTGAAATTTAGCGTTAGGCAGTGATACTCGGTACTGCCACCTGACATCATGCTGAGCTAATACCCCATTTGGCACTTTTTTTTAATATTATGTTTTTATTTGCCTATAAAGTTGTTTGTGCCAATAAATACTTTTCTTTTTTCTTTCTTATTAGATGACAGTTTTCTTTTCTTAAAAGCTTTCGTATTTTTCTACCCTGATATACCATGGTAATGTTTTCATACCGATCTCTGCAGACAGTTTCGGCAGTAATATAAGTTTTACTCGTTCTAGAGCAGCGCCTCAATTCATGGATTTGAAAATAGTAATTAACACAAACAAATCTAGTCGTCCATCGACTGCAGTAATTATAAGCGTGGCTGGCGTCCGTAAAGAGGCCATAATTCGTAAACTGGTCCTACTTAAATTAGTATTGCGCACACCTACTACTCAGCGCTCACGACTCACTACACATGGGCACTTCTAAATTCGAATCAAACGGACGGGCTATATACATACGTGATACGTCAAAGCAGCGACGGCGCAAATTCCGTGTCCACCTTTTGGGAGCGGATTGTCGTCATAATGTAAGCACAAAGTAGATTAACTTTTGTCGAGTTGTCAACAATGTGACAGATCGATAACGTTTAGTGGGTTGATGACGAAGATTTCGACGGCGAGGCAGTGTGGCTTGCGAGAGTCGATAGCTGGCGGGCACGTCACGTCGCCTTTCCGCGTCCGGCCACTTCCTGTTGCCCGCGTGCCGCAGTTTGCTGCTTGCTCCCCGCACCATGACACCGACAACCGCTGCATTCTGCTGATTAGACACTTCCGCAAACTTAATTGACGAACGCATTGATACAACGGTTGGCATGGGCATGCGCTAACGCTAATGTATCTTTGTAACTTATGTTATAATATCGTACTGAAAGTAAACTTCTTTGCTAGAATACTTAACAGAGATAATCTTTTTTTAACGTTTTGACCACACCACCTTCACGTGTGGTTCCATTTTTTTATATTTGGTACAATAATATCAGCCATTTATACGTCCACGTCATTTTAGGGGGTATTTGCCAATACTCACCACGCTTGGCAAGCGGGTTGGTGAGTGCAGTATAGTTACTGTTCCACGGAAGGGACGCTGATGCTCATCCCTCTGGCTTGAGAGGCCCTTAGTCGCCTTTTACGACATCCACTTGGGGAAATGGAGTGGTGCTATATTCTTGATCCGGACACCACACGGAAAATAAATTTGGAAATATTTGGTATACATTTTTGTTAATAAAATATGTAATGTCATACGTGGAGTATTTAGACAAATCGCAGACAAAGTACTCTATGAAAATCTATATATGAAGGACTCTATGTAGCTCTCGAACTTCTCGAGTAGAGACCGTGCACCAGAAAACTTAGCGTCCAACGAGATAAAGGGACGACCTGGTAAAGGTAGCTGGGAGTCGTTGATGCGGGCGGTATTTAACCGGTAGTTGTGGAAATATAATGGGGAGACATTTGATCAGCAGTGAACGATTCTAGCTGATACGATGTGGTTTTTGATATGGTATGAGTCGAGTACAAAAAGTCTTACCCGAGTATTTTGGCGTCAGAAAGCTTTGCAGCCGATACTTACCTCATTATTTGACGGAAGATTAAAAACGCCGTCGTTTGGATCGTGCCGCGAAATGCTTGAAAAGTATATCGAAGGTGGCTTGAATGCTGTGTTTGACATCGTCACAGGTGATAAAAGCTGGATATATTGTTACGAACCCGAAACCAAAAGACAGTCTGCTCAATAGATGTTTTCATTCGAAGATTTGCCAACAAAAGTAAAGGAGGAGTCAATCGAAAAACATGATTGCATCATTGTTTGGACGGGCGCATGAATCGCGCTAGAGCATAAAAGGATTGTTACTGCATATTGATATGTTAGTCATTGTTTACCGATTATCTTGGAAAATGTTCGATAGCAGCGCCCAAGAAGCAGGATCCTCCATAACGACAACGCTCCAGCTCACTCATTTAGACGGATAATCGAATAATTGTCTATGGAAGGTGTGGAATGAGTAAGTCATCCTCCTTACAGTCTCGATCTTGCGACTTTTACTTATTTCTAAAATAAAAAATAAAGTCAGAGGATTTCGCTTTATGAACCCCAAAGATGCCATGGCTGCGTTCAAAATAAACGTGGACGAGATCTCTAAACAGGAGTGGGCTCACTGCTTCAGTCAATGTTTCCATCGCATGGGACGGTGTTTAGAAAGGAACGGAGACTCCCCGAAGACCAATAAAATGTGAACAGGTTCCTAAATCATTCAGTATTTGATTTTATAAAAACTTTTAGTGTTTATTTCTCTCGTTCTTTTTTTGTTATAATGTTTGGCCTGGATTCTAAGTCCTTTAGTGAGTACTTTTTCACTTTTAGTATGATATACGAGTATTACCTTATCGCTTATATCTATTTTTATTATTTAATTATTTAAAGTATATTTTGTTTCATAAATATTTGCCAGATACATAACAATATAGATACAATACACCCGTGCGAACCCCCGGGTAAGCTAGTTACTACATGTTTGTGCTGATTTGTTTTTTTCAGTAAATCTATATAATCTCATGCCTCTTTATATGGTCAATTTTATGAAAGGCTGACGTATCCTTTGTATCAGCCAAATACAAAGGAGTTAATATTCGTTCCACTTTCACCGGCCCCTCATAAATATGATCCTTTGTTCTTACGATGAATTAAGCGGATACATGAAAAACGATTAATTATGCATGTATTGAGATACTGTCGTCGACAGCGATATTACTTGCACAATCTTAAATTTATTGGTGTAGCGGAAACCATGATAATTTTATATTTGAACCTGTAAGGAAACTAACTTAACCTTAAAAACATGGTTATTCTTGGAACTATTAATCCACAATACCGTACATAATTATAGTTGCATGAAACATTATGACTTCAAGTACTCGTTAGTTATTTCGGCCTTCTTCGTCAGTCCTTCCACCAGCGTCCTTTCTGTGTAACAGTATTCATACTGTGCTCACCAACCCGCCTACCAAGCGTGATGAGTACTGTAAATTTCCCCCCTAAAATGACGACATGGAACTGGTCGTCTATGGGGAGGCCTTTGTTTCTGCAGTTGACGTTTTTTGGCTTATATGATGATACTTCCATTAATTCTTTCCAGTAAAATTGAGTTCCATTGATCGAGTTATAAATAACAGTCAGACTAACATTGATTTTCCGCCTCACCGACGTCGCGGTCTCTTGCTCGCGCCGACCCGTGCCGTGCCTGTAGTTTTAAATGTCCCGTAATAAATTTTAAATAATACCGATCCCGCTGTCCCCATAACAATAGCTTATTATCCCCAGCAACGCCCTAAGCCGAGGTCCTTGTCCCGCAAGGGGCGCCCTTAGCGCAAGGTGCTTAGTTTTTAATATTAATTTAAAGCCTGGCTGGAGGCCTCTTTTGGCTTCGCCAAAAACGACCGGTTAAGGAACCACACTTCCCAGAAGTGTATGCGAGAAGCCCAATAAAAAAAACGATAATTTTCATTACATGTCTAGATTTACTTACATAATACATTTTGTCATGATATCTGCAGAACTTACTGGCAAAGTGACTGCATAGAGTAAACTGTGTCTTGAAAACTAGCTACTTTAGTATAGGTATATGTAAGTATGTATTGTATGTTTTGTGTTAAATTGTAATTGACAGCATGGTTGTTACAGTGGCTGATACAGCCGGCTACTGCGCTCTACGTCGTTGGTTCGATTCTCGCACGGAACAAATGTTTGTATGATCTGCAGGTAGTTGTTGTGTGTGGAATTTATGTCTGTAAACGCACCCACGACGCAGGAGAAATGTGGGGCTACGATTAAAGAAAACAACCCTGTGATGAGACAAGCAAGCCATTCACCTGGTGGGAGGCGTTAGGCCTGCCCATAACAATTGCTATGCTACCCAGGACTAGTTCTGCGTGGCACCACACTGCATCTAGAGACATTTATTAGATAATTACAGCCAAATTACGGCAGGTGCTCAAAGCTACTACTACTATGAAAAGTGGCTTCGTCGTAGTCGTTACGTCGAACTAGGTACAACCTGTATCTCAGCTCTCAGGTGGCAGCAGTCCACCCTCATGTAACCTAACATGAACAGATAAGTAAAGCTCTCATCATACAGATAACGGTTGCACCAAAAGTAAAATTATTTCGTCACAAACCATTAAAACAACGCGTGAGAGTATGGGTATTTGAGTGTGCGTGTGTGTGTGTGTCGCGGTGAGTTTGTATGTCAGTGTGTGAGTATTTGCACAAAGATCTTAGTTTAATGGAATTTTAAATAGTTGAGTACAATCGTACGTCACTTAATTATATTTAAAAGTGACTATTTCTTCGTAGTTAAGTCGTCATCATAGTAAGTTAAATTAAAGTTAACTAATTGGCTACAACAATTAGCGTTACATTACAACAATACTGTCTCACACTGCGAACTTTACAAGATCCAGAGTTCAGCAGTTGGAAATCTAAATGGTCGAAATGTACTCACTTTAAGGACTGCCCTTTGGTCTCTTCCTAAGGTCAGCATTCTAAATTTACATGATCCGCCCCATATAGTGATGCAATATGTCAAAACACGTTTTTGTTTAAACTAGGATTTCTCCTGTGTCGTGGGTCCGTTTACAGACATGAATTCCACATACAATACACCCAGACCCGGAACAACTACCTGCAGATCATACAAATATTTGTTCCGTGTGGGAATCGAACCCACGACCCGGAGCGCAGCAGCCGACTGTATCAGCCACTGCACCAACCGTGCCGTCAATATTATATATATATATATATTTCCGTAAGCTATTTCGATTCAATGGTGTGGTGCCGGCTACGAATAGCACCAATCCGAGATCGAGATCTCGTGGGTGTCGTAAAAGGCGACTAAAGGATTAGCCGGAGGATGCGCAGCAGCGTCCTCCGAATACATTAACAACTCAACTGCGATCGCCAATTCGCCTGCCAAGCGTGGCGATTATGGCAAAACCCCCCAATGAGCACACAACACACCGATATCGGTCGTTGTGGTGATCTTTGGGGGAGGCCTGTGTCCAGCAGTGGACTTTATGATTATGATGATGATTTCGATTCAATGGATGCTATTACTATAAACTTCAGAAAATATTATATATATATAGTAAATGTGAGGCATTATTGACATTAGGAGATAATAATTGCGTTATCCTACAAAAATAGCTTTGCCTGACTCTTTTGTAGATATATATATTTGAGATAACCCTAGACATTAAACGAATTTAATGTCATTGTTGAATAAGCCGTCTGTACAGTGAACAGTCTGCCAATATGACGAGCATTGACGCACACGCAATCGATTAAGTACGGCTCAAAATCTTCCACCGGCGACGCACGGCCTCGGAACGGCTTTTATAAATATCTTATAGTTATATTATACCCATAAAATTACCCCATTTACGGGGGATCTGAATAAAAGAAAGTGTAAGTATTGACTGCGTAAAACGATAAATGTATGTAGTTATTTTCCTGAATACAATTGAGTTTGTTGTTTTCTTATTATTTATAAGAAGATAGAATAGATGTGTTTTCTGTTCAGTTCTGTTGAGTATTATTCGTGTTTATAATCAGTTACTTCCTTTTAAAAAATCTGTTATCGTCTTCTACGACAATATTTTCCATATTTATTTTGTGTCCCAACTGAAACTCTACATTTTGTTTATTTATTAAAACGTTACTCTTCTGATAAGTAGGCGTGTTCATAACGGCTATATATTAATAACGCGTTATAACGATGCGTGATTTAAAAATCACCTATTACTACTTTTTACGTTTTAATATATTAGTATGATATTCATTACTTCGTCGAGCGCCGCGGTTTTGATACCGTCGCGGTCTACTTAATAAAATCAGTTCATAACTAAATAAAATCAACATTTCAAAACTATCACAACCGCTCGTGATCTTCCCTAAAATATAACTTATTACGTCAAGTGAGTGGTCTGGACTGATTTTGTTCAAATATAATCGTAGATTAAAACGACTGTCGAATAAAAATAATTATATTAGCTCCTTCTATTACTTATTAGTTTCGACTAAATATTGATAAGAATCTAGCTCTTATAACTCTGCCGTGAAAGCATAATTTTGCATGTGGCATAAAATAAAGTCTAATATATATTAGTTTCGACTAAATATTGATAGGAATCTAGCTCTTGTATCTGGAACGTGAAAGCATAATTTTGCATTTGGCACTTTATGAAATATGTGACGTCGGGGAAGCTGTGGTCGTTTAGTAATAAAAATAATAGGGCAACATAAATAACCGTTACCTGGTTTAATAAATAATAGGTGATATGATTATTTTAAAATAATAGACTATTTATTCAGCTACCTAATATATCGAACACTCCTACTGATAACAGATAAAAAAGAATTGTATAATATTAGGCTCTACTCACTCTATACTATTCACATTTTTTTGTTAGACTTTTTGGAATTTCATACGATCGGTGAAGAAGAAGTGAACAATGTTCACCTATTTTAAGTAAACTCAAAACAAAAATGTGCATAGCTGCATGGTAGCGCTTTGGCTAAGCGATTCACTTTCTGAGTTACGTGTCTCCTTCGATCCTCGTACGGAGAAAATGGTTGTTTCGGCTCTGGATATTTTTCAAGTAAAATTTGTCTGAAATCTAAACCCGATTAAAAATAAACATTCACTCTAAATATTCTAATTAGATTTAGATTAGATTTTTAATGGCCGTTCCATCTCAATATATTTACACATAAATGTTTTGTATAACCATAAGAATATATCTTTATTTACAAAAACAACAAAACAAATATCACATTCATATTATTAATACCAAGAACAAACACAAACTGGTCGTTCCTGCCTCTAAGCTCCAGAAAATAAGTAAATCATTTAAATGTCAGTGTGTACGTTTTTACAATAAAATCGCAAGTCATATTCAAAAATTAACTCCAAAATAATATACAAATATAACGTTTACAGACTATATGGACGACAAAAATGCTTGGGATTGAACTGATCTAATGTTCATTTGGTATTAATGTATGAAATACCATTACAATTTGTTATTGACATTTAAATTACATCTTTTCTTTAAATGGATTATATTAATTCATATAATGACATTTTACTATCTTATATTTGTTACGACATTAATTATTTGTTTTTAATGTGTATTTTTATATTAAATTTGTAGGTACATTTAGATTTGACACAGTATAATAGTTTTTTTATTATATATAATATTAAATTTATATTGCATGTATAATTATTTACTCTTTTATTGTTGTGAATGTAAGCATTATGTAGCCACTTATGTAATAACATATACACCAGCCTGTTGCCTGGCAGTATGAGTCTGTCATGCTCACTAAAATGCCTTGTTGAGGGTAGCGTTGTGTTTTGGGTGGTTAAGTTCCCTGCATTATGGTTGAGCTGAGCTATGCTGATGCATGCGTTATGCCCGTGAACGGGTGTTCTCTGTGTGCCTGGTCATTATGGGCTTAGAACTGCTATAATATATATAAGAAAGAAAGAAAGAATTAAAAGAATAGCAATCTAATTGTAAGATAAAATTGCTCGGTATAAGTAACTAAATGAGTCTCGAGTTGATGAGAGTAGTGTTGTGCGACACATGACTAGACCTGGGTAACTATACAATTATTATGGGCAGGCGTGACGCGAATAATACTTCGTTTATACTTAGCACTCGCCCGCGGCATCAAGCAGGGACGAGAGCAGGAAAGTGGGCAGAACATGTGTGTAAAACGGCAAGTAGCTCGCTTTCAAAAGAAATTATAAGCATCGCAAGCTATTTTAAAACTAAAATGTTCGCTTCCATTGCCTAAATTAGCTTCTATGTATGTAACACGATGCCTACATCAACACTATCTCCATTTGTGACGAAGCTGTGGTGCCTGTGACGTCGACGTCGTACGATACCAATAAAAACTACCTCTGCCCGGCAGATAGCTTATCATTGACAATACTTGCACAAAACAAAACTTTTTTATTGAGAATGGCGTGATCTCGTTATCTAAGTTATAAAATTGTAGATAAGGTCGATTTACAAAGTCAACATTACTAACTTAGTGTACAACGAAACGAAAACCTCTTATGTCTTGACTCGAATACGAATACTCGTAATAGAATAGTATATACTACAAGTATACTGCGTTCGGTGCTCCGATTGGTTGAATAGTTTGGAGCGGGCCTATCACAGTGTGCCGTTTTGGTGCCGGCTAAGAATACCACAACTCCATCGAATCCTGTGGGTGTCGTAACAGGTGAATATAGGATGGAATACAATTCAATTCAACTTCCAGTACAATTGTAACTCAACTGTGATCGCCAACCCATCTGCCAATCGTGGTGATTATGGCATAACCCTCTATGGATTTGTGTTGTTGAGCACAACAACACAAATCCATAACGGTCGTTGTGGCAATATTTTGGGGAGGCTACTGTCCAGCAGTGGACGTTATTTGGCTGAAATGATGAATCACAGCACCGAACGCGATAAACCTGTACTTTACTATTACGTTTCTATTGTGAAAACGAACTCGTACTAGGCGCACAGCCTGTTGTCAGAGTTTCATCATCATCATCATCATAATATCAGCCAAAAGAAGCCCACTGCTGAACAAAGGCCTCCCCCACAGATTTCCACAATGAGCGGTTACATATTACCCGCATCCAATGGCTCCCAGCGACCTTTACCAGGTTCTGTCCACCTCGTTTAAGGTCGTCCCACGCTGCGCTTTCCGATGCGCGGTCTCCACTCGATAACCTTTTAGCCCCAACGGCCATCAGTTCTACGAGCAATACGCCCCGCCCATTGCCACTTCAGTTTACTAATCCTTTCAGCTATGTCGGCAACTTTCGATCTCGATCTCCTTATTTCTGATTCGATCTCGTAGAGAAATACCAAGCTTAGCTCTCTCCATAGCTCGCTGAGTGACCTTGAGCTTTCCCGAACGCTGACCAGCCGAGTCGGATTCGACGATTGACCTCTTTCTCGAAGTTGGACCTACCTAACTCGACGGTTTGTCCCGGGTAGACATACTCGTCAACAACTTCGACAGCAGATCTCCCAACGGATATTGGGATGGGCACGAAATGGGCAAACGACATGACTTTCGTCTTGTCCATGTTCATTTTAAGGACCACTTGTTGGGTAACTCTGTTGAGATCATCGAGCATTGTGCTGAGCTCTTGCAGCGATGTCGTCGGCAAATCGAAGGTGAGTGAAATACTCGCCATTTATGTTGATGCCGAATCCTTTCCACTCCAGTAGCTTGAAGGCATCTTCCATTGCTGCGGTTAACAGTTTCGGGGAAATGACGTCATGTCATGTCAGAGTTTACTTAAATGTTTTCTATGTTATGAAACTTGGGTGGCGTCGCGTAACATTTAAATTGTACGATACTTTGTATTTTCCAACGCTTCGGGTAAATCAAAATGTTTGCTATGAACTTTCTGATGAATTGGAGTGCCTTCTATCAAATCTCTGTGTTGTGTGGTATACACACTTTCTTTCTTTCTTCATTAATCCTTTTCATTATAGAAATTTGGTTGTTGAAAGTTCACGGACTGGTTTCTTAAGCACCAGGTTGAGGGTTAAAAACATGGCAACTTAATGTGAATTTTTCAATATCAAATGTACCTATTTTCATAGTCCATTTAAATGGTTACATGCGTTTCGAAATTGCAAAATATTCTTTATTTTTATTTAATTTCTTTAATTACAGAAACCGAATTCTGTAAGTACAACATTTAAAAAACTATTGTTTTATGTCAGTTGGAGTGAAACTCTAGTGAGAGGCGTTTCAAATGAAACTACTCCCATTCCACTCAACCCGCCGGGAGTGACGCAGGTAAAAGCTGAGGCATGGAGGAGCCATGAGGAATTTGTCTGAGGCAAGAACGAAAGGATGACCTGAACATTGCAGCTGCAGCAGGAGCTTAGCTTTATAGAACTGGAATCGAACATTCCATGTAAATTAAAAACAGTCTTCTTCCGCTTTAAGCCTATTTAAAAAGTAAGGTGTTTTTGCTCAAAACAGTCTTTTTGTAGTCAGCAGACACGACTTCTCCAAAACGAAGCTGTCGATCTTGTTGTTTCACATAGTGCTAGATAACATTGACTACTGATTGAAAGAACGTTTTTTTTATTTTGTTCACATCTTTATCGACAATGCAATACATGGTCTAGATTTGTTTCAAATTTCGTTTTTAATATGTTTAATCAGTAGCTGGAATCCCCCCCTAGCAGAATTTATATGGAATTTTAATTTCTTATAAATCAATAACGACTTATCCCATTAAGTGTCACAATACCAGACACAGTTAAAAATCTTATTGTGTCTCACAGCCCGCGGTTATTGACATTTGATATTGTTATCCACCGTGAGGACACTTTTTTCAAATGAGTCTCCGTAAACTAGTTCTAAATTATGGGTGAAAATTGTATATTGTCCAAATGTTGTTCTTTTATATGTTAAAATGGTAACAAATATACATAATAAGTATATAGAGAAAATATGTTCTTGTTGTCTTTCGAACCCTCATGTAACTAAGCAACCACTACCTTAATTTGAAGAAAAACATCAACAACGAGGAATGCTGTATCTAGTGGTCTGAAATCGCCAACACGCATTTAGCATGGGTTCCTTCTCTGTACTCGAAGTGGCCTCCCCTGAAGTGCCTGGGGGGGGGGGGGGGGGACCGCTTTACAGTCATCCCCTATGAGAGGTGCCTAAAGGCCAATAAAAGTCGGAAGATGTCCATTGCTGGACATAGGCCTCCCACAAAGAACGCCACAACGATCGGTCCTGCACTACTCGCATCCAGTGTATTCCCGCAACCTCCATCAGATCATCGGTCCACCTCGTCGGTCTGCCCACGCTGCCGCTTCCAGTATGCAGTCGCCAGTCAAGAACTTTTCGACCTCATCGGCCATCCGTTCTACGGGAAATGTGCCCCGCCCACTTTAGCAATTATTCGGGTTATATCGTCGTCTATTATTCACTAAGTACATATCGTTTTCTATCGGTACCAGTTTCATCTCCTCTATTTAAATCCGAGTTTACTAAAATAGAATGAATTCATCGTCGTTTTCTGCTGTTACATTAACATAATTTATGCAATGAGTTTTTTCTTCATAATAAAACGTCAAGTTTATGGCCCAGGATTTCTATTTACTCAAGAGTCTAGAATATATGAATAGGTGGCATTTATATGTAACGCAATGTTCATTGTATCTATAGTATAAATGTAATCAATTACAAAGTAGTTGACATGTTAGCCAAGTACCTTTTACATCGGCCGGCGTGGATAATACCGGAAATCGTGGTTGTGCTTTGCTTCCTAGTTGGCACCTTTAACCTGAAGTTGTATCTGCAATGCTGTATAAGTACATCACATTTGATTATAAATTATACATAATATTATTGTAAGCTAAACTTTCTGACCAATGTTAGGACAGTGGCTTCTCCAGAATTTATTTTAGTATCTCGTTGACGGACTTTTCAATTGTTAAGAGGGACATAAATCTTACCCAGTAACCTTTTCAACAAAAGCAAATGTAGTTTTTCTTTGTGCAAGAGATAAGGAATTGCTTTTTTGTTTTGCGTATTTAGAAATTATGTCAAAAGAGATCACAACTATTTTGAAGCTTCAAAATACCAGTGGAGAGTTCGAAAAGCCGAGTACGTACTGAGTAAATAATGTACGTATGTGTATATATGCCTACATTATTTTTATTATGTTTATTTAATACTAGCTGGGACCCGCGGTTTCACCCGCCATTTAACTCAAAAGAAATTAGAATATTTATCAATAATTTAGAGTACTTCGGCATAGACACTTGACATAGAGTATATATATTGGATTTCATGGGTTTAATTTTTTTTGCGCGGAACTCTAAATAACTTTATGAAATAAAAGTAGCCTAAGTTATTCCTTACAACATCAGCTATCTGCCAGTGAAAGTCCCGTAGAAATCGGTCCAGCCATTTCGGAGATTAGCGGGAACAAACAGACAGACCGACAGACAGACATAAATGTTAAAAATTGTTTTTTTTGTAGTAGGTACCCTATATACTATCATATGCATTTAGTAAAAAGCTGTTATTTTCACATTACAAACAGAAACTTTAATTTAATTGATTTGTATAGATGAATATAGAAGTTTCCGTCGACGTTACAAGGATGTTTTATAACACCTCCGAATGTTGCTACTATCGTTATGATCGTTATACTCAGAGCTCTAAAACCCCGAAATAATAAGATTTCTAGATTGAATGGACGATTTGATGTAGATAATAAAAAATGGTTCTCGAAGAACCAATAAGCTACACATAAAAGTATACAAAAATTTACACGAAATTGATATTATACTGTGATATGAATGCTCGAATTGTTTGATAAATAATGCCTTTCAACTTTATTTATTTATGTCGAATAGATATAGCATATATAGCTTCCAATTAAATATCTCAAAATGCATCAGAATTAAATACTTTGTCGATTACTGTGCGTTGATTAATGTCCAGTTTCTACTTCTTATGAATAATTCATAATTAGCCTGTAACACTGCAAGTCAAGGGCTTTTATCCTCATGTAGATAAGCAACTAGCGTTGATGAATGTCCAGAATCCCGAAATAATAAGAATTAATAAGCGCGGTGACGCTTGCTCACTGCGTGTTGGCGATTTCAGACCATTATATCCATGTTGCCTTCTTCTATCTTCTCCTTATCTAATAGACAATTTTGCTGTACGCTACGACGGTCTCTTCATTGAGATGCTTTAGAAACGACCAAGAGCGCAGCGCTGGGTCGAACGTTATTCCCTGACGCGTTAAGCTCGTCGACGAACTCAAGCTGCGTCTGTATTACGTAGACGAGACAAATTTATTTACAAGATAATCGGTTAATACGACTGAGAGTTTTATGGGTTTAAAAGATATATGTCTATTTTTAAGTATTTAAAGGAATGTAGTAAATTATCAATAACAAATGAAGTGTCAATTTGCTCGCCGTTAAGTAGTTCCAACGCACGGCGTCACAGCCTTGAGCGTTAGTGTAGCTTTTCTTAATTTAGTGAATACCAAACCAAGGTTTCGTCGCTTCGACAGCCCTGCACGCAAGGCTGTATCCTAAGGGAATAGCATAGCTGAAGTCAGATGTCTTAGATTAACAAAAAAACTACATATGATGACATTGAAATTGTATACCTTCATCCTAGTGCGTAAGGAGTAGTTTTTAAGTCTGAATATTATTGTAGCGATAGGCGATTGTTACTAAAAACAATCGGATTAGTCGATTCCGTTCATTCGTGTCAGACTTAAAACAAAAGTCAAAGTGACGATTTCACTTGTGAAATAAACACTTAATTCGCTAACGCTTTGTATTTACGTGCAAGTAATTGATTTGTGTTTACACCATGCACTCTTTCAAGTTGGCTCATTTTATATAAGTAACACGCATCTAAAGTGTTAATCATTATTAGAGTTATAATAGCACCATATGTTGTTGAAATACAGATGGTATTTAACATATCCTAACCACACTGTTCCATCCAATATCCTAATTATGCCACTGTTGATTAAATTAAAACTAAGATAGCTTATAGCTGATGTCTTTGCCTAACAAATGATACTAATTTGGAACTTGTAACGCTTCATTAACTTTTGGACCCAACGATGTATGAGAGATGGTCGACGTCCTCCACACACACACACACATATGATGATGTCCTTCACAAGGCCTTCAAGCTTTAGGTCGGCAACTCGTCAGTAATCAGTAGGTTGCTGATGTCCATGGCTTCAGTTGCTATTCACTATCTGGAAGGCCGGTGCTCAGTTGCCCTCTTTAAATTATATTGAAAAAAAACGAAATTATTTGAAATAAACAGTATAGGTTCTTGCAGGGCAATTATCATAATATGCTTACTTCTAGGTGATATCCAAGTGGTCAAGGCCATTTACCGCGTTAATCATTACGGTACACTTATTGACATGGCGCTTAAATTGTTGTATTGTCACTATCTGTACAAATTATCAGTGTGATGTAAGAATGTATTTAAGGAATTGTGTATTTATTTTCATAACTATTGTAATGATATCAATTGAAGTGGCAATGTAGTAAAAAAAATGGGCAGGGCACATAACTTGTAGGACTGATGGCCTTTGGGGCAGAAAGGTACTTGAGTGGAGACCACAGCCTGGGACGGCCTCCAATGACATTGACAGAAGATCTGAAGGCCAATTCTCGTAATTTAAAAATGTTCAAAATATAGTTTCGGTCTACTCTCAGTGTCATAAATGTCACAAATGGTATTCTCCTAAACTAACAAACAACGTCAAATGGGAACTTACACTGTGATGAGATCGAAAATGGATCGAAAGTTGATCGAAGTCAAAACGGTATTCTGCTAACATTTCGAACTGTCACATGTACTAAATTGTCATTAGATAAACGTCAAAATTGAGATCGAAATGAGACTAGACCGAGATTATACCGAAATCAGATTGAACTTTAAGAGTAGCAGAATACCATTTTTTCGGTCAATTCATAATTTAATCTCAGTTCGGTCAAGTTTCAGTCATAGTGTCAATTAATTACGAGAATTGGCCCTCTGGTAAAGGTAGCTGGGTGTCGTTGGATGCGGCATGTAACCAGTCATTATAAAAATCTGTGGGGGAGGCTGTTTTTCAGCAGAGGACGTCCTTTAGCTGATATGATGATTACGATGACTGAAATCAATGTAAATAATTGCGAGTGAAACCCGTGTAGAATGGATACTTATGCTTAACTAATACACTTTTTGTTAACTTAATATTCCGCGACACTTGAAAGTAAAAAAGCTAAGTTTTACGAGAATAGTATGCAAATCAAGATTGGACCTGCACCCCTAGTTTGAGTTTCTGTTCACTATCGAAACGTAATAGTAAACTACACGTTTACTGCGTTCAGCGCTGCGATTGGCCGGCTCCAAATACTTCAACCAATTTTTTTAACCAACCAAAATTGTTTTCGTCTATCCTAACGCTATTTTGAATAAAAACACAATAAACTACTTATTTTCACATAAGATTAATATGTAAATAAAAACTAAACGGCTGTTGTTTCGCTATAATAGTTCACCTATGAGGTCATCGCTCGCAATAGCACAGTAATATCAGATCATAGTAAGTACAATACTCACGTAGCGCTTTGATCGCGTTGTTTACAATACATTGCATGCTTAAAAATGCCAAAAACTGTAACCTATTATTTCCGAGGTAAATGGCTTTCTTATTTTTATTATAGATTTCTAAAGTTTCCATTACGTTGTCACTTACATCGTGTTGGTACAAAAGGGGCCAATTTGAAAACAGTTAGGCCAAGACTACGATGGGCAGCCGTTCTTTACTTATCCAAGTCGATCGAGTCGAGTCAATGGTGGCTGGCATTGCTCGGCAATACCTTGCGCATGAGTCACTTCGTCAGTATACCAAATGCCACAAACTGCCGTAACCATTCTCACCTCTATAAACAGCGACGGTCACATGAGTTGTGTTAATGCAGATCTCTTTTTTTACCAATCTCGAGTACATATTATTCAAGTCGATTGGTCTGTTTTTTATTATTATTAGGTTAAGTAGGTTTGCCTAAGATAATACAACGGAATGGTATTTATATTAGTTTAATAAAAGTTCAATCAGGTAAAACATCATCCCACATAAGAATGTATAAATAAGAAATGATAGAAGTTATTTTTTATAATTTTACTATTATTATTGAAATCAATGCAAATCAGCGATTGAAAGATATGTAGAATCATTTTGCTTACAATTCCGCGAAAGTTTTATGTGGATATTATGCAGTAGTAGGTAGGTATAACTTAAACGCAAAATACAAGTTGTAGAGTCGTTAGACTGTTACGATCAATACCAATAATTTGCTTCGTCTTAAAATAATTGCTCGGTACGGTAGCGAGGGATAAGCGCTATGTCCTTATTTGGCAGTGTTCTATAATATACATTACACACCGGATAGACTCATTTGAGTCGTGGCCGTTCACGTCATAGCTCATTATGAGATGCCAACTGGGATGACGCAGCCCCCTATTCTGAAAAATAATACCATGCTCAGAGTTCATGTCTATTTGGAAATAAAAAGTAAGTTCCATATTTATACTGTTAGGTTTATTGTTTTTAGGGTTCCGAACGTTCGAAGGAAAAAACGGCGGAACCCTTATAGGATAACTCGTGTCTGTCTGTCTATCCGTCTGTCACAGCCAATTTGCTCCGAATCTACTGGGCCGATTAGGTGGAAATTTGGTACACATATGGATTTGTGCAACCCAAACGTACATTAGGAAATTTTGAATATGGGGGTCACGTTTGAGGGGTGAAATAGAAAATTTTAGAATAAAGTTTTGAAAACTGTATCGTGTAATATATTAAATAGAAGGGCTTGTTGTAAGGGTCTCAAATATATTTATTTTATAATTTTAAATAAACAATTTTTAAGTTATTTAAGAAAATAGGTTAATATGTAGAACAACTACTTATAGATTACAGAAAAACCTTTAAGAAGTCTATGATCTTAAAATAACATGGTAAACCAATTCAATATTGTGCGTACAAGCTTACATTTACAGTTGGAATGTATGGGAGAACATGTTTTTTAACTACATTGTTAAGTTTGTTGTTCGGATAAATTATTGGTACTACTCGTTCGCCTTAACTAAGCCAGGCATCCGTCACTTCTTGTACCTTAAGATGAAAGAAGAACATATTCATCGTACGAAACCCTCTCCACGCGAGTTCAACTCGCACTTGTCCAGTATTTTTTTATTGCGTCGCAGACTAAGATTCAATGGTATGCCAAAATCATAAGTAATAAAGTAAGTAAGTATATACTTGTGTGAATGTGATAACATCTGTTTTAACATTGTATTTGGCTGCGAGTAAATCTGTCGTATTTTACTAGTTTTTTAAAAAAATTACTACTTTATCTTACTTTAATTTATATTTTAATCGTATTTGTCGAGTATGATTGGAGTATTGTTATATTGATGGACTTTGTCAGCAGATCAGATCAGATCAGCCAAAAGACATCCACTGCTGAACAAAGAACCTCCCCCAAGAACTCCACAATGTATAATCTTTTTGGGGGGGGATTTACTACTACTTACCACGCTTGGCAGCCGGTTGGTGACCGCAGCATGATGCTGTTCCACAGAAGAGACGCTGCTGCCCATCATGCCCTTTGGTTTAGAGTCCCTTAGTCGCCGTTTGCGACATCCACGAGAGGAGATGGATTGGTGCAATATTCTTAACCCGAGCACCACACGGACTTTGAGCACCACAGGGATGGACTTTGTATTATGAGAAAAATATAGTAAAAATAGACACATAATTTATCTTTATATTGTCGCCCATACCCAGATCAAATATTGTTTTATAATCCTTTGGAAACATAATTATTATTGATATAAAACCATTCGATACTAGAGATAATGTAGTAGACTTATAAAGATCTTGTGACAACGAAACAAAATCAACAATTATAATATTTAATTACTACTTAAGATTACGAGATTACATATTTATTTAAATTTAAACTTAAAGATTCATAGAAATGTTGCGAATGTTTTGAAAAACAGCCTAGGTATCACGAATACTATACTGATAAAGTCGTAGAATAAGCCATGTATTATTGATGTGTGTTGTAATGCTCTCGATCGTATTCGTATGTCACCCTTTTACGTAACGGGTGTATTGGAAGGACATGCCAAGTGAACGTGTTATACTATACAACGAACTCGACGAATAACATTAGCGATACGGTACAGACACCTTAAAGAACCTCATACATTTGTGGTGAGTAGGTACCATCGATATCTGAACAATAGTATTTCAAATAGCAGCGTCAGAATTTTAATTAATTAAAGGATTAAATACTTGATGATATCGGTCCCAACAATTCTCAATAATTAAACGAAACTCATTATTTGACTGCAAGCTGATTGCTACTGGCACCTATCATCATAATATTGGAATGTTATACTTTTTTCAACTAATTATGATGTTTTATTTTTGTTGGGCTTCTCGCATACATTTCTGGGAAATGTGGTTGCTTAACCGGTAATTTCTGGCGAAGCCAAAAGAGGCCTCCAGCCAGGGTTATAATGGTTCTTTTTCAGCCCAAACGAAATGTATAGGAAAAATCTCACATTGTTCATCAAAAGAATAAGTAAAAATAGAGCGTATGCGACTCAGTACACGTGACAGAATTTAAACTTGTCCGCGCATGCGCTTCGCACCTTTTATGATGCATGCGCCCACAGCCCCAAACAACGTTACACATAAAACGTTGCATTCAAATGTGACCTTGAAATTTACTCTTATCGCGCCCAAAGAAGTTACACTTCAAAATAACAAATTATAAAGACACTTATTTTTACATACATTAAAGCACAACATTAAAATGATTAGATTAAAATAGAGTAACAATTGTGCTAAGGTTTATTTCGTTCTGTTTCGTTGTGTTCTACGCTGACGCGGCCATTTTTTACTTATATATATATCGAATGATGTATGAGATGAACGGAAAAATACTGAAACGGCACTTAATATTTACGTCCCGCTAAACTATTTAGGACGCCCGCTTTCTTATAGAAATATAACATTTTCTCACAAAAAGTAAATTGCCGCGGTCAAGTCTCGCAAGGGTGGCAGTTTTTTACTATTCTTTGGAATTGATTGGTCTATAAGGTCAAAAGTTTATATTATGGTAAAACATTATCCCGGTAAAATTATTACCTATTTTCTATCTTTATCATAATAAATAAATAATAACGTGAAACGTAATTCTGCATCTGCTCTGCATTTTGCACCAAATGAAGACTAGATAAGGTTCATTGGATAAGGTCATTCCGTGTGGTGTCCAAATTAAGAAGTCCTGTATTTTCACTCCATCTCATCCCGTGGATGTCGTGAAAGGCCATTGAGGGAGTCTGAACCAGAGGGTTGTGTAGCAGCGTCTCTGTTGTGAAGGAGTAGAATGCGTTCACCAGTCTGCCTAGCGTGGTGAGAACTGGCATGTTCCCCCAAAATAACGACACAATATTGTAGAACTGGGAGATCACAATATGTGGAAGGATTCATTATTCTGCAGTAAACGTGCTTGGGCTGATATGATGAATGTATCTTCTAACTTTAGACATAAAATATATACTACTTGCAGTTGCTACTACCAGTGCATACTCTCACAGATTTTGTCATTGTATTATGGCGCACACGGCTCAGATTTCATGGAGCTAATTTTAACAGTTGCTCCTAGGCGATGCCAGTTGTCCCGATTTGCGTGGGATGTCCCAATTTTCAGTGGTCTATGAACACACTCCGGTTTACCCTTGATCGGAACGCCTAATGACCCGATTTTTTTCGTTGAATGCTCTTCGAGATAATCCTTTAACTTACGCATCTATCGTAAATTGTCAAAAAAATTAAAATTGTTAATAAAAGCCAAATGGATCGTCGATTTGTCTTTTATCAACAATTTTTTATTTCTTTATGAGTAAGATTCTCACGTTAAACCAGTGTAGAAACCAATTAACGCCAGCACAGAGTGATATGAAAAGTCTTGCAAATATTTTTATCCATAGTTCCATTACCAATACATGTGCTTTAGGTTCAGAATAAACGTAGATAAACTCTTAAGTTATAAAAGCCTACGTTTTAGGTGTCCCGCTTAGTAAGCTAAACTATCCCGCTTGTTTTACCTTTCGTCCCGATATCTGGCTTACTAAACCTTTTTTTTTTTTTTTTTTTTTAACGTGGGGAAATCCTCTTGGACTTCCTCCGCCTTGGGAAGGGCGGAGGGGCATGCCGGGATCAAACCGGCTAAAACCCCACGGTGTCCTTCTTCTTACCTCTAGCCGGGGGTGAGTTGTACGCTTTTCTGCATTAGACCGCTCCCCCGGCAGGTATCGGCCCGTCAATGATTGACGGGCCCCTTCTATGTGCGGCCTTATTGGCCGCACCTATCCTTCAGAGAGGCGCGCGCGGAACACGCGCGCCGCCATCTCCCGCCTGTTTCTGTTCGGGCGACGGACCGCCCCTGGTTCGTCGCCCGCAGGCCGCTCCTCATGGTGGCCGGAGATCGTCCAGCGCCCCACCCTGGCGCCGACGCCCGGTGTGTCTCCTGCGGAGGGGATCGGAGATATCCCTCCGTACCCGCTCTGCCGCCTCCTTTGCTTGCATCACTTCTTCGCAAAAGGAGGCTGGCTTACTAAACCTGGCAACACCAGTTGCTACGCTTCTATGTTTATTACTACTAAAAGTACTAGTGACAGAGTTTGTTTTTTCATCATGTAGTTAGAACCTACTTAATGTTCTAACTGTGAACTCACAGCTTCATCGTTATTCTCATCGTATATTATATCAGAAGAAATCGAAATAACTCTATAACTTGACATTTGAGATGCAAAGAAGCGAATGGTTTGTTACCGACTAGTTTTTCAACGACACCTGACTTATCGTATACTGAACGCGGATAAACATCTTCTCATTATGCTGTTGACATGTTTACTAGATCTGAATATTTTTACAGTAAGAAACGTGTACTTTCGTAACGTGAAGCAATTTCAGAGGCAAAAAATGCGATTAAATATTTATGTGACACGAGTCAATAAATTGAATCCTGGGTTTCGAAATATTTTTTGAATTATGTAGTTACGGTGACGCACGCTCTAGCCTTGTGGATGCGCACCATTTCACAACTACTCGGGTACATACTAGGAGAACAACATGTTAAATCTTATTATGAATGTAAATACTGTTGCATTAGAACAACGCTACTTAATATTCAAGAATGCTTCTTATCTTTCCATCGCTTCTTAACTACTATATTATCTTCAACAAAGCATCACGATGTTAACTCATAATAAAGGTATTTACCGCCTCCTGCATTCTAATGTCTGGGTGCACTCACTCGCTAAACTGAAGGTTGCTCCAGAGTCCAGATTATGCGTCTCTTTGTTGTTACTTAATGTGCTGATCACGATTATGCGACAAATCATCTATATTACAATACACGTAAAAACTGATTACATGATACAAGTGCTTGAAATATTATTTAATCTTTGTATAGTATAGTGACAATAAAATGATCGTTGTATAATCTTATAACATTTATTTTTAAATACGTGAATATATACATTATATATTAAAGAGAAAATTTGATATAAATGTAACAACAATAAATAGGTTCGAATATTTTACGTATGGTTTTATGACAAAAATAACTGTGACTGGCAGTTATAAATAAATTAAAAATTCTATAATTATAAAAATACTTTATTTACAACCTTGTCCAAAAGTATCGAGCACCCACCATATTTTTCAGTTTTTCTGGGGAGTATTAAATTAAAATAACTTATTAACACGTATTGCGGATATATCGTAGGATAAGCGGACAAATCGAATCTTTGCGAAATTTCTAGGACAGCAATTTCAGACGTATGTACATAGTGTACGTACTATATATAACCTACTTTGACGATGTACCTAACAGTAGTTTGGGCCACACCAATGCCGCGAACATTGATTACGAAAATCTTTCTTAGATTCCAATTTATTTAATTATATATTTTCAATATAAAAATAAAAGCACAGATCACATTAACTGAGAAAGAAAACTTTAAACTAAAACATCGCTGTGATAATTTTATAAATATAATATTTGCCGTGGTCCTTATACTAGTTATGCCTGTATCGCGGGGGTAGTAACAGTTATACAATATATAAAATCGCCCACAGCACAGAAATCATGTAGGTCTAAGCCATTTTAATTAGAAGTTTGAATGTAAACAATTCAATAAACATGTAACTATATTTAAGCATATGTGTGATAACTTGTAATATATAAATATTATAATAAAGTTATAATAAATATTTGATATATAATATTAAGATGTAGTAATCAATCTTCCTGTCTCTTTATATGAAAGTGTATTTTACCATTTAGCAATTTCAATTATTCGGTCCTTTGCAATCGTCGTGAGTATTGGCTAATTCCTTCCAAAATTACGACAGAAACCATGGACCTAATCGTTTATAAAATAAAAAATAACTTTATTAGCAACATCCAAAGACAACTATAACAACATATACAAACATACAAAAAACTGTGTCGAATGCCTTTGCTAGATCAAGGAGCATGCCTTTTTTTGTTTTCTCTATTGTTTTGTCTCCTCTATTAATTGCGTCAACTACAAAATATATTATCTGGTTTACAGCATTAGCTGTAGACTTTTTCCATTGGATCTAAACTGGTTCCTTAAATTATGAGTTAATAATCTGTTCAATTACCTTCGATAGAGACGGGAGTGAGGAAATTGAGCTATAATTTGAGACACAGCCGCTGTCCGCAAACTCATGAATGGGAATTATTACCGATTTTATTATCACAGTCGGAAAGTGGTGACTTTTCAAAGGTCTTTCGTAAAGTACAAATTACAGATCATAGTAATGAGCATTGCGAGAACCTCACCTAACTTTATTAAGGTAGAAATTCCTAATTTGCACGTGAAAAACATCCACTGCTGGACAGAAGCCTTCCCAAAGACTGCCGCAACGATTGATATGATTTTGTGTTGGGTGCTCATTTGGGTTTTGCAATAATTGCTACGCTTGGCATACGGGATACGCGATCGAAGCTGAGTTATAAATGTACTCGAAGGACGCTGCTGCCCATCTTCTGGCTAGTCCCATAATCGCCATTTACGACAGCTACTGGATAGGATGGGGTGGTGGTATTCTTAGCCAACACCACACGGCATTTGGCATCCCAACTACTGGAGTTGGATGATTTAAAATTCAATGTACCTAGTTCGGTTAAACAAGTAAGACAAACGATTGAGGTGTTAAGTTGGTCGATCTCGATGTTCTAGTTAGCTCGATTTAATTTCTTTGCAATCGGCTTTGGATGATATTGAACAATTGACTTCCAACGGCAACAAAATAACTGTTGATGAAGTTTATAGAATCTAACGAATCTGGTTAGGTTTGTAGTAAATCGTCGTACTTTACTTTAGAATTGTCATTTTTGAGGAAGATATATTTTATTAAAGACCTTGTGGATGTCTATTTGTGATTTATTATTACCTACTGGAGGAGGCCTTTGTTCAGCAGTGGACGTCTTTTGACTAATAGACGATGGTTCAGTTATTTTTGAGTTCTCGTCGTCGCCGCCGCCGGTGTAAGTAGAGCCACCGATATGAAAACTAGGTAGTGAACATTCATTTAAATAATTCTTTTAATCGGTTAAGTGTATTGCAGTTTGTAGAATGTTAAATGTAATACCTATATTTCATGATAGTAGCAGCACTAAATCTTATACCAATCAGATTGATACCTACTATTAAACTTATAGCGGTAGTACGGTAGAACAGTAGTATACAGGTACCAGTCGTGGTTAATTAGTAAAACTTTTAGTATTTATTAAATATCTTAGACCGGTATCTTTGCACGTTATGTCGCTAGTTTTTACATAACAGTAGTTATTATAAATGGGTTAAGTATCTTGACGGTATATATTATGTATATGTATATTCATAAGAGTAGGGCGGAGTGAGCGAGTGCGAAAGGCGTGCTTAAAATTAGGCCAGCCAGAATATTGCTATCTCTGTCGTTACAAATTTTTATGTACTATACTATCCGTTCAGAATTTGTTTAAAATTTCGCTGTGCTGCGTAAACCAAAAATTACAACAAACAAATTGATTATGTATACACGATTTGCTGTTATTCCAAATATTTACAGAATCAGCTATGTTCTAGTTCATAAATCACTTTAAACTTCAATGCGTTTTAATAGTAGTATAAAACTTCCATCAAAAATTGGTTTTACATTATAATTAGCCTACATTTGATTTTGTGGAAGTATTTTCAAACAAGTAGACATCCAGGAACCTGCAGGATATCTATCCAAACCCGAAAAATACTATCTTAAAAATTTAAAAAAAAAACCGTATTTCGTTTGAATTGACATTTCGCCCGCCCACCCGGCCCCTTAAGTTTCAAATGCCATTTGTTCTATTCAAATAAATATTTAAAATATTATTAATTAATTACATTTAATCATTTGATTACATTAATCAAATTCTAAAAGTTGAATAATACCAGTAGGCCGAAACTGCCGGAAGTTGGAAGAAAATAATATACGTTATAAAGTGTATTACCGCTTGGTGTCATACCTAGTGTCATGTTCGTTCAATATATTTTGAAACTCAGATATTGATTATAACCGTTATTGTTTAAGAAACCAACTTATAAGTACTCGTATACTAGACTTTGCCTGCATCTTCCCCGTCGAATGATTCGGCTAATCACAAAAGACCTATCACGCATCGCTTAGGAAACAAACAGTTTTCCCGGTATAAAAAGCAGCCTATTAGTAGCGAAATTTCATCTAAATCTGTTCAGCCGTTTCAACGTTGAGTAACAAGCATCCAAACATTTTCTCAAACTTTCACACTTATAATATTACTAGGATATATTTCGTAATATAATGTAGATATGTATATAGTACGCATATATTATGCTTCAGAGAAGCTTAGGTTGAACAACATTAATTATAATTAAAATAAATAATAAAAAATATGAAGGGTTTGGTGATAGTGATCTTCATTTCGCCCGAAAAACGTCCACTGCTGGGCAGAAGCCTCCCCCAACGATTGCCTCAACGACCGTTATGGGTTTATGTCATAATCGCCACGCTTGGCAGACGGGTTGGCGATCGCAGTTAAATTATAAATGTACTCGAAGGATACTGTTGCCCATCCGCCGGATAATCCCGCATCCGCGACCCCTCATCGCCATTTATGACACCCACTGGATAAGATAGGGTGGTGATATTCATAGCATGTGGACACCACAAGGCACAGGTGTATAAACTTCCATGTTAAAATGATTTGAAACACTGCAAGAAACATCAGTTTACGACTTTGTAGACTGCTATGTACCTCCGTAGCTACAGCTGTATGATTCATCGTATCTTATATTGTAATGTAACTACCTGAAATTAACACTTCCGCTACCTACTGCATTGAAGCGCATTGTTTGGAGATCCAACCGTGCGTCTTATTCTATCTTTATTGATTTTAGTCTGCGAATCGGCGTGTACTTTTTTTATGTACTTGCGTCTTATCAACGTGGTTACTACACTATAAGCTATAGCTTTTTTTTTATTTCCTTACTTTACATAATTCCGTGTGGTGTCCTGATTAAGAATATAGCACCACTCCATCTCCTCCCGTGGATGTCGTAAAAGGCGACTAAGGGAATCTAAACCAGAGGGATTTGCAGCAGCGTCCCTTCTATGAAACGGTAGCCATACTGCGCTCACCAACCCGCCTGCCAAGCGTGGTGAGTATTGGCAAATACCCCCCAAAATGATGACTAATATGATAATATGATATGACATAGTTGCCTAACATGCCTATCCTATAATAAGGGGATCCGTAGAAGAACTAAAGTTGTCGACATAGCTGAAAGGATTAGTAAACTGAAGTGGCAATGGGCGGGGCACATTGCTCGTAGAACTGGGGTGCAATTCCTTAAGCTCAAACATCCATACATCCTTAAATACAGAATCGTAATAACGGTATAAAACCAATTTGGTATTCGCTAAGACATGATTGAAGCTATTCAAGGACACGTTGCAGAAGGACAGCCATGAGGACCAGACTTAGCGATTACCAAGTTGGGTTATCACTGTTATTTCAATTCTGTATTCAAGGATGTATGGATGTTCGAGCTTTGAGAATTGCACCCCTGACCCGTTGGGGTAAAAAGGTTCTTGAGTGGAGACAGCGCATCGGAAAACGCAGCGTGGGACGAGTCGTTGGATGAGGGCCGTATGTGACGACTCGTTGTGAAAATGTAAGGGGCAGGCCTTTGTCTAGCAGTGGACGTCCTTTGGCTGATATGACGATGATGATGATATATCAACACATAGTTTTGCGAAATAGTTTCATTAGGTATCGTAATAAATAACTTTCGTATAAACATAATGGTGACATAAAGTTAGTATAAATAATAATATTACGTCTCGTTACACTGAACACTGCAATTATGTACCATACGTTTACCTGAAACGAAGAATTATTGTTAAGATTACATAACATGAATATTTGTACAAATAAAAGAGTTCTTCAATAGTCATTATTATTATTACCGCATAGAAAATACGCCCTCTCATATTTTTTAAATCGATTACTTTCGTTATTAATTGAGACATATGTACGCATTTTTTCGACAACACGGTTGGTCCATACCATGTGGTATATGGTTAAAAAAATTATATGTTAAGCCGGTTTACATAGCAGCGAGCTAGCTTGTATGCAGCGCCTTGGCCCTGTTAGCCGGCCTCATTTATCCTCAAGCCATGGTGAGCTTACCTTCCGCTTCTGACCACACTTGGTTTGTTATTTTGTATTCGCGAGAACAGATTTCCGCTCGCCGATATTATTAACATTTGACCCCGAAATGGTCGAGTATTGTCCAATGTTTCGTGCTTCAACAGACTATGTGCATAATATGCTTTCAGCCATACTAATATATTATTTGAAATCGATTGGTTTTAATATTCCACATAGGATTTTCGTGACTTACTATGATGATTTATATATAGATTAACCCTTACATCATTGGATAAAGGTAGATTTATTGAACGTTGCCAACCTATCCCGATCATCCAAACTAACTGGGGCAGCTGCAATAGAAAAAAAAAAGTACTATATTATCTCGACAACTACGCCCGTTTCTTCCTAATATAAGGTGCCCACCCAATAGCTCAGATACTGGGTACGCCCTTGCCCTACGATGAACTCCAGATCACTAAAGTTTACAATAACTTAAACGAATAAGTATTTTTTCATCCTGTTATTTGCATAACTTTGTAACTGTAAGCAAACTGAAAGAGCGTGTGATTCTAAAGTCACGACCTTTTATATAACACTAAACAATTATTGTAAGGCTGAATGTAAAGCCGCCGCTGCCAGTTGTACTCAAAACAAAACAAGTAGTGAAGAAACCATTACGCAACTAGAATTTCCCAATGAGTGAGCTTCCAAACAATGTATACTTGCGATATGATTATGTTAATTCGTTAGGTATGGAGTGTACAGCATGCCTGCACGCCCGCTTCCTATGGCTAACGGCCTATTGTGCAACTTTTGGGACATCTGTTTGTGTTCATATTATTACGAAAGATTTTAACTTATCGTAGGCACGTACGTGCGTATGTGGAATATTTACTTAGAAAGGGACTTGTTACGTCCTGTACTCAGGTGTTCTGGTGACTTAAGCAGAAAAAAAAGCAGATTATGCATGCACATTATTATTAATTATAGATTTAAATAAGAATACATAACGTCATTAGAGTAGTCTAATAGTAGTACTGTAAGTACCTACGCAATTATTTTAATTAAAATTATTTAATTAGAGGACGTGTAATAAATATGTTCAATGAAGAAAGAAATAAGTCCAAGAACACTTCGCTTTTCACCCATGAGTGTCGTTAAAGACGACTAAATGTTGATATCAAGAGAAAGGGCAGCAGCATCCTCCCGTATACTAATAACAACAACCGTCGGCGACCAGTGAAAACTCGTAAATAGTAATTTTGGTCAAAAACGTATTATGTCATATTAGGCAAGACGACCCCACAATCCATATTTTAGACTAGCCCGAGTTCAATTTGTATGCACATACGATACCATCTATGTAATATAAAACCTCTGCAATACTAACAGTCAGCCATTTTAAAACGCAAAACTCGGTTAAAAGGGAATAGCGATCTTTTTTGAAAAAAAAAAACACATATTACTGGATATAAAATAATTACGAGGGCGGTTTGATAAGTTTGATTTTTGATAGCTTTGGAAAGAAGAAACGCTCTTTTTACATATACTTTTTTTTATTTTTCTAAATAATCTCCTTTCAACTCTACGCACTCAAGCGATCCAGCGATGTTCTAACCTCTTCAACCCATCAAAAAAATATTTTTTGTCAAACCCTGAAAAATAGGCCTCAGTTTCGGCTACCACCTCTTCGTTTGACGAAAATCTTTGTCCGCCAAGCCATTTCTTCATGTTTGGGAAGAGGAAAAAGTCACAGGGGGCTAAATCTGGCGAATATGGAGGGTGTGGCAATAATTCGTATCTTAATACGACAGTTTTTGATGTCGCTATTGCAGACGAGTGGGCCGGTGATGAAATAGAATTTTTTTCTTTGCTAGATGCGGTCGTTTCTTGATCAATTTTTTATTGAATCAATCTAACAATGCAGCATAGTAAGCTCCGGTTACTGTCTTGCCTTTATCAAAAAAGTTGATGTAAATAACCCCTTGGCTGTCCCAAAAGACTGTGGCCATCACTTTACCAGCCGAGCAAACAGCTTTTGCCTTCTTTGGGGCACGTTCCCCGGTAGAAGTCCATTGCTTCGACTGTTGCTTAGTCTCTGGTGTATAATGATGGACCCACGTTTCTCAACTGTTACGTACCGACGCATAAACTCACTCGGATTGCGATTATACATGGCTAGGCATTCCTCAGAAGCTGTTACACGATTTCGTTTCAGGTCAACTGTTAGTAAACGCGGCACCCATTTTGCAGAAAGCTTTTTCATGCCAAGAATATCATGCAAAATATAAAAAACTCGTTCAGTCGAGATATGCACAGCATCACTTATTTCGAGTATCTTCACTCGACGGTCTGCCAAAACAATATCATGTATTTTATAATAAAACACTTTTAAACGGATTCTATCGCGTATATTTTGATTTTTGATTTTCCTGACGTTTCGAATACTTTGCAGCATTCGTGGTCGCAGGACCACGAATGCTGCAAAGTATTCGAAACGTCAGGAAAATCAAAAATCAAAATATACGCGATAGAATCCGTTTAAAAGTGTTTTATTATAATGTGTAATAATCGCGAAAATCTAAGACATTATCATGTATTTTACTAACCATGCCCTCCGTAGTGACCTGAATCGGCCTTCCTGGGCGCTCCGCGTCATTAGTGGTAGTACGTCCACAACGAAATTCAGTGAACCACTTATGTACCATCCCATGAGAAGGCGCAGAATCACCATAATACTTTTTCAATTTGTCTTCGGTCTGCTTAATAGTTTTACCACATAAAAAATAGTGTTTAATTAGCACTCGAAACTCGCTTTTCTCCATTTTCAAAGAATACTTAGAAGTCGCCTAACTTTTTTGTTTCTAGAAAGCTTGTTTTCGCGCCAAATTTGAAAAATGAACGGCATGCGCTTCGTAGTGAGTTTCCAAATATGAGACAATAAAATATATTAAAAAAGTTTTTATTCAACCTTAAAGTTATTGAGTTCTATATCAAGTCTACTGTAAATATCCAAACTAAAGACGTTGATTATGAATTATGCTCTTTTTACAGCTGATAACCTCGTATTTAGCGACAAAAATCTTAATTGATACGCTTTTATTAGCTTGGTATGTTCTACGAATCTATGTAACGTAATATTTCTACTCGATTTTAATCCCCTTCAAAACGTCGGATTGATTTGAAACTTCGCACACTTATCAAGGACCGAGGACAATGCAATAAATAGACAACCGTATAAAATAGAAAGAGACGGTAAGAAAGAGAACGAGAGTAAGGTCGCTTGGAGGGGGCGTAACGCTTTTTCACTACGTGACGATTACTGCCAGTTTAGTCTACTGTAAGCCACGTAAAAGAACTTCGTTCCGTTCCGTTAGCTGCACTAAAAATGGAAAAGAAATAACATTTTTTTTAAACACGTTTTAGTGGATAGCCGATTTATAAGTAGAAAATAATTTTCAATAAGTTTAAAAAAAGAATTATGATTAACAAAAAACAAAATATTGTAAAAAAAAGCGTGGGGTGCTTTATCAAGTATTTTGATGATGATGTTACTTTTACAAATATTCACAAAAATATTTACAACAATTGACATCAAGCACCCCACGTTGTCTTACAATTTTATTTGTTATTTTTTTAACTATTATTTTCCAACAAATTACGATTTGAATTATTCAAGTATTAATTACATGAGTTAGTAGTATGTATTATTTAGTAGCAGTAATTTAATTATTAATTATTTTTCCAACATTGGACGTTTACAGGCTGATGTGTATCTGTAATACATCTGTAATTAGGTGTAACTGCAAAGTAAGTAACATAGTATATTTAGGCACTAAAGAAATTCCTGTAGCATTTGGTAATTAAACATGGATAACCATATTGTAAAGGTAACAATGTATAATCGAATTTGTATCTAGTGCAAGTGAAAATGAGTCATACGGTTCAAATTTTAAATATTTATTACTGACATAGCTGGGTTGTCAGACCAGCTGAACCAATACTAACACTTGCGCAGAACCAAACACCATTCTGCGTCATCTGGTTAATTTCGACACACCACAACACCATCACTGTTGAATAACATTACATTCATTAAGCAAAAATATTCATCGACAATACATTACACTATTTACTGACGTTATTATCGGTCACACATGCCACTACTTTAAGTGAAGTCAGTGTACATTTACATCTATGCAGAGAATTTTATTTAATTGTAAAAACTAGTATGGCGGAAAGAGAGAATTTTGAAGTATTTATAAATCAAAAACATGTGGCACGCGGATATGTTCTAAGAATACGTTACCATATTGAAATTGCACCTAGGAAAAAACACTGCTATTAATACTGCGTAGAAACGTGTAAAATGCCTTTCGAAGGGCGATAAATAGCGCTATTATCACATGATCATGACCAGCAGGGCAAAGAGAGTATTATGAGTTGACTACGATAACGATCATTCGATAAGGATAAGGGAATACAATAATGGTTAAACCATAATATACTTTTATAATTAAAACATTTATATTTCACTTGGAGAGTCAAATGACTCAACTAAAACACGTATTTTCAAATAAAGGATTATGCAATGCTGTTTGTACAGTACTAGCATAATTGACAGGAAAATTACGCTTTAAATGTTTAAAGAAACCATTGTGAAATTGTATCTGTGTTCCCGAGAAGCTAGCATAGTTTAAACTATAGAGAAGAAAACACTAGTAGATATGGTCAAATCATATGCTTTTATAATTAAAATAACCTATATTTCACTTGAAGAGTCGACTGACTCAAATGAAACATTATTTTTAAAATAATTTTGCAATTCTGTTTGTACAGTACATGTATAATTAAGTATAATTAAAAGGAAAACTACGCTTTACATAAAGCTAAAAAAACCATTGTGAAAGTGATACCGTGTTCCCGAGAAGCTATCATCGTTTAAACCATAGATATCTGAGTATAAACTCAAGAATTGACAGGTGAGACACCACTTAGAATTAAATGTATTTAAATTTATACATACTAACAAATGGCAAGCAAAAAGCATTACAAATAAAACAATAATTTTAATGATTGTGATACCACACTTCAGTCCATAAACTTACACTATTAAATATGGGCCTCCCTCCAATGAGTGCAGTGAAGCAGTGAGTGGACTGATTCCATCGCTACAATGAGTGGGTGGATTGGTGATCGCGGTATGTTATTCGCACGTGTAGGGATGCTGTTCCCCATCCTCTTGATATCAACCCTTAGTTGCCTTTAACAGTATCCATGGCTGGTGTGAATATTGTACAGAAGACGTTATACCATGAGCTACGACTGCGCATGCGTGTGAAACCGCGTGGATGTCTAAATTATTAAAAAGGCTGAGTCGCCAAACTGCAGTTACTGCAATAAATTTGAAGATGTATAATTTTCAAATTTATTGCAGTAAATTTCATTCTAATTCCATCAGCAATTAACATTTGCTGATGGAATGTGTCTGAAATAAATATGAAAGAGAGACTTTTCAACGAGTTTAAGCTAAATAGAGATGAAGATTATGATAGATGTTGGTCTAATCCAAACAATTTTATCTGCTCCAAATTTAGATATTTCTAAAAACTATGTTCTTTGATAAAATAAACTCATCAGTGATTCTTTTAGTACACAAAATTATTATGTTTTTTTTATTATTGAATGGTACGATGAGGTTGACATATCCATGTGGATAAAAATCCCAAATTAATAATAGAAACATACCTTACATTAATAGAAAAAATATTTTGTGCAGAAAATTATATTGCTTAAATATTATCTTATTTCAATATTGCTACCGTTTTCAATGATAAAAATGTACTAAGCGTGTCTATACTAGAGCAAACTTGTGGTTATAGAAATAATCTTTAACATCAACTGTCCCACTAATTTACGTTATTAATAGAAATATTCTTAAGCGCAGTTAAATTATATTGTTTAAATATTATCTTGTTTCAATAAATTACCGTTTTCAATGATGAAATTGTGCTGAGCGTGTCTATGCTAGAGCAAACTTATGGTCTATTAGCAGCTGGTTAACATATTTGATTTAGACATTACGAACGCTAACGCCACGACTATACTGTAGCTACATCGCAAACATTGGAAAAGTACGCCAGATGAGGCAGTCAATACGCGTGCACGCCATTATATTATGACTAGCATTTCTTTGGTACCTATGTTTTGTTGATAAGGAAACTTGATCTGTTCTGGTTTTATCTGGTTCACTCATTCACACTGATAAGATTTGCAGAAAAGACCTTGCGTATTATGAACCCTACTTGGTAAATACCAGTTATGTTTTACTTTTGGATAGCAATAAAACATGTAAAAATATCTAATGAGTACAATAACAATATATAAAAAAAATTGAGTCCGTCTGGAATAATTGAATTTGGTATACACGTTTACTTATAGGTAACCAACATAATTAAGCAATTTTCGTCAACGACAAGTAGATGTAAAGCTAAAAGTATTTATTTATTTAAAGGATTTTTACTAATAGAACTTTATAATTATGTAAGAAAAGGAGCTACATTTAAACAATTTAAATAACAAATGGATGGACCTTAAAATAAATCGGCTCGTACATACTTAAATATGTATATAATAAATATTATCAAACACATTCTGTGGGACCTTATACATACAAGGTAAATATTATCTAATCAACAGCAGGCCATTAAATTCAAAACCTTTTCAGTAAAATTAAGAATATAGTAGTAGTAGTACATAATGTGTACTTAATTTTATTTTTGTTTTATGTTTTCGCCATTATTACTCATTAATAAAACACTTTTACCGGATCACATCGTCTATATACCGTAGTATATATTGTAGAATTATGTTTTTCCGAACCGAACTCATTACCGAAATGTTAGACAAAACAAAAATCAATAACATACGCGATGTAATCCGTTTTCGTAATTTTATTATTGTTATAAATAAATTTCTAGTCCCTGTATTAGATGTAGAAGCAAAAATAGATAATAATTTAAAATAATTCTTCTTTGAACGCTAATTTCATCTTTTAAATCTCATATTGAATATTCAGCCTACAAATTGGTCCGATATCTGGACTATTGATTTGTACTACAGATATAGGAAATTCACACATACTGCCTGTACCTATCTAATATGCTATTATGAGATAGCAATAATTAGGCAACGAAAATATTCATGTCTCATATGACCGAATCGCGTAAAGTCCAACAAGTTTAGTGCCTGATGAAAATTGCAGGTAAAATGAGGTCAACGAACAGACCTTTTCAATCCTTAATTTAATAGTTAGTATACTTTTTGTGTAAATTTGATTTCTAATTAATACAAAAAATGCACATCCGTGAACGTTTGATGAACATATACTAGCTCAAATGTTAACATTATGTATCCAAAATAAGTACCTATAAGACAAAAAAGTACATACATACCGGACACCACTCACGGATAGTAGGTTTTTCTTTTTATACAACTTGGTGACGAGGTGACCAAGTCATTCGCCTGGTGGTAAGCGTCACGTCTGCTCATAGTAATTGTAATGCTTCCCAAGATTAGTCCTGCGTGGCACCACACTGCGCTTTGGGCTTTGTTTTCCTCGAGATATAAGTTATTTAGTATCTCATAGGCAGTAATTTCACGACTATTAAGTATATTTTGTAAATTACTTGCTTGACTATGGTACATTTGCTTCATCATATCAGCCAAACGTCTACTACTGCTGAACAAAGGCCTGCACCACAGACGACGGGCTACTAGCCGTGTCGTAACTTTCGTGGGAATTTGCCAGTACTCACCACGCAGGCACAGCCTCCGGTGTTGTTGAGCGCAGAATGGCTGTTAGGCACAGAAGGGACGCTGCTACCCATCCTGTGGTTTAGAGAGTAGGAAAGATGGAGTGGTGCTATATTCTTGATCCAGACACCTATAATATTTGCCTCATGGACGTACGTAATAAATTCTAGCCCTATGTCTATGTCGTGTAGAACTTGTCGCTGATCTTTATTTATTAATACACTGACTACTTTTGAATTCTTACAAAACTGCGTATGTGAAAAACACAGTATTTTTGTAAATATTTTTGTCAATTTCTTGCTTACAAAATGCTTACTAATAGAGACAGTTTTATTTACCGCTTGGTGCGTTGTTATCGATATAACGCACCGATTTTTTTTTTTTTCGAAAACAATCATTAAAAATAACGTTACATATTTATTCTGCCGTAGCTTTTTGGCAATTTTATCGTGCTACACAAATGTCACGCTGATGGTATTGCTGAGCGACGGGTTGTTGAGCACTCTAAAATAGGGATTTGCGTTAAGCTACACGATGACTGATTCATGCTTGCCGTCAGGACAGGTCATCTCAAAAGGCCTTCTTCTTTCTTCAAAATTCCATTCCAGACGTTGCCTACATTTTTCTCACGTAGTATTGTGTCTAAATATCTGAACTTTAAAGAAACTTTTGAGTTTGTTTCGGTGTTTCTCCTCAGAGGCAGTCAGTAGGAAATGCAGGTTTCATCCAAATTTATTGACTTAAATGTTTCTTAAACCTACTTACTAAAATAAAGATCATTTCATAATATCATCATACTCCTGTTTCGAAACGTTCGTGAAATAAAATTAACCCGATGTTTCTACATGAAATAATAAATTGTACGTTGAGTTGAGTTTTCTATAGAGCTTATGACCACGTGTGATTACTGTCCTGTCGAGCCCAGAGCCTGATCATATAGGCTAAATAAGCTAGAAACCCGGGGGCGTGAGGAAAGGGCGATGTGATTTGTCGGAAATACAAAAAATCCTTTAATTAAAAACTCGTGTCAGATTCCCCCGGAGACTAACTACGACAGTGAAATATTCTCTAAATCCCAATCTCTCATTCTTGAATGGTGTAACTAGACTTCTACTTCTGCGGATTCAGAAGTGAGTTTGCTAGTGAGTTCTTACAGAATAGCCACGTTGATCTCGCATTGCACAGGCTATCCATACGATGAGAGATCAGCTTAAACTAGAGATGTATAACTTGATTATAGTAGTATGTACCTTTTTTATTGGTCTCCAGTGGAAAGTCTACATGAACTTCCTTCGCTCCGGGGAAAGGCGAAGGGGTATGCCAGACTCCTACCGGCTAAAACCACTGGAGCGGTCATTTTTGGCACCGAAGGGGGGCTTCAGGTCCTCGTAAGATCACATTAGAAGCCGTGTGGACCTATTCTATTCAACGTTAGAAATATGTAGTTTCTCGGTTATAATTTTCGGTGCTAAAATTCAAATCAGAGGTTGTAAGTGCAATTAGTGCATGGCTTCAAAGCATAAGCTATCATAATATACATTATTTTTTAACTACTAATCTTTTTTTTATTCACACCTATGTACGTATGACGTTTACGTCGGCGGCTCCGCTCTAAGATACGGTATCAGATTGAATAATAAACATTATATAACTTTTTAAGCGTATTCATGTCATATTACGTCACTGGTCTTGTGCCGGTGAACAACAACTTAAGTTATGTATTCTTATTTCATGTTTTGCACTAATGGAACAAAGAGTGCAGCTACGATATCTATGTTAACGGACGACCTCGAGACATGCATTTAAACGCAGCCATGCGCTGTCTGTGCATAATCAATTTTACTGCATCCAGAAATGTCGTAGGTAATAAGGAATAGAGCTGAAATTATATTGATAGTATCAGCATGCAATCAATGTTGATTTTATGTACATCTTATAAGACAACTGCTTTCAAGGTCATGACACGTAGACCTGTATGTAAAATTGAATTTTTGCCCTACTATTGCGAACTGTTGTATTGAACTGTTGACTGACTCCTAAACAATATTTTATTAAATATTTTTTTCTATAGTTTTCCGTACATTCAATCAATGATAGCTCTCGATAACAAACTATAGATAAAACTAGATTTTAATGCGTTTTTTTGTTTATAATAAACTATGCCCCACACTAGGATTGCTCCTGTATCGTGGTTACAGTTTATAAACATAAATCTCACATGCACAAACACCGAGAACCGAAACAACTATCTGTAGATCATACAAATATTTGTTCCGTGCGGGTATCGAAATCACGACACATGCAGAAAGCCACTGCGCCAACTGCCCAATTTTATAAATCAACACTGCTGGGAGTAATCGTAAATTGTCTACATATCCATTCGATATTTGTGTAAACTTGTAGATACTTTAAATCCCGAATGCTGATTAGAATCATAATTTAAGAACGAAACAGATTTTACTCCTTTTTCAAATCTGTCAGTCAAATCTTTGAACCCTACTTGCAGTGCCGTGGAACAGCGTAGTAACTAACAATAACTTTCATGTAGTCACCTGACATGCCCTCTGATAGGACACTTGGCCACTCTTTTGCGGTTATGTCTTATTCATCAAGCCCGTATTATTTTAAATCTATGCCTGACTGCTACTGCAAACAAGGGTCATTGTTTTTTTACAGTTGAACTTAATATTGTTAACCAACTGGCTGTAAATCCGAGCTTTTCTTCATCGATAAAAAAAAGGAAAATCTCATCGTATTTTTTCGTTATAAATTAGAATTGTCAAGGCACAGAAGAACAGTTCAATACCCGTACAGGAGCAAAAACAAAGCAACTGGTGACCCGGACACTGCTAACTTTTTATAATAAGTGAATGACATGGGAACACCATAAATCTCATGAATAAGATATTAGCAAAGCTAAGTATATAATTGTGTGACTGCTTGACCTTCTGTAACATTTAAATTTACATCTTCATAGTTATAATTACATATTTATGTCAGTATTTAGATATCGGAATAAGACTGAATATGCAGTAGACGAAATATTATGTTGTTTTGGTTTTTTACTCGTATTACACAGTCAGTTATACGGCCAATGGTAATTACTTAGCTAAACAAAAGTGTTGACTTATGCGTCGGGGCTATTGACTTTTAAAACTGTAACATCATCAAACGTCATAGAATTGAGATTGCAATACATTCTCATAAATAAAATTGAAATATTTGAATGTGATATATTTGAATGTGATCAACTGATCACACTTGAAGCTACAATGATATCCTTTTGATGAACTATTAATTCAACTCATTAACAATGCGTGAAGATATTGCGCCCGCGCGTTAATCGTGTGCGTAAGTAGTTCAACACAGACCAAATGCTGTTTGCCTTTTTCAGTCTGTGTCATCTGCAGATGCGCATACCTGTAGGATATCGTTTGATTCACAAATATGTTTCTATAGAGTTGGTCTTAAGTATTTTAGTCATTAACCTTAAGTTAACATTAATTAATGACTAAAATACTTAAGGTGTAACAAAGTTTAATTTCTTAAATAAAAATCCTGCATTGATGTTAAGAGAAAGTTGCTCTACGTACTGTTCGAGTGTAAGTATCTGTTACCGTAAAGCCCGACTAATGGTAAATATTAAGTTATACTTGGAAATCTTAGGATTTACCAAGTTGAGTTGGTAAATGTAAAATTTTATATAAAATAAGACGATTTTTCGAGCTTTTACCAATCGTTTGGCATATGCTAGGTTTTACCATCGACGATTAGTAAATGTTGGTTTTGGGAATATAACAAGGGTAGTATTTAAACGAGTGACTGTAAATTCAAATTACGAGGTGTAAAAAATACTGAATACGGTAAGAAAAATACTAAGTGAACGACCTGACTGTGAGCGAATATAAAAATATATTGGCCGAAATTATTTCGTGTGTACACATGTTTTCGGAATTAGCCCTTTGGGCATCCCAGCCGCACCATAAACTACTGTGATAGTACGAGTTATTTAAGATTAATGATAATGTTTGATTATTATGAGGGTAGTAAGCGACTGACTATAAATATCTTAAAATACACTGAGGTAGGTATTTTCAACATTTACCAGATTTACCGAGTGAATGCAATGAAAGGATCAAATTAACAATTACCACAGATCAGTTCGGACTTTTACAATTCAGACCTCGTTCTTAGGTTTTACCCGAAAATCTTAGGATTTACCGTAGTTTGAGCTTTTACACTAAAAGAATTTATTAACGCTTAATTTTTGAATATGACTTCATTGTAAAAACGTACACATTAACATATCCAATAAAATGTATCTAATAAGATTAATTGCCTCAGGTTCATTATCTCCGTCAGTAAATACCTTCGTTAAATATTTACCGTGTACAGTTTACATTACCGTCTGTAATGATATGCTTTATATTTACGATCAGTTATCTACATTCCTTCTTTAATGATTACAATATAATGTTCGTAGAAAACGGTCGGAACAAACTATTCTATTCCATTTTTTACATCATTGTTATTATTAAAACTAGAGCTAAGTTAATCGATGCCTATAGATTTAGCACCCTCAGCACCATGTGTATCGTTTGTGTATCTCTTTAGATACACGCCACTCGTTTCCGTCTCTGCGCTGGGTATGCTACACATAAACTATTTTCATACATGTTATTTGGCAAGAAAGCTGATATTAATTATCCTGTAGTTAGCCGACAACCAAATAGGATGTTTTTTCTTATCGAATTCATTAGTTTTTACTCTTGATATATTTCTGTAATTCATGTCTATTGCAGAATACTTTAATGAGACTCATAAACTGCCGCAATACGAGACACAATTAAAATTCTATTGTGTCTACACGGCTGCCGGCAATTGACACGCGAGAGGAACATAAACGCTACAAGTATAGTACTTAAACTCCACGTTTAATGGATTTTGTGTAAATTACATAACATACACAAAGATTTTACTCACATGTTACCAAGCAACTTATTGCTAGGTATCAGCTTCAAGTTTTTGCAGTTTAGTGCGTCACAATGTTTTTTGACCGTAATTTTACCCAACCAACTTGGGTATCAATTTAAGGAAAATGATTATCATCATCATCATTTCAGCCGAACAAAACATCCAATGCTGGACAGAAGCCTCCCCCAAAGATTGCCACAACGACAGGTATAGGTTTGTGTTGTGTGCTCATTGGGGGCTTAGCTCAGATTCAAGTATTTGTGGTTTAGTGCGTCACAATGTTTTTGACCGTCATTTTACGTCATCATCATCATTTCAGCCGAAAAACATCCACTGCTGGACAGAAGCCTCCCCCGAAGATTGCCACAACGACGGGTATGGCTTTATGTTGTGTGCTCATTGGGGGGTTTTGCCATAATCGCCAAGCTTGGCAGACGGGTTGGCGATCGCAGTTGAGTTATAATGTACTCAAAAGATACTGTTGCCCATCCTGCGGATAATCTCGCATCCGCAACCCCTCATCGCCATTTACGCCACGGAATGGGATGTGGCGGTGATATTCTTAGCCAGCGCCACAAGGCACAGGTTTTATACACTTACATGTTAAAATTATTTCAAACACTGCAAACAACATTTTACGACTTTGTAGACTGTTATGTACCTCCGTAGCTACAGCTGTATGATTCATCTTATATTGTAATGTACCTACCTGAAATTAAAACTCCGCCTCCGACTAATCTCATAGTCTCATTTTACGGCACCCACGGGATGAGATGGGGTGGTGTTATTTTGAGCCAGCACCACACGGCCAAGATGATTATCATGTGGCATGTTTTTCACGTGGTTTCTGGCAAAGAAACCACTCCACCCCATCTATGGGTGTGGTAAAAGGTGCTAAGCATTGATATGAAAAGGGGTGGGCAGCAGCATCTTCCTGTATGTTATATTAATATTATTACCTAATAACAACATAGTCTGATCGCCATACCGCTGCCAGGCGTTAAGCGATACTCTATATGATCGCTTATTGAATATTGGGAGGCCCACGTTTACGGTCCGAATAGAATAGAACAATTTATTCAGTAATTAGGTGCTAACAAACATTTTTATACTGTTGATTGTGAGTGTGTAAATAGCTCCGTCACTATTCGAGTAAGGAGGGTCGTGTTCTTGTTTGTGGTCGTGTCTGCCTGGATCGCTGCCGTCATTTGTATATCTACTACGCGTCACCCCCTGCGTCATACACTAAATACATTCATGTCCACGTCATGCCTTCAGGTTTGCTTTTGATGACTAAGTTCATAGTTTTAAGAACACAGTTTTTTGTTTTGTCTAAGAAAACTGCGTAATGACCTATGACAAATTTGGTTCCAGATTATGTATGAATAAGTTACACTGCTATGTATACACTGCTGAACAAAGGCCTCCCCATAGACGACCGGTTACATGTTTTGTGTCACCATTCTGGGGGGAACCACCATATTGGCAGATGAGTTGGTGAGCGCAGAGTATTGGTGTTCCACAAAAGGGACGCTGCTGCCCATCCATTTAGTTACGAGTCCCTTAGTCGCCTTTTACGACATCCACGGGAGGAGATCGAGTGGTGCTATAATCTTAATCCAGACACCATACGGATAATAAGTTGAATGATATAGTATAGAATAGGATGGAATAGGATAGAATAGGATAGGATGAAATAGGATAGAGTAGGATAGAATAGGATATAGGATATTTCTACTAATTATGTTTTAATGATATATCGAGATTTAAACGTATTTTATCTGACCAACTGACTGGTACGATGATCAGATTTGAGAAAGAAACCGTCAATCGAATAAAACTTATTTTGATTACCAGTTTACCTATCTAATGATATAAAACTGCATGCACTTACATTACTGTTAATGATATCGTGTACACTCATTTAACTTCAACTTACTTATTATTGACATAATATATAGTTACTTATAACTAGTATTATATGTATATCTCAAATGATCGAAAGTGGAAAAGGTATTATTTGTATTTCTCGAATAGAATTTTCTTATGTTATCAGAATGTATACGAAAGCTATGCGAAAACAGCATAAATTCAAAATGAGCGGAAAATTCAACTGGGATATACATATTTATGTCAAAAGAAAACAAATTGTCTTGAGGACTAGGCATAAGAATATTGGCGCCACGCTGTTTTGATAGCTTTTACCTACAGGAGTTATAAATTTAAATGACCAATAAATCACCGCAGCACAACTGCACAATAATCTTATTCCATCACGAACGCAAACCGGAGAGGTAGTGCTCTATTATCGCCAGAAGTTGTGTTTAAAAAAGCCTTTTCATTAATCTATTGTAAACCGTCACGTTCATTAATAATTTAATAAATCCCAAAACTGATGGTATCTAACAACAAATCAGCCATTTTTTTAATAATGATAAGTCTTTTTACTCCTTTTTCATTTAGTTACAAAGCAGCATTCAAGGTGTGTACTTTTAAATTTTCCAAATTTCTTACAATATATACATATTTACAATTTTGTATAGACGCCTTCTTGAAATCGAGATAATTACCGTTGTAAGCCAAAAAGTCCAAAAGACCAGAAGTTACGATGTAAATGTAAGTACGACTAACGTTTAGTAATTGTATTTTTTTCATGAAGATGTTGCCGACCATGGTTATTGTAAAAATTAATAACAAAAACTAAATCGGGTTCATCATCATCAAAATAATATCAACCGAATGACGTCCACGTGTGAATCAATGCCTCCCCCTTAGATTCCAAATCCCCAATTGTGTCGCCTTATTGCCGGCAGGCGGATTGGTGAACTCTGCACTATTCCAAAGAAGAGACGCTGCTGCTCATCCTTCTAGTTTTGAGTGATTCTTAATCCGGACACCGCACAGAATCGGATTAGTAAACTGGATTGGTATCAATCAAATTTAATGTTTGGCATATAAAAGTTGGGTGCAAGCGTCCTGGTGACTTTTAAATATGGTAGAGTTATACTCTATTAAATTGTCAATGAGTTCAAGAATTTTATGTCCTTCTGCTAACTCAATTATTTTACCCATTAAAATTACAGTACTTACATTTTATATCATTAGTTTTTGTTTGAATATACCACCGTGCTCTACGGACTCTTTATTTAATAACAAATTAAATAGATACATTCCTTCTTACCATCATCATGATTCCAGGAATTAGGGAGTATGTTGCGCCACTTATTCTTCCCACCTTAAATTTTGTATAAGGTTAATGTCCGAGAAGTACTATTTAAGTCTTTTATAAATAAACGTTATTTCATTTCAAAATAAGTAGACACCAAACATACTAAATTTGAAATCGAATTAATGAACCATTAGGGATGCAAATGTGAAACCCACGTAGTAAATTGTGGAATAGACATACGTCTCTTACAAAATGTATAAAGAACATCACTGTTATAAATTCTCAGGGGAAGTTCATCCCGACATCTTTGATCTTTCTCGCAGTCCAATAACCCAATGCAGCTTAGTACTTTTGAAATACGAAGGCGCTTGGAACACTCGTGCGTATCGCGGAGTGCGCGCGGGGCGGCGAGCGGGCTGCGGCGCCTACGTCACGAGAAAGCCGAGGCCTCTATATAATCGCCAGCGTCCCTCCCACTCACATCACACGCTGGCTAGCAGCAGTCGTTAGCTCACACACGTTCGCTCGCTACCCGCGCACTAATTGTTATCACTTATTCGTGTTTTCGCTCTCTACGCACACGCTCGTATACCATGACCGTCACCAGCAAGATGAACAGCGTCTCCCGCCAGTCTGTGCTGAGTCGTCTCGGCCCAGGCGGGCTACTCTACGCTGCAAATAAAATTTTAGCGGTACGTCATCGAAATGTGTTCAGTGCTTGAATTCTTTTGTGAAAGTGAATATTATGTCTTCAGTATTCCATAGTGTGTGATATAGTGTTAAAATGTGTGTTTTTCGTTGTCTACAGGTCGCAGTGCCTGGTAAAGAGGAGGAACGCTGGCGCAGTAAAGATGAAGGTGCTCTTTTCAAACGTTGGAGACGCACCACTTCCTCCCAAGAAACACCCACCTCTACACCAGTGCCTACTACACCAACCGCACAACCCTCCGAGCTGCTCAAGTTCCTAGCTATTGTAAGTACTTATTCTCCTATAACATCATAGTCATAAGTTCAGCATTCCACAGAAAATTCAAAGTTCTATTTCGATACCTGTTTGAGTCATTCAGTTCATTTACTCAAACTCTGATCAAAAATGATTGAAAATCTATTTTTATTTTCTAAAGAAGACATAAGCCATAATTTATTGCTAAGTAATTCCATCATATCACATCAGCCAAAGAACTTCCATTGCAGAACAAAGTAGATTTTCACAATCTACTAATCCACACGGCACGCGGAAGCTTAGTAATTTGACTTGTTGTTAATAGTTTTATTTATTTTGTTACACAGAATGCATTGGAATTGTCAGCACCCGCATCTGATGCGTTGTTGAAATCTCGCTCATCGGAATGGTTCCAACTAGCTGGACACCCCGGCTCTCTGGCGCCTGCTGGCCCTGGAACCGTTTGGAAGCGTCGTGCCGCCGGCGACCACCCGGCTCACAATCCTGAGCGCGATGCCTATGAAGCGCTCGCCTCCTGCCCACAAATGCGTTCGGCAATTCCACGATACTACCGGGAATTGGAATATAGTGGTGAACGATTCATCGAGTTGCAAGATCTGTTACACGGCTTCCGAGATCCTCATGTCATGGACGTGAAAATGGGCACCCGCACTTTCCTGGAAGATGAAGTTAGCAATGCTCGTGCGCGTCCAGACCTATATGAGAAAATGGTGCGCCTGGACCCCAAAGCTCCCACTGAAGCCGAACATGTGGCTCGTGCTGTCACAAAACTACGCTACATGCAATTCCGTGAACAGCGGTCTTCTTCAGCTGAGCAAGGCTTTCGCATCGAAGCCGTAAAGGTCCCGGGAGAACCACCTCTCACTGATCTGCAGAAAGTTCGTGAGCCTCAACAAATTGCTAACACAGTGGCGAGATTCCTGGGCAACAATGAACAAGCGCGTCGTACTATCATCACTAGACTTCGCGAAATTAGGGAACTTTTCGAACGTTCCGATTTTTTCAAAACTCATGAAATCGTCGGCAGCAGTATATTCATTATTTACGACGATGAACGCGTTGGAGCTTGGCTCATTGACTTCGCTAAAACTAGACGGGTACCAGAAGGCCTTCGAGTGGACCATCGAGCTGAATGGAAACAAGGGAATCACGAGGAAGGTTTTCTTTATGGCTTGGATAGACTTATACACACTATAGAAACGGCGAAATTTCCAACGCCAGGCGACGAAGCAGCAACAGAACCGGATGTATCACGTTGAACATAATCTGGCGAGAGACCCCGGACTCGCCCCTCGGTCGTTATCACCGTTCTCCTGGCCTTGCGCCCCTGTACCGCTCCACTAGCGCCCGACTCGACGCACGGAGAGATGTATCATAAAAACTATGTATTGTTTTGCATATGGAAGAGAATTGCGATTTATCGCTTATGTTTTGATCTAGTCCTTAATTATTTAAATAAACTCGTCATGATTTTATATAACTTGTTCTGTTTTCCCCTCTATTTTAATCAAAGTAGGTCTCCAATCTGATCGATGACGTAGAAATGCTAGCATGTACCGCATACTTATTATCCTCAACAAGTCGTAAAAGTTGCCAAAGGAAAAGAAACTAGTCTTTTAATTAGCAGTATAAGGAGATTTTAATAAATTCTTAACCCGCTAAAGTATTTAAATCTAACGTTACCTCAGATATTGATTTGCTACCAATTTGCAACCAAACCAAAAAAGAACTGCTTAGCTGATCAATGTATCAATACATTATTGGTTACCAGATAAATAAATATACACAATAAGGCCTTACATCAATCGGCGATCTGCCCCGGGCAACCTGAGGATGGATAAGTATGAACTGGACAATATTATGTGCTACACTATGATAAATACATAAATAGATAACATCATTATATATCTTTGCAAATTATCGTCACAATACATGGTTATTGTGGACATTGCAAACATCACGGTTGACAGACGGATTAGCGATCATAGTATGTTCGAGGAAGCTGCTGCTCATCGTCTTGACACTTTTAGTCGCCTTTTACAATACTCGTAGGAGGAAAGACAGTATTTACTGGGAAAGTTCCCGCTACCTTCAGGCAAGAATAAGGCCAAGCGCAGGTCCATTGAAGTGAATGAAGTACAAAGCCCTAAACAACCTGTCCAGAATGAACCGAAGCAGAGAAAGCCACGGGACGTCAAGGGTAAAAATATATATTTATATATACTATATTTTCACTTTCGTACCACTAGCGCCATCTATCGACCTGAGCAGGAAATTTATTGTAAATTCATGGCAGCTGCAGCGTAACAATATATACTATCTTATGAATTACTGGCAAAAACCTCTCCCGCTGTCAAGGCGGGATCTTCAGGCTGATTATACAATGTGTCCGTGAGAGTAAGTAGCCCTTATTCTATTGGGATCATAATTTCGTGTGGTTCCTAGAAAAGAACTCTCTACACTACATGGGTGTCGTAAGAGACGACCAAGGCTTGATATCAAGAGAATGCGATCACCAATCTGCAAGGCCTGATTTAGAGGTTTGGAGGCCCTGGGGCAACAAAGGATCGGAGGCCCCTAATTATTTTTCAAACAGGGTTAGCAATTTTTTCAATGTGAGAACTGGTCTTCCGTTGTCAGAACTTAATAATATATATTTTTTACACATACTTGTGCATATTACTTATTCGATATTAGTAAATTTTACATATCTACTGTGGGAGCCCCTCTCTTGTAGAGGTCCCGGGGCTGTAGACCCGGTTGTCCTCTGCTAAATCTGGCTCTGCCAATCCGCCTGCCAAACGTGATGATTATGGGAATATCCCAAATGGCCGCCTATTGTAGAGATCACTGGGAGGCCCATGTTCACTAGTGGACATTTACAAGGCTTATGGGGCGTGTGTGTGTGTGGGAAGATAATACGGAAAGTGACACTGAGTTTCACTCATTGTTATCATTGCAAGTGTTCCATGTTATAGATACGATAAAAATTTCCCGGACACTAGGCCTCCTACCTACATTTTCAGGTTAGTTGGTCCATCTGAGAAAAGCAAAAAATTACAGTATATCCCGAAAAAGCCGACTCGAAGGACATCGCGGTGAACGGCCCTGTAACATAAATATATATGTATCGCATTTTACACCACAGTAAGTAAACAGCTTTTAAAGGTTATATTTAATTATCTAACGCTGATCCGGCAAAAGGCAACATACTTAATTTCTATTATCGACACAATGTGCAAAAAGACTACCGACTTACAAATTGTCCTGTCTTTACTAACGTGCGGTGCCGAAAAATGGACCCTCACCAAAGAGAACGTATGCACAAAATAGCATCAGCACACCATGCTATGGAGCGTAGCTTGTTAAGAGACCTACGTAGATCGGTTACTGAACACAGGAATTGGTCGCAGACCGAAGGTCGTGGACGAATCGTGTAGGCTACTCACGATTTAGAAGTGCGCGTGGGAGAGATACTTGATACGGCGGCACTCACAGAGTGGTAGCCTGGAGCGACGCGACGCGCGACGACAGGGAGGCAGACCCTTAGCTATATGGTTGGATGACGTTGTTAGGATACCGGCTATTGTCCGGCATGCCTCTCCGCTCTTCCCTGGGTCGAGGGAAGTACATGATGCATTCATCATCATCATCATGGCAGCCAAAAAACGTCCTGCTGAACTAAAGCCTTCCCCATAAGACAGTCGGTTACATGCCGTGTGTCGTCATATTGGGGGGAATTTACCAGTACTCGCCACGCTTGGCAGGTGGGTCCATCGTTTCAGCCTAATAAAGTCGACTGCAGGCCACAAGTCTCCCCCAAAGACCGCCACAAAGATGAAAGTTTTGCCATAATCGACACGCTTGGCAGGAGGGTTGGCGATCGCAGTTGAGTTGTTAATGTACTCGAAGGTGGCTGCTGCCCATCCTCCGGTTAATTCCGTAGTCGCCTTTCACGGTACCCACGGGATGAAATGGGTTGGTGCTATTCGTAGCCGGCACCACACGGGTAATTATCCGTGTGATGTAGGGTTAAATAAAAAATGGATACCGGCACCCGTATTAGCTTAAAACGGCGACAGCTATCGCGCAGCCAAATATCAACCGGTGGCAACACACATGAAATTGAAAGGCGAGGATGCAATTTTTTGTTCATTGATCGTCCGATGGAGTGTTCGTCAGAGAGCCTTTTGAATAGCTATCGGCAATTATACACAATACCAAAATGACATTTATCAGCGGCATCTGCGCGGTTTACGCCTGTCGCAAACGCGACATACGTTATCAGCCCGCGGGTAAGTTATGGACATGAAAAGGAAGTAGGAACCCAAACACAACAGTGGGACGGGTGTTCTTCATGCAATGTACACAATTAGCTTTTTGTTTTGTGGGTTCCCGGCAAAGGATAGACCAGCTCCCTCTACTCAACGGTGTCGTAAAAGGAGACCAAGGCTTTTAAACGGATTCTATCGCGTATATTTTAGATTTGCAGACTTTGTGGAGCGTCTGTGCTTGACGTCAGTTAACTATGTGATGAATTGATGATGCACAGCACATAGCACACAGTCAGCACATAGCTGACGTCAAGCACAGACGCTCCGCAAAGTCTGCAGTGTGTGAACATGCCTTAGGCAAACCTAACCATTTTCTTCGTTTTGGTCAACCTTAAGTCCCCACGAAAGGGAACCGATATGTACCTAGAATGTTTTGTGAGGCTATTGAAATTTTAAAAAAAACATCCTAATTTTAATATAGTAGATGGTTGGCAGGTACCACCTGTTTGGAATCCAGTTATTAAAATAATAAAGTCCCAAACAAGATACCGCACTAAGAAACATCAAGACACAGTGATTACTGCGTGCATCGAAACAAATTTGTGATTAGAATTGTACGGGAGATAAAATAAAATAACTTTTTTAAATCTATAACGTCGCCTGTCACCTTAATGTCATCCTGGGACCACGAACGCTGCAACGTATTCGAAACGTCAGGAAAAACAAAATTTCTAAAATATACGTGATAGAATCCATTTAAAAGTTTTTTATTATAATGTGTAATAATCGCGAGAACCTAAGACATTACTAGGACACTAAGGCTTGATATCAAGAGGATCATCAACGGAATCCTCTCTGGGCTACTAACAACATACTGCGATAACCATTCCGCAAGCGCGGTGATTATTGCAATATCGCCTCTGACCGCGCATTGTAGTGAGCATTGGTTCGTATTAACGGGCTGATGTGAAGTAGCTAAGTCAATATGCGAGTTAGGTGACACAGAGTACATTATATATACTTTAGATGGGTCGTGGTCGTGTCTGCCGTAAAAACGTCCACTGCTGGACAGAAGCCTCCCCAAAAGATTGCCACAACGACCGTGTCTGGGTTTTGTCATCTGGATCTGTCAAATTGGATATTGCCATTATGGCCACGCTTGGTAGACGGGTTGGCGATCGCAGTTGAGTTATAAATATACTCGAAGGATGCTGCTGCCCATCCTCCGGCTAATCCCATAGTCGCCTTTTACGACACCCACAATCGATTATTGTATATCGACCTGATTTCTTAAAATACCTACTCACCTATACCAAATTGAGTAATTATTATGTCGTGGAACACTCAGAAAATCTCTTGTTGGTCAATGGTTTTCGACACTATCGTCTGCAGCGGTGGGAAGGAAGTGGGTAAAGTTGGCCTTATTTCGCCTAAGATAATCATGAAAATTATAGTTTTATAAATTATTTTGTGTTGCATTAACTTTAAAGTTCAAGTATTTAAGTATCCAACTGCAAATCACAAAGTAGGTGGGTAAAGATCGAGCTCGATAAGTAAAGAACGGCTGCCCATCGTAGTTTTGGCCGCGGCAATCTAACGAAACGTAACTCAATGTTACTGTAAACATTTTATTGATAATGCATGTAAAAATATCAATAATCGTGTAGTTACCGTTTTTACATTGAGACCTATACAGGGTATAAGTAACAACGTACCGAAAACTTTGCGAAGAGATTACACTTCGAGCTACAATAAAAATAGGAAAGTTATTTATCTCGGAAATAATAGGTAGTTTTTTACATTTTTGAGCACACAATGTGTCGTAAACAACGGGATCAAAATGTTACGTGATTATTGTACTATGATATGATATTATGATGCTACTGCGAGCGATGGCCTCATCCGTGAACTGTAAGGAAACAACAGCCGTATAATTTTTATTTACATTGCAGGTTTATGAGAAAGTCATCATCATATCGGTCATACAACGTCCCCTACTGAACAAAGACCTCCCCCGTAGACTTGCTTGACAATTGTCATCATATTGGGGGGAATTTGCCAATACTCACCACACTTGACAGGCGGGTTGGTGAGCGCAGAATGGCTACCTACTGTTCTACAGAAGGGACGCTGCTGCCCATCCCTCTGGTTTAGAGTCCATAATCGGCTTTTACGACATCCACAGGAGGAGATGGAGTGGTGCTATATTCTTAATCGGGACACCACACGGATAAGAAATGAGAAAGTAAATAATAGTTATTATTTATATTCAAAATAATGTTAGAATCATCATCATCATCATTTCGGCCGAATGAAGTCCACTGCTGGACACAGGCCTCCCCCAAAGACTACCGCAATGACCGATATGGGTGTGTTGTGGGTTCGTTGGGGGGTTTTGCCATAATCGCCACGCTTGGCAGACGGGTTGGCGATCGCAGTTGAGTTGTTATTGTACTCGAAGGACGCTGCTGCCCATCCTCCGGACAATCCCTTAGTCGACTTTTACGACACCCACGGGAGGAGATGGGGTGGTGGCATTCTGAGCCGGCACCACACGGCAATGTTAGAATAGACGAAAGTAATTATTTTATACTGAAGTCATTTAAATAAACTAAAAAGAAAAACATTCACGAGTAGACTGAAGCAAAATTCTAACCTTGAGATTTCCAGAATCATGTACTTACATGATATCAGTTTTGATCACAATGTCGCTTACATCCGTTATATAATAAATATTTGTATATATGCTATACAAGCATAATTATATTTCCACGCTTAAAATTTTTAAGTGCTAATGAGGCACCACATGAATCCGAATATTTGTTTTTCCGTAATACAAGGGCGGATCCAGGGGGAGGGGGGTGGAAGTACGGCTCGGTCATGTGGGCCTACGTCAACCGCTGATAATATTTCTAGCCTCATTGATTTTAATTTAAAAAGTAGTTTGTAGTATGATGACTGGTCAGGCTTCACACAAAGTACAAAGCCACGCAAGAATAGGTCTCTGTGATTTTAATAATATTATGTTGCACCCACAGAAATAGGATCCAATATCTTTGGTTGCACCCGTTGTTCATTTCAATAATAACTGTTCGCGCCTCCCTCGCGAACTCTAGGAGAAACCAATCCAGCTACGGGCTGGCCATTCCGCTCATAATCGTGTACCTACCGCTTTGCGCTTGCTTAGCGTGAATGCAGGATTACTGCGAATCGAGGACGAAAAGACGTATTCCAGTGTTTTTGGAAAATCAACTTTTATGCGGTAAAATAGGGGAAAAAAATTGTTTTTAAATTCGTTATTTTGAAGTTAGATCCATGAAATATTATATTTGGTTTTTGTTGAAAATAAAGAAATAGGTACGTATTTCAGTATTTGTGTAATGCGTAATATTCTTTGTTATATTATTGAACTAAACATGAAAACGTTACCTCCATTTTGTTTGGTTACATGTATGTGGACTGTTAAAAGTTACAAAATCGAAATGTAAAGGCGATTACATAAGCTTAAAAAGCATGACATAGGTATGTGTGTGTAATGTGTTATACTAAAACTTTGTTATGCTTTTGATGCTTTGCTGGTCTATTTTTTTTAATTGAGTTATTTTATGTGCAATTATTCACTTTGACATTGACACCTGCGTAACTACTTCATGAGCTACCTCTATCAAGAATTTTCACACAGGAGAACTTGGGCGCCTCAGTGAACCGAACCTACTCACGAAGATTCAGCCTATCACTGAAAAAACAGGCGGTGGCTGCTGGACTAGTCGCTAGGAAAACTCCTGAAGTCAATCGCTTCACGGCATCAACCGACCAAACCATCTGTATTCACAGTATATTTAAAATGATGCCTGGAATAAATACTTGGAAAACGATGACATGAAATAACAACCGTGGCCTTAATACGTAATGTACGAAATAGTTGGTAAATAAACAGAACTAATTTTTGCAATTTCGATATGACGATATATCAAGCGTGGTATTTGACAATTTTTCTCGAACCATGTCGAATGCTCGTTTTTAGATTATAATATGGTTCCTTGTATCTTCTTACCTAATAGTTGTCAATAAATAACGCAGGTCCACGAACGAATGTTTTGGAAAAGCGTCGTAAGGAATTTAAACTAAATAACTACAAAGTATTCTGTCTTTATTGTCGATTCTGGCTACGTATTTTTATCACTGACCTTCACTGTGTTACTGAAATACTTTGCATAAAGTCTTTTAATAAATATTTGCTTGTTTTTCGTTGACAACTTATTTCTAAACCATTTGACTTGGATAATACAAAAAACGAAAATATTTCTTAAACATACATTTATGTCAAGTTGATCATTAACAAATACGCAGTAGCACGGGTCAGCCTACCGTGCACATAAATAAAATCAAATTGGCGTAGTATATTCGACGTAGGTATTCAAACAAACAAACAAAATTCCGTGTGGTGTCCGGATTAAGAATATAGCACCATTCCATCTCCTCCTGTGGATGTCGTAAAAGGCGACTAAGGGAATCTAAACCAGAGGGATGGGCAGCAGCGTCCCTTTTGTGAAACGGTAGCCATACTGCGCTCACCAACCCGCCTGCCAAGCGTGGTGAGTATTGGCAAATACTCCCCAAAATGATGACACAGTTGTGAAAATCTATGGGGGAGGCCTTTCTTCAGCAGTGGCCGTATAAATGGCCGATATGATGATTATCCAAAACATTGACCAATCAACTCACTGCTTACAATATTGTTGGAATGGAGATTCATGACACTTCACCATCTCTTCAAGTGCCAAAAAATTGCTTGCAGTAGGGTAAGCCACCTTATGGATTGACTCAATTGTATTTTCCTAATATTACTGGCGATACTATAGCTATAAAATATCTAATAGATCCGAATACAAATGATACCATTTTTTGTACGACGTGATATGCGTTGTTCAACTTAGATCAATAGTATCTTAGCAAGCAGACACTGTAAATGGTAAAATGACCGTTGCTAATTGATAGCATAACTTAGAGCGTCAGCCTCTTCATACTGCGTGAAGATATTTATTTGATCAGCTGTTGAATTCATCGGTATTCAGTAAAATCGAAATATTTCATTAAATAGATTATTAATTTCGGCCTAGTGATACTAGATACAGTAAAAGTTTGATCAAAATCTGTCTACTACAGACTATAGTATAGTCATAAAATTTATTATGTCTGTTAAGTTTAAACAATAATACCAAAGGTTTACTGGTAGTGAATGCCACATGGCATGAAGTCCGCCTTATGTACCAGTATTGTGGGTACATGACTAAACAAATAAATTAAAATTTCATCATCATCATATCAGCCAAAGGACGTCCACTGCTGAACAAAGGCCTCTCCTATTGATTTCCACAATGAACGGTCACATACAACCGGCATCCAACAACTCCCAGCGACCTTCAACAGGTCGTTGGAGGTCATCCCACGCAGCGTTTTCCTGTGCGCAGTCTCCACTCGAGAAACATTTTACCCTAACGGGCATCAGTTTTACGAGTTATGTGCCCCGCCCATTGTCACTTCAGTTTACTTTCAGCTATGTCGGCAACTTTAGTTCTTCTACAGATCTTATTTCTGACGCGATGTCGTAGAGAAATACCAAGCATAGCTCTCTCCATAGCTTACTGAGTGGCATTGGGCTTTCTTATGAGGCCTATGATCATGGATTCGACGATTGACCTCTTTCTAAAAGTTGGACCTACCTAACTGGACAGTTTGTCCCAGGTAGACATACTCGCCGACAGCTTTGCGAACAGAGCAATCCCGGTGCAGCTTATCTATATATTCTTCCAGCTCAACGATCTTTTTGTCTGCCCTCTGCTGTGCGTGCGTTATAGGTATGTTACCAGGGCAAGTTTTCGTTTGGTAGTAGTTTCCCTTCCCGAGTTACCGTAGTCGCTACCATGACCAGGAATAGCGGGGCTGCCGGGAACTGGGGGCCGATGAATTAATTGTGTTGTCATTTTGTAGGGAATTTGCCGATACTTACCACGCTTGGTAGGCGGGTTGGTGAGCGCAGGATTGCTACCGTTCAACATAAGGGACGCTGCTGCCCATCCCTCTGGTTAAGTCCATGAGTCGACTTTTACGACCTCCACTGGATAAGATGGAGTGGTGCTATATTCTTAGTCCGGATACCGCACGGAACAATTAAAAGCCACATGAAGCCAAGTACAAACTAATGCTAGAACGGATCCAGAACAAATTTGTGAGTTTCCTGTACTTAAAGCAGTATGTTGTGTGTCCAGGGTATCCACTGCTGCATCCTACTCTATTTGTGCTGGGCATGGTAGGCTATAATAAACTGGAAGTAAGAAGAGAAGTAGCTCTCACCACTTACATATTGAAGATTATGCGTGGTAAAATACACAATCCAGGAGTTCTACGCACGGTTGGACTGTGTGTACTAGATGGGCACGTGGGGAGACGGAGGCGACCACCGCTGCTGTGGGTGCCCCCTGCTCGCACCAACCTGCTGCAGTACGCGCTGCTGACGCGCGCCCTGCATACACTCAATATGGTGTCCCAACAGATTGACTGCTTCAATTGTACTCTGAGTGAATTCACACAGGCCGCATTTTGTAGAATTACTCTTGGTTGTTCATAATAACATTATTGTAAATTTAATCTTGTAAGCTATTATAACTATAACTACACTATTGTATTAGGTAACTCAGTGATGATATTTGTGTTATTAAATAAAAAAATAAAATTAGCTACATGCACTTCTTCACTTACACCATGTAGTGCCTGAGAATAGCAGCATCTCATCCCGTGGGTGTCGTAAATGGCAACTATGGGATGGGCAGCAGCGTCATTTACAACTGCGTTCCCGAACCTGCCTGCCGACCGTGGCGATTATGGCAGAACCCCACAATGAGCACACCACATAAACCCATAAACCCAGACCAGCCGTTGTTCATTCTGTGCGGGGGCTTATGTCCAGCAGTGGACGCATTTCGGCTGAAATGATGATGATGAAGCACTTCGCTTTCGAAAATAAAACATGGTGACAAATTATGTAAGTATTATGTATATTATATTTAATAAACAATACAGTTACACGTGAAAACTAATAATAACATAATTGTTTACATAAAACTATTGAAAATTAAACAAAATAGGCATTATTAATAAGTCAAATCTAATGATTAAAGTGGTGATACATTCACCTCTAAAAGATAAAAGCAGCATAGTTTAAGACATTTAAATGAGACTTTCCTTTGAAAATATGATTAAGTTTATTAAAGCATTAGGATCTTCATTCCAAGATTCCTCATTAAGATTAAATATGTATACCAGGAAGAAGAAAAATCAAAGATTTGAATGCATTTCAAATTTTCGCCTCTTGCTAGAAAATAAATGTGTATCAAGTAGGTACATATATTATCCTGTCAATGATGACGCCTTATGAAAGCTTAAATTAAATAATTTCAGAATATCATACCATAGTTTCATCATGTTATCATAATAATATGACACTATGGTCTTAATTTTCAAACTGTTATGAAAAGAGCTTTCCTCTATTGTATTATAATAATAATAACTGTTACATAACATTATAATATCATTATTTTATAACAAAAAGATTTAATATATATTATGACTCAAACATTGTAATATTTTTCTTAGCCTTTACCACTCTACAGTTATTTACTTGTGTGGCAAACCTTAAGGAGTTCAGAGTCTCACCAAAGCATTCATCAAATTGGTTGATATTTACCAACATAAGTGTTTTTGAATTACCTCCCAGACTGGGCATCAGCAAATGGGTTAACTTTGAATTTCTGTATGGTATATGTGACTGATTAGTCTGTAGTGATAAAATAACTTTTGATAACTCAGATAATGATCTGTTGATATGCTTTGTCTCATCCATTCGTTGAGTGGTTTTTCCACTCTCAGATCCAGCTAGATCAACCAAATTCAAGTTGCTTGTATATTTTTCTTTGCGTTTTTCATGTATTGCTGATATTTTGATTTGGGCAACTGAATGAGAACGAGAACTGCGTTCATTGTTAAGGGTAGCAGCTGTTTGTCTGTTACGTTGGGCAAATATCATCAGCCTGATAAAATCATGTGAGTTCTTGACTTCCTCTTCTCTTAATTTGGAGACATACACATCAGTACCTTTAGAATTAACCATTTTAATCTCATGTGTTTCTTGGTCCTTGCTAGAATTCAGCAGGTCATATATTATTTCATTATATATTTCCAAAAATGATGCTCTTATAGTTAACTCCCATCCCATGCGTTTTAAATCCTCCATACAAGTGAAAATCATATTAAATGCTCGAGGTATGATTCCATACTGCTCAGTTCCACACCCACCTTCCATGGTGTACGTCTTGCCAGAACCAGTTTGACCATATGCAAAAATACACACATTGTAACCATCTAATGCAGACTGGACCATAGTTGAAACTTCAGCAAACACATCCTCCTGTGATGCATGTGGTGTAAATATACCATCAAAGGTGAAAGCATGTTGTGCCTTTCCCTTTCTCGCCGAATTCAGTAGTTCAATTTTTTCAACCTCCATTGAGCAAGCATCAAGAACATTGAGATTGAATCTTGGTTTTATTTGTTCTGAATCCAATGGGGGTCGTATTCTGCAGTATACACGAATATTCCCTTTTAAGTCTTGGATAGTATTTCGTAAGTCTCTTTGCTCTTTGTGCATAGCTGCTAATATATTCTGCAATATTTCTGACTCTGACTTATATTTAGAAATAGTTTCTTGGGCTTCCTTATAGTCAAGTTTCAATTTGTCATATTCTATAGATATTCTCTTAAGATGATCTGTTAAGGCTCTTAAAGCTTCTGTCTCTTCTTTTAGACTTTTATGTTGTCTGGACAGTTCAGTAAACTCTGATTGAATTTTGTCTAACTCTGACGTTTTTTGTTTTAGACTATAAGTTATTTCATCCAGTAAGACAGTTTTACGCTGCAGATTTTCATTTTCAATTTTCTGAATATCTAAATCAACTTTCATTTTGTCATATTCTGAAGTCTTCTCTCTCAGCTCACTAAGAGATTTCAATAAATTTTCTTTTAGTCTATCCCTTTCATTAATGCAACTCTGTACTGAATCCTTAGTCTTGTCATAGCTGTCAGATATTTCAATGTGTTTTTCTTTCAAATCATCAAATTCACTTTTCATATTCTTATGCTTTCCAAGCAAGTCATTGAATCTCGCCTTATAGTCATATGGAGCAATTTTTGGAGCCACAGTTTTCTTTTCAACTTTAGTTACTTTTGGCTGAGGGACATTGACAGATGATGGAGCTGTGGCTGATCTCTTAAGGCGCTGAGCTGGTACTGTCGTTGAAGGCCCACTGCGCACAGGTTTGGTATGGTTCATGAGTAAATCTTTTTTATCAGCATCACTCAGACCACTGACCAGTGTTCTTGAGATTGGACGACGATTTAACAAACTTGGCTTATTTTCTTTAGAAGTAGTCATTGGTGGCATTTTGGGTATTCGGGACATCTGCAATTAAACAATACTAAATTGAAAATAATTGTAAGTAGTAAAAATTCATACATAGAAGATCACTGCAAGTATTTAATACGTTCATAACAAATGTTTAATATTGATATTGATAAATATTGCTATTTCATTGATCTTTCAAGAAGACATCAACAATCAAAAATTCCAATATTACTGTGTATTTTTGTGTTCTAACCTTATTCATTACAGTGTGTAGTGTGCAAGTTTTAAAGCCGTAGTACTCAAAACATTCGCCGTTTCTGAAACACAATAAACGGTGTTGAAATGGTATGTGTAATTAGTCAACTTAGTAACTATTTAACATTGGGGGAAAAACAGCAAAGCTGAACACAACCAAACAACAATACAAACACTGCACTTTTTGGACATGTTAATTATTCAGTTGGGATCTGTGCATTAACTGAAATAGTTACCTAAGGGCTACAATTTCTTTAATTAAATCGGCCGCCGTTGAATTAAACAATCGTCTGTCAACACGAATCACACAACGGATATTTCCAATTCAAAATTCAAAAACATTCGACGCTTATTTTGGTCGGTGTTGCAACAACTAATAACATTTAGACTTGATTTTATCATAAACTGAACATTTGCCTTTTGCTAAGACCAAGTGTCTATAGACGGATAGTATATGCATAAAAAAAACTATTACCATCTCTTACGAGCACGTGCGTAACGTCATATGAATGAAAGTCTATCGAGCATTAGTTACAGCAAAATAATTGAATGACACAGTTTCGTACTAAAGTAACAATCCACTTTCTGTTAAAACTGTTAGGGTGAGATCACAGACTAGGTAGAAAAATACTTCGTATGGTGAGATTCAGAAACGAGTCTAAGCGTGAACTTACGCTTCCATCTGTCATAATGCACTACTTACGCCACTAATTTTGACAGATGGAAGCGTAAATTCACGCTTAGACTCGTTTCTGAATCTCACCCTTAGCGTCGTGTGTTAACCAGATGGTTTCAGGTAAATATGGCTGTATGCGCGCAACGCTTCAAGACGTGTGTGAATGGTTAGTGATTTCTCTTCTTATCACACGTAATGCTCGCACTAGGATGACAGGTCTTTATAACTGGAAATTTGTTTAACTTAATAAGCTCTATCTATGTGTACACGTCAAGCTTGACACCCCATATAACCTATTTATAACCATAACTACCGTAACATAAAGACTGAGTATACTACGCTACGCTATATTCAATGCAGACATTTATAGGAAAGGGACTGCGTATCGTGGCATCGGCCAATCACAGCATTTGTTGCTTTGTGTGTAACACAGACGCATATGTAAGTTTTTATTTATTTATTGCTAAATAATTTATAGTTTTTTTTATATTGTCAATTTTCATGTATGTTACCATTATTAAAACCCGAGGTAACACATATAGATTATGTTCATTTTGATAGTCTGTTATAGTATACGAAAGGATAGAGATGAGAAAGGTTAGGCCTCAGTCCACCACGCTAGCCTAGTGCGGCTTGGCCTCAGGTGTGTAGGTTTCCTCACGATGTTTTCCGTCACCATTAACGCAAGTGATAATCAATCTGATCTGCACATGAAGCCGAAATGTCGCACCTCTGACTTTTCGGCTTCATGTGCAGATCAGGATTGATTATCACTTGCGGCCGGCCGGGAATCGAACTCAGACTCTCCAGTATGGAAGTGAAACGTTCAACCACTTGTTATTTAGTAGTATTTGGTTGTTAAAACTTAACCATTTTTTTAAGTTGATTCAGCTTACGTCTTTTGAAGTCATAAATACAATTATCTAACTAACGGCCGAATACTGTAACACCACATAATATTAAGTCCCGCTTTAACTATTTGAGGAAACCGGGCTCCTACTGAAATGGGTTTCTCGAATAGTTAAAATGGAACTTAATAGTAAGTGGCATTTCAGTATTTGGCCGTACCTATATTACATAAAAGCGTGAAGATATTTCTCATACCTATTAGTAGTCAAGTTTTATTTGCCACATTTGCTTTTAATATAAGGGGTGTCACTAGATGAATATGATTTATTATATTATTTCTATAGTATTTTTTTAAATGCTCACATTAATTTCAACTGTGTTATTATTATGTTCACTCTTGACTTAGATTCTTTATTATGATTGACTCCTAAGGTAAACATGTAGGTGTGTTTAGATTTTGTTAGTTATTTTGATCTTAACATTTCAACCCTTAAATAATGCGACAATTTTCTATACTTATGTGGCCAGTGCGGTCCGCGCGTGGCTTTGTGTAAAACTATTTTGAATAGTTAATTCAATTTAGACTTTCTTCGACTGATTCCGTTTCCTGTCAGGTAATTTCGAAGACACGTTTATAAATGCAATGAGGGACTAGCTTGGGCAACATGCATAAAGGACTATTCAGATATAAGCGATCTTCGACGATACCCTAATCTAAGAATTCCGGCGAAATTTGTATGAACTTCCACGACTAGCGCGAAACCAGAATACAAATACATACCTTGGAATAACGAATAGAAATCTATTACGAGTACGAAAAGTGAGGCAACTCAAACTAAGCCATAAATGGCTAAGTTTGCTCGGCGAGCAGTACCCGATATATTTTAATTTAGAATACTCTTTGTTCAGTACTCAAGATCACGTCATTAGACGAGGATTAAATAAAAAATGACCGTTTGTGCCGTAAAAAGATGTTCCAGCACGTCCGAAAAACAAAATAAATCTGATCAAATTACATTTTACAACTAAATACTTATATTTTTTACATTATCTTTACGTAAATGAATCATAAAATAAACATTCTATTAACCGAAGCTATCACGGTACAGTGTTGCTTGTTGGGAGGAAAAAAATACTCAAAATGTTTTCAATTTTGGTCTTGGTTTTATTTAGAAGAAAACAAATAGTTTGTTTTTGATATACCTATTACTATTTGATAAGATATCGCAGACTGAGTATTAACCCATCTACGTAAGATATAATATAATATCTTTAGGGCTGCCTTAAATCAATATTATTGTCCCAGTAACTGTTTTATTATCTAGCTGACCATAAACCCAGTAATATTTATTACCTTTGTATACCTGGTATGATTGTATACTAACGTGTACTCATCCAATATGAGCATTCCATTTGTTTGTTTTTAGCTTTCCTGTCCCCCCTCTCATAGACAATCGTTGGATTAAAATAATTAGACGTAATTGCAAGGGGGAATGGTGGAGAAACTAAGTAAAAAAAAAAAAAGCTGTTGGATTGAAATATTATTAGCATCAAGTTGCCTTTTGATAAACTACACTTATAAAATGAGACCGCGCGCCTGTGTTTGTGGCATTGTCAATATAGATATCGTACCATGACATAATTTTTTGGCCAAAATTATTTATTTAAACTTTATGCAGTATCAATACATAGGTGGACTTAATGCCTTAGGCATTCTCCACCAGTGAACCACAGGTCGTTAAAGAGATAACATGACAGGTGTTATATGCTTAAGACAACTATACAATTCTATAATTCTTACAATATATTTAAATATTCATAGACACACATATATACCTAATAGCAATGAATCAATAAATACATGTATAATTATTATATAAGTATGACTTATTATGATTCCGCTAAGGTATTGTTAAGCAACTAATTCCGAACTTTCCGCTTAAATTCATACTTAGTCGTAGCCATCCTGATTTCCTGAGGAAGCGCATTCCAGAGAAGAATGGATTGAATATAAAACGAAGAATGAACAAAATTAGAACTATGAGAAGGACAGTGTAGGAAAAGATTGTTTGAAGAACGTAGATACCTAGCATGAGTAGAAGAACAATATTGAAAGTGTGGCATAATATAAGAAGGGTGGAAAAGTTAAGTAGGAAGAAAAGGAACGCACGTGAACTACTTCTGTGGCGAATAAGCATCCATTTGAGCTCAAACCTATACCATGTGTTGTCATATTTACGCAGGTTGAATATAAAGCGAATACAATTGTTAAGGACTCTATCCAGCTTACTTAGCAATCCGTTTTCAAGTCAAGGTAGCACATGTCATTATTTGATTATTACATGTTTATTATTATATCCATATTAATTTTACTTCCGTTAAAGTAAGTTCAATTTCTAATAAGTAATATTACATGCATAATTGTCTTTATCTTATTAAATTCCTGATAACATGAAATACTGATCTAGATTTAATCTAGCAACGTAACAGTGCGTTTTACCATATTTTGTACGTAAAGGCCTGGTGAAGGCAACACTGAAAACTATATTTGTGTGCGTTTGAGAAGCTTCAACACATTCAGTTCACATACACAAAGAAAATCTAGTTGACACACGTTAACGCTCGCGTTTTGATCTAGGCGCGGTTTTTATGCGTTATTATTCTAAGATGAATACCTAGCTGAATACCGCTCGTTATTTTCGCCACCCACAGTGGTAGCGAATATCGCTTCTATCTGCATAGCTTAGCTTTAGCTTTGGGTCCAAGCAATCTCTAATCAGTTCTACTGAACTCGGTTTTGCTGTATAAATGTATCAAACAGACAGATATACAAATGTTTTAATATTATTAAGGTATTTCCATTGGGAATATATTCCCAAGCTTCCGATGTCTGTGAAAAATCACGTCGACATTGCTCCGATGTGATTACGCAATTCAGGTCTTATCTTACTCTAACATCCAATACACATAAAATTTCATAAAAGTGTAGTAATCGCCTGTATATGATGCCCATAACACTTTTTATCTAGATCCCTAGCTATTTATTTTGTCTCGTCGTTTCAGCCAAATAAAGTCCACTGCTGGACAGAAGCCTCTCTCAAAGATCGCCATAACGACCGGTCTGGGCATGTTGTGTGCTCATTGGGGGGTTTTGCCATGATCGCCACGCTTGGCAGGCGGGTTGGCGATCACAGTTTAATTGTTGTATCTTAATTAATTATTTATTCAATAACTAGCGCTTTGTCCGCGATTTCGCTTGGAATTATGAATTTCCCTTACAATCTTCAACACCTCATTTATCCTCATTAGGGGATGATTGTTATGTCTATGTCCTTCCCCAAGGTTCAAGCTAACTCACACAAAATGCATCAAAATCGGTTCAAGGCCGCCGTTTAGCCGTGACAACGTAACAGAGAGACAGAAACACATTCGCATTTATAATATTTAATATATTTAGCAGGGATAGCCTAGTAGTTGAACGATCGCCTTCCACAGTGGAGAATCTGTGTTCGATCCCCACCCACAACTCTGACCCGTGCCCAGAAAACGCCCGTGCCCAGCAGTGGGACAGTAATAGGCTGTTTTTTAAATTAAAATATAAATCCTTAAAATTTACTCCTATAGACTTTAGCGACATTTCCTCAATAGTCATCGTTTTTGCTAATTCTATAAATTTATAATCATTCATAATAATAATAATGTATGTATAGGTGCCCAGGCGTAGCGCAAATCAAAAACAATGTGTTACGAGTGCTTACAAAATATATACGTATATATATATATATATTATGGATAGAGCACGAATCGTGGCGTGTGCCGCGTGCTCAAACTGAACAGGTCTTGTATAGCATAATGTGTAGCCGAATATCCGAGCATGTAAAAGAGGGCGACGGAACGACAAAAAGTACTACACCCTCTCGCACGATTCGCAGCGTTGAACTTCTAATAGTTCAAAGTCCAAACAGTCTAGGTTGATGCGTAGCCGTGTGTACGTAGGTAATACTATATCTTTACTTTGGCACTTTGTAAAGTGTTTTCCGCAAATAAAAAATGTGTCTCATCACTTATAGACTTAGACCATTTTAAATGGCTGTTTATCCATCAAAGAAGATCTATCAGATCGCGTCTCCTCTTCTCCGTTATTAATTATTCCTGAGCTCCTGAGTATCTAAAATAATGTTTCGGTATTTTGAGTAGTTCTCACTGTCGTAACTTGCGTGCTGCCGAAAATTTTGTTCTCCAGATTCAATTTCACCACACAGATTTTATTTCTAACTCCTTCGCTGTCTCAGCGATCAAAGGCTGCAATGTGTTTCCCCTTCATTAAAAAAGCTACAAAAACATTTTCATTCAAACGGAAATTTCGGGAGTACTACTTGAAATCGCAGCATTCCTAATCGACAACGGACATCGTTATATGTATATACTCTCTTTAAGCTGGCGTGATTATTAGGATATAATTACGTATTGTATGTAGTGTATTTTAATTTATGTGTGTGTTACATATGTGTTATGTATTTTACTGTACTTATAGTATCTATATTTGTATGTATCTTATAATTATCATTACTGAAATATTTGTTTTTTGTACCTCTTTCAATGCTTTTCTTTTTAGCCCAAAGGTTGACTGGTAGATTATGCCATATGGCATTGTACAGCCAAGCAAAGGTAACTTTATATCTAATATGTACAAATTTTAAGAGTTTTAGTTAAATGAACACTAGCCATATTTCGTCAAAGTTCGATCTTCAATCTATTAATTTCATCGTGATCTTAAGGGTTGCTAACAGGTTGAGATGGGGTTGCCGGTTTTTTCTTGGATACTAGACAGGAAATTGAAATTTTCAAATGCTCAAAGATAATCTATTACATGAGTCCATTCACCGTCAAGGGGTATGTTGTACGTCACCCATAAACTGAAAGAACGATTGATCGATATACGAGGTTAGTTGGAAAGGGTGTACTATGCTGAAAGGGTGTTTTATTATGGGTGGTAATAAGTTCTACGACTTTCCCCAAAAAGATAATAGTTCCAGAGTTATAGCTCTTCAAACTTTTCATGAAAACTACGCTGACACAACCCTATCATCAGCTGTGTGTTACATTATAGGCATATTTGGGTTCACAGAGATACCGTAATATTACACGTATTGCTGGCGTTCTTTGTAATCCGCTTTGTTTCGTAGCAATTTTTTTTTGTAGGTGTAATCATTGCAGTATTTTACGGTACATTACGGTGTTTCCTGGCTTTAGTCAATTTTCAATTTGGTTGTATACGTGAGCTGCGTGTAGTTATTGTTAGTTTATTTCATCGTTATTTACGTTACTCAGTGCAAGGTATTTTGGTGTCAAAAATGCTGACAGAGTACACGATCGTGGAGTACTAGGATATGATGTTATGTGTAGGCAATTGCGCTAAAAGCGAAGAATAGCATCTGCGTTTGAGAGCATCAGAAACTCTCCGCAGATGTTACGCAACGTCATCGGATCTGTTCATCATCGCGCTTTTCTGTGTATTGAGATTCAAGCGACAACAGTGGCACATTGAGCCCTTTCTTTGGTGGCCCGTGGAAATAAGACGTAAATAATAACCTACCTAACCTTAATTAGGTACCTAATAGTAAGCTGTGTGAGTAACTTAGTAGGCACTGATACATTTCGTGCGTCATAATACAGTTTTGGTGTAGTAGGTACTTACATAAAATAATACCATGGCAATTAAGTGCTAACACTAAGTTTCAATCTAAAACGCAGGACTACATATGTCTATATGTCTGTTGATACTTGCAAGAGACAAACATCGCTTAGTCATCACCAAAAATGGATAAGCTCCTAGATAATAATCAAAATATAGATGCATACAGCGTAAACCATTGCAATTTAAACCTTAAACGATTGCCATAAGAGTCATTCAACATGAAGTCGCGAAATAAGACAGGCATTTTGTCATAGTTATGTAGAATTCTGGCAGTGTGTGTGCCACTGTGTGTATTTTACCGCGTATGCGCTAGGTGTCAATCACGAGTGACGCCATTTTCAGAATTGTACAAACAGGGCTGCGCATTTTTTAAACAACAAAATATTATTTTGCTTTTGTATGAAAATAAATATATACGTTTTATAAGATGAGGCATTTACTGTGAAATAGTCATGAGTGATACTTTAAATTGGCCGCGGCTTAGTACACCCTTTCCGACTAACCCAGTATAAACGTGCTTACTTCACTAATTTCCATAGGCATTCTTATTTGCCAGAAATCTAATATTCGAGGTAGGCACACCGCACAAGCACAAGCATACTTTATCATACCACATTACCAGTGGTTTCTATTTAAAAATAGAATCCGATTTTATACAGATTTCAGCAGTTTCTACTACAGATAAAGGCCGAATGCATCTGGCAACACTGGTTGATCGGAAATTGTATTTTTGCAGACATGAATGTCAGTGAGCAATGCGAGAATACCTATAAAATCTATGATAACAAGTACTGTTTTATAGTGTACTTTGCGTTTGCAGCACTGGTAAGTTTTTCTTGAAAGCCGAATAAATATATTTCGACCATATTGGTTCCTGGCTTCTATTGGACAATGCTCGCGACTATGCGACATAACAACCAATAAGAATTTTAGATAGGTGTTTAAAGTCTTCAAAACTGGTGTGAGAGAACTAAAACAAATGAAATCAAATTGCCATTGCTAATCAAAGTATTGCACGAGTGCTGTGTTCAATTTCGAGAAGTGGATTGTTTTCTTATTGTGTTTAAGTGAAAAGTGAAATATTTTCTTGGAATCGTGTCATTGATATGGAATATCGTTAACGTATACGTTTCAGTGGCAAATATTAATAAAAACAAACCGCATTGTTAAACTGTTTATCACCATTGACGGATGTCCTTGTAGATTTTGCAAGAAGTGGCGGTAAATTTGATTTTTCAAATGATTTATTATTTTATAATGTAGTTATTGCTGTGTTAAAAGTGCGTAATGGGTAGTCCAGAAGAAAATGTGATTGCTTGTGAAAGCAATGTGGTAGAAAATGCTGAAAATGAAACAACTGGCGAAATTTCTGATAATGAAATTGGCGACTCTACCGAACCGTCCCTAAATAATATTAGTGAAACCAATGTACTGATTTCGTGCGACGCTAATACTTCTAAGGAAGGTGATTCGTCTGCTGTGGGTAATTTGAAAAAGGCCAAAAAGAAATCCCGACATGGTAAGAAGGGCCATACACCTGCAAAGGATAATCCGGATAGAAGTACCGTGCGCCGAGTGAACTACATTGGTACAAAATTTAAGCAAGGAAGAAAAAGAGCACAGAGCTTCCCTTCAATTTCAAAGTTTTTCTTGCCCCATAAAAGACCACGTAAAGAAGTTTTTATTCCACCTACAAAGTTTTTGCTAGGTGGAAATATATCCGATCCTCTTAATTTGAACAGTCTCCAAGATGAGGATATTAATAGAGCCATGAATGCCGTGACCCCAGAATCATCACCGTTGCCTACACCACCCCGTCACAAGGCAAAGATTGATGTTATCATTCCTCCAAACATTAGAGACCCTTTAAATTTAATGGAACCTTTGGACAATGAGGAGTATGAAAAGAGACTCGAGATGCAACAACGTAAACCTCGGAAGAAGGCTAGGTTAAGGCGACGCACAACAGATAATACATCACCTGCCACAGAGGAAATTCCTGAAGCTATTGTTGAGGGTATAAAAGAGCCACCACCACCAGAACCTTCAACATCAGCATGTAAATCACGCAAAAGATCTTGTAGTGATAGTGACAATGCATCACTGAAAGGAAAAGACACCAAAAAGTTACGTCGTATGGATTCATTAGATAAAATTGTGAGTCCAGTAGTTCCTCAGCCTGGAGCATGGATGAGAGCAAGGCCTCAGCAACGCCCTGGTCCGCCCGAGCGCCCCGCATCGCCACATCGCACTAAACTCAAGTGTAAGACTGACGAAGAACAAAAGTTGCCAACATTTCACCCCAAAAATTCAAGATACCAGTATGGAAATTATGACAGGTAATGATAATGATATTGTGTTGTTTCTGATTGGGTACACTGAGAAGTCAATGTTACCACATAAAAGTAAATAATTATATGGGAGCTTCTTGGATGGTAACCTATTATTTGGCCAGCTCATAGTATTTCCATGACAACTGTTGACCTCAAAATAAATCTTTCGTAAATTATGCATAATTATTGTGTAGAGTATGAATGAATATTATTATTTATTTAAAATGGCAATATTTTGAGGACAGTAACTGGATATAATGTTGATTAGCATAAAATGTATTGAGTAATTTTATCATTTCAGGTATTATGGTTACCGTAACTTGAATGCCATGATGGATATACGGCTGCAAGTATTTGAGATGCATCGGCATCTATTTCAGAACAAAGATGTGTTGGACATTGGCTGCAATGTGGGACATATTTCAATAGCAGTAGCACGCACACTTGGTGCCCGATCTGTTGTTGGCATGGATATTGACCCTGTGTTGATAGGTATGTATCAGAAAAATCATATTAAGTCAAAACAATGTGAATTTAAGTATTGCATTATGTAGGTCACTTGATTTGTAGTAATAAACACAATAATCTAAGTCTAGTGATGTGCCGGATCGTTAAAAATGTATATCCGCGGATACGGATGCGGATATGGATCATTAGTGTCTAGATCCGCGAATACGGATACGGATACGGACCTCAACTTTCGTACTCTGTCGGCGCCAGTGCGTGTGACCTTGGATCAACGTGACTTGTTTCAACTTGCACTGAGCGTGACTTTGTTTATAGATTAGTGTGACACAGGATAGCATAGTTTACGATTAAGATTTTAAAAAGTTAAAATAAAAACAATGTCTACAAAAAAGTTTAGTATGGAAAAATTCTATTATGGTAACTGACGAATGTACCAAATGCAAAGTTTGTGAAGGAATGTATACCCGTAAGGGAAAAGGTACAACTTCCTCAAAAAGTCACCTCCAGAGGAAACATCCACAATAATGTTTTATCTGAGGTTAAGCCAGTTCACTCTAAACGAACTTCTAGTTGGGAAAAATATGGTTAACTATTTTTATGATTCTAGATTCTTTTTTATTATTTTACCTTGTCATTTGGTTTAGATTATAATTTTGATTACACTATAAAGATAGTTAAATTAGTAGGTTCCTTATAACTTGTTATACGGGTAACATAGTTCAATAAATGTTTAAATATTTAATTTTTGGATTATAAATGCGCAAATATATGATTTTAAGAAATAAAAAGTAATTTGAATTGAAGTTAATAGTATTTCATAGCTACACTTTTTTTTTTATTTCATCACTGCATGCAATTTATTAATATAAAAGATCCGTTCAAGATCCGCCAAAAAGTAACGGATACAGATCTTATTTCTCCATCGAATATCCGCGGACACGGATACGGATACGGATATCCGACACATCACTAATTAAGTCATATATATTTATACAACTTAACGTTACCTCAAAGTAGTTTATATTATATTAAATTAAAATATATCTATCATTACTATGAACTTGTTTATGTCATTATCATCATCATATCAGCCAAAAGACGTCCACTCCTGAACAAAGGCCTCCCCATAGATTTCCACAACTAGTGGTAACATGCTGTTTACATTCAACAACTACCAGCGACCCTAAACAGGTTGTCTATCCACATTGTCATCCCACACTGTGTTTTCCAGTGCACAGTCTCAAATCGAGAACCTTTTTGCCTCAACGGCCGAGTTTTATGAGCAGTGACAGTTTATGTAATATAATAAAATGAAAATAATATAAGCATGTAACTCATACAAAGAAGGAACAAGCATTGATCACCATGGTTGTTCACTGTAGTTGGCAAATCCAGAAAATAAATGATTTTGCCAGATTTCCTCATGATGTTTCATCATCATTTCGGCCGAACGAAGCCCACTGCTTGACACAGGCCTCCCCCAAAGATCACCACAACAACCGATATGGATGTGTTGTCATTGGGGGGTTTCGCCATAATCGCCACGCTTGGCAGGCGGGTTGGCGATCGCAGTTGAGTTGTTAATGTACTCGAAGGATGCTGCTGCCCATCCTCCGGCTAATCCCTTAGTCGACTTTTACGACACCCATGGGAGGAGATGGGGTGGTGGCATTCTGAGCCGCGGAATGTTTGCTTTCACCTAAAATAGAAAGAGAGAGAATTATATACCTCTAACAACACTTCTGTCGAATTGTAGTTTCATTGTACCTAGTAGGTTAAGCTCTCCTGGAATTACTTCATTTAGAATTAACCCTAATCAGTAGTACTTTGGTAGATCAATCAATCAATTAATCAATCAATCAATTAATCAATCAATCAATTGATTTTCTGCGCTACGCGTGTTCGATACCCGCAAATATATTTTTGATCTACAGATGATTGTTTCTGGTCTGGCCGTTTGTGCGTATATGATCCCGCGAACAGGTAAAAGCTCATTTACTATGACAAAGCAGCTGCTTGTGTACTTCCTTGACTTGCCCTGGGGAAGAGCGGAAGGGCTTGCCGGACTCCTAACGGCAAACACCACCAGGGTAGTCATCTTTGGCAACGAAGGTGGGCTCCAGGAACTCGAAAAATCTCCTATCTAGAGCCGCCCATTGGTGCCACGCGTTTAGGCACATCTTGGAGGGGATGACTGTAAAGCGGTCACCCCCTCTAGCGGAGGGCAGGCGGCTGTAAAAAGGCCGCCCCCCAGGCACTTCTCGGGGAGGATTGTAAAGGATTACCCCAAGTCTCGCTGTGGGCTGTACTGCGCATACGGTGGCACGTGACCACGTGCGCACCACCTTCTTCCCGGGGGTCACTCGGTATGAGCACGCAGATTCCCCAGTCGGCGCGCTCGTAACCCCCGGAGCCCCCCACCATGAACTGACGGCAGGGGGCTCAGGCGTGTTGGACCTGGGCGCCGGGGCGGTTGTTACCTCGGCGCCGGGGCGGTTGTTACCTCGGCGCCGTCTCGTCCTTCTCCGTGCGGGATCGGCCCTCTCTCGATCCCGCTCTGCGGTCTCCTTCTGGAGCATGACGCTCTCGTAGAAGGAGACCACTTCACTCCAATTTTCATGCTCTGCCAACATAGCCGACACTACTGCCGGTAGAGAGAGATCTTGCCCGATCCGATCGACCAGGACCCGCCGCTCGGCCGCCCACGCAGGGCACTCCTCGAGCGTGTGCTGTGAGGTATCCTGGTCGCTTCCACAATAATGGCACTGTGCCGTAACCTCGCGTCCTATTCTGTGCAGGTACGCACCGAAACAACCGTGACCGGTGAATACCTGCGTCAGACAGTAGGTGACGCTCGCTCCTTCTGAGCCAGTCTCCGAAGAGCGGCAGGATGGCTTCCACGACGCGCTTGCTCGCCACATCTCGAGGGCGCGTTGTCGAGCCAGCCGCCGCATTCTGTCGAACGCCCCTGAAGGCACGCCTTCGCCGCATTGGCGGGGGGAGCGTGTCTGATCATAGACCCACGCATCCCTCTCCGCCTGGATGTCGAAAGGCGGAAAGCGTGCCAGGAGAGTTGCCGCCTCGTAGGACACTGTCCTGTATCCCCGTGCGATCCGTATAGCCACTCTGCGCTGTAGACTGTGAAGTTTGTTTCTGCAGAGCTGGACGCCTGACTGCCGGGATGACCATACAGGCGCCCCCTAGAGAGCCACGGACCGCACGACGCCCCCGTAGAGACGGCGAACTTCCTCGCTCGGTCCCTCGAGATTGGGCAGCACCCGGTGTAACGCACCCACTACCCTATCGACTCGGGGGACGAGGCGCGCGAAGCCTATCCCAACCTGCAAATGTAAAAAGTGTATTTTTCTAGAAATTGTTTAGTTTGTGAGAGTAAATACAATTAGTATAATTAATCACTATAGTATAATTTATCAGTAACGGACTTGTGACTGCACTTGACTGCAGTCGTGATAAAAATGATCTAAACAGTGCCTTAATTCTGAGGGACTTCAATTCCTCTAAATATTGCAATGTCATGTGCTTGTGATAAGAGACTATTTGTTCGACCTTATTTCTTTCACCTTCACTTACTGCTCTGTTTCTTTGATCGTCTCATGACGTACTTAAGGTGTTAATAAATCAAAATCACAATGAAGCACGACAGGAAAGTGGTCACCAAAACGCGTTGTATTTGATATAATTAAATTATGGACAGGCGCTGCAGGTCTGATTGAGTTGATATCATGAAGCAAATACAAAGATTTGCTTGAGTGACCGCTTTACAGTCATCCCCTCCGTAATGTGCCTAAAGGCGTGGCACCAATGGGCGGCTCTAGTGTGATCTTACGAGGACCTGGAGCCCCCCTTCGGTGCCGAAGATGACCGGTCCAGTGGTTTTAGCCGGTAGGAGTCGGATACCTCTTCGCTTCCCCGGGGTGAAGGAATTTCCATGTAGAATTTCCACTGGACACAAATAAAAAAAAAGGTCTTGGTCTTGTCTTCTAAACGGTGAGTGATAACAGTAGTCCGTAAATAAATCTCTAATATGCCCAGTCTCAGTAGATACTGTCCCTTTAGTGTCTTATCTTATATAAAGATTCGGCCTACCCTAATAACTGTACTTACATCCCGTGTTAGTTGTCTATATAAATACTAGGTATCCACCCCAGCTTCTTCACAGGCAGGTACATGCAAATCCGATTGCAGTGCCACCTACTAGATCGAGTTGTGAATCTAAACCATGGGCTAATCAGGGCGCCATTTGAACATACACAAAAAAACCTTCAGAATCGGTCCAACCGGTTAGGAGTTCAGTGACATACACACGTGCAGAATTATACATAAGATTATATTTACTATTAGAAATGTAATTCATCCCGTGTTAGTAGTTATCTAAAAGATTACATATAAAAAAATAGGTTCCTTATTTTCCTGTGTAGAGCTCTTAAAAAGTTAAATTGGCAGCTTCAATTCCTATTGTAACATTGTTCTTAATAAATTCGTTATTGGTTTATAAAAAAAAATAGTCGTAAAAGCTACTGAACAATATAATGCAGGTGATCCTGCGACCGCGAATGCTGGAAAGACAATAATCTATAATATACGTGATGTAATCCGTTTAAAAGTGTTTTATTATAACAAGTAATAATCGCTACTATTTAACAATAATTAGTAAAGAAATCTCGAGATCAACTGATGTTCCCAGTCCCATTAGATACAATCCTATTAGTTCTTATCCAAAGGTTCATATTAATCATTAAAACGTTTCAATTCCAGGGCGAGCAAGGAAAAATCTAAGGTCTTTCATCCCAGTTCCAGCTGAACCAAAGCGTGATGATGATAAGAAAACAGATTTAGAAGACGAGAAGAAAGGAGACTGCGATAAGTGTAAGGTGGATAAATGTGATGATTGTAACACTGATCAGAAGCTGGATAAGAACGAGGACTTAAAGAAAGTGTTGCCTCTGCCTGGACGGAAACTGAGGAGGCCTCGGAAGAATAGGAAGGCGGTGCATAAACAGGAACTCGGGCAGTGCTTCTTTCCTATGTCGATGTCGATGTTGTATGGACCACTCGGTGACTCTACCGCCGAAGTAACACCGCCTGCGTTCCCGTACAATGTTACATTTAAACAGGTACTTATCAAAATTTACATTGTGTTAAAATATTACTCCATAAAGGCAAGTTTTTGGTTTAGTCAACATTTGGAGAAACCGTTTAAAGTCCAGAAACTGAAATATGAAACAATGATGCATACTGGATTACAAACGATTTATTTTGTTATTGATAAATATTGCTTGCACACTGTAATTGGTTTCTGACTCAACGCAATTTGTTTTTCAGGGAAATTATGTGCCCCGCGAGGAGGTGGCGGTCGGCAGCGGTGCTGACAGTCCGCAGTTTGACCTGATCCTGTGCTTGTCGACCACCAAGTGGATGCATTTAAATTGGGGCGATGCGGGCCTGAAGCGTGTCTTCCGGAAAATGTTCGCGGATCTACGTCCGGGCGGGAAATTGGTGCTAGAATCCCAAAACTGGGCTAGCTATAAGAAAAAGAAGCGTCTAACGGTATGTGTACACTTTGTTTTATAAATCCTTAGATTCATACCATTTAAGAAACAAACTCTTTCTGTTTAGTAGTACGTATTAAATGTTGTTAAACTTGCTTGGTTTCAGCCGACAATATATGAAAACTTTAACTCGATTGAGTTATTCCCGAACAAATTTCGCGAGTTCTTGTTATCACCCGAAGTCGGATTCAGCAAGTGCTGCATACTCGGCGTGCCGCAGCATGCGAGCAAGGGCTTCCGACGGCCGATACAGCTGTACGTGAAGGGTGACTTCACACCGAGCAAAGCGAACTGGTCGGACGCGTACGTGCCGTCGTCGCACCACCGGCCGGAGGCGGAGCCGCCTCGCCGCACAGTGTACGCGCCCGTTGCGCCCGCGTATCGGCCCAGCGACGACGCGCCGTCCTGCGGGGCCGCCACGCCCTACTCGCCTAATTTGGATTGCAGCGCGGACGACTCGCCCTTTTACAATCCGCGCAGCGATTCTTACGCGCCTTCGTACCAGCCTCCGCGCCCCACGGTGTACGCGACGCTGCCGTCGCCGCTAGGCAGCGCATCTCCCGCGGCATCGCCGGCTGCGTCACCTGCACCGCACGCATCGCCCGCACCCGACCCGTTGTCCGCACGTGGATTTCCGGAGTTACGCCCCCACGACGATTAGACACCGCTGAGCGGTGTGCTTGTATTATGTTTAGAAGTGACCGGAACTTATAAAATGTGATATTAATCACTAAATTCGGGGTTAGGACTGTCTGTGAACTCTAAAGAGTATATAAAAATTCATGCACCAGCTCGGGACCTGGTTTGCACGAATGTTAATCTGAGCACGCAAGCCTTTACCGACTGTTTTCACGATATCATGCATAATAAGTAACCGGTGTATGCCGAGAGTCGGCAGTCACGGGATATTGCCGGCTCTTGTTTCTAGATTTGTAATGTCCTCCCGCCTTTCATATTTCTATGTAAATATCGATTAGAACCCATAGGATTATGTTTCAATAGGCTGAAAGTATTTTATAATATTATAACCGCACATTAATCTATTTTAGTGTTTTTATTTAACCCTACTGTTTATCGGTAACAAGTGACTATGGAGTAACAAGTAATGGATCATTAATATTTGCATCTCATCAGTCTATACGGCGTACGTAATGCATGGTTTGCCGCGCCGAGTTGTTCAGCCCCCGTAATTCCGTGCGATCGAGACTTCACTGTCTCGCGTTTTTTCCCGTCGGCGATCGGCATTCATTCGTCTGTCTCATAAGTAGGTACGTTCGAAATTGAGATTATTTGAACTAATATGTGTAATTGTGTATGGGCACGCCGTTCCTATTACTTCATGATACAGAACAAATGGTTCGTAGTTTTTTTATAGGTACATTCTGCTACAGTCTTGCCACAGAGCAGTAAAGAGTACTGAATATGTTCACAGCTTCAGACAAAAAAGGTACTACCTGTATATTAAAGTTCATCATATCAGCCACAGGTCGTCCACTGCTGAACAAAGGCCTCCCCTTTAGATTTCCATAACGAGCGGTCACATGCCGCTCTCATCTATCGACTCCCAGCGACCTTGACCAGGTCGTCTGTCGACCTCGTTGGAGGTCGTCCCACGCTGCGTTTTCCGGTGCGCGGTCTCCATTCGAGAACCTTTTTGCCCCAACGGCCATCAGTTCTACGAGCAATGTCCCCGCCCATTGCCACTTCAGTTTACTAATCCTTTCAGCAATTTTTTTTTGTTTATTCTTTTCTTTAGCTTTATCTAGCATGAAACTGAAGCACGTTATTAGCCATGTCTACAACTTTAGTTCTTCTACGGATCTCCTCATTTCTGATTCGATCTCGTAGAGAAATACCAAGCATAGCTCTCTCCATAGCTCACTGAGTGACCTTGAGCTTTCTTATGACGCCCATTGTGAGTGACCACGTCTCTGTTCCATATGTCATCACTGGTAACGTTGGTATTGTTGACAAAAAGACGTTGCGAAGTTTCCCAAAAGCTGCCCAGCCGAGTCGGATTCGACGATTGACCTCTTTCTCCGAAGTTGGACCTACCTAACAGAACTCCCAACGGATATTGGGATGGACTGCATTTGACATGACTTTCGTCTTGCCCATGTACATTTTAAAGCCCACCTGTTGGGAAACTGTACAGACAGAATCGAGCATTGTGCTGAGCTCTTGTAGCGATTCTGCTATCACTACGATGTCGACGGCAAATCGAAGGTGAGTTATATACTCGCCATTAATGTTAATGCTGAATCCTTTCCACTCCAGTAGCTTGAAGGCTTCCTCCATTGCAGCGGTGAATAGTTTCGGGGAAATGACGTCCCTCTGTCTCACATCTCTTTGCAATGGAATTGCCCCGGTGCTCTGTTTCTGTAATCGGACCGACATGGTGGCGTTTTTGTATAAGCACTTCAACACTTCAATGTGCCGATAGTCAATCTGGCACCGCTGCAGAGATTGCAGCACTGCCTAGCTTTCGATCGAATCGAAGGCTTTCTCATAGTCCACAAACGCCAAGCATAGTGGCAGATTATACTCCTCGGTCTTCTGTATAACCTGCCGCAGCGTATGGATGTGGTCTATGGTACTGAAACCCTTTCGGAAACCGGCTTGTTCGGGAGGCTGGAAGTCATCAAGCTTGCGCTCGAGACGAATCGTGATCCTTCAAAACAGCTCATAAACATGGCTCAGAAGCGAGATGGGTCTGTAATTCTTCAATAGGGTGTTATCACCCTTTTTGAACAGGTTCACCACCTCACCTCTGTTCCACACTTCCGGCGTTGTGCCCTTGAGTAAGACGGAATTAAATAGCTTCTGAAGGACTTGAAGCTTTTATCGCTTAAGTACCGGTTTGCCACCCGCTTTCAGAAGCTCTGTCGTAATTCCGTCTCCACCCGGCGCCTTGTTATTTTTAAGCTGTTTCAAGGCCATCCTAATCTCGTACAGGCTGATGTCCGGGATATCCTCGGTAAAGTGTCGGGTTAGTTTGGCTCGCGGGTCTTTGTCAGAGCCAATGGTAGGTATAGTAACCGAGGTGTATAACTGCCGGTAGAAGTTCTCAATCTCTCACAAAACCTCTGGCTTAGTCGACGCTACACTGCCGTCCTCGGTCTTCAGCTTCATAATACGACTTTGCCCAATAGACTTGTCTCTTGCGAACTTTCTGCCATGAGGTCGAGAGTGTGATCGAAGAACTTTTTTGGTCTACCTTTACGGTGGGTTTTAAAGAACTTAGACCCAACCGTTTGGACAGTTTCTACAAACCTACAATTTAAATCGTCCACAGATACGCAATGTTCTAGGCACTCGAAGCAGTTTTGGAGTTCGACTTGAAAGCTCTCGGGGTTTTGGAGTTGAACACTAGAGGGCCGGAGCGTAAACCTCATCAGACGAGACCTCTCAACTTTGAGATTAATATTCAATGTGCCTCTTACCATTCGGTGATCACTACCGGTTTTCACCCTATGGATCATTGAATATTTGTCTTTTATTGGTCATGATGGAAGTCAGTCTCATTCTTTGTCCATCAGGACTCATCCAGGTCCATTTCCTTTGTGGCGGCTTTTGAAAAAAGAAGTTTATTACGAAGAGTACCTCCTTTTTCAAAAAATCAGCCAGCCTCTGTCCCCTGGGGCTCCGTTACCCATATCCAAATTACTCCACTTTCAACTCACCATCGCATCGAGTGCCCAGCTATGCGTTGAAGTCCCCCATCATAACAGTGAAGTGTGTCTTCGAGGTATGTATGGCCCCAAGACTAATAAATACGAGAACAACGGCGTCTGCCTTTCAACCTTTAACGTGAAATTCTGTGGTAGACGGCACGACACTTACATGATGGGCCCCCTAAATGGCCACCACTAGAAGCGGCAAGCAGCAACACCGGTGTGAGCGGCTAGGGGTGTCGAGAGGTGCGGCACTGGTTTTACCATCGTGCGTCTCGAAGACTCGGAGCGGGTTACCCGTTAATACGCCATTAGACACTTCCACCCCCGAGCATATAGCTCTGGCGGCCCTCCTCTGATCGGCCAACTAAGGCAAGCCAGAGTTGACCAATAAAGGCAAGCCGGAGACGAGATCGACTCTCTGGAGCATTCGGGTACGCAGTGTCGCCACTCACATTCAGCTCGCCACAAACTGCCTTGCGTTCTGTAAGCTACTTAATATACTTTTTTTTTCTAATGATATACTTTTTTTAAATAACAGAAAGTAGGAAGAAATCAAGCAGCTACTTTAATCTGCCCTCCAGGATTACCTTATCCCATGGTGAGATAACGACTGCCCAGAGGGGTTTATTATTATCTACATGTTTCTCTATTACACGGGTTTATATCCCCTGTAAGGGGAAACCCGGTCTTTTGATAGGCTTACGCGGGGACATGGGTCCAACACGCAGAGGCCCTTTAGATAATTTAAATCTAAAATGTAATGGGACACTAACCGGGGACTCTCCATGGCTGCACTATAAAATGCAGTCTCGGATTGTCCCCGGAGGTATAAAACTATTGTATGAAATGGAAACTACAAGTATAAGGTCTATTGCAATGGGTGCAAAATGGATTTAATACTAAGAAAAACGGAAAAACGGTGTCTGCCTTTCAACCTATAAAATGAAATTCTGTGGCAGACGGTGACTCGCCACTCACAAGATGGGCCTCCTTAATGGCCACCACTACAGGCGACAAGGAGCGACACCGGTGTGAGCGGCTAGGGGTGTAGAGAGGTGCGGCACCGGTTTCACCATCGCGCGACTCGAAGACTCGGTGCGGGTTTCCCGTTATTATTATTAATTTAAGATAAACATTAATAATATGTAATCAACTAGCTTTTTCTCGCGGCTTTGCACGCGTGGAATTATATTAAACTGCGGTTATACCAATAAATTGTAGCTAACAGAAAACATTTGTACTTTTAACATAGCGCCATCTATTGGATACTTACTCAATCCAGTCAACTAATTACCTTATACCGCCATCTATTGGATACTTACACAATCCAGTCAGCTAATTACCTTATACTGTCATCTGTTAGAATCTTATCGATATAACAGATAATTATGACTCTTTGTCAGATAATAAACAAATAATTCGCAATTAAATAATATTGCGATTATAAATTGACATATAAACTATCCTATCTTTGAAGTTGAATAAAACAGCACACAGTTTGCAAAATTTTAATAAAATTGGTTCAGAAGGTAAGGAGTCCATAGCGGACAAACAACGTGACATGTAATTTATATATATTAAGATAAAGCCGTATGGTGCCGGCGGTGTGTATAGCACCATACCATTCTATCTCATATGAGAGGGTGTCGTAAAAGTCTTCTATGGGATTGGCCGGAGGATGGGTGGCGGCGTCCTTCGAGTACATAAGTACATTAACAACTCAACTGCTCAAGTGCCTGCCGGGTGTGGCGATTATGAGAATGAGGCACACAACACTCCCTGATCGGTCGTTGTGGCGAACTTTAGGGGAGGCCTATGTCCAGCACTGGATTTTATTCGGCTAAATGAGGAAATAATTATTAATAACTAGATATATGATACTACGAAGATATTGTGCTGGAAGTTTCAATCTCAGTTCCGTACTCGTAAAGGCATCTAAGGATTCAAATAGTATGTTATTAATGCGGGTAAGGGCTAAACACAACGGACAGATTTTATATAGGTAACTCCTACGGTTCTGGATCGAAAATAGGGAATGCTGGCGAGAGCGAAGTGTGTCTAATTGGTAATTAATGGTATATTAAAGGAGATGTATGGCAATAACGAGGAATTGAAGAGGGAACCACGAATTACACGGATGAAGTATTTGTCAATGAGTTTAAGGCGAGCGTTACCTCCATTTGTAAGTTAGGATAGAAGTTCATAGGATTATGATTATTATGTCTCTCTCTATTTACGGGTTAATCCTCTGCAAGGAGGAACCCGGTGTTTTATCGCCTTAGACATTGGTATAAAGCCACAGAAAAGAAAACTAAAATGTTCTGTGGGTCCCACACGCAGAGGCCCTTTAGAGTTTTTTTGTCTAGAGGTCTCGTAATTTCTATACTTTGGTAGTCAACCATACCTAGTACATATGCATGGGTAGTATTCATTCATTATATTTACTCTTTCAGTTAGTTCGACATATAGATATGACTTTACTAGGCTGTGTCAGAGACTAAACATGCGACTATATAACTTACACGCATACACATAGGAGGCAATTTACATCACCGAGTTTACTACACTCCACACGCGTATCAAACCGCAGTCAAATAGCCAAGGATTGTTTGTGTGGTTATTGTGGCTAACCGCTTATCAGGACCAACTTATCAACGCCGCATTGTCCAATATAGCTACATATTATCTTCAAACTATATACCAAGGTATTTATATTTATTTATGCTAGGTACTTGTTTTGACTAAACTGATTTATAATATTGATATATTTATAATACCTTAGTTGCTCCTGTATTATATGTATTTACAGTTTAATAAACTCACATGCAGAAACACCCAGATCGAGAACAAGTGTGTATCTTTAGGCTATACAAATATTACTTCCGTGTGTTTGTCGTCAGCAGAAGCCACTACAGCCGGCAGAGAGAGATTTTGTCCGTTCCGCTCGACAACGATGCGGCGCTCGGTAGCCTGGCTGCAAAGGCAACTTGATCGAAACGTCGAGAATAGAATAAAATAGTCTTTATTGTACATCATTATCCGTGTGGTATCCGGATTAAGAATATAGCACCACTCCATCTCCTCCCGTGGATGTCGTAAAAGGCAACTAAGGGATTCAAAACAGAGGGATGGGCAGCAGCGTCCCTTCTTTGGAATATCGGCCATACTGCGTTCACCAACCCGCTTGCTAAGGGCTAAGGGACTCAAGCCCCCCAAAAGCTTCTGGGTCCACCTCCGACAAATCTTAAATTAAACTTAATATTATCTTACCTTTTTCTAGTTATTATCTTTATTCTACTTCTTATCATAGTATAGTACAACAGTATAATTTTCATCACTTGTTTACATCAAGTCCGTGTTTGGGTCACAGTAATTTTTATTTATGTGTACAAAACTTCAACTTAATAGGTCTAGTAGATTCGGAGTAAATTATCTGTGACAGACGGATAGTCAGGCAGACACACGAGTGATCCTTTAAGGGTTGGGCCGTTTTGTCTCCGGACGTTTGGAACCCTAAAAAGCCCAATAACTTGTCCAATCTAACGAGTGGTTAGATTGGACAAGTTATTGGGCCATTTACAGCCAACCAACACAGCGTTCTGGCATTTGCAACGGAAACTCAAATCCGTCACAATAACTTATGCCCTCTCTCACTCCTCCCATGCAACCAAAGGCCTTTGATGACGACACAAATGAGTGTGCCTAGTCTAGAAGCAAAAAGTTCCCCAAGCACTCTACCAGTAGACCAAGCCCACCTCACTGAGGTCGACGCTGAACTTGAACGTAGAGCCGTTATTCCGCCTGTCGAGGATGCCGAAAACCTACTCCGTCCGTTCAGAATCAGAACCATGATTCTGATTCTGATTCCCTCCATTCACGGCAGGCGAAGTCAACGCCATGGAGAAAAATCTTTACCCCCGTAAAGCCCCCGGTATCTCCACTAAGTTGGGTAAGCTCTTCCCAGACAGTCTTACCATTTTAACGATCGCCATTTTTAATGTGGCATTGAAAAATCAACCTCTTTCCACATCAGTAGAAAGAGGCTACAGTTATGGGTATCCACAAACCCGGTAAACCAAAGTGTGAATCCACTTGTTATCGCCCCATAAGTCTTCTCAATGCCCTTGCGAAGATATGTGCGCAGATTATCTCTTCACGTTTAAAGAATTATGCCAAATCCAAAAAACTGATTCCCAACGAACTGTTTGACTTTCGAGCCAAACACTCCTATGCACAGCAAATCCACAGATTAGGTGAACATATCACGTTCGGATTCCATGGCGGCATGATGACGGGAGAACTGTTAGATGTGGTGAAAGTATTCGATAAATTCTAGAACTTCTACTTATCGAATCCGCTTCAGTTGTCGTCATTGAAGGCGTCGCAGTTTCCGTTATTGCATCGAGGGCACACTCTCATCCCACAAGGATCCGTGCTAGCCCCACTATTGTTGTCGCTGTACACCAACGGCATCCCGAAACGACCCATAGGTTCGTCCAAGTTGGCCATCTTCGCCGACAATACGGCCATATACTACTCCGGCTTCAGCCCCAATAATATAACTAAGATCCTCCAAACCACGGCCAACGTCTATGGTGCATGGTTCAGGAAATAGAGGATCGAAGTAAATCCTACCGAAAGCAAAGTCGTACCATTTTGTAAACTCAGAGACAAGCATACTCGCTTTAGACAGATCCCGATGTTGGGACAATCGATTTTTTGAACCGCATGCCCAATATTTAGGAGTAACCCTCGACGAAAATCTGTCCTTTCGAAAGTACACAAAGTCGGTGACGCGCCGCCTTTGCACTTGGTCGCCTCCACGGCCTACTAAATGCTCGTTGTAAATTATCTCTTAGAAATAGGGTGAGAATTTATACCACGTGCATGGCAATCATGACCCATGCCAGTGTCGCATTTGCACATGCAGAATCTACTCTGTAGAATTCAAGTTCTCCAAAATCGATTAATGTGCACAATTGCACCCTGGCTCATACGCAATGAACATATAGATGTGAAATTGACGACCAGTAGGCCAACCCTCTCGCATCAGTAGCGTACGCCGTCCGAGGCACATACTGATCGATCCGGACGACGAAATAACCATTCTACGAAGAAGAACGAACGAATGAAGAGACACGCGCAGTCTCGTTTACTCAACAGACTCCTCAAAATATTAAAAAAATAACGATCCACCATTTTTAAACCGGGCGGGCGGCCTCTTCAGGCTTCGCCAGAAATCGTCAGGTTAAACAACCACATTTCTCGAAAATTTCTGCAAGAAGCCCAACACAAAAATAATGTTTGCGTACCGTGCTGAGCTTTACATATATCCTAGGCTTTTGATGCATGGTTTGCCGAATTGAACCCAATAAAACTACTCAAGATAAGATAAAAATCTTTTTATTCATGTAAAACCTTATACTTATGAATAGTCAAGACTTTAGTTGGCTCGTTCCAAGGTGTAGATTTCCCATGGAGAAGAACGGGCAAGAAACTCCATGGTTACTCTTTTTAAATAATATTGGTACAATGTTCTCGAAATGATGGTAATGTGAGGACAATGCAGGAGAAAAGAGTCTAAACTTCTTAAAAAGTCTACACTAAACAAGCTTTATTTTAATATTGACCAGGTTTTTTGATTCAATTGTCATGACAGCATTAAGATGACCAATCCCAACAGACGGCACTCGTTCACGAGCATGACGCATGCATCAGCGTCGCTCACCTCAACCATATCGTAGCGAAACTTAGTGACCCGACACACAACGCCACCATAAGCTGGACACTTGAGTGAGCATGACATACCTAAACTGCCAGACAACTATCACGTCAATAACACAAAATAATTGAATAGCCCACATGGTACTTGCACTATTACAGTATCAAATCTAAATGCATAAAATGAACATAAAAATAACATTAAAAATAAATAACATTATGTCATATAGAATAATGAAATGTCATTATATGAATTAATATAATCCATTATGAGAAATGATGTAATTTAAATGTCAAATTAATTAAAAAGTACTGGTTTTACTAGTAAGTAGTAGTAGTAGATACATAGATACCAGGAATGTCTATATAAGCTTAGCACATCAGAGCAGCTCAATCCCAAGCATTTTTGTCGTCCATATAGTCTGTTACGTTATAGAAAACTTTTCTACACAGCTTCTGTTTTATAGTCACAGACTAGGTAGTAAGATACTTCGTATTTATAGTGGACTTGAATTGATTAACGCTTAGTTTTTGAAAGTGTTTTCCACTGCTATCGAGGCGTGCTTTTTTCATATTTTGGAAAAAATTGCATTGAAATGTAAACAAGGTTTCGTTCATATTTTTCCTGAAATAAAATGAAAATGAATAAAAATTACCTAGAAACAACATCAGCAACTTATTATTGACGACTCATAGTTCATCAGGTAGATACATCCTACTTATTGTGTTTACCTTCATAAAGCATACCATCAGCTGGGTCAAGCCCCTCCCAAACCAAAATCCTGGATCCGCCCACTGTACGTAATTATAGACGACATACGTAGGTAAACATTATGTTTTAGATATATCTTCTTAATTGAACCAATATCGTTTATAATATGAAGAATGAATGTATATTAGATTATATAACTATGAAAATGTAATGAAAACCGTAGTTGTAACCACTATGTGTCATTTTACATTGTTAATTTAGTAGTCAATATTGTATTCTATTGAAACACAGATGTTAAAACGATCATTAGTAATACCTGAATTAAAGTAATTTCTTGCATATTTGTTAAGATATATGTAGATAAGTTAGATAACATCACTGCCATTTAAATAATGTATAATTTGTAGTAATTAATATATCAGTTTAGGTAAAATAACGCATACAAGATTTACTTTGTGTACAATTAAGAATATTTTTATTTGTAAACGACCAAATAGATAATTTTTATGAAACGAATTGTAAGAGATGACATCTAGATCGATAGAACAAGTTGTAAGCTATCCAACGACATTTAAAACTGTAATGTTTGATTTAAATAAATAATAAAAGATATTTGTATGTATGAAATAAATAAATAGTAGACTTGTGATACCAAAAACGATCTCTGTTTTACGGCCCTCGCCACGGCAAAGATTCTAAGGGCGGATCCAGGGGAGTGGTCATAGGGGTCATGACCGCTCCCCTGGGCCCTTTTTTTATTTTTATTGATGTCCAGTGGAAATTCTACATGGAACTTCCTTCACCCCGGGGAAGGGCGAAGGGGTATGCCGGACTCCTACCGGCTAAAACCACTGGAGCGGTCATCTTCGGCACCGAAGGGGGGCTCCAGGTCCTCGTAAGATCACACTAGAGCCACCCATTGGTGCCACGCATTTAGGCACATCTCGGAAGGGATGACTGTAAAGCGGTCACCCCCTCTAGCGGAGGGAAGGCGACTGTAAAAAGGTCGCCCCCCAGGCACTTCTCGGGGAGGATTGCAAAGGATCCCCCCAAGCCTCGCTTTGCGCTGTGCTGCGCACACGGCGGCACGTGATCACGTGCGCGCCACCGTCTTCCAGGGGGTCGCTCGGTATGAGCACGCAGATTCCCCAATCTGCGCGCCCACGACCCCCGAGGCCCCCCAGCTCCCCTGGGCCTAGTCAGCCACTGATAATACTTCTTAGTACCTAACTTAGGCGAGCGCGTCGTACATGTTTTAAAGCCTGTCCTGGCTGGACCTTGACTATGTGACCCCCTCTCCCTGACTGGAAGCAACCCCTAAGCAACACCGTACCAAGGGCAAGTATGCCAGTGAAATCAAAATACATATACTTAAAAGAACAGTGATAGTGAATCAACATTAGTAGTGAAGCATCGCTCGGTGACGTCACAAAATTGAACTTGAACACTGTTACCTGAGTTTCATTCCGCACTACCTTGTTACCTGGAAAAAGCGCGAGCCGGCGCTTGTGCATTATATAACAAGTGCTGGTATAAGGGCAGTTTGTCCCAGGCCGTAAAGGACGACCTATATGCGACCGAAACATATTGTATAGGTATATGTTTATCTTTCTCTACATAATCCGGATTCACTTTGAAAGCAAATGGAATTTCTGTGTAAGTTTATATGTAAATTTGCATATCGATGTCTGTCAGGCTTTAAGCAATGCCTGCGGGTTGGGACAATGAATTCTATTTCATTGTGTTTGCCAACTTAATAGCCATTGTGCAGTGCAGTGAGAAATCACAACGATTCGGTCCGATTGAAGTTAAGTTTAGTACGATCATTAATAAATTTTAATAAATGCATGAAATATTTGTTTCATAAATTATTATGGATCCGATTTTAATATTGATTATTTTATTATATTTCACTCTCTTTTCGCGGGTTTATATCCCCTGTGAGATGGAAGCCGGTCTTTTGAATAGGCTTACGCGGGGTCATGGGTCCAACACGCAGAGGCCCTTTAGAGAATTTTAATCTAAAATTTAATGGGACACTAACCGGGGACTCTGCACTATAAAATGCAGTCTCAGATTGTCCCCAGAGGTATAAAACTATTGTATGAAATGGAAACTACAAGTATAAGGTCTATTGCAATGGGTGCTAAATGGATGTAATACTAAGAAAAACGGAAAAACGGCGTCTGCCTTTCAACCTTTAAAGTTAAATTCTGTGGCAGACGGTGACTTGCCACTCACAAGATGGGCCCCCTAAATGGCCACCACTACAGGCAACAAGGAGCAACACCGGTGTGAGTGGCTAGGGGTGTCGGGACATCCCCTCCGAGATGTGCATAAAGGCGTGGCACCAATGGGCGGCTCTAGTGTGATCTTACGAGGTCCTGGAGCCCCCCTTCGGTGCCGAAGATGATCGCTCCAGTGGTTTTAGCCGATAGGAGTCCGGCATACCCCTTCGCCCTTCCCCAAAACAATAGCTTGTTATCCCCAGCAACGCCCTAAGCCGAGGTCCGTGTCCCGCAGGGGGCGCCCTTGGCGAAAGTTGCTTAGTTTTTAATATTAATTTTAAGCCTGGCAGGAGGCCTCTTTTGGCTTCGCCAGAAATGACCGGTTAAGAAACCACATTTCCCAGAAACGTACGCGAGAAGCGCAACAAAGAATAAAAATAAGATTACCTGACCGTCTCGTTCTTATCATAAGAGACTTCTTATCAAATCGTAATTTCCGATATCGAATCACTGGCGCTCTCTCGTCCCCCCACCCCAATAGAGCCGGAGTCCCACAAGAATCCGTGCTAGCCACACTATTGTTCACCCTGTACACCAGTGACATCCCTAAACGAGCTGCTAATACGACCCAATTAGCACTCTTCGCCGATGACACCAGCTGGACGGGTACACAAATTGTAGGTACCTACGACACTGCAGAAATTCTATCGTGGGGTAAACTTAGCGTAGGTTTTTAAACAAATAAAATATAATGGTGACACGCCAGGCTGATGATGATGACTTAGGGTATATAACTGAACTCAGAAATAGGTCTTACAAGTTACCACAAAACAGCTTACTCCAGTCACAGTTTATCAAGGCTTAAGTCATCGTTTTGTCAACAAACAACAAACAGATTAGGTCTAAAAGGTTTCTTCATCCAAAGCCAAGTCGTTACCGGGTGCCCCTGATTTAAATAAGGCAAGTTTAAATGAAAGACCTCTCAATCAAGATCAAGGATTTAACTCACAAATTACTTTCTTTAAAGACTTTCACACCAAAATATGTTGTGGGAATGCTACTTGTGAATTCGAAAATTAATAGATACAAAGGTACCCTTTATATAGGAGACCCTATTAATGTAAGACCGATTAATATCGAAGATAGACAATATCGAATATACTGGAACGCCACTTCATATTTAAACCCCCGCGTAACTACTTGAGACGCCCGTTTTCGGCAGGTAGGGCGTCCCAAATCCTTAAGCAGGATTTAAATGTTAAGTGGAGTTTCAGTATTCAGCCGTTAGTAAATACTTTCACGTATCAGATTTCGTTTTAAGTACTAAATAAACCCCGTGTAGTTCAGGCTAAGAATACCACCACCCCATCTCATTCCGTGAGTGTCGTAAATAGCGACGATGGAATTAGCCGGAGGATGGGCAGCAGTATCCTTCAAGTACATTTATAACTTAACTGCGATCGCCAACCCGTCTCCCAAGCATAGCGATTATGCCAAAACCCCCCAATGAGCACACAACACATAGCCATACCGGTCGTTGTGGTGATCTTTGGGGAGGCCTGTGTTCAGCATTGGGCTTAATTCGGCCGAAATGATGATGGATGGTGGAGCTTCACTCCATTATATAACACGACTAAATTTAAGGAACGAATCTCACATTTTAGGTATCTACTACTCGCACATTTTATACGAGTCCCTGAAACATATTACTTCCGCTTCAGTCATGCATAGCAATGCATGTTATCGGGATACTGTTGCATTATATTATATTCACAATTCCGTTAACAATGGTGATCCAGCCGAAGTTTGGAAATTTCTCCGATCCCTAGGAGTTGGAAAATCGCGTCAAGACACCATTCCTAGAAACTTAAATATTGAACTACTTAATCAACATTTCTCTTCTTCGTCTACATTTGATGTAACTACAAAAATAAGTACACTCAGAAATCATTCCTCACTTCCAACTTCGGATTATTCACCCTTCGTCTTTAATCAATTTTCCGCTTGTGGTGTTAAGAAAAGCATATTATAGATTACGTGGAACGTGGTTGGAACTGACTGCATCAGCCGTAATATGATCCTTCCTATCCTTGACGAAATCCTTCCCATCATATCCCATATCTTAAATCATTCCATATCCAGTGGTATTTTTCCATCTCCATGGAAAGAGGCCCAAGTCACTCCATTACCCGAAAAGGCAAATCCTTTCCAATAACTTTCTCTGATTATCGTCCGATATCTATACTCCCATTCCTTTCCAAAGTTCTTGAACGCCTCATACATGATCAACTCAGTAATTTCCTTTCTAAAAACAATCTCTTTAATCCACTCCAATCCGGCTTTCGTCCTGGTCATAGTACCACCACATCCTTGGTTCATATTACGGATGATATTAGGTCTGGAATGGAAGCCGGTGCGCTAACAGTTCTTGCTTTGCTAGACTTTAGCAATGCCTTTAACACTGTAGATTTTGACATTCTAATTGGTATACTATGCTCTCTAAACATATCTCCAACGGCAATTGATTGGTTTCGTAGTTACCTGTTTGGCCGTCGGCAACATGTTAACATTGACCACACCTATTCTTCATGGTGTAGTACATCTACTGGCGTGCCACAGGGCGGCGTTTTATCTCCGTTACTCTTCGCAATATTTATAAAGTCTATCTCCAGACAGCTTCTTTCTTCCTACCACCTGTATGCGGACGATTTGCAAATTTACTGCCATACTCCCTTGGACAAACTGGCGGAGGGCATCAATGCCATAAATGTTGATCTGGATCAAATATGCAAATGGAGTAGAGCACACGGGCTTAAAGTCAACCCGGCGAAGACTCAGGTCACTGTTGTTGGGAGCTCGAAAATGATCTGTAGAGTTGACTGGTCTCAACTTCCTCAAGTTCTTTTTGACGGATCCATCATTTCTGTAAGTGATAGGGTCAAGAACTTGGGGATATATATCGATAAAAACTTTTCCTGGGCTCCGCAGCTGCAGGAACTTAGTCGCAAAATATTTGCTTCAGCTGGGTCCTTAAGAAGGTTACGAAACTTCCTCCCGATTGCCACTAAAACTGCGCTTGTACAATATCTGCTCCTCCCAATTCTTGATTATGCCGATGTCAGCTATCTTGATCTCACCGAGGACCAATTTAACAAATTAGAGCGACTCCAGAACTTTTGTATCAGATTCATATTTGGCTTGCGCAAATATGATCATATCTCAGAATATCGTTCTTACATGATACGCATTCTAAGTTTTTAAATCATCGGAGAATTTGAAACTGAAAATGCCATTACATTCCACGAAGTTCCTTGACAAGTCATTCTCTGTCCAGGCCGTTCGTTTGTGGAATGCGCTACCAGTATCAGTTAGACGTGCACAATCATTACAAATGTTTAAGCGATTGGTAAAGGAACACTACGTATACTTTCATCATAAGAAAATCTCGTGCTTCTTTTGGTATTTATGTATCTATTTATAGTTATATATATATTATATGTCTATATATTATAATATATAGTTGTTGTGTTATTAATACGTTGAATACCTTACTCTTATATTACACCGTAAGCTTGTGTACTTTCCATAACATTCCAGTCCATCCAATGGTTGTCTGGAAGAGATCGCCGAATTGCGATAAGACCGCCAATTGTACCTTTTCTTTCATATGGTCAAAATGATTGTACTGTTATTTTATTATGGTGTGCAATAAAGAGGATTTATTTATTATTTATAAGCGGCAAGAATTATAAAACATTATTCAACAGTAGGTATTGTCTGAAACTTGTCTCTTTTAATTATAATAAGAGAGATAAAAGAATGGTACACCAGAGACGATACAATTAAATACTCGTACAAAATTAATTAGTTCTACGGAATTTTAAATTGGACATTATAAACGAAATAAATATGAGGGAAAAAGTAAAATTTGACAATTACATAGACATTGAGAGAACAAAGAAACAGTGATAAAAAGAAACGATTGGTTTAATTATAAATTTACACCAATTTATGTTTATGCCTTGTCTATATAAAATTCTATCCTAATTTGCAAATAATAGGTAAAAATAATAGATATGCGATTGTAATACTATCAATATATAACATTATTAACTTTATAAAATCATATTGACATTTAAGAGGTTATACTAAAGAATGAATAATCGTGATTATTTCATCATTTTCATCATTTCAGCCGAATAAAGCCCACTGCAGGACATAGGCTTCTCGCAAAGTTGCCACAACAACCGGTTGAGGTACGTTATGTGCTCATTAGGTTTTGCCATAACCGCCACGCTTGGCAGGCGGGTTGGCGATCGCAGTTCAGTTGTTAATGTACTCGAAGGATGCTGCTGCCCATCCTCTAATCTCATATCCGGCTAATCCCATAGTCGCCTTTTACGACACCCACGGGATGAGATGGGGTGGTGCTATTCGTAGCCGGCACCACACGGCAGTGTGATTATTTATACAAGTTAATTTATCTTTTGTGAAACAAATCATTATCTTGGGTTAATGAAACATGTAAGGGACAAATACAATTACATTGAAGTCAAACTAAAAGACGAACAAGATCGAATCGCCTGTCGGCTACCAATCTTGCGCAGTAATTATAGCTTGGCGATTGGCTTACTGCAGTACTTGTAGCGGGTTTGATTTTCACACGGAACAGTTTATAGACATAAATCTTACATGCATAAGCACTCAAACTCGAAACAACCATCTGTAAGGCATACAACTATTAATCAATATTCAATATTATAAAGCCAGTACTTACATAAAAGTTATAAGAGATAGCCTGTTACAATGGAGTTCATACATACATAGTATTCTCGAGTCTCTGTCATAAACTTTTTTTTTATGAGCCTGTGACCAGTAAACGCACATCTTATACAGAGTATACGAGGGCGGCACTGAAAATTTCGGGAATCAAGGAAGTGACACAACATTACTATTTAAAAATGTATTTATTGCTTTTCGAAGTATTCTCCGCGAAATTTGACACATTTTTCCATACGATGGAACCAATCATTGAAGCAACCATTCCATTCGGAAGTTGCGGTCTCCAAAATGGCCGTTTTGTAGGCGTCCACAGCTTCTTTAGGTGATGAAAATCTCTGTCCACGCAATTTATTCTTTATTTTAGGGAAAGTATAGAAATCATTAGGGCTTAGGTCGGGGCTGTACGGCGGATGGTCTAATAATTCTATGTTTTCTTGCTCTAAAAACTCTTTTGTTCTGTGCGCGGTGTGAGAACTCGCATTGTCGTGATGGAGGATGATGCGGCGGTTGCAGTTCTCTCTACGGAGTTCAGAAACGACCTGTGGCAAACAAATGCTAGCATACCATTCTGCATTAACCGTTCTTTGTCCCTCAAGAGGAATAGTCGTAACATGGCCGGTTTTGGAGACAAACGTGGCCACCATTTTTTTTGCAACACTCCGTGAACGAACAATTTTTGTTGGCTTTAACTCATTTTCGAACACCCAAACTCGTGACTGGTTTTTTGTTTCGGGTTCGTACGCATATATCCAGGATTCGTCACCTGATACGATGTTGTATACAGCATTTGAAGATCCTACGTGGAATCTTTCGAGAGTTCTGACGCACCAAATAACGCGAGCCGCTTTTTGCTCTTCACATAGCAAATGCGGTATCCATCGGGAAAACAACTTTTTTACACCTAATTGTTCATGCAAGATTATTTGTATTTGACTCATGTCAATGTCTAAAGTTGCCTGAATTTCGCGGTATGTCACATGTCGATCTTCCTCAATCAGCTTACGCACAGCATCAACGTTTTCTTGGGTGACTGCAGTTTTTGGACGACCTTGACGAGGATCATCACTGAGCTTGACACGTCCTCGTTGAAATTCAGCAAACCAGCGATAAATTGTGGTTTTAGATGGGGCTTCATCACCAAATGCAGAAATCATCCGGTCAACACACTGTTTTTGTGTTAAACCACTTCGAAAGTCATAATAAATCATCGCTCTTGAATTTTCTCGAGTCAATTCCATTTTCTCAACGACTAAACAAGTTTGACAAAACCTTGTGACAAGACCGTGAATCTTTTTTTAAATAAATAAATGGAATTCGATTTGTAAAACCAAGGAGTTTTCAATTAAAAAGATTTTAATATGACAGGAACAGTGGAAATATTCCATTCCCGATACTTTTAGTGCAGCCTATGTAACCGAGCATTGTTCACCACGCTTGCTCACTGCGTATTGGTGATTTCAGAACATTAGATCCTGGTTTTCTAGCAATGTTTCCCTTCGTCTTAACTTAGTGGCGTCATATATTAACTAAGAAAGTACATATGACATTGAAAAAGTCACATTGGTACATGCCAGGTTTTGAACCCACAACCTAGTGCTTAAAAAGGGAGTCCTTAAACCTCCGAGCCACCACGACATTTATTATAAACATTTACAATTTATTGAAGTAGAATCATTGTATGAAGCCACTTATAACATTGTCATGTTAATGTAATACATTTTTAAAACTTAATAGCTATTTCAATCATTTTTAGGATGAAATCGCGGGTCCCAGCTAGTATTATATATAACTTGTTGTAAGATACAATACGGCTAGTATAAATATGGTATATTTCCAGTCAGGGATAGTAAACCTTTGGTACATAACGGTCCCAATCATCCGACCCGTATCCCAAGTGGTGTGGGATTGGCTTTCATAAATTTCCATTTATACATATATATTTATAGGTAAAATTAATGTACAACACAACACAACTAACTATTTAGTTCAGTTTACCTGCATTAATTTATATTCGGAACGTACCTAACGTTATAACCTTTTTTTTCGTGAGAAATTCCTTATGGACATCCCTGCCCTGGAAAAGTGGTAAAGTAGTGAAAGGAATGCTGATCCGTTACCGGTTAAAACCATCACAGATTTCCTTCAACGTACCTTGTGTCAGAGGTGCCCGATTAGTTTGCGCATTCACCGAAAATACGCCATAACCTACCTCAGCTGAAATATTAATTTATTATCAGCCTAACAAACAGCAAACTTTGCTGACTAAATATTTAGTCACCAGTATCAATCAAATGTAACAAATACGTTGGCAGAGACTATCTTTCTTTGTTTTTTAATAAAATCTTTAGCCCAGACATAAATTGCATAAACACCCAGATTCGAAAAGACTATCTGTAGATCATACAAATATTTGTTCCGTGCGGGGATCGAACCCGCGACTCTTAGCCACTACGCCAATCATGCCGGCTGCTTTTGCAATTTTTTTAGAAACTCCAAGAATTGATAACTTTTTATTCCAAAGTTTTGGTACCGAGTCTGGGCTAGACCCTAGAAAATAAAGTAACATGGGTCACTAGTTTGTTTGTACTCGTAATAGAACATTGCAAATCTAATAAGTCCCTAAATTATAAACTAAATGTGATCAATCCAAGGATATTATATTGCCGTGCCCCAAAGTCCTGTTAGTTACAAAATGCTACGTACTCTTTGCAATTTAGTTTTTCCCTTTTACATTTTGTTCATCAGAAATGTTCCTATGAAAATATCAACCATTTTCGAAGGAACATTCTTGAGTAATATTTGAAAGAAAATATATTTACGGATTAATTCCTTTCATTTATTACTCTGGTCCAAATGGTTCATGATTTGCTTTTGATAACTTCTATATAACTAGATAAATATAATACAAATAGGTATATAACTAGATTTTGAACTCTTAATTCCATAAATGCAAAAATAGAAGATATTAAGAAAACATTTCAAAAAATAATTTGGTCTCCAGACTGTCATTAAATATTTTGTTCTATTCAAGCTTCAAAATATTAATGAAATATCTTCTTAATTCTAAGAGAGTTCAGTAGATATTTCATGGATATAAAAAAAACAACAATGAAATCAATCCAAAAAAAAAGGTTTTTACGAGAACCACGATTGTAGGTGGTATTGAAGCTAATCGTTACCACATTACTTATTACATTGACTGTAAATAAATTCTTTTTTAAATAAAATAACATTTACTGTAATAGAATGAGTATTTTAACTTGTGTTTTTTTATTGACGTACTGAGAGTTCATTTAACTACACACCTACTATAGTATTAACTCCATAGTATATAACGTTTAGGGCCGTGTGGCCGGCTACGAACAGCACTGACCCATCTCATACCGTGGGGGTCGTAAAAGGTGGCTATGGTAGAGCCGGAGGATGGGCAGCAGCGTCCTTCGAGTACTATAACAACTCAACTGCAATCGCCAACCCGCCTCAAAAGCGTGGCGATTATGGCAAAACTCTCCTAATGTGTACAGACCGCATCCAGAACGGTCGTTGTGGCGATCTTTCGGGGAGGCTTGTGCCCAGAAGTGGACTTTATTACTGAAATGATGATGATATAACGTGAATTTTATACATTCTCATGAGACATATTGAAATAGTTTTAATGGATTTATTCAATAGAAGCGAGACAAATGACAAGTAACAGTATTTTTGTACAAATGACAGTATTTTTTATTATTTATGTCATTGCATAATTTTGTTTTGACCTCTATTTCAGTAGGTGTCCCATTTTCATATACACGTGATACAAGACTAGTCGGAAAATTTTAGGAGTGCCAACGATCGTGCGGCTCGCCTGATGTTAAGCGATTACCGCTGCCCATAAAAGTCCACAACACTGGAAGAGTTGCTATGTATTGCCGACCATTAGCGCTGACGTAAACTTTAACCTTGAAGACGCCTATGTCATATGCCTATCATTTTCTTGACGTTAGTCTTTGTCTTCGTCACTCGCCGCGCTTCACGCCCGTATTCTGTGATGCGAAAGGTTTAAGCTTGTTCGGCAACTTTATCTTTAGAGAAACAATTATAATAGGTCACAAATAATTATGCTAACGCAAATCTACCACCAGCTGTGTTTAGATTTATGGTCATAATTAAACTATAAACTACAATTACGTACTCAGAACTCCCCACTAAATAAGATAGTAAAAAACCTAAAATCAATCGGTAAGTATGAAAGGTTTTAACATTTTTTATTTTTTATTAGGGACAAGCCCGCCTCACATTCCCAACCACTGCTACTACTGTAAGCCAGGATCTACAATGGCGACCACCGAAAAGAACACCGATCAATGAAGCTTGGTGTGTCCCAGAAAAATGAATAACTGTCTTGGAACCCGTACTGAAATTAATCAGAAAAGAAAAAGGAGGAGTAGGAAAGAATATACGTTCCACTTCCCTCCGTAGCAAACAGGAGACAGAGAAAAACGATAGGCCGTAGGCACAATAAATAGTAGTTTACAACAGGGCCAACCCAGTTGCCAAGCACCACGGGTACAATTTTTTATTTTATTTATTTACGGGTCCTATGTTGTGAGGTATTGTGACTGATTCCAATAGTAGGTTTGGTAAAAGCGCTTGAACGCACGGAAATTCATCTTAGTCGCAACAACCCCGGATGTAACTTGCAAGCTGTCAAACATAATATTGCGTCCATCTTGCCAAATAATACACTCCCACAGGATATGATGTGCAGACTGTTCATATTCACAGTCTGGTGTTAACATTTGCAGAATGGCGAGGCATTTGCTGGAAAACAGTTTTCAATGACGGCTTACATTATTCGCGCCTAAGTTAGCTAGTTAAGTAAAGTAAGAAATAAAAGTAATTATTTACAAACATACCTTAATAATTGAAGTGTTTTATCCACTCACCAAAAAAAGTAAAACACCGATCCTGAGCCTGACTTCACCTTCTACCATACCTCTGCTCTCTACCTTAACCTTATGTTATTACGAATAAAACATCAGTAGAAATATAAACACAACCTATATTAACTACCCCTCATTCCAAGCAATTAGTGGAGACGGCTGAGAAGAGGTCGTTATGGAGGTACTTGTAGACAATGGACTTAATCACGTGTCTCCACATTGCTTTCTGTGGCATAGTTCCTTTACACCCACATATAAACTATGTTTAGTAGTTCCACGCAATCTATATTTATGTTACTATGTGGTTGGTTGGTGGTTTATGCAATTGCTTTTATAAGGAGATACAGTACACCGCAAACATTATATAACATTAGATAACCTCGGCTATTCAATCTTCTAAATCAAAGCAACTCGTCTTTAAAGTCGCTTGGATCTCACAGAGCCACGGGTTCCAAGACAGTCTTTCCTTTAAATTCGGTTGACAGACTACAGCGCGAGGTTCGAGCGGTAATTGCGTGACAACAACTTCAAAACTTCATGCTGTTTTCGCAAGGTTGTCCTGAGCATGTTGCACAAGTCCACTTTATATCGCTACTTCTTACATGAAGTTTATTGCCGGAATCTTTCCGGAAACTCCAGTTATCGATCTAAGCAACTCCATGTTTGACTAGGAAATTGTAAACGAATTACGTCATTCAGCACATGTTGTTACACAAATTTTGGTCATGTATAAGCAAAATATTTGTCCAAAGCGAATCATCCAATAAAAAAATATGTTTGTTTATTATAACATAACGCAGACGACGTGTCAAACGACACGTCACAAAAGGACACGTTATCATAACACTAGGAACATACGGTTTATGTCCATCATCTAACGTAGGTTTTCCGGTCATTTGCATTATATGGTGTATTAGCAAGCTTGTTGCATTTAAATAGATAAAGCACGTTAATATAAATAACCGGACAAGTGCCAGTTGAGATCGCGTGGAGAGGTATGCGTACCATGAATGTGTTATCTACCATGTTTTTTAAATCTGACCCAAAATCGTTTGAGGTAATTTGCCTCCCAAAAGTTAGCCCATATTCAAAATTCATTTATTTACGTTACACGTTCGTGTTTGGGTTACAGAAATTAATATGTGTACCAAATTTCAACTTAATCGGTCCAGCAGATTCGGAGCTTATTGGCTGTGACAGACAAACACATTGAATGATTCTATGAGGGTTCAATGTTTTCATTCGGACGTATCTCTATACGTCCCTAAAAATGGAAAATTCTAAAGTGCACGCCTCAAACGCTCATGTTATATTTTGATTATTTTATAATTAATAATGTAATGTTTAATAATAATTTATAATTACTTTTATAAAATGTCGAAAAAAGGGATTACATAGACACGGCATTACATGAGATTACATGGCGTCGATAATCACTATTATTTCATTAAACATTGTAAGCGCAGAACGTGTGGGAGGACGCCATATTACTGCAACGAGTCCAACTGCGGGTGCAGCGGAGCGCCGCCCGCGCCCTCTTGTCGTGCGCTTTACGCGACGCCACCTTCGGGACGAGTTAATGCGGTGCGCACGAGTGCGTCGCGGTGCCACTACCGAAGACCTTGGCATGACAAACTTGCCTAAGAAATTCTACGTTAACGAGCGCCTAACAAAATACAACAGGCAGTTGTTTCACAAGGCGCGCGAAGCCGGTAACCGCCTCGGCTGGAAGTTTGTCTGGACTAAGCGAGGCACTGTTCTCGCCCGCAACCGGCCAGATGATCCTTACTGTGTTATCCGTGGTGATGCAGATATTTTACGTTTTTTCGGTGCACAAGCAGATCATAAAGAATGAAGGTGCTTGTTATATGGTTGTTGTTGTATGTTTGCAAATTTCACATTATGTAGACATTAATAAGGTACGTCGTCGTTGTTACAATAGTTATCTGTACTGCTTAATTTTATTTTCTTATTACGCGCATTCGACTTGCGGTAAATTTATCACATTTTGTTACATACCAAAATATATATTTATTTACATGCTATATCGAATAGTAACTTACAAATATTTACTATACACAAATAAACATCATTATTTTTATAACACATTGATAATTTTACATAATTCACCAATATTTTCTATCACGCCCGACATTCAAATATATCGGTCTTTTATTAATTTTACTGTCATGGAGTATTTATATCTGATAGTATAATGATTCGCGGAAAGCATATAAAATTTGGTCTCTTTAATGCAGGTTCCCTAGCAACTGACCAAGATGAATTCTTAATAGCTATGAAACGTCATTGTGTAGACGTAATGGCGATTAATGAAACGTGGTTACGACCGGGGGAGGAAGGGAGGGCGCCCGTTGTTCCGGGGTATCGATTACGGCATCGACCGAGGTCATTAGCCATATGTGGTGGGCGAGGGGGGGGTGTTGCGTTTTATCTTAAAAATGGGGTTAACGCGCGTATTAGGCTTCACCCTGATCAACCTGAAATTGAGCAGCTTTGGATGACCCTAAGTGTAGATAGTAAGAAATTACTAATTGGTACTGCCTATCGACCACCTTGGCTGGATATAGACAGGTTCTTAGATGCGATGACTGAGAGTATTAGTGCCTTGGCACCATACGACAACGTCATCTTGCTAGGGGACTTTAATGCTAATATGTTGGACATACAATGCTCCAAGACGAAAAAACTCATGGGCTTTCTCAGTTATAGTAACCTCGCCCAAGTCGTAAATATAACAACACATTTTGTGGGCGACAGCTCCTCGCTCATTGATGTCATTTGTACTGACGTTCAAACTCGCAATGTAGTGGTAGATCACAGTAGCGAACTAGGGCACCACGCCTTCGTCACTTGTGACACCTTTTTAAAAAAGGAGAAAGAACAGCCTAGGCTGATCGTATATCGTCCTATTAAGTCAATATTATTAGATGACTTCACCAGAGATCTTAAAAGTGTTCCGTGGGGTAAAATTTGTAAACTATCTGGTGTTGACACAATGTTGAAAACATTTAACGAAGAGGTTATACGACTGTTTAATGTTCATGCACCAATAAAAAAAAAAGTATTTAAGACACGACCCACTCCATGGATTACTGATAATATACGCCTTATGATCAAGCTAAGGAACCAGGCACAGGGCAAGTACCGTAAATCTAAATCAGATATTCACAGACAATATTATTTAGATTTAAAGAAAGTTGCAAAAAATGCATTATTTAATGAAAAAGTAGCATACTTCACAAAGTATATAAATGACCACATTAATGACTCTAAAACATTGTGGAGCAATTTGAAAACATACGTGCTACCGCCTAATAAAAGCAACGAGTTACCGGAACAATTTAATGATCCCGATGAGCTTAATAAAGCGTTCCTAAGTGTTCCGGGGAACTGTGGCACTGATATATCACGGCTTACATTTTTTGAGTTCAATAGATATGGGACATCTATGCTCTCACTAAAACCAGTTGACCAAGAGACAGTTGCTCAAATCTTGAGGAGCATAAAAACGAACGCTCAGGGTACGGACGGTATCACGATAGATATGCTGATGCTTACATTACCCGAATCTTTGCAAACGATAACCGCAATTATAAACACGTCTTTAAGTACACAAACGTTTCCAGATCAATGGAAAAGTGCGACTGTTCGTCCTATCCCTAAAACCAATAGCCCACAGAATGTGAAGGATCTGCGCCCTATAAGTATACTGCCTTGTCTGTCGAAGGTCTTGGAAAGGATAGTATACTTGCAGGTGGTAGAGTATCTCGAGGATAATAATATTCTTCCCATCCATCAATCGGGATTTAGGAGGGGACGAGGGACAGCTACAGCTCTGTCTGATGTAGTGGGAAATATTCTTGAGGCTCGGGACCGCGGTGAGGGCTCGTTACTCACGTTATTGGACTATTCCCGGGCCTTTGATGCAATAAATACCACCTTGCTGTTATCCAAGTTGGCATATTATGGATTTGAAGCAGAAACAGTAAGGTGGTTTGATAGCTACCTTGCGAATAGATCCCAATTTGTTGAGATACGAATTGAAAACGGTGCGTCGCTGTCATCTCCCCCTGAGCGCGTAACACGGGGTGTACCGCAGGGATCAATCCTGGGACCTCTCCTCTTCATCCTTTACACCGCTGACATAACCAAATGTTTTCTGAATTGTAATTTTCACATGTACGCTGATGATATTCAACTATATGTATCTTTTAAGAAGGAAGATACGTCATCAGCAGTGTTCAAAATGAATGAAGAACTACAAAGGATCACGCAGTGGTCAGAAAACAATTCTTTGGTACTAAATCCACATAAATCTAAGTTTATAGTATTAGGCAGCAAGAAACAAATTAACGCAATACTTCTAACAAAACCAGAGATCAAAATTAAAGGGGAGAGCATTCAGAGAGTAGAGGGAGCATATAGCTTGGGGCTTAACATAGATCCCGAACTCCGTTTTGAAACTCACATCAATATGACTTTGAGAAAATGCTTCTATAGACTAAAAATGCTATATAGGATTCGCGATTACCTCAGCGTCCCACTGAGAAAAAGTTTGGTAGATAGTCTCGTATTATCGAACCTGAACTATTGCGACATTGTGTATGGTCCCTGTTTGCTGTCAAGGACAGAACGCCTCGTCCAAAGGATCCAAAATGCGTGTGCTCGTTTCTGTTTTAAAATACCACGTAGAAGTCGTATAACACCAATTCTTAACCAAAACCATGTTTTGAAAATGGCTGGCAGGAGGAGATTGCACCTAGCAAGCTTACTTTTCGGTATAATTGAGTCTAATAAACCTGAGTACCTATATGAAAAACTAGATTGGCGAAGCCGCCACTATAGTTACGCTGCTCGGAGCACGGCGAACCCGCTGAGCGTACCGAAATATCGTACCACAGCATTCAGGGGAAGCTTTAGGTATGCTGCTACTCGTTGCTGGAATAATATACCACCGCCGATTCGAGGCCTGAAAACGATATTTACATTTAAGGAAACCTTTAAAAAATACCTATTTAAGGAACAGTTTAACATTATAATATAAAAAAACATTACCTTGCGTTTATGGCTTTACAGACACATCATCAGTCTAGTATTATCCAGCGGCGTGTGGCGTTATGCGTTCCTACACTGTTATTATGCTACATAGATTACTTTAATATAAGATACAACGAACCAAACGTTGTAATTAATATTGTGTAGGTATGCAGCGTTTTCTAGTTGTTATTGTTTATGGAATGAATACACTTGCAGATTAGACGCACAGTTTTAATGCATTGCTCAGCTTTAGGAATATACATACTTAATATCGTCACTTGACTGTTTTATTTATATTTTGGATGGTGGCACGCGTCTTATTCTGTCCTCACGTGCGAGCCGCGTAAGCGGTTTGGGCAGACTAAAGTACTCTGTGGGGCAGACTGAGACTCGGGAGTGGCGAGTGAGTTAAGTGAGATAGTTCGTTGGCTCTATAGTCGGCCAGAATTTATATTATTCAGTAATCAATCAATCAATCAATAAAATAATTTATTCTAATGTTAAATTTCTTATATATTATTTATTTTGTATTTTATTTTATTTATATTATTATTTTTTGTTATAATAAACCTAAAATATGTAAGTACCTATATCTATATGTCTATATACATATTATATGTATATATAATAAGTTATTACGTATGCAGTAAATGTTTTGGATCAAAAATTGTACGTCATCTAGGCTCTCGCTGAAAATCAGCGCTGCAGCGATTTATGCGCTGCTGCATAATGCTGAGCGAGGGACCTTATTGGCACAACGGCGACGTACACTATAATCAATTTACAAGTTAATGCACTATAACTGTAGTAATTGTTTTACTTCCTAGTTATTTTTTTTTTTTTTTTTTTTTTTCCGTTAGACATCTAATTGCATTTACTTTAGTTATTTTTGGTTTTATATATTTCCTGTGTCTATGTGTACGCTGCTGCAAGCCAATAAAATATTTTTCTTTCTTTCTTTCTTTCTTTCTTTCATTATAGAAAAACGATAAGGACTACAATAGTGAAGATGAAAGCGGTTTAACTATTACTAATATTCTGAAGAAATAAAAATAATTAAGGTTTCCCATTTCCTCCCATGGGTGTCGTAAAAGTCGACTAAGGGATTAGCTGGAGGATGGGCCGCAGCGTCCTTCGAGTACATTAACAACTCAACTGCGATCGCCAACCCGCCTGCCAAGCGTGGCGATTATGGCAAAACCCCCCAATGTGCTCACAACACATCCATATCGGTGGTTGTGGTGATCTTTGGGGGAGGCCTGTGTCCAGCAGTGGACTTCATTCGGCCGAAATGATGATGATGATGAGAGGTTCGCGAGATGTCGTGTTTTCGTACGTACATCAGTAAGTACAGACCGAATGAAGTGCCACAAAAAAAAAGACCTTTTTTTTTTTTTTTTTTGGGACAAGCCCGCCACACTTTCCCAACCACTGCAACTCCTGTAAGCCAGGATCTACAATGGCGACCACCGAAAAGAACACCGATCAATGAAGCTCGGTGTGTCCCAGAGAAATGAACAACTGTCTGGAACCCGCACCGAAATTAATTAGAAAAGATAAAGGAGGAGTATGAAAGAATATACGTTCCACTTCCCTCCGTTGCAAGCAGGAGACAGAGAAAAACGATAGGCCATAGGCACAATAAATGGGAGTTTACAACAGGGTTAAGCCCAGTTGCCAAGCACCACGGGTACAATTTTTTTATTTACGGGTCCTATGTTGTGAGCTATTGTGACTGATTCCAATAGTAGGTATGGCAAAAACACTTGAACGCACGGAAATTCGTCCTAGTCGCAACAAGATCTGTATAGTAAACAACCCCGGATGTAACTTGCATGCTGTCAAACATAATATTGCGTTCATCTTGCCAAAGAATACACTCCCACAGGATATGATGTGCAGACTGTTCATATTCACAGTCCGGTGTTGAACATTTGCAGAATGGTGAGGTGACAAGCTTGAAGCTAAACAATTTACTCTTAAAGTTACCATGGCCGGTGAGAAATTGAGCCACGCAATGATCAACTTCCAACCATGCACTTGCCAACCGCTCACGAATGGATGGAAAGTACTGGTATAGGTGACGGCCCTTAATAGACGTGTCCCACCTGCATTGCCATTCGGCCAAGAGTTCCTCCCAAACACCAGTCTGTGGTCTAAACAATCTGCAGCAAAAAAAAGACCTGTTTAAGTAATAAACTCAACAACAGGACTTTAAATTAGTAAAGGATTGATTAATGGAATGTCCTCTTGACATTGATGTTAAGAGCCTAATAAAATCAGTGGAGATGATTTAAGCCGAATAAACTTGGGTTATCTGACAATTCTAATTAAATTTAAATAATTCTCATAAAGAGAGAGAGACAAAACGCGGTTCCGGGTCTGGGAGTCTGTGCATGTGAGATCTATGTCTGTACCCACGACAAGTGAGAAATCCTAGTGTGGCGCATATGATGCATATTGGATATAGGTAGTAAAAAGAATATCATCTTTGATTTAGTAAAGTGAATAGCTTTTTGGAAATAGTCGTGTGGTGTCCGGATTAAGAATATAGCACCACTTCATCTCCTACCGTGGAGGTTATAAAAGGCGACTAAGGGGACTCTAAACCAGAGGGATGGGCAGCAGCGTCCTTTCTGTGGAACAGTAACCATTCTGCACTCACCAACCCGCCTGCCAAGTGCCTGTCCACGGTTGTGGAAATCTATGGGGGATGCCTTTGTTCAGCAATGGAAGTTGTTTGGCCGATATGATGATGATAATGAATAGCTTTTTAGTTTATGATTGCTTACATAATAATTTAGAACTTTGTCAAATGTAAACTTGTTCACAAATCTATCTAAATTTACATAGCATTTTGTTGTAAAATAAAACCGACAATGTAATACGTAAATTTTATGATTCACCTTGTTAGTGGGATTTATTGCGGACATTATGTTGTAATGTAATCTTCTTTAATGTCACCTCACGTCAACGCATGGATGTGCGTATTTAACGTGTGTATTAAAAATATCGTTACGCTAAATCCCCCACGTTTTTTCTTCTAATTCGTTTGTAACATAATCTGTATCGTTCATGGAATGTTCTAACAGGCGTTCTAGTAGGGTAATGTGTAAAAAACCAGATAGGGGGTTCCATATTGTCCGATACGGATGTCTCGTTCTACAAATAGCTAGTACGAATAGGAGCTGCCCAGTTATAATACAAATAGTCTACGGGCGTGTAGTAGGTATATGAGCATAGGAGGAATTGCTTTTTTATTTTTTTTATAGTATTTATCAACTAGAATCTCAAAACTTGAAAACTGTTTTGAATTTGGTTGTTTTTTGGAATTGTATCCATAAATCGTACGTTACCGAGTGACATTATTGAAATTGGGACCACGGGGTACAAGCGAGCGGGTTGTCATCGCATATATCATCGTATCAAGAATATATATATATATATATAATAAATAAAAATCCTAAACCTATATTTGAGACGAGCGAGCCTAGAACATAGAAAACATTGGATTAAATTAGTTCGTGGCAAAGTGTCGGTACCAAAGATATTGGAAGAAAGGAGATATGCCATGTAGTCCAAAATGTATGCGAGCCTAGAAATCCAGCTTTCCCCTACCATTCTTTATAAAAACGCACTAACTGTGTGCACACAGTTACAAGTTATCATGAAGTGAATAAACACAACATTATAATTAGCTACTCATACTAAAACACACCTACGACTATGTAGGCGGCCAATCATGCCGAGCGTACAGACTGCAACACAGCAGCCGTACCACGCAACGCATAAGTTTATTGGGAGTACCATTCGCTGTTCTATTCACTGAGTTTGTTGTTCACCGATTGCTAGTTAAAAGTGGTAGATAAGAAGCATTGTATTTTGTACAAAAATAATAATGTCGTTCTGCTCCATCAATGCTAATGTAACATAATAAAGAAAACAATAATTTTAAATTTATTCTTTTTATAGACAAATACAAGTAAATTCCTTCACTTGCATATTGTATATGATTCCTTCCTTGATAAAGTTATTATTTTCCCTTCTGTTTTTGCATGTTATCCCTGAACAACACGACACTTTAACAAAGTTTAACTTACGCGATCGAATCTCAACTGATGTTATAAATCGGCCGTTTTTTCCAAATGGCCCAGATTGTGTGTATTGCGGTAGCGCGGTTACGCCCCCGTACCACTTTTCCTTATTTCTGTGGTCGTTTCGCTATATCTGCCACCTCAGTGTACACATTGCATATAACCATGTAAATCATTGGGGAGGCCTTTGTTCAGCAGTGGACGTTCTGTGGCTAGTGATGATTAATGTTGGTTTTATGGGTCTATTTAATACATATTATTAACAAAAGTTTCAACTATGGATATTTAATCATCTTGGCCTTGTAGTAACCAAATAACAAATGGCAGCTTTATTTGGTCTTACATATGAGAGAACAGTGACTATGCAATTTGTAACTTCCGCTATCAGGAAAGGCCTCTGCCTTACAACCCAAACTTATTTAACGACGGTGACTTTGCGCTCTCTTTTTCCACCCATAAAACAACTGAGTCAGCCGTACCATCCACTACAAATCATTGATTATGCGCATTTTAATTTCGAAAGCCTACTATAATATAAATCATTACATCGACGATAGCGATGTCTGGCAAACGTTTCCCTTCTGCACACTGCGACCCTCTGGCGCTTTATAATATATTGTATAATTTTCGCATGATTGACGTGTTGTTATTCCAAATCAATGCTTTACCGTCTACACAGAAATTGTAGTAAATTTTTTGTTGACATCCTGACATTTACTTGACTTATTTTTTATCTGTCTATTGACATCTTGACATTTAATTTGACTTATTTAAAAATGAATTATTTGCCTATGTTTAATTTAATGACTGCAATTTACATTCTAATAATATTTTGACATTATTAATTAATCATAAAATTGTAAATGTGCGAGCATCATGTAGCCGTTAATGTTATATATTTAGTACCCTTTGCCTTTGGCCTGGTAGTATCGGTCTGTCATGCTCAGTAAAATGTCTTGCTGGCGGTGGCGTTATGTATTGGGTCGTTCGGTTCCCTAAAATATGGTTGAGCTAAGCGATGCTGATGTATGCGTCATGCTCGTGAACGGGTGCCGTCTGTTGGGACTGGTCAGCCATTAACTGCCATGGCGAATAATGTTATACTACATTAGTATGTCTTTTTTTATACATTGGCCTACATAATGCTCTTTATATGGTTTACCTTAATTTGTATTAATCGATATTGTAATCTCAATTATTTTAAAAGAGTATCTATGGAGTTTCTTGCCGGCTCTTCTCCATAGATCAACTATTTGGAACCGTGCAACTTAGATTCTGACGTTTCATAAGTGCCAATATTTGGTTTATTTGAAATAAAAATATTTGACTTTGACTTTGACTTTGACATAACTAAAACTAGAGGGTAATGCCAGACTAATCCATAGAATGTTGTAAATATAAAATTTGGATCTAGAATCAACATAGATTGTCGCGCCAACCAGAGACAAAACTCGGTCACCTATAGCCATTGCTACAGTTAGAACATTGCCCTGAACTCTATCTTCTATGAGATTACTAGTATGTGTCGCCTAGTCACATTTTGCTTGCCGCACATGTAGACAGAGCTCATCGTCCATCAGTGAAACACGGTTGCCATTGCCAAGCCATTATGAACTACTAAGAAAATTGTCACCTACATTCGTTAGTGAACAACCGAAAGATTAAGGTTTATGAGTTTTAGTATTCGACATAGTTGGAGCGAAGCTAACTTTGAAATTCGATTCTATTACTCGGACATTTTATTTTAAGATTCAAAAGAATTTTTAGCGGCCATCGCCAGCATACAACTGCAACTTACAGCGACACCTACTCGAACATTAATCGCAACTCTCCGATGACGTCAAACAATCCTGAATCACGCTTGTAAAGTATTCGCGCATCGCTGCATATATACAGTCGCCCAACATCAACCGTTGGGCTTCGGCCCGCCAGGCATATCACCCGCCTGGTTGGAGGATCCTCCTTTTTAACACGCTTTTATTAGCTTCACCTGTATGTTTGTTTGTAACCGACTCCTTTGAGCTCGATTTTGCCCTACTTTGAACGATCAGATTTGATTCAAACTTTGCACACCTGTCAAAGGTCGATGACAATGCAATAATCCGATCAAAATATCCGATTATCCTAATTAGATTCGCCAGGATTAATTAATTTCTTTCCGCATCCTTTGCATGCGAGTAAGAGAGACAGAGCTAGTGCGCGAACTACGCATGCGTGCAGTTCCAGACTTGCTCTTTCGGGCACTCAGTTCAGCACAACCTAGCGTGTTTTTTTAGTTTTTTTAAACTAATTTTAGAATTATTCTATGGAGTAACACCACACCTTGTTCCCCATATTTGTAACTGAAACCCATGACTAAGATATTAACGAATTCAGAAAGTTGTGTTGTGCCAATTATGAACTTTTGTACATGACAAGGCAAAGTTAGAAGAGTCCTTTCAAGTATGGTGGTGATTATGGCAATATACACTATGACCACTTATTGTAGTGTTCATCGGCAGGCCTATGTTCAGCAGTTAACGTCTACGGTCTTATGTGTGTGTGTGATGATTCGAAACCTTTTACCTTACGGCCATCGATAATCTGTATACTATATATATGTACGGTCATAGTATTTTCTAATGCAAAATTAGATCAGTGGGAACTTTTTATATGACATGAAATTATAGGATTTTGTATTGGTATATCTATGTTTTGACCTACGTATCTACTTAAAACTCTACCTATTCCGACCCCTGCTAATTCATATACTAGTTCACGAACTCAAGCGTTAGAGCAACGTATTGTAAGTTATAATTACCTCCTTACTGACATAAGCCCAAAAGGTTCCAAAAGCACGTTATCTTTTTATTAAGACCTATCAAATGAACTAGGTCTCATGAACTCAGATCATCTGGGGTCCAATCAATGGGTCCATTAGTGCTCATTAAGTTGAAAGAAAGAAAACACATTTATTAATTACAAACATACTGATAGCACATAACAGAAAGAAAATATAAATATTTTTAGAGAAATAAAAACAAATATATATGTACCATTCATGATCATGCCGAAAAGGTTACCAGTCAGCACATGCGGGGAATTAGGTACCCAGCGCAGATTTTTTGTTGGCACCGGTGGCTACAGTGACATACGGACGGAGGGAACGTAATATTAATATAAATAGAAATTTATAGCTATAAGGCAGTGGCAAAAACATGGAATAAATATAGGTACATATTAAAAAGTAAAACAGAATATTTAGAGGGTCAAAAAAATATAAATATTGTGTGTAAAATAGAAAATAGGGTTTATTAGTTTTGCAGGCACAGACTTAAATTTGTCTTTGAAAATAAATGGGTAGTAAGTAATAATAGTAATAGTAATATTAATAATAAGCCACAGAATTGCACGATCAAAGTTGAAAGGCAGACGCCGTTGTTCCCGTATTTATTAGTCTTTTTATTCCATGTAACACCCATTGCAATAGACCTTATCGTTATAGTTTCCATCTCATACAATAGCCCTACACCACCGGGGACCATCCATGACTTCATTTTATAGTGCAGCTATGGAGAGTCCCCGGTTGGTGTCCCATTACATTTTAGATTAAAAATCTTTAAAGGGCCTCTGCGTGTTGGACCTATGTCCCCGCGTAAGCCTGTCAAAAGACCGGGTTCCCCCTTACAGGGGATATAAACCCGTGGAAAGAGAGACATGTAGATAATAATAATAAAATACTGGGCAACACTGAAATCAAATGTCGGCATTTTTCTGACTCATATTTTAAAATCAATAAATACCATATCAAAGTAAAAATAACCCGGTAAACCATATAAATAAACAACCAAATATCACCTGGACCTCGTTCAATAACCAAAACATAAAATGAATACCATTAAAGAAGAATTACAGAAAAATTTGTTTGAACATCACACTTGTCAAAATCTGTCATGTCATCAATAATGAAGAAAATACATAAACTGATTTTCTTATTGGAAATGGAATGTATAAGATGATAAGTATAAATGTTGACTAGATTTCGATCCAGAGGAGCACACCCACCACCCCCGGACTCGTCGCCCAGCTCCGCCTCGCAGCCGCCGGATCCTGTATCAACAGTGACGTCGGCGGCTGCGGCAGCGTCGAGCTCAAGCGACGAGTTTTTCTCCCCGCCGACGTCGCCAGCACCTGTACGTCGGCAGGGGAGAGGCCGGCCACCGACCTGCTTGGGACCTAGGGACCAACCGGCCCCGATCCGGGTTCCCGCTGCCGGTGGTTATGTGCAGTGCATGAAATGGACTCAAGAAATAAATGAGAACGTCATGCGCGCATATTATGGGTCCACAGAGGGGGGAACTAACCTCACCGCGTACCGTAGTAGGATGCTTACTCTGTTTCAGGAGCTTGAGCCAGCCATCAACGTCTCGGCTCAACGATTATCGGATCAGGTGCGGGTCATTCAACGTAATCACAGGTTGGATGACGCTGCGCTTGATCGGCTACGCTCGGAAGTACAGAACAGTCGTGTCGTTTCTTCCCGCTGTCGGACTGCGAAGCAATCGCAAGTTACCATTGAAGTCACATCGCGGTCCGACTGCATCCAAGAGGAAACGGATGACACGTCTATAACTGTAAGTAACCAGTACAATGATCAATTGAGGAGCGCAATGGAGGATGCGATTCGGGACTATCGTGACACTCCCGCTGAACTTAGACCAAGACTACCACGTTTGCCCATGCATAATAAAAATAGGGCATTGGTGAGTGCCCTGGATTCGCTACTTTTGAATTATTTTGAAGGCAGCGAAGATCTCAGAGATACTCACTCAATCCTGTACTGTGCAGCTGTTGCGGCATGTCGTATAGCTCATGTGAAATTCCCGTCTAATGACAAAGCTACACGACCAAAATCAGCAGTACCAGCTTGGCAGTGCAGGATTGAGCGGCGTATCGACGCGGCCAGGGTACTCATCGGTAAGTTAATCTGCTTCAGGGAAGGCAACACTCGACCAAGAGTAATGCGCTTTGTGAGACAGGCATTCTTGGGGACTGAGACCAGTCCTCGAGATTATATGTCCTGTGTCACAGAGCGCATTGACTTCCTGAAGCAGAAGGTTTATGCATGGGCAAGCCGTATTCGGCGGTATAAGCGACGAGTGGACCGATTTGTCCAGAACCGCATGTTCCAGAGCGATCAAAGGCGGGTGTTCAGATCTTGGGAGCGACTTGACCAGGGTGTGGGTGACGTGTGTCGACCGGATGATGATGCCATGAGTAAATTCTGGCGCAGCATCTGGTCGATGCCCGTCAGTCACACCGAGGGCAACTGGTTGCGGGACGTCGAGCGAGAGTGTGAACACATACAAGAGATGGGAGAAATTGTGATTTCTCCCCAAGACGTAGCCAGTGCAGTCCGTCCGATGCCGAATTGGAAATCCCCAGGACCGGACGGACTGCACAACTTTTGGATTAAATGGTTACGTAGTTCACATTCTCGCTTGGCATCCCAATTTCAGTCAGCCTTAGAGTCTGGGTCGCTTCCACAGTTCTGTACAACTGGAGTTACCCACCTGCTCCACAAATCAGGTAGTGCAGCGGAGCCCAAGAATTATAGGCCGATCACATGTCTACCGACGGTCTATAAACTTCTTACATCCATTTTGAGAGAGAAAATTATTGTTCATATTGACAAGAACGGGATCATGTCTGCCTCTCAAAATGGATGTAGGAATGGGTCCCGCGGCACTAAGGAGCTGCTCCTCATTGACATGACCATTAGCCAACAGGTTCGTCGTTCCCAAAAGAATCTGTCGACATGTTGGATAGATTATAAGAAGGCCTATGACTCGGTGCCACATACATGGCTCATGAAAGTGCTAGAGTTGTATAAAATAAATACAACTTTACGCACTTTCTTGTTGTCATGTATGGGGCAATGGAGGACGGTCCTTCGATATCCAGGATGTCGACAGATTCAGGGGAACGGTGAAACGATAAAAATTGAGCGCGGAATATTTCAGGGCGACAGTCTGAGCCCCCTGTGGTTTTGTCTAGCCTTGAACCCTCTCAGCACATTGCTAGAGGGGTCAAGGCTAGGCTTCCCGCTGCGGAGAGGAAGTAAGGTAATATCCCACCTGTTTTACATGGATGACCTGAAACTGTTTGCCCCTAGCAAATTGCAACTAATAAAGTTACTGAAAGTAACTGAAACTTTTAGTAATTCTATTAGGATGGAATTTGGTATGGATAAATGTGCGGTCATGCATGTGAAACGAGGCGAGATCATGGAATCCGAGGGAGTTCAACTCTCGGATTCTATTTACCTTAGATCACTCTCCGCAACGGAATCAAATAAATAGTTGGGTATGTCGGAGGCTTTGACCATCAAAGAGACTGACATGAAACAATCGTTGAAGGAGCGTTTCTTTGGCCGCCTGAAGAAAGTACTTAAAAGTCTTTTGTCAGGTGGCAATAAGGTGCGCGCCTTCAACGGTTGGGTTATGCCAGTTTTGATGTACTCCTTTGGCATACTCAAGTGGACTCAAACAGAACTTGACGCCCTGGATAGGAAAGTCCGTACACTGCTGACAACAAATCGGATGCATCACCCTCGTTCTTCAGTAATGAGACTGTACATCCCGCGGAAGTGTGGAGGTCGAGGCTTTTTAAATGCTAAGACTCTCCACAACCGCGAGGTGTGCAGCCTCAGGGAGTATTTCCTCCATGCCGAAGGCGCGATGCACCGAGATGTTGTCGCAGTAGATAAAGGATTAACCCCGCTCAGTTTGGCTAAAGAGAACTGGCGCAAACCTGCCGTATTTAGTACTAACGACCGCAAGGAGGTATGGCAGAGCAAGGAGCTACATGGACGTTTTTATCGGGCGCTTTACAACCCCGATGTTGACTTTCTAGCGTCCGTATCCTGGCTACGGTTCGGTGACCTTTTCGGGGAAACCGAAGGTTTTGTTTGTGCAATTATGGACGAAGTTATCATGACGAACAATTACCGGAAATATATTGTTAAGGATGGCACGGTTGACATATGTCGGGCATGTCACCATCCGGGCGAATCCCTTAGACATATTATTTCTGGTTGTTCTCGTCTTGCTAACGGCGAGTATTTGCACAGACATAACCAAGTGGCCAGGATCATTCACCAGCAACTTGCTCTAAAGTACAACCTTGTGGATTCTGAGGTACCGTATTACAGGTATGTGCCCGACCCAGTTCTTGAAAATGGTCATGTCACGTTGTACTGGGATCGGTCTATCATCACTGATAGGACTATTGTTGCCAATAAGCCTGACATAGTGGTGATAGATCGATTAGAGCGCCGTGCGATGATTGTTGATGTTACAATCCCACATGACGAGAATCTCGTGAAAGCCGAGAAAGATAAACAAATTAAGTATCTGGACTTGGCACACGAGATTGTCGACATGTGGGATGTGGACTCTGCAATCATCGTACCGATAGTTGTGACAGCCAATGGCCTCATTGCCAAGAGCCTCGACCAACATCTAAAGAGGCTCTCGTTAGGTGGCTGGATCAAGGGCTTGATGCAGAAAGCAGTTATCCTCGACACGGCACGCATTGTGAGGAGGTTCCTTTCTCTGGAACCCTAACCACCGGCAGCTTGGACCCTGTGCCCGATGCCGGTTGGTCACTATGTTTCATATTTTTAAATGTATATAATCTGTTTTTTATATCATATTTAAAAATGTAATATATATGTATAAAAAGGCAATAAATGGAATAATAATGATTTGAAATAGTCATAATACAAGATACAGCAGTCTTGTTTCTCTACTATGTGGTATTTGAGCCATCCTGCTCAAGAGCACAAGGCCCCGGTAAGTAGCTAGCTAGTATAAATAATGATAATCAATTTTAATTACGTAGTTTAATAAAATAAATAGTTACATTATTTATATTAAATATCTAAATAAAATTCGTTGAATAGGTATCTAAAATATTTTTTACAATTATTTAATCCTACTTAGTAGGGTTACCATTAGTACAAAATTATATAAATTGAATTAATTGAATGATTTGAATAAATGTGGATAACAAAATAAAATAAATAGATATGAAATTGAATAAGTTGTATAGATACCACTAAATAAATTATATGTCGGTATTAACAATATTGTTTGTTGTTCCTCCATAGGATTGGTTGTGGGTTGTTCCAGCGTTTGGACGCTGCATAGCGGAAATTCCCTCGAAATACTGCAGATCTGTGTTGCTATATGAATAGTTGTTTAGCACACAGTCTACCGTCACGTTGCCGGTGACTATTTACCCACATAAGCTTCGAATGCACTTTTTTATGCAATTTTTTATGACGCCGAAAAACAGGCAAGCCAGGTGCAGATAGCGACGCGCTTACGTTTTTTAAATGTTGTGCTTGTTAAAATATGCAGTAACGTGACTCCTTAGTGGTACATTACAACAAAAGCGAGCGTAAGCATCCTGGACTCTTTGTATAAGTCTCTCGGTGCGCCTCAAGATACAGAGACCAATCACAGTGTCAGTGTAGTTTAACCTCGATAAAACCAAGCTTTCAACTAGCTGTACACACAACTCCTCGCTTAGGTGTGGATGCATTTTGTACAAAACTTTAAGACAGTAAAAACAGTTTTTGACGCAGTTTGAGATATGTGTTTCAAACTTGAGATCTTGATCCATATTCAAACCTAAATTTCGCGCTTCATTTACGCTCTCAATATTTAGCCCCCCTAGAATCACATCTAGTCTTCGTGGTATTTTTTCCAACAGACCCGAAGTTCCGAAAACCATATACCATATGTTTTGGCGGGGTTAAGGATGAGAGAATTCCGTTCAGACAAATCTATTATGCTTTCTAGATCTTCATTGATTGCTGTGACTGCAGTTTCGTAATCTGGAGGTTAGAAAGAGAGATATTTAAAGATCGTCGGCATATATATGATGTGTGCACTTTTTAATATTTTTTATAATGTCAGCAATATACAATATGAATAGGGTGGGCCCTAAAATGTATCCATGTGGAACGACTTTAGTCACGGGCATCTTCTTAAATAAATTAACATATCCGTTTGTATCGCGAATTTCGACGCACGATTACCTAGGTAGCTATTAAATCAATTTATTGTTGATGTATCTAAGCCGTAATATGTAATCTTTGACAATAACAGTGACAAATTTATAGCATCAAACGCCCTGGAGAAGTCTAATAACACTAGTATAATGCACATCCCTTTGTCTTGTGCTGCCAGTGTATTGTCTGTTACATCCAAAAGGGCCGTTGCAGTACTTCGGTTCCTTCTAAAACGTGTCTGTGTCTTCGGAAGAATATGACTGCACTCGAGGTAATTGATTAATTGGTTGTTTACTATCTTTTCCAGTACCTTAGATAGGAAAGGCAAGATGCTAATAGGTCTTAAGTAATTTATTTCAACTCTTTTTAAGAATAGGGCGTACGATAGCCAGTTTCTAAATATCTGGGAAGGTAGAGGATAATATTGAAGTATATACAATATTCGTAAGCATGTTCAGAGTTCGAAGGAGAGTTAAAATAAATATATTTAATGTGATGTGATTCCAGCCGTCAGCATTTGACTTCAGATGCTATTACTAGATTTATTAAAGTAGTAGGTTAGATAAATTTAGCTTAGTAATATCTGGTACATCTAGAAAATGATTATAAATTTTGTCAGGAAATCATCATCATCATCGAAATGTAGCGGCAATTCTGTATCCTTTTTAGGCGGTAGTAAAGTGGACTTTAAGTTTTTCTAAAGTATCTTTGGGAATTTTATTTTGCTATTGATGTTATGTTTAAAATAAGTCACGATGTTATGAGTGACTGCTTTTACTAAACTTTTTAAATCTTTGTAGTATATTTTTTTATCATCCAGTTTGGTACTCAAATATCTAACACGTGCCTGATTTCGTAAGTTCATCATACATTGTATGTTATTTCATCCATACCTACGATTCGCCCATTCTCCTTTTAGCTAGTTAAACATAAACGGCTAATAAACTACCACATCATGTCATGTTTGACGTACTCGTGTGTCATGTAATGTATATAACGTAAGATGTTTATAAATTGGCTTCTTATTCAGAGAAACATGGGTCACGATATCAATATTCCGACGTTCTCAGTGGTGCTGACGGAACATACTAAAAAGCGCCGGAGGCAAACTTGAGCAGCCGGTGAGTCATCTGTCTACCCAATTTTCTTGAGAAATTTGTTTTAAAAATGTAGACTCGAGTTCACTTTTATAAATAGCTTAAATAGAAAATTTCGGTATATAATGCGCAGTATTGTGTACTATTCTCTATTCTGTAGTATTGTTAAGAAGATTTTATTCGTTCTGATACTGTCAAGGTGTGTCTGAGTTTTTGAAGCCGTCTGAAGGCTTCTGGTTTCACTCTACGACTTCTATCTAATGACGTTAACCGGGAGCGACGATTCAACGTGCTCTCCGAAGCACGTAGATGCTCAATTGAGATACTTACCACTGAAGTCACCCATCCCTAGACTGACCGCGTCGAGCGTTGCTTAACCTGATCTCACCCCCCATTTATCTATCAGTGAGTGCAACTGGATATGAGCGCCTCAAAGAAGAAGAAGATATAATGAATACTGTAAATGTGAGCATCATTTAGCTACTAATGTTGTAACATATACACCGGCCTGGCAGTATGATAAAATGTCTCGTTGAGCGTGGCGTTGTTTATTGTGTGGCAACCTAAAGTTCTCTGCAATCTGAGCTATGCCAATGCATCTGTCATGCCGGTGGAGGGCCATGTGGCGGGACTGCTTGTCTTTTAACTCCTATGGTTTTATGATATAATTTTACTAAAAGTAAAATTTAATATCAATGTAAGCACTTACATTTCGTATGTACTTAATTTCCACATATTGACCTGCATTTTGCTCATCATCATTATTATAATTTCAGACGAATAACATTTACTGCTGGATACGGCCCTCCCCTGAAAATTGCCACAAGGACCGATCTGAGTTTATGTTGTGTTTTTTGGGGGGTTTGGCTATAATCTCCAACTCACTTTAATCGAAGGATGCTACTGCCCATTCTCTAGCTAATCATATACATACCTTTTACGATACCCACAGGATGAGATGGGGTGGTGCTATTCTTAGCCGGCACCACACAGAATATGACTGCAATTTACTCACATAAATCTTTACAGAATTATATTAATAATAGGACAGTAATATTTCCACATATTTTAAAACTACTCCTACTCTAGCTATGGATTTTTTATCGGGTTATGTGCATAGGAAGAAGCAAATGTCCAGTTACTTTTGGAACCGTGAAACTATTTATAAATAATAATTATATAAGGATTTAACGTCCCACCGCAGGGCAAAAGCCTCTTCTGATGCTGAGCAGGAACGAGCATTAACCAGCATGCTTATTCACTTATATTGGCGATTTCCAACTTTTATATCCAAGTTTCATCACGATGTTTTACCTCAAAGTCAGTGTTGTCTTAGATTAACTAAGAAATTACTATGATATTGAAAAAATTACATTGAATGTTTTTTTGTTCGGCTTCTCGCAGACCTTTCAGAGAAATGGGGCTGCTTAACCTATCATTTCTGGCGAAGCCAAAAGAGGCCTTCAGCCAGTTACATTGATTGATGAATCCCAATCCTTAAGAAGCGTGTCCGTAATGCTCCAGATAGTCACGAAACTTTTTAAATTCTTACCATTCATAATAAAGTAAAGTGGATTACATTAATAAACATCTTTGACTTTGAATGTAAAATGTAAATACAAACTGTTATTTGTAGATTAGCATTTCATACTTTAGTTTAAAAGCTTTTTTATTATTTAATATTGAAAAAGGTCTCTATGTTCTTTGATACATTGATTATATCAAAGAATATATATATATATATAGCTAGCATATATAGCTACATAGCTAGGTGTCTAAAGACGTAGCCATTTAGACACCTAGCTACAAGTCACGCTTGCCTCAGTCAAGGTTTGGAAGGCATTCATTTTGCCATATGGCAAAAACAATTAGCCATCCAAAACTCCAGAGGACTCCTAATATTAAGACCCCTCAGTAGTGCACTTTAAGCTGTCGGTTTCGGCTCTGATATGTTCATATCTTCTAATTTCCCGTAACTATCATAGATGAACATCACAAGCCAAGAACCTAAGAATATAACACCTGGTCTCCTGAAATACAGGCCTCACGCCTAGTTTAGGCACCAGTCTCCCACAGTATATTGTAAATGTTACCTTTTACTTTTTCATTATATTAAATAATGTAATACAACAGTGGTGAGAAATAAATTTTATTATTATCTACATGTTTTTCTATTCACGGGCTTATATCCCCTGTAACAGGGAACCCGGTCTTTTGATTGGCTTACGTGGGGACTTGGTTCCAACATGCAGAGGGCCTTTAGAGAATTTTAATCTAGAATGTAATGGGACACTACCGGGGGACTCTCCATGGCTGCACTATAAAATGCAGTAAAAGCATATTAGCACCTTATATTATTGTGGTGGCCATTTAGGGGGCCCATCTTGTGAGTGGCGAGTCTGCCACAGAATTTATTAATATCCTTATACCCCAGTATACCGTAATAATAGGTTTGCATAGATCAGGTGCCAGGTATGTGTTTACTAGAGTACCATTTTACTAGAGTACTATTTAATAGAGTACCATTTTACAGAAGTACCGTTTTACTAGATTACGATTTTACTAAAATACCATTTTACTAGAGTGCCATTTTAATTGAGTACCATTTTACTAGAGGTCTTTGTTCATCAGTGGACGTCCATTGGTTAATATGATGATGATGACCATTTAACGAGAGTACCTTTTTACTAGAACCATTTTACTAGCAATTCTCCCTTTTTATGGACGTATAGCTATTGGTTAGATTTATAGTCGAATATACTTATAGGAGAGCAAATAAGCATGCGGGTCGCTTCAGTGATCACACTACCCATAAACATCCGCAATACCAGTGGAGCCGCTGATGTGTGGCCAACCCTTAGGGCTGATACACGCTTTTTTCTTGAAGGCCCACATATCTTATGTCTGCCATATTCTTGGGGGCTGGGCTTCGTCACACTTCGTTCGAGACGTAACAATACTATTTCAGGCTATTTGGCTACAGAATAATTAGAAAGAGACTTTATGAGCTATATGATGAACGAAAATATATTAATACTGATAAATTTAATCTTTACGTTAGAAATTACTCTAAATTATTTAAAAGAATTTGTCATATAGCAAAATCTCGTTGAGTTCAAAAATTAAAAATAGTAATGACATAATTAAAATGACTTGGAATGTTATTAGTAGTGAAACTGGAAAAGTTAGTAGCCGGAACGGTGACTATAGCTTATTTATTGACGATAAAATAATTAAGTCAGATATACAAGTAGCTATGGCTTTCGAACATGTTTTTTTTTTTTTTTTACTGACATTCCCATTTCAACTACTAAATCATTAAACTCTTCCCCTACTGTAGCAGAAACTTTACTTAAAGAAACTGTAAATTTTTGCAGTAACGAATTTCAATTCGTTCATGTTAATTCTAGAGATATAATAAGAACCTTTAACACTCTAAATGTCAAAAAAACTGCAGACTTGTGGGGAAATTCTGTTAACGTAGCCAAATCAATTATTGACATTGTTGCACCTGAATTGGCTCTAATTTTTAATAAATGTATTGACTGTGGAAAATTTCCTGATCTTATGAAAAGTAGTAAAATAATTCCTTTGTTTAAATCAGGTAGTACATCTGACCCTAGTAATTTTACACCTATTTCAGTGCTACCTACATTTAGTAAAATTTTTGAAAAATTGATGTTGAATCAAGCAAGCCTTTTTTAATAAGTATCAATTATTACATTGCAAACAATTTGGATTTACAAAGGGTCGTTCAACAACTGATGCTGGTGTTGAACTCTTAGGACATGTTTTCGGCGCTTGGGAGGATTCACATGATGCCTTGGGCATCTTCTGTGATTTGGCTAAGGCATTTGATTGTGTTCTCCACGAAATATTGATCAGGAAATTGCTTTACTATGGTATTACGGATTTTGCACTGGATCTTCTGGTCTCATATTTGATTATTAGGATTCAGACAGTTGATGTTAATGGAAAGCGATCTCCTGGGTCTGTGGTCAAAATGGGAGTATCACAGGGCTCGATTCTTGGCCCATTTTTGTTTCTTATATACATAAATGACCTACCTTACATCATGAAGGATAACCATGATATAGTGTTGTTTGCAGATGACACATCACTTTTATTTAAACTTAAACGCCAACATCTGGCATCTGACGATGTAAATAACACTATCTCTAGAGTGGTCCACTGGTTTAATGTTAACAATTTAGTCTTGAATGAGACAAAAACTAAATGTATGAAATTCACAACATCTAATGTTAAAACGGTGAACACCAGTGTATTAATGAATGGCGCGGAGTTGGATCTTGTGGACACCGCAGTGTTTTTAGGTATTACTTTAGATTCTAAGCTGCAGTGGGGCCCACACATTCTTAAATTGTCGAAAAGGCTTAGTTCTGCAGCATACGCGGTAATGAAAATTCGTTATTTAACAGACATAGAAATGGCCCGATTAGTATATTTTGGTTACTTTCATAGTGTAATGTCGTACGGTATTCTGTTGTGGGGGAATGCTGCCGATATTCAAACTATTTTTGTGCTGCAAAAACGAGCTATTCGGTCAATTTATAAGTTAAGCTCTAAATATTCACTTAGAGAGCAATTTAAAAAGATTAATATAATGACCGTTCCATCTCAATACATTTACGAAAATGTTTTGTATGTTCATAAAAATATCTCTCTCTTTGCAAAGAATAGTGATACCCATAGTATTAATACTAGGAACAAACACAAACTCGTTGTTCCTGCCACTAGGCTCCAGAAAATAAGCAAATCATTTAAATGTCAATGTGTACGTTTTTACAATAAAATCCCAAGCCATATTCAAAAACAAAGCGTTAATAAATTCAAGTCCACTATAAAACAGAAGCTGTGTAGAAAAGCTTTCTATAATGTAACAGACTATATGGACGACAAAAATGCTTGGGATTGAGCTGCTTTGATATGCATAGGCTTATATTGAAATTCCTGGTATCTATGTATCTAAAACCAGTACTTTTTAATTAATTTGACATTTAAATTGCATCATTTCTTAAAATGGATTATATTAATTCATATAATGACATTTCATTATTCTATATGACATTATGTTATTTATTTTTAATGTTATTTTTATGTTCATGTTATGCATTTAGATTTGATACTGTAATAGTGCGAGTACCATGTGGGCTATTCAATTATTTTGTTTTATTGACGAGATATTTGTCTGGCAGTTTAGGTATGTCATGCGCCCAATCTCGGGGGACCATGTGAGGAAGTTCGCCGTCTCTACGGAGGAGTCGTGCGGTCCGTGGTCCTATACGGGGCGCCTGTATGGTCAGCTCGACTATCAGGCGCCCAGCGCTGCAGAACCAAAATTCACGGTCTGCAGCGCAGAGTGGCTATTCGGATCGCACGAGGTTACCGAACAGTCTCCTACGAGGCGGCAACCCTCCTGGCGCGTTTTCCGCCTTTTGACATCCTGGCGGAGATGGATGCGTGGGTCTACGATCAGACACGCTCCCTCCACCAGAGCGGCGAAAACGCGCCTCCAGGGGCGTTGGACAGGCTGAGGCGGCTGGCTCGGCGACGCGCACTTGTAAAGTGGCGTTACCGCCTGCGGATGCAATTTGCGACCAAGCGCGTCGTCGAGGCTGTCCTGCCGCTCTTCGGAGCCTGGCTCAGAAGGAGCGAGCGCGTCACCTATCGCCTGACGCAGGTGCTCACCGGGCATGGTTGTTTCGGTGCGTACCTGCACAGGGTAGGCCGCGAGGCCACGGCACAATGCCACCATTGTGATAGCGACCAGGACACCGCACAGCACACGCTCGAGGCGTGCCTTGCGTGGGCCACCGAGCGGCGGATCCTGGTCGATCGGATCGGGCAAGATCTCTCTCTGCCAGCAGTAGTGTCGGCTAAGTTGGCAGAGCACGAAAACTGGAATGCAGTGGTCTCCTTCTGTGAGAGCGTCATGCTCCAGAAGGAGACCGCAGAGCGGGATCGGGAGAGGGCCGATCCCGCTCGAAGAAGAAGGAGACGGCGCCGGGGTAACAACCGTTCTGGCGCCTAACTCCGATACGCCTGAAAACCCCTGCCATTGCTATAAGGTGGGGGACCTCTGGGTTCGCGGGTGCGTAGATTGGGGAATCTGCGTGCCCACACCAAGCGACCCAAGAGAAGACGGTAGCACGCATGTGGTCACGCGCTGCCGTGGGACGCTTTGGGGGATCCTTTACAATCCCCCTGGGGGGGGGTGACCGCTTTACAGTCACCCTCTCCGAGATGTGCCAATAGGCGTGGCACCAGTGGGCGGCTCTAGTGTGATCATACGAGGACCTGGAGCCTCCCTTAGGTGCCGAGGATGACCGCCCCAGTGGTTTTAGCCGGTAGGAGTCCGGCATACCCCTTCGTCCTTCCCCGGGGCGAAGGAAGTTCATGAAGAATTTCCACTGGGCACCAATAAAAACAAAAAAAAAAAAGGTATGTCATGCTCACTCAAGTGTCCTGCTTATGGTGGCGTTGTGTGTCGGGTCGCTAAGTTTCCCTACAATATGGTTGAGCTGAGCGACGTGATGCATGCGTCATGCTCGTGAACGAGTGCCGTCTGTTGGGATTGGTCATCTTAATGCTGTCATGACAATTGAATCAAAAATTCTGGTGAATATTAAAATCAAGCTTGTTTAGTGTAGACTTTTTAAGAAGTTTAGACTCTTTCTTCCTTCATTGTCTTCACATTACCATCATTTCGAGAACATTGTACCAATATGATTTAAAAAGAGTAACCATGGAGTTTCTTGCCCGTTCTTCTCCATAGGAAATCTACACCTTGGAACGAGGCAACTAAAGTCTTGACTACTCGACTTGTCTTTATCTTTACAAGGTATTCTGTGACGGCGTGGTACTTCCCCAGGCGAGCCAGCTCATTGACAGATTGTAGTCAACTGGTGGCTACAACAATGCCAAATTAATACATATTATTATTTATATGTATTTTTATTGTACTATGCTATGAATAAAGAATTTTCCTAGTGAATAGAGAGATTTACTCGACAAATTATAACGGGTGTAAGTGACATCTTAACGAAAACTGCTGTCATGGATTCAGTACGTTTCTGAAACCCTCAGCGTTAAACTTTTGCGTCGTGTTTTCATGAATTTTCTAATTATATTCCAGTTTATTTAACTGATGTCAGTAATTCAGATTTCAGTAATCAGTTCAGTATTTTTTGGTTTCGTTCATCCTAAAGCTATTTTGAGTGATTATTACACTATTGGTTTTCACATAAAACTGTAATGTGAATCAAATATAAACTGTTTCATGTTTCAAACAACAGTTTTATTGCAGTACACGGATGAAGTCATCGCTCGCAGTAGCATAAAAATATCATGTCATAGTACAATAATGGCGTAGCGTTTTAATCGTGTTGTTTCCGATGCATTGCGTGCTCAAAAACGATAAAAACTGTAACCTATTATTTCCTAGATACATGGCACTACTATTTTCCTATTATAGTCCTAAGTAAATCTAAGTTATACTTAGATTTACTTAGTCTCATCTCAAATTTTCGGTACGTTGTAACTTACAATGTGTATAAATATTATGAATATGTCCTATTACGTACTTAATGCACCAAGAAGGTATATAGCGATTAATTCATAAACGAAGTATATTCCTGGACCAGAACTTTCAATTAACCGTATCACAAAATTGAATGAATATTTACAAGAGAAAGCTTTTTATACTTTCCGCTGTCGTTCGGTCATTATGAAACGTTAATTAAAATAGATTTTCTACAAGAACTTTTAAGACGAAGTTGTCGTAGCTTTTTATTAAATACTTAATAGAATAGTCGAACAGAAAAATAATACGAGATCTCACATTTTTCCGTTTTTGAAATTGCTACACGGAATTTGATGTATGATAAAATTTGTCTTAATTAATAAAATCACAAATAGTTGTTTATGCATGTAGTTTTTATCACTTTGCTATTCGCTAGCATCGTTATGAAGTAGTCGAGACCTAAAGATGGAAGAAATCGGGCAGAAGTGCTAATAATAGGTATAAATTATATTCCAGCGATCTCTCCCAAGGCAGACTGAAATAGGCTAATTCCATTGATTTATTGTATTCTAGCTAGATAATACGCAAAACACGTTTAATATTTTTTATCTTTTCTATATTATAAACATGATTTGTACAAACAGCCATGAAGTGAGAATATTGCACTGGCCGCCGGTCTCCGTAGAGCCAGTTTCTATCAAACAAACGAGGTTAGGTTACCAGAGATTTCCTCCGAGACCACATCCAGCGAGAACATAAAAGTCATTTAAAACATTACTTCGTCTATATCTTCAGTAATTTGTCACGGAGTTACGAAAGTTTCGAGAATATTGCTGGAGTTGATAGAATCCAAGTGAACCTTTTATGTTTATTGTTTTAAGACAACTGAAATCGAACTTTTACGGAGTTGCAGAGTTTCGGAATAAAATATAGCATTTTGCAGTTAGTGCTCAGGGGACAAGTCGTTAAGAAAAGACGTAAGAAATATGAGTCAATTGGTTGGCTAAAACCATATGCCGTGTGGTGCCGGCTCAGAATGCCACCACCCCATCTCCTCCCATGGGTGTCGTAAAAGTCGACTAAGGGATTAGCCGGAGGATGGGCAGCAGCGTCCTTTGAGTACATTAACAACTCAACTGCGATCGCCAAACCGCCTGCCAAGCGTGGCGATTATGGCAATACCCCCCAATGAACCCACAACACATCCATATCGGTGGTTGTGGTGATCTGTGGGGGAGGCCTGTGTCCAGCAGTGGACTTCATTCGGCCGAAATAATATAACATATTTACAGGTTAATGACGGTTATAGATGGGCGTTAGGTTAAAGATTTCGAATCAACACACACTCATCAGTCTGTACACGTCCACTGCTGAACATAGGCCTCCCAATAATAAGTGGTCATAGGGAATATTGTCATAATCACGCATACAGGCGGATTGGTAATCGCAGTATGTTGTTATTAGATCACGGGAGGATACTGCTGGCCATCCTCTTGATAAAAACTCTTAGTCGCCTTTTACAACACCATGGATGGTGAGGGATAGTCTATTGCCGGGAACCACACGGAACGAAAATATATTGACTAAGTTTCATGATTACATATAGTTACCTACGCATCCACGAGTTAGGGATAATTAATTAATTTATAGCTCGATCGATCCATGCCAGCCGCACCGCGTGCAAGTGGGGTTAAGGTGCTGGAAGTTTTGCAATTTCCCTTTACAACCCCAACTCAACCTAAGTAAATTCACCCTGGTTTTATGTCTGTCTGTCGCAATACTAAGTCTTCTTTTTTCATACTTCTTTGTTTTCATACGGTACATGGGAAATAATTGTATTGAATCAATGAGACGACAGTAGTAGGTAAGTGTTAAGCTAACACAGTCAATGTTACGGCATATCCACTTTACTCTGCGTTATATTATTTTTTTATTCAACAAGAATGAAGTCTAGATTTAAGGTGTGTATTTTTTTATTACGTTACACAAGTAATGCGTAGTATAAATAAAATGGGAACATCACACGCGTACGTATTTATTCTCCTAACGATGTAAATTAAGTACCTCTGTTGGCCAGGTGCATGATCGAAAATGCATATACAAAGTATAGGTAGTGTATCAACACATTAATCATCATAATATTAGCTTAAGAATGTCCACTGCTGAACAAAGGCCTCCCTCATAGTAGGGAATTTACTTCAATACTCACCATGCTTGGCTGGCAGGTTGGTGAGCGCAGTCTGGCTACTGTTCGACATAAGGGACGCGGCTGCCAATCCCTCCGGTTTAAAATCCCTTAGTCATGGGGTGGTGCTATATTCTAAATCTGGAGACCACACGTAGGTTTCCATTGCCTAATTAATAATATACGCCTGATGTATGTTAATTCTCTTTCCCAAATTAAAATACAAAGTTACAGTATTTGTAACATAGTCGAACAAAACAACATCTCTCTAATTGATATATTTCTCTGAAAAACAGAGCGTTATTTTTATAAGCAGCTTCGTGAATGTGTTAGTATATGCTTGCATTTTGCAAAGCCTCGGTGATATAAAAAACAACATAACAAATTAAATAGAATAGACTTCGATCTAGGCGACTCCGTCATAGTGGCGGGGGATCTCAATGCCAAACATGAGTCTTGGAATTGTCTCACCCACAACCGCAGAGGAAGTGAATTATACTCCCTCAGTACCCTTCTCAATACTCCCTCAGTACCCTTCTCAATTATGACCTCATCGCCCCGATGTCTCCCATAACTACCCCAGCAATGTTAACCATCGCCCGGATATACTCGACATAACACTTCTAAAGAATCAACCTTAAGTTGCATTCCATTGAAGTACTACAAGAGCTAGACTCCGACCACCGTCCAGTGATTCTTCATCTTACCTCCCGTTTTGGCCGCATGGACACAGGACAACTCCCTCAGACCATTGTGACGAAGGACTGGAGGAAAGTTAGGAAACGCCTCAACGACCCCTCGTCCATCCAGTTAGATAGAATTCCCGATTTTATGCAATCGTCATCGTCAGTCGCAGATACGCTAGGCGCGATCGACTTCCTCACCGGTCATGTACAGTCCGTCGTGTTTCACGGTGAATTCTTGCGATGGAAGACCATCGTATGAAACTCCCTGACGATGTACGTGCACTGATGAAGGAGAAGAACGCAGACCTCAGAGCGTACTCATCTTTTCCCAGCGAACCCAATCACCTCTCTATGCGCCACTTACAGCGTGCTGTTAATGAACGTATTAAGGAGTGCCGAGAGGCTAGCTGGGACAAGATGTTTGGCGACTTAAAGCCAACCCACCTTACGTTCTGGCATGTGCAACGGAAACTAAAAACCGAAACATCCAATGTTGTCCCCCCTCTCAACCGTCCCAACCAAAGGCTGTGATGACGACGTAAAATCCGAATGCCTAGCTGGCAATCTAGAAGCGCAATGTTCCCCAAGCACTCTACCTGTTGACCAAGCTCACCTCACAAAGTTTGATGCTGAAGTCGAACGTAGAGCCGCTATTCCGCCGCCGAGGACCCTGATGACCCCCTCCCTTCGGTCACGGCAGACGCGGTCAGAAATCCTGTAAAAAACGTTCACCCTCGCAAAGCCCCCGACTCTGACGGTATCACCAACAAGGTGATTATACTCTTCCCCTACCATCTTATCATCTTAATGACCGTCATCTTCAATGCGGCATTAAACAACAACCTCTTTCCACATATTTGGAAACAGGCCACAGTTATCGGTATTCATAAACCCGGTAAGCCCAAGGTCGAGCCCTCCAGCTATCACCCCATAATTCTTGTCAATTCCCTTGCTAAGATCTATGAGCGGATTATTTATTGCCGGCTAAAGGATTTTGCCGAATCCAAAAAGGCTTTACGAAAATACAAAAAATATTTTAATTTCGAGTTTTGTGTCAGAGACGGTGGTGGTTGGAGAGGACACTTTATTTAAAAGTCGTTGGTTCGATAATGAACGCAAATATTTTGTAGGACACATTATTTGAGTTGGATACCGATCTGAACAATCCATTTTGTGGACAGAACCGTCTCACGATGAAGTTTCGTAATATTCTTCTATAAAGAACTAAACATACGTTTTGTGTTAGAAATGTGTCAGGTTTCCCGTAGTCGAAGTCTTACCACTTGTACATTTAATAAGATAGGTTGTTAACGAATTTTAACGACTGACCTAATTCATTATCTTGCTCTGTTACTGGTGTGTACGTCAAATAATAGCACCAAAGGACTGCAGCGTCATGGCGCGTCTTTCTGACATGAGGTTGAGAGTGGGATCGGAGAACTTTTTTGGTCTACCTTTACGGTGGGTTTTAAAGAACTTGGACCCAACCGTTTGGACACTTTCTACAAACCTACCATTTAAATCGTCCACAGATACGCAATGTTCTAGGCACTCGAAGCGGTTTTGGAGTAAGAGTCGACAGTTCTCGGGGTTTTGTATATGAGCTCTAGAAGGCCGGAGCGTAGACCTCATCAGACGAAATTAATATTCAATATGCCTCTTACCATTCGGTGATCACTACCGGTTTTCACCCTATGGATCATGGAGACATCATTGAATATTTGTCTTTTATTGGTCATGATGAAGTCAATCTGATTCTTTGTGGAACCATCGGGACTCATCCAGGTCCATTTCCTGTGAGGCAGCTTTTGGAAAAAGAAGTTCATCACGAAGAGTCCCTCCTTTTCCAAAAAGTCGGCCAGCTACTGTCCCCTGAGGTTCCGTTGCCCATATCCAAATTGCCGCACCCTCAACTCACCATCCCATCGAGTGCCCAGCTTTGTGTGGAACTCACAACAGTGAAGTGTGTCTTCGAGGTATGTATGGCCCTATTTATGTCCTCATACATACTGTCTACCTCTTCATCTGGGTGTGTCGAGGTCGGTGCGTAGACCTGTATAAACCTCAACGAATACCTCTTGTATATTCTGAGTATAATGTACGCTACCCTGCTCGACACCCTTTCGACGGCCACTATGCTGTTAATGAGGGACCTGCGGACGAGAAACCCGTCACCACCTTGAGACAGATGTTCGCCTTCCCAGCAGTAGAATAAGTTGCCAGAATTCAGGGTTATCGTGTCCTCACCCTCTCTTCGGACTTCTGATAGACCCATGATATCCCAGTGCAGCTTATCTATTTCTTCTTCCAGCTCAATCTTTTCGTTTGCCCTCAGTGTGCGTGTGTTATACGTTACCAGGGCCAGTTTTCATTTGGGGTAGTAGCTGGATACCATTCGGTGATTCTTAGCACTCCTTGCCCCACCGTTACCGTGGCCTCTACCATGACCAGGAATAGCGGGGCTGCCGGGAACTGGGGATCGGTGCATAAATCGTGTCGTCATTTTGGGTGGAATTTGCCGATACTCTCCACGCTTGGCAGGCGGGTTGGTGAGCGCAGAAATGCTACTGTTCAGCAAAAGGGACGTTGCTGCCCATCCCTCTGGTTAAGAGTCTCTAAGTCGACTTTTACGTCCTCCACGGGAGGAGATGGAGTGATGCTATATTCTTAATCCGGACACCACACGGACGTTCGGAACCCTAAAAATCAAAAAAGTTGACTTCCGTGCTTTAGTGCAAAAGTGTGCTTTCCTGTTACGTTAGCATTAATCCATCTTGTATTCAAACGTGATTGCTTTACCTACGAGCACAATATAATAACTATTCAAAACACAATCTCTTTTGAGAGAGATCCTCTGTTCTATTCTCTGGCCTCAATTATTCACGCATTTAGAAAATGCAAAGTTCTGCAATTTCATATTCATATGTGGTACACTGAGTTTCGCTTCAGGCAAAAGATTAAATGGGGTCACATTAAGTGAGTGAATTAGTGGCGCCAGAAAACGCATAAAAGTAATCTTCAAAGGGTTTCAGTTTAAGGTATACTCAAAATAGATATACGTTTTACGTAAATTTTTAATAACACACGTTTTAAAAACACTTTATTGTACCAATATCCTCTTAACTACTTAATTTTACCGCATTGGTAAAGCAAAGATACACAAAGATAACAGGCAGAGACGCAGCATGGAATTTTGTTTCATAATGTAACGTAGTATGATTATCATTAGTATGATCGCGTCCCAAAAACGACTGTAATTTATGAATACGAAGCTACCAAACTAAATAGAATTTTACTCCGCGTACTTTGGAAGCCATCGCGTGTAAACATTGATGTTCCGGTACATAGCTCGTGAAAAGAGCGTCCCATGACTCTCGTTTATTGGGGTAAACCTTTTGGGCTTGCGCCCGAGCTCCGGAAACTTAAAGATTAACGCATACATATAACGTGAATCGTCAGACATCGTACGACGAAATTAAAAACATTAAGGTAAATACTTACTGGGATGTCAACATAAACCGAATATTGCTGTTTTAATCCGCGAAGATGTGGATTGTAGGGATAACCATTTTTGTACTTTCATGTTATATCTATTTAAAATTATAATGTACATTAAAATGTAAGAAAATTCAATCAAAAACTATAGTTTATACCGATGAATCTATAAAGTAATATAGCAATACTTCTTCAGCAGGCCTTCTAGAGCTCATATACAAAACCCCGAGAACTGTCGACTCTTACTCCAAAACCGCTTCGAGTGCCTAGAACATTGCGTATCTGTGGACGATTTAAATGGTAGGTTTGTAGAAAGTGTCCAAACGGTTGGGTCCAAGTTCTTTAAAACCCACCGTAAAGGTAGACCAAAAAAGTTCTCCGGTCCCACTCTCAACCTCATGTCAGAAAGACGCGCCATGACGCTGCAGTCCTTTGGTGATACTGAAGCATACCGACTGCTCAATAGACAGATATGGAAGTCCTTGCGTCCCGATATGGGCACCTTTAGCATCAACGGTGTTAAAGAGGCGATTGAGCGGAATCAAGGCTCGAAAGTGTTCAACAAGAGACAAGTCTATTGGGCAAAGTCGTATTATGAAGCTAAAGACCGAGGACGGCAATGTAGCGTCGACTAAGCCAGAGGTTTTGAGAGAGATTGAGAACTTCTACCGGCAGCTAAACACCTCGGTAACTATACCTACTATTAGCTCTGACAAAGACCTGTGAGCCAAGCTAACCCGACACTATATCGAGGATATCCCGGACCTCAGCCTGTACGAGATTAGGATGGCCTTGAAACAGTTTAAAAATATCAAGCGGCGGTGGGGCCGGAATTACGACAGAGCTTCTGAAAGCGGGTGGCACACCGGCCTTAAAGTCCTTCAGAAGCTATTCAATTCCATCTTACTCGAGGGCACAACGCCGGAACCGTGGAACAGAGGAACCCTAATGAAGAATTACAGGCCCATCTCTCTTCTGAGCCGTGTTTTCAAGGGTCATCACAAATCGCAATTCCCTTGCAGAGAGGTGTGAGATAGGGGGATGTCATTTCCCCGAAACTGTTCACCGCTGTAATGGAGGATGCCTTCAAGCTACTGGAGTGGAAAGGATTCGGCATTAACATCAATGACGAGTATATCACTCACCTTCGGTGGGCTTCGGCACCTAAGGTGGGCTCCAGGTCCTCGTATGATCACACTAGAGGGATGGTAGCCATTGTCTGTGTCAAAGCCATGGTCTATTTCTTTCTATCTTCTTTCTTAATGCTTATTATATAGATAAAACTCAATATTATAACAGTTTAAGAGCTTACCATTATTCTAGATCCTTCTAGATTAGTAGTGCTTCTAGATTCTATTCTTTTATTATATTATAGATTCTTTTATTATTTTTAGATTATATTATAGTAGATTCTATACATTAGTGTCACAACTGGCAGTGAACACCTGCCCTAATAGGACACATGCTTACCACTCTTTAGCCAAGCCTTGAAAACCACCGCATAATGACTTTGACGACACGCCTGCGCGAATATTGTGGCTTTCTAGCCGCTCAAGGGCGTGTCGATGCTTCTGCCGCCTCAGCACATAAAACACATTTGTGGGTGCGCTCTTGGATCGGCTAATCCGCTACGCACCGATTCATTCGATCTTACCCGATCCGATCGACCAAGATCCGCCGCTTAGCAGCCCAGGCAGGGCACTCTTCGAGCGTATGCTGTGCGGTATCCTGAATGCTTCCACAATGGTGTCACTGTGCCGTAACCTCACGTCCTATTCTATGCAGGTACGCACCGAAACAAACGTGACCGGTGAATATCTGCGTCAGGCGGTAGGTGACGCGCTCGCTCCTTCTGAGCCAGGGACCGAAGAGCGGCAGGATGGCATCGACGAGGAGTGGCATACCTAAAGCTACCGGAGTGGTCATCGACACTAAAGGCGGGCTCCAGTAACTCGAAAATTCTCCATCTAGAGCCGCCCAATGCTGCCACGCCTTTAGACAGGTCTAGGAGGGAATGACTGTAAAGGGGTCACCCCTCTAGCAGAGGGGAGGTGACTGTAAAGTGGCCACCCTCAAGGCACATCTTGGACGGGATTATAAAGGATTCCTCTTAAGCTCGCTGTGCACTGTGCTGTGCACACGGCAGCACATGACTACGTGCACACCACCATCTTTCCAGGGATCGCTCGGTATGAGCATGCAGATTCCGCAAGTAGACCCCTTCTGGAGAATGATGCTCTCACAGAAGACGACCAGAATTCTTCATTTTTCATGCTTTGCCAGCATAGCCGACTGCTATTTGGGTTGTGATCTTGCCCGATCCGATTGACCAGGATCCGCCACTGGGCAGCCCACACAGGGCTCTACTAAGCACTACGCTGGTCACGTCATCGAGTGCACCGGTGACGAGATGCCAGGCAGACCACACGCAGCTATGCGATCTTCTCTAACCACTAGTACACCACCGTACGTCGGGAGCGCCTCGCTCGTTGCATGCATATGTCGCAAATCGAAATCGTCCCCTCTCGGAACTATGACGCTTCTTCCTCTGGAATGTATCAACCCTTAGAGAGACTAGTTTCTCGCAGTGTGTGGTTGTGTAGTTATTTTTAAACGATGCGTCTCTTGTTTTTATTTTGTATCCGTAAATATTTGTTCCGTGAGGGATCAAACCCGCGACCTGTATAGCGATAAGCCGTCGATTTGTGTAGTCAGAAGCCCAAAACTTTAGTGCTACCTTAGGATATCGGTGTCCCGTAGAAATTGAGTTGCAGATGCAGTTTCTCCGTGTCAAACCAACCTCCAGGCGCATCTGGTCAGACTAATAGACTACAATTGTTGGTAAAAGGCTACATATGTGCACACACACATCAGTCTGTAAACGCCTACAGCTGAACATGGGCTTCCCAATGATCCCAACCACAGAAACAGGAAATAAGGAGAAGTGGTACGGGGGCGTAACCGCGACTGGATCAATTTGGGCCATCCGGAAAAAATGGCCGTTTCATAACATCAGTTGAGATTCGATCGCGTAAGTGAAAGTTTGTTAAATTGTCGTGTTGTTCGGGGATAACATGCAAAAACCGAAGCGAAAGTAATAACTTTATCAAGGAAGGAATCATATACAATATGCAAGTGAAGGAATTTTCTTGTATTTGCCTATAAAAAATAAAAATAAAATATTCTTTATTATGTTACATTTGGATTGATGGAGCAGCACGAGATTATAATTTTTTGTACATAATACAATGCTTCTTATCTACTATTTTTACCTAGCAATCGGTGAATAACAAACGCAGTGAATAGAACAGCGAATGGTACTCCCAATATACTTACGCGTTGCGTGGTACGGCTGTCGTCTGCGGTCTGTACGCGCGGTATGATGGGTTACCTTTTTTTTTATTGGTGCCCAGTGGAAATTCTTCATGAACTTCCTTCGCCCCGGGGAAGGACGAAGGGGTATGCCGGACTCCTACCGGCTAAAACCACAGGAGCGGTCATCTTCGGCACCTAAGGGAGGCTCCAGGTCCTCGTATGATCACACTAGAGCGATGATTGGTTACCTACAAAGTCGTGGGTGTGTTTTAGAATGAGAAGCCAATTATAATGTTGTGTTTATTCAGTTCATTGGATGAGACCTTATAACTGTGGGCATTAGTGTGCTTTTATGAAGACTGGTAGTGGGAAAATGGATTTCTAGGCTCGCATACATTTTAATCTACATGGCATATCTCCTTTCTTCCAATATCTTTGATCCCAACAATGACCGGCCAAAGGAAACATTGCCATAAGCACCACGCTAGGCACGTGGATTGTTGATCGTATAATAATATCAACACACGGGATTTCATTTCATTTCATATAAAGTACAAAAATGCTATCATTATTCCAACTCGATTTATTTCTCTACACCTGTCTGTAAAGATTTTTTACTTAATTTAATGTAATGATTTGTTGCTTGTTTGCCTTAACAAGTACGTAAGTATATATAGTGCCGTGCCAAGAAGTACATCTTGGACTGTCATGCAATATTTGCAAAAAATCGTATTCATGACGTAAATTGAAAGGAAACAATTTAAATATTTTGTTAAACATCACATAAATTTAATCAATTTCCAAGACTTTTCATAATTATAAATTAATTTCCACGAGCCTCAAAATATTTCTTGCCAGCCCACCTGTAACGCTTTGTTCTTTTGATACACGGCGTGACGGCACCCTTCAAAACTTTTAACATTTAAGATTAAGGCATTACAAGATTACCTCATTGAACTTTACATCGCTTTATACCGCTCCACTTGCATTTGGTATAACTCCGACAAATATTAAACATAACATAAACATATTGTCTGTCTATTCTTTCTGATATTAAAAGGTTTCACATTAGTTCAAAGTAAACGAGTCTTGTTTTGAATAAAGAAAAATACTAAGAAGGTTGGTTATGCAGGCACGGGCGTATAAGCTCATGAATATTTTATCATGGAATTTTTATTCCTGAGATTATCTACTTTACAAGAATTTATCGTTCACAAAATGTTCTTGGCAAAGAATAGACCACCCATCCCTTCCCATGGGGGTTGTACAAGGCGATTCAGGGTTGATAACAAGATTATTTAGCAGCAGCTTCCTGGCTATATATATATATATTATGGCAATGTGACCCGTATGACCGCTAATTAGCGGTCATTGGCAGTGGACGTTTATGGGCTGATGTGTGTGCGTGTATGGGAATGTGCGAGCGCAAGTTCGCCTATGCCTACGTGCGTGCGTGCGTGCATGCGTGTATGCTTGGTCGTATTTACGTGTGTAATGGCTTTTATTAATACAATGAAACTTCGAAAAGGTTTCTTAAGTTTTATGTATCGATAGAAAAACGTTTCTTTCGATACATATAAACATAACAAATATTTTTAAAGTATTCATGTCATAATATTTCTTTGTTTCCCTCCTAGAACCGAAACGGCTTAATAGATTTTTCTAATCAATTAATAATATAACCCTGAAATAAATAAATAAAATTGAATATAATGAAGTTACTAGATGTGCCCCGCGGGTTCACCCACTTTTGAATTTAAACGAAATCGAATTATTTATAAATAAATTGGAGCGCTTGTGAGCTGCGTTTGTCTCTTCACGGTAATGCTCGGTTCGTCAGACAGCGGTTCTCTCGCGCTCTTACTTCGTTAGCACTTAACGCTCTCTCTAACGTTTTTCTAAGGGTCATAATCCGGCTGTTAATTCCAGAGATTAGCGCGCTCAAACAAAAAACAAGCAGACTGTTCAGCTATATTATATTAGCAAAACGTTTCAAATAAGTATATATTTGAAACGTTTTATTTTTTTAAACGTCTATAGTAGTTTGGTTGGTTTTTTTTATAAGGCCGCGGACACCTTCATTTTAGAAATAATAATGTGCATTCTTATAGCTTATCAGCTCACGAATAAGGAATTAATTGTATCTACATTGTTAGTATGCAGTCCACATTATTTTTGTTTTCGCAACTTTCCCTCGTTAACAAAAGTACTTACTGTTGCATTTTAATAAAAGTGCCTAACTTTTAACAAAGATAAATAAAATTGTGCTAAGTTGTAGACCATGTAGAAATGCTGTGTGGTGCCGGGTACGAACACCACCACACATCCTGATGGTGTCGTAAAGGCGACAATGGGATTAGCCGTAGGATTGGCAGCATGAATGTGTTCAGTCAGTACAATATTTATTTTTATTTTTTATTTAGACGGCACGGTTGGTGCAGTGGCTGATACAGTCGGCTGCTGCGCTCCGGGTCGTGGGTTCGATTCCCGCACGGAACAAATATCTGCATGATCTGCAGGTAGTTGTTCCGGGTCTGGGTGTATTGTATGTGGAATTCATGTCTGTAAACGCACCCACGACACAGGAGAAATCCTAGTGTGGGGCAACGTTTTATAAGTACAATGTAACGGTATTAGAGTGGCCTGCTCAATTCGCCGATCTCCGTCTCATTTAGGATACTCACGTAGGATTTGCTCGTGAGAAGAGCTTTCAGTGGGCTTCACCAAAATTTGAATGTGGTAGAACTGCTTTTTCCATTTTTCCAGAGTATACTTATTCTACAGGTGACAATTAATAACCTCACGGTACTAACTCGGTAATCCACGCCGATATTGAGCTAATGCCTTGAGAGGTCCAACAGATTATTAAAAGGTTGCTAGATGTTATTTATTATTAATGCGTGAATTAGTTTCCAACTAGCAGTATGTTTTTGTTTTCCACGATTTTAGTATTTTTTTCTGTCACAAACCTTTAATTAAATGACATAATTAAAATTGACAGTAAACTACGCTTCTGTTGATGTATAAACTTCTCACACAAAATTCATAAATTTTGTGGACATCAATAATATATAATACCCTTGTTCCCTACTTTGTTGAGTAGTGTGTTAGAATTTTTTTCGAAGCGGCTAGCTTCAGCGAGTTGAAACCACATTGTTCATATACCCACCAGTTCTATCTAACTAAAGCGACCAGTTACTAGAACCTTCCACACACTCCCACATGCTCAAACACCGAGTATCTTTAGGTCATACAAATATTTACGCCATCCGGAGAACGAACCCGCGACACAAAATTAAGACACTTCATTGCCATCAATTAATTGAGTCATAAATTATTATATTAGAAATAAAAAAATAAAAAAAATGGTGAAACTGAGATAGTAGAAGATTTTTTGCCTACGAAATTATTGTTGTAAACTTTACCTCTCCACGGGCTCGTGTTCTTATTGCAGTCAAAACTTTCAGATGGGGAGGAATAAAGCCACCTCTTGCATCACCAGTTTAATGATTTTTCACCGTGTCAATAACGAAAACGAAAACAGTAGACCGATAAAATCTGTACTTAGATATATACTCAGCTTCTGGAAGTTCCTTCAATGATTCTTACGAATTTAATAAAATTTCATTTGTATTCTAACAATTTTTATTCTAACCTCATCATTTTCATCTAATACCCTCAAATCGTCAATGTAATAATCTCTATCCATCTTGGAAGACATGAATTAATGAAACAAACGTGCGTAATTAGGATCATCATCATTTCGGCCGAATGAAGTCCACTGCTGGACACAGGCCTCTTCCAAAGATCACCACAACCACCGATATGGATGTGTTGTGGGCTCATTGGGGGGTTTCGCCATAATCGCCACGCTTGGCAGGCGGGTTGGCGATCGCAGTTGAGTTGTTAATGTACTCGAAGGACGCTGCTGCCCATCCTCCGGCTAATCCCTTAGTTGACTTTTACGACACCCATGGGAGGAGACGGGGTGGTGGCATTCTGAGCCGGCACCACACGGCAATTATTATATTTAATTTATTATAATTATATTATTATAATTAATATATTTAATATTAATTAGGATAGTTGGCATAAATTACAAAATGCTAAAATATGTACACAGTAACACACCAAGTCTACACATTACCGCCAAGGATTAACTTTTATTCCGAGAGTAGAGTCGGAATAGTCTACTCCCTTCTTACTTTATGTTTATTAATACTGAAATTTGTTAGTACCGACTTAATACTTGGAGTAAAGTTAATCTTGATTTAGTCCACGGTTATTAATAAGACAGACGGAGTTTATGAACCTTCGATGATATTATTAAGAGCCTTATTAATATATTAGACTTAGGTATAATGTTATATACCTATACGATATATTATATACCTGTACGACGTTGCCGACATATTTATGTAGATTTTGTTTCATTTTTGAGAAATATTTTATAAACATATAAAGATTGATTAATCTGAACACCATATAACGTTGCCTTATACATGACATTGGCAAAATTGTGGAAGATACTCTACAGAAGCCATAATCTAAGAAAAGAAGAAGACTATAATGACAGCCATGACAGGTGGAAGAGCCTATTGACGTTTACCTAGTTTATAATGAATTGAATTGTGGATATTAATTGAACCGTACGACGTTGCTGACATATTTTTTACTCTACAGAAGCCTTAATCAAAGAGAAGAATCTTCACATATTATTTTTTACTCATAATTGAAAATTTCTACAAAAATATGTCGGCAACGTCGTTTGGTTTTCAATTCAATTCTTCTTCTTCTTCTTCTCTTAGATTATGGCTTCTGTAGAGTATCTTCCACAGTTTCGCCAATGTCAAGTATAAAGGCAACGTTAAATAATCTAAACACCGTACGTTTAGATTATTTAATCTTTACATATCCATAAAATTCTAAAAAGCATGTGAAGATTCATTAATCTGAATACCGTACAACGTTACCTTATACATGACATGGACGAATTTGTGGAAGATACTCTAACAGAAGCCATAAATCTAAGAAAAGAATACTAGTCTATAATAGTACCTAATTGATATTGATAATTGTTTGTCGGAACTGTGATGGTATTCGATACGGTAGGTATTTAAGTTTTACACTAATATAATATATATATATATATATACATATATATACACACACACATGTATATATATATATATATATATATCAATGCTCTGTTTAATAAAACATTCGAAAATTCTAACTAACCCCGACTTTGATTTGTTTGGGGAAGACTATTATGACGAAATGTATAAAGTTTTTTGAAAATAATGCATGAATTTGTTAATTGTGTGTTTAAAACTTGTGCCTTATTTTTAATTAATAATTGTGTCTTATTTATATAATTCATAATGTTGTCTTTTTACCTTATACTTAGTTGTGAAAATATTGTGTCTTTAAGTAGTGTAATTGGCTTTGGCCGTTCTATTTAAAGTAAATGAATAAAAATAAATAAATAATTTAGATAAAAGTGGCCCACCAATGCATGATCAAATCTTATGAACTATTTCTATATATATTCATTTGTCAAAATAAAATGTCATTCTGAGTTTTTTGTTCTGAAGTACACTCCATAAAAGTAGAATATTTTATTTTATGAATTAATTAATATAATATTTTAATTAATATGAAACTCAATACACCCAGACGTTGTGGTGATCTTTGGGGGAGGCTTGTGTCCAATAGTGGACTTTATTTGGCTGAAATGACGAGACGAAAAATATGTCTAATTGAACCATTAGTAGTGCAGGAATACATACCTTTCATATAATTAACGTCCACGTGATATTATGTTTTAATGTGACATAATTTCAGAACGGAAGACGCCATGTTGAATAAAATATGGCAATAATTGAAAAACTTTTTTTTTGCCTACGTGTTCAAGCTTAAATTCACGATTGAATATATTTCCTCAGTTCGTGGTATTTTTTACTTTATTCGATTACCGAATACATGTAAGGCCGAAATTGAAACAACACCTTTAGGTTATGTAGACTAATTGCGTGAGTCCTACTAGAATTTCGCTGCTAATTAATATCACTAGTCCTTTTTCTTAGTTTGTAAGAAAGCGAAAAATAAATACTTATTTGCACTGTGCCAGCAATAACAGTGAGCAGGTGAGTGAACCTGCAATATAAAAAGGTATCCTTCAGGCGAGACACAGTCATTGAGGCCATTTGTTCCACGACCCACGGGCTCTAGTTCATTAAGCGGCACTAACTCACCCACCAGCCCGCCGACGCGACGTCGCTGTCCACCTCAAGACCTCACAATCAATTCACGTCTTGGCTTTTTATCAAGTCTATTTTTATCAATGGTAACTCTTCGAGGTAAGTTACGGCCGTTGTTTGGGTTAGGTAAAATATTCATATATTTCACAAAGATGTTATGAATCTTTCTGATGTCTTCTTAAATAACATATATACAATAGCTTTGAAGTAGTTTTTTTATATAATTTGGTAAATATATTTTACAGCTAAATAAAAACTTTCAATGCCTTGTCGGCACGGTTGAAGCAGTGGCTGATACTGTCGGCTGCTGCGCACCTTGTCGCGGGTTCGATTCCCGTACGGAACAAATATTTGTATGATGTGCAGGTAGTTGTTCCAGGCCTGGGTGTAGTGTTGTACTGTAAACGGACCCACGACACAGGAGAAAACATAGTGTTGCCTTAAATTAAAAGCTAGTTTAAGGCTATTGTAGCGGATGAACAAAAAAGCTTGCAGATAACAGAATGATATCAAATAATAGAAAAAATACTTACTGCGTTTCTTACGCAATACTATGAAGGGATTTAATAGGTTTACACGCTGTCTACCACATTAAAATAACTTATCTATTATTTACAAACTTCGCCATTGTACAGGTATATATCAGTATCATCAAATCAGCTGAAGGACGTCCTCCGCTTTCCCCAGAGATTTTCATAATTTTCTCGTCATTTTGGGGGGAATTTGGTAGTAGTAACCATGCTTTGCAGCTTCCACAGAAGGGACGCTGCTGTCTATCCCTCTGGTTTAAATTCCCTTAGTCACCTTTTACGACATCCACGGGAGGAGATGGAGTGGTGTTATATTTTAAATCTGGACACCACACTGAGTTACACAGGCATATATGCAATCAATTAATCAATCATTTGTTATGCGATTTTTGTCCAGCATAAGATGGCAAGTTTTACAACTGTGCTATGTTTTTTAATAAAAATAAAATTAAGTCAATGCAAATGATATATTCATTAAATTTAAAATCAAGTATTTAGAAATATAACATTCAAATTGTACAAATTAAAGTTAAATTTCTTTCTACATACCTAATAGCAATTTCAATCATCATTTCGGCCGAATAAAGTCCACTGCTGGACAGGCATCCCCCAAAGATCACAACAACAACCGATATAGGTGTGTAGTGTGCTTAGTGGGGGGTCTTGCCATAATCGCCACGCTTGGCAGACGGGTTGGCGATCGCAGTTGAGTTGTTGTGCTCGAAGGACGCTGCTACCCATCCTCCGGCTAATCCCTTAGTCACCTTTTACGATACCCACGGGATGAGATGGGTTGGTGCTATTCGTAGCCGGCACTACACGGCATCGTAGCCGGCACCACACGGCATATGTGTAACTATGTCTAATCGTGTTTAATCATTTGTATTATACGATACTTATGACAGTCATGGCAGCCATCCTTTTTTCTTGCGCCTTTCAAAGTACTCGTCTCAATATTCATAATTATTTTAATAACTAGGGTTGTTTACAACTTCAACGGCTATTTCAATTATTGCCGTTATTTAATTTAATTATTAGATTATTTTTTACCTAAACTTGACATTGGCGGAATCATCGACATAACGATGGAGTTATTGGAATTTGATTTCTTTACAACGATTAATAATTAATTTAAAATGTTACACGTACGTACGTAAACTTACACTTAAATTTGTAGACAACGGTGTGAAATATGAGGCATTTGAATAACCACTTTTTCATCATGACTGTTATTACCAGCCTGTAACTTTCCCACTGCAGGGCAAAGGCTTCTCCCCATACACAGAACACACGAGCATTGATCACTTCGCTTGCTCACTGCGTCTTTGCGATTTCAGACCAATTTATACAGCTTTTCTCACGTTGTTTTTCTTCACCATTAAACTCAGTGGTATCTTAGATTAACTAAGAAAAGCAAACATTGACAAAGTCACATTGCTGCATTGATAGTTGGTACGCACCGGAAAACGCAGCGTGGGACTACCTACACCGAGGTGGATAGACGACCTGGTGAAGGTCGCTGGGAGTCGTTGGATGAGAGCGGCATGTGACCGCTCGTTGTGGAAATCTAAGGGGGAGGCCTTTGTTCAGCAGTGGACATCCTGTGGCTGATATGATGATAATGATGATGACACTCGGCTAAGTATCAAGCTATTAAAATCCAGTGTAAGCTGAGCACTCATATTACGGAACGCCTACACAATACGAGATTAGATTATACTGGAATTTTTAGCTTGATATGTTGCCGTATATACATGCCAATTTTTTTTTATCTCAAAACGCATTAATTAAGAATCGAGTTCGTAAGTCACTGGGCCACCACGGTACGATTGGCTGTACTAGATAAATCCCAAAAACTGATATAAGAAATTTAGTTGTCAGTTGGAACGTCAGAACCTTCCTACTAAAATTGCCAACATATTTTCATATAACTCTTTATTAAACTCCTAAAAACTGTTTATTCATCCCAAAACCTCGCCTGCGGTGGCGCAATGATCAGTAATATTGTTTGTTTCTGTATAAATAAAAACACTAACCCTATTTGTTCCTAAATATCGCTTCCTGCAATAAACGAATTCTTAGAACAAAGGAATGTTCCGCCGCCTAGAAACAGAAGGGATCGCGATTCGCAAAGTAATTATAATTCCATCATGATTTTTTAAACGTTTGTACGGTATACTAAAAACACAGAGAAACGTGTATAAAACGGTAACACAATATAATAACAAAACAGATACAATACAGCAGATACCTAAGTATAACTTGACTAAGTAAAGCTTGAAAGTTATCCTTGTTTATGTTTAGCCCCGGGTTGTGTTTGCTTAGTATGCTGACACCGGATTATAAGCCAAGTATTCCCAGTTTAGTAAATTATTATATAATGGCCCGTTTATTGTGTTAAGCCGGGTCGACATCAATAAACATTTTCGCTGGACAAGACACAAAACTAAAATGTTATTGACGACTATGTAATATTTTTAGTGAATGAAAATTTGAGTTGTGCATCTTGTTATGAGAAATATTTTGTGGACATAACATTTTGTTGACTATTGTGTTAACGATTCAATGCCAAAATATAACTGTAAATAAAAGACTCTCTTTTTAAAATCGTGAAAGAAAATGTAGTAAAGCTTTCATAGATGTGGACCTGACTCTATATTAAAATAGAATATCTTATTAAGGATATTTAGAGATATAGATACAGATTACAATAAGTACATCCATCTCGAGGCGATTTAGTGATAAATAAATCTAAATTTAGTTGGTTTTCTTTACAGGTAAAAGTGGTTCCACATGGTGTGTCAGCGCTATTTGTAGACAAGGCTAGGCAATTTAGAAGCCTCGCCCCTGAAGCAGGTAGCCTTTTCGGTTAGAGCTCATGACGATAATGCAGTCAGCAGAAAAATAAATACACGAAATAGATGCTGAAAAAAAAAGACATATGGTTAATAACCAAACGAGTACTAAAAACTTAGCTAACAGTATGTAGATGGTAAATGAGTTTGCCGTGGGGTTCACACAGAGAACATTATCGCCGTTGAAGCAAAGAATAGGCATGAATAGGAATAGAATAAGGATTTTAGGACAAAAGAGTACATAGCAGCGTTCATCTAGCGTTTACCAATGATATTATATATTGATATCATTGGCGTTTACAAATAAAATCACACTGCGATCAACCAGGCGTAGGGTTATTTATTTACTTATTAGGTATAGGTTATTTGTTTACTAGGTAATCCCTGTGGTTCTGGTGTGATCATACGAGGACATGGAGCCTCCCTTAGGTGCCGAAGATGACCGCTCCAGTGGTTTTAGCCGGTAGGAGACCGGCATACCCCTTCGCCCTTCCCCGGGGCGAAGGAAGTTCATGAAGAATTTCCACTGGGCACCAATTAAAAATAACAAAAAGGTAATCCCTGTGACCTGGAGCCTCCCTTAGGTGCCGCCCCAGTGGTTTTAGCCGGTAGGAGCCCGGCATACCCCTTCGCCCTTCCCCGGGGCGAAGGAAGTTCATGAAGATTTTTCCCTGGGCACCAATTAAAAATAACAAAAAGGTAATTCCTGTGAGTATCTTAAAATAAACAGATGCACTCTAAAATTGGATAACCCAATATTCCAAAAAGAGAGTACAGTTACATTATTGTAAATAAAGGCATAGATATGATTAGAGGTCGTAAAGCATTATTCGAACGTTGCCGAATTTTAAGATTTCTTGATGTTAGCTTTCTTGTATGAGTATTTTCAGGCCTATTACAACATGATTATAATATAGTATTGCATTGAAATAATAGCCGTAAAACGAAAAATCACAGCGTTTTTATTAACGTCAGCCATAATATATCACGTATAGATTCGCTGCATAACTCTTAAAACGTATACTGGTATAAAAGATGGGGACATTAAAAAACAACCACTAAAAAGGCACTTAAAAAGGTCTGAAGCATCGACGCGGCTTTCACAGAAGCTGTGAACGCAGTTTCATTGAACCGTTCACAGTTCGAGTGCCATCTACGGGGACATAACAATCTTTTACAATCTGTTGACAGAAATCTCAAGAGCCTCAGAGGAGTTAGCAAAAAGAAATAAATAATGAAATACGAACGCAAAAAAGAATCATGCTCGTTGCTTTTTCAGGTGGAAGTAAAAATTTTGAAAGTGGGGTCTTAAGTCGAAATCCGTCGCTCTTCACTTTTTATTCATGTTACCCTCCATGTTTTTCGACATGGACTGATTACGTATTGGTATGTAAACATAAACATAACTATACCTATGCTAATGCAAACTGCAGAGTTAGAATTGAGGCATTCCGTAACAATGTCCCAATACATTTTATGTAACTTATGATTTGTCCTGCCAACTCTGAATTAAATATAGGACTCTTGGAAAGGGCGGAGGGGCATGCCGGGATCAAACCGGCTAAAACCCCACGGTGTCCTTCTTCTTACCTCTAGCCGGAGGTGAGTTGTACGCTTTTCTGCATTGGACCGCTCCCCCTTCTGTGTGCGGCCCCGTTGGCCGCACCTATCCTTCAGAGAGGCGCGCGCGGAACACGCGCGCCGCCATCTCGGGCCTGTTTCTGTTCGGGCGACGGACCGCCTCTGGTTCGTCGCCCGCAGGCCGCTCCTCATGGTGGCCGGAGATCGTCCAGCGCCCCACCCTGGCGCCGACGCCCGGTGTGTCTTCTGCATTTCTACATCCCTGGATAGTCTGGTACTGGTACTCATTTCCGTCCACAGATCACATTATTATGGAATATGGGCCTGTATACTTTACAAAATTAAATTATGTGTATCTCAGCTAATCCAGAACGATATAATCGAGACAAAACACAAAAAGATGTTCTGTGAAGTAGATAGATATCTATGTAAGTAACAGACAAAGTTTTTGTATAATCTGTTGGGTTGACCGCTTTCCCATTGTTTCCAATTCAACGTAAATATGAACGTTACCGAGAGGAAAAAGCATTTGGAATAAAATGTTGTTTGTTCCATAATAACTTGGTGACCTCAATCCAGCACAGTCGAATAATTTATCTTTGCAGAGGTATGAAATAGAGCGTTGGTATTAAAATACCTGAATTTTATAAACGATAAAGTTTTCACCTATATGTAACAAAACGGCGGAAATATTAACCTAAAACAAACTGTTACTTATACAATTACCGATTTGGTGTAGTAGCTTGTGTATTTTCCTGCATATGACGGAAATCTCTTAATAGTATAAAACAAAGTCACTATCGGCCTTCGGCTTCTCCACTTACTTCTTCTAAACCACGCAACGGATTTTGATACGGTTTTCACAAATATAGGTCTTTACCTATGAAATTGTCGTTTTGTATGAAATAAAGTATAGTATTTTTCTATCATGTTCATTTATTTGAATCAAAGTAATCACGCATGATGCCGTGTGGTGCCGGCTATGCGAATAGCACAAACACATCTCATCCCGTGGGTGTCGTAAAAGTCGACTAAGGGATTAGACGGAGGATAGGCAGCAGCGTCCTTCGAATACATTAACTACTCAACTGCGATCGCCAACCCGCCTGTCAAGCGTGGCAATTATGGCAAAACCCCCCAATGAGCACACAACACACCAATATCGGTTGTTGTTGTGATCTTTGAAGGAGGCCTGTGTCCAGCAGTAGACTTTATTCGGCCGAAACGATGATAAATGAAACAATGTTTGAGCTTCCAATATGAAACGTATTCAAACTGGATTTATTCGATTCAAATTAAAGATTGTTGTTCATCAAAATTATGTCAGTGCCTATAGGTGCCATTGTTACCGATATTGTAGCCTAACCCAAAGCTTCCAGCGTTTACACAAATACTTTATTTGTTTTAAATTAAATTCTTTTAATTAAATTATTTTGGAACACCAACACATTTGGTGTAACTTTTGCGCAATATTTATCACCTCAGATTGGGGTCGCATTTGCTTTGGCCCCACAATGGCTAAAGCACAGGGTTTTGTTCGAAGAGATTTTTGGAAACATTTCAGCACTACCGTTTACATATTCCGTGTGGTTCCCGGAAAATCATAGACAAATCTCTCCACTCATGGGTGATAAAAGGTGAGTAAGGAAGTCATTGGATGTGCAGCAGCATCCTCCCGAGTACTAATAACAACACATAGTAATAATAAGAAATGGAGTGTAGTGGGAGTGCACTAAACACAGATACTGCGATCACCAATCCACCGGTCAAGCTTGGTGATTATGGCTTTATCCTCTATGTTCGCTGATTGCAGTGTAATAATTGGGAAGCTCATGTTTACTAGTCAACGTTAACTGGCTAATTTGTATATGTGTGTTTAATTGCTTACGACACATGAGAACTTACTGAAGTAATTTGGGCATCTCCAGATTTGATTGATGAGTTACTTATATAAAAAAAAGCGCTACACGTCTATTGAAGATTATATAACCTGTAAGCATGTAGATAATCAAATTCATTACTACACATTACCCAGAATTTTCGACTATCCTGCTACTAACCGTCACAAAATACAGTGAAGTAGCAACATTTTTCTGCGTATCATGGCAACCTTTAGGGAAAAGTGTATGTCTCCCATAATGGTCGGCCGCACATCAGAGAGTCTTCTGGAGTTGTGGATGTTTATGGGCGGTAGTGATCGCCGGACACTCTCTCTCCTACACCATAAAACAAGCTATGATAGTCTCGATCGATTAAGATTAATTAGTATGCATTATTAAAATATATATTTACGCTCATCACTGACTCACTGACTGTCTGTGTAACGCATGTATAAGTATAAACACATATTAAATATATAAACACTTTTAATCTACGAGTATAGTAATATAATAAAGCTGAAGATTTTGTTTGTTTTTTGTTTGAACGCTAATCTCTGGGACTATCAGTCGGATTTGAAAAAATATTTTTCATTTGACAGCCCAATTCTTGAGGAAGCTTATAGGTTGTTTAACATCACTGAACTGAGGATCAAAGCAAAAAGAAAAAAGTCAGAAAGTATGCTAAGTGATTAGTGAAAATGAAATAATAGCGCGGGCGGGCGTTGCGACGCAATGGGTTGGGGTAGAGGACGGCCACCCGTCGAGAACCGAGCAATACCGAGGAGAGGCGAACTGTGTATGTATGCCTATGTCAACTGTCTATACAGAAGTACTCGAAATTATTTGTAAATTATCCGATTTATTTTAAATTAAACCGCGGGGCACAGCTAGTTTAATATACCTACACCTATTCAATTAAAGTGTTTGTTATAGCGGGTGCCTTAGACACCTTACAACTAACTAGTTTTACTATATCTACAACTTAAACTCAGGTGTTAAATTAGTACATGAATGTAGAAACAGGGACTGTTTACTATCAATTTGGGACTAGGTAAATATAAACATTCGATTTAGGGCTTTTACGATACATAAGAATGTATCCACCGATTCATTTTACTTTGTTCTGATGAAATTAAGGTATGTGATAAACAATTTTAGACATAAATAGATTCGTAGTTATATCCGTAGGCGTCAAAAGTGAAGCTGTTATGACGTTACTTGCTATATACGCTGTATACATACATTAAGGATACAAAGTTGTGTGGCAGATAGAAACTCGCCACCCATTATATGGATCCCTAAAGAATCGACACTATGACAAGGAGAATCAGCAGCCTGAGTGGAAGTAAAGTTCTACCTTCGCGATTCGACGATTAAGAACGGGTTTCCTTGCGATGGATGTTCCTGGATTACACTCGGATAACTTATCCTCTTACCTGTTAATTGCCGGCAGCCGCGAAACACAATATAATTTTAATTATGTCTGGCTTTGTCAAAGTTTATTCAAAATATAACGTGAAAATTCCTTAATCTACAATAATGCCTAGAGGGCTTTTGCTTCGTATTGGTTTTAGGGGATACTGCCGTAATCATTACGCTTGGCACATGGATTGGTCTTCATTAATTAGTTACTTCTTAAAAGGTGCGGAACTTTTACAGAGAACGGAATTACAAGAAGTTTACATAAGTGTAGTTTCATACATAAAACCATGATCCAGATCCGTCTACACCCAAACCAAAACTTTTTACTGTACCTATACCTCAATTAGTAACCAAAACTTATTAAAACCGTAAATTATACTACGAAAAAAAACGACAATAAAGCCAATGTATGGTACATTGGCTTTATCTATCACTCACTCGAGTAAAGCATCAACAATTCGTAAATTATTCAGTAGACTACTCTCTGGGTTCTGCAGTTAAACCAAAGAGGATTAGACAAGATTTATATAGATACGAAGCAAATGCCCTCTAAGCATTATTGTTGATAAAGGAATTTTCACTTTAATGTTACATTTTGAATAAACTTTGACAATTTTAATTAACTCATTTACTGTATATTCAGAGGGCGATTGCTTCGCTTCTATAAAGTTTGTGTCTCAACCGTATCGCATTCAGGTCGTTCAAAAAGAATCTACAGAAGTATCTCCACTGCTGAACAAACGAAGGTATCTCCTTAGACTTCCACAACGACCGGATACGTGCCCCCCGCAGCCAACGAGTCCAAGCGACCTTCATCAGATCATCTGTACATCTCGTTGGAGGCCGTCCTACGCTGCGTTTTGCCTCCAGCCGAACCTTCGTATTTCTTTTAAAATATATAAATGAAAGAAGTGCTTGAAATAATACTACTAATGCTGATAATCCAGATTAATCTAACATTTATCATTGAATCCTGTCTATAAATTAAAAGCAATCTGAGATCTTAATAAGTTCTTATGACCAGACGCAAGTTATCATTTCGAAAGCGTTCGAATGCAAACTGACGAAACTGAAACTGAAAGTGGCTTCTGGTGTCCCCTGAGTAAGTAGAAATAAAGTAAAGAGGCATCTGATTGCTGTTTTGTTAACTTAGTAGCCTCTATATTGACAACAAAAAGAACATAAAGGTAAATAACTGAATATAAACAAACGTTAACAAATACTGGTTAATCAGAATTATGAGCAAATGGCACATTGTTTACTATAAAATAAGTATATTACAGTCAACAATGTGATTTTGTAGTTCCGAATACCAAAACGTAATAAGATAAGGAATGATGAATGACAAGAACAAAAAGAGGCCGCTGAAACAATAGACAGAGAGACGTATCTAAACTAACCTAGATAAAATAATAATATAAATAAGAATAAATAAAGATGGTTGACTATTTGTGTCTCTATTTTTCCAACAGCTTAATTTATCATATTTTAACATTAGTTTTTAGTTTTTAGTTTAGTTAAACTACATAACAATGAGATTACAGTACCTCAGTCACACTGACGTGCACCTACTAGATAATAAAGCTGCCCCCATTTGCAGCATAAATCGAGTAATACCGCGGAACTCAAAAAATATAGACCGGTTTATAGTTTTAAAGAAGATTTTCTTACATCATTCTGAGGACTAAATTACAGATCACATCTATAATAATTCAATTATGTCTTCCTCGAAGACTGGACGAAGATGATCCCGAGGTACTAAGGACCCGTTCTTTGACCGAGTTGCTGTAATTTTATCATGGCTCTACGTGATGGTAACTTTGTCCCGAAATCCAAATTTGCCGGCAAAATTAAACTTACTTTTTCAGCTATGGGAGTTGTAAAAGATGTACTTAAATAGTAGCCCGTTAAGTGGTAACTGGCCATAAGTTTGTAATTAAAACTGTTTTTGTTTAGACTTAACAAAGAAGTTAACTGACTATTACAAAGCCTAGAAATGAGATTATAGGTATTTTGTGATGTAATAATTGAGCAGAAGTACAGGTGGGACTTTATCTAAAATTCACTTTTGAATTTCGCTAAGTGCTTACGACCTTTTTTGCTCATCCTCACTTGCAACGAGTCATACGCTTTATATTTGTGTGAGTGCGCACTGGCTTTACTGGTTTCTATTTCGATCAATTAAGTAATATAGTTGATCAAAGGGTTTATACTGGATTTTGACATTAGCGCCATATGTTAATACAGCGTAGTCAATCTATATCAATCCTGATCAATTAAATTTAATAATAATATGCTGCTTCGCATCTATAAAGTTTGGGTTGGGACCCAAACTGTAGAGTATTGCATTCGGATCGTTCAAAAAACAATCTGCACAAGTTCTGCTATAAGACAAGAATTCGTCGTTCAGTTTCTATCTTTTAACCAATACGTCGCCGTAATACAACACTTCGAAAGAAAAAAAATGAAATGAGTGTTTTGGATATTTATCCCGTCAGACAGACCAGACACTAATGAGACGTTTCCATTTTCGCAAAGAAAAGTATATATTTGTTTTTAAAGTGAAATTACAAAGTCATGAAAAACGGTGACCAAGAAACAAGTCCATTAATAAACCGCAGATAGCTTATATATATTATATAGCCTTTGAAAGTTGGCATAAAGCCGATCCTGCCCCTCTATTGCCAACTTGAGTAATTCTTTTTGTTGGGTATACGAAAATCCTATGCCTAGGGTTAAAAATCCCAACGGCTTCGGAGGTGGCGATAGGATACTTCTGAACGGCAGTGGAGGTGAAAGAGGCAACTCACAAGGACTTAAACTTAGAAATTAGCAGAGGACAGCAGCTCTGACAATACCATACAGGGTGTATGTGATAAAGTACCGAAAACTTTGGGAAGAGTTGAGAGGACACTTAGTCTTAACTTATAATAAAAGCAGGAAAGCCATTATCTCGGAAATAATAGGTTACAATTGTCGTCGTTTTTCAGCACGCAATGTATCGTAGACAATGCGATCCAAACGTTACGTGATTATCGAACTAAGATACAGTATTATTATGCTACTGCGAGTGATGGCCTCACCTGTGAACTGAAGCGAAACTACTGATTTATAGTCGTTTAGTTTTTTTTTATATTGCAGTATGTGAAAATATTTATTGCGTTTTTATTCCCAATAGCATTAGGATAGACGAACACAATTATTTTATGCTGAAAGCAGTTGAATAAACTGTAAAAAATCGGAAAATTCTAGCTAGCTTCTAAAGCTATAGAAGTGACCACGGATAGAAGACTGCGGTGCGGAAAGGAAGGGTAAACCTTCCATAATAATTTCCTCATAGAGTGCAGTGACGTACCACGCTGGCCCTTACAGTGTAGTGCGCTACCGTACGCGCCCCCTGAGCTCTCTAGTATTATGGAGATGGTGCGGCAGTTTAACAGCTCCGTCCCTATGGAAATAACAAAATTACGAAACGAAACACAGAGGCAAACCGATCACTGCAAAACCTAACAAAACTAACGAAATTTGACATAAAATTTCTTTGAATTGCATTCTCTGTAAAAGTTTCGCGCCTTTTATAAAATACAGCTCCCCCACAGACGTGCAGGAATGAGAAGTTGTTTTATACCTACATATAATATATGTAATTTGTGTGTGCTATGGGATATCGCTATTACGGCAAGTGGCCATGTGTGTGATGCAGTCCGACAACTAAGTTATGAAAGCTGAACTAACAAATTCGAGCAAAAATGTATTGGTCCTTTTTAGGGTAGTAGTAGCCAAATGGTACAAACGAACCCTTATAATTTCGTCTTGTCCGTCTGTACGTACGTCTGTCCGGAGGAGGTGGACCTCCTCCGTTAGTTTTCCTACCTGAGATGAGAGACTCGAGAGCTAGCCGTCCTTGCGGCCAATTGGAGGCTGCGGGCGAAGGTCCTCTTAAGGTTACGGAACTTGTCTGCCACGTTCTCAACAGCCACAGCCGCTGCTTGATGCAAGCACCGAGATCAACTGTTTGCCACGCCTGCATCTTCTTTGTCAGATCCTCTCGGGCAAAACCCGTTTGCCTCCAGTGCTGAATGTAAGCCCCGTCAGCTCCGAGTCCTCCTTTTCACCAGCAGCGCTGGAAGTTCCACTCTGGACCGTCATCCACTTCGGCCCAGGCGGTTCCCTGATTCCAGTCGGCCGTATCCACTTTCGCACGCGTGACACCACCGACGCCGTTGACGTCTGGAAGGTGAGCGATATTTGTGAGCAATCGGACTCACCGCCATCGCTCATTATCCCACTACTGATCGATGTAGCCAGGCGTGGGAGCACAAGCGTCCCACGCGTCATGGTCGAAACAGCCTGATTCGGCCCCAGAAGAGCCTCTCCAGCCGCGATGCTCTGAGTCTCCGACCTCTTCTCCAACACGGACTCTGATCCCGACTCCACACCAATATCGTATTTTTTATTTTATTTGATTCCATACTTAATCCCACGAGTATGGGGAAAATGGTCCATCTGAGCAGTGCCCCCTGTACCCGTGTAAGCGTATTTACTACCAGAGTTTCCGATGGTGCCCTGAAGGTGTGTGCTAGAAACTGAACTGCCGATCAGCCATGCATTCCCTCGCCGCACGCCAAACTTTGGATTCGGCGTTATTATTTTAAAGAGATTTTCTTCCTCGCAGTCCGGGCGATTAAGCCAGCAAGCTGCTGAGCAACGAGATAAAGCCACGACACTCAGCATAAGTGTGAGTTATTTAGTTGGCATTGCTGTCAGTCCATCAACCGTGTCCACGACTGATGAAACCCGTCTCGACTTCGCATCTTCAGTAACCTTTGCTAATCTGCCGAAGACGAGGAATGAAATTCCGACACCATCCGACAAACGAACGGCCTGTCCTCACAGCGGTCCACATTGGACTCACCGCTGATCCCTCTTAGTCTAGTCTCTCACTTACCACGCACCAGTATAGCCCCAAAAATCATCAAGCATGCAAACTCCACCACGACGATAACGTGGGGATTTCGGTGGAGAAGGTGTTTGACCTGGTGTCTTATGACATATTATGGAAAAAGCTGTGCCAAGAAACTGAAGTTGAGAATGCAGTCGCTTCTTTGCTTAAGTATTGGTATCAAAAGTACCTATTGAAATGCGGGATGAGGCTGGGGGGCTAACTTCACCTTGCCTCTTTAATTTGTACATCAACCAGCTGATCGTCGAACTCAGCAACACAAATATCGGTTGTCACATTGATGGGGTTTATTACACTATTCGCGCCTCCTAATTTTTGAAGAAATTAATTAACGAACTTAAGAAATTTTGTCGGCAGAGCAAATCTTTTTTTATACCGGAAGTAATGATGCATCCTTACGACACCGGATTTATGGTATCAAAATACTTAATCGGCATCGTGACTGGATTTAAACCAGTCTCAAACAGACGCTTGTATATACACACACATCCGCCCATAAAGATCCACTGCTGAACATGGACCTTCCAAATGGACAACACGGTTGGTGCAGTAGCTGATACAGCCGGTTGCTGCGCTCCGGATCGCTAGTTCGATTCCCGCACGGAACAAATGTTTTTCTTTTTAATTGATCTGCAGGTAGTTGGTCTGGGTTTGGGTGTATTGTGTATGGAATTTGTGTCTGTAAACACACCCACACCCACAAAAAAAAAATGTACTCGTATATATACTTACGTGTATATGTGTAACAAAGTATGCAACTCTAACATTTTCATTAATTAACTTTATAATGTGCGTGCATATTTTATGTACATTTAAACAAATAAATAAAATTTAAGTGTCTGTTTGTAATGTCAAAATAACAGGTTTTTACTAAATGCATATGAAAGTATATACGGTACCTATAACAAAAAAATATTTTTTTTTTTTTTGTCTTACTGTCTGTCTGTTTGCTCTGGGTAATCTCGGGACTTTCACTGGCAGATAGCTGATGTTATAAGGAATAACTTAGGCTACTTTTATTTTAGAAAAATAATAAGGGTTCCGCGAAAAAAAAATAAACCCTCGAAATCCAATATACATATTCTATGTTATTTGTCTATGTCGAAGTACTCTAAATTTCTTTGAAATTAAACGCGGGTGAAAGCGCGTGTCCGCGTGTTGTTAATTTATATACTTCACTGACCGAACTTGTGGATAGTTTGGTTCCACGACAGTATTAGTATATTGTTATTAGCATACGGGAGGATGCTGCTGCCATCCTTTTGATCTCAACCCTTAGTCACCTTTTGCGACTCCCATGGCTAGAGCGGGGTATATCTATTCTTTCCCGGAAAACCACGGTCTCTGTCTCGTACTTCATACATTTTAGAATTGTATCTCCTTCGTGAACACAACTGAGTTAGCGGACAAGGAAATAATGAACGAAATATAAGACCAATTAACGAGCATTGATATCAAGATATGTGATCTTAGTACAAAAGTTGCATAAGTAGACGTATCTATGCCAACAATCGTAAGCACGAACGATCAAACGTGCGGTATGAGATTTTACATCGTTCCCTCCTTTGTGACTTGTTTTAGAGGAGTATTACAGATAGTGACTTGTAGCACATTGGAGTAACACTTGCCACGTGCCTTAAACACAAGTAACTCACTCTTTTAAGCATTATACCTGAGTTCCTGAGCCACCGTATAACATTTACAAATTTGCAGAGGGTGCCTGAGAGCGCTGATCGAGGGACTCAGCAACACCATATCGTCAGCATAACTAATATTGTTAAAATAAACCCCATCAATGTGACAACCGATGTTTGTGTTGCTGAGTTCGACGATCAGCTGGTTGATGTACAAATTAAAGAAGCAAGGTGAAGTTAGCCCCCCAGCCTCATCCCGCATTTCAATAGGTACTTTTGATACCAATACTTAAGCAAAGAAGCGACTGCATTCTCAACTTCAGTTTCTTGGCACAGCTTTTTCCATAATATGTCATAAGACACCAGGTCAAACACCTTCTCCACCGAAATCCCCACGTTATCGTCGTGGTGGAGTTTGCATGCTTGATGATTTTTGGGGCTATACTGGTGAGTGGTAAGTGAGAGACTAGACTAAGAGGGATCAGCGGTGAGTCCAATGTGGACTGCTGTGAGGACAGGCCGTTCGTTTTTCGGATGGTGTCGGAATTTCATTCCTCGTCTTCTGCAGATTAGCAAAGGTTACTGAAGATGCGAAGTCGAGACGGGTTTCATCAGTCGTGGACACGGTTGATGGACTGACAGCAATGCCAACTAAATAACTCAGACTTATGCTGAGTGTCGTGGCTTTATCTCGTTGCTCAGCAGCTTGCTGGCTTAATCGCCCGGACTGCGAGGAAGAAAATCTCTTTAAAATAATGACGCCGAATCCAAAGTTTGGCGTGCGGCGAGGGAATGCATGGCTGATCGGCAGTTCAGTTTCTAGCACACACCTTCAGGGCACCATCGGAAACTCTGGTAGTAAATACGCTTACACGGGTACAGGGGGCACTGCTCAGATGGACCATTTTCCCCATACTCGTGGGATTAAGTATGGAATCAAATAAAATAAAAAATACGATATTGGTGTGGAGTCGGGATCAGAGTCCGTGTTGGAGAAGAGGTCGGAGACTCAGAGCATCCCGGCTGGAGAGGCTCTTCTGGGGCCGAATCAGGCTGTTTCGACCATGATGCGTGGGACGCTTGTGCTCCCACGCCTGGCTACATCGATCAGTAGTGGGATAGTGAGCGATGGCGGTGAGTCCGATTGCTCACAAATATCGCTCACCTTCCAGAGGTCAACGGCGTCGGTGGTATCACGGGCGCGAAAGTGGATACGGCCGACTGGAATCAGGGAACCGCCTGGGCCGAAGTGGATGACAGTCCAGAGTGGGATTTCCAGCGCTGCTGGTGAAAAGGAGGACTCGGAGCTGACGGGGCTTACATTCAGCACTGGAGGCAAACGGGTTTTGCCCGAGAGGATCTGACAAAGGTGATGCAGGCGTGGCAAACAGTTGATCTCGGTGCTTGCATCAAGCAGCGGCTGTGGCTGTTGAGAACGTGGCAGACAAGTTCCGTAACCTTAAGAGGACCTTCGCCCGCAGCCTCCAATTGGCCGCAAGGACGGCTAGCTCTCGAGTCTCTCATCTCAGGTAGGAAAACTAACGGAGGAGGTCCACCTCCTCCGGACAGACGTACGTACAGATGGACAAGACGAAATTATAAGGGTTCGTTTGTACCATTTGGCTACTACTACCCTAAAAAGGACCAATACATTTTTGCTCGAATTTGTTAGTTCAGCTTTCATAACTTAGTTGTCGGACTGCATCACACACATGGCCACATGCCGTAATAGCGATATCCCATAGCACCCGCTGAATAACGAAATTATTACCTACAACTTACATATATTATATGTAGGTATAAAACAACTTCTCATTCTTGCACGTCTGGGAGCTGTATTTTATATCTATAAGAAGCAAGCAATTTTCTGTTGCTGTGAGAAAGAATTGCTTATAAGGCGCCACATGCATTGTCGTTAGATAGAGGATGGCATGGTAAGGTTATGTAGAGCTGGACAAGTAGAGATAAGTCCAAATGCAATTGCAATTATTTCGGTGGCATGATTATTCCCATTTATGTCTGCAGTCCGCTTTCGGGCCCAATCATCCCCATCACTGTACTTGTAGACGAGGACTCATTACGTTGTAGCCTTTTTTTTTATTGGTGTCCAGTGGAAATTCTACATGAACTTCCTTCGGCCCGGGGAAGGGCGAAGGGGTATGTCGGACTCCTACCGGCTAAAACCACTAGAGCGGTCATCTTCGGCACCGAAGGGAGGCTCCAGGAACTCGAAAGATCTCCATCTAGAGCCACCCATTGGCGCCGCGCCTTTAGGCACATCTCGGAGGGGATGACTGTAAAGTGGTCATCCCTTCTAGTGGAGGGAAGGCGACTGTAAAGAGGCCACCCCCCCAGGCATCTCTCAAGGGGATTGTAAAAGGTTCCCTCGAGGCCTCACTATGCGCTGTGCTGCGCACACAGCGGTACGTGACCACATGCGCACCGCTGTCTTCCCGGGGGTCGCTCGGTATGAGCACGCAGATTTCCCAATAAGCGCGCTCGCGACCCCCAAAAAACCAATTCCGGGGCGCGAACTCACTAATGTTGCGTCGTCAATTTATTCAGGCGACACTTAATGCAAGGCGCCACCAGACCACTTTTATGTACCTACCTAGATGAAAACTGAAACTTCTCAGAAATTATTTCATCTTTTCGGCCGTATGAAGTCCACTGCTGGACACGGGCCTCCCCAAAGCTGTGTTGTGGGCTCAATGGGGAGTTTTGCCATAATCGCCACGCTTGGCAGACGGGTTGGCGATCGCAGTTGAGTTGTTAATGTATTCGAAGGACGCTGCTGCCCATCCTCCGGCTAATCCCTTAGTCGACTTTTACGACACCCACGGGAGGAAATGGGGTGGTGGTATTCTGAGCCGGCACTACACGACAGAAATTATTTGATCAACAATAAAGCTAAAATTAGGATAAAGACGGCTGTTAAAAGTAATTTTCCTTATGGTTTATATCAAAAGGATGATTTGCAAAGTTTATAATTGTAAGAACAAAAGAGTCATGTAAATAAAATAACTCGCTTTCTAAATATTGGACGCGTTACGTTGATCACATCACATCTTATGACCCGATACCGACAATTCGATAGCCCGACGGGAAGTACGATAATTTACGTTCCAAATTAATTATCCACCCATTTGGAAATATTCAAATCAATTTACTTATGCTCCAGTTCTAATGTTATTACGAAAATCAATCTCTCTGCGACGCCCCCAGTTCTTTCAAAACCCTACCTTACCTTATTTTTAATTACGGTTAGGTGGAACGTTTGGACATATTGGAAATCAATGTAATTAAATAGTATGTAATTAAGTAGTTTGACGGCACGGTTGGTGCAGTGGCTGATACAGTCGACTGCTGCGCTCCGGGTCGTGGGTTCGATTCCCACACGGAACAAATATTTGTATGATCTCTGCCCAATCTCATGGAGCAGCATTTACTCGTCGGTTTTAAACAAGTTTGCAAAAATAATTATCATCTACGCATGTCTCTTAGTTTACATCATGTTGACCATCATGTCTAGCGAGACCAAACAACAATGGATTCGGTTGACTTGGGTCAGATTCCGCTTTCGTCAGAATAAATATAAGGCTGTTATTTTTCTGAAGAAAATGGAATCCCTTCTAGGTTAGATTGGACAGAAGAAAACTTCGGCTAATTATTACAATATTTATTTGATGCATGCAACACTTAAAAATCAATAAGCTTAACCTAACAATTATAATGTATCGATTTTCGTAACCGCTACAGACAGTCGTTAATTTGTTATTTTCCTCTTAATGCATTTTCTTACTACCTTTTTTAGACTCTTGATCATTCTGTTATTTTTCTTGGTTCCAGGTTTTTGAAATAACAAACGCACGTATATCAACCTGTTGCAGTTCATTAGGTTGCAAGCATAACTGCGGGGAGTAAGTGTAAACACATGTATGGTCAAGTATGGCGTATTGACCGTTCAACACCTTGAGTGTGATTTTATTCAAACTGCGTGTGTCTTAATATGTTATTTAACAGTTATGTATTTATGTCAATTTGTTGGCTCCAATATTGTTAATCCTACATCTAGTATTTTAGATATAGAATAGATCTAGAATGAAAATCAAATAACATATGACGTATTCCGTCAGCGGCGAACCCTGTCAATTTAGAGCATGAGCGTAAATGTGGCTATTGAACCCAATTTATTTTTATAGCGGCCATGAGCGGCCGAGCGGCGTATCCTTGTCGATCGGATCAGACAAGATCTCTCTCTGCCGGCAGTAGTGTCGGCTATATTGTATATTTACATAGCCGACACTACTGCCGGCAGAGAATGAAAACTGCAATGCAGTGGTCTATTTTTTTGAGAGCGTCATGCTTCAGAAGGAGACGGCAGAACGGGATTGAGAGAGAGCCGATCCTGCTCGAAGAAGGAGGAGACGGCGCCGGGGTAACAATCTAACTCTGTATGTAGCTTGACTTAGTATATAGTCATATATATGTTTACATACCAATACGTAATCAGTCCATGGCGAAAAACATGGAGGGTAACATCAACAAAAAGTTAAGAGCGACGGCTTTCAACTTAAGATTCCACTTTTTAAATTTCTTACTTCCACCTCAAGAAGCAACGAGCACGATTCTTTTTTGCGTTCGTATTTCGTTATATATTTCTTTTCCCTTACTCCTCTGAGGCTCTCGAGGTTTCTGTCAACAGATTGTAAAAGATTTTTATGTCGAAGGGTACGTCCTCGTAGATGGCTCTCGAATTGTGAACGGTTCAATGAAACTGCGTTCACAGCTTCTGTGAAAGCAGCGTCGATGATTCAGACCTTTTTAAGTGCCTTTTTAGTGGTTGTTTTTAATGTCCCTATCTTTTAATGGTATACGTTTTAAGAGTTCTGTAGTGAATCTATATGCGATATAATATGCATCTGACGTTATTAACTACGCTATGATTTTTATTTGGACGACTATCATTTTAATGCAATATTATATTATTAACATGTTGTATGGGCATGAAAGTACACCTAATAGAAAGCTTACATCAAGATATCTTAAAATTCGGCAAATATTTGAATAATGTTATACCACCTCAGGATCATATTCAAAAGCCATTACATACAATAATGTAATTGCACTCTCTACATTTTGGATGTCTAGTTTAGAGTGCATCTGTTTATTTTAAGATATTCACAGGAATTACCTAGTAAACAAGAAACAGCCAGGTTGATCGCAGTGTGATTTTATTTGTAAACGCTGGGTGAACGCTGCTATGTATTCTTAAGACCTTATGCTATTCCTATTCATTCCTATTATTTGCTCGAACTGTGATTATGTTTATTATTTTTCATTTACAATCTAGATACTAGCTTAGCTTAGCTTAGCTCTAGTTATTATTACTCGTTCGTTATAACAATATTTATGTTTGTTTTCACCATTCGTTTTGTGATATAGGATTTAAAAATAGCGCTTAAATATATTTTTCTGCTGACTGCATTATCGTCATGACCTGTAATTGAAAAGGCTACATGCTTCAGGGGCGGGGCTTCCAAATTATCGTACCTCGTCTCCCTAACGGCGCGGACTTACCATTTGAAGCGGCTTTGAATCACATCAGCCATAAGACGTCCACTGCTGAACAAAGACCTCCCCATAAATTTCCACAATTTGAAGCCGTTTTGGGGGAAATTAGCTAGTGCTCACCACGCTTGGTAGGCCGGTTGGCGAGCGCAGAATGGCTGCTGTTCCAAAGAAGGGATGGTGCTGCCCATCCTTCTGGCTTAGAGCCCCTTAGTCGACAGGCCCTTTAACGATATCCACGGGAGGAGATGTAGTGGTGTTAAAATTATTAATCCGGACGCCACACGGCCAAGGAACTCTTTTTACCTGTAGACAATTTAGACCGTTTGATCACGATATCGAATGGAGATGTACGTGCTTATATATTTAGACAATATATCTAAATGTCTTAAATAAGATATTTTATTTTAATGTAGAGTGAGGTCGACGTCTATGAAAGCTTTATTACATTTTATATTAACGATATTAAAAAGATAGGAAGGTCTTTACTCTAATAATATTAACGATTCAATACCAAAATATGATGACCGCAAAATATTTTTCCTTACAAGATGCACGACACAAAACATTCACAAAAGTATTACCTAGTCGTCAGTGAAATTTTAGTCATGTGTCTTGTTCAACAAAAAGGTTTATAGATTCCACATCTATAAACATTTTTGCCCGGCTTAAGATATTTAACGGGCCATTTTTATAATAATTTACTAAACTGGGAATATTAGTCTTATAATCCGATGTCAGCAAATCAAGCAAACCCCACCCGAGGCTAAACATAAACAAGGATAACTTTCAAGCTTTACTCAGTCAAGTTATACTTAGGTACTGTATTGTGTCTCGTTTTACGACACGCAATGAGTTATGGTCTCTCACGAAGCGCTGGAATGGTTTTCTTCTTACCTTCGGGAGCACCAGCATTTGGTTCAGGTTGGAGAGTCTTTATAGAGATGGATTATTAGATACTGGCATTCTGAAAGGCATTATTTCTTTATCGTTCACACACTGCCACGGAGCAGAGAACCACCCAGTTCCTGGACACGCGCTGGTGACGCACAAATCATAGTGGGCCCGTACATGACTCTGGATGTGGCGACACTGGCTTCGGTTGCAGTTCGGGACCAAGCGCGTCACCGAGGCCAAAAAGCCGAAAGCGAAAGCGAAAGCGAAAATTCTTTCTCCTCTTTTGTTTTCAATTTTTATAATCTCACATGAACTTCAATGTGCATATCATCTTTATGTCAATAACTTACAATTATACTCTCAAGTGAATGTTGAAACTATTCCTGATGCGATCAATGCGTTAAACCGGATCTTTGGAGTTATCCAAGACTAGTCTGATAGATTCGGTGTGGCAGTAAATCCTTGCAAGTGCCTAGTGATCATTATTGGGAGCCCACGTAATGTGAGTAAAGTGGAAAGTGTTACTTTGCCCTCAATTATGTTTAATGGTACGATCATTCCCTTTACCTCCAACGTGAAAGATCTTGGCTTGCAAATCGAAACTAAACTTAACTGGAGAACTCAAGTCGCAAGTGTCAGCCAAAAAGTCACTGGTGTTTTACGGTATCTCTATCGCCTAAAAAACTTGCTCCCATTTAATACGAAAGCAATGCTTGTGTTGACCTTATTTTTCCTTTTTTTGACTATACTGATATGTGTTACTATGACCTGAATGCAGATCATCTCAACAAAGTTGACTGGCTTCTAAATAATTGTATTTGATTCCTTTTTTGATCTTCGTAAATATGATTATGTGTCAGCGTATCGCTCACATTTAAATTGGTTGACGATTCATCAAGTTAGAGTTCTGCGGGCATTGGCTACCCTGTACTCTTTACTATCGTCTCCTTCTGCGCCCTCTTATCTAATTTCTCAATTCCAATATCTAAGCTCAAATCATGTCAGAAATGGTCCTTAAACAATCGTCTCTTACAATGCCCTACTCAGCGCTGTGACTTTATTCAATCTTCCTTCTTCGTACAGTACATTATTCTGTGGAATGGGTATCAGGACGGCTACCGGTCGCTACTCTTTTAAAATAAAAGTGCGTGGGCAAGGTGCTCAACACATTGACAAAATCATCTCAGTGGTGACTTTTCTATTATTTAATGCGTTTATAAATATATGTATATACCTAATATATATTCGACGGCACGGTTGCAGTGGCTGATACAGTCGGCTGCTGCGCTCCAGGTCGTGGGTTCGCTTCCCGCACGGAACAAATATTTGTATGATCTGCAGGTAGTTGTTCCGGGTCTGAGTGTATGTGAAATTGATGTCTGTAAATGCACCGAATATGAAAATGAAAATGAATAGAACGGGACAAAGTTAAAAACAAAAAAAAATATTATAAATAAAATTATGTACATATATGCATGTATTTTAAATATATATTGCTAAAAATTTCACATTTGTTCAAGTTACAATTATGTTGTTAATGCGCCTGCCATATCTTCTCTCGTTCGCATAACCCTAAAGTATATTGGTGGAAAATGCCTAGAGTATTAAGTCCGCCTCTGTACATGTTTGTGCATAAATAATAAACAAATAAAGTTTCTCGTTAAAAAAATACTAACGCCATGCTTCCGTAACAGTATTAATGAAATACACAACTTACACTCAGTCCGCAGATTTAGCTCATATTCACTACGTAATAGATACTGCATTCCAAGAATTTGACATAATACATACAGCGAGCTACATTTAATTAATATTGTATGCCCCTCGACAACAGAGAAAGTTCTGGCATAGTCGGCATGAGCATTACAGATGCACCGATTCATAAAAAATTGTAAAGGTTATCGACTACCTCTCTAGTCACATAACAAATATATTTATTTACGAAAATACAAACATTTGCAAAGATGAAATACCTACTCTATGGATAAGAAAATATTAACACAATATCCGACTATATTTATCGTATATTACGCCAAGAATTGGAACTTCAGGTAGAGTGGGTCACAATGGCTGAACGATGTGTGCCGCCCCTTACTATTCGGTCAGATAGCGCAATTGCATTTAGTGGTACATTCATACCTACGCGTGGACAGCCAAAGGCAAAAAAAATGGTTAGTACCTAAAGTAATTGATAATTATATAAATAATACAAAAATACTGACTTTCGCTACTCATATCTTATTACTAAAAGAGATAAATATATTTTTCAGTACGTCTTAATAACATGATTTGTAACTTAGGAGTTGAGCCCGCACCACAGAAATACAAAACAATTTATCAATATTACAAGAGAAGCTTGCCTACCAAAGCCAGCCAAAATACACGCAGTAGTTGTACCCGAGATAAGCTCAGACATAGACATTGCAGACAGATCTGGTCTAGGACTCTGTTTGATAATAGTATATTATTTAGTTTTGATATATGACGTCGTGGTGATCCAGAGGTTTATGACTAGCTTCTTAAACACTGAGTTGCAGGTTCACAACTTTGCATGTACCAATGTGACTTGTCAATGTCATAGTATGTACTTACTCAGTTAACCTAAGACTTTAGGTGAAGGACAACCACGCTGCATCGTGACGAAACCTGGATCTATAACGTTCTGAAATTTCCACTAATTTGTGAGCACGCGTGGTAATTAATGCTCGTTCCTTCTCTGTATAAGAAGAGACCTTTGCTCTGCAGTGGGACAGCTTTAGGGTGATTATATTGGTACTAGATCAAATTAGCAAATTATATAACATTTATGTTGGTACTTGGAGAACTACAAATAGGTATATCAAAATACATTTTTATATGTGTATATTTTTACATAAGAGCAAGTCAATATACTACCATAGTGGGGAGACACCATAATGTTACTTTAATAAATAAAAAGTGAAACCACGATGCCTGCATGGAAAGTTAACTAATACAAAACTTGCAAATTAATTTAAGAAATAAAACCGTTTTGTTTGTGAGGTTTCATAATTCATCATTTCGGCCGAAACAAGTCCACTGCTGGACACAGGCCCCCCCAAAGATCACCACAACGACCGATATGGGTGTGTTGTGGGCTCATTGGGGGGTTTGCCATAATCGCCACGCTTGGCAGACGGGATGGCGATCGCAGTTGAGCTGTTAATGTACTCGAAGGACGCTGCTGCCCATACTTCATAATTACTTATATTGAATTTGCCCAATGCCCCTCGCCGTATTGCGACGGCAGGGGCTCATTCGTGTTGGTTTGGGCGCCAGGGCGGATCTTTACACGGCGCACTCTTCTCCTATCCCACTCTACGGTCTCCTTCTGGAGCATGACACTCTCACAGAAGGAGACCACAGTATTCCAGTTTCATGCTCTGCCAATTAGCCGATCTGATCCAGATTGTTCTGATCGGGCAAGATCTCTTTCTTGCCCGAACCGATCGACCAGCATCCGTCGGTCGGGAGCCCACGCAGGGCACTCGTCGATCGTGTAGTATATATCCGGATCACTTCCGCAGTGGTTGCACTGTGACGTAACTTTGGGTCCTATCCTGTGCAGGTACGCACCGAAACAACCGTGCCCTGTGAATACCTGTGTCAGGCAGTAGGTGACGCACTCACTCCTCAGCCTCCTCTGGCTTAGCAGCCAGGCTCTGAAGAGCAGCAGAACGGCCTCGGTGACGCGCTTGGTCCCGAACTGCAACCGAAGCCAGTGTCGCCACATCCAGAGTCATGTACCGGCCCACTATGATTTGTGCGTCACCAGCGCGTGTCCAGGAACTGGGTGGTTCTCTGCTCCGTGGCAGTGTGTGAACGATAAAGAAATAATTTGGGCCTATTCTTAAGATTAAAATATATGCACTGATAACAGATAGAAGGATAAACTCTTGTGCACCTCTGTTTGTTCCAAACGCGTAACCTAAACTCTATTGATGGATGCGTAAGAAGTGTATGTGTACTTTCGCTGTCACACACACACGCGTATTATATGTTGTTCTTAATCAATTATTTTTCGGGAATAGGGTTCAAGAGGAATTGACAGAACACTAACTGTCCTTCCTGCGAATAGTGTTATATCCATCAGCGTTTAAATGGTTACGCATTGCGAGTGCCGACTATGACTAACATTTTGGAAAACGGATTTAATACTATGATTTTGTTAACGCAAAGGAGGAAAATGCTGCTGCTGAAGCTTTTCTGTATATAGTCTTTTAGTAGCTGTGTCACGATACCCACGTAAAGATAGGTGGCCTATGTTATCTCAAGGTCCACACGCCTTATACAGCATACCGGCCGGGCGTAGCATATTATCGCTCGATAATTAATTCCTGAACACTGAAATCCACTCAGCGAAGCAAAGCTTGTAAATTACAAATTAAGAGAAGTTCAAACAATCTACTATCTTCACGGTGCACTGGTTTTCCAATTAATTATCTATAGTAGATTTGGAGAGCTTTGAAATACACGTATATGGCCTATATGTTTTCTGACTTGGAAATAAAAGTAGATTTAAAATCTTTCAAGTTTAACAGATCAAATTCTGTACATCAATTATTTTAGAAGGAACGAGTTATTACATTAAATTAAATATTGCCATTGAACGATCTACAGTATTGCCAAATTTCAACTGTGTGGACTGCGGTGCGGGGTTTAATGGGAATTGCGGTGACCATGATACGAACTGTACACAGTGGCAATACTAGCAGCTACAGAGCTTCAGAGATGCCTTTATTAGAAGTGGCTGGAAGATAGATCATAGTTTATTGGGTATTTTATGATTAATAGCACCCCTATAATCACTTTTATTATTATTCTTAACTGTTATTTTCTTCCTGATTGTAAACTTGATACTGTCCTCTTTTAATAAAAATTTTTATCATTCAAAGGTTTGCTGGAAGAGAACTCAATGTTGAGTTAAGATCGTCTTTTACATGATGTTAAAGGCGAGCTTTTTAATTTAACAATCTATGTTTTCTGTTTTAAGTTGTACAATAAAGAATAATAAATAAGAATAAATGATCTACCTTACATCATGAAGGATAAACATCAGATAGTATTAGTAATGTCTTAGATTTTCGCGATTATTACACATTATAATAAAACTCTTTTAAACGGATTCTATAGCGTATATTTGCAGCATTCGTCATCCTGCGACCACGAATGCTGCAAAGTATTCGAAACGTCAGGAAAATCAAAAATCTAAAATATACACGATAGAATCCGTTTAAAAGAGTTTTATTATAATCAGATAGTATTGTTTGCGCTGAAACATTACTTTTATTTAAACTTAAACGTCAACATCTGGCATCTGACTATGCCATGGTCTAATGTTAACAATTTAGTCTTGAATGAGAAAAATCTAAATGTATGAAATTCACAACACCTAATGTCAAAACGGTAAACACCAGTGTATTAATGAATGGTCGAATTATATGGAATTGTCGAAAAGGCTCTGTAGCATACGCGGTAATGAAATTTCGTTATTATTTAAACAGGCGTGGAAACAGCCTGATTAGTATATTTTGGTTACTTTCATAGTGTAAACTCGTACAGTGTTCTGTGGAATGCTGTAGTTATTTAAACTATTTTGTGCTGCAAAAACGAGCTATTCGGTAAATTTATAAGTTAAGCTCTAAATATTCACTTAGAGAGAATTTTAAAGAGATTAATATAATGACCGTTCCATCTCAATACATTTTCGAAAATGCTTTTTATGTACAGTAAGCGTTCATAAGTGCAGTAGCACGTTAACGTTTGTATTGCTGTGAACCAACGGTACTGTCCGTAATCGTCTGTGCGTGTAAGTAGTGTCTCAACACAGTACGCATGCCACAGAGTTCGCACACTGCTGTCACTACATGAGACAGAACTATTTCCGTCGCAGATCTTAGCCAGTTTTATATGATTGCAGATTAAAATTGACAGCAAATTAATATGTTCCGATAGCCGTAAGCGTCTGGTATTGGAATGTGAGGCGCCGGCTTAGGTTCCGATTTTGTAACAATAAAAAAGTAATAACAAAACTTTTTATTGTCTAACAGTTTTAGAAACATATTCACAATTTAGATTTTTAATAGTTTGCACGTTTCCAGTGTTGTCTACCGTGATCCCGGCCAAGTTTTATATTCGATTACGGTATATTTCCATTACCGATGTTGTTCCAATCTGCTCAGAATAAAAGAAATAATGAAATGTAACTAAAAAACCTTATTAATTAGGAAATATAAATATTCACAAAGTAGTTCCTCTTTACACGTATGTATGTATGTTTCACACAGGTTCATTTTTAAAAGAGTTATTTTACATACTAGGTACCTTTTTTTTTTTTTTTTTTTTTATTGATGTCCAGTGGAAATTCTACATGGAACTTCCTTCACCCCGGGGAAGGGCGAAGGGGTATGCTGGACAAGCGCTCACCCCCTCTAGCGGAGGGAAGGCGACTGTAAAAAGGTCGCCCCCCCAGGCACTCGGGGAGGATTGTAAAGGATCCCCCCAAGCCTCGCTTTGCGCTGTGCTGCGCACACGGCGGCACGTGACCACGTGCGCGCCACCGTCTTCCCGGGGGTCGCTCGGTGTGAGCACGTAGATTCCCCAATCTGCGCGCCCGCGACCCCCGAGGCCCCCCAGCATACTAGGTACCTACGTACAATATTTTTATATACTTTAACGAGATGAATGTTGTTGAAGTATAAACTAGAAAGGAACGTGTGTTGGCGTTGGCGCCTATTGTCATTGAACACTTGAACAGATGTTATGTAGATAAATAAATAAATAAATATAGTTTAATTTGATGTACATATTAACCCCATCTCCTCCCGTGGGTGTAGTAAAAGTCGACTAAGGGATTAGCCGGAGGATGGGCAGCAGCGTCCTTCGAGTACATTAACAACTTAACTGCGATCGCCAACCCGTCTGCCAAGTGTGGCGACTATGGCAAAACCCCCCAATGAGCCCACAACACACCGATATCGGTCATTGTGGTGATCTTTGGGGGAGGCCTGTGTCCAGCAGTGGACTTCATTCGGCCGAAATGATTGATTAACCTGTGGTGAAATCTTGTTGGCAGCTCCAAATATTAAAGAAAACAAAGTATGACGCTTTGCATCATATATTGGGGAAAAAAGAAACTACCTTATTTAAAAAAATACAATTATAAAGAAAAAAAGAAAAAAAGGTGAAAATAAAGAGTATTCAAAAGACACCTAAGCGTCAAAATACTGCTCCGAATCGCTGTCGTCTGGTAACATACCCAGGAGGCTGGCAGCATTACCACGTTGGATGGCAATGCTAATTCTTTGTCCAAAGAATAGGCCAGCCCTCTGGTCACGTGAAGAGTCGACCAAGCGTCTAGAAATGTCTTTAAAAAGGAGACGTGCACTCAGTCCCCATGACCCCAGCGTTTCGACCCCAAACGGCTCAAATACGTAATTTACGACGAGGTTACTGTATTTGCGCCGTTTGAGAGTCTCTGCAGCGGCAGCGGCAGCGCCAGCACAGCCCGCCGAACTGGAAAGATGAGAAGGAGCAAGGGTGTCGACACAGGTTGCATCCCACACCAAAGGCCTTCCCAATTTCCATGGCAATAGTGACATACCGTCTGGTCTCTTCCAATCATCACGTGCCAAGCCATTCGGTTCCAGTACAGCTGGCACGCCGGTGGTGACAAGAGCACGACGAATAATGTCATTAATACTGGCGTGTCGTGCTATACGTCCCGCGCTTCTACTACATGACAGGCCATGATAGCCGAGGCAGTCGACCGCTTCACCGCAGTGACAGCGATGCGCAGCAGCACATGGAGCACCTAAGCGTAAATATGTAGCGAGTCGAAAAGTTGAGTCATCCAACATAGTACCTATATTGGGTGACGGGAGTGCCTGAAGCCAAAGTCCCGACTCCCATTCACCCACAGCCAGCAAACGAGCACGCTCAGCAGTATTGGTAGACGTATAAAGTAACTGATTCCGTACCAAAATACAGAGCGGCTCGTCCCACTGTCTCTGGGAAGATGGGTTAATGGGCAAAACCGTATTCGGGCAAGCCATTTTCCAGGCGTTCACAGCATCGATCAAACACGGTACGTCGAAATCAACCAGTGAGGATGCTAAAATCTTTCTGGTTAATTTCTCTTTACTGTGAACCGAGGACAGGAACGCCGGTAGACTTACACTGGAAATTTTGCGAATTTTATTTTTATAATTCTAATTATTTTTACCATTTAACCATTTTTATTTTTATTGACCCGTATTATATTTGTCATCCATATTGGAGCTCCTCAAAACGCACATTGCTTTTTAAAATAAATGAGTACACGTACATCCTTATATTCTTTATCTCTACTTTGTGCTGTCAGCCATTTGTAAACATCATGACTGTATCTACATATACCCAGGGAGATAAGCTAAATTTAAGATTAGATAAGTCTAATATATTAATAAGACTTTAAGCAGTCGTCTAATAGTTATTTAATATTATAACTAGGTCTAATATTAACAAGGCTCATAATAATATCATCATTAGGTTCATAATGTGAGCAAGTTCGCCGTCTCTACGGAGGAGTCGTGCGGTCCGTGGTTCTATACGGGGCGCCTGTATGGTCAGCTCGACTATCAGGCGCCCAGCGCTGCAGAACCAAAATTCACGGTCTGCAGCGCAGAGTGGCTATCCGGATCGCACGAGGATACCGAACGGTGTCCTACGAGGCGGCAACTCTCCTGGCGCGTTTTCCGCCTTTTGACATCCTGGTGGAGATGGATGCGTGGGTCTACGATCAGACACGCTCCCTCCGCCAGAGCGGCGAAGGCGCGCCTCCAGGGGCGCTGGACAAGCTGCGGCGGCTAGCTCGGCGGCGCGCACTTGTAAAGTGGCGTCATCGCCTGCGGATGCAGTTTGCAACCAAGCGCGTCGTCGAGGCCGTCCTGCTGCTCTTTGGAGCCTGGCTCAGAAGGAGCGAGCGCGTCACCTACCGCCTGACGCAGGTGCTCACCGGGCACGGTTGTTTCGGCGCGTACCTGCACAGGATAGGACGCGAGGCCACGGCACAATGCCACCATTGTGATAGTGACCAGGACACCGCACAGCACACGCTCGAGGCGTGCCCTGCGTGGGCCGCCGAGCGGCGGATCCTGGTCGATCGGATCGGGCAAGGTCTCTCTCTGCCAGCAGTAGTGTCAGCTATGTTGGCAGAGCACGAAAACTGGAATGCAGTGGTCTCCTTCTGTGAGAGCGTCATGCTCCAGAAGGAGACCGCAGAGCGGGATCGGGAGAGGGCCGATCCCGCTCGAAGAAGAAGGAGACGGCGCCGGGGTAACAACCGCCCTGGCGCCTAATTCCGATACGCCTGAAAACCCCTGCCGTTGCTATAAGGTGGGGGACCTCTGGGTTCGCGGGTGCGTAGATTGGGGAATCTGCGTGCCCACACCAAGCGACCCAAGAGAAGACGGTAGCACGCATGTGGTCACGCGCTGCCGTGGGACGCTTTGGGGGATCCTTTACAATCCCCCTGGGGGGGTGACCGCTTTACAGTCACCCTCTCCGAGATGTGCCAATAGGCGTGGCACCAGTGGGTGGCTCTAGTGTGATCATACGAGGACCTGGAGCCTCCCTTAGGTGCCGAAGATGACCGCTCCAGTGGTTTTAGCCGGTAGGAGTCCGGCATACCCCTTCGTCCTTCCCCGGGGCGAAGGAAGTTCATGATGAATTTCCACTGGGCATCAATAAAAAAAAAAAAAAAAAGGTTCATAATCTCCGTGGGTAAAGAGGTTTTAGAGTGAGAGATATTTTAGATCTTTTTTGGAGATTTCACGTAGATAAACTATGTATATCCTTCAAATTTTTATCATTTCATTTTTTCCGTCGACATCCTTTTATATATTTATTGGATATGATTCGCATTTAACAATGTATATGATACGAAGATCATTCTACACGGTACAGTTTGCTACATAAATACTATAAGGTTTGGGGATAACACAAACAACAAACGTACTGTTAATTTTTCGTTCGGCCTGTTCTATAGGGAACATTTTGGTTGACATTGAACGAGCGCCATAAAGTTTAATGACCCATATGGCGCAATAAATAGCCTTCGTTTCGCGCCGCGGGCTCGATATCGACGCGAAATCAATACTTGTATGACCTAAACTTTAGGTCCAAAAGGTACTCGGCGTTTGAGCATGTGGGATTTACTTATATAGCCGTGGAAAAATCATGGTGTGAGGAAGGTTTGTAACTGAGCGCTATAGTTAGATAGTACTGCAGCGTTTATGAACAATGAGGTTTCACGCCGCTGAAGTTAGCCGCTTAGACAGAAATTCCAATACAACAAAGGCTAGGAAACAAGGGTTGTTGTTGTTGTTAACAAGTATATGATCCACATTTATTTTAAGAAGTTTATACATCTATTGTAACGTAGTTTACTCCTCATTTTAATTTGGTAATTTAATAAAAGGTTTGTACCATTACCTACCTGCCTTATCGTGTGCGCATGTGTCTTAACATGCATTACCACGAAATCTTGGCCGACCTGCTGGTGGTGAGGGATGACCATCGGTTGCACAAACTCGTTACGGTATTGCTCTGCGTTTAAATCGTATCCAAACAAGATCTGTTTTTGCACCCAAGAGAATGCCCCCACCATGGTCGCGCAAAACATCCTATTGCGATATTTCATATAAGAATTAATAAGAATGTTCTTGTAGCGATTTTAATAAGCCTTATAACTATGTAACATAAAATAGTGTTGATTTAATGTACGTGAAATAAAGTCGTCATATACACTTAGCGTTTTTTTATATAATTGATTCACTTACTGTGTATATAAGATAGGATAAAAGTTAGATAGTCGTAAGATGAGATATGAATAGTTTGGCATCTTGTATATTGTCTGTATTGTGTAAAATCATCAATAATCTTTAAATTTAGAACAGCACTTTTCTACCATTGTTGTGTTAACATAAACATCCCTACCCTTGTGGAAATATGATTAGCGCAAAATTGTACTAGACAAATAAGAAAATGCGAACAAATGACCTATATTGTGTTGTGTTTTAATCTGCTTTCAATATATCTCCTTTTCTGCGATTGCTGCAGCATTTAGTAGTGCGCGCAGCTGTTGATCACTTAGTGAAGCAGTGGACAAAGGTAATTTAAATATGGTGCGAACAATATCCTCACGCCATTCAGAAATGGGGCATCGCAGAAAGTGCTAACATAAATGTTAAAATATATGTAAAATAGATTATTTATATATTAATGCTAAAGTGTAAGCATAATTAACTCGAAATATATAAATAAATATAAATTCATAAAATATGGTACCAAGGGTGAGGAAAAGATTTGTTACAATATATAGGTGCTAGAACAGAAACGGCTCCGACCATACGCCGCCATATGCCTCTAGAAAAATAATCTTCTGTGTTGTTTTCATTTCACACACACATCCCAAACGAAAAATTTACGGATTAGAACGCAAAGGATGTTTATATTTTTTTTTTTTTTGCAAATGTTTAACCAGGGTCCCGCATAAATAACCAATATACCATTGATCTACGGGCCCTAGTTGCCTGACAGTAAAAAAAGAGTACATTTATCAAGGAATAAAAATACCGCGATAAAATATTCATGAGCTTATACGCCCGCCTGCTTAACCAACCTTCTTTATATTTTTCTTTATTTAAATCAAAACCGTTTACTCGAACTGATGTATATCCTATTAATTTCTGAAAAAATGAGACAGACACGTTTGTTGAATATTCGTCAGAATTATAATGCAAGTGGAGTGGTATAAAGTGATGTAAAGTTCTATGAGGTATTATGCCTCAATCTTCAAAAGTTTTGAAGTGTGCCTTGAGCTTAGTTTCAAAAGAACAAAGCGTTACAGGTGGGCTGGCAAGTAATCTTTTGAAGCATGTGAAAATTAATTTTAAACATGAAAAGGACTTCCAAATTGTTTTAATTTATGTGCTAAGGCTAAAAAGATATATAAAATGTTTTCTTATACTTTACCTCATGAATATGATATTTTTTTAAAAGATTGCTTGACAGCCCGAGACTTACTTGTGTTCCATATTAATTGCTAAGGCAAACAAACAACATATCATCATATTAAATTATGTAAAAAATCTTTATAGAGTGGTGTAGAGAAATAAGTCGAGTTGGAACACCGATAGCATTTTGTACTTTAGAATGTTGTATCATCATTTCGGCCGAATGAAGTCCACTGCTGGACACAGGCCTCCCCCAAAGATCACCACAACCACCGATATGGATGTGTTGTGGGCTCATTGGGGGGGTTTTGCCATAATCGCCACGCTTGGCAGGCGGGTTGGCGATCGCAGTTGAGTTGTTAATGTACTCGAAGAACGCTGCTGCCCATCCTCCGACTAATCCCTTAGTCGACTTTTACGACACCCATAGGAGGAGATGGGGTGGTGGCATTCTGAGCCGGCACCACACGGCAAAATGTATGAATGAATGTTGTATAAGACTACTAATTGCTTAAGTCGTAGAATAATCGGACAAATCGAATCTTTGTGAAAATCGTAGGATGATTGCAAAGGATAGGATCATTGAAATGTACGGCAAATTTTCGTAAGCATCCGAGCTATTTAACCGGATATTTGCGAAAATCGTAGGACGATTGCAAAGGAAGGGATATATTGGAATCTACGATAGGTTTTTGTAATCATGCCATCTCAATGCCGCGAACATATTATTACGAAAATCATTGTGATCCGATCCCAAATGCCTTTGCTATTGTACTAAGTTTTCGCAGATTCGATTTGTACGATTATCGACAGCACGTATACCTATACGTACATGTTCCGTGTGATTCCTGGCTAAGAATAGACCTCTCCTTTCAAAAGATGGGTGCCAAAAAGGCGATTAAGGATTTGATATCAAAAGCATCAGCCCGTGTGTTAATATTGTTGCATAAAACACATGTTATATATCAACAATTTGCCTGCCAAGCGTGGTAATAGTGGCAATATTCCTATGGCCGCTTATTGTTGGGATCATTGGGAAGCCCATGTTCAGCAGTGAGCGCTTACGAGCTGATGTGTGTGTGATACGGAGCTGCTGCATCTGGGACTCAACTTCTGCGGGACACCGATATCCTAATATTAACATGGCTGTCAGAATTATGGGCTTCTGACTGCACAAATCGTCGGCTTACTGCTAAACAGGTTGCGGGTTCGATTCCCTCAGGGAATAAATGTTTGTAACGCAGTTAGTTGTTTTGGGTCTATATGTTTGCTCACGTAGAACGAATGTCTGTAGACTACATATAACACAGGAAAAAACAAGATAAGCATCGTGAAAAAAAACTACACAACCACATACTGCGAACATCTAGTCTCTCTAAGGGTCGATAAATTACAGAGGAAGAAGTGTCCTGGTTCCGGGAGGAGACTATTTCGATTTTCGACGTGTCCATGCCCCGAGCCTTAGGTGCCGAAGATGACCGCCGCAGTGATTTTAGCCGGTAGGGGTCCAGCATGCCTCTTCGTCCTTCCCCGGGGTGGAGGAAGTTCATGAAGAATTTCCAATGGGCCCAATAAAAAAAAGCAGAACACGTGCAACTGTGCGATCTCATCCGACCACCGCCGTACTCTGGGAGCACCTGGCCTGGGGATGGGTGCGTCGCATATTGACGTCATCGTCTCCCGGAACACTTCCTCCTCCGGATCGGCCAAGATACCTTGATCGACTTCCTATTACGTTAGCACAGTATCGGCCCATCTTATTTTCAAACATGATTGCATCACCTACGAGCCCACTATAATAACTATTCAAAATACAATCACACAAACCTCTGTTCTCTTCTCTGGCCTTTATTATTTACTCATCTAGATAATGCAAAGTTCTGCAATTTCATAAGTGGTTCTCTGAGTTTCGCTTTAGACAAAAGATTAAATGGGGTCACATTATTGCGAGTGAATTAGCGGCGCCAGAAAACGCATGACAGTACTCTTCAAAGGGTTTTAGTTTAAGATATACTGAATATACTACTTACATTGTATGCGAAAATACGTTATTGTATGAGTATCTGCTTAACTAATTTTACCGCATTGGTAAAGCAGATACATAATATAACAGACAGAGATGCAACATGGAATTCTGTTTCATAATGTAACTTAGTCATTGGTAAGATCACGTCCCAAACACGTCTGAAATTTATGGATATAAAGCTACCAAACAAAATAGAATAACTTTGACTTTGGAAGCCGTCGCGTGTAAACATTGATGTCCTGGTACATAGCTCGTGAAAATAGCGTCCCATTATGCTCGTTTATTGGGGCAAACCTTTTGGGTTTAAGTCCGAGCTCCGGATACTTAAAGATTAACGTATATATATAATATGAATCGTCAGACATCGTGCGACGCGTTTAAAAACATAGATAGATATATACTTACCTGGATGTCAACTGAATATTGCTGTTATAATCCGCGAAGATGTAGGTTGTAGGTGATAACATCTTTGTACTTTCGTGTTATATTGGTGCAGTGGCTGATATAGTCGGTTGCTGCGCTCCAGGTCGCGGGTTCTATTCCCGCACGGAACAAATATTTGTATTATCTGCTGGTAGTTGTTCCAGGTCTGGGTGTATTGACACGACAAAGAAGAATTCCTAGTGCAGGGCAACGTAATAAAAAGTAAATAAATTATAACATTTAAGGAAACTCAATCAAAGACTAAAGTTTGTACCGATGAATCTATAATATAACATAGCAAGAATGTTGCTTGACGTACATACACCAAAAACAACGCCAGATAATGAATAAGGTCAGTTATTAAAATTCGTTAACAACCTATCTTAATAAACGCACAAGTGGTAAAACTTCGACTACGGAAAACCAGACCCATTTCTACCACAAAACATATGTTTAGTTCTAAATAGAAGAATATTACATGAAACTTCATCGTGATACGGTTTTGTCCACAATTGTTCACAAGCTTCAGAGCAGTATTTAACTCAAATAATGTCTTCCACTAAATATTTGCGTTCATTAACGAACCAACGACTTTTAAATAAATGTCCTCTCGAACCACTGTCGCTGAGAAACGAAATTTAACTTATCTTTGTCTTTTCGTAGAACCTCCTCCATTGACTCTTAGAATATTAATGAAAAGGGAAAATGAGGTTGATCTTGCGGAACGGAATGTTTTTCTAGGAAAGCTTTTTAAATATAGTGAATATTAATTATAACTTATATGTATAGATCATAACCATGAAACTTATCATATAAATGTTTATATTTTTATTTTTATATATTCAATTTGTTGTAACCTGTGTAAACACTAACAGTTATCTATGCAACTGCTATATGTGAAAATCTGTATGTAATTGGCTTTCTGTTTCCTTACTATTATTGTTACATCTGTATTTTTAGCTGTAGATTTTCCAGTAATAAATAAATAAATACTTAGGGGTTGAATAGTTAGGGTTAGTAAGGGTTAAATTGTTGATTGGAAATCGTTTCAAGATAATAAAAAAGCGAAAAGCTAATTAATAATATCTGTAATTACATTCCTAGTAGTGAGTTGTACGTTTGTAGAAGAATGAATCATCAAAAGAATAATCTTATAGCGTGACAGAGTCAGTCAGTCAGTCTGTAAGTCCGTTAATGAGTTCATATATATATTGTATTCCATTGTGTGAATATCAGACGTTAGAATATTAAATTAATTAATTCATAAACCGATGATGCAGGAATATTATTCTTTTGAAATTATGAAACATTATCATCAACATCTTCAAGTGGCATCCGTTTCATCCCATTGCTGGGCATAGAGAATATGCTACCTTCATTTGTGCCATCTATATCGATGTTGTGCCAACCATATAGGACCTTTATTGTTGCTGGGATATCCTCACTGACGTCCTGTCCTTTTCAGTCATAGATAAAGTAGAGGACGATCAATCAGTTGTGGGCAATATTCACTTTTTGGGAGAAAAATCCTAGCCACATAGATAAAACATTTTTTTTAAATAATTATTGAGAACATTTTGACAGAGAAAATAAAAGAGGAGAACGAATTCGGGCTGCCGTAGCACGGTTGTCGATTGTAGAAAAACTAATTCCAAGATCATACATAAGTTCCTTCCCGTACCTATACCAATACGCATACCCAATTAGAATCATTACATATTTTACATTATGTAATTATTGCACACAATATTTGCAATAGCCTTTATGAGAACCTTACAGGACCAGAATTCGAAACCTTTCCTGCTGAGGCGAGGAGTCAGATAGGGAGACGTTATCACTCCAAAACTGTTTTCCACCACACCGTTTGTGGTTTTCAAGGTTCTGTACTGAAAACGGGCCACGCACCAATCTTCTCGAGGGCATAACGCTGGAAGTTTGCAACAGAGGCGAGGTGGTGCTCTTCTTCAAAAAGGGTGACAACACCCACACCCAGTAATGGTACTAAAACCTTTACGGAAACTGGCTTGTTCGGGAGGCTGGAAGTCATCAAAACTGTACTCGAGACTAATCGTGAAGACTATTGAAAACAGCTTGTAAACATGGCTCAGAAGCGAGATGGGTTTATAATTGATCAACAGGGTGTTGGATGTCATCTATGGAGACGACATCCATACGCTGCGGCAAGTTATGCAGAAGACAGAGCAGTATAATCTGCCACTATGCTTAGCGTTTGTGGGCTATAAGAAAGCCTTCGATTCGATGGAAACCTGGGCAGTGCAGCAATCTTTGCAGCGGTACCAGATTGACTATCGGTACATTGAAGGGAAGAAGTGCTTATACCGAAACGCCACCATGTCAGTCTTAGTTCATGAACAGAGCACGGGGCAATTACATTGCATAGAGGTGTGACAGGAGGACGTCATTTCCCCGAAACTGTTCCCCGCTGCATTGAAGGATGCCTTCAAGCTACTGGAGTGGAAAGGATTCGGCATTAACATTAATGGCGAGTATATCACTTACCCTCGATTTGCCAACGACATCGTAGTCATAGCAGATGTTCGATGATCTCAACAGATTCCGAACAGTTGGGCCTTAAAATAAACACGGGCAAGATGAAAGTCGTGTCAATTACATATGTCGTGCCCATCCCAATATCCGTTGAGTGCTCTGTTCTAAGTTGTTGACGAGTATGTCCACCTAGGATAAACTGTCCCGTTAGGTAGGTCCAACTTTGAGAAAGAGGTCAATCGTTGAATCTGATGCGACTGAGCAGCGTTCGGGAAACTTCGCAACGTCTTTTCGTCAACAATACTGCAATGCCTCAAGACGAAAGTCTTTATTTAACCAGTGTGTTACCAGTGATGACATATGGAACAGCGACCTGGTCACTCACAAGAAATCATAAGAAAGTTCAAAGTCTCAGTGAGCTATGGAGAGAGCTATGGTTGGTATTTCTCTACGAGATCGAATCAGAAATGAGGAGATCCGTAGAAGAACTAAAGTTGCCGACATAGCTGAAAGGATTAGTAAACTGAAGATGAGCAATGGGCCCCGCCCAGATCTGATGGCCGTTGGGGCACAAATCTTCTCGAATTGACATTTGATGACGATTAATATATTATAAACTTATGCAATGGCAAGTTTATAATACATGTATATTAAGAAAGACGAGATTTGCAAGATTAGATAATGTGCAAAGAAATTATTTATTGTACTCCCTTTTTAATTGCATGAAAATATTAAGGACGGTAAACATAATTGCAGTTTCGTGTGGTTCCAGCCAAATAATAGACCACCCTCACCAATTCGCCTGCCAGGCTTATAGTTGATGTTTATGGGAATATCCATATGATCGTTCATTGGAAGGCCCATGTTTGGTCGACGGTTACGGGCTGATGTGGCTGTGTTAATGGAGGATTTAATAGAGGCTTACCGCCGAATACTCAAAATCCACATAATGTTAAGTCCCGCTTGAGAACTATTTGAGCTTTAACTCACTTTTTCGGATAGTTAAAGCGGCCTTAATACTAAGTGGCATTTCAGTATTCGGCCGTAATTTTTATATTGCCAGTGTAAAAAATATCAAGCGGAATGTCGCTTTGAAAAGTGTCTGACTTTTTCCGCTACACCGGAATCTATTTTGAGATAGAACGCAATCATATTGTAAAATATCTAGAAATCTAGTCCACGATTATTTTGAACAGCATCCGGCCTAGTTCGTCATAATTAGGTTTCCAAGTGAAAAGCTTAAAATCTTTCCATTTAGTATGATAATGAATCGACTTGTTTTATTTATGATCATAATGAATAAGTGAAATTGATGACCAAAACATTACAAATGGTATGTTTTTGTAGCATGATTGGATATTAATTTCTGTCGTTTCATAATACGGTATGATGTGACATTATTTTCCTTTATTAATATTTTCTGTTATCCAAATCATGTTATTATTGTTTATTAAAGTGACAAACGATTGACACCTACGCACAGCGACGCAAATATATAAAGATGTGAAACGAAATCAATTTCTGCTTGTTATTCTGGCTAAAGGGATATAAGAAAGATATCGATTAATATCGACTCTGCAAACATTAACACCATACAATCCGTCAGAGATACTGCATGTAGGGCCCTGCAAGCAGGGCTTTGAGTAGGCCGTTTAAAGAGAGCTGTATTGTGTAAATGAACTTTAAATAAAAACTTACTAGCAGTGCTATAATTTGAAATAAGGTTGAATCCAAGTAAAACGTATGAAACATATAGATAGTGTAAATACTGATTGTTTAACCGATATCTCACCATGGGATAAGGTAATCTAGGTGGGCAGATTAAAACAGGTGCTAGATTTCTTCCTCCATTTGATATAAAAAAAAAGTATATCACAAAGAGATCTATTAAGAAGCTTACAGAACGCAGGGCACTTTGTGGCGTGGGAGGGTAGCCTCTTTACAGTCGCTTTCCCTCCGCTAGAGGGGATGACCGCTTTACAGTCATCCCCTCCGAGATGTGCCAAAAGGCGTGGCACCAACGGGTGGCTCTAGATGGAGATTATTCGAGTTCTTGGAGCCTCCCTTCGGTGCCGAAGATGATCACTCCGGTGGTTTTAGCCGGTAGGAGTCCGGCATGCCCCTTCGCCCTTTCCCGGGGCGAAGGAAGTACATGAGGTATTTCCACCGGATCAATAAAAAAAGGGCACTTTGTGGCGAGCTGAATGTAAGTGGCGACACTGCGTACCCGGATGCTCCAGAAAGTCGTTCCTCGTCTCCGGCTCACCTTTATTGGTCGGTTGGAGTGGAACCCCATGAGTGCCCGCAGGATTTTCAACTCTGTCTTGCCTTAGTTGGCCGATAAGAGGGGGCCGCCAGAGCTATGTGTTCGGGTAGAAGTGTCTAATGGCGTAATAACGGGGAAACCCGCTCCGAGTCTTCGAGACACGTGATGGTGAAACCGGTGCCATACCTCTCACCACCCCGAGCCGCTTACACCGGTGTTGCTCTCTGTCGCTTGTAGTGGTGACCATTTAGGGGGCCCATCTTGTATTTGGCGATTCACCGTTTGCTACAGAATTTCACTATAAATGATGAAAGGCAGACGCCGTTTTTCCTTTTTTTTAAGTACTTATTCAATCCATTTAGCACCTATTGCAATAGATAATTGTAGTTTCCATTTTATGCTTACAATAGTTTTACACCTGGGACACTCTAAGACTGCATTTTTATAGTGCAACCAGGGAGAGTCCCCAGTTAGTGTTCCATTACATTTTAGATTAAAATTCTGTAAAGGGCCCCTGCGTGTTGGACCCATGTCACCGCGTAGTCTATCAAAAGATCGGGTGCTCACTCACAGGGGATATAAACCTGCGTAGAGAGAGACGTATAAATAACTACTTAATAAGATACAAAATTACTGAATGCTTAAAATTTTTAGTTAGTTTAATTTCTATTTGTTATGCTTTTTATATGACTGAGGTTTAGCGAATTGTAAGCATATACTAACACATTCACGAAGCTGCTTATAAAAACAACGCTCTGTTTTTCAGAAAAACACATAAATTACAGAGATGCGGCTTTTTCGACTCTATTACGAATACATTAATTTGGTATTAATATTTTAATTTAGGAAAGAGAATTAAGATGTAATAGGTACATATTACTAACGTGGCAGTGACACTACATGGAGATCCATATAGTGTCCGGATTTAGAGTATAGTACCACTCCATCTCATCCCGTGGATGTCAGAAAAGATGACATCCACGACATCCATCCTGGATTCTAAACCCGAGGGATGAGCGGCAGCGTTCCTTATGTGGAACAGTAGCCTTACTGCGCTCACCAACCTGCCTGCCAAGCGTGGTGAGTACTAAAGCATATTCCCACCTATGAGGGAGGCCTTTGTCAGCACCTTTGAACCTCCTTAAGCTAATATGATGATGATTAATGTGTTGGTACAATCTACTTTGCATATCCGTGAATAACTTTCGATCATGCAACTAGACAACAAAGGTACCTTATCTAAGGGCAAAATCACGTACGCGCGTCTGATGTTCCGATTTTATTTATACTACGCATTGCTGGTGTAACGCAATAAAAAATACACACCTTCCATTTAGGCTTCGTTGTTGTTGGATAAAAAATAATATAAACCAGAGCAAAGTGGATATGCCGTAATGTATAGTCATGTACATAGGAAGCCGCTCCTTTATGTTCCTACTACCTTTTTATTTGTCGTAGTAAAATTCTCATGGACATCCTGCGCCTTGGGAAGTGCGACTCTTACCGGCTAATACCCCACGGTGTCCTTTTACTTACCTTTGGGTGTTCGCCTTTCAGCATTAGACCGCACCCGGTAGGTATCGGCCTGTTACTGTTCCACGGGCTCCATCTCTGTGCGACTAGAGAGGCGGGCGCAGAACACACACGCCGCCGTCTTGGGCCTATTTCTGTTCGTCGCCCGCAGGCCGCTCCTCATGGAGGCCGGAGGCTCCGCCGGTGCCCGCACTTGTTGCGTTTTCTGCGGGGGATCACATGTGTTTTCCTCCCATCCCCGCTCTGCCACCTACTTTACTTACATCACGTCCTCACAAAAGGAGGCGACGGCATCCAACGCGCTCTTGCCCCAGACTTCTGACCCATGGTCAGCAGCGGGAAGAAGTCGAAGAGGGCTTCGACCACCACGAAGAGATCACGGCGCTGCGTTGTCCAGGCAGGGGACTCTGTTAGGTTACAACTAACCTACTACTGTCATCTCATTGATTTAATACAATCATTTCCCGTGTACCGTATCAAAATAAAGAAGTGCTTAAGTAAGAATAAAAGAAGACTTAGTATTGCGCGACAGACATAAAACCAGAGTGACTTTACTTGCGCAAAGAGAAATTGCAAAACTTCCAGCATCTTAACCTCAGTTGCACGCGGTGCTGCCTTGGATCGATCGAGCTATAAATTAATTCATACCTAACATGTGGATGCGTACGTAAATATAATGAATGTTGTTTATATATCTATTAAATAATAATGAAACTGAGTCATATATTTTTCGATAAATATTCTCTACGCTTCGTTCCGTGTGGTTACCGGCAATAGATTACCCTCGCCACCCGTGGTGTCGTAAAAGGCCACTAAGGGTTTATATCAAGAGGATGACCAGCAGCATCCTCCAGGGATCTAATAACTACATACTTTTTTTTTTTTTTTTTTTTTTTTTATTGATGTCCAGTGGAAATTCTACATGGAACTTCCTTCGCCCCGGGGAAGGGTGAAGGGGTATGCCGGACTCCTACCGGCTAAAACCACTGGAGCGGTCATCTTCGGCACCGAAGGGGGGCTCCAGGTCCTCGTAAGATCACACTAGAGCCGCCCATTGGTACCACGCCTTTAGGCACATCACGGAGGGGATGACTGTAAAGCGGTCACCCCCTCTAGCAGAGGGAAGGCGACTGTAAAAAGGTCGCCCCCCCAGGCACTTCCCGGGGAGGATTGTAAAGGATCCCCCCAAGCCTCGCTTTGCGCTGTGCTGCGCACACGGCGGCACGTGACCACGTGCGCGCCACCGTCTTCCCGGGGGTCGCTCGGTGTGAGCACGCAGACTCCCCAATCTGCGCGCCCGCGACCCCCGAGGCCCCCCACCATGTAGTGACGGCAGGGGGCTCAGGCGTGTTGGACTTGGGAGCCGGGACGGTTGTTGCCCCGGCGCCGTCTCGTCCTTCTCCTTGCGGGATCAGCCCTCTCCCGATCCCGCTCTGCAGTCTCCTTCTGGAGCATGACGCTCTCGCAGAAGGAGACCACTGCACTCCAATTTTCATGCTCTGCCAACATAGCCGACACTACTGCCGGCAGAGAGAGATCCTGCCCGATCCGATCGACCAGGATCCGCCGCTCGGCCGCCCACGCAGGGCACTCCTCGAGCGTGTGCTGTGCGGTATCCTGGTCGCATTCACAATGGTGGCACTGTGCCGTAACCTTGCGTCCTATTCTGTGCAGGTACGCACCGAAACAACCGTGACCGGTGAACACCTGCGTTAGACGGTAGGTGACGCGCTCGCTCCTTCTGAGCCAGGCTCCGAAGAGCGGCAGAATGGCCTCAACGACGCGTTTGTTCGCGAACTGCAGCCGAAGGCGATTTCGCCACGTCTCGAGTGTGCGCCGTTGAGCCAGCCGCCTTAGCCTGTCGAGCGCCCCTGGCGGCACGCTTTCGCCACTCTGGCGGAGGGAGCGTGTTTGATCATAGACCCACGCATCCGTCTCCGCCATGATGTCGAAAGGCGGAAAGCGTGCCAGGAGAGTTGCCGCCTCGTAGGACACTGTCCTGTATCCCCGTGCGATCCGTATAGCCACTCTGCGCTGCAGACCGTGAAGTTTGGCTCTACAGCGCTGGACACCTGAAAACCGGGATGACCATACAGGTGCCCCGTAGAGGGCCACGGACCGCACGACGCCCCCGTAGAGACGGCGAACTTCCTCGCTCGGTCCCCCGAGATTGGGCAGCACCCGGTGTAATGCACCCACTACCCTCTCGACTCGGGGGACGAGGCGTGCGAAGTGCTCTTCGAAGCCCCAACGACTGTCCAGGGTGAGCCCCAGGTACTTCATGTACTGGCCCACCCTGATTTGCGCGTCACCAACGCTTATCCACGAACTGGGTGGTTCTCTGCTCCGCGGCAGTTTGTGGAACCATAGCGCCTCGGTTTTGTGAGGCGCTATCTGCAGACCCAGAGCGTGGATTTTGGCTACGACAATTGCCACCGCTTGCTCGGCAAGCCGGATGGTTTCCTGGAAGGACTCCCCGCTGGCCAACACAAGAGTGTCGTCAGCGTAACAGACCAAGCTGACACCAGCGGGGAGAACGACGCGCAGGACCGCATCGTAGGCGAGGTTCCATAAAAAGGGGCCGAGAACCGACCCCTGCGGAACCCCGCATGTAATATCCCTCCGCTTTATGCTACCGTCCCTGCCCACGTAGCGAATGTGCCTATCGCGCAGATAGGCCCCTATGATGCCCTGCAGGTAGGGGGGACACCGATGATGGACTAGTGCCCCTCTAATTGCATCCCACGGGATGGAGTTGAAGGCGTTGACGATGTCTAAACTGACCGCCAACGCCACCCCACCCCGCTGGGACACCGCCTGTTCCGACAGCGAGCGGACGCGAAGAATCGCGTCGATGGTGGACCGCCGCTGCCGGAAGCCATACTGACTTTCGGCCAGGTCGGGGCCAACTCGCGACAGGTGCTCAACGAGTCTTCGGGTAATTATTCTTTCGAATAGCTTCGAAGCCTCGTCGAGCAGGCAAATGGGACGGTATGCAGAGGGAGACTCTGCGGTCCTTCCTTCCTTCTTCAAGAGAACCAATCCGGCTTCCTTCCAGCTGGACGGGAACACACTACGACGGAGGCAACTGTTGAACAGCCGCCTCAAGCGGTCCCCAAGAGACTGCAGTGCATACACCCACGCGCGGCCCGGAATGCCGTCCGGACCCGGTGCGGTGTTGCGACTCTTCAGGCGGCCAATGGCTCGGCCCAGCTCCCCTTCCGAAACCCCTAACTCCTCGGCCCATTCTGAGGCAATCAGGGGTGGAGAGGGACCAGGACGGTCCCGGACCGCTGGAAAGAGCGTTGAAAGTACTCCTTCCAGCAAATCCGGCGCCAAGGTTTCGGTCACCGGGGGGACCCACGGGCGCAATTTGCCCACGACCATACGATAGGGTCTCCCCCACGGATTCCTGTCCAGTCCCTCCAGAAGCTCATTCCAGGACCGAGCCTTCGCCTCGCGAATTGCGCTGTTTAGCGACTTCGTGGCCGCCCGGTAGGCCAGATAGGCCTCTGCAGTCTCTCCAGCTGTAGCACTACGCCGGCGTCGGCTTCGTTGGTACCGGCGGCGGGATGCCAAGCAGACCGTGCGCAACTGCGCGATCTCCTCCGACCACCAGTACACCGCCGTACGCCGGGAGCGCCTGGCCCGGGGCATTGATGCATCGCATATCGACGTCATCGCCTCCCGGAACCAGGCTGCTTCCTCTTCTGGATCGGGCAAGATCCCTTGATCGACCTCTGACCACGCCACAACGTTGGCAGCAGCGACGAGCATCTCTCGATCGAGCTGTGTGAGGGCCCAACGTCGCGACTGCGGGCTAGGACCTAGACGGCTCGGGCCAGGCGGACGGAGGGCCACGTCAAAAACTATGTGGCGGTGGTCGGACAACGTTACCACCTCCTCCGCCACCCGCCAGCCCAACACCATGCTGGCCACAGAAGGAGCCGCCCATGTCAGGTCCACGACCGACTCCCCCTGCCACCGAACGCAGGTGCTAATGGACCCCCGATTCAGCAATCGGAGGTCAAGCGATGCCGCCCAGTCTTGTATTATCCTCCCCCTCGGCCCGTCCCGACGATTGCCCCAAGCTCTAGAATGAGCATTGAAGTCTCCCAGGACGAGCATTGGACGGGGCGAGCATTTACAGCGAATGCTGCGCGCCACCCCATCCAAGTATCCCTCGAAGTCGGCGAGAGACACGTTGGGGGAGACGTAGCAGCCCACTACTGCCAGAGGTCCCCATTCTACAGCGACAAATCCCTGCCCCCTGTCCAACAGCGAGCAGGGCGGCCCACCTTCAACCTCAGCCCAATAGATGGCGACGGAGTCCCCGTTGTCCCCGAACCAGCGAGGATGTTCCTGGACGACGTAGGGCTCCGCCACAACCACCAAGGCAACCGACCACTCCGCAACAGTCTGCAGCAGTAGATTCTGCGCGTTGCGGCAGTGGTTCAGGTTGCCCTGTAGAACTCTTAGGGCTGGGAATTTTCGGCCTCCATTTCCTCCGGTGGGCCCACGACCGATGTCGCCGGCACAGTCAACTCCTGCCTATTGGCAGTGGCAGAAGGGGCTCGCTTCCCCCTCTTACCTTTCTGGGCAGCGCATGACTTGCTGCCCAGCCTATGCCCTGACGGCAGACCGTAGTCTGCACATAGCGGGCAATTCTGTGACTGTGCCGTGCACTGCCTCGCCTTGTGGCCCTGGCTGCCACAAGCGAAGCAGCGGTCGCTCCGGTCAGCCCCCCCATGAATGGCGCAACGGAGGCGCACGTGCCCGAGTTCAAGACATCGGTAGCACTGCAAAGGCCGTCCCGCCAATGCCTCGACCCTGGCCGACGTCCACCCCACACAAACACGCGAGGCGGACGCCACCTTTCTTGCTGCCTCCAGCGGGCAGCGCACCCAGACGGTGCCCAAGGACACGGATGAGCGGCGAATTTCGCCCACCCTTACTTCCTCGGGCTGACAGCCGCCCGCCGCCGCGATGGCATCAGCCACCTCTTTAGGCGTGACGGCGTCGTCCAGGTCGCGTACCCTCATTTCCGCCGTCTTAATTGGCCGTGCGATCCGCACGGCAAATACGGGGGAGAGCACCTCCCGCATACGGCGCGCCAGGCTATCAGCCTTGGCACTGCAGTCCTCACCAGCGACGGACAGCACCATTCCGCCGCTGGCTGCCCTCTTCATGGTCACCGTGTCGGGCCCGATGCCGAGGTCAGCGAGCTTTATGCTCTTCCTGGCCTCGGCCATAACTTCACCCAACCGACTGTCGGGTGAGCCCTCCGGCACGGTGACCGTTATGGCGGCCGTTGCGGGAACCCTGGGGAGGTTGACCTTCCTCCTTTTATTATTCTTCTTCCCCTTTCTTCCTACCGCTCCCTGGGTGGTGGAAGATTGTGCAGCCTGCGCACCAGAAGCTGCCTGGGCTTGGGACTCCTTTTTCCTTTTCCCCCTCCTTGCGGCCACAGTGGACCACAACTCAGTCTCCACTGTGGCCTGTGGCTCAGTAGACGTGATTGCCGCAGGCGCAGTGGTCGCCGCATTTGCAGCAGGCACCGCCGGCAGGTCAGCCACTTCGGCTACATTCACCGCATTACGGCCTTTCTTTTTCTTCTTTCCCTGCGTTAGAGTCGCAGGGGAAGAACCCGGCGCTTTTGTCGATGCACCAGGTGCCTTGGGTGCATTCGTACCCGTCGTCGTGCCGGACGGCGCTTTAGCGGCGGCGGCATACGTAGCTGCCTTTGTGGCAGTCTCTGACTGCAACCGCCGTAAATCAGCTGCCAATGGCGGGCGCAGACGCTGCTCCGGCAGGAGCCGACCCTCCAAGGCGGCAAACCTGGCGCTCACTATGCCCCCGACTTCGAGGGCGATTGAACGCCGAAGTTCGGCCACCGCGTCCGGTGGCATGAACGCCGGAGCATCGCCATGACTAGGGTTCGCTGGTGCGTCCCTCTGACGGCGGAGTAGCCCAACCTCCGTCGTTAACCTCTCTATCTGCGCCGAGAGGCTGGCAATCTGGGAGCGCAATTCCGCGTTCTCCCTCTCCAGCCTCTCGACATTTCCGTCCTTACGGACTGACCGTTTGGCATCGGGGGATGACCCCTTTGACACCTTAGGCAGGGCCCGCTTGCGACCCTCACCTGCCCTCACTAATGAGGCGTACGAGCCCCGAGGATCTAATGATTCCTCGGAATCGCTTACCCCACCCGATGGCAACGGCGTGCCTGGACGCGACAGCGGTGCGTTTGTACGCTGCGCACGTGCGTTGGCGCGTAAGTTTCGCGCACTACGCGTCCTGGCGCCCGAGCCAGACACGGGGCCGACATCCGATCCCATGTCCATCTGGACGCTGTCAGACTCTGACAGCGTTTGCATCTTCTTCACCTCCGTTACGATTTCCTTCGTAACCTCCTTCACGGCCTCCTTCTCAGCGTCAGTTTTATATTTACTATTTTTAACCATAATTGATCCCACGAGTATGGGGGAAATAAACGGTCGACCCGGGCAGTGCCCCCTGTACCCGGGCAAGCGTATCCCATGTTCAGGTTCCGCCGGTCCTGGGGTTGGCGTGCTCGCGACTGAACTTCCCATCAGCCATGCACCCCTCGCCGCACGCAAAGCTTGGGTTCGGGGAATTTTTATAGAGGCCTTCTTCCTCGCGATCCGGGCGGTTAAGCCAAGATCCTCGGTCCCGGTCGAAGCCGCGAGACGTGACCACGACACTCCAACCGAGATTACGATATCGACGGTGGCAGGGAAGGGTAGTCCTCCCACTACCTGCTCGGGGCAGGGTGAGTGCACACCGAGCCCGCCGCTAGCCTGCCCATGCTCCTCCAATAATGGAGGAACACCCTACGGCCTACAGCCCAAAAACTGGGCCCGTCCCTGTCAGAATATTAGCCACCGGGCAACAAGATCCTCCAAAAAGTGGAGAAGTTATTGCCGGGTGCCCAGGGTGCACCGGCCCGACAACTGCTCTTCCCCCCGGACGTATCAAGAGGGACCAGCAGCCACCGAGCGCACGTGGAGGTTTCCTGACCTAGCACCCCAATAACTACATACTGCGATCACCAATCCACCAGCCAAGCGTGGCGATTATGGCAATATTCCCGATGACTACTTATTGAAGTGAACATCAGTACGCCTCTGTTCAGTAGTATCTACTGCTGACGACCGCGGTGCAAAACTCTCACTATAATACTTTTATAGCTGTTTGAACACATTACTATGTTTATAATTTAGAAGAGCTACGGATTATTAAACGTGTTTTGCGTATTATCTAGAATACAATGAAACAATCGGATTAGACGTCCGTCTACGGACTCATGTGTGTTTGATGATTCGAAAACCCTTAACCTTACGCCCATCAATGAGGTTATTGATAGGTTGAGGTATATATTATACACCTCAACCTATCATCACTTCAGCCGAAAAATGTCCACTGCTGGAGCTTCACTTAAAGATTTCCACAACGACCGCTATGGGTTTGTGTTGTGTGCTCATTGGGTGGTTCTGCCATAATCGCCACGCTTGGCAGATGGGTTGGCGATCGCAGTTGCGTTATAAATGTACTCGAAGGACGCTGCTGCCCATTCTTTGGCTAATCCACTCCATTTGGATAATAGTCACCTTTTACGACACTATATATAGTGGTATTCTTAGCCGGCACCACACGGCATATACAAAACAGATGGTTTTGTTAGCTAATCGATTCACATTTTTTACGGCTAGTGCCCTCACAATGTTATATTTCATTCCAAAACTCCGCAACCCCGTAATAGTTTGATTTCAATTGTCTTACGGCCGAAATTAATAATCAGTCTAATCCGAAATCCGTGTCACGATCGCAATAAACGACATATCTGTTATCCGAAATCCAAAGATTTTAAATGAGATCGATTATTAATTTAAGTTGTTAAACAATAACTAATATATAAAAGGTTCACTTGGATTCTAACAACTGCAGTAATATTCTTTAAACTTTCGTATCTCTGTGATAAATTACTGAAGATATAGATGAAGTAATGTTTTAATAAAATGTTTAAATCTGTGTGGTGTTCGGATTAAGAATATAGCACCACTCCATCTCCTCCCGTGAATGTCGTAGAAGGCGACTAAGGGCCTTTAAACCAGAAGGATGGGCAGCAGCGTCCTATCTGTGGAACAGTAGCCATTTTGCGCTCACCAACCCGCCTGCTAACGTGGTGAGTACTGGAAAATTCCCCCAATATGATGACACAGTCGTGGAAATCTATTGGGGAGGCCTTTGTTCAGTAGCAAACGTTGTATGGCCGATATGATGAATGTCTTAAATTACTTTTATGTTCTCGCTAGATGGGGTCTTGGAGGAAATCTCTCGTAACCTAACCTCGTTTGCTTGATAGAGCTCTATGGAGACCGGCGACAGTGCCATCCTCTCACTGTAATATTTTCATGACTGTTTGAATATATTCATATGTTTATAATTTAGAATAGCTACGAATTATTAAACGTGTTACGTATTATCTAGAATACAATGAAACAATCGAATTAGCCTATTTCGGTCAACTGCCTTGGGAGACATCGCTGGCTATAATTTATGCCTATTATTATCACTTCTACCCGATTTCTTCCATATTTACGTCTCGACTACTCCGTATTTTTACTTGATAACGATGCTAGCGAATGGTAAAGTGATACTACATGCACAAACGACTATTTGTGATTTTATAACTACATTAATGAACTTAACATGAAAACAAATTCCGAGAAACTATTTCAAAAACAAAATAAATTTGAGACCGCGTATTATTTTTCAGTTCGACTATTATATTAAGTATTTAATAAAAAGCTACGACAACTTCGTCATGACCGACCGACAGCGGAAAGAGTACAAAAGCTTTCTCTTGTAAATATTCATAAAATTTTGTGGTACGGTTAATAAATAGTTTATTGTGTTTTTATTCAAAATAGCGTTAGGATAAACGAAAACAATTATAACGGTTACCTTCCAAAACTTGATTGCGACAAGCGGATCTTTACCTCATAGATCGACCCTTCTGTGAGGTAGCCATTTTATTAGATCCCAAGCTACAAGGCCCTCTCATATGGTACACACGGCCACACACACATCAAGCTATACAAAACCAGTTTACGCTGATCTCGAATTGTATAGGCTTTTGGTATGATGAGAGATCAGCGTAAAATGGAATTGTATAGCTTGGTGTGTAGCCGTGTGTACATAAAGGTAAAATTTTACAAGTATCCGCATGTCTGGCTGGAGGCCTCTTTTGGCTTCGCCAGAAATGACCGGTTAAGCAACCACATTTCCCAGAAATGTATGCGAGAAGCCCAACAAAAATAAAAAGTATCCGGATTTGTTCCTTCCGCGCATCCGTACGGTGCAGTAGGGGGTCTAATTCGCTGCTCTTTATAATTTCGTTCGTCTCATTGTGTTTAGTGCCCGTTTCGAAAGTTTATAACGTCTCAACATAATTTATTGTGTTAATACCTGAAGTTATCTCTCAGCAAGTACAATTATTTTTCGTTGGTACGGGTGCACTAATTATTTACTAATACGAGTGTATTATGTTATCTGGCGTTCGTCCTTTGCCGCGTTAAACTTGTTGTGTATTTTGCTATTGAATAAAACCAACGTTTCATATTAAAAAACATGTCCACGCATAACTATGACCGTGGTGGGGATATATTTCGTAGAAGTAACGTAACAAACAGGTCTCCGACCTCTGTGAATACAAAACGATTTTTAGCGAAATATCTCCATCATACAGTGAACTGTCGCATATCGCTTAGACCTATCCTCAGGTTCAACTAAGAATAGATCTAAGCCTAAAACCCATAGCTAGATTAGTAGTAGTTTTAAAATCTCAAAATATTACAGTCTATATTATTAATATTATTGTGTAAAGATTGATGTTAGTAAATTTCCGTCATGAACTACACAAGTGCCAGCTTAAAATAGCACCGTCCCATCTGATCCCGTGGGTATCGTAAAAGGCGCCTATGGGATTAGCTAAAGGATGGACAGTAGCATCCTTCGATTAAGGCGAGTTGTCGATTATAGCAAAACCCTCACACATGAGCACACAACGTAGACTCAGACCGATCATTGCGGCGATTTTCAAGGCATTTTCATGTCTAGAACTAGACATTATTCGGCTGAAATGATGATGAGCAAAATGTAGGTCAATAGGTGAAATTAAGTAGATATGAAATGTAAGTGCTTACATTGATATAAAACTTTACTTGTAATAAGATTATATTAAAAAGTCATAGGTGTTAAAAGCTAACCAGTCCCGACACAGCGCCATCCACCGGCATGCACATGACACATGACATGCAATGGCATACCTCAGATTGCAGGTAATCAAGATAAGATTAAATTGCAAGGAACTTAACCACACAATACACTATGCCACCACCAACAAGACATTTTATTGAGCACGACAGACTCATACTGCTAAGGAATAGGCCGGTGGTTACAACTTTAGTGGCTAAATGATGCTCACATTTACATTATTTATTATTATATTATCTTCTTCATTGAGGCGTTCATATCCAGCACTCACTGATCGGTAAAGGGTCGCTGAGAACAGGTTAAGCAACACTTGACGCGGTCAGTCTATGGATGGTAAGAATCTAAACTGAGCGGCTACCTGCTTCGGAAGTATCATTAAATCGTCGCTCTACGTTGATATAATTAGATAGCAGTCGTTGAGTCAAATCAGAGGCCTTCGGATGGCTTGTACAACTCAGGACGTAAGAATGGTATCCAAACGAAAAAGAAACTTTTTTACAATACCACAGAATAGAGAATAGTACACAATACATCGTATAATTCGAAATTGTAAAACTTCACGTTGTAAATTAATTTTCTCAAGAAAATTGGGTAGACAGATGACTCGGCGGAGCCTGTTCAAGTTTGCCTCCGGCGCTCCGCTGAGAACGTCGTAATATTGATTTCGTGACCCATGTTCCTTTGAATAAGAAGCCAGCTTATAAACATCTTACGGTAGATACATCACATGCCACACGAGCACGTCAAATGCGAGCGTGTAGTCATTTATCAGTCGTTCACGTTTAACTAGTTAGAAGGCGAATGGGCGAATCGGTAGGTATGGATAAAACGAACCAACACTCATGGTCTCATGGCCCAAATGGTCTGATCTAATACAGAATGATTTAGACAGAAAATTATAATTCATGCCAAGTCTTTCTTGTACAATCTTTATCCACTGTTGAGAATGAGTGGAAGTAGGTATTTAATTTTTTATGAATTTATGATTATATGTTGATTCTGTTTTGTAATCCGTAATAAACCTTATTTTAATCAGAATCAAATTAGAAAATAATGAATAGCTGTTATGATAAGATAAGGATGTGGTTTGTCGAATATAGATATATGAATAATGATCTATAAAACTTGATCTATACTTGACATAACTTTGCTTTCCACTTTTCTTCATTCATTCGTTAAATTTTCTAAAGTTATCGGTTCAGAAAAGTAATAAGCACTACGGTGATCGAGTTATATTGAATAAACCCTTGGAGCCCTGATGCAAGAAAAATGGTACAGGTCTTTCTAATTTACTTGTTTATTTAAATATAAATCGAACAGACACGTATAAACCAACACAAATCAATATCTAAATGAATTAGAATTTACCCCTCTTGAAAGGACTCCGCTAACTTTGTCATGTACAAAACTTCATAATTGGCATAATAACTTTCTGAATTCGCTAATACCATCGTGTTTCAGTTACTTGGTACAAAAAATTACAGAAGCAAGTTATCGGGCAGTGTAACCTATAAAACTTCGCAACCCAATTATACCGATATTACTCTAACAGAAAGGTTTTGCAAGAGCGGAAAATGTCTGGAGAAGAATATAGTTACCTATATTTTACCTAGGAGGGCAAAAAAATTCCGCAACAAATAACAACAGCAAGAGCAGCCAATCACAATGATTTCCGGGAGACTGACCTCTAAGAATTCGTTTGATTCTTAAAATATGCCCGAGGACTCGAAACGAATTTCAAAGTTAGCTTCACTCCAACTATATCGAATACTAAAATTCTTACAAAACTGAAATCGTTCAGTTGTTTACTAACGAATGCAGATGAAAACTTTCTTGCTGGTACATAATGGCTATAAATTATTAACGGCAATAAAATCATGGGGATGTGGGGTGACACCAGATAGTTAAAGTAAACTATTTTTTTAAATCTTATTATAATATTGTGACTTATACCAATAATTAACCATTTTACACACATGAACATACATTTGCAAAATCCTATTTCACTCCTCACATATGGGTAAAATCAGATACAGGCAATTATAGAGATGGAGTGAAAGCAGATACCGCTTTCTGGCGCTTTTATCATCATACAAATAACATAAAAAATCTTTCCCTGAACAGTCCGTACAATCTTCGTGAGCCCATATTGCACATGGTGCACGCCACCCAACTAGCCAAAGAAGTAGCATTGCTGTAATTCTTTTTACAAAATAAACATTTTGCGTATTCTTATCTGTATTCCTTGTTTGTTTTCCCTCTCTCTTTTGTTGTTTTGATCTTTTTATCTTGGCTTCTATTTGTCTTATTTTTCATATTCTCCCACTATATCGTCTTTTAAGGAGGTTTCGTCAAAGCTGCTGTAGTACCGCGCTTGGCTGATGGACGAGGAGCTCTTTTCAAACGTGGGGCTGGCATAATATCACTAGGAATCTCACAAAAGATAGACTTCAAGGCAATGTTGGCTTGGTTGTTAAGGCAACAGTATAACAATCAATAGGTGACGGAGTTTTGTCGTCTCTGGTCGGCGCGACAAACTATGTTCGTTCTAGATTCATGTTTGATATGGACAACAGTCTATGGATTAGTCTGGTTCTGGTGATGTAGTAGATGGTACGGCTGTAAACTTAGGTAGTTCAATAGCTTCGATTTTAGGTGTCAAGGAATTTTAAATTTTGTTAAAGTTTTAGGTTGTAAACCAAAGGCCTGTTTTTCTATTAGCAGAAGCTGCATTTTGCTTTGTTGCTGCTCTCTCATATGTAAGACCAAATAAAGCTGCCATTTGATATTTGGTTCCTACATGGCTAGGTTGAAACTCTTGATAGTAATATATATTAATTGGACCTATAAAACCAACACCTTATCATCACCATATTAGCCAAAGCACGTCCACTATTAAATAAACAAAGGGGGGGCCTTGGAGGAATTGATTTATACAACGACCGGTTAAATGCCGTTTGTCGTCATTTTGGGGGAAAGTTAACGCTAAGCAGGCGGGTTGGTGAGCACAGGTCATCCACAGATAAGACACTGCGGCTCATCCCTCTGATCTAGAGTTCCTTAGTCGCCTTTTACGACATCCCACGGTAGTAGATGAAGTGGTGATATATTCAAAATCCGGCACCACATGGAACAATACAATATCGAATGGTTACATGCAATGTGTACATTGTGGTGGCAGTAGTGCAGTGTATATATAAAATACGTGCACGTCTACTACACGCTTGTTGATTATTTGTACTCTAACTGGCCACCTCCTGTATGTACAGCCGTAGCGGATATAAAACAGCGCGCTATCTGTTTTTATCGCCTACCTGGCTGGCTCTCCACATTCCCCTAGAACGCCTGTTAGAAGGTTCCATAATCGTTACATATTTCGTTACAAATCGATTAGAAGACAAATATGGGGATTTTGCTTGATGATAGTTTAATACACACGTCAAATACTCATATCCATACGTTGACGTGAGGTGACATTAAAAAAGACATAATGTTACATTTTAACATCATGTCCGCAATAAATCTCACTAACAAGATGAATCGTAAAATTTACGTATTACATTGTAAGTTTCATTATACGACAACATGCTATGTAGATTAACATAGATTTGTGAACAAGTTTAAATTTGACAACGGTCAAAAATAAATAATTTTGTAAGCAATTATAAATAAAGAAGCCGTTGAGTTATTTACTAAATCAAAGAGGATATTTTTTTTACTATATGTGTATCCAATATTAAAGAATAAAGCATATTAAACAATATATTCAGCAATTTCGGAAGGGCTCCACGCGAGTTCTACTACCTACACTAGGATTTCTCCTGTGTCGTGGGGGTACCCAGATAGTTTACACACCTAAATCTCACATGCACTAACACTCAGATTCGAAAAAAGAGCTAATTTATAAAATGCTTATTTATTATAAAATATTTATTATAAATAAGCATTTAAATCATGAGTTAGACAAAACTTATCTACGTGTATTACGCTTATGTGTCTTTGAACTTTTCCCTTTCGTTTGTGTTCTTTGGGTTCCAGTTAGTAACAAAAACTAAAACAGAGAAGGAACTATTGTAGTTGAGTGATCATTTGTTAAAAATTTTAATATCTGTCGATCGAGCGATCAAGAATTTATAGCAGAACATAAAGAGTATCTGATACTGAACAGTAGTATATGGCGTTTGTGTCGCTGTTTACTACATGTAAACCGACGAGAAGACAGAGAACAAAATAATGATAATTAGAAAATACAAAAGTTCTAAGCTATGTGTTTGTCAGTTCTTGATAACTGAACAGTGTTGAATGTCATTAATAATTAAGAAGTAGGCATTAAGTGTGCTGAACTTAATTTAATTTAGTACGAATTTGAAATATTTCTATTGGAAGACAATAGAAATATATCAAACAATAGTATATGTATTTGAAGAGACCGATCTTCAATCAGAAATGTTTAGTAGCCGCTTCCGAATAAATGTATAATATTGAAACTACTACTTCAATCATTTGGAAGGTTAACATTTGTGACCGTTTTCCTAAAATTATATTCCTTTTACCCAAAGGATTACCAGAAGATCCGCTTAACCTTCTATTACAAGAAAAATAAATGACGGGTGGCCCGTAGTTCTTGACGCCGTTGTGTCTATTTTTTCGCTTATGTCGATACTTCTTAAGAATATCTATCACGTGCAGTGGCAAATCTACACATTTTCCACATAGACATTTTTGCCGCCATTACTTCTACAATTGTCAGTTTCTAGTTTGTTTTAGCAATTCAGATGAAATATGTTTTGGATATATTACTAAGCTAGTTATAGCTCAATAATATACTACAATATAATACAGGGTAATGTATCGTATTTACAGAACAATTTACATTTAATGTAATAAAAAATATTTATTGCTCGTAAACAGTAATGAGTAAGACTTCTTTCTGCAAGACATCAGAAAGCCGTCTTAGAGAAACGTTTTAAATGTTCCGTGCTATTTGGGTAAACAAGCATAATTAAATGAATAAAAATGTATGGTCCCCAAATTTTCCGTCCTAAAACCTGCCACCCTAGGCTCAATCCCACTGAACCTGCTGGTAAATCCGCCACTGATCATCAGTATATCAGTACGCAATATTCTACTGCTGAATATGGGCCCCGATTACGTTAAAGTTTATGAGTGTGAGTGACAAGAAACGTCCCTACACGGGAACTTATAGAAAAGCCTAATTAAAATACCTTAACAAATACTTATGAAAGTCGATTTCTCGAATTATTTTTCTTCTGCTTTGTTCTTTTGGTGGGGTCGGCTATCCTAATTTTTAGCGCCATTTATTTATTTATTTATTTTCACATATACATGCACAACATTACAGATTATACTAATTTGATGTACAGTTATAATTATTACCGAACATTTTGGCTATGTAAAGCAATATATATAAAAATATGGCACTTAAATCAATAAATTTATCTGTTATCAATCATCTCACAAAATCTCAAACATTCCCGACACACATCTATCCATCTCGCTACAAACAAATCACACTCCGGTGCTGATGTTAGTGAGAGCAATTAGCATCGTAAGCGAACGGACGAGCGGAGAGTTGGCATGGGAAACTGTGCGGGCCTCCGGTACAGCCAGTAACTGATGTCTACGCGGCCTGAGCTGGTGCTTAGGCATATTCGGAATAAATAGCCGCACCACTTGTGGCACCAGCTCCGGACAATCGGATTCACCCCGCAGAATCTTACATGCAGAAGTCAACAAACAATAATTACGTCTTACTTCAAGAGAGTTAAATTTTAACATTCCCAGTAAGAATTTTGTGGGATATAGGAATGGGTAATATCCAAACTGCTTTTTATATAAAAATCTTAAAATAGTTTTTTGTACTTTTTCCAGAAGCAAGGTGTGTATAGGTGCCATGATATTCTGTCCTGAGTTGTAAGATCAAACAAATTCTCTTTGCGTTCTCATCCGGTCATGCTGTTTCACCACGTATACAGGAAGAGACCCCGGCTTCTATTGTATCCTGGGAGGCATAGAGCTTTCTGTCCACGTGTTCTTCATCTATACGCATCACGTGGCCGTACCACCTCAAACGGTTTTCTGTTAGTTTCTCGAGTATCAGCAACAGCAACCTTGAAACTACCACGAATAAGTTTATTTTAAACTTATTCTAGCTTTGTTACTCCTTCCGAAATTCTTAACATTTTAATTTCATATGTAAATTATTGTGAAAGCATTTATTTCACAGTTCATTATTCTGGTTTACATAACGTCGGTGACCTCACTGTAATTTTAAATATACTTTGCCCTTTTAGCGGATGCCCGTGTATTAGTGTACTTTATCCAATAAAAAAATAAAAAATATAGGTATGCTATGTGGTGCCGGCTACGAATAGCATCAACCCATTTCATCCCGTGGATGTCATAAAAGGTGACTATGGCATTAGTCGGAGAATGGGCTCTAGCGTCCTTCGAGTACTAGAGTACTTTCGAGTAACTCAACTGCGATCGCCAACCCGCCTGGCAATTATGGCAAAACCCCCATAGCACAACACATCCAGACCGTCGTTGTGGTGATCTAAGCGGGAGGCCTGTGTCCAGCGGTGGACTTTATTCGGCTGAAATGATGGTGATGATGATGACTTGTAATAATGCACTTTACAAAACATGTAAGTACTAATTAAAAAGTTATTGGTCAATGACCCCCGTGCTAAGAAAATCCTGTGTAATGAAGAGTTATAGTACCAAAATCTAAATAAAAAAAGAACCAAATTAAACGTGTTTGTGCGCAAGGTGCCTTTTTTTCGTATACATAACGCAGTAGGATTTAATCTATATCTTGGGTATCGTTAACATAAATAAATCCCATATACCCAATAACCCCGATCCTAAACAACTTGCAACTACAGCCACACAAATATTTTATATGTTTCGTGCGGGAATCGAACCCACTGCGCTAACCGTGCCGTCATGTATCGTTAGTTAATCTTGGAATCTAATCCTATTGTAAATTGATCGTATAGTCAATTATCATATTTATAATCAAAATAATTAAAGCCATATACTCGTATTATTAATGAAACGGACACGACTATTTACGCAAATAATGTGAAATAATTAATGTTTACGGGAAGTAATTATTCAAATTTATCATTCTTAATTTTCTTATCATACCCAGCGTAATTTCGTAATATTAATATTGTGACGTTTAATATCATTTAAAACTTTGAATAGTAAAAAATTTTGTAGTAAAAATTTTGATATTAATTTAGAAAGACTTCAAACTCAAGATTTTTGTTCAACTCTCGTATTGTCAAATTTCTGAAGTTTCCCCTTATAAAATTAATATTTTATATTACATATTTATTATTTGACAGTTCAGATTCTTAACTTTTATCCATAGAAAGTGGTTTTATTCAAGATTTAAGTCGTACATATTAAAATCTGTTCCTAGAATTGGCCAGAATAAAACAGACATATTGTTTTTTTAAGGTACATTTAGGTTCCCGTCTTAATTTTGTTCTAATATTTAGAATCACTACATACTTGTGTCTAAATATTTTCCCTACGAAAAATATATAAAATGCAATTAAATTAGGGAGGACAAGGCTTCGACATCGGTCATTGACAGCGCACGAACGTTTGCCCGTTGCTTGTCCTTTGCATGACATTTCGTACAAATTGAACTACGCGTATCAAGCGCAATTTAAGCTACGGCGACGCATGATGGGACGCGGACCGGGTGCAGAAGAAAAAGGGACGCGTAACTTTTCTGTCCTTGCATTGTGTACTCTCTGTGTAAATAACGGATCACGGAATTACGAAGCGTGGATGTTGGAAATAGTCGTTAATCTTTCCCTTTCATACAAATTGTGATAAGTAGTATAACTCGGTTGCAATGTAGGCGTGTCTATTCATAGTTTGCGTCGCGTTTGGGCCCTCATTCTTTATGAGAATGTTTTAACACACACGGATATTGCATGCCTCGAACGCGATGCCGAGATCTATAATCTATAATCTCTATAATCGCAAAATCAAAAACCCGAGTTTTGGTCGAGTTATCATCTCCACTGAATTTATTAAGCTGTTAAAATAACACTTATGTTAAGAGGACATTCCATTGTACTATCCTATACTCATATAAAAAGCTGTTGTTGAGTTTTGTATTTTTTTTAAAAGTTGATTGTTTTTTATTTATGTTGGACTAAAATTAGTCTATACTTTGAGATGATCGTTTGAGGCGTGCTCTTTAGAATTTTCGGGTTCCATACGTCTGAATACAATGACCTACGACTGAATCACGAAACCCTTATAGTCTGTCACAGCTAATTTGCTCCGAATCCACTGGATCGATTATGTTGAAATTTGGTACACATACCTAATAATTTCCATAACCGAGACACGGACGTGTAACATAAATAAATTAATTTTGAATTTGGGTCACTTTTGGGAGACAAATTTGGGTCAGATTTAAAAACATTCATACATATTCATCGGACGGGAGAGGGATCCTCTCCACGTGAGTTCAACTTGCACTTGTCCGGTTTTTTTATTCATATTAACATGCTTTATCTATTTGAATGCAACAAGCTTGCTGATACAGCATATAATGCAAATGACTGGAAAACCCACGTTAGGTGATGGACATAAACCATATGTTCTAGTGTTATAATAACGAGTTCTTTAAGGTTTCACACATTGTCTGTGGTATGTTATAATAAACAAACATATTTTTTTATAGGATGTTTCACTTAAAACAAATGTTTCTGTTGTACATGACCAAAATGTCTGTAACAACATGTGCTGAATGATGTAATTCGTTTACAATTTCCTAGTTTAACATTGAGTTGCTTTGAACGATAACTGAAGTTTCCGGAAAGATACATTCAAACAACTTCACGTAAGAAGCAGGGTATAGATTCAGACAAAAAAGTATCGGGAATGGATGATTTGTTTATGATTCCAAATTCTAATTTTTGTTTTTATTGCTGTTGTTAGATTGGCACAACTGTTTTCCATTTTAGCGCGGAGTTTGAGTTGCATCTGTTATTTATATTAAATACAGTGCTGTTTTTAGTTATATCATATCTAGTGTGTATAGCGAATTTCACTATGGACAAAAACACCGAACAAAGAGTTTGTCTTAAATTTTACATCGCCAATGGAATTTCGTGTTCGGAGTCACTGAAAATGTTACAGAAGGCTTACGGTGAATCGACTTTATCAAAAACACGTGCTTATGAGTGGTACAAAGCGGTCGAGATGTGATGGAAGATTTGCCTCGCTCTGGTAGGCCATCAACGTCTGCAACTGAAGTTAACATCGCAAAAGTGAAGGAAATAGTGACTGAAAATCCTCATTCAAGTTTGAGAGAGATAGCCGCCGAACTTTCTATATCTCACGAGCTCATCCATACCATTTTAACTAATCATTTGGGTATGAAACATGTTACCGCTCGGCTAGCCCCAAAATACCTGAACTTACTTCAAAAACTCAATCGCATGAGAGTCGCTGAGGACATGCTAGAACGAGTCAATTCCGACCCAACATTCATGAAACGCATTGTTACTGGTGACGAGACGTGGATTTACGAGTTTGACATGCAAACTAGTCAACAAGCTTCGGAGTGGCGCCTTCCAACTGAACCGAAACCGAAAAAACCACGCCAAAGTCGATCAAAAGTCAAAGTCCTGTTGACTGATTTCTTTGACTATTGCGGTGTTGTGCACTCGGAATTCTTGCCGGAAGGTCAAACGGTAAATAAAGAATATTATTTGAGCATTATCCGGCATTTAAGACAGCAATTTCGAAGAAAAAGGCCAGATTTGTGGAAAGAAAATTCTTGGATTTTACACCACGATAATGCGCCTTCGCACACGGCCATAATTGTGAACGAATTTTTGACCGAACACTCCACAAATACCATCGAGCAACCACCATATTCACCAGATATGGCTCCAGCCGACTTATTTCCTAAAATCAAATTACCACTTCATGGCACCCGTTTTCAATCGGTAGAAGACATAAAGGAGAATTCGCGGCGAGAACTGAACTCAATTCCGAAAACAGCGTTTAAAAAATGTTTTGATAATTGGATAATTCGTTGGCGTAAGTATATCGTTTCTGAAGGAGCATACTTTGAACGTGATAAAATAAATTTGGATGAATAACAAACATTTTGTGTATTATTGATCTTTTCCCGTTACTTTCTTGACAGAGTAGGATGTGATCGGATAAATTTAAAGTCGACTAGTGCAACATTTGCGTGACAATATTGAAAATATAAAAACTGCGAATGAAATTTTGAAGTTGTTGTCTCGCAATTACCGCTCGAATCTCGCTGTATTCTGTTAACCAAATTCAAAGGAAAGGCTAAAGAAAGACCTCAAAGGCGGGTTGATTAGAAGCTTAAATGGCTGAGGATATCGTAATCTTTGCGGTGTACAGTAACTCCTTATAAAAGCAATTGCAATGCTTTTGTGCATAAACCCTTATTAATGTTACATTTACAGTTAACCTTGAAACTAGGATGACGCAATCAACCACATAGTAACATAAACATAGGTTGCTTGGAACTACTAAACATAGTTTCTATGTGGGTGTAAAGGAACTGTGTCCACAGAAAGCAACACGTGATTGAGACCATTGTCTACGAGTATCTCCATAGACGTTATACCTTCATAACGACCTTTTCTCAGTCGTCTCTAACAACTTACTCGAAATGAGGGGTGGTTGATACTGGTTGTGTTTATATTTCTGCTGATGCTTTGTTATTAATAAAATTAAGCTAAGGAAGATAGAGTAGAGGTAAGGTAGAAGGCGAGGTCAGGATCAGGATCAGGATCAGTTTTTAATTCTTTTTTTTTTAAGGTATCGTTTTCATTCATCATTTCATATCGGCCATTTATACGTCCACTACTGAACAAAGGCCATATATTAGGCCCATAGATTTTCAAAACTGTGTCATCATTTTGGGGGGTATTTGCCAATACTCACCACGCTTGGCAGGCGGGTTGGTGAGCGCAGTATAGCTACCGTTTCACAGAAGGGACGCCGCTGCCCATCCCTCTGGTTTAGATTCCTTTAGTCCTTTTAATTAATGATTGATATTGAATGAATGTTATTTCTTTCTTTACACCAACTGGGAGTAATGGGATAATTAGTATGTTAGTCGGAAAGAGGGAGCATTTAAACTGTCATTAAAAACTGTTTTGCAGTAAATGTGTAAAAAAAACCTGTCATAACGTACAATTTTAAGTTTTTTCACTATCTTATTTAGTGGAGAGTTCTGTGCAGGGACCGCACAAACCCGGTTAAGAGTTAAGTCTTTCGAAGGGGTAACCTTTTCCTGAGGTAACCTCTATAATGATGTTACCTCTTGAATATATATTCTCCTCGTAACACATGACGTTTAATATTTTGCCATCATTATGATAACCGCTTCAAGGGGTTACCCCTTTCACTTTGGTAATCCTTTCGCCCGGACGCTTACCTCTTCAAGGGATTTTGTTCGGGTAACCTTATAATTCCCCATTAAAATATAGGCCACCAGCAATGGCAGGGTACCCCCATCATTGATGGCGCTAGTTGAATAACAATTACTTTCGAGTTCAAAGTTAGAACAAGTACAGACATGAAAAAATCATATGATTTTTCGAATATCCGGTCAAGAAGATTAATAAGAGTTTATAAGTTTATATTATTCTTTAGCTCTAAAGAAGAGCCATAATAACATTATTATCATAATGCCGCTCGGTATGGAGCCATGCATGAGTCGTGCTGGCCTGAACATGCAATTTTACAACCGATGTCAATCAGCAGAATTAGAAATCATATTACACTACTCCGAGTCCCGAATCGGTTACCTTGTTGCAGTGTTTAAGGGACATGAAAGAGTAATCCCTTCAAAGCGACTTAAAGACGTTAAGTATAACACATATCGTGTGGGTTTTTTGCATACCGGTTAATAATACCCCATCAAAAACCCTTAAGCAGTTCAATACTGTAAACCTTAGCATGTGGGTTATTTGTCAACAGTTTCCAAAATCCCTGGTTCTGCGTATATAATGGGACTTTATAATTCAATTATGACCATAAATCTAAACACAGCTGGTGATAGGGTTGCGTCAGCATAGTTATTTATGACATGTTATAACTGTTTCTCTAAAGCTAAAGATGTCGAACAGGCTTAAGCCTTTCGTGTCACAGAATACGGGCTTAAAGCAACATTGCTACGTTTCGAACGGTGAGTGACGAAGAAAGAAAGACCAACCCTCAAGAATATAAAAGACATGGGCTAAGGCCTTGAATGAAAAAGTTTACGTCAGCGCTGATGGTCGGCAATACATAGCGACTGTTCTGTTATTGCGGACATTTATGGGCGTTGGAAATAACTCTTTTTATCTTTTTTTAAAAACGTTACCCCACCCTAGGATTGCTCCTGTGTCGTGGGTGCGTTTACAGACATGAATTCCACATACAATACACCCAGACCCGGAACAACTACCTGCAGATCATACAAATATTTGTTTTGCAGTAGTAGTTTGCAGCAGCCGACTTTATCAGCCACTGCACCAACCGTGTAAAGTAAGAGATATCGAAATAATCATTTTTATTTTTCATTTGTTTCGCCTATAGTGATTAAATCCATTTAAATCATTTTTAATATGTCTCATGAGAATGTAGGAAATTCACGTTATATCATCATCATTTCAGTCGCATAAAGTCCACTTCTGGGCATAAGCCTCCCCCAAAGATCGCCACAATGACCGGTCTGGGTGCGTTCTACACATCTCTCTCCTAGAGAGAGGAAAATCGAACCCGGCACAGGCAGTGCAGAAAGCCACTCGCTAAGCTATAACTACTGCGCAACATTGATTATATTACTTGCCCGAAATTAAATAATACGAGAACGTAGCCAACGGGCGATTCGATCTTGTTCATCTTTTAGTTTGACTTCAATATACATAATTGTAATTTTGAGGCCGTATCTATATTTAATTAATTCAAGATAGTGGTTTGTTACAATACACTCAGACCCGGAACAACTACATGCAGATCATACAAATATTTGTTCCGTGTGGGAATCGAAACCACGACCCGGAGCGCAGCAGCCGACTGTATCAGCCACTGCACCAACCGTGCCGTCGTACTTACTTGAGTCGTGTTTGCGATTCAAATATGCACCCTACGTTATGTGCCAAAGATCTTTGTTCGTGCACGTAGTCTGGGTCCATAACCAATTGAAATTAAACAGTTAGTTGTAAAGGTTTTTCATTGAGCATTTTTATTTTTTAAGTCAACAATCTCCTTTAAGCTACCACCAATGTTTTCTTTTTAATGTAGGTTTGACATCGCTCTATGATAACAAAAAAGTTTACACTCTAACAATATGAGTATATGTATGGTTTGAAGCTGCAGCAAATATAACACTAGACTTTGTCGCATGAAAGCACTGTTTCTATCTGCAAAGTATATAAAATAAAATAAAAACTTAACAACACTCCCCAGTTTTAAATTAATTAATTATTTTGAAAATTTGCCGTTGACAATTAGACTTTTTCACTTACATAATATGTCAGCCTTATTTATCGTTAAAAGTAGATTTAAACGTTTTTACACTGTAATTACACTATATACTGCATTATTAAACTAATTCAATAACATTAATTTTAAACCAATCATGCACAATACAATATTTGACAGTTCACCGATGTTAGAAAACCAAACGTCACGATAATATTTTTTTTTCGAATTATATTATATTTTCTGAGCTACGTGTCGTGCGAATGCATGCACTGCGCACACGGCGGCACGTGATCACGTGCGCTCTAAACATCCCAGCGCGCCGACTTCCCTATGAGCATGTAGATTCCATAATTTGCACGCCCACGAGCCTCGATGCAGTAAGAGACCTTACCTTTTTTTTTTATTGGTGCACAGTGGAAATTCTTCATGAAATTCCTTCGCCCCGGGGAAGGGCGAAGGGGTATGCCGGACTCCTACCGGCTAAAACCACTGGAGCGGTCATCTTCGGCACCTAAGGGAGGCTCCAGGTCCTCGTATGATCACACTAGAGGCAGTAAGAGACCTATCGGAAATAATAATAATTGCAAGTAGATATTATTATTTCGTCGAACTTGCCGTACTTTAAGTTTAACATTATTTTTATAAGGCTTTGTATGTAGGTAATCTCTAGAACTACTAAGCCAATTAATTCTAAACATTCTTTCACTAATAGAAAGCTGCACTGTACCTGAGCGATAGATATTTGTATATCTATATGAACGCCAATATGTGATTGCGGCTTAAAGAAAAGCTTTGGTGAGTACTTCGCCTTAGGCAGCCTAGCCCTTGGAAAAACTAAATAGGAATTTTTTGATATGATACGATACCTGTCTAAAATTATTAGTACCAATAAAAGAAACGGTATCGAAAGAATAGTACATGATACCAATAAGAATTGAAACATTTTCCATGTTCCTAGTTGCCGCCAGAAAAGACACCGTTCGGTATCCTCGTGCGATTCGTATAGCCTCTCCTAGCAACTTAGCCGAGTAGTAAACTTACGGATAAATAATAGTTTGCGAAGTATTAAATATTATCTGTTAGCGCAATATATCAGCTGTGGTAGAAAATATGCTTATATTTGATTACACAAACCACGCTTCATTTCGCTCACTTCTATAACGTTTACATTTAATTAATGTATAATATACCTACCTAATCCTAATAATGTATCCACACATCATAAAAACAGTAAACAAAAAAAAAATACAATCTATTGATGGATTTGGACCATAGAAAGATTTTGTGTGAGTTATCAATTTATTTATGTTACCTGCATGAACATCTCTATATTCGCCCGTGAGGGCAGGCAGAAACTGTAGACCGTAAGGTGCTACGATGCGTAGCGTAAGCACATAACTTTTCATTCGATTGTAAACACGATGGCAAATAAAACTTTTTGACAAAAAAAATACCGTCTTCAAAACCCCTACACGATAAAAATATTAAAACCACTGAAAAGGAAAAAAACAACTTTATTTATGTAGTCGGTATTTATTTTGTTTCTTTTTAGTGTAAATTTCTCAGTTCTCTGATCTGAGAAGATTCGAAACTATTAAGACATCATCTAGATAAGCGCAGTCGAATTAACCTGTTTATGAAACTGGTTCAAAAACTACTAAATCTAATGTAAAAAAATACGCATTTAAATGAGAACCTTCTCCTTTTTGAAGTCGATTAAAAACCCTAAACTCAACATCACTTTTCAGACAAGTTTTATGCTAATTAAATTTGTATTTCATTCACGAGACACAGCTTGTACTATGGTTAATTGAACTAGTAGCAAAACTAGAAAGTCTTTATGTTGAAATCGTGATCCACGTTTCAGTTTACTAGGTAAAGTAGAGAAAACCGAGAATAATTATTTAACGATGAATATTGACTTACCGTCAACCAATACAGTACCTATCTAGTTCGGTTAAATAGTTTTCATTTCAAGTCTGTTTAAATTTCATTCTGTAGATAAGATAAAGATTAAAAAAAAAATTAAACCATTTACAGGCTTATGAACAGTCAAGACCTTAGTTGAAGAAGAGAGAAGAACGAGCAAGAAGCATAGCGACTCTTTTTAAATCATATTAAGTAACAATATTTATGAGCACGAAAGATGTTATCAAAATCAAGGTCATCAGAAAACAAAGTAGGAAAAAAGAGTGTAACTTCTTGGAAAGTCTACTAAACAAGCCTGATTGGGAAGTTTAGTCAGTAATTAATGTAAATGGTTGGCATAGCCACCTAACCAAATGTGCAAATGGAAACGGCAATAAATGCAGTTGTCAAAAGTGAAGAGGAATTTCCAACACGTTGGCTAATTACGTATCAGATCATACATAGTGACGGGTTTCGTAGAAAAGAATGTTCATTGTTAAAAATAAATAAAATAAAATAGTGAGTAACCGTAAATTTACTAAATCTCAATACTGCACAACTTAAAATTATGATATCTAACAAATTTTGGTCGGATGTGTTTTTCAAATTCTACCACCTTAATTATTTTTAGAATTTTTCACCTCCATAGTTGAAAGTCAGAAGGGGTGGGGGACATGATTTTTACGATTTTAGAATTGCATATCTCAAAAACTATTGTCTTAAATTTAAAAGCGATCTGGAACCTCCCATATATTTTTTTAAGATGTATCTAACGAAACCTCAAACGCTTATGTGCACTGGATTTTATTTTTCATTCCTCAATTACATCTATGGTGTGCCACACAATTTTTATTTCGTAATGTAACCACACCAATGCTTCATAGAAAACACGAAACCTCCAAATTTTGTCCATTTGTAAAATGGCTGTGAGAAGTACGAACGGACAGATGGACAGGACGAAATTATTATGGGTTTGTTTTTGGAATTTGGCTACGGAAACCTACAAACGACCAATACGTTTTTGGTCGAATTCGATAGTTCAGCATTCATTACTTAGTTGTCAGACTGCATCACACACATGACCACTCGGCGTAATAGCGATGTTCCATCGCACCACACCGTCCGAATAACGAAATTATTACCTACAACTTACATGTATTATATGTAGATATAAAACAACTTCTCTTTCCCGCACTTTGTGGCGAAGCTGTATTTTATATGTATAAGAAGCAAGCTATTTTCCATTGCTGTGTGAAGAGAATTACTTATAAGGCACCACAGGCATTATCATTACATATAAGATAGCATGGCGGGGTTATGTAGTGCTGGACAAGTAGATAAGTCCAAATTCAATTGTAATTATCTCGGTGGCATGATTATTCCTACTTCCTACTACAGTCCGCCTTCGAGCCCAATCTTCTCTATCAATGTACTTGTAGACGTGATCTCATTATTCTATGTGTTCCTTTCAAGTTTTTATGTACCTAGATCAAAACTGAAACTTCCTAGAAATTATTAATCAAAGATAACCCAAAATTAAGATAAAGGCGGCTGATAAAAGTTCTTTACCTTATAATTTATATCAAAACAATGATTTACAAAGTTTATAATTGAAAAAAAAACAGTAGTATTATATAAAACAACTCGCTTTCAAAATATTGGACGCGTTTCGTTAATCACGTTACATCTTATGATCCGACATCAACAATTCGATAGCCCAAATGGAAGCACGATAATTTACGTTCCAAATCAATTATCTACCCTTTTTCCAATTGGAAATATTCATATCAATTTATTTATGCTCCAATACTAATGTTATTGAATATCACGAAAACCAATCTCTCTGGGACGCCCCCAGTTTTCTGAAAACCTCATATACCTGACCTTATCGGGCTGGCACTGAAAAACAGTTCTGTATTGTAGCTAATATTATAACACAGTATTAAGCTTTGCCATATTTGAGACGTGCATCAGCAAAATGCAATTTGATAATTATTATTTTCTTTTGTATCTTATTTTTTATTTCTGTTCTCCGATCAATAGTTCTATTACATACTTTTTTATCGCAAGTTTAGTGTAGATTTTAGTCTAATTAATGTGAATGTAGGTACCGATGCGTTTGATGTGGTAATAAATCCATTTTCTTTTTCTTTCTGTTCTTCTTTCTAATCTTTGTTTTGGTGGCAATTTTTGACCTGATTGGAAATCAATGTAAATAAATAATAACAACCCAATTTGAAACAAATTTCCCAATCGAAATCTTAATTATATTAAATGAAAATCTTGTAAAATAATAAAACTTTTGACTTAGCACTTAGCTAACATGTTGCCAACATAAAGCATACCTATCAATTTCCGCGTAGTGCCGGCTCAGAATACCACCACTCCATCTCCTCCCGTGGGTGTCGTAAAAATCGGCAGCATTCAGTCCTTCGAGTACATTAACAAATTAACAACACAACTGCGATCGCCAATCCGTCTGCCAAGCGTGTCGATTATGGCAATAACCCCCAATGAGCCCACAACACACCCATATCGGTCGTTGTGGTGATCTTTGCGGGAGGCCTGTGTCCAGCAGTGCACTTCATTCGGCTGAAATGATGATGATGATCAATTTTCGAAGTTAAAATCAATAAACTGATCCTGAGTTTCTGCCCAATCTCATGCAGCAGCATTAACTCGTTGGTATCTAAAAACTGGACTGTAAACATATTTATCAACTACGCATGTCTTTTAGTTGACATTATGTTAACAATCATGTCTAGTAAGACAAAATCAAAATGTATTCATTGCTGATTGCAGTCTCCTTGCTTTGAATAATATATTAAATAATGAAATATAGTATTAACTTAGGGTTTCGCCATTATTACTTGTGAACCCCTTGTAGTATCAGCCACCGTTACCAACCCTCCCGTATCAGTAGAGTACGCCGCCCGAAGCACGTTCAGGTCGATCTAGACGATAAAATCACGTTAAAAACGTCAGAGAGAGCGGAAAGTGCTAACGAAGTAAGAGCGCGAGAGAACGGCCGTCTGACGAACACTTAACACCCGACCATTTTATGCCCGCCTCACCGACGTCGCGGAGGCCTATCGCCGTGTCACCTTCCCGATCAAGTTAGCACTTCTCAACACCCCCCAAGAACTTTTATAATTATCTATTTGGCTCGCATGATAGTTTGCATAAAAAATTAACAATCAATCTACTAGATAATAGAGTATGGTAAGTAATACCTATCTCTCATGTAAGTTTATCGTATCATCATCATCATCATCATATCAGCCACAGGTCGTCCACTGCTGAACAAAGGCCTCCCCCTTAGATCTCCACAACGAGCGGTCACATGCCGCTCTCATCCAACGACTCCCAGCGACCTTCACCAGGTCGTCTGTCCACCTCGTTGGAGGTCGTCCCACGCTGCGTTTTCCGGTGCGCGGTCTCCATTCGAGAACCTTTTTGCCCCAACGGCCATCAGTTCTACGAGCAATGTGCCCTGCCCATTGCCACTTCAGCTTACTAATCCTTGCAGCTATGTCGATAACTTTAGTTCTTCTACGGATCTCCTCATTTCTGATTCGATCTCGTAGAGAAATACCAAGCATAGCTCTCTCCATAGCTCGCTGAGTGACCTTGAGCTTTCTTATGAGGCCCATTGTGAGTGACCACGTCTCTGTTCCATATGTCATCACTGGTAACACACACTGGTTAAAGACTTTCGTCTTTAGGCATTGCGGTATTGTTGACGAAAAGACGTTGCGAAGTTTCCCGAACGCTGCCCAGCCGAGTCGGATTCGACGATTGACCTCTTTCTCGAAGTTGGACCTACCTAACTGGACAGTTTGTCCCAGGTAGACATACTCGTCAACAACTTCGAGAAAAGAGCTCCCAACGGATATTGGGATGGGCACGACATGGGCATTTGACATGACTTTCGTCTTGCCCATGTTCATTTTAAGGCCCACCTGTTGGGAAACCCTGTTGAGATCATCGAGCATTGTGCTGAGCTCTTGCAGCGATTCTGCCATGACTACGATATCGTCGGCAAATCGAAGGTGAGTGATATACTCGCCATTGATGTTAATGCCGAATCCTTTCCACTCCAGCAGCTTGAAGGCATCCTCCATTGCAGCGGTGAACAGTTTCGGGGAAATTACGTCCCCCTGTCTCACACCTCTCTGCAATGGAATTGCCCCCGTGCTCTGTTCATGTACTCGGACCGACATGGTGGCGTTTCTGTATAAGCACTTCAACACTTCAATGTACCGATAGTCAATGTGGCACCGCTGCAGAGATTGCAGCACTGCCCAGGTTTCGATCGAATCGAAGGCTTTCTCATAGTCCACAAACGCCAAGCATAGTGGCAGATTATACTCCTCGGTCTTCTGTATAACCTGCCGCAGCGTATGGATGTGGTCTATGGTACTGAAACCTTTTCGGAAACCGGCTTGTTCGGGAGGCTGGAAGTCATCAAACCTGCGCTCGAGACGATTCGTGATGACCCTTGAAAACAGCTTATAAACATGGCTCAGAAGTGAGATGGGTCTGTAATTCTTCAATAGGGTGTTATCACCCTTTTTGAAGAAGAGCACCACCTCACCTCTGTTCCACGCTTCCGGCGTTGTGCCCTCGAGTAAGACGGAATTGAATAGCTTCTGAAGGACTTTAAGTACCGGTGTGCCACCCGCTTTCAGAAGCTCTGTCGTAATTCCGTCTCCACCCGGCGCCTTGTTATTTTTAAGCTGTTTCAAGGCCATCCTAATCTCGTACAGGCTGATGTCCGGGATATCCTCGGTATAGTGTCGGGTTAGTTTGGCTCGCGGGTCTTTGTCAGAGCCAATGGTAGGTATAGTTACCGAGGTGTATAACTGCCGGTAGAACTTCTCAATCTCTCTCAAAACCTCTGGCTTAGTCGACGCTACACTGCCGTCCTCGGTCTTCAGCTTCATAATACGACTTTGCCCAATAGACTTGTCTCTTGCGAACACTTTGGAGCCTTGATTCCGCTCAATCGCCTCTTTAACACCATTGGTGTTAAAGGTGCGGATATCGTGACGCAAGGACTTCCATATCCGTCTATTGAGCAGTCGGTATGCTTCAGCATCACCGGAGGACTGCAGCGTCATGGCGCGTCTTTCTGCCATGAGGTCGAGAGTGTGATCGGAGAACTTTTTTGGTCTACCTTTACGGTGGGCCTTAAAGAACTTAGACCCAACCGTTTGGACAGTTTCTACAAACCTACCATTTAAATCGTCCACAGATACGCAATGTTCTAGGCACTCGAAGCGGTTTTGGAGTTCGAGTTGAAAGCTCTCGGGGTTTTGGATATGAGCACTAGAGGGCCGGAGCGTAGACCTCATCAGACGAGACCTCTCAACTTTGAGATTAATATTCAATGTGCCTCTTACCATTCGGTGATCACTACCGGTTTTCACCCTGTGGATCACAGAGACATCATTGAATATTTGCCTCCTATTGGTCATGATGAAGTCAATCTCATTCCTCGTGGAACCATCGGGACTCATCCAGGTCCATTTCCTGTGAGGCGGCTTTTGGAAAAAGGAGTTCATCACGAAGAGTCCCTCCTTTTCCAAAAAGTCGGCCAGCCTCTGTCCCCTGGGGTTCCGTTGCCCATATCCAAATTGCCCCACTCTCAACTCACCATCGCATCGAGTGCCCAGCTTCGCGTTGAAGTCCCCCATCACAACAGTGAAGTGTGTCTTCGAGGTATGTATGGCCCTACTTACGTCCTCATACATACTCTCTACTTCATCATCTGGGTGTGTCGAGGTCGGTGCGTAGACCTGTATGACCTTCAACGAATACCTCTTGGATATTCTGAGTATAAGGTACGCTACCCTGCTCGACACACTTTCGATGGCCACTATGCTGTTAATGAGGGACCTGCGGACGAGAAACCCGACACCACCTTGAGACAGATGTTCGCCTTCCCGGTAGTAGAATAAGTTGCCAGATTTCAGGGTTATCGTGTCCTCACCCTCTCTTCGGACTTCTGATAGACCCATGATATCCCAGTGCAACTTATCTATTTCTTCTTCCAGCTCAACAATCTTTTCGTCTGCCCTCAGTGTGCGTGTGTTATACGTTACCAGGGCCAGTTTTCGTTTGGGGTGGTAGCCGGATCCCGTCCGGTGATTCTTAGCACCCCCTGCCCCGCCGTTACCGTGGCTGCTACCATGACCAGGAATAGCGGGGCTGCCGGGAACTGGGGGCCGGTGCATTAGTCGTGTCGTCATTTTGGGGGGAATATGCCGATACTCACCACGCTTGGCAGGCGTGTTGGTGAGCGCAGTAATGCTTCTGTTCAGCAAAGGGACGCTGCTGCCCATCCCTTTGGTTAAGAGTCCCTTAGTCGACTTTTACGACCTCCACGGGAGGAGACGGAGTGGTGCTGTATTCTTAATCCGGACACCACACGGAAATTATCGTATACCTTGTGTCAATATTCAGGTTCCCTCTCTCCAGTCGATCGGATCGGGCAAGATCTCTCTCTGCCAGTAGTAGTGTCGGCTATGTTGGTGGAGCATGAAAACTGGAATGCAGTGGTCTCCTTCTGTGAGAGCGTCATGTTCCAGAAGGAGACTGCAGAGCGGGATCGGGCGAGGGCCGATCCCGCTCGAAGAAGAAGGAGACGGCCCCGGGGTAACAACCGCCCTGGCGCCTAATTCCGATACGGCTGAAAACCCCTGCCGTTGCTATACGGTGGGGGACCTCCTCCACCTTTAGGGGGGGGGGGGGGGTGACCGCTTAACAGTCACCCTCTCCGAGATGTGCCAATAGGCGTGGCACCAGTGGGCGGCTCTAGTGTGATCATACGAGGTCCTGGAGCCTCCCTTAGGTGCCGAAGATGACCGCTCCAGTGGTTTTAGTCGGTAGGAGTCCGGCATACCCTTCGTCCTTCCCCGGGCCGAAGGAAGTTCATGAAGAATTTCCACTGGGCACCAATAAAAAAAAAAAAGGTCACATCTTCGTACGTGACAGTTAGGCTGAACGCAGGCCAATGCCTGAAGGGCCTCGAAGATAGTATTAGCGCAGTACTTGCGGTCCATCCAAAAGGCGGGAGTAGATCACATGGCGTAGTTTTACCGGGTGCAAGCCCCGCAAAACCATGGTGTATCCCCGGACAGTAGGGTACACTTCAGGCAGTTTCTCAGCCGGCTGTTCATTGACTGGTTACGCAGACGACGGCCTTCTGCTTATTCAGTCAAGTACAAGGGCGAGCCTTGAAAAATTGGCGGATATTTGTTTACGTTTAATCTCTAGTTGGGGCGAACGAAACCGCTTAATGTTTGCACCACAAAAAACCTTTCAACTAATTTTAAAAGGCAATCTTAAGACATCACCGAGCATTAAATTCAATAATGTTACCGTAAAAAGAAAGGAGTCCGTGTGCTACCTTGGTCTTGTATTGGAGAGAAATTTTTCATTCGTTGAACACATAAAATCTGTAGGCGAAAAAGCTAAAAGGAACTTTTATGCCCTGACAAGGATATCAACAGCTACATGGGGTCTTTCATTTAATACTTTGAAAACTATTTACAGCGCTACCTACTTAGGTTGTATTTGCTATGGTTCACCTGTGTGGGCCGATAGGGCTACTATCGGCGCGGCAAGACGTAAACTGCTCCAAAGCCAGCGCTTAGCGTTGATATTCTTGTGCAAGGCATATAGGACAGTAAGTACTGAAGCTCTGCCTGTGCTAGCAGGTGTTTTGCCAGTCGATCTTGAGATACAGCGACGTGCTGCAATGTACTACTCAACTAGAGAAAACATGGACGCGGAATTTCTGCTACAACGCGATCGTGTTAGGATCTGCAGATTGTTTAAACCACAGACTGGTGTTTGGGAGGAACTCTTGGCCGAATGGCAATGCAGGTGGGACACGTCTATTAAGGGCCGTCACCTGTACCAGTACTTTCCATCCATTCGTGAGCGGCTGGCAAGTGCATGGTTGGAAGTTGATCATTGCGTGGCTCAATTTCTCACCGGTCATGGTAACTTTAAGAGTAAATTATTTAGCTTCAAGCTTGTTACCTCACCATTCTGCAAATGTTCAACACCGGACTGTGAATATGAACAGTCTGCACATCATATCCTGTGGGAGTGTATTCTTTGGCAAGATGAACGCAACATTATGTTTGACAGCATGCAAGTTACATCCGGGGTTGTTTACTATACAGACCTTGTTGCGACTAGGACGAATTTCCGTGCGTTCAAGTGTTTTTGCCATACCTACTATTGGAATCAGTCACAATAGCTCACAACATAGGACCCGTAAATAAAAAAATTGTACCCGTGGTGCTTGGCAACTGGGCTTAACCCTGTTGTAAACTCCCATTTATTGTGCATATTATGGCCTATCGTTTTTCTCTGTCTCCTGCTTGCTACGGAGGGAAGTGGAACGTATATTCTTTCCTACTCCTCCTTTTTCTTTTCTGATTAATTTCGGTGCGGGTTCCAAGACAGTTATTCATTTCTCTGGGACACACCGAGCTTCATTGATCGGTGTTCTTTTCGGTGGTCGCCATTGTAGATCCTGGCTTACAGGAGTTGCAGTGGTTGGGAATGTGTGGCGGGCTTGTCCCAAAAAAAAGTTTCTCAGCCAAAACAAAAATGAACTGTGCTTTCCTTTTAGGCACACTTTGGTATCATCCACATTTTCACACACATCAGCCTATAAACGTCCACTGTTGAACAAGGGCCTCACAATGAGCGGTCTTAGGGGATATTGCAATAATCACCATGGATGATCTCAATATGTCGTTATTAGCACACGGGAGCGTGCTGCTGCCCATCCTCTTAATATGTACCCCTTTTTTATTTTATTTTTATTGATGTCCAGTGGAAATTCTACATGGAACTTCCTTCACCCCGGGGAAGGGCGAAGGGGTGTGCCGGACTCCTACCGGCTAAAACCACTGGAGCGGTCATCTTCGGCACCGAAGGGGGGCTCCAGGTCCTCGTAAGATCACACTAGAGCCGCCCATTGGTGCCATGCCTTTAGGCACATCTTGGAAGGGGTGAATGTAAAGCGGTCACCCCCTCTGGCGGAGGGAAGGCGACTGTAAAAAGGTCGCCCCCCAGGCACTTCTCGGGGAGGATTGTAAAGGATCCCCCCAAGCCTCGCTTTGCGCTGTGCTGCGCACACGGCGGCACGTGACCACGTGCGCGCCACCGTCTTCCCGGGGTAATATGTACCCCTAGTTGCCTTTTACGACACCCATAAGTAGAAACAGCTGGTCTATACTTTGCCGTAAACCGTGACTTTTGCTCCCATTCGTTGCTTTAGTGTGATTCTACGAGGACCACGCAACCAGCGGCCCGTGAGTCACCTCGTTAGGACCCGCGAAATGATCAATAAATTTGTAAAACATAATAACTACTAAAAATATTGTTATACAACATTATGACATGCAGGCCTCACTGATCTCCACGTAAAAATTGTGGCCCTCTTATGACCAAAGGTTGCCGACCCATGATTTTCATGTGTGTCTTGCCTCTAGCCGGTCAACTCAAAAAGGTCAATTGATCTGTTCCCTCTAATTTATCTCGCTCGTGTCACCATAAGTGCGCACTCAAGTGAAATGAATACATACATAATTTTATTTAAACTGTACTTTCTTTTCACATTCTTTTCACATAGTCCAATGTTTACACAGCATTTATATTTATTTGTGTTAAGATTATATTTTCATCTGAACTTGCCCTTTTCCTGTCGATCCTTTTTCTACGATAGCAATATCACTTTATTACAGTTTCATTTACCCAGCATTTTCTCTACGGCTGAATAACAGTATGTATATACCCTGCCGTTTAGCCGTTTGGTGTCGGCTACGAATAGCACCAACCCATCTCATCCCGTGGGTGTCGTAAAATGCGACTAAGGGATTAGCCGGAGGATGGGCAGCTGCGTCCTTCGAATACATTAACAACTGAACTGCGATCGCCAACCCGCCTGCCAAGCGTGGCGATTATATAAAGCCCCCCAATCAAAGCACACGACACACAACACACCGATATCGCTCGTTGTGGTGATCTTTGAGGGAGACCTGTGTCCGGCAGTGGACTTTATTCGGCCGAAATGATGATATAACCTGGGTGACTTCGAGCTTTTTTTTGTCGTGGGGAAATCCTCGTGGTATCCTTCCACTTACCACTAGCCGGGGGTCAGGGTTTGTCAGCATTACACCGCACATTGCGAGCTGGCCTCTGTAACTCATTATCTGGGAGATGCCGACATCCTATTTCTAAGGCTAGCATCGGTTTTTTGGATCTTCGGGCGTCGGACTGTCCGTAACGACTGTCATATGCAACCCGCTGATTTTATAGGCATGTAGGTGTTGGACATCAAAGAAAACACCAGTGGTTTTTCGTAGATGGATGGATCAGACACAACCTCCGAAATATGATAGCAATCACATAACTAGTCAATACACGTCCAGCAGTGGGCAACATGGGCCTCCCAATGATCACTACAATGAGTGGCCATAGGGGATAATATTGCCATTATCACCACGCTTGAAGACGAACTGGCGATCGTTGTTATTAGCAGATGTGCAGATAGTGCTGCCTCTTGATATCAGCCCTTAGTCGCCTTTTACAACACCCATGGGTGGAGAGGAGTGGTCTATTCTTTACCGGGAACCATACGCAATAAGCACAATAATATATCATAGGTAGACGAAACATTTACCCGTAGTTTTATAACACTGCAGTCTACATATACTCGTACATTATTATGAAACCTCGAATAATTTTTCATAATGTTTTGTTGGTTATCTATACAAATAAATAAAATTGAAGTGTCTGTTTGTAATGTCAAAATAACAGCTTTTTACTAAATGCATATGAAAGTATATACGGGACATATAACAAAAAATGTATATTTTTTTTTTATTAGGTTACTTTTGTTGTAGAAAAATAATTAGGGTTCCGCGCAAAAAGAAACCCTTGAAATTCAAAATATATATTCTATGTCAAGTGCCTATGTCGAAGTACTCTAAATGTGTTTTAAATTAAACGCGGGTGAAACCGCGGATCCCAGCTAGTCTGAAGTATAAATGAAACATTATTTTTACCGCAAGGAAGGAATTATTAAATAAGGTTTACCTAATATTTTAGGAACAGTTAGATTCAACCAACTGGAATATTTTCTTTCATCTCAGCGTTTCTTTGAATATAAAAGAAAAGCTATCGACTGTATCCTCCACTCGCACATTGTTTACTCCGGTACTGTTATTTATTCTTACAAACGCATTGTTCTCGAGACAATACAATCCAAGTAACATTTTTTATGTTAAAAAGCTAAATTTGCACGACGGGTTTATGTATGTATGGTACGACAAAGTTGTACCTAGAGCAGTTTATCCAAGTTCACAGTGTATTTTAATGAAAAAATAATAGTAATACAAATATCATCTTAAATATCACGTTCATTTTATTTATTTATTTTTCACTAATGAGACATATCAAGTTTCAAGAGATTTATTTATAAAACATAGTCTATTAAGTGCGCGATTTTCTGTAAAACTACGACCTACATTTACCCGATACATAGTTTCAGTGTCTATAATAGTGTGCTCAGCGTCCGTCACGAAAGTGCCCGGAGCACCAAGTTTTCTCCAAATATGAGAACTTTATCAATATTAACTGTGTCTTCTTGATTATAAGACATTAAAATATTTTAAACACGTGTCCACACTGTAAAAATCGGATAGCTAAACGATTTAGATAAACCGTTTTTTACTAATGTTCACACAGTTTAGTGTAAACACTTTTAGTGCTACATATGAAGTAGCATCATCATCAATGGTAACACACACTGGTTAAATACTTCCGTCTTGAGGCATGGCGGGATTGTAGACGAAAAGTCGTTGCGAAGTTTCCTGAACACTTCCCAGCCGAGTCGGATTCGACGATTGACGTCTTTCTTGAAGTCTGACCTACCTACCTGGACAGTTCGTCCCAGGTAGACATATTCGTTAACAACTTCGAGAACAGAGATCCCAACGGATGTTGGGATAGGCATGACATGGGCATTCGACATGACTTTCGTCTTGCCCATGTTCATTTTAAGGCCCACCTGTTAGGAAACTCTGTTGAGATCATCAAGCATTGTGCTGAGCTCTTGCAGCGTATCTGCCATGACTATGATGTCGTCGGAAAATCAAAGGTGAGTGAAATACTAGCCATAGATGTTAATGCCGAATCCTTTCCACTCTAGTAGCTTGAAGGCATCCTCCATTGCAGCCGTGAACAGTTTCGGGGAAATGACGTCCCCTTGTCTCATACCTCTTCCCAATGGAATTGCCCCATGCTCTGTTCATGTTCTTGGACCGACATGGTGTGTTTCTGTATAAGCACTTCAACGCTTAGATGTACCGATAGTCAACGTGACACCGCTGCAACGACTACAGTACTGCCAGGTTTCGATCGAATTAAAGGCTTTCTCATAGTCCACAAACGCTCATAGTGGCAAATTATACTCCTTGGTCTTCTGTATACTCTGCCACAGGTATATGTTTGCGATTTATGGTACAAAATCCTTTTCGGAATCGGATTATTTGGGAGGCTGGAAGTCATTAAACCTGCACTCGAGACGATCCGTGATGACCCTTGAAAACAGCTTACACTAGTATACATGGCTTAGAAGCGGGATAGGTCTATAATTCTTCAACAGGGTATTAACAGCACCACCTCACCTCTTTTTTCCATGCTTCCGGCGTTGTGCCCTCGAGTATGACAGAATTGATTAGCTTCTGAAGAACTTTAAGTACCGGTATGCCACCCACTTTCAGAAGCTCTATCGTAATTCCGCCCCCACCCTGCACTTAATCTCGTACAAGCTGATGGATACTCTCTTTAACACCGTTGGTGATAAAGGTGCGGAAATAATGCCGCAAAATCTTCCATATCCGTCTATTGAGCAGTCGGTATGCTTCAGCATCACCGGAGGACTGGAGTGTCATGGCGTGTCTTTCTGCCATGAGGTCGAGAATGTGACCGGAGAACTTTTTGGTCTACCTTTACGGTGGGTTTTAAAGAACTTACACCCAACAGTTTGGACAGTTTCTACAAACCTACCATTTAAATCGTCCACACATACGCAATGTTCTAGGCACTAGAAGTGATTTTGGAGTTCGAGTTGAAAGCTCTCGGGGTTTTGGATATGCTAGCGCTAGAGAGGTGGAGCGTAGACTTCATCAGACGAGAACTCTCAACTTTGAGATTATTATTCAATGTGCCTCTTACCATTCAGTGCTCACTACCGGTTTGAACCCTATGGATCATAAAGACATCATAGAGTATTGGTCTCCTCTAGGTCACGATGAAGTTAATCTCATTCTTTGGGAACCATTGGGACTCATCCAGGTCCATTTCCTGTGAGGCGGCTTTTGGAAAAAGGAGTTCATCACGAAGAGTCTCTCCTTTTGCAAAAAGTCACTAGCCTTTGTCCCCTGGAGTTCCGTTGCCCATATCCAAATTGTCCCAATCTCAACTCACCATCACATCGTGTGCCCAGCTTTGCGTTGAAGTCCCCCATCACAACATTGAAGTGTGTCTTGGAGCTATGTATGGTATTACGTTCGCATACATACAACAAGTTGATTTGTTGGTTGTTGGTAGAACAAGTTGCCGGATTTCTGGGTTATCGTGTACTCGCCCTCACTTCAGACTTCTGATAGAACCATGATATCCAGAAAGAAAGAAAGAAAGAAAATGTTTTATTTTGGACTCGTACAAAATGATGATGAAACTTATTAACAGTACAACTTATCTATTTCTTCTTCCAGCTCAACGATCTTTTTGTCTGCCCTCAATATTCGTGCATTTTAGTTTACCAGGGCCAGTTTTCGTTTATGGTGGTAGCTGAAACCCGTCCGGAGATTCTTGGCACCCCTGCCCCGCCGTTACCATGACCAGGAATAGCGGGGCTGCCGGGAATTTGGGGCCGGTGTTCAAATTGTGTCGTCATTTTTGGGGTATTTGCCGATACTCACAATGCTTGGCAAGCGGGCTGGTGAGCGCAGAAATGCTACTGTTGAGCAAAAGGGACGATGCTGCCCATCCATTTGGTTAAGAGTCCCTTAGTTGAATTTTACGACCGACGGGAGGAGTCTCGTGGAGGTCGAAAATTGGAGTGGTGCTATATTCTTAGTCCGGACACCACACGGAGTGAGAAAATTAATTATAGTAGACTGACAGAATTATGTGGAACATATACCAGTGGGTTATATGGATCGAGTAAGTTAGTAATATAAACTTTTATACTACATATTCGACACTGGCACATTTGATAGTGCAGTGTAGTGCCAGCTACGAATAGCATCAACCCGTCTCATCCCGTGGGTGTCGTAAAAGACGACTATAGAATTAACCGGAGGATGGAAATAATCTATATTTAATTTAAATAAAATATAGATTATTTTTTCACTACAATACAATTTGCCAAAGTTCTATTCTAATAAAATAAAATGTGTACCTACTCCAGTATGTCATAAGGTTATCGAATTTTTGTTGACTAAGGAAAGGGTCGATGTTTGTAGGCTGCAATATATTGAGCTCTTAGTGCGCGAATAAGTCACGTGCCTCTCGTCATTAATTTACAAGAAATATTCCGGAAGTTTAATAACAGTACCATATTTGAAATATGACATATCAAACATAGAAACAGATAAACAGAAATTTAAAAAATGCTGTTTTGGCCTTCTAAAAGTCTCGTTCCTGGAGCACGCGACAGTATAAATTTTGTTCTAAAAATACGCAATGTACAACTTTTGTCTCTCCACGATTTTATTATAGTATAGACTAATAATAAGAATGCTTTGTGGCACTAAGCCCGCCTTTTGTAACTTCAATGTACAACATATCAGCCAAAGGACGTCCACTCCCCCATAGGTTTCCACAACGAGCGGTTAAATGCCGGCTGCATCCAACGACTGCCAGCGATCTTCACCAGGTCGTCTGTCTACCTCGTTGGAGGTCGACCCACGCTGAGTTTTCCAGTGCGCGGTCTCCACTTGAGAACCTTTTTACTCCAACGGCCATCAGTTCTACGAGCAATGTGCCCCACCCAGTGATATACTAGCCATAATTGTTAATGCCGAATCCCTTCCACTCTAGTAGCTTGATGGCATCCTCCATTGCAGCAAATACACTCGTCAACAACTTCAAGAATAGAGCTCCCAACGTATACTGTGATGGGCATGACATCAATGTACATAGAAGTTTAAATAAATCAATAAAGTTATTTGACATTTTGTCCTTTGACATCAATTTTAATCATTAATATATATATTTTTTTGATTATTGTAGTTGATTGATATTGTACGGCATGCCGAACTAAGTAGCCAAAATATGTGAACCATCCACTATAACCAAGATATGTAAGTCTACCATGTTCCATGCAAATAAAAACCATTATTAGTGTCTCTCTTTTCACGAGTCAACATTCTTTGCAAAGAGAAACTTGGTTTTTTGAAAGGCTTATGTGGAGACAGAGTGTTACTCCGTGTAGTGTCCAACTCCATGTGGTGTCAGGATTAAGAATATAGCACCACTCCATCTCCTCCCGTGGATGTCGTAAAAGGCGACTAAGGGAATCTAAATCAGAGGGATGGGCAGCAGCGTCCCTTCTGTGAAACGGTAGCCATACTGCGCTCACCAGCCCGCCTGACAAACGTGTTGAGTATTGGCAAATACCCCCCAAAATTATGACACAGTTGTGAAAATCTATGGGGGAGGCCTTTGTTCAGCAGTGGACGTATAAATGGCCGATATATATATGTGGAGACATGGACCTAACACTCAGACAACCTTTTCATAAAAATGCAGTCGCGGATTTTCCCCGGTGGTGTATGAGTATTGTACGAGATAGAAACTACAAGGTTAAGGTCTCTTTCAATAAATGTAATGTGGAATGAAAACATAAAGATGAATGGGAATAATGGCGTCTATCTTTTAACCTTTAAGTCAAATTCTGTTGCAGACGGTGACGGTGAGTGGCTCAACGATGGGCCCCCTAAACGGCCAAAACTACCGGTTAACCCGAAGCAACACCGACGTGAGCGGCTCGGGGTGATGTGAGGTGTAAGCACTGGTTACATCATCGCGCGCCTGCAAGACTCGGTGCGGGTTTCCCTGTTATTACGCCGTTAGACACTTCCACCTCGAGCATATAGCTCTGGCGGCCCAATCTGATCGGCCAACTAAGGCTAACCAGAGTTCAGAGTCCTGCGGATACTCACTGACTTGGTCTCCAGCCAGCCAATAAAGGAAAGTGTGGGGTATTAGGGTACGAACTGTTGCCACTCACATACAGCTCTCCACAAGTTGCCCTGATTTGGTAAGCTTCTTAATAGATCTCCTTATGATATAGTTGTATCAAAAGGGTGAGGAAGTTGCTTTAATCTATCCGGATTACGTTATTACATGGTGAGATAACGACTGCCCCAGAAGAGTTTATTATGATTATAATAAATGGCGTGATTATCAACATTCATCCAAACATCCAAATAAGATATAAGGAGAAAATACAAAATTATAATTGTAGAGTCGCAGAAATATACATATAAAATTAACCATTAGATATTACTAATGGTAAATTGGCTATTGGTATATACATATATATATAGGCATGGGCATTATTTTTATACACAGCTCAGGTTCAAGATCCTCTTGACAAATGTTTTGTGTTTAAAACGTATTGTTGAATTTAAATTCTGGTTTGCGTGCCAGCGGCGACGACCTTTTCGTACACAAGGGGTTTCAGCGAAAGTGCCTACGTCGTGTATTTTAAAAGCCACAGTTCTGATTTATGTGTATGCAGGCTTTACAATATTTTAACCATTTAAATTAAAATGCTGTTCCTCTAAAAAACAATCAGTCTACCGTATAATTTAAACTTTGGGCACTGTGAAATTCTGAGTACATACGCTGAACTCTCATTAAAATGAACTGGGCGTGAAGACAATTAGGTTATTATAGCGCTGAAGAATTGTTCGCGATAAAATTTAAATGTAATTCAGAACATTTCATAGTTGTACATTGCTATTTTACCAACTTGGCTTCGTTGTGGAATTGTATAAATAGCAACCTAATCCACCACGAGATAAATGCCCCTTTTTATACAGAGAAGGAATAAGCTTTGATCACGAAGCTTGCTCACTGCGTGATGGCGATTTCAGACCATTAGATTCAGATTTCCTCACGATGTTTTACTTCACAGTTAATTAGTTAGTCCTTAAAATTCGACTAAATTATATTCAATCAAATCAGCCAACGAACGTCCACTGCTGAACAAAGGCCTCCCCAGAGGGTTTTTTTTTAACTTTGCCCCACACTATGATTTCTCTTGTGTCGTGGGTGCATTTACAGACATGAATTCCACATACAATACACCCAGACCCGGAACAACTACCTGCAGATCATACAAATATTTGTTCCGTGCGGGAATCGAACCCACAACTCGGAGCGCAGCAGCCGACTGTATCGGCCACTGCACCAACCATGCCGTCAATGTCAAATGCCAATACTGACCAACGCTTGGCAGGCGGGCGTAAAGCTGCTGTTCCCAAAAGGGACGCTGTTGCCCAACCCTCTGGTTTAGAGTCCCTAAGTCGCCTTTTACGAGATCCACGGGAGGACTTGGAGTCGTGCTATATTCTTAATACGGACACCACACGGATAATGAGTATTAAATGTTTAAAAAACATGTGATAGATTATTTGTATTATTTACTCGTACTTAGGAGCGTAAGTACGTGCATAGATAAGTTTCAAAATTAATTCTTACACATTGAAATACCTAAGTTAAATAAATTGCTCCATTATTCACCTCCCGGTTTCAATATCAGACATCGACACCAAGCGTAATGTATGGAACTCGTTAAAACAAACCAAATGAGCCCAAACCTGAGGGGTTTCATCGTCGTTTCAGTCAAATAACTGCTAGGTACAAGCCTCCCCCAAAGATCGCCACAACTAACGGACTGGGTGTGTTGTGTGCTCATTGGGGGGTTTTGTCATAGTCGCCACGCTTGGCAGGCGGGTTGGCTATAGTAATTGAGTTGTTAATATACTCCATGGACGCTGCTGCTCAACCTTCGGTGAAGCCCATAGTCACCTTTTACGACACCCACGGGATGAGACGGGTTGGTGCTATTCGTGGCCGGCACCACATGGCAAGGGGTTTACTAGTAAACATTGAAGAGTTCTACTATTCACCTCCTGGTTCCATCATCAGATCAGGTTGATGGTACCAGATTATTGCATCATCCGGATTCCATAAAATTGTAAAGTTTCAAATCGATACGACGAATTTGAAGTAGGTTAAAATCTACTTCTAGTTTACAAAGTAACAAGTGAAGACTGTTAAAACATAAATAAACACAAAGTGACCAAATAAATACTAATGATATGCAAAGCATAACAAGAATATTCAAAAACTGAAGTGTGAGTGTGTGGGTTATAGCTTTCAGATTAATTGCACAGAAGTTTTCTACTTGATAATGACAATCTGCATGTGTAATGTAAAATATAATACCACAACTTATTCAGACTCTTAAGAAGCTTTCCGGTGCAGCATAAAAATCGGTATCAGTATTTAAAAGTATTGACAGCTAAAGAAACCTCATTAACTTAAGTTTTTGGACTGACTAAAGCTATCGATTTCGATAAGATAGATTTATTTATAATTCATGTACACACAGTGACAATTTGTTGGGATAACATTGGTATGTAGAAATACTTGAGTACAAAGGTACTGCTTATTTTAATAGACATTTCTGCCAGAAGACCTGCTATGCTGTGAGTGTAGCCCACGCAGCGGAATACGTAGCGTGGGACGGCCTCCAACGAGATGGACGGACGACCTGGTGAAGGTTCTGGGAGTCGTTGGATGAGGGTGGCATGTAACCGGCCGTTGTGGAAATCTATGGGGGAGACTTTTGTTCAGCAGTAGACGTCATTTCGCTGTTATTATTATGATGATAATAATGAAAGGTATCTGTTCTACCTTACCTACCTAAATTACGTAATATTTTGAGTATATCGTAAACTTAAAAACAAATTTAAACATATATCAGTGCAAAAAAAGTAAGGATACGTTACAAAAAGAATATATTTATATCCATAAAAGCATGTGATGAGACTTAATATAGATTTAATAATAGGGTTTTTAGATGTTTCTATTCATTAGACACAGTAGATTGTTATTTATCTAAGACCGTATTATAATGGCTATTCAGTTTGAAGCTCAATGAACACGAAAAGGGATCAGTTATAATTTAACTATAACATTGAAGACTTACCTTACTTAGACCATAGTCAAAGACGTTAACAGAGGAAAATCAAAGTTAAAATAAGTCCTTGGAAAGCCCTAGAAGTGCCCACAGATTTTGATTATCTTTATGATGGTAAGGCTATAAAAGTTTAGGGTACGAGTTTATTGTTAAACTTGTAATTTGTTTTTATTAATCATCACTATTATCATCATCAACCCGTCAACGACTACTGCAGCACGGGCGTACTACATAACTGCTACTGTCATATTGCCATTATTGCCAAACTTCGAATTATTTATTTCCTCGAATATTTCGAACGAATTTCATTATTAGTATCAAAGGCATCCCTTGTAGTAAAATCTGTTTTAGTAACATTCAAAAGCATTTGTAAAGTATTACAAATATTTGTGGCTCGACAGCTAGAAAAGCTACCTCCAATCACGTTCGATCACTTAGACTGCACGAAACTTTTAATGGACATAGTACGGGTGCAAACTACAATTAACGAGATAAAGACCACATATGCCACCTCAGATGACCTGAATGAGTTAAAAGATGAACTCTTTAAAATTAAATGTGACTCATCATCACCAACGTCCGCATGTCAAGTAAACACAAGGCGAGGTGCATGGTTACTCGACAGTGACCCTATGGGACTTTCAAATGTGTATAATTCTTCGATGAATGAGGAGTGCATCATAAATAATGGTGGCTTGGGCAACGACAGCTATAAGAAAACTCCACCTCGATGCAGAAAAATTATGCGGGTAGATGAGAAACAAAAGGAAAAAAGGGAGAATTCAACGTCGAAGGGAACTCGGCAACAACGGTCGGAGCCGGCTAGCAGTGTCAACATTGTGATGCCGTATGAATGTGATGAACCATCGAGCACTGTAGTTACGCCAGAGATATTGAATTATCATTCGTGCGTACAGTCGCCCGAGCCAGCCGCGGCATCGCCAACGCAGGTAGTGATAGCGAGTCAGCTGACCGACACTGAGAATACTACGACTTTATTGGCGAATCTACAGAGTGCGGGTTCTAATGAAATACCGAAAAAACATCTTAATAAAGACGAGGAATGGCAACTAGTTTCATATAAGAAACGGACAAAGTACCGTTTTGCAGGCAAGTCAGGTATTGCGATGGATATAAACTGTAATTTTAAAGCAGCTGAAAAGAAAATTCCAATATTCATTACGAATATTCACCGTGAAACAACAGAAGACGATATAATTACATACATTTACCGTAAAACACAGGAAACTGTATATCTTGAGAAAATTTAAATGAGAAAAAACAAGGACCATAATGCTTACAAATTTTTTGTTTCTGAATCCAAAATATCGTCATACTTAGATGAAAATATGTGGCCTGCTGGTATTATATTTAGACGCTTCATGAATTTTAATTATCGAAATACGAACAGAATATCCACTGTAGACGGCGCTAAACAACATAATAATGGTAAGACAAGGCTACCGATTTGCTAGCTTCAATTGTAAGAACGTCAAGCGATCAGTAGATGGCGTTCGGGAGTTGTGTCGCACCTGTGACCTAATTGCACTGCAAGAAACTTGGTTACTCCCTGAGGAAATAACGTATCTAGGCACGATCGACAGTGGCTTCGGATACACAGGAACATCGGCGGTGGATACATCCGCAGCATACTGCGCGGGAGGCCGTTTGGCGGCGTTGCTTTACTATGGAGAAGCAGTGTTTTCCAACAAGTATCAGTGTTGCCATGTGATAACGCTCGTATTAGCGCATTAAAAATGATAACAAAAGACCGACCTGCGGGCCTAAAAAGGCCGCTTTAGGTGAATCATAATATGAATTACATTAGAAATCACAAAATGGTCTCGTTAATAGTCAGTTATGATTAAGTGACCATTTTGTGATTTGTAATGTGCATCGTATTGAGATCATTATTATGCCTTATAAATAAAACCTAATACGGCCTTTTTAGGCCTTCTGGACCATTTGGTGATATTTAATCTGATTCATATTATGATTCTGCTAAAGCGGCCTTTTTAGGCTCCCTGTACTTGTAGTGAGTATCTATATGCCCACTAACTGTGCAGAGAACTTGCCGGACTTTACGGACTGTTTAAGTGCGGTAAGTGCTATTATAGACGAACACAATATTCAATCGGTTTTTATGTTAGGTGATTACAATGCTGACCAATACGAGTTATTTTATAACGAGCTTTGTAGTTTTTGTAGTGAAAAATATTGGTCATGTATTGATGTTGACATTCTCGGTGCTGACTTAGGCACATATACATTCATAAGTGACGCTCACGGTACATGCAGCTGGTTAGATCATTGTATAGTTACGCAATCAGCCAAACCATCTGTCACTAACGTTCACGTTAACTATGATACGCTGTGGTCTGATCATTTTCCTCTAATCATAGAGTGTGACCTTGATTTACTTACACCTAAATTACAGAATGAAATGTCATTGAATGATAACACTGTATCATGAGGCACTAGAAATATGGAACAGATCGCGAAATATACCACAGAGTGTCATAAACGTTTAAGGTTGGTTAACTTTCCTACCGAGTGTGTCAATTGTGCTGATTTTTACTGTAATGATCTCTATCACTATCGTATTCTTGATCTAATGTACTCTGACATTGTGTCCGCCCTACGTGCTGCGTCCTTGGCAGGTCGTGAGGGCATTATGAGGAATAGGAGTGAGTCAGGCTTGACAGGTTGGAATAGACACGTCAGCGAGGCTCACCGGAAGGCTAGAATGAAGTTTACGGAATGGGTTTGGTGCGGTAAACCAAATACTGGCCTTATGTATGATGAAATGTGTGCCAGCAGAAGAGTTTTCAAATCACATTTAAAATGGTGTCAAGATCATCAAACCCAGATTAAAATGGACAATCTTGCGGAAAAGCACGCCAAAGGTGATTTTAGAGGCTTTTGGAAATACACCAACAAAGTTAACCCCAAACCTGGACTTCCCGTGAGTGTCGAGGGGGTGAGTAATTGTAAAGGCATTGATGAAATCTTTAAGAGTAAATTTTCTATTCAGTCACCTTTGGGTCCGTCGTGTGAGGTTTACAGTGGAGAGGTACCTGAAGGGATAGTAGGGGTGAGGTTTAGTGCCAAGGATGTGGCCGTAACCATTAAGAGTATGACAAAAGGCAAGAGTCCAGGTCATGATTCTCTATCCATTGAACACCTGGTTCACGCTGACCCACATATAAATAGAGTATTGGCAATGTTCTACTCGCTATGCGTGAGCCACTCTTATCTTCCACTCGATCTTATGAAAACTGTGGTTGTGCCTATAGTTAAGGATAAAACCGGTGACTTAGCTGATAAAAGTAACTATAGGCCCATTTCTCTAGCTACAGTTATAGCGAAGGTGTTTGACGGTTTGCTTAATACACAGATAAGTAAATATATATCGTTGCACGATAATCAGTTTGGATTTAGACCCCTATTATCAACGGAAAGTGCAATACTTTGTCTTAAGCATACCGTCAGATACTATAATGACCGTAAAACCCCGGTATACGCGTGTTTTCTCGACCTCTTTTACGTCGTTTTACGTCAGCAAAACTTCTCCTAGATATATTATTATATATTATGAGACCGGTTTAGGTCAATTATAATAATTACAAGCAGCCGCTCTTGGTCGGTCGTAGTCGTAATTTTTAATTTAAATTAATTTTCATTTGTATTTCGCTTAAATTGTCATCATGCATGCTGAAAAGTATTTTATCTATTTAACAGTGAAAAACTATTGATTTCTTTGCCATTAGTACTTTTGAACCACTTAATGTTCGTTTTCATAGCTTTTGAATCCCCTATGCAAAAATGCATGATATTTTTTTGTTGATGTTATGTGTTTTAATAAAGGATAATATATTCTATTTATTACGACGTCTCCGATTTACTTTACGTTTTTAATTATTAAATTAATTAAATTAAACACTTCTGTCTTTCTAACTTCAACGCCATCTGTTAAAGTCAAATTAGATCACGCTATTGTTTCGTTGGCAAAAGTGATGTTAAGAGTCCCCTCCAGACCTATAATCGCACCGGCCCGCGCTGTAAACTCGATAAACCTCAATAATGATCCAGCAGTCCCTTTGTGATTTGTTAATATTCCAGTAACGCCCTAAGCCGAGGTTCGAGTCCCAATAAAGCAGCAGGATTTGCAGGCAGATTGGCGATCGCAGTTGAGTTGTAATGAATGTACTCGAAGAATGCTGCTGCCCATCCTCCAGATTATACCATATTCGCCTTTTACAACACCCCGGGAAAAGGTATTCTTATTCTATTCTAGGCATATCGGCATCGGCTAGCCTGCACCACACATCATAGATAAAAACGCCACACATTACTAGCTGTAATGTAGCTAACCTTTTTTTTTATTCATGTTAGTTACACCTAATACTAGCGCTTATGAAATATGAGTATCTAAGTTGCACGGTTCCAAATAGTTGATCCTGTGAAGCCGGCAAGAAACTCCATGTATACTCTTTTAAAATAATTGAGATTATAATGTTGATTGGTACAAATTATTGTAAAACATATAACGAGAAAAATGTAGGTTAATGGTTACACATGATGGAACATATTATGATAATAATTTATTAGCCGTGGCTGTTAACGGCTGGCCAGTCTCAACAGATGGCATGGTTCACGAGCATGATGCATGCATCAGCATCGCTTAGCTTAACCGTATTGTACGACAATGAACCCAATGATCCGATACACAGTGCCACCGCCACTACAGCCAGGCAAAAGACACAATCAATATAAACATTGTGTATTAAACATATGACATGATGTTGATGATGTTCACACATTTACAATTTTGTATGAATATTATAATTTAATGTCACAAGAAGAATATTAACAATAAAAATATTAAATCAACGTCATTATATTAAATATAAGTAAATAACATTAAAAAATATGCAATTTTAAATAAATCATGTCAAATTATTAAATATATTCTATCTAATATTTTACTCTGTCATGTATATTTTCCAAATAATATCCCACATATAATTTTCACGATTCGGAAAAAATAAATTGACCCAATAATTGTGTCGTCATTTTGGGGGGAATTTGCCAGCACTGACCACGCTTCACATGTGAATTTGTGTGCGCAGTATGACTACTGTTTCACAGCCAGCCTCTGCAGCTTTTTCCTCTGTTTAGAAAAAAGTCCCTAGTCGTCGGTTACGACATTCACAAGAGAGTGGTGCTATACTCTTAATTCGGACATTACACACGGAAATTGTGATGATGATCCTCAGTTACTTTCATTCAATGAAAGTAACTGAGGATTAGTAAGTAAAGTGTACATTAAAATAAATTCAAATAATTCAAGTTACATACCGTGTTTCTTTGGTTAAAAGCTTTCTACCGAGGGCGACGTGCCTAATCCGACGCGGCATGAGACGACAGACACATGCTCTTTGAATTACTATTATAACAGAAATAGCTCCTTAAAAACGTCACGTTTAGCCCTAAAAGCCCTGTAAGTTGACTTAACTTATTTACTTCATGATTTTATTATCTAAAAGTGCTGTCTCGTTGTTGTTAAGAAGTAATAGTGGGTAGGTCAGTGGCGATTTATCTAAGTTAGCGACTTTGGAGCGGGCAAAGTATCCATTATGAGTATGTTGGTTAACTATGTCTTTACTTAAACATATTAATAGACAGATATGTAATACAAATTTACTAAAAACAAAGTAACATAAGATTAAACTATTTTGGAAATTTGAATTCACGCGCGCTCAATACACGAGTCGCTACTCGCGTTCCATGTGGGTTTGGTCAGCGATGCGGTCAGCTATGAAATGTTTTTCATTCATTGGACTGCATAGTGACTTTGATTAGTTAAATCATAAGATTATTTAATTTAGTTATTTATTAAGATAAAAATGCTGGTGAAATCGCGAAACAGGGACAATTTTATGATCGGGTAATTGAAAACTTCTTATCCTTTAAAATTACTCTACATTATGATGTAGAAGCAGTATAAATTTATATTATTTTGAGAGATAAAATGAATTATCATTAAGAAATTGAATATAATAATACAATGGTTATGTAAGTTAAGAATAATTTACACGCTTAATACGGATTGTAAGACCGATAAATATATCTTATAATGGCACAAAAAAATATCCAGTACCCGATGTCAAGTTGCTAGGTTTTATGGTCGACAAGTAAGTATTGTGACTGAGAAAAAAAACACGTTGAAAACATTTTCAACAAAGTAAACCGATTTGGTTATGTTCTCAACCAACTCGGAACGATTTTGACACGACAGACTCTGCTGATGGCGTTTAAAGGTCATGTAAGCTCCGTACTACGGTCGGGTCTATATTGTGGGAAATCCACTGGTTTCTTATATGGCGTTTTTATCATAGAAGACGTTCGTAAGAGCTACCAGTTGGGATTCCTCCTTACGATTCTTGCAAACCACACTTTTGAAAGCTAAATAAATATATATGTATGTGTAGTCATAATCATCATCATCATTATAGCCGAAAAACGTCCACTGCTGAATATAGAGCCTCCCCCAAAGATCGCCATAATGACCGTTTCTGCGCTACTCTCATCTAGCGGATTCCCGCAACCTTCACCAGGTTTTCGGTATATCTCGTGGGGGGCCTGCCCACGCTGCGTCTTCTAGAATACGGTAAGCCGATGCCTAAACATAAACATCGAATACATCACTCACCTTTGGTTTGCTGACGATGTATTGGTCATGGCTGACTCCATGGTGGACCTTAATGTAATACTAGATAATCTCAACAGAGCCTCCAATAAGGTTGGTCTTACAATGAACATCGACAAGACGAAAATCATATCGAATGTCTACAAACTACCAACTTTCGTGAAGATTGGAGACTACCCTCGAAGTTGCTGACGATTATGTATACCGGAGCAAAATGTCCAGTTAGGTAAGTCTATCTTCGAGAAAGAGATCAATCGTCTTTCCAGTCCTAAACCTTGTAAACGTCTTCCAGAGCGTCTGAATTTATCTTTAATTTCAGGCAATAAATAACAGTCGCAAAGGTCCACGTTGGGACTTTAAGGAGGATGACTCACTAATTCCACATCTTCCATAGACAAATATTCGATTGTCCGTCGAGCTCAGTGAGCTGGAGTGCAGTCGTGATGGAGGAGTATCCTGCTTCTTGGGTGCTGCTGCTGAATATTTTCCAAGACAACCGGTAAACAATGACTAACATACTAATCTGCAGTAACAGTCCTTTTATCCTCTAGCGCAATTGTTGCAAAATTAACCGACCGTCCAAAGAATGATGTAATCACCTTTTTTCTTTGAGTTCTGCCGTTCTTTACTTTTGTTGGCGAAGATTCCATTTGGCAGATTGTCTTTTGGTTTTGGGTTGGTAACAATATATCCAGCTTTCACCACCTGTTACGATGTCAAACACAGCATTCGAGTCGCCTCCATTAAACTTTTCAAGCATTTCGCGGTACAAATCAAAACGACGTGACGGCGTTTTGGTCTTTCGTCAAATTATGAGGCATCCATCTGGTGCAAAGCTTTCTGATGCCTGCATCGCTGCAATCTTCGTGTAAGACGTTTTGCACTTGACTCATATCAATGCCTAAACTTGCCCGGATCTGTTAATATGTCACTCTATCAGCTTACTTTTCTTTCTTTCTTTCTTTCTTCTATCATTAGCCGCACATCACCCACGCTATCTTCAGTGGTCGCCGACAGAACGACGTCCGTCGCGCAAATTATCGGTAAGATTGCTTCGAGCACGTGACTCATTAAACTGAATAAAATGAAATGCCAATCGAAGTCTATCGTAACATAGTTGATTAAAACCGCAACGAAAGTCATAATAAATCATGGAGTAAAAATTATTATCTGTAGCCAAACACATTTCAACGTAAGACACGCACTGTTTAAATTGCCGCCAATTTGTAAAAACAAATGACATATGAATACAATGTAAATAATCTACAGCTTCTCAAAGAAATTTTTATTCGAAATTTCATCGCCATCTTTTCTTACTGGGCAATTGTAAAAACATTCAGTGTGACCCTCGTTGTATTGGCACTATTATGGATTTAAAGTACTTATAAATTTCATCTTTGACTATATTTTAGTTATTATAATTGTATTTTATTTCACATGCTATGCAGGCTAAATAGATTAAGCATTATTAATTATGTAAGACAAGATCCATTGTACTCTATTAGAGTGAATAATCATTGAATGATTGATTCAAAAATATGCGTTGGAAGGAGATGTTTCACAAACAGTGCACGTTTGGAGATTTCGTCAAAGTTTGTGCGTGACCTGGCCGACAAGAAGCTTTCATTAGTTGCGCACTTATGGCAAAAGTCGAATAAGGCTTGATATAATTAGTTTAAAAAAAGAATCGTAGATATTGGCTCGAGTTAACAAAATCAAGAAGAAAACTGCATGAATATTATATTATATAAATTTATTTATTTAGTTAATTAAAGCTCTATGTATATTTATTACCATAAGGCGGACTTAATGCCATGAGGCATTCTCTACCAGTCAACCTTTGGGTTAAAGTAATATTTAATTTAATTATCGGCCCAGAATACCACCACCCCATCTCCTCCCGTGGGTGTCGTAAAAGTCGACTAAGGGCTTACCCGAAGGATGGGCAGCAGCGTCCTTCGATTACATTAACAACTCAACTGCGATCGCCAACCCGCCTGCCAAGCGTGGCGATTATGGCAAAACCCCCCAATGAGCCCACAACACACCCATATCGGTCGTTGTGGTGATCTTTGGGGGAGGCCTGTGTCCAGCAGTGGACTTCATTCGGCCGAAATGATGATGATGATGAATATTAATGTATATATGTGTAATGAAACTTGGGTAGATATTCTACGAAATTCGAAAGAAAATAGATGATCAATTTGCAAACCATAAAATAAAACACTGAATTTACATGGTATTCTTTATTTATGCTTAATGTACAAAGTACAAAAGCGGCCTTAATGCCGTAGGCATTTTCTACCAGACGACCTTTGTATATTATTTTGTTCTCTATAGGTACATAATATGTAATGGTTTTTAAAAGGTAAACCTTTACACCCACTGATGCCTTAACTGTGCCCCGTAATAAAAGCACCAGTGCAATCTTTAAAACAAGTTTTTTGCTGTTAGTTTAGTGATAGGTTGTATTGATTAAGTATAAATTAATGAAACAAGGCTACCTATAGTTTTCACGGCAGGTGGTTGAAATAAGTAACAAATGTATCGCACGTACACTGCATGTGCATGTGTGTGTTTTTTTTGTGCGCGCGTGTCTGGGATAAAATAATATAGATAATAGATACCCGTATGCTCTAAAAGTTTACGTAGGCTTAAATTATCATTCATCATCATCATTTCGGAATAAAGTCCACTGCTGGACACAGGCCTACCCCTGAGATCACCACAACGACCGATATGGGTATGTTGTGTGCTCATTGGGGGGTTTTGCCATAATCGCCACGCTTGGCAGGCGGGTTGGCGATCGCAGTTGAGATGTTAATGTACTCGAAGGACGCTGCTGCCTATCCTTCGGCTAATCCCATAGTCGCCTTTTACGACACCCAAGGGATGATATGGGTTGGTGCTATTCGTAGCCGGCACCGCACAGCTTTAAATTACCATTCGCTTGTAAGAATGCACTACACTACTAAGAACATTACGCGTCTTCGTATTTTTTATTTTTATTCTAATGAACAAACACAAAATAATAAACAAGAATATTAAATACACTAAGGAAAATGCGAGTTAATCTTCAACATCAAATAGGTAATAATAAAACCAAAAGTATCATTCGTTTACCTTATAGTCACTCGCTCGACTACTCCGAAAGGTATCTATTATTTAGAACACAAAATGTAGATAAGATTTATTTTCTAGGAATTCCCTCTGGCTAGCGAAAAATGGATAAAACAGGCTCGTGAGTATGGTAACCACTTCTAATATATTTCGAGCGTCCATAACTCGTGAACCTGCAGAGCAAATACTGGTAAATCCATGGTAAATATATATATATTCACATTTAATAATTTTACATATATACGCTATCTTCCTTTTGGATATTGGATTTAAGTACCTATTTTATGAGATTTCTGGAGATATTAATTTTTCACATTAATGTAGACTTGTTTGTTTAATTACACCCCCAAAACATACGACATCATTGATGCTTTTGACAGATCACACAAGATTGATAGTTGCATATTCACCCAATCGTAAAAAGGTTTAAATAGATTTATTCTCTTTTGTACGGCGCGGCAGTGCTCACCGGTTCAGTCATGTATTTATTTTCCACCTACGTATGTATTGCAAAATATACTTTATGGACAAGCGTGAATCACATCGCTTGACCAAACTAGATATACCTCAGTGAAATGAATTTAGAAGTCCATGATTGAACAATTTTTCGTTTGAAGTCAAATTACATATTAATTCAGTTTCAATACGCTTAGTTGTATGTTCATTCAAACAACAATTTCAGCATACACCTCTGTCTATCTACTAATGAATGTTTCACTACCTGACGTACCATGTTTGTCATGTCCCGGTCTGGTGCCTTTCCGACCTCCCTGCCAGTACCAAGGTGAACTCAGTACTGAGCGAGCCGGAAATAGCCGTTGCATGATAATGGACTTGAACCACTTAGTCTTAGCCTTTTAAGATGTTAAGAAGAAAATGGGTTGTTGCTGATTTTAATTTATTGCTTTTTTTTTTTGTTTGAATACATTCGAGAGATGTGGCAAGGATTAGAGATATTCATTTTGATGTAAGTTGATATTTGTCTATTGTAAGTTAATATTCATAATATGATAAGCCAAATTTACCTCTACTAAATTTCCTATTTGAGTACCTAGCGATGATATGCTCAAGAAGCACTTCAAGATACAGAAGCTTTTACATGTTTCGTGGTACACATAAACGTGTGTTTCGTGTTACGTGTGTATTCGATCACATCCGAACACAGATAATGGATTGGTGTGCCCGGCATTCTTCGACTCCGACATAAGTGTATTGATTTCTATAAGCGGAAATTTCCATATCGATATGGGGAAAGTAATAATACGGGCGTACGTAATGACTGAAATCAAGTTATTTCCATATGATGTTTAGTTATCAGTTCAGTGTGTATACTATTGTACCATTTTTCCGTATGCTACCCGCACAGAATATAGCGCTGTTCTGTCTCCTCCCGTGGATGACGTAAAAGGCGACTAGTGGTCGAAATTAATTTTCATTCTAATACAAAATCTTTGGATTTGATATTGAGGTGTTGCCGTGTGGTGCCGGCTCAGAATGCCACCACCCCATCTCCTCCCATGGGTGTCGTAAAAGTCGACTAAGGGATTAGCCGGAGGATGGGCAGCAGCGTCCTTCGAGTACATTAACAACTTAACTGCGATCGCCAACCCGCCTGCCAAGCGTGGCGATTATGGCAAAACCCCCCCAATGAGCCCACAACACATCCATACCGGTGGTTGTGGTGATCTTTGGGGAGGCCTGTGTCCAGCAGTGGACTTGATTCGGCCGAAATGATGATATTGAGGATTTGTCTATTTTTGTGTTATGTGTGACCTTAAAAACAATGACAGATTAAGTCATAATCTTAAATCTAAAGTGTTTGGATAAGATAGATTAATAATTTCGGCTGTAAGGGACTTTTAACCAGAGATATTGGCAGTAGTATCGCTTCCATATGAGTAAAAAAACGGAACAGAGGCAAATCTTCATACAACCGCGCTATGATAGGTACACTACTGCAAGCTTGGAGCACGTGTGTGAGCGAGAGCTGGTGGCTTCGTCGCATACGGAGAGAAACCGGTTTATATCGGTTCGACCATTGCTCTAGCTCGGATTTAATAATAGCATATGAATAAAGAAGCGGTGCCACATTGACTATCTGTCCTTCACCGCTCTGGCGGAGAGAGCGTGTTTGGTGATACACCCACGCATCCATCTCCGCCAAGATATCAAAAGGCGGAAAGCGCGCCAACAGAGTTGCTGCCTCAAAGGACACCGTTCGGTATCCTCGTGCGATCCGTATAGCCGCTCTACGCTGCAGACCGTGAATCTTGGCTCTGCAGCGCCGGACGCACGAGAGTCGAGATGACCAAACAGGCGCCCCGTAGAGGGCCACGGACCGAACGACTCCCCCGTAGAAGCGGCGAACTTCTTCCCCCGGTCCCCCGAGATTGGGTAGCAGCCGGTGCAAAGCACCCACTATCCTTTCGACCCGGGGGACAAGACGCTCGAAGTGCTCCTCGAAGCCCCAACGACTGTCCAGGGTGAGCCCCAGGTACTTCATGTACTGGCCCACCCTGATTTGCGCGTGAGGCGCTATCTGCAAACCCAGAGCGTGGATTTCGGCCACGACAATTGCCACCGCTTGCTCGGCAAGCCGGATGGTTCCCTCGAAGGACTCCCCGCTGGCCAACACAAGAGTGTCATCAGCGTAACAGACTAAGCTGATGCCAGCGGGGAGAACGACACGCAGGACCATATCGTAAGCGAGGTTCCACAAGCGAGGACCGAGAAATCCACTTTGGACCTAAGTTATCTTAGAGAAAGAGGTCAATCGTCGAATCCGATTCGGCTGGGTCGCGTTCAGGAAACTTCGCAATGGCTTTTCGTCAACAATACCGTAATGCCCAAGACAAAAGTCTTTAACCAGTGTGTGGTACCAGTGATGACAAATGGAACCTTAACCTGGTCAATAACTATGGGCCCAGCGAGCTATGGAGAGAGTTATGCTTGATATTTCTCTACGAAATCGAATATCAAACAACAGAAATCAGGAGGTCCGTAGAAGATCTAAAGTTGCCGACATAGCTGAAAGGATTAGTAAACTGAACTGACTCAGTGGAGTCCTTTTGCTGATATGATGAGGATGATAATGATGATGTCGAGTAAAGAATAATAGTGTTTTAATATAAAAACGTGTAAATATGTTTTACTGTACTGTGTGTTCAACAATAGAACGAATAAAAATATATGTTTTTTTTTATCCCAAAGACTGTTGTTTTAAGTTGTAACTTGGTTATAATTTATATATTTTAATGTGGTAGATACCACATACAATTATCTTAACATCGAAAGAAACCTCAACACCAGTGCATTAAACGTTTTGTTATTCATCGTAAATGGTTTAGGGATTTTTTAGTAAGTTGCACAAAATACGAGTACGTACGTTGCACAGGCTACATATCAAGCTATATATTCCTAGTATACGCTGATCTTTAATTGTACGGAAAGCCTATAAAATGCGATATCAGCTCATGTATACGGAAATACATACCTTGATATGATGTGTAGCCGTAGGTAAAAAGTAACGGCGGCGGCTAGCTCGGCGGCGCGCACTTGTAAAGTGGCGTCATCGCCTGCGGATGCAGTTTGCAACCAAGCGCGTCGTCGAGGCCGTCCTGCCGCTCTTTGGAGCCTGGCTCCAAAGGAGCGAGCGCGTCACCTACCGTCTGACGCAGGTGCTCACCGGGCACGGTTGTTTCGGCGCGTACCTGCACAGGATAGGACGCGAGGCCACGGCACAATGCCACCATTGTGATAGCGACCAGGACACCGCACAGCACACGCTCGAGGCGTGCCATGCGTGGGCCGCCGAGCGGCGGATCCTGGTCGATCGGATCGGGCAAGATCTCTCTCTGCCAGCAGTAGTGTCGGCTATGTTGGCAGAGCACGAAAATTGGAATGCAGTGGTCTCCTTCTGTGAGAGCGTCATGCTCCAGAAGGAGACCGCAGAGCGGGATCGGGAGAGGGCCGATCCCGCTCGAAGAAGAAGGAGACGGCGCCGGGGTAACAACCGCCCTGGCGTCTAATTCCGATACGCCTGAAAACCCCTGCCGTTGCGATAAGGTGGGGGACCTCTGGGTTCGCGGGTGCGTAGATTGGGGAATCTGCGTGCCCACACTAAGCGACCCAAGAGAAGACGGTAGCACGCATGTGGTCACGCGCTGCCGTGGGACGCTTTGGGGGATCCTTTACAATCCCCCTGGGGGGGTGACCGCTTTACAGTCACCCTCTCCGAGATGTGCCAATAGGCGTGGCACCAGTGGGTGGCTCTAGTGTGATCATACGAGGACCTGGAGCCTCCCTTAGGTGCCGAAGATGACCGCTCCAGTGGTTTTAGCCGGTAGGAGTCCGGCATACCCCTTCGTCCTTCCCCGGGGCGAAGGAAGTTCATGATGAATTTCCACTGGGCACCAATAAAAAAAATAAAAATAAAAAAAGGTAAAAAGTAACGACCGTTTGAGAACTACTTTTTACAATGAATGACAGAAGATTCGGTTTTAAGATTTGAAATACGTAGCTAATACGGATAATACCTACCTATTAGTACATACATACATACATACATATAATCACGCCTCTCTCCCGTAGGGGTAGGCAGAGACCACTTCTTTCCACTTGCTACGATCCTTACATACTTGTTTCGCTTCGTCCACTTTCATAATTCCCTTCATACATGCTCTTCGGTTTAGGGTACTCTTGACCTGGCCTTTTTCCAAGACGTCCCTGATTTGGTCTTGAAACGTCCGCCTAGGTCTACCCCTTCCAGCACTTTCATTCACACTCGCCTTATACACTTTTTTCGTCAATCGTTCTTCATTCATTCTCTCAACATGGCCAAACCATCTCAGCATACCTTTCTCAATTTTTGTCACTACATCTTCTTTCACTTTTTTACCTATTAGTGATTGAATAATTATATTTATTTTATCTTTAATTGAATTATAATGTATATAAATTGAAATACTTGGGTTCATGATAATCTTTTTTTTTTCAGACGAAGGAAGTGGCTTTATGCTTTCGGACGAGAAGATCTTTCAAACTTGTTGATGATAAAATATGGTAAGTATGAATCAATACAGATTAAGCAATGATCAGTTAAATTTAAAAACAATTTATTTGGCAATGCTTTTCGAACACTGAACTTGCCGACAAATGACGGTGCATATTCGAGTTCGAGCCAATGTGAGAATGTATCATCATAAATCAGAGCATTAAATTTGTACTTACTCTGAGATATCTTCAAGTTCAAATAATCCTTTTAATAAAATATATTTAGAACTTGCAATTTGTAACAAGCATTTTATCATAGGTACAAAATACATAGCTTTACTGATAAACATTTTGTTTATTTCCATTTATCCTCCAGTGCCGACCCTACGTAAAAAATAATGCACGACGAAATGTGACGCGCTCGCTTCTTTTATCTCAGCATGTCGAGACTTTCAGCACTCTGGCAAAGGGAGCCTGTCTGGTCGTAGACCCATGCATCCGTTTTCACCAGGATGTTCAAAGGCGGTAAGCGCGCAAGGAGTATTGCCGTCTCATAAGATGGTTATGGCTAGCACCCCATAGATTACCAAGCACCAAACGTGCCTTGACGGCACGGTTACTGCAGTAGCTGCTACAGTCGACTGCTGCGCTCCGGGTTTCGGGTTTGATTCCCACACGGAACAAATATTTGTATGATCTGCAGTTAGTTGTTCCGGGTCTGGGTATATTGTGTGCAGAATTTGTGTATGTACATGCACCCGCGACACAGGAGAAATCCTAGTGACTAGGGGCAACGTTGTAAAAAAAGTAAATCCAAAAGATAAAAAAGAAAAGAAAGATAAGCATGTCCTGGAGTGTACATTTTTGTAATTATGTTATACCAAATTTCCAATGATAACACCGTGTGTTCGTTTGCCTATGGGTTGATTGAGCTTGATTCTGATTCGTACCTACATCATTCTGAGTAATTCGTTTGATATCTGTTTGACGTTTCTTGAAAATACTCGCTGGGTTACGATATATAAAATATACTTCTATTTAAATTATCCGATTCCCAATTATAATTTGGAACGTTTTCCCGTGGCACGTGACGCCTTAATGTATCCATTATAATAATAACTTACCATAGGTTTCAATTATATTAACAATTAATGTTTCAAACGTGATTGTCTGAACTTGGGCAATGTACGGTATCTCACGGAGGTACGCTAATTTTGTTACCTACCTAAATTAATCAAAGGTACATCCAAAGCCATTTGAAGTAATTAAGGATTTATGTAATTTCCCCAGCTGTTTCTTAATGAACTAGGTAAGTGTTACATTATTATATAAAAATTACTTTTAGGTATTCACTATCGATCGATAGTCCGTGTGGTGTCCGGATTAAGAATATAGCACCACTCCATCTCCTTCCGTGGATGTCGTAAAAGGCGACTAAGGGAATCTAAACCAGAGGAATGTGCAGCAGTCACCAGTCAAGCGTGGTTAGTACCGGCAAATTCCTCCAAAATGACGACAAAATTGCTGTAGAAGTTTATGGGGGAGACCTTTGATAAGCTTGGACATCCTTCGGCTGATATGCTGATATGGTGAATGTATGTATGTATTTATACTCTGTTTTGCGACACTGGCTTTCAAGGGGTGCGCGTTACCTTCGGCCCTTGTTTACGGACTGACCTACAAAATAAGAAATTCGGTAAATAAAATTGTTATTGTACTGCAGAATAGAAATAGAAAGGTTCGATGATACTAACGTGAGCTTGGATATAAAATAAAAGTTATTGTAAATTCGCAAGAGTTTTATTATCCTTTCTTGCTATTTCTGAAAAGGTAGTAAAATTTTGCATATATTGCAGAAGTGTTAGTTCCACTCGGAAGAAATCTTCATTACAATTTATTACTTTTACCGGATAAGCAAATACCGAATATTATTCGGTTTGATTGAAACTGAACCGAAATTTGCTCAAATTATTCGGTATCAAAACACGCAGGTTTGGGCGCAAAACTAGATTTTAAACACAGATTCGTGGCGTGCAGCTAGCAAGTGAGAGGTATCTACCTCTCTGTCCGCTCTCCCGCTAACTATCAGTTAGCTACAACACCTTTATTATCTCCCTAGGTGTGGTGACTGTAAGGCGGATAGTGTACCCAGGGATGCAGGTCGCCGAGATGTGCCTATAGGCGAGGCACGAGGTGGGCGGCTCTAGTGTGATCATACGAGGACCTGGAGCCTCTCTTAGGTGCCGAAGATGACCGCCCCAGTGGTTTTAGCCGGTTGGAGTCCGTCATACCCCTTCGCCCTTCCCCGGGCGAAGGAAGTTCATGAAGAATTCCTAATAGGCACCAAGAAAAATTAAAAAAAAAGGTGCCTTATTCAAATTACCTGCCGGATATAAAGGTTTTAATTTCTTTAAGTAGGTACATACTTTCACCAGATGGACCTTATAATTTTATTAATAAATGACGATTTTTCATAAACGTAATTATTTCGTAACTATTAAATAATTTACCATAACGAACAGAATGTACCGTGTGGTCCCGGCTAAGACCCGGCACCACCCCATCACGTCCAGTGTGTGTCGCAAAATGTGACTATGGCATTAGCTACAGGAGGGGCAGCAACGCCTTTCGAGTATATACAACTCATCTGCGATCGCCAACCAACCTGCCAAGCGTGGCGATTATGGAAAAAGATGAGCACAAACCCAGACAAGTCACTGTGACTGCTGATTACTGGGGGAAAAGAGGACTTGTGGAACTGTAAGGTTTTGATCTATCTAATCTACATTGACAATGTGAGCATCTCTCTAGATCTTTGCGATATCTGTATCACAATTGCATACAAAACCAACATTGACCGCAGAACCCAGCTGGTCCGCTTTTATTCTGGATGTCAGGATTTAGGGACAGCGCTTGAAGTTTTTATTTATTTATTTCACAAATTACAATTGTCATTACAGGTTTCAACCCAATTCAACAATGTAGTTACACAAAAGACAGATAACTAATCGTCACCTTCTCGAATTCTGCCAATGAGCAAGTAAAAATATCAAGCCGTAGCGAGATGGTGTTGAGTATTCGTGCTGCTCGAACAATGGGTGCAAATTTTAAAATGTTTGTGCGGGCTACCGGTACTTCAAACAGCTTCCTCCTCGGCCCCTGCCGCAGCTTGGTGTTAGGAATGAGCATACCCAACGATTCTAATATTTGTGGGTTATTTAGTTTGCCACGGAACACAAGAAATATATATTTTACTAAAGCAAAGTTTCGTCTAACCTCCAACTTATAGTAACCAACCATTCCTATTACAAAAAGGGTTGGATACATAAGTGGATAAAAGGGGTAGACTCCATACTGCTTTAAATATAGGTACCGGGTAAATTTATTCTGCATTTTCTCAACCATGAGAGAATACTTAGATTCATGTGGATTCCATATGATAGCACTAGTTTCCAAACTGCTCCTAACTAATGTGTTGTACAGTGACTTCACCACTATAACGTTCTTAAAATCCCGGGATTCCCGTATTACAAATCCTAGAATTTTAAAAGCTTTCTTGCACAACTTTACGATATGAGCACGAAACGATAATATGCAGGAATATGTCTGGTCTACACACCTGTAGATACAACTTCTAAGAAAATCTGACAGAAAGATCTGCTGTTCTGTGCAGCACCGTTTATACTGCAATTCATACATACAAAAGTCTTCCATCAGTGCATCCTGCCAATCTTGAATTACGTTGCCGAGATGTGGACACCGGCAGTTGGGCTAGTCCACAGTCGCTTACTCAGTTATAAAGCCAGGTATTTATGGGTTTAAAAAAAAAATACCGTCATAGCTCTCAGAAACAAGAAACTTATGAAGCTATGGACTGGCTATGTCAGTCGAAGGATCGATGGCTGCTGGAGCAAACATGCCCTTGAGTGGAGTCAATAAATCGAGAAGTCATGTCTACTTTTAGGTTGCGATAGGCTGAATTTATTGATTGATGACATATTCCATTCATTACAGATTTTGGCGTATTCATCATATCAGCCATTTATATACGTCCACTGCTGAATAAAGGCCTCCCTCACAAATCCCACAACTGTGTCATCATTTTGGGGCGTATTTGCCAATACTCACCACGCTTAGCAGGCGGGTTGGTGAGCGCAGTATGGCTACCGCTTCACAGAAGGGACGCTGCTGCCCATCCCTCTGGTTTAGATTCCCTTAGTCGCCTTTTACGACATCTACAGGAGGAAATAGAGTAGTGCTATATTATTAATCCGGACACCACTCGGACAATCCGGCCCATTACATACATAATATATTTAAAATATCATTGCCCTGAAATGAAAACAATTTACAAAGACGTAGTTGTTAATCCTACATATTTCATAATTATTAGCTTATTTGTAAGGGTTATCTAGTTTTACATTAAATTGATAGTTTTTTCACTCAAAGACTTTTTACATTTTGTGTCAGGTGCAGGTTTGGTGCAGCTTTATTACTTTTCTTCACAGCGGTAAAGAAAATATCAAAATATTCAGTGAACAAGAAAAGTAAATAGAGTTCACATATAAACGTTCGAAAATCACAACGGCACAAAGAAAATGTTTCCTTTTTAGAACTTTTCTACCTCTAAAACTATCAACTAAGTATTTTATTTCAGAATTCATCATCATCATCATATCAGCCACAGGACGTCCACTGCTGAACAAAGGCCTCCCCCTTAGATTTCCACAACGAGCGGTCACATGCCGCTCTCATCCAACGACTCCCAGCGACCTTCACCAGGTCGTCTGTCCACCTCGTTGGAGGTCGTCCCACGCTGCGTTTTCCGGTGCGCGGTCTCCATTCGAGAACCTTTGTGCCCCAACGGCCATCAGTTCTACGAGCAATGTGCCCTGCCCATTGCCACTTCAGTTTACTAATCCTTTCAGCTATGTCGACAACTTTAGTTCTTCTACGGATCTCCTCATTTCTGATTCGATCTCGTAGAGAAATACCAAGCATAGCTCTCTCCATAGCTCGCTGAGTGACCTTGAGCTTTCTTATGAGGCCCATTGTGAGTGACCACGTCTCTGTTCCATATGTCATCACTGGTAACACACACTGGTTAAAGACTTGCGTCTTGAGGCATTGCGGTATTGTTGACGAAAAGACGTTGCGAAGTTTCCCGAACGCTGCCCAGCCGAGTCGGATTCGACGATTGACCTCTTTCTCGAAGTTGGACCTACCTAACTGGACAGTTTGTCCTAGGTAGACATACTCGTCAACAACTTCGAGAACAGAGCTCCCAACGGATATTGGGATGGGCACGACATGGGCATTTGACATGACTTTTGTCTTGCCAATGTTCATCTTAAGGCCCACCTGTTGGGAAACTCTGTTGAGATCATCGAGCATTGTGCTGAGCTCTTGCAGCGATTCTGCCATGACTACGATGTCATCGGCAAATCGAAGGTGAGTGATATACTCGCCATTGATGTTAATGCCGAATCCTTTCCACTCCAGTAGCTTGAAGGCATCCTCCATTGCAGCGGTGAACAGTTTCGGGGAAATGACGTCCCCCTGTCTCACACCTCTCTGCAATGGAATTGCCCCCGTGCTCTGTTCATGTACTCGGACCGACATGGTGGCGTTTCTGTATAAGCACTTCAACACTTCAATGTACCGATAGTCAATCTGGCACCGCTGCAGAGACTGCAGCACTGCCCAGGTTTCGATCGAATCGAAGGCTTTCTCATAGTCCACAAACGCCAAGCATAGTGGCAGATTATACTCCTCGGTCTTCTGTATAACCTGCCGCAGCGTATAGATGTGGTCTATGGTACTGAAACCTTTTCGGAAACCGGCTTGTTCGGGAGGCTGGAAGTCATCAAACCTGCGCTCGAGACGATTTGTGATGACCCTTGAAAACAGCTTATAAACATGGCTCAGAAGTGAGATGGGTCTATAATTCTTCAATAGGGTGTTATCACCCTTTTTGAAGAAGAGCACCACCTCACCTCTGTTCCACGCTTCCGGCGTTGTGCCCTCGAGTAAGACGGAATTAAATAGCTTCTGAAGGACTTTAAGTACCGGTGTGCCACCCGCTTTCAGAAGCTCTGTCGTAATTCCGTCTTCACCCGGCGCCTTGTTATTTTTAAGCTGTTTCAAGGCCATCCTAATCTCGTACAGGCTGATGTCCGGGATATCCTCGGTATAGTGTCGGGTTAGTTTGGCTCGCGGGTCTTTGTCAGAGCCAATGGTAGGTATACTTACCGAGGTGTATAACTGCCGGTAGAACTTCTCAATCTCTCTCAAAACCTCTGACTTAGTCGACGCTACACTGCCGTCCTCGGTCTTCAGCTTCATAATACGACTTTGCCCAATAGACTTGTCTCTTGCGAACACTTTGGAGCCTTGATTCCGCTCAATCGCCTCTTTAACACCGTTGGTGTTAAAGGTGCGGATATCGTGACGCAAGGACTTCCATATCCGTCTATTGAGCAGTCGGTATGCTTCAGCATCACCGGAGGACTGCAGCGTCATGGCGCGTCTTTCTGCCATGAGGTCGAGAGTGTGATCGGAGAACTTTTTTGGTCTACCTTTACGGTGGGCCTTAAAGAACTTAGACCCAACCGTTTGGACAGTTTCTACAAACCTACCATTTAAATCGTCCACAGATACGCAATGTTCTAGGCACTCGAAGCGGTTTTGGAGTTCGAGTTGAAAGCTCTCGGGGTTTTGGATATGAGCACTAGAGGGCCGGAGCGTAGACCTCATCAGACGAGACCTCTCAACTTTGAGATTAATATTCAATGTGCCTCTTACCATTCGGTGGTTTCCACTTTGGTACCTTTCAGAATTACTCGAAGAAAAACAGTCGCTAAGAAAAATAACGAAGCTTCGCTGCAATTATTATGGAGGGAAAATGAACATTGTATTCATTTAAATAAATACTTGACATTATAAAAACTGCAATAACCAATATAACACTAACCAAACGAAAGTGATTAAGAAAATAATTGTTACAGATGTGTCGCCATCGATCGTCCCTCAATCGGCTTGTTGTAATCGGCGTAATTATAGTAAATATTATACATTATATACATAGCTACCTAGCTAACCTTATCGATCACATCAAGTGTTTATGAGATGTAGGCGCCGGATACGATGTTGTGGGTTGGTCTGAGACAAAGCGGTTCTTGCTCTGCGTCGCATTTGCGGACATTTCCCCCTTTAGCCGCGGCAGCAGTATGTCCAATGTGGTTCTCGGAAATAATAGACTACCCTCCTATAGCCATAGGTGTAGTAAGCAGTAGCTAAGGATTGTTATAAAGAGGATGATCTACCAACCAACTGTGATCACTAGTCCTGTGATCCTTCATCTCACCTTCCGTTTTAGCCCCATGGATACAGGACAATAACCTCAGACCATTGTGACGACGGACTGGAGGAAAGTTAGGAAACGGCTCAACGACGCCTCATCCGTCCAGTTAGATAGAATTTTGTTGCATAGCGTCAATCGCAGATACGCTAGGCGCGACGATCGACACCCTCACCGGTTATGTACAGTCTGTCGTGGACGAATGTTCACGGCGAGTTCCTGCGATGGAAGACCATCGTATGAAACTCCCTGCTAATGTACGTGCACTGATGACGGAGAAGAACACAGCCCTCAAAGCATAGGTACTCATCTTTTCCCAGGGAACCCAATCGCCTCTTTATGCACCACTTACAGATTGCTGTAAAGGAACGTATTAAGGAGTGCCGAGAGGCTAGCTGGGACAAGATGTTGGGTGCCTTAGAGCCAATCCACCTTGTGTTCTGGCATCTGCAACGGAAACTCAAATCCGAAACATCCAGTGTGTGTTATGACAGTGTATGTTACCTTAATATTACCAAAATTGGACACTATATTCGGTTTAACATTTTGGCAGAGGTCTACATATAATACTGTGTCAGTTCAGCCCAGTGGGTTGTCAACATCTCTTTGCGTTACAGATTAAAACAGCTCGAGGTCCTTTGTGTGTTGCGTCAATCACCGGTTTGTACTACTGGAAAAATAAATTCGATTTTTTACCTATGGAGCTGACGTCAAATTTACAACTTATTAGGCCAAATTACCGAATGATAAGGTTTTTGTTAACTAGCCGTTACGGAACTTGATATAACTGTAGTTTATTTTATGACAGCAGATTTTATAATGTTGCCTGATAAAACACAATTAATTCTAATAACTTATTGCGTTATTTTTTTATTTGTTAAGTCATTAACCACATTTTATATTTTAAAGCACATCGTTCTGCAGAAACGGCTGCGTAAAATTAGTTTCTGTTTTTAAATGACTACTTTCGACTGAAATTCAATCAAAGTACATATAAATCAAACAATCTATTTTTACTGTCGTGGGAAATCCTGATGGACTGAGAATTGTTTAAACTTGACTCAGATCTCACAACAATAGATTAACACAGTTGTATATTAATTATATGCAGACTTTACATATTAATTTGAGTGCTAAATATAAACAATACCATATCTAACCAATTGGGTTGAAGCAATATTATTGAATAGTCCATATGTGTCTGCAGGGCACGTGGTGCGGATTAAGAATAAAGCACCCCTCTCCCCGTGGGTATCGTAAAAGGCAAACAGATGATACCCATTCACACAACTACATCGCTTAGCTCAACCATATTGTAGGGAACCCAATGACCTGACACAATGCTCCGATATACATAATTGTCTACATTTTAAGATATGATCTCATCGGTTAATTCATTCAATCAGTTCCAGTCAGTGTTTATCTACCAGTATCATATACTTATAGACCAGTAAGACATTTTAAAGAGCATGACAAACAAATACTGTCAGCCAAAAGACGGAAACAATTTATGTACATTATTGGCTACATGCTGCTCACACATTTACAGTTCCGATATCTGTGTAATATTGTACTTTAATGTCACAAGAAACGATACGTATCAACCATTAAGTTATGTAAAGTTTTAGTTAGATTAAATTAAAAATTACATTTATCAACATTAACCAACCAACATTTCACTAAAGTCAAGAACTGTAAAATAAATTAGACCGGCCCCGAGAGGCATTCATGTGCATTCATTCATTAATGTTAAGAATATTACAAGTTTTCATTCAACACAATCTTCTTCTTCTTCTTCTCTTAGATTATGGCTTCTGTGAGTATCTTTCACAATTCCGCCAATGTGAAGTATAAGGCAACGTTGTATGGTGCTCATATTAATCAATCTTTAGATATGCATTAAACATTTCCCAAAAATGAAAAAAATCTAAAAAATATATCGGCATCGTTGCACTTTTCCATTAAATTAAAAGCACACGTTTAATTTGGCATCATTTGATTAGTTCATCGCGTTATGTTCTTTAACACAATCATGTATGTATGTTTATAAAAATATTTTCTTATTTGTAAAATTGTCGATAGGTACTAAGCTACTGTCAGCTGTTACAAAATCGTTACATTATACGTAAAGTTTCTGACGATCCCAGTTTAATTTATTTCTTTAGTAAAACAGACAGAACAGGCAACGCTGCAGCTATAACTTATAATAAATGTAAAGATTATATTTGAAACTGATCTCAAATATAATCTTAACAGATTTTTCATTTCACGTTTTGTGTAATGTAAAATTGTTACTATTTAAGTAATTACTGCGTGAAAGTGAAAAGTAATTAATTTGTAATCGAGAACAAAGTGTTTCTAGATAATGTTCCCCATATTGAAACATGTAAGAGACGCTGAGCTGATTATGGCCTTAGAACGTTTGAGTAGCGTTTGTGAATTCCATTTAAATTTGGGGGCTGTACCAAACTGAAGTGAATCGGCTGACAGACTGATTTGAATAGCGTTTCAGTATTCGGCCGTAAGGGACTCTAAATCAGAGAGGTGGGCAGTAGCACCCCTTCTGTGGAACAGCAAGCATTCTGCGCTCATCAATCCGCCTGCCAAGCGTGGTGAGTTCTGATTTCCCCCTAAAATGACGACAGACGGTAAGTAGCCGGTCGTTTATAGGGGAGGCCTTTTTTCAGCAGTGGACGTCATTTGGCTGGTACATAATGAATATTATTGATGATCCAAGTACAACTAAAATAAGGAAATAAAGTCTTTCATCACTTTAGTCAAGTTAGTATTTGGTAGACATAAAAAAGATAAAATATGCCTTAGTAATAAAGTACGATATTCCAATAAATTCCATTGGAATAAATACATTGAGATTTCTTATAGAGATTTGTTCTTGTACGGCTGTCCAAGCCACTTACTTAGTATGTATCAAATATTGTTTATTTATTTATGAAGAAGTACTTGTATTGTGGAAGAACATTCCGATAGAATTATGTAATACATAGGCTGCACTAAAAGTATCGGGAATGGAATATTTCCACTGTTCCTGTCATATTAAAATCTTTTTAATTGAAAACTCCTTGGTTTTACAAATCGAATACCATTTATTTATTTTAAAAAAGATTCACGGTCTTGTCACAAGGTTTTGTCAAACTTGTTTAGTCGTTGAGAAAATGGAATTGACTCGAGAAAATTCAAGAGCGATGATTTATTATGACTTTCGAAGTGGTTTAACACAAAAACAGTGTGTTGACCGGATGATTTCTGCATTTGGTGATGAAGCCCCATCCAAAACCACAATTTATCGCTGGTTTGCTGAATTTCAACGTGGACGTGTCAAGCTCAGTGATGATCCTCGTCAAGGTCGTCCAAAAACTGCAGTCACCCAAGAAAACGTTGATGCTGTGCGTAAGCTGATTGAGGAAGATCGACATGTGACATACCGCGAAATTCAGGCAACTTTAGACATTGGCATGAGTCAAATACAAATAATCTTGCATGAACAATTAGGTGTAAAAAAGTTGTTTGTGTGTTTTATTTATTTGTATAGATTATAGGTAACCTCGAGTTGTATCTCTATCATATGTTGAATGTTAATAATACCTAGTGATTGTGATAATATAGGCGACGTATCTACGTATACTATTTCATTAATCAACGTAACGTAAACAAACAGTCTTTTATCGCGTTATAATGGTACCATTGGTAGGCGTCCTTGCAGCGTTGATCACATTTACCGCCTACATTTAGAATACATAATCTGATTAATCGAAGCGTTTGAATGGTAATTAACGCCGTAAAGTGGAGGACCGAATTTTGGGGACGTTATATCGGATGATAAAAGCGCATGAGAAATGTCGGATAATAACAACGTATTTAGATTCGATTTTCTGGTGGACATTACTGATTGTGCAATGTGCATTGAATACGTCATCTTTATTTTCGTTTTTGGAATGGAATTCCTTATCGCACGTTATCGTTCTGATATGTTTGCGGGCTAGACCGAAAATGTGTAACAATTAAAAACAACACCAAAAACCGACATCTTTTTACAGTGATTTTTGAGGCACTTTCAGATCACCTAGGAAACAAAAACTTAAAAAAAAGTTATTTAAAACTAAAACCGTCAATTTTGAGAATATGTAAAAATATGTGTAATATTTTTATTTTTTACTTTAGGAAGATCAACAGCCTGTAATGTTAAACATAAACGATAATTTTAAGTGTCAGCAAGCCAATTACAGATCTTCACGAATAAACAGTAGTTTACAATTATGTGAATAAATTTTAGAAAGAAAGAAAGAAAGAAAAATGATTTATTATTTTACGTTTAAATACTCTTTTTCATTAATATAAATAAATAGAAATAATCGTTTTTGTGTGATAAATTGTGCGAGCATCAGCGTGCAGCATGCAGGATAAAAACTCTACCAATTTTTATATATTTATAACAAATAATAAAATAGTGAAAAAAATTTTTTCACTAATAATACAGAAATTTGTCTGCTATACAAACTTTAGTCCCATTTATTCACATTCTATGATTCGTTTAATCATTGTATACTGACTCTTTATTTTTTATTTAATCATTACTTAGTACAAAAATAGATATAACGAAAAGAACTCCGTTCCAACCGGGTGTCCATAACACAACTCTTTCTTTTAGGTTCATCAACGATAATTACAGTGATACCTACTTAAATATACCATACATTAAAATTATTACAGCTAATTGCATTATCAACTACAGGTAAACATGACATTCTAAAAAAAAAACCATTATAATCAAAAACTAAAATAATGAAAATTTAACACTTACACACAACTTTATGAAGCTTGCAAAATAACAATACCTATTATTAGAATAAATTATTATAAACAACCTAAAAGAAACTAAGGCGTCTTATTCATAAAGCGATAAGAGTTATATGAGCCCAGTTCATCGTTGCAAACTGTGTAATAATGATTCAATGTATCCAAACCAGTATTTATTCCAGCTAAACGATCTTTTCATCTGCCCTCAGTGTGCGGGCGTTGTTGGTTACCAGGGCCAGTTTTCATTTGGGGTCGTAGCTTGATCTCTGCCAGAGATTCTTGGTACCCCCTGCCCCGTCATTGTGATGGCTACTACCATAACCAGGAATAGCAGGGCCGCAGAGGTTTTGGGTATGTTGTTTAGTTGTGTCGTAATTCGGCGGTATTTACAATTAACGCACGTGTTCGCCACAGTACAGCTGACCACTGCTCACCTGGGAACACGTATATTTTGGCTGCCACAACCAACTTCAAGTTGCTGCAGGGAGAACATTCGCACTAGCCACTCCCCAGCCAAATGGTTGCCGATGGTGAGGTTGTGGTTGCGGTACATCTGAACAGGCCTGTTATGTCGATTCAAAAAAATAGGCAAATACCACTGTGCTTCTCTGGACGAAGAATGTTTGCCCAATAACAAATAAAGTTTTAAATCTTATCAAGAATTGTTTGAAATTTGAAACGAGGTCAAATGCCCTTTATTAATTAGATAAATTTGGTGCTAGCGTAAGCTGTGTTAGCAATTTACGCTACAAATACGTTTGCGTTTTTTTTTTGTATTATTAAAAGTATACAACACAGTAGAAACTTTGACGAACACACACCTTTTATGTAGGCCTTCATTTTTAGTGATGTTATTATGACATATGGGTATGACTATAATCTATATCTATACATCTCTGCAAATAAATAAAATTGAAGTGTCTATTTCTAATGTCAAAATAACAGCTTTTTACTTAATGCATATAAAAGTATATACGGTACCTACGACAAAAAACTATATTGAATTTTTTGTCTGTCTGTTTGTTCCAGCTAATCTCCGAAAAGGCTGGACTGATTTCTACGGATGAATAACGGTGACAACCCAATTTCGTATTCCCTAAGACTTGTCCCCATGGCTCACCGTCTGCAACGTGTCCTTGCATAGCTTCAATCATGTCTATAGCATGCGTATAGCAAATTGGTTTTTCACTGTTATTTCTATTCTGTATTAAAGGATGTATGGATGTTTGAGAGTCAGGAATTGCACCCCTGCTCAGCAGAAATAGGCCTAGACAAATTAATAGCAAAATACTAATTATCCTTTGGCCAGCAGCAAGTATTTTAATATCATATTTGTTTTAGGGGGTTTCTACGTTCCTACCTGTCTAGTCCTACGGTATACAGTATATGTCTTAGATACCTATTCTACTTTATTATACAGGAAGCCGCTTCACCTGCAGCACTCTAATGCAGTAGAGAACTAGGCCTATTGTTAAAAAAAAGCGATAATGTTTACTTTTTAAAAACAACATAATGATTACGATCAAGTCAATCACCTATTTTTAAATTTATTTTTTGTTATTACCCCGGTGGTAATACTTCATGTACTTCGTCCGTCCCGGGGAAGGGCGGAGGAGCATGCCGGACTCCTACTGGCTAAAACCACCGGAGTGATAATCTTCGGCACCGGAGGGGAGGTCCAAGTCATCGTACGATCACAATAGAGGCGCCCATTTATGCCACGTCTATCTCTATTGGCGCATCGTGGAGGGGATGACTGTAAGGCGGTTATACCCTCTAGCCGAGGGGAGCGACTGCAGAAAGGCCCACACCTAGCTACTGCTTAGCGGCGAAAATCTGAAACTGCGGTATTAACCGATCAATTCGTCATGAACTTCCTCCGGCTCGGGGAAGGATGAAGAGGCATGCCGGACTCCTACCGGCTAAAACCACTGGGGTGGTCATCATCGGCACCTAAGAGGGGCTCCGCGTCCAGGTATGATCACACTAAAGCAAGGTACCAACCAACCTAGTACACTTTTGCAATAAAAGACCTACCACACGGTCCGTCCAAATAGATATTTACTGCAGGTATGTAGGATTTTAAATATAGTAGGTAAATATTATGTAGGACTATAATGCAAAAATTGCGTAACTTAATACATTGTCGAAAGGTCGAAAGGCCAGCTAAGAATAGCACCACCCCATCCATCCCATGAGAGTTGTAAAAGGCGACTATGGGATTTTGTGGAGGATGGGAAGTAGCGTCCTTCGAGTACATTTATAAATCAACTTACCATAATGTGAAAGTTGTCTTCTAACAATATTGTGTACTGCTAGTTTTTTGAGCTAATATATATTCTTGGCAAACTAAAACACTTTTGCTTAAAAATAATATAATTCAACAACACAGTTAATCGAACGCAGATTCCCTAATATGCGCCCGCGATCCACCTAGACCTGGCGGAGCTCCAACCTGCGCCACTAGATTTCGCATGGCACCGGTCGGTGGGCCCGTCCTCTTGCGAACTGTGACGGGGTTGCAGGTTAACTTTAACATTAATAACTCATAAAGCTACGCTATTTCATAACATAAATGGTATTTCTTCACTAATTAAGTCAATTGTATTGTATGTAAGAAATAACGGTGACAACCCAATTTCGTATTCCCTAAGACTTGTCCCCATGGCTCACCGTCTGCAACGTGTCCTTGCATAGCTTCCATCATGTCTTAGCGTATACCAAATTGTTTTTTCACCGTTATTTTAATTCTGTATTGAAGGATGTATGGATGCTTGACCTTAAGGAATTGCACCCCAGTTATTACGACAGACGAGGGTCATTGCCAGTAAGTAGTCTTCTTGCCCTTGAGAGAGTTCTTGAGTTGAGACACCTTTATGTTAAGTACGTATCTATTTAGGCACATACATAGGTACGAATGAATCTATCTTCACATTGTATACATCTTACACCTTGCTTGAGCTGTGAACAATAGCTTCCAAAATTGCTTTGTTAGTCAGGCGTTTCAGAGTTGATAAGAACTGCCTTTGAGGCTTGGTAGTATACTAGTAGGTATAATGTGTAAGGTTGTTTTTTTTAGCTCAATAATTAGGTGAGGTTCCACCCTGAAAAAGTTGTGCTGAACTATGAACTGTGAGTGTGCGTTACAAAGCTCACTATGTAATGTTACAATATTCTGTAAAGCCCCTTCAGATCGACTAGCCTTAGTGATTATCTTGGCATTACTGGCTCCCTGTTTCAGCTGGTGGAAAGCTATAAAATTTTTCGTATTTTGCATGTAAATATTTTTTCAACGTGTCTTGACATAGCTGAAGAATAGCGATGGGGATATATGTAAGTACTTCCAACAAAGTTGAAGCTTAAACCGGTAATCAGAAAGGACAGATAAGCGAACGGTAGATAATTAAGTCAATAAGCAAAACTTAGAGGACACTATACAGGTCAAAACTGAATAGAAGAATTGAATAAATAAACGATTAATAATTTTGTTTTCTTACATACATATAAGTTTAACGTATTTATATGTATGTCAACACATATTCTTCTAGACAAGTACAGTGAGACTTGGGGGGATCCTTTGCAATCCTCCCCGAGAAGTGCCTAGGGGGCAGCCTTTTTACAGCGGCCTTCCCTCGACTAGAGGGGGTGACCGCTTTACAGTCATCCCCTCCGAAATGTGCCTAAAGTCGTGGCACCAATGGGCGGCTCTAGTGTGATCCTACGAGGACCTGTAGCCCCCCTTCGATGCCGAACATGACCGCTCCAGTGGTTTTAGCCGGTAGGAGTCCGGCATACCCCTTCACCCTTCCCCGGGGCGAAGGAAGTTCCATGTAGAATTTCCACTGGTCACCAATAAAAAACATAAAAAAAGGCGAAGGTTAAGTTGGCACCGATCTTTTCCAACTTAGTTAAATCTATAGTATTGTCTTAGGTTTTCGCGATTATTACACATTATAATAAAACAATTTTAAACCACCACCCTTGTCAGTTAGCTACCGTGGCTAAATCTTTGTTACAGAGAGCACACGGCATCTGCGACGCCGACCACCTGCCAGGGGAGCTTAACCATGTGAAGCAAGTTCTTCGAAATAACAATTTAAGAGCGCCACATCCCCGTCGCAGAAGCCGCCCGAAACCCACCACGGTTGATCGGAGACCTGCAGTCTTACCATTCATCAAGGGAGTCACGGACAGAATTGGTCATATCTTGAAGCGTGCTTCTATTAAAACCTATTTCAAGCCACATAAAAAGATAAGCCAACTTCTCAAACCCGTGAAGTGTCACATTCCTCTACAAGATGCAGGGGTCTACAAGATTGACTGTGATTGTGGGTTGTCATACATAGGGCAAACAAAGCGTAGTATAGCCACCAGAATTAAAGAACACATAGCTGACGTCAAGCATAGACGCATCACAAAGTCCGCAGTGTGTGAACATGCCTTAGGCAAACCCAACCATTTTCTTCGATTTGATCATCCTCAAGTCCTCGCGAAAGAAAACCGTTATGTACCAAGAATGTTTCGAGAGGCTATTGAAATTAAAAAAACATCCTAATTTTAATAGAGAAGATGGTTGGCAGGTACCACCTGTTTGGAATCCGGTTATTAAATTAATAAAATCCCAAACAACACACCAAACTAAAAAACATCAAGACACTGTGAGTGATTACTGCGTGCATCGAAACAATTTTTGATTAGTTTTGTACGGTAGATAAAATAACTTTTTAAATCTGTAACGACGCTTGTCACCTTAGTCATCCTGCGACCACGAACCCTGCAAAGTGTTCGAAACGTCAGGAAAAACAAAAATCAATAATACACGCGATTTAATCCGTTTAAAATTGTTTTAGTTAAATCTCTAAAATAAACTGTAAGTTCTAGGTCTCTTTTAAAGTCCAGACATCACGGTATAAAATCATGCTCGAACAATGTAAAGCAGTCTTTCCCAACGTGGGCGATAACGCCCCCTTGTGGGCGCTGCAGGCCTAAAGGGGGGCGGTAAGAGACCCAGAAAAAAAGGGGGCATTGTGTAGGGCTTTGGGGTCGATTTATAATTTCATCTACCTAGCTAGGAAGACTCTTAGACACCGACTGAGCTCTCGACTCTCGACTACATCTTGTGAACATCAACTAATATTAATTAAGATATAGCTCAAACTCGGTTCGATATAAAAGACCGCGGGCAATCATGTTTTAACAAGTTTTACATTCCTATACCAATCGGCTGGTTCTATAATACTTGTTCTTGCTTGTCGAGTACGATTGGGCGTCGAATGAGATAAACGAGTTTATGCACGTTTGTCTTATTCCTGTTGGTGCGTGCTGCTTATGCGATCCTATATAAACGACGTAAATTTATTTTATTTTCATTTGCGGTTTCGCGCATAATAGATAAGCAGTACTTGATTTCAACACTTACGTATTTCTTAAAACAAAACAATGTCGGAAGTAAAAAAGAAGGGACGGCAATACTCTGCGGAATATATTAAATTCGAATTTATTGAAAATCCCACAAACCCGTCGTCGCCTTTGTGTCTTCTATGTTTAAAAACATTTTCGAACGAAGCAATGAAGCCATCAAGACTGCAAGATCATTTGAATAAAATGCATCCAGATAAGACAGAAAAGAATGTAGCATATTTTCAAGACCTAGAGAAGAAGCATAATACTCAGCCAAGTGTATCAAAACTATTTTCGGCGGCTGCTAAGCAAGATGACGACGGACTTCGAGCTTCGTACAATATCTCTTTGTTAATTGCTCAAAAAGGCAAACCACACAACCTCGGAGAAGAGTTAATTTTGCCAGCAATAAAGGAAGTAATAACTACTGTGCTTCATAAACCGGCCGCAGATATTATCCGAAAAATTCCTTTGAGTAATAATTCTGTGCAAAGACGAATTGATGAAATGGCTGAAAACATTGAAGAATCATTGTGCAATCATCTGACGACTAGTCAATTCTCAATTCAGCTCGATGAGTGCACTTTACCAACTAATGAAGCGTTGTTGCTATCTTACGTGAGGTTTATTAAAGATGAGAAAATACGTGAAGAACTATTGTTTGCCAGAAATTTGGAGACAGATACAAAAGGCGAAACCATATTCAATACATTGGAAAAGTTTTGTGAAGAGAAAGAGATCCTTTGAAAAATATTATATCAGTTGCTACGGATGGCGCTCCGGCTATAACAGGGCGCCCTAAAGGCTTCATAGCATACTTAAAGAATAAAATTCCAGATGTCCTTGCTATACATTGCGTTATTCATAGACAACATTTGGTTGCTAGAAACTTAAGTGAACGACTATTTCAATCACTGCAATATGTCATCAAAGCAGTCAATAAAATCCGTAGCAGCTCTTTGAATGATAGATTATTTCATCAGCTTTGTGTTACTAATGACGAAGATTTCAACCGTTTGTTGCTTCATACTGAAGTTCGTTGGCTGTCACGAGGCAATTGTCTGATTCGATTTTACAACCTGTTTGACTCTATGATAGAGTTCTTGGAAACTAAAGATACAGAACTGCGCAACAAGCTCATAACATCAAAGAATGATATAGCTTACATGACAGACCTGTATAAAATGTTCAACGACATGAACCTCCAACTGCAAGGCGATGAACTAAATTTAATTAAAACAAAAAATGTCGTTGCTGCTTTCGCAGCCAAACTGCTTCTGCACAAAAAGAATATGGGCAGACGTGAGTTTCACAATTTTCCGAATTTATCAGTATACTGCAGTAACGACGACTTGTTTGCCTACTGCCAACATTTGGAAAACCTCCACATTGACTTCACCGAACGATACCAGGACATTTTAAACTTGGAAATACCAGACTGGGTGTTGGATCCGTTTTCAAATGTCAACACAGCAATGTCACCTCAGCTGGAAGAAGAACTTATAGAATTGACAACAAACGAAGAAATAAAAATCAAGTTCAAAAATGGATATCAAGAATTTTGGCTACAAAAACCGATCCCGCAATTGTACCCTGGATTGTGGTCAATTGTTCAACGATTTTTGATAGCATTCCCATCGTCATATTTGTGTGAACGTGGATTTAGTGCTGTGGCAACGCTGCTTACTAAAAAGAGAAATCGTTTGCGTGTTACAGAACGTGGCGACTTGCGGCTGTTTTTGAGTAAATTGGAACCTGATATCAACAAACTTATTGAACAGCATCAGATTCAACCTTCACATTAGTTTTTATATAAGAATTGATTATGTTTGTTTTATTTTCAATAAAATATACTCTGTCCGAATACTATAAATTTGCGTCTCAATAATTAGTTATAAGTACTTAGCGGTTTTTAAGTATGTTTAAAAAGGGGGGCGTTAAAAATAATTTATTCTTAAAGTGGGCAGTAGACAAAAAAGGTTGGGAACCCCTGATGTAAAGCAACAACTATAATGCCTTCTGTAGATATAATGAAGGTCGCGCAATAAATTTGTAGCCAGTGATGACACATTTTTACAAATTTTATGTAATAGAACCTATGTCTGAAACCTCTTAAACTTATATCGGAACAAAATAAATCAAAGGAAATGGGATATGGCTAAAGATACGTCTATTTCGTTCCGTAATCGTTCAAATATTGCCTGCCAATTTTACGCTATACGTGTATAGTATTCAAACTCCTAATTTATATAGGGTAGAGCAATTTCTGTTTGTATTTTATTTTTTAAATTGCATAATATACACCTGGTACCGATACGATGGAGGCGTGAGCAACAATATTCTCTTTGCATACAAATTTTCAGTTTATGGTTAGCGGGTTTAAGTATATACGAAATACCTTCGAATACCTTGTTGGAAATGTTTTCATTTCCTTAAAACATGGTCTGCGCGATTCCTCCTGTTGTAATCTAACTATAGTTCTTTGCTCTTTTCTGGAGTACGAAAGCTTTTTGTATATGTAGCCATAGCTACCTCCCCAGAAGAGATCCCCACACACACCACACAAAGATGGTGTGTGCCCACGCTGCCTTTGTGCTCGGTCGCCTTCACTATATTCTGAACGCTAGTAGTAAATTATCCCTTAGAAATAAGGTGAGAATTTACACCATATGCATTCGACCCATCATGACCTATGCCAGCCCAGTGTTCGCACACGCTGAATCACGCCCACTCCGTAGATTCGAAACCCTCCAAACCCGTTTCATGCGCAAGGCCACCGGAGCGCCTCTGTACATGCGAAATGACCAACTCCATTTCGATCTTAACTTGCCGACCATCAGGCAATTTATGAAACAAGCGTCTAAACGCTATCTCGATTCTGCTCTGTCCCACCCAAATCCCCTTGTGGTATCAGCCGCCGGTTACCAACCCTCCCGTATCAGTAGAGTACGCCGCCCGAGGCACGTTCTGGTCGATCCAGACGATAAAATCACACATAGAGACTCGCGTTGTCTCGTTCACTCAACACCCGACCGTTGTACCGCCCTCGCCGCCGAGGATGCCCGCCTCACCGACATCGCGGAGGCCTGTCGCCGCGTCACCTTCCCGTTCAAGTTAGCACTTCTCCCTCCCGTCTCTTGCTCGCGCCGGCCCGCGCTGAGCCTGTAGCTTTAAATGTCCCTTAACACAATTTAAATAATACCGATCCAGCTGTCCCCAAAACAATAGCTTGTTATCCCCAGCAACGCCCTAAGCCGAGGTCCGTGTCCCGCAGGGGGCGCCCTTAGCGAAAGTTGCTTAGTTTTTAATACTAAATTTAAGCATGGCTGGAGGCCTCTTTTGGCTTCGCCAGAAAATTATCGGTTAAGCAACCACATTTCCCAGAAATGTCTGCGAGAAGCCCAACAAAAAAAACCCCAGAAGAGAATACTCTATCTCAGCTGTGATTCAACCAGTGCGTGATAGACAATTTAAAATGTTTTATTCCAACCTAATTTCTGAGACTTGATAACTTATAGCAGGCTGAGCTGATTATGCAATTCGAACCGTATAGTGTGTCACTTCCGTTTCCAAGGGCATCCCTCCCTGTTGCAATGGCCCGCGATCATTTATTCTTGTTGAAGAATGTACCAGTTTATGTCTATAAGCTATACCCACGACACAGGAGGAGAGAAGAGAGGCAAAGGAGGAAAAATATCCTGAAGATTTCCCTCATTCGCTGTCGACATGTGTACATTCTTAGAATTACATAATTCTTTTAGAAATCTAAGTAAAATGTGGTATTTTATCCTCTTACTGTGACTGTGTATGGTCCAACATAATGTACAATCGGTATTGTTTATTTACAATTTGTATTTTTGTTATGTTAGCTATATTTTGGTACATCCAATTAGTTAGAAAGCAATTTATGTACGAGGCGGCACTGAAAATTTCGGGAATCAAGGAAGTGACACAACATTACTATTTAAAAATGTATTTATTGCTTTTCGAAGTATTCTCCGCGAAATTTGACACATTTTTCCATACGATGGAACCAATCACTATCTAAGTCACTATCCACTAAGTATAGAACATTTTTTACTAATAAATTTCAATGCTATCTTGGCCCCATGCTGTATAATAAACTAAACAAAATTCTTGAAATGTACCCGCTTAATAATGATCACTGTAAGGAAAAAATTGTAACATGGTTAAAATCACAAAACTATGAAGATATAGAAAACTTATTTCAAATTATAAAATAAATAATAATTTCAGGTCATAATACAGTCAATTAATAAAATAAAAATAAAATCACATTTAAACCACCAAACCAATTAAAAACGATCAGTAAATAAAGTAAAAATAAAACTATTACTTACTTACATTACTTAAATTCCACACAACCACATCACACAGCACACATGCCCATTCTCACATATACACACACGCACACACTCATGTACACACCCACACACAATGCATACACATACCTACACACCACTAACACTGCTCACACGCACTACACTACTTTACTTCCATTAAAATTTGATCAAGAACTATGCTATTATTAGTAATAAAAATCAACGAATCAACAAAAAACTAACAATAATCCATTTCACTTAAAACTATAGTTCACGCTTGACAATACATACTCATCCTGATTATAGGGAAAAATTACAACTTTGTTTTTAATCATATACTAACAAATATGCCGAAGTTCACACTTTCTGTACTTGTTGAATGTACTCAGAGACTCGGTGCGACGGATAATTATTACTATTGACGGTATTTACAAAACTAAATACGATTGGAGTCACAATAACACATTGTATATACCCACCCGCTAAAGTATTTTTTTATGAGTGTGAAATTGTTTTTATGCTTTTATATTAACTTCATATTACGTTTGTTGTTAGTTACTCGTATATACTGAACTGTAACACAGGAAGAAACTAACGTTTAAGATACAGGCTCGGCCTAGTTTAGACGTTAGTGTTCATCGATTAATATAATGTTAACTTTGTAAAGGATTGGCTTACATCGATGTAATATTTTTCTTTGTGCAAATAAATAAATAAAAAAAAATAAAAAAAATCATTGAAGCAACCATTCCATTCGGAAGTTGGGGTCTCCAAAATGGCCGTTTTGTAGGCGTCCACAGCTTCTTTAGGTGATGAAAATCTCTGTCCACGCAATTTATTCTTTATTTTAGGGAAAGTATAGAAATCATTAGGGCTTAGGTCGGGGCTGTACGGCGGATGGTCTAATAATTCTATGTTTTCTTGCTCTAAAAACTCTTTAGTTCTGTGCGCGGTGTGAGAACTCGCATTGTCGTGATGGAGGATGATGCGGCGGTTGCAGTTCTCTCTACGGAGTTCAGAAACGACCTGTGGCAAACAAATGCTAGCATACCATTCTGCATTAACCGTTCTTTGTCCCTCAAGAGGAATAGTCGTAACATGGCCGGTTTTGGAGACAAACGTGGCCACCATTTTTTTTGCAACACTCCGTGAACGAACAATTTTTGTTGGCTTTAACTCATTTTCGAACACCCAAACTCGTGACTGGTTTTTTGTTTCGGGTTCGTACGCATATATCCAGGATTCGTCACCTGATACGATGTTGTATACAGCATTTGAGGATCCTGCGTGGAATCTTTCGAGAGTTCTGACGCACCAAGTAACGCGAGCCGCTTTTTGCTCTTCACATAGCAAATGCGGTATCCATCGGGAAAACAACTTTTTTACACCTAATTGTTCATGCAAGATTATTTGTATTTGACTCATGCCAATGTCTAAAGTTGCCTGAATTTCGCGGTATGTCACATGTCGATCTTCCTCAATCAGCTTACGCACAGCATCAACGTTTTCTTGGGTGACTGCAGTTTTTGGACGACCTTGACGAGGATCATCACTGAGCTTGACACGTCCACGTTGAAATTCAGCAAACCAGCGATAAATTGTGGTTTTGGATGGGGCTTCATCACCAAATGCAGAAATCATCCGGTCAACACACTGTTTTTGTGTTAAACCACTTCGAAAGTCATAATAAATCATCGCTCTTGAATTTTCTCGAGTCAATTCCATTTTCTCAACGACTAAACAAGTTTGACAAAACCTTGTGACAAGACCGTGAATCTTTTTTTAAATAAATAAATGGTATTCGATTTGTAAAACCAAGGAATTTTCAATTAAAAGGATTTTAATATGACAGGAACAGTGGAAATATTCCATTCCCGATACTTTTAGTGCAGCCTATGTATTAGGTACATTGGACAAATTTAGTTGGGTACTGAGAAAAATATTATGATCCAGTTCGTTATTAGATATATATGATTTTAAATTATTGTTGGTAAGTTTCATATGACATTATGGGGAACAAGGTGTGGTGTTCCTCCATAGAAAAGGGAGGATCCTCCAGCCAGGCGGTTGGTATGCCTGGCGGGCCGAAGCCCCACGCTCAATGTTGGACGACTGTATATATGCTGCATTGCGCGAATACTTTAATAGCGTGATTAAGGATTCTTTGACGTCATCGGAGAGTTGCATTTGATAGTCGAGTAGATGTCGTTGTAAGTTGTAGTTGTATTGCTGGCGATGTAGGTGTCGCCACAACATTAAATATTTCTCTTTTGCATTAAATATGTATTAAATATTTGCGCATTATAAGATTCTGTTTATTATATTTTAGTTTATTTTGTTTCTGTTTATTCATTAATGCGTGTGGTTCCCGATAAAGGATAGACCACCCATCTCCACTCATAAATGATTGATTGATATTAAGAGGACAGAAAATTTATGCTTTACTATGGCATATGGGATATTGCCATAATCACCATGATTGATAAGCGGATGGGTGATCGCAGTATGTTGTTATTAGCACATAGAGGGACGCTTCCCTCTGGTGATTATGGCAATATCCCATATGCCGCTCATTGTAGTGATCATTACGAAGTTCATGTTGAGTGAAGTTGTGTGTTGGCGTATGGGCATTAAAAATGGGTTGTTCGAATTCAGGGGTTTTAAGGGTTGTATTAGGTATAACAAGTTCATTTTTCATACCCTATTTCCCCCCAAGCATACCCATTGTTTTTATTCGTGTTACAGTGCGACTTTTTTTAGCAAAGGCGGTTAAAGTGGTGTAATGAATCACATTTTCTGTTTCAATATTGGATTCAATTCAATCGTTTAATTTGTAAAACATAGGTAATGTAGGTGTAGTGCAGTCTACAATAATCAATAGGTATGTTTTTTGAATACATAGCGAAAAAATACGTATTTCTAGCATAATTTAAAATTTCATATTTTTATATAATATTCAGATAAAAAAAAGTCGCATAAAAGTAAGGAAAGTATTCAAACTTGTAACAAAATTACAATTATTGAAACATAGTAAATAAAATAATTAATAATAAATTCATGTGAATCAAAACAAAAATTATAATAGTGATAAATCGGATATACCTACATGTCAAAGTTTAGTCTAGTTTTGTTTGTCAGTAATTAAATCCAAAACAGAATCATCATATCAGCCAAAGGACGTCCACTGCTGAACAAAGGCCTCCTCCATAGATTTCCACAACGAGAGCTTACATGCCGCCCTCATCTAACGGCTCCCAGTGACCTTCACCAGATCGTCTGTCCATCTCGTTGGAGGTCGTCCCACGCTGCGTTTTCCGGTGCGGGGTCTTCACTCGAGAATTTTTTTCCCCCAACGGCTATCAGTTTTACGAGCAATTTGTCGGTTTATCTATTTCATCGGCCAATGACTATACTCTTCACATTCTCGTTGTGCTAACTAAGCGCCTAATACATAAGAGTAGGTACTAATGGATTAGTTTTACTTGTGTACCAATTCAATTACATTCTACTACCGCAGAGAATAGTGATACCATGAACGCTGACCGTGTCTAAATTTGATTAACATTTATACTTTTATATAGAACTATCAGCTTATCACGCGAACTGTCAATTTGTGTAATGTAATGTACTTAGTCGTAGTTACTTTTTATTCCAAACATAGATCATTCATTTTTTGTTTGGGCGCTAAACATTTATCCTATATGAAAGAAAGAAAGCATTTAATAGCACACTAATTTAACAAAAAAATAATTAAAGAGAATAACAAGAAATTAGTTTGTATGGTGTGGCAAAAGGAGCGGCCTCAGCAAAATGTTAAACAGTGAGCAGCATAGCCGTAACACTGCCCAACGCTGGTTTTCAGTCCGTCCCCTTTCACTACCGTCATGTAAATATAGATAATACATTAGAGTACTATAAACAACATTAAATATAAGTATTTTTTTAAGTAATTAAGTAGATTAAAGATTATAGATTGCCACTACAAAAACAAAACGAAATTTATAATTCGTATAGCCAGATCTCAGACGCCGGCCCCGTAACCAATCCGTCATCAGACTAAATATCAGATAAATAAGGTTAATGCAATAGTTTGGGACTAAAAGCACCAGGTCATATTTTTATGCGTAACTTCAAATGTTTAGTATATGATATTGGAATGCAAGAATAACTGAAACGAGAAATCTAATTTTCTTATCAGTATTAATTTTTTCTTCTCGATAACTTTCTTCAACTAGACCTCCCTTAGTATTTAACCTGGAACTTTGCCATTTAGCTGTACATAGCTTTTTAAAATTTGTGAAAAAATGATTCCGCGGGGAACAATAGGACATGGATAAAATAATATACATGGATAAATTAATATACATGTGACAAGAAGTTCATAAAAAAACTAAATTCACGGATTAATTGGGAGTAGATTTAGGATCTATCCTATAAAATAGGACAATGGCCAACATTGTTACCAATCATAATTGTGATCCCAATTTACATTTCAACCAAATTATCAAAAACGTTGTAAATACTCCCTTACAGTCATTAGGTTACAGCATTGGAATAAAAAAAACTGATATCTGATTTGTTATCGGATGAAGATAATAAATATTATGTTCATAACTAAAACAATTTAATTTATATGTTGATATGTCGTCATAATGACAAATTAATATTTGTTGACACTAACAATTATGTGAGTGGTTTTAAATTGACAAGTATATGCCTCCCTAAAAAACTGTAAAATCTTATCGGTATATTGATATCATTTACTATGTATTAACTCAGTAATAGAAAATATAACTAAGCCTAGGTTAAGCGACGTGGCTGGAAGGAAGCCGGATTGGTTCTCTTGAAGAAGGAAGGAAGGGCTGCAGCCTCCCTCTGCATACCGTCCTTGCGTTATGCCTGCTCGACGAGGCTTCGAAGCTATTCGAAAGAATAATTACCCGAAGACTCGTTGAGCACCTGTCGCAAGTTGGCCTCGACCTGGCTGAAAGTCAGTATGGCTTCCGGTAGCAGCGGTCCACCATCGACGCGATTTTTCGCGTCCACTCGCTGTCAGAACAGGCAGTTTCTCGGCGGGGTGGGGCGCTCTTTGGAGCCTGGTTCAGAAGAAGCGAGCGGCGGCGGCGGTTGGTAAGCATAAGAGTTTCCCAATTCACTTACCTAAGGCCCATACATATAATCAAAAGCACTTACTCCAATATACTTACTTTCAACTTAATATTAACTAAATCATTGTAACGTAGTAACGTTCCCTTTAATTAATAATAGCAAATTCATCATATAGTAATGAATTTATTATTTGATTACCTCCCAAAAACGCTGACATCAGGTGATGCGCGTGAACTTCATTCGTTCGCGGTCACGGCGCCACCTCTTCACCTCCAACGGCCGGTATTATAAATAATCCGCGCAAGTATATATAGGACACACACCTCAAGCAGTTGACTAAAATATTAAGCGTGAACCGCATGTTCCCTATAATTTACCTTAAACACTTCCTGAAATTAATTAGAATATAAATTAATTATCATATCTGTGGATTGTAATCCCTATATTTGGGGTGCGACGTAATATGTAAACCACACAAATCTAGTACCGCCCACCAAGTACCGGCCGGTGCTTTCCTGTTGGCGAGTCCCCGCGGCCCACCCACAACCTCGGGTCACCATCTCCGTGTCCATCGCCGCCACGCGGTGATAATCACCGCGCCCACTGCCAACCTCGGCGATTGAGCTAGGAGAGTACACCTAAGCCTACCGACCTTAAAAAAGTGGAAACTAATAGTGACGGGCATTCGACCGCACCCTATTGCTTGATTTTTTATTGTTATAATTATATGTAAAAAAATGGGTTAAATCTTTCATTTTATCACCTTTTAACGAAACATCATAAACAAGCTAATAATTGTTCTAGGTGCTATATTGCCTCTTCGCCCTTCCCTGGGGCGGAGGAAGTTCATGATAAGATTCCTCTGGGGAAAAAATAAAAATAAAATAAAAGTTGCTAATTGTTCTTAAAGTAATTTAACGACTATCTCCATTGGCGCATTGTGAAGTTCCCTCCGCATGCAGGGTATTAGTGAGTCACAGCGTTGAGCAGATGAAGTGCTCGCGCTATAGCTTCCTGAAGCCCCAGCTCATTCCTGCATAGTGGCTCTATATAGAGGTCGTCGAGTTGATGTAGTTATCAGGTACAATTTATGGATACAATTTCTAACAGTGCTGGAACGGATACACAACCTCTTAACAACATATTCCATCAAATGCACAATCCGTTTCACCCCAAGGTGTTGTTTCCTGTCATCCCCAGAGTGAACGCACTCGGGTATAAAAATGCATAACCAATGAAGTATCTATACTCGGTCACGGTAGACGAGGTCAGACATCTTGTGAAAAAGATTCACCCTCGCAAAGCCCCCGGGATCTGACGGTATCACCAACAAGGTGATTAAACTCTTCCCCGACTGTCTTATCATGTTAATGACCATCATCTTCAATGCGGCAATAAACAACAACCTCTTTCCACATATGTGGAAAAGGCCACTGTTATCGGTATTCATAAACCCGGTAAGGCCAAGTGCGAGCCCTCCAGCTATCGCCCCATAATTGTTCTCAATTCCCTTGCGAAGATCTATGAGTGGATTATTTATTCCCGACTAAAGGATTTTGCCGAATCCAAAAAACTCATTCCCTACGAACAGTTCGGTTTTAGAGACAAACATTCGTGTGCACAACAAATCCACCGATTAGTTGATCACATCACGTTCGGATTCTCACGTGGCATGGTGACGGGAGTACTCTTTTTCGGTGTTGCGAAAGCATATTTTGACAAAGTCTGGCAGAACGGCTTATTATATAAGTTGTATCAACTCGGAGTGCCCAACTGTCTCGTTCTCATCATACGAGATTTCTTGTCAAATCGCAGTTTCCGATATCGAATCACGGGCGCCCTCTCGTCCTCTCACTCTATTAGAGCCGGAGTCCCACAAGGATCCGTGCTAGCCCCACTATTTACATTTATTTATGTTACACCAGTGACATCACTAAGCGACCTAAGACCCAAAGACGGTGCGTGGCCGCGTCACCTTTGTGCCCGATCGCCTTTACTATCTCCTGAACGCTCGTAGTAAATTATCCCTTAGAAATAAGGTGAGAATTTACACCACGTGCATTCGACCCATCATGACCTATGCCAGCACAGCATTCGAATACGCTGAATCCGCCCCATTTCATAAATTCCAAACCCTCCAAAACCGTTTCATGCGTAAGCAACCACCGGTGCTTCTTGGTACATGCGAAATGATCAACTCCATTTCGATCTTAACTTGCTGACCACTAGGCAATTTATGAAACTAGCGTCCAAACGCTATTTCTATTCTGCCCTGTCCCACCCAAATCCCCTTGTGGTATGGTGGCCGCTGATTACCAACCCTCCCGTATTAGTAGAGTAAGCCGCCCGAGGCACGTTCTGGTCGACCCAGACTATAAAATCACGTTAGATCACATAAAGAGACTCGCGTTGTCTCAATCACTCAACACCCGACCGTTTTATAGCCCTCACCGCCGAGGATGCACACCTCACGCGTCACCATCCCGTTCAAGTTAGTACTTCTCCCCCCGTCACTTCCTCGTGCCGCCCCGTGCCGAGCCTGTAGTTTTTAATGTGCCTTAATACATTTTAAATAATACCGATCCAGCTGTCCCCAATACAATATCTTGTTATCCCCAGCAAGCCCTAAGCCTAGGTCCGTGTCCCGCAGTCCCCCTTTTTGCCCTGATTTTGGTAGAGAAATCTAAGAAACTTCTTTTGAATCTTTTCTACCAATTGCATGTACTTTGCCTCGTAAGGGCAGTAAACAAATGCACTTCATGTTGCTTCTTACGAATGCTATATACAAAACCTTCATGGCAGGTAGTTGAGATACCTTTTAGGTGCACTCACCTGGGAAATTCGGTACTAATGAGCACCTCCACGAAATTAAACTGGGCACGATGGATACGTGCAGATTCTGCAGGGATGAAAAAGAGTAGATTCTACACATATTGTGTCAATTCCATGCTGGCACAATAGCAACACCTCTTCGATGTGGCAGAAACGTAATACAGGAATGATATATAACTGCACTCAGGCAGCCACACTCATATTTTCATATTAGTAAAAGGATGTCCACTGCTGAACAAATCCTCTCCCATATATTTCCTCAGTGGCCAGTCACATGCCACTCGCACACAACGTCTTCCAGCTACATTCACCGTGGTAGTGTGTCCATCTGGTTGGACACCGCGCCGTCCCACGCAGCGTTTATCAGTGCGTACTTTTTGTGCACAAATTATGTATCCATTCTAAGTTTTTATTAGCCTCTGATAATTTAGTGCACCTGTATTTTTTGTTTGTATATTTTTGTGTGTGTGTATATAATATCTAATAAATCTAGCTTTTTCATATCTATGTCTAAATTTCTCGTAAATGATGTTCACTTATGATGATCCGTGTGGTTCCCAGCAAAGGATAGATAATCCCTCTCCACTCACCGACGTCGGAAAATGGGCCTTAAAATTTGATTTTATATCCAGAGAATGGGCAGATGCATTTTCGCAATAATTTGAGATGGGGATTTCGATTTCTTAATGTTTTCGTGTGGTGTCCGGATTTAAAATTTGGCACAACTCCATATTCTCACGTGGATGTCGTAAAAGTCGAGTAAGGGACTCTATGCCAGAGGGATCGGTTAGCGGTTGCACACTGCATTTTGTGGAACAGTAGTCATACTGCGCTCACCAACCCGCACGCCTAGCCTGATGAGTACTGGCATACTCCCCCTAAAATGAAGACACCGTTGTGGAAAGCTATAGGGAAGGCCTTTATTTAGCAGTGGACGTAATTTGGCTGACATGCCGATGATGATATATAAATGAAACAAACAGATTAAAATGAAATAAATGAGTTTAATGTGACGACAATGCTGCGAACAATGAACACGTAGGTATTATCTATGTCTAATATAACTTTGGTACATACTTTGGCGACCAAGCTGTTAGGTAAACAGGACAAATAAATGTCCAATATGAGCAAATCAGCAAACATGAAAAATATTTTAGAATGTATACAGATATAAAAATGTATTTAGACAGTGATATAGATCGATCTGTTACAGTGCAAGAGCTTATTATTATTCAGAGAAATCCGATTTAAATGCAAAATTTCGGAAAATTATAAAGTTTACTTATATTAAAATTCATTTTTAGTTATTATACATATCATTGGACCCTAAGTAAAACTACATTTATTCATACTACAATCATAATTTTAAAAATAGAATATTTACAGTTTAATATGTATACATCATTATTTATTTGAAGTCGTTAGTTTTTGCGTCATGGCTCAATAGACGCAAGAACTACATTACAAATAACTTAAACAAAATACGTAATTAAACTATAACCTTATTATTACTAACTTTGGCTTAAAATAGTTACATATTTAGTAACATCTGACTACGGCTTAAGAATACAATCATTATACTTAATTACACATTTACATCTAATTGTCTGTGAAATAGACTTTCGAAGTTATAGAGAGCGAAGGTACCTGCAACACAAAGAAATCAATTATTATTAAATGTTATTAATAGATATACTGAAAAAAATAGTTAAATTTACTATTTTAAATAATTAATTTATGAGGATTATCCATGAGTAATGAGACTTTGCTTCGTTCTTATAAAGTAAATACAAAATTAATCATATCTAAATTATATATCGTATAAAATATCAACAGCTAAATTACAGCTTCCCGGGTAGTCCGCTAGAGATAATGCTACTAAGCAACTAGAGTGGGTGATCTACTAAATGTCGCTTTATTTTATTGTGAAGTGCTCTCCTCGTTGGACATAGGGAATTAGAGGCAATATTTTCTCTTGCGATTTGTAGAACAAAGAGAGATTTCTTTACTAACAAAAATGCCTTAGTAGGTAATGTTTTACTTATATTTGTTATTTATTTATTTTTAACCAAATGGGCAGCTACTGTGGTGACTACTAAACTCTTTAGTAGTATTAAGATAGGCTACATTAGCTAAACTGAATATACTGAATGCGTTAAAATGCGTTTATCTAAATCATTCAGCTAAGCGATTATTTTGTGTTCCATATAATGCGGATCCTTTCTTTTTCTCTCATACTAGAATAACCAATCTATCTGCTATGACAGCGCCACTACAAATGCTGCTGCCAACTTTTTATGGGAACAAACAAATTATAGTATGATAAATAAGAACACATGTAATTGAGCAACAAGCCTAATCCGATACCAGTGTAAATTCCGTAGCTGGCGTGAATATGTTGACATCTCGACCTTTTTTTTTCATTGGTGTCCAGTGGAAATTTTACATGGCACTTTCTTCGCCCCGCGGAAGGGCGAAATGTATGGGCGAGCTGGAAGTCGAAAGGCGTGAGATCTTGACCTACATGTTAATTTTTTTTTGTTATCAACTATTGGTGAGGGAACATTACAAATAAAATAAATGAACATGACATCTCATGTTATTTTTTTATTAGTTTATAAACTTCCCACGCCTATGGTTGTATATGAAAAAAATGGACATCGCGATTTATGCATAAGTTTTAGAGTGTTAATAATATAGTACAGTAAACATAAGTTTTAAGCTAATAAGCTTCGGTTATATAGATATCTCAATTTTGAGCGTGTATCATATAACAAAAAGTCCTATCAAATTAACGTTCCACAGTATATTGTGCTAACAACACATTTACATATTGTTTTATCAAATTACGCTCAACAACCAAAATAACGTACGAATCTTCATATCTCAATATAAACTTTTTTGAAAAATATTAATACAAGAATTGAAAAAAATACTTAAAATATAATTTTGATGAACTCAATTTGAATACTAATCTATAAATTGGTAAAATTAGTATCCCTTGTTTGAATACTACTTTTGTAAAATAAAGAGTAAGTGATGTGGCAATTTTGGTGCCATAGTTAAAGTTTAATATAAATAAAACTATGATAAATTTCACAACACCAATTTATTTTCTGAAAGGTATTTGTCATTCTTATTACTTAATGAAATCAGTAAGGGACAGGAAAGATTTCAACAATTTTGTTTTGGGTGTGTCACTATTGGTAAGTAATAAAATATAAAATAAAACATCTGGTTCAAAAGTACGTAATATATTGTTCGTGCTGTATATTATTTAGCCGTCTACACGAAATTAATATATGGTACAATAGGAACTATAACAGAATGGTTGGCATGCTTAAGTGGCAACACTAGCGCTGTCTATACTGAATGCATTTACTGAAAGTTATTTACGACTAGCTATTACCCGCCCAATTCATCATCATCAACAGCCCATAGCAGTCCACAGCTGGACATAGGCCTCTCCAATGTCATGCCACTGAGCATGATCCTCGGCTTTTCTCATCCGGTTCATGCCAGCCACCTTGCGAAGTTCATTACTCCACCGAGCCATAGGGCGGCCTACACTACGTTTGCCGAGCCGCGGTCTCCACTCAAAAACACATTTTCCCCAACGGCCATCGATTCTTCGGCTAATATGGCCAAACTATAGCCACTTGAGCTCGCTAATCCAATGGGCTAGGTCGGTAACTTTGGTTCTCTGTTGGATAACCTCGTCTCGGATTCGAAGCATAGCCTTCTCCATAGCTCGCTGACCAACTTTATATTGGTGAACTAGCCGAACCGGCACCGTATCTCATAACAGGTAGGACGCACCTATTAAAGAATTTTGTCTCGAGGCTCTATGGTATTGAGGACAGAAACACTCGACGCAATTTCCCAAATGCCCAGCTGAATTCTTCTATTTGCCTCTTTCTCGAAATTGTTCTTCCCTAACTGCAGAGTTTGCCCGAAGTAAACATATTCCTGACCAACTTCGCGTGCCCCGTTTCGCTAGGCGTAAATTATATTTGTATTCATATCTTCAAAACCCTGCAAGATATCAAACAAAAACATATACAATAATTTCAGTGAAAATTCCTGTTTTAATCCCCCAAATATTTCATTAAAATCTGTTGATCCGTTTCGAAGCCTATTCGAGACAAACTTCCATACAGGCAGATAGCAAAAAATTCTAATAACTATCATTTATGATTAGAGCATCGTAAACATAGTAGTTTTCACTTAAATTAAGGTATTTATATTGTTCCCAGACTGACTTACGTTACGACAGCCGACCGTTATGGATTTCACCCAAACCCACGTGGACTGAAATTCGTGAATTTTATCAGTAACAAAGCACCATCCGTCCTTGTCACCAAAATACATATTTTACGCCAAGATATAAATAGAAAGAATTTTTCATCTCAACACCCTCGTTGATTGAGTGCCTTCAGTGTAAGTTTATCCTACTGGGACCACAGCGTCTAAATCAACGTCTTCAGTGTAGATTCTTAACAAAACTCCAATTTAAAAAGCGAAGTAGCTACTATTTAACCAATTTGTATCTTAGAAAAACTTGAGGCCAATTTATTTAATCACGGTTAGCTTTAATATAGTGTCAAAGTATTGCCACTTATTTATGGGTGGCAAAAAACTTATTGAGTTCAATATCACGGCTCGTAAAATATTTCAAGTCATAACTATAAAACATTTTCGTGGAAGTTACAAATAGATCGACGATGTTCAATAAAAGTGTTATCTCTGGTAGATAATTCTCGGTAGCAACCGAGAGTTTGAAATGGACCTTATTGTCGTAATTAGCGACATGTGTGTCGTTAGTACCTACATTTTTCACGTGTGGTAGATCTGTTATTGCAAGAGTCCGGCTAAGTAGAGTACTACTACAGTGCTATTATAATAATATTATATTCTGCCGAAAAGAAAGAAGAAGAAAGAAAGAATTTTTTTATTTGACAGCAAAGTGAGACATAACAAACGGTAATAAAACTTAATATAAAACTAAAAAAAAACACGATAAAAATTTGGATAGGGTTATAAACAAGACAGAAAAAAAAAAAAAATACAATATTAGGCTAGAGTTTGTTGTGTGCCCCACAGTTGCGCCAAACAGGTAAACAGTTCAGCATTTGCCAGACAAGAGCCTGGCGCTGGTTTTCAACTGGACCCTTCGGTGATTCGGTGATTCACGGGTGTAAAAACAGTAAATAAAAGCACACAGACACAAGCACACGCTTGGCATACGGATTTTTGATCGGAGCATGTTGTTATTTTCATACGGGTGGATCATTATCATCATCATATAAGCCACAGGATGTCCACTGCTGAACAACGGCCTTCCCCTTAGATTTCCCCTACGAGCGGTCAAATGCCGCTCTCATCCAACGACTCCCAGCGACCTTCACCAGGTCGTCTACCTCGTTGGACGTCGTCCCATGCTTCGTTTTCCGATGCGCGGTCTCCATTTGAGAACCTTACGGATCTCCTCATTCCTGATTCGATCTCGTAGAGAAATGCCAAGCATAGCTCTCTCCATAGCTCACTGAGTGACCTTGAGCTTTCTTATGAGCCCCATTGTGATTGGCCACGTCTCTGTTCCATAGGTCATCGCTGGTAACGTACACTGGTTAAAGATTTTCGTCTTGCGGCATTACGGTATTGTTGACGAAAAGACGTTGCGAAGTTTCCCAAACGCTGCCCAGCCGAATTGGATTCGACGATTGACCTCTTTCTCGAAGTTGGACCTACCTAACTGGACAGTTTGTCCCAGGTAGACATACTCGTCAACAACTTCGAGAACAGAGCTCCCATCGGATATTGGGATGGGCACGACATGGGCATTTGACATGAATTTCGTCTTGCCCATGTTCATTTTAAGGCCCATCTGTTGGGAAACCCTGTTGAGATCATCGATTGTGCTGAGCTCTTGCAGCGATTCTGCCATGACTACGAGGTCGTCGGCAAAGGTGGTGGCGGAAGGTGAGTGATATACTCGCCATTGATGTTAATGCCGAATCCTTTCCACTCCAGTAACTTGAAGGCGGGAGGATGCTTGATATTAACCCTTTAACGACACCCATATGTGAAGTGCGATGGTATATACAGAACCCGATACAGAACCCGCCTAGGAGTAGTGTTTATACTTTAAACATAACTGTGTTCCAGTTTCAAGGGCGCTGTAGCTAGTGAAGTTACTGGGCATATTTATTTATTTTATTAATAACCGCTTACTTTACTTACAGTTGCCCAACGCGCACAGTAACCCATGTAATAATGCTACTCCTAAATACATATTTCTTATATATAGTCATTAACGAATTTTAGACAGTAACTAATAAATTGGTTGATGCTATTGCTGAAAATATTGACCTCTGGCTGCTGAGCAATCAGATCGTTTGGCAATGAAACAGCATAGCTCGTGGGAGTATACTGGGATGTACATGTGCGTACCGATGGCATCGCGAGTAAACAGCGCAGATATGATGATATGAGACTAAAAAACGAGCGCAGTGTGTTGCCACGCCAGACTAGTCTTGAAACCACTCATTTGCTGATTGGTGAGTCACCGTCTGCCACAGAATTTCACAGAATTTCAAAGGGTTCCCGTTTTTCCTTAATATTGCGTTCCATGTAACACCCGTTGCGATAGACCTTATCGTTATAGTTTCCATCTCATACAATAGTCCAAGACTAGCGGGGATAATCTTGTGACTTCATTTTATAGTGCACCCATGGAGTGTCCCTGAATACAGTTCCATTACATTTTAGAATAAAACACTCTAAAGTGCCTCTGAGTGTTGGACCCATATGTAATCTTATCAAAAGATTGGCCGGGTTCCTCTTTGCTGAGGCTATCATACCTTTGATAAGACAGACGCGTGCTACAGTAAAATTATTCACACAAATAGTACTCTTAGGGGTTCTTCACTAAACCGTTTTAGGACTTCACCTCTAATTTTAACTGCAAGGGTTAAAATTAGAGGTGAAGTCCACGTCGGCAACTGTCCATGTCGGGGGACAAAGATAAGAGTTTCACTGCCTCTACAGCCTCAGTCATGTGGCTCTCTACGGAGCGCCTGTACAGTATTGTTGATTGTCGGATGTCTAGCGCTGCAGAACCAAGATTCAAGGTAAAAAAAAAAAAAAAAAAAAAAATCCCCTCCTAAATGTGCTGAAAGGCGTGGCAGCAATGGGACAGCTCTAGTGTGATTGTACGCGAGTACCTGGAGCCCCCTTCTGTGTCGCTAACGAACTTTCCTGTCTCATTCTTCTCTCTATCATGACTCTCCACCCTTTCCCAGTGCGGAGGAAGTAAATGATGTATTCCTCCTGATATGATAAATAAAATAAAAATATAAATGGAATGGCGCGCGCTCTCATTATGCGTTGCGGCCATTGTTTATCGCAGGTAATCTGCAGCTTCGGTCAATCATAAAGACGGCTAGAGATTGAGCACTGAATGAACGGAACAAACAGCGCTTCGTACTTCTAGGATCATTCGCGCGGCGCGCCATCAGCGCGTTCGCTGTGTCCGGGAACACTAAAGCGCGCGAACCAATTTTTTTATGAACTTTTAGGTACAATGGAACGTTGCTCATATAACATTATTTATATTCTTCAGTTCAGGAGCCCAAGCACCTCCTAGCAGGTGACAGGCAACTTTTCCCCCTGTCCATACTTGGCTGCGCCCATGATTCTACTTATGAGTGTTAAAAACCCAAAATATAGTATCGTTTTTCAGTAGGACAAACTAGAACAAACTGGGACAAACTGTCCAGTTAGGTAGGTCCAACTTCGAGAAAGAGGTCAATCGTCGAATCCGACTCGGCTGGGCAGCGTTTGGGAAACTTCGCAACATCTTTTCGTCAACAATACCACAATGCCTCAAGACGCAAGTCTTTGACCAGTGTGTGTCACCGGTGATGACATATGGAACAGAGACGTGGTCACTCACAATGGGCCTCATAAGAAAGCTCACTCAGCGAGCTATGGAGAGAGCTATGCTTGGTATTTCTCTACGAGATAGAATCAGAAATGAGGAGATCCGTAGAAGAACTAAAGTTGTCGACATAGCTGAAAGGATTAGTAAACTGAAGTGGCAATGGGCAGGGCACATTGCTCATAGAACTGATGGCCGCTGGGGCACAAAGGTTCTAAAATGGAGACCGCGCACCGGATAACGCAGTGTGGGAGACGACCTCCAACGAGGTGGACAGACGACCTGGTGAAGGCCACTGGGAGTCGTTGGATGAGGGCGGCATGTAACCGCTCGTTGTGGAAATCTAAGGGGGAGGCCTTTGTTCAGCAGTGGACGTCCTGTGGCTGATATGATGAAACTAGAACGTAAACAAACAACTGATATAGATACATATACTTCCTTTGACGCTTGAATTTGTAAAATGATGGGTCAAATATTGCAAATTACTTTAATTCCGTGTATGCTGTACGAGTATATGTGTAACTTTCACCTAGTATCATAAATTCGCGCCCTCAGTGACTAATCCACGCTCTTAGTCATATTCACAAAAGCTAATTGTAATGAAATTACTCCCTGTAGAGCCAGTTACTAGACATTTCCACAAATTTATTATTTAAACAAAGAGAGGTACGGTAATAGGGTACCGGAGGATAGTTAACTCGATTAACAAATTCTTTTATGTTGTTATTTTTTAAAGAACTCACTCGGTCGAACTTATTCTTAATTGTAGCAATTTTTATGCCCACGTACAGAAGAGTTAAAAATATAATGTAATATGCTCCTTCATAAATTAGTTATAAAAATAGTCCCAGTCTATATATTTTGTGATAGTATTTAATTCTCAATTCTTTCTTGCATTTCATCATGTAATGTTCAACCAGATGTAATGTCCAATTATGGACCCTGCAGGACCCAGCGCAGTTTCGTTGAAGAGAGGAAGAGCGCTTAATTGTGTTCAACACACCCAGACTCGGAACAACTACCTGCAGGTCATACAAAGATTTGTTCCGTGTGGGAATGGAACCCACGACCCGGAGCGCAGCAGCCGACTGTATCAGCCACTGCACCAACCGTGCCGTCATTCAACATTTTACTTGTTTTTTTGTTATATATATTTTGTTTAGTTAAATCATATACATTATATATTAACATGTTTTGAGATTATTACACATTGTATCGCCTTTTACTAAATACTAGTTAGTATTTATACGGTAGTGTTATTTGGTAATAAAACTACCGAATAATAAGTTTAAGTTTATATAAACCTACATGAATATTACGATACCGGTATATTTACAGGTATGATTGTAGGTTGTATTTCGCTTCCGCTATAATAAATGTTTAACCTAAGTATATAATTTAAGTACCGCTGTGGGATTTTAGGTCTTAAATGATGTATACACGAACATATTTGTATGAAAATACATACACACGTGCACAATTATCAAACTGAAATGCGCAGTGTCAGCCTGAATAATAACAAAATTGCAATAAGTGTGCATTTAGTGAATAAAACTTTAAATAAGTTCTTTCGTGCGTGTGGGGTGTTTTCGGTACCGAAATTGCAAAGCGGTTGAATAAAGATACAGGTCCAGATTTTGATACCTCTTTTGTACCGGTACTTTGACCCGGTAATGTCTACCGCTTTCAGTCAATGATATTATATTAGACATGACCAAGGGACTGGAGGAGTGCATTGTTATTCTGGAAGTTGGTAGGTTTAATGTATTTTATGTCCAAGTGTATCTTTTGTTGGTATGTTATCCCTTTTAGTATAGGATTCTGGGTACTGCGCAGAAATTTACAACGGGAATTGCTCAGTTTGTAAGGCTACTTAGGCTAAAAGCGGACGGAAACAATAATAATAAATGACTTGCTTTTTTAATATTTCATGCCTAAGAGAAACAAAATATTATAATATCTTTGCAGGATACCAGACTGGAAGCATAATATTAATTTTGTGCCTAAATACCACATTACAGTTATTGCATGATGCTATATAGTGCTGTCTTCTGGCCTACAAGACAATAAAAAACAACAATATTGCTTCTCTGCTCTGCAGATTATTATTAAATAATATATAGACAAAAAAAAGTGCTAAGTCCATTTACGGTTTCTACAATCCACCCACTTATTTTTACATTTCTGGATTGATTGGCTCGGTATTCAACAACATTTGCATGTTGTTGAATACCGAGTTTCACCTTCTTCTAAAGCTTCTGCAGGCAGGACGATAAATATAAAAGTTCAGGTTTTTTTAGATTATTTGGCATATTATAATTATAATCTGTAACTAACTGTTCAACCTTAGCCATGTTGGGATAGTCAGTTGCTGTGGTGATTTACAATGCAGAACTACTGAAGCATAAACTCACTCGTATCAGCCTCTTACCAACATAGATGGCAGAATCCAAGATTCATCCAGGATGTTAAAGTGACCTAGACCTGACCGATATAACATTCAGAATACACGTTAGAAAAGCAAATAGTTTATTTTATTTACGTATGGGTCATTTTTCTGTTGACCGAAAATGCAGTTGAGGTAGCCAGGTAATAAAAAAAGATCGATCTGAAAACAATCGATTTAATCAACCATATTCATTTGTAACATTATTTACAAAGTAAAAATATAAATAATTGTTGTTGCTTGTTTTTAATGTGGTAGACTAGAGACACTAGAGCTATCACATGGTACACATTCTCAAGAAAAAACAACTGTTTTTACTCGACACTTGAAATAGATTATTTTATTTTATTGAAAGCACAGGAAATCACATATGTATGTGGCAGCACAGAACCACTAATAAGGGCCTGCAACAACAAAATGGCGCTGCCATGGAAGCGTAATCGTTTTAAATACTACTAATGCGACATTTTAACATCCAGCAGGTTTGCAAAGTATTTATTTTAGAATTGATGAAATTATTTATTATTTATTGTTATTAATTTTTACTGAGCGGCTTGTCACTTTTAGCCGAGATTCAGGAATTGCCTTTCAAAATGTTTTATACAGCTAAGGGAAGTATTAGAAGTTCTTGAAGTAGGGTTTGCAACTGGCGGTTTCTTCAATGTTTACAAGAATTCTAATCAGTATCTTCTGTAGGGTGAATAATGTGGGCGCACCCTTTCTATTACCCCATAAGAGGACACCATAATTGAGCCATGAATAGGCATACGCGTAATAGGTGACGAGCGCAGTCTTGTGGGTCAGTAGCTTTTTGATCTCGCGGAGAGCGTACGAGAATTGTGAAACTTTAGCTTTTAGGTTTTAATGTGCGACTTCCAATTAATGTGGGAGTATATGTCTAAGCCGAATAGGTTGAGATTGTTAACGACTTCTAATTTAGAGCCATTGAAGCTGAAATTTACATTTATCTGTGTTTTCTGGCGGGGGTGGAAGGTTATTAATTTTGTTTTACTAAAGTTAATTTCTAAATTATGTTCGGTTAGCCAAGTTCTTTTAGTGTTAAGAACGGAATGAAATTTTTCATTTAACTTGATATTGGTTTGGCTAGAGGTAAGTATTGATACATCATCCACAAACGAAACACACGGTTCACTAATATTTTTAGGAGGGTTGTGGATGTATACAAGGAATAGCAGACATTCTACTACACTTCCTTGTGGGATTGTGGCGTTGATTGGTGTTGTCGGACTAAATTAATTCTATTTCGTGTTCGTTGGTTGTAAAATTCTATTTCTACAAGTTATTCTCTATTTTTCAGATAAGTAGAAGTTCGTGACATTTTCCACGGATTCCTACACTATTTAATTTATTTAATAATATTTTGAATTGCACTTTATCGTAATTGTCATGTTAAGCTTTTGTCATGTTAAGTATTCCTATTGCATATTTTTTGTATTATAATTAACATTGAGAGCTTCTTGGATTTATTTATAATCTGCTAGGACTGTGGAATTAGGCATCTGTATGTGTATGGTCAAATGTATCTTAGAAACATTTTGGTTTCGGGGGAATCCGTTAAAATCCCCCGAGATGAGCCTAGGGGATGACTTCTTTACAGCCACCTCCCCACCGCTGGAGGGAATTATATAGGGATCACCTATTTACAGACCCCCTACGAGATGTGCCTGCAGGCGTGGCACCGAAAGGCGGCCCCGGAACGTTCTTTCTTGAGATCCCTTCGGTGCTGAAGATGACCGCCCGCGTTGTTTGAACGGGTTGCGGGGCAACGTCAACCAACGTTGCAGGAGCATGTCCCGCGGTGAGAAAAAGAAACATCTTGATTGGCAAGTACTTTTATAGCAAATAAACACACTATTCTATGTAGGCAGGAAACTTGCGTCCCACCTGTTTTTCAATAACATTTGCGATCAAATTCATAACATTTATTTATAAGTTCACCTTTGAAATCAAATTTATGAGTTTCTATTGCAATTGCAGAACTGAGATATTTTAAAAAAGCTAATGAAATGCATCAATCCTCATTCTGTAAACATAGCATCCTGTTGTTGAGGTATCGAAAATAAAAACACACTCATATGTATCTCGAAAACTACATATATAAACCCTATAAATACCTCACAAAACAACGTTATTTAGAGATTTGAATGAGTGACTATCCTATAAAAACGTTATCGAACAATAATTGAATAAATATTGTTTTAATTTTTATATAGCATCGGCAGTACTTCAAAATGTTTCTTTTATTGTTATGGTTACAATTTTGTTCAGCCAAAGTGTGGTGCCGGCTCAGAATACCACCACCCCATCTCATCCTATGGGTGTCGTAAAAGTCGACTAAGGGATTAGCCGGAGGCCTTCGAGTACATTAACAACTCAACTGCGATCGCCAACCCGTCTGCCAAGCGTGGCGATTATGGCAAAACCCCCCAATGAGCACACAACACACCCATATCGGTCGTTGTGGTGATCTTTGGGGGAGGCCTGTGTCCGGTAGTGGCCTTCATTAGGCCGAAATTATGATGATGAAAGCCTCAAAGGCTTATAAATTGTGCCCCTTGGATAATTGACGTTAGGCGCTCCAGCTGGCCTCGGCGCGTTCCACGCGAAGTGCGCCAGATTTTTTTTATGGTCTTGTGTTGTGTGCTTGTTGGGGTTTTTATTTTGCCATAATCGCCACGCTTGGCAGACGGATTGGCGATCGCAGTTGAGTTATAAATGGATTGTATTGATGGTTATACTCGAAGGCAGCAGCACTGCCAGTCCTCTAGCTAGTCATCGCCTTTTATCTACCCCTCAGTCTAGTACAAATTATGATGTATACGTACTTAAGGTACATTTTTTTATGACTTCAAATTGATTTAATTTCGTCACAGCTTCTTACCGAATGTACGTATTTTTTTACATCAAATATCTTATTATCTGTCTTATTATTTTGTAGAATATTTCAGATGACACGAATCATTGTGTCCATGCTGGTATACGATTGGATTAGCCCATATTTTATTAGTCACCAGCGCCGCCTTGAAAAAGTCCGCTGAATAAATTGTTACTAAGCACTTAGGATCCTCTTATATATCCTACGAAATATATTTATTTTTGCCCGTATTCTTTCTTTTTTGTTTTAATTATGACTACAAACCAAATAATGTGATAACACATTGAATATCAGCCAAAGGAGGTCCACTGCTGAACAAAGGATTCCCCATAGATTTTTACACACCGACTGGATCGGCTGCATGCCGTGTGTCGTCATTTTGATGGTATTGTACTCACTACGCTTGGCAGGCGGGTTTATGAGCGCATTATGGGTATTGTTACACAGAAGGGACGCTGCTGTCCTCCCCTCTGGTTTATAGCCCCTTAGTCGCCTTTACGACTTCTACGGGAGGAAATGGAGTGTTGCTATATTCTTAATCCGGATACCACCCGGACGTGTAATAATTTATGACAAATATTAACTTAGGTGAGAACCTTGATAGCTTTTAATATTGTTATTGCAATAAAGCAGCAACACTTACTTATTTTGTGTTAAAGTTATAGCTTAATACTTTAGATACCTACCTACTTAATATCACCATGGTCTGAAATAAGGGTTTTTCACAGAAATAAATATTCATTACATCAAAGAACTTTCAGGCGTCGGTTCCACGTGCTGAAAATGTTATTACTTATTACGTATTATGGTAGAATTTATTAACAGGTAAAGTATAAATTAGGTTGCCATGTCACATTATACTTACGTATCTGGCTTTAATGGGTCTGAATTCTGAAACTATTTAAAGCTGATTTTTGCTATGGTGGACGTGACTGAGCATTTCATAATCATATCAAATCTCTACCTATTCTGTAGTCGATGGATATTTCTGCGAAATATTATGTTCATAAATTATTTGTTCATATAATTTCTGCTCGCAGTTTAGATTTTAATGCAATACGTGTTCACCATGTTCTATTAAGTACATGGTAATATTAAGAAATAGTGAAATAATCTGCGGTACAACGTAGTAGGCTTTAAGTACTGTGTAGTTATTATGGATATATTTAGTAGGTGAATCATTTATAACAGTAAATACACTTATAACAATATCGGTTAGTAAAATCTGTGACCTGTGAACTGACTGTGACTGAATACATAAAGCATTTCATTTGGTTTAAACGCTTGATTTACGGGTATTCAGGCTTTAGTAGATTTCGAGTCCATGGTTACTATGATTCCGATAAAACTAGCCAAAAAACATTGAATTCAGAGAGACGAACTCTTGCTAAAAGTCTCTTGGCAAGGCTTGAGATTTTCTTCAATTAGGTGATTTATTAGAAGAATCGTTAATCGCCGATTATTCTTCATAAACTTCCATCGCGCGGGATTGTAAAGGATCCCCCAAAGCGTCCCACGTCTTCTCTTGGGTCGCTTGATGTAAGCATGCAGATTCCCCAATTTACGCACCCGCAAACCTAGAGGTCCCCCCGCCTAATAGCAACGGCAGGGGGTTTCAGGCCTATGGGAATTAGGCACTAGGGCGGTTGTTACCCCAGCGCCGTCTCCTCCTCCTTCGAGCGGGATCGGCCCTCTCCCGATCCCGCTCTGCGGTCTCCTTCTGGACCATGACACTCTCACAGAAGGAGACCACTGCATTCCAGTTTTCGTGCTCTGCCAACATAGCCGACACTACTGCTGGCAGAGAGAGATCTTGCCCGATTCGATCGACCAGGATCCGCCGCTTGGCAGCCCACGCAGGGCACCACGCCTAGAGCGTATGCTGTGCGGTGTCCTGGTCGCTATTACAATGGTGGCACTGTGCCGTGGCCTCGCGTCCTATCCTATGCAGGTACGAACCGAAACAACCGTGCCCGGTGAGCACCTGCGTCAGGCGGTAGGTAACGCGTTCGCTCCTTTTGAGCCAGGCTCCAAAGAGCGGCAGGAAGACCTCCAGCCGCAAAGATACCTAGGTAATATTTAAAGTCGTAGCGTACACAAAGATCATTGCGAACGACTTGAAAATGAATTAACCACACGGCAGTAGGTGATGTCGACGGGTTAAATCTCACAACATCTTCAGGTAAACACTTAGCTTAATTTATATCTGGTGAAATTGTAACTTTATATGATTTTACTAGAAGATATATCACAGAAAACTATTTCATCCGTTAATAAATCATCATATCGGTCAAAGGTAAGCGTCTAGTACTGGAATGTGAGTTACCTGGTTCCGATCTCGTGTAATCATCATCATATCGGCCATTTATACATCCACTGCTGAACAAAGGCCTCCCCCATAGATTTCCACAAATGTGTCATCATTTTGGGGGGTATTTGCCAATACTCGCCACACTTGGCAGGCGGGTTGGTGAGCGCAGTATGGCTACCGTTCCACAGAAGGGACGTTGCTGCTCATCCCTCTGTCTTAGATTCCTTTAGTAGCCTTTTATGATATCCACAGGCTGAGATGGAGTGGTGATATATTCTTAATCCAGAAACCATAGGCAAAACTGTTATAATAAATACATAAAATTTACGTTAGTAAATACATAATCTAATCTAAACTACTTTTTATAGAAAGGAAAGGTAGCACTTTTAATTCCATAAACTGTTTTCTGAATATAAATTGATATTCTGCCGCTTGAGTCAGTTTAAAATCAATCTAACTTTTAATTAGATCGGCCATATAAATCGGTAGACTCTGGATTAAGTTGGTTACCCAGTGATGTCCATGTCAACAATGACATTTTTATTTGCGAACCGTAAACCAAAATTGTGTCCTTCCTTTGTCATGCCATTCTAAAACATTATCTTTTAATGTAGAAATTATAAGTAGGTGTAATACGACATACTCATATCACTGGTCTGGCCAATAACTTTATTATGATCAATACTAGTACCGGTGGAATCACGTTGGCAGCTTATTGCGGTCCAATGCTGGATAAAATCGTAAATACATTAGGGTGGTCGTTAAAAATTAAAATTTTTTAGGCGCCCAAAAAAAACTTTCCTTTTGACGAAAAACTACGGGGAAAATTTTCTTTTTTGAAAAAAGAAATAACACGTGCCGCCGCCCAATTGAAGTTTATTTTTCGATAAAATTGCAGTTTTTTTCAATATATTCTGAAGATTCAAATTTTAATCAAAAATGATGAAAACGTGCTTGTAGGATATTAAATTCTCTACATAATAGTGTCTTTCGATTTTTAATGAAGTTAATATTGATCCGAGTAATCTTATTAATAACAATGTACAAAAGAAAGCTTACTCAAACCTTGGAATTGATCAATCTGTTTATAAGTAATAAATTAATGTTGAGAATAAAAAAAAATTATATCAAATAATTGTATCTACGTTATAGTTATTGGCTTATTTTATTCAAATCGTTCATAATTTAGGAAAAATAAATTTTTTAGTCTTCAAAATGATGATTGAAAAGCGGTTATGAATTTATTAATGAGATTACTCGGATCAATATTAACTTAATTAAAAATCGAAAGACACTATTATGTGGGATATATGTGTAGTGGCGGTAGTTACAGATTATTATGTATAATTGGGTTACTGGACTACCGCCACCCCCAGTCTCAAATATACTCATAACTGGACGGCCGTGTTTAATTGCGCTCCCCAATAGTTACTACCTTCGAGACTAACCAAAGACTTATCAGTGGCGACGAGGTTGGTGCATCGTTTCGCGTGTGCGTAGTGTTTTGTTTGTACGATACGGGAAATAAACACCAAATCCACGATGTCAGTAGGCAAGATGGGTTCATTCGACGTAACCAAGGACAATTGGAGGTCATACGTTGATCGGCTTGAACAATATTTTGTGGCAAATGATGTAAAGGAAGCGGTTAAAGTGGCTACCTTGATTACGGTCGTAGGAAGTGACGCTTACGAGCTAATGGTGAACCTATGTACACCGGACCGGCCGGCAACCAAGAGTTTCAATCAACTGGTGTCCGTAATGCAAAATCATTTGCAACCGCAGGCCAGTGTCTTAGCAGAACGCTATAAATTTCGCCAGCGTAAACAGGGCAAGGACGAAACAATCGCGGATTATGTGGCGGAATTAAAAAGGCTATCTAAGACGTGTAATTTTAGTGAGTCGTTGAGGGACAATTTAAGGGATCAGCTGGTGTGTGGCTTATATAACGAGGCGACCAGACAACGGTTATTTGCGGAGGACGATTTACAGCTTTCCTACGAAAAAGCTTGTAAGTTAGCTGTTACAATGGAAGCAGCTAGAACGGATGCGGCACTGGTGGAAGGACGTGAGACGGAACCTCGACAGTCGGTGACTACAGTGTATCAAACTACGGTGGGAGCCAGGCAAGTAAGGGGGCATAACCGTAACGGCGGCAGCGCGAGGGCATCCGCACCGGCGGCGGCGACAAGTGTCGCGCCGGGGACTCGCAGTGCGACTAAAGGCAGCAACGTCAGCCGCACACGGCGTGCCATCGGAGGGACCGGCACAGCCAGTCTTGCGACAGCAGCGGCGGGTTCGAGAGTTTGCGAGAGATGTGGAGGTGGTCACGAGGCCAATACTTGTAAATTAAGGTATTATGTTTGTCGAATTTGCAACAAAGAAGGGCATCTAAGGAGGATGTGCCCCGGGTCAATGCGGAGAAATTCGCTAGGTTATACCCGCCACAACTATTTAGAGGAGGAGGTGGAGTATAATCAAAACTCGGACGATAGTGAAGAGGTGATTATTAATTCTATTAATTATTGTAATAAGGATTTGAAACAGTTTAGCCCATATTATGTCACCTTATGTATTAATGAACAGAATATAAGCATGGAGTTAGACACAGGAAGTACCATATCATGTATAAGTTATGATAACTATTTAAATTGGTTTTCAAACTGCCATATTTTGGAATGTAATCTCTTGTTGAGATATTACACAGGGGAAGTGGTGAAACCAATGGGCAAAATAAATGTACTCGTTCGGTTTAAAGATAGATGTAAATATTTAGATTTATATGTAATAAATAACGGCAAGACCACCTTGTTAGGACGGCAATGGTTATATGAGTTAGGTATTACGGCACCAGTAAGTGATTGTCACGCATTAGATGGTGGAAACACCGTATTTAACTTAGGTGAATTTAGTTCCAGATTTTGTGACGTGTTTGCGGCTGGCTTGGGACGGTTTAACGGTGGGCAGGTGTCTCTGCGCGTGCGCCCCGGCGCGCGGCCGGTGTACTTGCGCGCGAAACCCATCGCCTACGCGCTGCGCGAGCCTGTCGAGCGAGCGTTGGAACAGCTCGTGCAGGACGGGGTGATTACGCCTGTTGAGACTTCGGATTGGGCTACGCCTATAGTGCCGGTGGTAAAAAAAGATGGCACGATTCGGGTATGTGGTGATTTTAAACTCACTTTAAATAAATGTTTAGAAGTGGACCGTTTTCCCTTACCTAAAGTTGAAGATCTTCTAGCTAAACTACATGGGGGTAAACGGTTTTCTAAAATTGACCCCTCCCAGGCCTATGCGTAATTTGAACTGGATGAAACTTGTAAATTTGCAGTGATTAACACCCATAAAGGGCTATACAGATACAATCGATTGATATATGGGTTATCTTCCAGTCCAGGTATATTCCAAAGAAAACTAGAACAATTGTTTTCTGATATACCTCGTGTAGGGGTATTTCTTGATGACGTCATTATAACAGGCGAAAATGAAAGCCAACATCTTACTCATTTGAATATGGTTTTTGAGAGATTACAAAAGTATGGTTTAAAAATTAATAAAGAAAAATGTACTTTTTTTGCAAAGACGGTCACATACCTAGGATACGTAGTAACCGAAGAGGGGGTTCATACATGTCCGGATAAAATAAAGGCCATAAAAAACGCTCCGATGCCGAAAACTGTTACGGAGCTAAGATCATTTTTGGGACTTGTTATGTATTACGCAAAATTTGTACCTAACATAAGCACTTTACTTGAGCCCTTGCATAGATTATTAAAAAAAAATAGTAAGTTTGAATGGAGGGAAGAGTGTGAGGAAGCGATAAAAAAAGTAAAATTACTACTTATATCTAGTGAGGTGCTAGCACACTACTCACTGGATTTACCGTTAGTTTTGACAACGGACGCTAGTTCCGTCGGGATAGGCGCGGTAATATCACACCTAGTGCAGGGGGACAGTGCTAATAAAAATAGCTCTAACGAAAGACCTATTGCTTATGCGTCCCGTTCGCTTAATCCAGCAGAACGAGCATATGCCCAAATTGAAAAAGAGGCCTTGGCAATCGTGTATGGTGTACGTAAATTTCACCAATATTTGTATGGCAGAAAGTTTATTTTGAGGACCGATCATGAACCCCTAGTGTGCATTTTTGGAGAAAAGACAGGTATACCAGTTATGGCAGCTAGTAGGATGCAAAGGTGGGCGGTTCTCCTTTCGGGATATAATTATGAGATAGAGTATGTACCGACGGATAAAAATTGTGCAGACGCCCTACCTAGGCTTCCCTTAGAAACACGACCAATACAAAAACGAAATGACTGTACCTATTTAAATTTTGTACAAGATTTTTTGCCCATTACGAGATTGGCGATAAAGGAAGCAACCGTAGCGGATGATATATTACGGAATATAGTTTTATATTTGCAGTCAGGCTGGCCGGGTAAAGGTAATGAGGGCGAATTGAGGCCTTACTGGACTAGGCGCCAAGAGTTATATTTAGATATGGGTTGTGTAATGTGGGGGTATCGGTTGGTAGTACCAACAGCATTAAGAGATGCAATACTTAAAGAGCTTCACGTAGGACATTTAGGTATTGTTAAAATGAAAACAGTTGCAAGGAGTTACGTTTGGTGGCCAGGTATCGATGCGGATATTGAACGTGTTTGCAAAGAATGTAACACGTGCATTGAAGACGGTGCTGCCCCCCCACAGGCACCGCATAAGCCATGGCCTTACCACGCAGAACCATGGAGTAGGCTACACGTTGATTTTTTGGGACCATTTCATGGTAAAACATTTTTTGTGATAATTGATTCTACATCTAAATGGATAGAGGCATTTCCTATGTCAAGGACTACAGCGTCGGCAGTAATAAATGTGTTAAGAGAGACATTTGCGCGTTTTGGGTTACCTAAAGAGGTGGTATCCGATAATGGCCCCCCATTTTCAAGTAAGGAATATGCCGATTTTATGCTCAAAAATGGCATTAAGCTTAACTTTTCTGCGGTTTACCATCCATCCTCAAATGGGGCGGTGGAAGGGGCGGTCAAGCTATGTAAACGGGCGGTTAGGAAATCCCTTAGGGATGGACATGATGTAGAAGCGGCTTTACAATCATATTTATTAGCATATAGAAATGTTGCGCAGAGTACTACTGGAGTATCCCCAGCAGAATTATTACAAAAGCGTAACCTTAGGTCTAGATTAGATCTGTTGAAAGGTGATAGGGAGGTGGAAGACAGAGTCCATCGAATGCAGCAACGACAAGTGGCGTCCGGAGGAGGGTTGCCACGTGAATTTAAACAGGGAGACAGAGTATGGTTACGTAGTTACGTTGGAGGGAAGAAATGGTGTAGTGGGAAAGTTGAGGAAAAATTAGGGTCCCGTAATTACGTGATAGGAAGGGAAGACGGTTCATATGTCAAGAGGCATATAGATCAGTTAAAAAGTAGGTCAGTGCCTTTGTTTAATGAGACATGGCCCAATACGGAGTCTGACGGATGCCCCACAACAGAGGAACCCTCAGAGTCGATGGGTGGGTCAAGCGCACAAGACCCGGTAAGTGTTAATCCTACCGTGGCCAGCATGGGGTCAAATATGGACACTGCATTTTCAGCAGACCGTTCTAAGCGAGTCCGTAAGCCGGTAAAAAGGTTTGGTCTAGATATAGATTAACCTATTTCTGTGGTACTTACTATATAAGTTAGTTACACCATAATAAGGCAAGTGTTATTTAAGTGAAGGGGTGTGATATATGTGTAGTGGCGGTAGTTACAGATTATTATGTATAATTGGGTTACTGGACTACCGCCACCCCCAGTCTCAAATATACTCATAACTAACTGGACGGCCGTGTTAAATTGCGCTCCCCAATAGTACTACCTTCGAGACTAACCAAAGACTTATCATTATGTAGATAATTTAATATCCTACAAGCACGTTTTCATCATTTTATATTAAAATTTGAATCTTCAGAATATTTTGAAAAAAACTGCAATTTTATCGAAAAATAAACTTCAACTGGCCGGCGGCACGTGTTATTTTTTTTTTTTCAAAAAAGAAATTTTTCCCCGTAGTTTTTCGTCTTCGAATTACGACAGAGCTTCTGAAAGCGGGTGGAACACCGGTACTTAAAGTCCTTCAGAAGCTATTCAATTCCGTCTTACTCGAGGGCACAACGCCGGAAGCGTGGAACAGAGGTGAGGTGGTGCTCTTCTTCAAAAAGGGTGATAACACCCTATTGAAGAATTATAGACCCATCTCACTTCTGAGCCATGTTTATAAGCTGTTTTCAAGGGTCATCACGAATCGTCTCGAGCGCAGGTTTGATGACTTCCAGCCTCCCGAACAAGCCGGTTTCCGAAAAGGTTTCAGTACCATAGACCACATCCATACGCTGCGGCAGGTTATACAGAAGACCGAGGAGTATAATCTGCCACTATGCTTGGCGTTTGTGGACTATGAGAAAGCCTTCGATTCGATCGAAACCTGGGCAGTGCTGCAATCTCTGCAGCGGTGCCAGATTGACTATCGGTACATTGAAGTGTTGAAGTGCTTATACAGAAACGCCACCATGTCGGTCCGAGTACATGAACAGAGCACGGGGGCAATTCCATTGCAGAGAGGTGTGAGACAGGGGGACGTCATTTCCCCGAAACTGTTCACCGCTGCAATGGAGGATGCCTTCAAGCTACTGGAGTGGAAAGGATTCGGCATTAACATCAATGGCGAGTATATCACTCACCTTCGATTTGCCGATGACATCGTAGTCATGGCAGAATCGCTGCAAGAGCTCAGCACAATGCTCGATGATCTCAACAGAGTTTCCCAACAGGTGGGCCTTAAAATGAACATGGGCAAGACAAAAGTCATGTCAAATGTCCATGTCGTGCCCACCCCAATATCCGTTGGGAGCTCTGTTCTCGAAGTTGTTGACGAGTATGTCTACCTAGGACAAACTGTCCAGTTAGGTAGGTCCAACTTCGAGAAAGAGGTCAATCGTCGAATCCGACTCGGCTGGGCAGCGTTCGGGAAACTTCGCAACGTCTTTTCGTCAACAATACCGCAATGCCTCAAGACGCAAGTCTTTAACCAGTGTGTGTTACCAGTGATGACATATGGAACAGAGACGTGGTCACTCACAATGGGCCTCATAAGAAAGCTCAAGGTCACTCAGCGAGCTATGGAGAGAGCTATGCTTGGTATTTCTCTACGAGATCGAATCAGAAATGAGGAGATCCGTAGAAGAACTAAAGTTGTCGACATAGCTGAAAGGATTAGTAAACTGAAGTGGCAATGGGCAGGGCACATTGCTCGTAGAACTGATGGCCGTTGGGGCACAAAGGTTCTCGAATGGAGACCGCGCACCGGAAAACGCAGCGTGGGACGACCTCCAACGAGGTGGACAGACGATCTGGTGAAGGTCGCTGGGAGTCGTTGGATGAGAGCGGCATGTGACCGCTCGTTGTGGAAATCTAAGGGGGAGGCCTTTGTTCAGCAGTGGACGTCCTGTGGCTGATATGATGAGTTTTTCGTCAAAAGGAAAGTTTTTTTTGGGCGCCTGAAAAAAAATTATTTTCAACGACCACCCTAATATACATAGTAAAATTCGTTGAAATCCGATTTATAGCGGCTATGACAGTTACAGAACGAGCACACTACAGATTTTGAGTCGGTCGACTATATCGTTTTTGGACTTGTATTAGATCTTGTTTTTGTTATTTCTGTTCTCCGACCAATGAAATAGAAGACAGAACAACAAAAATGAAGTCTCAAAACCGTGCTTCTCAGACTCCGACCACGAACCCTGCAAAGTGTTCGAAACGTCAGGAAAAACAAAAATATACGCGATAGAATCCGTTTAAAAGTGTTTTATCATACTCATAAAATTATATATATTTTTAGATAGTACTCATACCTTACACGATATCAACTCATACAATATCATACTTATTCAATACCTACTTGATATTATTACTATCAAGTAGGTATTGAATGAGTATGATACTGTATGGGTTGATATCATTTCATGTTGTGTGTTGTTGTTGTTTTCATTTATTTATTCATGTATGTTTCAGACTTTTTTACATTCTAAAGACAAACAAATTGATACCAGATGGTATGACCGTGTTATATGTGTTGTTATGGACATCGGTCAAACAAAAACAATGCTGTGGCGCTGAGTATTTTAAGCTTATACTATTTTGTATCTTTAATCAAAGTACGACAAGTACATAAAAATGTAAGTATTATTATATAATGCATATGTGCTAACTTTACCTAATTAAGATCTTTTTGCGGTGCCGTGATCGAACCCGCGGCACGTAGCGCAGAAAGCAAATTGCTAAGTCACTGCATCTACCATGCTTACTAGTAAAACATTTGCTTACGAACCACAATGTGTTATATCTACCTGCGGTAAAATATCGTGATGCAGACTAACCGCTCTGATAAATTATCTTTGTGTATACGTATTCTACAAACAGTGTCTTCACTTGTTTAAACTTTGTCAAATAAATTTTCCTATAACGCTCGAGAAATCGAATCTTTTTGCAACAAGACGATTAATTCGATCAAACTTGCTGGCACTTAAAGTTTTCAATTTTGCAGCTCTTCCGTGTAGTGCCGGCTCAGAATACCACCACCCCATCTCCTCCCGTGGGTGTCGTACAAGTCGACTAAGGGATTAGCCGGAGGATGGGCAGCAGCGTCCTTCGAGTACATTAACAACTCAACTGCGATCGCCGACCCGTCTGCCAAGCGTGGCGATTATGGCAAAACCCCCCAATGAGCCCACAACACACCCATATCGGTCGTTGTGATGATCTTTGGGGGAGGCCTGTGTCTAGCAGTGGACTTCATTTGGCCGAAATGAAAATGAAAAAGCTACAATACTTTATAAAGCAAGAATATTGTTATGTGGAGCTATCACACGCTTTTGAATGGTGGATTAATTTATTATTGAAAATTAATAGTAGGTAAACAATAAACTCTAGTGTGATCATACGAGGACTTGGAGCCTCCCTTTGGTGCCGAAGATGACCGCTCTAGTGGAAGTGGTAGGAGTCCGGCATACCCCTTCGCCCTTCCCCGGGGCGAAGGAATAAAGAATTTCCACAAGACACCAATAATAAAAATGGTATACAATAAAGGTAGATATGTAGCGTATCTATCAGCTAATTACATTAAAAAGGTTTAGTGGAGATCGGTAAGTCGAATTTGTCAATAAACCATGATTTGGTGATGATTCCGATGTTTAATAACATCCCAGTTTAACTCTATTATGTAACTCCATACAGCCTATATACGCTACCACTTTTGCAGGGTGCTGGGTTTTACATGCTGCCCAATGCCTACCGGACACCGCACCCCCAGCCATAGTTACATGGAAGAAGCACCGTGGGGTTTTACGTCCGAAAGAATAATCAATTTCATCCAAAATCTTTAGATTTGGGATTGCGGGTTTGTCTAGTTTTTTAATATAAGATAAGATTCTGTATTCGCCAAAGATATGGTTAACAGATACTTTCGTATGAAGTGTGATCATAAACAGAATCAGATCAAGTTAAAAAGCTAAATCTAAAGATTTTCGTAATTATTAATAAACGTAAACCGGTAAGAGCCGGGCATGCCCCGCCACCTCTCCAAGGGCGGAAGCAGTCCAAGAGGATTTCCTCACGATTAAAAAAGGGTGCTACGTTTGCCTAATATGCTCATTTCGTCTTATCAGCAGGTCGGGACATAACATTTGGATAGGCACATTCTAAGTTTGTATTCACTGGACTGTTTGACATTTAAATGTTTGTTATTTGAGTCAATTAATGCCGTGTAGCTCCAGTCATGGGCTACCCCTTCTCAACCCGTGAGTGTCGTAGAAGGTGACTAAAGGAGTTTGGAACCCGGTGCTTACGATTAAGCACTTTTGGTTACCCGAAGGTGGCGGATAAACCACCAACATTAGCATACCCAAGGAGGGTTTGTGTCAGGCAGGCGGCCGACTGTATAACCTGCTTGCAAAAAACATTTGCAATTTAAAACATATTGTGCCGACCCCAAGTATTTTGGGATCAGGGCAGGAAGATGATGTTGATTTGTGTCAATGAACCTGTGAAAATGGCGAAAATTTCCCAATAAGTACTAAAGGCAATGGACCACTGATAGAGAGAACGCAATTACTCTGTAATACCTAATGTCTTCAATTCATCTACTTGGCCACTTTGAACATATTAAAACCAACCTCTATAGTGATAATATCCACAGCAGGTTGGCATTACCTTCTTGACAAAAGGTTGAACTCGTACATCAAAATAAAGGAAAAGCTTTTTACTCACCTGTATCATTACTTATATAATACTCTCTTCTACCACCCTGATGAGGGCGGGAATTTGGCGCTATAGCGGCCCGGTGACCTGTAACAACAATAATTCGATATATAGTCACGTCAATTGGATTAGTCCCAACGATGGATGTTACATAATTATACCTCCATCATCCTTCGAACAAGATGGATTACATTAAGACCGATACAAGTGGGGTCCATATCTATAGCAAAAACTATTGAGCTCTGATGAAGGTATTCAGGATTAACTAGCCGTAACTTCTTGCCACAACTCCGCCCTGGCAATTTCAAGCGAAAATTGGGGTGAAGTAGTCAGCCTATAGAATAGAATATGATAATCCGAGCCAAAAAGAGCGCGTGTTTTCTATAATGACAAGAAAAACTAAAACTATATAAAATGACTTGAATTGTGAATTGTGAAAGTTATCAAAGTTGTAGTATTTATAAAAAGTTGCGAAAATGTACTATATTGCTATAAAATGACCTTAATTCAATCAGTTTGTTTGAATACGTATGTAAATTCGCAGCGCGGCGCGTCACGACTCAGGTGACGCCATTGTGTGGCCCCTGGTGAGTTACAAATTCAACAAAATTTCAAGCCCGTATTGTTGCAATGTGGGAAATATTTAACTGCATAGTAAAAACCTTAGTAACTAACTAACAAAACGAGTACAACAAAACAATTCAAATCATATAATTATCAGAACTGGATCATCTATTTTTTCTCAGTGTACAACTAAATATTGATGAATATACGAAAATATGGTTTACATACCAAAAATACTGAATGCAAATAAAACACCGGTACTGATTGCACATCAAATTAAGTTAGACTACACACCGTGTGGTGCCGGCTCAGAATACCACCACCCCATTTCCTCCCGTGGGTGTCGTAAAAGTCGACTAAGGGATTAGCCGGAGGATGGGCAGCAGCATCCTTCGAGTACATTAACAACTCAACTGCGATCGCCAACCCGTCTGCCAAGCGTGGCGATTATGGCAAAACCTCCCAATGAGCCCACAACACACCCATATCGGTCGTTGTGGTGATCTTTGGGGGAGGCCTGTGTCCAGCAGTGGACTTCATTCGGCCGAGATGATGAAACACTGTCACGGTAGGTTAAGTTTCACCCCACCTATCGGCGTGGCACCAGTGGGCGGCTCTAGTGTGATCATACGAGGACCTGGAGCCTCCCTTAGGTGCCGAAGATGACCGATCCAGTGGTTTTAGCCGGTAGGAGGGCCCTTCCCCGGGGCGAAGGAAGTTTATGAAGAATTTTCACTGGGCACCAATAAAAAAAAAGGTTAAGGTTAATCCCAGCCGCAGCTGCTCCCGTCTCCGTGCAGTCATAATTTTTGAAGCGGAATCAATATGTTTGTTGTGAAATTTACAGTTTATTGTACAAAAAATACAGGTTGTATTTTGGTAAGCGGTTTCATACTATCCCTAGAATTTTTACTTCTTTTTCATAAAAGGAATACACAAATATGATCACATGAATTTGAATATCACTTCACGGATTGGAAAGAGTTTTTAATATAAGTATAAGTCAAAGCTACGTTAAGAATTGAATTTATAATATTAAATTGTCTCATCCGAATAAAAGTAAATCAAATACTTTTGCGTTTGGATTTACTGTCTTCGTTATAGTAGTTGAGACCAACATAATAGAGGATGGATTTGTGTCACAATTTAGTCAGCTTGAAAACGTCCTCTCCTCAGAGAATGCGCACGGAAACTTGACTCTTAATACTGCTATCCATTTTGACACTAGGCATCTTTTACTTCCTTCCACTGGAAAATAATGGGTGACCTTTTCCTTGTAAGAAAGGTGAATAAAAAACGATGTTTCCATAAAGCCGTTCTTATTCATTGTAGATTTGAGAATCAGGCTAAGCTTCGACTACATAAGGTATTAGCGGATTATCTTTGTTTTATACCGTATCTGGAATGAGAAAGCGGCTGAAGGTTATAAAATGCGTCATCTGCAGGTTTTATTTCTCTCGGGCAATGGTTTTACTATTTTATTTCATTCCTTTTATAAGCTTCTAGTTACTCGTAAATTCAAAAGACGCGATTTTCGTAAACAAGTCGGTATGACTACTTTACGACTATTAAATCTGGTAGATTGCGAGACAAGCCATACTCCAGACGTTATATTGGTTTGGTGAGTATATTTACGATTGCACAAGGTGGAAGATTTACTTGTTCTAATATGAAACACGCACTCTTTATAGGATTTGTTTTCGCTCTTTTATGATTATAGCAAATATAATCTGCACGACTTTACGTTTACACCTATATAATTATTTGTTATAGTTTGCTGGTCTTTGTCGTTCGAGATCAAGTATATTGTTGTATTAAATAAAGGATTAAAAAAAGAATAAAGCTTGAACGTTTTTGAGCCTTATCGTAATAATTTGTTTTGAACAAAGTGCTCAATAATGAATACGAGTAGCGTAGCGAAATCGGATAATGTAGGTATTAATATTAAAATAAGAATTTTCCACTATGTGCGTTTGAAAGTATGTGTAATATTGCAACTTTGCATGAATAATTAAAGTAGGTACCTATACCATGGTGAAAACAGAGATTACCCGAATGGAAATTACAAATCACTGTGCAAATCTATAAAGTATGACAATAAAATCCCTAGAAAGACCATCCATCAAAGTTGAAGTTTAGTAACCTGTTGTGTTATTCTAACTAACATTGTGATACCTGCGTGGTCGGTTCCAATTTATTGGCGAATTTGGCTGGCTCCTCGGCAGCGGACAGCATGCGTCGCGCTAGCCGGGCGAAGGTACACCGGAACTGGCGGCTCATGCTGCAATACAGCACGAAATTCACCGATGACGTGAATAACGCCAACACATCCATCAGGTCACCTGGGAGAGATAAAAAATAACACAAAATAAAAATAAAATAGAGTGGGAAGGAATCGAATTAAGAATAACACGATAAAGCGTATTATAATCCGTAAATACGCCCACTAAAGATTTTATAAGATAAGAGATTAACTACATCACATATGTTGGGTTCCGATAAATTTTACGTAGGCGGTATAAAAAATTGTACGTGGAGTCTCATTTTCTTAAATCCTCAGAATTGAATGGAAACCTACATAGCAGATATGAAACCCGTGAAATTAGTTTGCTCACCTCTGAAAATTCATTCAGATAAGTTTGAAAGTGAAACAGATAGGTGCTTAAAATTAATAAAGTCCCGCTCCTCACTTTCTTATGGCACCTAATGCATCTCATGAACAAAGGCAAGTAGCAGCTACTGCAGACAATAACTATTTTAATTATTGTTTATGCTAATTCTCTATCGAACTGTTCTTTTACTGAGTCAGAATCCCGAAAATGTTCGTTTGTTACTTTTCCGCCGAACACGTTGTCTAGGTAAATTATTCGTTAACACAATCTTACACAGTTTAGCTTAATAACACCATATCTAACCCTCTGAAGGGTTAGTCCGTCGAGCGATATTTACACCATAATTTGGTCCTTTACTATTTGTAAATTTTTATCCAATATCCCATTTACTTTTCAAAATCAATTTCTGGAATCGTGAAAACAAAACAAAATTTTAATTTTATTTTATATGTATTCGATTTATTTATTAGGAATTAAAGACGGCAATCACGATGATCTTTACCATATTTACGCCAAAAATTGTTTTCGGTGTTTATATACGTTCCAGCGTGAAGGTTGACAGATAAACGTCTAAAAGCTAAATAGCAGGTGTTTTGGTTGGCGGCAGCTTCGAATCATAACACCGCGACATTGAACCTCATTTAAAAATAAACATAATATAAACAAATTGGGTATGCATATCACACTAAGATTATTAAATGGATACATTTTCCACACACAATCGTTAATGTCGAGCAGGTAGATTATTCATCATACGAGTAGCACTGCCGTGTGGTGCCGGCTACGAATAGCACCAACCCATCTCATCCCGTGGGTGTCATAAAAGGCGACTAAGGGGTTAGACGGAGGATGGGCAGCAGCGTCCTTCGAATTCATTAACAACTCAACTGCGATCGCCAACCCGCCTGCCAAGCGTGGCGATTATGGCAAAACCCTCCAATGAGCACACAACACACCGATATCGGTCATTGTGGTGGTCTTTGAGGGAGGCCTGTGCCCAGCAGTGGACTACATTCGGCCGAAATGATGAAATGATGAGTAGCACTGAATGGGATCATGTAGTAGGTGTAGGTTAGATAACGGCGCTTCAAGCTATTTTGTTTTATTCTACAAGCTACGTCGCCCAAGGAAATGACACAAAGTAATTTCTTTCGCAATAACGTTAAAGCTTTCTGAAGACTTACGTAGTCATTACGTTAGGAAACTCTTAATTAACCCTGATTCAAGATTTTTTTTTGAAAAAAGTAAAGAAAATACGTGCATCAATCACTTAATTATCAAACGACTTTTAACCATAGCGTTGGCGGGGCCAAACGAACTTCATTGGCAACGACTTCAATGGGATTTATAATTTTCTTACATAATTCATAATTTCTTGCAGCGTAGCTACTTTTTGTTTTAGATTTTATCCAGAATGATTTCCGGGACATTGCCAAAATTGCCTTGAAAGGGAAAAGTTTTGAATTGGACACATCAAATTTAGCTTACTACAGAAACTACGGAACGCAGCAAAAGAATTTGCTTTTTACATAAAGCAACACTCAATCCGACGACCTCCAACGAGATGGACGGACGACCTAGTGAGGGTCGCAGGGAGTCGTTGGATGAGCACGGCATCTGACCTCTCGTTGTGGAAATCTAAGGGGGAGGCCTTTGTTCAGTAGGGGACGTCCTGTGGCTGATGACACTCAATCATTATTTTATAAATATATTTACGTTCATCACTGACTCATTGACTCTGTAACGCTGTAAGAAAATGTACATATATGTTTATTAAATTAAAGTGTTTGTTATAGCGGACCACTTGACGCCTAACAACCAGCTAGTAGATAATATTGACCTAAATGACATTCAGCTGACAAAGATATAAATCTTCTGCTGCTTTCCTAATGAGTTCGATTTTTCTTGAAATTTTTTTATAAAGTTGTACACACACTTAACAATATGTTTTGTAAGTTGGTTTTGTTCAATTTTGGTTCATCGGACCCGCTTTATGATAAAAATTAAAGAGGAAGAAGACTAAATTACGTTATAAATAGATTTGTGAAACTTGCTTAGTGACTGCATGTACGCGAATCCCTCTACGCGATTTATTTAATAGCTGCTTGCTCAGATGGGGGATAGAAAGCTATTGCCTAGAACTGACCTAAGAAACGGGGGTTACAAAGGGAGTGCGATAACACCTAGCAGGAGACCGAATTTAAATTTGCTTAATATTTGAGGACAATCTAACTTACTGTGAAGTATTTTAAATAAAAAAATGGAGTCGCTGATGTTCCTACGTTTCTCTAGTGATACCATATTAAAGTGTTTTCACTTTGCCCGACGAATATGCTAAATACCATAGAAATATAGCAAAGTGAGAGTGAGTGAGTTTGCACACAGTACTGCAGTATTCCAATATGCTTCGCACAAAGCAATTATACAGTACGATTTTAATTCCACTGCCTATAACTTTCCTAATACAACATTCTCAATGAGATTTTATTAAAATTTGTCACATGATCACATCTTCGATAGGACATGACCCTATGTAATAATCAGACAATACAAAATGTTCTTTTCTTGTGAATGGAAGCACTTTTGTGTGTTTAAGATCATGTCGTTATTATCACACCACTTAACCAGTGTTGTAATTTAACATCATCGTTTAACTCGATCATTCTTCAAATTTGATGGCGGCCTCTGCATACATGAAGCATTCAGAAAAATTTCGGCAGTGACGGACATAATTTATGAAAAAAACAACAGCACCGGATCTATATGAGAGCCCGTAGGGTCGCTTGAAGTGGTTTTGTACGTGCCAGATTGGAAGCCATTGACCGCAATTTGGAAATACGGTTTTCATATTAAGATTTAACGAAATTAGGAGAGTACGAGTGATGCTGTATGCTGATAACTTGTGCAAGAGAATAAATTGAGCGATATGATCAAAGGCCTTGCAGAAATCCGAGTAGAACGCGATATAACAACATAGTGCTGCGGGCTACTCCAATAGAGTTTTAAATGCGACTGTCTGTATATTGTTGAACAAAGATACATATCTTTTTTTAAATACTAAAGAAAAGGTAGGTCAGGCATTTGTTTAGCGTTAAGAACAATTATGATGAACAATGATTAGAACGAACTTTTGTAATTTAGGTCGTCGTTTATTTTGTGATATCCCAATACTAGGCGTATATATTTATTTTTTTATAAAACGTTGCCCCACATTTGGATTTCTCCTGTGTCGTGGGTGCGTTTACAGACATATATTCCACACAAAATACACCCAGACCCGCAACAACTACCTGCAGGTCATACAAATATTTGTTCCGTGCGGGAATCGAACCCACGACCCAGAGCGCAGCAGCCGACTGTATCAGCCACTGCACCAACTGTGCCGATAAATATGATGGAACAAGCATGTTTTCAGCCTCTTGTACTGGCATATTTATATCAGATAGAAATTATTAAATGAAATAAGCATACGAGGAGAGAGGCACACTCTCATGGAAATATACAATTTCTGAACAGAACGTGACACGATAACCTAAACAGTATGTACGTAGTATATGGCGTAGGCGTGCAGAGCTCTCGACTTAACTATTACTCCCTGTTTACGACAATTCAACAAGGACATAAATATTTTACGTACATTTATTTAGCACTAACATATTGTAGCCGTGTGGTGTCCGGATTAAGAATATAGTACCACTCCATTTATTCTCGTAGATGTCGTAAAATGCGACTATGGAACTCTAAACAAGAAGGATGGGCAGCAGTGTCCGTTCTGTGGCACAGTATCTATTCTGCGCTCACCGATCCACTTGCCAAGCATGGTAAATAATAGCAAGTTTCCCCCAAGACGTAACCGGTACACATAACCGTAAACGTACCGTTGTAACCGGTATTTTATGAGGCAGGCCATTGTTCAGCAGTGGATGTCTTTTGGCTGGTATGACGGTGATGATGATAATGATGAACATATTATGATGGTATCAATTATTGTAGTTATAATTAGTTTTTAGAATATTTTAATATTTACAGTGCCCACGTCAGCCCATAAATGTCTCCTGCTGAACATCGGCGTCCCAAATATTCACTATAATGAACAGTCAGATCGCCATAATCACCACGCACGCAGGCAGATTAGCGGAGTGAAGTGAAGATGCTACTGTCCATCCTCTTGATAACAAACTTAGTCACCTTTTACGACATCCATAAGTGGAGAGGGCTGGTATTTTCTTTGTGCCACAAAGTAAGTAACAGTTAGCAGTATGTTAGTATGTAAATAAGTGATAAATTCTTTATCTACAGATGTTAAAGAATTTAGTTCTCAAATGTTTTAAATGGAAATTTAAGTACCTATATTTACTTAGATTTCCTTTTAAAATATTAGAGAACTAAATTCCCTTAAAGCTGTGAAAAAATAAAGAACGGTGTCCCAAAACGACTACTTGCTTCTTCTATCTTTTCTCCGTAAACGAGAAAGAGATGAATAAAAAGACGGTATTTAATTTGCCTACGATTTTCTTTGTTAGATGGTTTAGAATAAGTCTCTTTTTAATTCACTGGATACGAGGTATCAGAGCCAGAGTTGTGTTGGTGAGCAACATATTTCTTAAATTCTTTAGGTTTCATTTCTTTTTTTCTAGACGATATTTTGTTCACGGCTATCTGCGTGTCAAACGGTTGGGTACATTTTAACTCAAGACAAATATTTGAATTTATATACATTAATAGATTTTGGTAGGTATATAGATACTGCCGCAATGAATAACAAAATATAATATTATACAAAGTTACTTTATACGTAATTTTATTAACGAGTGACTTCTGACTTCTGCCGGAAGACGTCAGCCGTCACTCGTTACCAATTTAGGGTGGCGCAGAAAATCAGTGCTCCTGTGTTGCAAATAATTTGTAACATAGAAGTGTACCTAATGATGAGCGCCATTCCTTTTTTTTTGCGGCGATGAGACTCACTAATCTTTTTCAGTTTTTACTTTTTGTCATATTTTTTTAAATTGAAGAATGTGTTTTAACTTCGGCAATTAATAAATTGTTTTTCTTTCTTTATTCTTACATGTAAGAACACCCAGACCCGAAACAACTATCTGTAGATCATAAAAAATATTTGTTTCGTACAGGAATCGAACCCGCGAAACAGCGCAGAAGGCTAAACGCTTATCCACCGCACCAACCGTGCCGTTCCTGAATTAATCCCGAGTTTATTACACTAACATAAGCGCAAGCTGAGGTTAGTAAAGAACACATAGCTGACGTCAAGAATAGACACTCCAAAAACTCTGCAGTGTGCGATCATGCTTTAGACAAACCAAACCATTTTCTACTTGGGTTTTGATCGACCTCGAGACCTCGCGAAAGAGAACCGTTTTGTACCAACAATGTTTAGTGAGGCTATTTAAATTAAAAGCACCCTAACTTTAATATGGTTGGTGGGCGTCGCCAGTTTGGAACCCTGTGATTCAAAAACATGTCTCAAACTTCACACCACACTGAAAATCATCTAGACACTGTGAGTGATTACTGCGTGCATCGAAACAATTTTTGAATATAATCGCATGGAAGATAACATTAATAACTTCTTAAAATCAGTAACGACGCCTTAGTCACCGTCACCTTAGTCATTCTTGTTTTATTGCTGTCCAGTGAAAACTCTACATGGAACTTCCTTCGCCCCGGGGAAGGGCAAAGGGGTATTGCCGGACTCCTACCGGCTAAAACCACTGGAGCGGTCATCTTCGGCACCGAAGGGGGGCTTCAGGTCCTCGTAAGATCACATTAGAGCAGCCCATTGGTGCCACACCTTTAGGCACATCACGGAGGGGATGACTGTAAGGCGGTCACCCCCCCTAACCTTAGTCATCCTGCGACCACAAATGCTGCAAAATGTTCGAAACGTTAGGATTAATAAAAATCTATAATATACGCGATGCAATCCGTTTTATTATCGCTCTCGCGTGTCAATTGCCGGCAGCCGTGTAGACACAACAGATTTTTAATTGTGTCTCGTTTTACGACAAATTGTTCCGTTAAAATAACACGCTTAAACAGCGATTTACCCGGGTGCGAGTTGCATGAGTGGCAGACTTAAGACGTGATCCCCTTCGAGCCTCAGCGAGCACGTTGAGGCAGCTCACAGCTAACTAGTTAGCGGCCATGGTGAGCCTTTTAAAGCATACTAACAAGTCAAAAAGTGAAAGCATTAAAAAATAATAAGGAGAGCTTAGTTTTCTCAATGTTTTCATTCCATATAACACTGATTGCAATGGACTTTATAATTGTAGTTTCCATCTCATACAATAATCGTACATACGTACGTATTGGTGACGATCCATGGCTTCATTTTATAGTGCAGCTATGCAGAGTCCCCCGGGGACTTACATTATAAACTATTTTTTAGATTAAAATTCTTTCCTTTGCGTGTTGGACCTATGTCCCCGCGTAAACCTATCAAAAGACCGGGTTCCTCTTTGCAGAGCCTATTATACCCATGGTTAGAGAGACAAGGAGAGCTTAGAAGGAGAGTAAGGAGGGGTTTTTACACCATTCTGTATATATACCAAGTGTCCTTTTATTAACCAGTTAGAATAATACTAACCAAAATTAACAAAAAAGAAAACTGATCGTATATCGGTTTAATTTCGGTCTTTGATTCTTTTGATCGCTATAAATTTATGGAAATTAGAGTGTCGCTCTCGTCAGAATATTAGTAGAGCGAAAACCGCGTCATTCGTTAAAATGCTTTACACTTGCACGACCACGACGCTGCCCCGCACACACACACAGACATGTATCAGCTTGTAAACGTCAAATGCTGAACACGGGCCTCCAAAATATTCACCACATTGAGCAGTATTATAGCCATAATCACCCGCTTGGTAGGCAGATTAGTGATCGCAGTGTGTTGTTATTAGCACATGGGAGGATGCTGCTGCCCATCCTCTTGATATCAAACCTTAGCGGCCTTTTACGACACTCATGGGTGGAAAGGGGATCTGTACAGTCAACAGCAAAAATAAATGATAAACAAACACTCAGATCACAAAGCTGGTAAATAGTATAGTAGAGTATAAATCCGTGTGGTATCCGGATTAAGAATAAAGCACAAAAGCACAACTCCACCTCCTCCCGTGGATGTCGTAAAAGGCGCCTAAGAGACATTAAACCAGAGGTATGGGCAGCAGCGTCCCTTCCGTGGAACAGGACGCGTTCTGCGCTTACCAACCCGCTTGCCAAGCATGTTTAGATTTGGCAAATTCCCCCCAAAACGATGGCAAACAGTATGTTGATGGTCATCTTATATATGGGGGAGGCTTTTGATCAGCAGTGGACGTTTTTTGACTGATATGATGAGTATGAACAATATTGAATACATCATTAACGTTTACTATTTACTGAATACCCATTAGTTTAAATAACTGAAAGTTCAATTCAAAATGATGTGTCAAATAACCAAATTCTCCTATCTAAATCCACACATACTCGCTCACCTGTTCGATATAGTACTACAATACCGTTCTCGTTATCGGTAACCTATAGTTTATATATACCGGTAGGTATATTTATTGATACGGGTAGGTACAATATTTGCAAACATTTTCATGAATAAATTATCTAAATATATCTCTGGGAGATTATGAGCAGTGATCGGGATACGTAGGGCAACATAGAGTCAACAACCTTTAACATTATATTAGTATGGATAAGCCAGGAATATTATGTAATCCCGGGATCCTCAGAATATATACAATATTACATATTTAAAGAATGGAATTTCATCACCATCATCATCAAATCAGCCAAAGGATGTCCACTGCGGAACATAAACACTGCTATAGATTTCCATCGAATGGAATTTATGAGGGATAAATTAAATTGTTTCATAGTTTGGTTTAATGCTCTTTGTGTTTTTTATTATTACTTTATTCAGTATAAAGTTACAATTCGATATTAGAAAAAGATATTCCGGCCGGGTTTATATAATTATATATCAATACAAATAAATAAAATAGAAGTGTCTGTTTGTAATGTCATAATAACAGTTTTTACTGAATGCATACGAAAGTATATACGTTACCAATAAAAACATTTTTTACAATTTTGTCTGTCTGTCTCTTTGTTCCAAGTGCTAATCTTCGAAACGGCTGGACAGATTTTGACGGGACTTTCACTGACAGGTGTTATAAGGAGTAATTTAGCCTGCTTTTATTTTAGATAAATAATGAGGTATCCGCGCAGAAAAATTTAAACCCATGAAATTCAATACCTACTCTATGTCAACTGTTTATATTAGTTTATATTTACTCTAAATAATTAATAAATAATCCAATTTCTTTTAAATCAAACGGCGGGTGAAACGGTTGCAGAAACTGCGGGGGTCAGCTAGTTTAAAATATAATAACGCATTAAAACCAATGACATTTTACAGAACGGCGTAAATAAACAAACAGCTCTCAAACAGTGCGCGAAGGAAGGCAGAGTAAATGAAAGCCACCTTGTGGCATACCCGTTGTACGGAAACGTGCAACGTCAGTGATTACAGTATGTTGTTATTAGCACACGTAAAGATGCTGCTGCTCATCCTCTTGTTATCAACCCTTACTCACCTTTTACGACGCCCATGGATGAAGAGAAAGGGTTCATTATTTGCCGGGAAATTAAAGTTCATTACATAAAAGTCAAATTTAGTCCATTTTAATACATCATTTCTGCCGAAAAACGTCCACTGCTGGACAGAAACCTCCCCCAAAGATTGCCACAACGACCGGTTTGGTTGACGGATTGGCGATCGCAGTTGAGTTATAAATGTACTGGAACGACGCTCCTGCCCATCCTCCAGCCAATCCCTTGGTAAAGCAAGCTTGGCAAATCGCCTCATACGACACCATGGGTTGAGATTAGGTATTATTAGCCAGTATATTTTAATACATGTATTACGATAAAAGATTGAAAACGTTCACTGAGCGTAATCATGCTAGATGTTTTTAAGAACAGATAAGAGATTAACTGTTTTACGGTGGAAATTAATAATCTATCTTATATTTTAAATACATAGTATATATATGATGTATAGTGGGCCAATTTTAGTACCTAAATACTCCCCAGATATATAAGGGAAAGGGAACCATGCTTACACGCTATTTCTACCTAAACAAACTACTTCGTAGCTGCGACGTAACGTGTAATTTCTGTGACAGCTGCCTTTAACACTATATATTGTTTTAAGGTGCAGATGGAGTGGGCTTATTTTTTTTTTTAAAACATCGCCCCACACTAGGATTTCTCCTGTGTCGTGGTTGCGTTCACAGATAGAAATTCCACACACTATACACCCTTTAGGAACCCCGATGCCGCGAAGAAAGGTTTTTTTAGAGTAGAGACCATAACGCCTTGGGGCGGGTTGGATCTGGGCGATCCTAAGCGTTTTCAGTTTTTGTGACTAACACATACACAGAAATACATAGCTACGTAGTATTTCTTAAAAAATTACCAACACTATACTAATAATATATATATAAAATATGTGTAAAACTAAGATTCACGTTTTTGTAGATCTATATATCAGGCTTAAGATACTTTTATTTCTCAAAAGAATTGACATTCACTTTAATTTTGCATTGGATACGAGGCATGCCTTTTAAGTTTTGTCGTTTGAAGAAAAAAACTCTTTTGAGATTCAAAATTTAAACACATTCGAATATAGAACAGTTCCAAATTCAAAATTGCCGGGAAATATGGAAACGACAGAACTTAAAAGGCATGCCTAGTACCAGACACGATATTTGAAACCTTTTTTTTATAGCTGTTTATCCTCTATAAACCGCTATGTTAAATTTTATGTAACGTCATATAGTCGATATAACCTGTAAATATATCACGTAAATATTAAGGAGAATTAAAAAATATGTTACGCAGTAACTTGCCTATCAATTAGATAACGTATTACAAAATCGAAAGGCGGATTCTCTTGGGAATCTTTTTCTTCTCTTTATAAGAAAACATTTTTTAAACTCACTCTCATAAACAAATAGTAAAATAGAAGATACATTTTAGCACAGACAGATTCAAAATTGTAAACAAGTAAAGAATTTTAGAAAATTATATTTGACTGCCTTTCTACGCTTTATTTTGGGGTTGAAATCATAAAGATGTATTACGAACCGTCGTCACTGTTCAAAACAAACTTTGAATAAAGAATTCTTTGCTCATAATGCTGTAAGTATATCGCAACTGAATAAAAAAAGACAAAAGCAATTCAGTATTGTATACAAAATATATGCATATATATGTAGGACCTAAGAAAGTATTTTCTTGTTCCCGACTATCTGTGACTCGCCGTTCAATATAAAATAAATCGGATTAGTATATGTACATTAGATTTAATGGTTTTATTTTTATGCGCGGAACAGTATTTTCTTTGCTTTTTCTAAATTAAGAGTAGCTTGAGTTGTTCCTTGTAACATTAGCTATACACCAGTGAAAGTCCCGTTAAAATCAGTCAAGCCGTTTCGGAGATTAGCTGGAACAAAAAGAGAGACAGACAGACAGAAAGACAGAACGAATTTTTTTTTTGCCCCACACTAGGGTTTCTCCTGTATCGTGGGTGCGTTTACAGACATGAATTCCACATACAATACACCCAGACCCGGAACAACTACCTGCAGATCATACAAATATTTGTTCCGTGCGGGAATCGAACCCACGACCCGGAGCGCAGCAGACGACTGTATCAGCCACTGCACCAACCGTGTTAGTACCAGTATATACTTCCATATTTATGCATTCAGTAAAAAGCTGTTATTTTGACATTACAAAAAGATACTTCAATTTTATTTATTACCACGAAGCCCAAAGTTAAGGTTATGATTTTAATGAAACACTTTTACACGGATTCTATCACGTGTATTTTAGGGTTTTGTTTTTCCTGACGTTTCTTACACTTTGCAGGGTTCGTGGTCGCAGGATGACTAAGGTGACAGGCATCGTTACAGATTTAAAAAATATTATGATTATGAGTTATGATTTTAGTATCTATGTTTGTTACTATGTTTATCTGTGCCCTCTGATCCCCTTAACTACTCGTCGCAAAATGGAATACAATTGCCATGAAAAAAAAAAAAACACTACTCGTCATATTATTACATAAGATATATCGATGAAAGCGTCGTGCTATTCCACAGGTTGTAGACTATATGACGTTACCGGTTAACGGCGGTTTCTAGAGGACAAACTGCTGCCATAAAAAGGTTTCAAACGTGTTTGGTATCCAATGAAAAATGAAAGTCATGTCAATTCTTTTGAGAAATAAAGGTATCTTAAGCCTGATATATCTACTTTTATATAACGCGATGCTAACTTTCAGACCTCGCTGTTTAGCGAATCAAAAAAAATATAAAGTATAGGTAAAACGAATTACCAATATATCCTTACCGAACATGCTGTAACAGCTTTTGAAGAAATCGGGAGCTATCGCGCTGGCCAGTCCGAGGAGGCCTTGTGGCACCTCGGTGGACAAGAATAGGCCGAGCACGGCCAGCAGCATGCGCGTCGTGCGATCCGTGCGACTGGACCGCCGCGCGCACGCCTCCTCTGTGGCCAGGCACTGCTTTTCTGGCTGGAACATGCACTTTCATTAATATTTTTAGTAAAAGTCGTTTGCTCGAAGCTAAACTGACGACAAATGTATGCTTTATATAGATATAAACTAAGTTTTGCCTAATTATTAACGACGAGACCAACACTACCAATCTCATAAAATTTGTTCAGCAGGACAATTATAAGCTATTATACGATAATTAAGATGTGGATAACGTTGTTAGTTGCATACTGACGCATTCTTATGTAATTACTTTGATTAATCATGAAAAGTGAGTAATTGTTTATTTTCCCTAATAAATAAAATAAAAATAAGAGCCGACAGATAAGCACAAGTCGTGTAGTTTTTTTTATCTTCAAGTTAGCCAAGAAACTCATGTCCAGGTGGAAGATTCTCAGATGGTGGGACAAATGGACTAGGAAGGGAAGCACTACTTAGCATAGCACCACAGTCGACGTCTCACTTGTGACAGTTAGCCAGTGAGATACGGGATACGCTGCATAAAACTGCGGCTAGGATTAGTGGCACAAGGATATTAGGAAAATAATGTAGGACTAAGTTTGAGGACCATAAATTCGTGATCAATAAATCAGGGAGAAAACGCTACGCGTTCACACTAACAGCGTGTCTAGTACGTAAATAGCGCAAATTTTATTACATCTAGAAGAGTAGATGTTAACTTTATTACATCTAGAGGAGTAGACGTAACAACCTGTAATAACTTTTAAACATTTGTTTGTTGTAAAATATCACATATACCTACGTCTGACAAACCCTTCAGGGATCACAAACGTTATATATTAAGACGCGATGATATAAAACTGGAAAGATCCCAACTATGATCGATCGATGATAAAGCGATTGGCTTCCCACGCTACGTATCCCGGGCGTATTCGACACCCGGACGGAACAAATATTTGTATGATTAAGATTGTTTCGGGTCCAGACCCGACGGTGTTTGTGCATCTGAGATTTATATCTGTTAATCGTACCCACTCGACTATACAGGAAAAATCCTGGGAGAATCGTTTTAAAATAAAAAAAAATATTATTGATTGTTATTAGGTTGCAAGCTACTCCAATGGATAGTACAAATGCGTGTTTAGCATGTCAGTTTCATTTTATGGCTTTTATGGATCGCCATTTTGATAGAAAATACTGTTTGGTTTCCTATTTGTATCTTTAAAGACTAAATAGAAACTAAGAAAACCTCTGCGGATAGGCTAGCTTAAAAGGACATAAAAAATTGGCTTCAGGCTTTTACTTGGACTTTTGTTTGTGTCGATCATATAATTAAATTTATATTTTAATTTGATAAATTGACTTTTTATTTTCGATAGACACCAACTACAGCTTGACAATCATACGCGAAGCAACAAAAACCAAATAAATACTTCTTTGACAAAAACAAATGGGATTTCCATTGTTATTAACAATAAGTTAACTTTTTGTTAAAACTAATTATTTACTGCTTTATTAATTAAATATAAATTATGTCTATGGTATTTTTTGCAAATAGCGCGTGTATGACAGTGAGATAATTAAAACTTATCTAATAATGTACTCATGTCTGTATCAAGTACTTTAATACTGCAGATGTTATACCTGTTCCTTTATTTACTAAATATATGTTTATGGTATATATGCCAATAGCACGTGTATAACAGTGACATAATTAAAACTTATCCAATAATGTAGTCATGTCTGTGATTCCTATGCTAAGTACTTTAATAGAGCCCGTCAATAAGTCAAACTACATAGAGTTATTAGAAATGATCGAATATGAATATTTAGGTATATTTTAGTTTATGGCCCTTGAGAGACCCCAGAATCATTGACCTGAAGAATAATTAGAAATAGTTGGCAATCTCACTAATGAGTATCGGGTAAGGCTACAGCCGGAAATATTCGTCGGCATTACGCCGGAAACTTAATGGCAATAACGGCTATTTTGTCTGACGACCGCACGAGAACCCGTCGAATTGGAATGGACATTTTGGCGTAACACTCGGTTGAATCCTGCGTAACACGTTTATTACAGCGATATATTACTAACAAAAATATATATTAGTAAAGTAGTAGGAAGAAAAACGGCCATATTCTACTTAACAAAGACAGGCCGGATAGAAAGAAAATAAAATGTATTCAAGAAGACAAGCAAGCCGCTTACGGCCGAATACTCAAACGCAATTAAACGTTAAGTCCCCGCTTTAACTATTCGAGAAACCGGTTTTTGGTACAAAACCGGGCGACTCAAATTGTTTAAGCGGGGACTTAACGTTAAATGGCGTTTGAGTATTCGGCCGTTAGTTTATTTAAAGCTAGTCTTAGCATAAGGGTGAGATTCAGAAACGAGTCCCTACGCTTCCATCTGTCAAAATTATGAGCGTAAGTAGTGCATTTTGACAGATGGAAGCGTAAGTTCACGCTTAGACTCGTTTCTGAATCTCATCCTAAGACCCCAGTTATCCGAGTGGTTTTCCGGATTAAGAATATAGCACCACTCCATCTCCTCTCGTAGATGTCGTAAAAGGCGACTAACCGCCGAATACTGAAACGTCACTTAATATTAAGTCCGATTTAACTATTTGAGCCGCCCAGTTTCCTACCGAAAACGGGTTTCTAGAATAGTAAAAGCGGGACTTAATATGAAGTGCCGCTCATTATACGGCCGTAAGGGATTCAAATCAATCCCAAATCATGACACAATTACTGTGGAAATCTAAGGGGGAGGCGTTTGTTCAGCAGTGATCGCCTTTTGGTCGATATGATGAGATATACGACTATTTTAAAATATATGCATTATGATATAAATAAACACTAGAATTTCAGAAAATCTGTTACAACAGCATGAATCGCGTCTGTTGGTTTTTGTAGTTGTTTGCAGTGTTGTCACAATGTCAGTGAAGTGCTAAAAGAAACCCAGTTGAAATTCCTCATAAACTTCCTATGCCCCGGGGAAGGGCGAAGGGGCATGACTTAAAGCGGTCATCTTCACGCGGGAGATTGTAAAGGATTCCCCCGAAGCCTCACTGTGCGCTGTGCTATGCTGGGCACACGGCGCACATGCACCACCGTCTTCTCGTAGGTCGCTCGGTTTGCGCCCGCAGCTTCTTCAGGCTCACCCAGACAGTGGAGTGCCCGGAGAGCGTCATAGGTTTATAATGTTTCACACACACATATTGCCTGCCTGTAAACGTGCGTTGCTGAACATGGGCTTCCCAATGAGCGGTCCAAGGGGATATTGCCATGATGACTATGCTGGGAAGGCGGATTGATAATCGCAGTGGTTATCAACCATTAGTCGCCTTTTACGAAACCCGCAAATTGATTCTTTTTCGGGAACGCTGAACCAAAGCTGAACCACTGCTGAACAAAGGCCTCCCACATAGATTTCCAGAATTTTTTCGTCATTTTGGAGAGAATTTTCTAGTCCTAACCACGCTTGGCGACGGCTTGCTAAGCGCATAACTTCTATGCCACAGAAGGGACGCTACTGCCCATCGCTCTGGTTTAGAGTCCCTTACTCGCCTATTACGTCATCCATGGAAGGAGATGGAGTGGAGCTATAATTTTAATCAGGTCCCTACATTACACGGAATGAAACGTGTCATTAAAGGTTAAACTTAAAACATACTGTTCTATTAATCCGGGTTTACGTTGCTGCGGATCATTATCTATTAATATCTAATGAGCTGGTCCATTGTTTTGGCAAACTAGTTAGTCCGACATTCTACATTTTTTTTGTCCTAAGCTACTATTATGTTGTAGTAGGTACTCGTAAGTAATATTTTACACACGCAATTATAATGACTGTCAAGTTGGTGGTGAAAAGAAGCGATTTGTAAGCTAAGCTTTCAAGTACCATCACAAAACGTTTCTCGTAGTTTGCTATATATTATACAACCAATCTAAGACAGGTAGGCCTTCGGCACACGTTACCGTGCGTCGGTACGACATGCGACGATGCGATTTAGTGGAGTACACTTTGTGAAACACGCCCAAGCTGTTTGATTGTTATACTAAGTAATTCGACACAAGTAATTCCCTTGATCACTCCGGCGCGGCGTAGCTTAATAAGCTTTTTTGTCTTTCTTCCTTTCATTTGAAACTCTGACACAAAACTTGTCTATAGGCCAACCTTGTGGTCAGAGTTGTTCAAGCCCTTGCCATCTTAAGACAACAACCGGAACCGACGATTTAACGTGCGCTCCGTACGTGCACGCAGGTCGCTCAGTAAGCCGTGCACGAACAACTTGCGAAAAAGTATTCGTATCGTAACGTCAATGTGAGTCTATTTGGAATCGAAAATACAACTATACTATGGCATTTTCGTTTAAATTTATACGTCAAACACAATTCGTATCATATATAGGTATGAATAAAGTCTTCAGTTTAAATCAACATATGTGCATATCAAGTATTTTCAATTCAAAACTCACTCACATTAGCGATACGTTTACGTTACTATACGTAAAAATATTCGTGCTAGGCCCTCAGTTCAAAGTTTGTGAGTTCGAGGGCGCTATGGCTAATCAACTGACTTTCTGCGATACATGTCGTGGGTTCAATCCCCGCACGGAACGAATGTTTATATGACCCACAGATAGTCGTTTCGGGTCTGGATGTTCTTGCATGTGAAAATTATGTCTGTAAACTGTACCAACGACGCATGAAAAACCCATACGTTTTAAAAATACCACTATGCGGTCACCCACCCATAGACTGACCGCGCCGAGCGTTGTTTAACTTCACTAGTCCTGTACCGATCAGTGAGTTAAACAGGCTATGAGCATGTCATAGTTTGTTATGTAAACAAGACGATAATTATTTAAAAATGAAGATATTAACATCTTAGGTCAAAAACTATAGAGTAAGTACAGTTTCCATGTACCTATTAGGTACCTATAATTTGTCACATGATGGTGACAACGTATAAAAAACGTAATAATATTTTTATAACTCCTCTGAGCAGCAGCTATCACCATGGGATAAGGTAATCCTGGAGGGCAGATTAAAGCAGCTGCTTGATTTCTTCGTACCTTTTGATATAAAAAAAAGTATATTATAAGGAGATGTATTAAGAAGCTTACAGAACGTAGGGCAGTTTGTGGCGAGCTGAATGTGAGTGGCGACACTGCGTACGCGAATGCTCCAGAGAGTTGGTCTGGGCCTCGTCTTCGGCTCGCCTTTATTGGTCGTTTAGAGTGCCCCCATGAGTGCCCGCAGGATTTTCACCTCTGGCTTGCCTCAGTTGGGTGATCAGAGGGAGGCTGCCAGAGCTATATGCTCGGGGGTGGCAGTGTCTAATCGCGTAATAACGGGGAAATCCGCTCCGAGTCTTCGAAACGCACGATGGTGAAACCGGTGCCGCACCTCTGGACACCCCTAGCCGCTCACACCGGTGTTGCTCCTTGTCGCTTCTAGTGGTGGCCATTTAGGGGGCCCATCTTGTGAGTGGCGAGTTACGGTCTGCCACAGAATTTCACTTTAATGGTTGAAAGGCAGACCCGTTTTATCCGTTTTTCTTAGTATGTAGGGTCTATTATATTATTATCTATCCATAGCAATAGACCCTTAACTTGTAGTTTCCATTTCATACAATAGTTTTATACCTCCTGGGACAATTCAAGTCTGCATTTAATAGTGCAGCCATGGAGAATCCCCGGTTAGTGTTCCATTACATTTTAGATTAAAATTCTCTAAAGGGTCTCGTGTGTGGTCACGCACTGCCATGTGCGCATAGCACAGCGCACGGAGACGCTTCGGGGAATCCTTTACAATCCCCCTGGAGGGGTGGTAACCGCTTTACAGTCACCCACCCCAAGATGTGCCTATAGGCGTGGCACCAGTAGTTGGCTCTAGTGTGATCATACGAGGACCTTAGGTGCCGAAGATGACCACTCCAATAGTTTTAGCCGGTAGGAGGCCGGAATGCCCCTTCGCCCTTCCCCGGGGCGGAGGAAGTTCATGTAGAATTCCAATTGGGCGCAATAAAGAAAATGGTATGGACAATATACTGAAATATCACTCGGTATTTTTTTCATTTGGGTTGAACGAGACAACCACATGACAAATGCACTTTGCAATCAACTTACCATTAGCGTATGAGTTAATCTTTGCTTTACATATTTACTGCATCGTTACAAGATGCAAAATGACGTATATCAGCTATCATTAATCAAGTATGTAAGCTATGCAAAAGAGACCACTGCAAAAATTGGTTAGAAGCTCACAATTCAAATCTTTTTTATACCGTTTATACCGTCAGTTCGGTTGGTGCAATGGCTAACACAGTCGGCTGCTGCGCTCCGGATCGCGGGTTCGATTCCCGCACGGAACAAATATTTGTATGATCTACAAGTAGTTGTTCCGGGTCTTGGTGTATTGTGTGTGGAATTCATATCTGTAAACGCACCCACGACACAGGAGAAATCCTAGTGTCGGGAAACGTTTAAAAAAAAAGAAGAAAGTATAATTACGTATTTTTTAAATTAACTTTAATTAATGTTCACATGATTTCGTCGGTTCTATGTGTTCCATCATTTTTTTTAAACTCAATTTGATTTTTATACCTAAATTTTAGTAGTTAAATTAAGGATTATAAAATACCATTCGATGCAGTATTAAAATTAGCACAGAAAAGCTTTTGATTTTGAATATTTATACAGGTACAAATTTATTTATCAGTCGAATTTTATTCAGATCTTACTCCATTGAGTGAAAATAATATAATTAATATAACAAATAACTATCTAATACAATATTCTATTAAACTCTTCTCGGGGGCAATCGTTTTTATTTATTATATAATAGTTTTTGTTTGCATCAAACTTCATTATATCAAAAGTTTTGCCAGCTCACTCAAAATTTTGATTTAAATTTAAGTTTGACATGCATATCGCATTGACATTAAGTAAGGAAATTATTTCGGGATTTGGGGACGTTGAAACGGTTAAAAAGTTTAAAATAATACCCTGTATATTAAATCAAACCAAAACTATACCTGTGGAAAATGAAAATAGAAATAGGATATACCATACTGACAGGCAACAAAATTTGATTAGACCCGACTGGTTACAAACAAACTCATGTCTGAAAGTTATTATTTGGACAATATTTTTATGTAACTTTTTTTATGTAAATGTGTATTTTAACTATATATTTCTCAGCCTTTATATATTTTATCCAGGTAAATTATATAACAGCCATTTATGAAAAACCTCAAAAAATGTGCGTAGTTCATTCGTCAAAATCACTTACGGGTTTGTCATCTAATAATTATTTGATCTTAGTAGCGAAGATAGCATATAGACAAGCTAAGTTAAAACTAGGTAGCGGCTAGAAATTTGTAAACGAATTATCCATTTCTAATGTAACTTGTAACTTACCAAATCCGTACCTTCCTACTGCTACAGTGACTTTTAACTAAAGCCAAATTAATAATCAGTTACCTGTTATTAATACAATTTATTAATAAAATAAAGTATAATTATTATACATCATTATTTTTTAGTGTACTGGGAAAGTCCGAAAGGTCGTACTAAGGCGAAAAAATACTACTATACCATGGGTGGTAATGGGCAACTTTTACCCTACGACTTATTTCCTCAAAAAGTCAATAGTATAAGAGATATACGGCCGAATACTGAAATGCCAGTTAATATTAAGTCCCGCATTAGCTATTTGAGCCGCCCAGTTTCCTACCGATATACTCGTATACGCTAACACAGTCCTAGTACCATAATAATGTCTCAGGTTTTCGCGAGTATTACACATTATAATAAAACACTTTTAAACGGATTCTATCGCGTATATTTTAGATTTTTGTTTTTCCTGACGTTTCGAACACTTTGCAGGGTTCATGGTCGCAGGAAGACTAAGTGACAGGCGTCGTGACAGATTTTAAAAAGTTTTTTTATTTTATCTACCGTACAATTATAACCAAAAATTATTTCGATGCACGCAGTAATCACTCACAGTGTCTTGATGTTTTTTAGTGTGGTATTTGGACTTTATTATTTTAATAACAGGATTCCAAACTGGTGGTACCTGCCAGAATTAGGATGTTTTTTAATTTCAATAGCCTCACGAAACATTCTTGGTACATATCGGTTCTGTTTCGCGAGGACTTGAGGTTGATCGAAACGAAGAAAATGGTTGGGTTTGTCTAAGGCACGTTCGCACACTGCAGACTTTGTGGAGCGTCTATGCTTGACGTCAGCTATGTGTTCTTTTAACCTAGTGGCTATACTACGCTTTGTTTGCCCTATGTATGACAACCCACACTCACAGTCAATCTTATTGACCCCTGCATCTTGTAAAGAAATGTGACACTTCACCGGTTTGAGAAGTTGGCTGATCTTCTTATGCGACTTGAAGTAGGTTTTTATGGAAGCGCGCTTCAATATATGACCAATTCTGTATTTTATTATAATTTTATTATAGTCCTAGTACCATCAGCTTTGTTTTACATTTAATGTCATATTGGGATTCACACAGGTTGCCTACTAACCGCGGTAATACAAAATTATTGACATTACCTATCGTCATTGTGAAATATAGAAGATAAATAATATTGCAGATGCGACTTTTCGCAATGATTGTAGTATCCCACGTTCCACAAAACGTTCTATGTGTATCGAACGATAAGGGTGACACATTGGGCCCTTCCTTTAGTGGCCGTGGAGAATAACTCGTAAATAATAACCCACCTTACCCACATTACCTATTTATATTACTAGATGGCTGAGTTAGAGACTGAATGTGCGTTCATAGGTACATTTCGTGCATCTAATATTGTTTTGGTGGACTAGTACTCCACTTACTCTTACTCCGGTACTTACATAAAATATTGATACCTTAGTGTGGTTTTCGCGATTATTACACATTATAATAAAACAATTTCAAACCTTGCTTAGGTATTATGTGTTCTCGGGGAGGGTAGTGCGGCCATCCTGCTCCATGCCTCTATGATGATGATACATGTCCACGTGTTACTGTGTGCGCAGCACAGCGCACAGCAAGGCTTGGGGGAATACTTTTTTATTTATCTTTCAAACTTTGCTCCACACTAGGATTTCTCCTGTGTCGTGGGTGCGTTTACAGACATGAATTCCACATACAATACACCCAGACCCGGAACAATTACCTGCAGATCATACAAATATTTGTTCCGTGCGGGAATCGAACCCACGACCCGGAGCGCAGCAGCCGACTGTATCAGCCATATACAATCCTTTCCTGGGGGGGTGGCCTTTTTACAGCCGCCTTCCCACCGGTAGAGGGGGTGAACGCTTTACAGAGATCCCCTCTGAGATGCGCGTCCCCTAAAGCGTGGCACCAATGGGCTGCTCTAGTGTGATTTTATGAGGACCTGGAGCCCCCTTCGGTGCTGAAGATGACATCTCCAGTGGTTTTAGCCACTAGGAGTCCGGCGTACCACTTCGCCCTTCCCTGGGCGGAGGAAAATCATGATCAATTTACACTGGGGACCAATATAAAAGAAAAAGGTATTAAGTGTTCTTTGTGTTTCGGACTAAAGTGGACTACATAAGTGATGTGTCTGTTGATACTTGGAAGAGACTAACATGGGCTAGTCATCTCCAGAAATGGGTAAAGTTCCTAGATAATAAGTAAAATTCGGCCAAATCAAACTCCTCCTGTATAATAATGAGTGACATAAGATAATATAACTCTCAAGTACATATAATATACGTCGTCATTGGTTTAAAGGTATAAATAATAATGTAACAAAATTTTAGAAATATTGCCTTTTGAGCTCACTCTACGAGATGATCAGATTTTTTAAATCCTCCAATATAATTTCAAAGCTATCCGGGCCCTAGGTACTTACTTTCAATAAATAGACGCGATTTAGTGTCGACTGATTTTTTATATTTGATTTATCAAATATAATATCTCTAAGGTATTCTGCAGAATATTAAGTACAGTTTTGATCAGGTCAGGCATAATCAAGCTTTAAATACTATTTATATAATCGCAACTTTTAGTTTTTAGTTCGTCGCATTGGGACCTCTAATTGGAAATTTATATCTGATAAAAGCATACATTTACGTCTTTATTCTTTATCTATTTAAAGTCTAGGTTTCGTCTAGGTTCGGTAAACAAGGGGTTATTTAATTAGCAGCAATTTTATTTTAGGACATTTTGTATTGATATTGTAAAGGGAAAGGACTCATTTGCACCTCTAATAATAGGTTGATTTAATTTGGGCCTCCAGCAATTAGTTGGCAGCTGCCAACTGTGTGAATTTCAGCAATTAATTTGGAGTCACGTTGTGAAACGAGCCCAATAGAACAACGTGATAACATTATGACTAATTGACATATCGTTACGAGCAACCCTAGCGTACGATAAAATTTATCTCAAAATGAATACCAATTCTTTTCTTGATTCATACTTTACATGGTGACGCAAGCAGCCATATTCATTATTCTAATACTGTTCGCTTTAACACATATACGTATGTTTTAATTACGAAGTAAATAATATTACAGTATGAAATAATATAATTAGATATATATTATTACAGTAAACCGGTATATTATACGATAGGTCTCTTTCCAGGCCAGGCATCATAAGGAAGGGAAGTCACAAGATGGACCAAGAATACTTTAGGAGATTGGTCAATGAAAGACTACACGGAGGACGACCCTTAAAAGTTAAACGCCAACTCATCTTCCTATACTTACATATTTTTTTATAATCCCGGTGGAAATACATCATGTACTTCCTACCCCAACATATAACGATAGCGGGACTTAGGCGTGTTGGCCCTGGGCGTCAGGGCGATTGTTACCCCGGCGCCGTCTATCCTTCTAGGGATCGGCTCCCTACCGATCACGCTCTTCGTTCTCTTTCTGCGGCATGAAGCTCTCACAGAAGGAGACCACTGCACTCAAATTTTCATGCTTTGCCAGCATAGCATAGCTACTGAGAAAGATCTTGGCCGATCCGATCGACCAGGATCCGTCGCTCGGCAGTCCGCGCAAGGCACTCTTCGAGTGTGTGCAGTGCTGTGTCGTGGTCGCTTCCACAATGTCACTGTGACTTCGCGTTTTATTCTGTGCAGGTACGCACCGAAACAACCGTGACCGGTAAATTCCTATACTCACCTACGGCGCTCAATGTTGGTCTAACATCTTACGTGACGTAACACTATACTGCGCTCCAAAATGCAAATTAGAAACGTAGCTAACATAACTGCCATACTGAAGTGTAACTAGACTAGCCATGTCTGTCGCATGCCATGGCCAGGCCAAAATAACTACTGTTTGGCCCCCTGTAACTGGGAAAAGACACCGCGGTAGACCACAGAGCAGATGACAAGACGAACTGGACACCTCCAATAAACAGTAGCGACAAGAGAACAATAGAGAACAATAACAGAGATAAGTGGAAGACTCGGGGGAGGCCTTTGCCCAACAATGGGCTAATCAAGACTATAAATAATAATTAACCCAGTTTACAGATACTTGGGTATGTTGGAAGCAATAGGCATGAACGAGGCTGACATGAAACAGTTGTTACAGAAACGCTCATTTGACCGCCTGAAAAGGGTTTTATCAGGCGGTAATGTGCGCGCCTTCAACGGTTGGATCATGCCAGCTTTAGTATACACCTTGGGTATGATCAAGTGGACACAGAATGAATTGGACCTTTTGAATAGAATAGTACGTACCTATCTGGCTGACCGCAAATCGGACCCACCCCCCTCGTTCATTGGTGATGACGCTGTACATCCCACAAAAGTGTGGGAGTCGAATCTTTATAAATAATACGATCCTCTACAATCGTGAGGTGTGCAGCCTCAGGGCATGCCATGCCACCGTCTGGGTGAGTCTGTCCATCACATTATTTCCGGCTGCTTTTGTCTTGCTAACAGCGAATATTTGTACTGGACATAACTCGAATTATTCGATTCATGGACGATCATCTCCTGTGGGCTACTTTTTAAAATATTTTAAATATATACTCCGATTTTGTATGTATTTAAAATTAAATGTGGTTATTTAACTATTTAAAGGAAAATAATTGAGTTATATTCGTGTCTGATAAATTTCAATCTCACTTGGATTTCTGTAGCGCTACATCCATGTAATCCTAAAAGTTAATATAACTGTATCTTTATTCTTAAATAAATTACAGTAATATTAACTTTTACGAGTACAACTTATGAAGTTATCCCAAGAGGATGCGACCAAATAATACTTCAAGCCTCCAAAACGAGTCTCCGAGCGAAAATAAAACTTAAAGCAGCATCAAGTATCGTCGCTAATTATTATGAAGTATTTTTAAGGACTTCTTTCTTATTTAATAGAATTACTGACAATAACTTTTTTAACTGTTAAGAGCATGTACTGTTTTTCAACAAAAGATACTTTGTATAGGAAAATACTAGTTTTGTGTATCATAAAAGTATATTTTTATTCAATATAACTATCTCATTTCTATTTGATATTTGTAATGTTGGTGCTGTTACATCAAATGTTAATAGTAGTAGTGTTTGTAAATATTAGCTAGACTAGATTAGCTATTGCATGATGCAGTTCTGTTTACAGTTCATTCGTGTATGTATACTGCGAGAATGAATCGCTAATCTTGTTTATTTTGAAAACATGTTATGAAACCAGGAGAAGTTAGTATATAAGTAAGCCATACATTTTAATATGGTATTCTCATTTCAACTTACCTCATTCGGGCCGATTGTTGAGCGCTTTAGAAGTTTCTGCCTCTTTCTCTCGGTGGTTGTTAACTTTGATATTAAACAAGTACTTAATATGGACAACGCTATACTCGGAACAAGTTTTAATATAACACTATAAATCCACATTATTGCTGTAACTAATTGTACATTTCTCGACATTTCTAGAACATAAACGGTTCGATTGTCTGGCAGAGAAAGATCCTCTGCGAATTGAGAATTGTTCAGAGGTGTCACTTCACTAGGCACTATATTCATCGCGAAATAAATCGGAAGACACAAAACGGGGCATATCACATAAGCACTTACAATAGCGAGGGTTGTATTCTTTTTATTGCACCAAGTACTATTCCGCTGGGGAAACGCTATTGCGACATATCTCCACACTGCCAAAGTCACCGCTAACCAAATTGAAATAGTGTGAAACGTTTGACTGAATATGGAATGGAAGTAAACAAAAACCGCCCAGGCGTAAGTATTTTTGTTAACTTGAGGTCCTATTTTGATGTTCATGTGTAGCGCGTAGGGTATGTATTCTAACATGACTAGCAGGTCCGCGACGGCGAGGCCGGTGAGGATGGAGTTGGTGGAACTGGTCATCTCGCGGCGGCTGAGCACCGCAATGTTTATGGAGTTGGTGGCCGATCCAACGATGCATATCACTATTGCGATGTAGCCATGCAGCCGGCTGTACGCTTTGTAGAAGTCGGTGGCGCCAGGCACGCAGTACGCGTCGGTCGCGTTCGACATGCTCGCGGTCCACTCGCGTCCCGCTGTGGCTTGTCATCGGCGCTGCAGTGACGGTAGCCTTGCCAGGAACAACTTCAACTACCTCGTTACGTATTTCGTTGTCATAACCTGTAACAAAAGACGTCCAAGTTTCAATTCAGGGTCGACATGTTTTCCATTCACGAAATATTTCATGGACTGTTGGGTAACCAAAGTCAACAAAATTTATTTTGAACTCAAGTTTAGAAGTCGTTATATGTTTATCAGCAATTGAACATTAGTTTATGGACTAACATGTATTCCGACGAATATAGCGGCGTAGAGAAGATAAGATAAAAATATTAGTATTTTTCATCATCATTTCGGCCGAATAATATCCACTGCTGAACACAGGCCTTCTCCAAAGATCAACACAACGACCGATAGGTTTGTTGTGTGCTCATTGGGGGGTTCTGTCATAATCGCTACGCGTGGCAGGCGGGTTGGCAGTTGTTGCAGTCGCAGTTGAGTTGTTAATGTACTCGAAGGATGCTGCTGCCTATCTTCCGGCTAATCCCATTGTCACCTTTTACGACACCCACGGGATGAGATGGGTTAGTGCTATTCGTAGCCGGCACCACACGGCAAATTAAGCAATTAGTATTTTTATTCATGTAAATCTATTTGCAGGTAGGTACTTATTAATTTCCTATGGAGAAGAACCGGCAAGAAACTCCATGGTTACTCTTTTTAAATAATAATATGTTACAATATACATATATACATTTTCTCGAAATTCAGGTTATGTGTATAAAGATGTTGTGAGAAAAGAGTTATAAGCTTCATAAAGCCTATACTAAGCGAACCAGATTTTAATATTTATTATAGCTTATGATTAAATTGCCATGGCAGTACTAAGCTGACCAATCCAAACAGACAGCACTCGTTCACGAGCATGACGCTCGAACTAACGTCGCTCAGCTCAATTATATTTTACGGCAACACATCGACCCGATACACGACGGCACCATAAACAGGACACTTGAGTGAGCATGACATAGCTAAACTGATAGATAACTATCACGTCAATTAAACAAAATAAATGATAACCAGCATGGTATTTGCACTTACAGTAGCAGTAACAAATCGAAATATATAGAGTGAATTAAATACACAAATATTTTTTACGGTAACACTCGGGGGATAAAATATTTTTTTTTTGCTGAAATACTGCACATAACCTCTATAAACACGAAGTGATAAAAAACTTGATTTAAATATTTAGGAAAGTTATAGGAAATGCTCCAGCGTACATGAAACCCTTTGAAACCACCTCTATAGTCTGGTATTATGCAAAAATTGTCATTGTAAGTACAGTGCTGGCACACATATAGTGGCATGCAGCCTTCGGGCGACGCCTTCGTGAACTTACTTTGCTTCTCTACCTGCCGAGTACCGTGACATTATACACATTATACAAGGTATGGACACCTCGTTTTAAATACCTCATCTTTGTGAGGGAGGGCCGCGGGCGTGAAATTATAAATTAAATTTATTTCATGGTAAGTCGTTTCATCGTTTATTTGTTAGTTAGTCTGTAACTAACGCGTAATTAGTAGAAACGATGAAATCCACTAACCACCGAAAAATATTCGATACCAAGATTTCTAATGAAAATTTTGAACCCTGAAACCATGTCAAAATGTTTTGCTAATCTTACTACATCCTCATTACAATGCACCCAATAGTTTATATATGGGGTGAAGTGTGTTCGGCTGTTGCCAAGCTCTTGAGGGCCACAATAGAATATGCTCATTATATATTTTATTTACTATAATGATTATGTTAAAGTATTAAAATTTTGAATAGTATCGCAATTCGCAGCTTTATTGTTAAAATCGTTTTACTGTAATAACTCTAGCAATATTACACAAATGCAATTTATTGTCAATCAATGGCGTTTCTTTCAATTTTGCAAGCAATTTTCTGAGTTAATATAATTTCGCTGGATACCCAAGCTACTCAAGTTGTGAAGCTCAGTAATTTGTTATGGGTAAAGCTAATTGGTCAGTTATTTTGTTAGGTATATGTAGAAAGTATACCAATATTCAAGCAAATAAATAATGATTGATCAATCTGAAGCATTGGTATGTAAATTAACGTTTGCACATTATATGCTATTCCTACCCCCGATTCTTAGTTATCAATGAATGATGTGACAAGAATTGATTTCATCATTTTGTTACATCTGGCACCGTGTCCACCGTGTCTCCGCAGTGGTGACAACCGGGCGTCTGCTCCTCTACTATGTGAAACATATTACCCAAAACATCCATAGCCCGAGAATATCTTTGTCAGCTGGAATATGAGGATGCTATGCTATCTCTCGTCGATTACGGGACTTACCGACACTATCGTGGCATGCCCCTGTAGTACATACCACACATCAGCCCGTAAACTTTCGCTGCTAAACATAGGTCTCCCAATGCGTGGTCATAGGGGACATTGATTGGATATTGCAATAATCACCACGCTTGGCAGGCAGATTGGTGATCCATTACTGTCCCGTTACGGGGCACCGGCTTTTTCTTACAATGAAAAAGGTTTCCGCACGATGTGTCCTTCACTTTGAACGCAAGTGTTAACCAAATTCTGATCCGCACTTGAATCCGAAAAGTCAAAAGTTGCGGGCCGGAATTGATTTCAGACCCAGTTCAACCACTAAGCTATCACTCCCATTTGCTTTCGCTTTTTTGCTTCTGAATGTAATCTTTATATATAATAATCGATGTTATGTGACTCCAAAACGTCCGATTTTGATGAAATTTTCAGGCCATCTTCAGATTAGCCTAGTGAATAGATCCTGTGAAGTTTGGTAGCCATTGCATCAACAGTTTTTTAATTTTGTTTTGTTTGCAATTTTTTGTCATATAAGTCATCTGGCTATAAACAATTAGTACAAACCCGTGCGAAGCCGGGGTGGGTCGCTAGTATTGTATATTTTAAGAAGGTCATTAGTATTATTAAGTATACGGTAGAATTCACATTTAAGACTAGTTTTTAATTTGTACACAAATTTTACCACTGTTCCGAGGTCTAAGGGATATTATAAACTCATGTTCATATCGCGTCTAAGAGTGCTCATAAATATCACAATTAAAAAACCAAGGCAACACGCTGTTTGCACGAATCCATCGGTCAGTCGTCATCATTCAGCAAACATTTTCAAATGAGGATTGATTTGCTATTACAACCCGTTAACAGATTAATAGTATGTCTAATGCATGTAAATTGATTTTAAACGAATATAGTTTGAATATTTGCTAAAGTTCAGTGGCTCAAAATATTTTTATGCATTCTATAATCTTAACCCTCAAAACGTCCATTACAGCACAAGGGGGTCATAGAAATACACGGTTATAATAAATATATAAATAAACGGCACGGTTGGTGGTAATAAATAGACAAATCCAAGTATGGGGCAACGTTTTCTCAAACATAAAAACAAGAAAAAACATCACGCCACTGAAGTCAGAAATAAGTTATAGAAAGTAGACTAAGTCAACGCCTCGTCCCCCGAGTTGAGAGGGTAGTGGGTGCATTACACCGGGTGCTGCCCAATCTCGGGAGACTAAGCGAGAAAGTTCGCCGTCTCTACGGGGGCGTCGTGCGGTCCGTGGCTCTCTACGGGGCGCTTGTATAGTCATCCCGGCTGTCAGGCGTCCAGCGCTGCAGAAACAAACGGTGTTCAGCGCGGAATGGCTATACGGGTCGCACGGGGATACAGGACAGTGACCTACGAGGTGGCAACTCTCCTGGCACGCTTTCCGCTTTTCGACATCCAGGCGGAGACGGATGCTTGGATCAGACACGCTCCCTCCGCCAAAGCAGCCAAAGCATGCCTTCAGGGGCATTCGACAGACTGCGGCGGCTGGCTTGACGACGCGCCCTCGAGATGTGGCAACATCGCCTATGGTTGCAGTTCGTGACCAAGCGCGTCGTCGAGGCCATCCTGCCGCTCTTCGGAGCCTGGCTCAGAAGGAGCGAGCGCGTCACCTACCGTCTGACATAGATATTCACCGGTCACGGTTCTTTCGGTGCACAGAAGGGACGCTGCTGCCCATCCCTCTGGTTTAGATTCCCCTAAATCAACTTTTACGACATCCACGGGAGGAGATTTAATCCGGACACCACACGGCAAGGTTTGCTTAAATCAAGACCAAAAAAAATGCAACTTATGACAATACGGCGCAAAGTGATTTGTCTTAGCAAGAAGAAACCGGCAAGGGATTCTATAAACATTTGAAGACAGAAAGCATGTTATAACTATTCCTTAGATTTCCACAACTATTAAGTCATAATTTTGGGAGTAGATTACCAGTGGTGCTATATTCCAAATCCGGAACACCACACAGAATCGTACTCACATAATTATGTCAATTACATATGTGCTTGTCTATGATTGATCTTGGATGTGAGGTAAGCGCGTCGTCCGCCTCAAGGAGAAAATGAGAAACAATGTTTGAAGTTTTAGTAGTGAATAACTGATTATTGTTAGTGTAAATACAGCGTCCTTTGGTTTTTGTCTAAAGGTGTTTAGATATTTCTGTATCTACTTAGTCTCTAATTAACAATTTTCAATATTCTTATTTTAATTATTTGTACTAACATGTCATGATGATGATGATGTTAGTACAAACAGGATGTCTATTTTTCTTTGTTTATGGTTAAAGGTGTTTAGATATTTGTGTATGTACTTAGTCTCTAGTTTACAGAGTTCAATATTATTATTTTAATTATTTGCACTAACATTATCATTACATGATGATGCTGATGTTAGGGCAAACATTCTGATGTCTATTTGTAGATGTAATTAGTCTGTAATTTACAAATTTTGATGAAAAATTTGCCTTAGGAGGAGAGTTACGTGACAGTGATGTACGCACGGCTACATATCAAGCTAAACATTTCCCGTATAATCTAATCTCGCATTGTGTAGGCTTTCCTCTTGATGAGAGATCAGTTTAAACTAGGTGTACGTGTGTACCTAATGCCAAAATGTGAAATATAGAATAATAATAAATTTGCTTTTAAATAACTACACAGCAGTTAAGGTCTCGTTTCATCGTAAATTAATTATTATTATTACAATTCCGAACACTTCAACACGCTCTTGTTGAGATACATAATAAACAACAATTAACTCCGCTTAATGATTTTACTTTGCGTTAACACATTATCATCTAGGTACTTAAAATTGTTTGACTACTTTGTTATTCTCAACTCACTTTGATTTACGAGAACCGTTGTCTTATTCTCATAGTATATACTCGTAACTACAAGCGATGTTGATGATATATACGTACTATGTATCTAGAAATTATTTGCGAATTACGGTGGTAAAGGTCACATTTGAAGAGAAAATTATCCATTTCTTAAATAAAATGTACGTAATGTGTGTTTTGGCAGGCGGGATAGCACTCGCAGTTGAGTTGTAGATGTACTCAAAGGACACTGCTGCCCATCCTCCAGCAAATCCCAATTAAGACACCCATGGGATGAGATGGGGTGGTGTTTATCTTAGCCACACGGTTCATGATGAGTGTTTTAATTTGATACAGACAAATACAATCATTATATCTCAAGAGGCACATAACTCGTGGAACTGATGGCCGTTGGAACCAAAAGGTTTTCGAGTGGAGACCACGCACCGTAAACTGGAGCGGTCATCTTCAGCACCGAAGGGGGGGGCTCCAGGTCCTCGTAAGATCACACTAGAGCCGCCCATTGGTGCCATGCCTTTAGGCACATCTCGGAAGGGATGACTGTAAAGCGGTCACCCCCTCTAGCGGAGGGAAGGCGACTGTAAAAAGGTCGCCCCCCCAGGCACTTCTCGGGGAGGATTGTAAAAGATCCCCCCAAGCCTCGCATTGCGCTGTGCTGCGCACACGGCGGCACGTGACCACGTGCGCGCCACCGTCTTCCCGGGGGTCGCTCGGTGTGAGCACGCAGGTTCCCCAATCTGCGCGTCCGCGACCCCCGAGGCCCCCCACCATGAAGTGACGGCAGGGGGCTCAGGCGTGTTGGACTTGGGAGCCGGGACGGTTGTTGCCCCGGCGCCGTCTCGTCCTTCTCCGTGCGGGATCAGCCCTCTCCCGATCCCGCTCTGCAGTCTCCTTCTGGAGCATGACGCTCTGGCAGAAGGAGACCACTGCACTCCAATTTTCATGCTCTGCCAACATAGCCGACACTACTGCCGGCAGAGAGATTTCTTGCCCGATCCGATCGACCAGGACCCGCCGCTCGGCCGCCCACGCAGGGCACTCCTCGAGAACTTGTGGTACTTACAACTGCTCTGTAGGCATCTGTCTCTGTTGGCTCTGTATTTTAGATTTATGATAAAAGGAAACGTCGTTTGCCTGACTACGTGATGAAGTGTATAAAAAGATTGTAATAAAATGCAAGGACAAGAAATTCAGGTGGATCAATCTCAATGAAGTATCCTCCAAGATAAATTAGTTTGACGCACTTTTTTGTTAAATAAGCCTTTTTAGGTACTTTTTATGTGCTATGCTCCCGTTTATAAAACATAATCTTTGGTGCCGCATTTCCTATCCAAAAAGATCAATACTAAGGAATCCGGTCATATCTATCATATTTAACAACATTTCATTTTAGCATACCAGAAAACGTGCAAATTAAAGGTATGCACAATGTTTTTTTTTGAATAAGCCTTTTGTTTTCTTAACTCTTTCCGATTTCATGATGTATAATTAACTCTTTACTAAGATTATAAAGATTCTGATTTTAATTGTTTGTTTATATTTTAGGGGATAATCCCGGTACCTGCTGGCCCACACCAGAAATTATTTTATTATTAGGAAGCTACTTTTTATGAACACAAACTATGTTTATCACCTGAGCGTAAGGTCGGGTCGCTATCAAGTAGTAAGTAGGTACTTACTCTTAATAACAGAAAACTTTTAACAAAACAAGTACTTATGCATTTTTTTTACTGTTGTGACACTCTGTTGAGTATGTTATAACCTCTAATCTCCAATAAATCGATTATCATCATATCAGCCATTTATACGACGACTGCTGAACAAAGATCTCCACCAAAAAATTTCATAATTGTGTCGTCATTTTGGGGGGAATTTTCCAACACTCACCACTCTTAGCAGGCGGGTTGGTGGGCGCAGTAAGCCTACTGTTCCGCTGCTGCCCATCCCTCCGGCATAGAGCCCCTTAGTCGCCTTTACTAAATCCAACGCAGCATGTAACGACCTCCATCAAGGTGGACAGAGGACCTGGTGAAGGTAACTAGAGACGTTGGATGCAGGTGGTACATATATGTAACCGCTTGTAGTAGGAGTCTACGAGGGAGGCATTTTTTTAGCAGATAACGTCCTTCGGCCGATATGATGGTGATGATAATGAAAGTCAAAGTAGAAGTGTTCTTTGGGTTTCTAGCGCCTAGGATATCATAATGGGTGGCTCTAGATAGAGATCTTTCGAGTTCCTGGAGCCTCCCTTCGGTGCCGAAGATGATCACTCCAGTGGTTTTAGCCGGTAGGAGTCCGGCATGCCCCTTCGCCCTTTCCCGGGGCGAAGGAAGTACATGAGGTATTTCCACCGGATCAATAAAAAAAAAAAAAAGGATATCATAATATGCTATATATAGTAGCCCAGTGTCGCAGACCTCTTTGCTACCGATGGTTTTATATTATGGGCTATAATTAAGTAACAAACAATATGTAATGCGATCTTCTCTAGGTATAGTTTCATCAACAGTATCGATTTCAAATCGGCCGAAGTTTACACAAAAATTATTGTAAAAATCGGTAGCTGAAAAGTGTCGAGATATTAAAAAGTTTCGTAAAGCTCGTCGGGTAAGCATTTTTGCTGAACTTCAAAGTACAATACTAATGTGGCTGGTTGTTGTTTTTTATTCACCAGGTTGGTAAGCATCATGCCTTTTTTTGTCGTGGGGAAATCCTCATTGACTTTCTCCGCCTTGGGAAGGGCGGAGGGACATGCCGGTCTCTTACCGGCTAAAGCTCTACGGTATCCTTCTACTTACCTCTAGCCGGGGGTGAGGTGCACGCTTTGTCTGCATTAGACCACGTCCCTGGCAGGTATCGGCCCGTCACTGTTTGACGGACCCCATCTCTGTGCAACCTAATTACATATTCGGAATAATTACATATTCGGGTTCTACGTACACCTACATTCTATCGATTTAATGTGTTTCATTCATATTCATGTTTTGAACTTTTAAGTGACAGATGCTTCTGTTCAAATTTTCAGTAAATATCTTATAAGCTCGCCTAAGTTTTACTAAATCAAAATTATTAGTAAAATTAAACTACTAGTAAAAATTATATTATAATAATATTATTTTATTTTTGGTTTGGCTATGAATTCTAAACTCAAAAGAATAATATCTTATAAACATGGTTTTAATTATTCAAAATCAGTCGTATGTGTATTGATTAGTGTTAAATCTTCACCACGTTTTAATCTTTTTCGTCGTCATGGATACGTTGAAAATTTGAGCAATTATTTGGCTATCCCGCTTCCGCTCTGGAAATGTTGATCTGAAAAATGCTCCTGCACGATAAAAACCACGCTACAAGAGCCAAAGTAGGAAGCTCTCCGTCATCCGCCGTACTCACCAGACCTTGCGCTTTCCGACTTTAATTTTTTCCAGAACTTGGATAACTTTCTGGCCGGAATAAAATTCAATACCCGAGAGGCACTACAAAATTCCTTTGAAGAGTTTATCGCCTCCCGCCCATCACGTTTCTTCAAGAAGGGCATCGATAAAATGCCACCACTACGTTGGCAAAGATGCATCGATTGCAAGGTTGATTACTTTGATAAAAAAAGGACAGGAAAAGATAGAAAGAAAATTACAACACTTTATTTCGTACAAAACGGCAATTCATTGGTGAAGCCCTAATAATATATTTAATCGTGTCAACACATTTAATCGATTGACTACTTTTGTCAATTTGCACAATCGATAGTTGACTGCAGAATCGTGGTTTTATTTTATTCCGTTGCACATTCGTATATTTTAGTTAAAATTATCCTTTCAAAACTTTGTATTCATCCGTCTGGGAATGCACTGTATAATTGAGAAATCTGCAATTTTCTTAGGACATCCTGCATTGTTAAGTTTTGCTCGAACATTGCAAATTTCAACCTAATTCGTAATACAACTAAGCACTACAGTTGAGAGACTCATGAACAAACTGCAAATGAACTTCTTCACGTCTGTACTTCTAGGTGATGCGTTATTCTTGACCAACGAAGTTAGTCAAGAATAATTTGCAGTTATCTAGTTGAAACGATAAATCCATCCATTGTTTAAACATAGCTTGTGCTCTGTTTGTTATTCAAGCCATTAGCTGTAATAGACGTCGTTTACAAATAGAAAATAATAGCTATTAATTTATCGACATTTGTGACATGCGACGTCATTTTATGTGCCTGAGTATTGACCGGGCGGTGTCACGTAACTTTTAGGAGATTATGTTGGATAAGTGGATTATATTAGAATAGATAACTTCAAGTACTTTCTATTGATTTACACAATCCCTGTTTAATTTGCATCGATATTATTTAATAGATTTTTGATTAGGTTCTATTATCATATTTTATTTGTAATCGTGCAACATTGGCTGTTATTTGTTTTTAATCAAATCGAAGCAGCTATATAAATAGTTAAATGCAAAGTGTATTTATATTATATCATAACGATTCTTTGGTACAGGTTTTATTAAAATACTATGATATTAGGTTCAAGGTTATAATACTCTTGCCAAGCATAGTTTTTGGCCTCAGCTCAAATTTACAGTCCATTTGCTGCTGGAAAACAGTGTGATCGATTACCTACTTCCTGCTCTTGTTACTGAAGGAATAATTTACAAAAAGTAAAAATTATAATAGTTATGTGTGACATACTTTTTCAAAATACACAGTATGAGGTAAACTAACTTAAAATAATCAAAAGTAAAATAGTATAGAAACCGTTAGTTAGTTTTAATCATATTAATTTAATTTTTTGGTGCTTTAACGGGACTTACTTAACCTATAGTATCTAAGGTGATATAAAACTAAATAATTTTAAAATTTTCTGTATAACTAGCAGGCTAATAAGTTTTGTTCCGTGTGGCCTCCGGATTTAGAGTATATCACCACCCCATCTCGTCCCGTGGATGTCGTAAAATGCGACTAAGGCACTCTAACCCCGAGGGATGAGCAGCAGCGTTCCTTCTGTAGCATAGTAGCCCTACTGCGCTCACCAACTGGCCTGCCAAATATCGCGAGTACTGGCAAATTCCCCCTAAAATGGCGACACAATTGTGGAAATTTACCCAGCCATGGATATCGCACTTATTATTAGAAATTACCGAAGGATATCAGTACAGGTTACACTTATCAATATTAATAAAGCGTTTATTACATATTGTGTTGCTACAAAATCTTTCGAGGCTGTTGCGTAGGGAATGAATCGATTAAACAACACACCACACTAAAAAACATCAAGACACTGTGAGTGAGTGCTGTGTGCATCGAAATAACTTTTAATCAGTATTGTAAAGTAGATCAAAAAAAGTAACCTTTTAAAATATGTAACGACGCCTGTCACCTAGTCATCCTGTGACCACGAATGTTGCAAAGTGTTCGAAACGTCAAGAAAAACAAAAATGTATGGGTAATATACGCGATTTAATCCGTGTTTTATAATATTAATCGATAAAGTGTATCAGTCCAATTAATCCAACCACGGTATAATCCATATCCCTCATCAGGCGGCTTTCTGTTCAAAGTGAAGCTAAAAAATTTAATCGTGTTTATGAAATAGTAGATACTATTTGAATACATCCGTATAATGTCCGGATTAAGAACATAGTACCACTGCATCTTCTTTCCCATGGATGTCGTAAAAGGTGACTAATGGATTCTGAACCAGATGAATGGGCAGCAGCGCCCCTTCTGTGGAACAATAGCCTCACTGAGCTCACCAACCCGCCTGCCAAGCGTGGTGAGTACTGGAAAATTCCACCAAAAAATTGTGACATAATTGTGGTAAACTATGGGGGAGGCTTTTATTCAGCAGTGGACGTAGTTTGGCTGCTATGATGAGATACTATTCGATGTGGTTCCCGGAAAAGAATAGACCATCCTTGCATTTTACTGAGGTTGATTGCAAGAAGAGGCCAGCAACGTCCTCCCGTATGCTAATAACATCAGCCTGCCTGCCAAACATGGTAATTATGGCAATATTTCTTACGACCACTCATTGTAGTGCTCACTGGAAAGCCAACGTCACGTCGTTACGAGCTTATATGTATATATGGGGTACTACGGAGGTAACTTTTTTCTGTACGTAAGGGTAGTACAGAAAAATACCACTCTGCTGAGCAATTATTTTGGTATTAAAGAAAATAAAATTTGTCCCAAAAATACTGACGCCCTGCTATAGCCCTAATATACCCTTAAAACTCTCTATATGAACTATTCCAACCACGTTCAACGAAATACTTCGAGTATTTTATGTTTCCTACAAAAAGTGCTACCAAATAATGTGTCGTCGTCATCGATGCAGGTACATGAAATACCTTGTTTCAGAGTTTATTATACATAAACCCAAAAATATATTAAATAGAGAAGCAATAAGGAGTCGTAATTTTTTTGTTCTGGACTGATTCTCCCTATTGTTACCCAGGTAAGACAATTTGAGACTAACAGCCGAATACTTACACGCCACTCAATATTTAAGACCCTGTAAAAATATTTATTGGCAAATAAGTACCCCTGAAATGATGACACAATTGTGGAATCTATGGGGAGGCCTTTGTTCAGCAGTGGATGTATAAATAGTCGATATGATGATGGTTATGATGATGAAAATTATTAAGTGGCGTTTCAGCATTCGGTTGAAACTCATGTTCATAAATATAATGCCCAAATGCATTTCAAACAAACAAAGCTAAAGATTCAAAACCGTTTACCCATTGATGTTATTTACATCTTGTTTTGTATTTTAACAGCAATAACTGTTTTGTCCTATTTGCTTTGCATTTGCGTGCGTCATTTGTTTTAAATATTTATAATGCCATATTTGTAGTGTTGGCTGAAAATCTGCCTATACCTAAGTATATTCTGTTCGTTCCGCACACATTTATCTACTCTGTGTTTTCTTGCGGCCTTGAAAAATAAACTGACTGGCAAAAATAATTGTTTGTAGGCGTCAGCGCACATCATAAAATGGAATTTTGTGTTGTAGATAACAATGAATTATGAATGTACTGAGTGTTGTGCAAGTTTTATCGTAAATCATTTGCCCAGAAATACAGCTTCTGAACTATTCCAGAACTCTTTTTTTTAATGTATAATTATAAAACCTTGAGCTGTATTGTAACTAGCTTCTAATGTTCAATTATGTATTGCGAAAACAAAAAAAATGCATGTGTACTCTAGTGATGCCGCATTTAGCCGCTATTATCCGTTGACATTACTCGGTATTTTTTCATTATTCGTCGAATAGCGATTAATAGTATCTATTTTTCGACATTGGGGAATAAAATGGCAAAACAAGAAAACTATGGACAAACAACGCCAGATTTAGACAGAATCAAACTATAATTAAGTAAGACTACAGGAGTGACCAGTAAACCCACGGCCACACCGTCAGTTTGCAGGTAAAACTCCTTGTCCCACAACAGATAGCCATTGGTAAGGCAGTGTTCTAATAACTCTGCATATTGCAGAGGCATGTCACAACACAATGAACACTGTCCAGGCAGTCTTTTACGGGTAAATTGGTGAATAAAGACTTGCACATCAAAACTGACTATCACTTCACTTTCAGTCAGTTTAAGGTCTTCTATTTGGTAGATAAAGTGAACGGTCTCTCCTGTAGTCTCCGATATTTTTATGGCGGACGTTGAGGAGAGAGCACTGAGTATAGCTCCGGCTATACCAAAGTCTTAAAACAGTAGGTACGTGGATGATACTTTCACCATCTTGCCTCACAATAAGCATTTTTAAACACCTAAATTTAATACACAGTAAAATTCAGTTTCCTATGGAATTGGAAGACAACAAATCCTTGGTCTGTCTTGACCTACGGCTCATCCATAATCCTGATCATTCTGTTAGTCACACCGTGTATAGAACGCCTACCCATACAGACCTTAACGGTGGTCAAATCTTTGTTACAGAGAGCACATGGCATCTGCCACGCCAACCGTCTGGCAGGGGAGCTTCACCATGTAAAGAAAGTGCTTCAACATAAAAATTGAAAGCACCATAAAGCCTACCACTGAAGACCTGCTATCTTACCATTCTTAAAGGGTGTCACCGACAGGATTGGCGATATCGTAAAGCGTGCTTCCATCAAATCTTTTTTCAAGCAGCATAAGAAGATCAGCTGACTTCTCAAACTGGTGAATGTCATATACCTTTACAAGATGCAGGGGTCTACAAGATTGACAGTGATTGTGGTTTGTCATAGATAGGGCAAAAAAGCGTAGTACAGCCACCCGAATAAAAGAACACAGGTAGCTGACGTCAAGCATGGACGGCCCACAAAGTCTGCGGTGTGTGAACATGTCTTAGGCAATATAATAGGCATCTAGTTATTAAAATAATTAAGTCCCAAACAACACACCACTTAAAAAAAAAAACATCAAAACACTGTGAGTGGCTACGTCGTGCTTCAAAACTATATTTTGGTTAGAATTTGCCGTAATTCTAATCAAAAATACTTTCATCTATACAAATCTATACAAATAAATAAAATTGAAGTGTCTGTTTGTAATGTCAAAATAACAGCTTTTTACTAAATGCATGTGAAAGTATATACGGTGCCTATAACAAAAAAACAATATTTACATTTTTTGTCTGTCTGTCTGTCTGTTTGTTCCGGGTAATCTCCGAAACGGCTGGACCGATTTTGACGGGACTTTCACTAGCAGGTAGCTCACGTTATAAGGAATAACTTAGGCTAGGCTAGGCTAGGCTTTTATTTTAGAAAAATATTTAGGGTTCCGCGCGAAAACAATAAAACCCTTGAAATCCAACATATATATTCTATGTCAAGTGTCTATGTCGAAGTACTCTAAATTTCTTTTAAATTAAACGCGGGTGAAACCGCGGGTCCCAGGTAGTATAAAATAAAATACCTTTTTTAAAATCTGTAACGACGCCTGTCATCCTGCGATCACGAACCCTGCAAAGTGTAAGTATATAATATACGCGATGTAATCCGTTAATAAGTGTTTTACTATGATGAGTAATAATTACTAATAGACCTTTCATGTATCACAATTCCGATTACACACACAAGCAAGTTACTGCACAGAAACACAGACACATGTTGAAAAACATCACATCTCCACAGAAGCACGACTCCTTCGTAAGGAACCCCCACGTAGCATTCCCGCCGAGGGCAGAGTGTCGCCTCAGGGGCTGCAGTGCAATTATGTCAGAAGATTGACACATTTCTCTGATGTCGTCGATAGAACGCTTGACATTTTTACAATAAAAGCTCGTTAATACACCCGTTCTATTCGTTGTTGTGTTTGTATATGGGCAGATTTCTATTTACTAACATCTTGTTCAGCATTGGACATCCTTTCACTGATAAGATGATGATGATCGAAAAACTTGCAATGATCACGGATAAACACTGCCCAAATCAAGGTTTCATTAATTAAAATTAATTCATTTTTGAAATAATAATAATAATAATGCAGGGCAGTTTGTGGCGAGCTGAATGTGAGTGGCGACACTGCGTACCCGAATGCTCCAGAGAGTCGGTCAGGGCCTCGTCTCCGCTTGCCTTTATTGGTTGGTTGGAGTGGAACCCCATGAGTGCCCGCAGGAATTTCAACTCTGGTTTGCCTTAGTTGGCCCATCTTGTGAGTGGCGAGTCACCGTCTGCCACAGAATTTCACGATCAAAGTTGAAAGGCAGACGCCGTTGTTCCCGTATTTATTAGTTTTTTATTCCATGTAACACCCATTGCAATAGACCTTATCGTTATAGTTTCCATCTCATACAATAGCCTTACACCACCGGGGACAATCCATGACTTCATTTTATAGTGCAGCTATGGAGAGTCCCCGGTTGGTGTCCCATTACATTTTAGATTAAAATTCTCTAAAGGGCCTCTGCGTGTTGGACCTATGTCCCCGCGTAAGCCTGTCAAAAGACCGGGTTCCCCCTTACAGGGGATATAAACCCGTGAAAAGAGAGACATGTAGATAATAATAATAACTTTATTGGTTGGTTGGAGTGGAACCCCATGAGTGCCCGCAGGATTTTCAACTCTGGATTTCCTTAGTTGGCCGATCAGAGGGGGGCCGCCAGAGCTATATGCTCGGGGGTGGAAGTGTCTAATGGCGTAATAACGGGGAAACCCGCTCCAAGTCTTCGAGACGCGCGATGGTGAAACCGGTGCCGCACCTCTCTACACCCCTAGCCGCTCACACCGGTGTTGCTCCTTGTCGCCTGTAGTGGTGGCCATTTAGGGGGCCCATCTTGTGAGTGGCGAGTCACCGTCTGCCACAGAATTTCACGATCAAAGTTGAAAGGCAGACGCCGTTGTTCCCGTATTTATTAGTTTTTTATTCCATGTAACACCCATTGCAATAGACCTTATCGTTATAGTTTCCATCTCATACAATAGCCTTACACCACCGGGGACAATCCATGACTTCATTTTATAGTGCAGCTATGGAGAGTCCCCGGTTGGTGTCCCATTACATTTTAGATTAAAATTCTCTAAAGGGCCTCTGCGTGTTGGACCTATGTCCCCGCGTAAGCCTGTCAAAAGACCGGGTTCCCCCTTACAGGGGATATAAACCCGTGAAAAGAGAGACATGTAGATAATAATAATAAATTTATTGGTTGGTTGGAGTGGAACCCCATGAGTGCCCGCAGGATTTTCAACTCTGGATTGCCTTAGTTGGCCGATCAGAGGGGGGCCGCCAGAGCTATATGCTCGGGGGTGGAAGTGTCTAATGGCGTAATAACGGGGAAACCCGCTCCGAGTCTTCGAGACGCGCGATGGTGAAACCGGTGCCGCACCTCTCTACACCCCTAGCCGCTCACACCGGTGTTGCTCCTTGTCGCCTGTAGTGGTGGCCATTTAGGGGGCCCATCTTGTGAGTGGCGAGTCACCGTCTGCCACAGAATTTCACGATCAAAGTTGAAAGGCAGACGCCGTTGTTCCCGTATTTATTAGTTTTTTTATTCCATGTAACACCCATTGCAATAGACCTTATCGTTATAGTTTCCATCTCATACAATAGCCTTGCACCACCGGGGACAATCCATGACTTCATTTTATAGTGCAGCTATGGAGAGTCCCCGGTTGGTGTCCCATTACATTTTAGATTAAAATTCTCTAAAGGGCCTCTGCGTGTTGGACCTATGTCCCCGCGTAAGCCTGTCAAAAGACCGGGTTCCCCCTTACAGGGGATATAAACCCGTGAAAAGAGAGGAAATAATAATAAATTGACTTCATTTTATAGTGCAGCTATGGAGAGTCCCCGGTTGGTGTCCCATTACATTTTAGATTAAAATTCTCTAAAGGGCCTCTGCGTGTTGGACCTATGTCCCCGCGTAAGCCTGTCAAAAGACCGGATTCCCCCTTACAAGGGATATAAACCCGTGAAAAGAGAGACATGTAGATAATAATAAGGATTTTTTCCTCCATGCCGAAGGGGAGATGCACCGAGATGTAGTCGCAGTAGACAAAGGACTAACCCCGCTCGGTTTGGCTAAGGAGAACTGGCGCAAACCTGCCGTACTTAGTACCAACGACCGCATGGAGGTTTGGCAGAGCAAGGAGCTACACGGACGCTATTATCGGGTTCTTCATGGTCCTGATGTGGACTTGCAAGCGTCCGTGTCCTGGCTACGCTTCGGTGACTTATTCGGAGAAACCGAAGGTTTTGTTCGTGCAATTATGGACGAAGTTATCATGACGAACAACTACCGGAAATATATTGTTAAGGATGGCACCGTTACCGCACATGTCACTGTCCTGGTGAATCACTTAGACATATAATTTCTGGTTGTTCTCGTCTTGCTAACGGCGAATACTTGCACAGGCATAACCAAGTGGCCAGGATCATCCATCAGCAACTTGCTCTAAAATACAACCTTGTGGAATCTAAGGTACCGTATTACAGGTATGTGCCCGACCCAGTTCTTGAAAATGGTCATGTCACGTTGTACTGGGATCGATCTATCATCACTGATAGGACTATTGTGGGCAATAAGCCTGATATAGTGGTGATAGATCGATTAGAGCGCCGCACAATGATTGTTGATGTTACTATCCCGCATGACGAGAATCTCGTGAAAGCCGAGAAAGATAAACAGAATAAGTATCTTGACTTGGCACACGAGATTGTCGACATGTGGGATGTAGACTCCGCAATTATTGTGCCGATAGTTGTTACAGCCAATGGCCTCATAGCCAAGAGCCTCGACCAACATCTAAAGAGGCTCTCGTTAGGTGGTTGGATCAAGGGCTTGCCACAGAAAGCAGTTCTCCTTGACACGGCACTCATAGTGAGGAGGTTCTTTTCTCTGGAGCCCTAACCACCGGTTGCTTGGACCCTGTGCCCGCTGCCGGTTGGTCACTATTTTTTACATTTTTAAATGTATAATAAGTTTTGTTTTGATTTGTATATTTAATAATGAAAAAGATATGTTGTTAAATGATAATAAAGGAATAATAATAATATTTATTGCCATATAAATACACACTAAAAAACACTAAACAAGAGACATAAGTATTTACATTCCAAAGATTATTGAACTCTGGTACCCAAAGTAAGATTCAACTTGTGTTATGGGTACCAGGGCCCTCGCAGTTATAAATCTATTAATATTTACATCCGAGTGTAACGTGTTCGCGTGAGCTAAGTGATATGTAATAATGGTGTGGTGTAAAATAATAACTTATAATATATATTGTGAGGGAGATTTGTATGTATTTGGGTATGTCGTGTATGGTTGTGTGTTATGCGTGTAGTGTATGTAGTGTGTGTGTGAGTGGGGTATGTGGTGTATGTGTGTGTGTGGTGTATGTGGTGTACGTGCGTACGTTTGTGTCTTTAATTGTGAGTATGAACTAATTGTGAGTATGAAATATAAACAAATACTTTCATAAAGTATTTGTTTATGTGTCAATATTTATATAAACAAATACTTAATAAAAGCATCAATCTCTCAATTTACTGCAAATAACAGTCGTTATTTAAGTGTTTACCTAAACATTAAAATATCGGTGGCTCGAAATTAATTTCACAATTTTCAAACATGAGCGTAGTTTAAGAAACCAATTAGGTAATTTAATACAGAATAAATAAACTCTTTGCTATATTAAATGTATTGAGTAAATATTACCTACTAGAAGAGCGCTATAACGCACAAAACGATCTCGCTAAAACTTTCACGAACGAACCTATATTGTGAAAAGTACCAATACTTCGAACTGCTTCAAACAAATTACATTTATGGGTATTTACGGCTCAAAGGAAAGCATAGTTAAAGCATGTTTTATTTGTGATTTTGGGGTTTAACATAACTTTCTTTCTCAAAGGTTCGATTATTTATCAACGTTTCACTTTCCTGCGATATTCATTCAACCTTCTCTTGTTCTTGTGACCTTGGTTGAAAACAATAGTATGTCGGATGGGCACGTGCATATCAAATGAAGTGGCATTTTGGATATTGTTCAGAAACATTTGATAGATTAGTTGTCTTGTTAATTATAAGAAGTTACGAGTGTTGAACTACTACTACTAATCAGTAAGCAGATGTGCCGTCCACGACGAATTTCACAGCCTTAACTTTTCTAGCAATTGCTCGCTATTTTCATAAATTATGAAACTTACTAATGAACTGACTGGCTACTGAATTATCTATCATTTCGTTTGAATTAATATTCGTCGTTATATTACACCACAGATATCATTAAATTAATGGGTAAATATCTTTATCGATTTTACAGTGACAGGCTGACATTCTTTGGGTGCGGTGAATGTGCAAGGGAACCCCGTACCCCAACCAAAAGGTAGTTCAAAGGAGCATCGTGGGGTTTTAGCCTGTAAGAGTTAGGCACGCCCGCCTGTCTTTCCTCAGGGTAGAGGAGATAGATAGGGTAGAGGATGCCATAAGGATTTCACCACATAGAACAAAAAGGCTAAAGTTCTTTGTAATTAATTTAAGGTAAGATCCAGGGGCGGGGACAAGCCCGCCACTTTTTCCCCACCACTACAACGCCTGTAAGCCAGGATCTAAAATGGCGACCACCTGAAAGAACCCCGACCAATGAAACTCGGTGTGTACCAGAGAAATAAATAACTGTATTGGAACCCGCAACAAAATTAATCAGCGAAGAAAAAGGAGAAGTAGGAAAAAATATACGTTCCACTTCCCTCCGTAGCAAGCAGGAGACAGAGAAAATACTATAGGCCATAGGCACAACTATTGGGAGTGTACAACTAGGATAAGCCTAGTTGTAATTTATAAATAAGTAATTACGGGTCCTATGTTGTGAGCTATTGTGACTGCAATCCAATAGTATTTATCCAATATCCAATAGTAATTATGGCAAAAACGCCTGAACGCACGGAAATTCGTCCTAGTTGCAATAAGGTCTGTAACGTAAACTACTCCGGATGTAACTTGCAAGCTGTCAAACATAATATTGCGTTCATTTTGCCAAAGAATACACTCCCACAGTATATGATGTGCAGACTGCTCATTTTCACAGTCCGGTGATGAAAATACGCAGAATGTAACAATGGTAACAAGCTTGAAACTAAATAATTTACTCTTAAAGTTACTATGGCCGGTAATAAATTGAGCCAAGCTATGATCAACTTCCAACCATGCATTTGCCAGATGCTCATGAATAGATATGGCCCTTAATAGATATGTCCCACCTGCATTGCCATTCAGCCAAGAGTTCTTCCCAAACACCAGTCTGTTGTTTAAATAATCTGCAGATCCTAACACGATCGCGTTGCAGTAGAAATTCCGCGTCTATGTTACATAGCGTTGAGTAGGTTTTTCTAAAAAAAGTTTACGTCGTACCGCGCCGATAGTAGCCCTATGGGCCCATTCAGGTGAAGCAACGAGCGATTGTACTGTGGTTTCTCATTGTACATATCCTACAACCAGCTTGACTTATCAGGCTAAATACGATGTTAGCTTCAGTAAAAAACGAGACAGTAGAACGAATTCTATGAGTTTTAAGAATGAATTATAAGAGATGAGGTTTCAACAAGAGAAACCTTACTACTGATTATGATGTGAAAGTTTTTATGTTTGAAGGTTTTTAGGCTCTATCATGCTCAAACGACCGAACGGACTGTAATGTTATTTGGCATAGAGGTAGATGATGTCGTGGAATAGTATACAGCACACTTTCTTTTTATTTGAACAATAATAAAAATACAGTTCAATTCTAATTAACGCTCAACGAAGCGGGCTCCGTGTGGTGTCCGGATTTAGAATATAGTACCACTCCATCTCGTCTCGTGGATGTCGTAAAAGGTGACTAAGGGACTCTAAGCCAGAAAGATGGCTGCGCTCTTCAACCCACCTGCCAAGCGTGGTGAGTATTGACAAATTTCCCCCAAAATGACGACACAATTGTGGAAAACTATGGGAGAGGCCTTTGTTCAGCAGTGGACATCCTAGGGCTAATATGATGATGAAGCTGAATAAATAGGATAGATACGAAGTAAGGTATAATTATTAATATCAGACATTTGTTTGTAGTAAATATTAAGTACAAAAAAATTAGACTGGTAAATTCACGGGAAACATGTTTAACATCCATATACCTAACGGATTCCGAATATAGGTTTAATTTGATCACTTGGGAAGCTATTGAATTCAGTTTCAACAGACGATTTCAAACAGTGGTTATTTGGGATGAAATAGCGCTGACCAATGAATTGTATACTGGGTGAAAACGAAAAGATAAATTATAGTACGGTTTACTGATACAGAAATTACGTTGCCTTTGATCAAAATTAGAAAATGACTTGTGGAGAAAAAGCTTGATAAATTTAGATTTGTTTTAGCTCCATACATTTACTATGGCACAGAGCTCAAAGTAGAGCTTGTCTTCATGCACAAAGATTATTTACTTATATGTCTTTTGCGATATCTCAAAGGTAAGTAAAAGTAGAGTGAGAAACTAAATAGTGTAGAGTTTAACATGACAGAATATACCGGGAATTACTATCGTAAATTCAACCAAAATGGAAACGCGTTATGTTATGGAAATTGTATTTCTTGCTTCCGTGCATTTCCTATGAAAAATATCTAAAACTACTTAAATCAATTAATTCATAAAAAGTGGATAAAATAGCGTTGATTCAAAAATATGTTTGTTAGCTTGGAAGGGATAGGAATATTTTCTTGTATGGCACAGCAAGAAAACGCTTAACAATGACACGTATTGTGTTCAACCTGTACACAAGATATTATTATTTTTGTGGATTTAGTTGACCTCAGTGTAATTGAGTAACGAAATATTTTTTTCCCTAAAATTAAAGGTGTTGGCTAAGAATAGCCAGTTTTCCAACAGATGGGCCTTAAAATGTTCATGGGCAAGACGAAATTCATTTCAAATGCCCATCCCATCCCATCATCGTGCCCATCCCAATGTCCGTTGGGAGCTCTATTCTCGAAGTTGTTGTCAAGTATGTCTACCTGGGACAAACTGACCGGTTAGGTAGGTCTAACTTCATGAAAGAGGTCAATCGTCGAATCCGACTCGGCTGGGCAGCGTTTGGGAAACTTCGAAACGCCTTTTCGTCAACAATCGCAAAACCTCAAGATTAACAAGAAGTCTTGAACTAGTGTGGGTTACCAGAGATGACATATGGAACAGACACGTGGTCACTCACAATGGGCCACATAAGAAGGCTCAAGGTCACTCAGCGAGCTATGGAGTGAGCTATGCTTAGTGTTTTTCCACGGGGTCGAATCGGAAATAAGGAGGTCCTTAAAAGAACTAGAGTTAACGACATAGCTGAAAGGATTAGTAAACTGAAGTGACAATGGGCGGGACACATTGCTCGTAGAACTGATGGCCGTTGGGGCAAAAATGTTCTCGAATGGAGACCGCGCACCGGAAAACGCAGCGTGGGATGACCTCCAACTAGGTGGATAGACGATCTGGTGAAGGTCACTGGAAGTCGTTGGATGGGAGTGGCATGTGACCGCTCATTGTGGAAATCTAAGGGGGAGGCCTTTGTTCAGCAGTGGATGTCCTTTAGCTGATATGATTATGATGATGATAATGATGATAAGAACAGGATCATTCCTTCTTGTTGCGGATTTGGTGGCGGATGGGCATCAGCATCCTTCAAGTACATTAATTACAACTAAACTATAATTTGCCAACCCGCTTGCCAAGCGTAGTAATTATGGCAAAACCCTCCAATGAGTGCAGAACACAAATCGATATACAGATCCTTATAGTCTATTGCACTTCTGAACTTATTCTAGAAATCTTACAAATAGTGAGTTTGTTGTTTGTTATAGCTACCTAACAAACACAAAATCTCTATTTCTGTAGATACTATATTAAAGCAAAATTATATATTAAGTACGCAATTTTGTAGCCGCACACTGAGTAGTCGTAAAAACACGCGCTAGGTTGAAAGGAAAAAACATAGAAATGGTGTTAATATTGAATATAAAGCCCATTGTTCGTGTTGCCCTAACTCCGAAATGTATACTCGAGTCATAAATAACGAAACTCTGTATGTACATATATATAAATGCAGAAGGTAGATTTATATATTCGTGAACGTAATTTCCCAGCTGTGGTTATTTATTATTATGATAAATATAGGTTTACTATTATATGTGACAGTAAAGAAATTTTGTTTAGTGCAGTGCAGTGGCTGATACAGTCGGCTGCTGCGCTCTGGGTCGTGGGTTCGATTCCCGCACGGAACAAATATTTGTAAGACCTGCAGGTAGTTGTTTCGGGTCTGGGTGTATTGTGTGTGGAATTTATGACTGTAAACGCACCCACGACACAGGAGAAATCCTTCTTTTTTTTTTTTTTTTATTGGTGCCCAGTGGAAATTCATCATGAACTTCCTTCGCCCCGGGGAAGGACGAAGGGGTATGCCGGACTCCTACCGGCTAAAACCACTGGAGCGGTCATCTTCGGCACCTAAGGGAGGCTCCAGGTCCTCGTATGATCACACTAGAGCCACCCACTGGTGCCACGCCTATTGGCACATCTCGGAGAGGGTGACTGTAAAGCGGTCACCCCCCCAGGGGGATTGTAAAGGATCCCCCAGTGCGTCCCACGGCAGCGCGTGACCACATGCGTGCTACCGTACAGGAGAAATCCTAGGGTGGGGCAACATTAAAAAAAAAATTGGCTGATATTATTTTACATAATTGTAGATTCTTTATCATTCATAGAGATTATCGAGTGTGAAAGACACAATATCGGGTCGTTCAAACCTTTGGTAACTGTTATTTCCTCTTTTAATAAAGATGTCAGATTCTGAAACTATACCGTAATATTAGAATTATACAGCATACAGTTTTAAAATCAGGCATCTAGTGCGTTAGATCATGTTTGTGTAACTTCGTGCAGATTATTGTGGCCCGGATGTTTATGGCATGGCTTGATAAGTACTGTGGGGTCAAAACTGGCATGTAAGTGTCAATGTGACATTTTTAATGTCATGGATACTTTCTTATATTATAATAAAACACATAAACGGATTACATCAATGATATTATACCATAGATATGTTACGTCCATATTAAATGGCGCGCAAAATACAGTCTCGCTTGCACAACAAGAGTAAAAGAGATAGCTATCTAGGCGAACCGATTGCGAGGTGCTACAATTGGGGGAGTTTTGGTTCTTACTTTTGGCACTCTTGTAACATATCTACTTCTTTTTAATATATAATATCATTGGATTACATCGCAACACTGCAGTGTTCGAAATGTCAGGAAAATCAAAATAAATATATGTGATGTAATCCGTTTAAAAGTATTTTATTATAATGAGTAATAATCGCGAAAACCTAAGACTTTATTTTCTTAGTCAATTCAAGTAGTACGATGGAGTAAAATATCGTGTGGATACCTGGATCAGCATGGCTATTCTGTAAGGACTCGCTAGCAAACTCACTTCTGAATCCACAGTGAAATCTCTAATATCTTATTATTTTTACTACTTTTCACTGCAGATTCATAAGTGAGTTTGGATCACTAACAAACCCACTACTGAAGCCGAAGTGAAATCTCTAACTTTGTATTGTTATTACTACTTTTTACTGCGGACACAGAAGTGAGTTTGCTAGTGAGTTCTAATAGAATAGCACTGCTGGTTTGAAATCGCCACACGCAGTGAGTAAGCCTGGTGATCAGTGCTTGTTCCTTCTCTGTATAAGAATCCTTTGCCCTGCAGTGGGATACTACCAGGCAGGTTTCAGATAAAATTAGGACTTGCCGTTATTACCTTAGAGTGGCATTTAATTTTAATTTTAATTAAATCTGGTAACTGAATCTAAATTTTATATGCAAATTATGTTCTTTTTACATGCGTCTAATTGTCCTCTTCAAACATTGTTTACCGAGAAGCTTTGTTGTAATAATAATACTGAGAAACTAAAATGACCTTACTCAGGTTAAAATAATTTTAATATGTCTTTGTATCATCTCCTTTTTTTTAAAACCACATCCATCGCTGCATCTGCCTGTAGTCTGCGCGTACGAAGTTATTTACTTAGAAAATATCCTTACCTATGTACATTAAGTACATAAGTAAGGACATTTTGCCTATTGTAAAATTATAATTATCACACATCCAAATGAGCCCTTAATTAAATAGGCAATTAACAAGGTTAATAAACTCAATAGACCTGTCATTTTAATACGTCACATTGAATATCCAATATGTGCCTAACACCTTGAATATGGAAGGTAATTAAGGTAGGGTTCGATATTTAAAGTACTGAAATAACTTCATATCAAATATAGTATATAAATAGTCAAAATGTAATAAAAAAAAATTATAACGTTTTTTTTGCTATTAGCGTTATATTTTAAAACAAGAAAATGGATGATATTTATGCATTTTCTCCGGACAGGGAGTAAGTTCCATATCTACTTCTATTTTCTTTTGGCAATAAATAAAACATTTGAATGTTATTATTTGCTATCGCGCCCATTAAACTCATTAGAATGCCTTATGAAATAAACTCTTATTACAGTGCATTAATAAATGCAAGTCCGTTATCAAATATATAAGATTCTCGGGATTATGTAAACGCTTTTTTTATTATAAATGGAATAATATTTATGTGACATTAACTACGACTGTTTAATTTACGTGTCTCAACAAAATATAAATAAATTCCAAGGATTCCATAGCCTGGCTAGAATCAACTTATAAAAATAAAAAATAAAATTTATGATATCCGTCTTCATTGGCAGCTCTTAACAAATGTAACCCAGTCACGGATCTGTAGACATTCTACCGTGAAAAAGACGTATCTTTTCAGTGAATCAAAGGAAAATCTGGCACAATGTACGTGATATTTTTCTGCGTTTAGGAAGGCCCGAGTCTTTGTCAAGTCACTAGTAAATAGAAAGTAAGACTAAGACTTACTTTCTATTTACTAGTGAGTTCTTACAGAATAGCACTCTATTCTGTAACAACTCACTAGTAAATTAACTTCTGAATCCGAAGAGAAAAATAATAAAAACACTACGAAATTAAAAGTGAAATCTTTAATTTCGTAGATTCAGAATTTAAGAATCAGAATTTAATTTCGTAATTTCAGATTCAGAAGTGAGCTTGCTAGTGAAGCAAACTCAAATAAGAATCCGCAGTGAAAAGTAGTAAAAACAGTACGATATTATAGATTTCACCGCGGATTCATAAGTGAGTTTGCTAGTAAGTTCTTACAGAATAGCCATGCTGGTAAGAGTTATAAGATTATTTTTACTATAACCGTGGACTAATCATAAAAAACGCTACTATAGGTATACAATGTTTCATTCAACTTCATTAATGTAAGTAATCAAACGATTCATATTCCCAAACGATCACTTATGTGCTTAAATTGCTTTTTCAATGATCATAATTGGTTCTGTACACGCATTTAAACCCGTAATAGTAACACGAAGGTACTCACTTAATCAGTTGTATATATTAAGTAAGTATAGCTAGTATATGTATGTTTATTTACATAATTATGACAGTAAAGATAATCAACTATAAACGGCAGCAATTATAGGATAGTAGAAAGTAAAGTAAAATAGAGAAATTGCAAACATATCCCTTCACTTTCTTCTGTTAATTAAACGTGCGCGATAATTTTCTCAGATATTAAATAGGGAACGTATTATTAATATAACAGTTCGTAACAATGTTATTCCAGCTGAAACCAAATAATAGGTAGATATTTTATAATTATAATAAAATACTTTTAAACGGATTCTATCGGGTATATTTTAGATTTTCCTGACGTTTCGAATATTTTGAGCATTCGTGGTCGCAGGACGACTAAGGTGACAGGCGTCGTTACAGATATTAAAAAGTTATTTTATTTTATCTACCGTACAATTTTACTCAAGAAATTAGTTACGATGCACGCAGTAATCACTCAGTGTCTTGATATTTCGCGAGGACTTGAGGTTGTACAAAACGAAAAATCAAAGAATCAAAAGAGAAGAAAAGAAGAAGGTTTAAAAGTGTTTTATTATAATGTGTAAAAATCTATCTTATCTTCATCATCTAAGACATTACTATTTTATAATGATTTACATAAAACATTACTAATAAACACAAAAACATTTTTTCAAAATAATGTCGTAACCGACTACAAACTTTGTATCATACACGTTTTCAGCAAATGGTTTATAATAAATCGGATAAAGTATAAACTCTAACGACTTACCGAGCGTTGTACTCCATAGTACACGATTTCATGGTAGGCAGTTCATACACAAATATTAGGCGCGCGTTTCTGGAGCGGCGTGCAAGCGCGGCGCGTCGCGTCTGAAAATTTGGTTACAATACGGCGGGCGCGCGGTGCGTGTAGCAACTACGGGCACAAGAGTCGCACTGCTGTGCGGTGCCTACAGCTCGCGTGTCCTGCAATCGCGAAACTTATCCTACTGAACAAACTGTTACTGCACATCTGAACTATAATTGTATTCATTTAAACAGCAATTTCCTTCACACACTACTTATTCTCCATATAACTTCGCACAGCTGCAGACTGTCGCTATAAAAATGAACTGCTGATAAGTGAGTAGTCCTATGGTAAATATTACCGAAGTTATATGGAAGTATATACGATATGCTACATAAAAAAAGTTAATCTATGCTACATAAACAAAGGAAATATTATTATGATTTATACATATATAAAGAAACAGGAATGCTGATGCAGCGATGTAGTCTGCTTGTGACTACGATCGGTGGACCTGGTCGAATGGTCAAGCTATTCAAAGATAATTACGCGTTAATTCCCGTTCCTTTATATATAAACGGCACGGTTGGTGCAGTGGCTGATACAGTCGGCTGCTGCGCACCGGGTCGTGGGTTCGATTCCCGCACGGAACAAATATTTGTACGATCTGCAGGTAGTTGTTCCGGGTCTGGGTGTATTGTGTGTGGAATTTGTGTTTGTAAACGCACCCACGATACAGGAGAAATCCTAGTGTGGGGCAACGTTTTCAAAAAAAGAAAGAAAGAAAGAAATAATCATGCAACGCAAAAGTTTAAAAGTTGTTTATATATTTATTAAAACTAGTTTCTATGACGAAGGTAAATATTTACATATTATATGACTTTGTACAGCTAATAAATAGAATAATGCCAATTGTATTTAATGTTTGTATTAAAATACGCGAGAATGAAAATGGATAAAATAACAATATTAAAATAATAATAATATATTTCCTATAGTATTGTCTTAGGTTTTCACGATTATTACACATTATAATAAAACAATTTTAAACGGATTAAATCGCGTGTACTATTGATTTTTGTTTTTCCTGACGTTTCGAACACTTTGCTTTGAACTTTTTTCATAATAATATATTTCCTAACTAACGTAATTATGTCTGCCTGAATATGCTCCTTCTTCCTACTACTACGTCTCGAAAGACAATAATTGCCAGTATCTGGTGACGTTGCGGTTAGGAAATATTCACTAAAAGTAGTGTGTCGTGGTGGCCTGAAGGTTTACTGACTAGGTTTTTGTGCATCAGATTGTTGGTTCAAACCCTGACATGTACCAATGTGACCTTTTTTTTGTATTTACTTGTAGGAAAACAGCGTGAGGATACTTGGACCTGATGATCTGAAATCTCCAACACACAAGGATCAAGCGTGATTACTCGTTCCTTCAATGGCGTATTCATAACGACGGCACGGTTGGTGTAGTGGCTGATACAGTCGACTGCTGCGCTCCGGGTCGTGGGTTCGATTTCCGCACGGAACAAATATTTGTATGATCTGCAAGTATTTGTTCCGGGTCTGGGTGCATTGTGTGTGGAATTCATGTCTGTAAACGCACCCACGACACAGGAGAAATCCTAGTGTGGGGCAATGTTTTAAAATTTAAAAAAAAAATTCAGGCTGAAAATAATATATGTACTTAATTGGGTTAAATTAAAATAATTAATTGATAATAATTATCACTTGCATTAGCGGTGAATAAAAACATCGTAAGGAAACACCTGCATACACTGCACACCTGAGAGGGTTCCAAAATGTTCTCAATGGCGTGTGTAGTCAGCCAAACCGCAATAGTACAGCGTGGTGGACTAAGGCTTAACCTTTCTCACCGTGAGAAAAGACCCGTGCCCAGCAGCGGGACAGTAATGGGCTGATGAGGGAGGTTTTGAACAACAGGAAGGTGCAAAATCAAGTTAAGATTATTAATCCAGCTATGTTCGTATTGATCAACATTATAAAAGAAAGAAAAGGCTTGTTTTTATATAACCAACCTATTTCATGTGTTCTCCAGATTTAGAATATGGCACCACTCCACCATCTCCTCTCGTGGATAAAGCGCTTCCGTGGAATAGTAGCCATACTCTTCTCACCTAGGCATCTGTCAAGGTGAGTACGGTGAAATTCGCCCCAATGACGGCACAAAGAAACAACCAGCCCCCAGGTAAACTGGTTGCAGCTGGTATGATGATCATATACAATGTAGTGATGAGACGAGTTAAGTCATGCCCGGTGGTAAGCGTAACGCCTGCCCGTAACAAGCCTGCCTATAACGATACCTAGGTTAGTCCTGCGTGGCACCACACTGCGCTGCCACCTCTAGACATTAGTTACTTAGGGCCGAATACTGAAACGCCACTTTATATAACCATCCATTTAACGCCAGCTTTCCTACCAGAAACGGGCTTCTCAAATAGTAATCTATTACGCGGGACTTAATATAAGTAAGCATATTAAGTGGCGTTTCAGTATTCGGCCGTTAGACTATGCCCAGTAATTTCACTAGAGCAGATCATAATAGAGTACTGTAAAGTATACTTTAATATACACTAAAATAAAACACAAAGTTGTAACTTATAATAGCAGTACAATAAACTGGCGATATTATTGCATACATGATATTATAACAACAACAACTATTAACTATAATGCCCTTAAAACTGAAATAGTAATGTTTAAAATTTAAACACTACTGCTTTGCAGCAACATAACAGACACTGCGGTAATAACTATACCCACCCGGTGAAAACCGAACATGATAGAATAAAAACATTTTATTTCCATGAAGCACTATGGGCCTCATAAGAAAGCTTAAGGTCACGCAGTGAGCTGTGGAGAAAGCTATGCTTGTTATTTCTCTGCGAGATGGAATCAGAAATGAGGAGATCTGTAGAAAAACTAAACTTGCCGACATAGTTGAAACGATTAGTAAACTGATGTGGCACTGGGCGGGGCACATCACTCGTAGAACTGATGGCCGTCAGGACAAAGAGGTTTTCAAGTGGAGACTGCGCACCTGAAAACGCCGCATAGGACGACATTCGACGAGGGTTTGACAGACGAAGGTCACTGGGAGTTGCTGGATGCAGGCGGCATGTAAGTGCTCGTTGTGGAAATCTGCCTTTGTTCAACAGTGAACGTCCTTTGGCTGATTTGATGATTCCTTGACGTGATATGATTCCTTGATGTGCCTAATAAAGTGTATAATAAAATATAGCGTGGAAAAATGCCAATAATATGCATTCAATGCAAGAACAACCCATTTAACAAGAGAGATAAAATTAAGAAATAGTAAGACAATACAATACAGACGAGTGTACCTACTTGCTCAAGGATCAATGTTCACAAATATAAATGTATTATTAGTAGATATATGTCTGTAGCAGCTGTGTTTATGACATGGGAAGGGTCAACATTACACTGTTTTCGCGCTCTTAATAACACGGTAGACGTGTTTATAACATTACATCATCAACTAAACGTATACCCACGCAACACGGTAGACCGCGACAAAACATCGTAATTATATTTTTACTAATAATAGTTTAAAGAAACTGTCTTTCATTCTCTGCCAAGACGCCAATATTATTTGTATACTGACACTTATTTTCTCAATGTATACTTTTGTCAGCGCTATTAGTGAATTTGATCGATTGGTGAATTTCTCAGTATTATCGAATTCGAATTTCAATTTCGTATTCGAATCATATGTATTTTTGAAAGTTCAGAAATATCAGAGAGGCTGCCACTTAATTTTCTCTCGATAAATAATTGTTCTGCTATTTGCAAATCTATGCATAATCATAATTCTAATAAAAATATAATGGGCTGGAAAAATAATAGTAAGACAAAAAATACTATGTCACATACAAAACTCCAGAAATATGTAATAATGCCAATACCTGCAATATAAATCATGCTGTATTATTCATCGAATCGTGAAACCATAATCTTAATGTAATTATAATTAATTATTATCTATTGAATTATGATATATATATGATAATATTTCATAGATTATATTCTGTTTATATATATATATATATATATATATATATATATATATAGATATATATTATTCTTATCTGTCCAGTGTGGTGTCCGAATTAATAATTATAGCAGGCTCCTCGTGATGTCGCAAAAGACGGCAGCGTCTCTTTTGTGGAACCAAGCCAAGCGTGGTGAGTATTGGCAAATTTCCCCCAAAATAATGACACAAATGTGAAAATCCATAGGGGAGGCCTTTGTTCAGCAATCGGAGAAGGACGTCCGTCTTTTGGCTGATATGATGAGGAAATCAATACCGACATCTATGTTAGGTACATAGCGGAAAGTGAAAAACAAACATTGTGTTCCACGAAACTATAGCCTGACCAATACCGCTATACCGCACCTTACGAATGTGCGGGGAGGTAGGGTGTGGGAAGGAAAGAGAGCGACGACGGCAGAATGCCAAAACGGAGCGGCTACGGTATTGGTCAGGCTATAACAAAAATACTAATGAATAAGATTGATGTTCAAAATTTGAACACCTAAGATTTGTTCAGAACAGCGTTTTTACTATTATTATCATATATATAGGTAGATAAGTATGCATATGAAGTAGATGTAAATTATAAAAAAAGTGATTAAAGATGTGTACGTGCATGTTGCAGAGTAAAGTTGTGGAGAAGCATTTTTCCAATTTTTCGATTGCTAATGACACTTATGGCAATAAAGTACTCTCCATGGTCACAGGAAATCCCTAGAGAAAAAATTATAATACGTAAAAGTGCTTCCAATTTTCATATTTTATGCCGCAACGCATAATCAGACGTGTATACGGGGTTCAGGCAGTTAGTGTTGATACAGAAAGAGCAATAATAACCATAGTCAGAATTCAACAGCAGGTATCATGTAGACCACATTTTAACGAACCACACGCGATAATCGACCAGTTTTTAGTCCTGCTCACTCATTTATCCAAATATATCCATGAATAGGAGTCTGAAGAAGAAAGGCAGATAAGGGAGATCACAAAGAGAAAAGATCTCCATACAAATAATGTGCCTCAGCTAAATGTTGGAAAGCATAGTGCCTACTATAAGTTAGTAAAAATATACATAAACTTCCAACAGAAATTAAGAGTCTGGTGTAAAGAAGAGCTTTTGAGAATAAACTTAGACTGTTCTTGTTCAATCAGTGTTACTATTCAAGTGACGAATTGTAAATTGTTTAATAATGTTGAAATTTAATGCTGACATTTAATAAGAATTGTACCTGTTTAATAATGATGATATTAATTATAACACTGACATTTAGTATTTTTTTATTAATCTACAAGTTGTATTTTGATTACATTATGACATATTAATAATGTTGATTTGGATAATTATATTTGATCATGAGAAATTTACATAAAAGCGTAAAATTAAAGATCAAATTAATAATTTGGAATTATGTAAAGAGTGATTATAATGCATGTGGTTCGTGTATATAAGAAATTCAGACACAATGAAAATTGTTATTGAATAAATTCTAGAATTGGATATTCTTACTACAAATTTCATTTCAATTGATCCCATAGAACAAATATCTTAATATGTGGTTCTGTCTATAGGAATATATTGTGTAAAATGAAAATATTGAATTATTGTCGTTGAGAATTATCCATAAACGTTTACAACTTCCTACCTTGGTTTATAAAAGTTACAATAATGAGAAAATAGGCACAATTTCCAATATACAAAAAAAAGATTTTAGCATATTCTATATACAGATTAATGCTTAATTGAAATATCTAAATACATACATGTCGGATCATCTGCACATCAAATTTCGTGGTCTATACTATAGGCACGTATGGGATACGGGCAATGAGTTTTTTTTATTATTTTAATTTAATTTAATCTTATTTAACACTACACTCTGTCTCAATGCATAAGTATCAAAGTCAGGAAATACAGTCTAGATTAATTATTTGGTATGGAACGGAATACAACACTGAGCAGTTTCTAGGCTGGATGGTTTCACGATTGGGTCCCAAGGATCACCATTGAGCCTCACACACCACATCTACTAGTTGTTGTTTTTGTCCGTTATTTTTTGTTCACTTATGGCCGGATACGACATTATATTACTCCTAAAATCTATATTGAATAGTGTGTGAACTTAAAGTTTCTTAGCTTTACCATACAACAAATTAACAATATACATTAACAGATCACATTTGACATGCCATTTATTAGTGAATGCGACGCAAAAGTTTATCTCGGAAATAGATTTTAATATTCATTGACAATTCAAGTGCCTATAAAAAGAAACCTTGCAAATTAAAAACTAAATCATGTCTATGAAATCGCTACTCTGCAGTATACATCGCAATACAAAAAGTATTTGCGCACCTAATGCCGCAGTATTTTCAAAACGTATTTTATAAGTGCCTTCGGTAAAGAATGTAATTACTACTAATTATATAAACTATTGCTAGAATAGTTAAATCCAAAGAATTATACACAGTAAAAAGAGAACGAGAAAAACACCGTTTAAAAAAGCATGGTACCCACGTACATACACAGTGTCCAAAATGTAGAAGCGCGCTTTCGGTCTAACTGCTGACCCAAAAGTAACATATTATTTAAAACGTATACATATACGAAAATCCTGCGGGCATTTATGGAGTTCCACTCCAGCTGACCAATAGAGGTAAGCCGGAGACGAAGTTCTGATCGACTCTTTAGAGCATTCGAGTCGCCACTCACGCTTTTTTCACGTTCTCTAAGCTTCATAAAGATCTCCATAAGATATACATTTCTTTTTTGTATCACAATGGAGGAAAAATTGAAGATGCTGCATTAATCTGCTCTTCAAGATTGCGTTATCCCATGGAGAGATAACGATTGCCCAGAGGGGTCTATTAATAATAATTACTATTTATAATTTCAAGGTAAGGTAGTTTTTATGTGTGCCACAAAATATAAATAATTTCTCCGTGGTATAACTTAAGTAATAATTTAAACATGTTTTTTTCTATAAAATGTCTTAAACTGCATTCTACCAAATTTTGTGATAAATCCTTCACCGTGTACAGGCTGTCCGAATAAGGAATGTACTGCCTGTGTCAATCAAACGTGCCCAGTCATTGGTTACTTTTAAAAAACTAGTAAAAGAATATTACTTGTCTGTTTAAATGTTTGTTGTAATTACCAATATAGTACTTTCTTCTTATTGTGTATTTTCCATATATTTATGTACGATATCCAATATTCTTATGGATTATTAATATTGTATTGTATAAAGTATAGTATATGGTTGTATATATGGATTATTTATAATGCATTGTATAAAGTATTATACTATGGTTCTATATATGTGCATATTGTTAAAGTAATTTATTGAACATATAACTATTTGTATTATATTTAATTGTCTAGATACACTATTTGATTAGATTAATATTAATTCTTAATTCTTAATTCTTTATTGTACACAAACACAGAAATATTACACAAATCAAAATGATATGTACAAAGGCGAGCTTAACTCAAATTTGAGTTTTCTACCAGCAAACCTTTGAGTGATAGAGAGATGGCATAAGACTTGAGGTTTAAGTTGAGTGTACATTACTTATAAAAGTACCAATAAATAAATATATGATATGAAACGTCATTTTTATATGACCTATATAAATATATTATTAATAATTAAAAGATAAAATATATAATACACCTACATATTAATCAAATATTAATTAAAGATAAAAATTCACATACCTATTAATAAATACCATAAATACATATTTAAGTATCCATTCTGTCATTTAGAAAGAAGATACTTCTTAATTCCTTTCTTAAAGACGTCCAGAGAAGGGCTATCGCGTAGGAGGTGTGGAAGAGAATTCCAAAGGCGCACTGCACGAATAGTAAAGGACCCGTCATAACGGCTTGAGGTGTGACGTGGAGTTCGAAGCAGAAGCGAAGAAGCTGTGCGACAGGGGTCTCCCCTAGGAACAAGATATTCAAAGCGTTCACGAAGATATGCGGGAGAATTAGGATTATGAAGAATAGAATAAAGCGAAGAAAGAATGTTTGATTCTCGACGCCGTTGAATCGGCAACCACTCCAGTTTCGCTCGGAATTCCGACACGTGGTCGTATTTCCGAAGGTCAAAGATGAAGCGGATGCACAAGTTCTGTAAGCGTTCAAGTTTATTAAAAAGTTCTTCGGTTGCATCGAGATAGCAGATATCAGCATAGTCTATAAGAGGAAGAAGAAGAGACTGCGCAAGAGTAACTTTGGTTTGAAGTGGCAGGAATTTCTGGAGACGCTTAAGAGACTGAAAGGATCAGAATAACTTCCTACTTACCGCTGAGATGTGAGAATCCCAAGATAGGTTGGAATCCATAAGGACACCAAGATTTTTAACACAATTGGAATAGGCTATCGGAATTGAATCATACACAATTGGTGGGAGACTCTGGTGATCTAAGGCGTGAAGCATATATCTGCCACCAACAATGAGAGCTTGAGATTTAGTCGGGTTAACTAGAAGACCAAAAGATTTAGCCCATTTACTGATATTTTCAAGATCATTATTGATGGCGTCAATAGCGTTCATGGTATCCCCCACACTAAAGTGTCGGTAAAGCTGTAAGTCGTCTGCATAGAGATGATAATGAGAAGATAGGACCTTTGTAATGGCGTTTATAAAAACGGAGAAGAGAAGAGGAGAAAGTACACCACCCTGAGGTACACCCGCAGCCAAATTACACCATTCGGAGGAGGCCTCATCCGAGCGCACTAACTGCGAGCGTCCCCGAAGGTAAGAGTTAAACCATGCAATTACAGACGAAGATACATTAAGTGATGATAGGATTCCTAAGAGGATGTCAAAATCAACTGAGTTGAAAGCACTGCTAAAGTCCAATAAAACCAACACAGCAAGAAGTTTGTTTTCCATGGCCAGTCGTATGTCATCGGTTATTTTAATGAGTGCGGTTACAGTACGGTTCTTGGGACCCTCAAATCAATAAATGTTTCTCCTTCCACCGTAACATGGTTCGAATCCTATCTTCGGGGACGCTCGCAATGCGTGCGCCTTGATGAGAAATTCTCAGATCGGCGTGATCTCTGTGCGGGTGTACCCCAGGGTGGCGTCCTTTCTCCTCTTCTTTTCTCTATTTTCATAAACTCTGTCACCAGGGTCATCTCTTCTCACTTCCATCTCTACGCAGACGACCTGCAGCTGTATAGACCATTCCTTGGTTCTGAAGTGGAACTTGCTATTGCTGCCATGAATCGTGACTTAGAATGTATCAACTTATGGGCTAGGTCTTATGGCCTACACATAAACCCTAGTAAGTCTCAGGCCATTATCATAGGTAGCAGAATCATGCGTAACAGACTTAATTTAGCATCTTTAACACCACTCAGTCTCAATGGTGTTCAGATTGCATATACGGATACGGTTAAAAACCTGGGAGTGATTATTGACTGTAACTTGTCGTGGAGTGCTCATGTTGCTGATGTTAGTAGAAAGGTGCATTTTACCTTTCATTCACTGAAATGTCTCCAGAACTTCTTGCCCTTGAAAACCAAAATTTCCCTTGCTCAATCTCTCATTCAGCCCATTATAGACTACGCTGACGCCTGTTATCTGGATGCCACAGAGGAGCTATTAAATAAACTTGAGAGATTACAGAATTTATGTATCCGTTTCATTTTCAATCTTAAAAAATATGACCATGTCTCCCATTTCCGAAAGATTCTCAAGTGGCTCCCGATTCGTCTTCGCAGGAATACTCGGATATTGTGTCTCCTTTTTAATATCCTACATAATCCTATGGCCCCATCCTACCTGCGGGAACGCTTTTCCTACACCCGCCTGCCTGATGCGCCCTGCAGGTCGCATCTTAAAACCCTACTTAAATTCCCATCCCACAAAACTGATTTCTACTCTTATTCCTTATCTGTACATGCGGTTAGGTTGTGGAATTCGTTACCGCCTGACATAAGAGATTGCAAAACAGTTTATAGTTTCAAAAAACTAGTTAAAGAGCACTATCTCTCTCTATCCACTTAATTGTTTATGTATGTATTAATATTTATGTCTAAGGAGATGTATATACTATGTATAGTATGTAGGTATGTACTCTTTATGTATGTGTGTATATTTATATGTATCGTATATTCTGTCACACCATGTCTGCATTTCTTGTCTTCAAATTCTCCTTTCGCAGGTCTGCTGGAAGAGATTTCTTTAAGAAATAAGCAGTGCCTTTGTACTTTTCTTTCCTATGTAATTATATTTTAAATGTTTCTGTGTGTACATAAATAAATAAATAAATAAATACTATGGCCAGGACGGAACCCAGACTGGTACGGACTTAGCAGGCTATTAGAGGAGAGATAAGTAGTCAGTTGTTTCTGGACAGCACCCTCAAGAACTTTGGACAGTATTGGAAGAATAGATATAGGTCGGAACTGGGATAACGAGGAAGGGTTGGTTACTTTGGGTAGCGGTAGGACGTAAGCCTTCTTCCAAGCTGAGGGAAAGAAACATACATGTAGAGAATAATTAACAATATGGGTAATGATAGAAACTATTTCGTTTAAGATGGGAAGAAGCATTTGGAGTTGAAGGCCATCATCGCCTACCGCTTTCGTGGAGATAGATTGGATGGTTTTCTTAATGTCATATTCGGTAATTGGGTGAAAAGAGAAAGAAGTACTTGACGGCAAAGGAAGATTAGAGAGATAGTTAAGGGTAGAAGTTTTAATATTGTGATCAATCGAGATTGGAGACTTTGAAAAATGCACATTAATGGCATTTAGGTCCATTTTAGGTATGCTGGTTTCTGATAATTTGCCAATACCTAGGGACTTGAGAAATTGCCATACTTGTGGTGTGTTGACATTTTGTACAGAATTATGAATGTGGCGTCTTTTGGCGTCTCTACACATACGACTACAGCGATTCCGAAGTATTTTATATAGATCCCAATTCTCATCAGAAGGCACCTTTTTGTATGATCGCTTAGCCTTATCCCTTTTCGCCATATTTTTTTTTATGGTGGTGCATAGCCATGGTGCTGGCAGGTGTTTAACTCGCACCCTTCTAATCGGGGCATGCACATCATAGAGATCCAACACTTTCGCGTTGAAGGTAGAAACTTTATCGTCAAGATCACTGCAACTATAAATAGAAGACCAGTCAATACTACTCGCATCAACCCTTAAACGCTCCAAAACAATGTTCTTAAAACTCCGAAGAAAGATAAATTTACTCTTGCGTTTGGGAGGACGAAGTTTGTAGGATAGAAATATGAGATCATGATAGGAGAAAGAAGCAGTGAGCTGTCCATGTGTGGCTACTTTGCTAGAGTCAGAAACAAGAATGAGATCTAAAAGTGAAGGTATACAGTGAGGCGCCCTGTGAGTAGCATTTAGTTGAAGGATTTGCATGTTGACAGAAGATACAAGAGATAGAAGTTTACGGCTGCGAGAATCGTCTTTCAGCAGACAAGTGTTGAAGTCTCCGAGGATAATTGTATGATCATATAGCGAGGAAAGATTTTCTAACTTAGATTCAAAAGAGGAGAAATAATTAATATGACAAGAAGGACTATAGAAGACACCTAAAAGAAGCTTTGTATGTTGAAATTCTATTTCAATAAAGAGATGCTCTGCAGATTTAGAGTATTCACACAATATTAAGTATACAACGGAATACCCCCTTTGTCTTTTTCCATCTTTTTCTTATCCATCCAAAGGTTGTCTGTAAGAAATCGCTAATAGCGATAAGACCGCCCATTGTACAATTACTGTCCATAAAATGATTCCTAGTAGTTGTTTTTAAAAAGGTGTACAATAGAGAATATTCTATCCTATTCTATTCTAAACTGCTTAAAACTAAACAGTTATCAATATATGTATTATATCTTATATTTTTCATTAACTATGACAGATATACTTGCGCGAATAAGTTGTAGGATTAAAAAGTTCTTAAGGTGTGACAAATCATGATAAAATGATATTAGAGAACTAGAACTAGGTATAATTTACATTGCGAATTTAACTTTCTTTAATCTATTTTTGTGCCCTCATAATAGATAGAAATATTACACAAATACGCACAGGGATTAGCGATCCATTCATAAAAATATGATGTCAAAAGGCTTTTGAAAATTAAGCGTCATGACTTTATATTAAAAACTTTGGGTGTGCGTGCGTTAGTCAGTCTTTATTGCTTTCATAAACTAAGCAAAATAAGTAATATCTTCTACGAATTTACGTTTAGCAAACTAGACAGCTTTAAAAGAAAAATCATTCAATTAAAAGTCACGGTTATTAATTCAATATTATACTTTTTTCTAGCAATTGCTTGCGATTTGCTTAATGTACTACGAAGTTGGTAGATACGAATTTTAGTTTTCGTAAACATTCTGTGTATTACAAACTACCAACCTTGATATTTATTATATCATCAACTATCAGCTCAGCTGTTCAGAGTTAAACCTGACAATCATTCACACGGAAAAATATTCTAACATATAAATAACATAAGAAAAGTATGTTAGATACTTGATTGGCTATATGGCTGCTCCGCAAATAGATCCAACTGATCTATCCATAAGATGGTAGCACACGGTGGTCACGTGCTGCTATGAACACCACGAAGTGTTCAGTTTCCAGGAGAATGGCTCCTCCATGGAAAATGGCTACTCCGTATGTGCTGAAGGAACCCACCGTGGGGTTCTGGCCGGTAAGAGACCGGCACGACCCGAACGATCTTCTCAGAGGTGGAGGAAATCCAAAAAAATCCAAATACAAAAAATCTAACTGAAAGTAAAAGTCTTGCTTTCTGAGATAATGTTTTGAATGGGTGGCTGTACTATACCCAATCGTACAATTATATTAAACCCAAATACTACAAATTTTAAACCGGCATCAAAATGATAACTGATCGTAAGTAGCACCCGTTCACAAGTATCATGCAAAAGATTACATGTTTACCTTAATTAATTACCTTGATGACGTTATAGTCGAGTAGTGTAGTTAACGCCACAAACTTCAGCCACGTCGCTACATTAGCTACGTCTTCAACTTAACACTAATATGCAACCCCAGGCTAGTTAGCTAAGTGAAGGGACGCTTCGACGCACATTATGTTGCTATGTTCAATATAATAGAGTTCACAAAGCAGCCTGCAGATGTATTTGCTATAGTTATTAAGTGAAGTTAAGCCTTTATATTCCGCTTTTATTTTAAACCTTGTAATAAAATTAGCTGTCGGCCGTTCAATTACTTTACCCAAGTATTTTCAAATGAAAATGGCTGTAACAATTCTAAAGAAATCAATAATTTACAATTAATAAATCCAATCTTACATTGTACGTCAAAAATGCTTTCTCACGGGCCATTGTGTACATATACTGTCATTAGTTGCATGACATATTATTTTGATTGTCATCATACACACGAATGCTTCTTCTTTATAAAAATCATCAGTTTTTTGTATAATCCACCAACAGGCTTGCTTTTCACTAAATAATAGTAGAAATAAAATTCGAGTCTGTATTTATACTACACCGAAAAGCATACGTAGACAATACATAATTATATGGCAGCTGTTACAAATTACCTTTATAACTAAATTCCATAATTGCATGTTTCATGTCAATTAAGGCCTGAATTCATCCTTGCTCCTGATGTGGATCGTACATCGTCATCATCATCATCATTTCAGCCGAAAACGTCTACTGCTGGACTGACGCCTCCCCCAAAGATTGCAATAACGACCGGTATAGGTATGTGTTGTGTGCTTATTGGGGGGTTTTGCCATAAACGCCACGCTTGGCAGACAGGTTGGCGATCGCAGTTGAATTATAAATGTACTCCAAGGACGCTGCTGCGCAGCCTCCGGGTAATCCCAAAGTCACCTTTTATGACATCCACCGCTATTCTTAGCCGGCACCACATGTACCGACCGACCGATCGTCAGCTTGAACGAAAATACCGTAGTACGATACCGACCGTCCTAGGCTATACCAGTTGTCGTGACGTGACGTGTCGTCACAAGTAGTTTCAGCTGGTGGTCGGCAACAGAATAAGGGCGCTCAATGCTCATAGTGTTCCATATTGCGGCAATCGATCGACGTACGCGGCTCTGACGAGCGCGACCGATGCGCACGATATGCGGCGCGTAGCTACCTATGCGCCGCTGACATCAGACTGTATAGAAAATAATGTGTATTCGTACGCGCAACTGACATATTCGGCGGACGAGGAATTCTCAGGCCTAAAAACGTTCCATTAACAATTTTATTCAAAATATTTGGGAAGTTCTAGGAAGTTTTAATATTTTTCAAGGAGTATCAAAAATTCAGTTTTTCTAGTTCAACCAACTAAGCCTATCAATTAATTGTTGTGATAAAAAGCCTACAGAGGCATTTGTCCCAACAAATAAACTGATGGAGTTATATCGATAGAAACCCTTACAAAGACAAGTCCCAACGAACAAACTGGTATACCGATGTATTTTTTTATTGTAGATTGGTATTTCAAAGCTCAAACCTTTTAGCCAGTCCGATCAACTAGTTGTTCTATTGTTCCAACAGATAGCCTATAGAAGTTTTTTTTCCAATGTACTGATTGTACCGACTTGTTTTTGTGAACTTTAATTATATAAATGTCCGCAGCACTGGGGTGGCCCAAGAGCTACCCTAGCCTTACTTTAACTATGCTACTGCCCACTTACCACATTAGTCCCGTCAAGTCAAAATCTTTATTTGTTGGACATAGATAAAGCAGAAAGATCTATTCGAAACATGTGAATAATTGGTTACACAATAAAAAGTAAACAAGTTTTAAAAATACTTCAAAATACAACATAAAATAAAAAAAACCTACATACGAAATAAAAATGTGTTGGTGCCACTAGAAAGGGGAAAATTGTTTGTACAAGTATTTTGAAGTTGGCGGGGCCTATAAAAATACACAAACCAACGAGATATGAAAGGAAGTCTTAATTTTAATTTGCTGCGACGCATGATCATGGGTTCAATCGTCGAATCCAACTCGGCTGGGCAGCGTTCAGTAACCTTCGCAACGTTTTTTTCCTCAACAATACCGCAATGCCTCAAGACAAAAATATTTAACCAGTGTGTGTTACCAGTGATAACATATGGCACATAGACGTGGTTACTCACCTCATAAGGAGGCTCAAGGTAACTCAGCGACATGCGGTGCGCATGGCATGTAACAGATCGTTGTGGAAATATATGGGGGGGCTTTGTTCAGCAGTGGAGGTCTGGTGGCTGATATAATGAACTACGACTTTCTGAATAAACTAACTTATTAATAGTATTTAATTAATTTATTTGAATAAATAAGATTTATTGATTGTTTTATATCTTTCTTTCTATGATATTAATGAAATGAACTGATAACAATTACATTCACTCGACTACTTAGTTTTTTGTCTGAATAGGATTTGCCCGTCTGCGTGAAAAATTGAATAAGATACCCGAATCTATTGAGCATTGACTGGAACAGTAGACTATGTCTGCGTTTCAGGGTATAGGTTCTTCTATAATAGACTTCTATAATAAGCAATTCCGAGCTGTTTGCAGTAAACGAATTCCGATGACCTTGCCAGGCCATCTTTTCAGTCAGTAAAAGTCTTAGAATTCAACCAATTGATATGAAAAATTATGAAATAGAGACTTCTACTACACTGTAAAGCGAAGTGAGAGGGCCGGCCCCAGATATATTTCACTATAATACATAAAAAGATAATCCGCGACTCAATCGCTTAGAAACTCTCGATAAATATTGTTATTTACATACATTTTTAATATTATTTTTGTGTTTATCCCACAGTTCGAATGCTTCACCTGTGTCATCATTTCGGCCGAATGAAGTCCACTGCTGGACACAGGCCTCCCCCAAAGATGTCCACAACGACCGATATGGATGTGTTGTGGGCTCATTGGGGGGTTTTGCCATAATCGCCACGCTTGGCAGACGGGTTGGCGATCGCAGTTGAGTTGTTAATGTACTCGAAGGACGCTGCTGCCCATCCTCCGGCTAATCCCTTAGTCGACTTTTACGACACCCATGGGAGGAGATGGGGTGGTGGCATTCTGAGCCGGCACCACACGTGTGTGTCGCACCTTACGAACCGTACGACAAATTAACAACGGCCGCGGCACAATGGACCTCAGCAATTGATGTTAGAATGCCTTTTATTCCGGTAATTTCACTAGCTATACAGCCTTCAACCGGCACACAACTACGTTCACGGGTGAAGTAAGCAGTGGACTGTAATATAGCCGCACTCGAGCCTATCACATAGAACTAAACTTCTACTAAATATGAGTCCACATAATTAATTTTCAGCCATGAAATAAGAATATTAATCATATCATACGCGCTCTTACACTGCTTTCTACACTGCTGAAATTGGCCATCTGCCTCAACGTCTGACCAGGTACGGAGATTATGCAATATTGACAAAATATGTGCGATTACCTGAAGGTATCTCATTGCAAGAGGCCGGTTAGGTAGGTACGGCCCCAGTACCAGATATTCGCCGGTAAGCAGTAGTGTTTAAACTAGATATTACTGTGCTCCGGTTTAAAGGGCACTGTAGCTACTGAAATAACTAGGTATAAAAGACTAAATAACCACGCCTCGCAGGACTAGCCATGGGTAGCATTCTAAATGTTATGGGCAGGCATGTCGCTTACCATCAGGCAATTGACTTGCTCGTATCGTCACCAAGTTTCATAAAAATAATATTTAAAAAATATTTATGTCCTATAGTTACCCGAAACTGGAATGACTCAACATAAGATAATATACGTATAATAATCATATCAACCTGTAACTATCCCACTGTTCCCACGGTATAGGGGAAACGCCTCTTCTCATACAGAGAATCAAACGAGCGTTGATCACCACGGTTGGTCACTGTATGTTGGCGATTTCAGACTATTATAGATCCAGGTATTTTCACGATGCTTTCCTTTACCTAAAGTCAGTAGTGTCTCAGACCAACAAAGATAGTATATTTATATGACGTTGAAAAAGTCTCATTGATACATGATAGGTTTAGAAATCACTATAAAGTGCTTAAAAAGTGTGTCCGCAAGCTACCGAGCCACCAAGAAATAAAATAACATACGTACACATTCTTAGATCAACACTACAAAAGGAGCGACGACCGGGGAAGTGATAACTGAGATTGATCTTTGCTTGACCGATACTAAACATTACTTTGTCGTGTGTGGGTTGACTCACAAAAGAAAATATCTACATTAACTCATGCTGCCGTTCGTATCATAATCAACGTAGGTACTTGCGTCTCGGCGCATTCCGAAAAAATCATGATTAAAGTTTCATTTTCATTTTAAGCTGCTCTGACAAAACTGACAGTAACATTTCTATTGTTTTTATTTTGGTGGATAGTTGCATGAACTTTGTGTATGAGGTGTTTTATTTTATATTTTGTTTTTATGATGTGATAAAAACGTCAATTTTGTTCTGACTACTCGTAGTAAACAGGGAATGAACTTCCGTTTATTTACTACACTTACTACATACTAAGCTTGACGAGAAGCAGTTGCGTTGTTTATACTTTAAAAGTTTGTCCAGTAATGGAACCACGTTTGTGATATTTATATTGAACAAGTATGCAAGTATCTACTTGAATTTAAGGTCTTTCAACTCGAACCTAAGCATAACCGTCACCTCAGATTTGCGATGTTTATAATTAGTATAAATATTTCTAAATAACCGTAGTATCACTAAGTATGAGCATCTTAAGTCCAGATACGTTTTTTATGTTTAGTATTTTCGTTGGTCAAAACTGCGGGCACAACACAACAGACACAGCAAAAGCACGTTTATTTATGATGTTTATGAATAGTGTGTGTAGCTGCACAACTATAGAATATTGTGCAAAGATTTCGTACAGCAGATGTTACGGTACGTATACTTAATGAGACAACTAGAAAGGACATTATTAAAAATGGCCTATGGATCAACACGAATGCGACCTATACTATAACTTCTAGTTGTTTTAATACTTTAATATCAGTTATTACAATCCAACGGATCCATAATGCGGTAAATATTTTTTTAAGCGGTATCACGACTTTATTTTCGATCTTATTCCTGGGGCCATATTTGGACGAATACAATATTTAGCACTTTCAGCGCTTGATCTATAGACTATATTTTTTGGTTCAGACATATGCATTTTGCGCCAAAGCCATAGACAGCGCTGACTCACTAAAGGGGTGAGGTTTTTTTTTTTGATATGGCAATTGTTATAACATTTTGCCAGTGTCAAGTTAAGAAGCGGTGTGTTTTTTTTTATCATGGCGATTGTATTCCATTTTGCTAGTGTCAAGTTAAGAAAATGAAAATATACTCCCGCCACGACCAAGGGGTGATTAGGGGTTATTACGAATGACAATAAATTGACATTGGCATTACCTAACCAAAAGGTTTATATTTTATTCAAGTATATAGATTTTCCTAAACTAATAAGAATTTTCAATAATATTAGAATTGCATAGATAACAAGTTATCTACTATTCTGATTATTATTTTGAAAGTTTTACTTTGCATCTGCAGAGCCTTGCCAATTTAGCCTCGAAATACAAGAACGTTCGTGGCTCCATATCCTGATTAAGCAGGCAGGTGCAAATTTTGCTTGATAGTAAATGGTCTAGATAATAGAAGTAAAATGCATACACTATAGCTGGTCACAAATAAAACAAAATAATCGACCACACATTTAAATAGTGAAATGCTTTTGGATTTTTTATACTTTGTCTGTCCAATATAATGAAATAAGTGCGTAAAGGTAAAACCTAGGTAGTCTTAATCTATTTTGCGTTTTAGGGTTTGCGATGTATGTGTGATAAATCGTGTTAGATGTCTAATATTATTTCCTCAAAATCTGAAAATTATTTGTATTTATAAACAATTTCTAGCAGTGTCCGTAACTTTAATTTAATTACAGTCGAGTATGGTCATCATTTAGAATACAGAAAGTAATTTTACGTACCTGTTGGTTTTTAGGCTAACAATGTATGGCTGCAGAAGAATGTCATTTGCCTTTTCGATGGTTATGCTTAACAAAAATAAGAGAAATAATAAATATTACAAAACTCTGATAACTGATTTATAGAGATTTCGTTGCACTTATCTTGTATGATTAATAAATAAATGCCTGCAGAAATGACAATTCCGTTACTTACGCTAAGGATGGCAGCATGGTTACACATGAGTCTTTATTTTGACTACGTGCGTCTCCTGCTGCAGGACACTACTGTGTGGCGCTGTAGCACATAGGCCAGCTCCAGTAGAGGCTGCGCGCAAAGCCGCGCGCCTACGCAATTTGTAGTGCTGCGTGTACATGTACACATGCAGTGCGGTGTGGACACAATATGATGACCGTGCCTACGTATACCTAACAACCAAAACCCTCATAGTACCCGAATACTCAAAAAATATCGTGAATAATTTCCTTGCTGGAAGAGAGTAAATCTAATGATTAGGTACGCCTTTTTTGTTGACATGAAATGTCATAGAACTGATTATCATGTAAAACTAAGACAAATATTATTCGAACTGCGATAGTAATATATGTATGTGTTTGATCTCAGTTTGTGTTTTTTAAATAATGAAAGTTATTTATATACTATAATAACAAATAAATACCAAAGCAAAGTGCATCAACACGCACAAGAAGCATTCGTCATAATGATAAGTAGAAGAGCATGTTTGGTATCAAACTAACCAATGTCAGCTGCTAATATTTTGATATGTATAATCGTTGGAGCATCTGTTAGTGATCGTGTAACTTCTGAACGACTTGTCACACAACATATTTCTATTTCTCGATACACTGGTTCATAGCTATGCTAGGATCTGGCGCTGTAGACAAGTTATTAACATTTTTTGGCGAGAAAGCGACTGCGTTTACGCAATTTGGGTCAAAGTTAATGCTAATGTCAGGATCCTATTGTTTGTAGATAAAGAGACTCTGCTGATATTATTGGTCATATTAACGGTAAATGTAATTCCACAATCTAACGTCAGAAAACATAGCAATAAAAGAACGAAAGGAGTAAAAGAATCATTTGTTGTGCATGATGCTGTGTGACCAGAGGGAATTTAATTTCGTCACTGTAGAATTTAGGAAGAGACCGCAGACTGAAAATATTAGGTATGGGTGGTCAAGTAATAAGTTAATTTATTCAGTCTTTTACCCGTTATGTGAATTACATCTTACCTTATATAGCAAACTGATATTATTATACTCGTAACCCTTCTTGAGACCTAGTTGTTCCCGCACAAATTATTTTGGATTTGGATGATGATGATGGATTGGATGGCTTTCTTGGAAATATTGATGATGATTTCGGTTTTACTCGAAAATCTGCTATTAATTCTTCTGTCGGCAAAATTTGCGGCCATTCATATGGAGGTGTTACATTGTTGTGGAGCAAAAGTACTTTAAAATCAGTTTCTGCGATCAAGTGTAACAGTCTGCGTCCTACGGCTATTAAAGTTTATAGTGCGCAATTGACTCGAATGAAATCATAGTAGAATTTACAAAATGTCTGACTGAGGTGCATGCTGTAATTGAGAGTACTGAAGTAGCGGCTGTATTTAAGCTGGGAGACTTTTATGCACATCCCAATGTCCTTTTTGGTCGAGAACTTTATCGTTTTGTCGTGACCACAGTGGTCGTGTGAAGACATTGAGTTGTTGGACACCGCTTTCACATTTGTCAGCGAGACACACGGTTGTACTCGCTGGCTCAACCTTTACCTGGTGACCGAGACAGCGAAACAATATTTAGTTAATTTCAAAGTACATTATGATTCTAACTGGTTTGACCACCTACCATTGGAAATAAGTTGTAACCTACTTAGGGTAAGGAATGGAAAAAAATAATTTAACAGAGACTATCTGTAACAAAGTACTGTGAGGGAAGGGTCTATTCAAGTAATTGAAAAATATCACAATGTACCTTTTTTTATTACTCCCCAGTCTAAATTCTTCATGAGCTTCCTTCGCCTAGGCTCCAAGTCCTCATATGTTCACATAAGAGCCGCCAACTGGTGCCACGGCACATCTCGGAGAGATCGCAATATACCTATGTCAAGAACAGCTAAGGGTGCTTCATTTCGGCTGAATTAAGTCCACTGCTGGACACAGGCCTGCCCCAAAGATCACCACAACGATCGATATGAGTGTGTTTAGCCATAATCGCCACGCTTGGCAGACGGGTTGGCGATCGCAGTTGAGTTGTTAATGTACTCGAAGGATGCTGCTGCCCATCCTCCGGCTAATCCTTTAGTTGACTTTTACGACACCCACAGGAGGAGATAGGGTGGTGGTATTCTGGGCCGGCACCACACGGCTTGATTTTCCAAATAACGCGAATGCTGTGATAACATGTGTAATAAACCTCTATAAAACAATCTTAGATAATATGTATACCAATATAGTAAATATTATGAACAACGCGGCTATGCATAGCTATGCTATGCTATAACTATGTGGAACTGCGTCTGGCCAGGAGAGATGTGGTTTGTTGTAGTAGGATATAGTAGACACGTTTGGTAGTTATTGAGTTATTTTTAAGAGGTTTGTGTATGTATAGGTATGCATTAAGAAAAAATAGGTAACGGACACGCAGAACTGGAAACTCTTAGTACAAAGAGTCGGTAGCGAAAAAGGTTTTTGATGACAGCTCTCAGAACTAATTCGATCTCAATCACTATAGTTTTTCCAACTTTCCAACGTCATATTGAATCATGAACTGACAAATTGCAAAATAAACCTTCTGCAGATTGCCTCTTGGAATATGGTCTAATTTTAACACGTTTCTTTTGTAATTATATGTAAAAGTTTCCTTACTCGCCAATATAGAAATTGTATGTACGTTTTAAATGAAAGATTTTGATCAATGAGTAAACTAAAATAACGGTGAGACTGTGTCCGGTTAATACATTCACATGAGCAGTCATCGTGAAGTATTCTGATGGTTCTAACATGCATGGAATTTTAGAGTTAGATTTATGTGTTTAAAAAAGTGATAAGTTGTGTTTTCTTTGTGATGGATGTTGTTGTTGAGTGGTTACGGTATTGTTGCTAATCTTTCTTCAATCTAAGGGTGCAAGTGACTCATGCTGCCGCAGTACACGCAAAAGCGCGTCATTGAGGCCATCATGCTGCTCTTCGGGGCCTGGCTCCAAAGGAGCTAGCGCGTCACATTCCGCCTGACGCAGGTATTCACCGGATACGGTTGTTTCGGTGCGTACTTGCACAGGATAGATAGGACGCGAGGTCACGGCACAATGCCACTATTGTAGAGACAATTAGGATCCCGCACAGCACACGCTTGGATAGTGCCCCGCGTGGGCTGCTGAGTGGCAGATCCTGGTCGATCGGATCGGGCTAAATCTCTCTCTGCTGGCAGTAGAGTCGGAGAGCATGAAAATAAGAGTGTTTTGGTCTCCTTCTGTGAGAGCGTCAAGCTCCAAAAGGAGGTCACAGAGCGGGATCGGGAGAGGGCCAATTCTGTTTGGAGAAGAAGGACACGGAGCCGGGGTAGCTACTGCCACGGCGCTCGTGTCCAACATGCCTGAGCCTTCATATGGCGGGAGCCCTGCGCAAGTGCGCCTATTGGGTAAGCTGCGTGCTCATACCGAGCGACCCTCGGGAAGACGGCGGTTTGTGTGGTCATGTACCTCTGTGTGCGCAGCACGGTGCATAGCTTCGGGGGCATACTTGACAATCCCCCCGAGAGGTGCCTGGGGGGTGATCTCTTTACAGTCGCTTTCCCTCCGCTAGAACAGGTGACCGCCTTACAGTCATCCCCAACGAGATTTGCCCAAAGGCACGGCACCAATGGGTGGCTCTAGATGGAGATTATTCGAGTTCCCGAGGCCTCATCCCTGCAAGCTGCAGTGGCACATTAACAGTGACTGATATTGTTATTGTGGTGGTGGCTACATTTTTTTTATATGGTACATTTATCGACTTTGCTACATAGGTATTGAAAATGTTTTTATTTAATGACAAAATTCAACATACTTATGGCCGAATACTCAAACGCCAGTTAACGTTAAGTCCCCGCTTTAACTATTCGAGAAACCGGTTTTTGGCACAAAACCGGGTGGCTCAAATTGTATAAGCAGGGACTTAATATTAAATGGCGTTTGAGTATTTGGCCGTTAGTCTAACATTTAATTAAGTACGTACTTAATACGAATATAGCGTTAATTTTGAGTATATCGTTTTTTGTCATTTTTTTTCAAATTTCGAACCGTTTTCATTTATCTTAATTTAGGAGAGCGAGATCCAAATCAAACACGTTGGTTTGACCTGACGGATTCAGTAAACAGTGAGTGCGACTGTGCGAGCGCGTCGCGTCCTTGATGTCCATTACATTACCGTCTTTAGTCTCCACCTAGTATGCAAAGAAAAGAAAATGGCGCATTGTCTACTGCCGAGTAGCTAGACTTTCGTTCGTCGTACATACATGTTCATATTTTATACGTATTTTGCGGATTACGTCAGTTAGTAACTATTTCAATTTAATTAAAACAGACACAATTTCATACTTAATAAACAATTTATAGATATTTTATACGCAATTAAAACTAAAAATATACACTCTATAATATATATAACTAAACTAAGACATATATATATCGCATTTAGGCGTCAAAGTACTCCTCCTCATCGCTGTCAACTGGTCAAAAGACTGGCAGCATTACCACGTTGAATAGAGCAATGCTAATTCTTTGTCCAAAAAATAGGCCAGCCCTCTGGTCACGCGAAGAGTCGACCAAAGCGTTTCGACCCCAAACGGCTCAAACACATAACTTCCAATGAGGTTACTATATTTCCGCTGTTCGACAATCTCTGCAGTGGCAGCGGCAGGGCCATCACAGCCCGCTGAGCTTGAAAGATGGGATGGTGCAAGGGTATCGACACGTGTTGCATCTCACACCAGAGGTCTTCCCAACTTCCATGGAAATAGTGACATGTTATCTGATCTCTTCCCATCAGCATGTGCCAAGCTACTGGGTTCTAATATAGCTGGCACGCCGGAGGTGACAAGACCTCGACGAATAATGTCATTAATATTTGCGTGTCGTGCTATGCGGCCCGCGCTCTGCTACAAGGCAGGCCATGCTGATCAAGGCAGTCGACAGCTTCACCACAATGACACCGATGAAAAGCACCACAAGGAGCACCTCAACGTAGGCATGTAGCGAGATGAAAATTAGTGTCGTCCAACATAGTGCCTATTTTGGGCGACGGGAGCGCCTGAAGCCGGAGACCTTACTCCCATTCACCCACAGCAAGCAGATGAGCACGCTCAGCAGTATTGATTGACGTATTTAAAAGCTCATTCCGTATCAAACTGCAAAGTGGCTCATCCCACTGTCTCTGGGAAGCTGGATTGACGGGAAAATTCGTATTCGGGCAAGCCATTTTCCAGACGTTCATAGCATCAGCCAAACACAGTACCACAAAATCAACCAGTTAGGATTCTATGATTTTCCTGGTTAATTTTGCAGTACTGTGGACCGAGGATAGAAATGCCGGTAAACTCATACTAGAAAGTTTGCGGACCCCGAGGCCACCGAACCGAATAGGACGTGAGGCTTGAAGCCAAGCTTGGTCATCCAGTATTACATTTAAAATAACTGAAACTGCTACGTATAATTTTGTCTAATATTTCCAAAAGTTGTTGGTGTTTCGCGAATATCGGAGGATATATGTAAATTTGGGGCCAAAACAACAGTATCTAATTAGAGTATTGCGGAATGTGTATCAATTTTGAATAGTCTTTCAGAAAAAGCATAAAAAACGATACTTAAAGTTTGTAAAGATTCATCTAAAATAGGAGAGCCAAGGTGAAGAAGAGAATTTCTTTAAATTATGTTTTTGTGTGGGGCCATTGTATTAAACTTTTGTAAAGTCGATTGCCTGTTAGTCATATCATTCAAATTTTCACATTTAGAAAATTTTATATGTATATTTATATCTGTATATTTTTCTACATATGTTCCCATTTTTTCCTCCGTGTTTTTAAAGTAGTAGTGTATAATCGTGAACAGATTATCGGTACCGGTAATGATCTTTAGGTGGGTCTCTAGGGCTATTCAAATGTTCCATTATTTCACCGCAAGTGATTAGTCAGCCGATGTATAACCGTTTTATTATAAAAACTTTTCGTGGCTAGTTCATTTGCACTGTAGTACAAAATGTCAGTCGATTTAGACCCACAGAAATCGTCTGCTGAATTTAAGCCGACTGCGATCTATCGTTTAAAAATCGTAATCAAACGAAGCTTAAAATACACTACATTTAATAGAAGATAGCAGATACGAGATCACTCACCACAATACATTTAAAAGGCTAAGAAATGGTTTTATTCATAAAATATTCATTGGCGCGATCTATAATTATTGATTATTTATGCTTAACGTACAACAGTGTAAAAATACGGTTTTAATGCTATAGACATTTTTACCAGACAACCGCTGGGCGATTTAGAGATAACATGGTAGATGCACCAACAAAATATGAGTGAGAGATTTACACAGAATATTATAAATGTGAATGAAATATCAGACTAGGTAAAATATAAGAAAAGGTATTTTTTTTTGTGTCAAGTACTCGTCGCCGAATCCATATTGTTAGGTCGGTTCACTATCAAAAAAGGCGCTGTGTTCTTTGGATAGGAAAGTGATCATAGATGACACGACTGCACACATACGTCATGTTATATATATGTGTCTCAATCAAAATGATTTGAAAGATCGGTAAAGACTGGTAAGTATTTGTTTTATACGCCTTTTTCACGTGTGTTCCATCATTCGTTTAGACATGCATTTGGTTTATTCATTATTTTCAATATTTTGCCCGGCTAATGTTACCACTAAACCGAAAGGTAGACTTCTCTTAACTTACATCTTTTAGTCCTTAGTCCATAGTTTAATACTTATGAAATATTTTATGAACTAACGCCATTTAGAAACACTAAAATGTACCTAAAGATAGAGTATGACAAACCAGCAGACACATTACGACACTCAGATAAGCGTAGAGCTCCATAATGTTAACTAGTTTGGTAGTTAATAAACATAATGTTTATTTCAATGACGACAAACTAACGATAAGTGTAAATAGGTACACACCCAATCGGGTGAAAATCGTTCATTGAATTAAGTGCCAGTATGTGTAGAGGCCTTTATCCATGGATATCATCACTTCTGAGCTATTTTCGAATTTTCATCATCATTTCAGCCGAAGGAGGTCTACTGGTGAATAAAGGCCACCTAGGTTTTCACAAAAATAAGTTGCATGCCACAATTGCCACCAGCCCGTCACACACAGCATCTCCACTCGAAAACCTTACTGCCCCAACAGCCATCAGTTCTACGAGCTATGTGCCCCGCCGCATTACCACTTGCTAACTAATCCTTTCAGCTATGTCGGCAACTTTAGTTCTTCTACGGATCTCATTTCTGATTTCAGCTTTAAACGAATGTTCCATGTGGTGTCCGGATTAAGAATATCGCACTATTCAATCTCCTTTCAGTGGGTGTCGTAAAAGGTGACTCAGGGACTCTAAACCAGAGGGATGGGCAGCAGCGTCACTTAAATGGAACAGTTGCCATATGCTTACCACTCCGCCTGCCAAGCGTGGTCAGTACTGGTAATTTTACTTCAAAATTTCGACATAATTGTGAAAATATATAGGGAAGGTTCAGCAGTGGACTTCCTTAAGCTGTTATGATGATAATAAAGCTAATACAAAATGTGTTCAGTGCTTTTACACATATCTGGAACTCAAACACAAAAATAAACCAGTCTTTGAATTCAGCTTGGTAGCGTAGCGTTTATTAATTGCAGAAGACGTTTTATAATCTGGTTCACATAAGCTGGTTGCTTTAACCAGATCCTGTTAGACTGAAACAAATACTCTAATGTTTTAGAATGATATCAGTATTATTGTTAATTTAATTTTTGTTTTAGTCGCGGTACGAATAATTTGATTATATTTCTTTCAATTAATCTCTTTTTTTATTAGGATAACTAACTAGAAGTTTTTCAGCCGTCGCTGTAAATACCTAAGTCTATAACTTGAATTATAACGAAACTTGTCTATAACGAAAATTTATATCTAGAAACTCAGAGTCACCCTAATTCTAACCCATTTATAACACTTCCACAAGATCTAGTTTTTCAATACAGTCAGTCTCGTTTCCAAGTTCAAGAGGCAACACACACAACAAGTCTAAAATGTGACGAGAGACGTGTATCGTATATGTTGATTCGGTTGGCGGTTATTAGGCCGTGTGTACAGTGCTATACGCGAAAATGTTGTTTTTACATGTATACTCATTAAAAACTGGATCATGTTTACAATTTTTTTCCTGCGCTCCTTCACTGAAATAAATCTCAAGTCAGTTTCATTATGCATTATTCTATTAAGTAAGCTTATCGTATTCCACTTTTTGTACAGCTCCGATTATATAGCTAAGCCTCCAAGCCACAGCCAACGCCTATGGTGCATGGTTCAGGAAATGGCAGATGGAAATCAATCCAACCAAAAGCAAAGCCGTTTTTTATTCAAACTTAGAGACAAGAATGCTTGCTGTATGTTAGGCCAGTCGATTCCTTGGGAACCGCTTGTCAAATATCTTAACAAAAATTTGCCCTTCCTCTCGGAACTCGTGCTCTCGCACACAAAGACCAAGACTGTGTGTACCCGCGCCGCCTTTGCACTCGGTCGCTTCCATTACCTACTAAAAGATCGTAGTAAATTATCCCTTGGATGTGAGGTGAGAATTTACACCACGTGCATTCGGCCAATCCTGACCCATGTCAATGTTGCTTACGCACACTCTGAGTTTTATCCACTCCGTAGACTCCAAAGCCTCCAAAATTATGCGTCAGGCCACGGGTGTGCCCTTATACATGCGCAATGATCAACTACATCTGCTTTGTGCCGTGTTCCGACGCGGACGCGTTATTCACATATTAATTAAATCGATTAGCGCAGCGCAAGCTGTGGCTCGTAATTACTCCCCATGAGTAATGAACTTGTGTTGAATGAGCTGCGGACGTTGCTTGCAGCAGAAACTGGATGTGATGGATGAGGTGTCCGCTGTTCAGATCTGTGCAACGAAGTTCAGTGAGGTGGACATAGCTGCTGCCAAGCTATTGTTGTTCGACCTGCTGAACAAGCGCGACCAGATGGTGTCCCGCAGGCGTAAACATGCTACAAGACATAATCGTCGACACGCCGATGTAACGAGCCTTCTTTAGGACATTGTCTTCCTGAAGGCTAGCCTAGCAGATATGCAAGGTAAACTAGATGCATTCCAGACCACCGTCGCAGATTTACGCAAAGAATTTAGAGATTTGTGTAACACTGTAACGGTAATTAAGTCGATCAAGTTAAACAAGTCACCATTTGATGCGTCTAACATAAAAACGTGTCGCGGAGCCGGCTTTGATAAATCGTCGTCAAATTCCGCATCAGCATTTTCGTATCCGGTGCATTCGTTGATTGCTGAGCCTGCAGGACACCCTTCTCGTGCGCCCCAGAGCCCCGTGCCCGACACCGTGGCTTCTCCACGAAGCGCCGCCTGAGGCCCTCACCCCGTCACGTTGCCAGTTTCTGCTGTCTAGGTGAAACCTAGTTATAGAGATTTCGCTAGCGTCCCCGCGAGTGCCCCTATCGCTTCTATTACGAAGCCTTTTTTATTTTTTTTTATTGATGTCCAGTGGAAATTCTACTTGGAACTTCCTTCACCCCGGGGAAGCGCGAAGGGGTATGCCGGACTCCTACCGGCTAAAACCACTGGAGCGGTCATCTTCGGCACCGAAGGGGGGGCTCCAGGTCCTCGTAAGATCACACTAGAGCCGCCCATTGGTGCCACGCCTTTAAGCACATCTCGGAAGGGATGACTGTAAAGCGGTCACCCCCTCTTCTATTACGAAGCCTGTGCCAGAAAAGTCACCAAAGAGCTTATCAAAGGCTGATAATAATAATGATCATGATGGTTTCGTGACGGTGCAAAGGAGGAAGTGCCGAATGCGAAATAACAAGAACCTCTGCGGCAAAGTTCCTATGGAGCCCAATGTGAGTGTGCGTGTTGCAAAGCCGAATACACCGGTGTACATCCCCCTGCACTACACCACATAGGCGGAGGACATCGTAGAGTACATGAGACAAATGACGAGGTATACTCGTACACCGAGGGTGCAGTTGCTGGAGTCAACGCAACGTCAACTTTAAGGCATCGTGGTGCGAGTACCGAATTGTTACTTGCCCCTCGTAGAAGAAGACTTTTGGCCTCAAGGCGTGGTGTTCCGTCGCTTCCACGGGCAGGTGCCACAGGACAGCACAAATACAATATTATAGTGCAAATTTAATTGCTACTAACATAGTCTTAAGCCTTATTCATTAGCACAAATTTCGTATTTACTTTATACATGCTGGTTTATAACCCATCTATGGGCCATGGAAACCTGAAATAGTCGAAATTATTATCTACATGTCTCTCTCTTCATGAGTTTATTTCCCTCTTTTGGAACCCGGTCTTTTGATAGTCTTATGCGACATGGGTCCAACGCGCAGAGGCTCTTTAGAGAATTTCAATCGAAAACCGTGTGGTGCCAGCTACGAATAACACCAACCCATCTCGTCCCGTGGGTGCCATAAAAGGCGACTAAGGGATTAGCCGGAGGATGGGCAGCAGCGTCTTGCGAATACATTACCAACTCGACTGCGATCGCCAAGTCGCCTACCAAGCGTGGTGATTATGGCAAAACCGCCCAATAAGCACACAGCATACTGATATCGGTCGTTGTGGTGATCTTTGAGGGAGGCCTGTGTCTAGCAGCGGACTTTATTCGGCCGAAATGATGATGATGAATTAAAAATATAATGGATACTAACCAGGGCTCTCCCTAGCTGCACTATAAAAATGGAGTCTGGGATTGTCCTCGGAGGTGTAAAACTATTATATGAGATGGAAACTACAATCATAAGGTCTAATGTAATGGGTGCTAAATGGATTAAATACTTTAAAAAATACGAAAAATCGGCATATACCTTTAATATTTATAGTGAAATTCTCTGGCAGACGGTGACTCGCCACTCACAAGATGGGCCCCCTAAATTACCACCACTACAGGCGACAGGAAGCAACACCGGTGTGAGCATATTACTAATATTATTATATTACATATCGATTTAAACTTGCCGACCATCAGGAAATTCATGAAATAAGCGTGTAAACGCTTCTTCGACTCCGCCTTGACCCACTTGAATCCCCTCGTTGATCCTCCGCCGATTACTGACCCTCCCGTATCAATAGCGTACGCCATCCGTGGCACGTACCGATCGACCCGGATGACAAAACCACTGAACCGAACACAGAACAGACTTACTTATTCTTGTTCACTTAACAGACCGTTACACCGCCCTCGCCGCCGAGGATGGGCGCCTCAACAACGCCGCGGAGGCCTATCGCCGCGAAACTATTTCGTTCATTAGCGCACAAGAGGATGCCATTGTCCATTCACTTTACAAAGCCCCTTTTTTACAAAGCCCATGGGAATGGAGTGGCCTATCTTTACCAGAAGCCATATGATCAACTTCGGTGTAATCTCAGAAAAAACAATGGCTTGAAATAACAAACTAAAAACCAAGCATTTTATTTAGATTCTGTAAAGATCGAAAGTTCAGCGTAAAGCATATCTCTGCTGCATAAAGTTATGTCACTAAAAGTACAAGATAAACAACACGAGTTTGTCCAATTTCAACACGAAATTGCTATAAAGAAGGCTCATTTTAACTTAGTTATATTGCAATTTACCAGATTGTACAGTACCAATAGATAACATTACACGGGGTGATTGAATTCGCGTGGGTGAACTTGAAATCACACGTTTCGCACGAGGGCTGCAGAAGGTATGAGATCATTAAAAGTATTGCCTTGAATAACACACCCTTATCGAAGACGTGTACGTGTTACGTAAACACGTGTTTGACAATGTGTTAAGAATTTATGTATTTATATTTAGTAAAGTATGTATATATGTAAGGCCTCCACCATAGATTTCCACAACGAGCGGTCACATGCCGCCCGCATCCAAAGACTCCCAGCGACCTTCACCAGGTCGTCTGTACACCTTGTTGGAGGTCGTCCCACGCTGCGCTTTCCGGTGCGCGGTTTCCTTGTAGAGAATTATAAAAAATTGACAAATTGTAAACTAAATTAATGTATGATATCTAATAATTATTTTATGGTAATATGGCTACTGTTCCACGGAAGGAACGCTTTAATCAGAAGGATGGTTAGCAACGTCTCATTTCATCCCGTGGCTGTCCTACGGGATTCTTCCCTCAGACGTCTTTTACGACTTTTACAACATCCACGAGATAAGATGGTGTGGTGATAGCACACCATCTCATCCCGCGGACAGAGTACGGGGGCAATTCCATTGCAGAGAGGTGTGAGACGTGGGGAACTTTTTATCCCCGAAAATGTTCACCGCTGCTATGGAGGATGCCTTCAAGCTCCTGGAAAGAAAAGGATTCAGCATTAACATCAATGGCGAGTATATCACTAATCTTTGGTTTGCCGGCGACATCATAGTCATGGCAGAATCGCTGCTAGAGCGCAGCACAATTCTGGAATAAATGAATGGAATCCGGATTAAGAATATGTACAGACGTATTCTTAATCCGAACTCCATATGGAAATAAAATAATGTAAAAGAAAATTGACAGTTATGCTGACGATTTCAGATAGTATTTTTTTAGACAATTTGCATTGTTAATTGTTACGCATACATTGTACATGCGGGTGTTTTGGAAGTGTGCCACGGACTCGAAATAAATTCCTTCATTTAAAGCGAGTGTTGTCGTACTGAAAAGTGTTTGTTTAAATAGATTAAAATTGTCTGTATCCGCTTGTATGTTGCAATTCCAGACAAGTCTCGCACTGATTAAAGCGGGCATCGTAGGAAACATAATCATGTGTAAGCGGTCTAATGCTGACAAGGCGAACACCTCACCCCCAGCCGGAGGTAATTAGAAGAACACCTCGGTTTTAGCCGGTAAGAGTACGGCATGCCCTTCCGCTCTTCCCAAGGTGGGGGAAGTCTATGAGGATATCCACACGACAAAAAAGGCCTGTCACTCCTTCTACAGTACTAATTAAGTATATCAAAAAGTGAAGCAGGTATTTGTATTGTGTGTTTAGCCGAAGCGGCAACTCATCTAGATCTTAGTGATAATTATCAATGAATAAACAATTTACTTCCGTACTATTTTATTTCATAAAACAGTATTGTAAACGTGTTTGTAGGTGTTATATCGATATCCATTCAATCCTAATATTATGTAATAGTACAATCGAAAACTTTCACAAACATTTGCATACAGGCACGGGTATCAATGGAGCGCGTGGGATGGCGTCGCCCCTTTTTGCGAGGACGTAATGCAAGTAAAGGCGGCGGTAGAACGGGGATAGTAGGAAACCACCTCTGATCCCCGCCGCAGCAAACGCACCGGGCGCAGGACGGCACTGGATGATCTCCGGCCATCATGAGAATCGGCCTGCGGACGACGAACCAAGGACAGTCGGGGTGACGGCTCGAACAGAATCTGGCCCGAGACAGTGGCACGTGTGTTCTGCGAGTGCCTCTCTGAAGACAGGTGCGACCAGCCAGGTCGCACAGAGACGGGGCCCGCCAAACAGTGACGGGCCGATACCTGCCGGGGCGTGATCTAATACAGACTAGGCGTACACCTCACCCCATGAGGTAAGTGGAAGGATACCGTAAGGTTTTAGCCGGTAAGAGTCCGGCATGCTCCTCCGCCCTACCCAAGGCGGACGAAGTCCATGAAGATTTCCCAACGACAAAAAAATCGGCTTAAAAAAATATATAAACTACGTTTACATAAAAGTAAAGCTTTTCTTTTTTAAATTTACATCGCACATTAAACAGACATCAAAGAAAATGGTTAGTTAAAATGCAGCACGCATGTTAGCTTTTATCTCAATGCATTTTCGCCATACAAACCCAGTGATAGGTACTGGTGTTCTCGTACATGCTATATCATTCGGGTAGAGAAATGGAGGGGAAATATTTAAGCAGAGTTATTGCGGCTTAAACATTTTCTTTATATTTGAAGCATGGAACAGATGGTTATGGCATAATTATGTGAACTGAAATTATGCTGAAGTGACCATACGATAGCTGATAAATACGATAGCATGCTCAGTGCATACTTCGGGCCTGCAGTCAATCCACATCACGGTCTCATATAACCCTGCCTTATTTTATTCAAGCTCCCTGTAATATATACTAACTTCAGGATTACAGAAATACCTAAACCATTGAAAGAACAAAACAATTCAGTACCATCCAACGAAGACAACAATCGTGATCCTATGATTTTTATTTCCAGCATATTATCTAAATTGTTGTTTGTGAGCATATGAACTATCTAATAATGTTCTAGTTTGGTAGGCCCCTGTATTTGGCGTCCTATTTGTGCAGTACTTGTCTTGTCTCGCCCGTATCAATACAAATAGATCAATAAAATATTGCTCAAGTGCGCGATCAAAGTCCGACTAAATAGAGGCCGTGAAATTTTAGTTGTGCGGTTTATTCTTATTATTAAGGCGCCCTTGGACAGTTGTTGTCATATTTAGGTAGTTTAATAGTCTGTTTAATATAGATTAAATCCACCAATAAGCCTGAGTTACGCTACTAAACACTAATATAAAACACTTACTACATACACCATACACATACAACATACACTTACTATACATATAACACTTTTGAAGTTTTAGGTATTCAAACGGTCCACAAAACCTGTTATAGATCTTGTATAAGTCCCTTTCTTTTATCTCAGATAATATTTTACCATGATTGTATTGGCGACTGACAGTCTCTCTTCAAACCTACTTGCTAAATAGAGAAATAAAGGCGATATTTCCGTAAACTATTTCGATTCAGTAAAAATAATTAATTAGTAACTAATGGCCAAACATTTTTTAATTTTGGCAATTTGCTTTATCTAAGCTGACACTATCCGTGTGGTGTCCAGATTAAGAATGTAGCACCACTCCATCTCCTCCCGTGGATGTCGTAAAAAGCGACTAAGGGATGCCAAACCAGAGTGATGGGCAGCAGCGTCCTTCTGAAGAACAGTAGCCATACTGCACTTACCAACCCGCCTGCCAAGCTTAGAGAGTGGTGGCAACTTCCCCTTAAATCATGGTACAATTTTGAAAACCTATAGGGAGGCCTTTGTTCAGCTGTGGACAAACTTTGGCTGATATGAAGCTAAAAGTAACACTTGTAAAACATGGCAGTCCGGTTGGTGCAGTGGCTAAGAAGTTCGCAATCTGCGCTACGTAACGCCGGTTGAATCCCCGTATGGAACAAATACTTGTACGAGGGCGGCACTGAAAATTTCGGGAATCAAGGAAGTGACACAACATTACTATTTAAAAATGTATTTATTGCTTTTCGAAGTATTCTCCGCGAAATTTGACACATTTTTCCATACGATGGAACCAATCATTGAAGCAACCATTCCATTCGGAAGTTGGGGTCTCCAAAATGGCCGTTTTGTAGGCGTCCACAGCTTCTTTAGGTGATGAAAATCTCTGTCCACGCAATTTATTCCTTATTTTAGGGAAAGTATAGAAATCATTAGGGCTTAGGTCGGGGCTGTACGGCGGATGGTCTAATAATTCTATGTTTTCTTGCTCTAAAAACTCTTTTGTTCTGTGCGCGGTGTGAGAACTCGCATTGTCGTGATGGAGGATGATGCGGCGGTTGCAGTTCTCTCTACGGAGTTCAGAAACGACCTGTGGCAAACAAATGCTAGCATACCATTCTGCATTAACCGTTCTTTGTCCCTCAAGAGGAATAGTCGTAACATGGCCGGTTTTGGAGACAAACGTGGCCACCATTTTTTTTGCAACACTCCGTGAACGAACAATTTTTGTTGGCTTTAACTCATTTTCGAACACCCAAACTCGTGACTGGTTTTTTGTTTCGGGTTCGTACGCATATATCCAGGATTCGTCACCTGATACGATGTTGTATACAGCATTTGAGGATCCTGCGTGGAATCTTTCGAGAGTTCTGACGCACCAAGTAACGCGAGCCGCTTTTTGCTCTTCACATAGCAAATGCGGTATCTATCGGGAAAACAACTTTTTTACACCTAATTGTTCATGCAAGATTATTTGTATTTGACTCATGCCAATGTCTAAAGTTGCCTGAATTTCGCGGTATGTCACATGTCGATCTTCCTCAATCAGCTTACGCACAGCATCAACGTTTTCTTGGGTGACTGCAGTTTTTGGACGACCTTGACGAGGATCATCACTGAGCTTGACACGTCCACGTTGAAATTCAGCAAACCAGCGATAAATTGTGATTTTGGATGGGGCTTCATCACCAAATGCAGAAATCATCCGGTCAACACACTGTTTTTGTGTTAAACCACTTCGAAAGTCATAATAAATCATCGCTCTTGAATTTTCTCGAGTCAATTCCATTTTCTCAACGACTAAACAAGTTTGACAAAACCTTGTGACAAGACCGTGAATCTTTTTTTAAATAAATAAATGGTGTTCGATTTGTAAAACCAAGGAGTTTTCAATTAAAAAGATTTTAATATGACAGGAACAGTGGAAATATTCCATTCCCGATACTTTTAGTGCAGCCTATGTATGACCTACATACAGTTGTCTCGGGTCTGGATTTTGCACGTGTACAATGTGAGATTTATGTCTTTAAACGTACCGTTACCGTACTCACGAGACAGGAGAAATATTTGTGTGGGACATTGCTTAAAGAAATACCACTAAGGTGTCCGACTCACGACATTGAGAACGTCCATTATTATTATACTTTGGTCTATACTCGCATGTCACTTGTTACTTAGGACGATCGGTAAAAATCACAAAAATGAAATACTAAAGTTCGTGTTCAACGATCCATGACGACGTCAATTTGTTTGTTGTAAAAAGTTGTCTTTCAAATCCAACGTGCAGTGAACAAATACGTGTATTCACATCATCAATCAATTGCTTCGTACAAGCAGCTTTTTTCATATTGATTTTGGAACCAAGTCAATATACCTACATAGATGGTATTTTAAATTTAGATTCTTCTTAAATTTTATTTATCTAGGTACCCTTCCTATGGAATATATGTATCCTAATAATCTATCCTATCCTGTAATCTATTCATCGAACATGGAGCTCGATAAATAGATTACAATAAATCGTAAAATAACTATATGTACACAATAATAGTGAAAACAAAAATATTATTAAATTAGTCTAGATATCAAAAATTAGATAGCATGCAGCATGAGGTCAAATGAAAATAGTAATATGTCAACCATCCCTTATCGAATAACTCAGTTCCTCAAGCAGTCAGGGGTCTCAGTTTGCGTATTAAAATTAAAATACCTGAATAAAGGTCTGTACTCTTTCCATTTTTTACTCACTTAGGGATATAATGTGGTTCTTGGAGAAAAATATAGAGCTTTCCGTTCCGGCTTAATCGTATTCTGCGGGTAAATACTTTTAAGGGTAAGTAATTAGTACAAGTATACTTTCCAACTAAAGTTGCAGATATAGCTAAAAAGATTACAGTGGATTAAAGTGGTTATGGGTAGGGCATATAACTCGAGTCAGAAAGGTTCTTGAGTGGTGACCACGTACCGGAAAACGATGCGTAGGATGGCCCACCACGAGATGGACAATCGACTTGGTAATCGACTAGGCTGGGAGTTATTGTATGCAGGCGTAAGGGAACTAAGTGAAACCCATAAGTGAACTTGGTAACGCAATAAAAGATATCCTACGTCCTATTATACGACATAATCTACCGTTACGTCAAATTCCACACGAATTCCTTGAACTGTTTGAGCTTGATAGAGTTTTAAACATACATTTATAATAGTAGGTAAGAATTAAGATTGTTTGAGCTTAATCGTGTCAGTCCGAAACTCAGTCTATCTAAATGGATGAAACAGACAACATTTGAAAAACCTTTCAGCTTTAATAGGGTTTTAAAAGTCCTTTTGTGCAACTAATCTTGTAAACGAACGATAATACGATGGCTATTTGAATTGAAATGTATAATAAACAGGTTTTTTGAATGTTGATGTATATTGCTTATGTGGTTAAACGGGATTCGTTTGCAATATCTTGTTTACACCATCATATCAGCTAAAGTACATCCGTTGTCGAACACAAGCCTTACGTATAGATTTCCAGCATTGTGTCATCATTTCGGGGGAGTTTTCCCTTCTAAGCATGCTTGGCAGGCGGGTTGGTGAGCGCAATATGGCTACTGTTCCACAGAAGGGAAGCTGCTGGTTTAGAGTCCCTTAGTCGTATTTTACGATATCTACGGGAGGAGATGGAGTGGTGCTATATTCATAATCCGGACACCTCACGGGTTATTCTGCAACTTCTTTACGAATACTCCAAATTCAACGTGACGAAGTCACTGACATCATCATCATATTAGCCAAAAGGACATTCACTGCCGAACAAAGGTTTCCCCAACAGATTTCCAACGGGCGGTTACATGCCACCCGCATCCAACGACTCCCAGCGACCTTCACCAGGTCGTCTGCTCGATGTACCGATTTTTACCATAAGATGTACCGGTCATCAATAAAGAGAAAAGCATACCACGAACAAAGGAAAAATGGCTATTCTTGCGTCAATTTAACCCTAAATACACAAAAAATTGTAGTTTTTCAACTATTCATAACATCATCATCATCATCATATCGGCCACAAGACGTCCACTGCTGAATAAAAGAAAAATATCCTATAAATATGGAATAAAATATCCCCATAATTACGAAACAATTATGGTAACCTATAGAGGAGGCTTTTAGTCAGCAGTGGACGTCTTGGCTTATCTAATGATGATGATTATTATGAATCACAGGACAGAAAGATAATCCCATCTTCATTTCGAAGGCGTCTTGCAGCAAGAGACATATCAAGAGCAGTTTTTATTAGTTATACTTATTATAGAAACTCAGGTTACTTAGGTGCGGCCAATTAAAGGTCATTCAGGTCAACCTAAACCACTGCCGCAACGCGCAGAATCTACTGCTGCAGACTATTGTGGACTGGTCGGTTGCCTTGGCGGTTGTGGCAGATTCCTATGGCGTTCAGGAAGACCCACACGTGTTCGGGGGCGCTGGGGACTCCGTCGCTATTTATTGGGCCGGAGCCGAAGGTGGGCTGCCCAGCTCCTTGTTGGACAGGGGGAAGGGCTTCGTCGTCACAGAGTGGTGACCTCTGGCAGTAGTGTGCTTCATCGGATACCTGGCCACGGTAGCACGTATTCGCTGTAAATGCTCGCCCCGTCCAGTGATCGTCTGGTGGACTTCAAAGCTCACTCCGGAACCTGAGGCAACCGCCAGGACGGGCCAAGGAGGACGTTAGAAGACTGGGCGGTGTCGCTTGACCTCATATTGCTGAATCAAGGGTCCGTTAGCACCTTCGTTAGATGGCAGGGGGAGTTGGTCGTAGACCTTATATGGGCTGTTCCTTCTGTGGTCCGCATGGTGTCGGGTTGGTGCGTGGCGGAAGAGGGGGTTACCGCCACATGATGTTTGACGTGGCCCTCCGCCTGCCTGGCTCGAGCCTTTCAAGTCCCAACCCACCGTCGTGACGTTAAGCTCTCACACAGCTCGATCTTGAGTTGCTCGTTGCAGCTGCCAACGTCGCGGCCTGATCAGAGGTAAATCCAGGGATCTTGCTCGATCCAGAACAGGAAGCGTCTTGGTTCAGGGAGACGATGCCGTACCGTTCTCGGTGTACGGCAATGTACTGGTGGTCGGGTGAGATCGCGCATTTGCGTGCGGTCTACCTGGCATCCCGCCGCTGATACTAACGAAGCCGACGCTGGGGTAGTGCTACAGCCGGAGAGACTGACGAGGCCTATAGCGGCCACGCTGGCGTTTCAGACCGCCATCAGCGGGGTGAAGGCTCGGTCCTGGGGGGAGCTCCTGGAGAGACTGGCAGAGATCCGTGGGGGAGAGTCTACCGAATGGTAGCGGGCAAGTTGCGGCCATATGTTCCCCCGGTAACTGAAACCATGGCCCCAGATTTGCTAGAGTAAGGTTCTTTCAACGCTCAACGGTCTTTAGGTCTAAAAGGCGTAATTACTAAAAAAGAATCTATAAGTACCTTAGTTATTACTATTATAGAAGCAAACAATCTATACACCAAATAACCAACAGATAATTGATTAAATAAAAATGTACAAAATAAAAATATCTGAAGAATACCATCATCACCTAGGGTCATGACGGTAGTCATGGTAACTTAGCACATTTAAAAATTAGATATAACGAGAATATTTTTATTTTATAAAGCAGAAAAACACCTTTTTTTTTTTTTTTGTGCCCAGTGGAAATTCTTCATGAACTTCCTTCGCCCCGGGGAAGGGCGAAGGGGTATGCCGGACTCCTACCGGCTAAAACCACTGGAGCGGTCATCTTCGGCACCTAAGGGAGGCTCCAGGTCCTCGTATGATCACACCAGAGCCGCCCACTGGTGCCACGCCTATAGGCACATCTCGGAGAGGGTGACTGTAAAGTGGTCACCCCCCCGGGGGCCCCGGGCAGCGCGTGACCACATGCGTGCTACCATCTTCTCTTGGGTCGCTTAGTGTGGGCACGCAGATTCCCTAATCTACGCACCCGCGAACCCAGAGGTCCCCAGCACAAAAACACCTAGTGCATTTAATAAATCTATAATTTTGCAACGAACATATAAATTTACTATGGGAAAGCGGCGTTTAATCAAAAAACAAATGGCGTAGTTCCCACGGAATCCCACGTCACTGTTGTTTCAAACGCTACGAACATCGTTTGCTAGATGGGACCCTTAGCCTGTTAACGCTGCTGTCGATCGATCTTCCAGACAACTCGAAGTGAAACATATTTATTTATAACATTACAAAAAATATTCTTACGTAGGCATTTCCTTTGAAAGCCTTTAATAACAAACGCTGATGTGTTTCTTAGCAGTCGATCCTTGATTTCCCTTTTCCTTTCGTTAGCATTTTTGGTTTGTTTGCAACAAAACTTTTACTTTCACCCTCTTTCAATAACTCGCACAATTCAGCCGTGTATTACGCACGTACGGGATATCAAACCAGTATCCATTACCATTACCCGAAACGATAAAAGAATATGTTACATTTTCATAATTAATAATCAGAAGTGACAGACAACAAATTACGTAAGATAACCGTTGGTTACAAAAATCACGTGTCCAAAATTTTGTTGTAATTTTAATACTAAAATAATATTTACATATATTTTCCTAGTTTGTATTAGTGCTCGTTCACATGACGCGATTTCCTTAGGCAAGAAACCGCGCACGTGTTGCATAAGCATCGGATTATTCTCTGGGATTAAATGCAATTAGAATTTAATTGTTGTTGTACTTGTACATTTTACTATCGATCTAAAGCAGTCTTTCCCAACGTGGGCGATAACGCCCCCTTGTGGGCGCTGCAGGCCTAAAGGGGGGCGGTAAGAGACCCAGAAAAAAAGGGGGCATTGTGTAGGGCTTTGGGGTCGATTTATAATTTCATCTACCTAGCTAGGAAGACTCTTAGACACCGACTGAGCTCTCGACTCTCAACTACATCTTGTGAACATCAACTAATATTAATTAAGATATAACTCAAACTCGGTTCGATATAAAAGACCGCGGGCAATCATGTTTTAACAAGTTTTTGTTAAATAATCCGAATTGTACATTCCTATACCAATCGGCTGGTTCTATAATACTTGTTCTTGCTTGTCGAGTACGATTGGGCGTCGAATGAGATAAACGAGTTTATGCACGTTTGTCTTATTCCTGTTGGTGCGTGCTGCTTATGCAATCCTATATAAACGACGTAAATTTATTTTATTTTCATTTGCGGTTTCGCGCATAATAGATAAGCAGTACTTGATTTCAACACTTACGTATTTCTTAAAACAAAACAATGTCGGAAGTAAAAAAGAAGAGACGGCAATACTCTGCGGAATATATTAAATTCGGATTTATTGAAAATGAAATTTATTGAAAACCCGTCGTCGCCTTTGTGTCTTTTATGTCTAAAAACATTTTCGAACGAAGCAATGAAGCCTTCAAGACTGCAAGATCATTTGAATAAAATGCATCCAGATAAGACTGAAAAGAATGTAGCATATTTTCAAGACCTAGAGAAGAAGCATAATACTCAGCCAAGTGTATCAAAACTATTTTCGGCGGCTGCTAAGCAAGATGACGACGGACTTCGAGCTTCGTACAATATCTCTTTGTTAATTGCTCAAAAAGGCAAACCACACAACATCGGAGAAGAGTTAATTTTGCCAGCAATAAAGGAAGTAATAACTACTGTGCTTCATAAACCGGCCGCAGATATTATCCGAAAAATTCCTTTGAGAATAATAATAATTCTGTGCAAAGACGAATTGATGAAATGGCTGAAAACATTGAAGAATCATTGTGCAATCATCTGAGGACTAGTCAATTCTCAATTCAGCTCGATGAGTCCACTTTACCAACTAATGAAGCGTTGTTGCTATCTTACGTGAGGTTTATTAAAGATGAGAAAATACGTGAAGAACTATTGTTTGCCAGAAATTTGGAGACAGATACAAAAGGCGAAACCATATTCAATACATTGGAAAAGGTTTGTGAAGAGAAAGAGATTCCTTTGAAAAATATTATATCAGTTGCTACGGATGGCGCTCCGGCTATGACAGGGCGCCATAAAGGCTTCATAGCATACTTAAAGAATAAAATTCCAGATGTCCTTGCTATACATTGCGTTATTCATAGACAACATTTGGTTGCTAGAAACTTAAGTGAACGACTATTTCAATCACTGCAATATGTCATCAAAGCAGTCAATAAAATCCGTAGCAGCTCTTTGAATGATAGATTATTTCATCAGCAGTTACTAATGACGAAGATTTCAACCGTTTGTTGCTTCATACTGAAGTTCGTTGGCTGTCAAGAGGCAATTGTCTGATTCGATTTTACAACCTGTTTGACTCTATGATAGTGCTCTTGGAAACTAAAGATACAGAACTGCGCAACAAGCTCATAACATCAAATAATGATATAGCTTACATTACAGACCTGTATAAAATGTTCAACGACATGAACCTCCAACTGCAAGGCGATGAACTAAATTTAATTAAAACAAAAAATGTCGTTGCTGCTTTCGCAGCCAAACTGCTTCTGCACAAAAAGAATATGGGCAGACGTGAGTTTCACAATTTTCCGAACTTTTCAGTATACTGCAGTAACGACGACTTGTTTGCCTACTGCCAACATTTGGAAAACCTCCACATTGACTTCACCGAACGATACCAGGACATTTTAAACTTGGAAATACCAGACTGGGTGTTGGATCCGTTTTCAAATGTCAACACAGCAATGTCACCTCAGCTGGAAGAAGAACTTATAGAATTGACAACAAACGAAGAAATAAAAATCAAGTTCAAAAATGGATATCAAGATTTTTGCCTACAAAAACCGATCTCGCAATTGTACCCTGGATTGTGGTCAATTGTTCAACGATTTTTGATAGCATTCCCATCGTCATATTTGTGTGAACGTGGATTTAGTGCTGTGGCAACGCTGCTTACTAAAAAGAGAAATCGTTTGCGTGTTACCGAACGTGGCGACTTGCGGCTGTTTTTGAGTAAATTGGAACCTGATATCAACAAACTTATTGAACAGCATCAGATTCAACCTTCACATTAGTTTTTATATAAGAATTGATTATGTTTGTTTTATTTTCAATAAAAGATACTCTGTCCGAATACTATAAATTTGCGCTTCAATAATCAGTTATAAGTACTTAGCGGTTTTTAAGTATGTTTAAAAAGGGGGGCGTTAAAAAATAATTTATTCTTAAAGTGGGCAGTAGACAAAAAAAGGTTGGGAACCCCTGATCTAAAGGAATCACGCACGTGTCGCACACACTCAGAGTCAGACAAGAAACAGGGCGTCGCGATCATGGCACCCGAGTCGCAATCGCGCATCGTCCACCTGCTTAGCCATCCGCGACGGACACAAGACTTACGGGAGTGTCATACGCATAGATTATATACTAATATAAGGCTAGACTCTGAGCGGATGCGACGCTTTCGCGACTCAGAGACGAATCGAACCCGATTATAGCGACAGCAATCGCGTTGAATGAACGCGCTCTTAGAGATAACAGACTTATTTGCCAAGGCCGGACCGTATTATTTAATAAATTTACCGTCCATGAGAGTATTCAGTCCATAAGACTTCATAATAAATACATTTTCTTTCTTTCTTTCTTTCTTTCTATTCTGGTCATTTACATGTGGGAGGCCTACTCTGTATTAATTTACAGAGATAATACAATTAGAAGATAGCACAGAAAACCCTTATCAGCTTTAGCTATAAAAACTATTAATCATTTATCTTTATTAGGTATATTTATGTTATTGCTGCTTTAAGTCTATTCAGTAGAATAAGTAGAAATAGAAATTACTCAAATTATTAAATTGATAGTAAGAAAAATACGTAAGCATGCTTTTATTTCTATAAAGAAAATTAAATAAGAGAAGGCGTGTGCTCCTGTTGTTTCCTGCAGGATTTCGCTGTGGAAAGTCTGAAAAATATTCGGCAATCAATCTCGTTTATAGAGAGATAGATAAGGAAATACATATAAAGGCAAATAACGCAATGCAGTACTACTGTACATGTATGTACTAATTTCGTAATTTAAAGACTTTTATTTTATTTGACTGCATGTTTATTAGGTTCTTTTGTGTTAGGAATATGTATCAGAATATCCTACATGTATATTAGGTTCTATTTTGTTAATAATATGTATCAAAATAAAAAATAAATGTTATGATATTGTGAGACCACTACGTTACGTTAACAGTTATATTAATACGGTCATTCGCAACCTCATAAATAAAATATAGTGTCATGATTACATAAAAGACGTTAAATCCTTCGCTAATCATTGAAATTTCTATTTTATCCCATTCACAATCAATCAATCAATTAAACTAACACAATCCACCTGCTTCAATTCCTAAGTAACACCACATTGAAATTCCTATCGAAAACCTCACATGGTTATGAGCTTTCCGCTAAACAAACCGACAGACAAACATTTCCAAAAATTATTGATCGGCTTCTACCATTCGAGTATTGAATGTACAAAAGCTGTCTCTTTAAAAATAGCCTATTTATAGTACAGATAGTAGAAGTAAGGTCAGATTAAAATTATCCCGAAGAAATGGAAATTAAAGTAGCACGAAATATTGTACTGAAGAGTAGAGTAATTCAGCAGAAACTTCTTGAGGCTAAAGCTTTTTAACCCAATTCCTTTGTATAGGGGCTGTTGATACGGCATTGTACGACTTTTTTACTTATTGCTTTTTTCTCATTTATACATATACAAAGAAGGTTCGTAAAATGTCATACGTATAAATGTGTATTAATCGTAAAAAAATCTGCTAATTACTTAATGCCTGATTTAATGTCATAAGGTCAATTTCGAATTGGATGGAATTTATGGCATCGTCATCAAGAAAAGCAGTTAATGTATTTGCATAAATTGATAACACAAGATGTTATGAAAATATAGCTATATTTCACATCTTACTTCTGATATTACAAAGAAAACTGATTGATTTCCTGGGAACCGCATGGCAAATATCTTGGAGTCACTCTTGAGAAGAACCTGTCCTTCCAAAACCATTTAAAGACGGCGCGCGCACGCCTTGCCGCCTACATTGTCTACTAAAAGTACGTAAGAGATAAGGTGAGAATTTTCACCACATGCTTTCGGCCAATCATGACCATTCCTGTGTTGCGTTCGCACACGCAGTATCACATCCAATCCGTAGGTACCAAATCTTCCAAAATCGATTGATGCGCAAGGCCACGGGAGGGTCCTGGTTCCTTGGCTATGATCACATTGATTTGAACTTGCCGACCATCAAGCAGTTCTAAAAACCGCATCAAAACGCGACTTATATGCTGCTCTCCTTCACCCGAAGTAGTATTGCCCAATACCGACCCTCCTGCATCAGCATACGTGGCCGACCGGGCCATATGCTCATCGATCCAGACAGTGAAATAACCCTACGTCACATAGCACACATGAAGAGACTTACGCGGCCACAAACTTCAAACAAACCAGATTTCCACCCTCGCAGCCGAGGTACGCCTCACAGCCACCGCGGCGGCCTATCGCTGGAATCATAATTTCGGCCGAATGAAGTCCACTGCTGGACACAGGCCTCCCCCAAAGATCACCATAACCACCGATATGGATGTGTTGTGGGCTCATTGGGGGGTTTTGCCATAATCGCTGGAATAACCTATTCAATCTCCTCCGTCCGACCCTTATTCGCGCCGGCCCGTGCCGAGCCGGTAGTGTTAAATATTTCCCAAAAATATTTAAATGAAATTTATCCAGCTTTCCCTAGTTTGTTGCTTGCCACGCCCTGAGCCGAGGCCCGCAGGTGAAGCCTTTAGCTGCAATTGCTTAGCTATAAATTTAATTTAAAATGGACATCTGGCGTGTTGCTAAGCGATTGACTTCCTACGCTATGTAGGTATCGCAGGTACGACCTCCGCAATGAACAAATATTTGTATGATCTGCAGATAGTTGTTAAGGGTCTGGGTTTTTTGCATGTGAGATTATCTGTAAACTGCACCCACAGTAGAATAATAAACACAGGAGAATTCTAAGAGTGGGGCATCGGTAAGAAATGCCTGGCTGGCTTCTTTTGGTTTTGCGAGATTGCTCGGTTAAGCAGCTACATCTCCCTGAGATATCTGCGAGAAGTATTGCTGCATTTGTGTTTGTATTAAAAAAAAAACCGGACAAGTGCGTGTTGAACTCTCGTAGATAGGATTCCGAAATTGTTGAATGTATTGTCAATTGTTAAAATATGTCCTGTGCCAATAATTTATCCCAAGAAATAACAATTTAGTTGAAAATCATGTTCTCCCAACTGCAAATCTTAGTTTGTACGAACAATATTTATAGATTTCCCATGTTATTTTAAGACCATATACTTCTTAAAGGTTTTACTGTAATGTTTAAGTAAAAAACTATATACTGTATTTTTTTCAACATTATTGGCCCATTATTTCGGAGATAGCGGATAAAATTGACCGTTTCCCTGAACGGTCAATTTTGTCTTCAATTATGTTAAAACGATTAATTTTAAAATAATAAATTAAATATATTTGAGACCATCACAACAAGCCCTTCTATTTCATATGTTACACGGCACAGTTTGCAAAAGTTTATTCTTTAATTTTCTAATTGGACCCCCTTAAAGTGACCCCCATATTCAAAACTCACATATTTACGTTACACGCTCGTGTTTGGATCGCAGAAATGTATATGTGTACCAAAGAACATTGTTAAAACGGCCTATGGATTGTGTGTTATGGATGGTTGCTTGTCCTATATATGAACCCACAATCACAATCAATCTTATAGACCCCTTACAAGATGTAAAGGAATGTGACAGTTCATCGGTCTGAGTAATTAGCTAATCTTCAGCGGATTGAAGTAGGTTTCGATGGAACCACTCTTCAAGATGTGACCAATTCTGTCGGTGTGTCCCGTGAGAAAGGAATAATAAAAGTATAATATACGCGATGCGAACACTATAAAACCTTTAAAGTGTTTTATTGGAGTGAGTAACAATCGCGAAAACCTAAGACATGTAATCTTCTGAAATCATGCATTTGCCAAATTAGTAGTCTTTCAATAACTTCACTTCCTAAATCACAAGACCTATACAGATTTTACATTAAGCCCATCAAAAAGTGAATCAAAACTAGCTCCGTGTAGCTCCGTGCTTCCCAGGGTATTAAATAACCATCTTAGTATTTATTAACTATTTAGATGTAGCTTTTGGAATTTCGTTAGGAAATATTTGAATATTTAAACGGACCACTACTTCAAGTTCTTTAAATGAAAAATATGTGTACATTTATTTACAAAGTAGTTTCAAGCCATTTTTTGGTATCGATATTTCCCAAATAGTAGATGAAAAAGACCAAACAAAAGTTGAGACCCGGATAGTAAAAAAAATTTCATTAAAATCATTGTTGATTAGTAATATTTTAAGAAATAATAGCGAAAATAACTGATTCTGGATTTTTTCATAACACAAACCATCAAAAAAAGACTCACAAACGCGGGTAATTTTAAAAACAGCAAAACATTGTATTTTCCCTGCCCGGGCACTTCATATTGTCAACTTTTAAAAGCCTTGTTATGTTTTCACCTTCTAGTGGCGAAACAGCGAAGAGCTTAATTAAAACAGGTGATGGAAGTCCGCTATACGTAGCTGTGTACGGACAAAAAAAGTATTTCATATACACATCTATTAATTGCATAAGTTTCAAAAATGAGGGTTTGTATTGCATGAATATTTAGGCAGTGGTTATAGTTATAGTAACTCTATAGTATTTGCTATATTTTGTATATCCTGATGTCTGTATAAATCATCTGCAGTTGACAAATTCATAATTATCGTACAATGTAATAAATCAAAGGGAGACGTGAGAGAATAAATGGAATATTTTAAACGTTGGCGTATCAATTACTATCAAACAGTGATTGGTAGTATTATAATATATAAGAGGTAGCATTACGTACCTAAACCTATAGAAGATTAATTCGTGCCACGCATTTTCCGTTTCTCGCCTCTGTAACTCACCGATAGAAACGTTGATCAATAAACCGAGTGTGTTTCAGAACATGCTGCTATTTTTACCGACTTCAAAAAGGAGGAGGTTCTCAATTCGATGCGTATTTTTTTTTAATGTATGTACACCGATTACTCCGAGATTTGTAGACCGATTTGAGCGATTTTTTTTAATAGATGCAGAATCAGAATGCTTTCGAATTGGTCCCATATAAATTTCATTACATTTGATTTAGTAGTATTTTAACCAGCCTTCAATAAATAGGTTTAATTTGACTGCGCTTACCTAGATGACGTCTTAATAGTTTTGATTCTTAGAATTATTTTTAGTGTAAGATACGGATACCAAATTGGGAAGTTCTTACATTTATTTACACTAAAAAGAAACAAATAAATCTTTTTAACAAAAAAAAATACCGACTTCAAAATTCTATAGGATTAAAAACTACTAAAAAGAAAAAAATAACTTTATTTATGAAGTCGGGCGGGGCCCATTAATATAACTCGTTGGTCTCCATGAAACATGGTTGGGGAATACCTGGCCCCGCCCGACTTCATAAATGAAGTAATTTTTTTCTTTTTAGTAGTTTTTATACCGTATAGAATTTTGAAGTCGGTATTTTATTTTGTTAAAAAGTTTCATGATCAGCTCCGAAATAGTAAAGAAACATATCATACAGAAAATTCTGCAAACACTGTTACATTCTAAGTCACGGTTCATGGCAGCAATCACGTGTTCCACGTTACATTCAAGAAATGGTTTAGGTGGCAGTTGGAAGGGATAACCCTGGGGAGCTTATGCATCATTCATCATTTCGGCCAAAGTCCACTGGTGGACACAGGCCTCCCCCAAAGATCACCACAACGATTGAAATGGGTGTGTTGTAGGCTCATTGGGGGGTTTTGCCATAATCGCCACACTTGGCAGACGGGTTGGCGATCGCAGTTCAGTTGTTAATGTACTCGAAGGACGCTGCTGCCCATCCTCCGGCTAATCCCTTAGTCGAATTTTACGACACCTACGGGAGGAGATGGGGTGGTGGTATTCTGAGCCCGCACCACACGGCAAAGCCGGCACCACATGGCAAAGCCGGCACCACACGGCAATCGGAGCTTATGCAAATCGAGATAAAAATAAGAGAGATACGCCACCCCAAGGCACACCCGCACTCGCCTATCACAGATGGTATCAACAAGGCGGACACACTGCAAGCGTCCCTGAAGATACAGACGGATTACGGTTGAAGGAGAAATATTGATTGATATAAGAAACCCAAGAAGGATATCAAAGTCAATCGAGTTGCAAGTGCAGCTTTTTTAGCGTTGAGAACGTCATTAGTGACTTTCAAAAGTGCTGTTACTGTGCTTGGAGCGAAATGTTATTTAGATTAAAATGCAGAACAGGTTGCCGGTGAATGATAGGCTGAAGAACTTTATAAAAATAGGTCGAAACTGAGGCTGTGATGAAGGATTGGCGATAGGTAAAGGAATAGTCTGAGGTATCCTCCGACACTCGGGAAAGGTACAGGTGTGTAAGGAGTAATTCAAAATGTGAGTGATAATAGGAACCAGAAGTTACCATCCATGAGTTTGTCATCGCCACAGCTGACTAACTAAGGCTAGGACATATCGTCATCTATAACAGCACACACACATACATGCACAATTAAAGGGAGAAAATTGTGGCATCGCCATACTCTAGAGATCCGTCACAGTAGAAGGTTTTGCGCTGGGATATATGGAGATGATAAATGTTTATTGGGAGCAATATTCTTAGAAGTGAGTATCAGTACAAATAAGTATTGGGACAGTTTGTCCCAATACTCATTTGTTAATTCCTTTGTCAAATGCTAACAACCATAGTACTTAGTGTATTCCAACCTTACAATGGTAGCACAATTAGGGTGACGCAGAAATTTTTCAACTGGTAATACAAAAGTAACACAGACGTATCACAATTGTGAGGTAGCACAGTGAATAAATATTTATTACTCCGAAGCTACGCTGTGAATCGTATTGAAATGAAAATTACCTAAAAGCCTATGCTTTTTTGTACCTAGCCTACTATAAACCAGAGTTAAAACAAAAAACTTAGCATAAAAATCGTCGAAAAGCCTGTCGAAAAATTACTGACCACGCTGAATCATTCAGTGTTTCAGTGTTTTGTCGTTGCGACTGATCCAATATATCCGCTAAGCTCTAGCTGCCAGACAATAGAGGGACAGTTTTGCCATTTCTCGAAAACAAAATCCTAGCTTGTTCCAAGTCTATACTGCCAATGAAAACGGTTATACAAAATAAGTAGCACAATTATTTTAAATCTCTTGTATAAATAAACAAATCCGTGTGGTGTCCGGATTGAGAATATAGCACCACTCCATCTCCTCCCGTGGATATCGTAAAAGGCGATTAAGGGAAACTATACCAAGGGGGTGGGCAGCAGCGTCCCTTCTGTGGAACCGTAGCCATACTGCGCTCACCAACCCGCCTGCCAAGCATGGTGAGTACTGGCAAATACCCCCCAAAATGACGACACTATTGTGGAAATCCATGGGGGAGGCCTAATAATCGCGAAAACCTAAGACATTACTAGCATGCAATCTTCTGAAATCTTGCATTTGCCAAATTCAATAACTTCACTTTCTAAATCACAAGACCTATACAGATTTTACATTAAGCCCATCAAAAAGTGAATCAAAATCAACGTACCTTGTTATAGTTTATATTCAACGACAGGTTGTAATAAAGGTACGAAAGTCTTTTAGGTCAACAGGTAGCTCCGTGCGTCCCAGGGCATTAAATAACTGACTCAGTATTTATTAACTATTTAGATGTAGCTTTTGGAATTTCGTTAGGAAATATTTGAATATTTAAACGGACCATTACATCCAAGTTCTATAAATGAAAAATATGTGTAAATTTATTTACAAAGTAGTTTCAAGCCATTTTTTGGTTCCGATATTTTCCAAATAGTAGATGAAAAAGACCAAACAAAAGTTGAGAATCGGATAGTATTTTTTTTTGTTGTTGTATATTTAAAAAAAACTTTGCCCCACACTAGGATTTCTCCTGTGTCGTGGGTGCGTTTACAGACGAATTTCACACACAATACACCCAGACCCGGAACAACTACCTGCAGATCGTACAAATATTTGCTCATAAGAAAGCTCAATGAAATCCGAATCCGACACGGCTGGGCAGCGTTTGGGAAACTTCGCAACATCTTTTCGTCAACAATACCGCAATGCCTCAAGACGCAAGTCTTTAACCAGTGTGTGTTACCAGTGATGACATATGGAACAGAGACGTGGTCAATCACAATAGGCCTCATAAGAAAGCTCAAGGTCACTCAGCGAGCTATGGAGAGAGCTATGCTTGGTATTTCTCTACGAGATCGAATCATAAATGAGGAGATCCGTAGAAGAACTGAAAGGATTAGTAAACTGAAGTGGCAATGGGCAGGCACATTGCTCGTAGAACTGATGACCGTTGGGGCAAAAAGGTTCTCGAATGGAGACCGCGCACCGGAAAATGCAGCGTGGGACGACCTCCAACGAGGTGGGCAGACGACCTGGTGAAGGTCGTTGGGAATCGTTGGATGAGGGCGGCATGTAACCGCTCGTTGTGGAAATCTAAGGGGGGCCTTTGTTCAGCAGTGGACGTCCTGTGGCTGATATGATGATTCCAAAGGTTTTCAAGAAATTTTTATAGATTAACTTTAGATGCCTGCACTTTTTATGGACGTGGAGGACAGCTTTTTAATTTCTGTTCACTTTATGTCGCCAATATTTTATACATATCAATCATGCCCTGTGGGCCTATCACGATTATTTTGACGTATAGTAACGTAAACGTATCGCTATTGTGAGAGAATTTTGAATTGAAAATTGGAATTGGAAGTCCAAATGTAAGGTCCAGCTCGTCGTATTTATGTAAAAGAGCGCCTGATAAAAACTAACAGGCACTTATTTTACACGACAGGTTGCCAGTCGGTATCAGTGGAAGTACACGTGGAGTAAAGCACGCAAAGAAGAAGATTAGTCGGTGGTCGTGTATGTCCGAATGGAAGCCGATAAAGGGCGCTTTTTAATCAGTATCAATCTTTTTAATCAAGTTCGTTGTTCCACTTACATTCAATTCAACAGTTATATTGAGACATCTGAATCTAACATATAATTCGACATCGACATCAAAATAAAATGTTTTATACATAATTATCTTTATTACTTAGCGTTTTCATTTGTTTTATAATTCAGTGTCGTAAGTTTATACACAGTTGAAGTAAATGTAATCTATTTTTAGCGTTTTTATTGCTATATAGTTAACTCACATTCGTAGTCATACATTTTTTAATTCAAATACACCTTTGGAATAGTGAATCCTATTTCTTTTACATAAAATATAGAAAAATTGGATTTTTTTGAACAGAAATTAAAAAGCTGTCCTTCACGTCCATAAAAAGGGCGGGCTTCTAAAGTTAATCTATACAAATATCTTGAAAACCTTTGGAATAGTGAATCCTATTTCTTTTACATAACATATAGAAAAATTGATTTTGTTTGAATAATTACAACTTAAAATCGTAAATTAAATGCAGTCTATCAAGAAATAAACTTTAGTTAGTATTCTGATAGTAACCGAATATTCTTACTGAGGTTTAGAAAGTTCTCGGCAGATATCTCAATATTAGGTATAGCTTTAAAGATTTTTATACTTCGTACACCTTATAATTTATTATTATTAATGACTGACTTTTGACAAAAAGTCTTGATAAAAGATGGGAGTTGAATAAAATGTATTAAAAAACCACTTGGTACTTTACTAAACCACAGTTTACTTGCCGCCAGACGATTTATTTTTCTTTGCTTATATATTGACCGCTGTTGAAAAGAGGCTCTCTCTGAGTCCATAGTGAAAGGATCAGTTGATCGATTTGGGGGAGATCCTCGAATAAACAAACCAGAATATCCACAAAATCTGTTCGGTTACCTTTAAAATTAATACGAGGTATACATTATTTCATTTTATTTCTTTCCTAAATTTTTTTCTATTTTGATTAAAACATGTAGTTTATTTTTAAAAAACAATGATTGATTAGCTATTTCTGTAGCTTAATTTTGAATAAACTTAACTGTAATTCTTAAATATTTTGTTGAATTCTAATGAACTTGCTAAATAAAATACGTTTATCTGGCTATTATTTGTTGGGATCATTGGGAGGTTTATGCTTAGCAGTGGACGTTTACGGGATGATGTGGGTATGTGTGTGTATTTATTCTTAAAATTCCAGATTAATAGCAAGTTACCCTAATCGTCATGTCTGTTTGCATTTTGTTTGTTTTGTTTTGCACAGAAATGCTTAGCACATCTACAGTTTCTAACTGTTTTAATTAAATATCTAGAAAATACTATATATGTACTAAATATCTCTTTTCTGGATATTTAATTAAAACAGTTAGGAACTGTAGATGTGCTAAGCATATAATCTCTTATGGGGATATTTGATTAAAACGTTCGAATGAAATTATGTCGATAAACAATCAATAACTTGATTAATATAATAGTGAGGAGGTTCCTTTCTCTGGAGCCCTAACCACCGGTAGCTTGGACCCTGTTCCCGTTGTTGGCTGGTCTCTATTTTTAATATTTTTAAATGTATAATTTTTTGGTGTATATTTAAAAATGTAATTTATATGTGTGTATTGAAATAGAGGAGATAATAATAAACTGGGCAGTCGTTATCTCACCACCATGATAAGGAATCCTGGAGGGCAGATTAAAGTAGCTGCAGTATTTCTTTCTACCTGCTGATATAAAAAAAATCAATCATAAGAGAAAAAAAAGTGCCTTACGTAGCTTACAGAACGCAGGGCAGTTTGTGGCGAGCTGAATGTGAGGGGCGACACTGCGTACCCGAATGCTCCAGAGAGTCGGTCAGGGCTTCGTCTCCGGCTTGCCTTTATTAGTTGGTTGGAGTGGTACCCCATGAGTGCCCGTAGGATTTTCAACTCTGGCTTGCCTTAGTTGGCCGATCAGAGGGGGGCTGCCAGAGCTATATGCTCGGGAGTGGAAGTGTCTAATGGCGTAATAACGGGGAAACCCGCTCCGAGTCTTCGAGACGCGTGATGGTGAAACCGGTGTCACACCTCTCTACACCCCTAGCCGCTCACACCGGTGTTGCTCCCTGTCGCCTGTAGTGGTGGCCATTTAGGGGCCCATCTTGTGAGTGTCACCGTCCGCCACAGAATTTCATACTAAAAGTTGAACGGCAGACGCCGTTTTTTCCGTTTTTCATAGCATTAAATCCATTAAGCACCCATTGCAAAAGACCTTGTAATTGTATTTTCCATTTCATACAATAGTTTTACAACTCCGGGGACAATCCGAGACTGCATTTTATAGTGCAGCCGTGGAGTGTCCCATTACATTTTAGATAAAAAAAATCTCTAAAAGGCCTCTGCGAGTTGGACCCATGTCGCCGCGTAAGCCTTTCAAAAGACCGGGTTCTCCCTTACAGGGGATTCAAGCCCGTGATTGAGAAACATAATAATACTTTATTTCTCACAAAATTACACACGTTATTACAAAGCACTAATAGAGATATTTAAATAAGCTAATATAAGGCTAGCGGTACTTCGTAACATAGAAACAACTACATCCGAACTAGGTGTAAACTTGTATCTCGGAGTGCAGCTTTTCCCTTCATAAAAAGTTGGCCAAACGTATTAGCCAATTTATAATAATTTATTCGGTAAAACAATTTAGTGCGTGTGCAGGTGGGTCTGTAGTGACGTATGCGAATGTACGTGATAATGCATAAAAGAGTGTGTAGGGGTTGTTGTAGGGTGTGCGTGTGGGATGGTGATGATGTATTTGTGTGTACAAGAAAGCAAAGCAAAGAAATCAGTACGTAAAGTATAATTAGTTTGATATGTTGAATAATGATTCAGTATATGAAAGGCCTAATAGGTAATCATGTACCCCTCGCTGGATTGGGGGCGCCGTCACTATATATATATTGGTCTGGAGCCGAAGGTGAGCCGCCTTGCTCCCTGTTGGACAGGGGGCAGGGCGGCTTTGTAGTAGTAGAGTGGGGACTGTGGCAGTAGTGGGCTGCTATGTCTCTCGCTGACTTCGAGGGATACCTGGACGGGGTGGCGCGCAGCATTCTCTGTAAGTGCTCGTTCCATCCAGTGCTCGTCCTGGGGGACTTCAACGCTCACTCTAGAGCTTGGGGCAACCATCGGGACGGGCCGAGGGGGAAGATAATACAAGACTGGGCGGCGTCACTTAACCTCCGAATGCTGAATCGGGAGTCCGTTAGCACCTGCGTTCAGTGACAAGGGGAGTCGGTCGTGGACCTGACGGGCGGCTCCTTCTGTGGCCGCATGCTGTCGGGTTGGCGAGTAGTGGAGGAGGTGGTCACACTTTCGGACCACCGCCACATTATGTTCAACGTGGTCCTCCGCACGCCTTGCCCGAGCCGTTATAGTCCTAGCCCGCGGTCGTGGCGTAGGGCCCTCACACAGCTGGATCGAGAGTTGCTCGTCGCAGCTGCCAACGTCGCGGCCTGGCCAGAGGTCGATCAAGGTATCTTGCCCGATCCGGAGGAAGAAGCGTCCTGGTTCCGGGAGACGATGACATCAATATGCGACGCATCTATGCCCTGGGCCAGGCGCTCCCGGCGTACGGCAGTACTGGTGGTCGGGTGAGATCGCGCAGATCTGCCTGGCATCCCGCTGCCGGTACCAAGGAAACCGACGCCGGTACAGCCGGAGAGACTGACGAGGCCTATAGAGCCTACCGAGCGGCCACGCTGGTGTTTCAGACCGCCATCAGCGAGACGAGGGCTCGGTCCTGGAGCCAGCTCTTAGAGGGAATGGATAGGGATTCGTGGGGGAGACTCTACCGTATGGTAGTGGGCAAGTTGCGCCCATATATTCCCCCGGTGACCGAAACCATCGCCCCGGATTTGTTAGAGGGAGTAATTTCAACGCTCTTTCCGGTGGTCCGGGACCATCCTGGTCCCTCTCCACCCTCGATTTACTCGGACTGGGCCGAGAATTTGGGGGTTTCGGAAGAGGAGCTGGGCCGAGCCATTGGCTGCATGAAGAGTCGCAACACCGCAAGGGCGACCCAAGAGAAGACGGTAGCACACATGTGGTCACGCGCTTCCGTGGGACGCTTTGGGGGATCCTATACAATCCCCACGTTGGGTGACCGCTTTACACACACCCGCTCAGAGATGTACCTATAGGCACCAGTGGGCGGCTCTAGTGTGATCATACGAGGACCTGGAGCCTCCCTTAGGTGCCGAAGATGACCGCTCCAGTAGTTTTAGCTGGTAGGAGTCCGGCGGCATACGTTCCCCGGGCGAAGGAAGTTCATGAAGAATTTCCACTGGGCACCAATAAAAAATAAATGAAAAATGGAGTTCGCTGGGTATTGCCATAATCGCCATGCTTGTCAGGCGGGTTAGCAATTGCACTTGAGTTGTAAATGTACTCAAAGTACTATTGTTCATCTTTCGGTTAATCTCTTATTCGCCTTTTAACCCACGGAATGAGACGGGTTGGTGCTATTCTTAGCAGGCACCACACGGCAAGTTTTTTTTAATATTTATAATAATTACTAAATACATTTTTTATGAAATTATTTCATAAACATATTGGTTTCTAATTCACCCCATTTCCAAAAACACTGAAATATATTTCTTTATATTTAATCAAAAGCCAGATATTAGTTTTCGTAGATCGAACCCAACGGATTTAAATAAAAACTTTCATACTCTACTTTACCCTCTTAAATGTAGATTTGTCTAAAACGCTGAAATACGTGTTCCCATATTTTTAATTGAGAAGATGAATAATTTTTTTATAGATCTAACTTCAATACTGACCGATTTTGCATACAAACTTTTGCCCCCTGTTTTACTCCCTTAAGAGTTGAATTTACAAAAACAGGTATTTCTTTATTTTCAATCAAAAAGACAAATATCATTTTTAACAGAACAAACTTCAAAACTGACGAATTTTGAATACAAACAAGGGTTGAATTTACAAAAACACTGAAACACATGTTTTTTTTATTTTGAACCAGTAAGCCAAATACCAATGTTCATATATCTTACGTCAATAATGACGGAGTTTCATACAGGCTTTTAACCACTATTTCACCCCTTTCGCGGTGGAATTTCTAAAAATCCTTCTTTAGTGGATGCCTACGTTATAAAAGCTACGTACTGTCAAAGTTTCAAATTTCTAGCCCCAGTGGTTTAGGCTGTGCGTTGGTATGTCAGACAGTCAGTTAGTTACTCCTTTAATCATCATCATATCGGCCATACAACGTCCACTACTGAACAAAGGCCTGCCCCATAGATTTCCACAATTGTGTCATCATATTAGGGGGAATTTGCCAGTACTCACCACGCTTGGCAGGCGGGTTGGTGAGCGCAGAATGGCTGCTGTTCCACAGAAAGGATGCGACTGCTGCCCATCCCTCTAGTTTACAGTCCCTTAGTCGCCTTTTACGACATCCACGGGAAGAGATGGACTCCTTTAATATATATAGATAAAATGAAATTAGTCCAATAATTACACCGTACCGTAGTATCCAAATTACAATTAAATCTTTCAAGATATATGATCTCTAATTTGACTTCAGAGTCTATTACGTCTTATACATACGTAATAAGACTCATAGAAAATGTCTAAAAATATTCTTACAAGTAAAGGAAAATGAAAAGATCTGCTTGTCAAAACGTTGGTACCTTCACGTATTTGATTAATACTAAACAAATCGATAAGGGCCGATGAAAGATAAAGTATTACCGGGCAGACATTTTGTTGAATTAGAATAAAAATTACATGGTTCTGTGTTCTTCTAAGAAACGACAGTAATGTATGTTTTTATTCTATCGGTAGTGTTTTAAAGCACACATTATAACGCTATTATTATGTACATAAGTTAGACCAATCCACTGTCAACACTATCTTTAAAACGTGAACCATAAAATCACATACTCGTATTACGATTTCTTACTAAGCAAGTTTGTCGTTTTATATATTATAGCCTTACGCTCATATACATTTGCACTCACTGATCGGTAAATGATCGGCGAGGTTAAGCAACGCTTGGCGCGGTCAGTCTGTAGATGTATGTCCGCATAGTGGTATTTGCACCGAGCGCCTTATACGGCAGTCGTTAGGCCAAGTCAGAGGCCTTTGGGTGACTTGAACAACTCTAGCACGAGGAGGCCCTTAATCACGCAAAAAAGTAGGTACAGATAATAAGCTTCCTATGTTGTCTAAAAAAAATCATGACTCATATTTGTAAAGAAAATCTTACATATTTCCCAAAACCATGTCGATAAATGATAAATGATATTCACATCGCTTCCAGATGTCGAAAGCTATTAGTAACTTAAGTTAAAGTAGGGAAGTGATTCTGTCCCAAAGGGTGGCTATCCTACATCAAGCGAGTAACAGCAGTCGTGGATGACATTTTTGGAGAGCTGTGAGTGGTGTTAGTTTACTACACTCATAGCCTTGTATAAGTGTTGCATTATATATGTACGTAGTATAAACAAATACATAGAGGACACCACAGTTTTGGACATCGACAATATTGTACTATGAGGTATAACGCATTAAAACATCATATCAGCCAAAGGACGTCCACTGGTGAACAAAGGCCTCCCCCACAAAATTTCCTATTGATCAGCCTGCCCCATAGATTTCCACAATTACCTACCTCGTCATTGTGGGGATTTTGCCAGTTTGCCACGCTTGGCACGCGGGTTGGTGAGCACAGAATAGCTGCTGATCCACACAAGGGACACTGCTGCCTCTCTCACTGGCTTAGAATACCTAAAGACATTCAAGGAAGAAGATGAAGTGTTGCTCTATTCTTAATCCGGACACCACACGGACAGCGTGTAACGAAACGCTTTTAAGCAAAAGAAGGTACCCACGATTAGTTTTAAGAGAAGTTCTACTATTCCGGTCTAATTAACGGCAAAAAAATGACTGCACCCCCTTGGTATTTCTAGAATTCTAACAGATTAATAATAATTTTATGCTTACATACCCTTTTATATGATAAATTGCTTATATCAATTTTCTTCTTGTTCAATTCATTGATACAAAAGTAACCAGAATTTGTTAGTGTTATTTTCATGGGGCTCAAAGATTTTCTTTTACATACTCTAAATCTGCTAACACACTGCATTTGAAATAAAGAAATAATAGTATAGGAACAAAAATAAGGCGAAATATTGCTTTTGTTTTTCAATAGTTAATATCCCAATTCATAGTATTGTAACGTATTCGAAAGAAAACCTCGCCAGTTTTGTTTTTGTTATGAAGGTTTTATTTAGTAATTCATATTTTGACCCCAATTTAGGCAATTTAATCTTGGTGGCCCTAGTTTCCAAGGACCTTTTCCTTGAAGATTCGTCATAAATCATGTTTGAGTGGAACCCGACAAATGCATGGCGTCAAGGCACCTGACTCAAAGTATTGTATTAATAGACCTGATGCTAGATAAAAGTCCCATTCTCCTGGTGATTGATGGGACATTATGCTCCATAATTAGACTGGCATCGTGTTAACGTTGTAATTGGGACAGTTTGTGCGGTACTCAGCAAATAATAGACCACACCTCTCCTCCCATAAATGTCGTAAAAGGTGGCTAAGGGTTGATATTAAGATGAGCAGCAGCATCCTTCCGTGTATTAATAACAACTTATTGCGATCACCGACCCGTCTGCCCAGCGTAGTGAACATGACCATATCCCCTATAAATGCTCACTATAGTGATTATTGGGAGGTTCATGTTCAGCAGTGGACGTTTACGGGCTGTGTGTAATTAGGAGAACTTGTGCTAAACAATTTTGTGTCCATCGCTATCTAGTTTACTTTATTTTATTTACCTTAATAATGACAAGAACAACAATAAAAACAACAATAAGAACAATGATAAAAAATGGACGTTCCAAAAGTCCAAAGAAATGTACGCAGATACACTTGAATATCGATAAGTTTCTAATAGTAAAAAACTATAGATGTCAGCCTCAACATACATAAAGGTTGACTGGTAGAGAATTTCTCATGGCATTAAATCCGCCTTGTGTATACTCAATGTGCATAAAAGTTTAAATAAATACGCGACAGGCACGTATGACGGCATGGTTGATGCAGTGGCTAAGCAATTGCCTTTCCGCGCTGCGGGTGGATTTCTGCTCGGAACAAATACATATGATTTTTATTTCTTATTGATCGATGATTGAAGACCTACCTCCGTAGATGATAGATCGATGTATGGTAGCGATATAGAGTGTGCCGTGACGTCGCGTCCTATCCTGTGCAGGTATGCCTGGGGGGGCGACCTTTTTACAGTCGCCTTCCCTCCACTAGAGGGGATGACCACTTTACAGTCATCCCCTCCGAGATGTGCCTAAAGGCGTGGCGCCAACGGGTGGCTTTAGATGGAGATTATTCGAGTTCCTGGAGCCTCCCTTCGGTGCCGACGATGATCACTCCGGTGGTTTTAGCCGGTAGGAGTCCGGCATGCCCCTTCACCCTTTCCCGGGGTGAAGGAAGTACATGAGGTATTTTCACCGGATCAATAAAAAAAAAATAAAAAAATGTATTCACCGAAACAACTGTGTCCGCTGAATACCTACGTCAGGCGGAATGTGAGGCTCTCGCTCCTTTGGAGCTTGGCTTCGAACAGCGGCAAGACGACCTCGACGACCTGCTTTTATGCTTACTGCAGCAGCATGAGTCGCTCGCGCCACAGCTCCCAGACCTAAATAACTCCTTTACTTATCGATTTTCAATGTAGTGCCGTAGAAGTTACAACCCTATCCTTTCAAGTTGCTTATATTAACATAATACCAATAAAATATGTGCCAATAGCAACAATCTGAACACTCACTAGTCACTACAAACCTTCCGATACGCCGTGAATACCGTACCTAACGATTTCCAACCTGACAGATAAATGCTAGGTGATTAACGATATCAAATCGATCATTCGCTCACTAAACTGTAGAGATAATGATCCAATGACAAAACACTCTGTAGTCAGGTTTTTCGTTGAAGTTCGATCGGGCAAAATCTAAAAGTCTTGTAATTACTGTAAAATTTCTTTCTGTTTTTAAGGCATTTGTAGTTATCCTAAAAATATTGTAACATAATTATTATAGTACTTATGCTGGGAACTGTGGAGACCACCCACCGGCAAACGCAGCGTTGGACAGCCTCCAACGAGATGGAATGGTGACCTGGTGAAGGTTGATGTGCGTCGTTAGATGGTGGTATGTAGCCGGCCGTTGTGGAGATCTTTAGGGAGACGTTTGTTCAGCAGAGGACATCCTTCGGCTTATATGATGATGATGAGTTAAACCGGCGAGGTAATACTTAATATAGTTGTATGAATATCCTACAAATACCTATGTTTACGTTACGTTTACTCGTTTAGTACGCGCGACAAAAATATGTGTGACTTTGTAAACAAAAGCAAAATTATTTACGTCAATGTACCAGAAATGTTTGTTTCCGGTAGGGGCATTTAAATACCGCTGTTTACGTCGGGGGGAAGTCGTTTTGCTCCGAAAGCCGTGAGTTGGGGTATTTCCTTTGGAATTTCAAAGTACCAACAGTTTCCAATCTGCTTAACTGGGCTTTAAGGAATTTCGCTTAATCACTTAGTAATTACGTCATACTTTTGTTGATGTTTTAGTGGGTACTTTGTAAGTTGGCGCTATGTTGGCTCAATATTGTTTTATACGTTGACGAGCATAGTGACTGACTTTCATCATTATATTAGTCGAAGGAAGTCCGCTGCTAAACAAAATCCTCCCCATAGATTTCCACAAGGACCATTTATATTAAATGACCGCATCTATACTCCCAGCGACATTGACCAGGGTGTCTCTCCATCTCAAGATGTTTTCCGTTGCACCATCTCCACTCGAGAATCTTTTTGCTCCAACGACCTGATCAGTTCTACGAGCGATGTGCCCCGCTTATTACCACTTCAACTTACCAAGATTAGTTGGGCCTCAAAATTATTATGATTTATCTCAGAGATGATGTTTCATCAAATCAAATCAAATCAAAAACGTTTATTGCACTCATGTGGTAAAAATGCTGTTACAATAATTTCCCGTACCCAACATGAACCCTGTTAGGGCACTGCAATTAATAAGTTATACAAATTTAAACAATAATAAGATATCTATACACTTCCATTACATTTCATAACATACAATAAGTACTTCATACAGTATTTCCTATTTAAATTTAGTTTACCAATTACAATAATTTATTTCAAAAGTAATAATTGAATTATTATTTATTCAGACTCTCATTGAAAAACTCCTGCAGGGTATAAAAGCTTTTCTGTAGCAAGTAGTCTCTTAATTTACTAACAAATGGTTTAAATGTTGCTTCGTCTAATATTTGTTTTGGGAGCCCGTTGTATATTTTTATTGCGCTAACATATGGTCCCGATCTATAAATATTAAGCTTAGAAAATGGCAATGCTAACCTATTTTGATGTCTTAAATTTAAGGGACGAGAGTAGTTGTCTTTAGCTTGTGTAAAAAAGTGTGCATTTTTCCTGACAAACTTACACATTTCTAAAACGTAAAGAGAAGTAAGAGTTAATATTTTTAATTTAATGAAAAATGGTTTACAGCTTTCCATTGCGTCTATATTACTGAGAATCCTTATGCATCATTCATCATCATCATCAGCATCATAATATATCAGCTTTAGGACGCCCGCTGCTGAACAAAGGCCTCCCTCATAGATGTCCACAGCCGTATCATCATTCTGGCGGAAATTTGGTGGTACTCACTACGCTTGTCAGGTGGGTTGGTGAACGCATTATGGCTACTGTCTTGAGAAGGGACGCTGTTGCTATCCTTGTGGTTTAGAGTGCTTTAGTTGCCTTTTACTACATACTACGTCGTCGTACGCCGTCTCGTGGATACGAAAAGAGATGGTGTGTTTCTACACCACACCGATGAGTAAGTGAGTTTTAGTTTATAATATATTATGTCGTCTAAACATTGATGGAATTAATAAACAATGGAGTTTCTAAACTACACTTCATAACACTTCACGATCGTACAGTTATATGAGTGTTTTTAATGTTTAAATTCTCAAAATCATAACAACCCTAAATCTACATACATATATTTTCTGTAGTTTTAGAGCTTGTTTCACTAATGCGATATTTTCTCATCTCTCTCCATAATATATTACACGATTTGTTAAATGACTTCAAACCATGATAACATTATTTAAAAAATTGAGAATGTTGTTGTACTATTTATGATAATATAAATGCGCGCCCTGAATTCTAATGATATTAGTCATTTTTTTACTTTAGCTATCGCAAAATGGGGTTTTGTTTTTAATATTGGTGTTATGTATATTAGAAACGTACGTGAATGTATCTGAATTCTAAATACGTTACGTAAGAATATGCATTTTGGATATTTAAATAAATTATGTGGATAGGCGATTTCAAATATTTAGGCGAAAATGAGTTATTTAAACCATTTGACTCATTTATTCAAGTTCAAATTTTCAAGCTCCATCATTTGGTATATAATGACATCATTATATTTTCAAATATAATTGCCCTACGCCCCAAAATGAAGTGTTTCAGCACTAATCAAAAAATAGGTCTAATATCTAATGTGTAAAAGTTGGTTTGAGGTACATGTTTTAAAATAAGTAAGATCATTAACTTTCGTTATGTAGGTACGCCTTAAAAACATTTTCTTTTATTTTTGATTGAATACTTTACTGGAGTTGACTTCGAGGATTTCCTGCAACAGTTCCGTGTCATAGTGGCATAAACCGTTTTAATCAGGCTGACTTAGCCCATGTCTTGGTTACTTATTTACAGGAAGTGCTTTGGCTTAGAATAAAATGAGGTAATGGGGGTCACTTAAGCAAGAATCAATTAATAACTAAAGCTATTTGTCAAAGCTTGTTTAATTTATTTCCTGCCAATGGTGTTACTTTATGGGAAAATAGTACCGACGTACCTGCGCTCTTTACAGCACAAAAGAAACTAGTTAGAATTATGTAAAACATACAACTAACATATATGTGTCTGCAAGGCCCTTTTTATAAAGTATAACATATTAACTCTACCTTGTATATACATACTAGAAACATGTAAATTCGCACACAAAAACTTCTACACAAAACGAGAAGACATACAGTCAGGATACACAAGTACTACTACATGACTAAATCTGCCAATTTCTTGTTTAAATATGCTCTCTACTAGCCCCTTTGTTATGTCGATTAAAATATATAATAGGGTACCGAAATCATCAAAAACTAAAAAAAACATTACTTGGCAACTAGACTATAAATATACTAAATACCAAAAGGTTAATGATCTATCAATATGAAACAGTTTTTTTTAGTTTTAAATAGTAGATTGTTATACAGGGGGCTAAAATGACCCATTATATACGAGGTAGTTTTACTCCCGAGCTTTAGCGAGGTTACATACCGCCCGCATCTAACGACGCCCATCAACCTTCACTAGGTCACCATTAAAATCTTGGTAGGCTTGGACAATTTTTAGAAATTCTCCACTTATAACGAATTTCCTCTCCTTATTTGATTATTGGACAGATTTATGGCTTGAAGATGGGTATCAGTTTCGACATCGTCCACTATTATGCTAGCCATTTCTATCCCTCTGCAGGCACCGCTGATCCCAGAAATTAAAGCAACCTGTAAAACATAAAATAAGCGTGTTAGAGCTGTATTTTGGTTGGTACCTCTATCGAGCAATTTAGTTTGATGAAAATAATAGAAAACAAATGTTGTTGTTGCTAAGCATTTTTCATTTGGTGCCTTATTTACGAAATTCTCGATATCCTCCTCGTGAAAACTTTGGATTTCTTGGCCTTGGAGCCGGTGGATAATTTCTTGAGAAAAGTCGTCAAATTTACATGTTTCGTAGTTTATGTTTTATTTACATCATGTCTTATCTGTATAGTTGTTCGTAACATTGAATATGTGCTCCAAAGGGTTGAACTATGATATTTTTTTAAAGTTCATCAAAATACGTAAGAAAAACTCCTTCCGTAAGCGAATCCACTCGTTTTTCTGTCCTCCACTTCATAAACTTATCGTAAGTATTTAAATAATGCTTTGCGACCTTGACGGCAACAGATTGAAAATGATTTCTTTTCCTTTCTCTTCTATTTGCAAATTAGGGCCTCCATTCTTACTAGATGATGACATTTTTACTATTGTAAAATTAATTACGGTCACTACCAATTCAATTTGCAATTGCAAATTTCTAAAGATTTTTTCTTTTTCTTCTGTAGCCGCAACGCATTGCATGCATTCTACCAAAGAGATCGCCGATTTTAGTTTCATTTTCAAAAATAAAATGTCGTCCGTACGTGAATTAAGTAATACTTCTTATCTGACTTACTACCACACCCTAAGAAACCTAGTCCCTAGTGGGTACAGTCCCTAAATCCCTAGCCTAAGATCTTGTAGTTTGAAGGCAGGGAAACCTGTTACCAGGAGACCTAAGATACCATGCGAAAGGTGGGCGGGATCTGGATGTGTGGACATCGTTTTCTCACTGCCTGTCGAGCAGGCTCACATGACTGATCGTACTGACGGCAAAAGGTGTCTTGGCCGCAGTGAGAGGTGGACGGGTAATGAGTCAAAGTCGGATTCAACTTAATGACAGATTTATTTAACATTATTTACATCTTATATATTAATCTTAAGCGATGTATACATTCAAGCTTATTTGCTAGTGTGCCATCTATGTATTGTGCTGACGCAGCGGCATTTCAGAATAATAGTTTGTTTGCTGACGCAGAACCGCGGGAAACCTAATATTTTATAAATATAGTATATTCCGTTGCAGCAAGCACTCTAGTAGGTCAGTTGTAAAGGTGATGTTGTGTCTTTGTTTATATGTGCCATGGCACAGATGTTCAAAATTGAACACTCAGTTTTTCGTCTTTTGTTTCTTTCACTTGATTCTATAAATGATTTTTCAGGGCTACCACGACTTAAATTATCTGAACGAAAGATCATTTTAAGTAATAATATAATGTGATAAAATATATCACACTCCGATTGGCAATCGTAGCGCCATTTGTGTTATTTTGCTCAGATAAGGCTTTCTTCTTTTGTGCTTCTAAATCCTGCCTTTAAATTGAAGCTCTATATCTCTGGAGAATTTATGAATCCAACATTTTGCACGGATATCGTTCATATCTTTTCAACTGCATTTTTATATGATTGTTTAATATTAATAGTATGTTTTATGTTTGTTGTCAGTATGTGTCTATTTGGTGAAAATGAATAACTATAAAACACTTTTTCTTTTGATGTAAGATCTCGAAGGTGACATGCCCCGGGGAAGAGCAGAGTGGCATACTGAACTCCTACCAGCTAAAAGCATCGGAGTGGTCAGCTTCAGAACTGGTGACTGTAAAGAGGCCGCACTTCCAGGCACATATCAGGGGGATTATTAAGAATCCCCTAAAGTGTCACTGTGTGTTGTACTGTGCATATGGCGGGGCGTCCCTACATGCGTGCCGCCATTTTCCCGAGGGTCGGTTGATATGAGCATGCAGATAAGTCAATTTTTGCCCAGTGGAAATTTTTCATGAACTTCCTCCGCTCCGGGGAAGGACGAAGGGGCATGCCGAACTCTTACCGGCTAAAACCACTGGGGCGGTCATCTTCGGCACCTAAGGGGGGCTTCAGGTCCTCGTCTGATACTAGAGCAGTCAATTTTACCTACGGATACTTTAACTGATAACAGATAGAAAGATGAACCACTTTATGCAGAATGAACTTAATTATTTGTAACATAGGCCAAGGTCGGTAAAGCCGGCAATACTAGTACATGTTAGCGAAGCCTCAGCCAACGCGAGCGTTGGTCAATTCATACAAGGCCAGTGATACTGTTTATATGTTGATCAAGTTCGAACGAAACCAATGCTAACATGGCCAGCAAACATGCGGATACGAATTGTCGATTGCAAGCGAGTGCCTTTGATTTGTGAAGAAAAAGTGACTCTGTTCCGAAGTGAAACGAGTCGTGGCGGTCTAGAGTGGTGGCAAGGCACACTTAACGAACCGTTTACACGTGGGCGCTCCTATGCTCGTTGCCACTCCTATACCTAATTTAATTATGAATAAGTATGTAGGTATTGTTAGTAGATATTCTCAAACAAAGAAAGGCTATAAAGGCTTTAATGTAAGTACTTATAAAATAAGTACTTATTCAATGTAATTTATTAAATGCAGGTATACGTTGAAAGCTGTATTTTTGTTGAAATGCTTTCATAGGTAGATAAGTCTGGAACTTTACTTTAATTAAAAAGCTATTTTTAAAGTTGGTTTGTATGTTTGTTTTATAAACAAAATGTCAAGCAAAATGGTATTGTGCTTTTATTATTTTGACACAGGCTTGATAACTTTTAGGTTGCTTTGGCTCCAGAGAACAATGAAGAACCTCTCGAGATTGTAATTGTTAAAGTTATCTATCGATCGTTAAAAGTTATTTGAAAGCTTTCAAATAATGAAACAATTAAAATTCCTGTACTTGTGATACAATAGCAGTCCAGGGTGTCTAAAATATACGCAGGGGGTCTAAAATATACGCGATAGAACCCGTTTAAAAGAGTTTTACTATAATGTGTAATAATCGCAAAAACCTAAGACATTACTCAGTTCATGTCATCATCATGTTCAGTCTTGGATCTTCTTCTTCTGTAGGCATTATACAGCAAAAGTTACGATCAAGAAGAAGTTTTCCTTCCTCTGTATCAAACTCTGGATGACTTTCGTCCCAACTACCATATGAAGGTGAGGACGACCACGATTCTGCAATTCAATACGGCACCAATGGTCTTTCACTTTTCCATTAAAGACTTCATTATTATTTTTATAAGTATTTACTCTAACAATAAAATATCGACTCAAAATTATTGGATATTTTTCTATAAGCTGTTGAATCGCATAAACATCAAGCGTACTCGGATCCACATCAGGTCTACCATCAGCTATTAATAAAGCCTTTCGTTGACCTAACCAGTTAAGATCATTTGAGCTTAAGGTTACAAAATATGTTGGAGGCCCTACACCTAATTTAGGCTAAAAGTTAATTCAAAGCTGATCTCCAATAAGCTGCAGAACCTCTCAATTTCATCACATAAAGGCGAGGAGAGTTGCCGCCTCGTAGGGCACTGTCCTGTATCCCCGTGCGATCCGTAAAGCCACTCTGCGCTGCTGACCGTGAAGTTTGGCTATACAGTGCTGGACACCTGAAAGCCGGGATGACCATACAGGTGCCCCGTAGAGGGCCACGGACTGCACGACTCCCCCGTAGAGACGGTAAACGTCCTCGCTCGGTACCCCAAGATTGGGCAGCACCCGGTGTAATGCACCCACTACCCTCTCGATTCGGGGAACTAGGCGCGCGAAGTGCTCTTTGAAGCTCAGTTCATGACCTACATTCACGATGTTATCCGTTGTCTTGCAGGTAATTTAATTAAGGTTCCGTGAGACCTGTAACTCATCCTCCACATTAGGTTGCTTAACATTAATTGGTGCCATCACTGATATCTGCAGTGGAATTGTTTGATAGCTCCGTTCATGTAGTGAAGCAATTGCTTGGGTCGCTATTGTCTCAATAGTTCCCTCGTGTATGGGTTTCTGACTCTGCAGAGTCAGGTATGTCACAGACTTCAACATCAATGTAATCAAGTGTAAACTGAACATTTCTGCTGCCTTTTGTACGTTTACAAATCCTTAAGAACTCGTCTAAATTATCGCTTTCAATAACACAAGCCCTACCCTTGTCTTTTGCTTTGGCACCCTTTGGGCCACATGAATGAGAATCAGTGAAGTAATACTTATTATCATAATGCATTATTCCAAAAGATCGACCTTCTGATATTAGTATACTTGCATTATGATCCCTGAAAAGTGCATCGAAACCTCTCCGAAGCGAATATCCAAAGTTTGCTTGATTTACTTGATCATTTAGGCTTCCGTATATTCTTGGTTCATTTTCGAAGGTGATCTGAAACCTTTAGTTTAATGTAAGCAAATCGTCTTTGATAACATCAAAATTTCGTACGAGCAAATATCCATCGTCTTGAATAGGATAAGCCGCGAAATTTCTCTCCGTTTGGAACCTTATATTACTGTAAATTTGATCGCCTGTTTAAGATAATTTTTGTTTAGTAGTAGTAGTAGTAGAGCGGATTTTTTGTTGCCGTTAAGTTTTAACGTGGCGTTCAGAGACTAACAGCAGGCGCAAGCTTTACTGCACACAACCGTCGCGCAAGTATGGAATACTATACGCGCATCACTCTTTGGTTAACTGCTGACAAAATACACGCAGTCACTTATGTGCGGTGAGCCTTCCTTTCCGGAATGAATCAGAACAGAGATGTATATTAGTATGTTGAAATTCAATTCAATTTTTTTAACACGCTTTCATTAGCTTGGTATGTACCTATGTAACGGAATTTTTGAACGCTATTTTCATCCCCTTCAAAACGTCGGATTGATTTGATTGAGCAACTTTGACCACCCTTGTCCTGTCTGGTAACTGGTCGATAATTGTCGCCATCAAGAGGGAAAATGAGAGCCAATCCAGAAACAACCCATCTTCAGTAATTATCGCATACATAACATTTTGGTGAATCCTATTCGGTACAGTCTGTATGTCTCATCGTCACAATCAAATTCACAACAAACAAACAGATATTCCCAGTATCTTCTGCATCATCCTCTTCGTTGTCATCACATACCTATAATAGTGAAACATATAACAGACTCTGAAGAAGAGTTCTTATTTTGAAAAACATGTCTCTTGACCATGACCACATTTTATTGCGTTTAGTAATGATTGCCTTTCAATGTTTTATTTCTTCCTTTGCTGAGTACTGACTCCCATAACCCGAAAATAGGTAAAATGACTGAAAAGTCCTAAATAAATAAATAAAATACTGATCAAATCACTCGAATTGTTTCTTTCATAGTACGATTAAATAGGCGTAGACCCAGACAAAAGAAAGATTAAATTAGCAAACTGAACTCCAAATATTTACTCACCTGGTTTTTAGTGCACACGTAAAATTACATCGAAAGCGCGGAAAAAAAAACTCGGCCTCCACGTGAAAATGCTGTAATTGAGCTAGCTGAACGCGCGCGTGAGCAGAGATATTCTTATGTCCATGTCTTTTAGTTTTGCTATTATTCTATTGACCACTATTACCCTGTTTTTACGACTCTTGAAGTTATTGCCTGGCTTATTATTGTTATTAAGGGCCTAACGGTTTCGGCAGTTTATCGGGTAAAGCAGTAACATGTCCCTGCGAGCAACCTGTGAGAAATCCATAAACTTTTTGTAAAAAAATACCGCCATCATAAATTACTCGATTTACAAGCGTAATGGTATTAAACCATTCATCATTTTTTTGCAATTGTTGTTGTGGGTGCTGTCGTTACGACTTTTGACAAATAATTTAATTTCCCTTTACATGTGCCCTCGTATAAACAAAACGGCGCGGCGCTTCGTAAGCATCGTGGCGTTTGCCAATGAAATGTAACATAACGAAACATGATTGCAATCCAGTAAACGTAATGGGCTGTAAGAAAAGTATCGAGTAATGAATGGTGACAGGTACTACGTGGCACTGATTAGGATGCTATTTATATGTGTAACACACCAATTTTATGCGTGACCACTGTTTGGCGTATCACGTTTATGTACTGCGCCTTTATAGGTGAGCGGACACTAAAGGAAGACAAAACCTACGATCCTAATATACTAACCTCTTGTGATTCTTGTGATCTAAAACCGTAAAATCTACGATAAATATATACATGGTATTGTAATGAACCGAAATCTAGAGACGTGCTCGTATGAAACCTAAAAAAAATATACTGCTGGACTACTTTAATACGTGTAGTAAGGTACTTTGCCAAACGTCTGCCCAATTCAAAAATACAGACATTTACATCGTTTTTGAAACACATGTCAGATGATTCAATCCAAATATTTATTTTCAAATAAATCAGTACCTATACTGACAATACACAACAGGTAGGTTGGGAGTTCATAACTAACAAAATCAGCTACACCTCCAAGTCGAATCATGACAAAACAAGGTTCCATACGTTCAGTTGCTATTGCTAATGATGAAATAGTTCTAACTTCCTTACTTAAATCTAGCCGGAATATTCACCTAACAGGCGAAAAGTAATCAACAATTAGTGAGGTCTCTTACAAAACAGTTTATTGCGTGACATTAGTGACAGAACAACACTAAGATAAGCAGTATCCCATCAGTGACTGGTTCGGGGTATCGAAAGGCTTCACCATCACAACGTGATGTACTTAAGTCTGACGTTGAGATAATAGCTGGTTGGTTATATTGTTGACAAATTCCTTCGAAAGAAAATCGAGCGAAAATGTTCTCTAGTCTAATTCATATCCATGCACGACACGCACTTTTTAAATTGCCGCCAATTTGCAAAAACCAATGACATATGAATTTAATGTACATCTACAGCTTCTAAAAACAGGTATTTTTCAAAATTAATATAACCAACTTCGGCTCCTTTATTTACTGGCCTATTCTAAAAAAATAATTAAATTCTCTAAGGAACCTGTACGTGTTGGACCCTTGTTCCCGCGTAATTCTCTTAGAAGACCTGGTTCCTCTTTGTAGAGGCTTAACCCGTGAATAGAGACATGTAGATAATAATAATAATCCAAGCATCAATAAAGTCTAAGCAACATGTACTAATTAAAATTTTGGAATGGTTTTTCACATTATGGTGTTTGTGTTTTATCTTAATATATATAAATTACGTGTCACGTTGTTTGTCCGCTATGGACTCCTAAACTACTGAAACGATTTTAATAAAATTTTGCACACTGTGTGCAGTTTTATCCAACTTAAAATAAACGATAGTTTATATCTCAATTTATATTTGCAATATTATGGATTATTTGTTTATTATCTGACAAACAGTCATAATTATCTGCTAGTTCGATAAGATTCTAACAGATGGTGGTATAAAGTAATTAGTTGACTGGGTTGATTGGACCTGGTAGGTGTCACTGCAACCGGGTTTGCATGTATCTGCCCGTCCGAAACCGAGGCGGGCAGCTAGTAAATAATAAATTTAGCATCTTTTTGGGGCAAAACCAACAACTTCTTTTTCAATTGTTCTTTTATAACAATATGTGTACGTAGTTATCATAGTTATCATACGTAGTTCAAACTAATGTACGTAAGTAATATATTTCTGTTAGACAAAAATTAATTACATAGGATCGATGAGTTTGTTTACGCCATCCTGCGACACGTCTCTGGAGCATGTATCATACGTGCTAGGTAGGATTGAGATCTGGTGATTTTACAGGCCAGGGCAATACATGATGTTTTCCATTGCAAAGTATTCGTTGGTCCTCCGATCTGTGTGCGAACACTAACATGTCATGCATCAACGTAAAAATCTGAGCCAAAACTTTGAGCAAATGGATGGACATACGGCCTCAGGATGTCTTCGATGTATGTTACCAAATCGAGATCTATTTTAAAATATAAATGTGTCCTATTGTTCGTGGGTCCATATACGTGTTCCCTACACAATTTGTTTCGCAGGGCGCGATTCCCATGGCGTACAGGTGGGGCGTACCTGATTTGTCATAATGCACGCAGGCCGCATTCATGTAGCCGATTTCGCACGGTTTAGGAGCTAACAACAACACCGCTTACGAATTGTAGCTTTAAAACTATCTTCCGTACGGTTACCATCGTCTGAGTCTTGCAGTCATTTGTATGTATCGGTCCTGCCGAGTAGTTGTACTCCTCCCTTGCCCTGGGAGCTGCTCAGCAGGATCTCCTGTATTGGCGTAACGCTGCGAAAGATAGCAAATTATCCTTCTATTGACACCAAAATGCCGAGATACCTGGGATTGATTTCTTCCCGCTTGTAACATCCCTACAGCTCTTTGCATTTTACCAGGGGTAAAATGACGTCGTTCCATGTCTTAAAAATATTTTCAAAAACTGTATTCTTATAAATTGTCGTTAAAATGATAAGACTGATACCAAATTTCATTTAGCATAGAAAACACATAGCAAATGAATTCGCTTTTATTTTAGAAAAAACACACAATAGATAAACTTTTTGGAATTTAGAATCGATTTATATATAAGGCCCCCGGGTATGAAACATTTATGAGGACTGAAGTTTTGTCGAACGTTAACTTAAATGTATTGCGTTTTTCTGCGCATTTACCTTGCGCACCTTCTGCGTTTGTCATGTATGTGTTAAATGTCGTTTGATGTCAAAGTTTTACATTATTTCATATAATATTAATATATATAAATATTGACATTTAATATCATTATTATTAATTCGCAGTGGAGTGATTAAATAAATAAATATAAAATATGGAAAGTCTAGTTTTAATGACGGTGGAAGAAAATCAGGCAAACACGTGGATGCAGTCATGCAGTTACTAGGTAGGTTATAATTCATTCTTATATACGATATATATCGTACATAATAATAAACATCCGTGTATTTGTAGCAGGGTAAAGGGTTGTAAAGTTTAGGTGTCATACATATCCTCGCTACTAATGTATATTTATAGTAAGATGTTAAAAATGTTCTAACAAAGATGGCGTCGTCGTCGATATTTTTTTTCGCAGCTGTATTTTTTATTTTATTTACTGTCAGTCTACAAAACCCCATAGATAACATACATAAATGCAACAAAAGCTAAACTAATACATATTAACATAATTATACGATTAAATACTAATCACTGTACACGTGTAGTCAGCATCGTGTTTCGCTGCGTGGAGTCGTGTAACCTTCCGCAATACCGTCGGTACACGACAACCTTCGGCCAAAATTCTTCCTTTATCTCTCTGTCTGTCTCTAGACTTTGAGTCGAAACCCACACCACAAACGACTTGAAGTTCATGTTATGATACAATTCCAGCCATTCGACGCTCAAGGTCTATTTACCTCAAGGTCTACTTACAGGGTCTGTTTGCAGATCTGCGTTCTACCTCTCCAGCCTCTCAATATTTGTCCCAGTAGCGGTGCGCTGGGCCAATTCGTCCGTCCGTCGTGCTTTGCGAGCTCCTCCGGCTGGGGCAACTCCTGGCCAGCCCGGGTGCTTGATGGAGACCTTGACAGATCCAGGTCCACCTCCTTCACAGTGACGTTAGAAGGCCTGCTCTGGACCGTCATCCGTTCTGACCCTGGCAGCTCTCCACTCTTAGTCAGCCGAGTCCGCTTACGCGCGCGTCTGGGAGGTGAGTGATATTTGGCAGCAGTCAGACTCACCGCCATCGCTCGTAATCCTAACCGGTGTAGCTGGGCGCAGGAGCACCAGCTTCCCGCGCGGCCTTGTCGAAGCCACAGCCGGCATAGGCAACGGAAATGCCTCTTCAGCCGGGGCGCTCTGCGCCTCTGATCTATTCTTCGATATAGAATCTGAGGAGTGGATCTCCCTGAGGAGTGCCGCTGAACCCGGATAAGCGTATTTACTGCCAGAGTTTCTGCCAGTGCCCTGGAGTTGTGAGCTAGAAACTGAACTAGGTACCAATCAGACGCCGACAGCCAGTATGGCTTCCGGCAGCGACAGTCCACTATCAACGCGATTCTTCGCGTCCACTCACTGTCGGAACAGGCAGTGTCCCGGCGGGGTGGGGTGACGTTGGCTGTCAGCCTTGATTTAGTCAACGCCTTTAACTCTATCCCATGGGGCGTGAATAGGGAAGCGCTATTCCACTATCAGTGCCCCTCCAATCTGCAAGGTATCATCGGGGCACATCTGCGCGACAGGCTTGTTAGCGACGCGGGCAGTGACGGTAGTGTAAAGTGGAGGGAGATTACGTGCAGAGTTCCGCAGGGATTAGTTCTCGAGCCCCTATTGTGGAACCTCGCCTACGATACGGTTCTGCGTGTACTTTTCTCCGCTGGCGTCAGCTTAGTCTTTTATGCAAAACCAAGATTCACGGTCTGCAGCGTAGAGCGGTTATACGGATCGTACGATGATACCGAACGATATCCTTTGAGGCGGAAACTCTGTTGGCGCGCTTTCCGCCTTTTGATATCCTGACGGAGATGGATGCGTGGGTTACCACCAAATACGCGAGGCGTATCTTTAGGGGCGTTTAAACGATTAAGATGGCAGGCTCGGCGGAGTGCACTCGAGCTATGGCGCTAGCGGCTTATGTGGCCGCAATACGTGGAAAAGCGCGTCGTCGAGGCCGTCTTGCCGCTTTTTGGAGCCTGGCTCCAAAGGAGCGAGCGTGTCACATTCCGCCTGACGCAGGTATTCACCGGACACGGTTGTTTCGGTGCGTACTTGCACAGGATAGGACGCGAGGTCATGACACCGTGCCACCACTGTGGAAATGGTCAGGATACCGCACAGCACACGCTCGGAGAGTGCCCTGCATCGGCTGCCGAGCGGCGGATCCTGGTCCATTGGATCGGGCAAGATCTCTCTCTGCCAGTAGTGTTGTCAGCTACGCTAGCAGAGTATAAAAATTGGAGTGCGGTGGTCTCCTTCTGTGAGAGCGTCATGCTCCAGAAGGCGGTCGCTGAGCGAGATCGGGAGAGGGCCGATCCCGCTCGGAGAAGGAGGACACGGAGCCGAGGTAACGACCATCCGGGAGCCCGTGTCCTACATGCCTGAGCCCCCTGTCGTCTTTATATGGTGGGGGGCCTTGGGGGCCGCGAGTGCACCTATTGGGAAACCTGCGTACTCATTACCTTGCGACCCCCGGGATGATGGTGGCAGCACAGCGCATAGCATAGGTTTCGGGATAATCCTTTACAATCCCCCGAGAAGTGCCTGAGGGGGTGGCTTTTTTATAGTAATCTCCTCCGAGATGGGTGGCTCTAGATGGAGATTTTTCGAGTTTTTGGAGCCTCCCTACGGTTCCGAAGATGATCACTCTGGTGGTTTTAGCCGGTAGGAGTCCGGCATACTCCTCCGCCCTTTCCCGGGGATTAGTTCATGATGTATTTCTACCGGTACAATAAAAAAAAAGATACCCATCAGCCGGGGTGCTAGGTCTGGAAACCTCTACGTGCGCTTAGTGATTGCTGGTCCCTCTTGATACGTCCGGAGGAAGAGCAGTCATCGGGCTTGTCCACCCCGGGCACCGGGCAATAACTACTCCAAGGACACTTTTTGGGCTGTAGGTAGGCCGTGGGGTATTTCTCCGTTTTGGAGGAGCATCGGTGCGCTAGCGGCGGGCTCATTGTGCACTCACCCTGACCCGATCAGGTAGTGGGAGGACTCCCCTTCCCTGCCACCATCGGTATCATAACCTCAGTTGGAGTATCGTGGTCAGGTCTCGCGGCTTCGACCGGGACCGAGGATCTTGGCTTAAACACTCGGTTCGCGAGGAAGAAGGCCTCTCTAAAATTCCCCGAACCCAAGCTAGCGTGCGGCGAGGGGTGCATGGCTGATGGGAAGTTCAGTCGCCAGCACGCCAACCCCAGAACTGGTGGCACCTGAACATGTGTTACGCTTGCCCAGGTACAGGGGCACTGCCCGGGTCGATCGAATATATTCCCCATTATGGCGGGAACAATTATGAATGCTAATAAAAATAAAAACCAGACGGAGACCCAGAACCAGAGATTCAGGTGAGGGAAGTGAAGATTTTGCTTTGCCGTGTGGTGCCGGCTCAGAATGCCACCACCCCATCTCCTCCCATGGGTGTCGTAAAAGTGGACTAAGGGATTAGCCGGAGGATGGGCAGCAGCGGCCTTCGAGTACATTAACAACTCAACTGCGATCGCCAACCCGCCTGCCTAGCGTGGCGATTATGGCAAAACCCCCTAATCAGCCTACAACACATCCATATCGGTGATTGTGGTGATCTTTGGGGGAAGCCTGTGTCCAGCAGTGGACTTCATTCGGCCGAAATGATGAAGTGAAGATGGGTACGCTGTCAGAATCTAACAGTGTCCAAATGGACATGGGGTTGGAAGAGAGCTGTGAGAGCATCATGCTCCAGAAGGAGACTGCAGAGCAGGATCGGGAGAGGACTGATCCCGTACAGAAAAGGACGAGACGGCTCTGGGGTAACAACCGCCCAGGCTCCCGGCTCCAACACGCCTGAGCCGGTCTAGTTGGGAGCCGGACCTGTACGATCGCTACATGGTCCTGCCTCGGGGGTCGCGGGCGGCGCGGCGCGCACGCGCTGCCGTGTGGGCAGCTTAGCGTACAGCGAGGCTTGGGGGGATCTTTTACAATCCTCCCCGAGAAGATAATAGTATATATAGTAGTACTATCAAATCATAAGAGAGGTTGGGATGTCATTACCAAACTCGTGTCTACATATTAAGCACAATATTGTAATAGGAACAAGGAGTTACTATAATTTATTCCATTAATGGTGGCCCTGCGTGGCTACGTGCTATATTGCCTAAAAGTAATTAACTCCACCGTTATTAATCTTCACAGACTTTATTGTGTTGGCAATGCGTCACTTCAACTTTCAATCTTACTCTGCCAACTTTCTGAAGATAATTTACGTTCGACAATTTCTAAGCTTGTTTTATAGAAAAATCTCTATGCCGATTCCAACTTTTATACGACAGCAAAGTGAACTCCGTTGTTTAATTAAATTAATTCATTTCATTTTCTTTTTGGCACGGCAGGTATTGGTTTTTCCGCCCGCTACTAGATTAAAGCTGTCTTATTTTTGTTCCACGCTTCCCTAGTCTGTGCCAATCGCGTTCAAATATTTCATCAGATTCTATTCAAGTCTGATCTATCAGCAATTAAGCTTCCACCAATATACATAGAGGTATAATTTAAATAAATAAAGTATCGATTACCTTGCAAGTTTATATATCTAGACAGATGACTGGTTTCTCTTACTTTCAAAAGTCGTAGAACAAAAGTTGTTGGTCGCAACATGAAAAAGCCACAGCTAGAGCTTTCAGGTATATTTCAACTGAACCAGTGACCCAGTATCCTCATATGAATATATTTTTTCTGTATCATGCTAGTAAAAACATGCATGTTTTGCGTTATGCACCAAAACAAAGTCCTATTTTATCTCCCGGACTGAAAACAAGAAAATATATGTAGCATTAAGAAGAAAAGACTTTGCCCTTACAGAAAACCGGGATTGTCATTAGCTACGCTGCGCTTAAAACACTTGGCTCACTGTCGGCTTACCGGGATTAGTGATCAGTATACGAACGCTTGCAATTTTATTGTTTGTCACGCTCTCATCCCTCAGCCGTGACAAGCACGGTCGTGGTCACGGTTGCATGTAACGCAAATTATTGAACGTTTTGTAAAGAAGACGTGTGAGTGACATGACAGTGATCCGACACATAGCATTCCAACGTTCTCTATTTGACATTTGGAGGACGGACCATGACTTGAAATTCTAAACAGTCTCCAAATACCAAACCTTGTATTAAAGTCAGGGCTTTAGGTTAATTATGTACCGGTATTGAATGACTAGAAAAGTTATTTTACAAGTCTGTATTTTCCAGTAGGTACACAATATATGTATGCATATAATACTTAACTGTAAATTTCTAGTATGTGTGTGTTGATAAAATGATAGAGTCAAGTACCTTTAATACCATGTGGTGTCCCGATTAAGAATATAGCACCACTCCATTTCCTTCTGTGGATGTTGTAAAAGGTGACTAAGGGAGTCTAAACCAAAGGGATAGAAACTTTCATTCTGTGGAACAGCAGCCATTCTGCGCTCACCAACCCGCCTGCCAAGCATGGTGAGTACTGGTGAATTGCCCTCAAAATGAGGACACTGTTGTGGAAATCTCTGGGACAGGCTTTTTTCTTTAAGACGTGGCTGAAAACTGACCCTGCGGAACCCTGCACATTATCTACCTCCATTTTACGCTACCGACCCTGCCCACGTAGCGAACGTGCTTATCGTGCAGACCCCTATAATGCCCTCCAAGTACGGGGGCACCGATGATGGACCAGCACTCCCCGCCGGGACACTGCCTGCTTCGATAGCGAGCGGACGTGAAGAATTGTGTCAATGGTGGATTGTTGCTCCTAGAAGCCACACTGACTGTCAAGTCAGGACCAACTCACGACAAGTGCTCAACGAGTCTTCGAATAGCCTAGTCAAGCAGCCAAATGGGACGGTACGCAGAGGGAGACTACGCGGCCCTTCCTTCCTTCATCAAGAGAACTAATCCGGCTTCCTTCCAGCTAGACCCCAACTCCTTGGCCCATTCCGAAGCAGTCGGGGGTAGAGAGGGATGGTTCCGGACCGCAGGAAAGAACGCGAAAAGTACTCCTACCAGCAAATCTGCGGCGGTTTCGGTCACCATGGAACCCACGGCTACAACTTGCCCACTACCATGCGATAGAGTCTCCCCCATGGATCCCTGTCCAGTCCCTCCAGGAGCTCGCTCCAGGATCACGCCTTCACCTCACTGATGTAGGTCAATATGTAGTGCCAGCGTGGCCACCCAGTAGGTCTGATAGCCTTGGTGGTCTTTCCGACTGGCGCACTACGCCGGCGTCGCATTCGTTAGCGAGTGGCGGTGGCGAGGTGCCCACCACGAGGTGCAGATTACACGGAACTGCGCGATCTTCTTACCTTCTTACATACACTGCCGCACGGCGGAAGACGACGGCGAATAGATGCGTCGCATATCGACATCATCGCCTCCCGGAGCCAGGACGCTTCCTCTTCTGGATCGAGCAAGCGCAACGTCGTAAGCTGCCAGTTTCAAGATAAAAAGATTTCCTAAGTCAAGTTTGCTGGCGCATGAAAACAGTGCTTGCAGACTCTAACAAGTATTATGTTTATATTGCATAAAGTGCACCGCGTGGGTGCGAACTCAGTGATTAAATTCTCAGAATGTACACAGTTCGTATCTAGAAATAGTCACATGCTCTCGAAGGAATGTAAACAAAATAAAATCGGAAAAGTCTTCACACGCTGTATATAAATTACAGCGCAGCTTTTAGTTTAGAAAAAATACAATAAATCTGTTACTGAACGAAAGAGTATTTCAAAGGCTAGTAATACATTTTATAGTGTAATTTATAGTTTTAAGAACATAAAGAATAATGTAATTAAATAGCTATAAAATATCAAGCTAATAGGAACAAGCAATTTACATAATATATCAAAATATGTAATATATCTACAAAATTTTACGAGAGCATGCAATATTATTTCAGTACTCTAGTTATAGCTCTGCGTAGTTCTCGCAATTTTTAAAAGCTCCATGATAATTGTGGGAATGCTTTGATTGAGGTAGATAAGACCGCCATTTTGTTAATCAAATCCAATACGCTCCCTAGTATTTGTCGTACAATGAGTAAAGTCTATGCTGACAAACACTATTAGTGCAGTACCGTTTTTTTGTAGACCAGTCGAAATTTATCCTGAACTTCCTCCGCCCTATGAAAGGGCAACGGGGCATGCCAGACTTCTACCAGCTAAAACAACTGGAGTGACCGCAGGGGGCTCAATGTCCTCGTAAGATCACACTAGAGTCGTCCACTGGTGCCACACTTATAGGCACATCTCGGAGGGACCGCACCCATGACCCCAAATGTTCTCCACCATATAGCGATGGCAGGGAGTTCAGGCTCAATTGTACCTCAGTTGTCAGTTGTTACCTCTGTACCATTTCCACTTTCTTTACAGATGAGATCGGCCGACTCTCGATTCGGCTCCGCGGCTTCCTTCTGGAAAATGACGCTCTCACAGAAGGAGAGCATTGCATTCCAGTTTTAATGCTCTGCCAACTTAGTTGACCCTACTGTCCGTAGAGACAGATCTTGCCCAATCCAATCAACCACGAACCATGTGCACTGTGCCGTATTCTGGTCACTATCACAGTGGTGGTACTGCCTTGACCTCGAGTCATCTCTTATGCAGGTACGCATCGAAACAACCGCGCCCGGTGAATACCTGCGTCAGGTGATAGATGCGCACTTGTTCTTTGAGCAGATAAATTAATCTAGTCTATTCTATTCTTTGAAGTGCTACTATACAACTATAGGTAGGTAAAATTTACAGTTTATTACAGGTACAGGTACTTTAGTTGAAATTTCCCGTTTTAATGTATGTAAATGTAAACAGAAACTATACGAAAGCAGAATACTAACTGCATAACTAGTTGCCCACCGCCACTAGTCCAGTCGAGTCGTAGGACTTTGTAACCTTGAAGCAGGTTACGTGTGATCTCTTATACGCATCTGCCCATAAACGTCCACTGTAGTGTTGAGTAGGACACGATTTAAAAATGAGTTTGTAAGAGTAGCTTCTTTTTTGTACTGCGCCAGTGCAATGTCCCACTTCAAATGAGGCGAGGCGTCATGACGTGATGACGCCTCGCCTCATTTCCAGCTTCATGAAGCTTGGCGGTACATTTGAAAGAACGAGTATTTCATGTACTGTTGCTGTATTTGTACTGCCCTGTCTTACAAAGTGTGATTGAGGTAATACTTAAAGCAAAGTAATAAAAAGCGATTGATTTTAGACGAATGACGATTGTATCGACGTTTCTACTTATTAGCCACTGTAGCATTATTGTGCAAGCGACTTATTTGTAAAACACGATTTTGATTTAAAATATACCTAATACACAGACATAAACAAGCAAAACAAATAGGTATTTAACAGACATTCATGAAATCATATTTTTCTAAACCTGTCGCGTCTCGTACTTTGTACTAGTACATTTGTAATAGAGTGAATAAAAACATCATGTTGTCTCTTGCAGTCACGATAATGTCCGTTGAATAAAAAGACGTGCTTTTGAAGCATGTGCCTCATTCTCTCTCTCTCTCTCACCCTACAGTTCACATGCGAAGAGTAAAGTAACGCGACATAAAATTTGAAGTGGTACATGTTATAATGTTGAGCCGCTCTTACAATATTGTGTCATGTACGGGACAAATGTACCGCCTCTTGTATGTCCTACTCAACACTAGTCCACTGCACATGAGCGTTCCCATCGTCACTACAATGACCGGTTATATTGCTATACCTAATCACCACGCTTGGCAAAGTCGATTAGTAATCGCAATATGTGGTTATTAGCACAAGGAAGGATTTAACTCTATTAGTGGGAATTTGCCAGTACTCATCATACTTGGCAGGCGTATTGGTGAGCCGAGTAAGCAGTGGCAATCTTATCTAATCTATGACCTATGACCTAGACCCTCTATTCTGTGGCTGCCTCATCGAAGAATTCTTGCAGATACCCTGCGATTGTGTCATCATACGCAATCATTTGGTACAGGATAAGCTATTCCCAGGTGATTTGCCTCGATTACGCCTAGCTTGCTCTTGAACGTCGCAGTCACATAATATGTGTATCATCGACTCTTTTTCACCCTTGCAGAATCTGCATCTATCTATCGTGCTCAGTTTCATTCTGTGGAGATGCTCATTAGTATCGAAGTGCCCGGTGAGTGCACCTAAAAGCTGTCTCATTAGTGACCTGTTTAGGTTAGTAATTTCACTCCACAGAAGACAGTTATTAGGCGCCAGGGCGGTTGTTACCCCGGCGCCGTCTCCTTCTTCTTCGAGCGGGATCGGCCCTCTCCCGATCCCGCTCTGCGGTCTCCTTCTGGAGCATGACGCTTTCACAGAAGAAGACCACTGCATTCCAGTTTTCGTGCTCTGCCAACATAGCCGACACTACTGCTGGCAGAGAGAGATCTTGCCCGATCCGAACAACCAGGATCTGCCGCTCAGTGGCCCACGCAGCTCACGCCTCGATTGTGTGCTGTGCGGTGTCCTGGTCGCTATCACAATGGTGGCATTGTGCTGTGGCCTCACGTCCTATCCTGCAGGTACGCACCGAAATAACCGTGCCCGGTGAGCACCTGCGCCAGGTGGTAGGTGACGCACTCCATTATTTTGCTTGCTCTTTCCTAGCATGTGCATATAATGCATGATAATAGGTTCCGTGAGGAATATATATGAAGGGTTCAGGCCCAACTAACTACAACTTCTCGTTGGTCTGCATGAACCATAGTTACTTGGCTATACTTGGCCCCACCCGACTTCATAAATAAAGTTTTTTTTTTTTTTGGTTTTAATATTTTTATATCGTGTAGGATTATGAAGTTGGTATTTTTTTTGTTAACATTTTTTAATGTGTCTTTTTAGTGTTAATAAATGTAACAACGTTTTCCAATTTAGTATGAGTATTTAACACTAAAAATAGGAATGACTCTAATCGGTTCTCTGATCTGAGAGGAATCGAAACTATTAAGACATCATCTAGATAAGCGCAGTCAAATTAACCAGTTCATTGAAGCTGGTTAACAAACTATTAAATCAAATGTAATGAAAATTATATAGGACCAACTCAATAGCATTCTGCAGCAGTTAAAAAAGAATTACTCAAATCGGTCCACAAATCCCGGAGTAATCGGTATCATACATAAAAAAATACGCATCGAATTGAGAACCGCCTCCTTTTTGAAGTCGGTTAAAAAAGTCAGACTTTCTTGCTGGTACAATTTGCAAACCGCAGTCGCGCCGTGCCAGAGGCGACATAACATGCATTTTGCATCAGTGACATGAATAACTACAAATAGTTACGCAAAGAAGAATTACAATGCTTCTAATACGCAAATTGGAACCATTGTATTTCTTCTTTAGTATTTTCTATAATTTTTTACATTACTTATTATTTACTTACTATGCTATTAGACAATCATCATAATCACTTCAGCTGAAAAAAGTTTCACTGCAAGACACAAAGATTTCCACAATAACCCTGAATCGATCTGGGTTTGTGTTGTGTGCTCATTGGCAAGTTTTATCATAATCACCACGCTTGGCAGGCAGGCTGGCGATCGCAGTTGAGTTGAATCTACTCGATGGATGCCGTTGCCCATCTTCCGGCTAATTTTCTAGTTGCTCATTACGACACCCACCAGATGAGATGGGGTGGTACTATTGTTTGCCGGTACCACACGGACAATTTATTTCGTACAATAATTATTAGACAATAATATAACTGAATTGGTGCAGTGGCTGATACAGTCGGCTACTGTGCCCCGGGTCGTGGGTTCGATTCCCGCGCGGAACAAATATTTGTATGATCTGCAGGTAGTTGTTCCAGGTCTGGGTGTATTGTATGTGGAATTCGTGTCTGTAAACGCACCCACGACACAGGAGAAATCCTAGTGTGGGGCAACGTTATATATAAAAAAAAATATAAAAAATTTAGAAGCAATCTTTGATATAATTTTTTTCGGAAAAACATGCTGTCGGTACTGTCAGGTGAGAAAGCCATTCAAACAAATCTTTGGCAAATAATGTATTTGATTCATCGTCTTTAGTGTAAAGTTTCTAAAACAAACGACTTTTAACGTCACCGCTCCCGAAATAATAATGATTTTGTTGCTGGAAATCTGTAACATCGTAAATCAAACTATAAACTATTTTAGTTTGCCGTATACCTACTAAAATGTTAACATAATACCTAGGAGAATTCCCAGTCCATCCCAAGTTTAAAAAGGATTTTATTTTGCCTCGGGAAACAAAAGGAGTAGAAAAACCATTTATTAAATTGAAATCGTCGGAGTAATTCGTATAGAAAAACCCGGTGGCAGAATATTGCGGGGAGCGACGATTAAAGTATCTCTTAAGCTTCTTACTTCTTTTCATTCCGATGAAAACATTATTAAAAACAAATGGAATTCTAATGAAAATATAAGATAGGTACGTTTTATGCCGCCCGATGGAATTGTGGTCAGCTTTGATAATATTCTTCTGATAGCAATTGTACAATGTCATGTTTTATAAGCGCCAACTATCTAATACAAAATTATGTATAAAGCATTTGCAAGGGAACACAAGGAACACCAGCACCTGTGATGAACGTAGTAAACAAATCTATTATTATTATTAGAGTTAAATGAAATAAGCTGTCGTTCAAAAGGTTGTAAGTTCGAATCTGAATAATTAAACTATTGACATGAACCCAAGGAGCAACACCGCTCGGGGGTCAAGAGGTCTGACAAAGGTTTCACCGTCGCGAATCTTGAAGACTCTTAGTGGGTTTCCCCGTTATTAAGCCGTTTGTTACGTTGAATTGGGTGATAAATGAAAAATTCAATAACCCAAGGTAAACATAGTTAATTTAATATATTTAAAAAACAAAAAGATCAAATAAGGATCGTATGCCCGTCACAAAGAATTTCTCACTTCCTAATTTAGGTAGGCGCAGATACTCTCCTGGTTCAGTTGGTGAAAGTCATGGTGATTATGACCCCGTGGTGATGGTGAACAAGGTGGTGGTGACCCGAGATGGTGAATGGTCGCAGGAACTCTCCAGACCAGAAAGCACGGGCCGGTACCCGATGGGCAGCACTTGATGTGTGGGTGTATATGCAGCCGGTACGTAGCACCCTTAAAATTGATGTCCAGCGTGTCACAAAACGTTCCACCTGTTGCCTCGTCTGACGTTTGTGACCACCAGAAAGCAAGAGTAAGCGAGCTTCACAAATGCGCCATGCGCGTACAGTTCGTGCACAGTACACAGTACAGGTATGAATTGTTATGTCTAACAGCGGACTATTTAGAAGGCCCGAGCCTTGTGTGATGAGGAGGTGGTATAGCAATTGCGATTAATTGAAGGTCAAGAGCTTCACCGGTACTAAGTTTAAAAAAGTAATTAAATTACCGTTACACATGAGACACTTTTAGCCCCGAGAATAAAGTTGATCGGGCAACTAAAGCAAGCCAGAGTTGAGAGTCCTGCGGGCACTCATGGGGTCGATTCCAGTCAGCCAATTAAGGTAAGTTGGAAACAAGGCGCTGGCCGACTGTCTGGTGCATTCGTACGTAGTGTTGTCACTCAAATAAAGCTCGCCACAAGCTGCCCTGCGGTTTGTATGCTTCTTAATAAGTCTCTGAGATCCAATCTGAGGTCTCCTTAGCTTATAGCTTGTTGTACTCACTGATCGGTTAACGATCAGTGAGATTAAGCAACGCTTGGCGCATTCAGTCTATGGATGGGTGACCGCATATTGTAGTGTAAAAAAATAGTATTAATTAAATTGCTGCTTACGTAAAATTGTCATCCGTTTGTTGTTATTAGACGGCAGTCATTGAACCAAGTTAGAGGCCTTCGGGTTCTTGAACCTTGAATATTTTAACCTAATCCATACAATTATTGTTTATCGTAATAAATATAGACAATTGACTTTTAATTTCGAAATATCAGTCGGCCACACCCAAATTCGGAAGTATTACTGTCATGTCTGCCACACTTTTCCGTGTGGTGTCCGGATTAAGAATATAGCACCACTACATCTCCTCCCATGGATGTCGTAAAAGGTGACTAAGGGACTCTAAGCCAGAGGGATGGGCAGCAGCGTCCCTTTTTTGGAACATTAGCCATACTACGCTCACCAACCCGCCTGCCAAGCGTGGTGAGTACTGGCAAATTCCCCCCAAAATGATGACAAAATTGTTGAAATCTATGGGGGAGGTCTTTGTTCAGTAGTGGATGTCTTATGGCTGATTTGATGACTGTCATGTCCTGTGATGTCCTGAGCTGGAAAGCCACCCTGTCTTGTAACCAACGATTACTTCTCGAAATCGCTCGCTTTGATCGCCCGTATCGAGCTAGATATACTTAGAAAGAGTGGGATACTAATAAAATTGCAATGTAATATATTAATAAACTAAATCATTAAGTTACTTACCACTTCCACAGAAGGGACGCTGCTGCCCATGGTGTAGAGAACCTTAGTCGCCTTTTACGATATCCACGGGTATCTTTATAGGGTTGCTGTATTCTTTATAGGGGCACCACATTTTAATAATCTGAGTATATACCTAAGTTAGGGTTGCCAGTCGTTTGGCTTTAGCCGGACAAATAAGGCTAATCAGTCTTATCTGGCCAAAATTTAAAACCCCTTCTTGTCAGGCTTTCACAAGGCCTTTTATAATCTCATAATAAATCAAGAATTGAGTTTTAGTTTGGTGTTTTATTTTCTCTAAGTCTAAGTCTCCATAACAATTATTACAATACTATCTGTTCGATCATAACGTGTAGTCGACGTAAACACACGGACTAATGAGTATGATAGCTGAGTGGTATCCAGAATAAAATAGCCCACACCCTTTCTACTAGCGGATGTCACAAAAGGCTACTAAGGATAGGATACCCAGGAGAAAGGGCACCAGTCTACAATTTTTCATTTTTGGCCGTACTTGTGCTATTGACCACCTCTCCAGCTAAGCTATATACTTGTGATATGAGTGTACTGTCAACAAACTGCAATCACCAACCCTTTTACCAAGAGCGTTCAATATGGAAAGACTTGAGTCGTTCACTGCAGCTTGCAGCGGTCAAGCGGTGGACGTTTTCGGCCAATATGATTGATAATGGTTCAAGTGAATAATGTATAATAATATGTACTTTAAACTGTTTTGTTTATTTTCATGTATCACGCCCATTATGACTTCTTGATTGCCCGCCGATTGTGTGACAGATGCCTTTTAATATTTTAAATAACTGAAAACTAAGCAATTAACCGACTAGGTATGTAGGCACAGGCAGCATCGTAAAGTCAATTGATCATTTGAAATACTGATAAATATAAATTTTATTATTATAGGTGGAATCTGTCTTCTTAAAATATATCATAATCCATCATCAGCGCTTAGTTTTCTTTAAACTATAATATTTAAAAAAAAAAGTACCTACATAATAATGAGCATGTTTTCGTTCATAAAAAACATGAAATGCAATAATCGTCACATGAGTAGATAGTACATGTTGTTTATACCTTTACCTTACAATTCACTTCCACACTACCACATATACACAATATATATTCTACAGAAACCCTAGTTTCATCCGCGATCTCTTCTTATTGCTTATAGCAGGATTTATAGAGCCCATTAATCTTCCACGTGGTTGATCTATATAAATTTATAAGACAAGTAGCGACATCTTGTTACTATACATATCAAAAGTTTAAGTTCACGCCATCTAGGGCTAATATTTAGAACTAAAATAATCTCTCCAAAACCAGGTTCGTATTTAAAGTGTTTATGTACAACATAATGGCACCACTAGGATTCTCACAGAAAGAAAAAGAAAGCTGGAAACATCTACACTAAAAGCGGCTTTAATGTGATGATTTGCCGCTTTTAGTGTATTTCCTTTTTTTCGTGTATGGTTTACAAGATTAACCAGTTCTGTTTACCTAAATCATTATGTAGATAGAATTAGTTATTCGTGTAAACAATACGAGCGTTATAATTGGTTATACTTATCGTATATTATACTGGAAAAATGACGCACCCACTATTTTGTTATCGTGCCAAGTTAACAGATTTACCTAGCAGCAATAAATAACTCAGTTATCTTTCTATTCGGCAGTAATTCCCACTAGCTTATTTTGTTTCTTATTATATTGATGGTATACTATCTACAATCTAGTATTTACATAAGTATATTATTACATTATTATATTATTGGCATTAAGTCATCATTTCAGCTGAATAAAGTCCACTGCTGGACACAGGCTTCCCCGAAAGATCGCCACTACGACCGGTCTGGGTGTGTTGTGTGCTCATTGGGCCGTTTTGCGATAATCACCACGCTTGGCAGACAAGCTGGCGATCGCACTTGAGTTGTTAATGTACCTACTCGAAGGACGCTGTTGCCAAATCCTCCGGATAATCCCATAATCGCCTTTTACAATACCCACGGGATGAGATGGGTTGGTGCTATTCGTAGCTGGCACCACACGGCCAAAGTGGCATTAAATACGCCTTGTTTATAATGCATAAAAGTATAAATAACTTATTATTTAATATCAATTTAAAAATAGGTTTTCGTTGGTATATTGGAGAACGAAAACGTAATTTTATCTACATTAACCATGTATATAGACATCAGGTCCAAAGCGATTAGGTAGATATCCTACACGTACGTTATCTATTTGTATTTAGTCAACAGATTACGTCATGCTAGGAGGGTAACGCTTACACGCAGTTAATTGGATCTACTTACGTATATGTACTAGTATGAAGCTAAATTAATACGATCATGTAGATCCGGACTACACGTAGTAACTTTCTGACCCCGCCATAGTGGCCAGCATTTAATATTATGTGTTGTTTAATTAATAGCACTGTTGGCGCAGTGGCTAAGCGATTTGCATTCTCCCCTACGTGTCGTGGGTTCGATCCCAGCACGGAATAAATAGTTGTAAGATCTATGTATAGTCTTTTTCCGGATCTGGGTGTTTGGTGCTTGTAAAATTTATGTCTGTAAACTGTACCCACGACACAGGAGAAATCCTGCTGTGGCGCATTGTTGAAATAACAGATTAATTCTTAGATCGACAAAAATATGTTTAGTTCTATTATTGGGTAATTCTCATGTGTACGTGGTCATTATTTCAATGATGGATAATGTAATGCATTATTCTTACACAACGTATAACAAATTATTGAACAGCGAATTATCCTGCTGAAGTTCTTAACACGCTTTATTAGCTTGGCATGTATATATGTAACAGAAATGTTGAACTCGATTTCCATCCCCTTCAAAACTTCGGATTGATTTGAAACTTTGCACACTTATCAAGGACCGATGACAATGCAACAATTGCTGCTTTCTTTTCTTTCTTACATACACAAACTTGCACAAATGACAAATTCATCGACAAACACAAACATGCACAAAAACTAATGCCTCCATAAAATGTCGATTAAATTTCCCGCGGCTAGAGTGCGATGAGACTCGAATAGTGTCTCATTCTTCAGATGATTTTATCCGTAGGTAATGGAGGGAGGATTTGTTTACTTAAACGTCGAAAGGAAGATGCTTGGGTAAATAATTACTACCCGGAGGTTTTGAGACTATGGACAGGTAACGTGGACATTCAACCATGCACAAAACAAAAAGAATAACGTGTTTGTAGTTAGCCGCACTAAAAATAAAAAACAATTTAAAAGGCTAAAAAAAACACGCTTTTGTAGATACCCAAACTAAAAAGTAGAAAATGATATTCAATAAGTTTAAAATAATAGAGTGATTAACAAAAACAAAATGTTTGTAAAACAGCGTGGGGTGCTTTATTTGATATTTTCATGATGATTTTACAAATATTCACAACAATTGACATCATGCACCCCGATATGAGACCGTAAAAATTTACTGCCCAGGTTGGTTTTAGCCAGGGGCGTTGGTCGAAGCATGTCCATTTACATGGCAGTGATAAAAAGAAGGTGTGTGAAACACCATCTTGAATAATAGTAATAAGGTAGCAAAATGAATATGAGACAATGCATAGAAAACGTAGTAACTAACGCATTGACACAACACACGTGACTTCCGTTTTTTTTTCCAATGTCAGAATAGTGTTGCCAGTTCAGTTTTGGTTATAAATTGCTGGTTTCCCCGTCATCCGGTGGGAGCGACGGAAAACTTTCTCAGTTAGGCTTTAGTTCACCAAACAAATATTTATTTTACGACAGTTTTAATGACAACATCGCGTGTACTGCTGTGTTAAGGATTCTAGCAACGCGATCAAGTTAATTGTTTGCTCTTATCATTGCTATTAGAAAAATAGGTATGTAAGTTTTAAATCTGAAATTGACATAACCAATCAAACACGAGCAATTTCGCTTAATCAAATTTGACCATAAATCTTATTTAGATAGCATTAACATAGGTAAAGTGAAAAGATAAATACATCATAAATCATCTCAGCCGAATAAAGTCCACTGCTGGACCCAGGTCTCCCCCCAAAAATCGCCACCCCGACTGGTCTAGTTATATTGTCGCGCTCAATGAGGTGTTTAGCCATAATCGCCACGCTTGGCAGGCGGGTTGGCAATCGCAGTTGAGTTGTTATTGTACTCGATGGACGCTACTGCCCATCCTCCGGCTAACTCCATAGTCGCCTTTTACTACACCCTTGGGATGCAATGTGTTCATCATTTCGGCCGAATGAAGTCCACTGCTGGACACAAGCCTCCCCCAAAGATCACCACAACGACCGATATGGGTGTGTTGTGGGATCATTGGGGGGTTTTGCCATAATCGCTACGCTTGGCAGACGGGTTGGCGATCGCAGTTGAGTTGTTAATGTACTCGAAGGACGCTGTTGCCCATCCTCCGGCTAATCCCTTAGTCGACTTTTACGACCCACAGGATGAGATTGGTGCTGTTCGCAGCCAGCTCCACGCGGATAATGTGAACCCGATGAGATTTAATCAAGCATACTTTTCAGATGAATGTTCAAATCAATCCAGTTGTTATGGATATAGAAAATGTTTTTTAGTATATATTTTTAAATAGGTTACATTAAGAGTAAAAAATAGGTCTAATAAAACAATATGGGCCAGTTAATTTGTTAAACGGTAAAGGCAAATGAAAGTCTTTTTAATAAACAATAGGTTTATTTAAAATACATTAAAGGTACATTATTTGGGAAAATTTATAAAGACTTTCTTTATAAAATATTATCGAAACCCCCTGCGGGCTTGACATATTACGAATAAAGAGTTACTGTCGCGTAGTGCTCTCCGAGTAAAATTTTAATAACATATACTCGTATATTATGTAACGTCAACTTAACCGGAAGACTACGGGAAGTATCACTTTCCTCCTTCATCTCCTCCAGTTCCTCCTTAATAATTTGACACAATACGAAATCAGAAGCGCCTTCACAAAGCTCGATCAACTATCTTTTTGTCAAAAACCCGTATACCTATACGCTATAGCCAGTTTAATAGCAGGTAATATATGCGATGGTCCGACCGCGGCCCCTTGCATAATTGCACAGGAACGTGTACCAACTAGTGGTGTTTAAATACGCTATATGGCAATAGTGCGCTATAGACTATTTGCTATAATAAAATAGCGCGCTCTTTTACACGCTATAGTTATAACGAACTGGGCGTACGCGACTGACGCGATAAAAACGAATCACACTAAATGTCGTTGGACAGATAGCGCAGTGTGTTAAGACAGCGCGCTTTATATGCACAGCGCGTTGTTTTATATTCTTAATCTTGAATATGTTATAGTATATTCGATAGTAAAATAAAATCTATCAAAATAAAATGGAGAAGTAAAGAAAACCTAATGAACTTTTCCTCATACTTTCTAGGCTTAAGATTATAGATTTTTGTTTACTAATTAATATAGGATAGGGTTATATTTCTTTTATCATTAATTTCTTATAGCAGTTTTCATGGAACGGAATTGTTGATGTTGTGTATGCCTATTATTGACGTCATCAAATGTCATGTATGTCAATATTTTAATTTCACGAAATTTTAGTGTACGTACATTGTTAACGTATGTAAAACAAATAAATCTTATAATCAACGCGTTAGATAACGATCGATAGCGCGCAAATTCACGCTATGATTGCCGCCCGGCTCGCCACGCCCGCGCTATGCTAATGCTCGCGCTATTATCCTCGCTACTCGTTATTTTTTAATGGCGCTGTTTTTATAGCGTCAGGTTGGAGCCGGCATAGCGTGCGCTATACCTTGCGTGCACATAGCGCGCTATTTAATGGCGCTAGACGCTATATTCACCACCACTAGTACCAACACACAGAAGTAGTGAGATATAGCGAGGAGACCTATATCTGCCACCGACAATAGCTACCACATGACAACCACCAACGCTTAATAAACTAGATATTAGCTTTGATATTTTACAGAGTTTTTGCATTCTAAGCGTGTCTCCAACTGTCGCTAGGCATATGTCGCGCGACAGCATCGCGGCTGTAGCGCTACTCTCCCTTATTTCGAGTCACTCAGTCATGCTCATTCGGTTCGTCAAAGAATGCCTTTCATTCGTGTTTATATTCAAACAAGAAAGACGTGCTTCCCGTCTCTAGTATCAATGCACATATACGTACCCAGTAGTGCTGGTAAATTGAAACAACTATACTTATTAAAACAATAATGTTTATGTTTTTATTTTTGTGTGTATTTTTTATACTTTTTTAAAGAAACGAGAATGAAATTTGGTACTTTAGATTTACTTTATTCATTTCGGCGGAATCAAGTCCACTGCTGGACACAGCCCTCCCCCAAAGATCATCACAACTACCGATATGGGTGTGTTGTGGGCTCATTGAGGAGTTTTGCCATAATCGCCATGCTTGGCAGACGGGTTGGCGATCGCAGTTGAGTTGTTAATGTACTCGAAGGACGCTACGGACGCTACTGCCCATCCTACGGCAGCCCCTTAGTCAACTTTTACGACACCCACAGGAAGAGATGGGGTGGTGGTATTCTGAGCCGGCACCACACGGCAATTAATTTATTATTTAGCTTGAAATAAAAACACTCCTTGGAAAGGACTATTTTTCAATAACGTAAACATTTATCGCGATTTGAAATCGATATGAACATTGTTAACCATCCACTCGTTTTGATAATATCACGACCCACGATAAACAACTAGATATACTCAAATATCACGCATCATATAACAGTAGTCACAGTCATTGATTATTTTACGTTACTTTTTCGTTCCAGAATTACCGTCACAGTGATATAAAAATAAAGAAAGAAAGAAAGATTTTTTTTATTAAGTTTTAATAACGACATTTCCCAAGTCTAAACTACAGCGCTGTCGCAGCGATACTATGCAACTACTATTAATATACTAGCTGAAGTGGCAATAAGCGAGTCATATAGCTCGTAGAACTGACGGCCGTGTGGGCAGAAAGATTCTGAGACCACGACGCACCGGAAGATCGGAGCGTGGGACGCCCTCCAATGAGATGAACAGACCACTTCGTGTAGATGGCTGGCAGTCGCTGGATGAGGGCGGCATGTAACTGGTTGTTGTGGAAATCTATGGGGTGGCCGTTGTTCAGCTGGAAACGGATTTATCGCAATCATGCGGTTACATATGCAGCACCTGAGCTACAACTTGATATCAAACGATATTATGTAAAGCAAAGCAAAGATCAAGATGAGGTCGCTAACCGCGGACGAAATCTTATGAAGTATTTATGAGGCAATATGTATTGTGTATTTTTAATTTTTTTGTACGATACACGTCTACCACAACATCGTTTATAAAGAAAGTTATAAGTAAAAATGTTTTCTTTACTCCGTATGAACCGTGACACTATACTACCGGAATCTGCTCTTTTGGTACAAAGGAATCGGTCATTAATCCTCTTCACTTATTATCATACGCATAACTAAATCTTTAATGAGACAACTGAAATCTGAAGTTGATTTTATTGGCTAAAGACGGTGATAACTTGATATTGTTGGCTTACCATACTTAGTTACCTACATAAAATGTGGAGTTAATTAGTCACGCCTATCACCTTCCAGTCACCGTGGCACAATACGAAACTATAATTCGTATGCTTATTACTTATTCAATACTTATACAGTATGTTTAGAGAAGGTAATTATACTGGAACGCGAATTTCATGTCTGTAGAGAACCCTGTCAAATCAAACATTAATAAATTACCGCTTGATGTCGTCAGAATAAGTCAATTGGTAATTACGGATAGACTCATTGTACATTTAAATTACCAAACACGCTATTCCAATGCAGAACGTAAAGTAAACTAGAAAGCATGGTTGGTGCAGTGGTTGATACAGTCGACTGCTGCGCTCCGGGTCGTGGGTTCGATTCCCGCACGGAACAAATATTTGTACGATGTGCAGGTAGTTGTTCCGGGTCTGGGTGTATTGTGTGTGGAATTCATGTATGTAAACGCACCCACGACACAGGAGAAATCCTAGTGTGGGGCAACGTTTTTTAAATAAAAAAAAAAAAAAAAAAAAAAAAAGCAAATGTAGAAGGAGAAATTAAACAACAAATTAAAACTTTAATATAGTTTAAAAAACGAAACAACACGCTTTGTTTCACTGTCAACCTCCAGCTTCATCATCAGACCCTCGTCACCAAGTGAAATGTTTGGGACTCGTCCCACTTTCCACCTTCTGGCCCCATCACCAGGTCAGTTCAATGTTAACATTTGTTTTTTTAAAACGTTGCCCTGCACTAGGATTTCTTCTGTGTCGTGGGTGCGTTTACAGACATAAATCCACACACATTGTATTGCCACCTGGGTGACTACATACTTGCAAAATATCAAATCGATACGACTATTAGAAGTAGGTTAAAAGCGACTTCCAAGAATTCAAGGAGAAATGGTACGTAATGACACTGTGAGTGATTACTGCGTGCATCGAAACTAATTTTTATTACAATTGTACGATAGATAAAATAAAATAACTTTATTAAATCTGTAACGCCTGTCACCTGAGTCATCCTGCGACCACGAATGCTGCAAAGTATTCTAAACGTCAGGAAAACAAAAATCTAAAATATACGCGATAGAATCCGTTTAAAAGTGCTTTATTATAATGAGTAATAATCGTGAAAACCTAACACATTACTAAGAAATAATTAATAATTTGTTTTTTAAGACATTATTACGTCAGTTGTGATTTGATCGCGTAAGTGAAACTTTATAAAGTGTTGTGTTGTTCGGGGATAACATGCAAAAGCCGAAGCGAAAATAATAACTTTATCAATGAAGGAATCATATAACATATATAAGTGTAAGAATTTTCATGTAATTGTTAATGTTTTCTATAAAAATAATGAATTAAAATTTATTTTTTTCTTTATTATGTTACAATGCTTCTTATCTACCACTTTTAACTAGCAATCGGTGAATAAAAAACGCAGTCAATAGATCAGCGAATGGTACTCCCAATAAACTTACGCATTGCACTTCGGCCGCTGTGTGCAGTCCGTACGCTCGGCATGAATGGCTGCCTAGAAAGTTGTGGGTGTGTTAGCATGAGTAGCCAATCATAATGTTGTGTTTATTCAGATAATTGAATGAGAACTTGTAACTGTGTGCATTGGTGTGTTTTTATGAAGAATGGTAGGCAAAAACTGGATCTACGCTCCCATACATTTTGAACTAAATGGCCTATCCCCTCTTTCTTCTAATATCTTTGATTTTCATACATTGTTAGTTAGGTAGTTAGTTACAAGTGAAGTTAATAAAAACGAAGAGAAAAGAAAAACGATGACAATACAAACGACGCAAGCTGTCTTCACGATATCCGAGACATAGTTTTATTGTGTATGACAATTACGACTACGTATCAAAAGCCTCGTAAATGGTAGGTGTGTTTGCAGTTTAATAGTATTTCCTCCTTATTGTTGCTAGTCTTCTGAACACTGTATAATCTAGTCTCGTAAGTTTGATTCTAATTTCTTAATAATCGTTGGACTTTTGCTGTTCACCTATATTGTTATAAAAGTACATTAATATCAATAGGTGCTTGAATTACATTAGTAGTACGTAAAAGGCAATACGTTAATGCGTCTACTCCATTAGACTTCCAATTCGCGCTTTTAATTTCCTCTCTCTAAACAAAAACGTTTCGGAAAGCCCCACAATATTGTATTACTTATACATTGACAATTAATTTTCCTAAGTGCTTTGCTAAAATCAACGTCAATATTGATGGTGTCGCAGATATATTTGTTTAATAAATCGATCTATAAAACCCAGGAATATAATTCATCACCGCCCTGGTTTCTGGAAGCGAGAGCCCTCGCGTCACTATATCGGTGGCGCAGGGCGGCGTTAAGCCGGTGCGATAGGACAGTGCCTCGAGAGATTGGGCTAACGACCTGAGCTTGGTGTCCAGTGGAGACTCTACATGGAACTTCCTTCGCCCCGGGGAAGGGCGAAGGGGTATGCCGGTCTCCTACTGGCTAAAACCACTTGAGCGGTCATCTTCGGCACCGAAGGGAGGCTCCAGGTCCTCGTAAGATCACACTAGAGCCGCCCATTAGTGCCACGCCTTTAGGCACATCTCGGAGGGGGTGACTGTAAAGCGATCACCCCCTCTTGCGGCGGGCAGGCGGCTGTAAAAATACCCCAAGTCTCGCTGACTTATGTAACCTAGTGCAAGATACGCCGCGATAGCGTCAGTATGACTCGTCATAGAGGGTTGGCTGGAGAGGCGGCGTGGCGCCCCCACCTTTCAGCTGACGCAGATATTTTCGGGACATGGTTGCTTCGGGAAGTAGGGAGAGTCCCTCAATTGCCCCGGATACATACCGAAAAAAAAAGAAGGTATAATATAATATTCCTGTTTTATTAAGACACGAAACATTTTGAAATACACGAGTAATATAGACGTTCCAATAAATCAACAGAGACAAATATTAAAACTTTATTTAACCACTAAAAAGGGAACAAAACACTGGCTTAGATTTTAGTGTAATTGAAATTATCATTAAGTGTCGGACAATCTTAATCCGGACTCCAAATGCATTGGCAGGCAGCAGCAACACTTTTTTATAGCAGCAGCGTCACATCTGTACAGCAGCAGCATTTCACGCTCACCAACCCCCCTGCCAAGAGTGGTGTGGTTTGGCAAATTCCCCTCAATATGACGACACAATTGCGGAAATATATGGGGGAGACTTTTGTTCAGCAGTGGGCGTGCTACGACAGATTTGAAGGTGGTGATGATGAAATCGCTAGTAGTTATCATGACATCATATTTGTCACGACCTAATAAAAGGCTCCATCGGAAGTCTATGATCAGCTTCTTGTATTCCACAAGGAGCTGATCAATACTATTCTATTCATTCTATTCCTCCACAGATCCCTCCCAATGCGTGTAGAAATTCATAAACATTAATACTACATAGCCAGAAACTAGCACATACGCACCAAGTCATGAGTTTTTAAATAAATAAAAGCGTGCTAAAAAAACGGAGCAAGTACATTTTATAAAAACAACAGAATTTTATACAGAATCATTCACAATTGCAAAACAAAGTATCACTCTCCATTAAAAAAAATGAATGATTCATGAGAACAGAGCATCTGAACTGACCTTACTTCACTATTATTAGATAACACATGTTCACGGGAAAGATTTTGATATAATTACTAAATTTGTAGATGTTATATTTTTTGTATAAAATAGAAACATTTGGTCTTTTTCGATTCCTATTTATCACTCTTTATTCAATTGAAACACCGTTGAGAACAAACAAACGGTACAAAGGGGGAGAGAGGATACACGAATGTAATTAAACATCGATTTTTCTAATTGATGACCTAACGGTAAAACGGGCATGAGACATTAATGTAATATCGTCATTCGCAACAAATTCTACGCGTATCCGGACGCAGGTTCACCCACAGATTATAAATAAGGGTCTGTTTTACACGATTAAACATCGCCCTGCCTACTCTATGGGGATCGGTAAAACCGGAATCTCTGTAACGTTTGTTTCAGTTATCCAATGATTTTATTCAACGAATTTATATTTTTTTATTTTACTTTTCTTTGCCCCGAACGTTTCTTTTAGATTTTATCCAAACTATTTCTTTTGTTATGTGATGGAATTAGCATTTTGAGATATACGTGCGAAAGCTCTGAAAGACAAGTAGAACACGATCACAGTAGCAGTATAGTATGGAGCATATGTCATCAGGAAGATATTATGATGCGGCAAAAAAACATAGTTTACAGAACAAGTACTCCAGAATGTTACATATAATTACAAAGATCGGACTAACTTACCTAGTGACGTCCGATCCTCAATTATGTGAAGTAATCTCGTCCTCATTTAGTACTATGTAGTTTGCACCTTGCACAACTCACTGCATCACAATTTTAAAGATGAACACTTTCATCAAAAATTTTAATATAGTCTGTGGTTCCTACGCGCTCTTTCGCTATCTGTAATGTACATGTCATTAATTCAAAGCATAAGAACACAACTTTCAGCAGGGATCTAGATTGCAATTTTATAGAATTCTAGATTTATTTGGGATGGGTTGGGACTCGATGAGGACGAGATTACTTCACATAATTGAGGATCGGACGTCACTAGGTAAGTTAGTCCGATCTTTGTAATTATGTTCCGTAATCTCGTCCTCATTTAGTACTATGTAGATGTTCAAAGAAGAAAGTTGTGTAAATAATCAACCTTGTTTATTCGTTAATAAACATTATTACAATTTATTATAATTATTTATGAACCTCAGTCTTGTGTCCTCTAAGACTTATAGTAGATGAACAGGTATAAAAAAATACGTTTCGCATTATTCATATAAAAATAAACTTGGCGGAAGCACTGCCGTACTCCCAAAAGTGCAATTCTTTGCATTTCTAATTTATATGATTATATGGTGTACTTATAATACTTATTCATCACATAAGTTGGTTCTTATTTTAGTTTGTGTTTATTATTTATTTAAGAAATATCCATATAGAACACATAGCTTGAGCCATTGGGATCATAAATAAACATTTGGCCTCTTGCAAAACCAAGCCAATTTGAGGCCTTTCTTGTTTTTGTGTAGTATGCTGTAGATTTACTAGTATCCAATCCATTATTAGTTAAAAACTTACTTCAACCATCTGCTTAATAGATGAGGTGGAGGCGCCGTAATAAGGCTTCCTTAATGTAATAATTATGTATTACAGTTCGTCCTTTATTTTATTAACATCTAAATAACAAAGTAAGGTTGTTGCAGGACAAATATTAATGGCAATTATCTTTAAAATACTTGGTAAGAAATGCTAGTATTAAAAAGGTTAAGATCAACAAAAGCTAGATGTTTTAACCATTTTGTAATTTTTATGTTGATATTATCTACTTTAACGGTAATTTTATCTATACAAATCAGCAACAAGGTTTGATCCTGTGTTTGGGTAATTCCACACAGGCTTTCATTGGGAAACATATTCAACAATAATTATTCTTAATGTTAAAGTCACATACAACATAATACTTAGGGTTTGTTGCCCTACCTTTAAATATTTGCTTAAAGAACTTTGTTCTTCTCTCATCTCTACTCAAGTGCGATCCTAAGAGTAGGAAGAGAAAAATGAAAATAAAAATTGTTGACCTCAGTGTTGAGTGAGCTATAGGAAAAACTTTAATTATTAATTAAACTTAGATGCTAAGAATAATATAACCAGGGGATGCACATCATAACTTTTACAGTTGGGGATTCACTGATTATTGCAGATTAATATTGCCATCCTGTTTTGTTCTATAACGAAGCTAACATTTTGTCCATTGAAGAGGATGGTATACTTCTTAGAAACGCGCTCTCCTGAAAATGTGGTGGCAATCAGTGTTAGAATCCTGTGTAAAGGATTGTGATTCCCTGGAAGGATACGACAGTAAGTCACGACTAGGTCGCAGTATATTGTATGTATATAGACATCTTTTTTTTTTTTTTTTTTTTTTTTATATATATACTAGGTCGCAGAATAATATATGTATATACACATCTTTTAATTTTTATTATATATATACATATATCTTACTATACACCCATATATAAGTACTTGACAGTGTGTTTAACTCATATTTTGACAAGTATGTGCAATTACACGACGCACAGTTTGGATTCCGGCATGGATTGTCGGCTGAGACTGCTATCTTTAGCTTGAAACATACTGTTAAGTATTATACCGATAAACATACTCCAGTTTACGCGTGTTTCCTGGACCTGAGTAAGGCCTTCGATTTGGTCTCTTACGACATTCTGTGGCAGAAATTAGCAGAGACAGGTATACCATCGGAGTTGATATCACTTCTGAGGTACTGGTATCTCAACCAAGAGAATCGTGTGAGGTGGGCGGGTGAACTCTCGGATGCAAGCAGGTTGGAGTGCGGGGTTCGGCAGGGGGGGTTGAGCTCACCCTTGCTCTTTAACCTGTACGTTAACGCACTGGTTGAGAGGCTCAGCAGCATGCATGTTGGCTGCTATGTTGATGGTGTTTGTTGCAACAACCTCAGCTACGCGGATGACATGGTGCTGCTGGCCCCCTCAATCGGAGCTCTCCGAAAGCTACTCGCAGTATGCGAATCATACGTTGCTTCACATGGTCTGATGTACAATGTTCAAAAGACTGAATACATGGTCTTTAAATCGGGTCCCATGTGTCCTTCCATCCTTCCAGTTTACCTTAATGGTGTGTCCCTAAAAAGGGTTCACCAGTTCAAATACCTTGGACACTGGGTAACTGACGATCTAAAAGACGATGTTGACATGGAACGAGAACGCAGAGCATTGTCAGTTCGGGCGAACATGCTGGCACGCAGATTTTCTCGATGTACAGACGCAGTTAAAGTTACATTATTTAAAGCTTATTGTACGTCGCTGTATACGGGAGGCCTGTGGTTCAACTATACCCAAAGAGCTCACAATGCTCTGCGAGTCCAATTTAACAATGCGTTCAGGGCGCTGTTGCGGCTTCCACGTTTTTGTAGTGCATCAGCGATGTTTGCTGATGCGCGCACAGATGGCTTTGCAGCTATCTGGCGCAAAAAGACTGCATCGCTTCTCAGTCGGTTGCGTGGAAGTAGCCACAGCATCCTGAATACTATAGCGGCTAAGCACGACTGTCCACTGGTGTGGAAACTTATACAAAGGACCAAGTCGCTATTTACAATTAGATAAAACATTTTTATAACTGTATTACTACAAATCTGGATCTCTGTTGTCTGAATAAATAAATTATATTATTATATATATATATAATTACAATGCTCTGTTTTTATTTTCCGAAAAAATAAAAATCTACTTATGAGTGCAAATGGAGGGAACACAGAAGAATGTCCCATGCCATTCAAGAGTAGAGGCATCTATGGTGTATCTAGGTCAGGAACCCATGATACATAGTTGATGCAATTAGCAATACATCCATTTGCAAACATGATTCTATCGTTCACCAAGATTAGCTATAAGTGGTTCAAAGGCTACGGCCACATAGTTCCATTTCAATTTCCGAATGAAACACCTTCATTCTTTATTAGCAATGGCATTCTACACATATAATATAGAATAGAAATAGAAATAGAAAACATTTATTCGGCAAAGAACATATTAGACAGTGCATAAAATGAATTGAAAGCTACGATATACATCATTAAGTGCGCAGGTGTGCTGTCGAACATGCCTGTTCCAAACCACTACAAAACTACCACAGCTTCTTTGCCATTGAAGTGTGTGCCCATATCTTATTAATATAGGTTATGGTTCTTATCTATTCCAAGTGAAATATTACCTTGTTTTATTTCAGAAGCAACTGGTTTCTGTGCATATAAGTGTAGGTTAATTCATTTAGTTTTAATTCCTTTCAATATAGGAGGCCACCATTTAAGTATGTGCAAATGTATCCTATATACATAAGATTGCACTATTACTTTTTCAGGGCTACTGTTGTAAGATTTTTCCATGACATTGGTAGGTATAAAGTCAAATGTATTCTATAGCTGGGCCATGCACAATGTTAAGCTATGTTGAAACAAGGACACCTTTTGGTTGAGATAATTATTATTTTGCACCCGTTTATGGTTTCTCTAGAATTTAGAAATAAAATACTATCTTCTTCTGGGAGAGCAAGATAGAAAAAATTGCATGGAATCTATATGGGTCCCAAATTCTGCTATTTTTGTTTAGCATTTAGGCATATTTTCTTTGATATGAAAACACCAAGATTTTCTAAGAAATTTTGGTTGGTGGACACATTTAGTTTACGCTTTTCATAGGAGTCAGTAAGACAAGAATTATTATTAATAACCGATGCAATGATCTCATGTAAAAATTAGCGGTTTCATGACCTAGGTAAAATCATATGGTGCTGTACTAAGCCTGAAGGGATGGCATGTAAATTCATACAAATAATCTGGAAATAGGGAACATGAGTGTTTCCTATCAGATTCCCTTATTGACAGTACAATATGCATTTTTTTAAATCATACAAAAAATTTGTTGCAACAACTTTTAAAATCTTTTCTCATTTTGATAAAAATTTACTCAGTTTCTGAGTAACCTGGTTATTTAATGGAGCAGTAGTTTGTACAGGAACATTAGTGAAAGGTATAGTATAACCTTTTAACCATTTGTGTATGGTATGACTTTTAGTGATACCTAGTATCGCAGTAGTAGGAAAAGTATTTCAGTTGATTGGTATGTACCTTATTCATCATTGATCAGGATCCAGGTTAGGGCCTCAGCAACAGGGATAGTGGTGTCTCCGCCAGAATATCACGAAAAACACCAACAATTTATTCACATAGTATGTTGTTGGACTCGACATGGTTTTGCCCGCTTGGAAAGACATTTATAGCTGTTGTGCTCCCCCTTTTAGTTTCAAGTTTTAGGGGATTCTGATAGGTACTTACCTTCACTGGGAGTATTCTTTCATTCTCACCCAGATTTTGAACAGCTTTAATGGTATTTACTTTATCCTATAGTTTGTCCCCAAACAGGTATTATGAGATTGCAGGCTTCTCTGATATCAATTTATCAATGATGTGCAGGCTATAACTTCATACAATAAGTTGCATAGCAATCCAGTTGAATCACTGATTCCGAAATGTGATTTTCATCTCATTGTTTACAATCATGTTGTTGAAAATCTTTTCAAGGGTTGAGATAGTACTAAGTGTCTCATAATAGCATTGATTTGACTTTTGCATAAATGCTTGTATGCTTTATTTATAGGGCCATGTTTCTTGATTATAGTGAATCTAGTTTCTTAAGGCCATTCTGCATGATTAGTCGTTTTTTTTTTTTTTGTATATTGCTTGTTATTTCTACTGAATTATCTCAGAGGTGAGCACTATTTTTGCAAGTCTGCCCCCCTCCTTTCTTTAATCTGATTTCATCACTAGGTGAGACACTATATTTGTAGCCACTTATGATAGGTGACGGAAAGGTGTTTGCACCTGGTTCATTAGAGCTTGACTGCATCAGCTCCGCTCAATGATGTAATAGTAATGAAAAACATTGTCCTTGTCCGTGTCGTAAACTACCTCGGCTTCGACTGAAGAGGTCTTCGTAATCATCTAAGCTCCTGACTGCAAATCCAAGGCTAACCCCTCGTGAAAGCTCTAAGGATGCATCAAACAGCGTTTTATCTTGCTATTAAAAGATACTTAACTGGCTAGCCTCTCGTGGAAGCTCTCTCGTTCTTCGCTTGTAAACGAATACTGCACCGGCTTACCTCTCGTGAAAGCTCTATTGGTGGTGTCGTTTATTTTTATATTAAGGCACTGTTGACCTGTGCTCTTCCTTGTAAACGAATAACCCCCACCGGCTGACCTCTCGTGAAAGCTCTATTGGTGGTGTCGTTTATTTTTAAATTAAGGCACTGTTGACCTGTGCTCTTCCTTGTAAACGAATAACCCCCACCGGCTGACCTCTCGTGAAAGCTCTATTGGTGGTGTCGTTTATTTTTAAATTAAGGCACTATTGACCTGTGCTCTTTCTTGTAAACGAATAACCCCCACCGGCTGACCTCTCGTGAAAGCTCTATTGGTGGTGTCGTTTATTTTTAAAATAAGGCACTATAAACTTGTCACCGTTGACCTGTCTTCTTCCTTGTAAACGAATAACCCCCACCGGCTGACCTCTCGTGAAAGCTCTATTGGTGGTGTCGTTTAGATTTACGTGCATATAGTGTATATTGCTGCGACACTGCGGATCCATCTCCTGTGAAACATGTAGTTAGTAACTTACCGATACGGTCGTGTAGACTCCCACTTTTTTTGGGCTCCCACAATCGATTATTTAGCTTTTCTATTGCTTCATCCTTACTCCTTCGCCAGTGTTTCCCCATTTTTGAAGAAAAAGGAGGATAATTGGAAGATTTTCTTGAGTTGCGTATACAGCGAGCAGCACAAAAAAGTACAATGACATGTACATTACAGATAGCGAAAGAGCGCGTAGGAACCACAGACTATATTAAAATTTTTGATGAAAGTGTTCATCTTTAAAATTGTGATGCAGTGAGTTGTGCAAGGTGCAAACTACATAGTACTAAATGAGGACGAGATTGCGGAACATAATTATTATTCTGTAAATTATACTTTTATTGTTAGACACACACGGGAACGAACGATGCGAGCCCTCTTTCACTTCGACTATTAGAAAAATATGTTGGGTATAATGTATGTTATAATTTATAATGCATATTTTATTCCTTTTATCAGGTATGTGGTGTTTGTTTTCTTTTTAATACATTTCTTTCATGTGTGTGTAGTCTCGTCATGTCACTCGCTTTGCATAGTTAATATTTAGTACCTATCAAATTCATATTAAAAAGAAACATTCTCAGAACTTAAAGCATTTTAAAGCTCGTGTTTAAATATTCGAGTTAATAGATAAATCACTTTAATATAAATTGTCTAGATTTATAAGCTGGTGTAAAGGCTATGATGGATCGTAACCATATTTTATGGGGTAAGGCGGCCTCGGTTATTCCTATTTGTGCTTTCCTTGAGAAAGTGGGTTCGTAAAATTTGATTATGATAATGATAAAAGAAACTGTATTCATTGATTATTTTTGTACTGGATGTCTTCTGAAAATAATTTATTTGAAGCAAAGAGCTAAAAACAAAAATAAGCTCGTAAACCCGGTCAATCGGTTATTGCATCTTTGGGTCGAAACGTCGAGGTTAGTTAAAATATTGTTTAGATTTATCTGTGCGCGAAAAGTCTTGAAATTGTAATCTAAGAAAAATAAGCTTGTATTGGTATTATGAAGAGAAACACACGATAGCTATTACTCACTGCTTTCCATTAAGTTTATATTTTTCTTTCGTGTTTTGTGTTCTATTATGAATTTTCGTTTTACTTAGGCATAATAAAGCAAGTCATGTTCTAATTTTGTGCGATACATATGCGCGCGAATGTTCGAAGGAACTTGCGGTTGGCAAAGCGGGACGTAAAAAAACAACGTACCTACTTAATACTTCGCAATAAACACAAAACAGAAAACTAATATATTTGGGCTATTAGGGTACCAACAGGGCTAATTGACATTAAGATTGTTGAAGCTATACTGAAAATCTGTGTCCAATTTAGTACTAGTCTTGTCTTGTTATCTTGTTATTTTTTTTATTTTTTTTAAAACGTTGCCCCACACTACGATTTCTCCTGTGTCATGGGTGCGTTTACAGACATGAATTCCACATACAATACACCCAGACCCGGAACAATTACCTGCAGATCATACAAATATTTGTTCCGTGCGGGAATCGAACCACCAATCAGCCACTGCACCAACCGTGCCGTCATATTCTATATTCAAGTAGTATTCCTTATTCGCATAATTAGCTCTCAAATTGCTGCATTTTATGGTACAAAAATGATATCATCTATAAACGTATATTTATTATCGTCGATATATGAGAATAATAAGTACAACGAAATTATAATTTTATTTTAATTATTCTTACTGTGTGGCGTCGGCTAAGAATAGCACCATCCCATTTCATCCTGTAGGTGTAAATGGTGACTATGGTATTAGTCGGTGGATGGGCAGCAGCGTCTTTCCAGTACATTTACAACTCAAACTGCAATCATCAATCCATCTGCCCAGCGTGGCGATTATGGCATAACACCCAATGACCATATAACACAAACCGTATGGGTTTCGGTCACTGTGATATTTGGGGAGGACTAAACCCAGCCGTAACTAATTTCTGTTGGAGAGAAGATGCTGATGACGAAATTAAATGCAATTTCGATTTTAGGAAATTCTAAGATGTCATTCCGAAAGAAGAAATTTGATACAATCGGTACACTTGACACCTATGTTGAATACTTTCTTAGTGAGTTAGACTTTTTCATAAATATATACATCAAATTGAAAGCTTCGACGCGCTATGTAAGACGAGTATTATTTGTCAACCCAATATAGGTACCTGTAATATATAAGGGTGAGCTACGCGAGCTTTCATTGCGTACAAAACGGTGAGCAATTTTTCAAAAACATTTTAGCCAGCCGTCTCCGTAACATGGGACACATGTAAAACGAGATAGATTTATAGCGATACAACAAAAACTAACAAATAATAAATCAACCCTAACTTTTGCAAGTATCAATTCCCCACAAAAACGACAAGTCATCACCCACGCGCGCCGTATATTGGCTGCGAGCCTCTCATAAAATGTATCCACATACCTACCTAATGTCTGTAGATTTAGGTGCCATAAGATAAATTTTGGGGTCATTTATTTTCCGTCCGGCCCAACACACATTTACTGCGATAATTATAGTAAAGTTGAACATTACACAATAGTTGTTTTTTATACACCTTTGTGTCGAGGCGTGCAAGTCATTTGCCTGGTGGTGAGCGTCATGCCCGCCTATAACAACTGTAATGCTATCCAGGAATATTCCTGCGTGGACCAACTCGATTAATTATTTAGTCTCTTATGCCCAGTAATTTCACTAGCTACAGCACACAGTGCCTGGAACCAGAACACGGTAATGTTTAAAGTTTAAACGCTTCTGCTTGGTTACGAATATATGGCACTGCGGTGATAACTAGGTAGCCGGACTCTTCCATTATGAGGCCTACCTCCAGTAAGTACATACTTTCTGAGGTAACAACATAACTTATGGGATAAAACGTTGTTACTGTCCCAATACTAGGAATGACAGGTTAATTCAACAACCTGTCACTATACGGTGTAATTTTATCAACCAACATGTGAAACCTGGTTTCATTATGTTTCTCAGTCCCTACTGAGAAACCTTATGAAACTACTGTACTGTACTGTACCTACAGTAACACGATATTATCTGAGTTTACAAGTATTCCATATTCTTTATCGAATGTAAATTCTATCCAGATGTTTTTGCGAATCAGGTTGTTTTATTACCTAGTCATCATATCAGCCATTTATACGTCCACTGCTGAACAAAGGCCTCCCTGTGGATTTCCACAATTGTGTCGACATTTTTGGGGGAATTTGCCAATACTCGCCATGCTTGGCAGGCGGGTTGGTGAGCGCAGAATGATGCTATATATGTTAGAGTTCCTTAGTCGCCTTTTACGAAATTCACAGGAGGAGAGATGGAGTGGTGCTATATTCTTAATCCGGCCACCACACGGATTTATTATTATATTCCCTAGATATTACCTAGTGTTGATAAGTAACTAATCTTATGATTTTTCTATCCCTAGTAGTATAGATGCTTGGTGATGTAGGTCAGATTGAAGTCGCTTCCTACACTCGTATTTAATCATTTTAATATAAATAATTATGTACTGTTATACCAGGCCTCATCTGACGACAAGATTGGAAGCCGACCAACAATATAGTTGCGGAAAGACTAGGTTCCTGATAGCGCAGAGAGGAGACTACGCGTATATACCGAGCGATACTTTCTTCTTCTTTTTCTTTTGTCGTGGGAAAATCCTCAAGGACTTCTTCCACTCTGGGTAGGGGCGGAGAGGCACGCCTGAGTCCCGGGCCTGGCGAGTATTGGCCCGTCACTTGGTCTGATGGGCCCCATCTCTGTGCGCCCTCGCCAGCTACACGTTCCTCCAGAGAGGCGCGCACAGAACACAACGCGCCGCTGCCATCTCAAGCCTGCTTCTGCTCGGGCGACAAACTGTTTCTAATTCAACACCCGCAGGCCACAACCCATGCAGGCTGGAAATCAGTCAGCAGTTCTCGTAAATGGAAGCGATGGCATCCCACACGCTCTTGCTCCGGACGATGGACTGAACTACGGCCAGAAGCGAGAGGTCACCATCTGCGACCAATGCGATCAGATCACGACGCTGTGTCGCCAAAGTTGGGCACTCCTCCAGCGTGTATTTCGCTGTGTCCTTCGGTCAGTCTTAGCAGAGGTGACAACCGGGTGTCTCTTCCCAGCATACGCGACACAGACACTTCCCGAAACACCCATGTCCTAAGAGTATTCGCTTCAACCGGAGTGGCGTGCCCTGTACCGTGCAAACCCTGGAATGACGACGGCATGCCTGTGGTGACGTGCCACCGTGTGCGCAGCACAGCGCACAACAAAGCTTCAGGGGATCCTTTACAATCATCCCTGAGATGTGCCTTGGAGAGGAGGCCTTTTACAGTCGCCGCTAAAAGCACCAAGGGGCGGCCCCAGTGCGTTCGTTCTCGAGAACCTGGAGAACCTGATTTTAGCCGGTAAGAGCCCTGCACACCCCACCTTTCCTAATGATGGAGGAAGTCCACAGCACGGTTGGCACATTGGCTAAGTAATTGGCTTTCTATGCTACGTAACGCAGGTTCAATCCCCGCACAAAACAATTATTTGTATGATCTAGAGATAGTTGTTTCGGGTTGGGTTGTGACTTTGACTTTGACTTTGGCTTAGAGATAGTTGTTTCGGGTTGGGTATTTGTGCATGTGTCTGTAAATGTACCCCCGACATAGGAGAAATACTAGTGTGGTACATTATCACCGCGGTGATAAATACAATTTTGCCTATCAGTAGACATATCGTAATAGAGATAAAATAATAATTTATATTCAACATATAATTTGTATCAATAAATACAAAACTTTTGAGACTAATTAATTTTAATACTGAAAATAAAGTACATCACAATCAAGCAGCCTTAATTATTGAGCTTAATAATAATCGACGGAATATCTTATTTCACAGCAGTTGGTGTAGTGATTATAATAATTATTTAAAAACTAACCCATCGGTCTAGAAGCAAATACTTAGAAGCCCTGACTATATAAAATAAGCAGAAATGAGAATTTGAATAACTGTTTCGATCTAATTAAGATTATATGCCTCGCAGTTCCCAGAAACGTTATGTTACGACGACGGGCACAGCTACACTTTTTGCTATAAGCACTTGCCAAACAACTGGCCTCCACTCACCCGCTGGCCGTTTGACGTATGGACAACGTATAATACTGGAATCCGGAATTGGGTTTTAAAAAACTGTTTTGACTAAAACTATATGATATCAAATTAAATTACTTTTAAAGAACAATTGAATTGAAATAGTAAGAACTGGTACAATTGGTATACTTCTGATTCGTACCGAGTGTAAAACCGGACTGAGGCTCGACCCCGAATACTATGCTGTCGTTTAGACCCTAAAATGTTGAATCAGCAAACCTGATTGATGGTCAGTAATTCTACTGATATTAGGACGATATAAGAGTACAATAACGCCTTTGAACACGTTGACATTTTCAACTGCCCCATAATCAAATTCAAGTGTCTTGCATACTGGTCTTTGTTAGACTGACGTGTTTATTTTGTTTTATAATTTTTCTACACTACTAGTCCTACACGGTAGGTATATCATATACTGCTACTGACAGACCCTAGTGATAATTCTTTTGTATTGTAGCATATGCTAACTTCTGATCAGCGTTGTAGCTTCATCATCATCATCAAGATATCAGTTAAAGGACGTACACTGCTGAATATGTCTTCCCCTTAGATTTCCACAATTGTGTAATCATTTTGGGGGGAATTTTCCAGTACTCACCGTGGTTAGCAGGCGGGTTAGTGAGCGCAGTAGGGCGACTGTTCCACTTAAGGGACGCTGCTGCCCATCCCCCAGGTTAAGAGTAACTTAGTCGCCTTTTACGACATCCACGAGAGGAGATGCAGTGGTGCTATATTCTTAGTCCGGACACCACACGGACAACGGTTTGGATTGCATTATTACAAACACAAAACTATTACATTAAGATTTATAATGTAACGATTTGCTGTTCCTTAGAATAAAATAAAATAATGGTAGTGCTTTATCGTGAGTCGGAAAATATCCAGTGCTAAACATGACCCCCTAAATACACAACACAGCTATGATCGAATTTTGAAATCAACGCTTGGGAAACAGTTTGGTAATTGCGGGTTCGCTGACATTAGCGCATGGGAATGGTAGTGGAAATTATCTTGAATGAATCCCGTAATCGCTTAAAAAAAATGGAGATTATTCTAAACAATCCAGATATTCTTTTTAATAGGAGTTTATATACATACTTACCTATTATTATAATATAATTCATTACTACACCATACACCGTATAAAACTACTAGTGTTGGTCAAACGTTGTCTATCTGTAAGAGCGTATCTTAAAATACCGTACCGAACAGATTTTGATAAAACTTTGCCTATAGTGTTATTTAGGCACCCCTAATTCTTTACAGTAAATATATATCGTTACGCGAATTCTTAAAGAATCAATTTGGTTTCCCCAGCGTCCCTCGCTCGCGTAGTCCAGTGCCGAGCCTGTAGTATTAAATATCACCTTAAATATTTTTATAATACTGATCCAGCTATATATATGCTACATGGCACGTATCCCCCAGCAACCCCCTAAGCCGAGGCTCGTGTCCCATAAGGGCCGCCCTTAGCAGTAGTTGCTTAGTATATAAAATTATTTTTAAGCCTAGCTGGAGCCCTCTTTTGGCTTCGCTAGAAATCGTCTGGTTAAACAGCCAAATTTCTCTGTAAAGTCTGCTAGACGATGAACACCATAAAAATATATTTTTTGGTCGAATCTTAGTTAATGTATCAGTGGTTGGACACACATCTACAGTATATATTATCATGCTATCAATCCCCGCCAATAGTCCGCGCGAGTGGTCGTGTGTACAATTTGCTACTGTGTCAGTTTGGAAATATACTATTCGAAAAATTACCATTGGCTGTCGAACGTTTTTTACGATTCCTGCTTGCACTCGTGAGTGCTAAAGGCCATTGACCCGCCCACTGGGAGGTCCATGAAAAGGATAACAACATAATTGCCTGACACTACTTGAAAAAATTATCATTGATTGGCCCCGAGATTCGAACCCGAATCGAGACGAGCACGGGCGAAGAGGTGCGACTGCCGCCGCTCGGCTATCGGAGACAGTACGACGCAAGGCGAAATAGCAAACTACTCTGCGCAAGGGCGCCGCCTCGGGTGAGTGATTATTGTTTTGAACGGCTGCGACTACGACGCGAAGAACAAAGTTTGTTCATGTTTTAATTGCAAGAAACCGCAGTAAAAATTCGAATCAAATTATAATCTTTTTGCTATTGTTACATACACAATTGACTTCTTTTTATAATTAGTTATTTGGTAAGCAATTAGACATGCCTTTGAACCGTACACCACCTAAAAATGTATCTAGTGAAGGCTCTATATTGCATTACGATTCCGAACCCAACTTATCAACACCGACTATGGCTGAGACGCCCACAGAAAGAATAACCTTCCGTAATAAACGCAAGCACGACGTAGAATATACTGAGGAAATAAAATCCCTTCGAAATGACATTATGTCAATGTTAGCCACTCTTAGACAGGAGCAAAATGATAAATTTCATCTCCTGCAAAATAATTTGGATGAAATCAAAAACCAAAATACAGAACTTCGCACCGATGTTCAGTTTATGAGCGATAAGTATGACGACTTGTTGCAAAAAATTAAAGAGATAGAATTTGAAAACAAGAACAAAAACAAGTACATAAAGTCATTAGAAGAAAAAGTTGAAATCCTAGAGAGAAGTATGAGGTCTACAACTATAGAGATCAGGAATTTGCCAAAAAAACATGAAGAAAAAAAAGAGGATTTAGTAAAAATTATAAAAAGTATTGGTGAGGCTATGAAAACGCCAATAGAAAGCTCAGACTTCAGGAATGTATTTAGGCTAAGCAGTAAAAAACCGGAGTTTAGAGGACCGGTAATGGTTGAGTTCAACAGTATGTTATTAAAAGATAGTCTCATTACTAACATAAAAACCTATAACCGGGACAACAAAAACAATAAATTGAACACCTCACATATTCGAATGGGAGGAAACTCACCCATTTATATCGCAGAAAGCCTTACAACCAAAACAAAACAAATATTCTACCAGGCGCGAGAATTCTCTAAAGCTCATAGCTACAACTTCTGTTGGACGTCATACGGAAAGGTTTATATACGTAAGAAAGAAGGAGACAACGCTCAAAGGATAGATGAAGAGTCTGACCTGGAAAAATTGAAACAAGAGATATGACTAGTCATCGTAGTATGTCAAACTTCTATTTTTTATTTTTATTATTGTTGCTATGCTTATGTTTGCGACACACTTATGTTCATTTTGTGCAACGGTTTGTTTTACTCAGTGTTATTTTTAAAAGCAATGTATTGCCATTACTCTAGTTTACGGTTATCTTTAAGAAACACGATAAATAAACTTTTACATAGCTACATTATAACACACAAACACACCATGCATTACTATCTACAACTATTCCTTATACCTACTTACAAACACAAAACAAACTATTTCTTTAACAAGTCTTATATATCACATTCTAAGAAACAGATTCACTTAATAATTCAAATTCAAATCATTACTAGTTCGCAAATACACTTAACGTTACCACGGCCACCAAAAATACTAACCACTGAAATAGTACATCGACTAATACATTACATAAATTCGCTGTTTAACGTTTACATTGGATTAAAATGCATACGTTTCTATATAAAACCTAACTTATTTTCCCATTTCACCAAAACAAAAAACTTAACAATACGAAAAATAAAGAATTATCAAATTAAACAAGACACTCTAATTTCTAAGATCATTATGTTGTGCCCACCTAATATACCTAAAATTCGATCAATTAAATGAGTTTATTACATCCGAAGTAGACAGCACAGGACAAGTTGAGTGTATTTTGTTAAGTGATTCAACGCTCTGCTCACAACTACTTAACCACAATAATAATAACAGTGCCTGCATATCTATACTTACCTTAAACATAAGGAGCATAAACTGTAATTTTGACCTATTCTTAGCCTTTATATCTACCCTAAACATACAAGTAGACCTTCTAGTTTTAACAGAATGCTGGACAAATATAAATAATCCACCACCTAATTTGGATGACTACAACACGTTTTGGACAAAAAACACCCTGAACCAAAATGACGGTGTAGTAGTATATGTTCGTAAGGAAATCAGCGCAACCTCCCGTGAGCCCGAATTTGCGGAAGGAAACTGCCTTATTATCTCATTAAACTCTGACTACACTGTTATTTGTTTATATCGTCCTCCAGTCTTTAGAAACCACAGTCACTATTTAGATTCACTTGAACAAGTTTTACGCTGTACTTCGTCTCAAAATATAATACTTACCGGAGATATAAATATAGACATCATACCTGACCACATAACTGGTTCTGCACAAGATTATCTAAATTTACTCGCCATGTATGGGTTAAGGCAAGGTGTCACAAGACCTACCAAAATTAGCACATGCATAGACCATTTTATGGTGAAATGTTGCAGAGCGTGGAAAACGATTGTATTCGAGCAGCAGTTGACGGATCATTCACCTATATTACTATACATACATAATACTAATGTCATTAGACGAAGTCAAATGCAGCAGAAAGTATTGATTAACTATAAAGTTATCAAAGACTTACTTACCAGAGAAAGTTGGATAGATCTATACACTGCTGTTGATGTGAAAGTAGCTTCGGAATTATTAATGTCAAAACTTTTATCAATAATTGAAAAGAACACAAAAGTAAATAATGTTTCCAAACGCTATCAACCGCTTAAACCTTAGATAACAAAAGGAGTAGTTAGGTGTATGAGAAAAAGAGACAGACTTCATAAAAGGGTTAACAAATCACCTAATGATGTGCAGCTAAAACAAATATATCTAAAGTATAGAAATTCCTGTAACCGCATTATTAAAAACCTTAAAATTAAATACTACAAAGAGCAATTAGAAAATAACAATGGTAATATAAAGGAAACATGGAAAATTATTAAAGATGTTTGTAACCTGAATCAAAATAAAGTATCTTCAGAAGAGCTTCTCACTCTCAATGATTCACCAGTAGAGTCCCTTAATACTGCCAATAATTATTTTACATCAATAGGAGGTACACTTGCCGGTCACATTCTCGAGAAAATGAATACATATGAAAATGACCTAGCAGTCCATGCCACTGCAACTAATTCTCCATTGAGATCCATGTCGTTTATTCCAACAGAACCACACGAAGTAAGAGGTGTTGTATTAGGACTCAGATCACATAGTGCTCCGGGATGGGACAATATATCAACGACCATCTTAAAACAGAATGTAATGACACTGGCAAGCCCTATCGCACACCTATGTAATATGAGTCTTGAAACAGGCATTTTCCCAGAACTGTTTAAGAGAGCTGTTGTGTGTCCAATTTTTAAGTCCGGTGACAAAGATAATCTAACAAATTACCGACCTATCTCTCTTCTATCAACACTATCAAAGATATTAGAAAAACTCGTTAGTAAAAGAATAATCAGCTACCTTGACAAAAATAATTTAATTAACAGTAACCAGTACGGGTTTCGGGAAGGAAAGTCAACCGAGGACGCAGTTCTTTCATTTACGACAGCCTTAACAGCGTATATGGATAAGGGAGACAGGTGTGTGGGAGTCTTTTTGGATCTCCAGAAAGCCTTCGATACCGTGTCTGTGCCGATCTTGCTTGCTAGACTGGAGAGCGTTGGTATTAGGGGTTTGGCTCTTGGGTGGTTTAGAGACTATTTAACTAACAGAACACAGCGAGTACGCATTGGAAAGTACACAAGTGACAGTGCAATCTGCACATACGGTATTCCACAAGGCAGCACGCTTGGACCGACACTGTTCCTTATTTATATCAATGAATTGTGTAGTGCTGCCTTGCCCGGCCTTGACTTATTTATGTTCGCGGATGACACGGTGTTACTATTCCACGGAAAAACATGGGAACACGCTTTTCAGCTTGCAGAGATGGGCTTGGCCAATGTGACCACATGGCTGGAAAATAGGCTCTTAACACTCAATGCCAACAAAACTAAGTACATCTGTTTCAGTAAATCCGTTTTAGGTAGTCCAGGAACTGATATGGAACTTAAAATTCACACCTATCCATGTAATCGTAGAGTGGACTATTGTGACTGTAGTTGCGTAGCACTTTCTCGCGTCACTAGTATAAAATACTTGGGGGTGATAGTGGATAAAAACCTTACGTGGGACAAGCATATTAAATCATTGGCCACAAGGATTAGAAAAATCATTTATGTATTTAAGAACTTACGTGCAGTAGCAAACCTACCACTATTAATTCAAACATACAAAGCTATATGTGAAAGCTTAATTAGATACTGCATATGCGCCTGGGGCTGTGCAAGTAAAACTTACCTGATTGCTGCAGAACGGGCTCAGCGTGCTGTACTAAAAGTGCTTATGTACCTACCTTTTAGACATCCAACTACATCCATCTATGAGAAGGCTGATGTGTTATCAATCAGAAAAATATTTGTTTATGAAATAATAAAACGATTTCATAAAGTGACTGTGCCAAACTTACATGAATCGATTAAATGAGTTGAACGATGCCCGGTACCTCGCGTAAAATCATTATTTGCTCAAAAACATTATAATGTTTTGACTCCACATATTTATAACATAATTAATAAAAATTACAAAATTAAAAAACATACAAACCATCAAGTCAAAAAAGTTTTGCGAACGTGGCTGATGACTAGATTATGAAGCCACTGAGAACATTTTAATTAAGATATATTCACTATAGGTAATATGTGAACATACTAAAAGACAACTTACTAAACATACACAAGTACACACACATACCACACACACCACATAACACTCACCCACTAACACACACATATACTGATTCACACTCACACAACACATGCAGATTTGAGACTGTTTTCGCTCATAATGTTATTTTCTTTTTTTTCTTTGTCATCTTATTGTTGACATAATATTGTAATCATTTATAAGGGGAAGACACTGGTTCCTGTAACACAGTATAAACTAGTTCAGGATCCAGAGAATTCATGTTAACTGCCACAATTATGTCAATAAAAATATTTGTATTTGTATTTTGTATTTATGCTATCACTCAGAGGAGCTTTGCAATGGGTGGGGCTAAATTAATCAAGTACGTCGGATAATTAATTAGTTTCCCTACTGATGCAAGCGTGATAGGCTCCTGTACCTAATGGTGCAGCTAATTTGAGTGTGAGTGACTGAGGGGTGTGTCATTTGTAACTAAACGTTTACGTCTTTGGATACGCTTTACAATATTATTTTGCTTGGAAAGAATCTGTCAGCAAACGCTACTGTCCATTATAATAAATATGAGCCTGAAAATATACCATTGCAGGACAAAGGCTCTTGTCATAATTTACTATTTCTAATATTAATTTTATTTGTTTGAGTTGGCAACACTACAATGATAGCGTGACATTCGGATGGTGGGAGCCGATGGTGAGGCGAGCTTTTCCGCAGTTAGTAAGCGGGCAGTCAGGCCGCATTCCATTTAAATAGACGGTCTGAATTCGATACATTCATATTCTTGTGCCAATTTTTTATTTAAATCAGACTATAGTCCACTACTGGACACGAGTCACCCCCAAAGATCGCCACAACGACCGGTCAGGCTACGTTGTGTGCCCATATGTTTTGCCATAATCACCACGCTTGGCAAGCGGGTTGGCGATCGTAAATGAGTTGTTAATGTACTTGAAGACAGCTGCTGCCGTCCCTTCAGCTAATCCTATAGGCCTTATATCGCCTTTTACGGGACCCACGGGATGAGATGAATTGGTATACTATTCACCACACAGCCTGTTTAAACAAAGTCCGTTTAATAGCAGTTGATGTTCGTTATAGAATACCTAAATTCTACGTGCACAGCAATCATTTTTATATTACATATATGTAATCTAGATGTACACACAATCTCTCGATCAATATACGTCCGCTATTTTCAAAGTCTGCTACATAAAAACTTAATCTCATGTAACCCTTAATAACTCTCCTAACCTTTTATAATGGACCCGATTTCGGTGGGTTTGATCAACTGGAAAAGGGATCGTGCACTTTATAAATATGTAGAACTCGTAATCCATCTATTTCACTTAATGTTTGATTCGTTAAACAGATTTAGATCAAGTTAAAGCAGGTAATAAAGTAGAGTAGAGTAACATTTATTGTGAGAGATGAACTTTTGTTGTTTTGTTTACTGTCAACCAGAAAATCTTATAACTCCCAAGATGACATCATCTTTTCAGCCGGAAACGTCCACTGCTAGACAGAAGCCTCCCCCAAAGATTGCCGCAACGACTGGTATGGATTGTGTTGTTGTGTTGTGTGCTCATTGGGGGGTTTTGCCATAATTGCCACGCTTGACAGACTGGCTGGTGATCGCATCTGAGTCATAAATGTACTCGAAGGACGCTGCTGCCCATCCTCCGGCTAATCCCATAGTCATAGATGAGATGAAGTGGTGGTATTCTTAGGTGGCAACACACCATTATAAGCTTTAATTATCAATTCGCGATCCTCATAACTTAATAATATTATTTTTGGCAAATTCAGCTTCTTAGCCAAGAAGCTGAATTTGCCAAAAATAATGTTATTAAGTTATACCCAAAAAGAGCTAGATAATAGATTTTGTTTAATTAAGTAGGTATCTCCGAGATGTGCCTTTTGGCGTGGCACCAAGGGGCGGCTCTAGTGTGATCATACGAAGACCTGGAGCCTCCCTTAGGTGCCGAAGATGACCGCTCCTGTGGTTTTAGCCGGTAGTAGTCCGACATACCCCTTCGCCCTTCCCCGGGGCGAAGGAAGTTCATGGAGAATTTCCACAGGGCATCAATAAAAAAAAGGTTTCCTTGTGCGGACGGCATGAAAGGGTGCATCCCTTGATATGGCGGACGTAGATTGGGTCGTATCCCAGGGAGCGTAGATCCTCTTAGATTGTCCCCTGGGGAGGTGTCCACAAACAGCCCTCTGATGGCCACCTTGAGATTCCTCTCAGCTGGAAGCGAGTAGGAGAATCAGCTGACCTTTTCTGTGATCATGTTGGTACCTTTTTTTTATTTATGTCCAGTGGAAATTCTACATGGAACTTCCTTCACCCCGGGGAAGGGCGAAGGGGTATGCCGGACTCCTACCGGCTAAAACCACTGGAGCGGTCATCTTCGGCACCGAAGGGGGGCTCCAGGTCCTCGTAAGATCACACTAGAGCCACCCATTGGTGCCACGCCTTTAGGCACATCACGGAGGGGATGACTGTAAAGCGGTCACCCCCTCTAGTGGAGGGAAGGCGACTGTAAAATAGTCGCCCCCCCAGGCACTTCTCGGGGAGCATTATAAAGGATCCCTCCAAGCCTCGCTTTGCGCTGTGCTGCGCACACGGCGGCACGTGACCACGTGCGCGCCACCGTCTTCCCGGGTCATGTTAGTACCTACTTGCAGTTCTGCTCACACACAAAGGGCGTGACGAAATGTACATACACGTAGGGCTAAATAATATGTAATCAAATACACGTGACTCCGCAAAACGTAAATAAACAGCTATTATTCGCGTTTGGGCTTTAAAGCTAATTCCAAGAACGCTCAGTAACCTCGGACCGCAATCAGTTTTGATAAGCAAATATTTTGTGTAGATATGAGACGAAATTGGTTCTATATATACACCCCAGCACAGTTTTAAAATGAAAGAGTCGACATCACCACACCACGTTAGTCAGCTACTTTTTTGCCTACCTCTTAGCCACTATACCTGAGCCACACTCTTTCAAACGCCCAAAAGTATAAGACTTTATTCATATGTCGTCGAGGTGCGAGCAAAACAAGCACGTAATGCTCTATACGCAGGTTGTATGTGAATAGAATGTTTAGGCTCCTAGTATCACACCAACATGCGCGTATTACGCGCAAACTGCACAAGGTCTTTGAATGCGACATTATTTTCTCCTTTCTCTTTTCCTCTCCCTTGCACTTTATTTATTAAAACCGCTGTAGCTCGGATGATCACACTAGAGCCACCACTGGTGCCACGCCTATAGGCACATCTCGGAGAGGGTGACTGTAAAGCGGTCGAGCCCCCCTCCCCCCGGGTTGACTGTAAAGGATCCCCCAAGGCGTCCCACGGCAGCGTGTGATCACATGCGTGCTACCGTCTTCTCTTGGGTCGCTTGGTGTGGGCATTCATTCATCCCAATCTCGCACCCGCGTACCCAGAGGTCCCCCCGCCTTATAGCAACGGCAGAGAGTTTCAGGCGTATGGGAATTAGGCACCAGGGCGGTTGTTACCCCGGCGCTGTCTCCTCCTTCTTCGAGCAGGATCGGGCCTCTCCCGATCCCGCTCTGCAGTCTCCTTCTGGAGTATGACGCCCTCACAGAAGGAGACCACTGCATTCCAGTTTTCGTGCTCTGCCAACATAGCCGACACTACTACTGGCAGAGAGAGATCTTGCCCGATCCGATCGACCAGGATCCGCCACTCGGTGGTCCACGCGAGGCACGCCTCGTGCATGTGCTGTGCAGTGTCCTGGGGCTATCACAATGGTGGCATTGTGCCGTGGCCTCGCATCCTATTCTGTGCAGGTACGCACCGAAACAACCGTGCCCGGTGAGCACCTGCATCAGGCGGTAGGTGATGCGCTCGCTCCTTCTGAGCCAGGCTCCAAAGAGCAGCAGGACGGCCTCAACGACGTGCTTGGTCGCAAATTGCATCCGCAGGCGAAACATAGTTACCTAAGTACTAAATTTCTAAATAAAATGTACTAGTTTCAATTGAGATTCATTTGTAATCTTTATAGTCCCAAGCTTAGCGTGTGGGAACTGTGTGGGAATACCGTTAATAGCTTTACTAGATAGTTCTTGCGACCGTTGCTGCAAAATAAATTGCTCCAAAAATTGCCTGTACTTTAACTCGTGTGTAGCGGCAGCTTGGCGTAAATTGCCATTTATATAAATGTCACGTCATATAAAGAAAAAACGATTTCGCTTTAACTCCAATCATTTCAATGGGCATCACAATTTTTCTTTGGACATTGGACCAATGTTATATATTGCAACGAAATAAAAACATTAGTAATCATAGAAGATTGAAAGATATTATTAATAATATTTGCCCTGACAATTTATCGTCCTAAAACTGTTTTCTTTTTTGCTAGTAGATAAGAAAACTAATAGAATGAGACTGAAAATGCTTAAGGCTTCCCAGCTCTAACCAACCAGGTTGCCGGTAAGAGTTGGGCCATGTATCAGAATGTTCGCGTCGCGCGTTGTTTGAACAAGCGACTGAGTGAAATACTGCCCTACCGATCTTGGGACATAGCAATTGTGTTGTGCTACGCCGGTGAGATGTGAGAATGTTGAGCGGTTTTCTGTAAATTAGTCAACCCCTCTGGCGATGGGGAGACGACTGTAAAAATGCCACCCCGCAAGGCAAGGTGTAGTTATCGTACCGGACGGGCGAATCTCCTATAGTGAGTCACTGACGTCTTGCACCTCTAGGTCCGGAAGTACTGCACTTATACTTTAGCGGATGAGGTGGTGATTAAAACAATGCTTTCACTATAAACTTACACCGAGCGCAATTTCAGACTTCTTCTATTATGTCGCACCACTTAGTAACTGCTAAGAGCTTGGAACTATTTATGTTCTTTTACTATTTGTCCCTGTGAATTTTATTCTTGTTTTCTAAAGGAGCGTGTGCGTTTAGCTACTCCGTATGTTAACGCACTTGTATTGGTGTTTTTATTTGTATTTCTTATATACATACAGTACAGTTAATCTTCTAAGCCTTTTATATTTTATTTTAATTTTTTATTGGGCCCAGTGAATCTTCTAAGCATAGTGGCATAAAGCAGTATTAACATTATTTATTTTTAACTATATTTTATCTGTGGCCTATTAATTTAACAAGTTTAATAAATTTTCTATAAAACAATAAATCATATTCATCAAATATGTACATATTAACAGTATAGTTGACTGCAAAGTGCAAAGACGGCACGGTTGGTGATACAGTCGGCTGCTGCGCTCCGGGTCGTGGTTTCGATTCCCGCACGGAACAAATAGTTGTATGGTCTGCAGGTAGTCGTCTGGGTGTATTGTATGTGGAATTCATGTCTGTAAACGCATCCACGACACAGGAGAAATCCAAGTGTGGGGCAACGTTTAAAAAAAGTTTTATTTAACCTTATTTTATGTATACCGGGTTAGTCGGAAAGGGCCAAGGCTAAGGCCTAAAGGGTGCTATGGGTAGTAATGAACAACTTTTGTTCTACATCTTTTCCCAAAATTTCAATAGTTGCAGCGCTATAGGTGTTCAGTTAACATGACAAATACGCTGACACAATCCTTTTTTTATTGATCCGGTGGAAATACATCAAGAGTGGAGGGGTATGCCGAACTCCTGCCGGATAAAACCACCGGAGTTGTCAGCTTCGGCACCGTAGGGTAGCTCCAGGAACTTGAAAAATCTCCATCTAGAGCTATCCACTAGTGCCACGCTTTTAGGAGGGGATGACTGTAAAGCGGTCACGCTCTCTAGTGGAGAGAAGGTGACTGTAAAGAGGCCACACCCCCAGGTACTTCTCGGGGGGATTGTAAAGGATTCCCCCGAAACCTGGGTATGCGCTGTGCTGCGCATACGGCGGCGCGTGACCACATGCGCACCGCCGTCATCCCGGGGGTCGCTTGGTTCGAGTACGCAGGTTTCCCAATAGGCACACTCGTGACCCCCAAGGGCTCCCACCACAAAAAGACGACAGGGGGCTCAGGTGTGTAGGACACGGGCGCCGCGGCGATTGTTACCTCGGCTCCGTGTCCTCCTTCTCCGAGCGGGATCGGCCCTCTCCCGATCTACTTAGCGATCTCCTTCTGGGACATGACTCTCTCACAGAAGGAGACCACTGCACTCCAATTTTCCATTTGCCAGCATAGCCGTCACTACTACTGGCAGTGAGAGATCTTGCCCGATTCTATCGACCAGGATCCGCCACTCGGCAGTCCACGCAGGGCACTCGCCGAGCGTGTGCTGTGCGTTTCCACAGTGGTGGCACTGTGCCGTGGCGTCGTGTCCTATCTTGTGCAAGTACTCACAGAAACAAAAATGTCCGGTGAATACCTGCGTCAGGCGGAATGTGACGCGCTCGCTCCTTTGGAGTTAGGCTCCGAAGAGCGGTAAGACGGCCTCGACGACGCGCTTAGGGCGTACTGCGGCAGCATGAGCCGCTCGCGCCACAGCTCGAGTGCACGCCGCCAAGCCTGCCGTCTTAATCGTTCAAGCACCCCTGTAGGCACGCCTTCACCTCTCTGACGGAGGGAGCGTGTTTGGTGATACACCCATGCATCCATCTCGGTCAAGATATCAAAAGGTGGAAAGCGCGCCATCAGAGTTGCCGCCATAAAGGATACCGTTCGGTACCCTCGTGGGATCCGTATAGCCGCTCTACGCTGCAGACCGTGAATCTTGGTTCTACAGCGCTGGATGCCTGGGAGTCGAGATGACCAAACAGGCACCCCATAGACGGCCACAGACCGCACGACTCCCCCGTAGAGGCGGTGAACTTCTTCCCTCAGTCCCCCGAGATTAGGCAGTAGCCCGGTGCAAGGCACCACTATCCTTTCGACCCGGGGGACAAGACGCTCGAAGTGCTCCTCGAAGCCCCAGAGACAGTCCAGGGTGAGTCCCAGGTACTTCATGTACCGGCCCACCCTGATTGGCGCGTCACCAACGCGTATCCATGAACTGGGAGGCTCCCTGGTCCGCGGCAGTTTGTGGAACCATAGCGCGATAAGAGCCGGCATCGAACTCGGGGGTTGTTCCCCTTTTCTTGGGTTCGGGATAAGGGGGCTTTACTTTAGTGACTGGCCCTAGTGAGGGGGATAGATGGTTGCCATAGTTGGCAACGAAGAAGGGGTCTTATAAGATTACCTCTCTAAGGATTTTCAGTAGGGACGCTTCGTCGGCCATTTTATTTACAAAACAAGATGGCGGACTTCACACACAAGCCAGTGCAAGGTACCCACTACCATACACATATATATACCATTATCGATCGAAGTGATGCTTTGGGTAAAAAAAATTGCCACCTTCATGAGTCCAGTAGGTAATAAGCAATTTTGCCAAGAAAAGTCACCGAACTTTCATTACCCATCTATGTCGAGTGGTTAAGCACATTACTGGTAGGTATGTACTAGACGAGCTAGACTAAACACCATTGTCATTTCAACTTTTTGGAGTTGCACTGGAAAATAATTGTGGCAGCTAGTCAGAGAGACAGGCCAGTTTGTATGAAAACTGCCCGACATTACTTTTTGAAACACCATGTCCCGGTCGGTCGAGGTTGGCCCGTTTTCATACAAAATTGTGGCCGTTCTCCACTAAATCTGTATAGTCGCCTGTCATAGCGACGCGTGAAAGTCTAATTTCCTATGAAAAGTATTTTTTAGAAGATCAATATGTCACACCTACGGAAATAGCTGTCGACCCTGATATAATTGAGGCAACAAACTAGGATGGAAAATATATAGGAGATAAATCATTCTTTTCGATTCGTTTTCTACACACATCCTGTCAAATAATTCTCAAGTATACATATTTTCATCAAAGGATGTGTACCTGTCACCATTACTTCTTATAATAGAATACAATCGTTACTTCAGTAATTAGGTCCTAATAGACACTTTCACGCGTCATATCGAAATGACGGAGGGTATTTTACTACATAACAGCCTCTGAGAAGAAACGCTGAACGAGACTTGGGTTGTTACACAAGTATAGGTACTACTAAATAAAAAAATGAAGTAGGTAATATTACGCAGCATAATTGACTTTTACAATATAATAAAACACTTTTAAACGGATTATATCGCGTATATTATAGATTTTTGTTTTTCCTGACGTTTCGAACACTTTGCTGGGTTCGTGGTCGCAGGATGGCTAAGGTGACAGGCGTCGTTACAGATTTTAAAAAGTTATTTTATTTATCTTCCGTACAATATTAATCAAAAATTAGTTTCGATTTTACAAGCTTACGGGTAGTTTATATCTGTGTAAGTTCGTCGTTTCAGCCGAATAAAGTCTACAGCTGGACACAAGCCTCCCAAAGATCATCCAAAGATCGCCACACCGACCGGTCTGGCTGTGTTGTGGGCTCATTGGAGGGTTTTGCCATAATCCCCATATCTAAGCTCTTCGTCCAAGGAGTTAAGCGAGCTATGGGTTATATTACTAACGTAACGGTATAAGGGGATCATACCTGGAAACAAATTTAAGTTACACCTGCCTCAGTGTAAGATAGAAACATTTAAAATAAATTTATATGTAAATGCAATCAAGGCATATACCTGATTAACTACCTACCCAATCGCTTTAACGATAGCCAAATGGCTTTTAGGTACATGTTTTTATAACCTTAATGATTATTTATATGGCATTCAATTTATTGTAATTAATTGGGTAATGTTGAAATACTAATTAAATTCAAATCTTCTTGCCCCATTATATAAATATATAGTCAAAATAATTTAATTTGCTTGACTATCATAACTATGCCTTTGATATTAATTAAACTGTTATTTAAATTTTTGTACTGATTACTAGTGTTACTTCCAATTTGTGTTATACATGCTTATATTATTTTCTAATTAAATCTTTAATTTTGCACAGCTATAGCATGGTAGAATGTACAGAACGAATGCTGAATTGAAACATCTGTAGGTACTGCACTACATAATGTATATAAATGATTTGATTCGGTTGTTTCTAAGAAAATCTTGCAATTTAAAACAATATTATATATTGTTTTCCCATCTCAAAGCTCTATAATATTACGAGATCTATACGAAAACACAATACATATTACTAGCTGTTGCCCGCGGTTTCACCCGTGTGTTTACTTTTATCAATATAAATACAAATATAGCCTGTATCACTCTTGAATAGTGTAGCTTTCTATAGGTGAAATCAATTTTAGAATCGTTTCAGTAGTTGAAGAAATTTCACCATTCATACAAACAAACAAAACTTCTTTATAATTTTAGTATAGATGAGCAAATCCAACGATACAGCACAACTGCTGAACGTGAAATCCAGGGTTCAATTCACTGGTTGCGTAGCCATAATACAGGTTTCTGTAAGAAAAGAATTAGAAACAGCCCGGAATTCGGAAGTGTCCATTAGATTAGTATGCTCCCTATTACATGAGATGGGTTACGGCATCAGCGAAAAACATGTGGGGTTCCCAATACTAAGATAGTTAAATGGGACTCGACCTACATATACATAAGTATTAGCAAATTGTGAAGATATTTATATTTCTTTGTATAAGTACCACATTTTTAGGTGGCACCAGAATAATCATAGCTCCACTAGCTCGCACGTGAAAATGCCACAAAAATCTGCCCATGGGAGAAACAGTCATGTCTCAATTTGAATGCAATACAATTAATGTCGCCATAAAAAAAAAGTCTTTTATTTCCTCGGTTTTACCCTCTTAAGGGATGTATTCCATAAAAACTGAAATACGTATTTCTTTCTTTTCTACCAAAATACAATTTTTCATAAAACTAACTTCAAAACCGACAAACCGACGACCGGATGAACTGCATACAAATTTTCACCCCCTTTTTTACCCCTTTAATTAATTAATTAATTAAAACACTGAATTACGTATTTTTATTTTCAACCAAAAAGCAAAATACAAATTTTCATAGATCTGGCTTAAAAAATAACGGTTTGGCTATACAAACATTCATCCCATGTTTTACCCCCTTAACGGTAGAATGTATAAAAACACGGAAACATGTATTTTTTTATTTTTAACGAGAAAGCCAAATATCAATTTTTATATATCTAACTTCAATAATGACGGGATCTATACAAATAAATGAAATTGAAGTGTCTGTTTGTAATGTCAAAATAACAGTTTTTTACTAAATGCATATGAAAGTATATACGGTACATATAACAAAATAACAATTTTTAATTTTTTTGTCTGTCTGTCTGTCTGTCTGTCTGTTTGTTCCGGGTAATCTCCGAAACGGCTGGACTGATTTTGACGGGAATTTCACTGGCAGATAGCTGATGCTATAAGGAATAACATAGGCTACTTTAATTTTAGAAAAATAATTAGGGTTCCGCGCAAAAAATATAAAACCCTTGAAATCCAATATATACACTCTATGTCAAGTGTCTATGTCGAAGTACTCTAAATTTCTTTTAAATTACATGCGGGTGAAACCGCGGATCCCAGCTAGTTTCATATAAAGTTTCACCCCCTATTTTACCCATTAGGGGTAGTTTCTAAAAATCCTTCCTTAGTGGATGCCTACGTTATAAAAGCTACCTACTGTCAACATTTCAAGTTTCTAGCCCCAGTGGTTTAGGCTGTGCGTTGGTATGTCAGTCAGTCAGTCAGTTTTATTCTTTTATATGTATAGATTTCAGGTGCCCACCAAATAGCCCACCAGTATTATAATTTTATTGCAATTACGGTTGTTTCACTCCAAATTGATGGAAATAAATCTCCATTTTTTACGTTAACTGGATTTCTATGTAAATACGAAAATCGAATTAGTTAAACAGAACCATTTGTAGTCGGCGAGAGAGACATTTGTTAGCTTTTTTAAAAGTAATGTATCTACAGAAGCCTTGCTGTGCGCTGTGCTTCTGTGGATAGCGGGTAGCGGGTTGTGGATTTTGGGTAACGCACCGGCGCCGTCTCGTCCTTCTCCGTGCGGGTAGGCTGATGCATGTCCTTAAGTAAAATATCAAATCGACTAGAAAACGACCGCAAATCAAAGGAGTAGTCTCATTTTCGACCATAAGATGTCATCAATAAAGAGAAAAGCATACCACGAACAGAGGAAAAATACCTATTCTTGCGTCAATTTAACCCTAAATACTTGGGCATTAAAAATAATAGTTTATCAACTATTCATCATGCCATCATCATCACCATATCAGCACGGACAAGGACAAGGACAAGGACGTCCACTGCTGAACAAAGAACTCCCCCTTAGATTTCCACAACAAGCGGTTACATGCCGCCCTCATCCAACGACTCCCAGCGACCTTCACCAAGTCGTCTGTCCACCTAGTTGGAAGTCGTCCCACGCTGCGTTTTCCGGTGGGCGGACTCCACTCGAGAACATTTTTGCCCCAACGGCCATCAGTTCTACGAGCTATGTGCTCCGCCCATTGCCACTTCAGTTTACTAATCCTTTCAGCTATGTCGACAACTTTAGTTCTTCTACGGATCTCCTCATTTCTGATTCGATCTCGTAGAGAAATACCAAGCATAGCTCTCTCCATAGCTCGCTGAGTGACCTTGAGCTTTCTTATGAGGCCCATTGTGAGTGACCACGTCTCTGTTCCATATGTCATCACTGGTAACACACACTGGTTAAAGACTTGCGTCTTGAGGCATTGCGGTATTGTTGACGAAAAGACGTTGCGAAGTTTACCGAACGCTGCCTAGCCTAGTCGGATTCGACGATTGACCTCTTTCTCGAAGTTGGACCTACCTAACTGGACATAATAAATATATATTTAAATAATAATATAATGTTATTATATAATAATATTATATAATTAATTTCGGCCGTAAATTGCGACGGCTCACTTCTCAGTTGGTCATAATTGAATAATAAAGTATAATATCCAATTTCACGTTTGAATTACGAAGCGGACAGTTGGCTTACTTAAAAATAATCGCGCTCAACGTTAAGTTTTATCCGTACCGAACTTATTACCTAGCATATTTTTTTTCACGAAGCAGTATTGTATCACTTGCGAGGTGATCTTGAAAATTCTGCAATGTAAAAATAAGCGTTAATGTCAAAACACATTAACAAGCCGGCAATTTAAAACCCGGGTCTATCTACACAAAAATCTAATGATGAGCTTTGACGCCGTTTGCGAAAGCCACATATATCTGATATAGGTACAAAATTATGCCTATTACTCGTACTCGTACACGTTTATCTTTTAAAAAATCTTCCCATCTACGTTATCTTTGTTTGTAACTTCGGGATTAACAATATTTTTGCTATTGTTCATAGGGTAGAAATAAAAAAGAGCTAATTGTCGAGAGCGGATCAATCGGATGTCCCGTGTGGTTTCGGTAAAAATAAGTTCGGTAGAGTTCATCGCGAAGAAAATACAAATATAGCGCTGATGTGTTTTGTTATATATTTTGTGGTATTTATATGACAACAAAATAGATACGAAATATCACAGACTTTGTGAAGGAAGTTTATACTGATTATTTCGGAAAACATATTGAAAAATTAGGTAAGCCATCGGTTTCTCATAAGGTTCGTAATCAATGTTGTAAGAGCAAAGCAAGTTCACAGGGAACAATATGTGTGGCCCTCGAGAGAATCCTTAATTGTTGGTATAGCCAATCTAATGTACTGGACCATTGTTAAATAGAGAAAAGATCATACTTCCGCCACTACATATCAAGTTGAGTATGATAAAACAAAGCATTGGACAAGGAAGGAGAATGCTTTAAATAAATTTTTAAGATGTTTCCTAAGCTGAGTATGGAAAAGTTAAAAGCTAGAGTATTTGATGGCCCTCAAATTCGGACATTGATGAAAGATTCAAACTTTATAGATGTTGTGACTGATTCTGAAAGTGAACCTTGGAGAAGTTTTGTGTTAGCCGTCAAAAAAATTCTAGGAAACTATAAACTACCAAATTATATAGAAATTGTGCAATAGATATTGAATAGCTTCAAAACTGTAGGAGCTAATATGAGCATAAAGTTACACTTTCTCCGCAGTCATCTGGATAGATTGCCTGAGAATCTGGGAAATTATAGTGAGGAACAGTGAGAGCACCAGGATCTAAAAGTGATGGAAGAAAGGTATCAGGGTAGATGGGACCGTCACATGATGGCAGATTACTTCCGGTGTTTGAAAAGAGATTGTCCCCAAAAAAATTACAAAAGAAGAGCTAATAAACGGCGTTTTTCTGCAGTTTAACATGTTTTGTGTTTTTTCCTCTATTCAACTTCTATGTACATTAACTAATTATATATAAAACAAAATAACTAGAAATAATTTTCATGAAAAAGTTGATATTTAAGGATGTATTTGTTATTTCTTTCTCATTTTTACTGATTTATTAATAAAATATGAAAATTAAAATTTTAAAAAAAACTTAGCCAATCTTCCAAAATCATCCATAGTTTCGTGAATTGTTGGCATACAGGTATTCGAAACCACTCTTACATCAAGGGCAACAAAAACATTGTTGACAGGTGTTATCTATTGAACTTGGTACTTGTACATTTACACGTCCACGTGCCGAGCAATCATACACGAAATTCCAAAGGCTTCGATTTGTTCTCCGAAGCACTTGTGATTTCCACAGCCAGTACGTTATTAAACTGTTATATAACACCCTTATTCGAAGTAAACTTAAGTCAATTGCTTCTATTTGGTACCCTCATTAAAGCACACACATGCTGCTCCTGGAAAAGGTGCAAAAGGTTTTCCTAAGATACCTATATAAGCGGAACTTATCCCTACTTGTATCCAACTTTATATTTACTAGTTTGTCTAGAGTACAATTTTCTGCAAGTGAGATGCGTAATGAAGTAGATCTTAACCATCTATTAAATCATTAACGGTCAAATAAATGCGCCTGATCTACGATAACGGGGTCATTCGCATTTTCGCTCCTGATAACTACTCCCTAAGTCGAAAGCACCACTTATTTTCAATACCATCGTGTAGCACAGTTGCCAGAACAAATTCACCGTTGCCTCGTATTCTTATTAAGTTGAAACCAAAGATATTGGAAGAAAGGAGACATGCAATGTAGTTCAAAATGTTTGTGAGCCTAGAAATCCAGTTTTCCCCTACCATTAGACATAAAAACACACTAACAGTTACAAGTTCTCATCCAATGAACTGACTAAACACAACATTTTAATTGAGTAGCCACTCATACTAAAACACACCTACGACTTTGTAGGTAGCCAATCAAGCCAAGCGTACTCACTGCACACAGCAGCCGTACCACGCAACGCGTAAGTTTATTGGGAGCACCATTCGCTGTTGTATTCACTGCCTTTGTTATTCACCACAGCGTTGTATTTTGTACAAAAATCATAATGTCGTTGTGCTCCATAGATGCATATGTAACATAATAAAGAAAACAACAGTTTTTAATTTATTATTTTCATAGACTAATACCAGAAAATTCCTTCAATTGCGTGTTGCATATGATTCCTTCCTTGATAACATTATTATTTTCGCTTCGGTTTTTGCATGTTGTCGCCGAACAACACGACACTTCAACAGTTTCACTTACGCGATCGAATCTCAACTGATGTCGCTGATGATGCTGAACCAGATTGTGCATGTCGCGGTTACACCCCCGTACCACTTCTCCTTATTTCCTATTTCTGTGGTTGAAAAGATTCCTGGATTAAAATCCGGAGTGTGACGGGTTTGTTTGTTAACATTTTTGTCAGAATGTAAAGGTTTTGCGAGAGAGATGAATGATTGATAGTGTTCATGTAATTAATAGTTATAATTTAATAACTGTACTTAGCTATGTGTATGATTTTTGTAAATGGTTTATGTAACGTTCTATTCTAATAAATAATTACAATTACAATGCAATTATTATTGTTTCGATTAATAGAATAGGTATGCACCGCGTCGTAGTAAGCGTACCCTTCAGCTCTGTTGAACTTGCGTCCAATTACGTTAATTCTAGCTATAGTGTTGTAGTTGATTGATAAGCTTGTTAGTGTTTAGTAGCCGGCTGACCCTCGGTGCGGACCGTATATGGCAATCAGGGTAACTTGCGCTGTTGCGGTATAGTTTTATTGATGTAACCGCTTATTACTAGTACTTTGTCTGTCTGATATCATATACTACCTAATTTTACGGTTAGGTCTAATTTTGTTGTTAAAATTTATTTAACAAATTTTTACATATTTTGCTCAAGCAGTACTGCTTGCGCAAAATGTGCATGTTCAATCTTTTATTAAGTACATCCAGTGAATATCTAAACATACATGCATATAAATCAGAATAGTTTACAGCACCTACCTACCTATAAAACACGTTTAGTAGTTAGTTTAATATTTGTGCAGCCAAATTATCGATATAAAACGCAAAACGATTTCTATAGCAAAAACAATTTGCAGTTTGACATTACATTCAATGAAGGAATGTAGTGTGTTGTTTACATTGACATAATATAACATAATGACAATAGTGAAATGTCGTTTGAAGTCCTTCCAAAGCGATAAATTGAAAAACGTGAGCAAGTCAAATAAATAATTATTCATATCGATCGGTACCGACAATTTTTTTTTTTGTAATATTACATTTTAAAGGTTCTGTCACGCTGAACCAACGTCGTGCCAAATCGGAGTTTCAGTGTTGCATACTAGAGAGGCAAATTTTGTTACAAGGCTCGTGTGACATGTCACCAACTTAGCACTGAACCTCAATAAGTTAGCCACGGCATTTATGTCCGAACTCCATGGTTTCGGTGCGACATATTTCGAATAATTAAGTGGTGGAACGAAGCAAATGTCCAGCTTCAATACTCCATACCGTTGTGTGTTGGTACTTAAAGGTATAGTGACATAATCACCCTTCTGTGCTTTTTCAGTTGAGGTAGAATCAGACTGATGTGCATCGGTTTAATTGAATTAACGCATGTTTTATTAATTGCTGTACGGTGTAGCACATCATGCAGCAGCAACATGATGTCGCATTTGACATATTATGTAGAGAGCAAAGTAGCAACCTCATTATTCTATGAAATACATTTTACAATTTTTTTAAAATATATCCATAACTAATGTTAAATAATATGTAATAAATACCCTGATTTACTATTTCAAAGACAGATTTTTGTGTGCCAAATAAATTTAATAAAGTTACGAATGAATTACTTGAAGCATAACTTCGTTAGCTTCATTTAAACTTAGTCGCGAGACGTTATTTATTATGTATAGTACCTCATAATTTCTGTTTTAAGCGGAATCTCTTGAACCTTCGAGTTAAAAGTATGGTTATCGTTCGGCTCAAGATTAGAAATCATTTTTTGTTCCTTTATCATAGCCTTATCCTATTTTCATTTGTACACGGCCTTATTCATAAGTCCAGTAACTATTTCACAAAACGATAGATTGACACTTTGGTTTCACTTACGGCCTTCTCTTAATTAGGTGGTTTCTATACGATAGACACGCGCACACTCACTATCTGGAAATCATGATTGTAGTTTATAATTTCAATCAATTAGTAAATAACATGCTAGCTTAGCGGGTAACGTAATGTGATGGGTGCGATCAATGGCGAGCGGTTGTTTCGAACTGCGGTGACAGTTTATTTGAATTTTAAAATTACTCGCAGTGGTTTGATAATAATTACCTAGTTCATTGTCCAGTTGGTCTCATTCGCATAATTTTTTAGTGTAGTTAGAAGGTAGGCCACAAAAACTTAACAAATTACTTCTATTTTAGTGGGGTAGACATGCAGTTAAGACTCATTCTACCTAGATCAAGTAGAACGGTGTTTGCTGGTTAGTTACATGTAATCCATTAGCAGTGTTGTTTTTAAAATACAAGCAAAACCAAAAAAATATATGAAAATGCGATCGCCAACCCACCTGCTAAGCGTGGCGATTATGGCAAACTCCCCAATAAACACACAACACACCCAAACCGGTCATTGTGGGAACTTGGGGGAGGACTGTAGGACACAGTTGGAGCAGTGGACTTTATTCGGCTGAATAGATGAAGACGATGATGATGATGAGGGCGTCGAGACTGCAGGCCCTGCTGTCGAGGCTTTGCGGTTTGCGGCGAACAAACGATTTACATATAATGCAAATTAGTAATAACCAAAACATATGATTGTATACTTTACCTTTTCAAATAACCCTCTCCGAAATAAAACATCAACAAAATATATTTTCACTTTACATAAAATCGTAACAAAACTTTCCATTAAGTAGATTGGTTGAGACGAGTTGTCCGTGGCTAACGCTTTTACAATATTGAAAACCCTATCTATCAAGTGATCATAACCTCACTTATAAATTCAATCGGTTAAACAATTGTAGCTGACTCATAGAACTGTCTGGAGTAGATAAGCAAAATAAAAGTTAGATCAGCAAATAATGTGCAGCTAAAAGCAAGGCTTATTTAGCTTTGAAGATTTAACGTTACCATGTCATACAAAATCAAAATACCGAAAGAACAGAGTACATTATCAACTTATGATACTTTCTTAGGAATAGTCACCCATTTACCCAACCCCTTCCCCCTGAGCGACTTAGCCCGCCAAGGCCGTCCCTTTGGAACGTGCTGCACCACCAGCAGGCGTTCCACGCTCTGTAGTCACCACCCAGCCACTACAAGCCACAGTGATTCCTCCGCTGATGGCCACCCCATAGGTGCCGCGCTCGCTCCTTCTGAGCCAGGCTCCAAAGAACCCCGCCAAATACCTAAGCGTTATTAATATAAGAAGGATAGGTTATGGTCTAATGACCATAACCTATCCTTACTCCCCTCCCTCCCCACCCCTCCTACCCCCCCCCCCCCCTTCGCGACGGCCCGAGCAAAACGAGTAGTAATAAAAAATCCCCTTTGTACCCTAAATTATATCGATCCAGCAGTCCCCTTGTATTGTTGTTATCAGTATCAGTTACTTAGTATTTAGTTTTTACCCTAGCTGGAGGCTCTTCAAGCTTCACCAATTGTCCGGTTAAGCATCTACATCTCCCTTAAAATGTTTGCGAGAAGCCCAACAGGAAAAAAAGATACGTTCGATTCAATGCACCGACAGTTCCACTCCGAGTAATAACACAGAAAATATCAGTTGTAGAACAGAAGATTAAGCTCAGAAACCGATCCTTACCGCAGTTTACCTCCAAGAAAATTATAATTTGCGTGTTTTATCTAACGGCGTTCAGGCGATCCCGAATTTATTTGTTAGTAATATGTATATCGGAATATATTTTATTTTCTTGTTACCTGACATTCCAATATAAACTTTTTTAATATATATTTCTGATATAACGCGATCGATTTATTAAAATATTAACTAAATACTTCATTAACTTTCGTTACAACACGTTTTGTTAATATAACCTACATGAAGTATAAGTATACAACTAACATTGAATGTTTTAAACTAATCAATTTCATGTGCTAACGGAGAAGTTTTACTTCTTGTGTGAAAACTCAGCTCCTTTACCTAAATCTTTAAGTAGTAACATATTGTTTGTGAAGGACGTATCGAAGAATTACAAAGAATCGTTTGTTTTGTTCGATTTGTTTTAAACTATACTCAACACTGCGTTTCTCCTTTATTGTGGGTACCAATGATATTATACCATAGATATGTTACGTCCATATTAAATGGCGCGCAAATCTGTCTCGCTGTATCATACTAATATTATAAATGTGAATATAAGTTTGTTTGTTACGCTTTCACGCGAAAACAACTTAACCGATCATCATGAAACTTTGTACACATATTGTTGGAGGTATTAGAAATAACATAGGATCCTTTTTATTGAAAAAAATAATACGAAAGCTAAATAAATTGACTTATTTAATGGCTTCAATGGGAGCGAAGCCGCGGATGAAAGCTAGTGTAGGTGTAAAGCTATAAAACTTCACACCTATGCTGTAAGAAAGAAGATACAAACACTACGAGAGTAAAAGAGATATCTATCTAAGATGACAACACCGTTACTCAATGTCTTTGTCGCACTTGTGATAGAATATATGTGTTGTCTCTTTTCTTTGCTTGGCCTGTTTTTTGTTCTAGAATATTATTCTATAGATAATTTTAATAGTATTCTTTATAAAATATTTTATATAGTTTGTTACTCACGTGTGGTATGAGATCCCTTGTTCTTTATTTTTTTTTTCTTGATAGTTTGTGCATTTTCTATACGCATAACGGCGTTGTTATTACTTAATTAATAAAACAATACAGATTGTGACAGTGTGTGCTCGTTGTCCTGTCTTGGGCGAACAGATTTCGAGGTGCTTCAATTGGGGGAGTTTTGGTTCTTACCACAGAAATAGGAAATGAAGTGAAGTGTACGGGGGCGTAACCGCGCCACCGCGACTGATTCCATTTGGGCCATCCGGAAAAAATGGCCGTTTTATAACATCAGTTGAGATTCGATCGCGTAAGTGAAACTTTGTTAAACCGTTATGTTGTTCGGGAATAACATGCAAAAACCGAAGCGAAAATAATAACTTTATCAAGGAAGGAATCATATACAATATGCAAGTTAAATATGAAACTGTATATGTCTATAAAAAGAATAAGTTAAAAATTATTGTTTTCTTTATTATGTTACATTTGGATTGATGGAGAAGCACGACATTATTATTTTTGTACAAATACAATGCTTCTTATCTACCACTTTTAACTAGCAATTGGTGAATAACAAACGCAGTGAATAGAACAGCGAATGGTACTCACAATAAACTTACGCGTTGCGTGGTACGGCTGTCGTGTGCGGTCTGTACACTCGGTATCATTGGCTACCTACAAAGTCGTGGGTGTGTTTTAGTATGAGTAGCCAATTATTATGTTGTGTTCACTCAGTTCATTGGATGAGAACTTGGGGAAACTGGATTTCTAGGATCGCATACATTTTGATCTACATGGCATATCTCCTTTCTTCCAATATCTTTGGAAGTTCTTACTTTTGGCGCGCATGTAACATATCTACTTTTTTTAATATATAATATCATTGGTGGGTACCAATTACAGACGTAAATCTTACATGCATAAATACGCTGCGTGTCCTGGGTACAGATTACAGACAATAACTGTGACATCCCATAATTGATTTACCGTAGTTAAATTTCAAAATAATAAGAGAATAATCATTGTTATAAGTTTAATACAATTCATTCTGCCGCTTTTATTTACACTCACGGTAATTAATTTTCATCGTGTGGTTGATGTGAGTCAGCTTTTAAATACAAAAATATTTTTTCCTTCAGAGAAACGACCCACTCAGTTACGATAAATCAATTAATAAACAACATATTATCATGTAAATAACACAATAAATTCAACGCAAATCGTATACAAATGCCATACGGTGTTATTTTTGTTACAACATGAAAGAAGTTAACCACACTGTAAGTAGCAAAGATTCATTCAAAGATCTAGCAAAGATTCATTCATATGTTGTTTTTCGCCCCGAATTTGAAGTTTTTAGGGTTCCGAACGACCGAAGGATCACTCGCGTCTGTCTGTCTGTCCGTCCAATTTGCTCCGAATCGACTGGACTGATTGAGTTGAAATTTGGTGCACGTATAGATTTCTGCGACCCAAACACGGACGTGTGAAGTAAATAAATTAATTTTTAATATGGTGTCACTTTTGTCGGGCAATATAGAAAATTAAAGAATAAAGTTTTGCAAACGCACACGGTACACGTGTAACATATGAAGTGAAAGGCTTGTGAGAGCCTCAAATATATTTATTTTATAATTTTAAAATATAAATAATGTAAGTTATCAAAGCCGTGTGGTGCAGGCTACGAATAGCACCAACCCTTCTCATCCCATGGGTGTCGTAAACGGCGACTAAGGGATTAGCCGGAGGATGCGCAGCAGCGTCCTTCGAATACATTAATAACTCAACTGCGATCGCCAACCCGCCTGCCATGCGTGGCGATTATGACAAAACCCCTCCAACGAGCACACAACACACCGATGTCGGTCGTTGCGGTGATCTTTGAGGGAGGCCTGTGTCCAGCAGTGGACTTTATAACGGCCGAAATGATAATGATGATGATGAAGTTATCAAAGTAAATAGACAAAAATTAACCATTCATATTCTTCGTACGGAACTCTCTCCACGCGAAAATAGGTAGGGTAACTGTCTCCACCTGACCACGCCTGCCCATATCAATTGTAATGCTAACTAAGATTAGTCCTGTGTGGGACCCCACTGCGTTTGTTCAGTTCAAGACATTAGTAATTTAGACTCTTATTCTTAGTAATATAGCCGGGTTAAACAGACCAACAAATCAAAAGGAGTTAAAACCAGCTTAATAGACTAGAATCTGTGTTGAATATTTATTTTGTGCAGAAAGCTGCGAATTAGATGGGATAACGCGCGCCAGAAAAGCTTTTGAAACTTCATAACAAAAACATATTTTGTTATTCGTAAGTCGTAACTAGAAATTCACTAATTATTTCTTTGGGTGTATATAATTTATTTATTTTTAGAACTAGTTGCGTCCGTGGTATCTCCCGCTATCCCACAGGAACTGTATATTATTCCATAGTAAAAAGACTATGTCACTCTCCGGCCCATAAGCTGTCTGCATGCATAAACTTGTTGTTCCGTTGCTACGTGAAACACGAAAAAATCATCAAATTACAAATCACATTTTAGGGTAGGCTATTAAAATTTCGCCTGTCCAACGATGAGTCTTCATTTGAAAAGTGGATTATTATAATTGCCTGATATTTTCAGGAAAATTTACATTCTTAGGCAGTGATTATGATATGAACGTAATTTCTTACTTAAATATATGGCTCAGTATTATAACGAGATACTTACATAATGTTGTTCAACTTTAAAAAAATCTGTGCTTATATTGCTCGTGCAATTAAAGACTCTTCGTATGGAAATGCTTACAACTTTATGAATTTTTGATAACTAGTAACTTTGCAATAATTTTTGTAAAATTTCAAAATCCAGCTCCATAAATAAATTATACCCTTTCTAATAAACAAATGTGCTGAGTAACCCTTAATCATAATATTGTTTGTGGGTAAAACGAGATACATGAAATAGGATTAAAAGTTTGCACGTTGTTTTACTCGATGCGTGGGTGTCAGCATCCGAAATTTTAAAACAAAGATCAATATTCTAAACACTGTACGGTTACCTCAAGGTCCATGTCATCAGAGATGGGGTCAGCTCAGGCTGACCAGCACTCGTACCAATGCCAGAGCGCACGGTGGTTCCCTCCATAGCCCATAATTCCGAACAATGCATCGTTTCAATACGAGTCATTGTTTACATGTTTTAATTACTTCGATAAACAAACTACCGAAATGTATAAATGTGTCATCTAATTTGCTATTATCATCACTCTTGACCACAAATGACCTTCAGAAAGCAAGTAAAGACGGTGTGCAATCACGCCCCATTTGTCCTTGCCTCCATGGCTTCCTAAATGCACGCAGTAAATTATCCCTAAGGAATAAGGTGAAAATTTACGTTACGTGTATTATGTCAATTATGACCTATGTCAGCATTGTGTTCGCACGCAGACTCCTATCCACTCAGTAGGTTGCATACCCTCCAAAATACAGCGCAAAGCCACAGTAATAGCCTGGTACCTTCACAATGAACAACTTCACATCGATTTGAACTTGTCGACCATCAAATAGTTCATGTAATAACCTTCAAAACGCTTCATCTACTCTGCTCCGCTCCACCCGAACCCCCTCGTAGTGTCGGCCCCCTTACAAGCGCTTGTTGCCCGAGACACTTACTCATCAACCAGGACGATGCAATTAACCAAAGTGACGTAGAACACAAGAAGAGACTAGTCTCGTTCACATACACCGGCGGGCTGATTAGCTAAAAACAGCAACAGCAGAGGTAATAGCAGCTATCGCGCTGCCAAGGAACCACTGGTAGCAAAGCGTCAATAAAATTGGTATTACGTATGGCATCGCCCGCCTGTCGCTTTTGTGGAAGATGCATAGTTACTAGCGCCAGTAGCCACCAGTGGAACTAAAAAGAATGAACGTTTTTAATTCATTGATTGTACGACAGAGGCGCGTCAGAGATCTTTGCCTGTTTAGTCGCTATCGGCAAATAGGTTATACCAAATTGGAGTTTCACAGCGGCGTTGAAGTAAATTACGCCTGTTGCAAAGCGTATGCGACTTAGGTTATCAGCCCGCCGTTCGCCGTAGATATTTTGTTTAATATTGATAGTAATAAAGTGATACGCCGCATATTTATTTAATAGTGTGTTACTGTCATATAGAATCTTCACATAGAGTTTGTAAAGTTGTGCACATTTGTGCACATTGGCTTTGCCCCAAAATAAAAGACTATTATATATTTTCAATACTCAATGACTCACGCTTATAACTCCCTTATAACAGTCATATAAAAGACTCCGGAAAGTTCTCCAAAAAATAGAGATTTTATGCGAGGGAGGTGCTAGACCTCATAAATATATAAGTAGTTTGTTTTAATATTAGTTTTACTAACTTTACCCAGCGGTTTCACCCTCTGTATAATTTAAAAGTAATCGGATGTTTATTATAAATAATTTAGAGTACTTCGGCATTGACTGTTTACATAGGGTTTAATTATACGAGGAACACACATTGTTTTTCGTTTTCTAATAAAAATACCCTGAGTTACTCCTTTTGACATCAGCTATTGCAGTGGAAGTCGCGTCAAAATCAGTCCAGCCGTTTCGGAGATTAGCTGGAACAAACAGAAAGACAGACAGACAAGATTAAAAAAATAGTTTTTTGGTTAAAGGTTCCGTACATACTTTCAATAACATGCGCGTATATAAATACAACGATGTGTAAAAATTTCAAAACGATCGCTTATCAACTTTAGGAGGTTTGCGATTTTGAACAAACGAACATTACATTTTTACATGTTTAGATATATTACGAGTCTCCTGATTTAATAAAAACATGCACGTATGTGAGTACTACGACGTGTAAAATTTTCAAAACAATCGGTAAGGAACTTTAGGAGATTTGCGATTTTGAACAAACGAACATATTATTTTTTATATATATCGATTTTCGTAAGCTTTAATATATATTTTTTCTTGTTAGTACTTTGCTTATTTTATAAAATACCAACATGTGTATGGGCCATCAGTTTAATGTCCTTAGGTCACTCGGTACTCTCATTGAAAATAAGCTCTGTGATACTGCTTGCAGTATTTCAACATGTAGCTGATTGAGGAGTCCATTGTTAGCACAACATAAAAATACAGTACTGTTGTTGCAGATTTAACTTATATTTTAACATTGCAACAACATATTTCACATATACCTATGTAAGCCCTTTGTGTTGTACCAATAATAAACACTTTCTTTCTCTTTCTATATAAATAAACATATACAACGAAGTAAAGAAGCAACTACAGTGATTGTTGACTAGATTTTGAAATATTACTAAGGATTAAGAACGTGTAACTGTTACTGGCACCACATTCCATAAGCGAGCAGCCTGGACTGTGAAAGATTTTTAACGTTAAATTCTCTGATGACCTCGAATGTGTGTCATGAAAGAACTCGACTTTCTTTAAGTTAGGAGGCAGTAGATGTATGGTACAAGTTAATGTACAGAAAGTGAAGAATATGAATATTGGCGCGATGGCGTATTAGAAGCCACTTGTTTACAAACGTAAGATTTAGTGCTTTTTATTATTCACATTTGATTCTAATTGCAACAAAGTGTTTTTCCGTGGTTACAAAAGTCCGACTAAGTATTCAATTTTCCATATGTAGATGTATGCGCTTGCATGCGACAGGTATCCAACCAACTATTGTTGAATTGTGTCTTGTACCAATATTTTATCCGAAGAACAAACTTTACATTTACCACTCAACTTAGCCACCCGCGTGTGGTGACCGGATTAGGAATATAGCACTATTCCATCTCCTCCTGCGGAAGTCGTAAAAGCCGACTAAAGGATGGGCAGCAGCGTTCCATCCGTAGCCCTAGCCCTAGTCCTAGCCGTTGGGGCAAAACGGTTATCGAGTGGAGATCATGCATCGGGAAACGCAGCTTGGGACAACCTCCAACGAGATGAACGGACACCTGGTGAAGGTCGCTGGGAGCGGTTTGATGTGTGTGGCATGTAACCGGACTTTGTGGAAATATATGGGGGAACCCGTTGTTCAGCAATGGACATTCTTTGGCTAATATCATGATGATGAAACTTAACATTGTAGTTGAAAAACATGTTCTCCCATACATTCCAAAGTCTGTAAATGTAAGCTTGTATGCACAATTTTGAAATATTTAGCATGTTATTTTAAGACCATAGACTTCTTACAGGTTTTGTTGTAATCTACATGTACTGTACGTAGTACTGTTACGGTAATTTTTTTCAATGTAGACCATTTTCAAGCATTTTCTTAAACAACTTTAAAACCGTTCTTTTTAAACTTATAAAAAGATCATTAAGATGTGAATGATGATGATGATAAATCCTATAATAATGTCTTAGGTTTTTGCGAGTATTACACATTATAATAAAACACTTTTAAACGCATTCTATCGCGTATATTTTAGATTTTTGTTTTTCCTGACGTTTCGAACACTTTACAGGGTTCGTGGTCGCAGGATGACTAAGGTGACAGGCGTCGTTACAGATTTTAAAAAGTTATTTTATTTTATCTACCGTACAATTATAATCAAAAATTATTTCGATGCACGCAGTAATCACTCACAGTGTCTTGATGTTTTTTAGTGTGGTATTTGGTTTGGGACTTTATTATTTTAATAACAGGATTCCAAACCGGTGGTACCTGCCAGCCATCTTCTCTATTAAAATTAGGATGTTTTTTAATTTCAATAGCCTCACGAAACATTCTTGGTACATATCGGTTCTCTTTCGCGAGGACTTGAGGTTGATCGAAACGAAGAAAATGGTTGGGTTTGTCTAAGGCATGTTCGCACACTGCAGACTTTGTGGAGCATCTATGCTTGACGTCAGCTATGTGTTCTTTTAACCTAGTGGATATACTACGCTTTGTTTGCCCTATGTATGACAACCCACACTCACAGTCAATCTTATATATATATATCTACATATTGTAAAGGAATGTGACACTTCACCGGTTTGACAAGTTGGCTGATCTTCTTATGCGGCTTGAAGTAGGTTTTTATGGAAGCACGCTTCAAGATATGACCAATTCTGTCGGTGACTCCCTTAATGAATGGTAAAACTGCAGGTCGTCGATCAACCGTGGTGGGTTTCGGGCGGCTTCTGCGACGGGGATTTGGAGCTCTCAAATTGTTTCGCCGGAGAACTTCCTTCACATGGTGAAGTTCCCCTGCCAGGTGGTCGGGGTCGCAGATGCCGTGTGCTCTCTGTAACAAAGATTTAGCCACGGGTAGCTAACTGACAAGAATGGTGGTGAGATTCACCATTAAGGTACCTGTCTGTATGGGTAGGCTTTCTATACACGGTGTGACTAACAGAATGATCAGGACAAAACATATAAATTTCTGTGATCCAAACACGAAAGTAATTTCAACATAATTTCAACTTAATCGGTCCATTAGATTCGGAGCAATTTGGCTGTAACAGACGGACAAACAGACATACGAGTGATCCTGTAAGGGTTCCGCCGATTTTTCATTTGGACTGATGGCCAAGGCTAAACGTAACATATCCGAGTCAGATCCGCCTTAGGGTGATAGCATAGCTTACTTCGCTCTTCCTTATATTCAACAAAAGGTATTGTTGTCTAAAGAACAAAATATATACTGATAGACTGACAATAGTGTATCTTGGAAATAATACTTCTGTTATGTGCATGTAAAGAACAACAAAATTAGGTATAAAAGCATCTGGAAGTTGAGAATTTTATCAAACGTTTTGGAGCATTCCATTTTTATTGAGACAAAAAACATCGAAAGTATGATAGGTTGCTGTACGGCAACGGTACATAAGGAATTCCCTACACACAAAACGAAAATAGGTCCTAATTATCTGGCCAGGCTTTTCTCCAAATATGTAAATTTGGGAAGGTTCATATCTAACCAGGTGCGACGGAATATTTAGCTTTACGCGGAGAAACAGCCATCTAACCTCCGCAACCCAGATACTAGGTATAAAAATAATCAATCAGAGGACGTCAGAGGACGTCCACCGTTAAACAACGGCCTCCCCATAGATTTCCACACTTGTGTCAGCATTTTGGCGGGGACTGAACTTGCCAGTGCTCACCATGCTTGGCAGGCGGGTTGGTGAGCACAGAATGGCTGCTGTTCCACAAACGGGACGGTGTTGCCCATCCCTCTGGTTTAGAGTCCCTTAGTCACCTTTATGACGGCTGAAAATGGAGTGGTGCAATATTCTTTATCCGGACACCACACGGCCGGATAAGAATAATAAATAGTACGTACTGTTTATTACTCTGTTTATGCTATACAATAAGCGCAATCCTAGTTAGTCTGAATAAAGTTAGGCACTCTGAACGTTCGCGGTGGATGTATAGTCGCATATAAAAGTGTTAAATGTGGGAATTAAACTTTACTATATAAAAAAACCTTTTATGTTATATGTATGTACCTTTTATGTTATATATACGACTGTACACGCGTGGTCGTTCGGAGTGCCTAACTTCAGTCCAGCTAACTAAGATTTAAGCGTATTGTACTAATATTAACATCTTAAGGTTTAGAACAGTTAACATAATTTGTGCGTACTGTTCTGTGAGATATTCACAAGCCCCTTAAAATTACTTTACCATAATTATTATCTAACTGAAACATAGGTACTTTTTCTAGTTAAGTGATATCATGAAGTCCATAATGGATGTGTTATATTTGTGCGTTAAATAACGCACCTAAAAAATAATAATAAACTTAACAAGTGCTAAAAAGAAGATCACAATATATTACCGGTACACAATTAGAACGCCAGGGATCCCAAATATTACAAATATCTGAAAAAAAGGAATATTTCGTATCGATAAGTACAACAATAAAATAATATTATTGTTTTGATCTTCAGTGATTACGACGGAGCGGTTCCCGCGTGGTGCCCTACAGCATAGTCACGGAGGCGCTGTGTAACGAATTGCGAGCACGGAGCTGCCCTGTATGGTGGATACAAATTGGTTGCGGTGTCGGCTCTTTGCATGTTGAGTGTATTTGACTACTCGTATGAATGTATTGAACTAAAATCAAATAGAATTGATGATGAATGATAGCGATTCATCGTAACAAAATATTGAATTACATTTACTAAGTACTTCGTATTATCACTGCTAAACGTTATTATTATTGTTTTAAGTGCACCGGCCTGCAGCCACATTCCTGCTCACTACTGTGGGTGGTGAGTTGAGTGTAAACGAGGTACAAGAGTTATTATGTTATCAGTTCAGTGATCGGTAACATACGCGACATACTCATTTCCAAGATTAGAAGTAATCGGATTTGGGACAAGCGTGCGTGCGCTACATTCCAACGACTGGGACTTTTATCCGTGCTTGAATTTTTTGATTTAGGTACTCTGTTGTACCCACAATGTCAATGTCTTTGGGGTTGTTTACTAATACAACCCCAATTTCAGCTAAGTAATTCAAAACTGCGCCGTGTGGTGCCGGCTTAGAATACCACCATTCTAGCTTATCCTATGGGTATCGTTAAAGGCAACCATGGGATAAGGTGGACGATGGACAGCAGCATCTTTCAAATGCATTTACCGGGTTAGTTGGAAAGAATGTACTAAGCCGCGGTCAATTTAAAGTGTCACTGATGACTGTTTCCCAGTAAATGCCTCATCTTTAAGACGTAAGTATATTTTTATTTTCATACAAAAGTAAAATAATATTTTGTTGCAAAATGCATTACATTGCATTTCAAAACGCGCAGCTCTGTTTATACAAAAATTCAGAAAATGGCGTCGTCGCGATTGTAGATACCTAGCATATAGGCGGTAAAAATACAAAGCAGCCGATACACGCACTTTCAGAATTCTACCTAACTATGACAATACCTGTTTCAATTCGCAAGTTCTTCACGTCGAATAACACTTATGGCAATCGATTAAGGTTTACATTGCAATGATTTACGCACGTGACATGACAACTGTACCTATTTATCTGTGTTTTGATTATTATCTAGGAACTTACCCATTTCTGGTGACGACAAAACGATCACTCTTCGAAGTATCAACACACACATCACATATGTAGTCCTCCACTTTAGATTGAAACACTAGGAATACTTCATTGCTAAGGTACCTATTATTTTATGTAAGTACCTTTTTTATTTTATTGATGTCCAGTGGAAATTCTACATGAACTTGCTTCACCCCGGGGAAGGGTGAAGGGGTATGCCGGACTCCTACCGGCTAAAACTACTGGAGCGGTCATCTTCGGCACCGAGCACCAGGGATACAATTCTCGAAGCTCGAACATCCATACATCCTTGAATACAGAATTGAAATAACAGTGATAAACCAATTTGGTAATCGTTAAGTCTGATCCTCATGGCTGTCCTTCTGCAACGTGTCCTTGAATAGCTTCTATGACGTTGCGTAACATCTGCTGAGAGTTCCTGATGCTCGCAAATGCAGATGCTACTTGCTGCCATCACATTTGCCTACACACAACATCATGTCGTAGTACTCCGCGTTCGTGTACTTCGTCGGCATTTTTGACACTAAATACCTCAGCACTCAGTAATGTAAATAACGATGAAAAAATAAACAATAACCACTTGCAACTCGCGTCAACAATCAAATCGACTTAATCGTGATGTTTATAAGATTTTTTTTATTCGGACATCTTCCTATGAATATCTTTATAATATTTATTTTAAATTTGACAGCAATGTTAAAAACACACCTTCGATTTGGTCTAAACATATGAGTTAGATTTCAAAGACCAGCCAAATATTTTAATTAAGATTCATCATCATCATTTCGGCCGAATGAAGTCCACTGCTGGACACAGGCCTCCCCCAAAGATCACCATAACGACCGATATGGGTGTGTTGTGGGCTCATTGGGGGGGTTTGCCATAATCGCCACGCTTGGCAGACGGGTTGGCGATCGCAGTGAATTGTTAATGTACTCGAAGGATGCTGCTGCCCATCCTCCGGCTAATCCCTTAGTCGACTTTTACGGCACCCACGGGAGGAGATGGGGAATTAAGATTATAATTAAAATATTTGGCTGGTCTTTGAAATCTAACTCTGTATATTTAATAACTCGGAAGATACTAGTTTATAAAAAATGCTTGTTTTGCCTTTTTTACCTCTTAGATACCTTGAACCAATTGCAAACTACAAGTGTATGTACAAAGTTTCAACTCAGTCGGATAAATGGTACAGGAGCACATAGAGGACAAACAAACATTCATTTTTATATTACATAGATAAGGTACCATACGTTTGTAGAGAATCACAGATACAACAATTTTAATAATGTTAGAGGATTTTATTTTTCTTAGAGCATTTCTATTTAACAGATAACTTATTTACTTACTTACGTAGTATACAAAAATATAATTTCCAAAAGAACCGCCTGCGGGACCTTTCACTCTACCCACATGCTGTAATCAAATTGCAATCTAAAATCGAACGATATCATTGAAACTGGAACAATGAATTCGAAATCTTTACAAGTTGCCTCGTAAGGTAATTGCCAATATCAAATCGGTAAAGTACTGTATAGAATCTAATCTAAAAGTTAGGTAAACACGGTTTTAATAATGTTAACGAAAAGGATTTTGCTATGGAAGTACGATCAGAGAACGTCTAATGTTAATAATACAGAGTATTTTGTTATTATAATACAATGCCTTGGAACCGTACCAATTTTTGCATGCAAACACTTCATTATAAGAGATTACGACTCTCAAATCTAATTGGAATTCGTATTACACCCGTACAGACTCCATGATTGCCAGTGTAGTAAAAATTTTACGAGCTGTAAAAGTCAAATATAAAGTAAGGGCAGAGCTCAGCCGTTATTTATTAACTTCATGTCTCGACACATGACAATAAAAGGTTACACATGTTGACTGCCAGGAAAGTGCGCCCTAGGGCATCGACAAAGGACCGACGATATGAAATAGAAAATGACCCGAATCACACGCTTTATAAAATAAACGTCTATACCTGGTCTCGGTTATAGGACAAAAAGGAAATATAATGAAGGAGCACAGAGGTTGTACCTACACACACATTAGCACGGAAACTTCCACTGCTTAACATGGGTCTTCCAATGATCATTACAATAAGCGGTCATACGGGATATTGCCACGCTTGGCAGGCAGGTTGGTGATCGCATTAAGATGTTATTAGCTCACCCAAAGATATTGGAAGAAACGAGATATGCCATGTAGATTAAAATGTATTCGAGCCTAGAAATCCATTTTCCCACTACCATTCTTCTTAAAAACATACTAATACACACAGTTACAAGGTCTCATCCAATGAACTGAATAAACACAACATTTTGTACTCTCTCGACTTTGTAGGTAGCTAATCATACCGAACGTACAGACCGCACACGATAGCCGTACCAGTTTATGGGGAGTACCATTCGCTGTTCTATTCACTGCGTTTGTTGTTCACCGAATGCTGGTGGTAAAAGTGGTAGATAAGAAGCATTGTATTTTGTACAAAAATGATAATGCCGTGCTGCTCCATCAATCCAAATGTAACATAATCATAAAGAAAACAATTTTTTTTAATTTTATCTTTTTATAGACAAGTACAAGTTATTATTTTCGCTTCGGTGTTGCATGTTATCCTCGGACAAAACGACAATTTAACAAAGTTTCGCGAAACTTACGCGATCGAATCTCAACTGATGTTATAAAACGGCCATTTTTTCCGGATGACCCAAATTGATCCAGTCGCGGTGGCGCGGTTACGCTTCCGTACCACTTCTCCTTATTTCCTATTTCTGTGAGCTCACCACTCGATCCTTTTTACGACAGTCATGAGTGGAGAGCTGGTGTAGTCTATTCTTTACCGCGTACCACACGGAACCGAATATTTATGGGTTTGTTTAATTAGACTTATATATAGTAGGTACTCATAATGAAGGTAATGCATCCTAATCCTTTCCAGAAATGTGTAGGGAAAAGCGCCAAACTGTCATGGTGGACAAAATGACATATAGGTCTTTTCTCACAAACAGCTTACTCTTTGGTTTATTCAAATCAAATCAATTTTGTTTATTTGCTCACACAGGTTTCTAGTGTATTGCAGGAGATCACAGTACAGATCCCTCGGCAGCTTTAGCGAGTGACCAGAAAGCGTGACTCCAGGAGGGATAGCTTGCTAGCTGATCTCCAATTCTGCCAACGAAATCGAACTTAACTTTGGCAGTCATTGTCTTACCTCGAGGCAGCATTCAGCTTACGCTTCGCATCAGAAACGTCCGAGTCCTGATTTGTACGGGCCGTGGTCCAAGCCAGATATTCAGCTTGCTCGTTAAGCCTAGCATTCTGGCAAGGCCGATTTAACCATGAATTAACGACATAACCATTGAAGCCACTAGAGGCTTAGGAATATTACATTCCATACCCTCCAATATCGCTTCAGGGACGGCGGCCGTAAAAGTTTCGAGGTCATCTGAAGATAAGCAAAGCTGCTGGCATCAGTTCGTGTTGGCCAGCGGGGAGTCTTTCGAGGGAACCATCCGGCCTGTGGAGCAAGCGGTAACAATTGTCGTGGCCAAAATCCACGCCCTGGGTTTGCGGATAGTGCCTCAAAAAACTGAGGCGCTATGGTTCCACAAACAGCCGAGGAGCAGAGAACCACCCAGTTCGTGGATATGCGTTGGTGACGCGCAAATTGGGTTGGGCCGGTAAATGAAATACCTGGGGCTCACCCTAGACAGTTGTTGGGGCTTCGAAGAGCACTTTCAGCGCCTCATCCACCGAGTTGCACTACACCGGCTGCTGCCCAATCTCGGTGAACCATCTGAGGAAGTTTGCCGTCTCTACGGGGGGGTCGTGTGGTCCATAGTCCTCTACGGGGTGCCTACCATACGCTCGACTGCCAGGCGCCCAGCGTTGCAGATCCAAAATTCACGGCTTGCAGCGCAGAGCGGCTATCCGGATTGCACGAGGATACTGAACAGTGTCCTACGAGGCAGCAACTCTCCTGGTGCATTTTCCGCCTTCCTGGCGGAGATGGATGCGTGGGTATTCGATTAGACACGTGCCCTCCGCCAGAGCGGCGAAGGCATCCAGGGGCATTGTACAGGCTGAGGCGGCTAGCTCGGCGGCGCGAACAAAGAAAGTGGCGTCACCGCCTGCGGATACAGTATGCGACCAAGCGCGTCGTGGAAGCCATCCTGCCACTCTTCGGAGCCTGGCTTAGATGGAGTGAGCGTGTCACCTATCACCGCGTGCTCACCGAGCACGGTTGTTTCGGTGCGTACCTGCACAGGATAGGATAGGACGTGAGGCCATGGCACAGTCCCACCATTGTGATAGCGACTAGGACACCGCACAGCACACGCTCGAGGCGTGCCCTGCGTGGGCCGCCGAGCAGCGGATCCTGGTCGATCGGATCGGGCAAGATCTCTCTCTGCCAGCAGAAATCGGTTATGTTGGCGGAGGACTAAAATGCGGAATGCAGTGGTCTCCTTCTGTGAGAGCGTCATGCTTCAGAAGAAGACCGCAGAGCGGGATCGGGAGAGAGCCAATTCTAATCGAAGGAGGAGGAGACGGCGCCAGGGTAACAACCACCCTGGTGCCTAATTCTCATACGCCTGAAACCTCCTGCCGTTGCTATAAGGCGGGGAACCTCTGGGTTCGCGGGTGCGTAGATTGGGGAATCTGCGTGCCTACGCCGAGCGACCCAAGAGAAGACTGTAACACGCATTTGGTCTCAGAGAGGGTGACTGTAAAGCGGTCACCCTCTCAGATGCGCGTATAAGCGTGGCACCAGAGGGCGGCTCTAGTGTGATCATACGAGGACCTGGAGCCTCCCTTAGGTGCCGAAGATGACCGCTCCAGTGGTTTTAGCCCTTCGCCCTCCTCAAGTTTATGAAGGTTTTCCACTGGGCACTAATAAAAAAGGAGCATTTACCAGTTGTGTAAAGTCATTAGCCAGAGCAAAGTTGTGAGCAGCCCTCTCCGCGCAGTCAATGGATCGGGAGCAAAGCCACTCAACGCGGTGGGCGTTAAAGTCTCCGAGGATCAATAGCTCCGCAGAAGGATACTGCTCAAGTACGTTGTCAGCAGCCGATTGCAGGTGCTTAAAATGTCATGTTGTGTCCATGTCACCACTATGAGCCTGCCTATCACCTGAGTGCCTTTACGCACACAAAGATCCTGGTGTGGCCACCATAATCCACGCGCTCAAAAATTCACCGATCCCTGTCTGCAAAGCCGTAAAGACGGTGACAATAAATATCTTCCCAGACGTACATGCATACTCCAGCATTGCGCACAAAATTGTGCTCTAATTTGTGGCCTGAGTAATGCAAATACGATGTATCATCCGGACAAGATATATGCGTCTCTGTCAGAAATATAAGTTCGACTAAGGGACTCTTAACCAGAGCAATGGGCAGCAACGTCCCTTTTGCTGAACAGTAGCAATTCTGCACTCACCAACTCTCTTGCCAAGGGTGGTGAGTATCAGCAAATTCCCCCCAAATGACAACACAATGTAAGCACCGGCCCCCAGTTCCCGGCAGCCATGGTAACGGCGGGGCAGGGGTTGCTAAGAATCTCCGGATGGGATCCAGCTACCACTCCAAGCAAAAACTGGCATACTGAAACTGTCAGTGTGTGTGTGTGGTCAATGTGGATTTTTTATCTTTGAATCTGTACTTGTGCGTCGACGTTCACCTCAAGAATAAATGTCTTCTTTCTTTCTTTCTAATGTGGATAGAGATGCTGCAGAAAAACCATATTTTTTTATTTTTCTGGGCATATTACTTTTAAAGAGATTCGAAGATTTAAGAGAAATCACCGCGTCGGCAGTACAGTTAAAAAGAGAAATGCACTAGATACGACACGCGCAGGAAGGACTTAGTAATTGCTTTACTTCCTAAACTAAGAATTGCTGGTCACTGCGTGCAATACTATACCGTTAAACTGTTTATAGAATAACCGATTGACATGCAAATTATTATGCCAATCTATTTAAAATTATAAGTGCTTTTGTTGAAGGAAAGTTTTTATTCACTGCACGAGTTTTATAGTGTGGTGTATATGGTAGTAGTGTGTATATGGCATGTAATTGAATGGCATCTAAACATTTTTACATGAATGTATTGTGTATTTTATTTGTAACATTGTTAATTCCGACGGCACGGTTGGTGCAGTAGCTGACACAGTCGGCTGCTGTACGGGTCCGGGTCGCGGTTTCGATTCCCGCACGGAACCAATATTTGTATGATCTGCAGGTAGTTGTTCCGGGTCTGGATGTATTTGGGTGTGGAATTTGTGTCTGTAAATGCACTGTTTTAAAAAAAACTTTGTCAACGTTTTAAAAGAAACTTTGTCATATTATTTTTCTTTAATCACTATATTACTTCTAAAGCACCATTTCAAATACAATTAATTGTATTATTGTTATTGAGTAAATAATATAATCTTGAATACATATCAGAGCTATTATCTATACAAATAAATGAAATCCAATATATATATTCTATGCCAAGTGTATATGTCGAAGTACTCTAAATTTCTTTTAAAGTAAACGCGGGTGAAACCGCGGGTCCCAGCTATGTATAATAAATTTAGAAAGTACTTAGCATATTACCTGGCTAATGAAACGCATAAAGCAGCAAAATTTCCTGATTAGGTATTGTAATCTGTACATTATTCAGCATGTAACGCCTACGTACTGCAGACTGTGTGCGTCATACAGATATTATACAACAATTAAATTGTAAATCTTTAACTGGGTCGTAACGTATTTAACTCATGTTGAATGCATAGTATGACACACCGTATACGTATATAAGGTTTATATCATGCTAGCGTGAAGTACCTAATAATTATCATATCTTAAGTATCTTACCTTTAATAAAGAGCTTAAACCACACATAAACGCAAAACGGTAAAATAACGATATTTATCATAGTCATTACTCATAGTCTGTGTTCAAAATTCGCACCGATGTTATGCCCTTTTTGTCTACAGAAATGTATAACTGAAGCAAAATTCTCTTATCGGTTAGGGATTATAGAAGCATCTAGACATTCCATATCTAAGCTTTTCTTAAAAATTTAAACCTGCGGAATCCGTAGCATGATATGCATTCATACATATAGTGATATTATGATGCATACGCAAGTAACCTTAGATTATGTTATGGTTTTCCACTTATCGGAAACACTATAATCCATTCTTACTACATCTCTATAGTTTAGGCATGCGTTTGTTATGCCTTTTTTATTCTTTGTTTTTTATTGGTCCCCAGTGGAAATTCTTCATGAACTTGCTCCGCCCCGGGGAAGGTCCCACTGGCTAAAACCTCTGGAGCGGTCATCTTCGGCACCGAAGAGGGCTCCAGGTTCTCGTAAGATCATCACTAGAGCTGCCCATTAAGGCCACGCCTTTAGGTACATCTGGGAGGAGCTAACTGTAAAGCGGTTGCCCCTCTAGCGGAGGGAAGGTGACTGTAAAAAGATCGCCCCCCAGGCACTTCTCGGGGAGGATTGTAAAGGATCCCTCTAAGCGGATCTATTATACCTAGCGTTGCCAGATGTACCCAATTATAAAAGGTCTGTAGGAACGTCTTGATTTATTTGCTTGCACTGATTTTTTTAAATGCTCTAGTAAATGCTTACGTGTTACGCATCTATAAAATAATCTTCATCATCTATAAAAAACTAAAAAATTGGCTTATTTTTCCATATGAACGAACTCCATAAGCAGCATTTTTTATTTTCCTTATGAACGATCTTTTTAATCAAGTACAGAAATGAATAAATTTGAGCGTTGACGACCAACTGTCTTGTCTGGGATACTATCATTTCATACATCTCGTTCTATTTTTTTTAAACACGTTGCCCCAAACTTGTGTTTCTCCTGTGACGCAGGTGCGTTTACAGACACAAATTGCACACACAATACACCCAGACTCGGAAAAACTACCTGCAGATATTTGTTCCGTGTGGGAATCGAACCCACGACCCGGGGCGCAGCAGCTGATTGTATCAGCCACTGCACCAACCGTGCCTTTGTAGGTATTTGTGATAATATTTGATGTCTGAGATATCCTCGGTATAGTGTCGGATTAGTTAGGCTTGCGGTTCTTTGTCAGAGCCAATGGCAGGCATAGTTACCGAGGTGTACAGCTGCCGGTAGAAGTTCTAAATCTCTCTCAAAACCTCTGGCTTAGTTGACGCTACACTGCCGTCCTCGGTCTTCAGATTCATAATACGACTTTTCCCAATAGACCTTTCTCTTGAAAACACTTTGGAGCCTTGGCTCCGCTCAATCGTATCTATAACACCTTTGTTGTTGTTATTAAATGTAAATATATGGTAACACAAGAACTTCCATATCCGTCCACTGAGCAGTCGGTATTCTTCAGCATCACCGGAGGACTGGAGTTTCTTGCACGTCTTTCTGCCACTAGGCCGAGAGTGAGATACGATAACTTCTTAGGTCTAACTTTACGGTGGTTTTTATAGAACTTAGACCCAACCGTTCGGACAGTTTCTATAAACGTACCATTTAAATCGTCTACAGATAACGCAATGGTCTAGGCACTCGAGGTGATTTTGGAGTTCGAGTTGAAAGCTCTCGGGTCATGAGCGCTAGAGGGCCGGAGTGTAGACTTCATCAGAGGAGCAACCTCTCAACTTTGAGATTAATATTCAATGTATTTCTTACTTATTTGTGGAACCATTAGGATTGTTACCAGGGCCAGTTTTCGTTTGGGGTGATAGCTGGATCCCATCCGGAGATTCTTAGCACCCCTTGCCCCACCGTTACCATGGCCGCTACCATGACCAGGAATAGTAGGGCTGCCGGGAACTGGGGGCCGGTGCTTTCATTGTGTTATTTTAATGTTTGCATGAATTCGCCGATACTCGCCACGCTTGCCTGGCAGGTTGGCGAGCGCAGAATTGCTACTGTTCAACAGAAGGGACGCTGCTGCCCATCCCTCTGGTTAAAATTCCCTTAGTCGGCTTTTACGCCCTCTACGGGAGGAAATGGAGTGATGCTATCTTTAGTTCAGACACCACACGGAACCTACATATATTATAGCATAATTAAATAATTGAACGATGTAGCAATTAAATTGAAATGGAAACATGTTCCATAATAAAAACACAAAAAGGTTTGTTCTGAAATTCCATACGTTCACACCAAAGAAGTATATAATTAGCATCCCTTTTATCCAACACAACTTTTCCGTCTTGTCCCGAAAGCTAAATATTTTAATGTATTTTTCTTGTGGCTTTCTGTGTGGCGTTCGAATGAAAAATGTAGCACTACTTCATCTTCTTCCGTGGATGTCGTAATAGGTGACTGAGGGCCTCTAAACTAGAAGGATGGGCAGCAGCATCCCTCCAATGGAACAACAGCTTTTCTGCGATCACCAACCCACCTGCGAAGCGTGGAGTATTGCCAAGTCTGACCCAAAATTATGACACAGTAGTAGAAATCTATGGGGGGAGTCTTTGTTCAGCAGTGGACATCTTTTGGCTGAAATGATGATTTTTCCTGTTTGACGAAAGATTAAATAAACGTTTATATGAAAATCCTAAGGATCACACAACAATCGGCAATTCCCTAACAAAGGGGTTAAATGGCCAAAAACTAACTGTAAACGTAATTTGGCAGAAATTTAATTAAAACTTTTGGCATCGAATAACTCAGTTCTGAACGGCTTTGCAATCAATATTTTGTTTACAACACTAATTAGTTTAATAATTCAAATTAGTTTAACACTTCCTTTCACTTCACATCACTTTCCCTTTCGGTTTTAAGATATGAGATATCCTTTATGTTCTTTTACAAACAGCTTTTCTACATCCGAATAATCTATTTGCCGATTATATTGTATGACCTGCCGTTTGCCATAGTAAATCTAAAACTTCCACTTCAAGGCCTAGAGATACAAGCGAGGCTATAGACTAAAGGAAAATCTCTAGACTACAGGCAAGATAACTGCAAAATGCCTGTAGCATGTAGGATAAAAAGTAAGAAACTTGCTATGGCATATTCAAACTGAATTCTAACTGTATACAATAAAATACCTCAAGCAATTACCGATCCCACAGACAGGAAGTTTAAAGGACATGATAAAACTTTATTTTAATGTTTTATACAACTTGGCAATGCTTGTGCAGGTCTTAATTTTCCCCAAAATCGCAGATCTACTCGACAAATTCAACCGTATTCTCAACAATTGCATTCGATTTGTCTTAGATTTCGGAAAATATGATCATGTCTTAGCATTTCGATCTCGTTTAAATTGGTTCTGCGTTCGACAGCGCAGAAATATGAGGGCACTGACTACAGTGTTCTCTATACTTCACGCATCCAATTCTCCTTCTTATTTATCTTCTCACTTCCAGTATCTTTGTTCCAACCATGAAAAAATCTTCGTTCTACTAATTACGTCTATTAGTAGAACGAAGATTTTTTCTTCCATGTTCTTACTCATTACTCAGACTTTATTCATTCTCCCTTCTATGTTCAATCTATGCTACTGTGGAATGCGCTGCCACTCGAAATCAGAATGGTTCACGGTCGGCACTAATTTAAAATTATAGTTCTTAAATACCTATTTGACAAGACGAGGGCAGATTCATCTCGGCCTTGATGTTTATTTTTCCTAGTTGTTTTTATTCATTATATATGCATGTACGTGTATTTAGGATTTTTTTCTATTTTATATTTATGTAAGTTTAAACATACATTTGTAATTTTAATAAATGTCATCGCATATATGCCTTTCGCTCTTGTTGGTACATCTACCTTGTTTTCTCTGCATCATCCGAAGTAACGGTAACGTATAAATAACTAAAAAAATACAATACAATTCTGTCAAAAAAGTCCGAATCGACGATGGAATTATTTTGAATCCCACATGGTGAAGTGATCGGGCCTGTACCTGACAAATCTGATATTTATTCCCGATGGAAAAATTCATTCATGTACTGAGTCTCTTCGTCAATTGTTAGGTCATCAATTCGTTCAAAAATATCCATAACATTAACACTTTTACTTGGTATTAAACGCAAAACCAAGAAATAACTAACCTTATAGTAAATGTATTGTTTACACCATCTGCCCCTTATCTGTCGAATGGTACTATCTCTCGAATATCGCTCTATCTGGCCGTCAAAGGGACAGATACATTTATTCTTCAAGTTGTTCTTAGCCTTCCTTTAGCCTTATTCGTCAAATAAAGCCTATCTGACTATTGAAAAATTCTATCTGTATGCTATCTGTCGAATAAATGCTATCTGTATAGTCACTCTGCGCTGCAGACCGTGAAGTTTGACTCTGCAGCGTTCAATGCCTGTCAGTCGAGATGACCATAGAGGCGCCTCAACCACTCCGCTCCTAAGAAGACACTCTGACCGGCCAGGCTCAAGCCCCCCTATCTGCAGGGTATCATCGGGGTATACCTGCGCGACAGGCACGTTCGCTACGTGGGCAGGGACGGTAGCGTAAAGCGGAGGGAGATCACGTGCGGGGTTCCACAGGGATCGGTTCTCGGTCCCCTGTTGTGGAACCTCGCTTACGATACGGTCCTGCGTGTCATTCTCCCCGCTGGCGTCAGCTTAATCTGTTACGCTGATGACACTCTTGTGTTGGCCAGCGGGGAGACCTTCGAGGGAACCATCCGGCTTGCCGAGCAAGCGGTGGCAATTGTCGTGGCCGAAATCCACGCTCTGGGTTTGCGGATAGCGCCTCATAAAACCGAGGCGCTATGGTTCCACAAACTGCCGCGGAACAGGGAGCCTCCCAGTTCGTGGCCGGTACATGAAGTACCTGGGGCTCACCCTGGACAGTCGTTGGGGCTTCGAGGAGCACTTCGAGCGTCTTGTCCCCCGGGTCGAAAGGATAGTGGGTGCCTTGCACCGTCTACTGCCCAATCTCGGGGGACCGAGGGAAGAAGTTCGCTGCCTCTACGGGGGAGTCGTGCGGTCCGTGGCCCTCTATGGGGCGCCTGTTTGGTCATCTCGACTCTCGGGCGTCCAGCGCTGCAGAACCAAGATTCATGGTCTGCAGCGTAGAGCGGCTATACGGATCGCACGAGGATACCGAACGGTGTCCTTTGAGGCGGCAACTCTCTTGGCGCGCTTTCCGCCTTTTGATATCTTGGCGGAGATGGATGCGTGGGTGTATCACCAAACACGCTCCCTCCGCCAGTGCGGTGAAGGCGTGCCTTCAGGGGCGCTCGAAAGTTTGAGGCGTCAGGCTCGGCGGCGTGCACTCGAGCTGTGGCGCGAGCGGCTCATGCTGCCACAGTACGCGACAAAGCGCGTCGTTGAGGCTGTCTTGCCGCTCTTCGGAGCCTGGCTCCAAAGGAGCGAGCGCGTCACATTCCGCCTGACGCAGGTATTCACCGGACACGGTTGTTTCGGTGCGTACTTGCACAGGATAGGACGCGAGGTCACGGCACAGTGCCACCACTGTGGAGACGATCAGGATACCGCACAGCACACGCTCGGAGAGTGCCCTGCGTGGACTGCCGAGCGGCGGATCCTGGTCGATCGGATCGGGCAAGATCTCTCTTTGCCAGCAGTAGTATCGGCTATGCTGGCAAAGCAGGAAAATTGGAGTGCTGTGGTCTCTTTCTGTGAGAGCGTAATGCTCCAGAAGGAGGTCGCAGAGCGGGATCGGGAGAGGGCCGATCCCGCTCGGAGGAGGAGGACACGGGGCCGGGGTAACAACCGCCGCGGCGCCCGTGTCCAACACGCCTGAGTCCCCTGTTGTCTTTATAGGGGGCCTTGGGGGTCGCGAGCGCGCTTATTGGGAAATCTGCGTGCTCATACCGAGCGACCCCCGGGAAGACAGCGGTGCGCATGTGGTCACGTACCGCTGTGTGCGCAGCACAGCGCATAGTGAGGCCTCGAGGGAACCTTTTACAATTCCCTCGAGAGATGCCTGGGGGGGTGGCCTCTTTACAGTCGCCTTCCCTCCACTAGAGGGGATGACCACTTTACAGTCATCCCCTCCGAGATGTGCCTAAAGGCGTGGCGCCAATGGGTGGCTCTAGATGGAGATCTTTCGAGTTCCTGGAGCCTCCCTTCGGTGCCGACGATGATCACTCCGGTGGTTTTAGCCGGTAGGAGTCCGGCATGCCCCTTCGCCCTTTCCCGGGGCGAAGGAAGTACATGAGGTATTTCCACCGGATCAATAAAAAAAAAAAAAAAAAAAAAAAGGCTCAAGAGGCTGGTATTAATTATGTTGGTATTGATATATTTATCTTAATAATGCGCTCAAAGCCCGCTGCTCTCACTAATTAATAAAAGATCAGTGAGCTCGGCATGTTCAGTCTAATGGACGGTTGACTGCATAGTGGTATTTAAACAGAGCGTCTTTATGCTTCGGAGGGCACATGTATGCAATAGTACCCGATGCTAATAAAAATAATATACAATGTATAGAAATCCCTATAACCTTTTTCCCTTTAAGCTATTTTATGAACGCTGCCCTTTTATTTTGTACCTATGACACAGGATCATAGGTAGAGTTTACAGATATATATCTCACAAGCCAGACCTAAAACAACTGTCTGTAGATCGTAATAATATTTACTCCGTGCGGCAATCGAACCCGCGACACGTAGTTAAGAAAGTCAATAATTTATAATACTACGTTAAGATACACAATATAGTTTGGATTATAACATGAGCTTTATCAATTAATAAATGTCCTCTATCATAATTTACAGCGTATCCAATTCTGTCAAAGCTGTTAATAATATTTAAATTCTTGAGAATAGTACAAAAACAACAGGCAAAGGTCCACAGTGTACTTACAATGAACGTCAAAAGGTAAAAGTATTACAGGCTTACTTATATAATAAAACTTCAATTTATTAAAGAAACATATGTGAGCAGAATCTGCACGATCTATGGGGCTACGCTGACTCGATTAAAGCGTCTAGACCGACAAGTAGATTTACAAGCACCGGTCGCCAACCAATTTGAAGCCTTTGCAAACTTGATAGATTTGTGCTGCATTTAATTACAGCGGCCGTTTTATTATTTTAGTTCTCAAATAGCAACCGTATTTTTTAATTATTGCAATAAATGGACAATATTCTTATTTCTTAACAAACGCGATCTCTATAACCTATTTATCGTGCCATTGAAATAAAATTCCAATTTTTTGTAGGACCTTATAACGGGTGTAATTAAAACATCGTAACGAAAACAGATACTATGGAATCAGTACACATTCAGGAACCCTCAGCGTCAGAATTCAGGGTCAGTCGTTTCACGAATTTTGAGTTTTTTCAGGTTATTTAACATTTTATTATTATTTAATTTATTTATTTTAGTAAAACCGAAATGTAAATAAAACACTTCACGGATGAAGTCATCGCTCGCAGTAGCATCATAACATAGTAAAATAATCACGTAGCGTATCGATCGCGATGTTAACGATACATTGCGTGCTCAAAAATGAAAAGAATTTGTAACCGCTTCCAAAAATTTACGGTGCGGTACTTACAGTCTGTACCTATAGGGAATCGTACAGCATTTCTATTCTGCTCAGTCGAATTAATGTAAAACCACCGTCGTAAACGTAATAAATTCATCATAGCGGAAATGACAAAATATTACCGTCTAATAAAGGCAGAAAAATCCAGGACCCTTTATGAGTCCGGAATTTGATGAGCTCTCGAATTATACGACCTTTCAAAAGATTATCTGTGTTAAAACACTGACCCGATAGGTGAACCTGCTACGAAGACCAAATAAAAATAAATAAAGATAAACTAAAAATTTTACGATTAATATGACGGTACGGTTGGCGCAATCGTTAAGCGATTGGCTTCTACGCTACGTGTCCCGGATTTGTTCCCCGCGCGGAACAAATATTTGTATGATCAACAGATATTTGTTTCGGGCCTTAGTATTTGTGCTTGTGAGATTTATATCTGTACACTGCACCTACGGAGGAATCCTAGTGTGGGGCAATGCTTTTAGTAATAAAAACAATATTAAAACAACGTTGGTTGTGAAAAGTTTCGCTGGTAATCAACAAATCAGGTTGTGCCTTTTTGACATAAAATAATGTCTTACGCCAAATTGAGTCCTTTAATTAAGACCTCCGTCAGAAACAGAACATGCGGTTGGACCCAAATTCATTCCAAATTCACAACCTTTAATAATTAAATGATGTACAAAAAGATTTTTGAATTTTGTTGTTGAAATATCAAATATATTTTTACTGTGCTAGAAAACATCATAGCTAGAATAATATAAAGATTCTGAAATATTAAAGCATAAATTTTAACTTATGATTGCACGGTAAATAACTAAAAAAGAAATACTTTATAATTTCGGAAAATATATTAACATGAAAATGTTTCTTAAATTAAATAGGGACAGCCCAATTTAATTGGAACTAATGGAACGTAAGTACCTATTAATGGCCTTGTGATTTTCATTACTTTCACGTTAAGACATTTTTTTATGCTAAAATGTTTTAATAATGAGAATGGTAACCATAATAAGTATTGCCAGGCTTAAGCGCCTCCTATCCACGAATCTAATCTGCTTCTCCGAAATTTTGAGCCAATTTGCCGTCTTTTTATACCACTAAGGTGGCAAACAAGCATACAGGCCGCCTGATGGTAAGCGATTACCGTAACTATGAACGTTTGGAAAACCATAGGTGAGACCTGAGGTGAGCCACGCGTTGCCGATACTGTAAAAAAAAACACCCCCTTTTTTGAAAAGTCCCATGTTGTAGGCTCTTGGGAAAACCTCGGTAGTTATCTGATTCCACAACATGAGCGTGCGCGGGAGGAAATTCTTCTGAAATCGTACGGTACGAGACCATTTTGGTTCTAGGATATGTGGATGAACTTCCCGCCGATAGCGAGGGATGCGATGGTCGAATGTAGCCATTGGCATCATATCGAACAATTCCTAAGAACACTGTCCGTTGTACAAGCGGTAGAACACACACAGGAAGGCGAAGTCTCTCCTCTGATTCAGGGGTTCTAAATCGCTTGTGAGCTTGGGATCGTCGATAATCCTAACTGCACGTTTCTGTACCGAGTCCAAAGAGTCCAAAATGGTATCCAGGTGCTTTCGCCCATAAATACTCAATATGGGGCTGGGCTTGCGACTTATAAAGCAGCAGTCTTTGTCCCGATATTGAGGAACCCGAGTTTTTTGGACGCCAACTTGACCTTGTCATCTATGTGCATGCGAAACTGGACATCTTCTCTTCTTATCTTAAATTCTTTACAACAATAACCTCGCCTGGATCTTATTCATCATATACATCAAATTGTATCATAACTGTGTAGAACTACCACAGATGTACATAGCTTTTTATCACATTTTAAAGACAACCTCTTTTAGCGCTTTTAGGTTTTTTCATACAATCCTTTTCTTTGGTTCGTGGCCAACCTTATGCCAGAATTGGTTTAACGACCGCCGTCTAATGACAACAACCGGGACCGAAGATATTACATGCCGTCCAAAGCACGGAGAATCTCAGTTAAAATCCCACTATGTAGTCACCCATCCATAGACTGATGGCGCCGAGCTTAGCTTTGCAACCTTACAAATCGTTTACCAATCAGTGAGTGCAACCGGCTATAGGTTTTTTTTTGTTACGCATTTAACGTTCACCATGCCCGGAGTAATACGCATACGCGTTTCAAAATTATATTGGCCGTGTATTGCCGCATCGCACTGATGAATGTACATCTATGTATATTTTTATTGAACAATATTGTGAAAACATTGTGTGTTTTATAATTTATAATGTAATGCTTTATAAAGTTAATTACAATGCGCGCTTGGAAGTGAATGTACGATGCATACGAATTTATCATTCGCGGACTGACCAACTTTTACCACTATGGGTTCTGAGCAACTTGTGGCGAAGGAGCTTTTGGCGTTCCTTCAAAATCTTTTATAACAGTTTCTTACATATGTGCAAGTCAAGTTTCAATGAAGATGAGATTCGGAGATCTAAGACGTAGTTGTATGAGTTATTCGATATGACCCACAAATGTCGTCTCGCAGAAAAGACAAAAAAGCAGGGAAGAGACTTCAGTACATCAAAGGAGTGTTGAAGTAATCCAGAGATAGAGACCCTTAACGAGGGGGATAGGCAGCAGAAAAGCAGCCATTCCGCGCTCACTAATCCGCCTGCCAATCATGGTAAGTACTAAAATGACCTCAAAGTGGTAACCTATGGGCAGCCCTTAGCTCAGCAGTGGACGTCTTTTTGCTGATATGATTATGATAATGAAATACACGCATCCATTATTTTAGTTATTTGATACAATTTTAGGAATATTTTAATGACAACTCTGAGTGTCCTAGTACAACTTAGTTCAGCAGCTATTAAATAAATGAATATGATTTTTGCATATAACAGCGCCCGCTCTTAGCGTTTACGTTACTCCGGACAAAGAGACAAATTCCGACCCCGCTAAGCATATATGAAATATGGTCCTTACATATGAAATTGGCGTTTTGTCGAACTGGCCACTTTGATCTCAAATATCTGGCGTTTGATTACGAATTCCAAATTCAAATTTATTTCAAATGTAAGCTTGTGTATTTGTGTTTCGAATTTATTTATTTATTTGTTTTCGCGTCATTTGAGTTTTCTTTGACACAGGTCTGTTCACAAAATGGAAAACTTAAAATATCACGTTATTTACGAATACGAGTCCCACTGTGGCACCAGTGCTGCAAAAACAGCTCGAAAGATTAACTGTGTGTGGAGCAGCTACTGCAAAAGAAAACATGGTTCTGGAATGATTTACCAACAGAACGAGCCCCGTGGACGACCGGAGACCCAATATAATAACGACAAATTAAAAGTGGCCGGTGAAGCGAATCCATCGCAAAGCACGTCAGAGTGAGCGGCAGGCTTCGGTTTGAGTGATAAAACAGTTTTAATTCACTTGAAACAAATTGGAAAAGTGGAATAGCTCGAAAATAAGTACATCATGAATTGAGTGAAGCACACGAACACGCGTCCAATGCTGCGTTACATTACTCGACCGGCACAATAATAAGGGGATTTTGAATCGTATCGTTACTTGTGATGAAAAATGGATCCTGTGCGATAACCGGCCAAATCCTGCCCCAAACGAAAGTTGACTCAGAAAAAGGTACTGGTGAGTGTTTGGTGGAGCATTGCTGATGCCATCCACTACAGTTTCCTAAGATCTGGCCAGAATATTACGGCAGATGTGTATTGTCAACAATTGCAAACCATAATGGAAAAGCTAGCCATTAAGTAACCGAGGTTGGTCAATTGCTCTAGCCTACTGCTGCTTCAGGAAAACGCTAGACCACACACTGCACGAAAGACGGTCGCTAAAATATAGGAGTTGCGATTGCAATGCCTCCAACACCTACCATACTCCCCGGACCTAGCTCCAACAGACTACTACTTTTTCTGAAATTTGGTCAACTTTCTGCAAGGAAAAAAATTCAATTCCCATGAGGCAGTCCAAAGCGACTTCAAAGATTTTATTAATTCTCGCTCCCACATTTTGTTCACCAAAGAAATCAATGACTACCTTTGAAATGGCAAAAGTGCATAGATAGCAATGGTACATACTTTGATTGATTAAATATATAATAATCATAGTTTTTTTCCATATAAAACGCCACTGTCATATGTAAGGAACTAATACTTACTCAAAAAATTTGTTCGTAAGTCGTAGAACCGTTGCCCTTAAATAAATTGAGGTAACAAACCAACCAACGCATGATTCCTTCCTGTTTATAACAAGATCACACAACACCCTGATTGCTGCTCTATGTGGTGCGAAATTTACCCTTTTTTATCGTGGGGAAGTACTAAAGAACATTTTCCGCCCTGGGGAAGGTGGAGGGGCGTGCCGTGCACTGACCTGCTAAATTTACCACGGGGTTCTTTCGACCTACCTTACGCAAGGGTTGCGGGATATACTAGCGCATTCACCGCACCGCAGCCGGTCACGGTCCACTACTCTTTCTGGCGGGCCATCAGACCTCACGGAATGGAATGAATACATGGAATGGAATACGGAGCCCCACTGTCTCTGGCCCATCTCTAATCAGGCAACGGACCGCTTCAAGTCCGCAACCCGCAGGCCACAACTCATGGAGGTCGGAGATCGCCAAGCATCCTCCGACGCTTGGTGTGTCAGCTGGGAGAACAGAGACATCGTGTGCGCACATATTCGCAAAAGATGACGACAGCGACCCATGCGCTCTGGCGCCGAAACATGGACAGAACCAAGTCCCGAAGCGAGAAGTCATCACTTACGACCGACGCGATAAGATCAAGGCGCTGCGTCACCCGAGCTGGGCATTCCTCCAACGTATGTTGCGCCGCATCCTCTAAGCTGTCTCCGCGGTGTGTGCTATATACTTACCTAGCATTTTTCTTATTTAATTGATCATTAACAATCAACCAACAATATCGACAAATGGTTCGTAAATAGTGACTTTAATTAAAAACCAATGTGTTATGAGTACTGCTATTTTCAAACATTGAGTTAAACAACTAGAGATGCAAGCCTCTTCAACACGCGTAAAATAAATTGTAGCCACTATATGATTATGGAGATGTAGCTTTGAAAATAGGAAGCATTTTGATATAAACATATATTTATCTCACTCATACTTACACTGGCGTCGTGTTCGTGGCATCAGTCTGATAGAGATAGCGATATTACTTCAAGAGTCAGGATCGGTGTTGCCTACCCTATGATAATTTTCCCCTACGATGGATGAATTAGTAAATGGTTTAATATTTTTAATTCATTTTTTATTACTATTAGAGTAAAATCGAAACATAGAAACTATAAGTATAATTTATTAGTGTGAGATTGGCGAATAGCAGGCTTAGTTGCAAGGTTTGCGGGTAAGATTTCCTGCAATAATTGTTACTCAGGCATTACAAGTCACATAATGTCGATGCAGATGATGCTAGCACACACCCGCATGCTGCACCCAGTGTAGGTTTATTTTTAAGTGGATTTATTTTCATATACAATATGGTTATAAAATCTAAACGTCATGTGATTGAAGAAAATCACCCAGATTAACTTTGTATAGTATATATTTAGTTCTGATAAGAATGAAACATTTTCTTTTTGGATTCTGTACCCAAAGTATCCTAAATTAGTAATAATAGAATACCGTTACCATTAACACCGCTTACGATATTTAAATATTATATACATATATATAGCCGTGTGGTGCCGGCTACGAATAGCATCAACCCATCTCATCCCGTGGGTGTCGTAAAAGGCGACTAAGGGATTAGCCGGAGGATAGGCAGCAGCGTCCTTGGAATTCATTAATAACTCCACTGCGATCGCCAACCCGCCTGCCAACGGTGGCGATTATGGCAAAATCCCCCAATGAGCACACGACCGATATCGGTCGTTGTGGTGATCTTTGAGGGAGGCCTGTGTCCAGTAGTGGACTTTATTCGGCCGAAATGATGATGTAATATTACAAAATACACTGTACAAAATTAAAGAACTGCCCTCAACAAGAATTTCCGATTGATTCCGTATATTATGAAAAATTTGGTACTGAACTAATTATTTCATTCTTTTTTAGGACGGTATTTACTTATTTTAAGCATATTTTATTTTTCTATTTTATGTGCTATAAACAATACATAGACAAGTGATTGCTCATATCGCTGGTGATTTGCTGTAATTCATTGAAGAGTTCCCTTTTTTATCTCCGAACGGAACGGAATCTTCATCGGATTTTCACCATAATTTATTGAATGACCATCTCGGGTGAAAACTCTTTCAAACCAAAAATAGTCATCTTAGTCGCTGCACATGTGGCAGCGTTATGCCCGAACATAGATTTTTAAAAATACAGATGAATTGAGAAGCTCCTTCGGTCCATCGACAAACGTGACCAGCCAACTGCTACTTCAGCTTGCTAATTCGGTGTGCTATATCGATCACTTTGGTTCTCTTCCGGATATCCTCGGGTCGGATTATATCCTTTAGAGAGATACAGACCGACTTTGAACTTGTGGGATAGTTCGACTGTTAGTCCTAATTATCCTGAAAAAATGCATATAAAACCTAAAAAATATATAATTTCAATTATAGAATAAACCTCTAGTGTGCTGGAAAAGTTGTAGGAACATACACCGTCTTATTACAAAACATGGTTTATCGATAGTATCGGACTAAAAGTGTGGTTTAATAAAATTTCTTATGACAAAAAGTGGTTTAACTCTTAGTCTTGGACTATCTATGGTACTAAAGATAAACCTGATGGGGACCTAGTTTAACTCTATAAACCTTTGGTCTAAGTCACAAATATACGTCAAATTCATTGTTTTGAGGTTAGATTTGGTTTCTTTTTGTGTGTTATATGTACCTGAAATAGTTTAAATTTTCGTTGTCCTAAAGATAGTAATGTGCCGTAATTACAATCATTGTAGGCAAGTACTAACTTTTTCTTCAGAATTCCAGTTTTCACTTCTTCGTTTTTTCTGTTGTTCTATTATATTAATATTATTCCCTTTTGATACGAAATCAATAATAAGTACGAAGAAACGTCCAAATCTCAGAATAGTTGTACCTATGTTTAAAGACACAGAGTACCTTTTATAAATGTTTAAAGATTTCCGCGCGATATAGACATTCCGTTACGCATTAGTGTTGTTTGAAAGTACATATTTCGGACATGAAATAAATGTCATAAAAGTATTCCTCAGAAAGAAAATAAATGGCATTTATTATAACAAGAACAACCATTCGTTTCTAATAGGTATCGTCATTAAATACCCTATTATATATGTTAAAATATCAATATCATTAATATAATAAAAATACAGAAATATTCAGCATTTGGGTAAACGGAACGATGTAACCGAATGCTATCTGATTGAATGAATGTTTCCAAGGAATTCCGTGTATAATCTGTGGAAATAATTTAAGCCAGAACTAAAGTCAGGTACTATCTAGTCCTGACTTAATTTGATATTTGTAATACGGACGGGTTTAAACCACGGTACTAACGTTAGTTCCGTACTAAGTCCAGACTTCATAGTTCTGGTTTAAACCTGAGTCTAACAAGATTTTTGTAATAAGACTGACAAGGTCTAAGAATAGTTAAACTTAATATTTCTTTCTCATAATATATCTAAATTTGTCTAAGAACATTTGTTCTTGTTCGTATTGATGGTCACTTTTGATTAAACCAACATTAGTAAGGAGCTAAACAAGCAAAAAGTAAAACAATGATTGCTAATGAACTATGCTACCTCTCATAAAATTGAGCCAACGAATATGAAAACTACAGGCAGATTTAACAACCTTTATACGTGTATTTTATTTATTTCTGGTGTACAATAAAGAATATTGTATTGTATACTAACAAAAAGCATAGGAACTGCTTCATCTGATAAATAAACGGCCTTTTTTCTTTTTAGGGCCAATATTGTCTTGACCTCGGAAGTGCCTTGAGCAAATAACAGTTGCCTTTGTAGGTAACCAGTATGTTTCCTTTCTTAGCAATCTAATTATTTTTACCCACTTCTCACGACGCTCTGGATTTTTAGGAACACTACAAAATGATTCTTTTTATAACAGAGGTGACAAATAAGTCAATTTATTAATTGACAGAACTCCCATAAATCTGGGAAAACCGGAACGCTTTTTTACTGACGCTGAACGTAAAATAATGTTAGCAAACTATTGTGATAATAAATTAATAACAGAGATATGCAAAATTAAAAAAGTAAACTTACGCGTGAAACGTAATCCAGCTTGCTTTGTTATGTTTTTGCGATCTAGAACCGCACTCTTTCACCGCACATTTAGCCATTTTTGTAAAAATAGTTTTATGTGCTACTTCTTTGACGTCTGGCTAGCCACTAAGTGACATAAGGCCGGACATATGGCTGTGGCCATCTTTTGAGTGGCAACGTCTTTGCGTGACAGTTACCGATCTAGTTACGATAGTAACATATATACATCAATGTTTTCAAAATATGAGTTTGTATGTAAGTAAGTAAGTAAGTAATTTATTTTCTCACCACAATAATGAAAAAGTTGCAATAAAATACAATATTGCCTAGTTATAGTATTATTCAAATTTATTGTAGGAGATTGGTGCCTAAGCTAGGATGTAGCCTGTGTTTCAGGTCACCAGGCCTCCACCCCAGAAGTCCAATTTTCATAAACTGCGCCAAGCGATTTTTTTCCATTTTCTTCTTCTTTGTGTATCTAATTCTATCAAGTTGTTTCCTCTTGTTAAAGTTCTCTTAATTTTCATTCATCATATCAGCCACAGGACGTCCACTGCTGAACAAAGGCCTCCCCCTTAGATTTCCACAACGAGCGGTCACATGCCGCTCTCATCCAACGACTCCCAGCGACCTTCACCAGATCGTCTGTCCACCTCGTTGGAGGTCGTCCCACGCTGCGTTTTCCGGTGCGCGGTCTCCATTCGAGAACCTTTGTGCCCCAACGGCCATCAGTTCTACGAGCAATGTGCCCTGCCCATTGCCACTTCAGTTTACTAATCCTTTCAGCTATGTCGACAACTTTAGTTCTTCTACGGATCTCCTCATTTCTGATTCGATCTCGTAGAGAAATACCAAGCATAGCTCTCTCCATAGCTCGCTGAGTGACCTTGAGCTTTCTTATGAGGCCCATTGTGAGTGACCACGTCTCTGTTCCATATGTCATCACTGGTAACACACACTGGTTAAAGACTTGCGTCTTGAGGCATTGCGGTATTGTTGACGAAAAGACGTTGCGAAGTTTCCCGAACGCTGCCCAGCCGAGTCGGATTCGACGATTGACCTCTTTCTCGAAGTTGGACCTACCTAACTGGACAGTTTGTCCTAGGTAGACATACTCGTCAACAATTTCGAGAACAGAGCTCCCAACGGATATTGGGGTGGGCACGACATGGACATTTGACATGACTTTTGTCTTGCCCATGTTCATTTTAAGGCCCACCTGTTGGGAAACTCTGTTGAGATCATCGAGCATTGTGCTGAGCTCTTGCAGCGATTCTGCCATGACTACGATGTCATCGGCAAATCGAAGGTGAGTGATATACTCGCCATTGATGTTAATGCCGAATCCTTTCCACTCCAGTAGCTTGAAGGCATCCTCCATTGCAGCGGTGAACAGTTTCGGGGAAATGACGTCCCCCTGTCTCACACCTCTCTGCAATGGAATTGCCCCCGTGCTCTGTTCATGTACTCGGACCGACATGGTGGCGTTTCTGTATAAGCACTTCAACACTTCAATGTACCGATAGTCAATCTGGCACCGCTGCAGAGATTGCAGCACTGCCCAGGTTTCGATCGAATCGAAGGCTTTCTCATAGTCCACAAACGCCAAGCATAGTGGCAGATTATACTCCTCGGTCTTCTGTATAACCTGCCGCAGCGTATGGATGTGGTCTATGGTACTGAAACCTTTTCGGAAACCGGCTTGTTCGGGAGGCTGGAAGTCATCAAACCTGCGCTCGAGACGATTCGTGATGACCCTTGAAAACAGCTTATAAACATGGCTCAGAAGTGAGATGGGTCTATAATTCTTCAATAGGGTGTTATCACCCTTTTTGAAGAAGAGCACCACCTCACCTCTGTTCCACGCTTCCGGCGTTGTGCCCTCGAGTAAGACGGAATTGAATAGCTTCTGAAGGACTTTAAGTACCGGTGTTCCACCCGCTTTCAGAAGCTCTGTCGTAATTCCGTCTCCACCCGGCGCCTTGTTATTTTTAAGCTGTTTCAAGGCCATCCTAATCTCGTACAGGCTGATGTCCGGGATATCCTTGGTATAGTGTCGGGTTAGTTTGGCTCGCGGGTCTTTGTCAGAGCCAATGGTAGGTATAGTAACCGAGATCTTAATTAATACTCTCCAATACTGATATAATTTTATCAGGCCCCGATACTGGTTGAGTTTGTCCTTTATAACCCAGTTATCATCTTGTATCCCATGAATGCGCACTTTCGCTGCAGACAACATCTTGATATAACAATAAACTCACTGTTCTAAGAAAATGTGTATATTATGGCTTTGATACACCCAATATTGACGATTTATCAAAATGCATTTTAAATTTTTGACATCTTTGTTTTACATTATGTAATAGACGAAACGTAATTCAGCTTGATAATCATTATTATATCAGTTGAAGGACGTTCACTGAACAAAGACCTCTCCTATAGATATGTGCATGATTTCCGATTATATACCACTCGCACCCAACCCAACGGCTCCCAGCTACCATCACCAGGTTGTCTGTCCATCTCGCTGGAGGCCATCCCAAGCTGTGTGTTCCAGTTCGTGGACTCCACTTGAGAACCGCTCTGCCCCAACAGCCACCCACTCTACGTGCTATATGCCTCACTCATTGCCACTTTTGCTTCCTAATTCTTTTGCTATGACAGCAACTTTAGTTGTGCTACGGATCTCCGCATTTCTGCGACGACATGACCTTCAGCTTTCTTATGAGGCCCATAGTGAGCTACCATAACTCTGTGCTACATGCCATCGCTGCTAACACACAGAAGCTAAAGTGCGGTATTGTTGACGAAAAAACGTTACAAAGTTTCCCGAAATCTGCTTTAATTCAACAATTGATTTATTGAAATTCAACTTACTTGGACAGTTTATGCCAGGTAGACATACTCGTCAACAACTTCGACAACAGAGGGTCCAACTGATATTGGGATAGGTACAATATGGAGGCTTGATATTATTTTGTCTTGTCCATGTTAATTTTAAGGTCCACCTGATGAGAAACTCAGTTTCGATCATCAATTGTGCTTAACTCTTGCAGGGATTCTACCATAACTACGATGTCATCCGCAAATCGAAAGTGAGTGACATACTTGCCATTGATATTCAATGCCTTTATTCAGCAGTAGACGACGTCCTTTGGGTCATATGATGAGGATGATGTATAAAATAAACGATGTCGGAAGAAGACTCTTGTCATTTACTCGAATATAACTATATTTGTTTCTGGGATAATTATAATAGTCTTAGCAATTATATGAGCAATGAGTTTTAGTGATGATTGGGAGGCCCATGTTCAGCAGTAGACATTTAATAGTAGCCATTGAATAATTTAACTGGATTCAGTGAGATGGATATCTCCCGGCTCCATTATCAGACCATCCATCTCCATCATCATTTAATGTATGTGACTTATTAATTTTTGTTAGGTTTATTTAAACCAAATGATCCCATACTCGAGTGGATTACTAGTAGGCATTGAAGAGTTCCGCTATTCACCTTCTGGCTCCACGATCAGATCAGTTCAATGGTATCCAATTGTTGTAATGTCATCTAGATTACATATACATTCAAATTTTCAAAAGGATACGACAGTTAGAAGTAGATTATAATCATAGAAATAGGAAATAAGGAGAAGTGGTACGGAGGCGTAACCGCGCCACTGCGACGGTATCAATTTGGGCCATCCGGAAAAAATGGTCGTTTTGTAACATCAGTTGAGATTCGATCGCGTAAGTGAAACTATGTTAAATTGTCGTGTTGTTCGAGGATAACATGCAAAAACCGAAGCGAAAATAATAACTTTATCAAGGAAGGAATCATATACAATATGCAAGTGAAGGAATTTTCTTGTATTTGTCTGTAAAAAAATTGTAATTAAAAATGATTGTTTTCTTTATTATGTTACATTTGGATTGATTGCACGACATTATTATTTTTGTACAAAATACAATGCTTCTTATCTACCACTTTTAACTAGCAAGCGGTGAATAACAAACGCAGTGAATAGAACAGCGAATGGTACTCCTAATAAACTACTGCGTGGTACGGCTGTCGTTTTCGGTCTGTACGCTCGGTATGATTTGCTACCTACAAAGTCGTGGGTGTGTTTTAGTATGAGAAGCCAATTATAATGTTGTGTTTATTAAGTTCATTAGATAAGACCTTGTAAATGTATGCATTTGTGTTTTTTTATGATCAATGGTAGTGGGAAAATGGATTTCTAGGCTCGCATACATTTTGATCTACATGGCATATCTCCTTCCTTCCAATATCTTTGATTATAATCGATTTCCAAGATTTAAGTAAACCTAATAAAAGCTTGTTAAAAATGCCTCTCTTTAGTCTGATTCATCAGGCAACATTTTTTTTTTTTAACTGAATCATTATAATCATGTAGATAAAATATGTTACCTCTAAATCGATACCAATATTTCGTTTCGGTAATGTGTATTTTGTAATCGATTATACAGAAAACTTACTATGCCTTTTGACATTCAACTACGAAATACTTCGACTTTACAACAATATCCGGCGACAAATCCAAGCAGTCTATTTTCAACAAGAATCGATATTGCATATATTTGATTAAAGTTTCGTTGATTCACTGTATGGACCCAGTAAGTATAGACTGCGACCTTAACTCTTCACGTTAGTTTCGTAACTGGTGTGTAAGGACGTTAGTCAAAGGAAAGGTAGCAGCATCCTCTTCCAAGCGTTATTGACAAAGTAATACGATCGCCAATCTCGTGTCAATCCCGGTAATAATAGTAGGCTTTCCTCGAACCACTATGTGTTTATGAGAATTATACTGATGGTCTCTTAATGCAACAGACCTGTTACGTAGGTACCACCCCGGTGCCAGATATTCTGCCATATTTAAACATTAACCGTGTGGTGTCCGGGTTAAGAATATAGCAGCCCTCCATTTTCTCCCGTGGATGTCGTAAAAGGCGACCAAGGGATTCTAAACCAGAGAGAAGCCTTACTGAGCTCGCCAATCCAACTGCAAAGCTGGGCTAGCATTGGCAGATTACTTTCAAAATGACTACATACGACATGTAATGCTCGTGTATGGAGAAGGCTTGCAGTGAACATGTTTTGGCTGAAATAATGATGATAAATGTGTTCCGGTTTGGAAGGCACTGTAGCTAGTTGATTACTGTGCATAAGAAACAAAATAACTAACGTCTCGAGGTGACTAGCGTAGTGTGGTGCTTTGCCGAACTAGTCCTGGGTAGCACTACAATTGTCATGGGCATGGCCCGATGTAAGCGTAAGCGTAGTGCGAGCAAGTCAAATGAATTTCTCGTGATGTCAGTAGGATATATAAGAAGAAGTTTCTTAAAATATGTTTAAATTTTAATGTCTTAGGTACCCGCGATTATTACTCATTACTATAAAACACTTTTAAACGGATTACATGGCGTATATTATAGATTTTTGTTTCCCTTGCGTTTCGAACACTTGTAGCAGGATGACAAAGGTGACAAGCGTTGTTACAGATTTAAAATTGTTTCGATGCAAGCAGTCATCACTCACAGGGCTTGATGTTTTAGTGTGGTATAAAATTTGAGACTTAATTATTTTATTTACAGGATTCCAAATTCGTGGTACCTTTCAACCATCTGCATTGCAAGTAGGATGTTTTTAATTTACTTTAGATTAGATGGCACTTTTACCATCTTACCTGCAGACATCACAATACCCTGCATTTTTGAAACACCTAAATTCAATACAAAGTAAAATTTGTTTACTATGGAACTGGAGGATAACAAACCTGTGGAATTTCTTGACAGACTTCTCATCCATAATCCTGATCATTCTGTTAGTCGACAGTCGAGTCAAATTATAAGTTATAATTCTATTTAAAATAATATTTTATTTTTAGAGGCTGAAAAATAAATTTAATAAAATTATCGATAGCGCGTTTCGTTCAACGGATAAACCGTTCTTATCGATAGTTTTTCAAAAACGTGAAAGCAAAATGCTTTGTGGGTATGGGTGGAATATCCACCATATAACGATGGCGGCGCAATGCCATTTGTCTGGTTGCCCGGTGATGAAATGGGTTTGGGGGTATTAAATCATGCAATTCCAATTGCCAAAATGTAACCGCAATGTTTTCTTATTGTTGCAAAGATCCGGAGAAGGTAAAGAATATGTAGCCATAACCGCAGCAGTCGCAAGTCTGTATTTCTGACGAGATTAAGTACAGAAATGCTTAGTCAGAAAAGTAGCTTAGTCAGTCTGGAAACTGAGTCGCAAAAAAACTTTCTGTCAACAGGGCAAAACATGTTAGTGTCACATACATTACATTAGATACATGGTTTGGTCCAACACTGTTATGATAAAATATGAGGTGGCTATAAGAGATAATGTTGGTTGGCATTTTTACGAAATGTCTTTGAAGTGCGAAGCATGAGTGGACTTAGTGTTAGTGTGATAGAAGTGCCTTACTAGATTACTCGATGTTGGTTGATTGTTTTCACTGGCGTGGACATAAATCTGATTTTACAGTGTGAAATGTACTTTTGAGTCTAGACACAGCTGTTATGTACTTACGTACGTATATTTTTGTGAAGTAAAAACAAGATAACTTTGTATATTGTTTTAGAGATATTTACATATAGTGTGAAATTTAATAAAGAAAAGGGTATTACTATATATACTTAATAATCATTACGCCTAAACGTGTTGTAGGTATCTACAATCGTATATGTAACTTCTTTGGATCGAAGATTCATTCATACAACGAGCCCTATAGCGAAATAGATAGGTAATAAACTCAGTATTCCAAATCAGTGGACTGCAATCATTCCAATATTTTCGTTGCTGGATAATTCAGTAAGAAACTTTACCAGGCCGCTTTTCTACATTTGCTTCGAATATAAGTATTTATAATCATAATCTAATTTGCATACCTATTAATCAAATTTTCAAATCAAGAATATTTATGTTGCTACTGTTTACCTTCTATAAATACACTTAAAGAAAGACTATGTTAAATCTCTTTTATCATTATTTTGTAGAATAAAACCTATGTCAATATCTATTTTTGTCATAAATATATTTACTATACATGACTTTCGATTTGTCAAATTGATGTAAATCGAATGAATTAATGTAATCAATGTATTACTTTACTCTATGAATGTAGCCAAAGATTTAAATCGATGGAAAAAGAAAATGAACCGTACGACGTTGCCGACATAATTTTTAGAAATTGTCATTTTTGAGAAATATTTTATGAATATGTAAAGATTTATTAATCTAAACACCGTACGACGTTGCCTTTTACTTGACATTGGGGAAATTGTCGAAGATACTCTACGGAAGCCATAATCTAAGAAAAGAAAAAGATTTAAATCTTTGAATGTAGCAATATAGTTCACAGAAGCCTTAAATCAAGAGTTGAAGTTGAAGCAATATAGTGTATCACCTGCGTAATTGTTTTATACTTTATGTCGCGTTTCCTATGGAGTATCGGCAAACTAGTTAATGACCCTTCTACGACACTGTATAATGAAATACGACAGCGCACATTTAATAAACAACATGATGTTGTTCCTGATGTTCAAGAATCAACAGCCACTACCAGCAATGATCTCAAATACATCCAAAACTCTCTTACAACATCTAGTGGCAAAAACTGTTGTGAACGACCAGATACTTATTCCAGATATATTCAAGTAGGAAATGGGACTATCCAAGGTCGTCAAATATCCACCCAGTGTCGGGGATCGCTAGATGGGAGGCCATGTAAGTCTACAAGCATTCAGCATGTAAATCAGTTGGATCGCAGTACCGGCGATTCACGTTCCACCATGAAAATAGATGCTCAAACAGGGCCACAAAAAATAAAACTTTGCAAGCAACATCGTATTGTAGTCTCTGCTCTTCGACAATGGCCACTTAAGGAAATACAGACTGAGGAGTCACAAACTAGTATATTTGGTCAATTAAAATCCACGTTCACTCATATTTTCAACTTACTGAAATTAGAAAAGATACAAAGTATACCACCTTATCAAGCTCCAGAACAAGAAGTCTTGGAATTATACAAATACGTAAGTTCAGAATTGATAACGAAGCACAAGAAAAGGCAAAGAAGAAAATCTAAAACACGAAAAGCCCAATATAAAGTGTCATTAGATAATGTGCAGAAGCAAGAATAACGCGGGACGTAATTGAATTTCCCCATGTAGCGTAACAATTACCGCAACCCGGCAAATATAATCATGTCATCCGAGAAAGAATCAAGGTATCATTTCTCTTAATTAATATGATCCTGTTATCGTTTACATAACTAACCGCCTGGAGGATGTACATCGTTAAACTAGCAAACCATATTTATCGAGATAACAACATTTTTACCTATGGTACGTTGAGTAAACAAATATTTTGGTATTATCTAGGTATAGTTTTGCTGCCTGACATTTTTATCTATTCAATAATTAAAATAATAATGTTTTTCTCCGAGCATAGGGCTTAACTGACTGCTACAATTGTCCGAAAGTCAATATACAACCACACCACTTCGCAATCAACTTAAAAATCGTAGTACGATATTATTAGCGCCCAGAAGGATACCAGCTACAAGTGCAGCCCAAAGGCCTTTTCTCATACAAAGGAGGAACAAGCATTAACAACCATGCTTATTCACTGCGTGTTAGCAATTTTAGACTATTTATAGATTCATGTTTCTCACGACGTTTTCTTTCATCGCTTAAGTTAGTGGTCATACCAGCTAAAGAATATCTACTACTAAACAATGGCCTCCCCCATAGAGTTTTACAATTGTGCCGTCATTTTGAGGGGACTTGGTCAGTACTCGTCACGCTTGGCAAGTGAGTTGGTGAGCGCAGTATGGCTGCTATCCACAGAAGGGATGCCGCTGCCCATCCCTCTGGTTTAGAGTTCCTTAGTGACCTTGTACGACATCCACGGGATGAAATCAGGTGGAGCGATATTCTTAGTCCGAATACTAGGCGAATAGAAGGAGTCGCGGAAGTGAGTGGTATCTTAGATTAACTAAAAAAGTATATTTATGACATTGGAAATGTCAGATTGATACGTTCTATTCTGAACCCACAATCCACTACTTATGAAGCAAGTACGTAAACATTATTACTGCCGCATCATCTACTGCTTACTGCTGTCTACCCAGTTTACGTTACACACAGATAGGGTTGGACAGGAACGAGGGCCAATGCATATCTTGGTAGGTCAGCACTAATTATTGACCTCAACATCTTCATTTCAGCCGGATAAAGTCAACTGCTGGACACCAGCCTTCCGCAATGATCGTCACAACGACCTGTTTAGGTGTTTTGTGTGTTTATTGGGGGGTTTGCCATTATCGCCACGCTTGGCAGGCTAGTTGGCGATCCCAGTGGAGTTTTTCATGAGCTCGGAAGACGCTGCTACCCATCCTCCGGCTAATCCTACAGTCGCATTTTATGACACCCGTAGGGTGAGATGGATTGGTGCTTTTCCTAACGACCTATCAGTCAATTGTTGTCTAAATTAATTTGCCAATTGTAAATTCATAGGGATTTCGAAGGCTTCATTTGTAAATGATCCTTCTTGACTTTCATTTCCCCAAGATTGAAAAAGCTACGATTCGGTACTTGGAACTCTAAGCTCAATTAATTAAATCTTCTTTAACTTGATTGGTATATTTTTCTAATATAACATACTGTTTCTTATACAACTTTTAAGTAAACTATGATAAATTGCATAGTTTGATAATAGCTTCGTCGAACAAACCTTAGGATTTTCATCAAAGGAATCATCATCAGCGTGGCCTTTTCAAAATAAAGTTTGGATCGGCTTTCAGGCCAACCAGACGCGGCCAGATCAGTATTTTTCATGATGCGACTAACATCTATCTATCTCAAAAATCGAATTACTAGACAATACCTATATATTTGACACGTTACACGTTATTTGTTCTCATACAAATGTTTTCAATAGCCCTACAGTTTTGAAAAATATAAGGCTGTTTTTAATATATATTTAGTCATAGATCGATACAAAGTAGTCATCATTTCGGCCGAATGAAATCCACTGCTGGACACAGACCTCCACACCAAAGACCACCACAACGACGGATATGGCTGTGTTGTGGGCTCATTGGGGGGTTTTGCCATAATCGCCACGGTTGGCAGGCGGGTTGGTGATCGCAGTTGAGTTGTTAATGTACTCGAAAGACGCTGCAGCCCATCCTTGGTCTAATCCCTTAGTCGACTTTTACGACACCCATGGGAGGAGATGGGGTGGTGGCATTCTGAGCCGGCACCACAAAGTAGATATTATGCCAAATTATATCAAATAACACGACCTACCTTTTATCGTGGCAGTCACCAAAATACAAATTGGTACACAGAAGCATCTATCATCAAAACCTTTTCCTTGGAGTTGCGTAGCGTTTTAATTTAATGCCTATTGAAGGTCATTCGTCTGACCTCAACATTGATATTAATGTATATAACATCGTGATCTGTCTGAAGCAAGCATGCTCGTTTCCGCTTTTGCAATATAGGACGGCTTTGCTTTTGATGGGGTTAACTTCGATCCGCCATTTCTAAGCCATTTGCCGTAGGCGTTGGCTGTGGATTGGAGGATCTTAGCTATATTATCGGGGCTGAAGCCAGAGTAGAACATGCCAGTATCATGGGCAAAGAGTTGCTAATTGGGATGAATTTACGAGTCGTATGGGGATGTCACTGGTGTATAGTGAGAACAATTGTGGGGCTAGTACCGATCCTTGTGGAACTCCGGCTCTAATAGGATGAGGGAATGAGAGAGCGGGATTCAATATCGAAAACTGCGATTTGACAAGTAGTCTCGTCTGATGAGAACGAGCACTCGGGGCACTCCGAGTTTGTACAACTTATATAATAAGCCATTGTGCCAGACTTTGTGAATTGCTCTCGCAACATCGAAGTAGAGTTCTCCCGTCATCTTACCTCTTGAGAAACCATTTGTGATATGTGGTTGTGAATCTGTGGATTTGTTATACATAATAGTGTTTGGCTCTAAAGCCTAACTGCTCGTCGGGAATGAGTTTTTAGATTCGGCAAAATCCTTTAGTAGAGTAGATAATCCGCTCATAGATCTTCGCAAGGGAATTGAGAAGACTTATGGGGCGACAACTAGAAGGTTCGCACTTTGGCTTACCGGGTTTATGTATACCGATAACTTTTTAACGATAACGATTGTTTAATGCACTGGTCAACGCTGGTTTTTAGTCCATCCCCTTTACTAAGAGTAATAATTAACAATTAGACTGCAGGTCCTAGAATGAAAAAGCAAATAGGACGATATAAAATCAAAATAAAAAATTTGTAGAATAAAACAAATAATTAATACATAAATAAAAAATAAATTGTTAAAGTTAAAGTTAGTAGAGTAGTTTGCCTGCGCATTATAATAATAACATGAAGTAAAAAAGCAATTCCATAACACCGGTCGGCCGCTCATCGCACACCTGTATGTAAACCAAAGAAAGTTGCTGTCGCGGGAAGGCGGAGTCGTACGCGTCCTCAATTTCAATATTTCTGTTAACAGAATAACAGGTATTCAATCGGATCTGCTATCACCGCAAGACCGAGTGAATTGTATTGGTTGATGCTATTAAATTTACTGAATTAATCATCAAACCATTTCACTGTGCACTGAAAGCCTATTCTGAGCTCCTGTCAATACATAAGCAAAGAGAAGAAATTGTCTGTCGCCAAATGAATTGCTAATGATATGCTTTATAAGATCTTACCGGGAGTTAATTTTGATTATTAAAATATTTGTATTTCTGTTGAGTACCGTGTTTTATTGCCTTTGAATTACTTATTACGTTTACCGTTTTCATATTGGCTGAGTAGTAGAATCAGTACGGATTCATAAAATTGGTATTCGTTTGTTGTTTTAAAAAAATGAAATATCAAAAAATGTCAAGTCTCAAAGTAAAACAAAGATATAAAAAATTTAAAATAATTATGTAAAATATTGGATATATCTTACCCATAATATACACATTAGGACAGCGAGTTTATTGTTATCAAGATGTTTTCTGCAGCGAAAGTGCGCATTCATGGGATGCAAGCAAAGAGATTTCAATCTTTGGATGCAAGATAATAACTGGATTATAAAGGACAAAATCAACAGTATCGGGGCCTGATAGTTATATCAACATATTGGAGAGTATTCATCAAGAGAACCTTAACAAGAGGTAACAACTTGATGGAATCAGATACACGAAGAACAAGCAAATGGAAAAATTTCGTTTGGTACAGTTTATGAAATAGCAAAATTGGACTTCTGGGGTGGAAGGCCTGGTGACCTGAAATACAGGCTTCAGGCTAGTTTAGGCACCAGTCTCTCACAATAAATTTGTGTAATACAATAACTTTTATTGTGGTGAGAAATCAATCAATTGTGATTGTGATTGTGACCTTTCTTTCACCCTTAAAAAGTGTTATCAATTTCCGGAGTTCTATGGAACACTATTTGTTACATTAGGTAATTTGTTTATTCATAACAGATAAATTGGATCGCAATAAAATATATAAGACAGTGTCCATTATAATGAAATAAGTGAAAAATTTCCGTTGATTAAATTGCCTTTGTAACAATGAAGTTTATCGAAAAATTATACATGCAGGAGTGGGGCGGCAATCCACTAAAATATGAAAGATAAGTCATTATCTGAAGTTTGAAATTAGGCGTCAATCTTAATTTTCTTGTCCCCTTATCGTCCTCCACCAATAGCCAATAATATTCAATATTTCAGTCAGGCCCCCTTGTAATGCAGTGATAAATCATGTATTTGTACTATCGCAAGCTCTCCTTGTCTTCTTGTTTTTTGCAGAGTTATAATCTATTGTTACAACTCAACGCAGGATGCCAGCAGAGATACCTACAGGTACCGTTGTTTCGTACTCAAATCAATACAGAATATCCGCAATAGGTACTTTCATATAATAAATAGTCTAATACACTGCATTAAAATACTGCTGAAAAGGTGATATTGCCCGTAATCAAACCCTTTTTTGTACGTATGAATTTGTATCCATGAGGATATCCTTCATGGCTTCTTGGCCGGGTGGGCCCGGTCCCCGTATGACCTAGCCAGCCGCACATTCCTCACGGAAAAGCCCGTGCAGTACACAGCGCGCCGCTGCGCCGTCTTGGGCCTGCTTCTGGTCGGGTGATGAAGTTGGGGCAGCCCGTCGTCTGGAAGCCGCAAGTTATACAGGCAGGAGATTGGGAAGCGCTTCCGACGCCGGTGCCTGTTTTGCAGAGGGGAAGAGCACCTCTCTTGTAAGGTTTTAATTTGATAGAGGACCTATGGTTTTATGCCTACTCCTAGTCTATCGTCCTCACGTATTATGATAAAATTCCATATTTTACTAAACATTGGTTAAAAAAAAAGACGTAAAAACAAGATTAACTTTTTTTAACCTTTTGTTGTATAGGTACATTTAGGAGGGTTAAACGTTTTGGAACACTTTTATAGTGTGAGAATAATGAGTTTTGAACGATACAGATTGAAAAGACGATGGAGCGAACACAAGGGTAAAAAATTATGAGATCGAAGAGAAAAAGTAATTTTATCATTAGCTAAAGACACTGACATAGCATTTACAATAGTAATATGTTTATCATATATAATTAAATGATATATTGAATGAATAACTGCTTTGTACAGAAACATTTATCCGTAAACTGTTTTCTCGTTTGTGTTTGTACACCGACGTGGTTGAACTACGCGATCCACTGGATGCTGAAGTAAAGCGTGGATCAAGAAACTTTGTGGTGATGGTTCGCTACTACGTGCTATGGACTGTTCAAAACTAGTATTAAAATTCTCTAATAACTGTGAGATTTTATATGTATATAATAAATATTAATCTATGTGAATATGAAGATTCCTTTTTGGTACTTAATCAATAACAAAGTTATTCTGATAATCTGCTAAATTTCCTTTTCCTCTAGATCTCTCTTACTATCCAGTATGCTACAGCGTGCATCACGTCCAAGAGACGATAGCATCCCACCCGCTCTCGCTCCGAACGATGGACTGGACCAAAGCCCGAAGCGACTGCTCCTTTGAAGTCACGGCGCTGTCTGTAATCAAACCGATACCCACGAGTGAAGAGGCATCGCAAAGGTTAAAAGAGCCTATCCAGAGGATTGCTAGTCATCATTTCGGCCGAATGAAGTCCACTGCTGGACACAGGCCTCCCCCAAAGATGTCTACAACGACCGATATGGGTGTGTTGTGTGCTCCTTGGGGGGTTTTGCCACAATCGCCACGCTTGGCAGACGGGTTGGCGATCGCAGTTGAGTTGTCAATGTACTCGAAGGACGCTGCTGCCCATCCTCCGGCTAATCCCTTAGTCGACTTGTACGACACCCATGGGAGGAGATGGGGTGGTGGCATTCTGAGCCGGCAGGATTGCTAGTAGCGTGTTAAAATCAATATACTTCAATTACCAGTTAGCCTGCCAAGCGTAGTGATTGTCGCAATTCATCATCATCAGCCCATTATTGTCCCACTGCTGGGCACGGGCCTTTTCTCATGATAAGAAAGGTTAGGTCTTAGCCCACCACGCCAACCTAATGCGGGTTAGCGGACTACACACACCATTCAGAACATTTTGGAGCCCTCTCAGGTGTGCAGGTTTCCTTACAATGTTTTCAATTACCGTCATCGCAAGTGATAATCAAATTCTGATTCGCACATGAATCCGAAAAGTCAGAGGTGCGGACCGGTATCCAACTTTGACCCTCCTGTATGGAAGGCCAGCGTTCAACCACTGGGTAGTCGTCACAATTATGACCGATCATTGGGTGACAAAGGGCGTTAAGGACTATGTGTATATGTATATCACAACGCCAATTTCATTTGAGACGTTGCTGCTCACCACTGGCCTATGTTAAGCTAACTGCCACGTCTTTCAGCAGACCCTCGTTGATTGTGCTTCTACCAAGTTGCACTCGAGTAGATTTTAGAAAACCTTGATGCTCTGCGATCCGTAACTTTGCTATTAGGCTTGCTCCTGTATTGTGGGTACAGGTGTGTAATTCCTTAAGCTTATACATCCATAAATCCTTGAATACAGAATCTACATAACGGTGTAAAACCAATTCAGTATTCGCTAAGACATGATTGAGCTATTCAAAGACACTTTGCAGAAGGTAAGCCATGAAGACCAGTCTTAGCGAATACCAAATTGATTTTACACCGTAATTTCGATTCTGTATTCAAGGATGTACGGATGTTTGAGCTTGAGGAATTGCACCCCAGTTTAAAAACATCTCACATTAATTTACACCCAGGCCAAAAACAATTATCTGCAGATCATACAAATATTTGTTCCTTGCGGAATCGAACCCGCGACACGTAGCGTGGCTAAGCGATTAGCTAACCCCAAAACTACAACATAATGGTGTACAAGTTCACATACTCACATCTGCCCGAACATATTATAGGTAGGCATAAAGCCCCTAAAGATGACTACAGTAAAAAGTCATATTGTCGCTACAAAGGCAAAATGCGTTAAGTACCATCAAATCCGACACTAAGTTATTATCATCATATCAGCCAAAAGATGCCCACTGTTGAACAAAAGCCTCTTTTATATTTTTTTTATTGGTCTCCAGGGGAGATTCTATATTAACTTCCTCCACCCCGGGGAAGGGTAAAGGGGCATGCCGGGCTCAAACCAACTAAAACTACTGGAGCGGTCACCGTCGGCACTGAAAAGGGGCTCCAGGTTCTCGTAAGATCACACTAAAGCCCCCCATTGATGCCATGCCTTTAGGCACATCTTGGAGAGGGTGACTGTAAAGCAGTCACCTCCTCTAGCGAAGGGATGGCGACTATAAAAAGATCGCCCCCCAGGCACTTCTTGGGGAGGATTGTAGAAAATCTCCCCAAGCCTCGCTATGCGCTGTGCTGCACACACAGCGGCACGTGACCATGTGCGTGCCGCCGTCTTCGTGGACCCGTGGCTTGGAATGAGCACGCAGTCTCCCCATATGCGCGCCCGCGACCTCCGCGTGAACAAAAGCCTACCCCATAAATTTCCACAACAATTGTGTTGTCATTTTGGATGGCAATTGCCTGTACTCACCACGCTTGGTGGTGAGTGAGGTGGTGTGGTGAGTAGGTGAGCACAAAATGGCTGCTGTTCCTCAAAAGGGTTGCTGCTGCCCATCCCTTCTTCAGAGTCCCTTAGTCACCTAGTCTAGTTAGAGTGGTGCATGGATTAGGTACAAATCCTATATTTATTATATAAATGTAATTAGTCCTATGTAATTAGTAAATCCTATATAAACTAAATTTAATGCATTATTAAATGTAGTTTTATCTTATGCGTCGATTGGTATAACTTTCAAAATCAGAGCAAGTTTATGGCACTTTGCCAAGCTTTTAAATTGACGGCAGCAAAGTAACAAGAGGTATACAAAACAGCTATGTACTTTTCAGGACAGCGCATCATAGGAAAACCTGTTCTTATTTTGTTAATTTTAAACCAAATGTGTTGAAATTTTCATAACTTATTTATTACTTAATGAGGCATCTACATGTTTGTTTAATTTTATCTAATTATGTTTACTTTATGAGATATTTCAATTGTCTGCATCTACATTGTGCTTTAGAATATGGCAAATGTGTTAACTACCTACTTGGTCGTGAGACGTTTACATTGGAATTCAAAAATCATTTAATGAAGTATGTCTTGTGTATGATATGTACGTCTTCATGACATTTAATATATTTCAGTATATACAAAAACTGCAACATTTACTATTATTAAAATTAGCTCTTAAATCCATAATAAATCCTAAATAAATACACCAAGTTCAGATCATAATTGTGCAGATGTCTTTTTCTAAGTCTCAACGTACGTTTGTGCAAGATACAAGATTTTGAAGTCATCTGACTGATGATGCATTACGACCGACCGCGCGCCACTCGCGCGCTCTGCGTAGTCACGGTCCGCGGCAATTAAACGCATCTACATCGAGTAATTTTACAAAACAGATGAAGTTGTCGTCTTTTACGTAACAGAATTACAAAAAATAAGACGTTAGGTATATGTATTTTTCTTTAAATTATATTTTAAGTAAGATACATACTGCAATAATCAGAAAACCGTAAAACCACCTTTTCCTAGACTTTTTTGCCTTTGCTTAAATACCACTAGTTTTGGTTATATATTCTTGTTTTGATATAAAACACATAAAAATATAAAAATGTGATAATAAACGCTATGAAAATATGGTAACATTTTGAATTAATACCACATACAGTTTCATTTCGGCCGTATGAAGTCCACTGCTGGACACAGGCCTCCGCCAAAGATCACCACAACGACCGATATGGGTGTGTTGTGGGCTCAGTGGGGGTTTTGCCATAATCGCCACGCTTGGGCAGACGGGTTGACGATCGCAGTTGAGTTGTTAATGTGCTCGAAGGTCGGTGCTGCCCATCCTCCGGCTAATCCCTTAGTCGACTTTTACGACACCTACGGGAGGAGATGGTGTGGTGGTATTCTGAACCAGCACCACACGGCATCGTACAGTTTAAAATTGATTTATTTTTTTCACTCTCACACCTAACAATTTACATGCGTTTTGGTTTTCCAGTGTCAGTATCACGTAGCCATAATTATCATGCTTGCCAGAGTGGCTGGTGGTCACCACCAGCGATCGCTGTTACGTATTTGTAAATAAGTACACAAGAAGACGTTACTGCTCATCCTCTTCGTACACCTAATTCTTTCATCCAGAGACACTGGTTTCCTCTGCTTGCGTGCCATCTGCATGGCCAACTTATTACTGTAAATTGGTGAAGTGAGTGTCTCCCATAAATGTCAACTAGAACAGCAGCTCATCAATTTTTGAGCGCATGAAAGCAAAGTGCACTAAACGCTAACCTAAATATATTAATAAGATTGATTTATTTATTTTGTCAACTGGGTATTACCTAAATTTATTTGGATGCTTAGAATGGAATTGTACCCATCTATTTGAACTAATACCGCCGACGGTAGTGACAGATAGTTGGTAATTATAAGGATAAACTCTTGAAGGCGATCGAGAAGTTGGTTAAACTCAATAACTGACGCCGAAATAGAGTTATACGTGGTCATGGATGCGTAACTGTAACTTGGGTAATTATGTACATATCTTCAGGCTTTAATAGATGAACAAAACCACAAGTTAGTAACATTGTAAATATAGATTCTCGTACAATTGTACAAAATATAAATATATTCTGTAGGAATATAACTTAACATTGGTATTATCTAATAACGAAGTAGAAAACAATGTTAAAGCACAAAGTAAATATACAGTAGTATTTTTTTTTTTTCCACAGCCACCGAGGCAAGAGAATAGAAGAATGAAGTTGTCAAGAAATAACCTCTAAATTACAGTCGTAACGATTTACGACGTTATATATATCGCTAAAGTACTGAGCCTTAAGGATCAACAGGATGAGAGCCAATGCTAACATTTGTTGTCAACTAGCAAATTACAGATATTATTCGTACTTATACATATATGTATGGGCTTCCTTATATGCCAATGATGTAATCTGCAAGGCTGTAGATTTATTTTCTTCACTGATATTCATTAAAAAACATTAGCATTTTTGTGACACTTTCGGTAGGCTTTGTAGGTTAAATTAACTTATAAAAACAAACACCGGTTGACCTTATCACCGATAAGTTTCAGATTAAGAACATACAACGCGGCAACGCGTGGAATTAGTGAGGCATCCTCTTTACAGTCCCAACCTCGCCCCTTGCAACTTTTATTTATTCCTCAAAATAAATTATAAACTCAGAGGAATTCGCTTTATGAACCCCGAAGATGCTGTGCCTGCGTTCGCAAAAAACGTGAAAGAGGTCCCTAAAGAGAGGGCTTACTGCTTCAGTCAATGGTTCCACTGCATGCGACGGTGCTTAGAAAGGAACGGAGACAACTTCGAAAATCAATAAAGAAGATTAAGAGGTTCCTAAATTATTCCGTTTTTTATTTTCTATAAACTTTTAGTGTGAACCCCGTACATTGGTTTCTCTGTTAAGTTCGAGCCTTTCCACATAGATAGACATAGCCACATATGACATGTTTACCTTATGCACAGTTCACACATTAAACCCAACAGAACCTTGTGCCATATCTCGAATATTACACCATTCTACCACCAGGATCCGCCGAAGCCCTTACACCTTTATCTCTCGATGCGTTGACCATTCGCCCCGACTGACCACCTCCTCGCGCCATCGATGTAGGGACGCGAAGGTTTTCGCTTCCAGATCCTAGGGAAGTGATTTTACTAGGAGGCTCCCTACATCATAGGAGACCGTATACTATCACATTATCACCCTGAAATGGTCATTGCGGCTTTCACATTAAAGAAACGCTGAGGACTCTCAGGGAGTCCACCTACACGAAGGCTCCGTAAAGGATCATGGATAGCACGATCCCCATTTAGAGACTCCAGCAGGAGGGCCTACCACCCCCCAAATTGAGCAGCTAGAGCGAAAGTGCAGGCGCGGTCCCCTTTGATTTGAGGACCACCCACCGAAATGCGGCACGAAGTTCCACCAGCTGTCGAGGCCGATACAAAGTAACTTCATCGTCGCGCTAGGACCCATAAAACACAAGGCCTCCGAATTGTTCAGAAGCACCTCCAGATTCAACCGTGGCGATCCTACCAACAAATTGGGCAGCCCCAGACGTTGCCAAGGCCTGCTTACCGGTTCCTCCTCCCCCGCATCGTCACCAGTGTGTCGTCAGCGTAACAAATGACGCCAACGCCTGGGGGGTTCTCGCCATGCAGCACCCAGTCGTATGGCGATGTTCCATAGGAGCGGTTCCAAGACTAATCCCTGTGGAAGATCGCACGTCGCACCTCACCCCCATACACTGCACCAGAGCCTTTATGTGCATGATCGCGTCGACGGTGGAGAATCCCTGGTGGAAACCAAACTGGTTGTCCCCCAGATCCAGCCCCACTATGTTCAAGTTTCTGACGAGACTCTGCAATTACTCATTCGAAGACCTAACCCACCTCGTCCAGCAGCACGATAGGGCGGTATGCGGACGGATACTCCGCAGGACGCGTCTCCTTCCTCAGCGGGATCAGCTTCCAGTATTCCACCGCAGTGGAAACTGACTCCATTCAAAGCATGCGCTTAAGAGTAGTCCCAGTCGGGGCCTGAGAGTATTCAGAGCCAGGACCCATGCACAGCCAGGTATACCATCGGGCCCTGTATTTTTTTGGCCTGAAGCCGTAGCTCCATCGCTCTTAGCTGTACCCGGGTCTCTTTGGTCACGTCATGATCGCCTTCTTCCGCGCTGAGTACCATGGAAGGCAGCACCATCTGCGGCGATGTATGTATATTTGAAGGCACCAGAGCTAGCTCACCACGCTCTCCAGCAGCTGAGGTCGGAGACTGAAAAAGCGAGAAGCCCGAAGCGTGGAGCTTGCTAGCTTGCTTGCACGATAGGGGATCGTGCCATACCTAACGGTAAGAGATAAGCACGGTACAAATATTTGTACGGCCTACAGGTAGTTCTTTCTGGTCTGGGTGTGCATGCAAGGTACGTGCATGTGGAATTGAAGGATGTAAGCAATACCCAGGATACCGGAGAAATATGGCAACGCTTTAAAAAAACAATATAATACCGATTTTGAACAAACTTCTTTCAGGTTTACTATATACTAAATTAGTAAATTACTGTCAAGGCCTGAAATAAAGCAATCTGTTCTAACATGTTTGCCACGTGCCATGGCGTGAGATTATTTAATTACCTATATTTATGGCTTTTTTGTCATTATTATCAATGTAAACAATATGAAATGAATACTTAATAATATGGAATACAATATTTCCAATTCTAATGTAATTTATGAAACTATCTGTAAAATTTAATTAAAATAACAATGTTAATATAACGATGTCGGAATAGAATGTCAAACAATATAAAGATAAAAATAATGTCAAAAATGAATAATAAAATAAAATAGAGAAACGAAACATGTCAAATTAATGATTCTATTAGAAAGTCCGTTACAATGTAGTAGGCTTTATCTGTTAAAAATAATTTTACTTTATGCTTAAATGCTTCATTACTAAGTTCCTTCCAGCCACCTATGTGGTAACTTATTGTAAATTATCGGAGCCATGCAGAAAACACTTTTGCGCATAAGTGCAGTCCTAGACCTGTATTGACAGATTTTACTAGATCTGCCATGCGCGGAAACGAATTTGACGATTAAAGATAACGCAAAAGAAAACAAAAATGACCACAACAACACAAAGCAACAGCAGACGGTTAGCTAGTGACCTATATCTTTTGTTTACTATCTTTATAGTATCTGTAGTAATCCAATATCACACGTCGCGTAGTAGATATGTCTTATTGAACTTTGACAGAAATTCGATAGCAATTTATTAGCTGTTCACTTTTCTTTTATCTTCAAATCAACTCAATGTAAAAATATGTACGATGTAAACTGAGAATGAGGATTACACAAAATTGTGTAAGTATGTCGAAATAGTTCTCTAACTATCGTCTGGAATGTAAGAAAAATGAATAAATATTTATTGAACGTGTTCTATTTTTAATTGTCCGTTGAAAAAGGTCGAATCTTTTTCGTTTGACGAATGTATATTTCAATTATTTGAGTCATAATTTCATATCATACTATCATCTATCACGCCGGAAAAGTAATACTCGAAAAACGTAGGTTTTATCCTTAGTAAACACATTTGAACCATCGACGCGCTGCATCCACAAAGGTTTGAAGACCGGTCATGTAAACGGAGTACAAAACTGTGATATCTATACTCTATACAAATAAATAAAATTGAGTTTCTGTTTGTAATGTCAAAATAACAGCTTTTTACAAAATGCATATGAAAGTATAAACGGTACTTACAACAAAAAGACTTTTATTTTTTTGGTCTGTCTGTTTGTTCCCGCTAATCTTCGAAACGGCCAGACCGATTTCTACGGCATGATGTTATAAGGATGTTATGAGAGATAGCTGATGTTATAAGGAATAACTAAGGCTACTTTTATTTGAGAAAAACTAGAGTTCTGCGCAAAAAAATTAAAACCAATGAAATCCAATATATATACTCTATGTCAGTTGTTTATGCCGAAGTACTCTTCTTAATTTCTTTAAATTAAACGGCGGCTGAAACCGCGCGTCCCAGCTAGTGGACAATAAATCCTTTGGATACGCAAATTATAAGATGCCAGTTTAATAATTTACTGCCGTCGACGGGGCTGACAAAAGCCGACGTGACTCGACTGAAAGACTTCGCAAAGGCTTCCGCTTTGATTAGCCAGCTCTTGGCACTTTACATCCCTAACAAGTCATCCTTGAAACCTTTTAAAATCATACCCTCTTCCAAAGAAACGCAATCAAATTGGCTGCAAACGTTTGGTAATTGATATATAATTTATGTATGCTGCTGATAGTACCAAAAACGCAGTGTAAGCACTAGTATCTACATTATGTAATTTGAAGACGTAGGTAACATCAGCAGCAGCGCGCGATATATATTTCAAAAGAGTATTTCCATGGGTTTTCTTGCCGGTTCTTCTCCATAGGATCAACGACTTGGAACCGTGCAACTATTTAAATTCTGACTATTCGTAAGTACCAGCAAATGGTTAACATGAATAAAAACAATTTTACTTTGACTTTGACTTTGATAAACAACGTATTCAGAGTGGGAATCGTATAAATTAGTTCCATCAAATATAGCACACGTCAAGCATTCAATAAAACAAGACAATATTTAAACTAATATCCGCATAATTTGGTAGATATTTAAACCGTTTCATGACCCATCGTTTGACGTAGTAAAAATTTCATGTTATGTGAAAAGCAATGAAGCAAGAAAAATAGCTTCTCATTAAAAATCTAGTATCGCTTGACACCCTTTTCAAATTCTCTGTATTCTAAAATAACAATGCAAAATTTATGTACATCTTCATTTTCATTAAATTGTACAATGACACCATCAACATATAATCTTATACGTGTGTATCTAGTTCTTCCTTCATAAACCGAGCTACTTTTTCTTTTGCTTAAATTATTCGCGATGCCTGTATAGTTTATCTAAACAATTAAAAATACCTTCCAATTATATACGTGTGGTGCCAGCTCAGAGTGCCATGTGGTGCCGGCTCAGAATACTACCACCCCATCTCCTCCCGTGGGTGTCGTAGGTCTTGACTAACGACTAAGGGATAGTCGGAGGATGGGCAGCAGCGTCCTTCGAGTACATTAGCAACTCAACTGCGACCGCCAACCCGTCTGCCAAGTATGGCGATTATGGCAAAACCCCCCCAATGAGCCCACAACACGCCCATACCGGTCGGTGTGGTGATCTTTGGGTGAGGCATTTGTCCAGCAGTGGACTTTATTCGGCCGAAACGGTGATGATGATGATGATACACTTATGACACGTTTGTAACTGTTTCAGTAAATATGTAAATCCTAAAAATCTAATAGTTATTTTTGCAATAAATTATTGTTAAAATACGAGTAATTTCCGTTGCGATAAACAAATTCGTCTGCGTAATTTGCCTATGACCTTTAAAACTAAATCGAATAATCTACAACCCTGGTTAAGCTGAATATCGTGGCGATCACCCTAACCCGCCCACTTCACTAACCTCCTGTAGACCTACAAAATGGTCGCTGGCAACTAAGCCTAGGATAATGTTAAAGGCGGTAAAAGATAGATTAATGATGATACATTACAGTTATTGTAACAAGCCCACGCGGGCACGTACCCAGGTAGATGGGTGATGTACAAAATGTCAGTAATCACAATCACATTAGTGTAAGCTCGGTTTCAGCAAATCTTGGCATAATGCCCGCAACGTTCTCCTATCACCCTCTAGCATTTGATTCAATTCTTATTACCTCATTATTGTGACATTTATAGCTTATATTACATATATACATATTCATTGTGATCGGTTTCTATGCTCTTTTGAAGGTTGGAACGTATGTAAAATTTTATATGTAAACAAAAACTGCTGAACATAAAATGTATTATGTGATGATTAGCTACTTAATTTTATTTTCGGCGAAATAGGTGCGTCATTCTCAATAAGTACTTCTCACGTACTAAATTTATTCGCATCGTAATCAAACCTCTTTTTACATACAGATTACCTATCGTAATATTTTAGAATCTATAAATTTTAATAGAACATTATACAAGCTGCCATAAAAATATAACGGTAACATCGGAATATTACGATCGTGATACTGTGTGTCGGGAGGGAGCTAAGATCCTCATGTATGCCCCCGCCATTAATCTAATAAAAATATTTCTTCGTTATTCCAAGACTTTTTCTCGTTAGTGTTAAACGCTAAAGGGTTTCGATTAGGAAGCTCTTCATGGAGATAAATCTCCATATTCTAACAGCGATAAAATCTACATAGAACAGCCATTATACGATTATACATACCCGTTGTCATTTTAATGTCGAAATGATTACTCTACGCTGACTCCAGTGTCAATTCCTGCCTGAAAACCTGAACGAATTCTAGACCAGTTTAAGCACTTAAATTAATTTTCATTCATATTTAGATCGAGTGGTCGAGGTCTAGGTCTACAACCGAAAGCCAAGAGATCCAATATTAGATATGATATTTTCCCGTATTTCGGTCACTACTATAAATCTGGGAGTATGTAGATTGCAAAATCGTTAAGGTCCATTTACGGCCGAAATTAATAATTGATCTAATACGAAATCTTTGGATTTGGTATTGAGGATTTGTCCATTTTTAGAGTTTCGTAGTCAAACGAGGAACCGCGTAGAAGAAGCGATAAGACTGCCAATTCTAAATACTGTGCTGTATGTATTCATACGTTTATTTTTAATTTTGTTTAGTGTCATAAAAATTAAGTATTATTTTGGGTGAGTTCGCTAGTACTCACCACGCTTAGCAGACGGGTTGGAAAAAAAGGTGGGTTGGTGAGCGCAGTATGGCCAATGTTCCACAGGACGGACGCTGCTGCGCATCGCTCAGACACATTTTAGACAATCCTCTTGATTGTCTGGATGGATTCGGGTTTATTATGTACTCAAAATAATAATGTTTATTTCCATAAATAAGATTTACATGGCACCTTCTACCGAAAACTATTATAAGTTCCAGCTGCTGGAACCATCTTTTTTCAATGTTCATACTAACTTTTATAATTTTAGTAAATCTTTCAGCAATGTGTCCGAATCGTCAAACGTATCACCCGACCACAATAACGTAAGAATGACCAGCGCATAAGTACCGCCAATATGTTAAAACATGGTAATTGTATGGATCCCGGTAATTAAAATTTCAGTATGTATGATGATGCGGTTATAAAAGTAATTTACCGTTTTAAAAGGAAATATGACCGCTAAGATAAACTGGTGTAGGTAATTGCCGGCAGTGGCATAATAAATTGACATCACAAGGCATTCCCGTTAACATATAAATGATTATTCAACAGCTGTAGCACAAAATGTCCCTGAACACAGTGTTCCCCTCGCACTCTATAATTTAATTCCTTATTGCACCGTAAATCCTATGATCGATTCAATCCTGGCGGGATTTGATTACTGTGTGCGATTACTGTTCAGCGGAAACATAATTAATAGGTCACGGCCATGTTGGAGTGCAAGAGTACATTTCAATGTAACATACGAGGGTGGCACTGAAAATTTCGGGAATCAAGGAAGTGACACAACATTACTATTTAAAAATGTATTTATTGCTTTTCAAAGTATTCTCCGCGAAATTTGACACATTTTTCCATACGATGGAACCAATCATTGAAGCAACCATTCCATTCGGAAGTTGGGGTCTCCAAAATGGCCGTTTTGTAGGCGTCCACAGCTTCTTTAGGTGATGAAAATCTCTGTCCACGCAATTTATTCTTTATTTTAGGGAAAGTATAGAAATCATTAGGGCTTAGGTCGGGGCTGTACGGCGGATGGTCTAATAATTCTATGTTTTCTTGCTCTAAAAACTCTTTTGTTCTGTGCGCGGTGTGAGAACTCGCATTGTCGTGATGGAGGATGATGCGGTGGTTGCAGTTCTCTCTACGGAGTTCAGAAACGACCTGTGGCAAACAAATGCTAGCATACCATTCTGCATTAACCGTTCTTTGTCCCTCAAGAGGAATAGTCGTAACATGGCTGGTTTTGGAGACAAACGTGGCCACCATTTTTTTTGCAACACTCCGTGAACGAACAATTTTTGTTGGATTTAACCCATTTTCGAACACCCAAACTCGTGACTGGTTTTTTGTTTCGGGTTCGTACGCATATATCCAAGATTCGTCACCTGATACGATGTTGTACACAGCATTTGAGGATCCTGCGTGGAATCTTTCGAGAGTTCTGATGCACCAAGTAACGCGAGCCGCTTTTTGCTCTTCACATAGCAAATGCGGTATCCATCGGGAAAACAACTTTTTTACACCTAATTGTTCATGCAAGATTATTTGTATTTGACTCATGCCAATGTCTAAAGTTGCCTGAATTTCGCGGTATGTCACATGTCGATCTTCCTCAATCAGCTTACGCACAGCATCAACGTTTTCTTGGGTGACTGCAGTTTTTGGACGACCTTGACGAGGATCATCACTGAGCTTGACACGTCCACGTTGAAATTCAGCAAACCAGCGATAAATTGTGGTTTTGGATGGGGCTTCATCACCAAATGCAGAAATCATCCGGTCAACACACTGTTTTTGTGTTAAACCACTTCGAAAGTCATAATAAATCATCGCTCTTGAATTTTCTCGAGTCAATTCCATTTTCTCAACGACTAAACAAGTTTGACAAAACCTTGTGACAAGACCGTGAATCTTTTTTTAAATAAATAAATGGTATTCGATTTGTAAAACCAAGGAGTTTTCAATTAAAAAGATTTTAATATGACAGGAACAGTGGAAATATTCCATTCCCGATATTTTTAGTGCAGCCTATGTATAAACAATAGTGTATTCTGAGTAAACTCCGTTGTGGTAGAATTACGTAATTTCCGTTAAACAGTCTATTTAATCTTAAGCGAGTACGTATCCATGCAGGTATTCAGAAAATGACGCTTAATATTTCAAAAGCTAGGTATGTGAGGGTTTCATCTTATCCAATCTGATACGTCATGTGCTGCCGGTTACGAATATGGCCAACCCATCTCATCTTGTGGGTGTCGTAAATGGCGACTATGGGATCAGTCGGAGGACGGGCAGCAGTGCCCTTCAGGCACAACAACTCAACTGCGATCGCCAACCCGCCTGCCAAGCGTGGCGATTATGGCAAAACCCTCCAATGAGCACACAAGACACCTAGACCGGTCGTTGTGGCGATCTGGGGGAAGCCTGTGTCCTGCATTGCAGTGCAGTGGAATATGCTGCAATAGCTACGAACTCGATGGACATGGGTCTTAACCAAAAAAATTACCGTTTTGTACGTTACAAAGTAAAGTAATCTTTTTTATTGGTTTTTAATCAACGCAATCGCCCATTCAATCGATGCATCTTTACGATCGCAGTGGTAGTTAATCGATGCCCTTCTTGAGGAAACTAGATGGACGGGAGGTGACACTCTTCAAATGCAGTTTGTACTGCCTCTGGGGTATTGAATTTTTCTGCCGCCAAAAAGTTATCCAAATTCTGGAAAACGTTGATGTCTGTATGCTAGAGACAATCTACTACAGGGTCTGGTAAGTACGGTGGATAACGGAGAGCTTCCAACCACAGCCCTTGTAGCTTAGAGACCGTCTGTTGTGCAGTCACGCGTTGTCGTGCAGGAGCAGCGGGGACGAGTCATTGATCAAAGCTGGTTGCAGATGTGCGAGCTTCTCCATCATAGTGTTCAATTCTTCAAAGTACTTACACACCTGCAGTAGCTCATCCCGTTTAGTAAGAAGCTGTGATAAATCACACCGGCACAAGACCACTAAACAATGACCATCACTTTTCTAGGGGTCATTTATCGTTTAGGGCATTGACCAGGTGCTGAACCAGGATCTGATCAACTTACTAACCACTTGCAATTGTCAAACAGAATGCAACGCGCACGCAGCACTGATGGTCGTTAAGTTCGTGGAGCACCCATTTGTCAAGCTTTGTTACCTTGCCAATTTGACGCAAATGGACCAATATTGTTTCGATGCTAACGTCGAAAGCTGCTGCTAATTCAGCCGTAGATTCAGTATCATCAGCTTCTACAGTCGCCTTGAATTCGTCATGGTCCACTAACGTTTTCGGACGAGTACGGGTTCATTTTTAACCGACTTCAAAAAGGAGGTGGTTCTCACTTAGATACGTTTTTTTAAATGACACCGATTATTGAGATATTTGTAGACCGATTTGATCAATTCATATTTTAACTGATGCAGAATGCTTTCAAATTGATCTCATATAAATTTCATTACATTTGATTGAGTAGTTTTTAAACCAGCTTCAATAAACAGGTTAATTTTACTGCGCTTATCTAGATGATGTCTTAATAGTTTCGATTCCTCTCAGATCAGAGAACCGATTTGAGTCATTCTTATTTTTAGTGTTAAATACTGATATCAAATTGGAAAAAGTTCTTAAATTTATGGTATAAAATATAACTTCTCGTTGGTCTGCATGAACCATGGTTGGGGCATACCTGACCCCGCCCGACTTCATAAAGATTGTTTTTTTTTTCATTGGTTTTAATATTTTTATATCGGTTTTTGAAGTCGGTATTTTTTTGTTAAAAAGTTTTTTTATGTTACTAACAGACACTTTAATTTTATTTATTTGTATCTGTATATAGAAGATGTATAGATGGCCAGTACTCCAGAACGGCAATTTCATAGGTAAACCTCTTACCTATTATGTTTACACACACATCAGCTCGTAAACGTCCACTGTTGAACATGGGCCTCGCAATGATTACTTCAATGAATGGTCATAGGTGATATTGCCATAATCACCACGCTTAGCAGATGGATTGATGATCGCAGTATGTTGTTATTAGCACACGGGAGGATGATGCTGCCCATCCTCTTGATGTTTACCCTCAGTCGCCTTTTATAACATTACTGGGGAGGGGTGGTTTATTCTTTTTTTGGAAACCACATAGAACTGTTACGTAAACATCATCATTAGCAAGGGCTATAGATTTCCACAACAATTGGTTCCATGCCGTGTGTATTCATTTTAGAAGAGAATTAACCAGTATTTTATCACCATGCTTGACAGGCGGGTTGGTGACCGCTGGATAGCTACTATTCCACAGAAGGGACGCTGCTGCTCATCCCTATGGTTTAGAATCCTTAATCACCGTTTACGACATCCACAGGAGATGAGAGTAGTGCTGTATTCTTAATACAAGCACCACATGGAATAAATCCGGAAACCACACTGAACACATTTATTAATTCTTAATTAAAATATTGGTCCAAGAATTATCCCTCAAATATAATTTGTCTTATTATTATTGATCCCATTACTCAAACTTGTATCATCATTTTGCGGACCTTGAGAGATTTATTTGTGACTACAAATAGCAATTACCGGTGTTGGTCTTAAGGGAACACTAGCCGGATAGTTTCCCCAGTCACGCATAATAAGGGACCAAATGACATAGGCTCACTAAAAGTTTTAACATTGCTCTTCATAATGAAAAGGCGAACTCTCGTAAATACATTAGAAACTTTCAGAATTATCAAATACTTAGATCTTTCTATTCGGTTGAAACTTTGTACTTAACTATTTTATACTCTGCGTACCCTAGGTACTATTTAACTCCATGTCTATTAGAATTTAGAATTAGAGCTTCTTGTGACTAGAAGATTAGGGAAATTAAATATTTTCAGCATTCGGTACATACTTGCGAGTTCTTTAGCTACCGTTTTGCAATTGGGAACACAAATAAAACGGGGCAATAGTTTAGTTTTTAGCTAACTTAACAAAAACGTTTCAAAACGTTATCTCGTCTCTTTTAGGTATACGAGGAGAAGACAATCCAAACAGGCAAATTCGCGCACTAGACATACTCGCATGCTCGACAGAATCGCGCAAATTCCGAGTTGTTCCATGTTGTCAGGCCAAGTCTCCAACAGATATTTGAAACTTTCTTTTTATTGGTCGAAATTCTACATGAACTTCCTCCACCCTGGGGAAGGGAAAAGGGTCATGCTGGACTCCTACCAGCTAAAACCACTGGAGCGGTCATCTTCGTCACTCAGTTCCGATAGTATAACTAAGATCCTCCAAGCCACAGCCAACGCCTACGGGAAATGGTTTAGGAAATGGCGGATCGAAGTTAACCCTATCAAAAGTAAAGCCGTCCTGTTTTGCAAATTAGGCGACGACCACCCACGCTTCAGGGAGATCTCGATGCTGGGCCAATCGGTTCCTTGGGAACCGCACGCCAAGTATCTTGGAGTCACCCTAGACAAAAAACTGACCTTCATTCCCCACACAAAGATGGTGCGTGCCCGCGCTGCCTTTGTGCTCGGTCGCCTTCACTATATTCTGAACATGTTCGTAAGGTGAGAATTTACACCACATGCATTCGACCTATCATGACCTATGCCAGCCCAGCATTTGCACACGCTGAATCCGGCTCGCTCCGTAGATTCCAAACCCTCCAAACCCGTTTCTAGCGCAAGGCCACCGGAGCGCCTATCTACATGCGAAATGACCAACTACATTTCGATCTTAACTTGCCAACCATCAGGCAATTTATGAAACAAGCGTTGAAACGCTATCTTGACTCTGCCCTGTCCCACCCTAATCCCCTTGTGGTATCAACCGTCGATTACCAACCCTCTCGTATCAATAGTGTACGCCGCCCGAGGCACGTTCTGGTCGATCCAGACGATAAAATCACGTTAGATCACATAAAGAGACTCGCGTTGTCTCGTTCACTTAACACCCGACCGTTTTACCGCCCTCGTCGCCGAGGATGTCCGCCTCATCGACGTCGCGGAGGCCTATCGCCGCGTCACCATCCCGATCAAGTTAGCACTTCTCTCGTGCCGAGCCTGTAGCTTTAAATGTCCCTTAATAAATTTTAAATAATACCGATCCAGCTGTCCCCGAAACAATAGCTTGTTATCCCCAGCAACGCCCTAAGCCGAGGTTCGTGTCCGGGGGCGCCCTTAGCGAAAGTTGCTTAGTTTTTAATATTAATTTTTAAGCCTGGCTGGAGGCCTCTCTTGGCTTCGCCAGAAATGACCGGTTAAGCAACCACATTTCCCTGAAATGTAAGCGAAAAAAAATCTTCGGCACCTAAGGGGGGCTCCAGGTCCTCATATGATCACACTAGAGCCACCCATTAGTGCCACGCCTATAGGCACATCTCTGAGGGGGTGAATGTAAAGCGGTCACCCCCCCGGGGGGATTGTAAAGGATCCCTCGAAGCGTACCTGTTTTTTTTTCTCGATCGACCAGGATCCGATGGCATGCCTCGAGCGTGTGCTGTGCGGTGTCCTGGTCGCTATCACAATGGTGGCATTGTGTCATGGCCTCACGTCCTATCCTGTGCAGGTACGCACCAAAACAACCGTGCCCGGTGAGAACCTGCGACAGGCGGTAGGTGACGCGCTCGCTCCTTCTGCGCCAGGCTCCAAATAGCGGCAGGACGGCCTCCACGACGCACTTGGTCGCAAACTGCATCTGCAGGCAGTGACGCCACTTTCCAAATGCGCACCGCCAAGATATATGATACCTAATGGTATTGGTGGGGTGTAAAAATACTCATCACTAAGCCGAAATCTACGTATTCTATACATCTTACTAAGTAACATTGAGCAAAAATATAACAGCTGCTTTTTAAAAGCGCGCATGTAATGCACGCTACTAACTGTGCCTACTTGTGTACTGTATTTATTATACAGGACGGGTGACGTGCAGTATAACACAATAAAAATATGGAGACTTTGACCTTCAATATATCCATACCACTCGGTTTCCAGGTATGGTCTGGTACAATCATCGTAATTATTGGTAGAATGATGTGGCTTTCACTGTCGTTAAGGGTATTGCTACACCCGTTATATATAGACACTGAGCCAAATATAAAAATAATACAAGAAGTATGTACTAACCTAATACGTGTGTGTTGTACTTCATTATAGAACAGATTAATCGCTAATCATTGCTCTGCGTTCTTCGGTGCGACTGTGACAAATGACCTCGCACTACATAAGAATCGATCACAAGGTGTTCCCTCAGGAACTTTTTTGCCAAGACCCTATAAATTATTGTTTTAGTTTCATCTACCCAAATACACTATTAACAAACAATTTCCCATTAAATCTATTAACCTCTACCAAAAATAGTGGCCTTCAAAGTTATTTTTACAATTTGGAAAGTATTTACAAATTGAACCGCAGTTTGTTAATATGTTTGAAAAAGAAATACGAGCTACCTGGCCTTGCACGTTGTATAAACTGAATTTCGATCAAGAAATTGCAAATGTTTCATAACATTCAATTTCGCTCTTCACATTTTACTACCCAAGCTTTTGTTTATGAAAATTCTATTTATATGTTGTTTAGTGACATCAATTTACAGTTTACAGAACAATATGTTGAAAACATAGTGAGTTCGCGACTGTTCTTAACACAATAATAGGTGGCTTCTTGTTTATCTAAAACAACCTGAGCATAACTAAAGTGGGTATTAACTCAAGCTTCGCCAACACGAGGACCCATCCATTGTCTTCGTAACCAATTGAGAGGCCTTTCTGAATACCCGGTAAAAGACAACGGCGTAAGCAAAACAGTATAATAAATTATGAAAATCCTCGTCTCAGCTTACCTTGTAGTTAAGTGGATGCTTACATTCTGGTTTTCCTTTACCGGAGCATACCTACTAAGGTGTAAACATTGAGAAAATCCAAATTTAAATATTCGAGGAAATGGACATCGATATGAATATATGTTAGGTTACCTCATGTACAGTTATGAGCATACATAGGTATGTATACATATACCGATAAACTTAGTGTTAAATAATTGTGACACAAACAAAAACACGTGTTTAGAATTGAGGTTAAACAGCTGACTGCGTACAATACTTGCTGTTCGAATCTCGATAATCGCACGCCCAAACACATACGACCGTATATAATAAAACGAGACAGAGAGAAAGAGAAAGAGAGGGTAAGGTCACCTACCGTATATAATAGAAAGAGACAGAGAGAAAGACAAAGAGTGGGAAAGGTCGCCTGGAGGGGGCATAGTGCTTTCCTTACGTGACGATTTCTGTCAGTTCACTCTACTGTAAGCCGCGTAAAAGAACTTCGTTCCAAAACGTGCGCTTTGCTATATTTGCCATGCCAAAACACTGTAGGTATAAAAGGAATTATTTCAACAATAGACAATATAGGTATATTCAGCAATTGCGGAACACTCTCCACGCGAGTTCAACTCGCACTTATCCAGTTTTTTTGTTACAGTGGTATGTTAAAGTCCCCTTTGAACCCTAAGTTTTTTTTCGAGGGGTTTCTTGGCGTCGTCTCAAGGAGATCTGCCTGAAAAGGGCAGACATAACATCTGTGTAATTACAGAGTACACGAATGAAGCTAAGCTCTGCACAAAGGCTGCGATCTTTTGAACGATTTTTTTTTATTTATTTATTTATTAACATATGTATTATTACAAAGTTAACACTTTGCCCCACAAAACCGTGTTGTCGGTTTGACTGTGGGATCGAGTCTCCGTACATAACTACATAATGTATTATAATATACTTATATCTAACACTTATCCAAGTAATATTTTTTTAGTTTACGTTTAAAAATGCGTTTGTTACTTTCATGCCTTATGACCTCCGGCAAACTGTTCAATAGATAAGGCAAGCGTTTTTTCAATGTTCTATCCCCATAGTAATTGATTATTCTAGGTACAATGAATCTGCCGGTGGCCATCGAGCGGGTGTTATATTTATTATTTACATACATTAGGTCTTGCTCCTGATTGCCATGGTTGTTTACGGCCAGTAAGTATTTGTGTTTCAACCTAATAGGTAGGATATTACATATTTTAAATAATTTTGTGTAGTCATCTTTACATTTTTCTTTACTTTTTTTGCTAACAAGGAGTTTTAAGAATCTTATTTGAATTGATTCTAGTTTATTTATATACGTTTTAAATGTAAGGCCATAGCAATCAAGGGCATAACCGAGGATAGAATCCACTAGTGACATGTATAAACATCTTAATGTGCCTATAGGAATTTTATAACTTAAGTGATAGAATTTTCCCAATAATATTCTAAGTTTACTACAGATGTAATCTATATGATGGAACCAGGAAAAACTTTCATCAATTTTCACACCAAGGTAAGTTACACATTTAACTCTTTCTATGAGTTTACACTTACAGTTTAACAACTTATTATGAAAGCATGAAAAATCATGGGCATACAGTTGTGGTTCTGCAGATGGTCGCAAGTAGGGAGACTGAATTATCAGTAACTTAGTTTTTTCGGAGTTTAGGACAATTCCGTTGTCATGAGACCACTTGACAATTGCGTCTATATCTTGTTGTACTAATCGACAAGTGTCAAACATATCGGTACCAGCTCGCAGTGCACACAGGTCATCCGCGAACATATGCGCTGAGCAGTGCTGCAGTACATTGCACAAGCTGTTAACGTGCATTAGGTAGCTCACAGGTGCACACCCTGAGCCCTGCGGCACCCCGAGGCTCATTTCCATCTTGTCACTGAGCGTGTCACTCACCTTAACGCGGTAGGAGCGCGCCGTGAGATAATCATGGAACCATTGGTTCAATGGTTCTCCCACACCGCACTCCCCCATCGCGCTCAGGAGGGTGTCAGTTTCTAAAGTGTCAAACGCTTTTTTATAATCAAAAAATACTGCAACAACGAATTTTTTCTCCGCTAAATAATTATTGATTTCGTCTGTAAATCTCGACAGTAATGTGTTTGTACTTCTCCCTCTTAAGAAACCATGTTGACAATTGTCTATTATATTGTGTTTTTGCAGGTATGCACTTAATTGATGAACTATACATTTTTCCATTATTTTATCAATGCTTGAAAATATGGCTATTGGTCGGTAATTTGAAACATTTTTACGATCGCCTTTTTTATGAATAGGGCGTACTATCGCTTCTTTTAATTGATTAGGAAATTTACAATGTTTAACGGATAAATTAACAAGTTTAGCTAAAACTGGACTCACCTTGTCAACTATCAATTTTAGGTCTGTCATGCGAATGAGATCGCAGCCCGGGGATTTATTGGTGTCCATGTTTTTAATAATATTTTTTATGTCTATGCTAGCGACCGGCTGCCATCTCATGCACACGTCCGCTATTTTAACATATATTTTTCTATTTAAAAATTTTTCATCACATACATGTTTTATGTCCTTGATTTCTTTTAAAAAGTTATTCGCAAATTTGTTGCATATGTTGTTAGCACTCTCTTGACTATCCATATTAGATAATATTAATGAATCTAAGGACTGTTTAGTACTTCCCAACATTGAATTAATTTTTTCCCATAACTTTTTCATATTCTTATTACATTGTAATATACTTTCCTTGTCATATTTGTTTTTACTTTTGTTTATGGATTTTTGGCATTTATTTCTGTACTTAGTATAAATAAGGCGCTTTAACATATTTTTTGGTTCATTATTCCATACTTCAAATAATCTATCTCTTTCTTTTATCATGTTCTTTAAGCTACTATTAATCCAAATGTTATTGTTTCTTTTACTAGTATTTACTCTTCTGGTTATATAGCATTCTTTATAAATCGAAATGAACATCTGCCTTAAAGCACCATACAGCTGAATTGGGCAGTCCATTGACATCATACTATCAAAATCAATACGTAATAATTTTTCTCGAATCATGTTATTGTCTAACACACATTTAGTGTTTACGGCGGGTGGAGGCGGGTGTACCACACGCGCTGTGCGCGACGTGCCTCGGTCAGTATTTGACGGCATAGTTCGTCTCCATTGCACCATAGCTGATACTAAGTAATGGTCGGAAATCTTATGTTTTATTACAGCCGAGTCAATAGATCCACCACTTGTTCTAACATAAATGTGGTCCAAGCAAGATTTGACTATTTTTCCCATCAAAATTTCTTTTCTTGTTACATCTTTGATGCATTGCATGAAACCATGTTCAGACAGTAAGTTTTTATATGAAATAACATGTTTATCATTACGATTTAACAGATTTATATTCATGTCACCACATAAAACAACTTTTGAATTTAGGGGCAATCTTTCTAGTAAATTACTTAATTCTGTCACGAACTGATTTATTTTGTCTTGTTTATTAATTCTTGGTGGTCTATAGATAGCAATTAAATAAACTAACTCACTATCATAATTGATGGCAATGGAAACGCACTCTGCCGATTGCATTCCAGTGACTAGCGTCGATTCGCACACACGCGCACACAGCTCCGCACGCGTATACACCAAGACTCCACCACCGCCGCGACCCGTCCGTACATAAGTATTCTGATTATACCCACCAATTTGAAACAATGGTAACAATGCGTAATTTATATTACATTCTGTTAAGACTATTACATCCAAGTATTTTAGACTATCATTTATTGCAACCAATAATTCGTTGAAATGTTTTTTAAGAGAACGAATGTTAACATGCATTACACATAGACCTTCTTTGTTTACAAGTGAATTTAACCAGTGATTTATATCATCAATATAAAAGTAATTAACAGAATTTTCTGATATAAAATCGATACTGTTGAAATTCGCGAATTTTATATTAAGAATAGACAAATACCCATAGATTGCATAACATATCAAGTACACAATATTACATGTTTACCTATTTCGATCTTATTAATTCGTTAAGGTCGCTTTCGTTTCTGATCCATATTGCTTGTTCACCCTCGGATTTTTTTACCAAAACTTTGCCGTCTGTTACCCACACGAATTCATACATTCCATGTAATTGCTTTTTAGCATTCCAAATTAAGCTTTTAGTAGTCTTAGATAGGTCTTCATTTATGTAGATTTTGTTGATCATCGTTCCCCCAGTAAGAATGTTACTTGTCACATTAGTAAGTGTACGACGTTTGGACAACCAAGTGTTCCGCGCTTCTATTGCTGTTGTTTTGAAGCATATTATAATGGTAGGCGGCTTTATGCTCTGCTTTGGTGGTAGGCATCGCCTGGTCCATTCAATGTCATCACTGCTAACACCCATTTTATCTCCAATCTTGGTCACTAGTTCCTTGACATTTTCACCTGGTAAATGTTCTACACCAATAATTTCTAGGTTATGTTTACGTGAGGACTGCTCGAACTCATGTATTTTCTGTTCAAGAGCGAGGTTGCATTTTTCTAAATAGACACACTTATTACTTATGTTCACTACTGACTTCTCAAGCTTCGTGATTTTTTCTTTGGCTTGTTCTTGTTCGGATAAAAGTGAATCATACTTATCAGAAAGAACACTTATACTTTGTTGTATGGTATCTAAGTGCTTTTTCAAGCTGGGTATTGCACTGACCTTTTTTTGTATATCCTTCAGAATTTTTTCAAGACCTTGTACCTCCTCTTCTGTTTCCTCGACGTCCGACCCCTCGTCCTCACAATTGTTACAATAAATCCTATTTCTCCCTGATTTCATATCTGCAGCAAGTCCTCTAACACAGCTCCTGTGAAAAGTTCCTTGGCATGTTCCTTGACACATGAAATGTGAACCCTTTTTTGATAATATTTTTTTACACTTTTGACATTCCATGACGACAAACACTAAGTTTCTAATTGCGCAAATAAACTACGGCGCGTGCGTCGCAGTTAGCGGCCGCTGAACGAAAAAAACGCAGCTGGACGTGCCGTGGTCACTTAAAGCACTTGACGGACCTAGGTTTCGCAGCGGTTGCGTTGCGAATGATCATATACTAAACTAATGCGGGGACTCTAGTTTGATGCCAGATTAATGACATATGGTCTTAATATTGTAGTTTTTCTGTACTTTCGCAAACAGCGAGGGCCATGTCATAAGGCGCACCGTTGCTAACCACGCGCATGCAGTGGACTTAAAGCATGGGAATGGAATGCGAAATGAGGCCGTCTTTTATTGACTGAGTGTCGATTTCTCGAATGCCTCAGATAACGACACGAGGGCGTTCTTCAGGGGGAAATACGTATGAAAGGACACGTTTCTTACCTTAAAGGGAAGCGAACTGAAGTTCCTGGAGGTTGGCACAAGTACTTTACTGCCAACTTGGGTGGTGCGTGCGCTAAGGTAGATGATCATACGACCAACGCACATTTTTAACACGTCAGTCTCTTAGCCTTATCCTAAAGATGGAGCAATGGGCGCTTTTTTTCGGGCATCTGAGGGTTGGCTTTGAGTGAAGTAGGGTAATAGGGGCGACTGGCCTTCGAAGAGGCAGTCATCGGGACTGAGGGCGGAGCAGAAGATGGAGTCCCGTCCGTTTTCAGAGCTTTAGTGGGTGCTTGGGCGGAGAATTTGGACTTTCGGGCCCGTATTTGCCTTTGCCGACAAGTGTGTACTAAATGCCTGCGTAGAAGCAGGGGATAAGGTGGTGTCAGGGGTCGGAGCTTGCAAAGCCTGTTTAAGAGAGGGGGAATTCAGAGGGCGTAAGTGGCGGCGATATAAGAGCCTTTTGAAAGGACCTCTATATAGAATAAACACAAAGATCGCGTCGTCTGCCATTTTGCAAAACAAAATAGCGGTATAAGTGCAAAAAATTGATGATTTAATAATAAACAAACATATTTTTTACAATTTCCAAGAAAAGAACGAGTTTATACCTGAAGCAAAATAATATACAAATTAAGATAAATTGATATAATATACGAGCGGAAATGTTATCAAATAATTGTTACTCATTTAACTATCGGATTCCGGAGTGTTACGAACTATTAAGTAAGATCAGTATTTTAACTCGCGCGCTCGGTCCCCCGCCCCGGCTCGGAGATTGGGCAGCACCCGATGTAATGTACCCACTACCCTCTTGACTCCGGGGATGAGGTGCGCGAAGTGGTCTTCGAAGCCCCAATGACTGTCCAGTGTGAGCCCCAGGTACTTCATGTACTGGCCCACCCTGATCTGCGCGTCACCAACGTGTATCCACGAACTGGGCGGTTCTCTGCTCCGCGGCAGTTTGTGGAACCATTTAGCGCCTAGGTATTGTGAGGCCTCTAGTGTGATGATGATGACCCCCTTCGGTGCCGAAGATGACCACTCCAGTGGTTTTAGTCGGTAGGAGTCCGGCTTACCCCTGCGCCCTTCTCCGGGGCGAAGGAAGTTCCATGCAGGATTTCCATTGGACACCAATAAAGACAAAAGGTATTGTGAGGCGCTGTCCGCAGACCCAGGGCATGGATTTCGGCTACAAAAGCTGCCACCGTTTGCTCGGCATGTTCTTTCGAACGACTGCTGGACCCAAAAGTACCCAAAACACAAGAAACTACTATTTGTGGTTTTCTATCTACAAAGACTTATTGTGTATCTATGTTTGATATCGTATCATTTGACAAAAGTGGGAAAGATTTTGATCGGACTTATCACTGTTGTGCAGCTAATAGCGATGAAATTTTTATCGGTTAGGCACATCCTGAGAAAACGTGGCTTAATTATTTTACAGTATCGTCTGCATACTATACCAAAGGATGACTTGGTTTCTATGCGAGGTGGTTGTTGTGAAATGATGTCATTTCCCTAATTATATTTTATCATAATCATCATATTAGCCAAAAGACATCCACTGCTGAACAAAGGCCTCTCCTATAGATAACTGGCTATATGCCGTTTGTCGTCATTTGGGGGGAAATTGCCAGTGCTCTCTACGCTTGGCAGGCGGTTCGGTGAGCGCAGCTGCCCATCCAGCGGTTTAGAGTCCCTTAGTCGCCTTTTACGACATCCACTTTGTATCAAAATATAATGGTAGTAGGGATAGCCTTCAAGTGATCATTTTTTGGGATAATCCAAAATCCACGCAGATGAAGTATCGGAACAATCTAGTTTCAAAATACACGACTAAATAAAGTCGGCTGGCTCGATTTTATACCACGTTACACGAGTCAAATAGAAAAACAACCGTTATAGAAAATTATTGTCTGTCTCTATACCGGGATAAGGGGAGACGCAGCGGAACGACTTGACGTCTGACTCGTGTAAGATTGTTAGGGATAATTTCCGGATTAATCTGCACTCAGTTTGATCTCGTGAACGGTGGAAAAGAAGAAAAATCGAATTGAAAGGGAAGCTTTTGTGTGGGAATGAGATAGCAATTACATTTACCGATATGAAGTGAGTGAAGTCATGTTACCTACTTAAATAAGAACTTAGATTTGATATTAATTAATGCAAATCGTGGGAGAAATTGAGCAGGATTCTTGGTACATTAGTAAGTAGGTAGGTGGACCAAGCTAGTGACTGAGTGGTGACCTAGAGCTAAAGCGGAAAGGATAATGTTATGGATTTGTTATGTGGTTTCACAGAAATCTGTTTTACAAAAGTAACTTCTTAAACTATATCGAAATCTCTGAATTACACCATACAAATATTTATTCCCAGTACATTTTAGAGTTATTTTACACTATAAATATATAAACTTATCGCAGTAAAACGGTGAGCGTAACGTCAACGGACGGTTATTGGACCTCATTGATGTCCAGTGTAAATTCTACATGAACTTGCCCTGGGGAAGGGTGAAGGGGTATGGCCGGACTTCTACCGGTTGAAACCACTGGAGCAGTCATCTTCGGCACCGAAGGGGTGCTCCTGGTCCTCGTAAGATCACACTAGAGCCGCGGTACCACGCCTTTAGGCACATCTCGGAGGAGATGACTGTAAAGCGGTCACCCTCTCTAGTGGAGGGCAGGCGGCTGTAAAAAGGCCACCCCGGGCACTTCTCGGGGAGGAGCGCAGACTCCCAAATCAGCGCGCTACACACGTAGACGCGTACGAGGAGGTAACACGCTCACTCCTTCAGAGCCAGGCTCCGAAGAGCGGCAGGATGGCCTCGACGATGCGTTTGGTCGCGGACTGCAACTATAGGCGATGTTTATGTAGGTGATATTTCATACTGGCAACACACCTGTCCAGCAGACATATATTTTCTGAATAATTTGTTCTGTTATAACTTATAAAATACTAGCTGGGACCGTTAAACACTTTAACACGTTAAACTTAAACATGGGTGTGGTCCACAAATTACACTGCTAAACATATGCCTTTCTATAGACAGTCATAGGATCGCTACTGCTTTGTTATAATCGCGTTGGTGTACGCAGTATGAAAGTGTTAACACAAGAAGATGTTACTGCCGATCCTGGTGTTACCCTGAGCCGTCTTTAATGACACGCTCAGGCATCCCCGCGGTATTTTATTATTTGTCGGAAACCACACAGCGACCCTTAGACTCAGAATTACAGGCATCCATTTCAATTCTAATAATGGATATAATAATCTATACAAATCAATAAATTTGAAGTGTCTGTTTGTAATGTAAAAATAACAGCGTTTTACTAAATGCATACGAAAGTATATACGGTACCTACAACAAAAAATCTATTCAATTTTTTTGTCTGTCTGTCTGTCGGTCTGTCTGTCGGTATGTCTGTCTGTCTGTCTGTCTGTTTATTCCCGCTAATCTCCGAAATGGCTGGACCGATTTCTACGGGACTTTCACTGGAAGATAGCTGATGTTATAAGGAATAACTTAGGCTACTTTTTTTTAATAATTATGGTTTCGTGCAAAAGATAAAACCCATTAAATCCAAGATATATATACATACTCTATGTCAAGTGTCTATGCTGAAGTACTCTAAATTATATATAAATAATCCACTTTCTTTTAAATTAAACGGCTGGTGAAACCGCGGGTCCCAACTAGTCATAACTAAAACAGTCTAATAAGTGACAGGGTCGACTGGCGTTGCGGTAGATATCCTGTCCATACAACGCGAATCATATTTCCATGCATACATAATATGCCACTTGGGGATGCATACATTTAACATCGTTCTTACCCAAAATCCATCGAGTATTTGGCAACTCCATAACTGGCATATAGTATTTCATATCGCGAAAAAAAGAAAAGTGATTCTCTCAAAATTGACACCCAGAGATATTATTTTAAATCACAGTTTATTTTAACGTTATACTGAATGAGAACGTATTTTAAAGAAGATGCCTCATGCTGATTCGCATATCCTGTTACACGCTCGGTGCGTTTAATACCTAAAATGTAAATGTATGTGTCTGTCGTGATCACACCTGCGTTGACGTACCTACGTTATGAAAATAGCTGTGTTTTTACTTTCCCCTCGATAATAACTGTAATACGATTATACAAGGTTCACAGAAAATTACTATAATTGTGCTGCCTAGTCAAACATTGTTTCGACTAGTTAGCCAGCCAGCAGGAAATGTATTGTATACATTGTATGTCATTTGGATGGCCATGGACGGCACGGTTGGTGCAGTGGTTGATACAGTCGACTGCTGCGGTCCGGGTCGCAGATTCGATTCCCGCACGGAAGAAATATTTGTACGATCTGCAGGTTCTCCGGGTGTATTGTGTGTGGAATTTATGTCTGTAAACGCACCCACGACACAGAAGAAATCTTCAGCTAGAAGAACCAATGCAAACTCCATAGTTCCATCCAGTATGTGTTTTACCATTATTTGTCACTACTCACTATCAACATTGTAACCTCAATTGTTTTTAAAGAGTATCCATGAAGTTTCTTGCGTACTCTTTTCGTTAGCATCAACTGCGACCACCAACCAAGCGTAGCGATCATGGCAAAACCCCCATTGAGCCCACAACACTCCATATCGATCGTTGTAGTGATCTTTGGGGGAGGCCTGTGTCCAGCAGTGGACTTCATTCGGCCGAAATGAAAAAATGATGAACCAGTTAGAAACGTGTAACGTAAGTTCTGACGTTTCACAACTGTCAGTAATTGGGTTTATTTAAATTAAAAAACGTTGACTTAACTTTAAAACTAAAAAATTAAGAATCTATCAGGAATATTTTAAACTAATATAAACCATTACAGGCCTATGTAATCGATCGAATTACAGTTATACTTGCGAAAGTGTGATTCTTTAAAAAATTATAACCAAAATATACTAACGCAGATATAGAAATGATTCGATAGGTACTGGTCTATGTAATGTATTAAAATAAGCATAAACATGGCACAAAGTAGGTATAGCTAATGAATAAACATTTTCATGTATTGATAAACAAAATACGCAAATGTAATGTTTATGTAACATTATTCCTCAATTTCCTTAAATAGTTTTGTTTACATCTTTACATTCTTGGGGATTTATCCACGAGAATACGAATCCGTAAATGCTTTACAATAATGTCGGAAATATATAACTAGGGTACAAATTCGGTACCTTTCCTACATTTAGCACTTTAACAGGAGTTGCACCAGCTGACTGGAGGCCTCTTTTGGCTTCGCCTGAAATGATCGGTTAAGCAACCACATTTCCCAGATTTTTTTGCGAGAAGCCCAAAAAAAAACACCAGGGTATTCCTGTTAGGAAACTTTCGCCCATGGGCCTTACATAATATGTTACTCTCCTGAGCCCTTTGGGAAATACAGGTGCGTACATAAAAATTGTAACAACAACTGTTTTTAAAACATAATAATGTGCTCTACAATAACTACACAGCTTTGTACAAATACTTCAATTTACAAATACAGGCAATATGAAATAACCAACCAAATAAAAACCAATAGACGCTGCTATGGGAGGTCAGAAGATAGAAAAGATGATTATGATATATCACCGTTTTCTTAACCGCGGAATATGTGTATAACCCACGGGTAACGAACAAAAAACGAGCAACATGTGTGCAATTTGAACTTTATCTCTCAAAGTTAAGGATTAAAATACAATTTACAATTTTGTACACTCCCGTAAAGTGGATTGCGAGCATGTACATTATTTTCACTGTACAATATCTGAGTAAATCATCATGATAGCCGACATATTATATTGTATCTACTTATAAGTTTCAAGTAGATATTTATTTAGGGAGGCAAAACAAAGCAAGTAATAATAAAATATGTATCATCTTTATTTACAACATTACTTATACATGCATTTTATAACAACTACAAAACAATTGTTCACATTCATTTATACAAAAATGGTAGTGTGTTACATTTCTTTATAGACTAGAAAATCGTATATATCGTCGCGAGAGGCAATATACATTTCGGTCCATTCACAGTACTTTTCTACGACCGTTTGAGATTTTAAGTCCAAGAGACCTAAAATAGATGATAAAATCTGATAAAACCTTTCGAAAACATTCCGCCATTGTTTACAAGATAAATACACAAACACAAATCATTGCACTACGTTACCTACTTGTGCTACCCATAAAACCATCTCGTAAAAATACACGTCTTAAAAATAAATTAATTTAATGTAAATTTTGATTTTTTATCATATTTTAAATATTTACATTTTCCTAAAGGTTTCTACACCGCATAAATATTATCCAAACAAACCACCTGTTTTTTAAATACTTTTTCACATTAGCTATGATAAAGGTATTGTGTTATTATGATATTTGTACAAATGTATATGAAGACAGGTTTATAAACTATTATTACAGACAATATGTAAACAATTACAGAATATTCATGATATATTCAAGTATTTTGTCTAACCTTCGAGATAATGCGGCGGATCATGCTTGTAACTCTCAGATCCGTTCTGCAACCTTAAATATGTATAATGTCGGGAAACACCAAACAGTATGACAAAGACTAATGTAAAGCTATGATCTGGGATTCCAGATATGATATATGAACGTCATTGTGTTTTATCTTAAAAATAAATAAAGTTGTTAGTGTTTATACTTTATACAGACAGTACAGTAATGTAAAGGATTTCTTTAATAATAAACACAGGAGTGACACCCTGCCAATGCAGGGTATCACTTCTGTGCGTATTATTAAATAAATATTTAAGACTTTCAAATGACAGCTGACGCAAACCAACGCGCGCCTCCTCGATATGGAGCCGTAAAAAATAACATAAACTTTATATTTCACTGTCATCGTTACACCCTTTGAATGTTAAGAAGTTACATGTGAAATTATTCATCATAATGATTAAATAAACATAATACACTCAATGCAAAATACTCAATAGTTATAAATTCTGATTTTTATTTTCAAACGAACACTAGGATTTTTTTTTATCCAACTTGGATACGAGACGATCAAGCCATTCACCTGTTTGTAAGCGTCATCCCTGCCCATAATATAAATGTTAGTCCTACATGGCACCACACTGCGCTCGTCACCTCGAGACATTCGGTATTTAGCATTTATTGCCCAGTAATTTCGCTAGGTATGGCGGAAACTTAAAAGCTATATCTTTTATACGTTCATAATTAATGTGTTTGTAATAAGTTATTATGCATAAAGCCCGCCTAGTAAAGTAATGGTAAAGGCGTTGCCACAAATGCATATTTCTATACTTCCCTTTCTCATTTACCTTCTTTATTGACGAAGATTACATTCGGTATAGCTAAAGAAAATATCTGAACATTTTTACGCCTCGATTCATAATGTTTGTGACACGAATATAGACAAGTTAAGAAATCCAATTTTCTTGTAACATTCTCCATCACGATAGATACACAGAAGCCATTGATTTTTATATAACAGGTTCACAATTTTCCAGTCTACGATTATGTGTAAAATATATTGGAATAAACTGCTACAGTAAATGCGGTTCACAAACTGTTAAAATTCAGGACAGATGCCCTCGGGGGGATCCGTTAAAGTTAATTGATGTTCCATATGAAGCGATTTGCGTCATTTGGACTTTTCGAATAATACAAAATACGCCACATACATATAAATGCATTTTTATTAACATCGGTGCTTGTTTATAATGCTACCTTTCTGTAAGTTAAGTAATGATAGATAGTAACAAAATAAATTGCCGTGTAGTGCCGGCTTAGATTGCTGTGTGGTCAGGCTTAAGGGATTAGCCGCAGGATGGGCAGCAGCGTCCTTCGAGTACATTAAACAACTCAACTGCGATCGCCAACCAAGCGTCTGCCAAGTGTGGCGATTATGGAAATCCCCCCAATGAGCCGATAACACGTCTATATCGGTCGTTGTGGTGATCTTTGGGGGAGGCCTGTGTCCAGAAGTGGACTTCATTCGGCCGAAATTATGAACAAAATCACTTGAAACCTTAGATCGGAAGCGTATCATTACTAAATAATTGTACGGTTTAATAAAAATACCAGGTCCGGTAAACAGGTCTTATACTAACCTACACATAAATTCTCTACTTTCTACTTTCTAATATATTTCACTATTACGTCTCTTTCACATTATGTATAAGAATGTACAATTTTTTTGATCAGAAATGTATGCCTAGGAGAACAATTCATAAATTGTTAACGGATAATAAAACCGATTGCAAAAAACATTGCCTGTTCGGTGCTGTTAGCATTTTATTATATTGACACGTAACAGGTAACAGACAGTGATCGTATTGCTGGGAAATTATGTTGATTTAGAACAAAGTTCAGATATTGAAGTATTGGATTAATCTATCCAGATATGCTCAGTATGGGCCTCTAGTAAGAGCTCAAAGTCACTCAGCCAGCTATGGAGAGACCTATGCTTGATATTTGTCTACGAGATCGAATTATTAATAAGGAGATCTAAAGTTACAAATATAGCTGAAAGGAGTTAGTAAACTGAAATGGCAATGGGCGGGGTACATAGCTCGTAGATCTTACGGCCGTTGGGACAGAAAGGTTCTCGAGAGACCATTTACCGGAAAATGCAGCGTGTGATGGACAGACGACAGGGTAAATGTAGCTGAGAGTCTTTGGGTACGGGTGCCATATGTCCGGTCATTGTGGAAATCTATAGGGTCTTTGTTCAGTGTTGGACGTCCTACTGCTAATTTCATAATGATGATGATGCTGAGACCACACATGAACAGACACAGGTAGTATGAATTAACAACTAACCTTATTTCATTTTAAAACAATCTACGAAAAAATGTCAAGTCTTAAAAAACAACTGTATTTATCTTGTGTTTTAAAAAAACGTTGCCCGCATTTGGGCTTTTCCAGTATTGTGGGTACAGGTACAAATTCCAAATACAATACACCCAGACCTGGAACAACTACCTGCAGATGATACAAATATTTGTTCCTGCGGGAATAGAACCCGCGACCCGTAGCGCAGCAACCGACTGTATCAGCCATTGCACCAACCGTGCCGTCATTAACAATTATAACTGCTAAACATTTTGTCCATTTTACCAATGTGGCTAACGTATCGATTGATATGTAACATTAAACAGGACATCCATTTTATTAAGCTATACATAAAGCATGGAAATACACTAACATTAAATGCTTGCACGGTGTCGCGAGAATAAAATAAAAGATAGATGCTAACCTACTAGAGTTTTATGAAAGTGTGCTCTACGCTAACCACGAACTTTATACTTGAAGTCAAATTTAATAAAGCTCCAGCCGTGTGCAGAACTCTACAATGTTATCTTAGTTTGATTCACATTTGTTACGAATAATCCAAATACTGTAACTGAATATCTTGCCTTCATATTTAAACAGAAAGTCCACACATGCTAAAATATTCTTACAAACTCTATAAGTTCATTAGCTTCCGGTACCTTCTTGAAGGTTGGTCCTTCGAGCGCTATACTCATTATTCTTATTTACTAATCGCGCATTGTGTGATCCGTGTATGCTATGTACGTCTTACGCCTACCACACCACTTGGGTCTCATCATTTCAGCCGAGAACGACCACAGCTGGACAGAAGCCTACCCCAAAGATTTCCACAACGACCGGTATGGGTTTGTGTTGTGTGCTCATTGGGGGGTATTACCATAATCGCCACCCGTCTGGGTCGGCGATCGCAGTTGTGTTATAATTGTACTCGAAGGACGCTTCTGCCCATCCTTCGGCTAATCCCATAGTCACCTTTTACGACACCCACAGGATGAGACGGTTTACACCACCCTTGAGTCTATTAGAAAGATTTTTCGCAAGTATAAAACGTGGTGGCACCATTGGGTGGCACAAGTATTTGTCATTTCCATAATCTGTATGTTAGGTTTAAAAACAATTACAAAATATTCCAGGATTTTCCGTTAGTACAGAGAAAAAAAACAAACAAATTAAAACCCTGGTGAGGGTCGCTGGGAGCCATTGGATGCGGGCGCCGTATAACCGCTCGTTGTGGAAATCTATTGGGGAGGACTTTATTCAGCAGTGGACGTCCTTTGGCTGATACGATGATGATGATAACATAGAAACACATTTCTCAATAGTACTCAGTTCAAGAAATTATTTGATCACCAACCAAGGTTTCCGCAGGCAATTGAGCCATCCTTTTAGATTGTACCCACACTTATATTAGATCTACTTCGAACAATGTATCGACTAAAGTACCTTTTTGGGGTTTCCCGTCAACTCAAACAGTAAGCTGACCCTTTATTAATTCATTCCGGTATCCTAGCAAGAGGGTGAAGGTCAAATGTCCCTTTTGAATGTTTACATTGAAACCACACCATTGAAAAAATGTGACGCGTGCTATGTTGTAGGTCCTATATTCCAATATTTATATCGTGTGGAATATGGATATACCTAATTCTTATTGTAAATATTTCTGCTAGGTTCATTGTAGTCAATACTGTCATAACTTTTTAACGTTTTTCGTTAAGATTTGAACGCTACGCTCACAATATACTTTTACTAAAAGTATGCGCATAACTCAAGTCTGCTGAAAACAATATTAGACGTAGAAATGAGAGTCCGCATTGTTAAGATGCTTACCACGAAGTTATACCATATATTTCTTCGTAAAATGTTGTTTTCAGGGAAGAAGCTAATGTCATTGCATTTTCAAACCTAGGAATGCAGACAAAAATTGCGTGTTAACACTGCTCATAATATGTTGTGGGACTCTTTGAAGTACTATTTTTATCAAGCATATCCATTTAATACTATGAGACTTCTTAGAGGTAATATGATATTAATCGCATAAACTTTTGGGCTCCATTTCATTAGTTTCCCACGCTCAATATACGTGACCAGAAAACAAAGAACTATCCTTAATTACGTTTTCTAAAAGGAAACTTAATTATGGATAGTTCTAAGTTGAATGCTATTTAGATATATGGTATTTATATAATTGTTGAATTATTTAAATATGTACCTCAAAACATGTCCGTTACGTGTAATGTCCGGATTAAGAATATAGCACCACTCCATCTCCTGCCGTGGATGTCATATAAAGCGGCTAAGGGACTCCAAAGCAAAGCCAGCGTCCCATCTGTGGAACATTAGCCATTCTGTGTTCACCAACCTGCCTGCCAACCATGGTGAGTACTGGCAAATTCCCCCCAAAGTGACAACACACAGCATGTAACCAGTCGTCTTATCCCCGGGGAGGCTTTTATTCAGCAGTGGACCGGTTTTGGCTGACATGATGAACAAAACATCCTTTCTTTTATCTTTTTTATTGGGCCCAGTGGAAATGCTACATGAGAGGCCAATAAAAAAAATGGTCGCTATCTCATACTACATTTAATTTTATATTCAAATAGTCAACCTTTAGATTGTGCAACGCGATTTAAAATAAGCATAGTAAGCCAAAAGGGATTGTATCAAATGACAAATAAAAGAATACTATTCCTTTGTGTTTTTGAAATACATTTCAGATTTTGTTCAATACCCATCCGGTTTAGTATTCCACCTCTAAATTTCTCACTAAAATCTTATGGTGCATGTACCTGCGTTGTTAATTGGACACTTGCTAGTTTTAGAAAGTAACGTCATCATCCTCATCATATCAGCCAAATGACGTCCACCCTAAACAAAGGCCTCCGCCGTAGATTTTCACAACGAGCGGTCACATGCCGCCCTCATCCAATGACTCACAGCGACCTTCACCAGATGCGTCTGTCCACCTCGTTGGAGGTCGTCCCACGCCTTGTTTTCCGGTACGCAGTCTCCACTCGAGAACATTTTTACCCCTACGGCCATCAGTTCTACTTACTCATAAGAAAGCTCAAGATCACTCGGACAGCTATGGAGAGAGCTTTGATTCAGTATGTGTGTACATTAATAGCAGATTCTCTGTAAAAAAAACTAAACAACCTCCGTCCAATGGATTAATTAATAAATGAAAGCTTATCCGACTAGTTCCACTTCCGCATAACGAACTTAACTAGATACAGTAGAGAGCTATTTAATTATGTTCCAGTTTCTTGCATTCTGATTTGGGAAATGTAGAAAGGAATAATGTTAAACTTGCTCACCAGCATCTTATATACTTCTTACGTTTTATAATATATGTTTAGGGGAAGCAAACTTGAGCAATAACGTGTAACTAACTGAACTAGTTTCAGAATTATACCTTTATGCTTTAACTTTTCATTAAGTTTTCTATTTACAACAAAAGTAAATTTGACGATGCGATGTAGGCATCACACAAAATCTAATATTAATTACATTGAAAATTTATAGTGAGATAGCATTAGTATCATTTCGAATCAATTAATATGTCGTAAGTAAGACTATACATATAGGTATAAACCTGACTTACGCACACCTTTGGAAAACTGCGTAAAGCCAAAGTGAATACCAAATCTCCGATTGCTATTCATTAATAATGATAATGTTTATTTACCAAAATCACAGACAATAAAAAACCGTGTGGTGTCCGGAATCCGTATGGTGTCCGGAATCCGTGTGGTGTCCGGAATCCGTGTGGTGTCCGGAATCCGTGTAGTGTCCGGATTAAGAATATAGCACTACTCGACCTCATCCCGTGGATGTCGTAAAAGGCGACTAGGGGACACCAATCCTGAGCGATGGGCAGCAACGTCCCTTCTGTGGAACAGTAGCCATACTACCCCTCACCAGCCCACCTGCCAACCGTGGTGAGAGGTGAAAATTCCCCCCAAACTGATGACATAATTGTGGAAATCTATAGGGGATGCCTTTGTTTAGCTGTGGACTTCCAGACGATAAACCTGTATCTTAGGAGGCAAAATTGTTAACAAACAGTTGCTGTAAACAGTTAAATCGATGTCGTTTCATATTCACGCGTATACTCCCTCACTGTATAGCTTCTGAGAACCATCTTATTTGTATTTATCTTTATAATTCGTTCACTAACTACAAGTGTATTTACGTTCAGTTTTCGTCTAGACCAAACTAGAAGAAAACAATAAACAAACCTGTCTGGATACTTTCAAAATGAGGTTACAACAAAAACATTTGGATGTCAAAAAGTTGAATGTCGCAGAATTAAATAGCTAGCACTGAGCACACTTACTGCAGACGGCACGTGTCAACCTTTTTTACAATTAATGCAATGTATATACATTAAACTTACATTGTATTACTATACAGAACTTGTAGTACTTAAAATACGTACATAATCATAAATACTACCTAATCGATTTGGTTCATAGCATTAATCCCTAGTCCATAATTAATTAAACATGTTGAACAATAAGCACCGCTTTAACTTTGACTTGGAAAATTGAAAAAGTTTATTTCATTTGTAATAGAGAAAATCTGCCTCTACACTTTATACACTTTTCGTAAAGTCTAAAACAAACGCAAATTGTATAATGTTATTCATTACGTTATTTAAATAATCATTTATTCAAAGAGAATTCAATGAGTCGCATCACATCTCAATGCTGGCAACTTTACGTTTTGAGTGATCGTCTTAGCTGTGAATGATTGTTGATACCTTCTGAATAATTCAAAGGTGCGCGACTGAAGTGGTCGCGGTGCGGAAGCGCTACGCCTTTAGCGCGGTGATGGGCTCTCCTTGTGTCCTTCCCGAGGGCAGCACCTTCCGTGCTAGTCTCGTGAATGTAGATCGAAACTGACGACTCATACTGCAGTACAACACGAAGTTCACAGCAGATCCGACCAGCGCCATCAAATCCATCACCTCGCCTGCACCAATACAAAATAAATATTATTATTTATTGTAATCTTTTTGTTGAATCCTGCGTTCTTTTAAATCCGTATAACTTGAAAGAACACTTAAATTATTATCTGTTCTTTCAATATCATAAAACAATTATTGTTGGTAATAGGTTTAGAGGTCTATATATATATATAACAAGATGATAGCAATTTATCAAACAAATGCTATCGATATTATAATATTGATACGCCCTCACAATCTGGCACAGAAATTGCGACAAAAGCTAGCACAGTTTTTTTCTTCTATGGGTTACAGAATCTGAAAGTGATCATGTGATAGTCATACTGTCTCCAGTATTGAGCATTCATTGACCTTTGAGCTTGTATTAATTTATAATCCCCATTTATAGATTTAAATGAAGTCTAGGTAATATGATATATTACCTAAACACGTTGAGAATATATTGCAAGCTAAAAGAATTTGGTAAAAGTAACGTTATTTTTGTAAGAATATTGGCAAAGTTTTGTTTGTGCTTTATTTAAATGTACGTGATTAGATAACTTTAAGACAAAGTTCAACACTTCACCAAAACGGGTTTACCTTCCTTTAACTTGAAAGTACGTATTACATCTTTGAAGTTTATTTACTAAATACGAATATAAACAATATCTTAATATAAAAGCAGATTCAAACATTTCATTTTATGGGCTGGAAGAGTATTGTTATTGCTTTATTATATCTAGTAATTAAATGTTAGTATATAGAGTCCTACAAAAATATTTCATTACGAATACGCACAGAGATAGAGAACACGCGCCGCTGTAGTAAAATAGTGAAAAAACTTTAATTATCAATTGTTGCAAAAATAAATGGTAATTACAACTTGTTTTTTTAATAAACGCGACTGCCCCCTAGATATAAAGCTCACTATTTTTGTAGGACCCTTAGTTATTAGGCCGAACTTTAATACTCCACGATATTTGGCATAGCGCTTTAGTAAATACTAAAGATATTGTAGGACCACAAAAACCTGTTCAATTTTTTTTTGTGTTTTTGTAATCATTGTTTAGTAAATCAATAATTTCATTACTCATTGGTTTTCTTAGTTGTAATAATATCCACACGCATCTAGTAACTAAAAGGCGAACGTGGCTGTCTCGCCAATTTATATATTTTTATACATTTTTTATAGCCGGCAACGTTAAACGAAACCGACGTCATTGGCATCGCACAAAAGAAAGAAATGGATTTATACTATCAGATTTTTGGAACGAAGTTCTTTTACACGGCTTACAATTAAATGAACTGGCAGAAATCGTCACGTAAGGAAAAAGCGTTGTGCCCCTTCCATGCGACCTTTGTTGACCTCTTTTTCCCTCTGTCATTTTCTATTATATAAGGTAGGCGACCTTCCCCTCTCTTTCTCTCTGCCTCTCTCTGTTATATACGATTATATGTGAGTGTGCATGCATGCGATTATCGACATTCGAGCATCAAGCATTGTGCACGATCAGCTGTATAACCTTAATTCTAAACACGTGTAAATATTGTTTAAACAATTTTTTTGTCATTATTTTAATTCACACGGGATTTATAGTGTGTCATTATTGCAAGTAAGGAACTTCGCTCCTGACGGGGGTCCCCAGACAGTACTTCTTTTTTTTGTGGTCTATACATCATCTTTAGCCTTTACTAATGCGCCATGCAACTTAACACGAATTATTAAAATAAGGTCTTATATATATTATTCTCTTTGTCCGTGTGGTGTGTCCGGATTAAGAATATAGCACTGGACCACCTCCTCCCGTAGATATCGTATAAGGTGACTAAGGGACTCTAGATGGGCAGCAGCGTCCCTTCTGTGCCCATCAGACATTATGCGCTTACCAACCCGCCTTCCAAGCGTGGTATATACTTTTTACAAATTCCCTTCAAAATGACAACAAACGGCATGTAACCGGTCATTTATGGGTGAGGCGTTTGTTCAGCAGTGGACGTCTCTTGGTTGATAAGATGATTTTCTTTGCAAGCAACAAAGTGTGTCACGTGTCAGTCATTTTGGTAAACTTCATTAATGCGAGGCCCAAATATTCCGTCGGCCCCTTAATTTCATCAACAAATCAATCTAAATCTTAATGCCATTAGGTTGATTTCCAAAACTTGCCGAATTGCTTAAGTATCCAGCTCTAATGGCTTGATTAATGTTATTGGACAGGTAGCAAAAATGTAATTTTCTAGTGTCATGCGACTAGAACGATGCTTATGTCATATCTATCTCATGAATTGTCGGTTATAACCATAATGGTTTTAAGATGATGCTGGCTTTATCTAGATTTATTGACGAAGTGTTTCTTAAAACCTAGTTGCTTAAGATCATTTAGATGGCAAACATGCATTATCTGTAAAAAACGATATCTGCAATCACAATCATAGATATGGCCAAACATATAATTTTTCCTGGGTTATGTACATACAATTAGAAAAATTGGACAATAATTAAATTTATGCCGAAATACGGAAAATATTGTAAAAAACCGTACAAGTGCGTGTTCCGAAATTGCTGAATATATTGTCTATTGTTGAATTCTGCCTTATGACAATAATTTATCCCAAGAACAAACCTAACAGTGTAGTTGAAAATCATGTTCTCTCATACATTCCAACAGCAAATGTAAGTTTGTACGAACAATATGGATAGTTTTTCCATGTTATTTTAAGACCATAGACATAATTATAGGTTTTCCTGAAATATTTAAGTAAAGAACTGTATTTTTTCAACATTTTTGGCTTAGCGATAAAGGGAATGGTAAATTTTCATCTATTTTCTTTTGAAATTTTAAGTCAATTAATTTTAAAATAATAAAATAGATTATTTCAGATCCTTAAAACAAGCCCTTCCACATCATATATTACACTATACAATTTGCAAAACTTAAATTCCTAATTTGACCCCAAAAGCGACTCCCATATTCAAAATTCATTTATTTACGTGACACCTTCGTGTTTGGGACGCAGAACTTAATATGTGTTCCAAATTTATATCGGTCCAGTAGTATGGGAGTAAATTGGCTGTGACAGACGGACAGACAGACACAGACACACGAGTGATCCTATAAGGGTTCCGCCGTTTTTTCCTTTTGACGTTGGGACCTTAAAAATAACATTTTCTAGCTTTACAGGACATAATAATTCTTATATAATCTAAATGCGGTTAATATTAATATACTGTATACTAAAAAATAACGTGTGGTGTGTCCGGATTACTCCGGGTGATGTCTGGATTGAGAATATAGCACTCCATCTCGCGTGGATCTCGTTAAAGGCCACTAAGAAACTCTAAACCAGAGGAATAGGCAACAGGTCCGTTCTGTGGGACAGTAGCTATACTGCGCTTACCAACACGCCTGTCAAGCGTGATGAGTACTGGCAAATACCCCCAAAATGAGGACACAATTGTGTAAATTTATGGGGATGGCCTTGTTCAGCAGTGGATGTATTATGGCTAATATGATGAAAATCTTGTCCCCACGGGTAATACTGATGGCCAGTAACTGGAAGCATTCTACTAATTTCAGGAAAGGATATGACAGATATGTAAGACATCGTCTTTACATCATAGCATCGTTGCATCGGAATATGATCCCAATATTTTTTCGTACATTTACATTACATGCAAATGTCAAGAAGTAACGCTTTCAATCATTGTCAATCAAATTATGACGCGCTATTGAATTTGTATACCGATGTTTCGTAAATATGAGTCGGATATTTGACTCTCTGCTGCTAGTTTATTTCTGTAAAACGTTTATTGGAACTCACTTTTAATTCATCGTCTTAACATGCGTAATAATTTTTTGTATTTGAAATTATGAAGGAATATTAAATTATATTTTATTATTACTTTTCTAATGTTCATACTTCATAAGAATTACTATAGGTTTATGCAAAATTATTTCATTAACAACATCAACATTTCCTTGCATTCGTCTTCTTTTATGTTCCTACTTGCTGTGCTTCCAATACTTAAAAACTTTTTTCCTATAATGTGTTGTTGAGGGTCATTTTTTGTGTTGGGTGGTTAAGTTCCCTGCATTGTGGTTGAGCTGAGTCATGCTGATGCAAGTGTATGCCCCACAATTGCGCTAAATAGGTACCTAGTCCAGCATGTACCAGGCATGCGCGCCTGGCGCTGGTTTTCAACTAGACTCCCTAGTGGCTCACAGAAGCGAAATCAGCATTAGGTAACATTTATTTTAATTTTAGTTTTACAAATATATAAAGAAATACATAATTAATATGTAAACATTATAAATAAACAACACAACTATATATAACATATGTATGTTTTTGTTTATTTTTAATTATGTGCTGTCAACTATTTCGTGTGTTGAATAAAAAGATTTCTATTCTATTCTATATGGCAAAACTATGTGTAAATAAATATAACATGAAAATGATTATAAATAACCAACACAGCTATATATATGCCAAACTAAACATATAAAATAGAATAGTGAACGCACAAACGCAAATATATCCACCGTTATTACAGTCATTATTAGTACATTGCTTATAAATAAAAAAAACGCACAAAACCTGCATTGATTCGGCACCCGCGCTCCGTAACTGTTAATATAGAGTCGCATGGTATTTATTACAATGATGGCGACATTACGTAATAGCCGTGCGAGTGCTTTGAAAGTTACGCCTCCGCTAATAACAATATTAATGTGTAGGTATTACTTAAGTAAAGTACATTATAGTCAAAAAAAAGATATATATATTGTGTGATTTGTATGTGTAATTTGTTAAACGAAACCTTAAATTTGAACCATTCCATAGAAGCATTATCAAGCTAAAAGGTGAACACAAACAAGGACAAGAACGATCGAGGAAACAGAAGTAAGTCTATCCACTCCGTACATTAAAAAGATGAGAGTCTCACTTATGCGATTGTTATTTTTTGGGCATTATTATTTAACAATTCTTCCGATTTCAGTGATGAGATGGCAGATGGCAGAGGTCGCAGATGCCGTGCCGTGTGGTCTCTGTAACAAAAATTTAGCAACGGTAGCTAACTGAAAAGGACGATGGTGAGATTCACCGTTAAGTTACCTGTCTGTATGGGTAGGCTTTCTATACACGGTGTAACTAACAGAATGATCAAGATTATGGATGAGAAGTATGTCAAGAAAGGCCATGGATTTGTTGCCATCTAGCATGGGAGCTTCACCATATGAAGGAAGTTCTCCAACGTAACAATTTGAGAGCCCCACGAAACCCACCACGGTTGATCGATGACCCGCTGTTTTACTATTCAACAAGGGAGTCACCGACAGAATTCATCATATCTTGAAGCGTGCTTCCATTAAAACCTACTTCAAGCCATATAAGAAGATCAGCCAACTTCTAAAACCGTGAAGTGTCACATTCCTTTCAAGATGCAGGGGTCTAAAAGATTGACTGTGAGTGTGGATTGCCATACATAGAGCAAACAAAGCGTGGTATAGCCACCAGAATAAAAGAACACAAAGTTGACATCAAGCATAGACGCTCCACAAAGTCTGCAGTGTGCGAACATGCCTTAAACAAACCCAACCATTTTCTTCGTTTCGATCAACCTCAAGTCCACGCGAAAGAGAACCAATATGTCCCAAGAATGTTTCGTGAGGCCATTGAAATTAAAAAACATCCTAATTTTAATACACAAGATGGCTGGCAGGTAACACCCGTTTGGAATCCTGTTATTAAAATAATATAATAAAGTGCCAAACTAAATACCACACTAAAAACACCAAGACACTGTGAGTGAATACGGCGTACATCGAAATAAGTTTTGATTAGAATTGTACGGTAGATATATTTTTTTAATCTGTTACGTCGCCTGTCACCTTAGTCATCCTGCGACTATGAACCCTGCAAACTATCAGAAACGTCAGGAAAACAAAATACTAAAATATACACGATGATGATGATCCGTTTAAAAGCGTTTTATTATAATGAGTAATAATCGCACATTACTATTTTTAAACTTATTTTTACATACTTAAATAATAAGAAGTTTTAAAAATCGTGGTAATCAGCATTTAGTATACTCACACCAAATACTTAATACCATGCTGATGTAAATACAATCCAAATTAATTTGATAAGGAACCAAAATCTATATCTATACAAATAAATCAAATTGAAGTGTCTGTTTGTAACGTCAAAATAACAGATTTTTACTAAATGAATATGAAAGTATATACGGTACCTACATCAAAAATCAATTTTTGTCTGTCTGTTTATCGGACTGTCTGTCTGTCTGTCTGTTTGTTCCCGCTAATCTCCGAAACGACGGGACCGATTTCTAGGGGCCTTGCACAGGCAGATAGCTGATGTTATGAGGATTAACTTAGGCTACTTTTATTTTAGAAAAATAATTAGGGTTCCTTAAAAAAAAATTAAAACCCATGAAATCCAATAAATGTATATATATATACTCAATGTAAAGTGTCTATGCCCAAGTACTCTAAATTATTTATAAATAATGCTATTTCTTTTAGATTAAACAGCGGGTGAAACCGCGGGCCCCAGCTAATCGTCAATATAGATGTAGTAGAGATAAGTAGAATTAATTATCCTCCGATGATAAACCTAAGCTGTAATCATAATTAAGTAGGTATCTCTTAGATCAAAGTGATGTGTAGAAACTAACGCCCAATATTAATAATCCAGCTAATCCAAAATCTTTGGATTTAAGATTTTGAATTGCTCTATTTTTGTGTTAAGATCACATTTATCACAAAAAACAGACAAATCTTCAATCCCAAATCGGCCTTAGAGAAACGGGTTTTCGTAACAGATAGATTAACAGGATATATCAAACCTTTTATTGGATGTCCATTATTATTAGTGTACTTCATCTTTCATCATAATTTCAGCCGAAAGACGTCCACTGCTGAACATGGCCTCCCCCAAAGATCGCCACAATGACCAGTCCTGCGCTACTCGCATCCAGCGGATTCCCACGACCTTCACCAGGTCGTCGGTCGGTCCACCTCGTGGGGGCTCTGCCCACGCTGCGTCTTCCGGTACGCGGTTGCCACTCGAGAACTTTTCGGTCCCACCGGCCATCCGTTCTACGAATAATTTGACCCGCCCTCTGCCTCTTAAGTTTAGCAATTCCTTGGGCTATGTCGGCTACCGTAGTTCTTTTGCGAATCTCCTCATTTATTCGATTTATTCGATCTCGCAGGGAACCGCCGTACATAGCCCTCTCCACTGCCCTTTGGGTCACCTAGAGCCTTCTTATGAGGCCCATTGTAAGCGACCACGTGTCAGTACCATAGGTCATCACCGGTAACACACACTGGTTATTGCACTTACTCCAAATGATTTTATCATATTTATGCTTCAAGAAAAGTAAACGAAAATTTTATAAGTTGGTATAGAAAAATCTCTAAACTAATTCATCATTTTAGAATGTTATTTCTGAGTTAGTAATAAGCCTTTACCGTGGTTAATGGTGCGTGAGTCACGCGAGTTACAATTTAATTTATTTTTTAAACGGCCGATCTCCAAGATAAAATCACATTTGTACATCACGTAGTTATCAAACAAATGTCTGTTAATGTTAAATCTAATACCTGACTTCTAAATATTGTAGTAATAGACATGCAATAAAATGTGCCGTGTGGTGCCATGAATAGCACCAACCCATCTCATCCCGTGGGTGTCGTAAAAGGCGACTAAAGAATTAGCCGGAAGATGGGCAGCAGCGTCCTTCGAATACATTAACAACTCGACTGCAATCGCCAACCCGCCTGCCAAGCGTGGCGATTATGGCAAAACCTCCAATGAGCACACAAGTCACAACACATCGATGTCGGTCGTTGTGGTGATCTTTAAGGGAGCCCTGAGACGTGCCGTGCCGTAACTAAGCCGTGGACTTTATGCTGCTTTATGCTCCTGCCCTGCTTTGCGCCCAAAATGACGACACAGTTGTGTGGTTGTGATTGGATTTTGGTCCTTTGGCTGATACGTTGATGATGAGATATAAGCACGTACGTTGATAATAAGCAATGCTCTGCTTTTTACCGAGATAGAAATACTTGTGGACTCCCCCCCCCCCCCACACGTCACTTCACGTCGTCTATCAGAGGGTAGGAGACTGTCAAAAGGCAAAAGGCCACGCTCGTGACCACGTGTACACCGCCTTGTTCACCGTGAGCATGCAAATTCTCAAAGAGCCCGAGCGTAATTAGTACCTAACAGCGAAATGTATAGTTAATTTCATTACCCAGCATGCCTTTTTTTTTTTTATTGGTGCCCAGTGGAAATTCATCATGAACTTCCTTCGCCCCGGGGAAGGACGAAGGGGTATGCCGGACTCCTACCGGCTAAAACCACTGGAGCGGTCATCTTCGGCACCTAAGGGAGGCTCCAGGTCCTCGTATGATCACACTAGAGCCACCCACTGGTGCCACGCCTATTGGCACATCTCGGAGAGGGTGACTGTAAAGCGGTCACCCCCCCAGGGGGATTATAAAGGATCCCCCAAAGCGTCCCACGGCAGCGCGTGACCACATGCGTGCTACCGTCTTCTCTTGGGTCGCTTGGTGTGGGCACGCAGATTCCCCAATCTACGCACCCGCGAACCCAGAGGTCCCCCACCTTATAGCAACGGCAGGGGTTTTCAGGCGTATCGGAATTAGGCGCCAGGGCGGTTGTTACCCCGGCGCCGTCTCCTTCTTCTTCGAGCGGGATCGGCCCTCTCCCGATCCCGCTCTGCGGTCTCCTTCTGGAGCATGACGCTCTCACAGAAGGAGACCACTGCATTCCAATTTTCGTGCTCTGCCAACATAGCCGACACTACTGCTGGCAGAGAGAGATCTTGCCCGATCCGATCGACCATGATCCGCCGCTCGGCGGCCCACGCAGGGCACGCCTCGAGCGTGTGCTGTGCTACCCAGCATGCCTAATAATTATCACGCGTCTTTCTTAGGTCATGTTAATGTTCGATCATTAAGCATCTACGTACGGTGCGGGTGTTTTATAACAATTGTAAATGTCTATGAAGCTCAAGCTTCTTGGCATTATACTCATACTCATACGTCAACCCTCAATTTTGGCCATCTACGGGGCGCCTGTCTGCAGCGCAATGTGGCTATCCGGATCGCACGAGGATACCGAACAGTGTCCTACGAGGAGCAACTCTCCTGGCGTTTTTTCCGCCTTTCGACATCCTGGCGGAGATGGATGCGTGGGTCTACGATCAGACACGCTCCCTCGGCCAGAGCGGATAAAACGTGCCTCCAGGGGCGTTCGACAGGCCAAGGTGCCTGGCTCGTCGGTGCGTGCTCGAGATATGGCGACATCACCTACGGTTGCAGTTTGCGACACTCTTCGGAGCCTGGCTCATAAGAAGCGAGCGCGTCACCTACCGTCTGACGTAGTTGTTCACCGATCAAGGTTGTTTCGGTGCGTACCTGCACAGATAGGACGCGAGTTCATGGCACAGTGCCGCCATTGTGGAAGCGACCAGGATACCGCACAGCAAACGCTCGATGAGTGCCCTGCGTGGGCTGCCAAGCGGTGGATCCTGGTCGATCGCGTCGGGAAAGATCTCTCTCTGCCGGTACTAGGGCCGATCCCATACGGCGAAGGACTAGACGGCGCCGGGGTAACAACCACCCCGACGCCCAGGTCCAACACGCCTAAGTCCCCGCTGTTAGCGGGGGGTCTCAGGGGTCATAGATGTGCGGATTGTATAGTCTGCGTGCTCATATCGAGCGGTTAATTGGGGGCGGCCTTTTTACAGTCGCTCCCCAAGGGGGTCACTGCCTTACAATCGTCCCCTCCAAGATGCGCCTTTAGGCGTGGCACTCTCTCTCTCTCTCTATAATACCAACAATGTAAATAAGATTTCTGATTAGTATTTATATCATTAAAAATAAAAATGACAATCTATAAAAAATTAAGGTGTTAGTAGTTTGTACTATGGGTTGAAGAGAATGAACCCAATCCTGGTTTATCGATTGCGAAGTTTCGACCTCATCCTTAGGCCGTAAACATTATACAAATATCATAGTCACCTTAACAACCTTCTATCACAACACGAATATGAAATTAAAGTAAACGTACTAAGGATACACAAGAAAAACATAACACTAAAGAATAGTTAGACGTTATCGGAACTAATAATTGGCTTATATAGAGATCTTCTTTTGTCAAAAATTGTTTGATCTAGTACGAGTATTCGGGATGCGCTGATCCTATTCCAGCGGTTCAGGATTGCGACAGATTCCCTAAACCTAATATATATTTAAGTTCATTTGTATATTTAATTAATTAGAGATGACATTTTATTTACTAACATAACGAGAAGAGAATAAATGGGTGATGAAAGCCTTGACTCGGTCTGGCACTGCTAATGATAGTAATTAATTATGTAGTGGAATCACAGTATTAACACCAGTTTAATTTAATAAAGCTGCGTGAGCTTGATACAGTTAATTAATTAGCTTAAACGTAATGTTGAATAAAACATATTTGAGCTATACTAAATTACGATGTTAAAATGGTGTTAATTAAAACTTGCCAAGTGCACGTCAGACCATCCATAAATAGGATTTCATTTCAAATTTCTGAAGAGCTAACTTATTGATGGCTTGGTATACCTATATGAGTTATACCTCTTATAATATCCTGTCAAATAAATTTAAATCAAAAGCTTTATTCAAACATCTTTTTTTATTGGTCTCCAATGGAAATTCTACATTAACTTCCTTCGGCCCGGGGCAGGGTGAAGGGGTATGCCGGACTCCTACTGGCTAAAACCACTGAAGTAGTCATCTTCGGCAACGAAGGGGGGGCTCCAGGTCCTTGTTAGATCACTCTAGAGCGCTTATTCGAACACCTATCAATTTGCCCGATTTACTTTCATTATTTTAAAATATGGGTAGCTGAAAGTAGCATGCGGAGCGACACATGGCACACTACATATAGCGGTTAGACCTATTATGGAGGAAGGGCTGATAAGGCTGTATGGTGCCCTTTGGATGGTAAGAGCTGTTGGTGTAGATAATCTCGGGATACCGGTGTTTTAATGAAGTATTTGTGTCGCATAGACTGACAACAGACGCACTGAGGGGAATGCCCAGAGGTCATGGTGGCGTAGACGTCGGTGACCACCCAGCCGTGATTCTGTCCATGGGCTGACACATCGTTATATGTGATGTCCGCAAATAAATTGGAGGAAGGAGAGGGTTGCGAGTTTGAGTTACTCGAGTGCTTGTTTGATCAAGTTGCGGCATGCGGCCGGTGGACTGGACATTCCTTCGATCATCTGGACAAAGACAAACCCAAAATAGTGGCACTGTGTTCCGCCGGCACCTCCAATCTCTGCGAACGCAACCCAACGTGAAATTTTAAACGACATCAGCACAGAAGTCACTATTTAAACGTAGGTAAGATGAACCATTGCTTGAAGCAGTGAATCAAAGCGAAGGTTATCTTTTTGGGTTAAAAAGATAAAAATCCATAACTCCATTGTCTGCTTATTTACATATTACGTGTACATAATTGAACTTGAAACTTATGCTAGGCTGCCTTGTCAGTATATAATATATATGATAGAATATTGATTGCTGCGTTATGTACCTCACAACTTATGTTTACCTATCACATACTGCATTGCATAATGATAAGAACACTTTTCTGAGAAATCCATTCGTGTTCAATTTCATTAGGTGAATTGGATTTGTGTGTATTGGAATAGTTTCGTAAATATCTTCGATGTTTTTGGCACCCCTATAGGAAACCCCACAACGGTGCAAAAACAAGTGGGTGGCGAGAAGAGAGTGGGGTGAAGAGGTTAAAGGAGCGCGAAAGAAAAAAAAAAATTAACCTGATAAAACTGCCTCTCCGAAAACCCTGCTACTGTGTGTGGTGACCATAAACATTAACCTTTTAATTGATTCAGTGGAGGATTGCAAGTTGGTATCATTATTTAAGTCTTACTATTTAAATTATATTTTATGACACGACTAGACGCACTGCTACATTAGCTTCATGAAACTTTTCCCTATAGGTTTGCAAGGTTAAAAAACGCACTATATCAAAAGTTACTATACAAGGTCTTACTTTAATGGTCCACGATATTTTGCATGAAACCTATATGTATGCTAATGATAAAGTAGGCATCACTAAAAAATTAACCTGTTTCGTTTTTTGTCACCTTTTATTTATTTATCACTCATTTTATTACTTACTGGGTCTTCTAGTAAATAGTAATAATAACCACATGCACCTAGTAAAATAATAGTGGACGCCGGCTGACCGATTTAGGTAGTCAGCATCATCAAACGAAACAGGCGAACGGGGGCGCGCGTCGTCGACACAAAAGAAAGACACAAATTTATACCGTCAAATTAATTTCATATTAATTAATGGGAGACGTTAGACGAGGACACTATGTAACCACACGTTGTGGAAATCTATGGGGGAGGCCTTTGTTCAGCAGTGGACGTCCTTTTGCTGATTTAATGATGAATTTTGTGTGTTGGGTACATCATCTTTATCATTTACTAATGGGCCATGCAAAATATCGTGGATTATTAAAATAAGACCTTATATAGATAATAGGGACCAACAGTCAACACATCTATATGAGAAGTAAACAAATAAACAGATTTGCGATAAGTTATAGTCATAAATATAATGAAGTGTAACTTGGAATTAATACGGTAGCGTTACACCAAACTACGCTTTCGTTCACAATAACCGGCAGGACCGTTTACGCGTATACGCTGTTCGGGCGCGCGTAGCCGTAAACGACATTAATAATGCTGAAGAAACAGCGTTGCTTTTCCAACCATTAAACCGACTCAGGAAAGGGAAATGCCCACTCGTCATAGACACTTCGGCCCAGAGTGCACACATTATATGGAAATGATTATATGCAATGTCAATAACGAATTGGTTAAGGAGTTGGTTTAACAATAAGTTAGGGTTTTAGGTTAGAACAGTTTTTATTATTCATAATCATAGATTTTTTAAATATCCTTTTACAAATGCTATACATACATACCAATGTTTATTAATTAATTACTGTTATGCTTATTAATACATATGTGTGTTAATTATATTGTATGATCTTATTCATCATTTGTATCATATACCAATTAACAGTCACTCAACACTTCTACCTAATAATAAGATATATAGTTAGAAATTCATATTTCCTAATAACATACTATTTCCAAAGCAATACTCAGTCTTGACTTAAACCAAGCCAAGATGGTTTAAGTAAGTTAAAAAAATATATTTATTTACCAGCTGCGATCAAAGCCATCGTTGTAAAAGATTTCACACTTATGCTATTTCTAACAAATGACTACGCATTTTCGTGATATTATAATTACAATTTACTAGTACAACTACTTTGAACTAGCTGCCGAGGACTGGGAAGAACTCTGGCCAGTGTTAATGCCGGGGTCGTCAGAATTTACAGATATCGAGTCCTTGGAGTTATCATGAGATGCAACAGCGGGACCCATGTTCAGGCCGTTGTCATTAGGGTTAGAAGAATCGTCGGTATCCATTTGAAAGCTTCATCATCATCATATCGGCCATACAACGTCCACTACTGAACAAAGGCCTCCCCCATAGATGTCCACAATTGTGTCATCATATTGGGGGGAATTTGCCAGTACTCACCACGCTTGGCAGGCGGGTTGGTGAGCGCAGAATGGCTACTGTTGTGGAACAACTTGTAACTAATTTGTTTATATTTGCATTTGCATCATTGTGTTTGTATTCTTGCAGATTTGTTATTAAACAATGAATTAAGAATATAGCACCACTCCATCTCCCCCCGTGGATGTCGTAAAAGGCGACTAAAGGACTTTAAACCAGAGGGATGGGCAGCAGCGTTCTTTCTGAGGAACAGCAGCCATAGTGCGCTATAATATATAATAAAAGTTTTTAGTTAGGGTTGATAACCAACTAAAACTAAAAGTAACTTAACAAATGAAAGGACTTGATAAGAGGGTCTCAATGTCTTTAAATATATCAAAATTAATAGTTTGGAAGGTTTTTAAGATAATAGATGAATATTGACTATTTCGAACCCTATCTCCAAAACTACTGTGTCTAAAATTTAAAAAATATTCCGAACATAGTACTTTACTTACAGATTACAGAAAAACCTATGTCTATGGTCTTAAAATAACATGATAAATATTTCAGTATTGTGCGTATAAACTTACATTTGCGGTTAGAATGTATGGGAGAACATGTTTTTCAACTACAATGTTTAGTTTGTTCTTGGGATAAATTTATTGGTACAAGACAGAATTCAACAATAGACAATATATTCGGCAATTTCCCTCTACAAACCATCCATACTCCATACATACTCTCTTTAGTTACCACAAACAAATTCATCCTTCGGAACACTCTCCATGCTAGTTCATGTCGCATATGTCCAGTCTATTTTTTATATCAATTAATAGTCATAATTGACTATTAGTTTTTTTTTGTGAACGGGTCATTATACGTAGTTGTATTATAATATCAAAATGTTATATTAATTATATTATTATGTAACTAATAATTATAATTATATCGACTTTTACTGGTGGTAGGTCTGTTATTGCAAGAGGCCGTGTAGGTATGTCCAGGGAATACCAGATTACGCTGATCTCTCATCGAACGGAAAGCCTATACAATGGGAGATCAGCTTTTAATGAAATCTCTAGCTTGATATGTAGCCATGCGTATAACCCCAGTGCCAGATATTCGCCGCTAAGCAGCAGTGTTTAAACTTTAGACATTACTGTGCTCTGGTTTGAAGGGCTATGTCGCTAGTGATATGATAATTACTGGGCATAAGAGACTAAATAACTTTACATGTCGAGGTCACGAGCGCAGTGTGATGCGTCGGAGGACTAGTCCCGGGTAGCATTCTAATTATAATGGGCAGGCATATAGCTTACCACCAGGCGAATGACGTGCTCGTCTGGTCACAAAGTTGTATAACAATAAACATTTGACGGCACGGTTGGTGCAGTGGCTGATACAGTCGGCTGCTGCGCTCCGGGTCGTGGGTTCGATTCCCGCACCGAACAAATATTTGTATGATCAGCAGGTAGTTTTTCCGGGTCTGGGTGTATTGTATGTGGAATTCATGTGTGTAAACGCACCCACGACACAGGAGAAATCCTAGTGTGGGGCAACTTTTTTTTTTAAATACAAGTAAAACAAGAAATGTGCCTATTACACATAACACTTAGTAACCATTTATATGATACCCGTGAAAATACCGGTGGTGGACTATTATTTTTCAGGAACCACATGGTTTATAATTGATATGTAAGAATTAAGACTACAGATCAAAAGTCAGCGCTTTTGTTAGTCTTTAATTATTATAATTATTCGCATCGAACTGTAAACCATGCTAAGACTAGTGAATATTTTGCCCGCCCTTAGCACTACAAGCTAAGACACGCTCCCTCCGCCAGAGCGGCGAAGGCGCGCCTCCAGGGGCGTTGGACAGGCTGAGGTGACTAGCTCGGCGGGGCGCACTTGGAAAGTGGCGTCACCGCCTGCGGATGCAGTATGCGACCAAGCGCGTCGTGGTCGGATGCTGTCCTGCCGCTCATTGGAGCCTAGCTCAGACGGAGCGAGCGCGTCACCTACGGCCTGACGCAGGTGCTCAACGGGCACGGTTGTTTCGGTGCGTACCTACACAGGATAGGATATACATTGTGATAGCGACCACGACACCGCATAGCACACACTCGAGGCCTGCCCTGCATGGGCCGCCAAGCGGCAGATCCTGGTCGATCGGATCGGGCAAGATTTCTCTCTGCCAGCATTAGTGTCGGCTATGTTGGCAGAGTACGAAAACTGTAATGCAATGGTCTCCTTCTATCAGAGCGTCATGGTCCAGAAGGAGACCTCAGAGTTGGATCGGGAGAGGGCCGATCCCGCTCGTAGAAGGAGGAGGAGAAGCACGGCGCTAGGGTAACAAACGCCCTGGCGGCTTATTCCCATACGCCTGAAATCCACTGCCGTTATAAGGCGGGGGGACCTCTGGGTTCGAGGGTGCGTAGATTGGAGAATCTGCGTGCCCACACTGAGCGACCCAAGAGAAGATGGTAGCACGGATGTAGTCACACACTGCCGTGGGACGCTTTGGGGGATCCTTTGCATCCCCCCCAGGGGGGTGACCGCTTTACAGTCACCCTCTCCGAGATGTGCCTATAGGCGTGGCACTAGTGGCCGGCTCTAGTGTGACGTCATACGAGGACCTGGAGCCCCCCTTAGGTGCCGAAGATGACCGCTCCAGTGGTTTTAGTCGGTAGGAGTCCGGCACGCCCCTTCGCCTTTCCCCGGGGCGAAGGAAGTTCATGAGGAATTTCCACTGGGCACCAATAAAAAAAGTTCTGAAACATCCTCATGCTCTTAGTGGCTGCTGGTCCCTTTGGATACCTCTGGAGAGAAGAGCACTCGTCGAGACATTGAGCAAATAATTAATCTCGAAGGACCTTAATACCTAATGGCGAATATTCTCACAGGGACCCTGCCCCAAACAACCCCCAAAGGATGTGCCTGGGAAGGGTGACCTTTTTACAATCATCGCCTCTGCGGTGTGCCTAAAGACATGACACCAATGTGTGGCTCTAGATAGAGATTTTTCAAGTTCCTCCAGCGCTTCGGTGCCGAAGGTGACCAATCCGGTGGTTATAGCTGGTAGGAGTCTAGCATGTCCCTCTACCCTTCCTTGGGGTACATGATGTAATTCCAACGCATCAATAAAAAAGGTGCTGTGAAAAAAGCAGGCAAGCGATGAGCGATTGTTACTGAAATCAATAGAATTATTCATTTGATCCGTTTATTCGATTACATTTGTTATTCGACAGTTGTTATTGTTGTTCGATTGTTATTCATCGCTTTGCGAGGTTAACGATTGGCGTTGTTGACGTTGTTGTTGATGTTGTAACTATGTTGACGGACGACGTTTCACGACGTTTGTTGAAGAGCTTTTTATTCTTATATACATTATTATTTGATTATTATTCGGCAACAACGAATAAATTGACAGTCAAATACACGATTGCACAATTGTCGATTTATTCGAATGTTTGTTATAACAATCACAATCACCCTTCACTAAAGCAGCAACTCGATTAAATACCCTATTTTTGTGCAGTAACTTAAAACTGCCAACTTCATATTGAAGTAATGACGCGCTAGCAGAAGTTGTCTTTAAATATCATTGTTGAGCCTAATTAATACAATACTTAAATTATTGTAACAGGTATGCTATAGAACTTTTTGCTTTAGTTAATCTACACTAACAAAGCCTACACCCACACACCTTTACGGTCACTTAATAATATGGTTTCTGAGCTCCCTGATAATTAGGCTTCTGTCTGCGGGTGACTATTGTCTAACGAATAGATTCGTTTAACTGACCAGATTATCAATATTCTCTACTCCTCTGAGACACGGAGCGGACCCTATGTGTGAATAGAGCCGTCACCCATTTAAGACTTTGATACTTCGTAGATCGATGCGCGGTGTCAATTAAGCTCCCTATAAAAACACTTATGAGTTTCGTATTCGAACAAAAAACTTACCAAAAGCATAGTAACATATTTGAAAAAGATGCGGAGCGATAGCAGTTAGAAGTCCGAAGAGAGCTTGTGGCAGTTCTGTGGCAAGGAACAGGCCCAGCAGGGCTACGAGCATCCGGGTGGTGCGGTCCGTCCGGCCGCCGCCGCCGCCCCGCTTCCCACCGTCCTCATTCAGTCGAGCTTTCTCACCCTACACATATTTAACACTATTTAAACAAGCTATATATACACATTCAACTTCATCTGTCGTTCATTATAATCAGCTCTATTGTCACAAATCTGTCTGAAAGCGTTGCGGCCGAGATCTCATAGAACAAATAAAAATAACTATTTTCTTTTCATATTTTTCTTGTATGTCATTATTGCACGCTCTATTGTGTTCTGTGATTACACATATATTGTATTTAAAGATGTGAAGAAACATATCCACCGAAGAAGCCATTTACTTACTCATGGATACATAATACATAAGTTGAATATCACAAGTTATAGAATACCTATATTCTTCATCAAGTATGCAAAATATCTATATGCAGAGCTTTGTAGAACCTGGCATGATTTTATAACGACCCCCACTCCAGGCGCATGCAGAATATGCAAATGTGAAATATACAGTTGCATAACCTAGTTCGTTCAAATCAGTAGTAACTCGATTGAACTGAATTCGAAATTTTATTCTAAACAAAAACGTGAAGCTGTTCGTACCTCGTTTGTTGTGATCGCTGACTTTTTCAATAATTTCTGTCTTCTCCGATCGCTGGACTTCATTTTGAGGATAAGCAATACACTTAAAATGGATAGCACTACACATGGTATAAGTTTTATAAATACACTGTAAATCCAAAATATTGCTGTCAGCAACTCGTTATTATCGGTCATCACTATGGCGTACTCCTGTTCAGTCACTGATACGTTCCTCATTGTATCCGAAGCATTTAGTGTACCGTTTTCATGTCCATACATTAAAGCCAGAGGAATTTTTTGAATTTTCATAGCGAAATAAATGGGGAGACACAATATTGGACACACGGCATACGCTACTGCTATAGCAATGTTAGTGTTCTTCTTGTTACACAACGTCCTATTTTTTTGAGGGTACTTGATTGCTATAAACCTCCAGACGGCGAGCGTGATCGTCAACCAAATAGATATCGTATGAAAGGTTTGACTGAATATAGAGTGAAAATAGACGAAAACGGCCCATGCATACGAATTCCGATTGAGTTCTGCACATATATCAGTGTAAATATGTAACGCCAAGGGAATGTAGTCAATCATAACTAGCAAATCGGCGACGGCGAGTCCAGTGAGGATGGAATTGGTTGAAGAGATCATCTCTTTCCGACTGAGTACGGCAATATTGACGGAATTGGCAGCACAGCCCAGGAGGCAGATGAGTAGCGCGATGTAGCCATGAATCCGAACATAGGCTCGCTGGAAAGCCTTCCCCTCCGGTACACAATACGCCACGCCGTCGCCTTCGATACTAGACATCTTTACTTTTCTTTCTTGTGATATGTCACAGATTCTTGTAGTACTATCTGTGAACAGCGTGCATTGTCTGTAAACAAAAAAAAAGAACTTTATTGTTTACTAGCTGAGACCCGCGGTTTCACCCGCGTTTCATTTAAAAGAAATTTAGAGTACTTCGACATAGACACTTGACAAAGAATATATATTGGATTACAAGGGTTTTTTTTGCGCAGAACCCTAATTAAATTAAATATTTATCTAAAATAAAAGTAAGTTAAAGTTAAACTAAGTTATTCCTTATAACATCAGCATCTGCCAGTGAAAGTCCCCTCAAAATTGGTGCAGCCGTTTTGGATATTATCCGGAACAAACAGACGGACAGACAAAAAATTGATTTTTTGTTATATGTACCGTATATACTTTCATATGCATTTAGTAAAAGCTGTTATTTTCATGTTACAAACAGACACTTCAATTTTATTTATTTGTATAGATTATAACGCTTATTTCGGGGGCAATATATGACGCACATTTAGGAAATCTTATATAATGCGGAAAACTGGACCGCTGTTACTCAAAGAATATATTTAGGCTATGCTACGCAGTAGAAAATACATAAAAATATCTACCTATAGCCGTTCCCGGCTGCTAGTATGTTATCCAAATGTTTTTGGTTATTTATGTTCATGTCTGTGTAATGGAATAATCATAAATAAAGAACGCAAGACCCTGCTCGGGCTTGACGCCACTTTTCTCCTATTGCCGCAGCGACTGGCGTAGTTCATATATAAGTGCCAGAAAATTCCGTATAAATTTTATAACGAACTATTACAAACTCGGTTCTCAAACTGCTTTTCAACAAGCAGCAGCATTTCAGGGTTTTTTAGACCCAGAACAACTACCTGCAGATCATACAAATATTTGTTCTGTGCGGGAATTGAACCCACGACCCAGAGCGCAGCAGTCGACTGTATCAGCCACTGCACCAACCGTGCCGTCTAGGATTGTTGAGTTAAGACATGTCGTGATCTATCATGTTTTACTTAATGGCGTATTTTGTTATAAAGGTTTAAATTTAAAGAAAGCCGATCAAGTGACAATACACTTAAGATCAATATCTATGTTATTGCACTGACGATGGAGACGTTGTGAGTTTTTATCTCATCCGTTGAACTACATATTAACATACAACACAGCAAGTATATATATATAGTACTTTAGTAATTTCATAGAATTCCTTCTTTATTATATTATTTTCTTCTATCATGTTAAATCTAAAAATGAGAGATAAAGAGAGTAAACGGAATTATTCTAAACCATGAGTACATGCATGACTGTACTATCATAAAAGGTAGGTTGTATTTAAAGTCTAACTTATCTATAATCTTTTAGATACAAATTTAATAATATTTTTCTAATGCCCTTATAACTTGCCTTCTTAAATAAAGTAAACACATATCCTTTTGCTATACTCGCAAAAATAATTGGAAAAAATACTATAATATACACCTATAGAATAATTTCGTAAGTATGTAGTTGACGTATTTAATCGAGTTACGAAGTTAGTAATATTTAATATCCTTTTAACCAACAATAAACTGTCAGTTACACATATTATATTCACCCTTATGTATTTACTTGAATAATAAATATATGAGAGCCTCCACCACGAAAAGGTTTTCTCAAGTCGCTAATTGCCTTGTCTTTGCTTGTTATAATTACGTTAATTGTGTATGTTATTTTACTCGAATTCATAGCTACTCAGTGTTACTCATTCGAAATAATTTCCTAAATAATACCATTTTGAATCTTTGCTAGCGGAAGAAGGGTGACAGGGCGTAGAGGCATAATATGGAAGAGCCCTGTGACCAGGAGCAGATTAGAATAATCTGAGCTAAGTACAAGAAAAGGGAATAGAATAGAATAAAATACAATTTTATTTAAATAATAGGAAGGATTTTTAACAATTGTTAGCGTGGCACAATTGGCGGTCATATCGCTAAAGGCGACCTTTTACAATTAAACACTTTATTTCTTGAAATGGAATGATATAAGAAGCCCCAAGAAACATTATTAATAATAACAGAAGAGTAGCACTCGCGGGCGAAGTTATCCTGGAAGTCTCAGTGACAAAGTTTGTGTACTGTGTTATCTCCAATGAATAAACTAGTTTACCGCTTTTAGCTGACGCTAAAGGGGCGTTCTACAAGTTCTTTGCTCGCTCTACTCCGACAATTACATGTCACTGGGCGCGGTAGTTGCGTACTAATTACATTACCGCGAAATTTACCAAGCATGTAACACTTATACCTACAACACACAATGTAATCTACCCTTAATGTCGTTTGAGGTAAGGGCGTGAGTCGTGACGGGTATCGTCAGAATATATTCCGGTTCAGCGATACGTTCGACCTCATCGAAATTACTATTCAAAGGTACACCGGGGATAGTACATAGTACATAAAAAGCTACAGGAAAAGGTATGACATTGTTAAAAAAAAACTTACGTTACCGTTGCTGAACAAAATCCGTTATTTATTATTATTATTTATTCTCAGAAATGATGCATAAAAGGTATACCATAAATAAAGTCACAGATTACATAGAGGACAAGAATGCTTGGGTTTGAGCTGCACTCATATGACTTGAATCAACACAGGCTTAAATGACAACTGATCATGATTTGATCTATGAACTCGACGGCACGGTTTGTGCTGATACAGTCGGCTGCTGCGCTCCGGGTCGCGGGTTCGATTCCCGCACGGAACAAATATTTGTTTGATTTGCAGATAGTTGTTCCGGGTCTGGGTGTAATGTGTGTGGAATTCATGTCTGTAAAATGCACGCAACATCGACACAGGAGAAATTAGAGTGTGGAGCAACGATTTAAAAAAAAATTGTTGTTTCAATTATAATGTTGACATCTGATACCGAATGTTGACATCAAAATACTTTTCTTTGACATTGTTAATATTACTGGCTCTGTGACATGAAGTATTTATATTGGTAATATTAATACAATTTATATATACATAAATAAATACGGTAAATGTGAGTACCATGTAGCCTAGTACACAGTTAAATATAACCGCCTGTTGTTTCGCAGTATGAATCTGTCATGCTCACTAAAATTCTTGCTGATGGTGGCGTTGTGTATCGTGTAGTTGGGTTCCCTGCAATGTGGTTGAGCTGAGCGACGCCGATGCATGCGTCATACTCGTGAACGGGTGCTGTCATGTGGGACTGGTCAGTCCTTACTGCCATGCAATGTTGTTGAATGGCGCATCTTTATTATCGCATTATTATTTTACTGGTTTTCACGCTGGCAGTACATGATTCTCACGTACGTTAATTCTGTTTGCAAATATCAACAATGTAATGTAATTTTTTTTTATTATTTTAAGCGAGAGTCTATGTAGTTTCCTGCTGGTTCTTCTCCATAGAACAATTCTTGGTACCACGCAACTACATTCCGAATATTCATAGGTGCCTGCAAATGGTTTATATGAATAAAAATATTTTGCATTTGAATTTGAATTATCACATTTCCTTTTGAATTTTCATTTTCAATTGAAAATGTATTTTACAAACGAATACATATTTAAGTGAAAGGAGAATTCAGAAAACCAAATTACGTTTGGCCCTTTCATAGCCAACAAATTAACAGCTCTGTAACTTAGGGGAGCTAATTAATTCATTACATTGATATTTTACTTTACCAATTCGGAGACAAACGTTTATTAATATCACCCTAGTTTGAAGACAGACCAAAGTGAATTTTAATTTCCAAGAAGACATAGAACCCACAAAACGTGGAAGTGGGCACGTTACTATGGGTGAGACCCCATAGTAATGTGTTTAATAATGAAAAATCTTATAAGGCTAGGCTCTATGAATGGTATAGAATTAATTTCAAATATCAAGTATCGGTTTACTGATCATTTCGGCCGAATGAAGTCGACTGCTGGACACAGGCCTCCCCCAAAGATCACCACAATGACCGATATTGGTGTGTTGTGTGCTCATTGCCATTGCGGGGTTTTGCCATAATCGCCACGCTTGGCAGACAGGTTGGCGATCGCAGTTGAGTTGTTAATATACTCGAAGGACGCTGCTGCCCATCCTCCGGCTAATCCCTTAGTCAACTTTTACGACACCCACAGGAGGAGACGGGGTGGTGGTATTCTGACACCACACTGCACGGAATACTGATAATAAATAAATTAATATTTAATTACAGGACTAGCAAAAGGTTTACTGACTCGGTATTATTTTTATAAAATAAAAATTTATGTTATGTTTATTACTTTTATTATTTTATTATAAAAACTCGTAATAGTACTAGCCCATCAAAAGTTTTGTCGGTATGCCTTTTAAAGTATTTACAGGTAAAATACTTCAAACTTCTTTATGCCTTCTATAGTTCAAACTTGAACCCATCTTAATTTTCTTTTAATATCAAATATTTATTTACAACCTACAAAACATTACTGGAAAATTAAAATTTATTAGATAAACTTCACCCGATTATTTAAAGCTATGAACAATTGAGAAACAGTCAATAGTGAGTCGTATAGATCATTCCGTGTGGTGTCCGGATTAAGAATATAGCACCACTCCATCTCCTCCCGTGGATGTCGTAAAAGGCGACTAAGGGAATCTAAACCAGAGGGATGGGCAGAAGTGTCCCTTCTGTGAAACGGTAGCCATATTGCGCTCACCAACCCGCCTGCCAAGCAAATACCCCAAATATGTGTCATCATTTATAGGGGCGATATGATGATGATGATGATGATGATGATGATGATGATGATAGATCATAAATGGTCATATTTTCTTCAATATAACTATAAATCTAGTACCTACTTTCATCCTCACAACCAATGATATTTTATCACAACGGGATACTTTGCTACCTAGTAGTAGTACCTACTAAAAAATTGGCCCTATTACCATTGAGATTGGGGACAATCACTTGGATTTTGATGGCGCCTAATGACGTAATACGAAAAACCGTTTTAGCAGAGAATTATTTCTTGAGAATTCGTAGGATATTCTGGTTATCCAACAGAAAATGACATAGGTAATTGAAAAAGACATCATAATTATCGGATTTGCTTGACACTTGACTGCTAGGTAAAATATAATATAAATATAGTTTCTTTTGCAATAACGTCATTATTCTTTGTATGAGCATTAAGTATTTTCCCTTTTTTCACTAAATCTGCGTATACCAAGAACGTATCAATTAATTTACAAACCACATAACAGACGAAAGAATAATGGCGTATAAGTTGGTGATGTAATTCTCAAGTGCCTACAAATATCATAATTAAAATGATAATCTAAGTATTTTTAAAGTGGTTTTTTCCCTAGAAGTCAACATTATACTTTTATAGCTTACTTTTTCTTACCTAAGTCAAGAAGGAAAACCATCTTTATTGAAAATACAATCAACAATGCCTACTTAGTATCTAATGACTTAGTTTTACTTTTTCACCATGGCTTGTCTCCATGTCTATTGGCAGAATATTGAATCTACTCCAAGTTAAGCACGTAAAATGCTTTGCTCATATTACAATAGGATACTTTGGAAATGCATATACGCATCAAATTAAATAAATGATAAACATTATGTAAGTTAAAATGTATCTTCGTGATATTCATATATAAAAATCATTCTACCAAGTTGTTTCATTTCACAATATTCAGGCGATCATGAACATGTCAATAGCTTACTTATTCTAAGTACTTGAGTATTTTTTGTATAATTAGCCTTTAAAGAAGCCTAATAGTCTTTGAAAAGGAAGCCTATCCGTGGCCTCCTTCCTAGTTCTGTGTTTTCAACATGAGCGCCTAATTTTATTTTAAAATTATTGAACTTCCATCGTCACATCGCAAGCCTACTGCCTACCAGTCGGCTTCTAATAACTGTTTTTACGTAGACCGAAGTTTATTTGGCTTTAAAATGGACTTACCTATTTATTTTTTAATTAGGTATGCGTTTAAGTTACCAAGACATAACCTCCAAAACTTCAAACCGCTTCAATTGCTGACTTTCTTTAATAGTATACCTTATGAAAATACTGTACCAGGAAGTCAAACTACTCTACTCACAGATTATTGGATCTACTCCAAGTTAAGCATGTAAAATGGTTTCTACATACCTATTTATCATTTGAAGACTTAAGCAATGTATAGGCGTTCGCCATTGTCCGTCCATCGGCTTCCTTGTGTAATAATAGTTTCTTGAGGCAGATCTTACCGGCAGAAAAGCTAAAAAGTTCTTCTGCCACCTAATTCACGGTATGTTATCTATTTTGTAACTGATGTCCGAACATAGCATTTGTCACTTCTAATCAAATTCGATTAATTGAAATTAGTAGAAATCAGTTACTTTTAATAAAGTAAATGTAAGAATGGGTTAGTGCCGTTTTCAAAGCTATAAAATGCCGAAAGTTTACACCGATAACAAACAGGGTTCTTAAAGCTCTGATAAGAGCAGTGATGACTTTACAGTTCACGATTTTGTAGTTTCAGAACACGCATCTATTAAGAGCCGAGACGCTCTATGGATTAACGATTAAGTTAATGTTATCTTAGCAGCTACTCACCCACTCTCCGTTAAAGTAAATACGTTTAACGGTTATGTTCAAATAAAACAGATCTCTAGAGTGGTTAAGAAAGATAAATAGCAAGAAATGACCACATAGGACGAGCATAATATGACGAATGAATAATAAATAAAATATATCAGGGTTTTCTAGTGTAGACTTTTAAGCAGTTGAAACTTGTTTTGCTACATTGCCAGCACTTATCAATTATTTCGGATATAATGACGGCACGGTTGGCGCAGTGGCTAAGTGATTGGCTTACTGCGCTACGTGTTGCAGGTTCGATCTCCGCACGGAACTAATATTTGTATGATCTACAAATATTCTTTCGGGTCTGGGTGTTTGTCTGTAAACTGTAACCACGACACAGGGCAAATCCTAGCGTGGGACAATGTTTATAAAAATACTCTGTTTTATAAATATAATACATATTTAAGTTAGAGCAATGGAGTTTCTAGTTTTCGAGTTTCAAAAATCTACATCTTAAAACTTGGCAATCATAGTTTCACTTTTAATAATTGTCTGTCGATGTTATTTACGAATAATCCGTGTGATGCCGGCTAAGAATAGCACCAACCCATCATAGGAGGGTGTCGTAAAAGGCGGTGAAAGTATTAGCCGGAGGATGGGCAGCAGCGTTCTTCAAGTGCATTTACAAATTAACTGCGATCGCCAATGCCAAGCGTGGTGATTATGGCAAAGCCACCCAATGAGCACACAACACAAACCGGAAGTTGTTTCTTTGGTAGAGGCCTATACAGCAATGGAAGTTTTTCGGCAGAAATTATAAAAAATGATGAGATGATATATCTTTATTGACTTTTTTTAAGTATTGGGTTATGTAATCTTGGGTTATGTAAATGGCTTAGTAAAACTTATAATGTTCCATAAGAACAGTTCCTCACATTTAGAGTATGATAGATGGAAGTATTTAAATCAGGTTATTTTGACTATAACCCCACAGAATTGTCTGTTATTTAGACAATGCATTTATGTACATTACGGAATACTGCTTATGAAATAGAGATGGGGTATTAGAGTAATTTAGTAATCCTATTACGAAATGTAACGCTTTACAGATATCATATTATATTACCTAAATTCGAATAACCTAATATCATATTTATGCTCAGCATTGTGTTACCCGTACCTATTAATAATTATATTAGTTACACCGCTATTATTAAGTTACTTTAGCAGTATTTTACAAAAAAATATTTCAGCTGTATCTGTAAAATTAAATATTTGTACTTTATGCAAATTAAAAAAAAAGTGTAATGGAATAATCCCCAAGGGAAATTTATGGTGTCTAATAAGCGCCAATTATATTTATGACCGAGGCGTTAGGAGCTACATTACTGGCTTATGCCCAGTAATTCACATCTATTTAGTATTAATTAACATATCAGTACCTTGATGTGGGTATTTCTAGAATAGCACAATTTTTATAATATTTACATACATCGTTAGTTGGTTAGGATGCAATATATAGTGAAACGTAAACTTAAGTACGAAAGTATTGCTTATTTTAAATGAAAATTCTTGCCAGTAGATCTGCTACAGGGGAAGTTAATTATAACATATTCATAGCAATGAGTTAAAGCTGTAGAAAAGGTAGCGTAAAGGTTTAGCGTATATTATAAACTTTAACAAATTGACAAATTATAATAAAATACATGAACAACTATCAATATGTAATATCTAATTAAATAGCTACAAATCTAGAATACAACCAAAAAAATGGGCAATTGCTCTTTCTAAGCTCCCTTAAAAACTAACATGGTTTTCATATCGCAATTGTTAGGCTTTATATTATGTATAAATTGTTTATACACATATTCATATATACATAAATGTATATTGTTACGTGTGTAGGTGTAGTTTTATATACGAATACCTTTTATTACGTTAAGTTGCTATTGTTTACTCTTAAACAATTTAATAATTAATAAATATATTTCATTATGCTTTTCTGCTTCCGGCTCTGGTCCCACGCATGCTACGTCTCTATTACTAAAGAAATAATATATCATTGACTATTAGTAAAGTTAAAATACGTATTTCAATCATTTTAATATCAAGATGACTCACTTACTAAAGTATGTATAGCTAAATTGCTAATTATCGAGTTCCTACCTTCGAATGTGCGTATCACGTATCACATCTCTATTAATAATTATTATTAATAGTATCTCGATATGTTTAATATCTCTATTAGTAATTACTGCGAAAAAGACTTTGAGTAATAATTCCAAAAACATACGTGCTTTTTAACAAATACAGCAAATAAACCTGTGCCTACTGCTTAAGTAAACGATGGCATTCTATTGTTACTATTTTTGCTAATAACTTTTATTTTTTTACTCTGCAACGCGTTGCTGTCGCTAAATGCACGTAATGACAACACGATTTTGATTCTGAATAAAATAAAACAATTAAACATGCGCGTATATGAATACAACGACATGTACAAATTTCAGAACGACCTGTAAAGAACTTCAGGAGCTTTGTGATTTTGAACAAACGAATATATTTTTTATATATATAGATTATAGTACATTTTTCAATTAAGAGAGTACACTCATTTCATATAAATGTGTACCGTAGGTTGACATAATAATTGATTATAATTATTTTGTATATAAGAACCAAATGTGATAAAAATACATGGTTATGAAGTATACAGAATGCCTGGTTAAAATAGTGACATATTCAAGCACGTGATAATTCTTTCGTTCATTCATCCGTGTGGTGTCCGGATCAAGAATGTATTACCATTCCACCTCCTCACGTGGATATCGTAAAAGGCGACTAAGGGACTCTGAAACAGAGGGATGGGCAGGAGCAGGCATTCTCGACGTGGCCCTCCGCACGCCTTGCCCGAGCCGTTCTAGTCCCAGCCCGCGGTCGCGGCGTTAGGCCCTCACACGGCTGAATCGCGAGTTGTTCGTCGTAGCTGCCAACGTCGCGCCTGGCCAGAGGTCGATCAACGGATCTTGCCCGATTTGGAGGAGGAAGGCAGCCACGCTGGCGTTTCAGACCGCCATCAACCAGTCGAAGGCGAAGGCTCGGTCCTGGAACGAGCTCCTGGAGGGACTGGATAGAGATCCGTGGGGGAGACCCTACCGTATGGTAGTGGGCAAGTTGCGCCCATATGTCCCCCCGGTGACCGAAACCATGCCCCCGGATTTGCTGCAGGGAGTACTTTCAACGCTCTTTCCGGCGGTCCGGGATCATCCTGGTCCCTCTCCACCCCCGATTGCCTTGGATTGGGCCGAGAAGTTGGGGGTTTCGGAAGGGGAGCTGGGCTGGCCGCCTGCAAAGTCACAACACCGCACCGGTGCGTGGGTGTATGCACTGCAGTCTCTTGGGGACTGCGGTGGGGCGGCTGTTCACCAGGTGACTCCATAGTGGCGTGTTCCCGTCCGGCGGGAAGGAAGCTGGATTGGTTCTCTTGAAGAAGGAAGGAAGGGCTGCAGAGTCTACCCTACAACTTGTATAATCTAAATATTGAACACGACAGGATTATATCATACGCTGATGACACGGCGTTTATATTTACCGCTAAAACCAGCATCGAACTCTACAAGAACGCTCAACTAGGTTTGAATACTGTAAATAATTGGCTTCAAAGGAATTTACTAAAATGAAATGCTGACTGTGGTGAAACACACGCAAATAGGTTAAACACTAACTTTATTTTGATGCACAGTCTCGTACAATAATATTAATACGAACCATAACTTTAAGTACTTATATATGATGTGATGTGAGATGTAGATCTCCTTCTTTCAATGAAAACACTGCAAAATATGGTATAACAATTCATGATTATATAAGTTACAAAAGGTATCATGTTAACTTACTTTACAACAGAAATAGCAATCTTAACAAAATTAGTATCTATCTAATTTACTTAGTATTTTGTCCTTCTTAATTGTATTGACATAAAACATTTCTATGCAGCTTTCCCCACTATCACTACTCGTAGCATCTATACTAAGATATAACGCTTTTCATATTGTTTTCTTTTGCACTCACACTTGAAAAATGGCCTTTCTAATCACAAACATAACACATAACGGCACAGTTGGTGCAGTGGCTGATACAGTCGACTGCTGCGCTCTGGGTCGTGGGTTCGATTCCCACACGGAACAAATATTTGAATGATCTGCAGGTAGTTGTTCCGGGTCTGGGTGTATTGTGTGTGGAATATATGTCTGTAAACGCACCCACGACACAGGAGAAATCCTAGTGTGGGGCAACGTTTTTTTTAATAAAAAGAAATAATTAAAAAATATTACGCGTTACGTACCTGACACCGCTTACCACCAAGACATCTTCCGCTGCCACTCATAGAACAGGGTGTATTCGCACGCCGCGACCCGGCGCCGCCGCGGGCCCCACGTAATCGCACCTACCGCACCGTCCTCTCTTACACCATCCACCTTGTGGATTCCGTACTGAACTACATTCACTTGCACATCTTCTGATCCCCCGTCAATGCACCTACTTTTCTCTTTGAACATGTCTGCCGTCTGACAGATTTGTATCGCCATCGGTAAAGTCAACTCATCTGTGCGAATCAGTCGACCTGTACGAGGTGTTGTTGATGATACCACAAACGATCTTATTTAGCTCTCTTCTCTTCTTTCTTACAAGCTCTCATGCAATTTACTGAAATCGCACTGCTGACTTAATATCCGTAGCGTGGTAATGTACTGGTAGATGTTTTCGCAGTCTTCTTGATTGCAAGTGAAGCATTTAAACCGCATCGCTGTGATATTCGGTTTTGCACCGAAATACTTGTCAAATTTCTTCAGAACACAGTATTTGTCATCCTTGTCAAACGTGAAAGTCATGTAAACCTCATAACTTGCCGACCTAACCACGTTAACCAACAGAATAGCCTGGACTTCTTTAAGCTCTTTGCTCACTACAGAGGTTTTAAGAAATACTTACTTACTCCTCTGAAACAACTTCCGCCTGTTTCGCCACTTCTTGGACCGTACGGCCGGACCGCAATCCAGTGATAATTTCGCCAGAGGATGCACATGCTCCATATTTAGGTAGAATAACAATGTACAGTGCACTTCTGCGCTATATTATATAATACATATATAGGTTCGAGTACATTTCACACCATAAAAACGTTAAATAAAACACCGCTGTCACCATGTTGTGAATCACACGCAAGTTGGTTAATTAAACACTTTTTTTTGACGTACCATCTTATACAATGATATTAGTACCAATCATAACTTCAAAGTACTTACATACTACACTGGACAAGACAAAATATATTCATTTCTTCATGTGCAAGCCTCAGCATAACATTACTTACCGTCATATCTATACGCGTATCAATGTGAAAATCGCTCCGTCAACATGTGTAACTGCACTATAATTATCATCAAAATTTGCAACATAATATATCTCGGAGTTATAATGACAAAACTCTCTCCTTTAGACAACATATCGATAGCCTGATTAAAAGAGTGCGCAATTTAATATACGGACGAATAATAAACTACAGACCATCGCAGATTCATAACTAATCACACAAGTTTATTTGACCTTAGGTTAATCTATAATTAATTACTGTACTACTTCATGAGGCGTAGCACTACAAAAGAATACCTATACTTCCTCTTGAACGCGTTCAGAGAGCAATTTTAAAAGTAGCTAAAGTAGATCTCTTTTTCTTTCCTGCACATCTATCCAAAATCCATAAATCCAGCAACGTGCTGACTGTTCGTCAACTTTTCATTTTGAACTTAATATTAAAACAGCACACCATGCTTATATTACTAAATAGAGGCGGAATGATATAGCCTGCACTTCAAACTCAAAACATATCTTTTTAAGTAGATTGTTTACATTCCTGCGCCCATTTTTGTACAATAGATTAAATAAAGAAGTAAGTATTTACAAGTTAGTATATTTTAGCTGTAAAAAAATGACAATATTGACAAAGCATATCTTACGAACATACAGAAAGTTTACTCAATGTGTGCAAATAAATCACTGACTTATTCTAGTGTTGGGCCATCATTATCATTACTAAATAATATGCTACTTCATTCTAATTTATGTTTATTTTATTGTTAATTTATAAAAATGTAAGTACGCACTTCCTAGCCTGAAGTACAGGTACAACCTAGTTCACGTAAATATACAACTGTATTTTATTTTAATTGTAAGATACTTATTGTAAAATGTATTGAACTTTTTCTGAATAAACAATTTTATTATTATTATATTCTCTGAGTGGAATCGGCCCTCTCCCGCTCCCACTTCTTCCGGAGTATGACGCTCTCACAGAAGGAGAGCACTGCACTCCAATTTGCATTCTCTGCCAGCCAGCATGGCTGACACTACTACCGGCAGATCTCTCGTCTTGCCTGATCCAATCGACAAGTATTAGCCACTTAGCAGCTTACGCAGAGCTGCCCGAGCGTGTGCTGTGTCCAGGTCAGTTTCACAGTGGCGCCATCGCCACTGTACCGTGACATCATGTCTTATCTTGTGCAGTTACGCACCAAAACAACCATTTCCAGAAAATACCTGCATCGGACGGTAGGTGACGCACTCGTTCTTCTTGAGCTAGGCTCAGAAGAGGGGCAGGACGGCCTCGACGAAGTGCTTGGTTACGAACTGGAACTGCAAATGCTCGTGCCACTTCTCGAGTGCGCGCCGATGAGCTTGTCACTTTCGCCGCTTTTGCGGAGGGAGCTTATCTGGTCATAAACCCTCATAGTTTTATTTAAACTATATATATATGGGTACTTTTGTATAATTGTACACATGATTGTAATAAAAGTTAGTAAAATAGTATTAATCGCCTTCCTTATTAATATTCCCTTCATATTTTTAATCTGGCAAAAAAATTAAAGGAAATATTTCGAATGAGCATCGTATACTGAACCCTACTTCAATATATCACTCTTTTAACCAGTTACTCTGTATGTTTGTAAAATGTAAGATAATGTCTTTGGTGCATCGTTTCTTTTTTAAGAAACAAAAACGGCTATAAAATTTTTACTGGTCCGAGATTGACGAATTAACAACTTATTGAATAATGTTGTCTTAAAACAATTTTCAAAAGAAGGCATGCGGCGACGGTAGACGGCCCTCTTTGAATTCCACGGGTGTGCTCCCGAGTTTAGTTACCGGCCACTTCGTGATTAGCGTGGGTAGCGTCAACGGAATTCACAATAGTTCATCGAAACTAAACTCGATACATGGCATAGGATTTCGCGATTATTACTCATTGTAATAAAACACTTTTAAATGGATTACATACTTAGATTTTCCTGACGTCGTTACAGATTTTTATTTTTTTTATTTTATTTTATCTATAGTACAATTCTAATCATAACTTATTTCTATGCACACAGAAGATGATCACCCACAGTGTCTTCTTGATGTTTTTAGTGTGGTATGTTATTTGGGACCTTATTATTTTGATAACAGAATTCCAAACAGATGGAAACGTCAGGAAAAAATATCTAGTATAATATGCGATGTAATCCATTTAAAAGTGCTTTATTATTTGATTTGGTGGTAAGTTTAAATAAGCAAATTATGTTTTCGACATCGCTTACTGTAAATCAATATTTTAGCGTAATAATTCCTACAAAATTAAGGTTCATCATTATTTCGGCCGAATGAAGTCCACTGCTGGACACATGCCTCCCCAAAGATCACCACAACGACCGATATGGGTGTGTTGTGGGCTCATTGGGGGGTTTTGCCATAATCGCCACGCTTGGCAGACGGGTTGGCGATCGCAGTCGGGTTATTAATATACTTGAAGGACGCTGCTGCCCATCCTCTGGCATCCCTTAGTCGACTTTTACGACACCCATGGGAGAAGATGAAATTGAATACCTATACACATAATATTGACATGCTGTAATGTACACGCAGAATCTAGTGATTGTACGGTCGAGAAAGTAGAAAAATCTCTTTCGATTTTGTATGATTAGTTAAGATAGTTGGATGAGCGAAGTAGGTTCCTTTAATTTAAGCTTGTGTAAATTGCTTGTAGCGCGAAAACCATAAAGATTAGGTACTCGAAGACAAAAAAAGGATGCAGTGAAAGAAAATGTGTCTTTAGGGATCATCTTACATTTTTTTTTTTAATAAGGGGCACTACATATTGTATCCTAAGCAACTAACGCTGATGTAAATATGTTTAAATAAATAAACTATTTTAGTATTTGTTATGCTACTCAATGATGAGACAAGAAGGTCGTATGCCTGGTGGTAAGCGTCACGTCTGCTCATAACAATCATTGTAATGCCATCCAGGACTAGGTTCTGCGTAGCACCGCACTAAGCTCGTCACTTCGAGATATTTGCTTTGTTTTTAATTATGCTTTGTTTAAAAAACAGTGTCCCACACTAGGATTTCTCCTCATAAATCTCACATCCCCAAACACCAAAACCCGAAACAATTATCTGTAGATCATACAAATATTGGTTCCATACGGGGATCACCTGCGACACTTCAATCCAATCATAAGATATTTAGTCTCTTGTGCCCTAGCTAGCCTAACTCTTGCAATAAGAGATCTGCCAGTAGTGGAATGTCTTTTCTAAATCATCATATCAGCCAAAGGACGTCCACTGCTGAACAAAGGCCTGCCCTACAGATTTCCACAACGAGCAGTTAGATTCCACCCCCATCCAACGACGCCCAGTGATCTTCACCAGATCATCTGTCCACCTCATACGAGGTTGTACTACGCTGCGTTTTCCGGTGCGCTGTCTCCACCCGAGAACCAAAATGATATTTCTTTTATTTTCTACATTTATAAACATCTTTCCCTTTCTTTATTTATTTCTTTGAAATAAACTTTTATTAGCGTATTTCAATATTAATTTATTTCTATGTTTTATTAATAAAATCGGAATAAGAGCAGACTTAGTATATTTTTGTACTCGTGTCAGCTGTGTAATTAACAATTTAACATCTATGTACGTATACGATAAGAGCAGGGAGAGGCCAAAGTTTAATTAATCCGTATTTGACCCTTATCTGTAAAGACATGTGGGCACAATCTGTCGAGAGTCGGTATATAAACAATTAACTTAGATTGAGCAGCCCGCAGATGCTCGTTTTAAAACAGAATGACGTCCTTATCATAGCGTCACGATGATTTTATATGAGTATATCGGGTGTCTATGAAAATGAGTTTTTTTTTAGCGTGGGGACATCCTCTTGGACTTCCTACGCCTTGGGAAGGGCGGAGGGGCATGCCGGGATCAAACCGACTAAAACCCCACGGTGTCCTTCTTCTTACCTCTAGCCGGGGGTGAGTTGTACGCTTTTCTGCATTAGACCGCTCCCCCGGCAGGGATGAAAATGAGACTAAAATTATTTAAATAATTAATTAAATTATTGAAAGCGCACAACAAAAACATGCAATAACAAAAATAAAAACCACACTCTTTGCGTTATAACTGTTAAAATTTTTAAGTATCTGTTATTATTATAATTTCATATAAAACCAGCTGCAATGTGTAAAGTAAAAGATATTGACTCAAACATAATGTTTAATTTAATTTGTCGGTTAGACTTAAAAAGTAGGAGGTTCTCAATTCAATGCGTTTTTTTTTATGTATGTGTACACCGATTACTCCGAGATTTGTTAACCGATTTGAGCTTTATCCTTTATGCGCGTAGAGTCTTTTGACGCAAAAAATATTGGTTTAAGGGGCGGCATTCAAATCGTTCAACAAGGGCATCGAATTTGCTCGGGCCGGTGGCTTCAAATCGTTCAACAAGGGCATCGAATTTGCTCGGGCCGGTGCTTGGTATATGTTAGCGTTGCCAGGTGTCCCAACTTGCGCGAGATGTCCTGATTTTTAGTGGTCTATGGACACGTCGCAATTGACCCGTGTGTGTCCTGAATTCATGAATTGTTTTGTTTAATTATTTGAAAGAAAATACTTTAACTTAAGCAGCAATCGTCAATGTTAATCAAGACTTCAGACAATTGTTTAAGCAAACTAAAACAAACTTGACAAATATCTTCTCAACTGCAAAGAATAGAATCCAGCGCCGATTAGCAGGATACAGGCACCTACCAGTTGTTTCAAATGCCTGCCTGATATTTTATAATAATAATAATAAAACTAACAACAGTACCGAGATGGAACAGTTAAATTGAAAAGTCTTCCAATCCAAAAAACATTATTTTCATACATAGCCTATTTGTTCCAAATACTGTAATATTTTCTTAATCTAATGTGCTTTCGGCTTAAAATAATCGATAACTTTTTGTAAGTTATTTACACATTAGCCTATCATTTTAGCTGTCGCGATTTGAAAGCCAAAGTCTCGATATTTTTTTCCTTCCACCCCGATAATTTGCTTGATAGACTAGGGTTAGTTAACCGTTCCGCTAGCAGCGCTGTATAATTTTAATGTAGAAATGTGAATTTCCCTTCCCTAACACGAGTGGGTCTGTTTTGATGAACCTCGATATTTTTACGAAAATGTTGGTTTTATTAATGGATGTAATTCGATATAATAATTTTGTATATATAACATCACGCAAAACGTCATGCCTTAGGCAGTTTTACAGTGATACGAGGGTTACACTGAATGTAATATTTTCTGAAGTTTACGCGAATAGGATCCATTGAATTGAAATAGCTTTGACGACACGGTTGGTGCAATGGTTGATACAGTCGACTGCTGCGCTCCGGGCCGCAGGTTCGATTCCCGCACGGAACAAATATTTGTATAATCTGCAGGTAGTTGTTCCGGGTCTGGGTGTATTGTGTGTGAAATGTATGTCTGTAAACGCACCCACGACACAGGAGAAATCCTAGTGTGGGGCAACGTTTTTGTAAAGAGAAAGAGAATAGCTTACGTAAATATATTGCATCTATACGTGCAACGTGCAGCCCTAGCACATACAATCATTATATTGTTAATACACAAATATATTAAATACAAAATAAAACAATATTATGTATAATATTATTATTATTATACCCTATGTACTCACACATGTCCATAATAATACCTGAAAAAATCATCAGTGCAATACACAATTAAGCAACACCTTTATGTAGTGGAAATGCATGCACGATAAATATATAAATATATATACTAATGATAATTTGCTCGACGTTTCGAACACTTTGCAGCGTCCGTGGTCACGAGCAGACTAGTCTAGTCTAGTGAGTCTGCTCGTGCTCGTAATATATGTGTCGTATAATTGTATGTGCTAGGGCTGAACGTTGCACGTATAGATGCTGTACCCAAGTATATATAATGAATTATTTAAACGCGATACTCTGAATGTTTTTAGAACTATCCAGTAAGGAAAATTACAGATGAACAACTAATTTGAATCAGGAATAAATAACTCTTTGGGAAGCTGCAGATGGACACACGGCTACGAATCAACCTAGACTGTTGGACTTTGAACTATTAGAAGTTGAACGCTGTGAATCGTGCCAGAGGGTGTAGTACTTTTTGTCGTTTCGTCCCACTTTCGTACCCACTCGACTAGTCGGCTACACATGGAAGTTCATACAAATACCCGGTGGAATAGTTAGGTACCGCTCGGTATTTTTTGCTATGCACAGATGATACCATCATCGATGATCGCTTACATCTGAATACTCTTTTATGCATGTTGCCCAAGGTAGTCACTCATTGCATTTAACAATGGGTCTTTGAAATTACCTGACAGAAAACGGAATCAGTCGAAAAAATTCTAAATTGAATTTACTATCCAATATAGTTTAAATCACAAAGCTGCGCGAGGACCGCGGTGGCAACTAAGTATAGGAAATTGCAGGTTCGATTTCGGCCCGCACCTCTGAATTTTCGATTCGATTTGATTCTTTCTCATCGTGAGAAAAGGTCCGTACCCAGTGGTGGGAGAGTAATGGGCTGATTATGTATACTATAACACACTATAGAAATGAACATAACCTCGGGTTTCAACAATAGTAACAGATATCAAAATTAGCAATATAAATTAAATAAAAATTGTCTAGCAATTAATCAATAAAATTTTGACTTTGGGCGAGATTCACAGACCGCACTCTAGAATAGTAGTGTAAGCAAAGCAAGCGTTTCATATGAATATGAACACTATCCACATATTGATAATGTTCATATCACAACATTCACGTTCAGCGTTTTTTATTCTTCAAAAAAAGTATCGCAACGCAACAAATATTGTGATTCGCCGATGCTACGACACGCAGTCCCTTTCCTACGATTTTCTGCTTTGCATGTAGCATAGTTATGGTTATATAGGGTGTTAAGTTTAATGTGTGTGTGTGTACATTGAATTCTTACTAACGTTTGTTTTTACAAATTGCTCGAAGCAGAAAATTTTCGCTCCATGATTTATTACGACTTTCGTTGCGGCCTTAATCAACAACTATGTTATGATAAAACTTCGTTTAGCATTTCATGATGAAGGCCCATTTCATGTCATTGTTTATAACGAGTTTAATGATTTTAAACGTGGTCGAAGCATTCTCACTGATGATTTGCGCGAAGGTTATCCTTCTATGGTGACTAAAGAAGATAACGTAAGTGCCGTGCGGCTAATGATAGAAGCTGATAATAGAGTGACATATCCATAGATCCGGGCAAGTTTGGGCATCGGTATGAGTTAACTGCGAAAAGATTACATGTTCATGCGTCTAGGAATTAGGCGTATTTAGGCGTCAGAAAGCTTTGCACCAGATGGATACCTCATAATTGGACGGAAGATCAAAAACGCTGTCGTTTGGATTTGTACCGCAAAACGACTCGAATGTTGTGTATGACATCGTTACAGGTGATGAAATCGGGATATATTGTTACGAGCCCAAAACCAAAAGACAATTTGTCCAATGGTTGTTCCCATTCGAAGTTTTACCAACTAAAGTAAATAAGGAGAAAATTCAAGGGAAAAGATGATTGCCTTATTCTTCGGACGGACGAGTCATCATCATCGTCATCATAATTTCGGCTTAATGAAGTCCACTACTGAACACAGGCCTCCCTCAAACATCACCACAATAACCGATATCAGTGTGTGGTGTGCTCATTGAGGGGTGTTGCCATAATCTCCACGCTTAGCAGGCGGGTTAGCGATCGCAGTTGAGTTGTTAATGTATTCGAAGGACGCTGCTGCCCATCCTCCGGCTAATCCCTTAGTCGCCCTTTACAACACCCACGGGATGAGATGGGTTGGTGCTATTCGTAACCGGCACCACACGGCACACTTTGCAACAATTTCGCTATAGGATAAAATTACTGTCAGTCTGTTACTGCAGATTGGTATGTTAGTCATTGTTTACCGATGAACAGTAAGTCTCTTCTGTAGAACACCGTATGGTTATACTGCGTTCGCCAACCCGCCTGCCACGGGTGTTGAGCACTGGCAAATTTCTCCCAAAATTTCGACGCTTGTGGAAATCTATAGAGTTTGTAGGCATTTTTATAACTACATATTACACGACACTTTGGATTTATCGACCTTTTTTATGAAAATTAAGTTTTCGGCAACTATTAATTCAGCTAATCACAATCATAGCTTTAAACACAAGTATCGCCTTTCGACCCTGGCTCAGAAGGAGCGAGCGCGTCACCTACCGCCTGACGCAGGTGTTCACCTGGCACAGTTGTTTCGGTGCGTACCTGCACAGGATAGGACGCGAGGCCACATTACAATGCCACCATTATGATAGCGACCAGGACACCGCACAGCACACGCTCGAGGCGTGCCCTGCGTGGGCCACCGAGCGGCGGATCCTGGTCGATCGGATCGCGCAAGATCTCTCTCTGCCAGCAGTAGTGTCGGCTATGTTGGCCGAGCACGAAAACTGGAATGCAGTGGTCTGTGAGAGCGTCATGCTCTAGAAGGAGACCGCAGAGCGGGATCGGGTGAGGGCCGATCCAAGATCCGAGAAAACGGTAGCACGCATGTGGTCACGCGCTACCGTGGGTCGCTTTGGGGGATCCTGTACAATCCCCCCGGAGGGGTGACCGCTTTACAGTCACCTTCTCCAAAATGTGCCTATAGACGTGGCACCAGCGGGTGGCTCTAGTGTGATCATACGAGGACCTGGAGCCTCCCTTAGATGCCAAAGATGACCGTTCCAGTGGTTTTAGCCGGTAGGACATACCCCTTCGAAGGAAGTTCATGAAGAATGTTCACTGGCCACCAATAAAAAAATTTAAAAAAGGTTTAAACAAGTATATTATACCGATACGCAATTGTTAATAATTGTAAAAGAAACAAAAGAAGTTTATTGTTGGAATGCGTCGTTCGAGAGAATTTTTCTTAATCAATTCAAAGTTTAAAAAATATTAAGTAATGTACTTTACATTTGGTTTGCTACTCGTATAACACAGTGACAATGTTAACAAAGTAGGTATGTTGACAAAGTCGGTAACTAATACGGCTTCACAAGTACCATTCAATAGTCAATAATAAATAAAATAATCCAATAACTGCCACTTCTGAAACATTATAATTTAAGTTCCAATTGGTTGATTCTATAGAGATCAACCGGAAAGAAATTCCATGGACATTCCTGCTTTTAATAAGAAAAATATAGGTTAGGAAGTATAGGTATATAGAGATGAAACATACAACACTACAATATAATAATAGTAATAAACTTAAGTTTTCTCGATTGTTACTCATTAAAATAAAACTCTTTTAAACAAATTAATAATAGCGTATATTTGTTTGCGATTTAGTTTTTTCTTTAGTTTCGAACACTATGCAACATTCGTATTTGTAGGATGAATAAGGTGACACTTTAAATGTTATTTGTTTACCGTACAATCATAATCTATATATGTAAAATTTTAATGTTCGTTTGTTCAAAATCGCAAATCTCCTAAAGTTCTATACCGATCGTTTTGAAATTTTTACACATCGTTGTATTCATATACGCGCATGTTTTATTAAATCAGGAGACTCATAATCTATATATATATATAGATATATATAAACACTATGTTCCTTTGTTCAAAATCGGAAATCTCCTAAAGTTATTTACAGATTGTTTTGAAATTTTTACACATCGTTGTATTCATATATCAGGAGACTCATAATGTATATATCTATATATATTTAAAAAATATGTTCGTTTGTTCAAATCGCAAATCTTCTAAAGTTCTTTACAGATCGTTTTAAAATTTTTACATGTCTTTGTATTCATATACGCGCATGTTTTTATTAAATCATGTTGTAATTACGTACATCTAGCCACAGCAAAGCGTGGCAGGGCAATTTATATTTTTCAATGCATGCAATAATTGCTCCCTGTTTTGTGGGACTAAATATATGGGCTAACATATGGATGAAGTTTGGGACTTTATTATTTTAATAACTTTATTATTGCGCTCACCAACCCGCCTGCCAAGCGTGGTGAGTGTTGGCAAGTGCCCCCCAAACTTATGACACAGTCGTGGAATCTATGGGGGAGGCCTTTCTTCAGCAGTAGACGTATAAATGGCCGATATGATGAACTTTATTATTTTATGTTTTTAGCAGTGACAAACAAAATTTGACTTCGGTGCTAAAAGTTCTTTTGAATGACTTATTGTTCATTTTCATTACTGCTGTGTTTCCTAAGCCAAAAAGCGTGATAAAATATTTGTTTTGTTATTCTTAAATAAAGGATAATATATCATCATATCTCTCTCTTTGCAAAGAATAGTGATACCCATAGTATTAATACTAGGAACAAACACAAACTCGTTGTTCCTGCCACTAGGCTCCAGAAAATAAGCAAATCATTTAAATGTCAATGTGTACGTTTTTACAATAAAATCCCAAGCCATATTCAAAAACTAAGCGTTAATAAATTCAAGTCCACTATAAAACAGAAGCTGTGTAGAAAAGCTTTCTATAATGTAACAGACTACATGGACGACAAAAATGCTTGGGATTGAGCTGCTCTGATATGCATAGGCTTATATTGACATTCCATGTACATGTATCTAAAACCAGTACTTTTTAATTAATTTGACATTTAAATTGCATCATTTCTTAAAATGGATTATATTAATTCATATAATGACATTTCATTATTCTATATGACATTATGTTATTTATTTTTAATGTTATTTTTATGTTCATGTTATGCATTTGATACTGTAATAGTGCGAGTACCATGTGGGCTTTTCAATTATTTTGTTTTATTGACGTGATATTTGTCTGGCAGTTTAGGTATGTCATGCTCACTCAAGTGTCCTGCTTATGGTGGCGTTGTGTGTCGGGTCGCTAAGTTTCCCTACAATATGGTTGAGCTGAGCGACGCTGATGCATGCGTCATGCTCGTGAACGAGTGCCGTCTGTTGGGATTGGTCATCTTAATGCTGTCATGACAATTGAATCAAAAATTCTGGTGAATATTAAAATCAAGCTTGTTTAGTGTAGACTTTTTAAGATAGATTCTTCCTGCATTGTCCTCACATTACCATAATTTCGAGAACATTGTACCAATATGATTTAAAAAGAGTAACCATGGAGTTTCTTGCCCGTTCTTCTCCATAGGAAATCTACACCTTGGAACGAGGCAACTAAAGTCTTGACTATTCATAAGTGCCTATAAATGGTTTTACATGAATAAAAATATTTTTATCTTTTTATCTTTATTGTTATCACGACATTTACAGTTTACTTACTTTTTAATGATTAAAATATTTTTTCAGTAAATTTCTTTCTTCCCAACTAGATGCCGTTACTGTCGAATTAGATCACGCTATGGTTTCGTTGGCAAAAAGTGATGTTAAGGTCAGCTTAAATTAAACGTAGAACTGCTGTAGTATGTCTCCATATTTGCTCTGCGGTCGAGAACATGTTCGAGCACATGCACCTAATCTGCGGTTCTGCGCAATGATCTCCACGCAAAGCCGTTACCATTGTTGTCTTTGTGTTCGCACTTTGCTTTGAATTCTTTGACTGTCTTAAAAAATAGGAGAAGCGTAGTTTGACGCGTATTTGCCTCGCTATGACATTTTCAAGATTGATATAAATTCGTTCGCTATTCTCTAAATAGACGTCTAAATATATGACCGTTGGATGTGGATCAGGTATAGAGACGTCGCAGTGCGGATACTCTGTAAGCTCCATTGAGATTCGCTCTGGCACTTTCGATCACTTGCGCGACGTTCTTCGCGTCCTTAATTACTTTCATGTGATCGAAAGGCAGCAATGACAACACATTGGGCACCTAACCACGACAGGTGCTATGAGTGGCTTTCAGCAGTTAAAGTTGGTGCGTTGCGCTCACGTTTAGTAGCTAACCAAGCCTCACGATTATCAGTTGTGTTGAGTGATTGAGTTAGCCTTTGCACCTTAGAGGCCCATGAGTTTCGAGAAAGATTCGTCCACTTTCTAGGAGGCATATTTAAAATTCCTTTTAAACTTTTGAATCCGATATCAATAACAACCAAATCAAAGAAAATGAATCAACACAGGCCTGTAAGAATCGCCAATTGGTCAAATAATTCAGGTATAAAGTTAGTGAGTTGTTTACAAAATTTTAAACTGCGCGAAGAGGATCTATTCGCCAAATCGCTAACGAATGGCGAGATGACATCGTACTATACGTACGAGAAGCAAAGAGTGTGTTTGAGTGACGACCATGTAGAGTGCAGTATATGGTTTCTCGGGAGTTACGAAAGACGCCGCATTGGGTAGGGTTTCCACAGTGCAAACAATAGCGAGTGCTATTTTTTGCGTTTTTTACTCCAAACATCACGGGTCCATCATCGTTTGCGTTCTTGAGAACTGTTGATGCCGTTGAGTTTCCCAAATATCGCCCAACCTTTTTTTATTGGGCCCAGTGGAAATTCTTCATAAACTTTCTCCGCCCGGGGAAGAACGAAGGGGCATGCCGGACTCCTACAGGCTAAAACCACTGGGGCGGTCATCTTCGACACCTAAGGGGGGCTCCAGGTCCTCGTATGCTCGCACCAGAGCCACCCACCAGTGCCACGCCCATAGGCACATCTCGGAGAAGGTGACTGTAAAGCGGGGTGACCGCCGGGTGTACCCCGGGGGGATTGTAAAGGATCCCCGAAGCGTCCCTGTGCGCTGGGCGGCGCGTAACCGTCTTCTCGTGAGTCGCTCGGTATGGGCACGCAGATTCCCCAATATATGCACCCTCGAACCCAGATAGAATTAGGCGCCAGGGCGATTGTTACCCCGGTGACATCTCCTCCTTCTTCGAGCAGGATCAGCCTGGAGCATGACGCTCTCACAGAAGGAGACCACTGCATTCCAGTATTCATGATCTGCCAATATACCCGACACAACTACTACTGCTGGCAGAGAGAGATCTGGCCCGAGCCGATCGACCAGGCTTCATCGCTCGGCCGCCCACGTAGGGCACGCCTCCAGCGTGTGCTGTGTGGTATCCTGGTCGCTATCACAATGGTGGAAGTCAAATGCGGGAAGCGTTTCCAAACAAAAGACAATAGCGCGCGGTCTGGCACTCGGCGGGCTGGGCTGGATCGTGTCATTCAGAGATATAGCATGATCCCTCTATAACTAATACAAGTTCTTAATAAAAGAGCAAGTCATTATTGCATGTTTTCAACAACGTAATGTGGATTTCCAAATTGCACGCGTGTGAAGCCGTGGGCAAAAGCTAGTTAATACAATAATAATGTATGCGCCATGGCAGTTACAGACTAACAATCTCGACAGACGGCAACCCTTCACGAATATGACTCATACATTATGCATATAATATACTCGTAATTACAATGAATATAATTATGCAGAATGAAACACTAACACAATGAAATTCAGAAGTCCTGAAATTTACTTAATTTATGTAATATTTAAATAAATCATAAAGTCCTTAGTAAATGAAACTTCAAACCCTATCATAAAATATAGTTTAAACGTACTTAATATAGACATAAACTTAACAAATCTAGAAAGTAGAAATATAAAAGCTTGCAGCAAAAATCATTTCTTGTTCCCACTGTGAAATAAACAAGTCAATTCCAGAAAATATTTTCCAATGGTTCTGGCAATCTCTGGCTAGCGCTCTGCTCCATATACATTTCCAATGTCTTGAAAGCTATTTACACGTATTCAAACTTAATTCGAGCGTATATCTCTGGTTACTAAAGCTTAGAGACTTGAACCGTGTAAACAGCCTTTCAGACTTAGTATTGCGTCGATAACTTAGAGCCTGATTGGCTCTCCGATCTGGCGACTGGTGTTCTAATCGGTGTGTGAGTAACTGCCCTATAACCCTCCCACTTCCCCCTGCGATTTTATTGGCCGTTATGTCACGTGATATATATTTGTGTTCTGTTGTTTGCATGACTGGCTTGGGTAGAATAACAGCAGTTGAGCATGCTTCGCGTTGCCAACTGTTATGCTGAGTCCAAGACCATTTTCTTTCTTGTAAATTTAATACCAAATTTATTTTTACTAATATCATTGTACTTGTTTATATGGCAAATAAATCACTTCTTATTCTTATATACATGTTGCGCACTGCGGTCAGAAGAATACTTTATTCTCCTGACCGCAGTGCGCAACCTACTGAAAACTTATAATTTATAAACGTTACTTAAATAGTAGGTATCTACTAATTTACTGACGCCACAAGCTAAACCCTCTCTCCTACTGTTCTTATTTTCTTTTCGTGGCCAATTTTGTTTCAGAGTAGTTCAAGGTACCCAATGGCCTTCAACTTGGCTTAGCAACTGTCGTCTAATGACAGCAACCGGGACCAACGATTTTACGTGCCCTACGCAGCACGGAGACGCTCAGCTCAAACACCACTATGCGGTCACCCATCCATACATAGACCACGCCAAGCGTTGCTTAAACCCGCCGATCGTTTACCGATCAGTAAGTGTAAATGGCTCTTAGCTCCTCTCTATTAAAAACTTGTAACGTGCGAGTCTTACATCATGTTATTATAGCTGGTTATTAGCGCCTCAGAGGATGCTGCTGCCCATCCTCTGGATTATCAGGCTTACTCCTTTTTACGGCACCCATGAGTTGAGAGGGGTGGTCTATTATTTGCCAGGAACCACACAAAAAACGTGCACGTGGTCCGTTGAGTCCGTTCCTTATAATACCAATGCTCCGTTTTGACAACATATAAAGTATCACTTCCCTCGAAAAACTCGTAGGTATACTGTAGCCTAAATAATTTCAGAGAGATATCCGGGGGTGATAAATTAAATCACGTCACAGACACGGATCGTGTTTCCACTTTTTTACGGCGCTCCACCAAAAGCCATTATTAATGTGGCTGTAGTACATACCCAGACAAACAAAAGAACCTATTTATGCCTCTACGTGTACGTTATATTGATCGTCTAAAACTGATTAAGCTACACAGGTCAGTTAGATTGTACACAACTTTTATGTGAACGTCGTAATTCTACTATGATGATTTTGTTTGCGTATTTTCAACGACTTGTATCCGCTGGAACAGGAAATTGCATCAGATAACATGTTTTCCAATGAAAAGTTATAGTAAGCTATTTCGAAGTAGATAGTAGGTAAACTTTGTTAATCGCTTCGAAAGCTTTCAAGATGGCGTATTCGCGTACCTACCATGAAGCTTACACAAATAAATCCCGAAGTGAGAGATACAAGAGTAATAAGCACTTTAAGTTCTTCTCTCTTTTCTTGAAGTACAAACAATAGAAGGAAAATATCCTTCTCTTTGATAATGTATTATATTATAAAGATTTTTAAGAGTAAACTTATATTAATAAAAATAACAAAATAAACTTTAATAGCCAGTCTCAGACTCAAAACCTTTGGAGTATGTTTTTGGTTGGATATCATACATATAACACAAAAATGCCTCATTGCTAACCCTGTCTCTAGGGCAGTTTAATATTCCTTTTACTTCGAGCCTTGTTTGAACAGGGTCCCGTGGACTTTGCATGTATTAAATTATCAATCCCAATATATCTGAGTTCTATCGCCGTATAATAATATCTACAAATACGTTTTATGGAAGTCAAAGTAACTATTAATTTACCTGAGTGAAACCACAACGGTTCATCAGTCCGAATAGCAAATTAAACCGTTATGTAACTGGGATAAACGGCTCACTGATTAATCGACACAGATCGCTCTTTGAGAAGTATGTGAATTAGGTTTAATTAAAGTGCTCTAGCGCACGTTAGGTTTTAGCAGCAAACAGTGTCGGCATACCTAAATAAGCTACAAATTGGCACCACGTCGGGCTAGACACTAAAAATATTTGAACTATCCCTTAACTATGCAATCCTGCTTGGTAACGAGACAAGCATGTCTTTTGCCTGGTTGTAAGCATCATGCCTGCCCATAACAATTAATAGTTATGCCACCCAGAATATTCGTGCGTGGCACTACACTCGAGGCATTAGCTATTTAGTCTCTTATGCGTCGTAATTCCACTAGCTATAGTGCCATTCTAACCAGAACCAGTGGTGATACCTAACTAGCCGGATCTTCCACCATAAAAGAGGTTAGGTTAGTTACCCATAAAATTGTTGAGTACCTCCCAGTTGCGTTCTATGAAAACCAATTCTACCACTGTTCAGTCTCGTAAAGATGAACTTATCGTAGCTTGAATAATAAAAATACGCACATCAGACGTCCACTGTTGAATCTAGGCCTCCCAATGATCACTACATTTCTCTTTTTTATTCCGGAAAATAAACAGTTACACATTGCAAGTTACTATTTCTTTTCACAAATTATGAGTAAATGTATAACTAACGGCATTTCAACAGATTATGCAAAAGTATTTGATTAAGAAGTACATACATTGTGCGCACGTTTTGTTTACCTACAAATAACAACTTTAGATGGAAAATATAGAATAGAATGTAACCACGGACTAGAAAAAAAAGATAGACTCCGCGCCACTCATATCGAAAGTGAAGCACGGTATCGAACATGTGTGCGTGATTTGAGGGATACCAGATGGAATGAAATTTTCCCAAGTTATTTTTAAATTATAACGGTAATGTTACATATAGTAGTAATACTTTCATGAAAGATAAGATAAAAACGGAAATATTATTTCTGTAGATTGAATTTTGCTTTCTCTATGTCAAAAGGCGCCTTTGGTTAGGATTAGAGGTGGTCATTATTTCAATAGCGGATAATGTAATGCATTATTCTTACGCAACATATAAGAAATTATTGAGCAACGAATTATCCTGCTGTCGGTTTTTCGTTATTGCTTTCGACAACAGCAAGACAGTGCGCGCACACTCGCAGCTAACGTCGCACCGCTACCTGGCGAATAAGAAAGCATTATGCGCAACCAATAGGTGTGAGAGATATGATGCTATTCAAATACGACTTACTTCACATTGCTAAAGAATTACAAATCATACGATTATAGTCCTTAATTGCACATCATAAAGTTCACTTTTATTTTTATCGTTGTCTGTTATCTTAATGTCGTGAGTCACGTGAGTTTTCAATATTTCGGACTACTGTAAATCCGTAAGATTTTGCTGAACATATATTGTGTTTTTTGGTAGGTATTGACCCAAGCTCTCACCCCCCTGCAGTATGTCGTGCTATTTACTGGACACCTTGGCTTTCAATATTTTTCTTCTACTATTTTTCATATTACGTAGGCTTGCGTTTGACTATCTCACCTATTGTTAAGCAACGATACAGTCGAAGATGATGCACGCTTGCCTAGAAGAAACCTGTTCACTCCTCTTTTGAAGATTTAATATTTATGGGAAAGATATACTCTTGCAATGCTTAGCAGTACGAACAAAAAACGTGGAAGCAACACGCTTGGTACGTATGACTGGATTATCAACCATATAACGGCGCGACGCGTCACGACGTAATATCGTCTATCTGTGACGGAATGGACTTGAGGGAATTAAATCGTGCAATTCCAGTGCACATTCACCTAAATGTATCCGATAAAAAACCGATAAGCTTGCAATTCTGCGTCTATGTTCGAGGCTCTGAAGCCTTGCTGGTCGAGCAGTGCATCATCATCATGTGATTGTTAATAAGCCTTTTATTTTTTCACCACAAGCTAGATATTGTTTGTCATAAAAAGAATTCCATACTAACACCGCATACTATAATAATTGTGACCTAATTAACTATTTACTATTTATTACAAATAAGTACCTGGGCGAGCAAATTCTCTAGTGGTTCTCATGACAATACCATACATGCGATAAGCTTTGTTGATAATTTTATTTATAACAATTTTGTTTATATGTTCATCATGATCTAGTTAATCATAATGAACATATAAACAAAATTGACATGATGGTGAAGTTCATCCATGCGTTCCCCAAGATCCCGAAATAAGGATTCTCTTTTTAATGAAACCTTGTTTAAAGAGTAAGGGTATTTGGAAACGTTTTTATTTTTATTGAAACGAATTCTAAAGAATTACTAAAAAAGCATTTAGTTATTCTCAACTGCAGTTTATTGTTTGTGCAATGAGCGGTCATAGCGGACATTGCCATAACCAGTACATGGATTTGATTCACCACGTTTGGCAGCCGAAAAATAAAATAACAATATAATGAATACGTACTCTACCTAATAACTCTCAAATGCTTGTTTACGAATATTAGCTTGTACGACATCTTGCCATAAAATATCTGTGGTACAAGTTTTACGTACATCATTCACCAATCTCCATTTCAGATATTTATCATTCATGACTCTGTAATATTAGTAGGATCACTCGTATTGTATTTTGATAAATTTAAAGCACTTTTTTCATTTCCACTCGCATTACAGCGATTCAAAACATCATAATTACCGTTATTTTGTGGGTGGGTAAATCATCATGAACTTCCTCCGTCATCGGGAGGACAGAGCATACCGACTCTCAATGGCGTAGACCCTACCATATTCTTCCGTGCACATTGCGCAAGGGTCACGGGAGGCGCTCTTACTTACTAACTTACTTATAATCTAAAATAATAATGACTGCGCAAGTATTTCAAACTTTGAACACAACAGTACTGCTCATCTACTAAGCTTAAGCGGGTCGACGTAATATATAAATTTCCATCTAATTAATTCAGCCTTTGAAATGGATAATGCTAGTCGAAAACAATTTCACAAAGTCAGTACTTGTTAAGCTCAATTTACGATGAGAAAGTTTTTTATCCTCATTTGTACCTACACATTCGTTTCAAAGTTAAAATATATTTATCAGGCTAGCATCAAAATGTTGTGAAATAAAAAATATCTGATTACATAAATAATATATATTTTCATTTTCAACTAGTAATAAATTAACTTATTTCATTTTAGAGTCGTCCGCAATTCTCTAGCTCCTAATAAAGCAATTTGAATAGCTTTAAGGACTTCGTTCAATCATGTTCGTCATTTCGAAACGTGGTCAGTCCATTTGGATTCCAATTTACTATTTATGCAAGGACTATGTAAATATAAGTTGCTTACTATAGATATGGTGTCTCATAGTAACACGCCCAAAATTTGTGCGGTCTCATTTTTAGCCTTTCTGTATCTATACTTACTGAACATACTGCTATAATACTTGCCGTGTGGTGCCGGCTCAGAATACCACCACCCCATCTCCTCCTGTGGGTGTCGTAGAAGTCGACTAAGGGATTAATCAGAGGATGGGCAGCAGCGTCCTTCGAGTACATTAACAACACAACTGCGATCGCCAACCCGTCTGCCAAGCGTGGCGATTATGGCAAAACCCCCCAACGAGCCCCAACACACCCATATCGGTCGTTGTGGTGTACTTTGGGGGAGGCCTGTGTCCAGCAGTGGATTTCATTCGGCCGAAATGATGACTTACTGAACATGCACGAATTTCAAGCGCAGCAGTTTTCTCACAGTCACCCCAAATTGAGTATAGGCGACTGCACAGATTCTTAATCCACCAAGACCTTTTAATTAAATCTACGTATCCATTAACCCAAGAACACAACATTCCCCATTTAGAAAAATGTTCTGACAAGCATTCATTCGACTAAGCAATTAAAAAAGGCACTTGTGAATAAAAATAAAATGAACATCATTATTATGTTATAATAAAACACTTTTAAACCGATTTCATCGCGTAGATTATAGATTTTAGTTTTTCCTGGCGTTTCAAACACTATGCATCAGTATATATTTAATACTAGCTCTAGCCCGCGGCTTCGCACGCATGGAATTCAGAAATCTACAGCATGTTGTTCAAAACATGCAATAAGCAACTGCGCTTTTATAGGAACGTACAATAGGTGTAGTGGGATCGTGATAGCGACCAGGACACCGCACAGCACACGCTCGAGGCGTGCCCTGCATGGGACGCCGAGCGGCGGATCCTGGTCGATCGGATCGGGCAAGATCTCTCTCTGCCAGCAGTAGTGTCTATGTTGGCAGAGCACGAAAACTGGAAGGTAGTGGTCTCCTACTGTGAGAGCGTCATGCTCCAGAAGGAGACAGCAGAGCGGGATCGGGAGAGGGCCGATCCCGCTCGAAGAAGGAGGAGACGGCGCCGGGGTAACAACCGCCCTGGCGCCTAATTCCCATACGCCTGAAACCCCCTGCCGTAGCTATAAGGCGGGGGACCTCTGGGTTCGCGGGTGCGTAGATTGGGGAATCTGCGTGCTCATACCAAGCGACCCAAGAGAAGACGGTAGCACGCACGTGGTCACGGGTCACGCGCTGCCGTGGGACGCTTTAGGGGATCCATTACAATCCCCCCGGGAGGGTGACCACTTTACAGTCACCCTCTCCGAGATGTGCTATAGGCGTGGCACCAGCGGGCGGCTCTAGTGTGATCATACGAGGACCTGGAGCCTCCCTTAGGTGCCGAAGATGACCGCCCCAGTGGTTTTAGCCGGTAGGAGTCCGACATACCCCGTCGCCCTTCCCCGGGGCGAAGGAAGTTCATGAAGAATATCCACTGGACACCAATAAGAAATAGTTAAGGTTAGTGTTGTTTGTAAAAGTTTAAGACAATCAAAGAATTCAAAAGTGTAAACACAAAGACAACAAAGGTAACCGCTTTGCGGGAAGACCACGATAGTCGACATCGCTAACGGTACCTTTTAGCGCAGATTAAGCAGAGAACTGCTCGCGCGTACTCAAACATGTTCTCGATCGCAAAGCGAATGGGAAAAATAATACTTCCTTTTATGGGAAAAATACTTCTTATAATCTGAGCTGACCCTTAACATCACTTTTTGCCAACGAAACCATAGAATGATCTAATTCGTCAGTAAGGATAACTTAACCGAGACCACAGCCTGCTGGCCTCGTCATCATCATTTCAGCCGAAAGACGGCCACTGCTGGACAGAAGCCTTCCCCAAAGATAGCCACAACATTGGCGATCGCAGTTAGGTTATAAATATACTAGAAGGACGCTGCTGCCCACCCTCCGGCTAATCCCAAAGTCACCTTTCGACACCCACGCGATGAAATGGGGTGGTGGAATTCTTAGCCGGCCCCATACGGCATGCTGGCCTAAATACGCCAAAAATTTCGGAAATAAAAGGTAATTATACTATAAAACTTATTAACAAAATAAAATACCGACTTCAAAAGCCCTACGCGATATAAAAATGTTAAAAACACTGAAAAGGAAAAATGAAACTTTATGAAGTCGGGTGGGGCCAGGTATGCCCAAACCATGGTTCATGCAGACCAACATAGAACATAGAACATAGAACATTTATTTGCTAGAAACATGGTTTGAGAGATGTTACATCAATTGGTATAGTGCAGCACGTCTCACCGTACAATCGGCATGCAAAAATCAAGTGTTATTATTTCTGTACCTAGTAATGAATTTAAACATATGCAACAAAACATAAATTGAATTTGAAGACACCATAGTCAGTAATATTAGTAATTAAATTATATTGAATTAGTGCAGTATGAATATATATATGTAAGCGTGTAGACAACATTTACCATGAAACGTACCTATGTCAAAAAAAAATTATAATATTGCTAAGAGTTAAGTTAGAATGTCATTTCACAAATATAACTGAAAATTACAATATAAAAAATGTCAAATTAAGATTATTATATCTTATTCCAGAATTTCGCAAAAGAGAACATCATTATCATTCGCTTTACAAATCCTTACATGTCATAAACTCAGTAATAGTGTAAAAACATTTATCTACAAGCCATTTCTTAAGCGCAGGTTTGAAGCGATTAAGTGGTAGTTCCCTCAGACCTTTCGGTATTTTATTAAAAACTTGGATAGTCATGCAACTACTATTTCTTTTAAACAAAGCGGTTGACATCATAGGAAGTACTAGTTTACTCTGGTCTCTTGATATAAATCTTCGGTTGTCACTTGTTCTTTCAAATAAATCAGAATGCTTTTTGACAAATACACCGATTTCAAAAATATAGAGAGACGTTAAGGTAAGCAACTTTAGTTTTATAAAGAGGGGCTTAACAACATACCTCACATAACATAATCAACAGGACCGGCACCACATATTGCTCTGACACATTTTTTCTGTGATACAAACACTTTACTTATTTCCGTCGAATTACCCCACAGTAACAGGCCATATCTGAGTACTGACCCCACGTACCCATGATTTGCTATTTGGGCAGTCCTCTCGCAAGCTAGCCTCCTAATGTTTCTGAGTGCATATACGAATCTGTTGATACGAGTACAAACGTTTTTTACATGGGCTTTCCAGTTACAGTGGTTATCGAGCACTATGCCTAAAAACTTCGTTTCATTAATTTCTGCTATTTCTTGACCATTATAATTTATTTTTAAGTCACTGACAGTGCTATTGTAATTTCTAAATTGTATGACTTTCGTTTTAGATATGTTAACAGTCAGGTTATTTTCATCTAGCCATTTGGATATGGATTGTATACAGTTTTTTAACGTGTGTTCATAATCAAGATTAACGTTACTCTGAGGGATAACTACGGAGATGTCGTCCGCAAAAAGCGTGCATTTATGATTTATGACCTTTGGATATTCCAATTCCATTTATGTAGAGTAGAAATAGGAGAGGCCCCAGAACGCTCCCCTGAGGAACTCCAAATCTATTGGCCTTGTAGGCAGATCTATATGAGGTAGAGACTAGTTTCGAGTCTACACGAATTATCTCTACACACTGTTTGCGGTTATTCAAGTAACTGTCTATCCGCTGTAGTGCTTTGCCTCTAATCCCATAGAGGTCACATTTTTGCAAAAGAATACGATGATCGACGAGGTCAAAAGCGCTCGACATGTCGAAGAATATTGCTGAAACACGCTTTCTCTTATCCAAAAACTCAGTCACGCTTTTTACTAGAGAAAAGGCCGCTAGCGTGGTTGACTTGTTTCTATGAAACCCATTTTGTTCCTTCGTGAGAATGTTGTGTTTGTTTAAAAATCTAGTAATTCGGGAATGCATCAGTTTTTCAAAGATTTTTGAAAAGATGGAAATCAGCGTAATCGGTCTGTAATTATTTATTTCTTGTTTATTATCTTTTTTATGTAATGGCTTGATAATTGAAATTTTTAGTTTGTCGGGAAATCTGCCTTCGCAAAAGGAAAGGTTTATAAGATGACACAGAATTGACGCAAGTTCATTACAACATCGTTTTATGATTTTTGTTGATATTGTATCATAGCCTACAGCGCTGGTATCTTTTAATGAACTAATAGATTTGAGGACCTCACTTTCGGAACAAGGTATCAAGAAGATAGATTCAACGAGAAGTTATATTTTATACTTTTTTTCCTTTTCACTGGTTTTAATATTTTTACATCGTGTAGGGTTTTTGAAGTAGGTATTTTTTTTTGCTAAAAGTTTTGTTTCTTTTTAGTGTAAATAAATATAAGAACGTTTTCCTATTTGATATCAGTATTTAACAATAAAAATAAGAATGACTCAAATCGGTTCTCTGATCTTAGCAGAATCGAAACTATTAAGACATAATTTAGATAAGCGCAGTTAAATTAACGTGTTTATTGAAGCTGGCTTAAAAACTACTCAATCAAATGTAATGAAATTAATATGACCAATTCGAAAGCATGCATCAGTTAAAATATGAATTGCTCAAATCGGTCTACTAATCTCGGAGTAATCGGTGTACATACGTAAAAAATAAAAATAAAATACGCATTGAATTGAGATCAGGAGGACCTTTTCGAAGTCGGTAAAAATACCTTTGATAATAATTGTTACTCTATATTCATCTCCAGTTTTATTACAGTCCTGCACTCTTATAAATAAAAACAAGCGAAGAACTTGTGCAATTAGTACTCGTATTTCATACCATGATTGAATTTCCAAATCGCTGACTATTTGATAGTCGTTGCACAAGTTCTTCGCTTGTTTTTGTTATTGCTAAAAGCTATTGAGCTGTTAAGAAAATATTTCAGTCACAGCTCTTGAATTATTATTTTTGCATCGTTGTCGGTGCGGCGAATGCGCGAACTGATACTGATATGAACTGACTGACCTTCAGCGATATGTAGGTCGAAGAAACATCGTAGGATTTAAGCCAGTAAGATCGACCTACCTTCCTACCTTACCCGAAGCGCAGAAATCGCACGTATTCACCAGATCAGGTATTTCGTCAATTTACGAGGAAAAACGCGCTACACTCTTACCGGCCAAAATGAGGTGATGAGGTGCTCATAGTTTGTTGCACTCTCTGATCGGTAAACGATCGGTATGTTTAGGCAACGCTAGGTGAGGTCAGTCTTTAGGTGGGTGACCGCATGGTGGTGTTTGAACTGAGCGTCTCGATGCCTCGGATGGCACGTACAAGGGTCGGTCCCGGTCCTGTCAATAGATGGAGGTCGTTCAGCCAAGTCGCAGGCCATTAGGCGCCTTGAACAAGTCTGACCTCTGATACAGGGTTGGCCACTAACCAAACAAAAGAAAGAAACCAGCCAAAACCACTCCGATGTTCCTTCGACCTACTTTGTGTGACGTAGAATTCTCTCACGGATTTAACCCAGTATGACAGGTCTCGGCACGCCTCTTGGTCTGGTGGAATCCATCTATCTTTCTATCGGCCTAGCCAGCCGCGCCAGAGAGACGCCTCCGGTATACGACGCTCCAGTCACGAGCCTGTCGTACCTTCTTATGAAAAGTCTATAAAATCTCGAATGTTTCAATGTCTTGACAGTTAAATTAATAATTCAGTTCCTTAAAGTACTAGCTGCTCGTTTTGACTGCCCTTTCCAAAATCACTTGTAGCACTATATACAGTGTAACTAATAAAATGTTAGCATTAATTCTACTTCATAAAATACTTACTTTAGACTTCACACCAGCAGGTCGTTTATGGGAAACAGTGTTAGGTTCTCCAACAAAATTCCTTCTATTTTTAGATATCAATATCTAATACTGGAAGGAATTTTGTTGTTTTGTACCAGAAAAAATATTTGTTATACTAAAGATAATCATAGAAAAATTGTAGTTTTTAAAAGTATGAATAAATTAGCACAAATGTTATTAAAAAAAAGTTAATAGGCAGTTTTTAACCTAAATTATTTGCTCTTTATAACGGCTCAATAGTTAGACATGTATTTTACACCAAAAAAAGCAATATTATTCTTTATTTTAATATTTATTGAATAATAAAGAATACCCTGATGTCACAAGCAACGCTTGTGGCGCATTCTCGGAACGTAAAACATCAGTGTCTTGACAACTCTTATGGCGGGTAGACTGTACGTGCGTTATTTTTTACAAAAGCAAACCAAACTTGAATAGCTTTGAATGATTATGAATCAAAGCCTATCGTAAATAGTACAGATATAACAATTACGTAAAATAAAAATAGAAATTAAGTTTATAAATATATTTAAAGGAGTTTATAGTTTCGTTTTGTGTTTTGAACTTATCATGGAGTAAGCCTGATAATGACTAAATATAAACATAACTGTAAAGTGAAGCGTGCTCGAGCTGTAAAGAAATATGCTTAGTAGTTACATTATTTCTATGCTGTTTATTTTCGCTTTTACTTTACTTTAGTATTTTGTTTGTCAGTACTACGTAAAAAATGTTGAATGCTAGGTCATCCTAACTAGTACCGTCACTGAGATCCGGTAAGCATTTACCTGATCATCATCAAACTTTCAAAATGTATAATATAACACTTAATGCTAAATAAGATAACTGGTGAAACCCATGATGGGTAATGTAACTATATATTATTATTAAAAAAAATGTAGGTTTTAGGATCTCTCAGAGAGCGAATAAAAAATAGGCAAAATAATGACAACACTGAGACACGTCTGTATTTTTGCCTAATATTTAGATTATTTTGTTGTAGTACGGTCGTTTATCGGTAGTTGGCAGTAAAGTAACAAATACTAGTACAGAGGCCAAATCATCAAGGACATTGGGCCATGTAATGCCCTTAATGTCGAAAGCTTACTTATAGCATAAATCATCACATCGATGATAAAGATGTCTGGCCCAGGATTCCCTTCTGCACACTATGACAAATTTATTTTATAATTTCTAATAAGATGGAAGTGTTGTAACTTGCAATCAAATGTGTTCAATGTTTACAAACTGTGAATTCATTTGTAAAAATACTGACATTTGACTTGACTTATTTAAAACTGCTTATTCTTATGATTTATGATTACCTTAATTTATGATTAATTTACAATTATTTATTGTTAATATTGTTCTTGTGATATTAAGTTACAACATTCATACAAAACTGTAAATGTATTAATGAAAGTTATTGATGACGACACTCAGTACCATGCGGGAAGCGTCTCCAAACAAAATACAATAGCTCATGGTCTGACACTCGGCTGGCTAGGCTGGATGCAATATGCCGTCTTTACGGGGGGATCATGCGATCCGTGGCCCTATATGGGGCGCCTGTATGGTCAGCTCGACTATCAGGCGCCCAGCGCTGCAGAACCAAAATTCACGGTCTGCAGCGCAGAGTGGTTATCCGGATCGAACGAAGATACCGAACAGTATCTTACAAGGCGGCAACTCTCCTGGCGCGTTTTCCGCCTTTCGACTTCCTGGCGAAGATGGATGCGTGGGTCTACGATCAGACACGCTCCCTCCGCCAGAGCAGCGAAGGCGCGCCTCCAGGGGCGTTAGACAGGCTGAGGTGACTAGCTCGGCGGCGCGCATTTGAGAAGTGACGTCACCACGTGCGGATGCAGTTTGTGACCAAGCGCGTCGTGGAGGCCGTCCTGCCGCTCTTTGGAGCCTGGCTCAAGAGGAGCGAGCGCGTTACCTACCGCCTGACGCAGATGCTCACCGGGCACGGTTGGGGATCGGGAGAGGGCCGATCCCGCTCGAAGTGGAGGAGATGGCGCCGGGGTAACAACCGGCCTGGCGCCTAATTCCCATACGCCTGAAACCCCCTGCCGCTACTATAAAGCGCTGGGTTCGCGGGTGCGTAGATTGGGGAATCTGCGTGCCCACACCGAGTGACCCAAGAGAAGACGGTAGCACGCATGTGGTCATGCTCTGCCGTGGGACGCTTTGGGGCAACCTTTACAATCCCCCTGAGGGGGTGACCGCTTTACAGTCACCCTCTCCGAGATGTGCCTATAGGCGTGGCACCAGCGGGCGGCTCTAGTGTGATCATACGAGGACCTGGAGCCTCCCTTAGGTGCCGAAGATGACCGCCCCAGTGGTTTTAGCCGGTAGGAGTCCGACATACCCCATCGCCCTTCCCCAGGGCGAAGGAAGTTCATGAAGAATATCCACTAGGCACCAATAAAATTAAAAAAAGGCTAAATGCAATATGCGGTAGGTATATGGGTGGTGCCGTTCGGAGATGTATCATGATACCTCTACACCTATAACACGTTCCTAATAAAAGCGCAGGAAGTTACTGCATGTTTTAATTCTAGGCGTGCGAAGCCGCGGGCAAAATCTACTACTACTTTTAGGGGAGCTTCACTTTTAGGAAAGCCGAATGTCATGCCCCACCCGTATACATGGCCAGCGAAGCCGCGGGCAAAATCTAATTTGAAATAAAAAACATTGACTTTGACTTTTGACTACTACTGCAGTGCAGGGAAAACTGCTTTTAGGGGAGCTTAACTTTTGGGAAAGCCGAATGTCATGCCCCACCTGTATACATGGCCGTTATCTTTCAATAGATCGCTTACGTCCCTAAGCGGATTGTGTTATAATCACTAAGCGCACTGCACAATAGGATCTCTTCGAATTCTTCACCTCCGACGACTCCCATGGCAGTTCCTTTTCAATTATTGATCATTAACTCACAACAACACGTATGCTAGACAAGCAGGGTGGTGACCTAAATACTTTCCAACCATACATAGTCTCCATCTATAAAAATGAATCCGCGAAGAAAACTTCCTTTCTTCTGCCTGCCCTGGGACTAGGGCTAACATATGTTAGTCATATTGTAAAGGTTTTGGCAAAAGGGTTTCTCAGCCGGCGGCTTACCGAATACCAGCCCTCCTTTTGTATGCTAATGTTGGTAGTTTACCCGCCACCTGCGGGTAGCCCAAAGCGCTTAATGGTACACAACGGCTTCCAAACTCCCTTAGTCGCCTTCTACGACACCCAAGGGATGAGATGGGGTAGCTCTATTGGTGACCGGCGGGCTGATTACGTATATCGCAGATGGTTTGGGACAGGCGTAATCACGCAGACGCCGCTTACTAACGTCATGTAGGTATTACATATTTGCCGATAGCGATTAAACAGGCGAACATCTTGGACGCACACTCTGTTGGACGATCAATGTACTAAAAATTGCCTCTGTCTCGCCTCTCAATTTCAGGCGATTAACCACCGGTGAATCCTTCGCTTCGCCATAGCTGTTTTTAGCTAATCAGGCTGCGGAGCTACACGGTAAAGCGGAGAAAACACTAAAGTCTATTCAATTTAGCCCCTCTGTCCTACATTTTATAGATACAGCTCAATACAAGTTCAATCGATTATATCCAATTGCAGCTATAGCTTAAGTTTAAAAAAATTACACTTATAAGTTTCTTCTTAATGCGACTTTAACAATTAATTTATGTTAATCGCAGCCTCGGCACATTAATCAAAGAATATGTCTGCATATCTACATAAGAACTCTTGTAAAATCCGGTCTTTAGTCTCACACTCCCGTATATGCTAGCTTTAATAATATAACAACTCGGAGTCCATACTAAGTCAATCAATTAAGTAGCTGATGATACATATGGCACACACATAACATTGTCTTTTAATTATGTCGGAACTAGCCGCGTGTAATCATGCTATATCTATGAACCATTTAAGAATAATTGTTTGAGCCTTGTAAAACCAACTTCGCGTGGTTATGAAGACAAAAAGTTTATTGCATAAAATGGGCATACTGTTCTACAAGCCCCTCCTATTTCGAGCAATTATTTTATTTTATATCACTAAAGTGGCAAGCAAGCATAGCGGGTCTATGGTTGTGGGTGGTGGTGATGGTGAGCGGTTACCGTAACCTATGGACGCTTGCAACACCAGAGGTCTCACTCACGCGTTACCGACCCTGTAAAAAATCTTTTCACGCCCTTTTCCCCGTGCTGTAGTCTCTTATGAAGACCTTGGTAGGGAGCTGATTCCACAACCTGAGCGTCCGCGGGAGGAAGTTCCTCTAAAACCGTACGGTACGAGATCATTTTGGTCGTTAAGGCTCCAGGGTGTATGGATGAACTCCCTGCCGATGGCAAGAGGTGCGATGGTAGAAAGTAGCCGTTGGCATCGTAACGAACAATTTCTTAGAACACTGTCCGTTGTAATTAAGCCTAAACCCTGCAACGTTTCGAATATTACCGAGAAATCATCAATTTTTGTGAAAGGTAAAACTATTTATTGGGTTCATAAAATGTTATCAGTATTCATACATTCATGTGGATCATAATCCCTAAAGGAAGTATGTCAAACATACTGATACTGAGTAAAGATGTAAATACGGTTTGTTTTGAGCTGAAGCCCATAATCAATTCCAACCACGTGTCGTGCAATCTGCAAACCGAAGTCTTGTTTAACCTGCATATTGTCATGTTTAACCTGCATATTGCGATGCAAACTCCCCGACTGAAATACCTGGAAATAGCTTTTTTATCACTAATGTAGCAAACAAGCCTCTAGTGTGATCTTACAAGGACCTGGTGCCCCCCTTAGGTGCCGAAGATGACCACTCCAGTGGTTTTAACCCGTAGGAGTCCGACATGCCCCTTCGCCCATCTATGGGAGACATAAAAAAATTATAGCAAACAAGCTTACGGCCCGCCTGATGGTACGCGGTTACCGTAACCTGTGAGCACTTGCAAAACCTGCGGGATCACTCACACGTTGCCGACCCCTGTAAAACCCTCTGTAAAATCTATTCACGCCCTTTTTGAAGAGCTGTAGTCTCTTGAGAAATCTTCGATTGGGAGCTGATTCCACAACCTCAGCGTGGGTGGGAGGAAGTTCTGTGATCGTACGGTACAAGACCATTTTGGCTTTAGGGTCTACCATGCGGATGAACTCCCCGCTGATGGCAAGAGGTGCGATGATAGAGGGTGGCCGATGGCATCATATCGAACAATTCAATTCTATTACTTACGATGTAATGGCGGCTATCAGAACAGAAACTAGAACTCACGGAGTGGTGAGTTTTTTGATGGAAGTGCGCGTTACCTCCACCAAAATAAACCAAAAATCCCCAGACGCCCTTTGAATGAGGACAGTGCCTGGGAAAGAGAACGGATGGTAAACTTAAATACAGTTACTGTATCAACGACGAGGTAATTGTTATCCTCGTCTCAAACAAACAACATTAGCATTTTTCTTTACTAAAGAAACCTTGTATCTTCTTTAAGAAGCCTGTTCACTAAAGGACCCTCTAAAATATGAACTTGCGAGGTTGAAATCGCGTTCTCGAAACATTTTTACTTTGTAGTAATATTAGCTTACAAAAAAGTTTCACATCTTGTGTTTTTGATACACGTTTGAGAATATTTTGACATGAAAGTAAAAAGGATAGAGAAAAATCTTAATTGGATAAATTATAGGAAATATTTTACGTATGAATTATTTAATCAGTAGTAGCTTTCACTTTGGAGCTTTATTTCTTTACGCTATTACAGTCTAGCGTTGGATACTGATATGGTACTTTAAGTAGCCAGTCTTACGCTGAGGCCACACTGAGGTTTAACGCCGTTAATAATCGCGTTAATGGATTATATGTCTATATGTGTCGGCGCTCCACGATTTAGCGCGCTAATTTTGTAATGACATTCATAATGGCATTTAATCATTATTGTTCTGTAACTATGGAGTGCACAAATGAAAATGTGATTGAGACACTCATCGAATAATACAGTCTAGCAGCTTTAACCGCCGGCTTGGAAATAATTTATTGCATAACGCGATTTATCGACATTAAGACGTTAAATGCAGGTTTTGTTTAATTTTTTTATTTTTGCGCCTTATTTATTGCGATAATGGACGGACGAACGTTAGACGTTTAACCTTTGTGTGGCCCCAGCCCTGTTAGACACTGCGCCAGGCAGGCAGGTTGATGAGCGTAGAGTCTGGTACTAGGGACGTTCCGTCACGCAACACTACACTAGCACGTAATTCATCAGCGCTAGGGTGCATCTTATGCTGGTTATATTAATTTTGGGGTAAGCTGGCTGAATGATATGCATTACAACGCCCATAAAATATTTGACAAATGTATTGCTTAACTTGTTGTATTTGTTTGTTTTTACATTTGTTGAATGCATTACTAATTGAAGGAATACATAATATGTTCACAAAACAGTTAACTAAATTATAAAAAAACTAGTTTATTCGTTCGTCCCATATGCGTTCTTATACCATTCATCCGATTGAGTTGAAACCTTGTATAGTTGTTGTACGCAATTGCGTAAAAGTTTATAATATACAAATAAAACTGGATTAGTTTAAAAAGGCATTGCAACGTTAATACGGATAATAATGCCAGGAGCTAATAAATAAAACTTGGTGTTTAGTGTTAAAAAACAGAATTTTGTTTAATATTGAATAGGCATTGATGGCGACCACTCGACTAATTAGCACGAACGTGTTTGCAGTTAAAGTTCCATGTAGTCCCATTTATTTGACAGCGCTCGACACCATTATGTCAGTAATAACTCGCAGTGGTAGCAGTTAAAGATCACTGACGTAGATAAGTACACACACGTCGTTAAACTTATCATCCTTCGGCTACAAGTAACTCAAGTTTATTACTTCAGACGAGGAACTGAATAGAGTACGTATTTTTTTATTCCCAATAAAAATATATAAAGCATGATAAAAGTAGCACCTTTATGACAAGTTGATACCACAAGCAATGAACTTAGAATGTAATTTTCTATTTCATGGCTTCGCGTAAATCTTCACCGCTTTGTTATTTATTGAATTTCTCTAAGACAGTAAGGGCTACTGAAACCCTATTAATTTTAATGTCTTACTTCAGATGTGTATTATTTCTAGGGATGTGAAGTTTTTTTATCTAATCATCATGCATAAAATTATGTTATCTATTCAATTTCTACAAAAATATTTTAACTACTGAGCTCTTATACACAAATTATATAATATTGCTTAAGCTCATGGTTGTTGTTTCTTTTAATCTAACAATCAAACATTTATATACACACTAAAACTAAAAACATACAGACTACTGACCAATAAAAAAAAATTAAAACAAAAGATAATATATAATAAAGTTGCACATGCATTTAGGCGTCGAAGTACTCCTCCTCATCGTTTTAAATGTATAATATATAGTATATAGATTATTAAAGGTTTATGTGTCAAATGAATAAAATTTCCATTTACAAAGAACAATCAAACTAACGGGCAGTATCAAGATCTTTTGCAAAAGATTAATTAATGGTCTTATTACGCTTGCTCCATTCATTTAATCGTCCTTAATGCCGGATAGACCTTCGAGTGACCCAAGACTAAGCCATTCCAACAAGAATGCTAGTCTGTCTTTATCATTAAAACATATCCACAGGCTTTTCCTATCTATTATTTTATTATTATACAGCGCGCTGCACTATGAGTAAATTAAAATTTAGCTTTAATTGACTTTTCTATAATTCAAATAAAAGTATGATGCGTCCTATTCCATGACATAATAAACCTCTATGCTAAATTTCTTTTAGGGAAATACGTTCAGCCGTTTTAGCACAATGGAGCCTGAAATATTCAAACAAATAAACTTTTTCGCATTTATAATAGTAAGTAAGATTCAGTTCTAACATTTCCGCAGCCATTACTTTGGAAATCTACTCTGAATTTGAGTTTTTTTATTATGATTAGCTTCTCGTCTAATTTATAAAACATATTTAAATCCAACTAAACCCGTGTTAAAATGAGTTTTGGTAAATTGCGTACCCATCTGCATAACTCGGCTAACTTCCAGCTCATCCCAATTATGAGCCTAATTTATTTTCAAATCAAAATGTGATCGTTGAGTAGGTAACCTAAACGAACAATAATAGAACATGTAAAATAGTAAAGCTTGTTTCAAAGCCCAAAGCTGCGTAAAACAATTCCTTGTTTCTATTAACTTGCATAAAAACACACAGGAAGTTCTTTTTAACGGGACACCAATTAAGATATAGTATAAAAAATATATGATATCATCATCATCAAAAAACGTGAGTAAAATGTCGCTTACTACCAAGGTGACATGTCAGATGTTATACATCATAAGCGGCTACTGTAACGCTTACTTGTGTCTTTTTTATAATTTTATAATAAGTGTATTTAAAGTTATTTATGAAAATAGAAAAATAATTACTGTTCCCCCTAATATCAGAAAATACTGTGCTTAAATGTTTAAAAGAAATACAGAAAATTGTTATTTTCTTGTAAATTACAAGAAGTAAGTATATGGTATTAAAATAACATGGTAAATCATACAATATTGTGCGTACAAACTTAAATTTGCAGTTGGAATGTATGGGAGAACATGTGTTTCAACTACAAGGTTAAGTTTTTTCTTGGGATATAATTATTTTAAGTTTTTTTAAAATATTGTATTACCTTCTTTCACTCGGTCTTAGTCCACTTTTTTAAGAATATATGAGATGGCAGAATTCACCAAACTTTATTTTCACATAAATAAAATTGAAGTGTCTGTTTGTAATGTCAAAATTACAGCTTTTTACTAAATGCATATGAAAGTCTATACGGTACCTACAACAAAAAAAATGTTTTTAATATTCTCTCTCTCTTCTTTACTTGTCTCTCTGTTTGTTCCTACTAATCTCCGAAACGGCTGGACTGATTTCTACGGGACTCTCATTAGCCGATAGCTGATAATATAAGGAATAACTGAGGTTACTTTTATTTTAGGAAAATAATTAGGGTTCCGCGCAAAAACATTAAGACCCATGAAATCCAATAAATATATGCTCTATGTCGAGTGTCTATGCCGAAGTACTCTAAATTATTCATAAATAATCCTTTTTTATAATTAAATGGCGGGTGAAACCGCGGTTTCCAGCTAGTAGACAATATATTCAGCAATTTCGCAAGGACTTGAGGCAGGTATCACCAGTTTGGAATCCTGTTATTAAAATAATGAACTCCGAAACAACATACCGCACAAGAAATATCAAGACACTTACTTGATACGATCATACTTGACACAAAAAACAGACGGGTATCCGTGATCCGAAATCCAGAGATTTTGTAGTAGATTGATTATTTATTTCGGCCGTAAGTGTAGTTTAAGTATGTGTTTGCATGTGTGCATGTATTTGTGTGTGGCCATGTGCACATTTTGTGATGCTTTTTTATACAGGATGTCTAGTAAATAGCACGACATACTGCAGGGGGTGAGAGCTTGGGTCAATACCTACCAAAAAAATACAATATATGTTTAGGAAAATCTTACGGATTTACAGTGGTACAAAATTATTTAGATATATGTTTTGGGAAGTTGTGAAGTAGTCCTGTTGTAGTAGCCATTTAGTGATTTTATGCTGTAGCGTGTCTGTTTAAATCAAGTATGTTTAGTTATTTGTGTAATTTCGTGTATACGTGTGCACCCATAACATAAAATTGGTGTTCAGTAAATGTAGTTTTAAGTTTAACACAATTTTTTTCATTTTAGGGTTCCGAACGTCCGAGTGAAAATACAGCGGAACCCTTATAGGATCACTCGTGAGTCTATCTGTTTGTCCGTCTGTCACAGCCAAAGATATTGGAAGAAAGAAGAAATGCCATGTAGTTCAAAATGTATGCTAGCCTAGAAATCCAATTTTCCTTCATAAAAACACACTAATGCACACAGTTACAAGTTCTCATCCAATGAACTGGATAAACACAGCCTTATAATTGGCTACTCGTACTAAAACACTCCCACGTGTTGTGACGCAAACACGAACGTGTAACGTAAATAATTAATTTTGAATATGGGGATCACTTTTGGGGGATAATATTGCTACCTGTACCGTGTAATATATGAAATGGAAGGACTTGTTGTGAGGGTCTCAAATAAATGTATTTAATCATTTTTAAATATATAGTTTTAAATGTTTATAAGGTAATAGACACAAGTTGACCATTATGGTCCTTATCTCCGAAACTACTAAGCTAAAATTTTTGAAATAATATAGATATATTAACTCTTTACCTATAGATTACAGGAAGACCTATAAGAAGTATATGGTCTTAAAATAACATGTAATTCTTTCAGTATTGTGCGTACAAACATACGTTTGCAGTTGGAATGTATGGGAGAACATGTTTTTCAACCATGGTGTTAAGTTTGTTCTTGGGATAAGTAATAATGATAAGACCGAATTCAACAATAAACAATGTATTTTAGTTACGACGAATAAATTTAGGTCAGATTAAAAAACAAAACATGGTGGATAACATATTCATCTTACGGAACGCTCTCCACGCGAGTTCATCTCGCACTTGTCCGGTTTTTTTTGTTGAAATTCTTTATGAACTTCCTCCACCCCGGGAAAGAGCGAAGGGACATGCCTCCTACCGGCTAAAACCACTGGAGTGGTGATCTTCGGCACCGAAAGTGGCCTCCAGTTCATCGTAAAATCACACTAGAACCACCTATTTATGCCACGTCTTAAAACACATCTCGTAGGGTTATATTTCACTCCTAATGGGAGTAGTTTTTAGGGTTGAATTTGGGTGCGCCATCTATGAATTCTGAGGTCAGAGACAAGGTATTGGCAGTCAGACAGCTGACTAACTGTTAAAATAGATGAAGTAAAATAATAATGATGTGCCTGTGAATAATGAAGAAAGGACTGACCAGTCCCACATGACGGATGTTCACGAGTATGACGCATGCATTGACGTCACTGAGCTCAACCAGGAGGTGGAGGGAACTCAACGACCCGATACACGACGCCACCATCAGCAAGACATTTTAGTGAGTACGACAGACTCATACTGCCAAACAGGCGATGTTCATAGATGCATTAGGCTACATAATTGTATGAATATGAATTGTTTATACTGGTAATACAAATACTTAGTGTCACAGAGCTATAAATCCTCTCGCGTGTTTATTCCCGGCAGCCGTGTAGACACAATAGATTTTTAATTGTAATCTCGTTTTACGACACGCAATGAGCTAATTTTAACAATGTCAACAAACTATAATTGTCTTTTCATGTCAAAAAAAGTGTTGATCTCAATTAAAAATAAATTTATGTCAACACTTCAATTTAAATAACATTAATTACAGTAGTTCATAGATCAAATCATGATCAGTTGTCATTTTAGCCTATGTGGATTCAAATAATATTAGAGTAGGGATTGGGTTGACCCAATGCATTCTTGTCCTGTATGTAATCTGCGACTTTTACAGATACAGAAGGAAGCAAGCCAGAACTTGCAAGATAATGAATATGATATTTTGTGTACGTCGCTCAGTTCAAGTAAGTTCGCTCCAAATCCTCTTAAATGATCAATCATACAGAATTTGTTGCATGAATACTCTTCACTAACATGCGCGGGTCTATTGTTCATTCCTATTCAAAGATATTACGAGAAAAAGGTTCTGGTGGACCTGCGAATAATGTGTATTTACAATGAATATATTCATTGATGATACGGCAACTTATTATGCTTACCTACTTGAAGCAGGTGTTTGAAATATCGCGATAAATGAATACCCGGTAAACCGCATATTAAAATTATCGTATTTGTTTGCGATATTACATCAGAACCAGGCATCATCTTTGTTATGAGAATTAGTCATTTAGATCATCATCATATCAGCCACAGGACGTCCACTGCTGAACAAAGGCCTCCCCTTAGATTTCCACAACGAGCAGTCAAATGCCGCTCTCATCCAACGACTACCAGCGACCTTCACTAGGTCGTCTGTCCACCTCGTTGGAGGTCGTCCCACGCTGCGTTTTCCGGTGCGCAGTCTCCATTCGAGTCATTTAGATACTAATAAATTTCTACCAGTCGCAGTCTTTTTAATTTGTTTTCTCGCAGTTTGAAGCTTTGATTGTAAAGCTGTAAATAAATTCTCCAACTCTGTTGGGAACTAAACGTGAATTTATAATTACTTGCCGTAAAACAAAGTTGTCAAGTTATCAATAAATGCTCTTTTCTATAACCTTGGCCTCACAGCACCAATAAGAAAACCAAGAAAATAACCCTTACGCAAGTGCAATAATATTCGATAAATAATATTATGTTCAACAAATCATATAAATGATATTTATTAAGCAGGTAAGTTTCAATAAACACTTTCACCCATTTTTTTTATAAAATCTTAACTCGTACCTTTTTTTTACTGGACCCAGTGGAAATTCTACATGAACTTCCTCCGCCCCGGGGCGGACGAAGGGGCATTCCGGACTCCTACCGGCTAAAACCACTGGGGCGGTCATCTACGGCACCTAAGGGGGCTCCAGGTCCACGTATTATCACACTAGAGCATCACCTCACTTCTGAGCCGAAACAAACTTAAAAGAGTCTGTTTTTAAGTTCAAATATAATATTTATACTACAATATTACGTTAGAAATATGTAGGAAAATGCCTGGTTCTTTGAAAAAAGATCCATAGCTGTTTTAAATTGATCTACCGTTTTGTTTTTTGATCCATTGGAAATACTTCGTATACTTTCTCCACCCGGGGAAGGGCGGACAACCACCAGAGTGGTCATCTTCGGCACCGAAGGGGGACTTCAGGAACTCTAAAAATCTCCATGTTGAGCCGCCCATTGGTGCCACGCCTTTAGTCACCTCCCGGAGGGGATGATTGTAACGCGGTCACCCCCTCTAGTCATAGGACTAAGGACCTAACAGACGCAAGCATAATAAATCACTCATCGTATTTCTCACCCTATTTTAGGGAACTCAACCCTCCGACGATGCGCTACCCATTAACAGGACATTTGTCTAGGTCTCATCAAAACCACCACAGAAATAATATGAGGTATACGTATGTTTATACAAGCTATTCACGGAACTAGCAAGGCATGCCCCTGACCTGCACATAACAATTGTGCTCCAACACAAACTCGTTGTTCCTACCACTAGGCTCCAGAAAATAAGCAAATCATTGAAATGTCAATGATTTTACAATAAAATCCCAAGTCATATTCAAAAGCTACGCGTTAATAAATTTAAGTCCACTATAAAACAGAAGCTGTGTAGAAAAGGATTCTATGACGTAAGAAACTATATGGACGACAAAAATGCTTGGGATTGAGCTGATCTGATGTTCATAGGCTTATATTGACATTCTTGATATTGATGTTGTTGGAGCAGCGGTGTAGGTGTGAGGTGGAGCTGTATTAAATGAAAAACTGACGTACTTAATAAGTTGAGGCGTTTATCTGACTACTTGCTTTACAAAAAATGTGGGTTGTTGGATAGCTTGCGAATGTTATATAAAATTAGATTGGAGACGGGATCTGGTACAGCGACAAGCATCTCTCGATCGAGCTGTGTGAGGGCCCAACGCTGCGACTGCAGGCTAGGACCTAGACGGCTCGGGCCAGGCGCACGAAGGGCCACGTCAAAAACTATGTGGCGGTAGTCGGACAACTTGACCACCTCCTCCGCCACCCGCCAGCCCAACACCATGCTGGCCACAGAAGGAGCCGCCCATTTCAGGTCCACGACCGACTCCCCCTGCCACCGAACGCAGGTGCTAATGGACCCCCGATTCAGCAATTGGAGGTCAAGCCATGCCGCCCAGTCTTGTATTATCTTCCCCCTCGGCCCGTCCCGACGGCTGCCCCAAGCTCTAGAATGAGCATTGAAGTCCCGCAAGATGATCATTGGACGGGGCGAGCATTTACAGCGAATGCAGCGCGCCACCCCATCCAAGTATAAGTAAGTAAGTTCTGCGCGTTGCGGCAGTGGTTCAGGGTGCCCTGAAGTATTCTCAGGGCTGGGAATGAGATGTTTCCATTGCCTCTAGTGGGCCTGCGATCGATAGAGCTGGCGCAGTCGTCTTCTGATCATTGGCAGAGGCAGACGCAGCTCGCTTCTCCCTCTTACCTATCTGGGCAGTGCATGACTTGCTGCCCAGCCTATGCCCTGCAGGCAGTCTGAAGTCCGCGCATAGCAGAACATTTTGTGACTGCGCCGTACACTGCTTCGCCTTGTGACCCTGGCTGCCACAAGCGAAGCAGAGGTCGCTTCGGTCGACCCCCCCATGGGTGGCGCAACGGAGGCGCACGTGCCAGAGTTCAAGGCATCTGCAATAAGAGACATTTTTTAAATTTTTTTTATTGATCCGGTGGAAATACCTCATGCACTTCCTTCGCCCCGGGAAAAGGCGAAGGGGCATGCCGGACTCCTACCGGCTAAAACTACCGGAGTGATCATCGTCGGCACCGAAGGGAGGCTCCAGGAACTCGAAAGATCTCCATCTAGAGCCACCCATTGGTGCCGGGCCTTTAGGCACGTCTCGGAGGGGATGACTGTAAAGTGGTCATCCCCTCTAGTGGAGGGAAGGCGACTGTAAAGAGGCCACCCCCCCAGGCATCTCTCGAGGGGATTGTAAAAGATTCCCCCGAGGCCTTACTATGCGCTGAGCTGCGCACACAGCGGTACGTGACCACATGCGCACCGCTGTCTTCCCGGGGGTCGCTCGGTATGCTCCCGATCCCGCTCTGCGACCTCCTTCTGGAGCATTACGCTCTCACAGAAGGAGACCACAGCACTCTAATTTTCATGCTCTGCCAGCATAGCCGACACTACTGCTGGCAAAGAGAGATCTTGCCCGATCCGATCGACCAGGATCCGCCGCTCGGCAGTCCACGCAGGGCACTCTCCGAGCGTGTGCTGTGCGGTATCCTGTTCGTCTCCACAGTGGTGGCACTGTGCCGTGACCTCGCGTCCTATCCTGTGCAAGTACGCACCGAAGCAACCGTGTCCGGTGAATACCTGCGTCAGGCGGAATGTGACGCGCTCGCTCCTTTGGAGCCAGGCTCCGAAGAGCGGCAAGACAGCCTCGACGACGCGCTTTTGCGCGTACTGTGGCAGTATAAGCCGCTCGCGCCATAGCTCGAGGGCACGCCGCCGAGCCTGCTGCCTCAAACGTTCGAGCGCCCCTGAAGGCACGCCTTCCCCGCTCTGGCGGAGGGAGCGTGTTTGGTGATACACCCACGCATCCATCTCCGCCAAGATATCAAAAGGCGGAAAGCGCGCCATCAGAGTTGCCGCCTCAAAGGACACCGTTCGGTATCCTCGTGCGATCCGTATAGCCGCTCTACGCTGCAGACCGTGGATCTTGGATCTGCAGCGCTAGACGCCTGAAAGTCGAGATGACCAAACAGGCGCCCCGTAGAGGGCCACGGACCGCACGACTCCCCCGTAGAGGCGGCGAACTTCTTCCCTCGGTCCCCCGAGATTGGGTAGCAGCCCGTGCAAGGCACCCACTATCCTTTCGACCCGGGGGACAAGACGCTCAAAATGCTCTTCGAAGCCCCAACGACTGTCCAAGGTGAGCCCCAGGTACTTCATGTACCGGCCCACCCTGATTTGCGCGTCACCAACGCGTATCCACGAACTGGGAGGCTCCCTGCTCCGCGGCAGTTTGTGGAACCATAGTGCCTCGGTTTTGTGAGGCGCTATCCGCAAACCCAGAGCGTGGATTTTGGCCACGACAATTGCCACCGCTTGCTCGGCAAGCCGGATGGTTCCCTCGAAGGACTCCCCGCTGGTCAACACAAGAGTGTCATCAGCGTAGCAGACTAAGCTGACGCCAGCGGGGAGAACGACACGCAGGACTGCATCGTAAGCGAGGTTCCATAAGAGGGGACCGAGAACTGACCCCTGTGGAACCCCGCACGTGATCTCCCTCCGCTTTACGCTACCGTCCCTGCCCACGTAGCGAACATGCCTGTCGCGCAGATATGCCCCGATGATACCCTGCAGATAGGGGGGGCACCGATGGTGGACTAGTGCCCCCCTAATTGCACCCCACGGGATAGAATTAAAGGCGTTGACTATGTCAAGACTGACAGCCAACGCCACCCCACCCCGTCGGGACACTGCCTGTTCCGACAGCGAGCGGACGCGATGAATCGCGTCGATAGTGGAGCGCCGCTGCCGGAAGCCATACTGGCTGTCGGCCAGGTCGGGGCCAACTCGCGACAAGTGCTCAACGAGTCTTCGGGCAATTATTCTTTCGAATAGCTTTGAAGCCTCGTCGAGCAGGCAAATGGGACGGTACGCAGAGGGAGAATCCGCGGCCCTTCCTTCCTTCTAGCACCAGTAATACCATTATTGTGGCTGTATAACTACTGTAATAGATTAAGTACCATAAATGTGTATGCTAGAGGTTGACACAAACTCCTTTCCATGTTGATATAGAAGTTAGACTAAGATAGGATCTGAATATCTTATTTTGATAAAATATTGATATAGTATCAACTCAGATGCAGTCGCGTGGATCGTGGTACATAATATAATGTTTTTCATACTTCTCAACGTCCGATGTAGTTTACTTCAAAACGTATCGTCTGCCAAATCAAACAGTATTAGTCGCATGAGTGCACTTAAGTAAGACATATCTGATTAATGTTCGCCCTGTCTAGATACTTTGTGAATTTATTTACAGTCTATACGGCAATACAGGTCAATGTTTTTGACCTTTTTGTTTTTTTGTTTGTGTTTATGTGTGTGAAGTTGTGCTCCGCATATTTTAAGTGTTTTTGTGCAGAAAAATGTCACAAAAAGCGTTGGAAAGTCTTGTTCGCGAGCTAATGAAGACTGTAGAACGTCTGGTGAGCAAAATAGATACACTAGAGGCTAAGATTGATAAGCAATCAGCGGAAATAGCAAAATTATCTGTAACAGACACTGAACCAACTACCCTCATCTCGACAACAATTGCGCCAGATGCGACGATGACCGCGACAGCGCTGCAGCGCCCACGTCGTAATACACGAAAGGCAGCAGCGGCCGCTAAAGCTGAATTTGACATCGCCACAACCAAGCGAAATGAACGGGTGAGAACGCCAAATGTACCACTCCAAGGTGCGAGCGAGAAGACCATTACGCGTACTATGACGTCTGAAGCTACACCGGCCGAGCAAACTCAACCACTAATGACTGAGACGACATCACAACAGGCTATGAAGCCAGCGATAATTCGGGTTGATGACGAGGACGACATCAGTGCCAGAGGAGAATGGCAGGTGGCCTCACGGCGTCGTCGCAGCACCAAACAAGACCGACCAGTCGTGATTGGTAGTTGCAAAGATAACCATGGAATTCAAGCTGTAGAAAGATTAATGTATATCCAAGCGTGGCAATTCCAAACTGACACCACCATAGCCCAACTGCATAATTTCTTAAATAATATTATAAAAGCTGAATATTTAATCGAAAAACGGCAAATAAAATCTGATAGGCATGCGTCTTTCGTAATTGGAATGCCAGAAAGCGTATATGATAAGGTAACGACGCCAGCGTTGTGGCCACAAGGAATCCGCTTTGCGAACTGGTTTTTTCGCACTCGCTCGCACCCGGAACAAACGGAGAAGTGAGACCAAGCGCAAACGTTTCGGTGCAAGCGCAAGTCACATCAACGCGCCGTGCTCCCCAGTACACATCCGACGGCGGTAGGAGCGTGACTGCGGTAGCCTCGAGTAAAAATAATGAGAATGGATACGTCAAACTGTGCCATCAGAATATTGCGTCTTTAAAAAACAAAACTAGACAAATTGAAGTGTTATTGCAAGGCATTCTAAAATGTGAAATATTATGTTTGACTGAGCACTGGCTCCGAGAGCATGAGCTAAAGTGTATACACATAAATAATTACGTATTAGCATCGTGTTATTGTCGATCAGCTGTGGCGCATGGTGGCTCGTGTATTTACGTCAATAACACTATCAAGTACAAAAAGCTTGATTGTTACAACCGACTATCGGTTGAACAAGTGTGCGAAATATCCGCTGTAGAACTATTAGACAACAGACTGATAGTCGTATGCATTTATAGATCTAATTTGACAAGTACGTTACAATATTTCCCTGTTTTAGAATGTCTGCTCAACAAGCTTAACGATTCCGGGACTGACTTTGTCATATTAGGCGATCTTAATATTGACTGCAACAGTACAATTAATTGTGACATAAAGAAAATGAATGACATATTATCAATTTATAATTTGTGTAATATAGTTAATTTTCCAACAAGAGTAACTGCATCAACGAGCACTTGTATTGATCACGTCTATGTCAACTACCTTTCAGTAGCGGAGGCCCGCGCCGTGGCTGTTCAAACGTATCTGAGTGACCACTGCGCGGTGCGTGCCACCGTGCCGTGCGCACAAGGCCCTGGACCCGCGCCCATGCATCTGATCAGGTCTTACGGTCATGCGAATAGGTACAACTTTATCGCGGCAGTGGAGAGCATAGACTGGAATGAAATCGAGCAAAAACACTCAAGCTTACCAAATCGACTTGCTAATTCTATAGTAAATATATTGAAAAATAAAATTGACGTATGCTTCCCATTAAAATATTCACTGACGACAAACACACGAGTGAACTGGGTAACCGATGACATAATTAACTTAAAATCTCTATTATTTGACATGCAAGACTTAGCGTTAAAATTTCAATCCAATGTAGACTTGACATTTAAAATTAACGAACTGCAACTTATGTACGATACGTTATTGTGGCAGGAGCGAAGCAATTATTACTGCAATGAAATAAATAAATCCATAAACGTAACCAAATCGATGTGGACAGTCGTGAATTCGGAAACTGGTAAAGTCAAAAGAACAACCGATTACACTGAACATTTAACTCAGTGTAACGGGACTAAATTCCCCAGTACAGCGGATGCCGTCGATGCTGTTAATGAGTTCTTTGTATCGGCAGCTGCAACATGCGGCGCCCCGCCAGCAGACGTAGCAGCCGCGTCACGTGCTCTAACTGCAACGCACATGCCAGCGGATCGGTCACTCAGGCTCAAGGAATTCACCACGCTGGAGGTCTACCGAATAATAACAACCGGTGTAGCAAATAAGAAATCGACTGATGCCTACGACATATCGGTCTCATTGATACGTGCTGCTGCCGCACCACTAGCTCATATTCTATCTTGTTTGTACAACAGCTGCTGCAAGGCCGGCCTGTATCCATCAGCGTTGAAGTACGTCAAAGTGTCGCCCATATACAAAGGCAAAGGGAAGCAAGAAGAAATGGATAGCTACAGACCCGTGTCGATGATTCCAGCTATGGCCAAAATTTTTGAGTACGGTTTAAGTGTTCGGATTACAGAGTACTTGACGCAATGTTGCTCACTGTCGGACAGACAATATGCCTATCGTATCGGCCGATCCACAACTGCGTTAGCTAGAGAAGTATTCCGACGTGTTCTAGAAGCTAGGGAGGGTCATCAGCAGGTCGAAGTGATATTCTGCGACCTGTCAAAAGCTTTTGACGTAGCTGATCATAGGGTCCTCGGAGTAAAGATGAGCTACTATGGCATAAAAGGCCAAGCACTGCAACTACTTACGGACTTCATGACAGACCGATGTCAGGTGGTCGTGGGAAATAGAGGCACGGTACAATCAAAGCCACTAAAAACCGTAATCGGTGTAGCCCAAGGCTCATCGCTTTCAAACATCATGTTTACCCTCCTCCTGAATGATCTGCCGGAAAATGTACGCGACGGTCACATACTTATGTATGCCGACGACGTAGCTGCAATAGTTACCGCACCAACCGTGGATCAACTAGAGTGTAGCCTAAACGCAGTCGCACACGACCTCGACTACTGGTTTGGAATAAATGGACTAATTTTGAATACAAGCAAGACCCAATTTATGCACTTTAACTTGTCCGGTCGTGCATATAGACCATTGATCGTACGAGTCGGAACCAGTATAATGGACCAAGTTAATACCATTGCCTTCCTAGGCTTTCAAATAGATAGTGGTCTAACATGGGAGGGCCACTTAGATAAGTTATGCGAGAAAATTGGCCGTGCATGCTTTGCGCTGCGGCGTGTATCGGCAATGCTACACACACCATGGTAAGAAATTGTTACTTTGCGTCTGTGCACTCTCTTCTTCAATACGGCATTGAAATTTGGGGGCGTGCTGCCGACTGCGAGCGCATATTTAGAATGCAGAAGAGAGCCGTAAGAGCAATAGCAGGAGTATCGCAAGAAACATCGGCGCTGCCGTTATTCCAAAGTATGGCCATACTTACTGTTCCTAGCCTGGTGTGCCTCCAAGCAGCACTGTATGCCAGAGACCATATAAATGAGTACCCGAGGCTCGGCGACAGCCACGGATACAGCACGCGAAACTCGCATAATCTTAGAACTGTGCCGCATCGACTGTCGCGAACGGCCAAACTGGTGCACGTGATGGCACCTGTAGTATACAACCGGATACCGGGGTACATTCGGGACGCATCGTCACGGGAATCCTATAAGAGCAGACTAAAAAAATGGCTCGTTGAGCAAGCATTCTATAGCTATAATGACATGACAGTTAAAAATGTGAATTAATAGTAGAAACAGTTGGCGTTAATTATGACTTTCTATTGTATTTTTCAATATTATTATTATTTTCTTGATTGTTTTTATTTTTGTTTTGTGTCATTTATTTTGAATTATTTAATTGCGTTAATTATTTGTGTTGTTTGAATTAATTGTTAGACCTGTAACTTATTAGTTGCCAATAAATTACTATGACTATGACTATGACTATGTTTATTTTAATTTTAAAATACTTTTCATAAAAGCTATTCAGTCGTTTTAAATATATCTTTAAAATATTCATCACTATTACAAACTCAAACGCAATTTTTTATTTTTTTCATATAGGCCCTAATAGGCTCTTACGAAAAGTCAAGTTAAGTGTACATTTACTTAACAATAAAAAATGTCACCAGTTTTCTCTTTCAGAACACGTTTAGAACTGTACAATAATCGCTTACTTTAGATATTACTTTGGATCGAATTCAACGCCAGAAAACGAAGAAGATTATGTTACAATCTTACTATATGGCTGACGACATTTAACACTGAACATTTCAACTCCGACCTGCATAAATAATGAAAAACAAGAATGAAATACCTATATATTTTTGACTCTGACGACACGGTTGGTGCAGTGGCTGATACAGTCGACTGCTGCGCTCGGAGTCGCGAGTTCGATTCCCGCACGGAACAAATATTTGTATGATCTGCAGGTAGTTGTTCCGGGTCTGGGTGTATTGTGTGTGGAATTTGTATCTGTAAACGCACCCACGACACATGGGAACTCCTAGTGTAAGGCAACGTTATAGAAGAATAAAGGCTTTGACCCATTTGAGCCACGTCAATCACAAAATATTATTGAGAAATGTACGCATATGGTATCAGGGGCAATACTCGATCAATTGCAATAAGATCTAGCGGGTAAGAAGCAAATAAAGCAGGTAAATACATTAAATTATAAGTTATGACTACCGAGTACTTAGCATCTTCTCATGCTAGCGCAATTTTTTTGGAAATTGCACTATGGACACATTTCTTAAAAAAAAGAACATAACAAGGGCACACATACTAGGGCCTATAAACTTAACGGTCTTAGTAAGTTTTTTCTTCATTCTTAGCCTGTACTACCGGTATTTTTGATACTATTTATTATTGTTATAATATCCGTAGAGATTAAAAGTTCCATAAATATAGATTTAAATTACATATTGGATTTGGGTTAACACGATTTATGTAATAGTTATTGAAATGTTTTGTTATTAATTTAGGGTCAGTCACGCTTTCCCATAATAACAACGATGTTTTCTCTAGGTGTGTTCAGTATAATGGAATCTAATACTTTGTATGTTGCCTTAACTTGTTTTGACTTCTTTCAATAAAATCGCTGTTGCGTACTTTGTGGTTTAGTTTTAATACGCTTGAAGTAAAATTTGACAGCCATCTTTATGTCCTCATTTCATCATCCTATTGGTCAATCTATAATCCCATAGTAACTCGCGTCTTTTTCTAGTACGTACATAATTTTAAGCCCGGTTTTATCCACTAATAATCATTATTGACATATAGCTTTTGTAATTATTAAAGAATTCCCTGTCTCCTGCGCTAGTATAATTACGGTATTACAGGAGCCAGTGTGTTCTCCTTAAAAATAACTTACAGGAGTATGTCAAATATGTGATTACAAAAAGAGGTTATTAAAAAGAAAATTATGCCAAGGAAAAATCAAAAACAATTTTGGGAAAGACGAAAATGAATATTATGTCTGTTTCTCGTAAGTAACTGTATTTTCTGCAGAATTATATTCTAGGCTACTCAGCCATTCGAATAGTATTTTTTAACTGTGCTCAAACAATCTTCCTAATTTTGTTTTTGTTTGTCTTTTGATAGTTTCAAATATGAATAATTTTCTAATCGATAATACATTGGCTTTCTCATATACCAGGGTTGTTGAGTGTCTGAAGGGTACATAAGAACTTTAAGAACCGCACGTGGATCCCGTTCAGCAGCAATGAGGTAAGTTTTACCTGCGCCGCCGCAAGCACATATGTAGAAGTTTTTTATTGGTGAACAGTGGACAACGCTCGATGTGGGCACGTAGATTCCCCAATCTACGAACCCGCAAACCCAGAGGTCCCCCGCCTTATAGCTACGGCAGAGGGTTTCAGGCGTATGGGAATTAGGCGCTAGGGCGGTTGTTACCCCGGCGCCGTCTCCTCCTTCTTCGAGCGGGATCGGCCGACATATGCAGAATCAAGCACTCACATAGCGCCCTGTAGGTTATGATTTTATTTTTGTTTTATATTTTTGTTGCTGGTTAGCCACTGCTCGAATGTTTTTAAAAACAAAGATAATTTCCCTATTCCTTGCAGCCAAAGATGATATGTGAGTGTTTCAACTAAGCTTCTCGTCTAAAATCACACCAAGGTACTTTATGGAGACAACCCGAGATAGTGCTGCACAGTTGCAGTTAGTGCGGTCCATCCCTCTTTTACAGGGAAATATGTGCATCCTAAGTTGAGTATCAATTTTAGGATTTTTTATTGATTTCCAGCCAATGAAAATCTCAAACTGGTAATAGCTTTTTTTAAAGTCTCATATTCTCTTTGCTGTAGTCGTATTCACATGTATAGCAGTATTTTAGAATGTAAGTTCTGCTCACTGGACACTTCAATATTTGTGCTATGTGGTCAGATACATCTAACTCCAGTACTTCACTTTTACTACTTTTTATATTGTAAAGAGTATTGTCCAGGCAGCCACCACTACTAGGACGTGTTGGTTCTTTTATTGCAAATCAGAAATGGAATTCCTTTGCAAGGTACTCAAATATGATCTTAACATTTACATCCAATATACAATATAATACTCTAAACCATTCGCATTCGTTCGTTTCACATTTTGTATATAAAACCCCATCCCAACCGTACTTTAAGAATATTCGTTTCAAAATATTGCAGAACTGCTATTGAATAGTCGTCATTTTCATAGATAATAAATGCACATATATTATTCAGTAACTTTTGATTTAACCAATTCATCATTTCAGCCGAAAGACGTTCACAACTAGACAAAGGCCTCCCCAACGATCAACAAAAAGACCGGTCTGAGTTTGCGTTGTATGCTGATTGGGGGTTTTGGCATAATATTCACACTAGGTTGGCGAGTTGGTCGTTTGCGATCACAGTTTAGTTGTAGATATACTTGATGGACACTACTGTCCATCCTCCAGATATTCCCACTGTCGCCTTTTACGACACGCTCAGGAAGAGATCGGATGGTGTTATTCTTAACTGGCTTGCCACAGAACAAATTGCTTTTTTTTAAATATTTATATCTTCTCGTCGTTTACCTAAGATTATTAGTGTTAATATAACTTTGTGTTTCAACACTCTTTAAGCTCGGACAAGTTTTCAATATCCCTTTATAGTTTAAAAAAATTATCATTGTAGAAATCTATAAGGTCTTATTTTAATAATCCACGATATTTTGCATGGTGCCTCAGTAAATGCTTAAGATGATGTACCGAACACAAAAAAAAACTCATGGTAAAAATCCACTTCTTTCTTTTGTATGATGTCGCTACCGTGCGCAGTCTGTTTTGTTTAACGTTACAGACTATCTAAACCAGTCAACCAGCCCCATCCGCCATTGTCTTACTAGATGCATGTGAATATTATCACAACTAAGAGGAAGTAATGAAATAAGTGATTTAATAAAATATTTTTTTAAACAGCAGATTTACAACTTTTTTTTATACCTACATTATCTTCATCGTTCACTATAGCGCCATGCAAAATATCGTGGACTATTAAATTAAGACCTTGTATACAAATAAATAAAATTGAAGTGTCTGTTTGTGATGTCAAAATAACAGCTTTTTACTAATTGCGTGTGAAAGTATATACGGTACGTATAGCAAAAAAACAATTTTTACATTTTTTGTCTGTCTGTCTGTTTGTTCCGGGTAATCTCCGAAACGGCTGGACCGATTTCGACGGGACTTTCACTGGCAGATAGCTGACGTTATAAGGAATAACTTAGGCTACTTTTATTTCAGGAAAATGATTAGGGTTCCGCGCGAAAACTATAAAACCCTTGAAATCCAACATATATAGGTATTCTTTTAAATTAAACGCGGGTGAAACCGCGGGTCCCAGCTAGTAATAAATAAAACCGCTGTATTGGACTATTGACAGATCAGTGATGGACATCATCAACTTTTATTAATAGTCACAACACTAAACAATGAGGCAACGGCTGCGATTACGCAAGTTATAAAAAATGCCCTAAATGATAAAAATGATTTCTTTATTCTGTGAAAACAACATATAAAACCTGTGTTTGTGTTATTATCCCACCTAATTTAAACGTATGTTCTGATTTATCACTAATATTATATTACTATATTTAGTCTAGAACATTGTTTATGTGATCCGAGATTAACACACGATTTTATTAATTGATTTACGACACATAATTGTATTATTAACGAGCATTTATAAAGCCTTTAAAATACATGTTCCGTGTGGTCTCCGGCAAAGAGAGAAGGCAAGAAGACCAGTGCTCTTGGTTTAAATCAACATACTGCGAACATCAATCCGGCTGCCAAGCGTGGTAATTATGGCAATTAGTGTGTCCGTGTAGTTTTCGGGAACATACGGGATCAGGGAATCAAAATGAAACGTCTTAGTTTGCGGTATACAACGAACTGAACGTTTATTGTTCCGACACAAACTTCCAGATCAAGCGGGTAAACATATATGAAACTACCTACAACATATATTACAGCAATAACAAAATAATGACCGATGAAAAAACAAAACCACTTATTGCAGTGATCATTGTGACACCTATGTTCAGCAGTGGACGTTCACGGGCTGATGTGTGTGTATAAATTTAAAATTAACATTATTTTTGGGAAAGTCATAACGTTCCAGAGGCACCTTAAAGGGATCACCAACTAAGAGCTGTCAATCTAAAGTATAATATTGTTATCTTTTTTTTAAGCGTTGCCCCGCACTAGGATTTCTCCTGTGTCGTGGGTGCGTTTACAAACACAAATTCCACACACAATACACCCAGGCCCGGAACTATATTTATAACTTTAATATATAAAAAATACTAATAAGTTTTAAATGCTTAATAAAATTAAACGAAATTAATACGAAAATAAAATCCTCAAATTTTATTTTGTGTAATTAACAGCCCCAAACTAAGGTTAAACAAACCTATTTGAAAATGGGGCAGTAAGTAGTTTGGTAAAATTTACTTAAGAGCCTAAATAAATTTAGTGTACCTAATTCTATATTTAAACACACATAATGCTTATCAAGACTATGTCAGCCAAGATTAGGGGACTTGGGATTTTCTCGCGTTCTACACGCATCTATGTCATGTGATCAACAATACCCACCTCTTGTTAAGGCTAACATTTAGCAAATACACCGGTAATCTGATTAAAACCTGAAAAGTAGAGCGTAGAGTGCAAGGCATATTGTGCTCAGACTCAACATTGTGCCAAAACCAGCCCGGCGGAAAATAATATATAGTAAATAAAATAAAATAAATAAAAATTCAAATAAAACGTATTCTACAATAGAATATTGTAGAATACGTTTTATTTGAATTTACTATGACATAATCTAACTCTAAGCCAAATATCAATCATTTGTATTTCAATCATTTCAGCCGTGTGAGCGTGATAGAGCTTCAAACATTGAAACACAAACGTTCACATTTATAATAAGTAGTATGATTCGATTAACTCGTCGGTATAGCGGTCACTAATACGAGTGTCGACTGGGGCGAGCGTTAGGTCTTGATTTTCTGTTCCCGGGTCGGGCTAATATTTGGTTATTATGAATTTAGAATTTTGTCCCATTATATTAATTATTAATTAGTCTCGCCCCCTATTTCATAGGATTGAATAGTGTCATTAGGACAATGGGGATGTGTGTCGCTGCTTGTCTCTTCAATAAATATAGGCGTCATATTCATCATAATAATCATCATTTCAACCAAAAAATGTCCACTGCTGGACATAGGCCTCCCCAAAGATCGCCAAAACGACCGATCTGGGTTTGTGTTCTATGCTCAGTGGGGGGTTTGCCTTAATCATCACGCTTGGCAGGCGAGTTGGCGATCGCAGTTGACTTATAAAAGTAACTCGAACGAGGCTGCTGCCCATCCTCCGCTTATCCCATAGTCTCCTTTTACGACACCCACGTGACGAAACGGGGTGGTGCTATTCTTAGCCGGACACCACATTGTAATAACAGACGTCATATTCTACATATAATCTACATGCCTGATACATTTCAAGCTAATTATCAAACGAATAGGTTTCACCTACATTCTACGTTCATATGATAAAGACTGCATGGTTAGTGCAGTGGTTGATACAGTTGGCTGCTGCGCTCCGGGTCGCGGGTTCGATTCCCGCACGGAGCAAATATTTGTATAGTCTGCAGGTAGGTAGTTGTTCCGGGTCTGGGTATATTGTGTGTGGAATTTGTGTCTGTAAACGCACCCACGATACTGGAGAAATCCTAGTGTGGGGCAAGGTTTTTTTAAACTAAAAATAATGTTTCCAAATCTACATTAGAAGTTTTATGATAAGTTTTCTAATAAATCATAGAATTATTAAAAACCTTACGGAAAAATGTATGATCCACATTCTTATAAAGCAATATCACACTCGTACCAGATCACAATAAGTTCGACGTATTGTGATCTAAAATAAGCAGGTATTCAATTCACCCTATTTGAAAGGGTTATCCAGAGAAATAAGTGAAGAGTGGGCTACTTTCACGGACCCTTGGGAGGTCATTAAGATTCTCTTATGATATATAAGACAGGCTTCGATTCAATACTTCCAACATTATACGTCGATCACGGATCTTAAACCTTTGTGTTCATATTTCATAAAGTCTTCGTTAGCGCGGTTAATTAACATTAGTATTAGGTAAAGCTGAATGCAAAGTATCACGTAGCGCATATAAAATATTTCGTAGCTAATTAATGGAGATCTCTTTTGATCTCCAAACCTCAAAAAGTAATTTAAAACTAAAGAAATTAAAAATACATTACCTACACAAATTACAAGGAAAACAACAATACTTACACGTTATTCTTCAATTGTTATTGTAGCATCACAAAACTTGATCTCCCGCCATCACAAAGATTACAAAGACGTTAAAGTTTTAACATTTAATATTCTAAAGTTTGTGCTGGTATCTTATTTTGAACGTCATTAGAGTCACTGGAATTAGTATAAGCACAAAGAAAATATTCATCGTAACTTTTTACGGACTATCTATGATCGTGTTTATTTAGTGTAAAGCGAAAAGGCGAGTCAGATGCCGCGTGCTACTATGCAGCCGGTCTCATAGTAACTGGTAAAGCTGAGAGCGAACGTAGCGCTCACTGAAACATTGTGTCGGCTGCGCGGCACCCATAACATACGTTTCACTCAGTTTCACTTGCGTTGCGAGTGCGACTCTCCCTGGCAGATCCCAGGCATTGTTTAAAAGTTTTTCCTCTGCTATCATTGCTTATAACGTAACTTTTCACTCTCTTTTCTCGCAATGAATAACAGGAAACGAATAATTTATTTTTTCAAGCTTTTTATTAAGAGCAACAACCGTTCTTTTGTACAAAGACGTAGAAATGTGCAATTTTATTTTAATATGAGCTATTTTGCTTGTTGAGCCATCTCAAATTTCTTTGTGTTCATTCTCTAAGCAGTGCCAGTCGCCAGTAGATGTATAAGACAGGCAATGTTGCTTTGATATTGTTAGTTTGAAATAATATATTTTTAAGATATCGTTCTAAAAACCAGGATTAATTTAGGACCATTTTGCGTACCAATAGCTCAATGACAAGGTTTTTTTTAAACGACACTACTATCACTTGCGCATAGACCCAGACCGGGAATAACCATCTGTAGGCTATACAAATGACGGCACGGTTGGTGCAGTTGCTGATACAGTTGGCTGTTGCGCACCGGGTCGTGGGTTCGATTCCCGCACGGAACAAATATTTGTACGATCTGCAGGTAGTTGTTCCGGGTCTGGGTGTATTGTGTGTGGATTTTTTTTTGTAAACGCACCCACGACACAGGAGAAATCATAGTGTGGGGCAACGTTTTTTTAAAAAAGTAAAAGATATTTGTTCCTTGCGAGGGTCAAACCCGCGACACGTAACGCAGAAAGCCAAGCGTCTAGCCACTGCGCCAAACGGGCCGTCAATTAGTTTTGCATTTAATGAACATTTTATTAGTCGAATGTTCAAAATGACGTAGCTCTATCCGTTATATGAAACGGAAGATTCCGTGAGTAAGATGAATAAAATAAAAAATACGAAAAGAAAATGTTTTATTTTGGACTCGTAGGTCTATATCTAATAACAAAATAAGTAAAATAACATTTCAAATATGACTACAATAATGCTGTACGGGGCCAAATAAGGTCCCTATCATAGCTGTATGCTGCAACAATGGGCCTATATAATGATGCCACAGGCAGTTACGACATAATATTTATATGTCATTTGCAATTATCTTTCAGTTCATTCATTTCGAGCAGTTCAAAAGCGGCGGCGCTGGCATCGCTTCCTTCATGGCATATACAAAACGACAAATGGAGCGGACGGCGAATACGCGTAATCGGAACTGTGCACAGAATAAATCTTTGACACCTAGTCGATTTTTATTGAATGCTATCCCACTTTAGTATATAAATAAACCCGCTAATTATGTAAAAATCTTTCATCCTACTTAATATTTTCAATCCAATTATTATGTACAGTCAATATTTTTTTTATTTGTTTCTTTCTCAATGAGTATATACCTACATATCAATATTTGGCGAACCTGCCCGTGGCATCATTATATAGGCCCTCTAGCTGTTGCCCGCGGTTTCACCCGCACGTTTACTTTTATCAATATAAATACAAAGGACATTGTTAAAAATGGCCTATGTATTAACACGCATGCGACCTATAGTATAATTTCTAGTTTTATTTAATAGTTTAATATCAGTTATTACAATTCAACAGACACTTCATAATCTCATAAAGATTTTTTAAAGTGGTATCACGATTTTATTTCAGAACTTATTCCCGGCACCATATTTGGACGAATACAATATTTAGCGCTTTCAGCGCTTGATCTATAGACAATATTAATTTTTTGGTTCAAACAGATGCATTTTGCGCCAAAGCGATAGATAGATGGCTGAATAGTGGTTATTAAGAGTGACAATAAATTGACATTGACATTTCCGCGGACAAGTGCCACTAGAACGCATAGTGACGTAATGCGAAGTGAAGTTTTTACTAATATAGAATTAGGTTTCTTTATACTAACACAATCTGTATTATTATAATATCTATGTTAGTTTGTAAGGTATATATCTATGGGCCGAAGTAGCCTGAGAATAAAGAATTTATTATTATTATCTACATGTCTCTCTTTTCACGGGTTTATATCCCCTGTAAGGGGAACCCGGTCTTTTGACAGGCTTACGCGGGGACATAGGTCCAACACGCAGAGGCCCTTTAGAGAATTTTAATCTAAAATGTAATGGGACACCAACCGGGGACTCTCCATAGCTGCACTATAAAATGAAGTCATGGATTGTCCCCGGTGGTGTAAGGCTATTGTATGAGATGGAAACTATAACGATAAGGTCTATTGCAATGGGTGTTACATGGAATAAAAAAACTAATAAATACGGGAACAACGGCGTCTGCCTTTCAACTTTGATCGTGAAATTCTGTGGCAGACGGTGACTCGCCACTCACAAGATGGGCCCCCTAAATGGCCACCACTACAGGCGACAAGGAGCAACACCGGTGTGAGCGGCTAGGGGTGTAGAGAGGTGCGGCACCGGTTTCACCATCGCGCGTCTCGAAGACTCGGAGCGGGTTTCCCCGTTATTACGCCATTAGACACTTCCACCCCCGAGCATATAGCTCTGGCGGCCCCCCTCTGATCGGCCAACTAAGGCAAGCCAGAGTTGAAATTCCTGCGGGCACTCATGGGGTTCCACTCCAACCAACCAATAAAGGGAAGCGGAGACGAGGCCCTGACCGACTCTCTGGAGCATTCGGGTACGCAGTGACGCCACTCACATTCAGCTCGCCACAAGCTGCCCTGCGTTCTGTAAGCTACTTAATATACTTTTTTTTTTTTTTTTTCTTATGATATACTTTTTTTTTTTATCATAAAGTATGAAGAAATCAAGCAGCTACTTTAATCTGCCCTCCAGGATTACCTTATCCCATGGTGAGATAACGTTTGCCCAAAGGGGTATTATTATTTTGTCATACATTACTATATCTCGGCTATTGCCGGTGTTTTAGGTAAACACGGGCCAAAGCCAAGTGTTAACCTATGGGATTGGTGACATGTTGGGATGATTGGGTGTTGCTATCTTGCAGTGATTGTGTAGGACCGTGTAGTTGTATGATATGCGATGCTTGTGTGTCTGATGAGGTCATTTGCGTCTCGATATTATTTTGCAAGAATTTTCGGACAATTCTGCAAGTATTCAGGATAGCGGCCTTTTGTAGTTTTCGATAGGTATAAGGCGCTATGTCTAATGATTTTAAAGATTGGTGAAGTTGTTTAGGGATTACACCAGTGGTTGATAATACTATTGGAATAATGGTGACGTTATTTAAGTTCCACATTCGGGAGATCTCAATTTTTAAGTCAGTGTATTTAGAAAGTTTCTCTGCTATTTTATTCTGTAGATTGTGTGTGTTTGGCACGGCTATGTCAATGATTTGTGCAGTTTTATTAATTTTATCAAATAAGGTAATGTCTGGTCTGTTGTAATGTGTTGCTCTGTCGGTGAGGATTGCACGATCAAAATATAGTTTGTAAGATGTGTTTTCTAGGATGGTTTCAGGGTTGTATTTGTAGTAAGGTGTAGGTTGTGTAGAAATTAGATTATATTTAATTGCTAAACTTTGATGAATTATTTTTGATACTTGATCATGTCTATTGTGTGTGGTGTCGGTATTTGTGTAAAACTAATTATATTGTACTACCTGCTATGAATAAAAGATAGTCTTGGTCAAATCTGCGTATCATTTACATCATGGTGGCAGCGGTGCCTTATAAATAATAGAATTCACGCGAGTACAGTTAATCAAGTGTCCATAGGGTAATTAGTGAAAGATAAACAATAAAGATTAATAATAAACATGGAGCATGCGCGTCCGCCGTCAGAATTATGTTTGGAAGGTGGACCGGCCAATCGGTCGGAGGCATGGCGTAAATGGCTCCAGCAGTTTATGGTGTTTTTAAAGGCATCTGGTGTTTACAAAGAAGCATCCGACGTACAATCAAGTTTGCTGATAAATTTAATTGGTTCGGAGGGCTATGACGTCTACACTACATTCAAGTTCACAAAGGAAGAAAACAAAGAAAAATTTGAAACTCTCGTAAATAAGTATAATGAACATTTTAAAACGAAACATAATACAACAATGGCTAGATTCAAGTTTTTTACGAGAAATCAGGTGGCTGGTGAGTCTATAGATGAATACGTCACAGCTCTCAAGCTTCTCACTCATCATTGTGAATTTGAACATCTTGAAGATGGGTTGATAAAAGACCGCATAGTTTGTGGTGTTGTTGATGGCAGGCTACGCGACCGTCTCCTTAGGTCAGAAGACCTCACCTTGGCCATGGCAGTCAAATTATGCCAAGCGAATGAGATGTCACACGAGGAAAAACGGCAGATTGAGGAGACCAAGGCTGGATGTAGCAATGAGGGTACGGCGGTGGTCGTAGACGCGGTGTATGGAGCGCGCAGCGCCGACGGCCGCGGTGGCAGGGGCCGCCGGGCACAGCGCTGGCGCGGCAGCGGCACGCGCCGACACCGTGCGGGCGCAACGAGGCCAGCGTGTGCTTCGTGTGCGAGTACCTCTTGTGATGGTTATCAGTGTCCGGCTACAAATGTAATGTGTTTTATGTGTAATCAACGCGGTCATTATAAAAAAGTGTGTCCGAGCTTAAAGAGACGTGTTTACCAATTAGAAGAGGACGATATAAGTGAAGAGGAAATGTACTATATCTCTGTTATTGATGGCTTTGACAAGGCCAAGGACGCTAAGTGGTATGAAACTTTGTTATTGCATGTAAATGGTAGAAAAGAGCTATTTAAATTAGATACGGTATCCGACTTAAATGTTTTGTCTTTAAATACCGACACCACACACAATATCTGTGTATCAATACCGACAAACAAATATGAAGTTGATGAATGTGTGCGGGCACAATGGTCGTACAACCAAAGTTTTGAATTTGTGGATGGCATCATATTCAAGGATAATTTGGTGTATATACCGCGTTCATTACGAGCAGAAATGTTACAGCGTTTACATGACGGGCATATGGGGATAGACAGGTGCAAGCGTAATGGACGTGAGGTGATGTTTTGGCCGGGAATGTCGTGTGACATTGAAAATACCGTAAAACGATGTAAAACATGTGCAGAGCGGAAACCGCGACCCACCCGCGAGCCCCTGCATCCGCATAAAATACCGAATATGCCTTGGGCTAAAGTAGGCTCCGACATATTTGAGTATGGAAAAAAATACTTTCTAATTTTGGTAGATTATTTCTCAAATTATATAGAGGTTAACCCGTTAACTAGTATTGGAAGTAAGGCAGTAATTACGGCAATGAGGGAGCAATTTGCGCGACATGGTGTTCCAAGCGAGCTAGTGACCGATAATGGTCCAGCGTACACATCGAAGGAATTTATTAATTTTAAAAATAAATGGGGTTTTGATCACTCTACTAGTTCTCCTAACTATCCCCAATCTAATGGTCGTAGTGAGCGAAGTGTACAAACAATAAAAAATATTTTAATCAAATCTATTCACTCAGGGTCAGACTTTTATTTAGGATTGTTACATTTTAGAAACACACCGCGTGATGGTATTAGTTCACCTGCACAGTTACTAATGGGACGTACTTAGCAGTAGACTGCCTTCTCACGTCACAAAACTAGTGCCCAGCCGCGACAATACTGCCGACTACAGGAATATTGTACGTAAACAGGAAGTTAGCAAACAGTACTACGACAAGCATGCAAGAGCCTTACCGTCGCTGAAACCCGGTGACGCAGTAATCATGCTTGATGATAATAAACGTAAAAATGCAAGGGTGCAATCTCGGGCAGCTCAACCAAGATCTTACTTTGTCTCAGACAATACGGGAAGGTGTTACAGACGCAATAGGCGTCATTTAGGTAAAATAGCATCTCCGAGTATCTCGCAGCACGCTGATGTCGTCCCAGACAATAACTTGTTGAGCCAACCGAGTGAAACTGCAAATACGCAGCGCACGCACAGACCGGCGGCTGTCATAGCACGTACAAAAATTAGGGCAATTACTTAAAATAATATCATATAAATGTATGTTAAGAGCAGGGCTGCTATTAATTTAATTAATACAAATTCAAAATATTTCAGCCTAGTGATATGATTTAAGAATGTAAGTGTAAACCTTCATGGATGGTATGCCTAATATTGATTGTATACATGGTTACATGATTATTTACTGTTTGAGTATATTATTCGAAGGTGTTAGTAAGATAACAGATTAGCAAAATGTTAAAATACCTCTATACCTAATTAAAATATATGGCATGCACTATGATATTATTATGATCCAGCATCATTTTGCACATACTTATTTTGATTCTTAGTTTAGGTAAATAATGTAGTGATGCTTATTTACAACTTTAAAATAGAATCAGTATTTTGATTTATGGATAAAATGTTCTTGCTGCGAATATTATGTTCCTATAATAAAAAATGTAAAAAAAAAAAAAAAAAAAAAAAAAAAGAAGGGAAAAGATATTGTGTGTGGTGTCGGTATTTGTGTAAAACTAATTATATTGTACTACCTGCTATGAATAAAAGATAGTCTTGGTCAAATCTGCGTATCATTTACATCAATGTCTGTGTTTATAATCGGTCTGGACTATTGCTTTACACGCTCCAGTGATGTGTTGGATGGTTTCAGAGGAACTATTGCATCGTCTACAGATGTCGGTCGGTAGGGGGACTCGCATGATGTACCTCTGATAATTACGGGTTTCTATAACTTGGTCCTGGATTGCTATCATAAACCCTTCCGTCTCAGGGAAAAGGTCACCGCGGCTTAACCATTCGTTCGACGCTATCTTGTCGACGTTAGGTTGGCTAATATCCTGGCGATGTCTTCCATGCAGTGACTTCTGGGTCCATTCTACAATTTTTGTTTGTTGGTCAGTCTTTATTTCGTTCTTTTGCGATATCTTATCATACATATTCAGCGGAGTTAGTTTTCGGTCATTATAAGAAATGGCCTTATGTAGGGTTGATGTTGTACTTTTGGTATTGAAGTAGGTTCTTAAAATTGTGATTTGGTTATTGTGTAGATTAGTGATATCTATTATACCCCTTCCTCCTTCTTTTCTTGGCAGTGTTAATCTCTGTACACTAGACCTGGGGTGGTGTTTCCTATATTTGGTTAAACTGGTGTTTATGACGCGCTGTATATTTTTGAGTTCACTTTGGTTCCAATTTATTATCCCAAAGGAGTAGGTTAAGACCGGGATGGCGTAGGTGTTAATGGCTTTAATAGTATTTCGAGCATGTAATTGAGTGTTAAATATTGTTTTTAATCTGTGTTTAAACTGTTTATTGAGTGTATTTTTTATTTCCTTATGTTGTATTTGTTTAGATTGAGTATATCCTAGATATTTGTACGTCTCATTTTCATCTAAAGCATGTATGGATTCACCATTGTGCATTACATATGAATGTTGATAATTTTTTCCTGCTCTAATTGAATTAATTTTACATTTATCAATACCAAATTCCATAGCTATGTCATTCGAAAATTGTTCAGTAACATTAGCTAGTTCAGAAAGATCGTTAGGTGAGGATGCATATAATTTAATATCATCCATATAAAGAAGGTGGTTAATTTTGTAGGCATGTCTGTCCGTTAGTGTGTCAGTCGTTGCATCACTATATTGCAGTAGATATCCAGGTTCTAAGGCATTGAGTTTATTTGAAAGAGGATTCAATGCAAGGCAGAACCATAATGGGCTGAGTGAGTCTCCTTGAAATATTCCTCTCTGAATCTTTATCGGTTCTGTCTCAACAATTCCTGTAGAGGTGGTCAAATGTAATCGGGTCTCCCATTGAGTGATTATATTTCTTAAAAATTGTATTAATCGCGGGTGTATTTTGTATACGCTTAAAACTTCTAACAGCCACGAGTGAGGTACTGAGTCGTATGCTTTTTTGTAATCAATATACATTGTGCAAAGATTTTTCCTGGTACGTTGAACTTGCTTGAGTATTACGGAGTCAATTATTAATTGCTCTTTACAGCCTTGACTAAACTTCCTGCACCCTTTCTGCTCTTCCGTTAATATTTTATGTGTTTCGAGGTGTTGGTATATTACATGAGTTATGCACGACGTTATAATCTTGTATATCGTTTGTAGGCAAGTTATTGGTCTATATTTTGCTGGGTTGGCGGTGTCGTTAGAATCTTTTGGTATCATATACGTAATACCTGCTGTTATATATGCAGGCATGGACGTCGGGTTACTTATGAAATAATTTATATGGTTATAAAGGTGTGGGTGTATATGTGTGAATTTTTTGTACCAGAAGTTATGTATATTGTCTGACCCCGGTGCTTTCCAATTGTGTATTTTTTTAAGTACATCATGGAATGTTCCTATTCCGACATGTTCAAAATCCATCTGTCCGGTGTTTATGTTATTTGTCAACTCGGTTCAGCTTCAGCATTATGATAAACTGGATTTTCCCAAATTCCAGACCAGAACTTCTGTATCTCGTCTATCGGTGGTAAATTAATATTTGTATTGTTTGCAGAATCGTTAGGTCTTGTTTGGTTTGTAGTGGCCTTTTTTAACGTTCGGTAAAATAGTTTCTCGTTATTCTGAAAATGGGTATTCTGTTTTTTACGAAGTGTGCATTTTAAATACCTACTTAATCTGCTGTTTACAACAGTAAGTTTCTGTTTAAGGGTGTCCAGAAAATGTGTGAGTTGTGTATTGGATTCTTCGTGTGATGAATGTGTTTTGTAATGTTCTAGGATAGAGTTTACCTCTTTTACCACTTTTCTACTTCTGTTCCCGTGTATATAATGAGTGAGTCTGCCTATTTTAGCTCTAATGTCTGCAATTTTACGTTCTAGTCTTTTTTGCCATTTAGGATTATCTTTTTGATGCCAATTTACGTTTTCAGCAGGCACTAGCGAAATTTTACTCCCATTACACTTAGCAGCTGTCCAAGCAGCACTATATATTATTGTTTGTAAGGTATTATAGTTTGTATCTCTGTTTATATGTTCTGGTAGAATTATATTGTTAATGTAACTTACTATTTCTGCAAATTTCTTTGATGCTTTTTGTTTAGGTATGTAACTTCGATTGGTAGGGTGAGTATTCGTATAATATTGAAGTGTATGTAAAAATGTTTCATCTATTTCGTTGTTTCTGTCATTTCTTGTTTCTACATTAGTGCTGGTATTTTGTGCATGGGATTGTGAAAGTTGTTCTATGTCTCTACCATTAAAGCTATTGAGCTCGTTTTCTACTTCTGTTTGGTGTGTCTGTGACTGTTTTTCTGTTTCTGTATTATCATCCGGGGTACGTTGTGGAAGTACATTTTTATTAGCTATATGAAACTCTTGTCTATAATTATTATCTGTTTCACTTAACTCATGCTCTATGCTTAGTTTTATGATTTGTAGTCGTGTTTCTGAAATCATATTATTATTAACGATAACTCTTTTTTGATCCGATAATCTCTGTTCTGATAAATGAGATAAGTATGGGTGCCATTCTATAAATTTTTCTCTTAACTTTCTTCTCCATACAGTCATATCCGTTTCCATTTTTGTAGTAATAAAGTAGCACTTCATGAGGGCTTCATTGAGTTCATTTGACCATCTCATTCTACGTGAGACTTGCGGTTGTGGTTGCTTGTTAATTTGAGTTGTAACTAACTGGTGTGAGTATGATGGATGATTCTGCAGTTGTGTATTTTTTGCAAGTAAACTGTTGCTTACTTCAGACCATATTTCTTCCAATGCAATGGATGGTAATAACTTTTTATTTATAATTGCTCTTCTTTGATCTCCTATTCTCTGTTTGGAGACATTCATATCTGGAAATCTTTCTATGAACTGTTGATGTAATGATGTTAGGTATGAGTTGGTGTCGCTTTCTAAATTTGTGATTATGAGATAGGTACGCCAAATGAATTTGTTCATTTCTTCATTCCATTTTTTGCGCGTAATTCTGGAGACAGTAGCGGGTGATGGATTTTTGGCAGTTGTAGCCTCCAACACAACGTCTACTGGCAACGGTGATGATGTAGTAGATGATGTCCTTGATGTCGTTGATAAATATGAAAGTGGTGATGATACTATTGATGAAAATATGGACTTCGGAGAAGATGATGAAGAAAGTTGTGTATTTTCATCGTCTATAGATGATAAATTTGACTTGAAAGCTTTTTTTGTTTTAGACCTTGTAAACATAATGATCCCACGAGTAGCTAGGGACTTTGAGGTCGACCACGGCAGAGCCCTGCGTTCACCGCGGCAAGGGTAATTTAAACTGGAGATCCCCTTGTGTCCAGAGTTCGCATACTAACGACTAAGCTCCCCCTTAGCCATGAAGCCCTCGACGTAAGCTGTTCCATCTTGGCTTGGGTTGTATCCCTCTTGGTCTGTCTTCTCACCTTAAACCAGTCCAGCATGAGTAGCTCTACTGGTATAGCCCTAAGGATCACTGAAGCGCGCAAGCCCCACCACGACTTCAACGTAGAGATACAGCGATGGGGTTATTATTATTATTATTACCTAACCAAAAGGTTTATATTTTAATTATTGATATCATATAACGTTTTTATTATTGATATTTTTTGACATTTGCATAATTGACTTCTCTTCTTTGACATTATCATGAATGATTACATCTGTAATTTATTATAATGTAAGTTTGTTTTTTCACATTGTAAATGCGAGTGTGATGTAGCTCTATTGTAGTAGTACTATTTGAGTCCGATTGTTGGTAAGTACTAGCATGTTAGTTATAGATAGCCTATATCTACACTACTCTCACATATAGATTGCCATAAAAACAATGTATAAATTGAGATTTGTAAAACATACACAATTTGAAAAAAAAAAGACCGAACCCTGAGTTTCTTTCGGCATTTCTTCTCAGAGGTTGTCATGTAGTGAAATGCTCTCCGTCGTTTCAATTATGACGTGTAAAAGTGTCTGCTATGACCTAATTACTGAATAAACGATTCTATTCTATTCTATTCTATAGGCTTACGCGGGGACATGGGTCCCACACACAGATGCCCGTTTCCATTAAGAAATAAGTGCAAAAACTCTATCCTATATAGAAATGATTTTTTTATTAAGAAATACCGGAATAATATAACAAAAACCTAATAGAGAAGGATCAAGAAGGAACAGCGGTTGTCATAGAACCAAAACGCCGAAATGGAAAAACACAAATAATGATATCTCGCAGCCACCGTACCCTGAATCATCAGTGACGCTGGCAGCTGCAGCCGCGTCAAGCTCGAGTGAAGAAATTTCTCTCCGCCCACGGCACCATCACCTGTACGTCGGCAGGGGAGAGGCCGGCCGTCGATTCGCTTGGAACCATCCAGCCTCGAACCGGGTTCCCGCTACCGGTGGTTATGTGCAGCACATGAAGTGGACTCAAGAAATAAATGAGAAACGTCATGCGCGCATATTATGGGTCTGCAGAGGGGGGAACTAATACTACTAGAACTGCATACCGTAGTGGGATGCTTACTCACTCACTACTTCAGGAACTTAAACCAGCCATCAACGTCTTGGCCCAACGATTGCCGAATCACTTGCGTGTCATCCAACGTAATCACCAGTTGGATGACGCTACACTTGGTCGGCTACGCTCGGAAGTGTAAAATAGTAGTGTCATTCCTTCCCCATCCCGGACCGCGAAACAACTGCATGTGTTCGTTGTAGTTCTGTCGCGGTCCGACCAAGAGGAAGATGATGACAGAACTATAACTGTAAGTAGCCAGTACAACGATGAATTGAGGAGCGTACTGGAGGATGCGATTCAAGATTATCAAGCCACACGCCGAACTTAACTGTGACTACCACGTTTGCCGATGCATAATAAAAATAAGGCGCTGGTGTGTGTCCTGGATTCACTGCTTTCTAGCTATTTTGAAAGCAGCGATAGTCACTCAATATTGTATTGAGCAGCTGTAGATGAAAATGAAAATTCTCGTATAGTGATAGAGCTACGCCACCGAAATCAGCCGTACCAGATTTGCAGTACGGGATTGAGCGGCACCGGCCGCTCCGGAAGGAATCTATCAACATGTTGGATAGATTATAAGAAGGCCTATGACTCGCTGCTTCATACATGGCTTATGAGGGTGCTGCAGTTGCATAAAATAAATACATCTTTTAAAGAAAGTTCTTGTTGTCAAGTATGAGGCAATGCAGGCTGCTACCCAGGATGTCGACAAATTCAGGGTAACGGTTTCACCATCAGGATTCAGCGGGGAATATTCCAGGGTGACAGTCTGAGTCCCCTTTAGTTATGTTTGGGCTTGACTCAGACAGAACTGGACACCCTGGATAGGAAGGTACGTACATTGCTACCAAAAATTGGATGCATCACCCTCGCTCTTCGGTGATGAGGCTGTGCATCCCACGGAAGTGTAGGGGTCACGGCATTTTAAATGCTAGGACTCTCCACAACCGTGAGGTGTGTAGCCTCAGGGAGTATTTCTTCCATACCAAAGTGGAGGTGTACCGACATGTGGTCACAGTACACAAAACCAAGTGGTCAGGATCATCCACCAGCAACTTGCTCTGATCTATAATATTGTAGATTCTGAGGTACTATACAATAGGTACGTTCTCGATCCAGTTCTCGAAAATAGTCAAGTCACTTTGTACTGGAATCGATCTATCATCACTGATAGGACTATTGTCGCCAATAAGCCTTACATAGTGGTGACAGATCGATTAGAGCACCGCATGATAAATGTTGATGTTACAATCCTACATAACGAGAATCACGTGAAAGCCGAGAAAACCTATTAAGTATCATGACTTGGCACACGAGATTGTCGACATGTGGGATGTGGACTTGGCAATCATTGTGCCGATAGTTGTGACAGTCAATGGCCTCGTTGCCAAGAGCCTCGACCACCATCTAAAGAGGCTCTCGTCAGTTGGCTGGATCAAGGGCCTGTTACAGAAAGCAGTAATCCTTGACACGGCACGTATAGTGAGAAGATTCCTCTCTTAGCAGCCCTAACCACCGGTAGCTTGGACCCTGTGCCCTTTGCGGGTTGGTTACTATTTTTTTATATTTTTAAATAATGTATTTTTATATAAATATAGTAATAATAAATTCTTTATTTTCAGGCTACTTTGGTCCATAGACCTTACAAACTAACATATATATGTCGTGGAGAACGATAGTTAAGCGATTATAAGTCCCCATTGTTTAAGTACTAACTAAGGTAGGGGTAAACACCGTGACGTCATTGTACCGTGACGGCGCGTGGGCAGAGTCGTGTTAAGGGAGGTGTTTGTAAGTAGGCTCAGTATTGTGCGAGCAGGCATCCGATACACTTCTCCGACATGAAACTGCCGGTTTGCCCTGAATTAGGAAATAAGTGATTTACTGTGCAATTGTGTATGTGTACTGTAATCCTGTGATATGAACCCGATACCACCGAATCGCTCTATCACTCAGCCATCACTGACGCCGACATATATTATTATACTACAGATTATGTTAGTATAAAAAACTATGTTATGTTTATGTTAATAAAAACTTCACTTCGCACTACGTCACTGTGTGTTCTAGTGGCACTTGTCCGCGGAAGCTACGAAACCACGCCTTGCGGCCAAAAGTCCTCTTCCAAGACGTGGTACAGATAACAAGTTGGTTGTGAGTACCACGAACGCCTTGAAGTTGAAGTTGCGGTGCGACTCCAGCAGCTGCACTCTCGGCGTGTACTTGGTCCTTTGATGTACGTACTCCACGACATCCTCCGCCTTAGTGTTGTAGTGTAGGTCAGAGATATATACCGGAGTATTAGGCTTCGCGGCACGTATCGTTATTTTAGCCTCCGCCGGAGCCATACCGCAGCAGTTCTTATTAATTCGCTGACGGCGCTTCTTCCTTTGCATCAACACAAAACCATCATCATCAGCCTGCTTCGATGTTTTTTCAGTAATGGGCTTCTTGGTGCCCACAGTGGTGCTGGCGAGATCCCCCATTTTGCCGTTGCAGGAAAGAGCCGGAGAGCGGGAAGTGGAGTTGGGGAGTGCGCGAGGTGCGCACACTGCAGGTTCAGCATTCGTCGGTGACGGCGGTGATGGCAAACTTGCTGATGCTAAACTTGCCACCGATATATCGAGGCCAGTGCCGTGACGCATGTTTACGTTCGATGCACCCGACGTTGGCCTAGTTACCGTTCTACGCAACTCAATAATTTCGTTGCGCAAATCGGTGACGGTGTTTTGGGATGCATTTAACTTTTTCTGCATATCCGCTAAGCTTGTCTTCAGAAAAAGGATGTCTATCAGAAGGCTCGTTACGTTGACATGATCGAAGGTGACGGGCAGGACCTTATGCAAGTCCTTCGCCACAAACGTTGGCACATCGTCTGGGTCGGTCTCCTTCAACAGCGTATGATGTCTTTAACGCTTTTATTTGTCCCGTCACGCCGACGGGACATCATCTGACCACTCTTGTTTAGTACTCTGTACGAGTAAGTGTAAGAGTAACTTGGAAGCGGCGATGTCACCCTCACTGAAGTTCGTTCAGCAGATTTGGACTGCGGACACCTTGTCCATCACATCCATCTTCTGCTGCAGGAACGCCAGTTGTTCATTCGCCACAAGTTGTTGTTGACACATGGCGATTAAAATTACTAGCGACGGCTTACGCCGCACTAACCGATTTACGGATAAGGAACGTAAGCAAACACGTACGCATCAAAACGCGGGTAATGCAAGATAAAATGGGATAGGATGCATTAGAAGATATAAAGAAGTAAGCTAAACTTGGTACACTTGCTAAACAAGGTACTTGAGTTCAAACTCTTAAGGTTGTTTGATTATGCCGTGTGGTGCCGGCTACGAATAACACCAACCCATATCATCCCGTGGGTGTCGTTAAAGGCGACTAAGGGATTAGCCGGAGGATGGGTAGCAGCGTCGTTCGAATACATTAACAACTTAACTGCGATCGCCAACCCGCCTGCCAAGCGTGGCGATTATGGCAAAACCCCCCAATGAGCACACAACACACTGATGTCGGTCGTTGTGGTAATCTTTGAGCGAGGCCTGTGTCCAGCAGTGGACTTTATTCCGCCGAAATGATGAAGCTAAACTGTAGGACGAAAAAGATAAAGCTTAGACAGTAATGTTGCTCAACTTCAAACTTAATTATCGGTATTCGTGAAAACATCATTATTGTGCTACACAACAGGAAGTGTGGCGAAAACTTACACAATACACCAACTAAGGTGTATATAAAAATGAACACGCTCCAGTTAAATTGAATTGTACACGCCTCCCACTGTGGGAGCTACCGAGGGCCACCTCCTGCCAGCCATTATCAAGACATATAGTGCCAAGTCTTCTTAAAATATATTCAAGGATATATAAAAATGTAAGAATAGTTACAAGCTGCAATTTGTGTTGCCAGTCTCTACTATTCATGCATGGATAGTAATAAAATGAACCATAAAATGGAGCGACCAAAAATAACAAATGGATGACATTTTTCTACTGATGGCAAGTGGAGCCTCTTGGATTTCTGAAGAAGAACCGCGAACATGATAAAGTTATAGTCGCCGATCCAGTTAATAAGAGGCTCACTTAGTAATAATGATGATTAAAACCTTTATGTTTACATCAATACTAGTTCAGGACACATATAGCGTAAATTGTTTTATAGTGTCTTCATATAAAACAGGTCGCACCAATGAATTAAGTTCAGACTCTTACGGTTGTTTGATTAATGAAGGTAAATGATGCTAATTGTGTCACTGATTGCTGGGGGAACAAAAGAGCTTTGACCTAATGTATTACGCCTCATAGTGGGCCTGGAGATTATATTCTGTGTTATTCTTTTGTTAGTTTAGTAGTATAACCCACGAATGTCATAGGAGGACAAAGACTAACTTATGTCTGCTATAAACCTTTTGTAGTGAAAGTAACAGCTTATTACTGTTGTAACAACAGAATGGTTAATATATAATGAAATATGTTTTAAGATCTCAAGATATTTATTTATTTATCAATATCACGTTCGCGTAATAACTTTGACGAGCAAAATTTCAGACGATTCTCTTACAGACGAACTTCTAGCGCGTGATCAAACTACTCACCCACGCATTAGCAACAAGATTATGAATTTTATTTTTACGCGCTGGGAAGGCAGAATCTCTGCTTAAATTCTGAGCTATAAAGCCTTTTTGAGCAACATTATCTCAATACAATCTCGATGCTTGGCAAAAAATTGGCGGGCACAGTAATTTATTCGAAAAGTTTAAATTTAAAACAATCCTAAAGTTAGAAACATTAAATAAATTGAGACAATTAAGTGCAACTGCAGGGTTCAAAGTAACTTAAATCACGTAACTGTGGCATATGTGTCGGTGAACTATCAGTAAGCGATGCTGGCACACTTGTAAACAGTAATAAGTTGTCCACAGTGGTCAGAATCAAAATTATTAATAATTTGTTTGTGTGTGGGGTAAATTTTTAATAATTATAGTAGGACATGTTATAACAATTTATTTGTTTGTTTATTTTTTATTACAATATCTTTTTTTATTTATTATAATTATTATGTTCACGATTTAATATTAATTATAGCTTATAACTACAGTTCCTATACGACTGTGATATGTTAAAAGAATGTTGATTTATCAAATCTGTTAATAGTTTTAGTTATTTTCGTTTATTCCTTTCACCAATTCTTTTGATGTCTTTTTTTTGAATACTTAGAAAGAAGCAGGATAAATACTAGTTCTCTTGGTACCATTTAATTGGGCAAACCAAATTTATTTACTTTATTCAGAAAATATTATGGTTTCTCTATAATCAATGATCACAGAAAAAATGAAATAAATCAAATTCAAAGTTTTTATTTAAAAGTCAATAGTTAAGGTGCACGGTTCAAATATGTTGGTCCTATGGAGAAGAGCCAGCAAGAGACTATGGAAAGATACTCTTTAAAAAAAAAGTGTTAGTTCAATTTTGTTTATTACATTTCAACAAGTTAGGTATGTGAGGTGTGAACCTTAAGGTTCGTCATCTCCCCTTTTACGAGCTTTACCAGCTCCCACCGACCGATTCGCTCCTACGCACAAGCGCTCTTGACGAACTCGCGCCATGTACATTCGAAGCTCCTCATGGCCCTTTCGGAGCTCCTCCACTTGGGTCGTCAGAGGGGAGTTTTCCGCCTGAAGCAGTACGGACTCTTGTAGCCCGTACGCCTCAGGAGCACCTCCGCAAATGCGACTACTGAGGATGTGGCTTCCTCCAGGGCCTTTTGGTTCTTGCCCTTCCGGCCCTTGGACCCTGGAGGTACCTTTAAGGCCTCCACCACTGCTGCCACGGCGTCACGGAGCTTTTTCCTAAGCACCGTGACTGGCAGTTGTTCTGTCTTAACCTTCCTAGAGGCCACTGAAGACTCGGTTAGCGCCTCGTGCTTAGCGGCCTGTTCTGCCCGCAGGGCAGCTATTTCGACGGGTGCCGCTTTAAGGTACTGGCCTGGGCCAGTCGAAGGCCAGCCTCTGCCACGGCCTCGCCTTGCAGTTGCTACCTTAGGGGCCGGTGGCATCTCCTCACTTGAAGTCGAATCCGAACTCAGTGTTGTCGGATGGCCTGGTCTCTTGCGCCCGATACTCAAGGCATTGACCACGCTCATCCCCGATACGCTGTCAGAATCCGACAGCGTACCCATCCTCTCCTTCTTCCTCTCCTTCTCCTCCCGCATCCTATCCTCAACGTCTTTTTTATAAATTTGGTTTTCCATAATTAATCCCGTGGGATCGTGAGTGTGGGAGAAATGAAAGGTCGACCCGGGCAGTGCCCCCTGTACCCGGGCAAGCGTGTCCCTTGTTCAGATACCGCCAGTCCTGGGGATGGCGTGCTCGTGACTGAACTTCCCATCAGCCATGCACCCCTAACCGCACGCTAGCTTGGGTTCGGGGAATTTTTATAGGCCTTCTTCCTCGCGATCCGGGCGGTTAAGCCAGGATCGGTCCCGGTCGGAGCCGCGAGACGTGAGCACGACACTCCAACCGAGGTTACGATACCGACGGTGGCGGGGAAAGAGGAGAACTTCCACTACCTGCTCGGGGCAAGGTAAGTACACATCGAGCCCGCCCATGGTCCTCCGAAAACGAAGGAACACTCTACGGCCCAAAACTGGGCTCCTACGACCCAAAAACGGGGCCCCTCCTTGTCAGAATATTGGCCATCGGGCAATGAGGTCCTCTACCAGCAGCCGCCGAGGTTTCCTGACCTAGCACCCCAAATTGACACTTCTACTTATAGGCTAGCCCAACGTGTAGCGAGCGTATTCTCACCACTCAAAGGGAACACGAATGCACATGTAAAGGATTGCTATATAGGATTTAGGACCATTTTGTCACTGAAATTCCGAACTTGAACCTCACTGATAATGAAACTATGGTCAGTTTTATAGCGCCATTCATAACAAGATTTAACAAACTTTGGGTAGATGATACATTTACTATATTAACGACAGAGAAAACCATTGCATTTCTCAATCACCTCAACTTTATTAATCGAAAAAAAAAGTTTACTCTGGAATTAGAGGCAAATGACATTGTTCTGCGGCCATACATTATTAGCCTAAGAACCAACAGGCACGTAAAATAACTTTCTGTGTTCTAATCTACATTAGACTGAAATTAAATTAAAGTAACGGACACTCCTAAGAATTGTTTAGTATACAATTAATTTCCGGATTTTGAGGTTATAATATTAGACATCTAACACGATTTATCACATACACGTCGCATTAGAGAAATATCTTTAACAAACGCTAAAATGCAAAATAGATTAACATTACCTAGGTTTTACCTATAAGCACTTCATTTCATTATCAGATGTAGTCTAAAAACTCCAAAAGTATTTCATGAATTAAAATTATTTGTCTGACTATAGGCTAGTGTGGTCGATTATTTTATTTTATTTGTGACCAGCTATAGTGTATGCATTTTCTACTATATTACCGATACCTATTACTATCGGGCAATATCTGCATCTGCCTTCTTAATCAGATTAAGGAGCCATGAACGTTCTAGTATTTCGTTACGAAATTAGTAAGGCTCTGCAGATGATAAAGGAAAACTTCCGAAATAATAATTGTAATAGTAGATAACTTGTTATCTATGCAATTCTAATATTATTGAAAATAATTATTAGTTTAGGGAAATCTAAATAATAATTATAAATTTTTCAATTAGTAAATAATGTCACAAAACAATGCCGTTGAGATGTCAACATCATGAAGCGACACCTCGTGTAATTCTAGTCTTGCGGAGCTGGACCAGCACTCTGCTAAACATTTATATGTACTAGGTAATCATCTAATCTATAATATGCCCGTGTGCATAGAGTATGTTTTACAAACAATTTAAATTTATTTTGTGGTAATTATAAAACGATGTCCGGTGTTTTATTATAAAATTTTATACTATATCCCATGAAAGAAGTATGGACTTTAGCTAAACGAAATGTTGGCTGTACTAATTTAGTTCTATGTCTTGTATTATAGTTATGTCGATCACATTTTCTTGTCAAAAGTTGTATGTTTTTTCTAACGTACATAATATTTTCGTAAATATATTGACATGGTACTGTCATTAGTCATTATGTTGATGTTTTTGAAGAGTTCTTTCAAGGAATCCCGATTACCAAGGTTGTAAATGGCCCTAATAGCTCTCTTCTGTAGTAAAAAAATTGATTCAATATCGGCAGCCCGGCCCCACAATAAAATGCCATAGGACATTATACTGTGAAAGTAGCTAAAGTAAACAAGTCTTGCGGTAGCTACGTCTGTTAGGAGTCTAATTTTTCTGATAGCATAAGCAGCCGAACTCACCCGTCCTGCTAAAGATGAAATATGCGGACCCCATTGAAGATTTGAATCAAGCGTGATTCCCAAGAAAACTGATTGATAGACAAATTCGAGTTTCTCATTGTTTATTATAATATTCCTGTTTGTTTATTATAATTCCCACTTAAAACATTTGGCAAAGTAAACCTTACACATTTATTTTTCTGCCCATTTCATCATCATCATATCGGCCATTCATACGTCCACTGCTGAACAAAGGCCTCCTCCATAGATTTTCACAACTGTTTCATCATTTTGGGGGGTATTTGCCAATACTCACCACGCTTGGCAGGCGGGTTGGTGAGCGCAGTATGGCTACCGTTTCACAGAAGGGACGCTGCTGCCCATCCCCCTGGTTTAGATTCCCTTTGTCGCCTTTTACAACATCCACGGGAGGAGGTGGAGTGGTGCTATATTCTTAATCCAGACACCACACGGATACTAAATTATTAACTGAGAACCATTTATGGACCTTAAGAAGAGCGTTATTTACATCATCAATATTTGGAATACGTCCGTCTACATTAAAAATCAAAGAAGTATCATCAGCAAATAACACAATTTTCGCTCGATCCTGAAGCATATAAGGCAGGTCATTTATAAAGACTAAAAATAAGAACGGACCTAGTATTGAACCCTGGGGCACGCCCATTGTTACTTCAGAGCCAGATGAATTAACCCCATTTATCTGAACTTTTTGTTGCCTGTTTTGTAAATTTGATTTTAAGATTTTTAAAGACTTATGCCTGATTCCATAATGGTCTAGTTTTAGCAAGAGTGTCTCGTGGTCCACACAATCAAAGGCTTTTGAAAGGTCACAGAAGATACCAATCGCATCTTGAGTTTCCCAAGCATCGTAGATATGCTTTATTAATGTGATACCTGCGTCAGTGGTATTACGCCCTTTGGTGAAGCCATATAACTTATCGTGAAAAAGAGTGTTAACTTTAAAATGCAATAGCATTTGATTTGGCATAATTTTTTCAAATACTTTGCTAAGTACCGGGAGAACTGATACAGGTCTGAAATTTCCAGGATCTTGGGTATTACCGGATTTATACAAAGGTATTACTTTACTACATTTCATTAAATCTGGGAAGATTCCCTGGTCAACGCAGCAGTTAAATATTACTGTCAAGTAGGGTGCTTTAGTATTAATAATACCTTGACAAACTTTTACCGATAATCCCCATATGTCATCCGTTGATTTTATTTTAATTAAATTTAAAGTAGTAATGTCTTAGGTTTTCGCGATTATTACTCATAATAAAACACTTTTTAAACGGATTATATCGCGTATATTATAGATTTTTGTTTTTCCTGACGTTTCGAATGCTTTGCAGCATTCGTGGTCGCAGGATGACTAAGGTGACAGGCGTCGTTACAGATTTTAAAAAACGTTATTTTATTTTATCTACCATACAATTTTAATCAAAAAAATTGTTTCGATGCACGCAGTAATCACTCACAGTGTCTTGGTGTTTTTAGTGCGGTATGTTGTTATTCGAAACGTCAGGAAAATCAAAAATCAAAATATACGCGATAGAATCCGTTTAAAAGTGTTTTATTATAATGTTTTATTAAATTTAAAGCTTTGATTTTAATTAAATTGCCAGGGGGAGAATATGCGTGAATTTTAAATCTATGGTACAGGCTGCTACATTTAGTTTTAGTAAGGCAGCAGAAAGTGAAGATGATGACTTCAAAAATGCAGTAGTCATTCGGGGAATATTAGTAAAGAATGTCTCAAATTCTTGCGCTACTTCAACATCTTTACATACGAGACCACGTACCGTCCGAAAATTATCATTTCTTTGCAATTTTGAATTCTTAGTTTCATTATTAATTATTTTCCAGGTGGCTTTAAGCTTATCATCTGCATATTTTATTTTATTACTAATATAAAGGGCTTTCGCTAACTGACACACTTTTTTAAAAGTTTTTGAAAAAATATTGACATATTTAATGAAATCATTATTTTTATTGTATTTTTTTAACACATACAGTTCATATAAACGTTCCCTCGTAAAAGTTTACGAATACCCGTCGTCGCCCAGTCGCTAAACCTAAATTTAAAATTAACACTTTTTACTTTTAATTTAAAGACTTTGTCAAATTCCGTTTTTATTATAGAAAAGAAGTCCGAATAGAGTTTATCACAGTTTTTTATATATTTAATCTGAACAAAAAGTTCACTAATTAATGATTTATTAAAATAGTCTAATTAACCCGATGTAAACTGCCTAAATTTAATTTGCATTTTACTTGGAGGATATACCTCTGGGTATTAAAAGTGACGGCTTGCCCACTGTGATCAGATGGCAAGCAATTGATGACTGTTTCCTCCGAATAATCACAGTTGCAGAAAACATTAACAATACATGTGGCAGACGATGACGTTACTCGAGTTGGTTCTAAAAATATATTAATCATATTGAATGATTTAAAGAGGCACAATAAATTGTTACTAATTGAATTATTTTCTAATATATTAATGTTAAAGTCTCCACAGACTATTAAATATTTATGTTTAGTTATTAACAATTTTAATACATCTTCCATTGTGGACGAAAATGTTGACAAATTTTGACTGTGTGGGGTTTTATAGACATAAACACACACTATTATATGCTTATCCAGCTCAACGCAAGACATTTCAATGCTATGTTCAACCGAAAATCCGACCACGTCCTTTCGCTCTTTTGATTTTATGGACTTCTTAATTAATGTCAATGAGCCACCATGCAGCATGGACTTTCGGCTAAAACTACTAGCTACACAATAATTTTCATAATTGATAAGCAGTTGATAATCTTTCAACCAATGCTCTGTAATACACACTATGTCATATTCGTTTTTTTCTAGGAAAAGTTATATTTCTAGTGTTTTGGAAGAGTAACCTGGAATATTCTGATGTACTAATTGTAATATATTTACCCTCTTCCTATTTATACATAAGGATGATGATTTGCCAGAAGATAGTAAGTTTTTATAATTATTTACCATGATTTTACTATTTCCGATATATGTATCTTCTGTTGTCTTATTGACTGGTTCAAATTAGAATCCAGAGCAAGTTCAGCAACACCAGTGCTAACACCAGACAGTATGGTGCTACTTCTTGTATGCTCCACTGTATGTGGAGAATACTCCTTAATCTTGGTGAGGGCACCAGAGGCTGTAGCATCAAAAGATGTGTACCCCTTCGTTTTGGCATCAGTATTACTAGAACAATTGGATAATACTGACTTGTCCCTTATCCTACATTTCGTTATATCAGCTATATCAATGTAGCAATCTGACATTTACATTTCTTGGGAAGAAACATAGCTTCCTGAGTCAATTGAAATCCACTAATAAACTTATTAGTGTCAAAATACAATAATTTGTCACTATGACGACATGTCAGCAGGTGAATTATATTGTTCAATTTGTATATATAATTATTGTCAATATCTGACAGAGACTTAGAATAAGGAAAGGCACATATACTTAGCCTTCCTATATTTTATTTTATTAAGGTGTCTATACCATCCACAATGTCCTTTTTTTGACACCTAAACTATTACCTAACAATAGTACTACTGGACTGTCATGTTCTATTGTTGTACTTACAATATTTTGTATTATTTGACCTAAATGCAAATTAAGAATATAGAATATATAATAGTTTGTTACAGTAATACTCAGACAATTCTGTAACAGTGGGCAAAACCTGATCCTAATTGATCAGTAAATACAAAAGCTTTATTAATATTTAGCTTAAAACTGGTGCAGTCCGCCACTGGTTGAGCCATCACGGGGGAGACTGCAGCAGACAGAGACTCAGGAGGTGGCGGGTGGCAGGCACAGCTGCATGAAAGATTGTTGGCTAGGGACTCGTATCTCTCTGCATTGTACTTTACCAAATCCACCAGCTCACCGGCCTCAACCATGCGTTCACTCAGGTCTTGTTGAGTAGACTCATATTTGTTGAAAATGTCTGTTGTATATTCTCCCTGTAAAGTAGCTCTTCCTGAAGGCGCTCAATGTCAACATCATGCATTGCCCTACTGCTTTCTAATTCAGTTGTACATGTGTCTAATTGACTGACTAAGTTTATGCGATCTTTTCTAAGGCAAATATTAAATTTTAGAAGATTTTGTCTTTTTATAGCCATCTTTGATCTTTTAATCAATTTCTTAATTTTGATATACTTTTTTAACTTATTATGACTCATTATGACAGGACATGTGGTTATGGTATCGTCACCAGTCAAATCTATAGTAACAGCTGGCTGACACACGGGATCATACCCATTTCTTACCAACTTATTATACAGACTATGAGTGTCCGCAGCCTGTTCGCCAGCTTTTGCCATCTCCAATACAGAAATAGCCTTTTGGGCATTGCATAATTCCCGCTCCAGTTCAGATATGCGTTGTAAAGCTGTAAAATGTGTGTCATTGCATTGTTCAAATGATGATACAGCTTTTTGAAGTTGATTATGTTGGTCGAATAAGTCCATGTGCTACAGCACACAGCACAGAGGTAGTATGAAAATTAAAATAAAAGGTTAAAAAGGCAATAGTATGTTTAAAGAAATGAAGTAAATTTGGTTACTAAAAGTAATCTATAGTATTAATTCTCTTCTCAATACAGGAGGATGATAATTCTGAGAAAATCTGGATGTCAAGATAAAAAAAACAAAAGTAATAACACTGTATAATTGATCAACATATATGTAAGTACCTATTTTAGATAGATCAGAGATGGATCAAAGTATTAGCAGGTTTTGATGTAGGTACATAATTAACGTTGTAGTGTTAATTATGTCTGTAGCTATTGTTTTTTCTATCATCGATTTTGCTTTCACTTACATGTCAAGCAAAAAGAGATATAAACCGTGCCAGTAAGTGGTTAGATCAAAGTACCGAGCAAGATTTGGTGTAGTAAGCTTTGTAATGTTTTAATACGTGCCGTGTGGTGCCGGGTAAGAATACCACCACCCTATCTCCTCCCGTGGGTGTCGTAAAAGGCGACTAAGGGATTAGCCGGAGGATGGGCAGCAGCGTCCTTCGAGTACATTAACAACTCAACTGCGATCGCCAACCCGTCTGCCAAGCGTGGCGATTATGGCAAAACCCCCCAATGAGCCTACAACACATCCATATCGGTCGTTGTGGCCAATCTTTCGGGGAGGTCTGTGTCCAGCAGTGGACTTCAATCGGCCGGAATGATGAATACGTCTGTAGCGAATGTTTTTTTATCATCGGTTTTGCTTCCACTTACATGTCAAGCAAAATGAGATATAAACTGTGCCAGTGAGTGATGGACGAGGCTCAGATCTGAGCAGTATTGGGTTATTGAGTAGTGTGTATTTATTAACTTAAATAAAACAAAATACTCCCTGGGTTTAAGGATTTCAAATCCGTCTGTTGACAGCCGGTAGAAAGTTAGAAGTTTTCTTTACTTGATTTATACGAATATCTTTCGACAAAAATACCGCACAAACACTTGGTATATAACTTAATGAATAGTTTTAATTATATTTAGTGAATTTAACACAAATTAATAACTATAGTAATTATTCTAAATTAAATAAATCTACAGAACCATTTTTTACGACCGGTGGCCAGTGTATCAAAAAAACCACGTTCCCTCCAATAGAGAAACATGAAAAAGTAAAGCGTCCGTGAAGCTCCTTGCTCTGCCATTCTTCCTTACGGTCACTAGTGTCAAATACTACAGGTTTATGCCAGTTCTCTTTAGTCATGGAGAGTTTGTGGAGGGTCTTAACATTTAGAAAGCCTCAACCCCCACACTTTCATGGTATGTATAGCCTCATTACCGACGATCGTGGGTGATGCATCCAATTTGTGGTCAACAACGAACGGACTATTATTATTATTATCTACATGTTTCTCTATTCACGGGCTTACCTCCCCTGTTAGAGGTAACCCGGTCTTTGTTCTATTGCAAAGGGTGCTAAATGGATTTAATACTAAGAAAATCGGAAAAAACGGCGTTTAACCTTCAAAGTGAAACTCTGTGGCAAACGGTGACTTGCCACTCACAAGATGGTCCCCCTAAATGGCCACCGCCACAGGGAGCAACACTGTGTGAGTGGCTCGGGGTGTCGAGAGTTGAGGCACCGGTTTCACCATGGCACGTCTCAAAGACTCGGAGCGGGTTTCTCCGTTATTACGTCATTAGACACTTCCATTCCCGAGCGTATAGCTCTGGCGACCCCCCTCTGATCGGCCAACTAAGGCAAGGCAGAGTTGATAATCCTGTGGACAGTCATGGGGTTCCACTCCAACCAACCAATAAAGGCAAGCTGGAGACTAGGCCCTGACCGACTCTCTGGAGCATTTGGGTACGCAGTGTCGCCACTCACATTCAGCTCGCAATAAGCTGCCCTGCGTTCTGTAAGCTTCTCAAAAATCTCCTTTTGATATACTTTCTTTTTGGTTCAAAAAGGAGGAAGATATCAAGTAGCTGCTTTAATTTTCCCTCCGAGATTACGTTATTCCATGGTGAGATAACAACTGCCCCAAGTACTATTATTATTAGCCAGCCGTAGAGTGGTCATTGGGCTTCATACGTTTAACATATATTTTATTAGTAAAACCTTCTTATTTATAGTACTTACATATCTAATTTCAGACTGAAAGACGATCTTATTATTTTAGTACAATGTACTTAACTGTTATCCCAAATAAAATTCCATCAAACAGTAACGAAATAAAGTCTTGCAAGTTGTAGTGTGTACTCGTGCTTTTTATAACAGCATTTATTTTAACTTGCGTATCAAAACCAGCTATCTTAAATCTTATCTGTCGTTTAAAACCAAACCCACGTTCAACTTAGACTCTAATATAATATATTTAAAAAATATCTTCTTAGATTCCACCCGAATCTGTTGAATTATTTCCCGCAATAACCACTGACCACTTCACAGTTTTCTAAATGTCTTAACAAACACAAAATACATCTCGGAAAGGGGTCTGTATGCGGCACTAGACAATACGAGTAGAACTGTCGATTCAGCAAGTCTCTCGCAATAAACGCAATACAACTTCCAAAACTGTGATAGGTACTGGAAATTCTTAGCTGCAGCGCTCGAATAAGCCCTTCAAACTTACATTCTCCTAAAAGTTTTCAGACAATCAAAGCTCTCATCTCTGGGATAAGTAAAAAATAAAAATAAGTGGTCGATTTTAAAAACACTGAATTCTATAATAAAAAGAAGTGTAAACATTTACCTAAAGCTTGCTTTCGAATGAATTACGTTTATATCATAAGTTTGAGTGTATCTAATGGCACAGAAACTCGGCTAGCAAATATGTATTCGATCGAAATCTAACAAATAATGATAACTACTATACCTATTTTTATCTTGTGTATATTCTACAGATACTCGTTTACAGTCGGTTTCTTATGTAGGTAAATATAATCAATGTATATTTCAAGAATTACTACTATTCGGACGCATACTTAATAGGTATATATGTATATTTATTAACCTTCTCTAATTAGCATTTAGAAAGACATAAAGTAATTATTGAGTGTTTATTTTATTATGAGTAGATAGATAGACATGATTCTGATCGAATATACTTCCTTATTAAAACCACCAACCAACCAACCACCACCTTGGAACGCGGCAACTAAAGTCTAGACTATTCATAAGCCTATAAATAAATGGTTTTACATGAATAAAAAATATTTTTATCTTTAGCTTTATCACCATCTTGGCCATATTTATTAGGTCTTTATTTATTTATTATCACACGCCAGTTAATATCCTCTGCAACCTAACCTATGTACATACATTGTATTTTGACATCGTATTTATTGGTATAATGTTATTGTACAAATTTATTGTGGGAGACTGGTGCCTAAACTAGTGGTGTATTTCAGGTCACCAGGCCTTCCACTCCAGAAGTCCAATTTCAAGACCTTTCATAAAATGTGCCAAGGGAAAATTTTCCATTTTCTTGTTCTTCGTGTATCTGATTCTATCAAGTTGTTTTCTCTTGTTAGGGTTTTCTTATGAATACTCTCCAATACGTTGCTTTAACTTTATCAGACCCCGATACTGGTTGATTTTGTCCTTTATACCCAGTTATCATCTTGCACCCCTAGAATACGCACTTTCACTGCCGTCAGCATCTTGATATAAAAATAAACTCGCTGTCTTAATAAAATGTGGATATTATGGCTTTGATACACCCATTATTGACGATTTATCAAAATTGATTTTCAATTTTTCATATTTTTGTTGCACATTGACACATGACGTTGACAATTGAATACGAAGGTACTTGGACATGATCCAACACGTAGAGGCCCCTTGGAGATTTGATCGCTTCGTCCTCTTATCGGCCTATTAAAGCATGTAAGGGCTGATAGTTATGCGGGCACTAATGAGGTTCTACTCCAGCCAACCAAAGGCAAGCCAGACTGGCTCTCTTGTGCATTCAGATGCAGTGTCGCCACTTACAAAGATTGTCCGGCATTGCGTTTGCCGCATTGTAAAATAACGAATGTGCCACAGAGGTTAAATTTAGCTCCTAAATAGTCATAATCATTTATTTCTCTTACACAAAGGCGACTTCGAAGCATATAGTTACAAATATTTGTATTTAGCTATAGTATAGTATTTAATTTAGTTATACAATAGCTCGGTGAGTACTGGCTACCCCCAAAATGACGATACATATTATGTGGAAATCTATGGGGAAGGCTTTTGTTCAGCAGCCCATATTATTATTTCAATTTATTTGATTAGAAATTATTATTAATATTATTCAATAATCTTTATACAATTTATTATTACTTAAATAAAACCAGTGATCGAACTAACTTTATGACACAGTATATTTATATGAATATCTGTTAGTCGATTGTACCCTACTTTTATTGATATGCACACAATACTTATTTTAATTGTAATCTAATTTTTGTTTGATCTTTTTTTTTGTTTTTATTATATATATATATATATATGTGTTTGTGTAAATGATGAATTATTTTAAGTGAAATTATAAATTAATTAAGATTTAATTTTAAATAACATTAATTTAATGGAATAATTATGTAAATGTCTACGGTTCTACGGTCCTATCTGAAAATCAGTGTTGCAACACTTTGTGTTGTAGCATGTGCTGAGATAGGGTCCATTTTTGGTTTCGGAAAGCAACCTTGTACAATCTTATTTAATTGATACTTTATTTTGTTTTGCGATACCGAAATAAAAATATTTTCTTTTCTTTCTTTCTTCTTTCATCTTTGGGATGAGGATGATACAATAAGAATTATTTTCTTTGGATATTGTATTGGGATCGCGATTTTACGCGAACACATCATTTTCATTTAATGATGCATCCTATTCCAATTAGAGCTGGTACTTCCAAACACCGTTCCCTGTAAAAATATGTATTAGATTCAAAGATCATCTTCAGATCTCAATAATCATTCGCACTAAACTTAGGCTCGTAAGTTATTCCTAAGTCTCTCTCTGACATTCTATTTTGAAACGGTAAGAATTTCTTTGACAGTAAAGTCATCAACGTATCGGTTAGTGCCTTAGACCTGGTCTAAGGTTAGTGGAAACGGGCATTCATCTTTATTAACCATTAATATTTTGTTTTATACCTAAACCTCTAAAATATCCCTAAGAGTTCCAGCTTAATGGATTGAATGGATTTCCGTTTGACATAGAAATTGTAAAAAGTCCCACTTTGTGTTGTGAGTTGAATGTAAATTACCATCTCCAGGGCATGATTTTATTTTAAAAATATTTTGCTGAAAGATGGCATTTTGTAGGAATCTTAAATTTACAATTTTAAAGCAATTTTGGCGATTATATATATTGATGGGAAAATATACAGGGTAGTTTGGTGCATCGTGTGCCAAACTGAAATGGTCGACTGGGCGAGTCATCTGCTATCCTTTCAGACCCCTAAACATTTCTCATGCCCTGTGGATTTTTATTCATCGACTTTTTATTGTTTTATTAAAAAAATACCAGTACAATTAAATACAAATTTTAAAAAAAGTATAAGTCGTAGACTCTGAATTTTAATCTTATTTAGATGTGTATTGTATTACAGTACTTTTAAATTCAAAATTAGTGACATTGGCCATCTAGTTTTTTTTAAATTTACTCGCAAAATTTCGGACTTAAATTAAAGCTGTCAATGTTAAAGCTATTTACATGGCTATAAAAATAAAATTAAGAGCGACCGGGATCTTCCAACTCCCTCAAAAATTCTCAAGTCTATCCTCTTACTAGTAATGTGCCACATGCCATAAAAATCTTTTTACAACTTTGTGAATTTGCTAGAATTGTGAATCGAGTCACAAAATACTAAATTGCAAATTATGATTAAAAAAATTATTGCTTAAATGATACCTGAAAAACTTATTAAATCTGTTATCTCACTCAACATTTATTTAATATTTTTTTACATATTCTGCTCAAATTGTGAATGCAGGCCCGACATCTATTTCGTATTTCCACTGTTGTGGTACGAAGTCGTATTTCCTCCTTAATTGTATTGAACGCCGTTTCAATGCGTTGTAGTAATACCTCCCTAGTCGGAACCTCCGTGGCGTATACCAGCTCTTTGGCACGTCCCCAGACCTAAAAGTCTAGTGGAGTTAGGTCTGGGGAACGTGCCGGCCATGCAATAGGGCCATCGCGGCCAATCCACGCATTGGGGAACACATCGTCGAAATATTCCCTCACAGTCAAACGCCAATGCGCGGGACAGCCGTCATGCTGGAATACCATGGGTACGTTTTCATTAAATACAGGTACCTCGGACACTAATTCGGGTAGGTCATTTTGAAGGAACTCCAAATAGTTGTCGACATTGAGGTTATCGGGCAGGTAATGCGGTCCAACTACCTGATTCCCAATCACTCCTGCCCAAAAATTTACACTAAACCTCCTTTGAAAAGATTTCTGTCTTTTAACACTTGGGTTTCCATTTTGTTTGTCCAGTGGTGCAGATTGTGAAGATTGAGTATCCCTTCTTTGGTAAATTTGGATTCATCCATCCATAGTATTCTTTAAAAACAATTAGGATCATCCACATCAGTGTGTAACATAAACCGACAGAATTCCACTCGTCTGTCAAAGTCGCCACCCTCAAGACCTACAAGCAAAGAACTCTTTTAAATTCATTTTGAGCAGTAAATAATTGCACAGTAAGATTTTTATAGACCGGCGGACCGTATGGGCTAACTGACTCAATACCTGGAAGTGACGTCATACTATACCCATTACCTGCTAAGCAAAGTCATCGTCAAACAAAGCGTGTACGGGTTTAAAGTTGTTTAAAACTACGTACCTTGCACCGGAGTGTAGTGGAATGGATGCTTTTCGTTTTGCTGAAGAACTTTCCACACTTTTCATATTGAAATATCAAGATGTGCTGCCACATTTCTAATGCTTCTTGTAGGGTCTTCTTCTAAAAGTGCCAGTATTCTCTCGTCAACTTCAACATTATGTCGCACAATATGGCCCCTTGGTTCATGAAAAGTAACACTGCCAGTCTCGCGTATGCGTCGGTATGTCTCTTGGAAGACTCTGCGGCCAGGTAATCGTCTACCAGGAAAGCGTTCCTGGTAAAGTCATTGCGCAGCACGAGCGGCACCATGGGCGGCTCCATAAGCCATCATGATGTCAGCTTATTCTTCGTTAGAGAACGTCGCCATTGCAACAACAAAAAAGTCAACAAAGCTTAAGAATAACACCAAAAGTTATAACGTAACAAAAACCAACAAAACTCAACAAAACATAGTAATAAAATGAAAAAATCGCGGAGTACGATGAACTAGCACACACGTCAGGTAGCAGAGGCAGTGATGTCTCGACTAAAATAATGACGGGTTGACGGCGTCGTCGGCGCCAGTTCGTCGTTTGTTCACACTAGTTTACGCTATGCAAGAAAGAGATAAAAGATAGATTTTACTTCGCGAGACTGAGAAAACAAATTTTACCTGTTTCTCAAGTAACAATTACGCAAAAAGACTTTTTTCTTTAGAATTTGGAATTTATTATTTTGTGGCTCGATTTACAATTCTAGCTAATTCACAAAGTTGTAAAAAGCTTTTTATGGCATGTGACACATCACTAGCAAGAGGATAGACTAGAGAATTTTTGAGAGAGTTGGAAGATCTCGGTCGCTTTTGGTTTTTTTATAGCCATGTAAATAGCTGTAACATGCACAGCTTTAATTTAAGTCCGAAACTTTGCGAGTAAATAAAAAAAAGATGGCTAATGTCACTAATTTTAAATTTCAACTGTAATACAATACACACAATAAATAAAATGTAAATTCAGAGTCTACGACTTTTTTTATTTGTATTTGAATGTAAAATTTGGGTATTTTTTTAATAAAACAATAAAAAGTCGATGAAAAAAAATCCACAGGGCATGAGAAATGTTTAGGGGTCTGAAAGGATAGCAGATGACCCCCCCAGTCGACCATTTCAATTTGGCACACGATGCACCAAACAACCTGTATATTAGGATACCATGGAGTAGACTGCTCGACTTTCGCAGACAGAGTTCTTATGTGGAATGAATAATCAAGTAAGTAATTCTGTTGAATGGCTATGTATAAATAAGCATACTGTTTCGTTTCGTGTACTCGTAAATAAGTTTATTGTAGCAGAATTTTGCTACCTTAGGCATTTAATATTTCACCCAGATTTGGCAAGTATGCGACCTACGATGACCGGCTACACCAGCACTCACTATGTTCCTGCTAAATATGTAAGTCGCGATAGCAGTTGTCTGTTCCTTTTAAACTATATTGCCAGGATAAACATAGTTACTTACATCAACTAAAATACACATTTTTGTATGTATCGCACCTTTTATATTTCACGTCACGCGTGACGTTTGTCTCTGTTGTCCTTGCCGGGAGGATTGTCGAGCCGTTTCTTTTCCCCAACTAAAAACTACAAAGCGATCAAGGGCGGGCGAATGAATTCTGATTTAAAAAATTGAGTTGATTTTCTTTGGGCATCAAATCAATTTTTTGATTGAATTTGATGCCAAAAATGCATTATTTAATAGTCTAATTTGAATAAATTAATTTCTTCTTTTACTGTTCAGATTCGTATCTTCAATCCGTACTTATAACATTCAGGCATATGAGAACAAATAAAGAAAATTCATAGATACACAAGTATCTATAATGAACATCACACCAGTAAAGGCGCAGGGTGATTCTGATTATGTAAAGTAGCGGGTGACCTGCTTATGCAATCTGTTGAGTACTATTACTGACCAAAGCTGATCGACCCCTTTACTAAACAGGCAAATACAATAGGTCCGGTTATGAAATGTGCAAACTTAATTATTCTACATGTGGGTTCTAAACCTGACCCCCCCTAAATGGCCGCCATTTTTGTATTTTTGCTCGAGTTTTAAGCGTACTTAAAGGACTGTAACTTTGGAATTCACCGTGTGCAATAACTCTATTAATAAATGCTGTATCATATTAAAACAAATACTAAAAGCTCAAATTTACATTATAAAGTAGATCACTGCCTTCTTGTAAATAAACTGGCTCGACTTGCTATAGACGGAGCATTAATTAGCTGGTTCAAATGTTACTTAGTTAATTCTTCAAGAGTAGTCATGAATGACCATTTTTCTGATAACTACATAGCCAGTTCTGGAATGCCACATGGATCACATTTAGGACTAATTCTTTTTAACGTCTCCATTAATGATGTAATCCAATGCTTTATACATTCAAGTTTCTATTTATTTGCCGACGATTTAAAAATCATGAAGCGCATTCAGAGTAACTAAGATGCTCAGTTATTACAAGATGACAAAAATAGACTTATCAACTGGTGCAAAGAAAATAAGATGTGTTTAAATATAAGTTAGCGTCACTACATCCAATTCACTTGCAATAAACATCCACCAGTTAATAAATACTACATAAAAGGAGTCGAATTGAACATAATTAGTGTTATTCGCAATTTGGGAGTGCAACTCGATAGCTTGCTCAAGTTTGATGTACTAATTTTAAAAACTGTTGCACGGAGTTTTGATATGCTTGGATTCATTTTACGGAATAGTACGGAATTCAAAAAATCAACTACAAAGGTAAAGCTATTCAACACCCTAATTAGTCCGATCCTGGAATATAGCTCAGTTATAAGGAGCTCACACGATGTTTACACTAAACGTTTAGAGAGTGTTCAAAGGCGATTCCCCTATCATCTGTGCTATGAAGATCAATAGGCTAATCGAGCCACTAGTTTTACAGACAGACTAAAACGTTATCACATACAAACATTAGGTAGTCGTAGAAAGATAACAGATTCCGTCTTCCTACACAAATGAAATAATGGTACGATAGACAGCAGCGAACTCTTGAATTACATAAAGATAAAAGTTCCATCTCGCATTCCGAGAAAACATTTATATACTTTTTTAGATATTCCTTTTTCAAAAACTAACCTTGGTTATTACGCCGCTGTGCCCAGGCTTTGTAGGCTATATAATATATGAGAGGGGGGAGAACATTGGATGTTTCGGATGGGAGTTTCCGTTGCCAATGCCAGAACGTTTGGTGGGTTGGCACTTAACTGCCCAGCAACTTATTCCAACTAGCCTTTCAGTACTCTTTTATACGCTCCTTAACAGCATATGCGAGTGACGCGTATAGAGGCGATTGGCTTCGCTGGGAAAAGTTGCAAACGCTCTAAGGGCTGAGTTCTTCTCTGTCATCAGTGCACGTACATCGTCCGGCAGTTTCAAGCGATGGTTTTCCATTACAGGAACTTGCCGTGACGTCCACGACGAATTGTATGTGACCGGTGAAAGAGTTGATTGCGCCTAGCGTGTCTGCAACTGACGTTATGCTATCGGGAACTATATCTATGTGGACGGACGAGATGTCGTTGAGGCGTTCCGCAACTTTACTCCAGTTCGTCGGCACAATGGTCTGAGGGGGTTGTCCTGTGTCCGCGGGGCCAAAACGGAAGGTGAGATGTAGGATCACAGGACGGTGGTCGGAATCTAGCTCTTGTAGTACTTCAATGGCATGCAACTTAAGGTTGACAGTCTGTAGAAGTGCTGTGTCCCGTATATTCGGGCGATGGTCAACATTGCTAGGGTAGTAGGTGAAAAACATCGGGGTGATGATTTCAAAACTGAGGTGGGTACTGAGTAAAAATAAATTACTTCCTCTTTGGTGCGACAGTTCCAAGACTCGTGTTTGGCATTGAAATCCCCCGCCACTATGAAGGAGTCACCTAGATCGAAGAGTGCTTCGAGATCGCCTTGGCCATTGAGGATAATATAAGTCATCACCATATTAGACACTATAGTGATCGGTCGGTGACCTGTCATGCCTATCCTGCATACAGATGCGAAAGGGATGGGGTTTCTAAGCGCATACAATAATTGGACCTCTAAAAGTAAATAAGACCCTCCTCCACGATAGTGAGCCAAATCGTTGCGAAATATGTCAAAGTTTGCAATTTTAGGGTCTCTGTGAGAGGGTTTAGGGAATGTCGCTTGTACTAACAAGATGTCAATATGCAGGTCGCGGAGGAATAAGGCGATCTCATATTTTTGACCTGCTGTTTGCATTGAAGAAGCCTATTTTTAGGAAACGGGGTTTTATTATGTGCTTTGAAATGTTTACAAAAAGAACTGTAAGAGGGCGAACTCACGTCAGAAGAAGCCGTATTAGCATAAAGTTGCCATTTGATAAACTACCCCACCACTAGCTTATAAAATGAAAGTGCGCGCCTGCATTTTTTGCATAGATTATACACTAGTATTGAAAAAAATATTGTGTGTTTAGACTTCGTACGTGACATCATATTATAGTTGAATTGGTGTTAGAGATAAATTGTTGATATTTTGTTAATATTTAAAAAATGTAATTGGTTTAATTCATCTGTAATCTCTTTTTCTTTAAGAAATTGTTTTAGAAAACGCTAACAATATAATATTTTCTCTATCTAAACTTTTCCTTAAAATTCGTTCAACTTGACTAGAAATGTTTCGGTGTTGTTTCCGGCAAAGAATAGACCACCCCTATCCACTCATGCGTGTTGTTAAAGATGAATAAAGATTGATATCAAGAGGATGGCCAGATGAATCCTCCTGTGTGCTAATAATATATTCTACGATCACCAGTCCGTATGGTGACGAACATGGCAATATCCCCTACGTCCGTTCATTGTAGGGATCATTCGAAGGTCCATGTTCAGCGGTGAATGTTTACGGGCTGATGTGTGTGACTACTGAGATATGAAAATTTCACAGTAAGGAATCATAATAAGCTTCCGCAGAAAATATGAAAAATCTGGTACTTATTACAAAAATCCGAATAACAAAAAGTGTCAGTATAATGCAAAGAGAACGTGTTGATATACTTAACTAAACACAAAAGCAAATCATGTGAAAGTAATGTGTATGTAAAGGTCCTTGTACTTCTTTTTTTGCCCAGCCTTTTCCGAACTATGTTGAGGTCGGCTACTAAAGTATGTAGGTAAACAGATAATGTTAACTTCTTAGATTGATAGGTCTTCGTGGTATGTGGCTATCACACAGAACTAACGATCTGCGAAGCTAAGCTACCCTTGCCGTGGTCAGGCTTTGGAGGGGTGACCATTATTTACTCATTAAGCCTTCCGTGCTTCGAAGAGGACTTAGGCTGTCGCCTCCGGCTGTCTATCCTTTGTTATCTATGTTAGTCGTTACGGGAAGTCAATAACCCGAAATTCTGTCAACGCGGTATAAAGGAATTAGGAGGGATATTAGTAACCACCAGTAACCTAACCATATCGGTTGGATAGCAGTCAACCAGTGTTTAGTTAATACTGATTTTCGGCCATACTTATCTGTATACTTCTAAAGTAAATGTCTTTGTGAGTAGTTAATATTCCGATCCAATATTAGATAGATTAATGTCTTTCTTTTTCATTTAAATTTTTATTTGTAACTATGGGGACACGCATTTTCATGGGTGGACATTATTCCATTGTTATGTTCGGATGTTAGCCCACTTAACACTCTGGTCGCGTCGTGGCGTCTCCGACCGTAATCCGCATATCTATGGCCAAGTCACAACAAGCTCCAACAATTTATCAAACCAGCCCTCACCCTTGAAGCAGATAATTCAGGATTGTTTGGGCTACGTTTATTTATTTATATTTAGGAAAACCAACAGCTATAAAATTTAGAATAGGTGGTTACAGTAAGTGCCACAAAGCCAATTATAGATTTCCATGAATAACATCAAAAATTAAAACTGAGTCTTAAGGAACACTAAAGCAATACAACTACAAATAATATTAGATTGTATACTATGAAATATATACATATACATACTTGTGATCGTCAGGTAGAATGGAAAAACTTAAGGTTAAGCTTCCTTCTTGCCGTGTTACTATTAGTAACAAATGGGTCAAGTAAAAATTCTTTGCATTTCTTATTAATAATAATAATAACTCGTGTAACAGAGATACATGTAGATAATAATAATAATAAAACCCCTCTGGGCAAACGTTATCTCACCATGGAATAAGGTAATCCTGGAGGGCAGATTAAAGTAGCTGCTAAACTTCTTCCTACCTTCTGATATAAAAAAGTATATCATAAAAAAAAGTATATTAAGTAGCTTACAGAAAGCAGGGCAGTTTGTGGCGAGCTGAATGTGAGTGGCGACGCTGCGTACCCGAATGCTCCAGAGAGTCGGTCAGAGCCTCGTCTCCGGCTTGCCTTTATTGGTTGGTTGGAGTGGTACCCCATGAGTGCCCGTAGGATTTTCAACTCTGGCTTGCCGTAGTTGGCCGATCAGAAAGGGGCCGCCAGAGCTATATGCTCGGGGGTGGAAGTGTCTAATGGCGTAATAACGGGGAAACCCGCTCCGAGTCTTCGAGACGCGCGATGGTCAAACCGGTGCCGCACCTCTCTACACCCCTAGCCGCTCACACCGGTGTTGCTCCTTGTCGCCTGTAGTGGTGGCCATTTAGGGGGCCCATCTTGTGAGTGGCGAGTCACCGTCTGCCACAGAATTTCACTTTAAAGGTTGAAAAGCAGACGCCGTTGTTTCCGTTTTTAGAAGTATATAATGCATTTAGCACCCGTTACAATAGACCTTATCATTGTAGTTTCCATCTTATACAATAGTTTTACACCTCCGGGGACAATCCGAGACTGCATTTTATAGTGTAGCCATGGAGAGTTCCCGGTTAGTGTCCCATTACATTTTAGATTTAAATTCTCTAAAGGGCCTCTGCGTGTTGGACCCATGTTCCCGCGTAAGCCTATCAAAGGACCGGGTTCCCCCTTACAGGGGATATAAACCCGTGTAATAGAGAGACATGTAGATAATAATAATAATTCATTTATTTCAGACTAATTGTATGTGCATATATTGTTAGTTACAAGTATCTTAAAACTATGTTAGTCACAGACAATATAAAAGTATTCCATTGCAGTAATAATATCGATTATACACGTACAATATGAAATCACAAAAAATCATCAGGTCATATGCAGTCTTATGAGTCTCCCCACAACTGTAGACTCGGCCTCTCCGCAATCATCCTTAGGATTCCGTTGCCGCTACCACGAGTTCGGTGTATCAGTGAGGCTGACTTCTTGCGCATTATAGCATAAAAGTCATCCACCCTCGCATCAGCGAATATTCCCGAGGCACTGCAAAATCGAGGCAGCCGCACCAGAACCCTAAAGGCATTGTTGTATTGTATTCTAAGAGCATTGTAGGCGCGCTGCGTGTAGTTGGTCCATAGGGTGTAAAAACTTTGACAGTAGGCTCTGAACAAAGTTACCTTTACCTGCATTGTAGATCTTGCAAACCTATGTACCAACATATTAGCACGCACCGACAATGCCCTACGCTCCCTCTCAATATCTGCGTCATCATTTAGGGTTTCGTTCACAATGTGCCCCAAATACCTAAACTGAGAGACACGACTCAAAGATACACCATTCAGAAATACAGGTGGTATATTTTCAGGTTTTGTATTATTACCTCTGATAAGCATGTACTCACTCTTTCTGTCGTTGTACCGTAAGCCGTATTCATCAGCATATGACTCACAGATACGGAGCAATTTCCTCAACCCACCTACCGATGGGCTCAGCAACACCATGTCGTCAGCGTAACTGATGTTATTAACGCAAACGTTATCTATATGACATCCGACATGGCTGCTGCTGAGCTCACCGATAAGCTGATTGACGTAAAGATTAAATAGTCTTGGTGAGGTCAGTCTACCTTGCCTAACTCCACACTCAAGTGTAGTAGTGTGAATATATATAAGGTCTTATTTTAATAATCCACGATATTTTGCATGGTGCCTCAGTAAATGCTTAAGATGATGTACCGAACACAAAAAAGTCTCACGGTAAAAATCCATTTCCTTCTTTTGTGTGATGTCGCTACCGTGCGCCGTCAGTTTTGTTTAACGTTACAGACTATCTATATCAGTCAACCAGCCCCTCCGCCATTGTCTTACTAGATGCATGTGAATATTATCACAACTAAGAGAACTAGGATGTAACGAAACAAATGATTTAATAAAATATTTTTTTAAACAGCAAACTTACAAGTTTTTTTATACCTACATTGTCTTCATCGTTCACTATAGCGCCATGCAAAATATCGTGGACTATTAAATTAAGACCTTGTATTTCCTCACTTGACAACATTTTTCTGATGACTATACCAGAAAGATAAGATATTAATAAGTTCCGCAGGAGCCCCGGTCTCACCAAGCTTAGTCCAGAGTTTATTATAATCGACTAGGTCGAAGGAGTCGATAGGTCGAGAAAGCACGCGTAGATGGGCGTTTTTCTATTCGTATAATAAGCGACATTGTGCTTTAGTGTCAAAATAGCACTTTCTGTTGACATAGTCTCACGAAATCCAAAGTGCGCATCGTGTAGGGTAATAAAGATTATTGCTTGCTCGCACAATATATGAGTTTTGCCTGTAATTAGAAGAACAGGAAGGAATAGATATATATCTAATGGATTTGTGCGGAACATTAAAATTGAGCTTATTTAGGAGAGCAGGGCTGTCAATTTCATTTGAGATTATTTTTAATAAGAACGAACAGTCAGCTAATTGGCGTCGATTTGAAAGTTGCAGAACGTGAAGGTTTTTACATATACTGGGATAATTTTCGGAGCAATAGTGAATTCGCAATCGACAGCATAAAAACCAAATAAAACGCTTCTGTATTTTTTCTATACGGTTAATGTATTTATCATAACATGGATTAAATATTTGTGACTCATATTCCAGGTGGCTTCTAACATATGAACAGTATAGTATCTTCAGTGTTTTAGCCTATTTTAAATACGTGGAGAGTCTCATAATAAACCCTAGTGCCTTAGATTCCTTCGCAACTATTTCGTAAATGTGTACGTTAAAATGAAGTTTTACTATTATGATAGATGCCCAAATCCCGTACTACATCACATCCCGGTAGCGGTTGCCCTTTGAGTTGGTAAAATGTTGGAAGTTTAAAGCGTTTGCGGCTGTAAGTGACAACAAAGCATTTGAAGGGGTTGAGATCTAATTTATTATGTTGGCAATATTCATCCAAGCGGTTCAAATCTGATTGAAGGGCCTCCATGTCATTGATTGATGATATAGAAGAAAATGTTTTTATGTCGTCCGCAAAGCACAGCAGGTGTTAGGTATGGAAGCAAGATTCGATGTCATTCACAAAAATTATAAAAAGCAAGGGGCTCATCAAGGAGCCCAGCGAGACCCCACTGGGAACAAGGACCCAACTGGATATATAATTACTGATTACGACAGCTTGTGACCTGTTCTCAAGGTATGAGGAAAACCATCTCAATAGGTCTCCCCTAAAAAGTGTTTAAAAGTTTTGATTTTAGGATATTGTGGTCAATTCGAATGGCTTCATCAAAGGCTTTACAATAATCAGTATAAACGACATCGACCTGTGCTCCATTATCCATGCTATGGGTTATGAAGTAATTCAGAAGTGTCAGGTTTGTAGCTGTCGACCGGCCTTTTATGAGGCCATGCTGTAAGGAGCTGAATGAATTTTTAACTGCTGCATAAACTTGATCATACACTACCCTTTCAAAAACTTTGGCCAACATGCAGAGTTTAGATAGGCCAATGCCTATAGTTTGTATTTCAGATTTAGGACCCTTTTTGTGTATTAGAGTAATATAGGCAGACTTCCAAATTTGGGGAACCGTGCATAAAGATAGTGATTTTTTGAATAAAAGAGAAACTGGTAGACTCGTAGGGCTACAGTCTTAGCACATCCAATTAGGAATTCAGATGATAAAAGGTCAGGTCCAGCAAATTTAAATGGATCAAGCTTAGTTAGTAACCCTCAATTGTTTCTACGCGTATTTCAATTGCATGAATGTCCGACACTAAAAACGCATGCAGAAGTTGGGCATACATGGATAGTAGATGGTTGGTCATTAATTGAGTTCCGGAAAGTTGAGGAAAAGTGTGATGAGAAAGCATTGCACTCTGCAGGGGTAACCGTAATTTCACCGTATTTAAGAAAGCTAGGCATAGTATTGCATTTGGATCGATGTTTAACAAAGCTCCAAAAACGTTTAGGATTCTTCTCAATGGCTGCTTCCGTACTAGCTAACTAGGTATTATAATTTTTTTTCGATTTTTAGCTCTATTACGTAACAGTTAAAAAATTTCCTCATCTGATAGCTTGCCATGTAATTTAAATTTACGGTGATATTTGAATTTTTCTTTGATTAATCTTTTGAGGGATGAGGAGTACCAAATTGGGTAGGAGTTGTGTGAAACCTGTCTGGTGGAAATAAATCTGTTCTGAATATCAGATAAAGTATTATAAAAGTAGTTAACCGCGTCACTAAGCGATTTACTATATAATTGATTCGTCCAGTCAATAGACGATATCATTATTAATAGAGGTGAAGTCACCTTTGGCGAAAATATATTGAGTACACGGCGCGGGTGTCAAATAAGTGAAATCAATGAAGTTAGCAACAATACTAAGGGCCGGGTGATAGCTGTCAATAGGTGCTAAGGGATCCAAACATTCATACACGGCTACTGCCTCATTACATAAAACTAAATCTAACAGCTTAGCGTATTTATTTAAAACTCTGTTATATTAGTTAAAGTCAAAAACGCGCATGTCGTCAGTTAACATACATAGGCTGCACTAAAAGTATCGGGAATGGAATATTTCCACTGTTCCTGTCATATTAAAATCTTTTTAATTGAAAACTCCTTGGTTTTACAAATCGAATACCATTTATTTATTTAAAAAAAGATTCACGGTCTTGTCACAAGGTTTTGTCAAACTTGTTTAGTCGTTGAGAAAATGGAAGAAAACAATTGAACCGTACGACGTTGCCGACATATTTTTTAGAATTTTTTCATTTTTGTGAATTATTTTATGAATATGTAGAGATTTATTAATCTAAACACCGTACGACGTTGCCTTATACTTGACATTGGCGAAATTGTGGAAGATATTCGACAGAAGCCATAATCTAAGAGAAGAAGAAGAGAAAATGGAATTGACTCGAGAAAATTCAAGAGCGATGATTTATTATGACTTTCGAAGTGGTTTAACACAAAAACAGTGTGTTGACCTGATGATTTCTGCATTTGGTGATGAAGCCCCATCCAAAACCACAATTTATCGCTGGTTTGCTGAATTTCAACGTGGACGTGTCAAGCTCAGTGATGATCCTCGTCAAGGTCGTCCAAAAACTGCAGTAACCCAAGAAAACGTTGATGCTGTGCGTAAGCTGATTGAGGAAGATCGACATGTGACATACCGCGAAATTCAGGCAACTTTAGACATTGGCATGAGTCAAATACAAATAATCTTGCATGAACAATTAGGTGTAAAAAAGTTGTTTTCCCGATGGATACCGCATTTGCTATGTGAAGAGCAAAAAGCGGCTCGCGTTACTTGGTGCGTCAGAACTCTCGAAAGATTCCACGCAGGATCCTCAAATGCTGTATACAACATCGTATCAGGTGACGAATCCTGGATATATGCGTACGAACGCGAAACAAAAAACCAGTCACGAGTTTGGGTGTTCGAAAATGAGTTAAAGCCAACAAAAATTGTTCGTTCACGGAGTGTTGCAAAAAAAATTGTGGCCACGTTTGTCTCCAAAACCGGCCATGTTACGACTATTTCTCTTGAGGGACAAAGAACGGTTAATGCAGAATGGTATGCTAGCATTTCTGAACTCCGTAGAGAGAACTGCAACCGCCGCATCATCCTCCATCACGACAATGCGAGTTCTCACACCGCGCACAGAACAAAAGAGTTTTTAGAGCAAGAAAACATAGAATTATTAGACCATCCGCCGTACAGCCCCGACCTAAGCCCTAATGATCTCTATACTTTCCCTAAAATAAAGAATAAATTGCGTGGACAGAGATTTTCATCACCTAAAGAAGCTGAGGACGCCTACAAAACGGCCATTTTGGAGACCCCAACTTCCGAATCGAATGGTTGCTTCAATGATTGGTTCCATCGTATGGAAAAATGTGTCAAATTTCGCGGAGAATACTTCGAAAAGCAATAAATACATTTTTAAATAGTAATGTTGTGTCACTTCCATGATTCCCGAAATTTTCAGATGTTGTTTGGGGAAATGACTCATTAGTTAAGTGCCATATTATTCCAATCATGTTAAAATCGTCAATCATTAGAAATTTTGCAGATGGGTTGCATAGTACCGTTTCACTTAATTTCCGAAGAAAATTGGACAACTGGACAGAAAAAGAAAATCCGCCATTTTGTTTACACAAGTAAATAACGCATATTTTATTTTATCCAGTTTATCCGTGAACATGGGCGCTTGCAATAGCTCCGAAATAACTCAAATCAAATATAAAACATGGTAAATATCCTGTTTCCAGTTCTAATAATAGATTACGATAGTTTATATGAATCACTTTCCATTGGTTATAATAAATACATGAGATCCATCCAATTTACGAACATGAATTTTGCCGTGCTTTACCCAAACATGTTTGAATTATTTCTCTTTCGCTATTATCCTGGTTTTATTCAGCAGATTTTTTGAGTATAAATTGAGGTGATTAAGGTCTAAGCTACTGGTGGTCAGGGCTCCAGAGTGAGGAACCTTTTAACAATACGAGCCGTGTCCGGACTACCGCTTTCTTATTATTATTAGTAGACATGGTTTCGCAGCGAGCGTGTTAAAACGTTACTATGAATTATACACATGGCCTATACACGAGTAACAACATATTGGAATAGAAAAATCTGCTAAAATAAATTCTTACCATTAAATAACAAACGTTGCTTTCCTGGTCTGTTCCATATCAAAGCAGCTGACTGCTGACCAGCTGACGTTAGTAGCTCTGCATATAAACAAACGCTATCCGCCATAATGTAACTAACATGGTGTTAAACTATGTTTGTTGTAAAAATAATTTTGTTGCTTCGCATCTAACTAGATGGCGTTGACGGCGTATTAGAAGTCGCTATGGTTTCGTTACCGCTAATTTAGTATACTTTGCAATATTTATTTGAAAAAATTCTCTCTGTTCTGAGTGAGGAAGTGTTCTATCATTTCTCTCCTGGGGTTTTTGGGATTTTGTACCGAATTGTACAAGGTCCTTCGAGCCGGATCGGTTTTTTTTTGGTGAAAAGCTAAACAAGTATAGGTGGCACTAGTAATAAGTTACATTTGAATGAGAAGATTTCGAAGTTCGTTGGAAGTACTGATCTGGCTGCACGGTAGTGCGACCCGCCAAGTTCCCGCATACGACCTGTCAACGGCTGCACGGCAGAGCAACGCCAAGTTCCCGCATACGACCTGTCAACGGCTGCACGGCAGAGCAACGCCAAGTTCCTGAGCTAGAAAATTGAAAGCTTGCTGTGATTGTGAAGTGTGGTTAAGTTCAAGCTAAAACTGTAAGTACAATTAACTTATTAAAATTGTGCTAAGTGTCGCCAGGGACTTATAAAATTTGCGAAGATCAGGGACTTAGAATAATTTTAAGAAAAACGACAAGACGGGGAACCTTTTTTTTTATTGGTGCCCAGTGGAAATTCATCATGAACTTCCTTCGCCCCGGGGAAGGACAAAGGGGTATGCCGGACTCCTACCGGCTAAAACCACTGGAGCGGTCATCTTCGGCACCTAAGGGAGGCTCCAGGTCCTCGTATGATCACACTAGAGCCACCCACTGGTGCCACGCCTATTGGCACATCTCGGAGAGGGTGACTGTAAAGCGGTCACCCCCCCAGGGGGATTGTAAAGGATCCCCCAAAGCGTCCCACGGCAGCGCGTGACCACATGCGTGCTACCGTCTTCTCGTGGGTCGCTTGGTGTGGGCACGCAGATTCCCCAATCTACGCACCCGCGAACCCAGAGGTCCCCCACCTTATAGCAACGGCAGGGGTTTTCAGGCGTATCGGAATTAGGCGCCAGGGCGGTTTTACCCCGGCGCCGTCTCCTTCTTCTTCGAGCGGGATCGGCCCTCTCCCGATCCCGCTCTGCGGTCTCCTTCTGGAGCATGACGCTCTCACAGAAGGAGACCACTGCATTCCAATTTTCGTGCTCTGCCAACATAGCCGACACTACTGCTGGCAGAGAGAGATCTTGCCCGATCCGATCGACCAGGATCCGCCGCTCGGCGGCCCACGCAGGGCACGCCTCGAGCGTGTGCTGTGCGGGGTCCTGGTCGCTATCACAATGGTGGCATTGTCCCGTGGCCTCGCGTCCTATCCTGTGCAGGTACGCGCCGAAACAGCCGTGCCCGGTGAGCACCTGCGTCAGGCGGTAGGTGACGCGCTCGCTCCTTTGGAGCCAGGCTCCAAAGAGCGGCAGGACGGCCTCGACGACGCGCTTGGTTGCAAACTGCATCCGCAGGCGATGACGCCACTTTACAAGTGCGCGCCGCCGAGCTAGCCGCCGCAGCTTGTCCAACGGCCCTGGAGGCGCGCCTTCGCCGCTCTGGCGGAGGGAGCGTGTCTGATCGTAGACATACGCATCCATCTCCGCCAGGATGTCAAAAGGCGGAAAACGCGCCAGGAGAGTTGCCGCCTCGTAGGACACCGTTCGGTATCCTCGTGCGATCCGGATAGCCACTCTGCGCTGCAGACCGTGAATTTTGGTTCTGCAGCGCTGGGCGCCTGATAGTCGAGCTGACCATACAGGCGCCCCGTATAGGACCACGGACCGCACGACTCCTCCGTAGAGACGGCGAACTTTCTCACATGGTCCCCCGAGATTGGGCAGCAGCCGGTGTAGAGCACCCACTACCCTCTCGACTCGGGGGACGAGGCGCTGGAAGTGCTCTTCGAAGCCCCAACGACTATCCAGGGTGAGCCCCAGGTATTTCATGTACCGGCCCACCCGGATTTGCGCGTCACCAACGCGTATCCACGAACTAGGTGGTTCTCTGCTTCTCGGCAGTTTGTGGAACCATAGCGCCTCGGTTTTCTGAGGCGCTATCCGCAGACCCAGGGCGTGGATTTTGGCCACGACAATTGCCACCGCTTGCTCCGCAAGCCGGATGGTTCCCTCGAAGGACTCCCCGCTGGCCAACACCAGAGTGTCATCAGCGTAACAGACTAAGCTGACGCCAACAGGGAGAACGACACGCAGGACCGCGTCATAGGCGAGGTTCCATAAGAGAGGGCCGAGAACTGACCCCTGCGGAACCCCGCACGTAATCTCCCTCCGCTTTACGCTACCGTCCCTGCCCACGTAGCGAATGTGCCTATCACGCAGATAGGCCCCAATGATGCCCTGCAGGTAGGGCGGACACCGATGATAGACTAGTGCCGCCCTAATAGCGCCCCACGGGATGGAGTTGAAGGCGTTGACGATGTCTAGGCTGACCGCCAACGCCACCCCACCCCGCCGGGATACTGCCTGTTCCGACAGCGAGCGGACGCGAAGAATCGCGTCGATGGTGGACCGCCGCTGCCGGAAGCCATACTGACTTTCGGCCAGGTCGGGGCCAACTCGCGACAGGTGCTCAACGAGTCTTCGGGTAATTATTCTTTCGAATAGCTTCGAAGCCTCGTCGAGCAGGCAAGTGGGACGGTATGCAGAGGGAGACTCTGCAGCCCTTCCTTCCTTCTTCAAGAGAACCAATCCGGCTTCCTTCCAGCTGGACGGGAACACGCCACTACGGAGGCAACTGGTGAACAGCCGCCTCAAGCGGTCCCCAAGAGACTGTAGCGCATACACCCACGCACGGCCCGGAATGCCGTCCGGACCCGGTGCGGTGTTGCGACTCTTCAGGCGGCCAATGGCTCGGCCCAGCTCCCCATCCGAGACCCCCAACTCCTCGGCCCAGTCCGAGGCAGTTGAGGGTGGAGAGGGACCAGGATGATCCCGGACCACCGGAAAGAGCGTTGAAAGTACTCCCTCCAGCAAATCCGGGGCCATGGTTTCGGTCACCGGGGGGACATATGGGCGCAACTTGCCCACTACCATACGGTAGGGTCTCCCCCACGGATCCCTGTCCAGTCCCTCCAGGAGCTCGCTCCAGGACCGAGCCTTCGCCTCGCTGATGGCGGTCTGAAATACCAGCGTGGCCGCCCGATAGGCTCTATAGGCCTCTTCAGTCTCTCCGGCTGTAGCGCTGTGACGGCGTCGGCTTCGTTGGTACCGGCGGCGGGATGCCAGGCAGACCGCACGCAACTGTGCGATCTCATCCGACCACCAGTACACTGCCGTACGCCGGGAGCGCCTGGCCCGGGGCATGGATGCGTCGCATATTGACGTCATCGTCTCCCGGAACCAGGACGCTTCCTCCTCCGGATTGGGCAAGATCCCTTGATCGACCTCCGGCCAGGCCGTGACGTTGGCAGCTGCGACGAGCAACTCTCGATCTAGCTGTGTGAGGGCCCAACGCCGCGACCGCGGGCTGGGACTAGAACGGCTCGGGCAGGGCGTGCGGAGGGCCACGTCGAACATAATGTGGCGGTGGTCCGAAAGTGTGACCACCTCCTCCGCCACTCGCCAACCCGACACCATGCGGGCCACAGAAGGAGCCGCCCATGTCAGGTCCACGACCGACTCCCCCTGCCACCGAACGCAGGTGCTAACGGACCCCCGATTCAGCAATCGGAGGTCAAGTGACGCCGCCCAGTCTTGTATTATCCTCCCCCTCGGCCCGTCCCGACGGTTGCCCCAAGCTCTAGAGTGAGCGTTGAAGTCCCCCAGGACGAGCACTGGACGGGGCGAGCACTTACAGCGAATGCTGCGCGCCACCCCGTCCAGGTATCCCTCGAAGTCGGCGAGAGACACGTTGGGGGAGACATAGCAGCCCACTACTGCCAGAGGTCCCCACTCTACTACGACAAAGCCCTGCCCCCTGTCTAACAGGGAGCAGGGCGGCTCACCTTCGGCTCCAGACCAATATATAGCGACGGAGTCCCCGGCGCCCCGAACCAGCGAGGGTGTTCCTGGACGCCGTAGGGCTCCGCCACAACCGCCAAGGCAACCGACCACTCCGCAACAGTCTGCAGCAACAGATTCTGAGCGTTGCGGCAGTGGTTTAGGTTGCCCTGGAGGACCCTTAGTTGGCCTCCATCGCCTCCGGTGAGCCGGAGCGTGTGACCGGTGCCGCCAGTGCAGACTTCTTCAGCCCCTCGGCCGAAGCAGGGGGTACTGGTTTTCCCCTCCTGCTCTTCTGGGCTGCACAAGCCTTGCAGCCCAATCGGTGCTCGGCTGGAAGGCCGAAGTCCGCACACAGAGGGCAGTTTTTTGTCTGCGCCTGGCATTCCCGAATTTTGTGGCCCTGGCCGCCACATCCGAAGCACCGGTCGCTCCGGTCAACCCCCCCGTGTATGGTGCACCGGAGGCGCACATGCCCGAGTTCGAGGCATCGGAAGCACTGTAATGGCCGTGCCGCCAACACCTCGACCCTGGCCGACCTCCAGCCGACGCAAATACGGCAGGTAGACGCCAGCTTCTTGGCCGCCTCCAGTGGTAACCGGACCCAGACCGTGCCCAAGGACATCGGTGAGCGACGAATTTCACCCACCCTTACATCCTCGGGCAAACACGCCGTCGCAGCCACTATGGCATCAGCGATCTCCGCTTTGGTAACGGCGTCATCCAGGTCCAGTACCCTCAACTCCGCCATTTTTATCGGACGTGCAATATGCACGTCAAATATGGGGGTGAGCACCTCCCGCATTTTGCGTGCCAGGCTATCGACCTTGGCACCGCCATCCTCGCCAGCGACAGAAAGCACCATTCCGCCGCTGACTGACCTCTTGATGGTCACGGTGTCCGCACCGATGCCGTGGTCGGCGAGTTTAATATTTCTCCGAGCCGCGGCCATGACTTCACCCAACCTTGTGTCGGGTGAGCCCTCGGGCACCCTGACCGTTATGGCGGCCGATGCGGGAACCTTGGGGAGGTTGACCTTCCCCTTCCTTTTTCCACCCCGTTTTCCACGTCGCTTCCCCCCACTCTGAGGAGAAGACTGCGCAGACTGCGCAGCTGCGGGCTGTTGGGCCTGAGAAGGCCGGGGGTGCCGCTTCTTACTGCCTACAATGGACCATCCCTCAGTGGTCTCCATTGCGGGCTGCGAAGACTCGGGCTCGGCTGGTGCTGGTTGGAGTGGCGCAAATGCAGTGGTTGGCGCAACCCCAGCAGCAGCCGCCTGTCGGCCAGCCCCCTTCGCCATACCGCGACCCCCGCTCTTCCCTTTTGATAGGGCTGGTGCGGTACTTTGCACCTTACCGGGGGCCGCAGCATTCGCCGCGCTCTTCGTCGCCCCGGCAGCGGCCGCATACGTGGCCATCTGCGGCTCCAACTGCAGCTGTCGGGAATCCGCCGCCAGTGATGGGCGCAGGCGCTTCTCTGGCGGGAGCCGCACCGCTAGGGCCGCCAGTTTGGCGTCCATCATCCCCCCGACTTCGAGGACAATGGAACGCCGAAACTCCGCCTCTGCATCCGGCGGCAAGAATGGCGGAGCGACACAATCCTTGGAACTCGCAGTACCGTTGCCCTGACGACGAAGGAGACCTACCTCCGTCGTCAGTTTTGCGATCTGCGCCGAGAGGCTGGCGAGTTGGGAGCGCAACTCAGCGTTCTCCCTCTCCAGCCTCTCGACGTTTGATTCCTTTCCGGCCTTTTTGGCCGATCTTTTGGCCTCAGGGGATGACCCGACTGACGCCTTCGGAAGGGTCCGCTTACGGGCCTCAGCACCTAACACCATGTTGAGTGAGGCGTGCGACCCCCGAGGGTCCAAAGACTCCTCGGAGTCGCTCACCCCACCCAACAGCAACGGCGTACCCGGACGCGGCAGTGACGCGACCGCACGCTGCGCACGCGCACTGGCGCGTAAGTTACGCGCGCTGGCGCGCAAGTTACGCGCACCGCGCGTCCAGGTACCTGAACCGGACACGGAGCCGACATCCGACTCCATGTCCATCTGGACGCTGTCGGACTCCGACAACGAACCAACCCTCTCACCTCCCATCTTCTGTTTCTCCACCTTCTTTATGTGTTTTGTTTTAGTTAAAGTTTCCATATTTAGACCCACGAGTATGGGGGAAATAAATGGTCGACCCGGGCAGTGCCCCCTGTACCCGGGCAAGCGTATCCCATCTTCAGGTTCCGCCAGTCCTGGGGTTGGCGTGCTCGCGACTGAACTTCCCATCAGCCATGCACCCCTCGCCGCACGCAAAGCTTGGGTTCGGGGAATTTTTATAGAGGCCTTCTTCCTCGCGATCCGGGCGGTTAAGCCAAGATCCTCGGTCCCGGTCGGAGCCGCGAGACGTGACCACGACACTCCAACCGAGGTTACGATATCGACGGTGGCAGGGAAGGGGAGTCCTCCCACTACCTGCTCGGGGCAGGGTGAGTGCACACCGAGCCCGCCGCTAGCCCGCTCATGCTCCTCCGAAAACGGGGAAGCACGCTACGGCCTACCCACAGCCCACACACTGGGCCCGTCCCTGTCAGAATATTAGCCACCGGGCAACAAGGTCCTCCAAAAAGTTGAGTAGTTATTGCCCGGTGCCCAGGGTGCACCGGCCCGACAACTGCTCTTCCCCCCGGTCGTATCAAGAGGGACCAGCAGCCACCGAGCGCACGTGGAGGTTTCCTGACCTAGCACCCCAAGACGGGGAACCTACGCCCGATTTCTGAACGATATAAGTGTAAAACACTTAGGAAAATTATTCGGTTTGCGCGGGACTTAGAAAAATTCTCTCTACAAGGGACATAGAATAATTCTATCTACACAAGACTTGTAAAATTCATAAATTTGTTAGACATTAATTTCAAGTATAATCAAGATGGAAAAGGAACTACGAGTACTAGATGAGGTCAAGGGCCAGATAGAGAAAGGAATTATAAATTTTAAAAAATCTCCGAAAGAAAGAATCAATCAAAATTCTATAGATACCAGATTGGAGATACTAGAAAAACAATTTAAGAATTTTACAACTAAACATGAGAGGATGATCGGTGATTATGGAAGTCAAGAAATAATGGACTACTTTAAGGAAGATATATATGATAGTGTTTATGAGACATACCTTAACTATAAAGTTGAACTTAAAAATGCGTTGTCAAAATTAAAGTCGGTCAAATTGGATGGAGAAGCTTGTGATGTTTCGTCCGATGATGTGGCTAGGGAATCAGTAGTTAAATTACCAAAAATTATAATACCAACCTTTAGTGGCAAATACACTGAATGGTCGTCGTTTCGAGACCTATTTATTTCTTTAGTGCATAAAAATAAAAGATTAGACGACGTTCAACGTCTTCATTACTTAAAAACTCAATTATCGGGCGAAGCAGAACTGCTGATACGACATGTACCCATAACTGAAAATAACTATAAAAAATGTTGGGAAATGTTAGAGCATAGGTTTAACAATAAAAAGTTCATGTCCACCTGTATATTAAAGAGGCTATTTAGCCAACGAAATATGGTAGTAGAGTCCTCAAATGCTTTAAAAGAACTTTTGGATGTGACTAGTGATTGTTTACATGAGTTGACGAATCTTGGAATTGATATAAGATCGTGGGATGTTATTGTTATATATATTGTTAGTTTGAAGTTGGACGTTGAGTCGAGGAAACAATGGGAACTACATGTTAGTAAATCCTCCGAGGATTTGCCAACATTTGCTCAATTCACAGAATTCCTGGAAACTCGCTTTCGTGCACTTGAGTTTGTGGAGCCTAAAGGAAAACCCAAGGTTTCACACAATAACATTGCAAATCCCAAGGTCATGCTCAGCACATCTAAATTGGAATGTCCCCATTGCTCGGAGGATCATAAACTTCCACATTGTAAGAAATTCGCCAAAGTGAATGTAGATCAACGTCGTGATATTGCCCAGTCCCTAGGCGTCTGTTACAATTGTTTAGGTAATAGCCACATTACCAAATTTTGTCGAGTTTTCACCAAATGCCGTATATGTAAACGAAAGCATCATACTTTATTGCATCCCAAGAACCTAAATAATGATGATGCGGTTACTAGTTCAACTGAAACTGTAGCCGCAGTAGATGATACACAGAAGAATTTGGCCCAGAACGAGATCACTACAAACATAGCAACCCATTTTTCGAAGGGGAATGCACAAGGACAAGTGCTTCTAGCCACAGCGCTTATAAGAGCTGAGTCGAAGAATGGGTCCTCTCAAGTTTTGAGAGCTTTACTAGATCAAGGATCTCAGGCATCCTTCATAACCGAAGCAGCGGCGCAGTTACTACGTGTACAAAAGATAGCTACGAAAAGTGTTATCTCGGGTATAGGAGGTAGTCATGGCGGCATTACCTCAAGATATGTGGTAAGGATTTTTATACAGTCGCTCCATGACCCGTCTTTTACAATGACAGTAACAGCGCATGTTTTAAGCTCGCTGACATCGGTTTTGCCTGATAAACGATTTGAGGTCAGCGATTGGCCTGAACTTCAGAAAGTGCAGTTAGCTGATCCCTATTTTAATTCGCCTAACAAAATGGACGTTTTGCTAGGGGCGGAAACATACTGCCAGATTTTAAAGCAAGGCCTAATTAAAGGTCCCAAAGGCTCACCAATTGCACAAGACACATGCTTAGGGTGGATTGTGTCTGGCCATGTTGAAGGAAAAGGTAGTCTTCGAAACGAGCATAATGTCATTGTTAGTATGCACACTCGGATTGAAGAGAATGACATGCTGAAGCGACTATGGGAGCTTGACTCAGAGCCATCGTTGAGAAAAAGGCATCTGACACCAGAAGAACAGGCGTGTGAAGACTACTTTGCAGCTACTGCACGAAGAGACGAAAATGGTCGGTTCATTGTCAAACTACCTTTTCGAAGCGAAGACCCGCCCTGCAAATATGGCAATTCAAAAAACATTGCCATAAAAAGACTACAAGGTCTTGAGCGTAAGTTGTCCAGGGACGTGGAACTCAAACAGCAATATTCTGCTGTTATGCATGAATATTTGGCTCTTGGGCACATGGAGAAGATTACAGATGAGTCGCAACGTATACGGAAGGATGCAGTGTACCTTCCCCATCACGCAGTTGTCAGACAAGATAAGCTGACAACCAAGGTAAGAGTGGCCTTTGATGCATCGTCCAAGGGTACTAATGGAGTTTCCTTGAACGACACTTTAATGGTAGGTCCCACTCTATAGGCAGACTTACGTCACACGGTGATGCGATGGAGGCAACACCCCGTGTGCTTGGCAGCGGACATCATTAAGATGTACCGCCAAATAAGGGTTGCTGAAGAGCACGTGGATTTCCAACGAATTGTATGGAGAAACAATCCTGCGGAAGAAATTCATGATTATCGTCTCTTAACAGTTACCTTTGGCACATCCTGTGCCCCTTACCTGGCTGTCAAAGCGCTGCAGCAAACGGCATGGAATGAAGGTCATAAATATAGCTTGGCGGCTGAAAAGGTTAAAACGGACTTCTATATGGATGACTTATGGATGACTGGATGAGTAATAAGATTATTTTACTATTTACTAGAAGGATTGGAAAAAGATATTAACAGAAACCTAGAAATAAAAATGGACACTGTTACAAAAATCTTAGGACTTACCTGGAACCGAAACACTGACGAGTTTAATTACACGGTGAAGATGTCTCCTCCAGTAGCACCTGAAACTAAAAGAAGTATTATTTCAGAAATTTCGCGTTTATACAATCCCTTAGGACCTCCCAACCTCCTTACAGCTAAGACGAAGGTGGCTCCTATAAAGCAAATATCCATTCCGCGCCTCGAGCTGTGCGGAGCAGTCTTAGTAGCTAAGTTGCTTACGGAAGTCGCACAGGTGTTAGTAGTTCCAAAGACTAATTTGCATGCGTGGACCGATTCAACCGTTGTATTGGCTTGGTTGAATGATCATCCTAGCCGATGGAAAACCTTTGTGGCTAATCGTACTTCAGAGATTCTCAATTTGCTGGAGAACACTCAATGGGCACATGTTCAGTCCAAAGACAATCCTGCGGATATTGCGTCTCGTGGTTTATCTGCAAAAGCTCTTCTTGAGAATGATTTGTGGAAACAAGGACCCCAGTGGTTACGGCATATTAAGATAACATATCCGAGGCCAGATTCCACGCACATCCGTACGGACCTAGAACAGAAGCTGAAAGTCCACAAAGCCCATGTAGGTAACGATGAGAGTGACAGTCTATGGTCAAGGTTTTCATCTCTGCGTAGGTTGGTTCGGGTCATTGCATTATGTAGGAGATTCCTGTTGATAAACAAACATCGCAGATCTAATATAATCTTAACTCCTTACCTATCTGCCACAGAGTTAAAAGAGGCGTTGAATATCTGTCTTTTTAAAGGTCAAAGACAGTGGTTCGACGAAGAAATAAAAAAATTAGAAGCAAAAAGGCCCTTAAACAAGAAAAGTTGTTTATTTTCTTTGTCACCATTTATTGATAATGACGGTCTATTACGAGTCGGTGGTAGAATACATAATGCTCAGGTGTCTTCAGATATGAAACATCCCGTTGTTATTCCTTATGAGTCAATTCTCGCTAAATTAATAGTAGCAGATGCTCATGACAGAACATTCCATAGAGGTCAACAGCTGATGCTTAACTTCATTCGGACCAGATACTGGATAGCAAGGGTAAAGAATCTGGTTCGAGCTCATATTCACTCTTGTGTCCAGTGTATTCGTTACGCAGCCGTGATAAAAAATCAGATAATGGGTGAATTGCCGTCCTGTAGAGTTAATCCAAGTAAACCGTTTTTGAATGCAGGAGTGGACTATGCAGGTCCTATCAACATGAGAGTATCCAAGGGTCGAGGTCAGCGGTCTTACAAAGGATATATTTGTTTGTTTGTTTGCATGGCAACACGCGCGGTCCACTTAGAATCGGTGTCCGATATGACAACAGAAGGCTTCTTAGCAGCCTTTAAACGTTTCGTAGCCAGACGTGGTCACTGTCGCCACGTCTGGAGTGACAATGGGACAAATTTTGTCGGGGCCTCAAAAGAGCTGAAACGTCTATTTGCTCAAGAGAATTTGATGCTGAAGGAGGTCGCTGCTTGTTTGGAAAATTCACAAACGGAGTGGCATTTAATTCCTCCCCATGCTCCTAACTTTGGAGGACTATGGGAAGCAGGAATCAAAAGTACTAAGCACCATTTGAAACGCGTGATCGGGGATTCCACGCTGACATTTGAAGAAATGTCTACCGTGCTTTCCTAAATTGAAGCTTGTCTAAATTCCCGGCCACTGTCTCGACCTAGGGCCGATCCACACGATACCACACCATTGACACCAGGCCATTTTTTAGTAGGTGGGCCGTTGGTAGTGCCACCGGACCATAATTATGAAGGGTCAACGGTGAGTACTCTGCGAAGATGGCAATTAACTCAAAGGATGGTGCAGAGCTTCTGGCGCGGGTGGAAACAAGAATGTTTAACCCATTTCTTTCAAAGATATAAATGGGCCACTAAGATGCCACAATTTAAGTTGGACGATATTGTGCTCGTTATGGAGGATAATTTACCTCCAGCTAAATGGCTATACGGTCGAATAATAGAATTGCACCCTGGAAAGGACAATGTTATACGTGTAGTAACTATTCGCTGTAAAGATTCCACACTGAAGCGTCCAACTTCAAAGTTATGTTTGATACCTGTATCGGATTGATTTCTTGTTGTAGTTTGTTTTATATTTAGTTTTATATATTAGTTTTATACTTTGTTGCTCATTATCGGCCATTGCGTGATCTTATGTTACCTTCGGTTAAAATAAATTTACCATATTGCACTGGTGTTAAAAGGACTAAGTCCTTTTGGTGGGCGGTATGTTAAACTATGTTTGTTGTAAAAATAATTTTGTTGCTTCGCATCTAACTAGATGGCGTTGACGGCGTATTAGAAGTCGCTATGGTTTCGTTACCGCTAATTTAGTATACTTTGCAATATTTATGGAATAAATTCTCTCCGTTCTGAGGAAGTGTTCTATCATTTCTCTCCTGGGGTTTTTGGGATTTTGTACCGAATTGTACACATGGCATGTAGTTGGTTAATTCGTTGTGTAATTATTTAGACAGTACGGTGATATTACGTGCCTGAACGGCTTCCTAGCTTTGTATCGATATCTAGCATTATATTGGTTTTGAAGTTTATGTACTTACTTAAGATATTAAATGAAAATCATAGTTACTCGTAGTACCTGATTATTCAAATTTAGAAATTAACAATGCTAATGTAAAGAAAGAATCTGTCGAAAGGACCTAACATTGCTCTTAATAACGAGATACTCACTGCTACCAAGTCATACTACAGTGTTTTTTAAGTATTACAATAGATAAATATCCAGTGGGGCGCACATCTTCTTTCTTGCCTCGTAGGAAAGCTCAGCCCTACAGCACATGCATTTTGTTTGAAAAAAACAACAACATACAGACGTGGACACAGCGTTATGTCCTACAGAATTCTATTATAGTCATTATAGAGCTAAGCCGCAGACATTGAAAGTATATTAATTCTGCAGAAACGAGCTGTCCGAGCCATAAATATCAGTAAGGCATAGAGTTATAAAAAAATTGGAATTTCCTGAGATGAAAAAGAAAAGTTGGTAAAAACATGCAAAAGAAGTTTTTTTCTGAAGTAGGTATTCAATTATGAAGAGATACGAAAATAAAAATATGATAAGGTGGTATCATTACATATGAGTTGCCGTTATTAGGGTTCCGAACGTCCGAAGGAAAAAACGGCGGAACCCTTATAGGATCACTCGTGTGTCTGTCTTTCTGTCTGTCACAACCAATTTTCTCCGTATCTAACGGACCGATTAAAATTTTCGAATTTGGTATACATATGGACTTCTGCGACCCAAACACGGACGTGAAACGTAAATAAATTAATTTTCAATATGGGGGTCACTTTTGGGGGGCAATACAGAAAATTAAAGAATAAAGATTTTCAAAATGTACCGTGTAATATATGAAATGGACGGGCTTGTTCTAAGGGTCTGAAACGTATTTATTTATAATTTTTAAATATATAGTTTTAAAGTTATTTAAGAAAATAGACAAAATTTGACCTTTTTTGAATTTGAGAATAGGACGTGAGGTTACGGCACAGTGCCACCATTGTGGAAGCGACCGGGATACCGCACAGCACACGCTCGAGGAATGCCCTGCATGGGCTGTCGAGCGGCGGATCCTGGTCGATAGGATCGGGCAAGGTCTCTCTCTGCCGGCAGTAGTGTCGGCTATGTTGGCAGCGCATGAAAATTGGAGTGCAGTGGTCTCTTTCTGCGATAGCATCATGCTCCAGAAGGAGACTGCAAAACGGGATCGAGAGTGGGCCGATCCCGCACGTAGAAGGACGAGACGGCGCCGGGGTAACAACCACCCCGGCGCCCAGGTCCAACACGCCTGAGCTGCCATCACTACATGGTGGGGGCGAAAGGTCGCGGGCGCGCAGATTGGGGAGTCTGCGTGCTCACACCAAGCGACCTCCGAGAAGGCGGTTGCGCGCACGTGGTCACGCGCCGCCATGTGCGCAGCACAGCGCACAGCAAGACTTGGGGGGATCCTTTACAATCCTCCCCGAGAAGTGCCTGGGGGGCGGCCTTTTTACAGCCGCCTGCTATCCGCTCGAGGGGGTGACCGCTTTACAGTCATCTCCTCCGCGATGTGCCAAAAGGCGTGACAGCAATGGGCGGCTCTAGTGTGATCTTACGAGGACCTGGAGCCCCTCTTCGGTGCCGAAGATGACCGCTCCAGTGGTTTTAGCCAGTAGGAGTCCGGCATACCCCTTCGACCTTCCCCGGGCTGAAAGAATTTCCATGTTGAATTTCCACTGGACACCATTAAAAAATAGGGTTGCTAAGGATCTCCGGAAGGGATCCGGCTACCACCCCAAACGAAAACTGGCCCTGGTAACATATAACGCTCGCACACTGACGGCAGACGAAAAGGTCGTTGAGCTGGAAGAAGAAATAGATAAGTTGCACTGGGATATCGTGGGTCTATCAGAAGTCCGAAGAGAGGGCGAGGACACGATAACCCTGAAATCCGGCAACATATTCTACTACCGGGTACGCGAACATCTGTTTCAAGGTGGTGTCGGGTTCCACGTCCGCGGGTCCCTCGTTAACAACATAGTGACCATTGAATGTGTGTCGAGCAGGGTAGCGTACCTTAGCGTACGTACTCTGAATATCCAAGAGGTATTCGTTTCAGGTCATACAGGTCTACGCACCGACCTCGCTCACCCAGATGATGAATTAGAGCAAATATATGAGGAGCTAAGTAGCACATACATACCTTTCAAGACACACTTCACTGTTGTAATGGGGGACTTCAATGCGAAGCTGGGCACCCGATGCAATGGTGAGTTGAGAGTGAAGCAATTAGGGTATGGGCATCGGAACCCCAAGTGACAGAGGCTAGCCGACTTTTTGGAAAAGGAGGGACTCTGCGTGATTAACTCCTTTTTCCAAAAGCGGTCTTACAGGAAATGGACTGGATGTGTCCCGATGGTTCCACGAGGAATGAGATTGACTTCATCATGACCAATAAAAGACAAATATTCAATGATGTCTCTGTGCTCCATAGGGTGAAAACCGGTAGTGATCACCAAATGGTAAGAGGCACATTGAATATTAATCTCAAAGTTGTGAGGTCTCGTCTGATGAAGTCTAAGCTCCGGCCCTCTAATGCTCATATCCAAAACCCCGAGAGCTTTCAACTCGAACTCCAAAATCACTTCAAGTGCCTAGAACATCTGTGGACGATTTAAATGGAAGGTTTGTAGAAACTGTCCAAACGGTTGGGTTTAGTGCTATAAAACCACTGGAGCGGCATCTTCGGCACCGAAGGGGGGCTCCAGGTCCTCGTAAGATCACACTAGAGCTCCATAACAATAACTACCATTGGCTCTGACAAAGACCAGCGAGACAAACTAACCCGACACTATGCCGAAGATATTCCGGACATCAGCCTGCAAGAAATTAGGATGGCCTTGAAACAGCTTAAAAATAACAAGGCCGGGGGTGGTGACGGAATTACGACAGAGCTTCTAAAAGCGGGTGGAACACCGGCACTTAAAGTCAAGTACTATTCAGTTCCGTCCTACTCGAAAGCACAAAGCCGGAAGCATGGAACACAGGCGAGGTGGTGCTGAATTATAGACCCATCTCGCTTCTGAGCCATGTTTATAAAGCTGTTTTCAAGGGTCATCACAAATCGTCTCGAGCACAGGTTTGATGACAAGCAAGCCGAACAAGCCGGTTTCCGAAAAGGTTTTAGTACCATAGACCACATAAACCCTGCGGCAGATTATACAGAAGGCGGGAGAGTATAATCTGCCACTATGCTTGTCTTGTCTTGTCACTAATCTGTCAATATCAGTATGGCTTCCGGCAGCGGCGATCCACCATCGAAGCGATTGTTCGCGTTTGCTCGCTAACACCGTTGGTGTTAAAGGTGCGGATATCATGACGCAAGGACTTCCATATCCGTCTATTGAGCAGTCGGTATGCTTCAGCATCACCGGAGGACTGCAGCGTCATGGCGCGTCTTTCTGCCATGAGGTCGAGAGTGTGATCGGAGAACTTTTTTGGTCTACCTTTACGGTGGGTTTTAAAGAATTTAGATCCAACCGTTTGGACAGTTTCTACAAACCTACCATTTAAATCGTCCACAGATACGCAATGTTCTAGGCACTCGAAGTGGTTTTGGAGTTCGAGTTGAAAGCTCTCGGGGTTTTGGATACGAGCACTAGAGGGCCGGAGCGTAGGCGTCATCAGACGAGACCTCTCAACTTTGAGATTAATATTCAATGTGCCTCTTACCATTCGCTGATCACTACCGGTTTTCAACCTATGGATCACAGAGACATCATTGAATATTTGTCTTTTATTGGTCATGATGAAGTCAATCTCATTCCTCGTGGAACCATCGGGACTCATCCAGGTCCATTTCCTGTAAGGTGGCTTTTGGAAATAGGAGTTCATCACGAAAAGCCTCTGTCCCCTGGGGTTCCATTGCCCATATCCAAATGGCCCCACTCTCAACTCACCATCGCATCGAGTGCCCAGCTTTGCGTTGAAGTCCCCCATCACAACAGTGAAGTGTGTCTTCGAGGTATGTATGGCCCTACTTACGTGCTCATACATACTCTCTACTTCGTCATCTGGGTGTGTGGAGGTCGATACGTAAATCTATATGACCTTCAACGAATACCTCTTAGATATTCTTAGTATAAGGTACGCTACCCTGGTCGACACACTTTTGATGGCCACTATGTTGTTAATTACCTGCAGACGAGGAACCCGACTCTACCTTGAGATAGATGTTCGCCTTCCCGGTAGTAGAATAAGTTGCCGGATTTCAGGGTTATCGTGTCTTCGGACTTCTGATAGACCCATCATATCCCGGTGCAACTTATCTATTTCTTCTTCCAACTCAACGAACTTTTCGTCTGCCGTCAGTGTGCGTGGGTTATATATTACAAGGGCCAGTTTCGTATGGGCTGGTAGCAGGATCCCTTCCAGAGATTCTTAGCACCACCTGCCCCGCCGTTACCGTGGCCACTACCATGACCAGAAATAGCGGGGCTGCCGGGAACTGGGGGCTGGTGTACTAATTGTGTCATTTTGGGGAGAATTTGACGATACTCACCACGCTTGACAGGCGCGTTGGAGAGAACAGTAGCAATTCTGTATTGCTACTGTTCAGCAAACGGAACGCTGCTGCCCATTCCTCTAGTTAAGAGTCCCTTAGTCGACTTTTACGACCTCCACGGGAAGAGATGGAGTAGTGCTATATTCTTAATCCGGATAATATGACCTTTCGATTCTTGTCGCTCGAATTTCAATACACAGATAACTTTTTTGTGGGGAGTTCAAAACTAGCTCGGCTCGAGTAGTGCTACGTCTAGTTTTTCCCGGAAGTAGTGTAGTATGTTTTAAGGTAGCTGATGCGTAAGATTGCGGAAACGCCGCTACGATGACTAAACATGACTTCAAATGTAAGACAGAGTTGATAAAAGGGTTGTGTAAGTGTATTTTTCATGAAAACTTTGAACAGCAATATCTCAGTAACTATTGACTTTAAGGGAAAGTCGTAGAACAGAAGGTGCTCATTACCACTACATAGTATTATATCTTTTCGGCTTAGGATACCCTTTCCAGCTTTCCCTGTATATTAATTGAAACACGTGGTTATATTTATTTATTAAACTATACAGTTTTTTATACGCTAAACATATATTGATACGTTAAATCTTCCTTATATTAAATCAAATAATAAATCTAACTGAACTGGTAACACAAGGCATGAAGGCACCACTAATCGATTAGAGATTGAATTGTCAAAGTAAAATAAAAGTATGGAACGTATGGTATCTTAAAACTAACTCGCAGAACATTTGAGGTAAAATGCGATTTTATACTTCGCAAGGTATCTTGTGAATTAATAGACAAAATTAACTTTATTAGTGAGTTGGCGCGGTCATGACGTGCTTTTAATTTTTTTTATTCAGCATTGATGTACCCGCCGTTAGTGCTCGAGACTTGTAGTAACTCAAGTAAGTAGTCGAGTCTGTACTCAATTCAACTTGACTCGGCATTTCACTAGTTAAAATAGTAGCACTGTTACAAAAGACACGGTCCCCGAGCGAGTGCCTAAAGCTTAAAAAAATCGATTTGTCGTAAGAATTTGGCATGGCATGGTATGGCATGGCATGCCAATCGCCGGCTGTTGCTTAATGTGTCAAGTTATATTTTAAGGAAACTAAATATGTATTAGCTCAATATACCTATTTACTAGTAACATTTTTCTACAAGTATTGAAAAGTGATTTTAAGAGCTGTGACAAGAATATTCGTCGCCGCACAAAATGTGTCAGTTATTATTTTTTATCCTCGTTTCTATATTTTCAGTTTTTAAAACTGCAACCGGCTTAGGTGAAATAATTTATGCGATAAACGCTGGTGGCCCATCCCATACTGATATTTATGGAATCCATTACGAAAAAGATCCATTACAAGGAAGAGTTGGTACCGCCTCTGATTTTGGTAAACAACTGGTTATGATCGGTAGAGTAAACCCAAAGGATGAAATTTTGTATCAAACAGAGAGATACCACCACAGCACATTTGGCTACGACATACCAGCTAACAGGGATGGCGACTACGTGTTAGTTCTGAAGTTTAGTGAAGTGTACTTCAATGCACCCAACATGAAAGTATTTGATGTAGTTTTAAATGGAGACCACACAATTGTTGCTGACTTAGACATTTTCGACAAAGTGGGTCGTGGTGTTGCTCATGATGAGTATATACCCTATGCAATCAAGAATGGTAAACTATATTACAATGAAGAAGAGTCAGATATTAGAGGAGGTAAAATTAAGGTAGAATTCATTAAAGGTTACAGAGACAATCCAAAAATTAATGCTTTATATGTAATGAGAGGCACAATTGATGAAGCACCTAAACTGCCTCCATTAGTATGGCCAGAAAATGAAACTGAAGAACTTAGAGATGAGATCGAAGAGAAGAGTTCTAATTCTCGCCGTGCTAGTGGGCCTAAACAACCAGACCCATACTCAATCGATGAGAGCTCAGTGCTGATCCCAGTTTTTATTACCATAGGTGCTTTCATTCCACTTTTGTTCTGCCTCTGTAAACTATAATCTTCTTATCATTAATCTTCCTATGTAATTTTTGTGTGATTGTATGCTGTTTAGTATATTTCTATTTATTTTGAGTAATGATATATTTTATTTGAATAAATCATATTGACATTCTTTTCAAGCACCTAATATTAAAGCTCAATGGTGATAGTACAAAGCCAATAAATGTGAAATGACTAGTGCCCGTCCACATGTTATAATATAATTTAAATACTTCACTATCTGCACACATTATGTGCTGATCAGTTGCACTTTATGTAAATAAATAACTTGAGTTATTTAAAATACAATTTTTCATTTATCTTTCAGCACCACTTTAGATGTTCCTAATTTACAGACATTAGAATCAGTTTGATTAACACAGTCCTTTGATATTGTTTTATTTCTTGCTCTTTAATCAGTATTTTACTTTTACAAAAGCCACATGTGTACATTTATAAAATTATAAACTGATATTTACAAAAATGTATGCTACTTTAAGTCCATGTGGTTATCAGATTAAGAATATAGCACCACTCCATTTCCTCCCGTGGATGTTGTAAAAGGTGACTAAAGGAATCTAAACCAGAGGGACGGGCAGCAGCGTCTGTGAAGCGGTAGCCATACTGCGCTCACAAACCCGCCTGCCAAGAGTGGTGAGTATTGGCAAATACCCCTCAAAATGATGACACAGTTGTGGAATCTATGGGGGAGGCCTGTGTTCAACAGTGGACATATAAATGGCCGATATGATGATGCTTCTTTAATAACCACAATAAAAGTTATATCAATTAACATTTTATCACAATATAAAGTAGGTACATTATAACAGATAATCACCAAAACACAAATGATCAACTGGTGAAGGTTTCTTATCCTAAGTATGTGGATAAGAAATAAAAACATATATTCATACATCAAATACAATTTATTGGAACCTTTCATAATAAAGACAGTCTTATGTACTTGATAGGAGTCTATACCTACTCTTTTTATCCTAGTTATTAAATTTACGCTAAATAATGATGTTTTTTACTGTCAGTGCTGTTTGGCTAAAAATACCTCAAATAATAATAACTTATTTGGACAGCGAGATACAACACAAATTAAACAATAAGAATAATAAGGAATTAAAAAGAAACAAAAAGCAATTTAAATATAAATAATAAACAGAAGAGGTTTGTAAAAACGTTGCTAGGTATAATGTGTCTCATGGCTGCTCAAAAAGATGTCCAGATCAGCTTAATGCCAAACCCTTACCTGCTTGGCGCTGATTTTTATCTGGAACCTTGTGCTCGACAGACGTCTATGCTATTGCAGTACCCATGTAATCAAATACTCGTATAGACCAGTAGTAGTAGTAGTAGTACTGGTTTCCGCAGAAGATAGGTTCATAAGGTTATTGTGATCATGATTCTCCATACTCTCTGCCTATTTTAATTTTTTGAGCAAGTTTTACAATTTTGCGTAATCTGAAAAAACAAAACGTTTTCATTATATAATTCGTTAGTTTTGAAACTAATCTAAACAAGTGCAGTTTTTAACACATAAAAGGTACGTATCGTCAAAGATAGAATGCCCAGATTAAAAGATTAACCGACTGAAAAAAGAATGCCTCCGTTATGTTACAGTAGGTCGCCCTTAGTCGACTTTTACTACACCCACGGGAGGAGATGGGGTGGTGGTGTTCTAAGCCAGCACCGAGATTGAGAGATTCCAATTCCCTATGAAAGTGAGTTTCGCGATGACTATTAATAAGTTACAAGGTTAAACTTTTAAGTTCTCGGAAGTTATAACAGGACTGTTGCTCCCACACGTGTGCCCTGCGTGGGCGGCCGAGTGGCGGATCCTGGTCGATCGGATCGGGCAAGATCTCTCTCTGCCGGCAGTAGTGTCGGCTATATTAGCAGAGCATGAAAATTGAAGTGCAGTGGTCTCCTTCTGCGAGAGCGTCATGCTCCAGAAGGAGACTGCAGAGCGGGATCGGGAGAGGGCCGATCCCGCACGGAGACGCCGCCGGGGCAACAACCGTCCCGGCACCCAAGTCCAAAACGCCTGAGTCCCCTGCCGTCACTACATGGTGGGGGGCCTCGGGGATCGCGGGCGCGCAGATTTGGGAGTCTGCGTGCTCACACCGAGCGACCCCCGGGAAGACGGCGGTGCGCACGTAGTCACGTGCCGCCGTGTGCGTAGCACAGCGCAAAGTGTGATGTGGGGGGACGCCTGGGGGGGGGGGGGCGACCTTTTTACAGTCGCCTTCCCTCCGCTAGAGGGGTTGACCGCTTTACAGTTATCCCCTCCGTGATGTGCCTAAAGGTGTGGCACCAATAGGCGGCTCTAGTGTGATCTTACGAGGACCTGGAGCCCCCCTTCGGTGCCGAAGATGACCGCTCCAGTGGTTTTAGCCGGTAGGAGTCCGGCATACCCCTTCGCCCTTCCCCAGGGCGAAGGAAGTTCCCTGTAGAATTTCCACTGGAAATCAATAAAGAAAAAAAATTAAGGTAATAACACGTGCGATAACACTCGTGTTCCATATTTTCCTTGTATACCTACATAAACCTTTACCAAAAATGTTGACCCAATTACAATGAGAAGTAATATTGTTATTTTCAGGAAATTTATTTATGTATTTATTCCACTTTATAGGTAGTTACTTATTAAAGAAGCAAGAACATGGTTACCTATTACAAGTGTATGATTCGTTTTAAGTTATTTAAAAAGCTGAATAAACACATGCTATCTTCAGTGTCGCATAAATGCGATCACTTCGCATTCGCATTTTACGTCAATAATTATTTTATATTTATGTAGGCAATATTTTCGTTAAAATTTCAGTCATCATTCGCACTTAGAACTCTCTTACACGTAGGTTTCGGCTACAAAGCAAGCGTTCCGAGTCCATGGCTCACGCCTCTCGGAGCCACGGCGGCGGCGACCCTGCGTGCATGCAGTGTTACCATGTCACGAACATTAACAGGCACTTCGTGGTAGTAATACCGCGAGAAGATAAATTATTGCTTAGCGTCAACAAGAATTACTATTCAGCCTGAAAGGAACTTTCCAGTTTAGAGCATGTTTAACTTAATAAATAGTAATATATACCTACTGATTCATAGAACAGACATGCTGGTACTTATAATTAGAATTCATCATACCAGCCAAAGGATATCCACTACTGAACAAAGGCCTCCCCATAGAATTCCACAATTGTGTCATCCTTTTTGGGGGGGATTTGCCAATATTCACCGCGCTTGGCAGGCAGGTTAGTGAGCGCAGAATGATGCTGTTCTACAGAAGGGACGCTGCTGCCCATCCCTTTGGTTTAGAGTTACTATAATATGAATTGCTACAATCATCATCTTCCCCTAATACAAATTAAATATAACCGATCCAGCTGTCCCCGAAACAATAATTTGTTATCCCCAGCAACGCCCTAAGCCGAGGTCCGTGTCCCGTAGGGAGCGCCTTTAGCGCAAGTTGCTTAGATTATAATATTAATTTTAAGCCTGGCTGGAGGACTCTTTTGGCTTCACCAGAAATGTCCGGTTGAGCAGCTACATTGCTCGGAAATGTCTGCGAGAAAAAAACACTAAAAAGCCAAAGGACGTCCAGTCCTGAACAAAGGCCTCACCCATAGATTTCCACAACGAGCGGTCACATGCCGCCCGCATCCAATGAGTCCCAGCGACCTTCACGAGGTCGTTTGTCCACATCGTTGGAGGTCATCCCACACTGCGTTTTCCGGTGCGCGCAGTTACTATAATATACTATAAATTAAAATTACTATACGTTTAAAACCTACCTAGTTACCTACTCGGAAACATTCAAAGTTGAAAGAAGCAATTTTCTATATAGGTGTTACCGAAGCGGACATTTCTTTGTTTGTTAATATGTATGATACCCACACGTCGTTGTCATCTGACTTACAATACAAAATCACGTTACGATACAGAATCACGTTACCTTACAGTCTCAAAGTCGCGATCACCAATTTCCAAGACATTGTCGGGTCACACGAATTCATACACAAATTGCTTATGAAATAATGCAGTTGCTCATGCATTGTTTTCAACCTCATAAATTATACGCAATGAGGTAGGTTGATATATCACTATAGAATATTGCTATACACAAACGGGTTGGTAATCCAGTAGGTAGATTATCTGTCGTAATTTTCGGGGGAATTTGCAGTGAGTACTCACCATGCTTGGTAGACGAGTTGGTGAGCGCAGTATGACTCAGGTTCCACAGAAAGAACGCTGCTGCCCATTCTTCTGGTTTCGAATCCCTTAGTCGGCTTTTACGACATCCACGGCAGGAGATGGAGTAATGCTATATTCTTAATCCGGACCATTCTCATATTAGTGCATAATCCACTTAACCTAGACTAAATACTAACATTTTACTTTCGCGTTGTATGGTAAGGAATATATTTTCTAAAATTCAAGGCCATTATAAAATAAGAGCTGTGTAGAAAGGGTTTCTATACAAAAACAGAGTTGGTATATGGAAGACAAAAATGCTTGGGATTCTCTCTGGGGGCTTTAATGTTCAGAGGCTTATTTTGACATTTTTGGTTTTGATGTATCAAATACCATTGCCTTTATTTATCTTGACATAACCTGTCGTCATTTCCTATAGGAAATGGATTAGGTATATTTTTCTATATAATGACATTTTTTATATTCACTTTATTTACCTAATTTGATACCGCCTGTAAGTGAGACTACCAAAGATATTGGAAGAAACGAGATATGCCATGTAGATCAAAATGTATGCGAGCCTAGAAATCCGTTTTCCCACTACCATTCTTCATAAAAGCACTATCATAAACATTAGCACACAGTTACAAGTTCTCATCCAATGAACTGAATAAACACAACATTATAAATATTATAATTGGCTTCTCCTACACACCCACGACTTTGTAGGTAGCCAATCATACCGAGCGTACATACCGCAAACGACAGCCGTACCACGCCACGCGTGAATTTTTTGGGAGTACCATTCGCTGTTCTATTCACTGCGTTTCTTATTCACCGATTGCTAGTTAAAAGTGGTAGATAAGAAGCATTGTATTTTGTACGAAAATAATAATGTCGTTCTGCTCCATCCATCCAAATGTAACATAATAAAAACAATAATTTTTTATTTATTGTTTTTATAGACAAATACAAGAAAATTCCTTCACTTAGGTTTATAGAAACTTTATTACTTTTTTCTTGTGGTGATTCTTCACTTGCATATTGTATATGATTCCTTCGTTGATAAAGTTATTATTTTCGCTTCGGTTTTTGCATGTTATCCCCGAACAACACGATAATTTAACAAAGTTTCACTTACTCGATCGAATCTCAACTGATGTTATAAAACGGCATTTTTTTCCGGATGGCCCAAATTGGGCATGTCGCGGTGGCGCGGTTACACCCCCGTACCACTTCTCCTTATTTCCTATTTCTGTCTACCATGTGGGTTGTTCATTTTATTTTGTTTAATTGACGTGATAGTTGTCTGGCAGTATAGGTATGTCATGCTCACTCAAGTGGCCTGCTGATGGTGGCGTCGTGTATTGGGTTGCTGAGTAGCCCTGCAATATGGCTGAGCTGAGCGATGCTGAAGCATGCGTCATGCTCTTAAACGAGTGCCGTCTGTTGGGATTGGCCCGTTTAATGCTCCCATGACAATTTAATCATAATCGGGCTTGTTTAGTGTAGAGTTTATGAAGTTTAGACACTTTTTAGGGTTCCGAACGAAAATACGGCGAAACCCCTATAGGATCACTCGTGTGTCTGTCTCTCTGCCTAGCCGACAGCCTAGAGGCCCAATGCACCCCCAGCACCCTACCAGTAGACCCAAGCCACCTCACAAAGGTCGATGCCGAAGTCGAACGTAGGGCCGCTATCCCGCCCGTCGACCCCGATGACCCCTTAGGTCCCGGTCGACGAGGTTCGCACTATTGTTAAAACCTCCAGAAGGAACGGAAGGACGGCATCACCAGTAAAGTGATTAAACACTTTCCCCCCACCCTCATTATACTAATGACCGCCATATTCAATGCGGCATTTAAAAACAATCTCTTCCCACACATGTGGAAACAGGCGACCGTTATCGGTATTCACAAACCCGGCAAACCGGCGTCTGAGCCAGCCAGTTATCGCCTCATAATAAGCCTATACAATGTGCTTGGGAAGATATATGAGCGGCTTATACACATTAGATTAAAGGATTTTGCCGAATCCATTAAACTCATTCCTAACGAGCAGTTTGGTTTTCGAACTAAACACTCATGCGTCCAACAAGTTCACCGATTGGTCGAACACATACTCCATAACTTCACCTATGGTCGTATGGCTGGGGTGTTAATCATGACGTAGCGAAAGCGTTCGACAAAATTTGGCACAATGGCTTAATTATACACTCGGAGTGCCAGATTGTCTCGTGCTTATCATACGAGACTATTTGTCGGATCGTAGTTTTCGCTACCGCATAGAAGGAACACTTGCCACCCCATAAGATCGGGAGTCCCTCAGGGCTCGGTTCTCGCCCCACTCTTATTCACGCTGTACACCAGCGACATCACTAATCCACTCATAAACAAGCCAAAACTGACCTTATTCGCCGACGATACGGAAATATTCTACTCAGGCACCAGCCCTGATAGTATATCCCGTAAACTCCAAACCTCAGCCGATTCACTGGCCAACTGATTCATTAAATGGCGTATAGAGTTAATCCCTTAAAAAGCGCAGCCGCCCTTTTTTCCCGTCACGGCGATCAACATATGCGCTTCAAACAAATTACGATGTTTGATAAGCCCATTCCCTGGCAACCCCACGCCAAATACTTAGGTGTTACACTAGACCGTAACTTGTCGTTCCGAGAGCACATAAAGACGGTGCATGCCCGCGCCGCCTTTGCACTCGGACGACTTCACCCTATGTTAAATGCACGTAGTAAATTACCCCTTAACTACAAGGTGCGGATTTATGCAACGTGCATAAGGCCCATTTTCACTTACGCAAGTGTTGTGTTTTCACACGCTGCCCATTCCCATATTAAAAAACTCCAAGTCCTCCAAAACCGTTTCATGCTCAAAGCCACAGGTAGTCCCTGGTATGTGCGCAATATCCAATTACACACCGACTTGAACTTGCCCACTATAAAGCAGTTCATGAAATTAGCGAGTAAACGCTTTTTCGACCCTGCCCTTCATCACCCGAATCCCCTAGTAGTAGCGGCCGCTAACTATAGGCCCTCTAAAATCAGTAAATGCCGTCGACCAAGGCACGCACTAGAAGATCCCGATGATCTTATCACCATCCATCACGTAGCTCACATGAAGAGACTCGCGCAGTCTCAATCAACAAACAAACCGACATATCGACCCCGCCGCCGGGGCCCGCTTCTACGCTGTCGCGGAAGCCTAAATTCGCGACCACCCGATTAACGTTAAAGTCGCCCCGCCCGACCCTTGCTCGCGCCGGCCCGTGCCGAGAAATAGAGTAGTAATAAAAGATCCCTTTAAACCCCAGTTAATCATCTCAGACTTAAAAAACATGGTAAATCTTTAAATATTATGCGTACAAACTTACGTTTGCAGTTGGAATGTATGGGAGAACATGCTTTTCACTCACAATGTTAAGTTTGTTCTTGGAATAAATTATTGGTACCTACCCAGACCCCATTCAACAATCTATACATATATACAAATAAATAAAATTGAAGTGTCTGTTTGTAATGTCGAAAAAACAGCTTTTTACTAAATGCATATCAAAGTATTTGCCGTGTGGTGCCGGCTCAGAATGCCACCACCCCATTTCCTCCCATGGGTGTCGTAAAAGTCGACTAAGGGGTTAGCTGGAGGATGGGCAGCAGCGTCCTTCGAGTACATTAACAACTCAACTGCGATCGCCAACCCGCCTGCCAAGCGTGGCGATTATGGCAAAACCCCCCAATGTGCTCACAACACATCCATATCGGTGGTTGTGGTGATCTTTGGGGGAGGCCTGTGTCCAGCAGTGGACTTCATTCGGCCGAAATGAAAAAAATGATGATATCAAAGTATATACGGTACCTACAACAAAAAATCTATTTTTATTTTTGTTGTCTTTCTGGCTTTCTGTCTGTCTGTTTGTTCCCGCTAATCTCCGAAACGGCTGGACCGATTTCTACGGGACTTTCACTGTCAGATAGTTGATGTTATAAGGAATGACTTAGGCTACTATTATTTTAGAAAAATAATTAGTGTTCCGCGCAATAAAATGAAAACCCAATTTATATACTCTTATGTCAATTGTCCATGCCGAAGTACTATTAATTATTTAAAAATAATCTATTTTAAATTAAACGGAGGGTGAAAAACTGCGGGTCTCAGCTAGTAGGCAATATATTCAGAAATTTCCCTCTACATTATCTCTATAATTATTTATTACTCTACTGTACATCTCGTACCATACATACTTTTAGGGTTCCGAACTCTCGTGTGTCTATCTGTTTGTCCGTCCGTCACAGCCAATTTGCTCCGAATCTACTGGACCGATTAGGTTGATATTTGGTACGCATGGATTTCTGCGTCCCAAACACGTACGTAACGTAAATAAATGAAGTTTGAGAATAGTCCTCTTTGGGGGGCAATATTTAAAATTTAAGAATAAAGTTTTGCATACTGTACCTTATACTCGTAATATGAAATGGAAGGGCCTGTTGTGAGGGTTGTATTTTATAATTTGAAAATACATAGTTTTATTTAAGAGAATATACGAAAATTGACCATTCAGCAATTTCGGAACCCTCTCCGCGCTAGTTCAACTTCCCCTTAACGTTTTGTTTTTTTAATTGCCATCCGCTCCCTTAGATGCCTAAGATGACCGCCACGATGGTTTAAGCCGGTAGGAGTCCGGCATGCCCCTTGCCCTTCCCCGGGGCGGAGGAAGTTCAAGCTAAATTTCTACTGGGACCAGTAAAAACAAAAATGCTAACTAACAAAGTAAGTAGGTATATAATATATGACATTGAGAAAGTCATACATTGAGAATGTCAGGTTTTGAACCCACAAACCAGTATTTAAGAAGCGATTCCGCAAAACATCCGAGCCACCATGGCATTTACATATCATCATCAGCATATCTGTCAAAGGACGTCCACTGCTGAGTAAAGGCCTCTCCATAGATTCCCACAATTGTGTCATTATTTTGGGCGGAATTTGCAAGTGTTCCCCACGCTTGACAGGCGGGTTGATGAGCGCAGCATGGTTATAGCTTCACAGAATGGACGCAGCTGCCCTCGCTCTGGTTTAAAGTCCCTTAGTCGCCTTTTACGTCATCCACGGGAGGATATAGAATGATGCTATATTCTTACTCCAGACACCACAGGGAAGATATTTACACTTATGTATGTAGACTAACGGCCGAAATTAGTATGATTATTATATTGGATTATTAGCATAGTTGCTTATTAGAGAGTACCTACTTTGTTCCGTGACCGCATCTGCAGGAAGATAAAAGTGGCCTATTTTTGACCATCTATTATAATTTAACTTACGCGTTTGTTGTCCCATGCACCTTATATTCACACTTTCCTTCATTATTTTGAACAAAACCTCTTCTGCATTTAATTGTTGTTGGCGCTGTGACACCTGTGTTATTTACAGAATCGGGTGATATCGACGTGGTAATAATATCCTCTGCCGTTTTTGTAGCAGTAACAACAGAATATTCAGCTGTCGAATTCAAAGCCACTTCTGCTTCAACTTCAGCAATATTAGTCCTACTTTTTACTATTGGTTCTGTTGTCTGCTCTAGCAATCCTGTTGTAGAAGTGTTCACATTATGTTGCGTCTCAGTGTTTATAGTTGTGCTTGTAGCGTTTAACGGTTTCGATGTCGTACCGTTCGGCGGTTTTATCGTCATTTCTGCGTAATCGTAAGCGTAATCGTAATCCTAAAAATGAATTCATAGAATCAGGAATTTAACTAGATATTGCAGATTTAAATATTAAAATAACTCGCAATTAAACATTCGTAATCTTATGAGTCAATATTTTATAGGATTTTTAAGATGCCCGTTATGGGCAGTTAATAACACGTCAAATATTTTATCATACATACCACATATTCTTCTTTTCCACCTTTGAGTAAAGCAATGATATTAATATTTTTTAAACCAATTTGCACATTTAAATCTCCTGTTTGTCTCTGATCGAAACTGGAAGTGCCACCTATTATTCTAACTAAAACAGAGCACAGAGTCAAAGAAAGAGCTATGAGGTTACACATTTCTACTTTTATAATAACTAAAGTAACAAAGTAGGAATTGCGATCGGGTCCCGTGATCAAGCGCGACTGGTCTGAGCCACTGGTTGCCCGGTACACGGCTTAACAAAGTTATTTCCAACAACTTAACAGTTATTTGAAGTAACTGTGGGAAGGTCGATAGCCTCCGCCAGTGCATTACGTCTTCAGATTGCGTTAGGACAGCAGATTTTGTTGCTTTTCAATTACATAAAAAAAAAATAGATACTTATAGAATAATACAACAAGATTTACCTCCATCGTACCAAAATACAATTTGCTAGGGGTTCGTATGATGACGATAGATATACTTAAATATATTTTTAGGTAAGTGCTCAGGTAACTAACTCAAAGTGTGTGTTATTAAAATGTTTGAAGCAAAATAGGTTATCTTGCAAAAACATTTAAATTAACCCAACTAACTATTTTATTTTATTTTGAACAACGTTTGCTCAATGAAATTGCAGCGGCTCAGCCTAGTTTGTAAGGTATCCAACACGTCAGAATTATACAGTTACGCACAACAAACCAATACTAGGCACCTATTAAGCAGTTATGACTGCCAGAGGTATCTAGTCTAAATAAAAATAGTGATATGGGAACCTCATGTCATAAAGTAAGCCATCCCCTGCCCCATGTCTGATGTTTTTCAAGAAGACGAGTAGTATCATGCTCGCCTACTCATTTAACAATATACTATCTAATATAATCTGGTTGCAAAAAATGAATATGGTAAAAGCCTACCACAGACAACGACCGTTTATACCAGTGCTTTATAAAGAAATCCATGTTTTACACAGATAACGTTTTGTGGCTAATAATGTATGCTAAAGGCACGACTTCACAATTATTTCCAATAGACACCTAAGCCTAAAATAATGTTGTGGTGGACCAGAGGTATGCGGACTCGCTTCATAAACACTAGGCGGCGGGTTGAAAAACTGGCACTGGCACTGGCATGTAGAATGACAAACAATAAGGTATATTCATTTATCACAAAAAATATTTTTATAAAAGATCAAAGCCATTTGTATAATTTTACTGACTAATAAAACATCAACATTCATTGATGAAATTAAAAAAGCATATTATCAACTTTGGTAATGGTACCTACTTATTATGTTCACTAATTTCTTCATAATAACCGCTTCTTACGCACTTTTGCATTTGCAATTTTTGTTATGATCTCGTCGTATGACAATGTCTGAGCTATATTATTTTCAATGCAAGGATAGATCAGAATGCTCGTCTTCTGCAAGAGTCGTCCTAAGGTACGTTTTAATTACTTGCTAAAACTCGTTTCACCTTTAGCCACCGTTATTGAAATAGCTACAAAAGTCCGGAGAGCTTTCCAAATATTAGCCAATTATTTAATGCTAAGATCTAAAGCACTGCTAATAGGGATCGAGGTGGGCGGCTCCGTTTGTTGCCCCGCCGTGATCGCTTTGCATGCATAGCGGCAGGGGGCAACTGTGGAAGGAGAGCCTCTTCAAAGGTGCCTCGGGTGGCACTCGAGGTAGATTGTCCTCTTCTAGGGGTGGGATTGTCTTGGTAGACCTTTTTTTTATTGGTGCCTTTGGAAATTCTTCAAGAACTTCCTTCGCCCCGGGGAAGGGCGACTACTACCGGCTAAAACCACTGGGGCGGGGACTCCTACCGGCTAAAACCACTGGGGCAGTCATCATCGGCACCTAAGGGAGGCTCCAGGTCCTCGTATGATCACACTAGAGCCGCCCACTGGTGCCACGTCTATAGGCACATCTCGGAGAGGATGCCTGTAAAGCGGTCCCTCCCCCGGGGTGTCTTGGTAGACCCAGATGTGGTTTTAGCGATGGCTCCCCCACGTCTGTTCCGCGCCTCCCTGCGGAAGGCAGGGCAGCCGACGCTGTTTGCGGGGTGCGCACCCCCGCAATTTACACAAGTGGTGGGTTCTTCCCGGGGGCGAACGCCCGCCGCCACACTTGATGCATGCGACGGGGCGGTGGCATTTTTGTGAGGAGTGTCAGAAGAGTTGGTACCTGTGGCTGTGGCATTGTGCCGGGCCCTTCCTCCAATTATGGAAATTCGATGCTAATGCCAGGCATGCACAGCAACTCCGTGATTGCATAGATGCCCGGCACAATATTCGGTTTCCTTTTTAAAGCAGCGTGGTAAATACAGCCGGTGCGTCCGTCCCGCGCGCTTATGGGGCAGACGTACACCGGCTCGTACCCCAGGTTGCAGAGATCATCCTCGATGTCTTGGGGCTCGGTGTCCACCGGGAGTCCACGGATGGCCACTTTGAATGTTTTGTCGGCGGAGAGAGAGTAGGAGAACCAACTCACCCCCTCGTCCCCCTTTAGAGTGGTCAGGTACTTTTGCACCTGCCTGTGTTCAAAGTAGCTTTGCGGTCCAAAGCGCACCCCCCTGCCGTAGGGGCGGGCATTCAGAGCATGGCCCAGCAAAGATTTTAGCTTGCGGAAGTGCCAGGGGCAGTTTGGCAACTTCTCCACTATTAGTGGTGGGAATTTAGATAGACGTACCTTTACGGTCCGCAGTGGTGTTGCGGCGTCGGAGGCAGGCGTCGTGTTGTCAGCATTCATGTTGGAGTTGCCACACTCACTCACTAACACGAGTGAGCCTTGTGGTGAGGTGGCTCGAACCGCCTCGGCGAATGTTGTCGTTGCGGCAGTGGCGCCATCAGCATAGAAGTTTTCCTGAGAAAAAGTAGCAGTGGCGCCCTCTGCATAGAAGCTTTCTGGTTCGTAGAAATCTAGTCCCTCCGCTATAGGTGAATAGCGGGAGTCTTCGGTTTGCATATAATACCGATCCAGCTGTCCCCAAAACAATAGCTTGTTATTCCCAGCAACGCCCTAAGCCGAGGTCCGTGTCCCGCAGGAGGCGCCCTTAGCGGAAGTTGTTTAGTTTGAAATAATGATTTTAAGCCTGGTTGGAGGACTCTTTTGGCTTCGCCAGAAATGACCGGTTAAGCAACCACATTTCCCAGAAATGTAAGCGAGAAGCACAACAAAAAAAAAACTTCGGTTTGTGACACTAGCGAACACATCCCGGTGCGTGCAAGTGGCCGCACTGCAGGGATAGGTGGGCACAGTGTTGGTGCCGGCAAATAGCTCGCCTTGAAGGCAGCAGAAGTCGCGATGTGGTGCGCGGGTCACTGTGGACTGGCGATGTTCGGATAACGGGCGCGGAGGGCGCGGGGGGCACGGAACGCGAGTAAGAACACAAGAACTTCCGGGGGCGTATCACTGCGCGACTGTAGTCGACGGGAGTCGCGGCGTTGGGTGTGGCAGTGTTTCCACTCGTGTGCTGACTGCTGTTTCCAGTAGCCAGGCACGAATGGTAACTTGCCGAAGGCGGTTCGAGCGCGGGAACTACTGTGACCGTACGGAGATCACCAAAAGCGTGGTACGTAGCAACTCAGACTGTTTGGACCATCGAGATAGTAAGATTATATATATATATATATATATATATATATATATATATATCAATAGTTTGGACTATGAACTATTAGAAGTTGAACGCTGCGAATCGTGCGAGAGGGTGTAGTACTTTTCATCGTTCCGTCGCACTCTTTTACATACTCGACTCGAATATTTGGCCACACATCAAGCCATACAAAACCTGTTTAGTTTAGCAAGTTTAGCTTAGCTAGTCTCGTGATACATTGTTTATGATTTTCGCTGCGCCTGAGGGCCGATACATATATTATTATTTAGTAATAGCTGGGACCCGCGGTTTCACTCGCGCTTAATTTAAAAGAAATTTAGAGTACTTCGACATAGACACATGACATAGAATATATATATATATTGGATTTTAAGGGTTTTATATTTTTTGCGCGGAACCCTAATTATTTTCCTAAAATAAAAGTAGCCTAAGTTATTCCTTATAACATCAGCTATCTGACAGTGAAAGTCCCGTCAAAATCGGTCCAGCCGTTTCGGAGATTACCCGGAACAAACAGACAGACCGACAGACAGACAAAAAAATTAAAAATTGTTTTTTTGTTATATGTCCCGTATATACTTTCATATGCATTTAGTAAAAAGCTGTTATTTTGACATTACAAACAAATATCATATTTATCTAGTGATAGCCTTTATGAAATCAAGTATGGCAAATAAAACTTTACTACTAATAGGTATGAGAAATATAGTCACGCTTTTATATAATATATTTATATGTTGATTTGATGATTGATTCGCATGTACCAAGGCACTCCGGTGGCTTTGAGCATGAAAGGGTTTTGGAGGGTTTGGAATTTACGAAGTGGGGCGGATTCAGCGTGTGCGATCGCTGTGCTGGCATAGGTTATGATGGGTCAAATGCACGTGGTGTAAATTCTCACCTTATTTCTAAAGGATAATTTACTACGAGCGTTCAGGAGATAGTGAAGGCGACCGAGCACAAAGGCGGCGCGAGCGCGCACCGTCTTTGTGTGGGGTATAAAGGTCGGTTTTTGTCTAAGATACTTGGCATGCGGCTCCCAAGGAACCGATTGGCCTAGAATCGAGATCTCCCTGAAGCGTGGGTGTGGTGTGTGTGGCATGTCCTTCCATCGCGGCCGTCGTAAAAATGGGCCAATCGATACTGAGTTAGCTATGTGTCGTTCGCGAACGACCGAATCAAATGATCCGGGTCGCAAACACTTCGCGAACGATCGGGTCCCAACGAAAAGAATAACCCGTTCAATCGATCTCCGCTTGAGCGAACGGCGCGTGATTTTAATAATAAATGAACGAACGAAGAGTATAAAAAAATCTGCCATATAGTGAATGAAGAACTTAATGTGTATAATTGCAAAACGCTGCAATGTTTACTCATTCGCACATTATTGCAAAGCATTACATTTAAGCTCTATTAACTGAGTGTTAAAGTATAATATCGTACTGGGCAAGCTCCGAAGATTTGATTTGTTTATGATATGAACGAACTGTAACAGCTCTTTCAAATTCATCCAATTTATGTTATTACGTATTAAGTATATTTTTACTATCTTGCTAGTCCGTGGTGCACGCAAAAAAGTACGGGTTTATTATTTGTTATTGACAAATTTGCAGGGTTATACATAGGCTGCACTAAAAGTATCGGGAATGGAATATTTCCACTGTTCCTGTCATATTAAAATCTTTTTAATTGAAAACTCCTTGGTTTTACAAATCGAATACCATTTATTTATTTAAAAAAAGATTCACAGTCTTGTCACAAGGTTTTGTCAAACTTGTTTAGTCGTTGAGAAAATGGAATTGACTCGAGAAAATTCAAGAGCGATGATTTATTATGACTTTCGAAGTGGTTTAACACAAAAACAGTGTGTTGACCGGATGATTTCTGCATTTGGTGATGAAGCCCCATCCAAAACCACAATTTATCGCTGGTTTGCTGAATTTCAACGTGGACGTGTCAAGCTCAGTGATGATCCTCGTCAAGGTCGTCCAAAAACTGCAGTCACCCAAGAAAACGTTGATGCTGTGCGTAAGCTGATCGAGGAAGATCGACATGTGACATACCGCGAAATTCAGGCAACTTTAGACATTGGCATGAGTCAAATACAAATAATCTTGCATGAACAATTAGGTGTAAAAAAGTTGTTTTCCCGATGGATACCGCATTTGCTATGTGAAGAGCAAAAAGCGGCTCGCGTTACTTGGTTCGTCAGAACTCTCGAAAGATTCCACGCAGGATCCTCAAATGCTGTATACAACATCGTATCAGGTGACGAATCCTGGAAAACCCGAAACAAAAAACCAGTCACGAGTTTGGGTGTTCGAAAATGAGTTAAAGCCAATAAAAATTATTCGGAGTGTTGCAAAAAAAATGGTGGCCACGTTTGTCTCCAAAACCGGCCATATTACGACTATTCCTCTTGAGGGACAAAGAACGGTTAATGCAGAATGGTATGCTAGCTTTTGTTTGCCACAGGTCGTTTTTGAACTCCGTAGAGAGAACTGCAACCGCCGCATCATCCTCCATCACGACAATGCGAGTTCTCACACCGCGCACAGAACAAAAGAGTTTTTAGAGCAAGAAAACATAGAATTATTAGACCATCCGCCGTACAGCCCCGACCTTAGCCCTAATGATTTCTATACTTTCCCTAAAATAAAGAATAAACTGCGTGGACAGAGATTTTCATCACCTAAAGAAGCTGTGGACGCCTACAAAACGGCCATTTTGGAGACCCCAACTTCCGAATCGAATGGTTGCTTCAATGATTGGTTCCATCGTATGGAAAAATGTGTCAAATTTCGCGGAGAATACTTCGAAAAGCAATAAATATATTTTTAAATAGTAATGTTGTGTCACTTCCTTGATTCCCGAAATTTTCAGTGCCGCCCTCGTACTACACACGCAGTACAGCTACTAAATAATAGATGGCACGATGTGTCTGAGTATCGCAGAATTATCAAGAGCACTCTATAAGTTACACTGCCGCTACTAAACAACAGATGGCGCCACATTTCGCTATTATTTACTTGATTACGTAACAGTATTCTCTTTAATACATTAATAAGAAGGGTACATCATCATCTTAATTATATCAGGCAAAGGATGACTACTGCTGAACAAACGCCTCCCCCATAGATTACTACAACGACTGATTACATGCCGCCCGTACCCAGCGACGTTCAGTCGATCTCGTTGGAGGTCGTACCACGCTGCGGTTTCCGGTGCGCAGTCTCCGTTCGAGAATTTTGCCGCAACGGCTATCAGTACTACGCGCTACGTGCCCCGCCCATTGCCACCGCAGCTTACTTATCTTTTCAGCTTGTCGGCTTTAACTAACATTAGTTCTACTATTCTACAAAAAAAATGCTTTAGAATATTAGCATATAAAAGACAGTATAGAAAGCTGTAAAGCGCACTTCATTAAATTTGAAATGCTCACTTTAACTCATCATCATCATATCAGCCACAGGACGTCCACTGCTGAACAAAAGCATCCCCCTTAGATTTCCACAACGAGCGGTTACATGCCGCCCTCATCCAACGACACCCAGCGACCTTTACCAGGTCATCTGTCCACCTCGTTCGCGGTCGTCCCACGCTGCGTTTTCTGGTGCGCGGTCTCCATTCGAGAACCTTTGTGTCCCAGCGGCCATCAGTTCTACGAGCAATGTGCCCTGCCCATTGCCACTTCAATTTACTAATCCTTTCAGCTATGTCGACAACTTTAGCTCTTCTACGAATCTCCTCATTTCTGATTCGATCTCGTAGAGAAATACCAAACATAGCTCTCTCCATAGCTCGCTGAGTGACCTTGAGCTTTCTTATGAGGCCCATTGTGAGTAACCACGTCTCTGTTCCATATGTCATCAGTGGTAACACACACTGGTTAAAGACTTGCGTCTTGAGGCATTGCGGTATTGTTGACGAAATGACGTTGCGAAGTTTCCCAAACGCTGCCCAGCCGAGTCGGATTCGACGATTGACCTCTTTCTCGAAGTTGGACCTACCTAACTGGACAGTTTATCCCAGGTAGACATACTCGTCAACAACTTCGAGAACAGAGCTCCCAACGGATATTGGGATGGGTACGACATGGGCATTTGACATGACTTGTCTTGCCCATGTTCATTTTAAGGCCCACCTGTTGGGAAACTCTGTTGAGATCATCGAGCATTGTGCTGAGCTCTTGCAGCGATTCTGCCATGACTACGATGTCATCGGCAAATCGAAGGTGAGTGATATACTCGCCATTGATGTTAATGCCGAGTCCTTTCCACTCCAGTAGCTTGAAAGCATCCTCCATTGCAGCGGTGAACAGTTTCGGGGAAATTAAGTCCCCCCCCTGTCTCACACCTCTCTGCAATGGAATTGCCCCCGTGCTCTGTTCATGTACTCGGACCGACACGGTGGCGTTTCTGTATAAGGACTTCACAATGTACCGATAGTCAATCTGCCACCGCTGCAGAGATGGCAGCACTGCCCAGGTGCGAAGGCTTTCTCATAGGCTCTCAAACGCCAAGCATAGTGGCAGATTATACTCCTCGATCTTCTGTATCACCTGCCGCAGCGTATGGATGTGGTCTATGGTACTAAAACCTTTTCGGAAACCGGCTTGTTCGGGAGGCTGGAAGTCATCAAACCTGCGCTCGAGACGATTCGTGCTGACCACGTTAAGTAGTATGTATATATTAGAGATTTGTTAGAATACACTCATCATTATTTCCACTCGCAACCAACCAACGCCCTCAACAGCATAACTTACGGTTTAAAAACAAACTATCATTACCAAGTTCTACATTAGCTGTATTCCATTCGGGACCCTCTGTAATGTGTGTTGAAATATATAATGAAATTCCGAATGTCATAAATACGAAATTGCATAATATGCTTGATGTCAGTTGTGGTAAATATTTTAGTACCTAAATATTTGTAAAAGTAGCGTCATCATGAAAATTTCTGATAAAGCACCGCTTTTAACAGGAAAATATTATTTTTTTGTTTATCACTCTATTGTTATATAAACTTATTGAAAATTATTACCTACTTTTTAGTTCGGTTATCTACAAAAGCGTGTTTTTTTAGTTTTATTAAACTTTTACTTATTTTCTATTTTTTAGTGCGGCTAACTACAAAAAAACGTTTTTTTTATTTTGTGCATGGCTGAATGAATGTCCATGTTGCCTATCCATATTCTCAATAACTCCGGGTGGTAATTATTTACCCAAGCATCTTCCTTTCGACGTTTAAGTTAACAAATTCTCCCACCATTACGGATAAAATCATCTGAAGAGTGAGACACTATTCGAGTCTTCGCACACTTGCCGTGGAAAATTGAATCGACATCATATAGAGGTATTATTTTTTATGCAAGTTTGTGTATGTCGATGAATTTGGCATTTGTGCAAGTTTTTGTATGTCGATGAAATTATAATTTTTTCCGGGTATCACAGTTGAAAACATCGCTAATCCTGAGGTTAATGGGACAAACTATTTATTTGAAATTATTGCATTGTCATCGGTCCTTGATAAGTGTGCGAGGTTTCAAATTAATCCGACGTTTAGAAGGGGATGAAATTCGAGTTCAAAAAACCTGTTACATAGATTCATATCAAGCTAATAAAAGCGTTATAAAAAGTACGCGTGCTTAGCTTAAAGGACAAAGTATCAAATCCCACTCGATTTGAAAAATTTCAAATCAGGAATCGAGCCACTGACTCGAATATAGTAATCGAGTACCACACCTAGCACTCGAGTACTTCAATGAGTTCGATAAGCAGATCCGGTATTCAAGTACTTCATCGAGTTCGAATATCTTAACATTTCTCAATTCCAATAACACAAGCAACGATAAAATAATTAGTCATATAATACAAATCTGTTTTTATTGATCATCGAATATGAAAATAAAACCATTGACCTCCTACTGATTATCCTAAAGTTAACCATTATATCACTGAAAAGCGCAGCGTGCGACGACCTCCAATGAGGTGGATAGACGACCCTGGTAAAGGTAGCTGGGAGTCGCTGGATGAGAGCGGCATGTGACCGTTCATTTCGTTGTGGAAATCTAAGGGACTTTGTTCAGCAGTGGACGTCCTGTGGCTGATATGATGATGATGATGATAATGATAAACAATTTTAATTATTATTAAAACTGGATGAGATCCAAACAGAAATAAATTCAATCAAGTTAGTGATACATAAAAATAACTTCACGACAGGGGTGGAAAAAAAGGTTATTAGGTATTATGATTACCACTGTTCACTTAGAAACTACGCAATTCAGTTTACAACGTTTACTCAGTAAACGATAAAAAAGCAAATGCTCGATTCGCTTATATCCACTGTCCAACACACCAGTCTACACTGTCTACTTCGAAACTCTGTGTTAGCATATTATTATAATTATATTGCTTTTCGGTATTTTGTCGAATAAATTAAAAAGTATTTGTATATGTGTAAATGTTTGTGTATTTACATATCCATATTGTGTATAATCTTCCATATTTATATATTTAGTATAGTATACGTAATTTACTTATTTCATTATGTATCTGTGTGCACCATCAACTGCCGCATATATTATCCAGTTAAGTATTTCTCCATCCTAAGGTTGCCTGGAAGAAATCGCCGAGTGCGATAAGGCCGCCCATTGTACTCTAAAATATACTTATAAGCACTACTGTTTTTATTACCTTTAACGATTGGTGTACAATAAAGAGTATAATAAATAAATAAAATAATTATTTACCTAACTACCAATAACTCTTAGAAATGCAACTCTCGCGTTCGAAACTAAAACAAACGAGTAGAAATCTGTATTTCTCGGGTGATCGTGCAGGGGGCCCGAGGCGGAAAACTAGCTTAGAGCAGTAAATTGTGGCAGCGCACATGCATTGCAAACTTGACCTTAAAATCAACTAAATGAAGTCACAATTTAAGTACTCGGCTATATACTGCTGAAGTATTGGAGTATTGCGATGCCCGAAATCTTTACTAGAGTATTGTGTATCCGAGTACTATGAGTACTCAAGTACATAGGTGGTTGCAAAGTACTCGAGTCTGTCTGACTCGGCACCACACTAGTTTGGATTGACTTGACGTTGACACTGACACACCTGACATTTGTAATGTAAACGTAATCCAATAGGTACTACATAAACAAATTGTTTTCATTTCTTATTATTGTTTACGTTTATGGTCATAAAACGCACTTATGAAGAGCTTACGTAGGGTACTTCTGCGGTTGTTCATAGCTCCAATCGACACGTATAACGAGGCATTTATACGAAAATGATGAAGTTTTGGAAAAGCGCAGGTAAATCAATCATATCTCATTTTATTCCTACGAACAAACACACGAATTAAGCTACTTAGCACACTCAACCATCTTTATTAATTACAGCGAAAGGTAAAACCGGTTGCCCCGTAAGGCCTCCAGAAATAAAATCTATAAGCACACCAGATATCAAGAGTCTGATAACTAAGCAACTATTGCTCGAAGAAAATGAAGGTAAGTACAAAATATTAACATCAGATAAACGAAGACCAAAGCTAGTGTTTTAAAATTGGTGAATTATTGCTTTTCAGATCCAAAACAAATGTTTGAAAAGACCTCTAAGTTGTCTTTAAGTTTACACGATGTTCTTTTTGAAAAGAAAGCTATCAATTATTTTGTGCAGTTCATGGAAACTATAGGAAAGGATGTGCTCGTCAAAAGTTGGTTGGAAATAGAAGATTTTACTAAACATATATTAAACTCTGATAGTACTAAAGATAATGCCAATTATTCAAAAATTAACCGAACTAAAAGTTTAGATCTTCAGTGCAAGTGTGTTTTAAAACAAGACTACGAAACTATAACGTCACAAAAATGCAGCTGGAAGGAGAACAGTGGAATGTTTACTAGCACTAGTAATTTAATACTTATAAATGAATGTTCTGTGGGTTCATGTGTTAACTTAGCTCAACATGTAAAATCTGAAAACACTGTCAGTGAAAATAACCAACCAAGTGATTTTACAGAGCAAGCTATTAAGATATTCAAAAAATATGTTGCTTTAGAAGCTCCATATCAACTAGATTTACCTGATAGTTATAGAAAATCTGTAATATCTAATATCTGCCAGCCTGAAGGACAGATACAACGAGACTGCTTTAAGCCAGTGCAAGATATTCTGATTAGTCAAATGGAAAATAATCATTATAATGATTTTATTAACAGCCCCTTCTACATTAAAGCACAAATTGATATTTTGACCTGTGGCTCTCTTAATCTTAAAGATATTTTACATAATGAAACAATATTGTTCTACTTCACAGAATTTTTGGAACAAGAATCTTGCAGGGTATTATTAGAGTTTTTAATGGCTGTCATGCACTTCAGGGATAATTTACTGACTTGTAACACAACAAGCGCTGACCAAGCTCAAGCTGATGCTATATCTATCTATGAAAAATATTTTTCCCTGCAGGCAACACACCCAATTGGATTTCCTACAGATATTAGGCTAAAAATTGAAAGTGGTATATGCAGAGAAGAGGGTCCACTTCCAACATGTTTTGATTTGCCTTATCAAATTATTTTTAAAACACTGGCTCAGTATGTCAAAACATTTTTAGAATCAGAATTGTATTTTAAGTTCGTTTCAGAAATGATTCATTCAGTTGATAATACATGGTCCTCCAATCACAAGTCACATTCTGATTGCAGCAGTGAAATTAGTATTAGCACTCAAAATACTCTCCTTGCTATGGGAGACCCAGTCTTCCGTAAAAAGAAACGCAATCTCTCCGTACCTGACATGACAATAGACTCTAATCAGCTTTATAATGCTGATGCTTTATGGCAGAGAAATAGACCTGATGGCTTAAATCTTGGAAGAGTTAATAGTTTAGGCAGATTTGAATCAAAATTTGAACCAGATCCAGATAAAAAAGATAAATCTGTCTTGAAGAAGATGGTGAGCAAGTTTGTGCCAACAAATACATCTAAAGTAGAAGAAGAAATGGCCTGGCAAATAGCCCATATGATAGTAAAAGATATAACAGATCTTACTATGACCCCACCAGATAATGAACATGATGATATGTGATAGTTAATGTTGAATTACATAAATATTTGTAAATCAATTAATAATGTATATATACTTGTAACTAATAAAAGATCATCTATTTCACTTAATATTGTAAAATTGTGTAATTTTCTATGATTACCCACTATACATCACTTGTCCTCTTTTCTATAAATGTTGACAATAATGAACACATTGTTATAAATATGCAAAATCGTATATTCATATTAAAAAAAATAACAAATACCTAAAATACTGGGAATGTATGGTTTCATATAATCACAAAGTTGCATAGTTATTAATACCAAGTGGGATAGGTGACAGCTGTAATCTTGGAGGTTCTGAACCTAATAATGGGGACTGTTCATCATAAAAACAAAATTCTTTTCGTGTTTCATTGCTAAATGAAGGCATGTGTCTCCATTTATTTGTATTCCATTTTCTATAGACTAGTGCATTTAATAGCGCTTGCATGGGATTTATTAATGCCTGTAAAATAAAACAAAAATTAGTGCTTACACATCTATCATTAACATCTATGGAAGTAACAGCAGCCTGTCTCGAATACGTACAGATGCAGAAACGATTAGATAACTATTGGAAAAATAGCTTTTTAAAACAGTTACATAGCTATGTATCTAATTTTGATGCAATCATAACTTTTCACGCCTGGTGTAACGCCGTTTCCCTTCAAGTCTCCATGCGTAATTACTACGCACGGAACGACATTATAAACGCGAACACAACTAAATGATATCACATATATAATATACGTACAAGGGCAACCGTTATCAACCAACAACAGTTTGATGAAGGATCAAACTTTACCTTTTATTTGGCAGATATTGAATCTGGCAAAGCTGAAACTATTATATTGTATATCTCCTTGATTAGACAACATATAGTTAGCCTATTTCCATCAGCAATAGTAGGTATAGCTTCCTAAGGTCAAAGGATTTTCAGAATCTGTCCAGTAGCTACAGAGATTACCAACTACCTATAAATAAATTTACACTATCTCCTTTAAGTAAATATATGGACAGAGATTACTGACTACCTATAAAGAAACTCACACTATCTCCTTTATGTAAATATAACTATGAATTAAATACAGACCATTATGTACCATGTAGTAATAATGACTTTGACAGGAATATTGAACCACATTGTCCATAGCAGAAACCCATTTATAAGGTTTGGCAGCCAACACAAGTAGAACACAACATTGATCAGGAAAAATTTCAATCTCAGTGTATCCACTACTCTTCGCTCCTTACTTGTGAACTGAAAAAAAAAATTGTAAGATATGTACCTGCACCATTTTTCTGGCGCTTATAGCCAATTGCACTTACTGCTAGGTAAACGGATCCTCCAACCAAGGGTGACCGCATAGTGGTATGAGGAACCAGGTGTGGTGTTCCTCCATAGAAAAGGGAGGATCCTCCAACCAGGCGGGTGGTATGTCTGGCGGACCGAAGCCCAACGGGTGGTGTTGGGCGTCTGTATATATATATATATATATATATACATACTTTACATGTGAGATTCAGGATTCTTTGACATCGGAGAGTTGCAATGAATGTTCAAGTAGTTGTCGCTATAAACGTCGTTGTGCTTCGGAGTGCAAGCAAAATCGTCGGTCCCAGTTGTTGTCATTAGATGGCAATCATTGAGCCAAGTTGGAGGCCATTGACCGGCTTGAACAAACTCTTGATTCTTGACACAAGATTCTCCACAAGTTTATTTGCCCATTTAAAAAGCTTCAGTTCCAGAGTTGAAAAGATTGGTTTTTTTGGTTGGTAGGTTTTTTTGCTGGGTATCAATGCCTCAACAAATTGGTAATTGTTGGTAAGTACTACACGAAAATATTGAATATGGAACATATTATGGAAAGATGGCGCCAGCTTAGCCAGGTATCCCACCTGTCCAATCTAGCTAGTGGTATAAAATCTGATGTCAACCACAACCCAATACATAAATGATATCCCCCCAGTTTCTTCCATAATATTATTAATATAACTGTCATCAAATTCCGATACCTATTGCAGATTCTGGTTAGTTGTCGTACAGTTCAGGAAGAGTTAGAAACAAGTTATTCGAATGTCTAATAAGTATTTTTAATAGTTCATTGCAAGTAATGCATATGTGCATCAGCAGGACACAATTGTTTCACAACCGCTCACATTATCAGCGACTTATCGTTTGATGCAGGGGAATAATTATATAAACTTGTAAACATAATTATGAGGTGAACACTTAGGGAACAAATGGAAGCAGAAGACAATGGGCCAGTGATAAGTAAAGCTGCGCATGCACTAGCTCGGCATCGGAGCTTAAAGATTTTGATTGATTGATTAGATTCAGGATACCTGTCCGGGAGGTACAAAATGCAGATTTTTTTGCAAATTATTGGCGCGATTTTATAGTCAGTTTCATCCGGACGGGCGGGCTTGCATTATATCGCGATATTTAAATGTGCCCGTCTCAGCTTAGCGCCGGCCGCACGCCTGTCTAATCGTAAAAGTAAAATGCCTGTAAATGCGGCAAATGCCTTTAATGCCTGTCAAATGCGGCAAATGCTTGTCAGATGGTAACCCTAGATGCACCCAAATTTTTATTTACGACATTGGCAGACAAGTTTTCTATTGCACATAAAGTCCAAACATGATTGAAGCTATTCAAAGACATGTTGCAGACGGTGAGTCACGGGGACGAGGTTTGGAAATACCAAATTGGGTTGTCGCAGTTATTTCAATTCTGTATTCAAGGATGTATGGATGTTTGAGATTAAAGGAATTGCACCCCAGATGGCGTCTGATTTCCTCTGGAAAATCCACTACACCGATAATCTAGGTACTTATATTGTATTATCTAATATTTTTTTAATGCGCCTCACCGTATATCGTAGTTTTAGTCATTCAAAAAAATATCGCCATATTTCTCGTACATGGTATCAGCCATCTAGGTACAAGTCGATGTGGATTATAGCTATAAGATATATAACTACCTACTTAACAGATAGACCCGTTTCTAGGCATTATATTATAATATGGCTATTACACATTTCCAGTAACATTAAATAATATACCTAATTATTTATAGTTATAAGCAATTATGTATTACAGAATAAGAAGTAACTAATTGTAAGGAACATTATCAATATTATCATTGCTATAAAAATAATAATATTAGTCTACTCCGAAGCTCTGTGCAATAGGTAGGAGTGTTCGACTTCGATATATTAGTTAGCTGAATATTTAATCGATTATTTTAAAATAATCATATCACCTATTATTTATTAAACCAGGTAACGGTTATTTATGTTGCCCTATTATTTTTATTACTAAACGACCGCAGCTTCCCCGACGTCACATATTTCATAAGGTGCCCCATACAAAATTGTGCTTTCATTTGATTGTCATAAGAGCTAGATTCCTATCAAACTGAAACGAATATATCTCAGACGTTATTATATGCCACATGCAAAATTATGCTTTCATAGCACAGTTATAAGAGCTAGATTCTGATCAATATTAAATCGAAACTAATAAATAATAGAAGGACCTAATATAATTCTTTCTATTCGACAGTAGTTTTGATCTACGATTATGTTTGAACAAAATCAGTGCGGATGACTCGCTTGACGTCATAAGTTGTAATTTACGGGAGATTGCGAGCGATTGCGTGATAGTTTTGAAATGTTGATATTATTTCATAATGAACTTTGAAGTTATCAAGTTTGTATTGTGAAACAATAAAAATAAGTATTTTAGTTTAGTGTTAATAAAAATTTACATGTTTAGGTTGTTGTTTACGTAAATAAGAGTTACATTTAATCAAAATGTCTCGAAGAGGACAAATGTGGAACTATTTCTCTGTTGTGGGCCGCAACGTTAACAAAACCGCGGCGCTCGACGAAGTAATAAATATCAAACTAATATATTATAACGTAGAAAGTAATAGATGATTTTTAAATCACGTATCGTTATAACGCGTTATCAATATATAGCCGTTATGAACACGCCTAGCAATAGGTACTCGATTCCCCAACGACAAGCTACGCGGCGAGAGCGCGAACGATAAATTTAGCTTGAAGCGCAAGTGGGGCGTCACGCCCACATAACTATGATTTAATTTAGAGGTATTGTCTAATGGGCTGAGGGATCCTCCTGGGATTATAATAATTATGACATGTAATTATATGCTTTGCAATTTAAATATATTTGAACCATAAGAATTATTGAAATTATACCAAATATATCCCATTCATCCTACTATAATATACTTAAAACGTTTAAATAGTACCTGTGCAAGAGGAACTGCTACAGCCATTTCCACATCTTTACTTGACAATACATACATAATTGGGTTAACAATCATGACCATAGCGATGGGCAAATATGTAGCACAATAATTGGGCAAAATCTTGTACAAAGCACTTGTTACAGTTGGCAGGTTGTGACATCTGAAATGGTTAAAATATTGATCAGAATTATGTTTGAATAATTGTTGAAGGATGTCACATTCAAGATTTAATTAAACCACAATCAAGGCTTAACAGAATCAAACTATATTTAAGGCTTAATAGAATCAAACCACATATACAAAGTTTAACAGAATTACACCACATTCAAGGTTTAATAGAATGATATTATCTTCTTGAACATCTTGATTCTGAATGAATTAACATAATTATTTAATAAAAAATTAACAGAACCTTAAAGGATATTAAATTAATGCCATGTTTTCTTTAACATTAACTCAATACATTAGTAATGCACAATAAAAATCCATTGTTATGTTATTAAGGTATGAAGTACTAACGTCGCATTAGGAATGTAAAGAATAGATAGTCCAACACCAGTGGTTGCTGCTGGTAATCCCCAGGCAATAGAGTGGTAAAGTAAAGTATGTGAGTCACGGCCCTTAATGGTTAGCCACGTGTCTATTGCATAGAACAAGGTCCAAAACCAAGTTACTGTATAAAAATATTGTGTCCACGCCTGTAAATAATGAGTTAGTGTTGCAGACAATAATAAACTTTAAGAACTAGATATCTATACATGACACACTTACTGATGTTATGCTACAGAATAAAACGCTAACATCATCATCTGGCAATGGCATTATGTTTTTATACCTGAGCCATACAGATGAGCGTACCAGAACACCTGCAAAAGAATCGAAGATATGTTCTTAAAATGCCATGTTATTAATGTATCTCAAAGTATAAGGTAAGAAGACATAATTCACTGCAATAACTAAAGTTGATATAAATGAAAACAAGTTATTTACCAAATGATGCTAATAAATCTGCGACAGCCAACCAGATAATAATTCGGCGTCCACGTTTGGAGCTAATCCCACTCTGTATGCGATTTACATCTGGAAAAATCTAAAAACATTTGAATGAAAAATGTAGAAAAAGCTATTATTTTGGTAACTTGCATTCAATATAAACCAGTAGAATGTAACTCGGAAAGCCTGATATTAGGAATAATAAACTCTCTATTAAAAATATTAGTAAGACAGGTAGATAAACGGAAAGAAAGCATTATTTAAATGCATTGTTTGCTTACCTGATATGCTGATCCTAAAATTCCAACCGTAGACGAAACCAAACATACTGTATTATACGAGTCGGTATTAAATTCATTCATTATTCTCACTGCCAAGTCTTCTTTATTACCAGAGTGATGGCAACAAAATGTCTGTATAGTAGGATCCGACATTTTTATATATAAACTATTATTTTTGAAATGTTTAATAATTCACAAAGAACAAGAACATACAAAAAAAAATTTTTTTCTTCTCTTAGGATTATGGCTTCTGTAGAGTATTATCCACAATTTAGCCTATGTCGAGTATAAGGCAACGTTATATGGTGTTTAGAATAATCAATCTTTACATATTCACAAAATATTTCCCTTAAAAGAAAAAATTCAAATACATTTATGCAACAGCCGAATTAATTCTCTTGTCAATCAAAAATGTATTCACTCGACGCATCTACTGACTACTGTATTTTTTTTTTTTTCATTTATTTATTTATTTATTTATTTATATACTCTTTATTGTACACCACATAATACATACATAGAGATAAAAATTTAAAAAGATACATGTACAATGGGCGGTCTTATCGCACAGGGCGATCTCATCATTTATTTAACGGCCATGGATACAAGTCCTTAAAGCCTAACTTAAATAACAAAATATCTTATTATAACTGACTACTGAACACAGTGCAGTGTTGCCACCTCATAAAAATTAAAGTCGCTAGATCAACACCCAAAAGTCACCAGATTGGGCTAAATTCGAAGCGAAAGTCACCAGAAATCCCAAAAAATATATTTTAGTAGAAACAATGTTGTAATGCCATCTATCGAAGTATCGATTGTAGTACGGACAGACAACTCAAGCGGCAGTACATGTTCAGATCACGTTAGGTCACGGTTAGGACTACCCCATCTCATGCCATGGGTGTCCTAGAAGATGGCTAAGGGAGTTTGGAACCCGGTGTGTACCATTATTATTAGGCACTATGAGTTGCCCGCAGGTGACGGATAAACAACCGACTACTACTACTGTTACGTAATAACAATCAACGCTGTGACTCAATACCACTTTTTATTGTGTATCAAACTACGGTAACAAACATTAAAATCTGTCAAAAACCAGATTTTTTATTACATCAACAAATTCTAAGTATGGAAAAGCAACCGTAATTGTAAAAATAGATAACATTGTTTGGTTGTCATAATTATATTGTAATGACAAAACAAGAATATAAATAGTAATTAATATCCTATAGAATCTTTTCAGGATAGATGAAGACGGCTTAATTATCGCTAGAAGTCGCTAAAAACAAAAAATCGCTAAACGACAGAAATAAATCGCCAAAAGGGGTCAAAAGTCACCAGATCTAGTGACAAAATCGCTAAGGTGGCAACACTGTCACAGTGTGAGTGTACCGGCACGGGTAAAAGTGTGAGTGTGGGTACAAGTCAGTGCAAGTGTAGTTGTACAATTTAACAATTAAGTTAAATGTATTAATGTACTCTATGGTACAATTATTGACATTTTGACAAATTTATCTGAAGTTTTTTTTTTTTTCCTCTTTAAAATGACAATTGTAGCCAAAGCCATTTTGCCAAGGACAAGTTTTAAACAATGTAAAAGTTAGGGAAACAGGTATTATGATTGTAAACAGATTGAAATTTTGTAATCGTTACAGTTTATTTTACAGTAATGTATATAGATACTTAATATTAAGATTTTATATCAACACTAATTTACAAAAAAATTACAAATTATATCTTTATTTTATTTGAAGTAATAGATAGAGATTAATGATTTTGTCTAATCAGACAAAAGAGAGCCTCTTATGGATTAATACCAAAGACTTCGGAAAACTATGTAATAATCATTTATTTTACAATATGGTACAATGGCATGAACTCGCGACAAAGCCTTCTTAAAAAAAAATCTGGTTTATAAATTATTATAAATTATTCTGCTGCTACCGTCATCAGTTAGCGCCTGCTAAAATTGTAGCGTCATTTCAGTGTGGTAAACTTTGTTATCATGATTCTAGTAGGCGCAACCGCAACATCTTTCCCCCGTTGAAAATGGAAGGTTGAAAGACAACAACCTTCCATTTCCTCCGCTGTAGGAAGAGGACACAGCTTGACAAAGGTTCGACGAATGGTTCGTCTTGTGATGTTGATGTCGGCAACTCTCGATATGCCATCTGGACCCGGAAATAAGCGAATAACACGTCCGAAGTGCCAACATAATGGCGGTACATAATCCTCATGTATCAGCACGTCACGAGGTCTCCGATTTTGAGTGATCTATTGTTGGTTTTCTATTTTGTTCTCTGTTGCAGCTCATATATATATTCGCGCTACCAGTGATTCCAGAAATGCTGATATATTTGTTGTAGTCTCACATACCGTTGCAGATGATGTTCTGCGATATTCTTCAAATCAGGTGCAGGTAGTGCCATTAATGGTCTTCCAATAAGGAAATACCCTGGGGAGAATTTTCTGAATAAATAAATAAATAAATAAATAAAGAAAGGAAGGTAGTCATCAGGAGAACAGGATAAAGGGCACAAGGGGTGACTGTTAAGAACCGCCTCCACTTGTACAAAGAGAGTGGAAATTTCTTCAAAAGTTAGGTGAGTGTTTCTCATAACTCTTTTTATATCATATTTGGCCGATTTAACTCCAGCCTCCCAGATACCGCCAAATTGAGGAGCGTAAGTAGGTGAGAACATAAATTTAATTTTTTCATGTGTTACAAATTAAGTTATTGCCTGATTGTTTGTCTTTAAAAATGCTTCTATATCTTTAGCGGCGGCCACAAAATTTCTCCCGTTATCGCAAAATATTTCTTTAGGTTTTCCTCGCCGTGCAATGTCATTATGAATGCGTCCTTGGAAAGGTCACAGACGGCCTCCAAATGAACGCACTTATAACGTAAACAGACAAATACACTAAGATAACATTTAATCAATCTGGCACCTTTACCTTTACGATTTAATATTCGGAAAGGCCCGGCAAAGTCTACACCTACCGATTTAAAGAGAAAATCTGGTGTAACACGCTGTGATGGCAGTTTTTCCATTTTAGCACAAAGAGTTTTGCCACGTAATCTTCTACACTGTACACAATTTTGCACTGTGCGTTGGGCTAACCTCCTGCCATTTTAATGGCCATACAGTTTCCCTAATCATCGATAATAATAACTGTGGACCAGCATGCATGTATCGCGTATCATCATATCAGCCACAGGACGTCCACTGCTGAACAAAGGCCTCCCCCTTAGATTTCCACAACGAGCCGTTACATGCCGCCCTCATCCAACGACTCCCAGCGACCTTCACCAGGTCGTCTGTCCACCTCGTTGGAGGTCGTCGCACACTGCGTTTTCCGGTGCGCGGTCTCCATTCTAGAACCTTTGTGCCCCAGCGGCCATCAGTTCTACGAGCAATGTGCCCTGCCCATTGCCACTTCAGTTTACTAATCCTTTCAGCTATGTCGACAACTTTAGTTCTTCTACGGATCTCCTCATTTCTGATTCAATCTCGTAGAGAAATACCAAGCATAGCTCTCTCCATAGCTCGCTGAGTGACCTTGAGCTTTCTTATGAGGCCTATTGTGAGTGACCACGTCTCTGTTCCATATGTCATCACTGGTAACACACACTGGTTAAAGACTTGCGTCTTGAGGCATTGCGGTATTGTTGACGAAAAGATGTTGCGAAGGTTCCCAAACGCTGCCCAGCCGAGTCGGATTCGACGATTGATCTCTTTCTCGAAGTTGGACCTACCTAAGTGAACAGTTTGTCCCAGGTAGACATACTCGTCAACGACTTCGAGAACAGAGCTCCCAACGGATATTGGGATGGGCACGACATGGGCATTTGACATGACTTTTGTCTTGCCCATGTTCATTTTAAGGCCCACCTGTTGGGAAACTGTTGAGATCATCGAGCATTGTGCTGAGCTCTTGCAGCGATTCTGCCATGACTACGATGTCATCGGCAAATCGAAGGTAAGTGATATACTCGCCATTGATGTTAATGCCGAGTCCTTTCCACTCCAGTAGCTTGAAGGCATCCTCCATTGCAGCGGTGATCAGTTTCGGGGAAATGACGTCCCCCTGTCTCACACCTCTCTGCAATGGAATTGTTCCCGTGCTCTGTTCGTGTACTCGGACCGACATGGTGGCGTTTCTGTATAAGCACTTCAACACTTCAATGTACCGATAGTCAATCTGGCACCGCTGCAGAGATTGCAGTACTGCCCAGGTTTCGATCGAATCGAAGGCTTTCTCATAGTCCACAAACGCCAAGCATCATAATATCATATCGGCCATTTATACGTCCACTGCTGAACAAAGGCCTCCCCCCGGGAGGCTGGAAGTCATCAAACCTGCGCTCGAGACGATTCGTGATGACCCTTGAAAACAGCTTATAAACATGGCTCAGAAGTGAGATGGGTCTATAATTCTTCAATAGGGTGTTATCACCCTTTTTGAAGAAGAGCACCACCTCACCTCTGTTCCACGCTTCCGGCGTTGTGCCCTCGAGTAAGACGGAATTAAATAGCTTCTGACGGACTTTAAGTACCGGTGTGCCACCCACTTTCAGAAGCTCTGTCGTAACTCCGTCCCCACCCGGCGCCTTGTTATTTTTAAGCTGTTTCAAGGCCATCCTAATCTCGTACAGGCTGATGTCCGGGATATCCTCGGTAAAGTGTCGGCTTAGTTTGGCTCGCGGGACTTTGTCAGAGCCAATGGTAGGTATAGTAACCGAGGTGTATAACTGCCGGTAGAAGTTCTCAATCTCTCTCAAAACCTCTGGCTTAGTCGACGCTACACTGCCGTCCTCGGTCTTCAGCTTCATAATACGACTTTGCCCAATATACTTGTCTCTTGCGAACACTTTGGAGCCTTGATTCCGCTCAATCGCCTCTTTAACACCGTTAGTGTTAAAGGTGCGGATATCGTGACGCAAGGACTTCCATATCCGTCTATTGAGCAGTCGGTATGCTTCAGCATCACCGGAGGAATGCAGCGTCATAGCGCGTCTTTCTGCCATGAGGTCGAGAGTGTGATCGGAGAACTTTTTTGGTCTACCTTTACGGTGGGTTTTAAAGAACTTAGACCCAACCGTTTGGACAGTTTCTACAAACCTACCATTTAAATCGTCCACAGATACGCAATGTTCTAGGCACTCGAAGCGGTTTTGGAGTTCGAGTTGAAAGCTCTCGGGGTTTTGGATATGAGCACTAGAGGGCCGGAGCGTAGACCTCATCAGACGAGACCTCTCAACTTTGAGATTAATATTCAATGTGCCTCTTACCATTCGGTGATCACTACCGGTTTTCACCCTATGGATCACAGAGACATCATTGAATATTTGTCTTTTATTGGTCATGATGAAGTCAATCTCATTCCTCGTGGAACCATCGGGACTCATCCAGGTCCATTTCCTGTGAGGCGGCTTTTGGAAAAAGGAGTTCATCACGAAGAGTCCCTCCTTTTCCAAAAAGTCGGCCAGCCTCTGTCCCCTGGGGTTCCGTTGCCCATATCCAAATTGCCCCACTCTCAACTCACCATCGCATCGAGTGCCCAGCTTTGCGTTGAAGTCCCCCATCACAACAGTGAAGTGTGTCTTCGAGGTATGTATGGCCCTACTTACGTCCTCATACATACTCTCTACTTCATCATCTGGGTGTGTCGAGGTCGGTGCGTAGACCTGTATGACCTCCAACGTATACCTCTTGGATACTCTGAGTATAAGGTACGCTACCCTGCTCGACACACTTTCGATGGCCACTATGCTGTTAATGAGGGACCTGCGGACGAGAAACCCGACACCACCTTGAGACAGATGTTCGCCTTCCCGGTAGTAGAATAAGTTGCCGGATTTCAGGGTTATCGTGTCCTCCCCCTCTCTTCGGACTTCTGATAGACCCATGATATCCCAGTGCAACTTATCAATTTCTTCTTCCAGCTCAACTATCTTTTCGTCTGCCCTCAGTGTGCGTGTGTTATACGTCACCAGGGCCAGTTTCCGTTTAGGGTGGTAGCCGGATCCCATCCGGAGATTCTTAGCACCCCCTGCCCAGCCGTTACCATGGCCGCTACCATGACCAGGGACAGCGGGGCTGCCGGGAACTGGGGGCCGGTGCTTGTATTGTGTTGTCATTTTGGGGGGAATTTGCCGATACTCACCACGCTTGGCAAGCGGGTTGGCGAGCGCAGAATTGCTACTGCTCAGCAAAAGGGATGCTGCTGCCCATCCCTCTGGTAAAGAGTCCCTTAGTCGACTTTTACGACTTCCACGGGATGAGATGGAGTGGTGCTATATTCTTAATCTGGATATCGCGTATGTTCGCGCTCAAATAATAGTTTTGTCAAGTGCACGGACTAGAAAAAAAAGAAGGACTCCGCGCCACTCATATCGAAAGTGAAGCACGGTATCGAACATGTGTGTGCGTGATTTGAGTTGGTTGGACCTCGTGGGCCGTTTGCACCGCAGGTGGCGCGGGTCTTCCTATGTTGGGCATGTTAGTAGTTTGAGCGACGGCGCCCGCTCGTCAGTTCCTTGCTTCCTTTTGGAAGACGGGGCAGCCGACGCTACATAGGGTGCGCGCCCCCGCAGTTTGCGCAGGTGGTGGTTAATACCGGCGGCGACTGCACTCGCCAGCCCAGTGCCCCCTGCCACACTTGACGCACGATATGGGGCGGTGGCATAGCTGTGAGAAATGGTGGATAGTGCCGAGCCCTCCTGCCTCTCCATAGTTCGATAGAAATTCCGGGCATACAGAGCAACCGCACTTGGAAAGTGGCGTCATCGCCTGCGGATGCAGTTTGCAACCAAGCGCGTCGTCGAGGCCGTCCTGCCGCTCTTCGAAGCCTGGCTCAAAACGAGCGATTGCGTCACCCACCGCCTGACGCAGGTGCTCACTGGGCCGCTGTCTGACCACCGCCACATAGTTTTTGACGTGGCACTCCGTCCGTCTGGTCCGAGCCGTCCAGGTGCTAGCCCACAGTCACGGCGTTGGGCCCTCACACAGCTCGATCGAGAGACGCTCGTCGCAACTGCCCACGTCCCGGCGTGGTCAGAGGTCGATCAAGGGATCTTGCCCGATCCAGAAGAGGAAGCGGCCTAGTTGCGGGTCGCGATGACGTCGATATGCGATGCATAAATGCTCCGGACCAGCCGCTCCCGGCGTACGGCAGTGTACTGGTTGTCAGAGGTGATCGCGCAGTTGCGCGCGGTCTACCTGGCATCCCGCCGCCGGTACCAACGAAGCCGACGCCGTCGTAGTGCTACAGCTGGAGAGACTGCAGAGGCCTATCTGGCCTACCGGGCGGCCACGAAGTCGCTACATAATTCCGCATTCCGAAAATCCCGGCTTAGAGTACCTAATTTCTCTGGTGGTACATTTTCACAAACGCAAGCACGTCCTGAGGCATATCACTGCGCAACCGTACGCGACGAGAGTCGCGGCGTCGGGTGTGGCAGTGTTTCCACTCATGCGGTGACTGCTGTTTCCAGTAGCCAGGCACGTATGGTAACTTACCGAAGGTGGTCCGAGCGCAGGAACTATTGCGACCGTATGGAGATCACCAATAGCGGGATACATGGCGGCTCCAAGATGCAGTATGATTTTGGTCATCGCGTTTAAACAAGACATAACGGTATTTTCTACCGAACAGGAGTCAACTTGAATTTTAAAAACGTGTGTTTCTCGGCTAAGAAACAATAGCTTTGAGAACAATAACACAACCTTTTTTTTATTTGTAATGTGTATTCAAATTCTTAGAATAGCACTGAAAGATATACTTTGCAATGCCCCAAGGAAAATAAAAATTCTTAAAAATATTTATTACAGGTAATAAGAAAATAAACAATCTTCTTATACATATATATAAAAATGAATGTTTGTGTGTATGTCCTTTATAGAATCGTAAACTATGCATTTGATCATGTTCATGATCTTCAGCAAAGTGTTGTGCATGAGCCCACAAAGGTTTCTGAGTTGGTACGACCAATCTTTGACAGATGGCGCCACTATCATTTCAATGAATTTCATTTCTATTATGTAAAATTAAACCGCGGGTGAAACAGCGGGTCACAGCTAGTAGCTTATAAAACACTACAACTTTGCAATGACAATGCTTTCAATACAACAAAAGAATATATTTCGTAATATGTACTCAGGTAATAAAACCTTTTACAAGACCCCGACAAACGCGATCACATGACGATAAATGAAATTAATTGACAACGTAATAAACTTAATTCGCACACATGTGATACAAGTGCGCAGCATCTTGGCCCGTGATAGCGCAGAATCGGTGAATCCATACTACTACACGCACTCTAATACAGAACGTAATTCGCGATCCACTTGTGCAATCTAAATAATCCGCGCTCTAATAAACAAAATTCACGGCTACGTGACTGTGTCATTAACGACCGAAATTAATAATCGATCAAATCCAAAAACTTTGGATTTCGGATACGTCTGTTTTTGTGTTAATAGTGATCGTCACGCAACAACGGATGAATTTCAAAATCTTAAATCAAAAGATTTTGGATTAGATTGATTATTTATTGCCGTTTGGTGCCGGCTCAGAATACCACCACCCCATCTTCTCCCGTAGGTGTCGTAAAAGTAGACAAAGGGATTAGCCGGAACATGCGCAGCAGCGTCCTTCAAGTACATTATCAACTCAACTGCGATCGCCAACCCGTCTGCCAAGCGTGGCGATTATGGCTAAACCCCCCCAATGAGCCCACAACACACCCATGTCGGTCGTTGTGGTGATCTCTGGAGGAGGCCTGTGTCCAGCAGTGGACTTCATTCGGCCGAAAAGATGATTATTTATTTAGGCAGTTAATGAATTCGGGCGTAGACGCTGGATCCATCGTTTGGAGGGAGGTGAGACAGGACCGGTGAATACCTTCTACACATACTCTCGGTCTATGTATGTATTTAGATGAATAAATCTAGTGTCATTGTGTCAGTTATTTGTGTCGTTCATGGGGTGAATCATTTCTCACAAATCAAGATAAGCCAGCGAACATCACTGGAAAATGGCCACATATTCATGGAAGGATCAGGCGTTAAAAAAAACCTATCAGTGAAGCTTACGTTTCGTTTATTATTATCTATTAAAATTTTCCAGGGCAATTTTATGGCGGTTTTATTACGATTAAAATTATGACATGATCTTCATTTTAGTTACCAGGTTTTAAGAAACACGTTCACTTGTCATTTAGTTTAATTACTTGAAGCCGGCATTTCCTACTGTGTGATTCTGAAAAGAAATGCCGAAACAAAGGCTTCTGTTTTAAAGTCCAGATATATTTTTATACAAGACTATGTGGGAAAAATGTAGAACAACGTCTGAAATTGAAAAGAAAATTATTCTTAAAAATACTTTACATTATATGACACCGATGTTGAAGTCGTTGTCATTACGCCCTAGGCTTTTTGTTGTTGTTTTGGGAATGATTTTACTTCTTCTTCTCTTAGATTATGGCTTCTGTGGAGTATCTTCCACAATTTCTCCAATTTCACGGATAAAGCAACGTACGGAGTTCAGATTAATCTATCTTTACATATACTTAAAATATTTTTCAAAAACTAAGTAATTCCAAAAAATTATTTCGGCAAAGTCTCAGGTTTAATTGTTTTTTCAGATTACAATACTAACATTATTTCCCAAAATAAATGTGACCGAGAAAGATTATAACTACAGTGACAAGAGCGACAGTGATTATATTATATAGTTCATAAAAAATGCAATGACAATAACAAATTTATCCTGAAAGAAATGTAGGTAATGACTACTTTAAACTTTATATATACGGATTATGCAAAAAAATGGTTTCACCTTTATTTTTAAGAAGCTATTAATGTAATTTAAAACATAAACGCCAGTTACCGCTTATCGTTTCCATTTTAATTTATAAGTTTCATCTGTTTACCATAGTCTAGGATTAATAAAACAGAGACTACAGATTACGACATGTGAAATCAGAGTAATTTTAAAGTGAGAGTCTACACATTTTATACTTTTACCATAGCAAATAGGCATTCTTACTTACATATAACACAATTTAACACCAAGTGCATAATATAATATCCCAAAATATTTCTAAGTAGATACATATTTATCAGTTATTTTACCTTATAAAATATATCGACACCTAGTTGGGCTTTCGCGAAGTGATACAACAAAAATGTGGCTTAAATGGCAATAATTTAAATACAAGAATAACTCCTAATATATAAATTTCATTTTTACATTACTGCTATACCTTTTATTGTATACGGGGTTTCTTTTCTGCTGGCTGCTTTCTTCGTGCGTGAATTTAGATTCGCAACAAAAAAGAAGGGTGTAATGAGTTTGAAGCCTTTGTACGATCTATGACACGTAGTTTTTATCCAGAGATTCAATTTTGATGGTATTTTGTCTGAAATCCGGTATTTTCGAGGTTTTTTGTTACGGTTGATAGAAATGTGTCTATTATATATAATAATATATATATTACATTTTTAATTACACGTATTTGCCTTGCAAGACAGCGCAATTAAATCAATTACTTTGGTGCATCGGTTATTGTTAGTGGAATAACAGTTAAGTTATGATTTACGGTGTAGCAAGGATTGATTGGGTCTCTTGAGTCTTCCGACTGGGGAGTACAATTAAAATTGCCAAATGTGTTATTGTTCAAATCTACATCTCCACCAGAAATCTTTAGAGCTGTTGGTTCATTTAAAAGTGTGCTATTTTCAGTGAAAGTACCGTTTTGAATGGCCATTTCACTCGTTATATTACTAATATCTCCAGTATCGACCAAAGGTGGTTCCGTGACATTGTTTTCAGCGGCAGAGTTCAAGAGAATCGAGCACGGTATAGTAGTCATAAATTCTTTACCAGCTTTTGTGAGAACTGTAATGGTGCACTTTGTACTATCTGTAGAGTTTTGATTAACGCTGGAATCTTTCACATCCGCATCCGGTGTAAATGAAGTAGCAATGGAACAAGGAATCGCGAGCACTTCCGTTTTGTTATCATTACTTATAGTTAAACTACAATTTACTAAATCAGCTAGGATAGAATCGGCAACAGGAACAGTATCGTTGGCTGGCGCTACAGCTACAGGCTGACCCCTATTATCGTAAATAACAGTATGGTGATTGTGCCCAGTAGAGCGGGCTAAATTCCAAAGAGCTAAACCAGTTAATACCGTTCCAATACCAGCACCTGCGATGCCCACTCCCTTAAGAGCACTTCCTGGACGACTAACACCTCCATATCCTTTACCATAGTTTCCAAAGTATCCAGGCGCTTGGGAACCATATCCAGGGTTATAAGGACCACTTCCAGCAAAACCTCCACTATTAGATCCATAATTAGAATAAGGGGGTGGCGGCCCTTGAGGGTGGTAATTGTTTCCGTAGTTATTCTGACCCGTATTATACGGACGGTTGGTATCTCCCGTTCTATAACCAGGATAAGGGGGCGGAGCTGCAGCAGAGCCAGACACTCCACTCCCGTGCTGAGGGTATCCACCTCCCGTTTGCTGAGGGTAGCCACTACCAGATACTCCCGATCCATGTTGTTGTGGATAGCTATTTCCAGACTGACCGCTTCCAGATAATCCAGATCCTGATGATTGTGGGTATCCCGACTGGCCGCTTCCAGTATTTCCTGATAAACCATTTGAAGCTGGATAAGAATGACTCGGTTGGTTATTTGAATGTTGTTGACCAGCTAAATTACTGGATGCACTACTACGTTGAATACTTTCTTGATAAGTCCCAGATTGTTTCGGCTTGTCACCGGATAATCCTGTTCCACTAGATGGATACGAATGACTTTGACCGCTCGATGGTTTTGATTGCCACGAAGAAAGTGTTTGTGTGTTTGATTTTTGTGCTGGCCGTTCCTGCCATCCAGACAATGAAGGTTTCGCTGCTGAAGGTTGAGGATAACTAAAAGATGTAGGCGCAGGTTGAGGATTCGTTTTTTTGCTAGATCCACGACCAGATCCAGAACCTCGGCTCCTACTTGAAGTTTTTCTACCTTCAACATAAATAACCAGTAATATAGTAAAGGCAGTTATTATATATTTTCGATTCATTTTCACAGTTCTAGAATGATCACTATAGTCCCACTAATTGTATCAAAGTTTATATCACAATGTCTCCGTTTATGCGTCAACACTACTCTGCTGTGAGTAACACTCTGTTTCTCGAACGCTAAGTGAATCGACCTAAGAATATGTTCGATTGTTGAACGCCCACCCTACTGCGCACTACAGCCGTATGTACATATAATAGCAGTTGCTGTGACCTACCTTGGCAAATGCTATAAATGGCCACCACACAAACTACATGTACTCTTTCGTGTAATCAATAATCTAACGTGGAAACCTAAACAACAGGGCACAAACAAACATTGGTAAAAGTAGCGTTACATTACCAGTGTAGGTAATCGATGAATTCATTGTAAAAAAAATGTTACCCCTTGAGAGTTGACAATTTTAATGCTTGCAAGTGGTCATCATATTAAACCGTAAATGTTCATTTTTATTCATGGTCTTATAGAATATATAGATAACTTTGGCACGGAATATTGTCATAATTAACAGGCTTAGAAATTTTCGATTTCGAGAAAATTTCGGTCTATAACTGTACTACACTGCACTGTAAGACACAAGGAATGAATTTTTCATACAAAGAAGGAATGAGAATGAAGCATTGATGAGTATGCGTCCGCACTGCATGTTGGCGATTTCAAAGCATATGGATCCAGGTTTCCGCGCGATGTTTTAAGTTCAGTTTTTCAGTTTTCATAATATCATAGTCGCTTTTAAAGACACCCGCGGGATGATATGTGGTGGTGGTATTCTTAGCTGGCACCACACGGCTAAAGTACATATGACATGAAAATAGTCATATTTTGCCAGGCTTTGAACTAGTGCTTAAGAAGGGAGTTCGTATGCCTCCGGGCCACCACAAGTGATTTACTTATGGCTTAGCTAACAGCTACACAGTCCTCCTGTGTAATATTATCGACATATCACAATTGTCTCATATTGTCACATATTCTGATTGAGAACTTCGCAGGAGGGCCTCGGTAGCGAGTAGTCGTTCTTCGAAGTCGTAACATAATTCTTACATGTGACTAGTTGACATTTACGAAAAGAGCGAAGATGTCAGATTATCGGCAGTACCTAAATATTTACAACTATTTCCTAAAAAGCCGGACAAGTGTGAGTTGAACGCGCGTTGAGAGGGTTCCGTACGATGAATATGTTATTATACTCGTTTAAACAATAAATTATTTTTGTCCGACTCAAATTTGTTTGTGTTAAAAAAATATTGTAGAAGCAAGTCGCTGAATATATTGTCTATTATTGAATTCTGTCTTGTACTAATCATTTATCCCAAGAACAAACTTAACATTGTAGTTCAAAAACATGTTCTCATACATTGCAACTGCAAATGTAAGTTTGTACGAACAATATTGAAAGATTTACCATGTTATTTTAAGACCATAGACTTCTTATAGTTTTTCCTGTAAACTATAAGTAAAGAACTGATTCTGACTGACAATGATACTATTTTCGGATTTTTTTAAATAATGGGCTCAGTATTTTCGACGGAATGTTTAATTTTCATAATTATATTCACTTAAATACCTTTAAAACGACTTATATTAAAATTATTAAAACTATATAATCGAGGCCGCCACAACAAGCCTTTCCATTTGATATGTTACACAGTACAGTTTGAAATCATTTTTTTTCTTTTCTTGTTTCCTCATCCAAGAGTGACTCCCATATCCAAAATTCATTTATTTCGTTACAAGTCCATGTTTGGGTTGTTAAAATTCATATGTACCAAATTTCAACTTAATATAGGCAGTAGATTCGGAGTAAATCGGCTGTGACAGACGAACAGACACACGAGTGATCCTATAAGGGTCCCGCCATTTTTTTTTTCTTTTGGACGTACGGAACCCCACAATTGTATTAGCAATATAATTTTAAAATAATACTGAATAAGACTGGTGTATATATAGGCAAGCAATAATGTGTTCGAGAGCATGCAGAGTACATAAATGAATTTTAAGGTAAATGGTGTATGTGGCCTTGTGCTATAACGCGGGTATTGTTTGTCACATTTGTGTAGGCAAATTGCGCTATACCGCATTATGGTTTTTGCCAAACCCAACATATAAGAATAAACGAAAACTCAGTAGTATCATGTATGACCTTCTCAGCTCGGAACTAAGACTCCCGGAGCCTTAGACTACACGGACTAGACAGGAAACTGCTATGTTATTCCAAAATCATTAATATTTTTGATGAAATCAGAATTAAAAGTAGCACAGTATATCCCTAACAATTTTATGTAAGTACCAATTAGTTTTTTCTGTATACGTTATACCTACTTATTGAGTTTTATCACTTCCTAATAATTAGGTAATTAATGTTATGTTTCTTCCAGAACTAATACTGCACAGCCGACGGTGAGACTCGAACTCGCCATCCAATAGTAAATTGCCGGAAATTACTGATCCACACCGGGCCACAGGGACTAGAGTCCACAACGGTTGCTCATGTCTGTGGCAAATGTTCTGGGACTCTCTGTGCACGACAAACGGTTGTTTTTCTGCTTTTCGGAATCGGCGTATAGTCCATTTTGTATTTACGCTCAAATTAACGTCCTAAGAAACTGTGAGCAATAACCAGAGATGTACCAGTCAATTGTTAAGTTGATTCTTTACAAGGGACCTGTTTGAAAACTATATGTAATCTATACAAATAAATAAAATTGAAGTGTCTGTTTGTAATGTCAAAATAACAAGTTTTTACTAAATGCATATGAAAGTATATATGGTACCTATAACAAAAGAATAACTTAGGCTACTTTTATTTTAGAAAAACGATTGGGGTCCCGCGCAAAAAAATAAAAACCTTGAAATCCAATATATCTATCTATACAAATAAATAAAATTGAAGTGTCTGTTTGTAATGATCGACATTATTTGTACAAATGTTAAAGCACGCTCCGTGTCTGTGGATGTAATCCCGGACTTAGGTGCGCACGCATTAGTTACAGCTGAATTTAGTTTTAAGCGATTAAAAATTGTGCCACGCATCATATACTATCGGCCACTAAGGGATATATCGATGGAATCCTTTGAGCAAAAACCTAAAGCTATTTAACTGGAAAGAGATTGTAGCACTGCGAGGTGTAAATCATATGGTCACTGGATTTAACTTGAATTTATTCAAATTGATAGATTTTTACGCACCCATGAGAAGGTGTATTATTAAAGAGCGTTCATACCCCTGGATAACCAGTAACGTCAAGTTTATGATGCATTTGAGGAATCAAGCTCATGCGGAGTTTCGAAAGCATAATTTGGAAAGTAAGAAAAAATACTACAAAGAGTAAAAGTCGCTTGTTGTGAGGTCCCTATTTTAAGAAAAGTCGGCATATTTTAAACACAAGATCAACGGTCAAATAAAGGATTCCAGAATGCTCTGGAAAAATTTAAAGTCTACCCTTATCCCATCAAAAAATAACGTAGAATTGCCTTCACACTTTAACAATCCGGACAAAACCTGCGATCATTTTTTAAATGTACCTGGAACAAATGAATTGTATCGTTCTGAACTGACCTACTACGAATATGCGCGAAGTAATAATTCCGTGTTTAACTTAACGCCTACCTAAGGAACCTAAGGAAACCTCAAAGATAATAAGTAATATCAAGTCTAGTGCTGAGGGTTGCGATGGTATCAATGTAAATATGGTATTATTGACTCTTTCAGAAACTTTAGATGCCATTACCGCCATTGTTAACATGTATATTGTGTCATCATCTTACCCAGAGTTATGGAAGGTCGCCAAAGTTCGCACATTGCCGAAAATACCTAATGCAATAGATATAAAAGAGTTACGACCTATTAGCATTCTCCCAGTACTGTCTAAGGTTTTAGAAAAAGTCGTATGTGCTCAACTTGTTAAGTTTTTAGAAAGCAATAGTATCCTTCCTGATGTACAAACTGGATTCAGAAAAGCTCGAAGCACAACCACAGCCCTATTAGATATCACAGACGATATTTTGTCTGCCCAAGATGGTGGTATGTGCACTCTTTTGGTGTTGCTTGATTTTTCACGCGCGTTTGACTGTATAAATGTTCCGCTACTACTGTCAAAGATGGCGTTTTATGGGTTTGATGTAAACACAATAAAATGGTTTGACAGTTACCTGGATAATCGTACGCAGTACGTTGAAATACGTCGGGCAGACGGCTCTGCTGTTATCTCTAGCCATCGTTCAGTGTCTAGGGGAGTTCCGCAGGGCTCCATACTTGGACCAATATTGTTCATTTTGTATTGTGCTGACATTACTTAGAACATCAAAAATACCAAATATCATATGTATGCCGATGATACCCAGGTATACATATCGTTCAAACCGCAGAACTATGAACAAGCATTAAAAGACCTAAATGCAGATCTTGACAGTATAGTACATTGGTCCAAACTTAACTCGCTTACTCTGAACCCTACAAAGACAAAGTATATGCTATTTGGAACGGAAACCTTATATAAATAAATTTCAATATCGGTTACGTTACTGTTATGGGGGAACCAATCGAACGTGTCTACGAGACACGCAATCTAGGCCTTTCTATGGACGCAGAGCTTCGATTTCACAAACACGTGACGGAGTCTATCCGAAATTGCTTTTATAGACTAAAGATTTTATACAAAGCCCGTCCGTATCTATCTGAGGAATTGCGAATATTGCTAGTGGAGTCTTTGGTCTTGTCAAAGTTGAATTACGCTGATACGGTATATGGTCAATGTCTTCTATCAAACACCGAACGAATGATACGAAGACTTCAAAACGCCTGTGCACGCTTTTGTTTCGATATTCCCTTGAGGAGTAGCGTGACACCTATTTTCAACAAGCACAATATTTTGAAAATGTCTGGCCGACGTAAACTCCATTTGGCGAACTTACTATTTGGCGTTGTTAAGGCGCACACGCCTCCGTATTTATATAAGAAGCTTTCATGGACAAGTAGGCACATGAATCAAGAAGGAAGGCAATGTTCACAGCAGCTTTCCATCCCTCAACATGGGTCAGCAGCTTTTAGGGGCAGTTTCCGTTACGCAGCCACTAAATGCTGGAACAATATTCCTCCACCAACAAAAAATTGCAAAAGCTTCTCAATTTTTAAATTCAGGTTGAAAGAGTATTTACTTCATCACCAGAAAGAGTACCAGAATATTCGTGTTACAACGTCTGCCATATCTAGGTTTCTACCGATAGTATTATTTGATTTAATTCAATTTATTACCATTTGTTTTATTATTTCGGATTACAATTATTATTTTATACCTTTAATTTCGGTGATTGCTTTGATTGTTGTTTTATGTTACTTATTACAATGTTCAATTATTTGTCTACCGATAGTATTATTTGATTTAATTCAATTTATTACCATTTGTTTTATTATTCCGGATTACAATTATTATTTTATACCTTTAATTTCGGTGATTGCTTTGATTGTTGTTTTATGTTACTTATTACAATGTTCAATTATTTGTCTACCGATAGTATTATTTGATTTAATTCAATTTATTACCATTTGTTTTATTATTCCGGATTACAATTATTATTTTATACCTTTAATTTCGGTGATTGCTTTGATTGTTGTTTTATGTTACTTATTACAATGTTCAATTATTTGTATTGCCCCTAATACCTACATACGCCATAATAAAATATCATAACATACACTGGTAATTCGGAACAGCAAATAAGGTATTGAAATTCGAAACTCTTCACCCGGTTTCCGACAAATAAGCAGCCGTTGCTACTGTGTGGCTCAGGGGAAGCGGTTGAGTTGCTATGTGTCGCCAGAAAAATATACAGTCCTCTCGAAGCCTGAAAATTATAGTATTTATTATTCATTCTCACCGAAAAACGTCCACTGCTGGACTGGAATGGGTTTGTGTTGTGTGCTCGTTGGCTGGTTTTGCCATATTGCCACGCTTGGCAGACGGGTTGGCGATCGCAGTTGGGTTGTAAATGTACTCGAGGGACGCTGCTGCCCATCCTCTGGTTAATCCTATTGTCGCCTATTGCGACGCCCATGGTCGGGGTAGTGGTATTCTTGGCAGGTACCATGTGGCTAATGTATGTACCTACACCTACTACTACTACCTATAAATTATTATAAATTAAAAGCAACTGTACCTGTATGTTTTAGCCTATAAGCGAAAAGCAAATTATATCTGGCAAGCGGTGGTGTTCGTCATAAAAGTCCGTATCTAGAGAGTGGGGGCTATGCCCGGTGCCCTTTGCCCGTTCATGGAAAGTATATCTAGCTGCTGCGGGGTACTGCGGATGATACCTACATGGATATCTGACGGTACGCATAGCAGCGGGAAGCCTGTGTATGATACACATTATTTTGTTACTTATTATTATAAATTATATCGTGTTAGGTTCATTATTTAAACGTAAATTATAATTATTTCTTCTAGATATGACTTACTTCAATTTTTAAATTATCGTAGATATGTTTTTACTTTACCCTCGTTTGTATAGTGACGGTAGAAATATAATATAGTGGGGCTAGGAGAGGGGAGCTGGTTGGGCACTTGAGTCAATTAGGCAGTTGGTGTTGAAACACGAAGTGGTACGGTTCTGTCTACAAGAGTGACTGTGTAATTGAAGAAACCGCTACACGGTTCTATTATTGTAAAAATAGATATTAAGAAAGTGTGTTTATTTGGTGATTAAAAATAATAAGAATTATTGAAGAAATACCTAGTTTTACTACACTTCAGAAGTGGGATACGCCTCATAATGCGTATGCTCAATATTTAATAAACATTTTAAACAGCATTTGAACTTTAAATCGATTTTTTTTTTATAATAATAGAAGCCTCTTTTCCATTCTGCTTGTTGAACGACTGCTATACCTAACGTAGAGGAGTAAAATTATGAGTGTTAGAATACCATGTTTGATAATATGCAATTAATATTAACCCACGTAAGAGATCGCTTAGGACCATAAATTGGAAATTGGTTTGCTCTTCAAAACCACTCCTTCGTGTTTGTAATAAAAGTATCAATAACCGAATTTTTGTTTATCTGTGAATTTCTGAGGGTCCAACAATGGAAAAAGAAAACCGCCGTAGCCGTACTGATCGTCGCGGGCGACGGTTAGAGACGCCTTATCGTGACGAAAGGTCACGGGACACCGGGCATCTAAGAAGCAGCCGATCTCGGAGCCGTTGCTCGAGTATTGACCAGCCTCGCAGAAACGAAGATCAAATCGAGCAGCATCGAGAACACCTGCGCCGGCTTGAAGACCACGAGCGTCGACGGGTATCTGCCTGTTCACGCTCAAATGAACGCGGGCGATCCCCATTCAGGGAGTCAAGCAGTAGAAGACGTACACATGAAGAGCGAAGTCTACGTTCTCGGGTGCGTCCGTCTTCGAAGATTTAAGGCACGGGGCAACGTGAGCACCGCGCGTCCAGAGGGCCACGCAGAGAGCGAGACAGTTGCTGTGAAGAAGAGCACAGAGGCAGCCACCTCACCAAGGAGAATCTTGATAACCGTAAGTGAACCCAGTTTTTCTGCTACAGACGTCATGAAAATTATAGATACAATAAAAAATATACCATCTCAATCATCAACACAAAATACTTCATGTTATAAAAATATTGAACACTGAAACATTTTGCCTAATTTTGATCCTACGACAAAGAACCAACGCATCGATATATGGTTAAAAAAGGTTAATGAGTGCGCTTGTGTTTATGGTTGGGTTGAGAAAGTTACTATACACTTTGCTATGCAGAAATTACAAGGATTGGCCAAAACATGGTATGAAAGCCTGAATACAATGTTTACTTGGCAAGAATGGCAAGAAAAATTGTTGAATGCTTTTCCCTGCGAGCAAAATTATGGCCAATCCTTGGAAAATATGCTTAGGCGGAAAACTAAGTTTAGCGAGCCCATTGAGATGTACTATTATGAAAAATTAGCTCTTATTAACCAATGTGAGATAAGCGGAAAGCGTGCAGTAGATTGTATAGTACATGGTATAGCTGATAGGGCTTTAAAATCTAGTGCCTTAGCACTGTGCTGCTCTCAACCTGAACAATTATTGCAGTTCTTGATGAGCAGTAAAGATACTACTAACACAATCGAACGTTCACAAATTAAAAATAAAATATTTAAATGAAGGTACAGGAAGTTACTTTTACAATTCAAGATCAAACATAAGACTAAGTCAATCGCAAGGAGTATACTGTTTTAATTGTAAAGAACGGGGTCACTCTTATCTAAACTGCACAAAACCCCTTCTAAAATGCAATCGATGCAATAAAATTGGACATAAAACCGAGCAGTGTTACTCATTAGCGTAACTGATAAAACCAAAAATGTCCAGTACCCCTAGTACGAGTTTGCACATTACGGAAACAGTGATAGTTTTCGTGAGCACGCAAAACTAATAGTTTTGGTTGTAATCGGTAGTCCGAGTTCAATTTTTCGAGCGACGTATACACGATATTGACCATCGTCTAGCTCGAATGAATGAACTTCACACTATATACTTCTTCTCTCTTTAACACCGGATAAAAAAAGAGACAAATATATTCCAACATTTAAACCCTGTTTGACGTTTTGAAGTTCGTGTTGTTGTTTATCAATAAATATATCGCGCTTTTAACAGTGAACTTTGAAAATTAATGATAAATGAAATAATTCTTCAGTGAACATGAGTAGAACAAGCTCATTACAAATTGAAGTGATGATAGACTTCATGGAGAGGTTAGTCACATTAAACATAGAAAAACGGTATGTTTAGTACAAGTTTAAATATTTCACATATCTAATGTACAATATGTATTTTTTAGAAATGGTGACTTAAATAAGTTCGCCGATGGCCCTAACGACAGGATTTTTGCCATTAACAGATGGCAGGAGGTCGCCAATATTTTAAATTTGGACAAGACAGTTACATCAAAACCAGTCGATAAATGGAAAAAGGTACGACCTGTCACGCAATGCTTGCTACTGTTTTATAATAACTCATCTTTTCCTATATAGTAATATAATATAAAATAGCTACCTACATAAATACATATCTTCATTCATCCCTTTTGTATGGCATTATTAACTACAACAACTCTGTTAATTTGTCTTCTTAAAGATACAGTGAAGATTATCTCACCTATATTGCCATGTAAAACTACCAATTGAACTGCACCCAATGTTTACAATATGATTGATTGTTTATTAGTAGACATAAATAATTAAGTCTGTTAATTGCTTTGTATTTAAAGGTGTGGAGTGACTTCAAAAATAATACAAAGCGAAAAGCATCCAAGATCCACCGAGCTGCAGGTTAACAGGCTAACAGACCTGGAGGAGCAGGTCCTAAGCATAATTGGATGTCAGGCTGCCACAGGTCTGGTCAATGTTCCGGAATTTGGTTTGGAGGTAATTATTATATGCGCTTAACATAATTATGGTTTTGTGTGTGTATGTTACCATTTTTTATTTCATGTGAAATATGTTAAATCTGGGATGGTTTATAGCTTAATATAATGTATATTAAAATATGAAGAAGCAGTATGTATGCATATACATAATAGTTAAATATTGATGGAACATATAAAAATATCTATGCTCTGTTTGTACATTAGACAATAAAGACCCGTGTAACTATGAATTATCTCAAACTTTGAATTATTGCCTACAATCAATCTCTGTATATCAAATATCTACATGATCTAATCATTACTGTATAAATGTATAAAACTTTATAGCAATCATTTATAAGATATGTGGTCACATGGTGATTATTATTAGTGTAATGTTATAATAAATGGAGAATAAACACATATATCATACATTATCTACCTCTCAGCTCGCATACTATGGAACTGTTTTTAAAATTGTTGAATTACCACTTGTACATGAGTTTTGTCCAGAATTAGCAATCTTCCTGCTGACATGACGATAATGGGGTGCACATCTCACTCTTTAAAATTGTTGAAGCATGGGGTACATGGGTTTTGCCCAGAATTAGAAATGTTCCTGCTGATATGATGATAATGGGATGCACATCTCACTCTAAATATAAAAACACAGAATTGGATGAATCTGTGATCCAGAGTATTATTCATTATGCATTAAAATTGTATCCTAAAAATTATAATTTCTTAGTAATAATAATATTATTGGTTACTTGTAAGTTTTCTACCATTTTGTGCAGTGTGCCTAACAATAGCACCAACCCATTTTATATTGTAGTCTTAAAACACGACTAAAGGATTAGCCAAACGATGGGCAGTAGTGCCATTCGAGTACAGTTATAAATTTAACTGCCATCGCCATCCCACTTGATGTCTAGCTATTATGGCAAAACCGCCCGATAAGCACACAACACTAACCCAAACCTGTAGTTGTGGTGATTTTTGGGAGAGGTCTGTGTCCAGTAGTAGACGTTTTATTTGGCTAAAATTCTGGAGTTTTCTACAATGTTTTTCTTTTTCAGCGGTGGGAGATTGGAACCAGCCTGGTGGAAGCAGCCAGTCTACACCATATCCCACGGAAATATTGGAAGCTGTTACTGCTTCCCCCACACCGCACAATGCGCAAGTGGGGACTGCGTGATGGAGTGATTCACCGACGCCGGTCGACGCCGCGACGATCCCGTGCTCGCCAGACGCGTGTAGATGCTGCCTCGCAGCAATTCATTGTTAGCGATGAGCGCTGGCGGAATTTGGTAGTCGTTTTACCACTGAGCACCTGAGACTGCGAGAAATGGAACTCTAGCAACAGAATCAATGGCAAACTCTTGTTTGCCAAATTCCTGGAAGCGCTGCAAATATTTATGAATAAATGAGTGTAATTGTTTAACACCTGTGTTTAACTGATATCCATGTGATGTCCGGATTAAAAATATAGCACCACTAGACTAAAAGACGACTAAGGGACTAATACAGAGGGCTGGGCAGCAGCGACCCTCCTGTGGAACAGCAGTCACTCTGCACTCTCCAACCCATCTGCCAAGCGCAGTGAGTACTCGAAAATTCACCCCAAATTATGACACGGTTGTGGAAGTCCATGGGAGAGGCCTTTGTTCAGCAGTGGACATCCTTTAGCTGATCTGATGAGTTACAATCCATATTATGCCCGTGTGCTGCCGGCTTGGCCGTGTGGTGCCGGCTCAGAATGCCACCACCCCATCTCCTCCCGTGGGTGTCGTAAAAGTCGACTAAGGGACTGTCCTTCGAGTACATTAACAACTCAACTGCGATCGCCAACCCGCCTGCCAAGCGTGGTAATTATGGCAAAACCCCCCAATGAGCCTACATCACATCCATATCGGTCGTTGTGGTGATCTTTGGGGAGGCCTGTGTCCAGCAGTGGACTTCATTCGGCCGTTAGATTAGAATATTATATTCTTGTCCTAACTATGAAACTACATTTCCCAAGCTGCACTGCTAGCAGCTAGTGCAGGAAGACTATAATACAATTAAACTGCATCACATAGCAAGATACTGTGCCATGATTACCACCTGGGTTGGCGATAGCAGTTGAGTTGTTAATGTAAGTACTCTAAGGACGCCGCTGCTCATCCTCCGGCTAATCCTATAGTCGCCCGCACCCTACGGTGCATAGATATATCATTTAAACGTATTTATATTTATAACGGTAATTGCGACGGTCAACTTCAACGGCCTCCACGGTTAAATTCCACGCAATATACTGTCTCGAAAACATATTTATAGGATAATAACTCGAAAACTATTATGTTCTCACTGGAATTTATTGATCGAGTACCAATACTATTAAAGTTTTCGAATACGTGAAAGTTTTCTACCGATAAGTTGTCAAACTTGTAACTCAGACTACCAAAATGCAGAGAATGACTCGAAAACTTCAATAGTTTTCGTTTACTATGGTTCGAAAAGACTCGGACTACCGATTTTAGTTCATCTAAGTTTTCGCTGGGGGCGCTACTAGTAAATGTATGGAAAGAAAACTGGAAGTATTGCGTTTCCGAAAACTATCGAAACTCGTACTAGGGGTACAGGTGTCTAAAACTTTACGAATTTACAATTCGAATCCTAACGCCAAGTATAATAAAGACGTAAAAGTAAATGGAATACTAGTTGACGCATATGTAGATTTTGGCAGTGAGGTGACTTTGATCAAGGAATCCGTTGCTTGTAAATTGGGACTTTATCACGACAACTTGATATCTACAATGAAAGGTTTCGGTAATAAGGTAATAAATATTTGTTCCGTGCCGGAATCGAACCCACGACCCGGAGCGCAGCAGTCGACCGTATCAACCACTGCACCAACCGTGTCGTCGAGCAATCGTTTACTGAGCAGCCCCATATTGTTATATACAAGGATGCTTCAAAGCTAGTGTTTTTGGACATAGGTATTGAATTGCCATTTCATGGTTTGGATTTAAAGCATACTCGTCTTATGGAGCTAAAAATAGCAATAGATCTTGAGCTTGATGGATCAGCTTCAGTCAAAACGCATATCGAATCGAAGTATGATGGAGAAGTTTTAATAGCTATTAAACTTGTCGAGAATCGGATTGGACAATATATGGTTCGCGGTGGCGTTTATCCATCAAAAATAGGTGTCGTATACGTATTAATTGACCTCGTCACGACACCATGCCATTTTCGAAAGGGTGTTACTTTATGTCGAGCCGAAACTGTAGCAATTGTTAACAAGGTCGTGCAGTCCCTTAATTCATCCTTGGTAGAGTAAAATAAGATTGATTTTAGTAACATTAAGATAGGAGATTCTGCCAGTCAGAATGATAGAAAAGAGCTTCTTGAGTAATTGCGCAAATATAAACATTGTTTTGCATCAACACTGGGTGAATTGGGTTGTACTAATGTCACGGAGATGAAACTAGAATTAAATAGTAAGCAACCAGTAGTCTACCGACCTTACAGACTATCACATCATGAACGCGAAAAGGTTCGTTCTATGGTGGATGAAATGTTAGAATCGGGTATTGTTAGGGAATCGATATCTGAGTATGCCGGTCCGATTATTCTTGTGAGGAAAAAAGATGGTAATATGAGACTATGCATTGATTATAGAATGCTGAATTCGGTTACCACAAAAGAGTGATATCCAATGCCAATAATTGAAGATGAGATAGCTAGATTATCTGGGCAGGCTTGTTTTGTCACCTTAGATCTCTCTTCTGGTTACTACGAAGTACCAATAGCGGAGGACAGTAGGCACCTTACTGCGTTCGTCACGCTACATGGGCACTTTGAATTCAACCGAATGCCGTTTGGCCTGGCAAATGCACCCGCAGTATTCCAAAGAATGATGAACAAGATTCTAGGTTCGGCTAGATTTAGCAAGGCAACAGCTTATTTAGATGATCTTTTGATTTACGGGCAAAACACCCATGAATGTTTATGCAGATTAGCTGACGTATTGCAGTTGTTGGCAGAGGCTAATTTAGCTCTTAATTTACCGAAATGTAGTTTCTTGCCGAGTAAAATAGATTACTTGGGGTATGAAATAAGTGCTGACGGCGTTAGACCAGGTGAAAGAAAAATACTGTGTCCTTAATTTTCCCAAGCCACAGAACAATTTCTTGGGCTAGTTAGTTATTTTCGGAAATTCATTTGTAACTTTGCTCAAATAGCTTCCCCTCTTAGTAAACTTTTAAAGAAAAATTCACCGTTGGAATGGACAAGTAGTCAAGAGTTGGCTTTTGAAACTTTAAAATCATGTCTAGTTAACAGGCCAGTTTTAGCAATATACGAACCATCGGCTGAAACTGAGCTTCATACCGATGCAAGCAAAATTGGTTTGAGTGGTATTTTATTACAAAAAAATAGCGAGTCTAATTCTTTTGATCCTGTAGCATACTATAGTAGACAAACTTCTCCAGAAGAAAAGAATTTCCATTCCTATGAATTGGAAACACTGGCAGTAGTTTGTTCATTAAAGAAACTCCAAGTCTATTTCATCATTTCGGCCGAATGAAGTCCACTGCTGGACACAAGCCTCCCCCAAAGATCACCACAATAACCGATATGGATATGTTGTGGGCTCATTGGGGGGTTTTGCCATAATCGCCACGCTTGGCAGACGGGTTGGCGATCGCAGTTGAGTTGTTAATGTACTCGAAGGACGCTGCTGCCCATCCTCCGGCTAATCCCTTAGTCGACTTTTACGACACCCATGGGAGGAGATGGGGTGGTGGCATTCTGAGCCGGCACCACACGGCACAGCACTATTTGCTCGGTAAAAACTTTAAAATTGTTACTGACTGCAGTGCTTTGCGCTCTACATTTACTAAACGCGACTTAATTCCATGAATTGCCCGATGGTGGCTTTCTTTGCAAGAATATAATTGCACAGTTGAATATAAACCTGGCATCAAGATGGCTCATGCTGATGCCTTGTCTAGAAATCCCGTTAATGACATTAATATAAAAAAAGTTTCTCCTGAGCCGCTAGTGTTTGCGATAACTGATGAGGATTGGTTACTTACTTTGCAGTTAGGAGACCCAGAGTTGATAAAGATTCGGGATGTGCTTACTAATAATTTAGATGCCAAGGGGCTTCAGTACATTAAAGATATGTTTGGAGGGTAACAGGAATGAGCTTCGTTGGGTAGTTCCAAAAGGTGCAAGATGGCAACTTTGTAGAATGAACCATGATGACATTGGACATTTTGGAATAGAAAAGACCTTAGAACGGGTAAAGAAAAACTATTGGTTCCCTAAAATGTCGCATTTTGTAAAAAAGTATGTTAAGGCATGTATAGAATGTGCCTATGCAAAGAATAATGACCGCGTTACAGGAGGTTTACTACACACAATCCCTAAAATTGAAATACCTTAAATCAAAGAGGGGTAATTCGTATTTATTAGTTATTGTAGATGCGTTTACTAAATATGTATTTACCAAGCCAGTTAGAAATACTAATACGCAAAACGTCATTAAGGCCCTAGAAGAGGTTTTTTTTCACATTTAAGACTCTAGAACGGATAACATTTATTTAAAAAGTTTTGTACTGAAAAAGGCATTGAGCAAATATTAAATGCTGTAGCATGCCCAAGATCCAATGGCCATGTTGAGCGCTACAACCGCACGATCCTAGACTCTTTAACCGCACAAAATTTAAAACATGATGAAAGAGACTGGGATAATCAAATTGGCAGGGTTCAGTGGGGACTTAACAATACTCGTCAGAAAACTACTGGCAGAACCCCTAGCGAAGTAATGTTTGGCACATTTGTGAATGGCGAGGTTAATCCTAGAATGAACGAAGTAGTGCAGGACGTCCAAGAGGTAATAGACTCTTCTGTGATAAGGGAAGCAGTTAAAAATAGAATTGACACAGAGCAGGCTAAACAAAAAGCGTACTATGGTAAAAATAAGAAATCTGCACGTCTGTATAACGTTGGAGATTTAATTAAAGTCAAAATGACTTCTTTCAAAAACGATGGTAAAAGTAAAAAGCTTCTTCCTTCATATCATGGTCCTTTTCGGGTATTAGAAGTTGTAGGCAATGGTCGTTATAGAATTGCAGCCATACCAAGTTTAAGTAGCCGCAAACATAAACGCAAAACCACTGTAGCGGCGGACAGAATATTACCTTGGGTGCATGTTGCAGCCCTAGAATTAAATGATACGGATGAACATGTATCTGATTGATATTGACTCGCTTGATTCTTTGATTGATTAATATGATTTGTATGATTTGATATAAGCGTGGTGGATAATGTACCCCTAAGAATTGATGGGTTTATGAAGTGCGAGAGAGTTTAAGTAGCGGAAATCTGTGCAAATGGAGCGCAAAAAGATTTCGCCCCATGAGAATTAACTGGTTCATGGGATAGTTTAAGTAGCTAGTGGAAATCTGATTGTGAATAAGTCGCAAGATTTCACCCCGTGAGAATTGATTGGTTCACGAGATAGTTAAGTGGGAACCTTGTTGTGAGAATCACCCACATTGGATTCTACTTGTGAGAATTGATTGGTTCACGGTAGAATTAGTTCTGGTTATGATGATTACTCGCGATAGTGTTTCGCCCTGTAAGAATTGATTGGTTTACAGGATAAAATATAGTTAATATATTGATTTGGTCTTGATTCTTAGAATTAGTTATGGTGATTACTCGCTATAGTGTTCCGCCCTGTAAGAATTGATTGGTTTACAGGGTAAAATGTAGTTAATATAAGATGATTTGTCTTCATTCTTTTAGCCATTGCTGTAATTGTAAGAACACATTATTATTATATGATAAAATATCTATTACGTTTACGTTTTGTGTAAAATTGACTCAACTGGCCAAGTGTTAGGTTATCACCTGATACGTGCATGAGGCCATGCACGTTGTCAGGATGGTCGAGTGTTAGGTTTATTATTTAAACGTAAAATATAATTATTTCTTCTAGATATGACTAACTTCAATTTTTAAATTATCGTAGATATGTTTTTACTTTACCCTCGTTTGTATAGTGACGGTAGAAATATAATATAGTGGGGCTAGGAGAGGGGAGCTGGTTGGGCACTTGAGTCAATTGGGCAGTTGGTGTTGAACCACGAAGTGGTACGGTTCTGTCTACAAGAGTGACTGTGTAATTGAAGAAACCGCTACACACGATTCTATTATTGTAAAAATAGATATTAAGAAAGTGTGTTTATTTGGTGATTAAAAATAATAAGAATTATTGAAGAAATACCTAGTTTTACTACAATCGGGCTGCGCACCCATATATACAAATAAAAACATATTACCTTGGAGTTATGGCTTGCTCTCATTGCTATTGCTTTCCGGTAGTCTGCGCAGGTGTCATGGGCATGGGGGTATCAGTCATAGTTTACCTTACTTTATAGTATTTCAATTCATCGTATAATTTACACTTAGTATACACGTGACCAAACTTGATGAGTCTTAAAACTACATAATAAGAACCAATAATTGTATGTATGTATCTGGTGCTTGAAATGAAATCACATAACATACTTAGTGCGCACCCGTTATGGACTGCGGCGCGCGGTGGCGTGCGGTAGCATGTTGTTGTGATGGAGATGTGAGACACGCAGGCGCCGCCGTGAGCGAGATAGAGGTGCGACACAGGCACACAACACTAGCAGGGTTACTCGTGGTGTAAACACTGTCGCCTAAACCTAAGAACTCGCCACGTTTTATTTATTATAATATGTAGGTATACTGTATGGGTCTTTAATGAAAATCATGACATGATTACAGAAATGCAGAATTTGATAATTCATTACTGTGACACCGCCTACTTTTTGATTTTGTTTTATTAATTTGGTCGTCCGATCAATTATTATTTATATTAAAATGCATTGTTTGCTTTATTTTTCTTTTCTACACACATTTTATGCATCGCAACTTTGATTTATTATTACGTTATTATATACCATACACTTATTATTATATTACATACCTACTAATTACATAATTACATTCATTCGCTACATACACAATAGCTGATGGTGAATCAGTAATTATTGAGTAAAATAACTAACGGACTGTCTGCTCCTTCTATCTTTTCTACGCCTATTTAATTGATCGTTACATGTTTTTATTATTACTGTATACTAAACAAATATCATTACATTATGTACCTAATTATTATATCACATGCTGTTACATACATTTTATACATACAGAATTTTTTAAATTTATTCTACTAGTTTCGTGCGTATGGCACTCGTGGGTTGCAGCTGAAAATCAGCGTTAGGTAGTGGTACTTGGTACTACCACCTGACATCATGCTGAGCTGTTGGCCCTTTTGGCACTTTTGTTTTAATATTATGTTTTTGTTTGCTGTGTAATTGTTTGTACCAATAAATACTTTTCTTTCTTTCTTTCTAATGTCAAAATAACAGGTTTTTACTACTCCGCCAGCAGCGCGTCCTCCCCGAGGTGCGCCACCACCGCCACCACCGCTGCCGCCACCACCAGCGCCTCCGCGTCCTCCGCCGCCACCTCCACGACCACCGCGTAAACCCCCGCCACCGGCACCTTTACTGCCTGCCCAGGTATTTTGTTGTTGAGCGAGAGACACTTTAATGGTAGCTCCATTAAATCTTTGTCATCAAACCACCGAATAGCTGAGGAACCTGCATTAGTCTTCATAAGTGACGGTTGCTTCACCTTTTGGTTGGCCGGGCACTTTATCTTTATACATCCATACCTTTGGTCTTTGAGTTTTCTTGTCTATCTGTATTAGACATAAAAGTACTTGGTTATGTAACAGCCATGAATAATGTTTTAATATTTATTTAAAGTATAAGTCACAAAGAGAAAAGTACCTTAATAATACCAATCGACCCAAAATGCTGACATAGCTCATCTTCAGTTGTAGTTGTATATTTCATGCCTTGGATAAAGATGGTGTCTTCTTGCGTTACCATATCACCTGCACCCCGATCTCCACCGAATCCACCACCACCACCTGCAGATTAATATGGGTTTAGTAACTGTTGTGATAAAGAGTATCATTAGTTGTGGACCCTCATTTATTGTTTTACCTAACACCGTCCAATTAGGCTTCAAAGAAAAACTGTTTGTATAATCAAATAACTGCTACAAGCGAACCCAGTAATAACGATACATGCGCGACAAATTTTATAACGATATGTTACAATACCGTGCCATTAGTTTGTCCAATTTTATACGACATTACAATAGCGGAATACCCTAATCCTGCTGATACGATCAACATTTTAACCTATTATGGAAAGTAATGACCTCCTAAGATGTATGTAATTCCATATTTACAGATTTATATAGGATTTTGAGTTACGATCATTTCTTATAAGATATTACCATCATTAAAACCGCTGTAGATTATTTGATGTAACAATAATTTCAAAGAACAGATTCACTTAAATTTCAGTTAGGGCTACCAAAACGATATACATGTTTCTGGTCTACTTTACGTTGAACCATAGAACTTATGCTAAGAATACGCAATATCTTATTATTAATCATAATACCATTAGTCATGTTTAGGCGACACAGCACACAATATAATTTATGTTTCAATAAATTACACCACACCATTTAAGATAAAATATTTTAAGGCATTGTTGGAACCAGAACTCTTGAATCACATTGATTCATTTAAGAAAACATGCGATTAACCTTGTACCTTAGATAACCCACTCTTTAATACCTTATTAGGGATAAGTACCATTAATCTTACGTAGTCCACTCACCCCACTCTGTTGCTTTATTTATTGTTTCGTCGAGTGTAAAGGCGACATGCGCCTTGAAGTAACCTTATAAGCTGAATTAAAGCAATATTCTGATTTCAATACCCAATTGTAATTTTTACCAGAGATGAAAAACGGCTGAAATATTTTGGATGATTTAATTTGTCAGGCTCCGGAACCCTTAAATAAAATCATTATTTCTTACAGGTAAACGCTAAATTGCCGAACAGGCAGTTAGTATCAAACGTACGCATACGCAACCACAGGTTTTTTCACCAGTGAACCAATAGAATACCAGGTTTGGCAGCCCTTAGATAAATACAAATTAATAAAATGTTAACAGCACCGCTCGCTCATCGCGAGGAGCTTTACCTTTATTAAAACCACCCCCCCTGCCGCCGCCACTAAAACAATAAGAACAGCGTTTAGTACACTGGGCAGGCTGGGGACACACTGTACGGCCGCGTAGATAGACTGACACCTAGGAACACTGACAAAGTGACCTTAGTCCATATGTTGCATCCTTTTCTTTAGCATAATGTTTAATACCTTGAAAACCTTAGAACATTGTTTGGTGATGTTAATATTATAATATTTCATGACACATGCATGCTAGCAGTTACAATCAATTTATAGAATAATGGAAAAAATAGCTTGAAACCACCTTGAAATAAAATGCATGTTACATTGGTATTATGAAACACGTTTTTTTTCAGTGTTTTTTGTTTTCCTTAAGCCCTCAGCTAATAGGCTTAGGCGAGTTACAAGGTGGCGTTAGTTTTGACTAAAGACAGATCAATATATTTCAAAGGTGACATTTTTTAAGTTCGTTTTTTCTATGATCCTGCAGTGTTATGAAATTAAATTTAAATATTTATCATTTGTATATTCAACATTGCTCAGAAGTGTCAAGTTGACATCAATGGATAGGAATATATTAGCCCTCATTACATAATTATGTACACAAAATACTAACAAATCCAGTTGCAATGACTGATTTAAACAAAAAACTTGTGAATTTAATTATTTTGATCACATTAAAATTAATGGAAATGTTAATAAGAATGTGTACATACTTACTTAAATTAACACTTTAAATACAATACCAATTTCGAGAATACAGAATACCAGTACGACGAAGCAACGTACGAATAAAAACATGTTCAGAATAACCTAGTAAGAACTCCCAAATACTGTGTAAATAAATAACTATAAGAATTAGACATTATTCATTCAATGGTGTTAAAACTACAACCGAATACCGTTTTTTCTTCTACTTAAGAGGATGGATCTAATGAGTTTACTAGCGATAAATTAAAGCATCAAGCGATTGATTGGGCTTATTTTCCTATCCTAAGAAGATATCTCAAATACAGAAATTGTCCAAGAAAAGTTTCAATTATCAGACCTAAGTTTTAGGTGGATGTGATTCATCACTATTTCATACAAAGTAACATTCATCAATCAGAATCACATTGTTAAGTATATGTTTTCACCCGAGACATCGCAATTTCAATTTCAAATCTCTCTCTGTCGGCCTCTCTCTCTATACCATTACGACAGCCGATAAATTGATAAAATATGGAACATAAAAAACCTTTCTTAAAAAAAGTTTTAAGTAATATTATATTGTTTGGGGCGAGGACGAAATAAATACCTATTTCGAGAAAACAGATATAATTATGCTTTACTCCTACTTTGTCATCCACCGGTTTAAATTGGGCTATCACAATTGCCAATTGTTATATAGAAGAATGAAGACAATCCTTGCTATTATTTTGAAATAAACATGTTACTGAAAAACCCGATTTATAAGTACATCCTAGGATTTATAGGATGATATTAAAAAAAATTGTAAAGGTTGGAATAATCTCTCTAAATTAGTCTTAATTCTAACTTTTATTCACTAGTAAAAAGCGTAAGTATAATAATAAACTTCTTTTTTATTGTTGGCCTTCTCCCATACATTTCTTGGAAATGTGGTTGCTTAACCGGTCATTTCTGGCGAAGCCCAAAAGGCCTCCAGCCAAGAAAATATTAAACGTCTCCGTGATCCATAGTGTGAAAACCGGTAGTGATCCCCGAATGGTAAGAGGCACATTGTATATTAATCTCAAAGTTGAGAGGACTCGTCTGACGAGGTCTACGCTTCGGCCCTCTAGCGCTCATAAAAAAGAGGTTTCAATTCGAACTCCATAATCGGTTTGAGTGCCTAGAACATTGCGTATCTGTGGAAGATTTAAATGGTAGGTTTGTTAAAGCCGTCCAAACGGCTGGGTCTACGTCTTTTAAAACCCACCGTAAAGGTAACCAAAAAAAGTTCTTCGATTACACTCTCGACCTCATGACACTCCAGTCATCCGGTGATGCTGAAGCATATCGATTGCTCAATATACATATATGGAAATTCTTGCGTCACGATAACCAACGGTGTTAAAGAGACGATTAAGCGGAACCAAGGCTAAAAGTGTAAAATGTTAGCAAGAGTCTATTGGGCAGTCGGATTATGAATAGAAGTTTAAAACACACATTAAAGAAATTGTAATCAAAGACTTATATATAATTAAACGCGGGTGAAACCGCGGGTCCCAGCTAGTTTAAAATACATTAAGAGTACTTCGACATAAGCATGACATAGAATATATATATTGAATTTCTAGGGTTTTGTTTTTTTTGCGCAGAACCCTAATTATTTCTCTAAAATAAAAGTAGCCTTAGTTATTCCTTGTAACATCAGCTATCTGCAAGTGAAAGTCCCGTCAAAATCGGTCCAGCCGTTTCGGAGATTACCCGGAACAAACAGACGGACAGACAGACAAAAAATTTAAAAATTGTGTTTTTGTTATAGGTACCATATATACTTTCATATGCATTTAGTAAAATCCTGTTATTTTGACATTACAAACAGACACTTCAATTTTATTTATTTGTATAGATATATTGGATTTCAAGGTTTTTTTTTTTCGCGGAACCCCAATCTTTTTTCTAAAATAAAAGTAGCCTAAGTTATTCCTTATAACATCAGCTATCTGCCAGTGAAAGTCCCGTCAAAATCGGTCCAGCCGTTTCGGAGATTACCCGGAACAAACGGACAGACAGACAAAAAATTAAAAAATTGTGTTTTTGTTTAGGTACCATATATACTTTCATATGCATTTAGTAAAAACCTGTTATTTTGACATTACAAACAGACACTTCAATTTTATTTATTTGTATAGATATATTGGATTTCAAGGTATTTGTTTTTCGCGGAACCCCAATCTTTTTTCTAAAATAAAAGTAGCCTAAGTTATTCCTTATAACATCAGCTATCTGCCAGTGAAAGTCCCGTCAAAATCGGTCCAGCCGTTTCGGAGATTACCCGCAACAAACGGACAGACAGACAAAAAATTTAAAAATTGTGTTTTTGTTTAGGTACCATATACTTTCATATGCATTTAGTAAAACCCTGTTATTTTGACATTACAAACAGACACTTGTGAAACCGCGGGTCCCAGCTAGTAATTGTATAAAAAGCAATCGCTTATACAGATTTGATACGACAATATGCAATTATTATAACTATACAGAAAACATAGTCTATACAAATAAATTCCTTTGTGATTGTTATAATAACACTCAGATAGCTTATCAACTGCGTAATTCGATTATCGTCTCTATAAACTAAGTTTGAAGTGATAAATACAATCAGAAATCAATTAAGTTTCCTGTCCAATTGTTCTCATCTCCACGTACGCACCAGGCACTAACTAGAAGAAATTCCCAATTTTGCAAAAACATCCTACAATGATTATATTTGTTACTTTTCTATATTTCGTCGGAACTACTTGCAGTGCCCGACCTGATATTGACTTTAAGCTTCAAAATACTGCAACACTTCCAAGAAATTGCCCGGACGGGCAGGAATGGATTAACGGAGAATGCCGTGATGTTTGGAGAGTTACAGCAGCACAAGCCAACGTTATATCGGTGCCACCAAATTGTCCAGCAGGACAAGAATATGTCAATGGACAATGTCGTGACGTTTGGTTCAAAATCTATAGCGGCCTCGGGTAAGTCTTATCAATCGTTTTCGCATTGTATATTTTATTCTCCTGATATTGGAAGTTAAGATAGCTATAGTACAACAAAATGCAGTAAATGGCGACCTAAGATAATTTATAATTATGATCTAAAGTAATAATAATCTGTCCTTTTTTCAATTGTTACTACTCCTACCTAGTATTGTAGTCTTGCCTAGACTATCTTTAGGTACTAAGATCTTTACTATGTAGCTGCCTTTTTTGTATTGGACCCAGTGGAAATTCTTCATGAACTTCCTCCGCCCCGGGGAAGAACGACGGGGCATGCCGGACTCCTACCAGCTAAAACCACTGGGGCGGTCATCTTCGGCACCTGAGGGGGGCTCCAGTTCCTCATATTATCACACTAGAGCCGCCCACTGGTGCCACGCCCATAGGCACATCTCGGAGAGGGTGACTATAAAGCGGATTGTAAAGGATGAAATGTCCCTGTGCGCTGTGCTGTGCTGCGCACACGACGGTGCGTGACCAACTGCTCGCCACCGTCTTCTTGTGGGTCGCTCGTTGTGGGCACGCAGATTCCCCAAGACAGGAAAGATATTACAAATCAATAATTCAAAATGCTATCTCGGCTTGGCTAATATAAGTCAAAATTGTTTGGTACCTTAATTTAATGTTCGTAATTTCATTTTGGATTTTTTTCCATTACCTACTTAACGAGTATGTCGAAACTTGGGCACAGTCACTTTCACATTAAAAGTAAAATTTCTATTCTTTCAGGTGGGTACAATCAAACTATAAAAATGTTGAAATCGGACCACAAAATCTAGTGACCGCACCTCCTAACTGTAGCCCTGGCCAGCAATGGGTAAATGGACAATGCCGCGATGTATGGAGAAGTGATTCTAATACTAAAAATGTTGTCACTGTTCCCACGAACTGCAAAGATGGCCAAGAATACATCAATGGACAATGCCGCGATGTATGGAGAAGTGATTCTAATACTAGAAATGTTGTCACTGTTCCCACGAACTGCAAAGATGACCAAGAATACATCAATGGACAATGCCGCGATGTATGGAGAAGTGATTCTAATACTAGAAATGTTGTCACTGTTCCCACGAACTGCAAAGATGGCCAAGAATACATCAATGGACAATGCCGCGATGTATGGAGAAGTGATTCTAATACTAGAAATGTTGTCACTGTTCCCACGAACTGCAAAGATGGCCAAGAATACATCAATGGACAATGCCGCGATGTATGGAGAAGTGATTCTAATACTAGAAATGTTGTCACTGTTCCCACGAACTGCAAAGATGGCCAAGAATACACCAATGGACAATGCCGCGATGTATGGAGGCGGTAGGTACTAACATAGAACATAAATATTCGTGCACTGATGAATTTATGTACAGCCGGTTAGATATATAATATGATTAAATGAGTGACTACTATTCTACTATTCTGTAAGAAATCAATATCGAACTCAATTCTGAATCCGCAGTGAAATCTCTTCGTACTTTCCACCAGCGTGACTATTCCGTATAAAATCACGATGGAGCTTATTTCTAAATTCTCAAATTTCTTATTGTTTTTACTACTTTTCACGCGGATTCAGAAATGAGTTTGCTAGCGAGTTTTTACAGATCATCATCATCATATCAGCCACAGGACGTCCACTGCTGAACAAAGGCCTCCCCTTAGATTTCCACAACGAGCGGTTACATGCCGCCCTCATCCAATGACTCCCAGCGACCTTCACCAGGTCGTCTGTCCACCTCGTTGCAGGTCGTCCCACACTGCGTTTTCCGGTGCGCGGTCTCCATTCTAGAACCTTTGTGGCCATCAGTTCTACGAGCAATGTGCCCTGCCCATTGACACTTCAGTTTACTAATCCTTTCAGCTATGTCGACAACTTTAGTTCTTCTACGAATCTCCTCATTTCTGATTCGATCTCGTAGAGAAATACCAAGCATAGCTCTCTCCATAGCTCGCTGAGTGACCTTGAGCTTTCTTATGAGGCCTATTGTGAGTGACCACGTCTCTGTTCCATATTCATCACTGGTAACACACACTGGTTAAAGACTTGCGTCTTGAGGCATTGCGGTATTGTTGACGAAAAGATGTTGCGAAGTTTCCCAAACGCTGCCCAGCCGAGTCGGATTCGACGATTGATCTCTCTCTCTCTCGAAGTTGGACCTACCTAACTGGACAGTTTGTCCCGGGTAGACATACTCGTCAACAACTTCGAGAACAGAGCTCCCAACGGATATTGGGATGGGCACGACATGGGCATTTGACATGACTTTTGTCTTGCCCATGTTCATTTTAAGGCCCACCTGTTGGGAAACTCTGTTGAGATCATCGAGCATTGTGCTGAGCTCTTGCAGCGATTCTGCCATGACTACGATGTCATCGGCAAATCGAATGTGAGTGATATACTCGCCATTGATGTTAATGCCGAATCCTTTCCACTCCAGTAGCTTGAAGGCATCCTCCATTGCAGCGGTGAACAGTTTCGGGGAAATGACGCCCCCCTGTCTCACACCTCTCTGCAATGGAATTGCTCCCGTGCTCTGTTCATGTACTCGGACCGAAATGGTGGCGTTTCTGTATAAGCACTTCAACACTTCAATGTACCGATAGTCAATCTGGCACCGCTGCAGAGATTGCAGCACTGCCCAGGTTTCGATCGAATCGAAGGCTTTCTCATAGTCCACAAACGCCAAGCATAGTGGCAGATTATACTCCTCGGTCTTCTGTATAACCTGCCGCAGCGTATGGATGTGGTCTATGGTACTGAAACCTTTTCGGAAACCGGCTTGTTCGGGACGCTGGAAGTCATCAAACCTGCGCTCGAGACGATTCGTGATGACCCTTGAAAACAGCTTATAAACATGGCTCAGAAGTGAGATGGGTCAATAATTCTTCAATAGGGTGTTATCACCCTTTTTGAAGAAGAGCACCACCTCACCTCTGTTCCACGCTTCCGGCGTTGTGCCCTCGAGTAAGACTGAATTAAATAGCTTCTGAAGGACTTTAAGTACCGGTGTGCCACCCGCTTTCAGAAGCTCAGTCGTAATTCCGTCCCCACCCGGCGCCTTGTTATTTTTAAGCTGTTTCAAGGCCATCCTAATCTCGTACAGGCTGATGTCCGGGATATCCTCGGTAAAGTGTCGACTTAGTTTGGCTCGCGGGACTTTGTCAGAGCCAATGGTAGGTATAGTAACCGAGGTGTATAACTGCCGGTAGAAGTTCTCAATCTCTCTCAAAACCTCTGGCTTAGTCGACGCTACACTGCCGTCCTCGGTCGTCAGCTTCATAATACGACTTTGCCCAATAGACATGTCTCTTGCGAACACTTTGGAGCCTTGATTCCGCTCAATCGCCTCTTTAACACCGTTAGTGTTAAAGGTGTGGATATCGTGACGCAAGGACTTCCATATCCGTCTATTGAGCAGTCGGTATGCTTCAGCATCACCGGAGGACTGCAGCGTCATGGCGCGTCTTTCTGCCATGAGGTCGAGAGTGTGATCGGAGAACTTTTTTGGTCTACCTTTACGGTGGGCCTTAAAGAACTTAGACCCAACCGTTTGGACAGTTTCTACAAACCTACCATTTAAATCGTCCACAGATACGCAATGTTCTAGGCACTCGAAGCGGTTTTGGAGTTCGAGTTGAAAGCTCTCGGGGTTTTGGATATGAGTACTAGAGGGCCGGAGCGTAGACCTCATCAGACGAGACCTCTCAACTTTGAGATTAATATTCAATGTGCCTCTTACCATTCGGTGACCACTACCGGTTTTCACCCTGTGGATCACAGAGACATCATTGAATATTTGTCTTTTATTAGTCATGATGAAGTCAATCTCATTCCTCGTGGAACCATCGAGACTCATCCAGGTCCATTTCCTGTGAGGCGGCTTTTGGAAAAAGGAGTTCATCACGAACATCACATCACATCCTTTTCCAAAAAGTCTGCCAGCCTCTGTCCCCTGGAGTTTTGTTGCCCATATCCAAATTGCCCCACTCTCAACTCACCATCGCATCGAGTGCCCAGCTTTGCGTTGAAGTCCCCATCACAACAGTGAAGTGCGTCTTCGAGGCGAGTGTATGGCCCTACTTACGTCCTCATACATACTCTCTACTTCATCATCTGGGTGTGACGAGGTCGGTGCGTAGGCCTGTATGACCTTTAACGAATACCTCTTGGATACTCTGAGTATAAGGTACGCTACCCTGCTCGACACACTTTCGATGGCCACTATGCTGTTAATAAGGGACCTGCGGACGAGAAACCCGACACCACCTTGAGACAGATGTTCGCCTTCCCGGTAGTAGAATAAGTTGCCGGATTTCAGGGTTATCGTGTCCTCCCCCTCTTCGGACTTCTGATAGACCCATGATATCCCAGTGCAACTTATCAATTTCTTCTTCCAGCTCAACTATCCTTTCGTCTGCCCTCAGTGTGCGTGTGTTATACGTCACCAGGGCCAGTTTTCGTTTAGGGTGGTAGCCGGATCCCATCCGGAGATTCTTAGCACCCCCTGCCTCGCCGTTACCATGGCCGCTACCATGACCAGGGACAGCGGGGCTGCCGGGAACTGGGGGCCGGTTTTGTATTGTGTTGTCATTTTGGGGGGAATTTGCCGATACTCACCACGCTTGGCAAGCGGGTTGGTGAGCGCAAAGTTGCTACTGCTCAGCAAAAGGGATGCTGCTGCCCATCCCTCTGGTAAAGAGTCCCTTAGTCGACTTTTACGACTTCCACGGGAGGAGATGGAGTGGTGCTATATTCTTAATCCGGACACCACACGGAATTTTTACAGATGCATTACAATATTTTTGACTAAAATGTTCTAGAAATGCAGGTTATGTGGGGACAATGTAGGAGAAGAGTTCTTACTTCTTAAATTGTCTACACGAAGAAAGACTGATTAAAATATTTATTAAAGGTTGTGACTAAATTTTCAACGGCAGCATTAAGCTGACCAATTCCAACAGAAGGCACTCGTTCCCGGAACCTCGCACCCGGAAGTACTCTGGTATATATCTTGCTCCAGTGTCGTGCGTGTGCGACTCGAAGGCATAGGTAGCCGATACGTTAAATTGCGAAAACATCGGTCCGATCTGAAAATTGATGGTTAGCATAGCGTTGATGATACCAGTCCCTGCGCTGCGACCAGCACTTCATGTCATAGTTCCTACTCAACGTTCGTGTGCTCCGGCGGCATTTTTGAAACACCTCTCACACTCAGCACTCAATAATATAAATAATTATAAAAATCAATAACCACACACATGACACAACTCGCGTAAACAATCAAATAGCCTTATTGCCGTTTCCTGGCAAACAGATCGTAACAGACTAAAATGATTTTGCTTACAATAAATAGTAAGCGGCTTAAAAAAACGCATCAAAGAGAATGGTGCAAAGATACCGGCGAGTAAGCAACACTTGGCGTTCTTTGATTAAATTAGTTGAATTTGAAATTTGTCCCATAAGATTACGACTGTAGTCAAAGATAGCGGTCAGGGCTCGATTTATTATTTTATAATCCTTTCCCGAAATTATGGCCGCAAAGATAAAGTATTGTAGGCGGTGATTTTTTTTTATTATTCGGTTTTATGTTTTTGACTTGAAGAATTTCTGTATTTTTTTTATACAAGTTTCATTTGGGATATAGGGATTACTCCTTTATCGAAAGTGAAATCTTGTTATACACACACACACATCAGCCCAGTAAACGTCCACTGATGACCATGTGCCTATCAATGAATGCTACAGTGAGCGGTCATAAGGGATATTGCCTTATACACCAAGCTTGCCGCGCATGCTGTTGATCGCAGTCTGTTGTTATTAGCAGAGGGGGGGATGCTGCCGCCTATCCTCTTGAAATCAACCCTTAGTCGCCTATTATGACACCCATGGGTAGAGAGGGATGGTAGATATGGCCGTGTGGTTACATGGAACAAACCTTGTAATAGCAATGCCAAATTCATAATGACTTTCTAAATTCATAATGTATCACAGTGCCGGTTATTAGATATATTTGAGATTTCTCGTCTGAGTGTTTTTTAAGGACTATTATTGTACACAGCACAATACTAATATTACAAGATACCCACCCTTCACCTCGATATAATCTAGTGGCTGCCGAATCTTTGAGGCAATATAAGTAGATCACCCATTATATCTTAGCAGACTTTGACAGTTTTATCACATGATATTTGCCTTGAATGTCCCTGCGCCAGCCAGGTCACGTAACCACCACGAACCGCCTGATGTACTAGGCGCACTATACCAACAGCAGGATTTTAATAATACCGTGCATAGGCACAATCTTATAATCGAATCAAGGCAAGTCAGTTAAGATCATTAAAAATAAACCTCCGATATTATGGAAATAATAATTTTAAAAAATTACCCACGTCTCGTTTTATTTAAATCAGATACTTAAATTAATAGATAAGATAGGCACTCATATTAAGCTGTGTATTAATAACTATGTAAATGTTTCACAGATCGAACTTAATAGAGAATTACGTCAACAGTTTGAAGAATATTTTGATTACAAAACAAGGACAAGTTGAAGATCAAGAAGAACTCCAAGATCAAGACGATCTGAACAGAAACGTTATAAGTGTACCTAGCCAGTGTCCCGTAGGCTACAGGCCTGACGCTCTTGGAGTTTGTCGTAAAATATTTTTTTAAAACTAAAAACATGCTTTGTTCCCCTATCCACCTCCCGGCTCCATCATCAGACCTTTGTGAGTGTAATATATGGCCAACGCCCACACTCGATCGGGTTTACTAGTAGCCATTGAAGAGTTCCACCTCTTGGCTCAATCATCAGATTAGGTCGATGGTACCAGATTATTGTTTTGTCATGCGGATCACATACACTTGCAAGTTTGTTTTTAGTTAGTTTAAAATCGACTTCCATGATTTGTTTACATAATTAGTTATAACTATAAGTGAAGCTAATAAAAGCGTGTTAAAAATAAACGTAATCCCCGTTAATCACCACAGTGCTTTCACTATCATTACCTGTATGCGTATATTCAATATCTATAAATCTTTTTAAATCTTGCATTTCATCACCACTATACAAAAAAATCTTCATAAATATCTACAATTTCCGTTCCGTTGCCTTTAAAAAAGAAGCACGGAATCAAATTATTACTGCGTTTGCATTACTCCTATATTACGAATGGAAAAATCTCCAAAGCAAATCTTTTTGCGCAAATTACATACGAACACGGTATGTCGGCGACAAAGTGCTCTGGTATAGCGTGGGGTCGCGTGGCCTTCTACGAAAATACGGATACCACCTTCGACTAAAACTTAAATGACTCAAAGTAGCTAAATCAGTGAGTGGCGGCTCTTGAAAAGTTGATACAAATGGTTTATCTATATATTAATACGTCTCTATAAACGTACGTGAAGAAAAAACCTTTTACCCCTTTTTAAGCACATTTCACGCACGGAGGTGTGTGAGATTTGGCATAGGGAGGAGTGCTGAAAGTTCAAATTTATGTGAAATAAAAGTCAAATTCGATCCCGAGTCCGACCTCGAGTTTAGATAATTTTGGACAACTATTAAGAGGGTTACCGCGTTCAGTGCGCTCTTTGGCTCAAAAACAGTAGGTACTTTTAGAATCTCTTAGTATCCATCAACCTCTTATCTTACAAACATATTGTTACGAGCCGGGGTTCGGGATAAATTAAATTCACCACTATACACGGTATTACAATCACAATTTAATCTTGATTACAAATAATATTGCTTACTAGCTGGGACCCGCGGTTTCACCCGCGTTAATTTAAAGGAAGTTTAGAGTACTTCGACATAGACACTTGACATAGAATATATGAGTCTATTAGAATCAAATACCGCAATGTCCATAAAAAAGCAAAAATGCGTTTTCTATGCCGTATGAATCTACAGATTAAAAGGAATCTATTTGAATATTCAAAATGCAACCAAAGCAATGTCATGTAGAAAACTGGCATTAAAAATTAAAGTATGCTACAAATATAGCATTATCCATTGGTGTATGTATATAAAAAATATGAATTATGGCCAGAACACGAAAATGGACATTGCGGTATTTGATTCTAATAGACTCATATATGTTGGATTTCAAGGGTTTTATTGTTTTCGCGCGGAACCCTAATTATTTTTCTAAAATAAAAGTAGCCTAAGTTATTCCTTATAACGTCAGCTATCTGCCAGTGAAAGTCCCGTCAAAATCGGTCCAGCCGTTTCGGAGATTACCCGGAACAAACAGACAGACAGACAGACAGACAAAAAAATTAAAAATAGTTTTTTTGTTATAGGTACCGTATATACTTTCATATGCATTAAGTAAAAAGCTGTTATTTTGACATTACAAACAGACACTTCAATTTTATTTATTTGTATAGATAAAAACTTACAAGATAATTGTCTGGTATTCCACTTGTTCTTCACTGTATCGCAGAGTAAACTGAACTGACTTTCGTTCCTTCACGGCCACTATATACAGGATGTCCAGTAAATAGCACGACATACTGCAGGGGGTGAGAGCTTGGGTCAATACCTACCAAAAATACACAATATATGTTCAGCAAAATCTTACGGATTTACAGTAGTACAAAATTTTCCGAAATATCAAAAAATCTCTACCTTGACACAGATTTTTAAGCATCTCGTAATGAAAAATTCCTTTTCTAGTTCTTTTTTACCTCAAATTATTTGTGAAAAGTTACTTTACACATTGATAAGTCTTTATTCTATTAAAAACTAAAATGTTTTCAAGAAATACAATTTTTATTTAAATTTTCAGTACAATTTTCTTATCGCTTAACTTTAACCTACAGTGGTGAAAAAAAAATCCGTTAGATTTTGCTGAACATATATTGTTTTTTGGTAGGTACTGAGTCAAGCTCTCACCCCCTGCAGTATGTCGTGCTATTTACTGGACATCCTGTATATGGGCCGACCGATACTTTGTAGAAAGTTCCAGAATGTTCGCTTTCTAGAATTTTCCAGACTATGCGGTACCGCTACTAGACACCAGATGGCGCCACATGTCACTATCCGGAACATTCTGGAAGTTACTACAAACCGTAGTACAGCTACTAGATAACAGATGGCGCTACGTGTCTTGTTTACGAAGAACTATCCGGAACACTCCATAAGTTTCTACACGCCTTAGTATCGCTACTAATCACCAGAAGGCGCAACGTTCCGCTATTATTTATCGAATGGCGTAACAATATTATTTACTAATAATTTTAGGAAATCTTGTTACCTAAATATTTACTTAGGGAAAAAAAACGATTTAACCAGTATCTGTGAATTCTTTAAATTCTCTTTCTCTTTCTTAATTTCTCTTCTAGCATTATTACCGAAGCTTAAAATTTCTGAAATTCTTATATCTTTAAATGAGCAATTCTTGTGTATATATATAAGATATCTTATTTAAGGTAACTGACGTTCGTCAATAAACTCAATTGCGTTTCTGTAAATAAAGAAACAACATTCAAAGCTTATAATTACACGAATATCGTCTCCTTTTAATCTTCAAGTATTTTATCTAACACAATAGTTTATAACCTCCAATTATCACAATGACATGCGCAACATGACACTGTCACCTCTCTTCAAATTCAAATCAATGGAATGATAGGTTTTTAATATTATTACTTTACTCTGTGTAGGTAATCATTTCATTACACCCCCCCTCTTCGGGGAGAATATTGTATCACAATATTTCATTAAATGGCATCTTCAAATACAGGAGCTGGGAGTAATTTGGTGATGTGGAAGAGATTTGATTCTGACTTTTTATGTCCTGTATTAATTCTATAAATGGAGTTTGACAGTTTCTCTATTATTTCGAAAGGTCCAATCTTCAACTCGTCTAATTTCCTTCTGTTTAATCTATTGCCATTTTCCGCAAATACCATGTCTCCTACATTGAACTCATAAAATTTTCTATTTCTATCTGATAGTTTTTTATTGTAGTTGTGTGATTTTATACTGTTTGTCAGAGCCAGTTGTCTATCTCTCAACAAATCATTTTCAGATTTTTCTTCTTTTAGTTGATTTGGAATAAATGTTATATCTTTTCCTTGTAACAAGTACACAGGTGCAAAGCCTGTGACGGTGTGCTCTGTTTCATTATACTTTTCCACACATTTTTGTGCTATCGTTGTCCATGCTACCTTTTTTTTTTGTTCATTTACTTTGCACCTTATTTTATTGACCAGGGTTTGGTTAAGTCTTTCATTGATTCCATTTGAAAAAGGTGCATTAATTGCTGTGAAAATAATTGGAATATTATTTTCCTCTAGGAATAGTTTAAAATCTTTTGAATTTATTCCTGGGTATTGATCTGTTAAGATCATACCAATTTTATTATCTTCTGTGACATTTTTGACAAGTTTTATAAAGTCATTTGAATTCTGTGTTTTTGAATTGACAATGTATGCATATCTAGTAAAATGATCCACTAAGAGGTGCATGTACTTTTTTGTCGATCTAGAGCCTCCGAGTCCCCCAATTGTGTCAATGGACATTATTTGAAAAGGATGTGTGGCTGGTCCTAGATGAGACATTAGTCCTATTTTATCCTGGCCTCTTGACTTGTTCATAATGCAAATTTCACATTTTCTGCAAATTTCCTTAATATTCTGTCTTAAATTCTTGGCTGTGTAGTACGGTGTAATTTTCTTTTGCATTTGTTCAATTCCAATGTGACAATATTCTTTATGTATGTCTTTGATAAAACTTATACTGAAGTCTTCTGATAAAACAATTCTTTCCTTTTTCTTGATTTTCTTGTAGTATATGGAGTGCTTTAATATTAATTTTTCTTTTTCTTTTTGTAGATCTTCGTTATTTTCTTGATCAACAATAATATTCTCCAGTTTTATCCAATTGACCACTTTCAACTGTTCATCTTCATTTTCATGTGCTTCCAATACTGGATTTCTGCTTAGACAGTCAGCTTCAAGATTGTTTTTTCCAGGTGAATATTTTACCTCAAAGTCATATTGAGAAAGGTAATATGTTAAGTCCCCGAGTTCTTCATCTGTTCTCGATTTAATGTTCATTTTTTCCAATGGTTTATGATCAGAAATAACCGTAAATCGTTTACCTATCAGCCAGTGTTGCCAGTATTTAATTGCCTCTTTTATCGCTAGGCATTCTAAATAAATTGCTTTTTTCCTTTTCTGTACTTCATTTAATTTCTTAGAAAAATATGCAACTGGTTTTTCTTTTGTGTTTTTTTGTCTCTGTTTCAATACTGCTCCTACGCCTAGTATACTCGCATCCGTATAAATTAGTATCGGTAAATCTGGGTCAAATATCTCTAATACAGGTTGAGAACATAGTAGTTGTTTCATTTTGTCAAAGGATTTTTGGCATTCTTCTGTCCAAATGAATTTTTGATTCTTCCGTAGTAAGTTGTGTAATGGATCCAATGTTATTGCAATATTTGGTATATATTCATTATAGAAATTAATTTTTCCCAGAAACTGTCTCACATTTTTTTGATTTTGGGGTACGGGAAAATTTTTAATTGATATTAAATTATCTTTTATTGGGCGTACTGAATTATTATGAATAATGTGCCCTAAATATTGCACCAAATCCGATGCGAAAGTGCATTTAGAAAATTTTAGTCTAAAGCCTTCCTTCTTTATTGCTTCTAACAATTTTGTCAAGTGGGTTATGTGTTCGGGAAAGGATTTTGAAAAAATCAATATATCATCTATGTAGTTTACCGCGAATTCCGTAAGTTCATGTCTTCTTATAATATTACTCAATATTCTTTGAAATATTGCTGGAGATGTTTTTAGTCCAAATGGTAGACAGGTCCACTGAAAATGGCTGTCTTGTGTTACGAAAGCCGTTTTTCTTCTGTCTTCGACTCGTAATGGTATCGACCAAAATGCAGAATTCAAATCTAGGGTAGAAAAATATTTGCAATTTCTCGTTTTTACCATCAGATCTTCAATTAACGGAAAAGGTTGTGACTGTGGAATAATAAGTTTATTTAATTCGCGAAAGTCTATACAAAGTCTTGATTTTCTATTGTCTTCTTTTTTGTATGCCAATGTTACCGGAGCAGCAAATGGGCTGTATGATTCCTCAATTAGATTTTTCTCCAATAACTTTGATACTTGACTCTCTATTTCCTTCTTGTCCTCAATATTGCATCTGTAAGGTCTTTTACTGCAATATTTATCGACTAATAAATCAATTCTAGCTTCATAATCCCTGACAGTTCCAACATCGTACTTGTCTTTTGCGAAGATTGATTTGTATTTTTCAATTAGTTCATTTATTTGAGCTTCTTGTTTAGTTTCGAGGTGATTTATATAAATTTTAAATTTTTTTTCTTCGACGTGTTCATTAAAGTTCACTGTAAACTTGTCAAAACTTTCTGCTTGTTTTTTTTTCTCTGCTTCCGTTTTTGTATTTATATTTATTTCTTGTATTTTTTGTGTTATTTCTAGCTTTTCGTTTTGGATCAATTTAAATTGTTTTATCATATCCAATCCAATTAAAAAGTCATAGTTGAAATTGTTCTTGTTAATTACAAACACATTTACTTCTTCTTCTATTTCAAAGATTTTTATTTTCATTTTTACTATTCCATTACTTTTTTTCACACCATTAATCGTAGTTAACCTCACTGTCTGTGCATTATATATTTCTTCATCTCTTAACTTAAGTAATTTTGAGTTAACTAATGAGACGTTCGATCCGGAATCATATATTCCAAAAACATCCAATGTGTTATTTAATGTTAATTTGACTTTGATTAATGGTGGCACTACTAGTTTTTTTGGTCCATATTATTTAATTCAGTTTCTACTTCGGAATTGTTAACAAAATTTATAATGTTAGGTTTTTCTTTATTGCCTTCATTTGTTTTAAACCAGCATGAGTCTTCAGGATGATATCTAATACCTTTATTTAGTTTTTTACAAATCTTGCATGGTTCTTTAACCTCTTTTGTTTTTACTATAGCGTTGGTAATTTTCTTTCTATCAAAACCTTTTTTGTTAACTAAATGTTCCAAGCTTTTCACTTCATTGAACAGATCTTTAGTCTCCTTTATTTTCTTTCTGTCAATTCTGTCTGTTATAAAACTAGGTAGACCTACTGCAATCAGATCAATCAGAGTACTTTTGTTTATTGTGCTGTCCATTTCCAACAATATTTTCTCTTTTCTTATTGCATAGTCTAATAGTGGTCCTGTTTTGTATTTAAATTCTATGGCATATCTTATTGGTGTCCAACCTTTATTCTCATAAGTATCACAAAAATCTTCCTTCCATTGCTTCCATTCGGAAGTTAGCGTATATTTTATTAGCATAGAACTGTACCAATTTAAACACGATTTTTCCAAAAACAGTCTAAAAACTTCAATTTTTTTTTCATCTTCAAGTATTTCCAAGCGATCACACTCTTTTTCAAATGTAGCCATCCATTGAGTTACATTAGAGTTTTCTCCGGTGAATTTCTCAATAACAAATTTGTCTGAGATTTTTTTTAAATTTGTCTGTTTTGGTAATTGTGGGTTTATACTCGCAATTTTTTCTAGGATTCTTGACAGTGTTTCTTCAGATATACTCTCTTTTATTGTTGGTTGTGTAATTTCTGTTGTATTTATCACTTCTTCTAAGAAATAATTCTTGAATTGTATATTGTCATTGTCATCCATGTAAGTCTTTTTTAGTTCATCTGATAAAGTTATCCATAAACTCCTCTTTTCATGTCTCCTTTGCATTATATTTTTTAACATTTTACCTGTCTCAGTTTCCATTAATAGTCCATGGTATTTTACTGGCTGTAGTTCTTGTGGTACACGGTAAATCTTACCCTCTTTTGTCGTTATTGCGGTTACTGCCATTACGTTTGTTTTTTGGTCTTCGAAACTTTTAATTGTAAATTCAAATTTTAGTTTATCCATTTTTGTAAAATGTCCTTTGCAAAGAATGTTGTTTTATAAGATATCTTATTTAAGGTAACTGACGTTCGTCAATAAACTCAATTGCGTTTCTGTAAATAAAGAAACAACATTCAAAGCTTATAATTACACGAATATCGTCTCCTTTTAATCTTCAAGTATTTTATCTAACACAATAGTTTATAACCTCCAATTATCACAATGACATGCGCAACATGACACTGTCACCTCTCTTCAAATTCAAATCAATGGAATGATAGGTTTTTAATATTATTACTTTACTCTGTGTAGGTAATCATTTCATTACATATATATAATTGGAATCTCGGAATCGGCTCCAACGATTTTCATAAAATTTAGTATATTCGGTTTCGGGGGCGATAAATCGATCTAGCTAGGAATAATTTTTAGAAAATGTCATTTTATAGGCGTTTGAGTAGTCTCAACTGAAAAATATGACTCTTCGTGACATCTATTGGCGAATATTAATACTATTTTTTGTGAGCAACTAATTGCTTTAACGACACAACAGCAGATGGCGTTGTTAAGTAACACGAAAATACCGAGCAAAGCTCGGTCATCCAGGTACTCACTGATAAACATAGGAACTATACAAAAAAACTAACTGCAAAGGGCCTTAGGGTTATAGTTAGATTTTTTGTTTTTTCGTTAATTAAATACGGAATTAAAATCCGATCTTGGTGAAATTGTTAAGGTATCCCAGCTCATAAAATGATTATTTTAACCAATATAGCTGGCTTAGTTCCATATTTTAAAGGCCTACCTGTGATAGAAGAACATCTTATATATAACATGTTTAACTACTATAAAACTGGGTAAGGGATGAACGGTAATAACATCTTAACCAACCCAACTGTCAACCTCTCCTGCTCGCATCGGTGGTTCGTACGAATAGCCGATGGCGATGGCCGTTCAGCTGTCGCGGTGCTCCCTGCTGGATAACGAACGAGGCTCTGGCGACCGAGCAATGGCGGTATAACCATACACACCCGGCCGGGTGACTGGTTGGAAGAGGCTACAGCGGCCTTGAGGCTTAAATGACCTCTAAAACGACTGGTGTGGAAGGCAAGGGGAAACCACCACATTACTTTTCCCAAGAAAGTCATCATCAAGGTACGCAATAAAATACAACGGTGGCCATGTGATCCGCTTAGCAACCGGCGCCGATCTGTGTCCGGGGCAGACGGTGTGAAATTGGCTACCGGCCATGACGATGTAGGAGACCAGGCATCTCATGGAAATCGGACTACTAGAATCTCTAACGCAATTCAAATTCGTAACATTCAAAAGATAGGTACATGGAATGTACGTGGCTTACTGGAGCCTGGAAAACTCACAATCTTGGAGAAGGAAATAGTACGGTGTGAATAAAAACGGTACGGTTGGTGCAGTGGCTAATGCAGTCGGCTGCTGCGCTCCGGGTCGTGGGATCGATTCCCGCACGGAGCAAACTATTGTATGATCTGCAGGTAGCTGTTCCGGGTCTGGGTGTATTGTATGTGGAATTCATGTCTGTAAACGCACCCACGACACAGGAGAAATCCTAGTGTGGGGCAACGTTTTTAAAAAAGAAAAAGAAAACTTGCATTAGCGAAACACATTGGAAGAGTAATGGCTTTTTCACCCAGACACATGCTATATACCACTCCGGCAATAATGAGAACAGTAGGAACGGGGTTGCCTTTATTCTGTCAAAAACCATCAACAATTGTCATGGAATATGACTGCATAAGTGATCGACTGTAAGTATCAAGATTAAAGCAAACCCGGTCAATTTGAACGTGATGCAGTTGTATGCGCCGAACTCTACTACAAGTGAGGCGGACATAGAAGCTTTCTATAAAGACTTGGAAATCACCATGGCAAAGATCCCCAAACGTGAACTCCTTGTAATCATGAGTGATCTAAACGCGAAAATCGGAGCAGATGCAAATCAACTAAACCACTGCGCAGGAAAATTTGGATTGGGGCAGCGAAACAAAAGAGGAGAGCGATTAATACAATTTGCCGCTGAAAAAAACTTGGTGATTGCAAACAGTTTCTTCAAAAACCACCCAAGGAGGATATTGACGGCATGGTTGGTGCAGTGGCTGATACAGTCGGCTGCTGCGCTCCGGGTCGTGGGTTCGATTCCCACACTGAACAAATATTTGTATGACCTGCAGGAGTTGCGAGGAAACCTGAAAAAACTAGAAGAATCCAACCATTAGACGAGCTAATATTTTTCTCCGCGTTAGAACATAATTGGGCATAATGGACTTCTTCAAACTCACAAACAGCCTCTCCTTATCAGCTATGGAGTCAGGCAAAGAAACTAATGGTAAAAGCTGTCGCAACATCCCAACCCCAACCACCCGATAATAGCCATAAACGACAACATTGGATGAGCCACGCGACTCTGGCCCTCGTAGAAGAAAGACGCGATATGAAGGCTTTGGGTGCTGATGTAAGGACTATAAATGCTAAGTCAGCCCGTATACAAGAAGCCTGCAGACGCGATCGCAATATGCATCTTCAGAAATTGTGTGTCGAAGTGGAATTGCATGCAAATAAGTATGAAACTAGAGACCTTCACCAGAAAATAGGATCAATTACAAAAACCTTATCATCCAGAACTTGGGCCATAGAGAACTTTGATGGTGACACAGTGACTGAAATAGACGCAATTGCCGAAACATGGAAACGATACTGCCAGTCACTGTTTCTAGATCCTCACTCGCGTGATTTCGTATCGATGGACCCTGATTATGAAGACCTTGAGCCAAGTATTCTCAGAGATGAAGTGCGTGCTGCCATTACTCATCTGAAAAACGGAAAAGCGATAGGTAGAGATGCCATCCCTATTGAGACCATCAAAGCGTCCGGAGAGTATGGAGTCGAGATTTTTCTGACACTATGTAACAAGATCTGGCAGACTAAAACTTGGCCTCAGGAGTGGACCCATACTATATTTGTTCCATTACATAAGAAGGGCTCTACAAAAGTGTGCAGTAATTACCGCCTCATTGCATTAATCTCTCACGCAAGCAAAATCTTACTGCACATTCTGAACGAACGACTTAAGTCCTATTTGTCAAAAGAAATTGCCCCAGAACAAGCAGGATTCGTCAAAGGAAAGGGTACCCCTGAGCAAATACTAACTGTGCGACAAATCATCGAGAAAGCTCAAGAATTCAATAAGCCTACTTATATTTGCTTTGTTGACTTTTCAAAATCGTTTGACTCTGTAAGATGGCCAAAACTGTGGGAAACTCTCTTAGCCATGGGTACGCCTAAACACCTTGTCCACCTTCTGCGGTGACTATACGAGGATGGAACAGCCTCTGTCAGGGCAGACGATTTACTGTCGAACAGTTTTCACGCCAGTTCAGGAGTACGTCAAGGGTGTATAATATCGCCTCTTCTATTTAACGTGTACACAGAACTCGTTACGAGGATCACCCTCGAAAGCTGGACTGATGGAATCAGCATCGGTGGCTCCAGAATAACAAATCTGCGGTATGCTGATGATACAACGTTGTTCTCGACAAGCATCAGCCATTTGGAAGATCCCTTGCAAAAAATGGAAAAAGTCAGTCTTGATTTTGGCCTCAAGATAAATCGCAGTAAGACGAAGGTAATGACTGTCGACCGTGCTAACAATAATTCGCCAGATGTCACAGTAATTGCGGGTTGCGAAGTCGTGCAATCATACGTCTACCTCGGAGCCCTGATTTCTAACAATGGTGGGTGTGTTGTCGAAATTAAGCGGCGTATGGCAATCTCAAGATCCTCCATGGATAAGTTGACGAAAATATGGCGAAACAGAAACATCACTAAAGCCACAAAAATGCGACTGGTCAGGGCGCTAGTGTTTCCCATATTTCTTTACGCTTGCGAGACGTGGGCACTTCGAGAAAGTGAGAAAAAGCGGATAGATGCTCTAGAAATGTGGTGCTGGAGAAGAATGCTTGGCATATCATGGACTAATTTTAGAACTAACGACTCCATCATTCAATAGCTTGGCATCAAATAGCGTCTGGCCTCCATCGTCCAAGCTCGTACTCTAACTTTCTTCGGCCACGTCTCTCACCGAGGAGATGTTTCCGTGGAACGCCTGGTGGTACAGGGGAAAGTTGAGGGCACTAGACCACGCGGCAGATCACCGATGCGATGGACCGACCAGGTGAAGGCCCTCGACGGTCCTCTCCTTGAGTGTAGAAGAAAGGCAGCTGTTCGCGAGGATTGGCGACGGATAGTGAAGCGCGCCACAAACCCTAAAGTGATGACCACGACCACTCTGTCAAGAGTGTAAGGATCAAGAACAGAAGAACTAGAAAACTCTGCGTGCGAATGAATTCAAATCAGTTCGGATTCTCACGCGGCATGATGATGGGAGTATTCTTTTTCGATGTTGCGAAAGCATTTCACAAAGTCTGGCACAATGGCTTATTATACAAGTTGTATCAACTCGGAGTGCCCGACCGTCTCGATCTCATCATACGAGACTTCTTCTCAAATAGCACTTTCACGGGCGCTCTCTCGTCCTCTCACCCAGGTGAAACCTCGTTATGGAGATTTCGATAGCGTCACCGCGAGCGCCCCTATCGCTTCTATCATGAAGCCTGTGCCAGAAAATGCACCGAAGACCTTATCGGAGGCTAATAATAATAATGATGATGATGGTTTCGTGACGGTGCAAAGGCGGAAGCGACGAATGCGAAATGACAAGAACCGCTGCGGCAAAGCTCCTATGGAGCCCTATGTGAGTGTGCGTGCTGCAAATCCGAATACACCGGTGTACATCTCCCATGTAGTGACACAACTAAGGCGGCGGACATCATAGAATACGTTAAACAAAAGACGAGGTATGTACACACGGCTACACGTCAATCCCGACACCCTATATAACCATAACTATGCTATATGCGATGCACAAAATCGTGCGTTAGGGACTGCCTATCGTTTATATCTCCTGTAAGGGGGAACCTGGTCTTTTGATAGGCTTACGCGGGGACATGGGTCCAACACGCAGACGCCCTTTAGAGAATTTTAATCTAAAATGTAATGGGACACCAACTGGGGACTCTCCATAGCTGCACTATAAAATGAAGTCGTGGATTGTCCCCAGTGGTGTAAGGCTATTGTATGAGATGGAAACTATAACGATAAGGTCTATTGCAATGGGTGTTACATGGAATAAAAAGACAAATAAATACGGTAACAACGGCGTCTGCCTTTCAACCTTGAATGTAAAATTCTGTGGCAGACGGTAACTCGTCACTCACAAGATGGGCCCCCTAAATGGCCACCACAACAGGTGACAAGGAGCAACACCGGTGTGAGTGGCTAGGGGTGTCGTCGAGAGGTGCGGCACCGGTTTAACAAAGTTCACATTGGGCCTATGAAGGGCCCGGTAAAAGCGTATGTGAAGCTACGGTCATCAGTGTCAAGCACTACAAGTTTATGCCAGTTCTCTTTAGCCAAGGAAAGCGGGGTGAATACTGGGAAATTCCCCTCAATGTGATGACACAGTTGTGGAAATCTATGGGGGAGGCCATCACCATAACGTATGTTCAGTAGTTGACGTTGTATGGCCAATATGATGAGTGATATGATTATGCTGATAAATTTACTAGCGTAATACAGAAACACATTGTGCGAGTGAGAAACTGACCCTTACGAAAAAACCTACTGCAATATCTAGACACAATAAAATGACCGTAAAACCGGTTTGAAACAATATAAGTACTGGTTCTGTCAAAATAGGATCTCTTATTATTGTATGATATTTTTACAATCGACCTGTGTTCTTTTATATGTGGTGACTTCAACGTTGATATTTTAGTTGAATCACCCGACAAGAGTAAACTCTTAGCATTATTTAAATCTTTTAATTTGAAACATATGATAAATAAACCCACTAGGATTACTGCAACTTCTAGTACATGTATAGACAACATTTTTACAAATTGTAGGGTAAACAACACTTCAGTGGTTAGTGGTGTTAGATCTGACCACACAGGACAACTTGTAAAATTTAAAGGGGAAAAGAAGTCTGTCTTAACCGAGCATATCAAAATTAGGTCATTAACCGAAACCAAACTGTGCTCATTACGGGACAACATTAAAATGCGACTGTCCACTACAAATTTTATTTCAAATGATCCTAACAACAATTATAATATGTTATTTCATGTTATATGCGAAGAATTTAATAAATCGTGCCCCCTAAAAAAAGTCAAACTCAACAATAAATTTAGATTTAATGCATGGGCTCCTAAAGGCATTAGGAAAAGTAGGGATGTGCTCTACAATTTGTATTATGAAAAATCTTTTACATCTGATAAATCTTTTCATGAGTATGTTAGGAATTACTCAAAACTATTTAAAAGGGTATGCGCGTTAGCTAAATCCAAATTAATCAGTAGCAAAATAAGTCAATCTGTGAACAAAATTAAAGCAGTGTGGGACGTTATAACATCTGAAACTGGGCAAATAAATCAACGGGATCCTGAACTATCCTTGAAAATCGAAGATAAAACCATAACAGACAAGGCTGAAGTCGCTAACACATTCGAACGTTTTTTCACAAATATTTCGATCGAAGTTACTAAGTCACTTGACTCGTCCCCTGTGTTAGCAGAATCTACTTAAGCAATATTTTTGTAATGATATTCCACCTTTTCAATTTAGACATGTGACTCTGTCTACAGTAATAAAATCTTTTAAAGGCTTAAATATAAAAAATACTGAAGATCTTTGGGGTATACCTGTTAAAGTACTTGAATCTATAATTGACAGCATTGCCCCGTTTCTTGCAAAAATTGTCAATCTTTGCATAGATTAGAAATTTAGTAAGGTAATCCCAATTTTTAAATCAGGCTGCAAGCATAATACCTCTAATTATAGACCTGTTTCTGTTCTTCCAATATTAAGTAAAGTATTTGAAAATATTATGCTTGATCAAATGATGGTTCATTTTAACGCTAATAATATTTTGCCCGATCGGCAGTTCGGCTTCACGAAGGGTAGGTAGATCGACTACAGACGCAGGTGCGAAACTAGTCACTCATATTTTAGAAGCCTGGGAGGGCTCACATGATGCTGTTGGTATTTTTTATGATCTTTCCAAGACTTTTGATTGCGTTGATCACACACACACAATACGCTCATTTGCAAATTAATAAATCGCAAAAAATGAGTCTACGGAATTCGTGGTCGAGCTCTCGAGCTTGTATTATCCTACCTTTCTGAAAGACAGCTTAAAGTAGGTATAGGCGGCATGACATCTTCAGGGTTCCTAGTGAAAATGGGCGTGCCACAGTGATCAATTCTGGGCCCATTTCTATTCCTAGCCTACATAAATGATATTCCTTTTATGATGTCAGCATTATCTAATATAGTATTTTTTGCTGATGACACATCGCTTATTTTTAAAATCAAGAGGACTGTCAATGAAATTACACACCTTAATGATAGCTTATCCTCTCTGTCTAGATGGTTTGCTGCAAATAACCTTTTATTGAATAGTAATAAAACCAAATGTTTGAAGTTTTCATTGCCAAATGTACCTCAAGTCGAATTGGAAATAATTCTTGAAGGCAACAAACACGAGATAGTAAATGAAACTATTTTTCTAGGTATAACCATTGATTCGAAATTACAGTGGGGTGCTCATATAAAGGCTCTGTCCAATAGGTTAAGTTCTGCTGTATTTGCAGTCAGAAAAATTAGGCAACTAACTGACGTAGCTACGGCCAGACTTGTATATTTTGCGTATTCCCACAGCATAATATCATATGGCATTCTATTGTGGGGAGCGGCGGCTGATGTAGATTCAATATTTATGTTACCGAAAAGGGCCATCCGCGCCATATATGATATGGGTCATTGTGAATCACTTAAAGAGATTTTTTAAAATATTAATATACTTACAGTGCCCTCCCTTTACATTTTTGAAAATGTTATGTTTGTCCGTAAAAACCTGCTAATGTTTAATGTAAAGAGCGACAATCATTATATAAATACTAGAAATAAACATAAAATAGTTGTTCCTAAATTTAGATTGTCAAAAACCAATAACTCATTCTTAGGAAACTGTATTCGATTTTATAACAAGATACCTAAAGCAATTACTGATCTCACAGATGGGAAGTTTAAAGCACACGTTAAAACAATTCTCATAAAAAATGCCTACTATAGTTAGGGACTATGTTGATGATAGGGACATATGGCGTTAGCTACTTTCTGCACATGTGGCTTCCCTGATAACCAATTATATGTGAGGTGCTCTTTGTACTGTATAGCTGCTATTTTTATATTTCAGCAATATGTTGATAAAGTCTTAAACATATTTATGTGATATCTAATAATTTGTGTAATACCTATATAATTCAATATTGTAACCTCAATTGTTTTAAAAGAGTCTCCATGGAGTTTCTTACCGGTTCTTCTCCATAGAATCAACTAATTGGAACCGAGCAATTTAAATTCTGACGTTTCATGAGTGCCAGTAATTGGTTTATATGAAATAAAAAAAATTGACTTTAACTTTGACTATAAAAGTCTAAATTGAATTAACTATCCAAAATAGTTAAATTCACGCCACGCGCGGACCGCGCTGGCTACGTAAGTATAGAAAATTGTCTAATTATTTAAAGCTTGAAATGTTAAGATAAAATAACTAACACTATCTAAACACACCTACATGTTTACCTTAGGAGCCAATCATAATTAAAAATCGAAATCAACTATGAACATAATAACAATAGAGTTGAAATTAATGTGAGCATTTAAAAAAATACAATATAGAAATTATTATAAATCATATTCTTCTAGTGATACCCTTTATAAAATCAATAGCAAATAAAACTTGACTACGAATAGGTATGAAAAATATCTTTACGCTTTTATGTAATATACGGCCGAATACTGAACCACCACTTAATATTTAGTCCCGCTTTAACTATTCGAGAAACCCGTTTCGGTAGGAAACTGGACGGCTCAAATAGTTAGTGGGACTTAATAATAAGCGGCGTTTCAGTATTCGGCCGTTAGTTAGATAATGGGCAATCCGACAGTAATTACAAAAAATCTAAAAAATTCTTAAAAATATATTTTTGATATTATATTGGTCATTCGATCAAAATTTTTGTGAAATAATATTAATTTCTATTTTAAATCAACACAATAAAATCTATTTTTTTAAACGAAACATCAATCACAGCGCGTGACGTCATACGTGGGTAAACAAACAATAACCAACGCGTCGTCGAATCTATCTGTTGTTTGTTTCCTTTTATTCCTGATCCTCATATTTAATTGGATACTATACCAATACTCAACATTAAATCACCATGCAGTTTGCACCTTGATTTCGTAAGTTGACAGACGTTTGTTTAGCCACGTATGACGTCACGCGCTCTAGGGTCAAGTGGTGTGAGCTTTGCGCGGCAATTACAAAAAAAAAATTTAGACATTATTTTATGTACTTAAAAAGCTTTTTAAAATGTAAAATTATAATTTTAATGGCTTTATAAATCCACAATGATTTAATTTTAACACTTTCTGAAAAGTTCTCCGACTGCCCATTTTTTTTTTAAAACGTTGCCCCACGCAAGGATTTCTCCTGTGTCGTGGGTGCGTTTACAAACATATATTCCACACACAATACATCCAGACCCGGAACAACTACCTGCAGATCATACAAATATTTGTTCCGTGCGGGAATCGAACCCACGACCCAGAGCGCAGCAGCTGACTGTATCAGCCACTGCACCAACCGTGCCGTCAACCAATGTATTTATGACTTCCAAAACACTGACCGTAAGCTGAATCAACTTAAAAAAATAATTAAGTATTACGAGGGCGGCACTGAAAATTTCGGGAATCAAGGAAGTGACACAACATTACTATTTAAAAATGTATTTATTGCTTTTCGAAGTATTCTCCGCGAAATTTGACACATTTTTCCATACGATGGAACCAATCATTGAAGCAACCATTCCATTCGGAAGTTGGGGTCTCCAAAATGGCCGTTTTGTAGGCGTCCACAGCTTCTTTAGGTGATGAAAATCTCTGTCCACGCAATTTATTCTTTATTTTAGGGAAAGTATAGAAACATTATGGCTTAGGTCGGGGCTGTACAGTCAGCATCATATATAAAGTGGCAGCCACGGTAACCAAATATTTAGAAACATCCAAAGTGATCACTGATATCCTGTCAACCATGTTCGTCTAATTGTTCAGAGCACCAATCGTGATCAAATATATCGGAACAACAAAAGCGTCATTATATGAGGTCATTCAAACCGTCATTATTATGGTAACAATCACAACGCCAGTAGTTTCCAAGCAGCCAAGGTATTCAAAAATATGTAACACTAGAGTAAAATGAACTTTATTTTAACCTTATAGCGTCTCATTTATCTAAACACAACATTGAACTTGACAATATTGTAGGAATAAAAAATATTTCTTACACCACCCATCTCTTTTATTTCATGCGTGACGTCATTGGCATGTGTTTTGTTTTATGATTATATTTTCAAATTGGTAAATAAATTCGTGCAAGACTATGAAGACTTGTTCCCATCAGCGTTTTTTTTTTTTTAATGAGAAATAAAAACTCTTTCTTAAAACGAGCGAGTTTGAGTCTACGTAATATTTTTAGATGCTAAGTGAACCTCATTTTATTATCAGTATGTATAATAGTTGATGATTAAATTCATACATCATCATCATCATCATATCAGCCACAGGACGTCCACTGCTGAACAAAGGCCTCCCCCTTAGATTTCCACAACGAGCGGTCACATGCCGCTCCCATCCAACGACTACCAGCGACCTTCACCAGATCGTCTGTCAATTCATACATGTCAACTGCATAATATCATGTATTTTTATGATACTTTTATGGACATTATTGTACAATTCTTTCATTTTAGAGAAATATTTTATACGTAAAGATTCATTAATCTGAACACCGTACAACGTTGCCTTACACTTGACAGTGGCGAAATTGTGGAAGATACTCCACAGAAGCCATAATCTAAAAAAAGAAGAAGATGCTTTTATGAATTATCTGCTTGTTCCTTAATTTGTTCTGTGTGAATTGTAGATAATAGATATTAAATACGAGATTGACGACGGCTTCATGAAAATGGTTCACACCATAGAATGCCTGCTAAGAAGCAAGGCACAAAGCAAAGAGATCATAACTTGCTGTTTCAATAAAATTTAAAATGAGTTTAAAGAATTAATTTTATTCCATTAATATAATAATTTTAGTTTGATAGTTCGAAAGCGTGAAAGGGTCACACAACATCACACCACCACAGAATTTATAATAATCGGCAATCAGGCAATGTTTTTAATTAGCCCGGTGAACTGAAACAGGATTGTAAACAATATTATTTTACGATCCTAGACACTTTAAATTCGACACAATGGTACCTATGTACACGCAGGATGTCTCTAGCCTAGACAAACCATGTCGATTTTACACAAAACATACCTAGATTGTAAGGTGCACCTGGTTTGGTGTGTTAATTTAAAATCATTGCAAATTGAACCCTTTGTGGTTAAGATAAAGTTCAGTTCACTAGAGTGTTACATATTTTTGAATACTTTGGCTGCTTGGAAACTACTGGCGTTGTGATTGTTACCATAATAATGACGGTTTGAATGACCTCATATAATGACGTTTTTGTTGTACCGATATATTTGATCACGATTGGTGCGCTGAACAATTAGACGACCATGGTTGACAGGATATCAGTGATCACTTTGGATGTTTCTAAATATTTGGTTACCGTGGCTGCCACTTTATATATGATGCTGACTGTACGGCGGATGGTCTAATAATTCTATGTTTTCTTGCTCTAAAAACTCTTTTGTTCTGTGCGCGGTGTGAGAACTCGCTTTGTCGTGATGGAGGATGATGCGGCGGTTGCAGTTCTCTCTACGGAGTTCAGAAACGACCTGTGGCAAACAAATGCTAGCATACCATTCTGCATTAACCGTTCTTTGTCCCTCAAGAGGAATAGTCGTAACATGGCCGGTTTTGGAGACAAACGTGGCCACCATTTTTTTTGCAACACTCCGTGAACGAACAATTTTTGTTGGCTTTAACTCATTTTCGAACACCCAAACTCGTGACTGGTTTTTTGTTTCGGGTTCGTACGCATCCAGGATTCGTCACCTGATACGATGTTGTATACAGCATTTAAGGATCCTGCGTGGAATCTTTCGAGAGTTCTGACGCACCAAGTAACGCGAGCCGCTTTTTGCTCTTCACATAGCAAATGCGGTATCCATCGGGAAAACAACTTTTTTACACCTAATTGTTCATGCAAGATTATTTGTATTTGACTCATGCCAATGTCTAAAGTTGCCTGAATTTTGCGGTATGTCTCATGTCGATCTTCCTCAATCAGCTTACGCACAGCATCAACGTTTTCTTGGGTGACTGCAGTTTTTGGACGACCTTGACGAGGATCATCACTGAGCTTGACACGTCCACGTTGAAATTCAGCAAACCAGCGATAAATTGTGGTTTTGGATGGGGCTTCATCACCAAATGCAGAAATCATCCGGTCAACACACTGTTTTTGTGTTAAACCACTTCGAAAGTCATAATAAATCATCGCTCTTGAATTTTCTCGAGTCAATTCCATTTTCTCAACGACTAAACAAGTTTGACAAAACCTTGTGACAAGACCGTGAATCTTTTTTAAAATAAATAAATGGTATTCGATTTGTAAAACCAAGGAGTTTTCAATTAAAAAGATTTTAATATGACAGGAACAGTGGAAATATTCCATTCCCGATACTTTTAGTGCAGCCTATGTAACAACTAAATAATAATCTACTACAAGAGCAGTGATGATTAGTGGTTCAACGTTTCACTTCTATACTGGAGAGTCTCAAAGTCAAAGTCAAACGTTTTTTTTCAATTAAGCCATATATTGGCAGTTATTAATGAAACGTCAAAATCTAAGTTGCACGGTTTCAAATAGTTGATCTCGTGGAGAAGAGCCGGCAAGAAACTTCATGGATACTCTTTAAAATAGTTGGGGATTACATTGTGGATTGATACAAATGATTGTAAACATTTACAGAGAAAAATTTAGGTTAATGTGTAAAGATGGAACATACCACAATAATGTATTTGCCGTGGTGGTTAATGGCTGATTAATCCCAATGGACTCCTGAAACCACACGGTTACATTATCACTGGATTGATATCAAGCGTGAAGACATGTATTAAAATCGATATTAGTTTCTCTAAATCATAATTCATAAGTTTCGATGTAAGCTATAAATATCGATTATTTCACACGATCGTACATCCCTAGCCAATGCCAAATCAAAATCAAATTGCCAACTAACCACAACTTGTAAATTAAATAGTTACCTAGGTACTTCTTAATTGAATTCAGTTCAATTATTAGTATCAGGCAAAATTCGTACTGCGTTATATGTCGCAAATGTTATTATAATGGCTTAATGTTATTTACGGTGAATCTTTTTTATAATGAGTCAAAGGTAGATGAACGTTTTGAATTACTCATAAAAGTTATTGATAAGTTTTAAAATGTCTGAAAGAAAAGGCACTAAAGCTCTGGAGTTGTGGTGTAAGCGTTTGGTCAAAGACAGCCCTGAAGTGCAAATAGATAATATGACAACATCCTGGAGAAGTGGCATAGCATTCTGTGCATTGGTTCATCATTTTAGGCCTGATTTAATGTAAGTGTATATTTTTTTAAATTCAAATATAATTAAATATACATAATTTGATAAATCATTGAAGGCTTAAAACAAAGGCACCTTTTTAAAAATCTTTTAGATGCTTAGAATTGAAATTAATTCTATTTAGAAACTAGAATGTATTATGATGTTTTTCAGTGATATGTCCAAGTTGAAGTCTGAAAATATATATGAAAACAATCAATTAGCGTTTAGTGTTGCTGAGAAGCACCTAGGCATTCCATCACTATTGGACCCAGAGGACATGGTGGAAAATGATGTGCCTGACCGATTGTCAATATTAACTTATCTGTCTCAGTTTTATCAACGCTTAGGACATACAGGTGAGTTTTTTCAAATTGTCTGTCACTTAAATGTGCATTTCTAAAACCAGAAAATCATTAGTCAGTATTATAGTCGTGTCAGGCTACTGCTATACTATAATTACTGTCTGCTCAAAATCCTTATAGTCTAGCAATAAAATTTAAATAAAGATTATTTTACATTTCAGTTAATACAAAGATTTCTGAAACCGAGTCCAAGGTGTCATCCCAATCATCTACTACCGAGATACCTGTTAGTACAAACATATGGTTTAGCATCTACTTTCTGACTATCTGTGTGACGTGTTTGCAGTGAAACTACTTTTTTCTAATTTCTCTTAATACTTTCTGTCTCACTCTTTAACATCTATCTTTATTACACTTTATAGGCACCAATAAGATTTGGAAAAACTGGTCTAGACAAATGCGCAGCATGTGGCCTGCCTGTGTACCTTGCCCAGCGCCTACTTGTATCGCACAAACTGTACCACAGAAGATGTTTCCGTTGTTCTAAATGTTTAGGACACTTAAACCATAAGAACTTTGAGCTTGTAGAAGGATCTGAATTCACCTGTGATAGTTGTAAAAATGAAAAGACTTTATCAAAATATCTTAATAATAATGATCATGATCAAATGGGAATGCTGGCATTTACTGATAATTTACATGAGAAAAAATCTGTCTCATATGAAGAGCCAGGTAATCCTAAGTATAAATCAAGACCACAGTCTATTTTGGGTGAGTGCTGCATTTTACATACATTCATAATACCTTATTTGATAAGGTTGTATGTCATATAAATGACAATAACCATAAATATCATTATATCTTATCAAAAATATGGTATAAAATGCTAATGTGCAATACATATTTTAAAACACAAATATTTTATGCTATTATCAAATATAAGTTAAGTTGAATGAATCATGTACAATTTAACTGAAACATGAGGCTCTTCAAAATAAATCTTGTCTGCATCATGTTCATACTATGTGACTACTTACTGAGTGCTTCTTTCCTAAATTTGGAATGTTTCCTTGTTTCACAATTAGACATGTATAAATAGTCTAATATGTGAATAAGGAAAAAAGGCTAAGCTTTTGTTGTTTTTTATGTTTGTGTATATATTTCCCTTTACTAACTCTAATATTATTTTTTACTTCTTGGTTATATAAATTGATAATATGTTGTAGAAAAAATAAACATGTTTGAGAAAAATATAGAAAAAGACACTAATATTGAATACAAAATTTCAAATATTTCATTAAATGACAATATTATTAGACCCGAAGAACTTAGCAGTACCAGTAGATCTCAAAGTGAAGCGGACTCGAAACTATTAGTAAGTTTGAATAGGAAAATGGATAAAGAAAACATTTTAAGTAAGAATATGCCAGAGAAAGTGTATAAAAGTAATATTGAAAAGTTTAATTTCCTACAAACACAATTAGCTGATGACACGATAAGTGTCAATAAGAGTATAGAAAATATATATGTAACACAATCAAAAGAACAAGATAAAGACTGTGTAAATAATATTGAACATATGACTAATTTAGATGAGAGTAATGGTAACTGTAGTGACATACATAAAGAGATTAGCAATGTAACAGATGATAACAGGATAGCAAATAGTTCCTCATCAAATACTGAACATCCTCCTGTATTAGAACAAGCATTAGAGATTCAACATGATCAAGAAATAAGCATAAGTGTTCCTCCTAGAAGAAAAAAGCAGAATGCATTAGAAAGAGCTTTAGCATCAGCTATTAAAAAGGAAAAAGAAACTAAGTTGAGCACTAAGGAATATCCAGACCATTTGAATCCATTCTCAGATGATGAAGAGGAGGTAATATCCTACAATAATAACCTAATTATACTTATGCATAAAGACATTGATTCATATTGCCTATTTTATTATTTTAGAAACAGGAGCTTGAGTCGCCAACAAAAAAAGTAAGCACAAATCCTTTTGGTAGTAGTGATGAGGAAGGTGATGAAGTACCGCCAATTCAACATTCACCAAAACATGTGAATGCAGCAGCTACACATATGTAAGTATCATATTCCTATGATACATATAAATATTTAACATTTATAATTTTCATAAACATCAGCCAGTAGAAATCATCATCATTGTGTCCTTATTTAGGGGAACATTTGCCAGTACTCACCATGTATGGCATGCGGGTTGATGAGCACAGTATGGCTACTGTTCCAAAGAAGGGATGCTGCTGCCTATCTCTATGGTTTAGTCTCTTAGGTGCTTTTTACGACATCAACGAGAGGAGATGGAGTGGTACTTGATGTATTCATAATATGACACCATGTGGAAAAGCAGAAATAGTTTTGAGTTATCTGTGATAGCCAAAGGAGTAGGCACACATGCACTGTTGCAAATTGCAGCTCCCCAACGACGTCATTAAGAGTACTGGTCTACTGGGCATAAATATAGGGCAAAGGCAAAGCTATAAAAAAGAGATACATGATTTGTGAAAAATTACATTTATGTTTGTCACAGCTACTAACTATGCAATGCTTATTAATGGAATTATAAAATATTACTTTGATTTAATTAAACGAATCAATTAAAAAGTATAAATAAGAAATAATTGAACCTACAGAGAGAGATTCAATTTAATTCACAGGTTTTAAGAACTTTCTTAGATTTTGAGGCTGAAAATGACTCATTTCATTGTATAAATAATGAAAATTCTATTTGCTCCTATTTTAATCAATAGCGTTTTATTCCAAAAGCTATTAAACCACGCCCTTTCATGTTTCTTATCTGATTATACATAATAATGTCTTAGGTTTTCGCGAGTATTACACATTATAATAAAACACTTTTAAACGGATTCTATCGCGTATATTTTAGATTTTTGTTTTTCCTGACGTTTCGAACACTTTGCAGGGTTCGTGGTCGCAGGATGACTAACCTGCGAATGCATATGAAAGTATATATGGTACCTATAACAAAAACACAATTTTTTAATTTTTTGTCTGTCTGTCTGTCTGTTTGTTCCGGATAAACTCCGAAACGGCTGGACTGATTTTGACGGGACTTTCACTGTCAGATAGCTGATGTTATAAGGAATAACTTAGGCTACTTTTATTTTAGAAAAACGATCGGGGTTCCGCGAAAAAAAATAAAAACCTTGAAATCCAATATATCTCCACAAATAAATAAAATTTAAGTGTCTGTTTGTAATGTCAAAATAACAGGTATTTACTAAATGCATATGAAAGTATATATGGTAGCTATAACAAAAACACAATTTTTAAATTTGTTGTCTGTCTGTTTGTTCCGGGTAAACTCCGAAACGGCTGGACCGATTTTGACGGGACTTTCACTGGCAGATGGCTGATGTTATAATCTATACAAATAAATAAAATTGAAGTGTCTGTTTGTAATGTCAAAATAACAGGTTTTTACTAAATGCATATGAAAGTATATATGGTACCTATAACAAAAACACAATTTAAAATTGTTTTGTCTGTCTGTCTGTCTGTTTGTTCCGGGTAATCTCCGAAACGGCTGCACCGATTTTGACGGGACTTTCACTGGCAGATAGCTGATGTTATAATCTATACAAATAAATAAAATTGAAGTGTCTGTTTGTAATGTCAGAATAACAGGTTTTTACTAAATGCATATGAAAGTATATATGGTACCTATAACAAAAACACAATTTAAAATTGTTTTGTCTGTCTGTCTGTCTGTTTGTTCCGGGTAAACTCCGAAACGGCTGGACCGAATTTGACGGGACTTTCACTGGCAGATAGCTGATGTTATAATATATAGAAAAATAATTAGGGTTCCGCGCAAAAAATAAAAACCTTAAAATCCAATAATATTCTTAAATCTATACAAATAATTTCGTCATGTCATGTCATAATGTCCGTGTGGTGTCCGGATTAAGAATATAGCACCACTCCGTCTCCTCCCGTGGAGGTCGTAAAAGTCGACTAAGGGACTCTTAACCAAAGGGATGGGCAGCAGCGTCCCTTTGCTGAACAGAAGCATTACTGCGCTCACCAACCCGCCTGCCAAGCGTGGTGAGTATCGGCAAATTCCCCCCAAAATGACGACACGACTAATGCACCGGCCCCCAGTTCCCGGCAGCCCCGCTATTTCTGGTTATGGTAGCGGCCACGGTAACGGCGGGGCAGGGGGTGCTAAGAATCACCGGACGGGATCCGGCTACCACCCCAAACGAAAACTGGCCCTGGTAACGTATAACACACGCACACTGAGGGCAGACGAAAAGATTGTTGAGCTGGAAGAAGAAATAGATAAGTTGCACTGGGATATCATGGGTCTATCAGAAGTCCGAAGAGAGGGCGAGGACAAGATAACCCGGAAATCTGGCAACTTATTCTACAACCGGGAAGGCGAACATGGTGCATGAACAAGGTGGTGTCGGGTTTCTCGTCCGCAGGTCCCTCATTAACAGCATAGTGGCCATCGAAAGTGTGTCGGGCAGGGTAGCGTACCTTATACTCAGAATATCCAAGAGGTATTCGTTGAAGGTCATACAGGTCTACGCACCGACCTCGACACACCCAGATGATGAAGTAGAGAGTATGTATGAGGACGTAAGTAGGGCCATACATACCTCGAAGACACACTTCACTGCTGTGATGGGGAACTTCAACGTGAAGCTGGGCACTCGATGCGATGGTGAGTTGAGAGTGGGGCAATTTGGATATGGGCAACGGAACCCCAGGGGACAGAGGCTGGCCGACTTTTTGGAAAAGGAGGGACTCTTCGTGATGAACTCCTTTTTCCAAAAGCCGCCTCACAGGAAATGGACCTGGATGAGTCCCGATGGTTCCACGAGGAATGAGATTGACTTCATCATGACCAATAGGAGGCAAATATTCAATGATGTCTCTGTGATCCACATGGTGAAAACCGGTAGTCATCACCGAATGGTAAGAGGCACATTGAATATTAATCTCAAAGTTGAGAGGTCTCGTCTGATGAGGTCTACGCTCCGGCCCTCTAGTGCTCATATCCAAAACCCCGAGAGCTTTCAACTCGAACTCCAAAACCGCTTCGAGTGCCTAGAACATTGCGTATCTGTGGACGATTTAAATGGTAGGTTTGTAGAAACTGTCCAAACGGTTGGGTCTAAGTTCACCGTAAAGGTAGACCAAAAAAGTTCTCCGATCACACTCTCGACCTCATGGCAGAAAGACGCGCCATGACGCTGCAGTCCTCCGGTGATGCTGAAGCATACCGACTGCTCAATAGACGGATATGGAAGTCCTTGCGTCACGATATCCGCACCTTTAACACCAACGGTGTTAAATAGGCGATTGAGCGGAATCAAGGCTCCAAAGTGTTCGCAAGAGACAAGTCTATTGGGCAAAGTCGTATTATGAAGCTGAAGACCGAGGACGGCAGTGTAGCGTCGACTAAGCCAGAGATTTTGAGAGAGATTGAGAAGTTCTACCGGCAGTTATACACCTCGGTAACTATACCTACCATTGGCTCTGACAAAGACCCGCGAGCCAAACTAACCCGACACTATACCGAGGATATCCCGGACATCAGCCTGTACGAGATTAGGATGGCCTTGAAACAGCTTAAAAATAACAAGGCGGCGCCTGTGCGGCGGTGGGGACGGAATTACGACAGAGCTTCTGAAAGCGGGTGGCACACCGGTACTTAAAGTCCTTCAGAAGCTATTCAACTCCGTCTTACTCGAAGGCACAACGCCGGAAGCGTGGAACAGAGGCGAGGTGGTGCTCTTCTTCAAAAAGGGTGATAACACCCTATTGAAGAATTACAGACCCATCTCACTTCTGAGCCATGTTTATAAGCTGTTTTCAAGGGTCATCACGAATCGTCTCGAGCGCAGGTTTGATGACTTCCAGCCTCCCGAACAAGCCGGTTTCCGAAATAGTTTCAGTACCATAGACCACATCCATACGCTGCGGCAGGTTATACAGAAGACCGAGGAGTATAATCTGCCACTATGCTTGGCGTTTGTGGCCTATGAGAAAGCCTTTGATTCGATCGAAACCTGGGCAGTGCTGCAATCTCTGCAGCGGTGCCAGATTGACTATCGGTACATTGAAGTGTTGAAGTGCTTATACAGAAACGCCACCATGTCGGTCCGAGTACATGAACAAAGCACGGGGGCAATTCCATTGCAGAGAGGTGTGAGACAGGGGGACGTAATTTCCCCGAAACTGTTCACCGCTGCAATGGAGGATGCCTTCAAGCTGCTGGAGTGGAAAGGATTCGGCATTAACATCAATGGCGAGTATATCACTCACCTTCGATTTGCCGACGATATCGTAGTCATGGCAGAATCGCTGCAAGAGCTCAGCACAATGCTCGATGATCTCAACAGGGTTTCCCAACAGGTGGGCCTTAAAATGAACATGGGCAAGACGAAAGTCATGTCAAATGCCCATGTCGTGCCCATCCCAATATCCGTTGGGAGCTCTGTTCTCGAAGTTGTTGACGAGTATGTCTACCTGGGACAAACTGTCCAGTTAGGTAGGTCCAACTTCGAGAAAGAGGTCAATCGTCGAATCCGTCTCGGCTGGGCAGCGTTCGGGAGACTTCGCAACGTCTTTTCGTCAACAATACCGCAATGCCTAAAGACGAAAGTCTTTAACCAGTGTGTGTTACCAGTGATGACATATGGAACAGAGACGTGGTCACTCACAATGGGCCTCATAAGAAAGCTCAAGGTCACTCAGCGAGCTATGGAGAGAGCTATGCTTGGTATTTCTCTACGAGATCGAATCAGAAATGAGGAGATCCGTAGAAGAATTAAAGTTATCGACATAGCTGCAAGGATTAGTAAACTGAAGTGGCAATGGGCAGGGCACATTGCTCGTAGAACTGATGGCCGTTGGGGCAAAAAGGTTCTCGAATGGAGACCGCGCACCAGAAAACGCAGCGTGGGACGACCTCCAACGAGGTGGACAGACGACCTGGTGAAGGTCGCTGGGAGTCGTTGGATGAGAGCGGCATGTGACCGCTCGTTGTGGAGATCTAAGGGGGAGGCCTTTGTTCAGCAGTGGACGACCTGTGGCTGATATGATGATACAAATAAATAAAATTGAAGTGTCTCTTTGTAATGTCAAAATAACAGGTTTTTACTAAAAGCATATAAAGGTATATGCGGTCCTCAAAACAAAACACCATGTTTTTATTTATTTTGGTCTGCCTGTCTGTTTGTTCCGGGTAAACTCCGAAACGGCGGGCACGATTTTGACGGGACTTTCACTGGCAGATAGTTGATGTTATAAGGAATAACTTAGGCTACTTTTATTTTGGAAAAACGATTGGGGTTCTGCGCAAAAAAAAAAACCCTAGAAATTCAATATATATATATTCTATGTCAAGTGCTTATGTCGAAGTACTCTATATGTATTTTAAATTAAACGCGAGTGAAACCGCGGGTCCCAGCTAGTCTGATTATACATAAATCAAATCTTTTAAATTAGACTTGTAGTTTCAAAGAAAAAGGTCTTAAAAAAGTTTTAGGTCTCCTAAAATAATGGATTGATAGTGTGTTAGAAAAATTACCTGCAGTAGAAATTATCTATATAAGATCCATTATCTTTAGTAAGTTGTGTAGTCTAACTTTTGAATTACATAAAATACATGTTGCTGCACAATATAACAAAAGAACAATAAGTACATTATATCCTCCTTGCTCGACTCATGTTGAGATCGTAATATACTGCAATTTATTAGCTCCAGTGATTGTAGTCTATATCTATGTTATATTTATAAACATGAAGTTGACAGATTTTTATACATATTTTAATAACAATATGAAACATGTCTTATGTTGATTTTGTGTTATGGAGCAACCTTTTAGTTAAGTATGTTGAATTACACTATTGTACTAAGTTACCTTGTTTACCCTGTGATGTCCGGATTAAGTATATATAGCATCTCCCAAATCTCCCGTCGATGTCGTAAAAGGTGACTATGGGACTCCAAAACCAGAGGATTGGGCAGCAGCACTCCTTCTGTAGAATAGCAGTGATACTACATTTACCAAATACCAACCCACCTGCCAAGCATAGTGAGTACTGGTAAATTCTCCCCAAAATGACGACAATATTAGTTGTGGTAATCTATACCCTTTTTATTTTTCTATAGCCTTTGTTCAGCAGTGGACCTCTTTTAGCTGCGTTTTAAAAATAGTAACTGATTAGATTTTATTGTTTACCCACTAAAAATATTAACATACATGATTATGATATATAATATTTATTACAGAAAAAGACTTATCGCCGTTAATCCATTCTGGTCTGATGGAGAAGAACCATCATCAGATGAAGATGATACGCACAGTAAGAGGTAAAGACAACAGTTAAGAAATAACAGCTACTGTAGACACGAAAAGACAACCAATTTTAATGCTATTACCATCATAATTATTTATTCTATCTATCTCCTCCCGTGGATGTCGTAAAAATCTACTAAGGTACTTTAAACTAGAGAGAAAGGCAGCGTTATCCCCTCCTTAGGAACAGCAGCCATTCTGCGCCCATCAAACTGCAAAGCGTGGTGAGTACAGGTCAAACCCTCCCAAAATGACAACACGAGTTTGGAAATATATGGGGGAGGCCTTTGTACAGCTGTGAACGTCCTTCGGCTGATGTGATGATCATCTATTTAATGTGTTTTCCAGCTCGATGTATAGGTCTTCAATGGCCACCAGTACTCCGAACCTCCCCGGAAGCACACCCCGACGGAAAAAAGCGAAAGCTCCGCCTCCGCCGCCGACCATATCGATATCAGAGGCACCGCAGCTGCAGCACCCTTGTACCTCCATGGATGATATCGCGAGCATATCATCCTTTAGTTCATACAATTCTACCATCCACTCCGATCAGGTGAGTGTTTTACTGAGAATAGTGACGGATTTTGTACACATTTTGTTATGTTAGCCATGCCCACCAGATCAATTGCATTTAATTATACTCTAGTTTTCTCTAATGAATCGTTATGTTAGCCTTGCTCCATTGTTTTAATACAGGATACATTTTACTTCAGTACTTAAGGGCAACTAATTATTTTCAGCTATGTTTAAAAATTGTTGTACTGAAAAGCTACATAAGAAAATTTGTCTTATTAATTACATAATTATACATATGTCGGCAAGGTTGCCGCAGCGGCTAAGCTATTGACTTTCCCCGCACAGACCAAATATTTATATGATCTGCACTTAGGGTGAGATTCAGAAACGAGTCTAAGCGTGAACTTACGCTTTCATCTGTCAAAATGCACTACTTACGCCCCTAATTTTGACAGATGGAAGCGTGAACTTAGCTTAGACTCGTTTCTGAATGTCACCCTGAGTTGTTTCGGGTCAGAGTCTTTGTGCATGTGAGATATATGTCTGTAAACTGTGCCCACGACACAAAGAGACAGAGAGAAATCAGAGAGTATGGCAACATTTTAAAATATCCTGGCCAATCCCAATTTTAGTATGAACTGGATTTGCTTAGGGTTAACTAGTTCTTCCTATATGTGAAATATAGGATAAGTAGTTAAGGCCTAGGTCAAACTAGCTCATCCTAAACACGATAGGACAAACTAGTTTACGTTTGAATAAAAAGAGATTATATTGAAAAATAATAATTAATAGTAGTTTGAGATTTGCTATTGAATTTATAATTCAAGCCAGAAATTTTTGGACTTTACTACACATTAGTATCTCCAGCTCATTCCATTGTATCAACAAGTTCTAAACATTATAATAAAACACTTTTAAACGGATTCTATCGCGTATATTTTGATTTTTGATTTTCCTGACGTTTTTACTAAGGATATTTCAAAACATGTATATCAAAATAGACGCCACCAACATAATTTTTCGTTGTTCCGCATGAACCATGGTTGGGGCATACCTGGCCCCGCCTGACTACATAAATAAAATATTTTCTTTCTTTTTGTGGTTTTAATATTTTTTTATCGTGTCGATTTTTTAGAGTCGGTGATTCTTTTTGATTAAAATGTTTTATTTGTTTCTTTTTAGTGTAAATAAATGTAATAACTTTTTCCAATTTAGGTATCAGTTTAAATCGTAACCAAATAGTACCTAAAAGCCAAACGTCACAAACTTTCATGCATTTTATAATAACAAATTAAGATGGACTGTGGATATTACCAATTTATGTACATTACAACGCGTGGTTTTTATTCGGTCAGTTAATTCCCAGCCATATTTACTCTCACTTCGACTTGTTGACTGTCATTGGTTTCCTAGTTAACATTTAGTTTTTTGCTTACCTGAATAAGTTATAGGTAGTTTGTTACTTAGTCCAGTCATCTTAGGTTCGTATTACAGAACGATCTTCAAGTTCAGTTTGATCTTTCATCACCTGGTCACTGTTTTAGTATAGAATCTGTACTTGAGTATCGGTCATATTCCAAAACGGTAATCAATCTAAACTCAGCTGAGACGAGATTCAAATCATGCGTTAAGCAAATATTACTCATTGTCTATGCATCAGCCTGTTTCACATTACTTTGTTCCGATCTGCTCAGATTAAGAAATATTGAAATCTTATCTCTTTAAATGAGCAATTCTTGTATGTAATTAGAATCTCGGAATCGGCTCCAACTTAGATTCTGACGTTTCATAAGTGCCAATATTTGGTTTATTTGAAATAAAAAACTTTGACTTGACTTGACTTGAACGATTTTCATAAAATTTAGTATATAGAGGGTTTCGGGGGCGATAAATCGATCTAGCTAGGAATCATTTTTAGAAAATGTCATTTTATAGGCGTTTGAGTAGTCTCAACTGAAAAATATGACTCTTCCTGACATCTATTGGCGAATAATAATACTATTTTTTGTGAGCAACTAATTGCTTTAACGACACAACAGCAGATGGCGTTGTTAAGTAACACGAAAATACCGAGCAAAGCTCGGTCATCCAGGTATATTAATAATCGAGCATAACACCATGTTCATTTTATACTATAATGTCAAGTATTATTTCACATTATAGTATAAAACTTAATTATAATGGAAGTATTATAATTTTGTTTAGGTACCACTGACATTCAATATTAAATACTTTGTCCAAAAAAATTAATTTGGAGAAGTAGCATCTGTTACATACTCTAAGAACTATTTTATGAGGTTAGCTATGTAGTCTAATTTTGAGACAATGGAGTGCTTAGTGGTACCACTACTGCCGCATAGATGGCGCTAAACTCAAAATATTGAAGTTCAAGTTTTCTTAATCTTATATCTTTAAATTTGAGTAGTCTCAACTGAAAAATATGACTCTTCCAGACATCTATTGGCGAATAATAATACTATATATATATACTTACGTAATTGATTGATAAACTGTAAAAAATTAAGTATTTGTTTCTAATATAAGATTAAACTAATTGCACTCATGATTTTTTTCTTTAAATAACCAGTTCATATTTTTTATTATTCTATCGGTAAGATCGAAAAATATTATTCATATTTCATTATTTTATTAGTAATTCGTACTTAAATATAATTTCCAGAAAACACAATTTAAAAATAAAAAAATAAAAGGTGCCTGGTCCTTATTATTTGGGAAAACATATCTGCTCGAAACAGAAGCTATACATTTATGTTTTTGCTTTATAGAAATCAATTGGTAAGTCTACACCAATTCTAAAGAAGAGACGGCCCCCGCCGACCCCTCCAGATAGTCTCTCCACGGTGTCGGGTGGTGGAGGCTCCTTAGAGAAAGGTATCAACACTGCTGGAATAAGAACAAGCATTAACTCTGAAGGTACAAATTTTTATTACGGAGCCTTTAGTTATTCGATTATTCGAGATTCATTTTTAAGATTTCGCTTAAAAATGAATTTCGCTATCGTATAATAATGATGTACAGCTGTTTAATATGGTATTAACTTTGCTTTCATTAATAACTACGTACCTAATATTAAAAAAAAACATTTTCGATGAAAAAGCGAATTACGAAGTATGTCGCACATTATTTGTAGTCCTGGTAAACTCTCAAGCTATCCAGATGCTAGTTGTTTCATCATGATATATTTTTATACGTACTGGCTTCTGTACTAACCCCACCTTCTTGATGTAAGAAGGAGATAATGATGTCAAATTATCATAGGTAAGTATTAGCATGTAATTTAACTTACTATTTGACACATATTCTTAGAATTTACATTTGACATTGAAATGCTAGCAAGAACATGTGCAGCCACTCCTAAAGGCAAACTTAATGTAAATTAATTTAAATGGGTGGACTAACGGCTTAGAAAACGTCATCATCATTTTAGCCGAAAAACGTCCACTGCTGGACAGACGCCTCCCCCAAAGATTGCCTGAACGACCTGTATGGGTTTGTCTTGTGTGCTCATTGGGGGTTTTGCCATAATCGCCACGCTTGGCAGACGGGTTGGCGATCGCAGTTGTGTTATAAATGTACTCGTAGAACGCTGCTGCCTATCCTCCGGCTAATCCCATAGTCGCCTTTTACGAGACCCACGGGATGAGATGGGGTGGTGGTATTCTTAGCCGGCACCACACGGTTATTCTTAGCTGGCATTACACGGTTGCCACTAAAAAACTGCTTAAAAAAGGTAGGGGGGTAAACTGGCGGCAGAATGCAGATCCCAAATCCCGAGTTATCATCATATCAGCCAAAGGACGTCTACAGTTAATAAAGATTCAAAACCCCGACGGATTTTTTTGTTTGATGTTAGATCTATGATCACTGATATTTGGATTTTTAATTAAAAATAAATATAATTCCATAACAAACGTATTGAGTACTTATCTTAACATATATAAATTACGTGTCACGTTGTTTGTCCGCTATGGACTCCTAAACGACTGAACCGATTTTAATAAAATGTTGCACACGTGTGTGCAGTTTTATCCAACTTAAAAGATAGGACAGTTTATATCTCAATTTTTGTTCGCAATATTAATTTATTTTGAATTATTTGTTTGTTATCTGACAAAGAGTTTATCATCTTATATATATGAGATATAAATTATCTGTTAGTTCGATAAAATTCAAACAGATGGCGGTATAAGGTAATTAGTTGACTGGATTGAGTAAGTATCCAATAGATGGCGCTATATGTTAAAAGTACAAACGTTTTATGTAAGCTACAATTTATTAGTATAACCGCAATTTATTATAATTCCACGCGTGCGAAGCCGCGGGCAAAAGCTAGTATTTATATATATACTAGCCGTGTGGTGCCGGCTAAGAATAGCACTAACCTATAGACTATACTCTTAATACTGACATAGATGCGCAACTCTAAGACCACAATAATCAAATATGCGACCTTGACTACCAGATGGCGCTACGTTTTCATTTAGTACCGAAACAATCCTGCAGGTGGCGTGCCTCTCCAGAAGTATTTTTAATAAAATTTGTTCATCGTATGAAACAAACACTAGATCGATTAGATTGCGCCGCAGACCCTAATATAATATATTGAAAAAGTTTTGCAATTTAAACCGACCTAATCATTTCTCGGAACTAGAATAGTTCTACAAAAAAGAAACAAGGGAAACGTTTCAATGTTTCTTTATTATTCTTTTCGTATAGTAGTCATAAGCTTACCAAAACTAGGTCATTCTTATCATATTAAGAAAATTTTACATTCAACTTTGTATTCACTTCTTTATACCGTGGATTATAAAATTCAGTGCGAGATTATTCAAAAATTGCAAGAAAGTCAACGTAAAATGATCACACTGGTAAAATAATCTAATCCAATAGCAAACACGTAAACACCAGCAAAATTAAGTTTACAAACTTGCAAAAGGTAGGTAGGTATCTTTTCTCTTTGACAATTTGTGAAGTGATGATATTTTAATAATAAACATATTCTTGTTTGTCGACATTAAATAAACGAAATCTTGTTTATTTAATATCACAAAAAAGAGATTGTAATTTTAAAACGTATTACCCAAAAATAACATTAAATAAATTTATTTTGGGTACTTCCGGTAAGGTACTACTGCCATCTAGTCATATTTTGAATAAAACTTAATTATGAAATGTGCCGACTGTAGGCAGGAGATGGCGCTACTCTCGATGCAACTTTTCGTACTCACTATTTGTATGAGAGTTTCACCCCCCTGCACTAGCCCGTCTCATCCCGTGGGTATATTAGAAGGCGACTATGCGAATAATCGGATGGGCAACAGCGTCCTTCCAGTACATTTACAATTCAGTTGCGATTGCTAACCCACTTGCCAAGCGTGGGGATTACGGCAAAACCCCCCAATGAGCACACACCACAAACCCAGAGCGTTCGTTGGTCGTTCTTTGGGGGAGGCTTATGTCTAGGGGTGCAATTTCTTAAGCTCAAACATCCATACATCCTTGAATACAGACTTGAAATAATGGTGATAACCCAATTTGGTATTCGCTAAGACTGGTCCTCATGACTTACCTTCTGGAACGTGTCCTTGAATAGCTTCAATTATGTCTTAGCGAATACCGAATTAGTTTTACACCGTTATTTCGATTCTGTATTCAAGGATGTATGGATGTTTTAGCTTAAGGAAGTGCATCCCAGCAGTGGCCGTCTTTCAGCTGAAATTATGATATAAAAAGCTTGACATGTTGCTGCAATTCGTTAAGGGAAAATAAATTGTGTACAAATTCATAGACTTAGTGATAAATAAAGATGAAGATGTTCATTACCCAGTAGGAATTTTTTTAACAGTTCAAATCCACCGGGTTTCCCGCGCCTTAGGATTGTACTGTAGGTACGTGGGTACTTTTCATACGAGGTCCTGGAGTCCCCCTTAGGTGCCGAAGAGGACCGCCCCGGTGGTTTTAGCCGGTAGGAGTCCGGCATGCCATGCTTCTCCCTATATAAGGAAAAAAAGTTGGTTCCTATTATACTACTGTTATTACACGACTAATGCACCGGCCCCCAGTTCCCGGCAGCCCCGCTATTCCTGGTCATGGTAGCGGCCACGGTAACGGCGGGGCAGGGGGTGCTAAGAATCACCGGACGGGATCCGGCTACCACCCCAAACGAAAACTGGCCCTGGTAACGTATAACACACGCACACTGAGGGCAGACGAAAAGATTGTTGAGCTGGAAGAAGAAATAGATAAGTTGCACTGGGATATCATGGGTCTATCAGAAGTCCGAAGAGAGGGTGAGGACACGATAACCCTGAAATCTGGCAACTTATTCTACTACCGGGAAGGCGAACATCTGTCTCAAGGTGGTGTCGGGTTTCTCGTCCGCAGGTCCCTCATTAACAGCATAGTGGCCATCGAAAGTGTGTCGAGCAGGGTAGCGTACCTTATACTCAGAATATCCAAGAGGTATTCGTTGAAGGTCATACAGGTCTACGCACCGACCTCGACACACCCAGATGATGAAGTAGAGAGTATGTATGAGGATGTAAGTAGGGCCATACATACCTCGAAGACACACTTCACTGTTGTGATGGGGGACCTCAACGCGAAGCTGGGCACTCGATGCGATGGTGAGTTGAGAGTGGGGCAATTTGGATATGGGCAACGGAACCCCAGGGGACAGAGGCTGGCCGACTTTTTGGAAAAGGAGGGACTCTTCGTGATGAACTCCTTTTTCCAAAAGCCGCCTCACAGGAAATGGACCTGGATGAGTCCCGATGGTTCCACGAGGAATGAGATTGACTTCATCATGACCAATAGGAGGCAAATATTCAATGATGTCTCTGTGATCCACAGGGTGAAAACCGGTAGTGATCACCGAATGGTAAGAGGCACATTGAATATTAATCTCAAAGTTGAGAGGTCTCGTCTGATGAGGTCTACGCTCCGGCCCTCTAGTGCTCATATCCAAAACCCCGAGAGCTTTCAACTCGAACTCCAAAACCGCTTCGAGTGCCTAGAACATTGCGTATCTGTGGACGATTTAAATGGTAGGTTTGTAGAAACTGTCCAAACGGTTGGGTCTAAGTTCTTTAAGGCCCACCGTAAAGGTAGACCAAAAAAGTTCTCCGATCACACTCTCGACCTCATGGCAGAAAGACGCGCCATGACGCTGCAGTCCTCCGGTGATGCTGAAGCATACCGACTGCTCAATAGACGGATATGGAAGTCCTTGCGTCACGATATCCGCACCTTTAACACCAACGGTGTTAAAGAGGCGATTGAGCGGAATCAAGGCTCCAAAGTGTTCGCAAGAGACAAGTCTATTGGGCAAAGTCGTATTATGAAGCTGAAGACCGAGGACGGCAGTGTAGCGTCGACTAAGTCAGAGGTTTTGAGAGAGATTGAGAAGTTCTACCGGCAGTTATACACCTCGGTAAGTATACCTACCATTGGCTCTGACAAAGACCCGCGAGCCAAACTAACCCGACACTATACCGAGGATATCCCGGACATCAGCCTGTACGAGATTAGGATGGCCTTGAAACAGCTTAAAAATAACAAGGCGCCGGGTGAAGACGGAATTACGACAGAGCTTCTGAAAGCGGGTGGCACACCGGTACTTAAAGTCCTTCAGAAGCTATTCAATTCCGTCTTACTCGAGGGCACAACGCCGGAAGCGTGGAACAGAGGTGAGGTGGTGCTCTTCTTCAAAAAGGGTGATAACACCCTATTGAAGAATTATAGACCCATCTCACTTCTGAGCCATGTTTATAAGCTGTTTTCAAGGGTCATCACAAATCGTCTCGAGCGCAGGTTTGATGACTTCCAGCCTCCCGAACAAGCCGGTTTCCGAAAAGGTTTCAGTACCATAGACCACATCCATACGCTGCGGCAGGTTATACAGAAGACCGAGGAGTATAATCTGCCACTATGCTTGGCGTTTGTGGACTATGAGAAAGCCTTCGATTCGATCGAAACCTGGGCAGTGCTGCAGTCTCTGCAGCGGTGCCAGATTGACTATCGGTACATTGAAGTGTTGAAGTGCTTATACAGAAACGCCACCATGTCGGTCCGAGTACATGAACAGAGCACGGGGGCAATTCCATTGCAGAGAGGTGTGAGACAGGGGGACGTCATTTCCCCGAAACTGTTCACCGCTGCAATGGAGGATGCCTTCAAGCTACTGGAGTGGAAAGGATTCGGCATTAACATCAATGGCGAGTATATCACTCACCTTCGATTTGCCGATGACATCGTAGTCATGGCAGAATCGCTGCAAGAGCTCAGCACAATGCTCGATGATCTCAACAGAGTTTCCCAACAGGTGGGCCTTAAGATGAACATGGGCAAGACAAAAGTCATGTCAAATGCCCATGTCGTGCCCATCCCAATATCCGTTGGGAGCTCTGTTCTCGAAGTTGTTGACGAGTATGTCTACCTAGGACAAACTGTCCAGTTAGGTAGGTCCAACTTCGAGAAAGAGGTCAATCGTCGAATCCGACTCGGCTGGGCAGCGTTCGGGAAACTTCGCAACGTCTTTTCGTCAACAATACCGCAATGCCTCAAGACGCAAGTCTTTAACCAGTGTGTGTTACCAGTGATGACATATGGAACAGAGACGTGGTCACTCACAATGGGCCTCATAAGAAAGCTCAAGGTCACTCAGCGAGCTATGGAGAGAGCTATGCTTGGTATTTCTCTACGAGATCGAATCAGAAATGAGGAGATCCGTAGAAGAACTAAAGTTGTCGACATAGCTGAAAGGATTAGTAAACTGAAGTGGCAATGGGCAGGGCACATTGCTCGTAGAACTGATGGCCATTGGGGCACAAAGGTTCTCGAATGGAGACCGCGCACCGGAAAACGCAGCGTGGGACGACCTCCAACGAGGTGGACAGACGACCTGGTGAAGGTCGCTGGGAGTCGTTGGATGAGAGCGGCATGTGACCGCTCGTTGTGGAAATCTAAGGGGGAGGCCTTTGTTCAGCAGTGGACGTCCTGTGGCTGATATGATGATACTACTGAGGAATTTGAAGCCGCCCAAATTGTGTAATGGCACTAGGCTCCAAGTCAAAGGCTTGCATCGACATGTTTTTAGAATGGCTCTACGCCAATATTTCCTGAGGCGCTCATAGCCAGTTGCACTCACTGATCGGTAAACGATTGGCGAGGTTAAGCAACGCTTGGCGCGGTCAGTCTCTGGATGTTTGACCGCATAGTGGTATTTCAACTGAGCGTCTCCGTGCTTCGGAGGGCACGTGTAATCGTCGGTCCCGGCTGTGGTCATTAGACAGCAGTCGTTAAGCCAAGTCGGAGGCCTTTGGGCGGCTTGAACAACTCTGACACAAGGGTGGCCACTAACCATACGAAATATATTCTTCTTCTGGGGATGCCAAAAGAGGCCACTAGCCAAGCTTAAAATTAATTTTGTAAACTAAGCTACTGCTTCTAAGGGAGCGCTTCTTGAAGCCTGCGGGGCTCTAACCTCGGCTTAGGGCTTTGCTTTGCTTGTATCCCACAAGCTATGTAGGGATGGCTGGATTGGAATGATTTAAATATTTTAGGGAATACTTAAGACAAGAGCTCGGCGCGGGCAAGGGACTGGGGGAGAAGTTAATTGAACGGGATGGTGTCGCAGCGACACACTTGCGCGGCATTGGTGAGGCTCGGTGACAAGGGCGGTATAACAGTCTGTGAAGTGAACGAAACTGTCTCTTTATGTGATTTACGGTAATTTTACCATCCAGGTCGATCAGTACGTGCCTCGGGCGCCGTACGCTACTAATACGGAAGGGTCGGTATTCGGCGGCCGATACCACAAGGCGTTATATATTCGAATGGGTCAGGGGAAAGTCGAAGAAGCGTTTAGATGCTTTTTTCATGAATTGCCTGAGGGTTGGCAAGTTCAAATCGATATGTAGTTGATCATTGTGCATGTGCATCGCCCTGTGATAGAAGATACGATTTTAGCTGGACCAGCCCAGGGGGACACAGTATTTATGCCGCGTATTCCTCGTATAGTTATGTGAATTTAAGAGACTGCAATTCCCTTTGAAAGTGAGATTCGCGATGACTATTAACAAGTTACAAGGTCAAACATTCAAGTTCGCGAGAGTTGACTTAAGATATGACTCTTTCTCCCATAGATATCAGAGTTTCTCCCATGGTCAGTTTTTTGGGGCGTGGTCACGTATTAGCTCACTCGTATATCGTCATCTGATTATTCAGGTCCCACCTAAAAAATGTGGTATTTATACAAAGAAATATAAACATCATCATAACTTCACCATTTTGGTAATATTTACGTCGTGTATATGTACGTCGAGTCCCATTTAACTATCTTAGTATTGGGAACTCCATATGTTTTTTGCTGATGCCTCAATCCGTCTCATGTAATAGGGAGCCAATCTACCAATCTAAACCAATCTAATTCCGGGCTGTTACCCATACTTTTCTTACAGAAACCCGTCTTATGGCTGTCCGACCAGTAAATTGAAACCCGGATCTCACGTAGAGCAGTTGTGCTGTATTTGGTTTTGGTTTGCTCATCTATACTAAAATTATGAAGAGGTTTTGTTTGTATGGGGAAATGTCTTGAACTACCGAAATGATTCTAAAATTTTGTTCACTAATATAAATCTACACTATTCCTGAGTGATATAGGTTATATTTGTATTTATATTTATAAAAATAAACGCGCGGGTGAAACCGCGGGCAACCGGTACTTTAAATATATATTTGATCTATTTTTGGAAAATACAATACATAGACAGTTTGGATTGTATGTGGTGTTTTAGTTTTTTTTTTAATAACCTTATTATAATAACTCCTTTGGCGTTGTATACAGTAGCAGGGAAGAAGCCAAAAGGCCCTGCGCCAGGTCTACCTCTTCCAGAGCGGAGGGAAGTAAAGCTCCAGATGTCGCCGGAAGAGCTGCAAGTACAGCTGGACTTGCTAGAGACCCAGCAGCTCGGCCTTGAGCGACAAGGAGTTCTTATCGAACGAATGATTCGCGACAAGTGTGAGGGTAAACATATTAGTGCACATTTATTTCTATTCCAGCACTCACTCGCACTTCTAATATATCCATTATAGATTAGAAAATTCATATTGTTTCGAACATGAGGTCATACACGTAAAACGCTTCCTGTGAGATGAATAAAGACGTAAGTACACTAGCATTATACGATTTTTTTCTTTGGTGTAGATATCATTATATTTATAATTTCTTAGAATAATATAGCATAGAAGGAAATAATGTGCGTGAGCTGCGGGTATCACACTCGCAGCACTGCACACATACCAGTCTTAGTGATACCATCTTCTGGCATTTTCCCTATAAATTATATTATAATTATATATATTTACCAGTTAAAGATGGACTTTTACAGAGTAAAAGTTCTTAAATGCAATATGATGACAATAACCAATCACAAACCGTTAAGTCTTTAGGGAATAAAAATAAAGCTTAAGGTATAAAGATAAAATCTGTAGACGTTACTCCTGTTAAAAGACATGACATATGCAGGTACCAATTTTCTAAGGTATTTTATGCACAAAACAATAATCAATAAACCAAAAAAATTGCTTAATTCAAAATCAATAATTTAATATAAAATAAGCTACTATAGGTTAGTGGTAGCTTATTTTATATTAAATTGAACAAACCAATGAAACATATTTTGTGTTGCTGCCAAACAATGCCAATACCTCTGTCTACATCAGTGGTAAATATATGTAACACTTAATAAACCTTTAAATATTAAACGACAGTTATATTTGAGTTACTTTGTAAAAATCGTTTTTACCTACGGTAAAATATACTATGGCAACACTGCATCAAAAAATTGTATTTTTCAAATTAGATTTATCGAAATAAATACATTAATTCGTTTACCTAGGTGCTTACGATATGTGATAAAAAATCTTTTTTATATTTTGATGGGTAATTTTTAAACCACTGGCTCAGCACAAGAAGGCATCTTCACGTTTTAAAAATGATCTTCAGAGATATTGTGACGTCGTCGTAACCTTGACAACTGAGTGGCCGTCGAACCAAAGTAACTAATTTAGTACATTTTTACAGGTCTTATTTTTTGTGCTCGTGCTATGCTTCTATGCTTTATTATTCTAAGAAGAAATTATATTTTAATAATATTATTATTCATCATCATAGAGCCAAAAACGTCCTCTGCTTAACAAAGGCTACTCCCGTAAACGACCATTATCATGCCGTATGTCATAACTATGGGGGGAATTTGCCAGTAACCACCACGCTTGGCAGGCTGGTTGGTGAGCGCAGAATGGCTGCTGTTCCACTGAAGGGACGCTGCTGTCCATCCCTCTGGTTAGACTCTCTTAGTCGCTTCTTGCCACATCCACGGGACGAAATTGAGTGGTGCTATATTCTTAATGCGAACACCACGCGAATATTATACAATCATCGAATGTGATGTAAAATGTTCCCCTAAATATATTTTAACTTCTGCTTTTACTCCCATCTAGGTGCGATATTGCCTTTTTTGTTCGATAGATAATTATTTCCAAACCACAAACGTTTTCTGGAGCGTACTCACGGTTGTAGATAATAGCACTTTATATTTAATAGACCTATCTATTACAGGCGATGAAGCTGATACGGTGCCGCAAGAGGAAGTCGAAGATTTAGTCATTCAACTGTGTGAACTAGTCAATGAGAAAAATGACTTGTTCAGAAAACAAACTGAATTAATGTACATGTAAGTAATAGCATCCGATGTTTGGTTTTATAGTCTTTATTTATAGGTATGTTTAAATGAAATATGCTGGAAGTTTATTATTTTGCAATTGGGTTTTGAAGAACTTTCAAATGTATGATTTATTTTAAGAAACTGTCTATTCATTTAATTCAGTCATTTGTCACAAAAGAAAAACCAGACCTGACATGTCTTAGAGTTTAAATTAAAGTAAACACAACGGTTAATAAACAACCAAACTAATAAAAATGATCATGAACATTGTCAAAATTATCAGGTTTGGATGGTAGATTTTTTTTTATGTAAAGGAAGGTTGTGCTTGATACCAAAATTAAGCAGAAATAGATACGAGGTTAGTTGGTAGTTGTTAGGTTACACTTGTTGCGTGTAACTAAGCACATAAGTAGGTCATCGTCATCATCTCAGCCGAATAAAGTCCACTGCTGGACACAAGGCTCTCCCAAAGATCGCTACAACGATCGGCCTGGGTGTGTTGTGTGCTTATTGGAAGGTTTGCGATAGTCGCCATGCTTGGCAGACGGCTTGGTGATCGCAGTTGAGTTTTTAATGCACTCGAAAGACGCTGTTACCCACCCTCCACTTAATCCCATTTTACGACACCCACGGGATGAGATAAGTTGATGCTATTCGTAACCGGCACCACACGGCAAAGTAAGTACATTTACGTAAAACAAGTCTTTATCCAGTGTAAATAAGATAATACTTACTTTTTTAAATACGCCAAAAATACCTAATTCAGTAAAAAACACGTGTACCTACTTACTTAAGTACATATTAGTACATTTTTTTATTTTTTTTATTGGTTTAAGTTGAAATTCTACATGAAACTTCCTTCGCCCCGGGGAAGGGCGAAGGGGTATGTCATACCGGTCCGTGTCATAGCGGTCATCTTCGGCACCGAAGGGGGGTCCTCGTAAGATCACACTATAGCCGCCCATTGGTGCCACGCCTTTAGGCACATCACGGAGGGGATGACTGTAAAGCAATCACCCCCTGTAGCGGAGGGAAGGCGACTGTAAAAAGGTCGCCCCCCGAGGCACTTCTCGGGGAGGATTGTTAAGGATCCCCCCAAACTACACTTTGCGACGACATTTTAGTACCTAAGCAATAGGAGTGTTCGATATATTAGATAGCTGAATAAATAATCTATTATTTTAAAATAATCATATTACCTATTATTTATTAAATCAGGTAACGGTTATTTATGTTGTCCTATTATTTTTATTACTAAACGACCACAACTTCCTCGACGTCACATATTTCATTGCAAAATTGTGCTTTCAGTACGTAGTTATAAAAGCTAGATTCTTATCAATATTTAGTTGAAATGAATATATCTTAGACGTTATTTTATGCCACATGCAAAATTATGCTTTCACGGCACAGTGAAAAGAGCTAGATTCTTATTAATATTTAATGGAAACTAATAAATAATAGAAGGACCTAATATAATTGTTTTTATTCGACAGTCGTTTTGATCTACGATTATCTATACAAATAAATAAAATTGAAGTGTCTGTTTGTAATGTCAAAATAACAGCTTTTTACTTAATGCATATGAAAGTATATACGGGACATATAACAAAAAAACTATTTTTATTTTTTTTATCTGTCTGTCTGTCTGTTTGTTCCGGGTAAACTCCGAAACGGCTGGACCGATTTTGACGGGACTTTCACTGGCAGATAGCTGATGTTATAAGGAACAACTTAGGCTACCTTAATTTTAGAAAAATAACTAGGGTACCGCGCAAAAAAAAAACCCTTGAAATCCAATATAGGTATATATTCTATGTGAAGTGTCTATGTCGAAGTACTCTAAATTTCTTTTAAATTAAACGCGGGTGAAACCGCGGGTCCCAGCTAGTATTTGAATAAAATCAGTGCGAATGACTCCCTTGACGTGATAAGTTGTATTTTACGGGATATTACGAGCGATTACGTGATAGTTTTGATATTATTTCATTATGAACTTTGAAGTTATTAAGTTTGTATTGTGAAACTTTAAAAATAAGTATTTTAGTTTAGTGTTAATATAAATTAACATGTTTAGGTTGTTATTTACGTAAATAAGAGTTATATTAAATCAAAATGTCTCGAAGAGGACAAATATGGAACTATTTCTCTGTTGTGGACCGCAACGGTAACACAACCGCGACGCTCGACGAAGTCATAAATATCAAACTAATATATTATAACGTAAAAAGTAATAGGTGATTTTTTAATCACGCATCGTTATAACGCGTTATCAATATATAGCCGTTATGAACACGCCTACTAAGCAATGTAAGTACAGTTATCGAGTAGGTTTAGGTATTTTTGCCGGTGCTAAGGTCGGAGAACGTATGAAATGAAGGAAAGCGATTTTTTCGTTCCGCCGGTCTGCCTGTGTACCTACTTTGTTGTTGATCAAAGTAGCCAGCCGGTCGCGCCGTTGCTAACACTCTGCTCGCGCTAGGTATTAACGTTATCAAAGGTCACTGACCAGCGAAGTGTCCACCAATTATGTGCGTTCTAGTAAACGAAAATCGTGTGATTTTGTGGTACTGGTACATTATTGAAAGTTATTACTATTATTTATTTTTATATCAGTCACACTATACCTTTAAATTATTCTCGACTTTGCATGTACAATATATCGGTTTGGCATACCCTTAAATTATTTTCGACTTTGCATAAATCGATCGGATCGGCACCCGTATTAGCTAAAAACAGCGACAGCAGACGCGACAGCAGCTATCGCGCATCTAAGGATTCCCAGGAGGATGCAATTTTTAGTTCATTGATCGTCCAACAGACTGTGCGTCATTGATCTTCGCCTGCTTAATCGCTATCGGCAAATACGTAATACCAAAATGACGTTTAAGAACGGCGTCTGCGCGATTTACACCTGTCGCAAGGCGTCTGCGACTTACGTAATCAGCCCGCGGATGCCGACGACTTCACGTCCCGTAATCCACGTCACGTAATTTTGCGATCCAAGTGTCGTTGAACAAAAGTTTGATAATTGAGACGTTTACTCTGTTTCTTATTCTTTATTGTACAACATAAAACAGAAAACATAGATTATTAAATAAAATAAAACATGATGTACAACCGCGAGCTTAACTCAACATTGAGTTTTCTTCCAGCAAATCTTTGAATGATAAAAAAGATAGAAACAAAAGAGGACAGTATCAAATTTACAACCAGGAAAAAAACAATAGTTAAGAATAATGATAAAATACCCAACTATACAGCGTGGACATAATATATACTTAAATAAATACAGAACTATATAAATAAATACATACCATAGATACTATACTTATAAGTTATACTGAGAGGATATGCTTTTTGAGTCCTTTCTTGAAAAAGTCCAGAGAAGGCCTGTCGCGTAGTGAGTGTGGAAGAGAATATGTGTTTCTGTGATTTTGTAATAATTTAAAGTGGTTTAAAATGAGCGTCGTGCTATAGCGTATTTTTTATAACATATGGCTACTTTTTTAAAGATTCTTATGCAATTAAAAATAATCATTACCAAAAAACGAATTAGAATTAAATAAACTGAAATCATAAGTAAAATTAACCTTTTCCGTCTTAACTAAATTCTTAATTATATCGAACCAATGCCATAGCCAGTAGCATTCACTGATCGATAAATAAATGATTGGCGAGGTTAAGCAACGTTTAGCGCGGCCAGTGTATGGATGGGAGACCGCATAGTGTTATTTGAACGTACGTACCCGAAATATTCGAGATCAGGGAGTCCCGTGAAGGAAGAGTTAGGTACCCTGCACAGTTTTACATAAACATAAACAGTCGTACAAGATGGACATTTTGGAAACGTTTATCGTCGATGTGGCATTGTGCTGCAGCTTATGATAGATATCAATCATAATTGATTAATTTATTCTCAATCAATATTTCAGACGACGACAACAGCGGTTGGAACAAGAACAAGCAGACATTGAACATGAAATTCGAATCATACAATCACGGCCTGCCGTTAACCGTATTGATGCTGACAAGGTAAATAATAAACGATTTGCTACCAAGAATGCGGGTCAGCAGTTGTGCAGGGGCTACTGTATTCAAATGAGTTAGATACATCTAGCTTTTTAAATAAAGGTCATGTTAACATATTTATACCTACCAACCATCTTCTCTTTTAAAATTAGGATATTTTTTAATTTCAATAGCCTTACGAAACATCTAGGTACATATCGGTTCTCTTTTGCGAGGACTTGAGGTTGATCAAAACGAAGATAATGGTTAGGTTTGCCTAAAGCATGCTCACACACTGCAGACTTTGTGGAGCGTCTATGCTTGACGTCTGCTATGTGTTCTTTTAGTCGGGTGGCTATGCTACGCTTTGTTTGCCCTATGTATGACAAACTACAATCAAACCATACAACCCTGCATGCAAAGTGTTCGAAACGTCAGGAAAAACAAAAATCTATAATATACGCGATGTAATCCGTTTAAAAGTGTTTTATTATAAAAGTGATATTTTACATCTTCGAAGACGTTGCACAAAACGCAACTGCCCTGTGCTCAAATAGGTTTTTAAATATCTGTTTTGCCACTTAGCCGAACTTTCAGCTCTTGTGACTATAATTCAATATTCTACCAAAAAATATTACAGTCCCAAAAGCTCTAAATTGGCGCTAAATCAATTAGGTACTAATTTCGGTAGGATCAGTTGGCTTCTAAGGTATCCACATATTTCAATCAGGCCGTTAGAATTAACCGTGTGGTGCCGGCTAAGAATAACACCAACCCACGTGATGAGATATCCTGTAGGTGTCGTAAAAGGTGACTATGGTTGAATTAGCGGGAGGACGGACAGCAGTGTCTTTCGAGTACAATAACAACTTAACTGCGATCGCCAACCTGCCTGCCAAGCGAGGCGATTATGGCAAAATCCCCCAATTAGTACTCGACTCACTCAGACTGGTCGTTGTGGCGATCTTTGGGGGAGCCAGCTTTTCAGCCAAATCCACTATTGAACACAGGCCGTGTTCAATAGTGGATTTGGCTGAAAAGATGATCAAAATCAAACCCCGACGCCTCGCAGTGGGTGTAACGTAACCGCTAGCCCGCACCGCTGCCGCCCGCTACTGACCTGCTTTATATTGACCTTTTAAAGTATACTGGAAATTGTTCATCATCTAGTGTAATCCTATAGCCAAAAAACATCGTGAAGTACTTACACCTCAGTACTGTGCTAGTACCATATCTGGTACATAACCCATAATTTTGATAATTTAGGTTGTACATTATTATAACCGCTCCAATTAATCTGCTAAATATGTAGTTTTTAATAAGTCACGTTAATAGTGACGTGCGGGGTTCGAGCTCATTCGTATGTATATTAAATTTTAATACATATGAAGGGTACAGGACAAGAAAGGGCTTAACAAAACCAATAATCAGAAATAACCGCTAATCAAACATTCAAGATTTAATGGAAAGTTTGACAGATCGTTCGAATGAACGCGCAATGGATATGGATAATTCTTGAATTTAACAAAGACGATGAGATCCTTCTTGAAAATAAAACACTGGAACCGTACGACGTTGCCGACATATTGTTTTGAATATTTTCTTTTTTGTGAAATATTTTATGGATATGTAAAGATTAATTAATCTAAACACTGCACAACGTTGCCTTATACTTGACATTGGCGAAATTGTGGAAGATACTCTACAGAAGCCATAATCTAAGAGAAGAAGAAGAGAAAAGAAGTTCTTCTAGAAAAGTTTATTTAGGTTTGAGCTGCTATGGGCTCCCTTTAGTCATTGATAGATTTTTCACTAAGTGGATTTTCTCTAAAACGTGCCATTTATAGACAGTTTTGAAAGAACCATACGATAGGCCCATTATCGAATCGAATGATAAAGTTAGTTAGATTTACGAAGAATCGATCAGATTATTTTAATCCTGTACCCTTCATAATATTATTACTAAAATGAAAGAAAACATTGTTTTCGTATTACTGACTAGCTGGGTCCCGCGGTTTCACCCGCGTTTATTTTAAAAGAAATTTAGAGTACTTCGAAATTGACACTTGACATAGAATATATATATTGGATTTCAAGGATTTTATTTTTTTACGCGGAACCCTAATTATTTTTCTCAAATAAAAGTATCCTAAGTTATTCCTTATAATATCAGCTATCTGCCAGCGAAGGTCTCGTCAAAATCGGTCCAGCCGTTTCGGAGATTACCCTGAACAAACAGACAGACAGACAAAAAATTTAAAAATAGTGTTTTTGTTATATGTAACGTATATATTTTCATATGCATTTAGTAAAAAGCTGTTATTTTGACATTACAAACAGACACTTCAATTTTATTTATTTGTATAGATGTTCAAAAAAGCTATATGGCAATAGCTATTATATAGGGTCTTACTTTAATAATGGAAAATATTTTAAGGCTAGGCTCTATGAATGGTATAGAATTCATTTCAAGTATCAAAACACACCGGTGGTCTATTAAAAAACCCACATCGTTGTTCGACCGGGCCATTTTCAAACACATTTTAGTGTTATTGTGTGTGCCTGTTCGGTGATAGTACCACAGTATTTTTAGAAAGACATAATAGTGATAGTTACCTACCGTTTTTACAGGTAAATTGCGCTTTTTATGCAAACGGAAACAATTATTATTTTATTTTGAATATGTATAGAATAAAGTTTGATGCTACGGTTTTTTTAATGTTAAAACCCACTTTTGCAACCTATAGACTTACCTCCTAAAATATTTTCCATTAATAAAGTAAGACCTTATATACTTCAAAAAATAGCACGCTATTTTACGTGTTATATTATTAACGAACTGGGTGGATGCGAATGACGCGATAAAAGCGCGGTGAATATTCTCGCATCACACTAAATTTCGTTGGACAGATAGCGCGCTGTGTTTAGAGAGTTCGCTTTAAATGTTCAGCCCACTGGTTTAGTTATAATCTTAAATACGTGTAGTATCTTTTATAAGTAAAATAATATCTATTAAAATAAAATGGAGCAGTAAAGTTAATGAACTTTCCTTCATACTTTCTAGGCTTGAGATAATTGTTTTTTATGTACTAATCAGTATAGGTTAGGGTTATATTGTTTTATGATTATAGAGCAATTGTCACGGAATAGAATTGTTGATGTTGTGTATGCCTATTATTGACGTCATACAAATGTCACGTATCTTTTATATTTTAATTTTACGAAATGTTAATATAGGTATGTACTTTTTTGATGTGAATAAAATAAATAAATATTATAATCAACGCGTTGGGTAGCGACCGTTAGCGCTCGAATTCACGGGATGAATGCCGCGCCAGTGTTGCCACCTCATAAAAAATTAAAATCTCTAGATCAACACACGAAAGTCATCAGATTGGGCTAAATTCGAAGCGAAAGTCGCCAGAAATCCCAAAACATATATTTTAGTAGAAACAATATTGTAATGCAATCTATTGAAGTATCGATAGTACTGGACAGACTACTCAAGCGGCAGTACATGTTCAAATTGCCGTGTAGCTCCAGTCACGGTTAGGGCTACCCCATCTCATGCCGTGGGTGTCGTAGAAGACGACTAAGGGAGTTTGGAACCCAAAGTGTACCATTATTATTAGGCACTTTGAGTTGCCCGCATGTGACGGATAAACAACCGACTACCCAACGAGGGTTAGTGTCAGGCAGCCGGTCGACTGTAAAACCCTTTTGAACACAAATTTCGCCAACCTCAAGTAACTCAATATAACAATGATTTTTCTTTTTTTTTTTTTTCTTTTTTTTAAACATTGCCCCACACTAGGATTTCTCCTGTGTCGTGGGTGCGTTTACAGACATAAATTCCACACACAATACACCCAGACCCGGTACAACTACCTGCAGATCATACAAATATTTGTTCCGTGCGGGAATCGAACCCGCGACCCGGAGCGCAGCAGCCGTCTGTGTCAGCCACTGCACCAAAATGTTGTTACTTAATAAAATAACAATAAACGCTAAGTACAACAACAAATTCTAAGTATGGTAAAACAACCGTAATTGTAAAAATAAATAACACAGTTTGGTTGTAATAATAATATTGTAACGTCAAAACAAGAATATAAATAGTAATTAATATTCTATAGAAACTTTTTACGATAAATGAGGACGACTCAAATATCGCTAGAAGTCGCTAAAAACAAAAATCGCTAAACGACAGAAATAAATCGCCAAAAGGGGTCAAAGGTCACCAGATCTAGTGACAAAATCGTTAAGGTGGCAACACTGTGCGGCGCGGCTCGCCACGCCCGCGTCATGCTATGCTCGCGCTATTGTTCTCGCAACTCGTCATTTTTAGTGGCGCGATATTTATAGCGTCAAGTTAGAGCCGACATAGCGTGCACTAAACTTTGCGTGAATATAGCGCGCAAGACGCTATGTTAGTCACCACTAGTTCGTATGATACCATGATAGTCCTAAATTATAGTGTTTTACTACAGGCGCGCGAGGAAAAGCTGGTACTACGTCTTGTCGAAATAGTTCGCATGCGTGACGAGTTAGTCCAGCAGATTGATGCAGAACGGCGTCGAGAACGCCAAGAAGATCTTGCTATTGCCGCGTCCATCGCCAGCAAGAGAGGTAACGTGGAGCATACATATATACATAATCCTTTGATATATCCATTGAACAATACTTCCATCTCATCGAGTTTTATCTGTAGTCTGTGGCTTTGGAAGGGTATTGTCCTTTATGTACTAAAATATTATTGTACTGTTTTAACCCCATATAAATAACAACTAGGACTTTTTTAAACGTTGCCCCACACTAGGATTTCTCCTGTGTCGTGGGTGCGTTTACAGACACAAATTCACACACAATACACCCAGACCCGGAACAACTACCTGCAGATCATACAAATATTTGTTCCGTGCGGGAATCGAACCCATGACTACAAATACGTGTGTGTATGCCGTTACGGCCGGTGAAATAAAATAAACTTAGGCACATATCCATACAAAAGCTTGTAATCAAATGAAAGCATTTTGACTATGTTCATGGTTGTATAAGCTAAGATCCCTTTTGCCTCCTCTGCACGGAAAATATTGTATACGAAAATAAATGCAAACATAAACCATTCACGTTTATTTCCATTTCTTTCAAGTTGATTAACCACTTATCTTTATGTATTTGTTTTATTATTCTACTTTTAATGGTTGCATTGTTTACTTCTATTGAATTTCATATGTTTACGGCATAATTCCCATATGCTTCCTCTTTCCCACTATTATATATATTCCTCATAGCGTCAAGGTAAACAATATGCATACAAATAAAGTCCAAATGATTATTAAAAAATCAAGTTACATCGTTACTTTACAAACACCATTGATCGAATTTCGATCACCGGCGATACCAGTACTATATAAAACCCCCATTTAACTTACTGTTTGTAAGTATGTTAGAATTGTTAATCATGTTATTTCACTTGGTAAACGGTTATTTTGTATCCATTTCAGCTCAAAGAAATAGTGAATCTAATAGTTCATCAATTAAATCAGTAGAGGTAATTCCAACGCCCAAAAAAAGTAAAGTAAAGGACAAAGTTAAAAAACAATTCAAGAAAGCCAAGCATTCTTTGATTGCAAAGAAAAAAGAAGATTTAAGTGATCGCAAGGAAGATAAGCCAGATAAGGAGAAAAAAGTGAAATAGTAATTCTCGTTAATTAATTCTGACACATGATTTTTATTATTTTTATCAAATTTTTACCATTTTCTGGTATGAAACTTAATGGTTTTATGTATCTAATACTATTATTTATACGCTATGGCGCGGCGTACTGAAAGTACTTATAATTAAGACTGAAACATTCCACTAAATATATTTATTATTTATAAAGTTAAATAAATCATTGAGAGGTTTTTATTTCTATTATACATTAGTTGAACATTAAGAGCAAAAAATATTATTTCAATTTAATGAAACTGGAATGTTAAAATTACGTGCCAGAATTAGAAATGTAGATAGTTATCTTAAGAAATGATCTGTTGACCAGTTCATTTGTGCCAGCTGTGAACTGGAGGTTGCATAATTATAGTCATAGAATCAGTAAATTTTAATTTTTGCACCAATTTAATTTTTCAGTCAATGTTTTAGCTTACAGCACGAATTAGAGTTTAAATTATATATTATTTTGTAAAATTTTCTTATATGATAACACGAAGGATGTTAACTGTTTAACCATCACACAGGTAATAATGATATCCTTATATTTAATATCGTTAAGTTTTGTATTGTATAATTTAATATGAACATCGTGTACTTAACTAACCTATTAACAAATATCTAGTGATAGTAAAAAAAACAGATAAATTAATCAACTGACAGTATTATACTTTACCCGTTAACACATTAGAATAGTGTAATGTTGTGTTCATTTAATAGTATTTAACAAAGGACTAAAATGAAATTCTGACTTTACAAAATTAATATGTATCTATATAAAGACATTAAAAATATCTTTGACACAATGTAATACATAATGTTGTAATGTATTGTAAACAGTTACTCTGTATTGTATAGCTTCATTTATAATATCTGTTGTAACTATAGTTAGGAATTCATGTCATCTTCGATATCATCGTCACTATAGTTCAGTCATTTCGAATTGAGTCGTCTCGCCATAAATTATATCTTTATCACATCACACTTGAACACGTGCCTCCTGAATACCGCTTGATGCTCAGCTTTGGTAGCTGAAATAGTGTGACTTTCACCATGTAAACATATATTTTCCTAATTAGTATTTAACGAGTATTCGTTAAAATGACTCGCATAATAGAAAATTGTTATTTAAACCTCGTAGTCTACCTAAGACTGAAAGAAATGTAAATAGGCCTGACAATAGTATCGCTATAATGTCAAAAAATCGATTTTAAATGTCTACCTATTTAATTTTCTCTTTGTCCCTTACAGCGCAACGACCCGCTAGTAACCACAACATTAATGAGGTTTCTTGATAAGTGCTCTAAATAGGTAGTACGATTTTGCGGGATTTCATTGCGTTATTTTTTTTTATACCATTAATGTGGCAAACGAGCATACGGTACAGCTACAGCATAAGAGTTAAAACTTGCGCGTTGCCGACAGTGAACAAATCATTTCCAGCCCTTTTTGAAGAGCTCCATTCTCTTAGAAAACCTTTAAAGAACTAATTCCACACCCTGAGCATGCGCGGGAGTAAGTTCCTCTGATACCGTACAGTACGAGACCATTTTAGCTCTAGGGATAGGTATGCGGATGAACATTCCACCGATGGTGAGAGGTGTGATGCGCGAATGTGGACATGACATCTCGAAGTTGCGATCTTTTTTTTTATCCTATCAACTGGCCACTTTTATATTTGTGCTTCATCATATCAGCCACAGGACGTCCACTGCTGAACAAAGGCCTCCCCCTTAGATTTCCACAACGAGCGGTTACATGCCGCCCTCATCCAACGACTCCCAGCGACCTTCACCAGGTCGTCTGTCCACCTCGTTGGAGGTCGTCCCACGCTGCGTTTTCCGGTGCGCGGTCTCCATTCTAGAACCTTTGTGCCCCAGCGGCCATCAGTTCTACGAGCAATGTGCCCTGCCCATTGCCACTTCAGTTTACTAATCCTTTCAGCTATGTCGACAACTTTAGTTCTTCTACGGATCTGCTCATTTCTGATTCGATCACGTAGAGAAATACCAAGCATAGCTCTTTCCATAGCTCGCTGAGTGACCTTGAGGTTTCTTATGAGGCCTATTGTGAGTGACCACGTCTCTGTTCCATATGTCATCACTGGTAACACACGCTGGTTAAAGACTTGAGTCTTGAGGCACTGCGGTATCGTTGACGAAAAGATGTTGCGAAGTTTCCCAAACGCTGCCCAGCCGAGTCGGATTCGCCGATTGATCTCTTTCTCGAAGTTGTACTTAACTACAAATAATAATAACTCATAAAAGGCATTAAACTTTTAGATAAAAACATCTATATGATCCTTTAAGAAAAACGATCCATTCTTTTATTTTATAAAATAAAAGTTCCCCGTCGCCAATCCGGCGCGCGTTACGATTTATATTAAAATTATGATTCATGGCTCTTTTTTTGTACGTAGGGAAATTCTCATGTGCTTCCTCCGCCATGGGAAAAAGCGGAGGGGTTTGCCGACTCTTACCGGCTAAAACCCCAGTTCTTTCGACCTATCTGACGCTGAAGGTGCGGGGTTTGCTAACGCATTCGCCGTCCCTGACCGTTTTCATGTCAGTATTCATGACCTGACGACTCAGTTTAAGACGACCGAACTAAAAAGACTGAATACAACACATAAACTAAAATTATTATACTATTAAGGTTATGCTTATCGTCTCGTCTCCATACAAATTAATATTGAAATAGTTAATACTTCATATATTTCTTTTAAAATGAAAGCTATTTAATTCATTATTTATGAAAAAATCGCTATCGCATTATTATATAAGGTCTTATTTTATTAATCCACGATAGATTGCACACCGCCTCAGTGAATGCAAAACATGATGTAACTACCACAAAAAGAAACTGACGGTTGGTAGATATGACAAAAATAGGAAATAAGGAGAAGTGGTACGGGGCATAACCGCGCCACCGCGACTGGATCAATTTGGGCCATCTGAAAAAAATGGCCGTTTTATAACATCAGTTGAGATTCGATAGCGTAAGTGAAACTTTGTTAAATTGTCCTGTTGTTCGGGGATAACATGCAAAAACCGAAGCGAAAATTATAACTTTATCAACGAAGGAATCATATACAATATGCAAGTGAATGAATTTTCTTGTATTTGTCTATAAAAAGAATAAATTAAAAATTATTGTTTTCTTTATTATGTTACATTTGGATTGATGGAGCAGAACGACATTATTATTTTTGTACAAAATTCAATGCTTCTTATCTACCACTTTTAACTAGCAATCGGTGAATAATAATAAACAGCCAATGGTACTCCCAATAAACTTGCGCGTTGCTTACGGTACGGCTGTTGTTTGCGGTCTGTACGCTCGGTATGATTGGCTACGAAGTCGTGGGTGTGTTTTAGTATGAGAAGCCAATTATAATGTGTTTATTCAGTTCATTGGTAGACACCTTGTAACTGTGTGCTTTTATGAAGAATGGTAGTAGGAAAATGGATTTATAGGCTCGCATACATTTTGATCTACATGGCATATCTCCTTTCTTCCAATATCCTTGGTTGATATAGTGATGGAGGAAATTTCAATTTACCAAAGATATTGGAAGAAAGGAGATATACCGTGTAGTTTAAAACGTACGCAAGCCTAGAGATCCAATTTGCCCATACCATTCATCATAAAAACACACTAATGCACACAGTTACAGTTCTCATCCATCGAAACTGTAAAGTGACAATAGAAATTTAATCAGCAATTATCTTATGACAGTATACAGCAGTTGCAGTTTTTTTTATTCGGGACCGTACGGGGACACACTACCTAGTGGTGGCGGCGTACCTAGGCGGTGAATAAATGCATGATTATTATCATATTGACACATATATACTTTGCTCAGACTCATGAAACTCTCACTCAGAAATGTCATGTACATATTATAGTTTCTTCACAGGTAACAGGTTAATGCTTAAAATGTTAACATTAAATAAATCTAACAACACTTAAAATAATGATATATTCCAGTGTTAACATATTAATATAACAATCCCTATATCAGATAATATTATCGATCACCTACGATACTACGACTTACTCGCCTTCACGGTCACGTCATTAACTGTTCACTGCACACAGCGGCTGCACCACGCGATGCGTACTCTATTCAATTAAATATGTTTTCTATTCACCGATTGCTAGTTAAAAGTAGCTCGCTCGCTAGTTTGCTCGTAGAACTGATGGCCGCTGGGGCACAAAGGTTCTAGAATGGAGACCGCGCACCGGAAAACGCAGCGTGGGATGACCTCCAACGAGGTGGACAGACGACCTGGTGAAGGTCGCTGGGAGTCGTAGGATGAGGGTGGCATGTAACCGCTCGTTGTGGAAATCTAAGGGGGAGGCCTTTGTTCAGCAGTAGATGTCCTGTGGCTGATATGATAGTTAAAATTGTAAGAAATAAACATTTTAATTTGTACAAAAATAATGATATCGTTGTACTCCATCAAACCAAATCTATACAAATAAATAAAATTGTGGTGTCTGTTTTTCATGTCAAAATAACAGCTTTTTACCAAATGCATTTAAAAGTATATACGGAACTTAAAACAAAATAACAATTTAAAAGTTGTTTGTCTGTCTGTCTTTCTGTTTGTTTGTTCCGGGTAATCTCGGAAACGGCGGACCGATTTTGACGTGACTTTCACTGGCAGATAGCTGATGTTATAAGGAGTAACTTAGGCTACTTTTATTTTAGGAAAAAAGAATTAGGGTTCCGCGGAAACAAGTCAAAGCCCATGAAATCCAATATATATACTAATTGTATTATAATTATTTATAAATAATCCGATTTCTTTTAAATTAAACGGCGGGTGAAACCGCGGATCACTGTGTAACATAATAAAGAAAACAATGATCATTAATTTATTATTTTTGTAGAAAAATAAACAATACATATAGCTGGCACTTATAAATGGTATATAATTCCTTCCTTGATAAATTTATTATTTTCGCTTCGGTATTTGTATGCTATCGCCGAACACCACTGCACTTAACAAAGTTCACTTCGGCGATCGAATCTCAACTGATGTTATAAAACAGCCATTTATCCCAACAAGCGCGGCTCATTCCCGACGAACAGTTTGGTTTTAGAACCAAACACTCGTGTGTACAACAAGTCCACCGACTAGTTGAACACATCACGTTCGGATTCTCACGCGGCATGATGACGGGAGTCCTCTTTTTCGATGTTGCGAAAGCATTTGACAAAGTCTGGCACAATGGCTTATTATATAAGTTGTATCAACTCGGAGTGCCTGACCGTCTCGTTCTCATCATACGAGACTTCTTGTTAAATCGCAGTTTCCGATATCGAATCACAGGCGCTCTCTCTTCCCCCCACCCCATTAGAGCCGGAGTCCCACAAGGATCCGTGCTAGCCCCGCTATTGTTCACACTGTACACCAGTGACCTCCCCAAAAGACCTGCTAATACGACCCAATTAGCACTCTTCGCCGATGACACGGCCATTTTCTACTCTGGTTACGTTCCCGATAGTATAACTAAGATCCTCCAAACCACAGCCAACGTCTACGGTAAATGGTTTAGGAAATGGCGGATCGAAGTTAACCCTATCAAAAGTAAAGCCGTCCTATTTTGCAAATTAGGCGACGACCACCCACGCTTCAGGGAGATCTCGATGCTGGGCCAATCGGTTCCTTGGGAACCGCACGCCAAGTATCTTGGAGTCACCCTAGACAAAAAACTGACCTTCATTCCCCACACAAAGACGGTGCATGCCCGCGCTGCCTTTGTGCTCGGTCGCCTTCACTATATTCTGAACGCTCGTAGTAAATTATCCCTTAGAAATAAGGTAAGAATTTACACCACATGCATTCGACCCATCATGACCTATGCCAGCCCAGTGTTCGCACACGCTGAATCATACCCACTCCGTAGATTCGAAACCCTCCAAACCCGTTTCATGCGCAAGGCCACCGGAGCGCCTTTGTACATGCGAAACGACCAACTCCATTTCGACCTTAACTTGCCGACCATCAGGCAATTTATGAAACAAGCGTCTAAACGCTATCTCGATTCTGCCCTGTCCCACCCAAATCCCCTTGTGGTATCAGCCGCCGATTACGAACCCTCCCGTATCAGTAGAGTACGCCGCCCGAGGCACGTTCTGGTCGATCCAGACGATAAAATCACGTTAGATCACATGAAGAGACTCGCGTTGTCTCGTTCACTAAACACCCGACCGTTGTACCGCCCTCGCCGCCGAGGATGCCCGCCTCACCGACGTCGCGGAGGCCTATCGCCGCGTCACCTTCCCGTTCAAGTTAGCACTTCTCCCTCCCGTCTCTTGCTCGCGCCGGCCCGTGCCGAGCCTGTAGCTTTAAATGTCCCCTAATACAATTTAAATAATACCGATCCAGCTGTCCCCAAAACAATAGCTTGATATTCCCAGCAACGCCCTAAGCCGAGGTCCGTGTCCCGCAGGGGGCGCCCTTAGCGAAAGTTGCTTAGTTTTTAATATTTAATTTAAGCCTGGCTGGAGGCCTCTTTTGGCTTCGCCAGCAATTGACCGGTTAAGCAACCACATTTCCCAGAAATGTATGCGAGAAGCCAACAAAAAAAAAAAAAAAAAACAAAAAAAAAACAAGCGCGGCTTGTGCATGTCGCGGTGGCGCGCGTACGCCCCCGTGCCACTTCTCCTTATCTCCTTATTTATGTGCAATTGACGTTACTCAACTACCTAAATCGGTCAGCCGGCCGCATCTGCCACTTTCTTACTAGATGGATATGTGGATATTATTACAACTAAGAGAACCAGTAATTAAATAATTGATTTAGTATACGTATGTTGACAAAAAGCGATTATTTATTTTTAGTGATTTCTATATTATAATTAGCATTTACATTATTCATGGTGCCTTACCATGCAAAATATCATGGACTATTAAAGTAATTCCTTATATATTATATTTTTAAACAAATATAAATATATTAAGATTTGTAGTTGATAAAACGGTCCAATGATAGGTTTTTGATTTTGCCGAAATAGCAAATACATCAATAATTCATAAAAAGTTTATTATTTAGTATATTGTCACTTCATTGTTTTAATAAAATAGCTTTCATATATGTATTGAGATTTACAAAATATTGTTTTGTATGGAGTAAATACGAAATGCACCATCTTGTTACCATAAAAATATGGTCTATAGAAATGTTAATTTACTGTAATATAGTCAATTAAAATACTCGTCTTCCGAATTATCGAATTATTTATGTTAATGACACGTTAAATGATAAATATATCATTTAAAAAATATGGAAACATTTATATAATAAGTAGGATTATTAGTTACTTTGGTAAACGCCAACGCTCGTGGTAAACGGGGCCGTAAAACGTGGTTGCGGCATAAACAATATCACGACCTCGGTTGCAGTAACGGGGACACAGGTGTTGCGCCGTGTTAGGTACTATCAATTATGTTAAATTCCAGTACTTCTATTAAATTAAATAACCATTTTTGTGTAAAACCTAGTCAAGAGTTTTTCTTTATACGCAATAACTTGCGAATAATTATAAATAAAACATGAAACATTAAGATGTCACTAATACAATCTCGTAATAAAAATCGTATCGTCAAATTTAATGCTCATTGTAATCTACTCAATATCCGACCGACAATCATAGCGACGGCGCTCCGAATCGCGGCTGTCGTGCACTCATTCGAATGAAATAATATATTTAATATAAAAGTACCTGCTGTGTACCTAACGTGAAACACCTATTCTACGTACCTATTCGTCTTAAAGTCGAAGTCGAAAACGAGGTAACCTCGTAATTCTGACGTCAGGGTGACGGGTGTACCGCAAAATAATAAACTGATTGGAATAAACTCTTCATGACCACCTCTGGCGTACTTGTAGAAATATGTATCAAATAAAAAAGAACTGCTAACAAATGTGAAATACTGTAGGTTTGATAGATGACGCCCGTCGAACGATCCTGACACACATCACATTACTTGTCTAGAGTAAGATTTCCGTTCATCGGCCTTTAGTTGGAATCTTCCAAGTCCACGGACGAGTGCTAGATTAACATATTACCCAATTATTTGTAAAATATCTTTAAATCCAAGCATTTTTAATGCCTGGATTGAAACTACCCATTCAAATGGCATACCACTCTTTGTTGTAAAATAAATAATAGAAGTTAAATAATAAACGCTTACTTTTTTGTGCGAACAATCAAGCACTACAATGGTGTAAATTTTTTACTTGATACCTGAGCCGTCCGTATTAAGGGCCTTCATTGCCCAATGACCTTGATGATTTGGTCTCTGTACTAGTCTTTGTTACTTTACCGTCAGCTACCGATAAACGACCATACTACAACAAAAGGATCTGAAGATTAAGCAAAAACACTGATATGTCGCCATGTGTTGTCATTGTTTTGGCCTATTTTATTCGCTCTCCGAGACATTTTTTAATTAAATAGTTACGATGGTGAGATTTTTCTACATAGTGCCAGTATCATGATCCTATACCCACCTTCGAAGTCCAGCATCAAGAAGGGAGGATTATCACAGTAACCTCTTGGTCTCCACGAGCCCTGTTAAATTAGTCCAAACAGATGGTTGCATTATATATATATATATATATATATATATATATATATATAATGAATATATATACTATATATATATATATAATACACTAAACATAATTACAAACTATTTTTAATATATTTACAAACTTAATTTATATTTTTATTATACGTAATTGTTATATTTGTAGTATTTATAATAAGTTTTAATTCATAAATCATTCAAAGTCGTTTGGACTGTTTTTGTAAAAAATAACGCACCTACAGTCCACCAGTCTTAAGAGTCGTCAGGTATATTCATCTATGACACTGATGTATTGCGTTTCGAGCATGCGCCACACATTCGGGGGTGCTTCTCGCGGGGTCGGTTTTCTTTATTAATGAAACAATATTAAAATAAATAAGAATAAAAACAAAACGAATTGTGAACGACGTTATTCCGTTTTTGGTGTAAAATTCCTGCCTAACTATTGAGCCGATATAGAAAGAAATTCCAATTTAGGTTAAAACAGCCTATTTACTTCGATTGTTTTCCTACACTTCCGAAAATTTATTAATAATTTGAAACAATAAAACATTTCTGTGATGGTCTTTAAGTATAACATATATTTTTTACATAGCCAGTGCACCAAAGGTTAAATCAACAAAATTCTTTAAATCTACGCTATTTTTGCGATTGGATCAATGTATTCCCCTTAACAAGACTTATAGACTAACGGGCCATAAGGGTCCGTTTTTACATTCTAAGATGTCGAATGTCTAAGATGTAAGATGTAAGATGTAGAATGCATACTAGCATCTCGTAAAACTATGCAACATAAAGGACTAATCATAGCTGCACATTGGAGTGAAGTGGCCTCCAGCGATTTCGTAAAAGTTGCAGGAAACCGCCGAATGAAATCAGGAGATGGTTGGTCCCGCCTGGAAGTGAAGGCGCCGAGAGGTCTACCGAATCGCGCGGCGGTCAGCCTGACGCATAGTCTGGAGTTAATAGTCTGGGGTTAGCAACTTAGCAGAGGCAGTTCATTTGACTCCGTAAATCTGAATCAGTACGAGACCATTCAGAGAGTGATTCATAGATCATGTAACTCGTTCTCGCTCAGAGTTCATGAGTTAACTCATATGTTATAATTATAACTCTCGTAGGCTCGTAACCTAAAACGAGTGTGATTAATTATGAGTTGTATATAAAATCGTTTTCCCTTCATATTGATTTCAGGCTTAGGACTGACATTTAAAGTAACAAATAGATTTCATCTTAAAAGGCGTATTTTAAAACCGATTTTATTTACAATAATTTCTTATTTAACTACCTTCATTTCTTTAATACTTTTTTAGATTGGTTTTTAAAATTCACTAATTATTTGTTTCTAATTTGTTTATCACGGACTATATATATTTAATCTAATCTAATTAATAAAAGCTAAGATAAAACTTTTTTTTATTCTCGTTGAGAACATGAAAGGTAATAAATAAACTAACAGGAAAGAAAATGAAATGTGGTAAATATTATATAGAACAAAAATATAGAATATCAAATAAAATAACTAACTAACAATAACGTCTCAAGAATTACGACTCACCGAGTCGAAATAAAGAGAGAAAGAGATCTATATACGACTAGTCGCGTGTGTGAGCAAAATGACGAACCGTGTTTTTGGTCAGCCGGAGCGGCCGGATTTAGTTGAACTATGCAACGAAAACGGTCCACAGATGTGAAGGAGTTCATGTAACTCACCTAAAGTGAGCAGAGGCGCAATTTCTTAAGCTCAAACATCCATACATCCTAGAATAAAGAATCGAAATAACGGTTTTAAACCAATTCGGTGTTCGCTAAGACATGATCGAAGCTATTCAAGGACACATGGCAGAAAGTAAGCCATGAGGACCAGTCTTAGCGAATACCAAATTGGGTTATCACTGTTATTTTAATTCTGTATTCAAGGATGTATGGATGTTTGAGCTTAGAGAATTGCACCCCAGATCATTGGAACAACTCGCTCATGAGCTACACAAGCCTATGGCCTTGTCCGCCACGAGAGTTGACGTTTAAGTACTACAGTCTTACACTCGGATTTCTTTATTGATATGTACATAGTATGCATAACAACTACTTGTAAAGACACAAGTATTTATTGAAATTTTCAGATGTTTCGATGTTTCACCTGTCGCAACCTTTAGAATTACTAGGTATCACTTAAATTAGATTTTTTAATAACTTCACATGTTTTATATTTTTATATTACAGACACAAATCAACTAGGTTGTTTATTATCAGTGCACAATATTAAATAGCACGAAAAATTAAAAAACGTTACCCCTATCCGAATGTCTTTGATTTCAAATACATCGGTCGAGTCTGTGACTACATTAATAAATATACTAGAATAATGTCTTAGGTTTTCGCGAGTATTACACATTATAATAAAACACTTTTAAAAAGATTCTATCGCGTATATTTTAGATTTTTGGTTTTCCTGACGTTTCGAACACTTTACGGGTTCGTGGTCGTAGGATGGTGGAGTCGTAGAATCCGTTTAAAAGTATTTTATTATAAAATTAACTAGATTTTATTTATATATAACAAAAAATAACTTTTACCGAAAATCAACTGTTTACATCTTTGTTACGAGACGAGTAGGTAAGTTATTCACCAAGCGTCATGCCTTTTTTTTATTGTGGAAATTCCACATGGAACTTCCTTCGCCCCGGGGAAGGGCGAAGGGGTATGCGTATCCCACATGGGACTCCTACCGGCTAAAACCACTGGAGCGGTCATCTTCGGCACCGAAGGGGGGCTCCAGGTCCTCGTGAGATCACACTAGAGCCGTCCACTGGTGCCACGCCTTTAGGCACATCTCGGAGGGTCTGTCTGTAAAGCGGTCACCCCTTCTAGCGGAGGGCAGGCGGCTGTAAAAAGGCCGCCCTCCAGGCACTTCTCGAGGAGGATTATAAAGGATCCCCCCCAAGTCTCGCTGTGTGCTGTGCTGCGCACACGGCTGCACGTGACCACGTGCGCACCACCGTCTTCCCGGGGGTCACTCGGTATGAGCACGCAGACTCCCCAATCTGCGCGCCCGTGACCCCGTGGCCCCCCACCATGAACTGACGGCAGGAGGCTCAGGCGTGTTGGACCTGGGCGCCGGGGCGGTTGTTACCTCGGCGCCGTCTCGTTCTTCTCCGTGCGGGATCGGCCCTCCCGATCCCGCTCTGCAGTCCTTCTGGAGCATGACGCTCTCGCAGAAGGAGACCACTGCACTCCAATTTTCATGGTCTGTCAACATAGCCGACACTACTGCCGGCACAGAGAGATCTTGCCTGAACCGATTGACCAGGACCCGCAGCTCAGCCGCCCATGAAGGGCACTCCTCGAGCGCAGGCGTCATGGCTGCCCGTAACAATTTGAATGCTACCCAGGATTAAGTCCTGCGCGGTATCACACTACTCGTCCTCGAGACGTGAGGTTATTTAGGCTCATAAGCTACGGCTACAGTGCCATTCTAACCGGAGCACAGTAATGTCTAAAGTTACTACTGCTTAGCGGCGAATATCTAGCACTGGTGTGGTACTCTATTAAGGTTAAAACTGTATGGTGTAAATCCTAGCCGTGTAGAATTAAAAAAAAATACAATTTGAAATTTGTAAGTCAGAATGACTTTGACAAGTAGTAGAAGTTCATCATCATATCAGCCACAGCACAGAGTACATATGTATATAGGACTTGGGAGGATAGAGATGTCACTGCAATTTCGAGTCAGTAGCGCAACCTAGCGCTCAAACTTACTAAATTATATATAGCTACATAGCTAAATAATCTTCTGAATTTTTATATTATAATAGTACATAGACGGAAATCAAGGGTTTATCGTGATACCCTGGATTGCCAACTATGTACTATAATTTTATTCACAGGTCCCTAAGTAAAGTACCTAAAAAGTAAAGTGTTGTAAATCAATAGTTTTATTACTTAACTCGTTTTTACAGTAATTATATGCTAATAATTGCACAGAATTACCATCGTAATTGGTTCTGTACCCATTTAATATTCTATTTGTGTCTTTGTACCAATTAAAAATACATATGTTAATGTAGAAGTTTTTTAGGCTTTCGCGATTAATACACTTTAAAATAAAACCCTTTTAAGCGATGTAATCCGCTTAAATTTAATTTCAATTTAAGCGTTATTCGGATTCCCTGTTAAGCAAGGTTTTCGTTGTACAGCTTTAATCTGAGTTCCCATTTAGTTGTATTCTCCTTTCCATTCATTGACACTTAAATCCTTATTTAGTAGATTATTTCTTATTCCCTTCATGAGATGTGGAGTATCATATAATGGCACAACTTCTTCACCATCAATTTCAAGTATATTATTTCTATATTCATTTCCATTTCTATAATAGTCCTAGGGCCTAACTACGAACTATTATTTCCAGGCAGTTTACACCGTAAACTGAACTGCCTTGTAATTTCGTACTATGAACTCTTAATGTATTTAAGTTCTAATGAACGTTTAAATTAAAATCATAATGGAACAAAACAACCATGAGGAAATTATAAAAATAACAACTTTTAATTGCAAAAGTATTAAAAGGTCTATAACGGATGTGAAGGAGCTATGTAATAAGTAGGATATTGTATCGTTACAAGAAACTTGGCTGCTACCTGATGACGTAGATTTTCTTAGTCAAATACACACGGATTTCTTATACTACGGCGTATCTGCTATGGACACTACGTGGACGGCCATACGGAGGTGTAGCTGTATTATGGAGAAGAAGTATTTTCCAGAAGGTGACACCAATCTGCTGTGCATCAAAGCGTATTGTCGCTGTGCGTCTACAACTGCAAGACCGGACCGCTGTTGTCATGTCAGTGTACATGCCTACGGAGTGTACTGACAACATACCGCTATTCACAGAGTGCCTAGGTATAATAAATACAATAATTCAAGACTGTGGAGATGAGTGTGTCGTCATATTGGGAGATTTCAATGCGGATACTGACAGTATTTTGCCCGGATTTTATCTGGCACTATGAACATTCATTTGACAATTAATTCATATTTTCGCTGTCAAAAAGTAACCTTCAGTTTACGCTACACTTATAATAGCTTTTATTGTATTGTTTTTAGTTATTTGGCGATATGTTTTAGTTGTTACATTTTTATATCAACAATGTATCATAGTTGATGAACGAACTGAAATACATACGCCATTTTTGTTACGCTATAAATACTTTAAACTTTTTTAAATAATAATTACTATTATAATCAAACAATTTTAAACGGATTAAATCGCGTGTACTATTGATTTTTGTTTTTTCTGACGTTTCAAACACATTGCGACCTCACGATTCTGCGCATAGACTAATATTATAATTGGAGATAGACTGGCAACTCAACGTCACAGAACTCTTCTTCACGATCAGCGCCTTCTGAACGCCAAGCCATAAAACTACATTATATAGATATACGTAGGTATAGACAGGTGTACCTTTTAGGTAGATGTATGTATAGATATGCATGGCTACGTATGAATTGCGGATATATTTCAATTTTGTTTTTTTGAATGTCTTATACTTTCAAAAACAATATAAACATTCACGAAACAAGTTTTAGTATACAATAAACAAAACTGAAACATATACAGTAATTCGTACGGAGCTATGCATATCGATACATAAGATGTAATAAGCAAGATTACAGTTTTATTAGGAACTCAGTCTCAAGGGAATTAAATAAACAAAACAGCGAAGTATAATAATTAAGATATTTATTAATTATACATTAATTCCCACACCAGTTTGCCTCATTCGTTTCCTACCTTTCGTTTTATTATAATGTTCTCGAGCCTGTACGAATATGCGGTCAGTTTCATCATTAAAATTTACAAAATTCATGTAACTCTTGCCAGTTAGGACATTGCTTACTTCTTTACACCAATTCATTGTGAAAAACACAACACTTTTCTGCAGCAAATAATTATTAAGCAGTTCCTTGTGTTTTTCACATTCCATGAAATTAAAATTAAGGTGGACTGCTAGAATTAATATTATATACTTTGTTATATTGTTTTTATGCCCATATGTATTTAAAATCTCATTTGTTATATGTTCTACATGGGCAAAAAAGTCAAACAATGCACGGGTAGGATAGCATAACCATCTTTTGCCAGAATATTCTTTTTTCGTAATGAATTTGTGAAAATCTTCATTTCTTTTACTTATTAAATTTTTACGACAATTTTTACATTTTTTAAAAACATATTGCTTGGCTTTGGTTGCTATCCACCCACTGCAATATGCTATGGCCGCGCATTTTTCTACATGTACTCGAGAACGGCTTTCTATGAGTATTTGCGTATTTATTATTTCAATATTTAAATGATCATCACTAACTTCTATAATTGTATTCCCATCCTCTGAAGCATCATTATTTTCATTTTTTAATTTTATAAATGATTTTAGCGACGACAAGCAAACGCTGTCGTCTTTCTCACAATTTCCCTGTAGCGATTTCGGGGACGTGATATTATTAATTAGTAAAGTTTTAAAAGCAGTTTCGAATGCTGCGGAGTTGGGCATTATGTTATGGTACCCATGAGATCTAATTGCGCCGAAAAAGTTTTCTATCGGATCCTGATTTAAATTACGAAGCAGTAATGAATTTATCCCCTTTGACTGTAATTCTTGTATTAAATATTTAAAACCTTCTATGGTTTTCACCCAACTGGAAAGAGAAGGCACAATGGTTTCTCTTCCATTACTACATACATATTTCATGGATTTCAAAATTGGTAATGTATCATTCCAAAATTTTAAATGGTTTGATTTTGGTGTGACTGCTGATCTGTACATTTTTCCTTCTGCCTTGTATTGGCTTGCGTTAACGGAGTCAAAAAGATCGTCGAACAATAGTAAAAGGTCTGCAGTATCCGTACATTCTTCTGGCAAGGTCCCGTTTTCTGTAAGTGAAAATTCAATATTAGATACGTCAATATTAAGTAATTTCACAGTGTATTTTAAACTGGGAAATACATCTAAGTATTCCTAATTAGAATTTAGTGTAATAATAAAAACGCAATGACAGGTAATTAATATGCCAATACTTTGTATGGTATTATAATAGAAATTAAAAGCATATAATTTAAATTTATAATTGACTGATCTTATATGAAAAAGATTTAATTTATCCATCTGCTGCTATGATGTATACGTATTTAAAATGTGAATGCCATTATTGTGTTATGCCAGAGGCACATACCTGCCATATAACCAAGTGTCACGCCAACAGACTTGCTAAATACTTGTGTGCAAAATTTGACTTTCATTTTCGGTATCAATGATGGTACCACATGTTGAGCTGTCAGCTTATGGGCCAACTTTACACCCTTGTATGAAGGGCTTCTTAGAAAAAGATTTTCTATGTGTGACCATTTTCCTATGCGTTGTTTGCCATCCATTACAAATTTTAAATTTTTGTTTAACAAATTATTGCGTACACCCTTAATAAGGTGAGGTGGATCATATATTGGCACAATTTTGACACTGCCAACTTCAAAAAAGCCACCATTATAGTTCTCATTTTTTCTTAGGTATTTTGCTTTGGTTTCATCCATCAATTGATTAACGGCAGCAAGGTTTGTGGCGCCCTGGTCACATACTGTTGCTATAACTTTAAGACCTGTGCCTTGGACTCTTTTTATGATTTGTATTAGCTGTAATTTCAAATCTGATGTCTTGGTTGTGCCTGAGCAAAAACTGTAGGCTATTGGCTGCTTATATTTTTTTACGATGCCTCTCACCATAAAAACAAGCGCATGATCCGAGAATATGAGTTCCCTTTTGCTGCCATTGTCGACAAAACCAGTTATGAGGTCGTGTACCTTGTCGTAACTTAGGTTCGTAGCTGTTGACATTTCATCAAATAATATACAACAGTACTTATGCTTTTCTGGCATTTTGACAACTTTTTTCTGTAAATGTTGAAATATTTTTTCATTAATACCAGGTATCAAATCTACTTTTTGTAGAAGATTCTGTAGTGTTCGTCGACTTGGCAAAACACAAAGCTGGCTTAATAAGCGATATGCTTTGGGTGAAGGTTTATAAAGTGTCAGCGCTAGAACTTTCTCATCGAGAGTAAAACGCCTTCCTCTAGGATTTTTCCCACTTCCTTTTGTTTGCATCAAGAACAATATTTTGGCTGCCGATGAAAGCTTCTGGGTCACCATTTTGAAAGCATTTGTATTTGATAGTTTGTTTGCTAGCAAATATCTATTACGGTAGGTCTGTTTGGCTTTCAGAGCATTACGAAGTTTTAACGATAGTTTGTTTATTTGATTGTTTTCATGTTTCCGTTGCAAGATGGTTACTGAAATGAAAACATAATAATATATTAACTGAGCAGAAGTTTTTAATTACAATTGAGCATTAGTTTTAGGAAGGTATGCGAAAACTGAAATGATGATGTTTCATTTTTGGCTAGCACTTGTGCCATTATCAAAAATAAGGAAAATATACCAGAAATTCACGAAAAATATTATTCCATAAATATTAAATTAAATGTTATTCCGGAATAATACGGTTGGCAACTATTGTCATATGTTTAATCTAAGTAACTTAGCTATGGTGGGTGGCGTCTTGGTAGATTGCATGCGTTCCAAAATCAGGTCAGAGGCAACATTTAAAATTAAACTACATATCTTGAGATATTAAATCTATTATAATATATAAGTAACTCTTTTTGGAGTACACCAATTTTCCAATATTAATAGTAAATAAGAAAATATATAATAGTATCCTTGTAAAATCTTTCGGAACGCTCGGATCATTCATTCATGTTTCTACGCCCATCAGATAATTAATGGCTATTTATTTGTCGTATGTTTGTATGTATTTAAATGTCTGTTGTCATGTCTGTCAGTCTCGTGCAACGAACATAATACTTTCTAGAAGTAGTAGTCTTATTTTATTTTACATTTTTCGGAAAACTTAGCTAGGCAGATACAATAGTTACATTTATTAATAACATGAACGAATATGGCCAGTCAAAAGTTTTCACAAGTAGCAGTAGATAGTACTCACAAAGTAAACACTATTGGACAATAGACACATTGTTTTACAAGGGCGTAAAATATATGTATTACTTATAAGTATTATTTATGGTAAGTGGTCAAAAAAGTGATTGCATAAAGTCTTTTTAGGGTTCCGAACGTCCGAAGGAAAAAACGGTGGAGCCCTTATAGGATCACTCGTGTGTCTGTCTGTCACAGCCAATTAGCTCCGAATCTACTGGATCAATTAAGGTGAAATTTGGTCCACATATGGATTTCTGCAACCCAAACACGGATATGTAACGTAAATAAAGAAATTTTAAATATGGGGTCAGTTTTGGGGTGCAATATTGAAAATTAAAGAATAAAGTTTTGCTAACTGTACCGTGTAACACATTTCATAAATGGAAGGGCTTGTTATGGGGGTCATAAATATTTTAGTGTACAAAATAAGTAGGTAAATATGTTTTTGAAGGAAACTGATTATACTTAAAAAAAATCTCTGTATGGTCTTTAAGCGATCAATGTAAATGGTATAGTTAGGGTTCCAGACTTGAGAGGCATACTCGAGATGACTACGAACGAAAGGACAGTATAAGATTTTCTTAATGTATGTCTTAATGTTTCTGAAATCTGACGAGATTCTGAGATAACACAGAGTGCTTTCGAGGCTTTATTGATAATATTATCTATGTGTGCATAAAAGATAAGCTTTGAGTCAAATGTGACTCCCAGGTCCCTGATTGAATTAAACCTGGTAATTGCGATATCTAATAGTGTATAAATGAATGTAACAGTGTTAGGTTTACGGGTAAAAGAGCATACACACTTGGAGACGTTTAAATCCAGCTTATTTACTGTACAGTGGTTTTGAAACCTATATAGGTCCTCCTATAGTAAAAGAGTGTCTGTAACACTAATTACCTGTTTCATGATTTTCATATCATCTGCATATAACAATATCATTAAGTGATGAAAACAAGAAGTGATGTCATTGATAAAAATATCAAACAAAAGGGGCCCCAATAAGGATCCTTGGGGAACCCCCGAAGGGATACGTATAGCTCTAGATGAGTAACCGTTCAGTACCACACTCTTGACACCTATTTTCAACATACAACTTTGACCATCGTTAGAGATTGCCTCTGATACCCATCGATGAAAGTTTACGAATGAGAATTGAGTGATCTATTCGATCAAAAAAATTGCTATAGTCGTATATATAACGCGACTTGGGACCGTTGTGACATGGACTCCGACAAAAAGTCACTACTGAGAATAAGATTTGATGTAGTAGATCGACCTCTCAAGAAACTCTGTTGATGTTCGCTAAAACTGCGTTTTAGAACCGAATAAACTTGCCCGTAAACAATTTTTTCCAAAATTTTTGCAAAGTAGCATTGTTTCGATGTCGGTCTATAGTTTTCCACTGAGGTTCTTGGCCCATTTTTATGTCTGTGTTATATATGTCGACTTCCAGACCATATTACCAGGATTTTGGCAGTTTACTATAAGGACCGGTGAAATACTGTCCGGACCTGCAGATTTAGTTAAATCTATTCGTGTTAGTAGCCCATGCAGCTTATCTTCGCATATTTCAAAAGCACTGATGTCAGATGTGCTGCCCTCATTTCCCCTCCCGCGAGGACTCTGCACATTATACGATGAAAGAATATCGCCAGTAGACACCGGGTCTTTGAGAAAATTTTAGTTAAAATTGTCACTGAACATATTGCAAATGACATCACCGCTGCAAGAGGACAGTTGCCCAAACCGTAGACCTGACGGATAAGACTTGGATTGTTTCCTTGATTTAACATAACTCCAAAAGGCATGAGGATTATTACGTATGTCCGATTCAATCTTGGTTATATATAATTAAACATGTCCTTCTCTAAACCTTTAGCCCGTTGTCGTAATAAAGCAAATTATTGATAATCCATGTTAATTTTTGCCTTTTTTACCAATGGGCTCCTGTACCAGGAAGGATACTTGGATTGGGAAACGACTGTTCTTTTTTGGTATGTACCTATTACGTACGTCAATGAATAACAACGTAAAAGTATGCTACGGCATCATCCAACAGCCTACAGTTCAATTCACACTGCCAGTCCACATTATTAAGTTCGTTCGTTTCGAACGACGTTAGTTTACGTCATAGTCAGCCGATTGATATAAGAATTTAACATAGGGACGAATAGGTAGTGACACATAAAGCTCGGTGATGCAGATCTTCAGGTACAAGTGGATGTCCGCAGCAAGTGACAACAACTCCATTATTGGATAACACCAGATCCAGATTCCTATTACTGTTGTTCAAGTGACAATTATACTATAATAAGCTACAAATATTGAAATTGCCAATTAAATTAGCTTGGACATCACCATGCAAGTTAGTAGGGTATTAAGAATAACCATCGTAGGCCGGTAGCCACGTTATGTTGGGTTGATTAAATTCTCCCAGAATAATGAACCCGTCGGCTGGATGCTTAAGGACAATCTCTGTTAAATTGTCTGGGAAATTGCTTAACTGGACTGTAAAAGAATTCACTAAATTCTGACAGCATATGTATGCAACACATAAGTGCAATTTATACGATATTCTAGGTATTTTTAGTTGCAGCGTTAATGTAACCCACAAGTCCTTAGTAGACGAGCACCACTCGTTGTGGGCATCAGCCACAAGTTCACGTCTAACAGCATTTATAACACCTCCCCCCATAATTTGACTGGTAATATTGTAATCCCGGTCCCGTCTCCATAGATATCTGTCATCAAATATTTCGGAATCGGATATACCTTCAATTAGCTATGTCTCTGTCAAGCAAATAACATCAAAACTATTGATACATTTCTATAGAAAACACCTGTTTTAGTTCGTAGTCCCCGCACATTTTGACAATAAATGCTAGTTGGCGCCATAATAAATCATAAAAAACGAATAAAAGGAAAAATATAATAAACAGGCACATTAAATTTGTAAAAACAGATGGTATTCTTAAAGATGGGTTCAATACTATATTAAGCAAATTAGGACTTTTAATGCATGTAAATTAAGTTCAACGAAGGTAATGCACATGTAGGTGTAAGAATAAAAAATATAATTATTAAAATATAACAACTTGTACATCGACAAGCAAAATGTATCTTTATAGACGAACTGATAGTGTGGAAAAAGGGCAAGACGAAAGTCATGTCGAATGCCCATGTCGTGCCTATCCCAATATCAGTTGGGAGCTGTTCTCGAAGTTTTTTTTATCGTTGCCCTACACTAGAACCCACGACCCGGAGCGCAGCAGCCGACTGTATCAGCCACTGCACCAACCGTGCCGTCGATAGAAATACTCGTCAACAACGCCTGGGAGTCGTTAGATGAGGGCAGCATGTAACCGCTCGTTGTGAAAATTGAAGGGGGAGGCCTTTATTCAGCAGTGAACGTCCTGTGGCTGATATGATCATGATGATTCAGTAGTAGGCTAAATTATTATTTATTCAAAATATTAATACTTTTTAGATAATTTTGAAATGCAACTGACATTGACAATGTGAGAACAGTATAGCTTATGGTCCCCTAACAAACAACTCTACTCCACGCGTATCTATTGGCTACTTGTTTAATTTCGCCACCCCATAAGCCATATTTCCACGCGTGTGGTCTAGAAAACATCAGAGATACAGAGTGGGGTGGCATCGAGTGATATAATTGCGATTCCACCCTTAATGTATTTGGTTAGATGGCATCGCTTCTCACCTAAACAATAAAATATTTGTTTATTAGAAATATAAAATATTTGACTTTAACGATAGAATTTGCTATGCATGCTTGGTAACTGCTTCAGGCAATGTGTACCAATCAAATAACCCTTATATCTGTATAATAGACATGGCTGTATAGTTTATTCTACTTCAACAACAAGAAGGCGCACACATCAAATTCTAATTATCCTGTAAGAGATGAAACTTCAAGAAAAAATCAAAATGAATCTCGAAAGATAACGTAGATGAAACTGATATACTTAGGTAAACGAATGTAGGTAAATAAGTAATTAATAGAGTATAATGATGAAGCAACAACATCAGTAATAAGACTAAATTTATTAATTAGAACAGATAATTTAGAGGATAAAAACGTCATTTACAAAATCTAACATTGCATATTTTTCTCACGACATACGTCTTTTAACTTTTTAATTATATAAAAATCGTTGCCTGAAATATTTTATAAATACATTTCACAGGCTTTCTAAAGGGTACAAGTGCTAACCAAAGTTTCGTACAAAAGCATCAGCATTTTTATCCAAAAAAACTGTCGTTAACCGTAAACATATAATTCATAATCATATTATATTCCCACTACTGGATATCAAATTACCTCTCAAAGAAAGACGCCCACTGAGAATTTAAGATTATTGTAATAATTATCTACACAATAAAATAAAATTGAAGTGTCTGTTTGTAATGTCAAAATAACAGCTTTTTACTAAATGCATATGAAAGTATATACGGTATATATAACAAAAAAACATTTTTTTTGTCTGTATGTCTGTTTGTTCCGGGTAATCTCCGAAACGGCTGGACCGATTTAGACGGGACTTTCACTGGCAGATAGCTAATGGTATAAGAAATAACTTAGGCTACTTTTTATTTTAGAAAAATAATTAGGGTTCCGCGCAAAAAAAATAAAACCCTTGAAATCCAATATATATATTCTATGTCAAGTGTATATGTCGAAGTACTCTAAATTCCTTTTAAATTAAACGCGGGTGAAACCGCGGGTCTCAGCTAGTAGTAAATATATAGGCTCCTTATTTTTACTAAAGATCCCTAAATTGGGGCTGAGAAAATCAACAACAATATGCATAGTATTGTATATTATGTATATTTAGAAGACTGTGAACTACTGTTAACAGAAAAGGTAACATACCTGAACTACTATATTGAATAATTTTTGTTGTCTTGGGATTGATTACATTAGAATGTAATAATGTAGGCTTCCGAGATGTAAATGTTCGGCTCATACATCGTGCTGGAAAGAAAAGAGAACAAAATGAATAATAATATTCGCACTTCCAAAAATATCTATATAGCCTATGATATAATGCTAGACTAATTGTTCGAAGTTGCTTGTTTTTTCGAAGGCGTCGAAGTTTATATTAATTTTAATTGACATATTATTAAAAAGTAAGATTTTTATTTTATTTCCTATTTATTTCACCATCGTATCCCAATTAATTTGGAGTCGGCGCAGCACGTACAGAGATGGAAGTGAATTCTAAAATGTCGGCAAACAGTTCTTCTATACCTACATCTCTATTAACCGTAATTTCAAAATTCACTTCCTAGACACATCATCATTCACATATCCCATAATTTTATTCTTATTTCTAACTGCTCAAACGAATGAGCTCAGATTCACTTTTTCAATTTTATGGTACCTACATATTCCCTTACTCTAGAATCAACTGTTCTGTTGCATCTAATAACTACTACTACTATAAAAACAAATAGCTGCTAACTGACTGTTCTAAATGTTAGACGGTTGAAATATTAGGTAACCATTCTTCGACTTGCTCGAACTAGAGATATATTAAATAAATATAATTAGTAACATACCACTGGCAGGCTTATATTCAACAGCTTTTGTTGTTGTGGAGTGTCGAATTACAGGATCCAATAATGGAGCTTCCTGGGAAGTAGATGGTTGGCAGTGTGGAACCAATGGACCTGTAGTTGGAGCTGAAAAACAAAGGACAAGTTTCTCATTAAAAACCCTAAAAATTCTGAATTCTATGTATTTACTACTATCTATTCCAACATCATCGGTCTATAATGTCCTCACTGCTACACTGGACACAGGCCTGTAATCCACCACTCAGGCCCGGTGCAGGTAGGTGGATAGCGATTGTTCTTGGATCGTTGGTCCCACAGCATGCCGGTTTCCTCTAAATGTTTTCGTACACTGTTTTGAGAGCACTGGTGATGAAATAAATTGCAAACAGTGAAGCTCATGCCTGCCTGGGTTCAATCTCATGATATACAACACGACGGGGTCGTTACCACTGGGCAACCACTGGTCCATCTGTTCCACTCTCGATATTTAAACTATTATCATTAAATGCCTCAGTTGCTAAATCTGTGTGTTTGCTTACAACATCTAACCTACACACACAGGCCAAGGCAAATGAGATTTTGTATATTAATTAAATAAACCTAAATCATAAGTTCAAAATTATTATACTGTACCTGAAATGTCTCATCATCATTCACACATTATCACATCATTTAATTTCTTCTTATTTGTAACCGCTAAACAAATGGGCTCAGATCTTTCAAATTGTACGGTACCTACATATTCCCTACTGTAGAGTCAACTGTTGTACTGCATCTAATGGGCACTATAAAAATAAATAGCTGCTAACTGACTGATCTAAAAGCTAGACAGTTGAAATATCAGGTAACCACTCTTTGATTAGCTCGAACTAGAGTTATTTGAGTAAATGTAATTAGTAACATACCACTGTCAGGCTTATATTCAACAGCCTTGGTTGTTGTGGGGTGTTGAATTACAGGATTCAATAATGGAGCTTCCTGGGAAGTAGATGGCTGGCAGTGTGGAACCAATGGACTTGTAGTTGGAGCTGAAAAGCAAAGAACAAGTTTCTCTTTAAAACCTTGAAAATTATTAATTCAATTTATTAATTGTTCCTACATCATCAGTCTATAATGTCCCCGCTGCCACACTGGACACATAACTGTGGACTGTAATCCACCACTCAGGCTCGGTGCATGTTTGTGGATATCAATTGTCCACGAATTGTGGGTCCTATTGTTTATTGGTGCCCAGTGAAAATTCTTCATGAACTTCCCTCGCCCCGGGGAAGGGCAAAGGGGTATGCCGGACTCCTACCGGCTAAAACCACTGGAGCGGTAATCTTCGGCACCTAAGGGGGGCTCCATGTCCTCGTATGATCACACTAAAGCACGAATTATGGGTCCTAGAGCCTGCCGGGGTTCCTCTAAATGTTTTGAGAGCACTGGTGATTAAATAAATTGCAAAAAGTAATGTTCAATTTTATAATAGAAACAAAATGGATAACATTTTAAATATATAATACAGAAACCAGCCTATACCCGAATCAAATAATATTACTTTTCGTGGTATCCACGACAACTAATGCTAGTGGAAATTGCGTATATAAAATATGCACTAAGGTAATAGATTTGTATGTAGGCACTATGGTGCCTTACGGTTACCTCTAATATAAGATTTGATATCCTATTATGGGGTAATTCTGTGGATTTTAAAAAAATTGTTATCATGGTAGTGCATCCGATTTAAATGAACTGTAACTGATGTCAAATGGAATATTGTGTATTTTGAATTATTGGTAAGTATGGCAAAACACCCCAATGAGCCCACAACACATCCATATCAGTGGTTGTGGTGATCTTTGGGAGAGGCATGTGTCCAGCAGTGGACTTCATTCGGCCGAAATGATGATGAATGCGTAACAGGGAATAACGAAGGGTTAATTTTTATTTTTGTACAGTATCTCTGAATGAATTATTAAAATGTCTGATGACAATTATTACTTACATTATAACTGCATGTAGTACTATTATCTGATGCATAAATAATATAAATTCGCTTACCAGATTAAATACCATCTTTGTACCCATATTTTAGCGAATAAATGACTAAACAAACCAGGACAGTGCAAATGAGATGTGTATATTAATTAAATAATCTTAAATCATAAGTTATTTTTTTTTTATATTGTACCTGTAATGTCTCCTGAAGGTAAAAGCAAAGTGGGAACAGCCAATGTGCTAAGTCTGTTTTTTGGGTAAAGGAACACCTTCTCAAAGTGCCGACGGCAAATTCTTCGAGTTTTGTGGATGGTAGTACTGTCCAAACTTGCAATATCGCCTCCAATATTTGTCACCCAAATTTGAAACCTTTCTGCAAATGCTTCAGGGTTTGGAAAATAATGCAGAGGTACACCTGAAAATATAAAGTGACCATGTTGGGACTAACCATCATAATACAAGATTAAATCACAATAATATCAATATTGATTTCTTTATTCTGTTGGAACACATAAATGTTTACTGAGTATCTTATTGCTGTAATATTAGAAACATTTTTTAAATAAATAGTAAAGCTAGATATTTTCACCGGCTTTGATGCCACACTCTAATTAAATTTCAATGCATCATGGGAACATTACGCAACTCAATCGTCAGCATTATTCCTAAAATACTTTTTTTGACAGGATAGCTAATAATTAAAGCCAGAGGTTACGACCTTATTTTGTACCATTAATAAATAAATCATAAACATGTTATTCCTCAACAGTTTTTAATTAAATGAAATTTTATTGCAGCGTCTAGGTAGCAGGCCCCCAAAGGATTTTGCAAAATGGTTTGCTTTTTACATCATCACAGGGCTAAAGATTTGACCTATTTTGTAGCTTACAAATCCTGAATTTCAACTTAAAACTTACTTAAGTGCATTACTTTAGAATATATTCGTATAATCGTCCATCGCGCAAGCTCATACAGATTATAGGTACATAAATGGAAGTTTCACAAGTAACCTCTTTGAATAAAATATTCCTAAATATTAAAACTCACTCATTGATGTTTTAGGTACGAAAATAAAACAAACTAGACATACCTTTGTTAATGTACATATATAAATTTCTTTATAATTTTGATTAAAGCAGATAGATAGTGGTTTTCCTTGTTCCTGTGGAATAATCCACAGAGAAATAGTAGTAATACATATATAGTTACATACATTCATACTTACTCATATTAGACATAAACAATAATCATAGTAATTACATCATTAATAGTTACTGGACATTCGTTTGTCTAACCTAATACTAAATGCCTCAGCCGGAAATCGAACTTAGAACTGCATAGTAGCTGGTGAGCTTACCTGTAATATAAATTATTTACTATGTAATCTAGCATTGACGCCGTACGGTTTTCTAAGCTTTTTAACAAAGTTCACATTTTTATAAAATAAATAATCCGACTCTCACCAAATTTTATAGCAAGACACCGGAAATCAGAGAATGCTTTCGAATAACGATATTGTATATAAATGTATTTGAAGCTGTGCATAGTTATTTTAAAATCATTTTATCCTGCTAAAACTTACTATCTTGTATTTCACTGCTGCAAATAACCTTTTATTACTTAAATACTAATAAAACAACATGTTTTTAAGTTTGTGTTGCCAAATGTACCTCAAGTCGGATTGGAAATAATACTCAAAGGCAACAAACTCTACTTAGTGAATGAAACTGTATTTCTAGGTATAAAGATTGATTCTAAATTACAATGGGGTTCTCACATAAAGGGTCTATCCAATAGGTTAAGGTCTACTACATTTGCAGTTAGTAAAATTTGGCCACTAACTGATATAGCAATGGCTAGATTAGTTTATTTTGCGTATTTCCACAGTATAATGTCATATTGGCTCTTGTAAATTCAATATTAATATTACAGAAGAGGCAATCCACGCAATCTATGACATGGGTCCTAGTGAATAGCTTAATTTAAAAAAATATTAACATGCTAACAATGCCGCCCCTTTACATATTTTTAAAAGTTATGTTTGTTCATAAAGCCATCCTAATATTTAAAGTGAAGAGCGAAATTCATTGTATAAATATGAGAAATTAACATAAAAATCATAGTAGTACCTACATTTAAATTGTTAGAAATAAATAAATCATTCTTAGGTACCTAACTGTTGGGAAGTTTAAATAACATATTTAAAACTACTCTAAAAAAAAAAGCCTATTAAAGGATTAATGAATGTGTTGATGATAGGGACTTAAGGCGTTAGTTCTTTTTGGCTGATGTGGCTTCCCTGGAAACCAAATATATTTGAACTACTATTGGTTTTGTGTCGCTGCTATATTTTTTTCATCTATATATAGATAGCTATTTTAAACACCTTACATAGAGCAGAGTCATAAAATATATTAATAAGAAGAAAGAAAGAAAATAAAGGCCAAAAATGACTCTCTTCTCAGAGATTGTCATGATTGAAATGCCCTCTGTTGTTTCAATAGGATATGAAAAAGGTCTGTCATGAACTAATTACTGAATAAATTATTGTTTTCTCATCTTGAATTATAATTTACTTTGAATTATGTGTTTCTTTTCTTTCTCATAGGTTATATTTATTTCCATTTATGTATAACCTCTATGGGCTCGCTGGATGGACGAATATTTAGTTTACGAATGTATTTTAAGGCACTTGCAGAGTTCTAATTCAGGATTACCTCTAACTAGACGATGCATTTATCGTCATCATCGCAGCCGCAAGAAATGATGCTGCATTAAAACGTAATTATATCAAAAACTGTTGAGGTAGAAAGTATTTGTAATTTTATATTATTGGGGTACAAAATAAGGTCTTAAAGATAGCTATCAGCCGTCTAAAAACCTGATTGAGGCCTGCTGGATTTACGGACACATGATGGGGCTATTTTAATCACAACACATATGTATTAGAATACTCACCATCTGATGCTACGACAGGGCATCCAGGAACACAGCAAACGTATCGTGGCATTGTATAAAATGTAAAATAACACTACACTAAGATGTATGGTCAAAACTCCTCGCGGAGAGCCTATCTACATGTATGTTACAAACACTTTCACAAAAACCAGTCAATGCTAGAATTTTGATGATTCTTGATAAACGGAGGAACCAAAGCTCAACTCTACGTAATTAACACAAAAACACCAAAATTTACAAGAAACCTTGCGCACGAGTATATACACACACCGGCAGAAAATTTCTTGTGACATTTATACAGAGTTGCTAACATTTAGTGTTTTAACGACTCACGTAACCGAATATTTGTTAAAATTTGTTATTAAATATTTTAGACATAAATTACGTTTGGTTTTAAAATCTGAAATTTTAGCTCCTTTATAAAGTAATTGAAGAACAATAGCAAAATTATCAAGTTGTGCTAAGTACCAAATTAATCTCGAAAAAAATTGGCAACACTGAAATAAGTTTCTGTCGCTTGGCACATAGGTGGCTACAAAATTCATGATCATGTTTTGTTCGACAGTTACCAGGGCATGATTCTGCGACCACGAACCCTGCAAAGTGTTCGAAACGTCAGGAAAAACAAACATCAATATTATTACACGTGATTTAATCCGTTTAAAATTGTTTTATTATAATGTGTAATAATTGCGAAAACCTAAGACAATACTAATAATTACTAGATTTATTATTTAGTATAATACATTCTTAGCTAAATAATACACAATCACGATGATTTTGTATGTACGAAGGACGATAGAAGGTAAAGTGCGTCAGTTTCTTATGATCTAAGTTTATATAGTAAAAGAGTCGCGGGACACGAAGATATAAAACATTAGGCTTAAAAACATGGATAAAAATATATATTTAACTAATTAGGTATTTATTTAATAAGTGTAAGCGTGACTATCAAATAAATATATAAACTAGGTACTTAACTAAAACCTATTTATGTAGTGTAATACGCGAGTACGACTTGAAACGTAAACATAACAAGGATAATAAATAGTTCTAACCAATGTATAGTTCTGAGTACGTACGTACTAGTGATGTGCCGGATGATTAAAAATGTAGATCCGCACATACGGATCCGGATACGAATCATTGGCGTCAAGATCCGCGGATACAGATACGGATCTTAACTTTCTTACTCAATCGGTGTCAGTGCGCGTGACCATGAAACGATAATTGACGCCATTCGACGCTTTGCGTGACAGAACGTGTTTCGACATGCACTGCACGGGTCTTTCTTTTGTTTTGTTTATAGTTTAGTGTGACACTGACAATATTTTATAATAACGTCCTATAGTATAGTAAGTATTTAAATATATATTAAATAGTTGATTTATTTAGTTCCTTTAAGTTACGTACTATTGGTATGTTAACTCACTACGATAAATGATTGCAGTATAAAGATGTCAAATATTAGATTTTTAGAAATAAAACATAATTAGATTGAAATTTTATAGTATTTTATTGCAACCTACATATAGAATTAAATATTTGTATAAAAAATTACCAAGGTAAAAGATCCGTAAAAGATACGTCAAAAATGTAACGGATACGGACCTTTTTTCTCCCGCGGATATCCGCGGATACGGATATCCGGAACATCACTACTACGTGTACATATAAACTCAAGTGGATGTGTTCCCCGCTAAACAAAAGGATTGCTTTCGTTCGGAAACTTTATCTGGTATAAGTAGCCATCATCACAAAGCAGAAAATTAAAATATGAAATAATTACGTACCAAAATACATTGTTTTAATATTTTCTCGATACTTGTACGTGTTATATAAATATATATTATTTTACGCATAATTATGTATCTGTGTCATATTACTGAACGGTACAACATAAAATTACAAGCCAGCCATAGACAAATTATCCAGCGTGAAGTCAGTCACCCAGACCCCTGGCGTGTCTCACATATTATCCAATTTATTGCACTCACATTTGTTGCACCTTGGTGGGACCAATTATTCTTGCATTTAATTTATTATAATTGTTGCAATTACTTTAAATCCAATAGAATTAAAATTTCTAACCAATTTCCATATTTTTATTTGAATGAAAAAACGGACAATGACAGGTTGACTAGGGATGCCGATATATCGATATTTGCTAAACAACGATACTGAATGAAAACATATTTTAATTAAATAAATTTGTAATCTTCTATTAATAGGTGAACCTATATCGACACTATTACCCCATAGCATGATACCATACCTTAGCCATGAGTACGTATACGCGTAGTAATGTGTGACTGTGAACATAAACAGTCTGCACATCATATCATGTGGGAGTGTATTCTTTGGCAAGATGAACGCAATATTATGTTTGACAGCTTGCAAGTTACATCTGGGGTTGTTTACTATACATACTTTATTGCGACTAGGATGAATTTCCGTGCGTTCAAGCGTTTTTGCCATACCTACTATTAGAATCAGTCACAATAGCTCAACATAGGAGCCGTAAATTATTATTTTTTTGTCTACCCGTGGTGCTTGCCAACTGGTCTTAACCCTGTTCTAAGCTCCCATTTATTGTGACTATGGCCTATAGTTTTTCTCTGTCTCCTGCTTGCTACGGAGGGAAGTGAAACGTATATTTCGGTGCGGGTTCCAAGACAGTTATTCATTTCTCTGGGACACACCGAGCTTCATTGATCGGTGTTCTTATCGGTGGTCGCGTTGTAGAGCATGGCTTACAGGAGTTGCAGTGGTTGGGAATGTGTGCCAGGCTTATCCCAAAAATAAAGAATATACGTTGTATATCAACTCTTAGGCTACAATACCTTTGAGTTTGATATTAGATAGGGAAATAACATAGACGTTTGCCACAAATCGTCTCTTCCAGTTATCATACGAGTTAGTCTTATTATGTCTTCACCATATTCATCATCGGAACCTTCAACTTTCACCACTTACCGCAACAAAGCAAGATCAAATAGAATCTCCGTCACATTTTTCAACATATTTACATACAGAACATCAACACGCTCGCCGGTATAGAATAGCATCCTGTTCCGACCGTTCGGTGTAAAGAAGCATCAAGAAATACGAAGTAGTTCACATCTGGCACCTATAGGTACAGGACGTCAGCAGCACGCTCACTCGTGTCTTATGCAGTCACAGCGCCTGTCCGGTACAAAACAGAAATTGTAATGGTAATTGCCGTTGGGGCAAAAAGGTTCTCGAGTGAGGACTACGCACCGGAAAACACAGCGTGGGACGACTCGTTGGACGAGGTGGACAGACGACCAGGTGAAGGTCGCTGGGAGTCGTTGGATGAGGGCGGCATGAAACCGCTTGGAGTGGAAATCTAAGGGGGAGGCCTTTGTTAAGCAGTGGACGTCCTAAGGCTGATATGATGATTATGTATGTAAATAATAAGGGACCCAACACACTATATTGGGGAACTGCATATCTTGGAGATGTTTGTCGCTAGTCGTTATTTTATGAAATACCTAATATATAGACACAACATTAATACCGACATTTTTTTTTAACGTTTCGCCACACTATTTTTTCTCCTGTGTCGTGGGTGCGTTTATAGACATGAATTCCACATACAATACACCCAGACCCGGAACAACTACCTGCAGATCATACAAATATTTGTTCCGTGCGGGAATCGAACCCACGACCCGGAGCGCAGCAGCCGACTGTATCAGAAACTGCACCAACCGTGCCGTCATTTAAAAAAAAAACTATTGACATGACAACTAGATCGTAAACTATTTTGGCCCTTTTTGTCAAAAATTGCAATCTATTTAATCATTCCAATACATCCTCGTCCTTGTTTTGAGGGGCTGTATATAAATTTTCTGCTGCAGAATCTGGATATAAAAACGCGCAACGGATTAATTCACATATGCCTGGCCGGAGGCCTCTTTTGGCTTCGTCAGAAATGACCGGATAAGCAACCACATTTCCCAGAAATGTATGCGAGAAGCCCAACAAAAAAAATAATTCACATATGGTTTTAAAATAATACAGATTTTAAAACCATATGTACCAACTCATCATATATGGATTTATAAAATACCTTATAAGGCTGGCCCTTTTAGATATTCCCCCAAAATAAGAGCTAAATCAGCTTCGTTATACTTTTTCAGAGCCGTCACAATACGAAATTGTTTTAAAAAATCATCAAATGTTTTGGTTTAAACCAGAGAAAAATTCGCCTTCTTGACCATTCGCTATTATGTATGCAGCAATTAAAAAATAAAATTGGCTTTCGCATTTATCATGATTTTCCTGGAATCTCTGTTCCCTAATTAATAATTTGAATCCTTTTTTTTTTTATTGGTATCCAGTGGAAATTCTAAATGAACTTCCCTCACCCCGGGGAAGGGCGCAGGGGTATCCTACCGGCTAAAACCACTGGAGCGGTCATCTTTGGCACCGAAGGGGGGCTCCAGGTCCACGTAAGATCACACTAGAGCCAATAATTTATATCCTGGAGTATATTTAAGCGCGGCGCACTCCACCAATTCTTGTCGTGTGTGAGGGTGTGCGAGCTTGATAACGCAAGGCGAGGCGCAAGATCTTTCCGCAAATAAACTCCGAGATATATATTTAGATAATCGCTTTATTATCTTGTAATATTCACTGGGTGGAAGCTAATACACGATAATATAATAACGAGCCTAAACTCTGTGTGTCTACGTTAACTATAGCGGATATCGGATAATTTGAAACCTTTTCGTGGGCAAATCGAAGATGAGTGATATACTCGCCATTGATGTTAATGCCAAATCATTTCCACTCTGGTAGCTTGAAGGCATCCTCCGTTGCAGCGGTAAACAGTTTCGGGGAAATGACGTCCCCATCTCACACCTCTCCGCAATGGTATTGCCCCCGTGCTCTGCTCATATACTCGGACCTACATGGTGGCGTTTCTGTATAAGCAGTTCAACACTTCAATGTACCGATAGTCAATGTGGCACCACTGCAAAGACTACAGCACTCCCCAGGTTTCGATCGAATCAAAGGCTTTCTCATAGTCCATAGTGGCAATACATAATTATGTCCAATTCCCCGACGTTTCAAACCCTTTACAGCGTTCATGGTCACGGCCAGACTGAGGTGACATTTATATAGTTGCTAAAGAGTTACCAGTTCCCCGACGTTTTTCCGTAAGTTTATTTCAGTCCTACATTCGCGTAAATATATAATAAGTAGCGGTAAAGCGTGGGACAGCAACTTACTTCGCGGTGCCTGCTCTAGTACGTAGTACATTATACTTCAATGACGCCACTAGATTAAAGCGCAGAAGTAATTAGATATGTTAGAAATTTTAGTGCGATAATTAACATTGAAATATTATAAACATATTGTTTATAATATTTCAATGTCATTTTCAGATACTACTTCACATCAATGAAATTGCAATTTAACTGAGTAAGCCACTATACATATACATAAAAAAAACATTGTGCCCTCCGAACACATTACTCGTTTTATTTTTATTTGTAGTTTAATTTATTAACTTTCATAAATTGATCGATAAAACAAAATTCAATAATTCATATGCTTACCACTAATAATAGTCATCTCTTTATTAGATTATTTTTATTACAATATATGGGTGTTTAAAAATATATAGGATATAGGATGAATCTTTTTCCTTAAGGTCACAGAAAGATATACAATCATAGGCTATTTAAATAAACTAAAATTGTAGTATATAGTAGAAGTGTAGTAGTATAGTATTATTACAGATTTTCCTTACCTGTCCCCCTCTTTACAAAACCCTGGCTACGCCCTCGTATACAAAATACATTTTTTTTTATTGCAAAGTAACATTTGCCCGTTCTAATTGTATCGTTTGAGTCGAAAGTATATATTACTTCATAGCTCATTACATTTTTATTCGGTCTTGGCCTATTTTACTTTTTCTACACAATTATTTGTACAAAATACACGCCCACTTGCCAGCCTTAGAAACCAAACGTGACAGAGTTGTACGCGAACTTATATATGCTATGATCTTTATGCCTGGAGTACAGTGAGATGAGCGTATAAACAGTTTTTTTTGTATTTCATTAATGTTACTGGCTAGCCACGTTTTAATAAAGTCAAAATATATAGTAAAAAAACATATTCTTAACTAGGTATTCCTGAATATGCATTTATGTCAGTGTAAATTTAAAGCTATTAAATTTAATACCTTATAAATAGAACTTCAAAAATCATATTAGCCTGAAAATCACAAAAGTATACAAATGATTTGAAATGAAAATAAACTGATATATAATTAGCTAAAACACTAAACATTGTAACAATTACGCTAGACAGAACACTATAAATCATGTGCATAATTATTGTCTATTTCAATCCGTAAATTACTCTGTTTAGATTTTCCTAATTTATCTCTGAGGTCATCAGATTTCTTTTTTCTTGATTTCAATATTTGACGCAAGTCACTTTGAACACTTGGTTTAGTATCTAATCTAGACCATACACTATTTGTGTTATCTACTTTATGAACTCTACTCATAACATTACTATCAGAATCTTCTGACGTAGCGTCACTTGAAAGGCTATCATCTTCCAAACGAATAACTTTCTCGCCTAACCGCGACTGTATGCTATGATTTTGCACGCACATGTTGTGCTTTTTAAATTTATCCGATAACTTTGAATGTTCCTTTTGAGCAAATTTACTTCGAGAATTCTCTACTTCAATTGACAATGCTGAATATTCATCAGATTCTTTGAAATATTGTGAAGCTAACTTCTTCTTTTGCCTGGTTTCTTCGTCGTCTGCATGCATTCTCATTCTGGGTGTCTTAGTTTTTTTTTTCCATTCTGAATCTGAATCACTATCTTCACCGTTTTTATCATTGTAATCATCACCGTTCGCGTGTCTTTTACCAAGTCTACTAGCTAAACTTTTATTTTTTAATTTTACTATTTTATCTTTTTTTTCAATAACATCTTCATCCTTATATATAGGTTTGCGTTGGAAAACTTCCTGATGGTCATACACTCCCCATGACTTACATAAATCACCCCATGGATTCTTCATCATCGATTCTTCATGGTCATAATATTCATCAATATTTTTACTTTGAGATTTTTTTTTGATGATTTTCTTGTCTCCATTTGTAGCAAACCTCATTAATATTAAGTCTTTTTTAGGATGTGGCATGCCTTCTCGCCAATGATGATTCGGTTTATCAGCAAGCATTTGCTTTATATTCTCATCTCTTATTTCTCTGGAATGGACCAACAAAGCTAATGCAGCAGAAATGTGATCCTGACAAACAATATTACCTGAAAACAAATGATTGAAAGTTAACAAAGACGCCAAGAAACATAAGAGGACATACGCGCCTTTTACGTACAACCTCATCATATCAGCCACAGGATGTTCACTGCTGAACAAAGGCCTCCCCCTTAGATTTCCACAACGAGCGGTCACTTGCCGCTCTCATTCAACTACTCCCAGCGGCCTTCACCAGGTCGTCTGTCCACCTCGTTGGAGGTCGTCCCACGCTGCGTTTTCCGGTGCGCGGTCTCCATTCGAGAACCTTTTTGCTCCAACGGCCATCAGTTCTACGAGCAATGTCCTGCCCATTGCCACTTCAGTTTACTAATCCTTTCAGCTATGTCGACTACTTTAGTTCTTCTACGGATCTCCACATTTCTGATTTTGACCAAGTACGAAACTATCTTTGTCACTATCCTTCTCATAAGTATTTCAAATAGTTCGTTCTCTACCTCTATTATCAGCGTCCGTGAAAACAATAAACAAAAATTGCGTTATGAATTGTGACAGATTGTGACATTTAGCTGTATTTATTAAAATAAAAGTGAAATATAATGGCCTTTATCCCTACACGTATTTCTAGGGATGTATTAACATTTCTTGAATGCGCATGAAGTCGTGCTTTATCTTATTTTCTTATTAATATGTATGGTAAGGGCCTGTCTAACGATTTAAACATTTGCATATATCATTCAAAGATGTTCAAGTTTGGATTGCATTTGTAAAAAATAACGCACGTACAGTCCATCCGACAAGAGTCGTTAAAACACTGATTGCGGGGATACTTTTCGAGGGGTTTTTCAGGGTTTTCTTTATTATTTAATAAACATTACAATATATGAGAAAACAAATGTTATACAAATTTATTATATATTTATATATTTTTTATTATACAATACAAATTGTTAAAAATGTTATTCCGCTTTTTTTGGTGGTGGGTAGGTTCATTCATGCCTAACTATTGAGGCGTTATAAAGAGATTTTACAATTTAGATTAAAAGCTGCCTATTTTGCGTCGATTTCTTTCCAACATTTCGTCATTCTTTACATAGCCAGTGCACAAATTGATTAGTCAACAAAATTCTTTAAACCTACGCTATTTTTGCGATTGGAGCGATGTAATCCCCTTAATGCCAACCAAAGTATATAAAATACCAAGATATCCCATTACCCATTTATTTCACACTAAAGTATCCAACACAAATATAGAAGAAAACTCTCCTCTCAATAGGCTCAGCAAGGAGATGAATTCTTATATCAAATCCACTCCAGATGTTGACATATATCATGACTCCATGAACATGTTTAAGCACCAAATTATGAATTTAAAATTTAAAATTCTAAAATCCTAAAGCACTAAATCAAAATATTAATTCTATTATTATGTTGTATGTATGTTGTATGTATGTAAAATTATTTTGTTTCTTATTCTTATATTATATAATACTACTACTCTATTAGTTTTGTTATACTGTTTTTATCGTTTATTACCTTAAATTATCACTTATATTTGGGAATGTTGGTTCACCTGTCATTGGCAACTGTATAAGCCCAAAACTTATTGTTGCCTACTGTTATTTTATATACAGAAGCTGTTGGTGTACCTTTATTAATAAATAAATAATAATAGCGGAAGATGCATCGGCGAAAAAGAATAACGGTAGTGCAGAACCCGCCTTCTGAGTCCTCTCAAAACAATAGGACACTGGAGCCGGGTGCAGGGTGTGGGCGCAAGCTTTTTTATTAACGTGTGGAAATCCTCTTGGACTTCCACCGCCATGGGAAGGGCATGTCGGGATCAAACCGGCTAAAACCCCACGGTGCCCTTCTTCCTACCTCTAGCCGGGGGTGAGTTGTAAGTTTTTCTGCATTAGACCACTCCCCCGGCAGGTATCGGCCCGACAATGATTTTCGGGCCCCTTCTGTGTGCGGCCTTGTTGGCCGCACCTATCCTTCGGAGAGGCGCGCGCGGAACACGCGCGCCGCCATCTCGGGCCTGTTTCTGTTCGGGCGACGGACCGCCTCTGGTTCGCCACCCGCAGGCCGCTCCTCATGGTGGCCGGAGATCGTCCAGCGCCCTACCCCGGTTCCCGAAACACCCATGGTTCGAGAGTACCTGCGTCATCCGGTAGGTGAGGGCGCCATGCCGCCTCTCCAGCCATTCCTCCATCACCGGTCTTACCGCCGCTATCGCGGCGTGCCCTACAGTGGGCCGCTCCAGTCGCCCTTTCCACTCCGCCACCAGAATCCGCCGGAGCTCGAACCGTCGCACCTCGACCTCACGAGGTACTGGCGGTTCGCCCCGACTTAGCGCCTCCCCGCGCCACTGATACAGCGACGCGAGGGCTCTCGTTTCTAGATCCCAGGGCGGTGATCTGGCAAGGAGGCTCCCCGCCTCGTAGGAGACCGTGCGGTATCCCCTTATTACCCTGAGGACCATCGTTCGCTGCGACCTTCGCAGCACGGCGACTTTGGCTATCCTCAGGGATTTCACCCGCACTGGGGCCTCATAAAGGGCCATGGACCGCACGACCCCCATGTAGAGCCTCCGGCAGGAGGCATTTCCACCCCTGAAATTGGGCAGCAGCCGGGAAAGTGCAGACGCGGCCGCCGTCAACTTGGGGGCCAGCCGCCTGAAGTGCGGCAGGAAGTTCCATCGGCTGTCGAGGACGAGTCCTAGGTACTTCATCGTCGACTCGAGGCCGGTACGAACGCCTCCAACCACGATGTGAGATCCCGAGGGTGGCGCGCGCCGAGGCCCATGAAATCACACGACCTCCGACTTGGTGAGAGCCACCTCGAGACCCAATTGCCGGATCCTTGAGACGACTAGTGCAGCCCCCATCGTCGCCAACATTGCCGCGCGGTGGAAGCTCGTCCCCCGTGCCGTCACCAGCGTGTCATCGGCGTAGCAGATTACGCCGATGCCGGGGGTGTTCACACCGCGCAGCACCCAGTCGTATCCAATGTTCCACAGGAGCGGCCCCAAAAGCGATCCCTGTGGAACACCGCACGTTGTCTTTCGCCGACCCCATCCTTACCGACCCGGGTAAATGACCGCTCTGTTTACCAGGTAGGCCCAAACAATGCGTCGGAGGTAGGTTGGCATCCGATGAAACGCGAGTGCCTCCCTAATGCAGCTCCAGGGCAATGTGTTAAAGGCGTTAGCGATGTCGAGGCACACCGCCCCCAACACCTCACCCGCGGACACTGCTTCCTCCGTCAGAGCCCTGCGGTCACGCGCATGATTGCGTCGACGGTGGAGCGCCCGCGGCGGAAACCATACTGGTTGTCCGCCAGATCTGGCCCCACCACGTTTAGGTGCCGGACGAGGCGGTCTGCAATTACTCTTTCGAAGAGCTTGCCTACCTCGTCCAGCAGCACGATGGGGCGGTATGCTGACGGAGACTCCGCCGGACGCCCCGGCTTCCTCAGCAGGACCAGCTTGCCAGTCTTCCACCGCAGTGGAAACTGGCCCCGCTCGAAGCATGCGCTAAAGTGCCCTTCCAGTCGGGGCCTGGCCTGGCCTTGAATGCCGCCCTCAGCTTTTCAGCAAGGGCGTCTGCTTTCGGGCCGCTGGTGGCACCTGGGACCTCTAGGAGGCGGGCACCGGTCACCGTGGTCCTGCAGCGAATGCTTTCAATGCCGAGATCCGTGATGCTGATCTCGGCTTTGGCCCTCGCCATGACCACGGCGTACGTAAGGCCCTCGTCCACCCCTCCGGACTGCAGCTTAAGGACCACAGCTGTGGAACGGGGAGCACGAAGCCGGGCGGCTTTATGTTCGGCCAAGGCCACCTTCTTGGCCTTCTTCTTTTCCCCGGCGGTCTCCCACTGACCGCCGTTGGATTTGGGAGCCGTTTGAGCCGTTGTAGAGGCCGTTGTCGCCGTCGCTGTTGTCGTCGTTGTTGTTGCTGTCGTCTCCGTCGTCGCCGTCGTTGTGGGCGCAGCCGCTAGGGGTGCCGCAGGGCATCCTTCTTTTTTCGGCCCTTAGTGGCCGCCGGGGCTGCAGTGGCTTCCGGTGCCTTAGCGGTGGCCGCAGCCTTCGTCGCATACGTTGGCGCCGGCGCCTGTCCCATCTTTACGCTACGAGAATCCGCAGCTAACGGCGGGCCCAGAAGCCTCCCCCCCAGGAACGCGAACCGAGAATGGAGGCTCGCCAACTCCTCTTTGAAGAGCCTCACCAGCTCCGAGTCCTGCGAATGAGGCATGTCGGAGCTGGGCCCCGTGCATGGGCGCTCTCGAAGAACTCTCGCCAGGTCACCGCGAAGCTCTTCGTGCCCCTTCTGGAGCTCGGCGACATGGGCCGCCAGGCGGGAGTTCTCCACCTGGAGCAGCGCAGACTCTTGAGAGCCCGTACGCCTCAGGAGCGCCTCTGCACAGTGCACAATGGCAGACGTGGAGCCACTCTTTTCATGTCTGCCAGTGCCTCCTGGAGCTTCTTTTTCAGCTCAGTGACTGACAGATGGTCCGCCTTTGTCCTCCTCGAGGCCATTGAGGCCGTGGCCTGATCCGTCCGCAGAGTAGCAAGTTCTGCAGGCGATAGCTTTAGGAACTGGCTAGGGCCAGTCGAAGGCCGACCTCTGCCTCGGCCTCGCTTGGCCATTGCCACTTTCGGGGCAGGTGCCGTCTCCTCGCTTGAGGTCGAGTCCGACCTCAATATTGCCAGGTGGCGTGGCCTCTTGCGCCCGATACTCCAGGCGTGTGGGCGCAAGCTGCGTATAGCTATTTTTATATGGACTCGGGAACCGGGTCGTCGGGACAGTGGATAACCAGTTAAAGAACCCTAGAGCTGGTCAAAGGCACTCAGTTAAAATTGGATTCTATGATACCCACAGATAGTGATAATAGGGCTCATTATTATGGTCCTGAACTTCATAATGGAAAACGGGTACCCTTATAAGATCATTTAGTTGTCTGTCTGTCTGTCCGTGTGTCAAGGCCTTGTATGGTATCATCATCGTCGCAATAGAACGATATGGCCTTTCAAAGCGTATTTTCATACTTATAGTACAGACTGGTCATCAAACCCTATAGCGTACTTCCCGGTAACCTTGTAAATCTTGATATTTGGCATGACGGTATTATGGCACAAGAAAACGACAAAATCTGAAAAGGGGGAGGACTATAAAAGTTTTTCACACACACTTAGAGAAACATATATTAAACATGTAATGTCATAAAAACCTTTCAGGGTGCGAGTCCTACTTGCACTTGACAATCTCTATATTTGCGGTGAGGGTAAAATATTAGGTAAAATATCATGGTAATAAACTTACATGAAACTTCATTAATCCATTCTAAAGACAGTGGTTTATAATCTTCTAAATATTGGAATATTTCTTTTGTAGTTAGTCCATCAACACCATTTAAATTTATTGCATCAAAACGAAAATGTCTCTCATTTCCACTTTCTATACCAAAATTTAAATAAAGCTCATCTATTTGTCTTTGTGTAATTACTCTGTTCCCAATAAGATTTAAACCAAATCTTTTTGCCCTTTCTTCTATTTTCGTAGCATCAACCTTCTCTAATTTTTCAATAATTAATCCAGATTTCTCGGATTTATATACCTGAAAATTTAAAATAATCACTATGAGACATTGGAAATCGGTAGTTTATACATTGGTCTCCAAATGTAGGTATTGGTCTTAAGGGGAAGACCTTGACATTCTAAAATCAAACACAAATATTTTCAGGATTAAATATAACATGTGAAGATGTAAGGAAATCAACTTTATAAATGGTATCTGAAAACTAAGTATATATTTTATGGGATAATATGTGTCTGTACCATGGTTAATGGTGGACTCAACTCAAACAAAATATAAACAGTCTTTATAAAAAATCATAGATGGCACTATAGGTAACAATTGTAAAATTATCAATCACTAAAAAGCTTAGCCTAAAATATTATTATTAATAAATAATATTATTTGTAAAATGCAAATTTATTTATTTAAGAGGCCGTGCACAAAATTTACTCCCTTGAGTTTAGGTAAATTCACCGCATGCTATGTTTGTGTGCACAGTTCACGGCTACAGATCGGGCGTAATGATTAGTGGTGTTCAAAAACGCTATATGGCAATAGCGCGCTACAGACTATTAACTATAGTAAAATAACGCGCTATTTTACACGCTACAATTATAACGAACTGGGCGTACTCGAATGACGCGATAAAAGCGCGGTGACTATTCTTGAATCACGCTAAATAAGACAGCGCGCTGTTTCGGTTATATTCTTAATATTGAATACTTTATAGTATATTCGATACGTAAAATAATATCTATCAAAATAAAATGGAGCAGTAAAGAAAAGTTAATAAACTTTTCCTCATACTTTCCATGCTTCGGATAATAGATTTGTATGTATTAAATGCTTTAGCCGTGTGGTGCCGGTTCAGAATACCACCACCCCATTTCCTCCCGTGGGTGTAGTAAAAGTCGACTATAGGATTAGCCGGAGGATGGGCAGCAGCTTCCTTCGATTACATTACCAAATCAACTGCGATCGCCAACCCGTCTGCCAAGCGTGGCGATTATGGCGAAACCCTCCAATGAGCCCACAACACACCCATATCGGTCGTTGTGGTGATCTTTGGGGGAGGCCTGTGTCCAGCAGTGGACTTCATTCGGCCGAAATGATGATGTATTAAATTAACATAGGATAGGGTTATATTTATTTTATTAAGAATTTCTTATAGCAGTTTTCATGGAACCGAATTGTTTGATGTTGTGTATGCCTATTATTGACGTCATCAAATGTCATGTATGTTATTTATTTTAACTTTACGAAATTTTAATGTACGTACATTGTTAGCGTATCTAAATAAATAAATATTATAACTAACGCTTTAGGTAACGACCGATAGCGCGTGAATTCTCGCGATGACTGCCACCCGGCTCGCCACGCCCACGCTATTATCCTTGCTACCTACTCATTGTTTTTTAAAGGCGCTATTTTTATAGCTTCATGTTGGAGCCGGCATAGCGTGTGCTATACGTTGCGTGAATATAGCGCGCTATTTAATCGCGCTAGACGCTATATTAACCACCACTAGTTATGATCGCGTAAATAATTTTGATCCTTTGGACCATAATGTGCAGTCTACAATTATTTTATCCATGTAGTTTATCTATTTGTTTATCAGTATAGTAGTATATTAAGTACAAGTAACATAAAAATTGTAAAATAAAATAAAATGGTAAATGATGAAAAAAATATACCGACAGAAACAGCGCCACGGTTTACAGCTAATTCATTTTTTTGTCCTTACACGTGTAGTCCGCCCACCTGCCCTAGGCCAGCGTGGTGGACTAAAACCTAACATTTCTCATCGTGAGAAAAGGCTGCGGGACAGTAATAGGCTGATTATATGTATTAAACTGAAATGGATTTGTACATTTTAGCACTAAGCGTAGCGATTATGGCAAAATGCCCCAATAAGCACACAACAGTAGTGGTGGTTAATCTATACTATAATAAAATCGTAGAGAGACAAAAACTGTACAATGAATATTTTTTGAAAAAAATCACTGCCGCGTGGTCCAGGAACGAGACTGATGATGCCAAAACTGCAATTTTTAGAATTTCTGTCTGTTTGTCTGTTTCTATGTTGGATGTTACCGCTAAAACTACACTATAGAATTCGTTGAAATTTGGCAAAAATGTCCGTTACTGTCCAAAGATGACTCTAGAATACAAATCATCACGCTTTTGTATATGGGAGGTGAGTTGTATAACAATATGTCTATAAAATGTTGTTTTACAGCGAATATTATGAAACAATCACACAATTGAACACATTCGTTATCAGTACGTAATAAGAATTATCAAAAAAAAAACATTACCATCACGCTATATCTAAAGGGAGATAAGCGGGAGATTTTAGGAATGAGAAAGTTTATTTCGATACGTCTCGCAACTGGTTACGTAGCCTGCTAAATTAACACGTGGGTTGTCATTGCTTTATTCTCGGGATCAAACCTACCTCTTACATCTTACTTTTTGGATTTTGTTTTGCATTAATTTTATTCTCTTGAAAAGCAATTTCTATATTAAATATTCTGTCTGGTCGGTAGTTGATATTTTATTATATGCTATTATGAGACGGGTGCAAACAAGAAGTCATGGGTTCAAGGCAGGCAGACATATGTTTTCATTTATATTACGCATAAATTGTCATCATGAAATGAACTTAGTTTTATAAAGTATTTGTGTTTATTAGAGAAAAACGATTGAATTTGGTGCCAAAGGTTCTTTTGAACGCCTCATTGTGCATTTTCGTAACTGCTGTGCTAAGCCAAAAAGCGTGATAAAATATTTGTGTTGGTATCCTTAAATAAAGGATAATATTTCTCTATTTATTACGACGATTCTGGGTTACTTAGTTTTATCATATTTTTTTTCATCATTTCAGCCGAATGAAGTCCACTGCTGGACACAGGCCTCCCGCAAAGATCACCACAACCACCGATATGGGTGTGTTGTGGGCTCATTGGGGGGTTTTGCCATAATCGCCATGCTTGGCAGGCGGGTTGGCGATCGCAGTTGAGTTGTTAATGTACTCGAAGGACGCTGTTGCCCATCCTCCGGCTAATCCCTTAGTCGACTTTTACGACACCCATGGGAGGAGATGGGATGGTGGCATTCTGAGCCGGCACCACACGGGAGGCCGGCACCACACGGGAGTTTTATAATGATTAAATTTATAAAATTTAAATACTTATGTTTTTCTTCCAACTAGATGGCGTGTTCCTGATACGCCTATAGATTTTATAACCGCAATACGCGCTTGATAATTTGCATGCTTATTACTAATTAAGATATATCATTACTTGTAAAAAATAGTTCAATACAGTCATACATAGAAAGTTTCGCTGTTTTTAATTAATTACTCCTGAATCATATAATAAACCCCTCAACATGGTCCTTCGAGCCGGATATAAAGAACTACAAGGAATTGATGTAATACAAGGAATTTGTGGAAAAAAAGGATTTTTATGCATCGGTCACTGTACATCGGGTCAAAGGAAGGTCATTGCTTTGAAGCGGTCTCGAATATTTTTTATTGTGTGAAGTGTTTTACTTTCCACCCAACACTCATATTCAGGTAGTATATAAGTGAAATATATGTATTAAATTAAAGGTCAGTGCTGTTATTTATATTATTTTAGATATTACCGTTGTAAACCTAGGCTATTTCATACCATTGAGTCAGTACGTAATTGTTGATTTTACGAGATTATAATTGTTTCATTTAGTTATATTTTCATTGTTATTGCTATCATTTATCAAAGTTCGTTAATTTAACTAAATAGACTTGTAAAACCAGTTATTAAACAAGTTAGGTTTGCTTTGGAGTTAGTAGTAGAAAAATAAAAATCATGTTAAACACTAAAGCATCTGTTTGTATTGTATTAATACTATTTTGTTGACAATGATGCTTTTGGTGAATTTTATTGGTTTTAAGTGCTAAACAAGGATAATTTGAGAAGAAGATCATTAACTGATCTGTTAATTTAGTCTTTCTCATTTTTTTATTTTTGCATTGTACCTACCTATAACGTTACAGGTCAAAAAACACTTGCTTCCCAGAATGTCTGAAGAAAAGGACTTAATTAAAAAACGAGGCAGTTATAAGGGACGTTTAACAGCGTTTTCTACATTTTTAAATGGATTAAATATTTCTTCGTTGAGCCCCACTGACGTCACTGAGTTGCAATTGCGCATGGGTAAGCTTAAATCTATGTATGAACATTACGATGAGGTACAAATGAAACTCGAATGCATTGTCGATAATTCAGATGCACAGATTGCTGAGAGGAATGAGTTCGAATCGTTATACTTTAAATTCCTTTCAAAAGCTCAGGATATCTTGAATAACTATTCTGCAGAAAAGGATAATAAGAGTGTGGTCAGTAATTCCAGCAAACATAGACTCGTCAAGTTGCCTACCATTCAATTACCCAAATTTAGTGGATCATATGAAGGGTGGTTAGAGTTTCATGATACATTTTCCAGCCTCATAAATTGTAACAGTGAGATAGATGAGATAAATAAATTCCACTATTTAAGGGCTTCACTAGAAGGGACAGCTGCTGTGGTCATACAATCAATCGAATTTTCTGCAAAAAATTATGAGATTGCTTGGAAACTTTTATGCGATAGGTTTGACAACAAACGTTTGTTGATTCAAAATCATGTTTCGGCTTTATTTAACATTGAACCAATTACGAAGGAGTCTTCTATTACTTTAAAGCGTTTAATCGATCACTTAAACAGAAATTTACGAGCATTAGAATCCCTTGGAGAACCTATTATGCACTGGGATACTCTTCTTATCCACATCGTCACTAATAAGTTAGACGTAAAAACATACCGTGAGTGGGAGGAGTTCAAAGGTCGAATGAATAAAAACGAGACTATCACATTAGAATGTTTTAACACTTTTTTGAGAAATCGGGCTGATTTAATTGAGACTTTGGAGTTGTCACGTAATTCAAATCAAGTACATGTTAATTTACCCACTAAACACAACACAAAACATAAAACCATGGTGTCTATACAAGATAATAATAATTGTAATCATAATTCAGGTTTGAGTCAATCCTCGAGATCTTGTCCGTTGTGCAAAAGTCAGGAACATTACTTAAATACTTGTTCGCAATTTTTAGCACTTGACAATAAATCACGTTTGCAGCTATTACCTACATTTAAAGTTTGTTTTAATTGTTTTAGTAGTGGGCACTTCGCAAATCGTTGCAAAAGGCAAGGATGTAAGGTATGTAAGCGTAAACATCATACGATGATTCACATAACTGATTTCGCGTCTACTCAAAAACCGGTTGTAAATAGTGCACCGATACAGACAGCTGATAATATTGTTACATTCGGAGCCGCTTCCGTGCCGACGTCCGCACCTCAGTCTAACTTAACGTTGTCTGCGAGTGTCGCTCGCTCTAGTTGCAGCGCACAGGAGCAACAGGAGGTGTTACTATCTACTGCATTAATTAAGTTATTTGACTCCAATAATTGTGAACATATCGCACGCGCTGTGCTCGATAGTGGTAGTACATCGTGTCTCATTACTGAGCAAATGTTCGATAAGTTGAATTTGCCTGCTAAACAAATAAACAAGTCTGTCTTGGGTATAAATAATGTATTAACACACATAGAAAAAATGTGTCAGTTGCACATTAAATCATTAAATGAACAGTATTCAAGTAACATTCGGTGTTTTATACTTCCTACCATTACAGACTGTGTTCCGAGTAAAAATATAGATTTAAAGTATCTAAATATTCCGTCGGATATTATTTTAGCAGATCCAACCTTTTACTCATCCGCTGAAGTTGATTTAATTATCGGCGCAGATATTTTTTGGGACATATTGGGGTCACAAAAAATTAAATTAGGTAATGGTAAACCGATTCTATATGAATCAAAATTAGGCTGGTTAGTTTCCGGTCCGATTGACAACGGTTATATTACGAATACATCTAACCGAATTAAATGTAATTTCACAAAAAATCATATAGTTGATTCTTCCGTTAATGATGACATACAAAACCAACTTGCGCGGTTCTGGCAGCTTGAAGAAGTTAGCCCTAAGTCATCATCTCATTATTCTAAGGAAGAAAGTTCGTGTGAAGAACACTTTGTAAAAAACACCGTTCGTTTGGAAGATGGGCGTTTTTGCGTAAGAATACCACTGAAGGAAAATCCTAAGGTATTGGGTAATTCTTATCAACGAGCTAAGCATTGTTTTCTTTCTTTAGAGCGCAGGAATAAAGCTCAACCTTTACTGAATAAAATGTACACAGATTTTATGCTGGAATATAATTTGCTAGGTCACATGTCAGAATGTACAAATATCATGTCTGATTCACATTATATACCACATCATGGCATTTTGCGTGACAGCAGCTCCACCACTAAGTTAAGAGCGGTTTTTAATGCCAGCAGTCCTACTACATCAGGTGTCTCCCTAAATGACATACAGATGGTGGGACCGCAAGTGCAGGACGATCTGTTGTCCATTCTTATTCGCTTTAGGCAACACAGATACGTCTTAGCTGGTGACGTAGAAAAGATGTACCGCCAGGTGGCAGCACATCCAGATGATCGTCACTTGCAGCAAATATTATGGCGCTTCAATTCAACAGATACCCTTAAAACTTTTCAGCTAAATACCGTAACCTACGGGACTGCAAGTGCTCCGTTTCTTGCTACTAGGTGCCTGAGGCAATTGGGACTCGATTGTACAGACCCAAAAATCGCTGAAATTATCATCCATGATTTCTATGTCGATGATCTTTTAACAGGGGGGGCCCACATTGATGAAATTTTAGACATTGGCACAAAGGTAACTAGCGTTCTCGCCTCAGCCTGTATGCCGCTAAGAAAGTGGAAATCGAACGACTCCCGATTAACAAGTGGAAGTACGCAGTCCCCTTTAAATCTAAATATTGGATCTACTGAACCAAGCAAAACTTTGGGCCTTGGTTGGATAACAAAGTCTGATGAATTGTGCTTTCCTATCAGTGATTCAATTTCTAGTTGTGATTCCAAACGCGGCATACTTTCGATTATTGCTCAGATTTTCGACCCATTAGGTATCTTATCCCCATGTGTCATACGCATGAAATTAATTTTACAAAGATTATGGCTGGAAAAAATTTCATGGGATGACAAGTTACCACCGGAAGTTAGTAAACTTTGGGCTGATATAATTAGTAGTTGGCCGGTGCTGAAAAATATTCGTGTCCCACGTCAGGTTATTTGCAATGAATTTAAATTTATTGAGATGCATATTTTTACTGATGCATCAGAACGGGCGTATGGCGCTTGTCTTTACATACGCAGCGTTAGTGATACGAACAACTGTTTAGTTCGATTATTACTTGCAAAAAGTCGTGTAGCTCCCGTAAAGCCTACCACTGTGCCAAGGCTTGAACTGTGCGGAGCTTTAGTTGGTGTGCGACTTTTTGAGAAGGCTATTAGTTCTCTTAGACTTAATGTTAAGAATGTTACTTTCTGGACTGACTCAACTATCGTGTTGGGTTGGTTAAAAATGTTACCGAGCAAGTTACAGCCTTTTGTACGTAATCGAGTCGCAGAGATTTTAGAGAAAACTAATAATTATACATGGAGACATGTCTCAACAGATGTGAATCCGGCTGATCACATAACACGCGGAGTAGATTTTGAATCGATTCAGTCTTTGGAAAATTGGTGGTCAGGACCACATTTTTTAAAACAAGACAGCTCTCATTGGCCATCCAACGTGCTTGAGACGCAAATATTACCCGAAACACGACATATTTCTATGAAGGCTAATGTTAGTGAAAGTACAAGCAAACATTGTTTTTTAGATTTTAATCGATTCTCAAACTTTTTACGCTTAAAACGCTCTGTAGCTTACATTTTACGATTCGTAAATCGATGCAAACGCTGCCCTATAAAAGAAAGGTATTTGACACAGGAGGAGCTACAGAATGCATTAAATATAATTATTAAAATTTCACAATCAGAGTCATTTACTGAATATAGTTTATTATTGAAGACACAAAGTTTACCAAAAAAGAGTCCCTTACTTAAATTTAGCGTATTTTTAGACGAAAATAATATAATGCGCGTTGGAGGACGATTAGAAAATTCAGATTTTTGTTACGATAAAAAACATCCTATTATAATACAGTCCACTCATCGTTTCACTAAATTGTTGTTTAATTTTGAACATAAAACCTTGATGCATGCAGGTCCTCAATTACTTTTGGCGTCCATTAAGGAAAGGTATTGGCCCATTGGAGGTCGCAATTTAGCAAAAAAATGTTGTCACCAATGCGTCCGCTGTAGTCGCCTGAAGGGACAAATTGTAGCACCTCTGATGGGGAATCTACCTCATAAACGACTCACACCAGGAGGTTATCCATTTAATAGTGTCGGTGTAGATTACGCAGGGCCTCTAGCAGCTGTCAGTAGGCAAGGGCGTGGATCACGTGTTGTTAAAGTGTATATTGCAATTTTCATATGCTTCGCTACTAAGGCGATTCATTTGGAACTGGTTGGTGATTTGACGAGTCATAGTTACATGTTGGCATTACGTCGTTTCATAGCGCGCCGAGGGAAACCGCAGAATATTTATTCAGATAACGGGACTTCATTCGTAGGCGCCTACAACGAGTTATCAAAATTTTTAAAGGACAATTGTAACTCTTTGGGTGAAAGTGTGGCCAATGAGGGAATACACTTTCATTTTATTCCTGCCTATGCACCTCATTTCGGTGGACTCTGGGAGGCCGGTGTCAAGTCAACAAAATACCATCTATTAAGAGTGCTGGGAAATTGTCATCTCACTTATGAGGAGCTTAACACGACTCTTGTTCAAATCGAGGCCATATTAAATTCTCGACCGCTCACTCCTGTGACATCAGACCCTGATGACTTGACCCATCTTACTCCAGGTCACTTCTTAATCGGGCGATCACTCACTGCACTGCCTGAACGGAGCTATGAAGACTGTTCTTTTAATCATTTGACCCGCTTTCAACGTATTGGGCAACTTCGTCACCACTTTTGGGCAAGATGGAGTAAAGAATACGTTGCTGAATTACAGCAGAGAACAAAATGGCGGACTAGCAACGAACCTCTGCAGATAAATTCTCTAGTTATCCTGAAAGAGGACAACTTACCACCACTGAAGTGGCGCTTAGGTCGTGTCATCGCCGTTCATCCTGGGTTGGACGGGATAAACAGAGTTGCTGACATCAAAACTAGCAATGGAATAGTCAGAAGAGCATTCAGCAAAATTTGCCCATTACCTGAAGTTTCACCGTGATCGTTCTTGGTTGAAAGGCAAGCTTCCAACGCCCGGGGGCATGTTCCTGATACGCCTATAGATTTTATAACCGCAATACGCGCTTGATAATTTGCATGCTTATTACTAATTAAGATATATCATTACTTGTAAAAAATAGTTCAATACAGTCATACATAGAAAGTTTCGCTGTTTTTAATTAATTACTCCTGAATCATATAATAAACCCCTCAACATGGCGTTACTGTCGAATTACATCACGGTATGGCTTCGTTGGCAAAACGTGAAGTTAAGGGTCATCTCAGATTAAACGTAGTACTTTTCCTAATATGCGCCAAAGGATACCGCTACCGATGTCGATTGTTGCGATATCCACGCAAAGCGTTACCTACATATGTTCATCATTTCGGCCGAATAAAATCCACTGCTGGACACAGGCCTCCCTCAAAGACCGATCGATATCGGTATATTGTGTGCTCATTGGGGGGTTTTGCCATAATCGCCACGCTTGGCAGGCGAGTTGGCGATCGCAGTTGAGTTGTTAATGTACTCGAAGGCCGCTGCTGCCCATCCTCCGACTAATCCCTTAGTCGACTTTTACGACACCCACGGGATGAGATGGGTTGATGCTATTCGTAGCCGGCACGACACGATGCTACATATGTTAACTTATATTCTTTTTAAAATTGATGCACCACAGTAGGGTTTCTCCTGTGTCGTGGGTGCGATTACTAACACAAATTCACACACAATACACCCAGACCCGGAACAACTACCTGCAGATCATACAAATATTTATTCCGTGCGGGAATCGAACCCGCAACCCGAAGCGCAGCAGCCAACTGTATCAGTCACTGTACCAACCGTGCCGTCAGTGTCCGTGACTTTGTTGTTATTAAACTTTTATAAACAATTTACTAACTTTACCTACGATATTTTATTTATATCTGAAATATTTGAACAATTGCCGACTCTTACGGACCAGTGTTGATTAATTTTGTTTGATTTGGTTGTCATTGATATCGGACTCAAAAGGGAATTTTACATGCCTCCTACAAAGAAGACGAATTTCTTCCGAAGCTCCAGTGCAATGCTCTGTGCTCTGTGCACGTTTAGTAGCTAACTGAGCCTCACGATCAACTGCAGTTTTGAGAGATCGAGGTAGCCTTTGCATCTTAAAAGCCCATGAGCTTTGAAAGATATTTCTCTTTAACTGCAGAAAACAGCACGCAGCGCCAGTCGCGGTTAGGTATCCAACGAGTTGTCATTGCTGCCTCTCGATTACAAGATAGTAATGAAGGATATGAAGCACGTCTCGCAAGCGATCGGAAGCGCCATGCTGCATTACGAGCATCACAGACTTACACCCTGTGTGAATCGCAATCGAGCTCGCAGAGTATTTACACTGCGACGTCTCTAGAAAATGGCTAGCGAATTTATTTCAATTCTGTAAATGTCATAGAGCGCTTGGAAAATCCGCGTCAAACTACGGTTTTCGTATTTTTTCAACTGTGCGAAGAGGATCCTCTTCGTTCGCCAAATCTCGAACGAATGGCAAGATGCCGTAATGTTATACGTACGAGAAGTAAAGAGGTGTGTTTGATCGACGTCAGCGTGGGCGTACAGAATCCGTTTTCCGTTTCTCGGGAGTTATGAAAGACGCTGCATTGGGTAAGGTTTACACTGTGCATCCAAATAATGGCAAGTGCAATTTTAGGCGCATTTTACTACACACGGTGCTTTTGATGCCGTTAAATTTCCCAAATATCACCCAGACTACAGAGCGCTCCATCTACTTGACGGTGATAAACCCTGGGACGATACTCTCGAGGAGGTCAGCGACAGTCCCAGTCATCTGCGACATTTATTCGCCATCATGTCGGTCTTCTAAGCGCCGACATTCAGGGTTCAACTTATTGCTGTTCACTCAGCGCACATTATAGTGAGTGATGTCAAACGCGTGTCTGTATAATGGGCGGCAGTGGTGGTGTCGGCAAGCAGATCGCTAGCAGTCGGCACGCTGTATGCTCGCTTGAAACGCGCGATCTGCTCACTCGGTCTGTACGCTGTATGTGGGATGGGAGCATGGCAGTTGCGAGCGTACTCGCGAAATTTATCTTGATATTATAAAAGTATGGTACAACACACGACTTATAGCCCTAATTTAAATGACAAAATGAGCGGCGTGGCTATAATGAGTGATTGGACTGTTAATACTGGGCGAAAAAGGGCAAGCTACATTTTATGAAAGTTGATGACCACACCCAGTGCCATGTGGGAAGCATTTCGAAACAAAGGACAAAAGCGCATGGTTTGGCACTCGGCTGGCTGGGCTGGATGCAATATGCGGCAGGCCTATGAGTCGTGTCATTCGGAAATATATCATGATCCCTCTACACCTATTACAAGTTCCTAATAAAAGCTCAGGTCATAATTGCATGTTTTCAATAGCATTTCTAAATTCCACGCGTGCGAAGCCGCGGGCAAAAGCTAGTATAGCAATAAATCTATGGCTTGTCAACGAGGTATTTTATAATTGGTGAATATTGACCAATTAATCTTGTGTCAAAGTAAATCTCTCTCAACACTCATTAAAAGGCTATTGACATGAATAAAAGGTTAATAAATGTCGGAGAAAACTTGAAGTAAGCTCAATAATTATAAAGTACGTTATTAAAATACCAGCATGAATATTTAAATAATAATATTTAATAATGAACTGAATTTATTATTTAAATCGGGTCCCATGTGTCCTTCCATCCTTCCAGTTTACCTTAATGGTGTGTCCCTAAAAAGGGTTCACCAGTTCAAATACCTTGGACACTGGGTAACTGACGATCTAAAAGACGATGTTGACATGGAACGAGAACGCAGAGCATTGTCAGTTCGGGCGAACATGCTGGCACGCAGATTTTCTCGATGTACAGACGCAGTTAAAGTTACATTATTTAAAGCTTATTGTACGTCGCTGTATACGGGAGGCCTGTGGTTCAACTATACCCAAAGAGCTCACAATGCTCTGCGAGTCCAATTTAACAATGCGTTCAGGGCGCTGTTGCGGCTTCCACGTTTTTGTAGTGCATCAGCGATGTTTGCTGATGCGCGCACAGATGGCTTTGCAGCTATCTGGCGCAAAAAGACTGCATCGCTTCTCAGTCGGTTGCGTGGAAGTAGCCACAGCATCCTGAATACTATAGCGGCTAAGCACGACTGTCCACTGGTGTGGAAACTTATACAAAGGACCAAGTCGCTATTAACAATTAGATAAAACATTTTTATAACTGTATTACTACAAATCTGGATCTCTGTTGTCTGAATAAATAAATTATATTATATATTATATTTAGTGGTAGGTAGCCAAATATATGCCCGTGTGGTGCCGGCTACGAATAGCACCAACCCATCTCATCCCGTGGTTGTCGTAAAAGCCGACTAAGGGATTAGCCGGAGGATGGGCAGCAGCGTCCTCCGAATACATTAACAACTCAACTGCGATCGCCAACCCGCCTGCCAAGCGTGGCGATTATGGCAAAACCCCCCAATGAGCACACAACACACCGATATCGGTCGTTGTGGTGATCTTTGGGGGAGGCCAGTGTCCAGCAGTGGACTTAATTCGGCCGAAATGATGATGATGAGCCAAATATATTAATTGAATTTGAATAGCTTAGTATGTATTATAATAAAACACTTTTAAACTGATTCTATGGTGTATATTTTTGATTTTCCTGACGTTTCAAATACTTTGCAGCATTCGTGGTCGCAGGATGACTCAGGTGACAGGCGTCGTTACAGATTTAAAAAAAGTTATTTTATTTTATCTACCGTGCAATTTTAATCAAAAAAATTGTTTCAATGCACGCAGTAATCACTCACAGTGTCTTGATGTTTCTTAGTGCGGTATCTTGTTTGGACTTTATTATTTTAATAACTGGATTCCAAACAGGTGGTACCTGCCAACCATATTCTCTATTAAAACTAGGATGTTTTTTAATTTCAATAGCCTATATATAATACATATCGGTTCTCTTTCGCGAGGACTTGACGTTGATCAAAACGAAGATAATGTTTAGGTTTGCCTAAGCCATGTTCAGACACTGCAGCTTAGTATGTACTCATTTTTTCCACTACTGTCAGAAACTCTCTTTTTCTGTAAGTGTAATTTTTTCGAGGCATTGTCATAAAATTGCCAAACCGACCGGTATAGTTTTGTGTTGCGAGCCCATTGCGGGGTTTTGCCGTAATCGCCACGCTTGGCAGGTGGGTTGGCAATCACAGTTGAATTATAAATGTACTCGAAGGACACTGCTGCCCATCCTCCGGATATTCCCATAGTCACCTATTTTTACGTCACCTACGGGATGAGGTGGGGTGGTGGTATTGACTTTCCGCGCAGTTAGAGATCAGCTTATATGTAGCCGTGTGTACTATGATAGACCATCAAACGAAGGGGTTTGTACAATATAAATAAATTTGGATGGCGAAGAAAAACAGAAATAATAAATAACTGTTATTGATACAGTTTTCGTATTTCTACGCAGAAGTATTCCGATTTTAAACAACCAGGACAGACAGGCAGCCTTTTGATAACCTAACTTGCCAAAATACGATAATCTATCTATTAAACGAAAGAGACGACGATTTGCGCTAGACAAAAACAAAACACATTTTCCCGTACGCTCCCGAACAAGACGCGTCAACATCAATTAGTTAATTTTTCGATAATTTGCGTTCCAGAAACACGCAGATTGTGACGGACTGTTTACGGACCGTTAATTGTGACAGCTTGTTAGCTAATTCAGGATTGAACCGCCTTTCAGAAAGCAGCTGTTAGTCTCTCTCAACTGTACAGATTTATTTAAACATTATTATTATAGCTCCATTGAAGTACGAAGTCGATGTAAATGGTATCACAATAATTTGCGATGTTATAGAAATTAGCTATCAACAGTATATTTAGAAATACAGAGTGTTTGGTGCATCGTGTGCCAACTTGAAATGGTCGACTGGGGGGGTCATCTGCTATCCTTACAGACCCCTACACATTTCTCATGCCCTGTGGATTTTTTTTCATCGACTTTTTATCGTTTTATTAAAAAAATACCCATGTTTTACATTCAAATACAAATAAAAATGATGAATCCAAATTTACCAAAGAAGGGATACTCAATCTTCACAATCTGCACCACTGGACAAACAAAATGGAAAACCCACGTGTTAAAAGACAGAAATCTTTTCAAAGGAGGTTTAGTGTAAACTTTTGGGCAGGAGTGATTGGGAATCAGGTAGTTGGACCGCATTACCTGCCCGATAACCTCAATGGCGACAACTTGGAGTTCCTTCAAAATGACCTGCCCGAATTAGTGTCCGAGGTACCTGTATTTAATGAAAATGTACCCAAGGTGTTCCAGCATGACGGCTGTCCCGCGCGTTGGCGTTTGACTGTGAGGGAATATCTCGACGATGTGTTCCCCAATGCGTGGATTGGTCGCGATGGCCCTATTGCATGGCCGGCACATTCCCCAGACCTAACTCCGCTAGACTTTTATGTCTGGGGACGTGCCAAAGAGCTGGTATCCGCCACGGTGGTTCCGACTAGGGAGGTATTACTACAACGCATTGGAAACGGCGTTCAATACAATTAAGGAGGAAATGCGACTTCGTACCACAACAGTGGAAATACGAAATAGCATTGCATTCGCAATAGAGGCCAACAATTTGAGCAGAATATGTAAAAAATATTAAATAAATGTATTAATGCATTTTTTTTTATTTCTAGTACTAAACTAAATTCTCTATCGTGTTCTCACAATCAGAGAACAAAAATGTCGTAAATAAGTCAATTGGCAGGACGGCCTCTTAATGGTATATTTTTCTATTTACCCTCACGTATTTTCAACAGAAAATATGAATTAAGCTTTTTAGTTTGAACCCATTTCAATGATAAAGTAGGTATCAATCTTTCATTTTGTTCTAATGTCTTTGCAATAAATGGCGTGTTATTCAAATGGTCACGTCCTCGCATAACTATTACAAAGATATATTAAAATACTCTTGTACAACAACCTGTTAAAACCTATTTGTGGGTCCATGCTACTTAACCATACACGAAAATATATATATCTAATACTTTGCGTTTAGTTTACAATTAATACTACTAAGGGAAATCAGACAACAGATTTTGCAATTCCAGTATCAGTGACGTTGAAATAAACAAATTTAAAATTTATTCTTTTAACTATTTGGTATATAATGGAACTGGAACTTTAAAAACCTATAGAAGAGGATTGCACATTAGAATCACTGAACGTTTTTGTGTTGTCTCTTAATTGTGTAATCATTGAGTAAAAACGGTATAAAGGCTGGTATTCGTGGGGCCCACTCTACTTAAACAACACAACAACGAGTCAACTTTACGATATCTCGTAATGTTTGCGAACTTTGCGACCATTTTTGACAGTCTGCAAAGCGTTCGATAGGGTCGTAAGTATTCCCTGGGGGGGTGACCGCTTTACAGTCACCCTCTCCGAGATGTGCCTATAGGCGTGGCACCAGTGGGCGGCTCTAGTGTGATCATACGAGGACCTGGAGCCTCCCTTAGGTGCCGAAGATGACCGCTCCGGTGGTTTTAGCCGGTAGGAGTCCGGCATACCCCTTCGTCGCGACGGAAGTTCATGAAGAATTTCCACTGGGCAACTAAAAAAGTGTCGTAAGTATTGATATTTTGACAGTTGGAAAGTATATTTAGCATGGAATTTGGTCGTGCTCGAAAAAAGGATCGATAAATCACGTTTTACTCAATAAAATTGAGTTTCCTTTTTAACACGCTTTTATTAGCTTGGTATAGATCTATGTATCTATGTAAAGGAATTTTTGGAATCGAATTACATCCCCTTCAATACGTCGGATTGATTTAAAATTTCGCACACTTATGAAGGACCGATGCAATGCAAATTCCTAGCAAAAATAAATAAAAAATCACATTTTTATAGTTCGCCGTATTGGAAGATGTCTCGGAAAAACTATACTTACCGAAATAGGGAGTTTCTGACAATAGTGGAAAAATGAGTACATACTAAGATCTTCAAATTAAATTAATATCGTTGCTATTACCTACCAATAAATAATACATTCAGTTCATTTTTAAATATTATAATTATTTAAACATTCATACTGGTATTTTACTAACGTACTTTATAATTATTGAGCTTACCTCAAGTTTTCTCCCACATTTATTTGTTAATCTTGTATTCATGTATAAATAAGTAATATTTATTTTGACACGCGATTAATCGGCTAACATTTACCAATTTACATAGAGTATGAATTAAGTGAATGTATAACAGCTACCGCAGTGTTCTCGTATTTTAATTGGAAAAGTTGTGTGATTTCAATTAAAACCTACCTAAACTATTGTGCTTGTGTAAATAACAATATTGTGCATATGTGTCGATGTTTGTGATAAACTTTTAACAAGGATCAGTGAACGATAACTGTACCGGACGGGCGGACCTCCGTGATGAGTAGCTGACGTCCTGTACCTGTAGGTACCGGAAGTACTTAAACTTGCCAAACAATCGAATATGTTGATTCGGTATGTGCACTTATACTTTTTAGCGGATCCCTGTCGGCCATTTATACGTCCACTGTTGAACAAAGGCCTCCCCCATAGATTCCACAACTGTGTCATCATTTCGGGGGGTGAAGTTTAGCGGATGTAACGTTGATAAATAAAAACACAAGTTTCACTGTAACTATGGCAGAGAGCAATTTTAGACTTCGTATCGCACTACTACTTACTATCAAGAACTAATTACTATTTTAAAACTTGGATCTATTTCTGTTCTTAGTCCTGAAGGGACGGGTGCGCTTAGCCACCTCCGATCTGTACGTACACGAGAGCCGTGAAATTGCTTCCCTTTTTCATTGTTTATTTTCGCTATTGTTTTACTCTTTTTTTTTTTAAACGTTGCCCCACTCTAGGATTTCTCCTGTGTCGTGGGTCCGTTTACAGACATGAATTCCACATACAATACACCCAGACCCGGAACAACTACCTGTAGATCATACAAATATTTGTTCCGTGCGGGAATCGAACCCACGACCCGGAGCGCAGCAGCCGACTGTATCAGCAACTGCACCAACCGTACAGGTATTGTATGGTATTGTCTACGTTTTTTCGTGTATATAATAAAAAATTAGCTTTCTTGTGTGTGTCTATTGTTCATTGAGGTGTATCCTTTTCAGGTATACAAAGGGCAAGGGTAAAATAACGTGTGTTTGCTGTGTATTAACAGTTACATCACTTAGTTGTAAGGGTGTTGAAGCTGAGTGACTAATAAATTTCGTTTATTGACGTAACTATAGGACTATACATATGACTCTATGTTCAAGGATGTGAGCAGTGGTCTCGGCCAACTGTTATATATATATATTCTTATAAATTATGCTTATACAGTTAGTACATTTTATAGTTTAGGCCCAGTGGCTAAAACAGTAGTGATGCTAATTTCTATGATTATACATTATCTGTGGGCTGAGAGCGTAGTTTACTAAGGGGAATCCCCTTTTCTGGCTTATATTAGTCTAAATCTAGTACGTGGGTTAGATGGTTAGTAGATTTAATGAATTTAAGTACCAACTATTGTTCTATAGGGTGTCTAGGACTAATAGACAAAAGTTACATTTTCTATAAATTTTCTAAAAGTGTACATATTTGGACTAAATCTAAACAGTTTGTATATATTATTCTAATACCATGTATATGTGGTACATTACATCGCGAGCGCTAGTGCTATACATATGTGTAGATATCATATCGCGGGTTGACATTGATTTGGGGTTGCTGCACTGTAGGCATACACGATGATAATTATATTTCTTGCTCTAAATGCAGGAAAGAGCATCATTATAGTTGTTTAGCCATCGAAGAATTGTCAAGTGTTGAAGCATCAGTCTGGGTGTGTCCTGAATGTCGCACTGCAATGTCGAACGGAAAAGACAACACTCATGTTCGTGGCAATGCTAACGTGACTGTTAGACCAAGCAAGCGACAACCACTAAATTCACCTAAAGGCCCTGGTTCTGATGAACAACTTACACCATCGCTGGTCAAGAAAATAGTGCAAGAAATAGTTGCTAATGAGTTCATTAACTAATCAAGCAAAATAACAGCTACGGTGAAAACTGTTCTTAACCAACAATTACAACCGATTAAAGATAAAATAAGCGAATTTAAGGATTCTATGGATTTTACGAGTGACCAGTTTGACGATATTGTCCAGGAAAGAAACAAAAGAACAACTTAAAATGGTAGCGGAAAACTCTCAGATGAAATTAACCTTAAGTGACGTCAATGCATGTATCAATAACTTAGAGCAACATGCAAGAGCTAATAACCTGTGAAATCGAGTGTATTCCTGAGAAGAAAAATGAAAACCTACTGAGCATAATTTTTGAACTGGGAAAAGTCACTCAGTGTGCTATTGGAGAACGTGATGTCTTAAATTGCACGAGGATTGCAAAAATTAACCGTACAAATGATCGGCCTCGTTCTATAGTGGTACAGCTAGCCACTCCTAGGCACCGTGATAACTTTCTGGCGGCGTGTATAAATTATAATAAGTCAAACCCTAATAATAAGCTAAACACGCCCCTTCTTGGATTTACTGGACCCAAGGCACCAATATTTATCTACGAACACCTCTCTCCTACCAATAAAGCATTACACGCGGCAGCGAGACTGAAGGCTAAGGAGAAAACCTACAAATTCGTGTGGGTCAAGTTTGGAAAGAGTTTCGTAAAGAAAGAGGAAAACTCTGATACTAAACTTATTAAGGACATTAGTTCTATAGCTAGTATTAATTGAAGTGACTTTTGGTTTTGCAAAACCCCCCATCAAAATTCCATACTCTAAACGTGTATTATCAGAATGTTCGTGGGCTTAAGACAAAAACGCATATATTCTATCGCAACTTATGTAGTAGTAATTACGATGTTATAGCTCTTACAGAGACGTGGCTTAGCAGTAGTATCTTAGATTCTGAATTATTTGATAATAATTATGTTGTATATAGGAGAGATCGAGACACCACAGTTAGCAAGAAAAGGGACGGTGGCGGTGTATTTGTTGCGGTATCTAAACGTTATAGCTCACCGCGTCTGAGTAAGATTGAAAGTAACTGTGAATACTTATGGGTTTTTTATTTATTTATTTGGTATTAACAACTATATCTATACATAATTATCACCACGGAAATTAATCCAATTGCTGGTTTATACAGCCCGTGGCGCAGCCGCTGTTACAATCATTACAATTTTTCAGTATAAATTAAATTACCTGGCTAGGTGACAACATTTAGATGAATAGTATTTTTTTACTACATATTTTACATTTTTTGTATTATTACAAGTAGAATACATTTCTTCTAGGTCTTTGGGTAAATCATTTTCAATTTTAGGTAACAAATATTGCCACATTCTGGTACCATGTGTATTACGATACTCAGGCATATCATAAGTACTTAAGTAGGTTTGGTGCCTCAGTTGGTCAGGTCTAACAGACTTAACAAGCTCATGTCTATTTGAGTACTCATCCACTAGTATTGACATGTTAAACTTGTCAAAAACATTCAATATTTTACAATGTTGGAATAAACTTTCATCATTTACTAAGTTCAGTTTGTGGCGAATTTTTTCTGGTACAATTATTTTCATTAAACGAGACTGTAGTATATAAATTTTCATTAAATATGTTTTATATGTTTTATATGTTCTACCATAGCTACTCAAACCGTAGTTTATTATTGAGTCTGCCATAGACAAGTAAAGTATTCTGAGCGTACTTGCTGGCATTTTAAATCGTAAAATAGCCATTTCGCTAATAATTGCACGCAATTTATCTGAAATGTGCTCAATATGAGGACCCCAGTTAAATCTACGATCTATGACGAGACCGATGTAAGTGTGGCTATCAACAAACTCAAGCGGCTCGCAGTTGCATGGAAGCGGGCATCGGGAACGGCGGTGTAGGCACTCGTGATCGTGCGCGATAACGACCGGCTGGCAGTTGTATTTATTATGCACTGTGCATATGTGTATAGCCTTGGTTTTTTGGGCGTTTAGTATTAAGCCGGTGTCATACGTCCATTGGCATAATAGGTTAAAGTTAGCTTGAATAAGCCGTGTCACCTCTCTTATATCACTATGTGCTGCGATTAGGCAAGTGTCATCAGCGAACTGATAAACTGAACCTTCTTTAAATATGTGACACATATCATTTCTCATTTCATTATCAATATCTATATGTCAATAAAGATTCTTATTATTATTATATAACAGGTATTCCAAGGGCTCGAGAATTGATCCCTGGGCTGTGCCAGAGGTGGTGGGGATCATATCACTCAACACGTTAGAAATCTTTACGGAAGTGAACCTATTTGTATGATAACTCTGGAACCAGTTTAGTAAGGGTCCTTGAATGCCATTTTGTACAAGTTTCCTGTACAACGTAGTAAATTGTAAAACATCGATTCTATTAATTTACCTATGCATGATAATATTGTAATCGGTCTGTAGTTGTTGATTTCAGCATAGCTGCCTTTTTTTATGTATGGGCCTGATAATACCGACTTTGAGTATATCAGGATATGTTCTGGTTTCGATACACTTGCTTATTACGTGTTTCAGTATTGGAATTAGTTGAGGAGCTAACAATTTAATGTCTTTTACAGAAATGCTATCTATTCCAGGACGTTTTTTGGAGTTCATTTGCTTAATAATAGACCGCACGTCGTTATCAGTAGCCTGAACTAGTCGAATACAACGGTCAGGATGCCTTTCGTAGATCCGTGGGTCGAGTAGCCGGGTTCCGCATGCCGTAAAGTTTTTGAATATTATCATCAAAACCATAAGCGAATTTGTTCGATAATTCATTTGGGGGTATCCCAAAAGCTTTAAGCAAAATATCATCAATCTTTTTGGTTATTTTGCCGCAAAGTGTATTTACAATTTGCCATACTTTTATTGGATTTCTAAAGTTTATTAAAATGTCTTGTTTTATTTTTGTATTCTTTGCCCTACTCAATACTTTATTTGTTTTGTTCCTATATTTATTATAAGTTAGTCTATTTAATTTGTTATTTTCATCTGCCTTCCACACTTTGAAAAGCTCATCTCTTCTTAATATCATGTTGTTGATTTTGCTATCAACCCATTTTATTTTTTATTTTATTTCAGTTAAGGATCACCAACGAATAATACATTACTTTCAATTATGAATACAAAAAACACAAATATTAAGTATCACGTAATGTACACTCAATTATAGGTAACCACAGCTTATACATCAATATCGAGTACACAGGCTAAGTTTAATAAATTAGATCAAAACGATTAAAATAGATAATAATAAAAGTTCACACTGCATTCATGACTTAAAATAATAACGAGCTAAATACTCGTATATACATAGTTGCTAACACATTAATTTAATCAATTAATAAATAAAAAACAAAATCCTAATAAGAGCGCAATTTTTTTTTTGCCTAATTGAATTTAATCGTGTAATTAAATTGGATGATTTTGATAAAATTACTCGTTCAATTTATCTTTGTAAAGTCTACTGTTGATAAATGTATCGTAACTTTTCTTTTAAAGGTGTTTACATTATCGTGATTTATATCTATGTCAGCTACTCTGAATAAATCATTATACAATTTAGTAGCCCTCACAAGAGGAGAGTTGGAGCCTAAGTTGGTCCTGTGCAGCGATCCCTTGAACAGTTTGTAGGTTTTAGAGCGAGGCAACCTATTGGGTACACTTAAATAAATTCTGGAAAGCAGATCAGTATTTAGTTTTGATGTCATCAATTTGTGTAGGAAACTTAGATCAAATATCTTTCTACGATTCTCAAGGCTTAGAAGTTTATAATGTTGGACCCGATCTTGATAAGACTTTAATTCAGTATCAGTGTTGTTTTGGTATGACATTTGATACATAAATATTTTCTGAACTCGCTCAATGCGTTGTATATGATCATTATATTGTGGTGACCATATTTGCAAACAATATTCCAAGTTACTGCGAACTAGAGTGTTGTATAATAGAATTTTGGTTTGTGGACATTTAAATGGTTTTGCCGTCCTTAAAACAAAACCCAACATTTTATAAGCATGCGATACCAATTGATCTATGTGACTATTAAAAGTTAATTTTAGTTAAGTTAGTTAATTTATTTGACGGCACGGTTGGTGCAGTGGCTGATACAGTCGACTGCTGCGCTCCGGGTCGTGGGTTCGATTCCCACACGGAACAAATATTTGTATGATCTGCAGATAGTTGTTCCGGGTCTGGGTGTATTGTATGTGGAATTCATGTCTGTAAACGCACCCACGACACAGGAGAAATCCTAGTGTGGGGCAACGTTTTTAAAAAAATAAAATTAAAATGCCCAAATCCTTTATGCATGGAACCTCTTTAAGTATAGTGTCGCAAATTGAGTAGTTGGTACAGAATTTGTGTTTATTTCGAGTAAATTTAATATGTACGCATTTACCTAAATTCAAACTCATGCAGTTTATCTCGCACCATGCAACCAATCCATTTAAGTCATTTTGAAGCAAGTGAGAGTCTTCCATAGATTTTATAGGTAAAATTAACTTCAAGTCATCAGCGAATAAAAAAGCTTCGGCATGGTGAAAGCTCTGCGTTATGGTGTTTATAAATACGTTAAAAAGTAATGGTCCCAAATGTGACCCTTGTGGTACCCCGGATGTCGCATTAAATTCTGCCGAACTTGCACCGTTTACTACTACAAAAGATCTTCGGTCATTAAGGTAAAATTCAAACCATTTTAAAAGTGAACCATAGACACCGCAATTAGCAAGCCTCGCGACCAACAATTTGTGGTCCACTCTGTCAAAGGCCTTGCTAAAATCGGTGTACACTGCGTCCACTTGGATTCTTTTGTCCATATGCTCAATGAGATTTTCAGTAAATGAGACAAGGTTGGTATTGGTTGATCTGCCTTGGAAGAAGCCATGCTGTTTACTTACAATACGTTGTTTTACATGATTATATAGGAAAGGGTAGACGAGTGATTCAAATATTTTTGAGATGGTAGAGATAACTGATATCGGCCTATAGTTTGTTATATCATTTTTGCGACCATTTTTGTAAATAGGAACAATTTTAGATGTTTTCCACATAGATGGAAAACAACCTGTTTCCAATGAGAAGTTAAAAATCAAAGTTAAAGGTGTAGAAAGGGACTTAGAGCACTTAGCGAGAAATATAGGCGGTAGTTCGTCAGGACCGGATCCCTTGTGTATGTCAAGACATTTCAATTTATTAGCAACTGATTGCTTACATAGAAATAATCTGCCTAAAACATTGGAACTTTCAGTGCTTAGTATGGTGGTTGGCGAAGCCTTTGACTGCATGTCATTGTACACCGAACAAAAATGTTTTGAATACAATTCACAGATCTCTGCGCTGTTGCCAGCTACCTCATTACCCAAAATCATTATTTCAGGAATAGTACATTTGTTTTGTCGTTTATGTTTGATATATGTCCAAAAGTACTTAGAATTGTGTTTTATTCTGGCTTCTATGGTTATAATATAGCTTTTATAACATGATTTATTCAATGTACGACACCGTTCTTTAAGTGATAATAAACTAATTTTGTCTAAAGCATTGCTATATTTTCTAACTTTAATCCTTAGATTATATGTTTGCCTTAATAATTTTATAAGTTCTCTGGTGAACCATGGTGGATGTTTATTGTTGCTGACTCTATGTATAAATGGTACGTGCATGCCTATAATATTCCTAATTTCTGCATAAAACCTGTCGACCATGTCGTCAATGTTATTGTATTCTTTAAACGTTGATGCCCAATCGATAGCATCCAACATCTGTACAATGGCTTCATAATCAGCTTTATGGTAGTTAAATGTAGGTGGTTTATAAGAAGTCAGAGATTTTTCTGGAAGAATATCAAAACTGAGCATGAGAGGAGGATGGTGGGAATCAACTTTAGCCAATGGATCGCTACACAAGGCCACAGAAACACGGGGTATATTAGATAAAACAAGATCTAGGACCCTTGATTTATCATTTGTAACATAGTTAAACTGTTCTAGACCGTTGAGCGCAGTGAATTCTGTAAATAGATGATTAACTGAGCAATTTACGGTTTCAGAGGTTAAAAAGAGATTGTTGTTGTTGTTAATCCACTTAATATTGGTCAAATTAAAATCACCTGCTATGAATATATCACTTTCTGTGTCAATGACTTTACTAGCATTTTCTACGAAGTGCTCCAAGACATTTATTTTTATTGGTGATGGAATATACACCGCGCAGAAGCATATGCTTGATGTATCGTTTTTAATTTTTATGTCTACTTTTACCCATAAGTCCTCACACATACTATTATAACTTTCCATTTCAACGGAATTATATCTTTTTAAAATAGCGATCAAGACTCCACCGCCAGTTTTCTTTTTACAGAGATCATTGCGCACACGGTCCCTTCTGTAAACGTTATATCGATCATCAAACATTTCATTATTACAAATGTTTGAATTTAGCCAAGTTTCTGTTAGAATAACAATGTCGTAACAATTCATTAATATGTTATGAAACAATTTATGCGTTTTAGTATTTAAACCTCTTGTGTTCTGATAGTATATTTTTATATCTGCGAATTTTAAACGAACATGCATTAATCCTTACAAATTATCAAGATACTATTAGTTTATCAACTGACATACAGAGTCCATGTCTTTTATAGAAAGGCGATCAGATGATCGCACAGGAAAAAGAGCCGGGGGTGTCGCTATTTATTTACGCAGCGATATTCCCCATAAAATCCTATATTCTTCACCATCACTTTATAATGGTAATTCTGAGTTTCTACTACTTGAAATAGATATCAAGGGGGTAAAAGCCGTTCTGGGAGTTATTTACTGCCCGCCCGCTATCGATTATTTCTCCACTCTGGATACACTTTTTGAATCTGTCTCCTCTGAGTACAAGCACCTCATAATCATGGGTGACTTTAATACCAACCTCTTGCAAAACACTTCACGGTCTCGTAGGCTGAGAGAAATCCTGGAATCATCGAATCTCACGTCTCTCACCCTTAATGCGACTCATCAAAACATCGATTCTGATGATTCCTGGCTTAATCTCATAATTACCTCTACTGTGGATCTTGTGGCTAACCATGGCCAGACCGTCGCTCCTGGATTTTCTAGGCATGATTTAACTTACCTTTCATACAAAATGAAGCCCCCTAGGCAGCGGTCTGCCATTGTTTATCTTCGGATGTTTGCAAAGTTGGATAAAGTGAGACTGAACAGCGATGCACAAACCCTGGACTGGACCAAAATTCTTCAAGCTGCTACAGTAGATGACAAGGTTGCTCTTCTTAACAGTTCCATTTTACAGCTGCTTGATAAGCATGCTCCGCTCAAGGCTGTTGAGAGTGAAGCGTCCTCCAGCCCCATGGATTACTGCTGGTGTCCGAATGGCTATGAGACGACGTGACAGGGCTTTTTGGAGGCATAGACGAGATCGCAGTGAGGAGAACTGGTGCCTGTACAAGTTGGCGAGAAATCGGTGTAACCAGATGGTAAGAGTATCTAAGCGCCGATACATTTGTGAAAATGTCCTAAATTGTTCACCGGCTGATATATGGAAGTTTCTAAAATCACTTGGCTTTTCCAAATCACAATCCAATGTCTTACCTTCCAACTTGTCTCTCAATCATCTAAATAAGCATTTTTCGACATCGGTTACTCTTGCTGACGATGTGAAAACGAAAACAATATATGATATCATTTCCATGCCGATATTGCCTCCCGACTCCTTCTCATTTTCCCCTGTAACTAACCTCGAGATCCGCAAGGCTTTTACTTCCCTAAAGTCTAAAGCTGTCGGCTGCGACGGAGTTAGCAGAACCATGATAGAATTCATTCTTGACAGTATCATTCCCGTTTTAACACATGTTATCAATTTTTCTCTGCAGACTGGGGTGCATCCTTCTGTCTGGCGTAAAGCTTATATTATCCCTCTTCCAAAAAATTCTAACCCCAGTTTAGCTAATCATTTCAGGCCGATATCGATACTTCCATTTCTATCCAAGGTACTGGAAGCTGTTGTTCATAAACAAATCTCCTCCTACATTTTCAAGAATAACTTGCTATCCCAGTACCAATCCGGATTCCGGCCTGGTCATAGCACATCTACTGCTCTTCTTAAAGTCACAGAAGACGTGAGGAGTGGTATGGAGAATTCGAAACTTACATTCTTAATTTTAATAGACTTTTCCAATGCGTTTAATGCCGTTGACCACGATATTCTCCTCGCCATTCTATCACAAATCGGATTCTCGTCGTCATCTCAGGGTTGGTTCTCATCATATCTTCGTGGTCGCCAGCAAGCAGTACGTGCTGAACAGAAATTATCTGACTGGTGCAATGTGGCTACTGGTGTACCACAAGGCGGTATACTCTCTCCACTTTTGTTTTCATTATTTATCAATTCCATAACTAACATCCTCAAATGCTCTTACCATCTGTACGCTGATGACTTGCAATTATACGCTCAAGCTGACATCGGCGATTTAAATAATTGTATTTCTAGGCTTAATGCTGAACTGAATACGATCGCAGACTGGTCACGTAATTTTGGAGTTGCCGTGAACGTTAGTAAATGTCAAGCCATCCTTACGGGCAGCTCATTCTACCTAAAAAATTTAAACACTGATCACCTTACGCCGATTATATTTGATGGTACAGTTATTGCGTTATCACATGACTTAAAGAATTTGGGTTTATATATTGATGATAGGCTAAGTTGGAATAAGCAAGTCTGTCAGGTTAGCCGTAATGTCACCGCCATACTGCGATCGCTCTATAGATTTAAGCATTTTTTACCATCTAACACTAAAACCCTTCTGGTCCAGTCCCTTGTGCTTCCTGTAATTGATTATGCGGATGTTTGTTACTCGGATTTATCCGAAAACCTTCTCAACAAATTGGATCGACTTCTCAATAACTGCATTCGCTTCATTTTTGGACTTCGGAAGTATGACCACATCTCTTTATACCGTTCCCAGCTTAAATGGCTGCCTATCCGTCAGAGAAGATCATTGAGATCTCTTTGTCTCCTCTTTTCCATTATTAACGATCCTTGTGCTCCTGATTATCTCAAAAGATTTTTTCCTGTGTTGGGTAGCTCTCATAGCCGTAACCTGCGTGCTGCCGAGAATTTGATTCTCCAGTTTCCTTCTCACCGTACTAGTTTTATTGCTAAATCCTATGCCGTCTCAACAATTAAAATCTGGAACGTGCTTCCCCTTGATATAAAGAAAGCACCGAGTAAATTTTCTTTTAAACGTAAAGTTCGGGAATACTATTTGAATTCGCTGGAATCCTAACTGACAATTATGGACATGGTTAAAATGATAAATAGTACGTATTGTATGTAGTATATTTTAAACCTATATATTTTTCCATATCTATAGTATGTAGATTTTTATGTATGTGTATCTTATTAGTAAATTTTTGTATTACATCTTTTTTGTACCATTTTTCAATGCATTTCTTTTTTTAACCCAAAGGTTGACTGGTAGAGAATGCCATATGGCATTAAGTCCGCCTTGTGTACCATCATTGTGCATAAAAGTATAAATAAATAAATAAATAAAAAAATTCGACCATTCCGCACCCACACGAACTTATACCCATTTTCCTTGGCTGCCGTCTTGTAGCATGGTGTAAAGCTTTATTTTGTGGTGCCAAATGCTCGGCTACATAAACCGGTGTTTCTCCTGCTATGCCTAAGTGACTGGTATTCAGTTTATTGTTCTGGTTTACTTTGTTAAACTTTATTACAGCAGCCAGAAGTTCATCACGCAGCGACGGAGAGCCAAGTTTCACAATTATAGATCTGGGTCGTGTATTTTCAAGATTCAGTTTAGCAGTTCTGGTGCACAAGATAATGTCATCATCTTTCAGGGGGCAAGATACTACAGTACATAATTGCATAATAGTAACTTTCAGATTTTCCGCTTTATGTTCTGGGACTGAAGAGATTTCTACATTGCATGACCGCGCATATTGTTCTATCTGCGTAAGCCTTAAATTGAGGTCCCTCAGTAGAGGTTTAACTTTGTTGTTGTCTTTTTGAAGAAGATCTAGTTGCTTTGTTTTATCCTCGAGAATGGACTGCATGTCATCATATTGAGCGCCAATAAAAACCAGTGACGCCTTCATTTTGCTCAATTCCGATCGAATATCTTGTAATTCTGTCCTAACACACTGCTGTACTACAGTTCCTATGTCGTTAGCCAAAATTTTGCGCAGTTCGGTTTGTATTATTTCTCTCATTTGTTCAGGGGTAACGCAGTTATGAATCACATTTTCACCCAATTTCTCGGGTGATGTATCGCTCGAATTAGTATTGCTGCTTTTTCTGGGGCGTTTATGCTTCTTACGTGACGCTAAACTAGTTGCCGGTGTAATTTCAGCGTTATTTCTTGTTTCATCTTGTTTATACACAGATGGAGGAGTTCGATTCATAATGTTAGTATAACAATATATCTTATTTTTTTTAAATGCTCACAAAAATAATTACACTTAGTGGATTCAGAACTCAGGATGTCATGCGCGTCAGTAGCTACGGCCGTCTTCGAAGCCAACTTGCATTTAATTTACTAGGCGAAATAGTCAAATGTTTCCCTAATTTAATCTTGTGATAACAATAGTACCCAACAAAAGTATTATATTAATCCACCCCCAGAGATATTTTATTCACATATATTAATTTATATTAAGTCATTAGACTTTATACTTATTGATTAATTTGTCACGGACACTTTTTTCAGGCGATCAGTAAATATAACATATCATATCATTGTTCTATTTGTTTACATTGAGCTGCCACTGATATCACTTTTAAACCTTTTTAAATTCGTTCACTGTATAGTTTATCACGGGATAACACTTGTGCATATGGCAAATAGCCCACTTTAGCTAGTAAATGTATAACGACGATGATTTGATGATTTTACAAATTTTAACATAAAATATCAACAGAGCCAATGTTTACTCGATAGCGCCAATACGCCATAAAATGGGCAATTCATTACCCTATAATTAGTTTCTCTTAATTTAACATAATAGCTACATTTGTTATATAGTTTTCTAAATTTATCGGTTATGAAGAATATAATATCACAAGGATCGTGGTAAGACAGGGCAGTGTTCCAGTTAACGTTACGTAATTCATGTAAGGCCTTATTGTTATCCAATTTAAGAATTGATTTGGGATGCCCGCTTGTTACATTCGAAGAATTATCGAGGAGCGCGCACGCGATTATGTAGTGCGCGGTGCTTATAACTGCCGTGTGAACGGAGCAGCACCCGACACTCTTTAGAAATATATGGTCTATGCAACTACTAGTAATTCTATCCCCTCTCAATTCTACTCCTGTACATGCTTTTACTCCACAAACAAAACCTGCCTCACTAAGACAGTTTAAATAGTTCGTACGGGTATGTGTCTTGTTATTTAGGTCAATATTTATATCACCCATATATATATAAAATTATTACACTTACTATACAAGTTAAATACTTTAGAAAGCTCTTGAATAAAACTAGTTTTAGATTGATCTGGCGGTCTATAGCGGTCTATATGCATATAAATATTCGATAGTGTTCATTCACCTTTATTTCACCCATAATACATTCCATATTATGTGTATTTGTTTTGAAATTGTGGAACGATAAACCGTTGTGAATGTACAATAAAATACCTCCACCTGATCTATTTTTCCTTAGTAAATGAATTATGTTATATCCATTCATTTCAAATAAAGTTTGACAGCCATCCTTAATATTAACTTCAGTTAGTGCTATTACGTGAATCAACTGTTTGCTACTTGTTACTCTATGTTCAAGGTATGCAAAGTTTTTTAATACAGATCTAATATTGACATGAAAAAATAATAGTGGAGTACTGTTTCCAAAGAAATCTATAAAATCGTTCCATGTATAACAATTGTGCTCTAATAAATTATTCGTATTGTTACGCCATTCGATGAATAGTGGCGGAGCGGGGCGCCGTCTGGTGTTTAGTAGCGATACTAAGGCGTGTAGAGACTTATGGAGTGTTCTGGATAGTTCTTCGTAAACAAGACACGTAGCGCCATCTGTTATCTAGTAGCTGTACTACGGTTTGTAGTAACTTCCAGAATGTTCGGGATTGTTCTATGTGGCGCCATCTGGTGTCTAGTAGCGGAACCACATAGTCTGGAAGGTTCTGGAAAGCGAACATTCTGGAACTTTCTACAAAGTATCGGTTGGCCCATATATATAGTGGCCGTGAAGGAACGACAGGCAATTCAGTTTACTCTGCGATACAGTGAAGAACAAGTGGAATACCAGACAATTATCTTGTAAGTTTTTATAAGCAATATTATTTGTAATCAAAATTAAATTGTGATTGTAATACCGTGTATATTGGTGAATTTAATTTATCCCGAACCCCGGCTCGTAACAGTATCAATATAATTAGCCATTTGTATATCATAAAGGAATTGATAGTTTCAATGACAAAAATAAAGATAAGGTAGGTGGGTACCTAACTTATTTATTATTGCTATCATTTTTTTTTTACCCCAGTTTTGGCATCTTGAGCGAGTATGTCGATATCCTTTTGCGTTCTGAAGACCGAGGTTTTACTATTCTGGCTCTCATCCATCCGTACGAGTGTTCGACCTTTGTTACACGAGACGAACTTGTACAAGCCGGGTTTCTTAAGGTCTTCCTTAGTCTTCCAAAGTAGATGAGAAAATGTCGGGGTGAGAGCTTCTCTAATATAAACCTTATTTTCGCTAATGCATCCGCAGTCTTTGGCGGTCAATGGTGATTGCTTCGCAGCTTGTATCCATTGATCCCTACAACCATCAGGCAAAATCACGCCCATGGTCAGTAACACACTGTTTTTAAGCTTTTGGTTTTTCTTTTTACGGAATACCTTCACAATATCATCTGACCGTTGCTTTAATTTTGTGCTATGATATTGACAATTTCATGTGTCTTCTCATTTTCCTTTTCTTCGATTCCATATATTTCTAGGTCGTTACGAAGCTGACTTTGCTCCAGCATATTCACCCGTTGTTCAAGAGCTTCATTGCACAAGATGAGGTTCTGGTTGGTGTTCTAAAGGTGTTCAATTTTACCTTGGAACGCCGTTATCTTAGCATTAAATTCGTCAATCAGTCAAGAGTAGTCTGAAAGTGAGCTCTGTAATTCCTCACGAATAATGACGTTCACCTCCTTCCTTATCTGTGATAAGACATCTTGAAGTTTATGCTGGCCTCTTTCATGCTCAATGTCGGAGCTATCAGAGTCAGCCGCGGCTCCTATAATAATGGAATTCCTTTTTGGCTTGCTTTTGCATTTACCACATATCCAGTCCAATGAATCGGTTACATTTAGTGCTGCAAGTTGACCCCGTGATATACCTGTACAGGTAGCATGTAGCCACAATTCACACTTGTTACACTGCAATCCTGGGCTTTTTTTAGTAACTACTTTCGAGCACTTCGTACACTTCGACATTATAGCATCGACGAAATGCCGTATTATTTACTCAATTGTACTATAGCGCGTAGGATAACGGAGATATTAGATAATAGATATTCCACAGGCTAAGAAATCTGTATGTCAGGTAGCATTTTGTGTAGTTTATTTTCCGCCACCAGTTCAACGCACTGTATTGGCACATTTTACTAATAACTGAAATAAATTCTTTGAGACGTGGACTAATCGCATTTGTTTATTAGGTGACTTCAACTTAAACACTATTAAATGGAAATTGCTAGATAGTAAAGATAATGTAGCTTTACCATTAGTCTGCCAAACCTTAATAGATTTTACTCATATTAATAATCTAACCCAACTCAACAATGAGCTTAACAATATGGGAAAAGTACTTGATCTTGTTCTGTCCGATATTCTATTTTGTCAAGTTGCTGAGTCTGGAGATGTATTGTGCACCGTAGATCCCTATCATCCTCCTACTGATATCTCTATTCCATTAGCTGGCACTCTTGAGTTAAAGCACGTAGATAGCACTAGATTAAATTATTATAAAGCTGACTACAAGTCTATTCGAGAGTACCTAGATAATTGGGACTGGAATTCATTGCTTGCCATCAATTTGTACCCAAATCCAATCCAAAAAGTAATAAGTACCCACATTGAAGGAAGTTGATCCGAATGCTTCGTAAAAATAAAAGAGAGAGCACTTGAAATCAAATTGAATTTTCAATTCTGAGAGTAAATTGCAAAAGGTTAGTAAAATAATGCTACCTTACAAGCAAAGAAAACAATATGTCAAATTATTGCAAAAGCTTTTGGTCATATATAAAAGCAAAACGTGGTAGTTCTAGTTTGTATCCTGCCTAGTTCTGATGGAGTTCAAATATGTAATATGTTTGCTTCTCATTTTGCGTCCGTATACAAGAAAGATAATGACTGCAATAACAGTTCTAAATTCGACTGTTCATCAGCTCCCTGCAGCTTAATTTACAGCACGCCGAATAAGTAACTGTTTTGCGTCACTAGTCATCAAACCAAGCGAACTCCTTCATAAACTCAAAAATCTAGATAAATCAAAGGGCGCAGGTCCTGATAGTATTTCACCTTACTTTATCGTTTCGTGTGCAGGTAGTTTGGTTACCCCGCTCTGTAAAATATATAACAAGTCACTTAACACAGAGACCTTTCCAACACAATGAAAAACAGCCAGGGTGATGCCTGAAGGCCAATTCTCGTAATTTAAAAATGTTCAATATATAGTTCCGATCTAGTCTCAGTGTCATAAATGTCACAAATGGTATTCTCCTAAACTAACAAACAACATCAAACGTGAACTTATACTGTAATGCGATCGAAAATGGATCGAAAGTTGATTGAAGTCAAAACGGTATTCTACTAACATTTCGAACTGTCACATGTACTGAATTGTCATTAAATAAACGTCAAGATTGAGATTGAAATGAGACTAGATCGAGATTATACTGAAATCTGACTGAACTTTAAGCGTAGCAGAATACCATATATAATAAAGATAAATTCATAATTTAATCTCAAAGCGTCCATTGAAACCCGTCCATTGAAAGTCGTAGATTTCGCATCGGTTATAATGAGAGATAATGTCTTAAAAGCATACAAGACTTTTAACAAAGAGAATAGAGAAAAAAGACACAACTACAGCGCTACAATTGGGTGGAACTACAAAACCTGTTTTTTTGTCGGAATATTTGACCCCCAAAACAAAACGTTTATTTTCTATTTCCCACAACTACGCTAAATCGAGCAATTTCGAGTTTTGCTGGACAAATAATGGCCGGATTTTGATCCGTAAGGTAGAAGGCGATCCCGCTATTCGCATCGACACTGAAGCAGACCTGTATAAACGGAAGCCACTGCAGGTGTGACTATCACTGGTAGCTGTAGACTATATATATTTTATTTTAAAATGTTAGCTATATTTAACCATAGTATTTATTCATTTTTATGTTTTTTTAGATTTAATTTACGGAACCATAACATACAAATACCAAACACTTTTCACACATATGAATGACAACCTACACTTAAATAATTGTGAACAAGTGGCATTTTTCAAAAAACTCAACCTAACTTACAAACATCAACAAGCACTACGTACATATCGATCATCATATAAAGAGCATTACAAAAATCAAAAGCTTAAAAAACGGAAACCAGGATTGTGTTTACTATTTTTCTATTACACTAGAATATCAGATACATACCACTTAATTTATCAGGTTTTTGAATCTTGCGGTCGTTCAAACAGAGAATATCCAGTTAAAGCGGTTCTGTACCGTCCAGTGCACTATAATACACAATATTCCTATGGCATTAAAAATGCTTGACTTAAGTAACTTAATAACCACTATTGAAACGTGTAACGTCTCAAAATCTTTAATATGCTCACCTGAACAGTTACACTGCTACATAGGAAACAACAAAAATTCACTCAAAATATTACATGTGAACATTAGAAGTATTAACTGCAATATTGAACACCTAAGTGTATTACTAAACAGATTAAATTACTCGGTCGATATTATAGTATTATCAGAGTGTTGGTTGAGCAAAGTCTCCAATATCCCTACCATAAATAATTTTAACTCCCACTCATCAAAATACGGAAACCAAAATGATGGGGTTGTTATTTACTATCGTGTTGAATTGAGCTGCATAATTGAAGAACCCTGTTTTCCTGAAGCAAGTGCTTTAATACTCAAAATAGGAGACTTCGCGTTGTTGGCAATTTATAGACCGCCGTCATACAAAAAAATAAACTCATTCTTAAACAGTTTAAACACCATATTAACTTCAATTACAACATATAATTCTATAGCTATAATCGGAGACATTAAATTATATTTATGGATGATCTAGTTGATCTAAATGATAGCTTTTTCTCATGTTCTTCAACCACAAGCAGCTTTATTAGTGCGGACAGTGACTCCTCTCCACCTCTTACTCTGCACGACAATATCTCTTCTCTTTTTTCAAGTATCCTAACAATCTGCATATTGCACATATTAATGCCTAGAGCGTTCCTGGTCACTACTCCGATCTTCTGGCATCCTTTAGCAGTGCTCAGCTCGACGCACTGTTGATTACTGAAACTTTCTTCAAGCCCTCTCTCTTTTCTACTCACTATGCTCTGCCTGGCTTTGTTCTGATCCGTAACGACAGGACTGGTAAGGGCGGTGGTGGTGTTGCTATTTATCTGCGTTCTGACATACCTCACAATGTTGTCACCTCATCTCCCACTCAGTATTCTGAATCGGCTGAATATCTTTTTATTGAGATAATAATTAACCACACCAAAGTTCTACTTGCAGTTTTTTACAGTCCAAACCTACATATAGACTACTTTAACTCTCTTGACTCAACTCTGAATAATCTGTGTCCCATGTATGAACATATAATCTTAATGGGTGACTTTAACACCTGCTTACGGAAAGGAGATTTCCGTTCACATAAACTCCAGTCTCTCTTATCTTCTCTTAATCTCCAAATTCTGCCTCTTTCTGCCACCCACCACTTTCCCAATTATTCTCCTTCGTTACTCGATCTTATGATCGTCTCTTCCCTGAACCATGTTTCTGACTTTGGGCAACTCACTGCTTCTTTTTCTTACCATGACCTAATCTATCTGTCTTACCGTATTCGTTCTCCTAAGCGTAAACCAAATATTTTATGTTTGCGTAGTTACCTGAGCATAGATCTGGAGGCACTGCACCGTGATGCTGGCGTGATTGACTGGACACCTGTGGTCGAGTGCAGTAGCATTGATGACAAGGTGGAATGTTTCAATAATATGATTCTCCATTTGTATGACAAGCATGCCCCACTCCACATCCTGCTCCCTGGATCACATCTTCTTTAAAAGAAGCTATGGCTCACAGGGATAGGGCGAAAAGGAGGTACAAACGTCGACCTTCGGAGCAAAACCTTAGCCGTTACAAAGCGTTGCGTAATCGCTGCAGTCGTCTGTGTCGAGATCTTAAGAGGCGCTACTTTCATGAATCTCTAGTCAACCGTAACCGTAAAATCAGTAGGTATTGGCAAATCACATGTTAACTCCTGTAAAGATGTCAATATTAGCGCACTAAATAAGCATTTCTCTCTCCCACCTGTTTTTCTAGATCATTGTACGAAAACTTTAACATTGTTTGAACTTTCCAGCTTGCCGGTACCGAACTGCTCCCATTTTAATTTCAGTTATGTTTCTGTTGAGGACGTTAAAAAATCTATCTTGTCTATTTCATCCTCAGCCATTGGTAATGATCAATTGTGTTCAAGAATGATAATTCCTACACTACCTGATTTGCTTCCCGTTCTCTCGCACATCTATAATTACTCGTTATCTTCTCTCTCTCTATCTATCCTTTGGCCTGGCCTGCTAATGTTACACCCTTACCTAAACTGACTAATCCAACTTCCCATTCTGACTACAGACCTATTTCCATTTTACCATTTCTCTCAAAAGTCCTGGAACACATAGTTCAAAATCAAGTTGCAGTGTTTTTAGCGTCCAACAATTTGATCTCCCCCTTCCAATCTGGCTTTCGCCCCAGTCACAGTACTGTGACCGCACTTCTTAAAGTAACAGATGATATTCGCTGGGCTATGGAGAAAAAGTCCCTCACAGTCCTCGTTTTGCTTGATTTTAGTAGCGCTTTCAACTCGGTTGATTTTGACATCTTACTAGGGATCTTAAAGTATATCAATTTCTCTCCTTCCTCTTTAGCCTGGTTCGACTCATATCTTCGGGGCCGTTCTCAACGTGTCTGCCTTGATGAGACCTTCTCTGATTGGTGTGATCTCACTGCGGGTGTGCCTCAAGGTGGCGTCCTTTCTCCTCTCCTATTCTCCGTCTTCATTAACTCTGCCACTGGTTTTATTTCATCCAACTTCCATCTTTACGCAGATGATTTGCAGCTTTACCGACACTTTACATTGACTGACGCTGAAAATGCTATCACCTCCATGAATCATGAACTAGTTTGTATCAGTGAGTGGGCTAGGTCTTTTGGCCTACACATTAAACCTGTCCTGTCCTGTCCTGTCCACCTGTCGTGGAGTGCTCAAGATAATGAAGTTAGTCGTAAGGTACATTACTCCTTTCATTCGCTAAAACGTCTCCAAAGCGTATTGCCTTTAAAGACTAAGATTTCTCGTGCTCAATCTCTTATTCAGCCGATTATAAATTATGCTTATGCCTGCTTTTTGGATGCCACTGAGGAGCAATTAAACAAGCTTGAGCGCCTGCAAAATTGGTGTATTCGTTTTGTTTTCGGTCTTAGGAAGTATGACCATGTATCCCACCTTCGCAAAGAACTCAAGTGGCTCCCTATCTGTCTTCGCAGAAACACACGGATATTATGTCTCCTTTACAATGTCCTTCACAACCCTACATATCCTTCCTACTTGCGAGAGCGTTTTTCGTATGTGCGCCCTCCTGAGGTCCCTTCCAGGTCTCACCTTAGATCTCTTCTACAATTCTCACCCCACAAATCCAATCACTATTCATACTCCTTTTCTGTTCATGCAGTAAGACTGTGGAACTCACTTCCGCCTAATATACGTGATTCTAAATCTATATCTATTTTTAAGAAACTCGTTAAAGAACATTATCTTTCCTCATAATTGTGATAGTATATGTATTAGTATATTTGTAGTTATTTTATGTATGTATTTTACCCTTATTATGTATTATATATATCTATTGTTTGAAATTATTATATCGTTATCTTTTTTTTGTAATGTTACACTCTGTGTCTACGTTTCCAATTGCCCTCTCCTGTCGCAGGTCTGCTGGCAGAAAATTCTTTAGAAATAAGCAGTACCTTTGTACTTAAGTGACCTATATACCCTGTTTTTTTTCTACTGTTGTGTGTACATAAATAACAAATAAATATATTTTTTGGTCTTAAGTAGAGCAAACATTAAAATGCAATTTAAAATATTGAGTTATTATTCTTAAATAGCTGGGACCCGCGGTTTCACCCGCGTTTAATTTAAAATACATTTAGAGTACTACTTGACATAGAATATATATATTGAATTTCTAGGGTATTATTTTTTTTGCGCGGAACCCTAATTCTACGGAACCCTTGTACTATATTTTTCCCATCAAAATCGGTTCAGCCGTTTCGGAGACTACCCGTCAAACAGACAGACAGGTAGATAAAAAAAAAAAAAATTGTGTTTTTGTTATAGGTACCATATATACTTTCATATGCATTTAGTAAAAAGCTGTTATTATGACATTAGAAAGAAAGAAAATAAATTTATTTGACACAGACAAAGTGGTACACATAAACTGAATTAAAAAAAACAATAAAAACACAAAGAAATCATTTTTGTGTGCTGATTTAGCTGTGCCAAACATTACAAACAGACACTTCAATTATTTGTATATGTATATTAAAAAATTGTGTTTTTGTTATAGGTACCATATATACTTTCATATGTATTTAGTAAAAAGCTGTTATTTTGACATTACAAACAGACACTTCAATTTTATTTATTTGTATAGAAGATATATTGGATTTCAAAGTTTTTATTTTTTTGCGCGGAACCCTAATCATTTTTCTAAAATAAAAGTAGCCTAAATTATTCCTTATAACATCAGCTATCTGCCAGTGAAAGTCCCGTCAAAATCAGTCCAGCCGTTTCGGAGCTTACCCGGAACAAACAGACAGACAAAATATTTAAAAATTGTGTTTTTGTTATAGGTACCATATATACTTTCATATGCATTTAGTAAAAAGCTGGTATTTTGACATTACAAACAGACACTTTAATTTTATTTATTTGTATAGATTATTACAGTCTTAAAATATATAATAAAATGTCAGAAAACAATACAATATAAGTATGTCTAGTAAATCAAAAATAATTAAAAAATGCCATTAACATTACATCATTTTGCCATTATTGACGACTACGTAAGGATTTCATATTTAAAAAGTCCGATAACGAATAAAAATTATATTCTATCAACCATCCATAAGTTTCTTTGTAAATTGATTAACTGGCAGTTCTTCGATGTTTACTGGTAAAGCATTAAAAATTCGACCACACATTACATAACAACTCTTGTTGTACAATGTTGTTTTAGGCATCTGTGACAAAACAATTCTACAATTCTATAAGGATTCCTAGTATTTCTTGGAAATATTTCATGAGCTTTTTTAAATAGGTTTGTATGTTCTTTAACAAATTTGGCACACTCCAAAATATACATACATGGCAACGTCAATACCTTGAACTTTTTAAAGACTGGTTTACAAGATTCCCAAGGACGCATTCCAGCAATGGCGTGGAGACATTTTTTTTGTGCGATAAATGCTCTCTGTCCTTCTGTTGAGTTGCCCCATAGAACAAGTCCATATCTCAAAACAGATGCCACATATCCATAGTACGCGGATAGTACAGTTTTTTATTCTGATGTCCTTGTGAGTTCATATAGTACATACACGAATTTATTTATTTTACTACAAACTTTAGTAACATGAGCTTTCCAGTTGCAGTGTTTGTCAAGTACGATTCCTAGAAATGTAGTTTCCACTACTTCCTTTAATTTAAGTCCCTTATAATTAATATCAAATATCTTTAGCTTACGTCCATACGTGCCAAATTGGATATAATTGGTTTTAGTTAAGTTTACATGTAAATTGTTATCGTTAAGCCATGATATTATTGAATCCATCGCATTATTTATGTCAGTTGTGTATTTATTTATGCCAGTGTAATTTAATGTCATGATTGTAGATATGGCATTAGCAAATAAAATACATGGGTTAGTGATTACGTCCGGCAGATCGTTTATATAAAGTAAAAATAGAAGGGGGCCGAGTACGGTTCCCTGAGGTACACCGGACTCGTGTTTAAATTGTGATTTATGCGATTTTAATACTCTGTTATTATTTATTTTTGAAATTTCCATGCATTGCATTCTATTTTCTAAGTAACTTTTTAGCCATTGAAGTGCAGGGCCACAAATGCCATAATTTTCTAATTTATCTAATAACAATGCATGTGATACAAAATCAAAGGCCTTAGACATGTCAAAGAAAATGGCTGTGGTTAGATTTCCTACATTTAAATTGTTAATAATAGTTTGCACTAAGTTATAACAGGCCAACATAGTGGATTTTCTACTGAGTAGCGACTTTCTTTAATAAATTGCTTGTCATACACTACTGTGTCCATAATGTTTATCAAAATAGATGATCGTTCTAAATGAAAAGTCTATATTATCCTAAATAATCTTGCTATTCTTTCTCTGGCAATTTCAAACTACTACTACTTTGTATAGTATAAACAAATTAGTATCAATATGTTTATTTGCATTCCACAATGTGAACAGAGTAGGTTTTATATCATTATGGACCCTGTCAGGCACAACAAATTAGGAGAGAGCGAGAGCTGACTGTTTGTTATTCATCTAATTTAAAAAGTATAGTGTATATATTTATTAATACTATATTAACATTTAGATATTAATAGTTGTTTGTTTGCAAAACAAATATTTCCTGCTTTTTAATTATTTCAGATAATTTATTATGGATTTTTATAGACGTCACTAAGGTACTATTGAGTCTATATTTAACCGAGAAGTTAATAAGCTTTTAACTATTTTTGCATTATATTTTGCAGTGTAATTTAGCTGTTTAGATTATCTTTTTATGAAGAACTGTTAGTATTCTTTAACGAATTTGCATATTTCTAAAACAATAAAAGGTAGGGTTAGGATTTTTTGTTCTTGGACATTCACAATCTTGGTGTTATTACTACATTACTAAACTTCTAAGGTTTTTTTGAGTGTGAAGTATGTCAATGCATCAGTATTATTTACCCGTTATATTACGCCAGAGCTAAGCAATGCGTAAACGTGAGCATTTAAGGTCAACAGTGCAGTTTGATGATTGGTTGTGTATTTTACATCCCGATAATAATCAACAGTAATTTTAATAATAATCGTTAAACACTTACCACTGTACAGTTCTCATTATAAGAAATAGGTTCTTTTACATCATCAACAAGCATTGCGTTATCATCACTCATTTCACCATCTTCCCTATCCATGCTTAGCAGCCTGCTTCTTACTTAATTAAACAATAATTTAAGCTTCTATTTTGAGTAACTATTTGTCAATAATGGTAAGTAAAAGTGAAGGAAAGCATAAATATCTAGGTTCGTTTACGACAGACTTTATTCAAGAGCAAAAAGATCTAAATCGCAACACACAGAGTCACCACCACAGAGTCACAGACTTTAATTAAAAACAATGCGAGACTCGTGTCCAGTATTGCCAACCCCTACAGATTTTTTTCCCCAAGATCATTTTAAAATCCCCCTAAAAACCACTAAGTATTTTTTTTGTACCTACATCCAGTATAGTTTGCTAAGGTTTATAAATACGTTTTATTGATATACATAAGTAATTATTTTTAACACATGAAATAAAACAATAATTATGCAATATTATTTCATCATCATCATGTCAGCCCAAAAAACTTCCTCTGCTGAACAAAAGCCTCCTGCATAAGATGACCGGTTACATGCCATGTCGTCATTTTGGGGGGGAATTAGCCAGTACTCACCACGATTGGCAAGCGGCTTGGTGAGCGCAGAATGGCTAGAGTTCAACAGAGGGAACGCTGCTGTCCAACCCTCCGGTTTACCTTAGTCGGCTTTTACGACTTCCATGGGAGGAAATGGAGTGATGCCATATTCTTAATTCTAAATCTAAAACGGCATCGTCGTCGTCATTATAAACAAATTGGAAACTGTTGGAGTGAGAGGAGTCCCGCTCAAACTTTGCAGACTACCTTTCAAACAGGAAGCAGCGGGTTAAAGTCGGAGAACACATCAGTGACGATGCAAATATCACATTCGGCATTCCTCAGAGTAGCGCGCTGGGCCCTACGCTGTTCCTGCTTTACATTAACGACCTCTGCAACATTAAAATCAATGACGCAAGAGTACTTTCTAACGCTGATGACACTGCTGTTATCTTCACTGGGAAGTCATGGCATGAATTTGCCCTTAGTGGTGAGACGGGTATGACACAAATAGCTAGATGGCTCAAAAATAACCTATTCACGCTAAACACTACTAAAACGAATTACATCTGCTTCAGTATCTCAAATCGTAACTCAACCAAGTATGTATTTTCACATAAGAGTACATGCTTGTGACGATGCAAATAAATGTTTATGTCCAATACGGGTTCAAGGCAACAGATGTCACTAGCAGCTCTTTCCTTCAGACTAAGTCATGAGTTTTCATTTGTATTTCGCATAAATTGTCATCATACGAACAACGTATTCAATATTACAAAATGATAACTCTGCGCGATCGTCGACTGGTACAAGATCTTAATTTTTTCTTTTCAGATTGGTTAACAATAAATTAGACTGCAATAAATTAACTGAAAAAAATGGAATAAACGTCCCATATAAAATACCAAGATATCCCATTACCCATCTATTTCACACTAAAGTATCCAACACAAATATAGAAGAAAACTCACCTCTCAATAGGCTCAGCAAGGAGATGAATTCTTATATAAAATCTACTCCAGATGTTGACATATATCATGATTCCACGAACATGTTTAAGACCCAAATTATGAATTTAAAATTCTAAAATCCTAAAGCACTAAATCAAAATATTCATTCTATTATTATGTTAGTATGTAAATTTATTTTGTTTCTTCTTCTTATATTATATAATACTACTACTCTATTAGTTTTGTTATACTGATTTTCTAGTTTATTACCACAACATTTATAGTACATCACGTTTTACCTCAAATTATCACATGTATTTGGGAATCTTGGTTCACCTGTCATTGGCAACTGTTTAAGCCCAAAACTTATTGTTACCTACTGTTATTTGTTATTTTATATACAGAAGCTGTTGGTGTACCTTTATTAATAAATAAATCATGCAATGGACTTATTTAATAAAGTATTTGTTTGTCTATTTATTAGTGAAAAACTATTGACATCGGTGCCAAAAGTGCATTTTTGTAACTGCTGTGTCCCCTAAGCCAAAACGCGTGATAAAATATTTGTGTTGTTATCCTTAAAAAAAGGATCATATATTCTGTATATTATGATGTTTCTGGGTTACTTAGTCTTATAATTATTAAATTTATACAGTCTTATTACAAAAAAACTTGTTAGACTCAGGTTTAAACCAGAACTATGAAGTCTGGACTTAGTACGGAACTAACGTTAGTGCCGTGGTTTAAACCCGTCCGTATTACAAATATCAAATTAAGTCAGGACTAGATAGTACCTGACTTTAGTTCTGGCTAAAATTATTTCCACAGATTATACACGGAATTCCTTGGAAACATTCATTCAATTAGATAGCATTCGGTTACATCGTTCCGTTTACCCAAATGCTGAATATTTCTGTAATTTTCTTATATTAATGATATTGATATTTCAACATATATAATAGGGTATTTAATGACGATAACTATTAGAAACGAATGGTTGTTCTTGTTTCAATAAATGCCATTTATTTTCTTTCTGAGGAATACTTTTATGACATTTATTTCATGTCCGAAATATGTACTTTCAAACAACACTAATGCGTAACGGAATGTCTATATCGCGCGGAAATCTTTAAACATAGGTACAACTATTCTGAGATTTGGACGTTTCTTCGTACTTATTATTGATAAGAAGTTAGGGAATAATATTAATAAAATAGAACAACAGAAAAAACGAAGAAGTGAAAACTGGAATTCTGAAGAAAAAGTTAGTACTTGCCTACAATTATTGTAATTACGGCACATTACTTTAGGAAAACGCAAATTTAAACTATTTCAGGTAATATTACAATAAAACACAAAAAGAAACCAAATCTAACCTCAAAACAATGAATTTGACGTATATTTGTGACTTAGACCAAAGGTTTATAGGATTAAACTAGGTTCCCATCAGGTTTATCTTTAGTACCATAGATAGTCCAAGTCTAAGAGTTAAACCACTTTTTGTAATAAGAAATTTTATCAAACTTCATTTTTAGTCCGAGACTATCGATAAACCATGTTTTGTAATAAGACGGATAAAGTTTAAATACTTATTTCTTACTTCCAACTCGATGGCGTTACTATCGAATTACATCACGGTATGGCTTCGTTGGTAAAACGTGAAGTTAAGGGTCAGCTCCGATTAAACGTAGTATTTTCCTAATCTGCTCCAAAGGGTACCGCTACCGATGTCGATTGTCGCGATCTCCACGCAAAGCCGTGAACTACATATGTTGACTTATATATTATTTTTAAAAACGATGCCCCACAGTAGGATGTCTCATTTGTCGCGGTTGCGTTTATAGACACAAATTCACACAAAGTACACCCAGACCCGGAACAACTACCTGCAGATCATACAAATATATGTTCCGTGCGGGAATCGAACCCGCAACCCGAAGCGCAGCAGCCGACTGCATCAGCCACTGCACCAACCGTGCCGTCAGTGTCCGTGACTTTGCTGTTATTAAACTTTTATAAACAGCTTAAAAGGCGACTAAGGGACTCTAAGCTTTTACTTTATATAATTATAAATCCTTCCCCCCTAAAAAAACCCATAGAAATCCTGCCCCTAAAACCACCCCTTACAATACTTATTGCCCCTAAATTTAAGGGGAAACCCCCAAGCTGGCATCACTGCGTGTCATGTCAACTCGTGTGATTTTTTTTTAATTTTTTTTTATTCATTTATTACGGGCATTGGTCTTACCATCAACCCAACAAATAATTAACATCAACTCGTGTGATCGTGTCTACCATAGAGTAGTGTTTACTCTCAAACTCTCAAAAAGGTATCTACTGAGTCGAGTAGGCTAGAGTACTTAATCGATTACCTTGTAAGTACTCGTGTATTCGAGTACTCGAACTAAAGTATTCGGCTGCAGAAAACTTTCTTTAAGATTACGAGTATTGATAATAATCAAATACTGAACCGAGTACTGTAATCGGACCTTTATTTGGTTGCCTAAGTTGCCTTTAAAGTCAAGTTTCTAATTTTTGTACGCTGCCATTTGCCGCTCGAAAGATTTGTCCGGTTAAGCTACTATATTCCTCTCGGGTGAGTGCGAGAAGGCCATCATATAAAAAAGCCGCTCGATGGCACTCGGATAGTTTTCCGCCTTGGGCACCTTGCACGATCACCCGAGAAATACAGGTTTCCATATTTTAGATTTTTTCATTTTTGATTTCATTTCTAAGAGTTCGTGGTTAAATCTGAACAATGTAGATTGCATTGCTTTTTTTTTGTTTATTGAGTGAGCAAGGTTTCGATGTGATTAATCTGGACAGTGAGCAAAAGTATTGAACAGTGGAAATCATAAAACCCTTATTTTTTTCATTTCAACCACTGTTGTTAAGTTTTTTTTTATAAACAGCTGTTTATTTGAGTTAATGTATCGTAAACATGATTGTATTTTTTCGTTCTAGATCTCATTCCTTTTTTTTTTCATCATCATCATCATCATCATATCAGCCACAGGACGTCCACTGCTGAACAAAGGCCTCCCCCTTAGATTTCCACAACGAGCGGTCACATGCCGCTCTCATCCAACGACTCCCAGCGACCTTCACCAGATCGTCTGTCCACCTCGTTGGAGGTCGTCCCACGCTGCGTTTTCCGGTGCGCGGTCTCCATTCGAGAACCTTTATGCCCCAACGGCCATCAGTTCTACGAGCAATGTGCCCTGCCCATTGCCACTTCAGTTTACTAATCCTTTCAGCTATGTCGACAACTTTAGTTCTTCTACGGATCTCCTCATTTCTGATTCGATCTCGTAGAGAAATACCAAGCATAGCTCTCTCCATAGCTCGCTGAGTGACCTTGAGCTTTCTTATGAGGCCCATTGTGAGTGACCACGTCTCTGTTCCATATGTCATCACTGGTAACACACACTGGTTAAAGACTTGCGTCTTGAGGCATTGCGGTATTGTTGACGAAAAGACGTTGCGAAGTTTCCCGAACGCTGCCCAGCCGAGTCGGATTCGACGATTGACCTCTTTCTCGAAGTTGGACCTACCTAACTGGACAGTTTGTCCTAGGTAGACATACTCGTCAACAACTTCGAGAACAGAGCTCCCAACGGATATTGGGGTGGGCACAACATGGACATTTGACATGACTTTTGTCTTGCCCATGTTCATTTTAAGGCCCACCTGTTGGGAAAGTCTGTTGAGATCATCGAGCATTGTGCTGAGCTCTTGCAGCGATTCTGCCATGACTACGATGTCATCGGCAAATCGAAGGTGAGTGATATACTCGCCATTGATGTTAATGCCGAATCCTTTCCACTCCAGTAGCTTGAAGGCATCCTCCATTGCAGCGGTGAACAGTTTCGGGGAAATGACGTCCCCCTGTCTCACACCTCTCTGCAATGGAATTGCTCCCGTGCTCTGTTCATGTACTCGGACCGACATGGTGGCGTTTCTGTATAAGCACTTCAACACTTCAATGTACCTATAGTCAATCTGGCACCGCTGCAAAGATTGCAGCACTGCCCAGGTTTCGATCGAATCGAAGGCTTTCTCATAGTCCACAAACGCCAAGCATAGTGGCAGATTATACTCCTCGGTCTTCTGTATAACCTGCCGCAGCGTATGGATGTGGTCTATGGTACTGAAACCTTTTCGGAAACCGGCTTGTTCGGGAGGCACGAAGTCATCAAACCTGCGCTCGAGACGATTCGTGATGACCCTTGAAAACAGCTTATAAACATGGCTCAGAAGTGAGATGGGTCTATAATTCTTCAATAGGGTGTTATCACCCTTTTTGAAGAAGAGCACCACCTCACCTCTGTTCCACGCTTCCGGCGTTGTGCCCTCGAGTAAGACGGAATTGAATAGCTTCTGAAGGACTTTAAGTACCGGTGTTCCACCCGCTTTCAGAAGCTTTGTCGTAATTCCGTCCCCACCGCCGCACAGGCGCCGCCTTGTTATTTTTAAGCTGTTTCAAGGCCATCCTAATCTCGTACAGGCTGATGTTCGGGATATCCTCGGTATAGTGTCGGGTTAGTTTGGCTCGCGGGTCTTTGTCAGAGCCAATGGTAGGTATAGTAACCGAGGTGTATAACTGTCGGTAGAAGTTCTCAATCTCTCTCAAAACCTCTGGCTTAGTCGACGCTACACTGCCGTCCTCGGTCTTCAGCTTCATAATACGACTTTGCCCAATAGACTTGTCTCTTGCGAACACTTTGGAGCCTTGATTCCGCTCAATCGCCTCTTTAACACCGTTAGTGTTAAAGGTGCGGATATCGTGCCGCAAGGACTTCCATATCCATCTATTGAGCAGTCGGTATGCTTCAGCATCATCGGAAGACTGCAGCGTCATTGCGCGTCTTTCTGCCATAAGGTCGAGAGTGTGATCGGAGAACTTTTTTGGTCTACCTTTACGGTGGGCTTTAAAGAACTTAGACCCAACCGTTTGGACAGTTTCTACAAACCTACCATTTAAATCGTCCACAGATACGCAATGTTCCAGGCACTCGAAGCGGTTTTGGAGTTCGAGTTGAAAGCTCTCGGGGTTTTGGATATGAGCACTAGAGGGCTGGAGCGTAGACCTCATCAGACGAGACCTCTCAACTTTGAGATTAATATTCAATGTGCCTCTTACCATTCGGTGATCAGTACCGGTTTTCACCCTGTGGATCACAGAGACATCATTGAATATTTGTCTTTTATTGGTCATGATGAAGTCAATCTCATTCCTCGTGGAACCATCGGGACTCATCCAGGTCCACTTCCTGTGAGGCGGCTTTTGGAAAAAGGAGTTCATCATAAAGAGTCCCTCCTTTTCCAAAAAGTCGGCCAGCCTCTGTCCCCTGGGGTTCCGTTGCCCATATCCAAATTGCCCCACTCTCAACTCACCATCGCATCGAGTGCCCAGTTTTGCGTTGAAGTCCCCCATCACAACAGTGAAATGTGTCTTCGAGGTATGTATGGCCCTACTTACGTCCTCATACATACTCTCTACTTCATCATCTGGGTGTGTCGAGGTCGGTGCGTAGACCTGTATGACCTTCAACGAATATCTCTTGGATATTCTGAGTATAAGGTACGCTACCCTGCTCGACACACTTTCGATGGCCACTATACTGTTAATGAGGGACCTGCGGACGAGAAACCCGACACCACCTTGAGACAGATGTTCGCCTTCCCGGTAGTAGAATAAGTTGCCGGATTTCAGGGTTATCGTGTCCTCCCCCTCTCTTCGGACTTCTGATAGACCCATGATATCCCAGTGCAACTTATCTATTTCTTCTTCCAGCTCAACAATCTTTTCGTCTGCCCTCAGTGTGCGTGTGTTATATGTCACCAGGGCCAGTTTTCGTTTTGGGTGGTAGCCGGATCCCATCCGGAGATTCTTAGCACCCCCTGCCCCGCCGTTTCCGTGGCCGCTACCATGACCAGGAATGGCGGGGCTGCCGGGAACTGGGGGCCGGTGCTTATGTTGTGTTGTCATTTTGGGGGGAATTTGCCGATACTCACCACGCTTGGCTTTTTTTTTTGTCCAGTGTAAATTCTACATGGAACTTCCTTCACCCCGGGGAAGGGCGAAGGGGTATGCCGGACTCCTACCGGCTAAAACCACTGGAGCGGTCATCGTCGGCACCGAAGGGGGGCTCCAGGACTTCGTAAGACACACTAGAGCCGCCCATTGGTGTCACGCCTTTCAGCAAATCTCGGAAGGGATGACTGTAAAGCGGTCACCCCCTCTAGCGGAGGGAAGGCAACTGTAAAAAAGTTCGCCCCCCAGGCACTTCTCGGGAAGGATTGTAAACGATCCCCCCAAGCCTCGCTTGCTCGCTCGCACGGCGGCACGTGACCACGTGCGCGCCTCCGTCTTCCCGGAGGTCGCTCGGTGTGAGCACACAGACTCCCCAATATGCGCGCCCGCGACCCCCGAGTTCTAGATCTCATTCCTACTAATTCCTATTTTCAAGTAATAATATTGTTTAACTTCATGAAGATTATTTACTAAAATATGTAGATTTACGTACGTAGATTTATGTTTTATTACTAATTATTTTATCGTTGCTTGTGTAATTGGAAGAGAGAAACGTTAAGATACTCGAACTCAATAATGCTTACACGGTGTCGTATCAACCTAGACTATGCGGAGTGGACTTCTAATTATTAGAAGTTAAATACTGCGATACGTGCGCAATATCGCATATATCTGAACAGGCCTTTAGCTATGGGACCTCTATCTATCTGTAATCATATCAGTAGATTTGCTGTATAAATGTATAAAACAGATAGATAAATGTTTGATTAAGGTTCCATTAGGAATATGTTCCCAAGCTCTATCATCATCATAATACACAAAACTTCATAAAAGTGTAATCGCTCTTATATGATGCCTATGACACTTTCTATCTAGATCCTTAGCCTTCTATTTTGTCTCGTCGTTTCAGCCAAATAAAGTCCACTGCCACAGCGACCGGTCTGGGCTTGTTGTATGCTCATTAGGGTGTTTTGCCATAATCGCCACTCTTGACAGGCGGGTTGGCGATCGCAGTTGATTTCTTAATTTATTCGAAGTACGCTGCTGTGCACCCTCCAGTTATCCCATAGTCACATTTTACGACACCCACGGGATGAGATGGGTTGGTGCTATTCGTAGCCGGCACCACTCGTGACTGTCGTGAAAGGTGACTAAGCATTGGTAGACGCGCGGCACGAATTAATGCTGAGAGGGCTCCAATAATGTTCTCAATTATGTCTGTAGTCTGCCAACCGGCACTAGGCCAGCGTGGTGGACTAAGGCGTAACCTTTCTCATCCTGAGAAAAGGCCCGTGCCCTGAAGTGGGATAGTAATAGGCTGTTATTTTTTCAAATTAAATTCTAAATACTTGACATATACAGGTTGTATGGAAAAATTGAAAATGATGTTTATATAAAGCCACCTGAAGGCATAATTGTTGAGAAGAATAAAGTACTTAAATTAAATAAAGGATTATATGGACTGAGAGAAAGCCCAAAGTGTTGGAACAAAAGATTTGATGGTTACATGAAAACTAAAGGATTTGAGAGATCACAGAATGATTTTTGTCTTTACAAAGGAAAGAATGTAAATGTATGGCTCGTTATTTATGTAGACGATATCATATTAACTGGTTTTCAAAAGGAAGTTGAAGATATTGTAAATGAATTAAAAAGAGAATTTGGTGTAAAAGACTTTGGTGAGCCAAGTTCATTTTTAGGGATGGAAATAGAACGGAAAAATGGAACTTTAAAGATTACACAGAAAAAACAAATAAATAAAATGTTGGAGAATTTTGGTTTGAATGACTGCAATGGAGCACCCACACCAATGGTAAAAGGTTTTCAAATGGATAGTAATGCAGAGCTAATAGATGTACCATATAGACAGCTGATTGGGTCATTGATGTTTGTGTCAACTGTATCTAGACCAGACATAACTTATGCTACTTCTTACCTTAGTCAGTACCTAGATAAACCTACAAAATGTTTATGGACACAAGCTAAAAGGATTCTACGCTATTTAAAACAAACTAAAGATATGGGGTTATTATACAAGAAGAGTAATAAAGATATAATTGAAACATACTCAGATGCAGATTGGGCAGGATGTCATATTGATAGGAAAAGTGTTACAGGTTCAGTGACACTATGCAATGGAAATGTTGTTTCCTGGTTGTCAAGAAAACAACAGTGTGTAGCATTGTCAACAGCAGAGGCAGAGTATGTGGCTGCAGCAACAAGTGCTTGTGATTTGCTATACATAAAGGGATTATATAGTGATTTCAAACAGATTAATTGTATTAATAGTGAATACAGTGTGAAGTGTATTTTGTATATGGACAATAAAGGAGCAATAGAGTTAACTAAGTCATATGAGAATAGTAAAAGAGCTAAACATATTGATATTAAAGCTCATTTTATTAACGATTTAATTCACAAGAAAGTTTTAGACGTATTATATATTAAAACTGATGACAACTTATCAGACTTATTTACAAAAGCATTGTCTAATGAAAAACTATGTCATTTAAGAAATTGTTTAAATATAGAGTAACTTGTCATGCTAATAATAAAAGTCAATGAAGGGTAAATTTAGAGTTGCAAAACTATTTTAGTAGAAAGTTTATTTTGTTTAATCAAAATGTGATTAATGATAAAGTTTAATGAGTTGAGGTGATTATACCCATACACTATAGTTAAAAGTTTGTTAGTATATATATATATACATTTATTTTAAGATAGAGAGACAGTTATTTGTTAAGATTTAAAGTTAGAAAAAGTAATTTGGTTCATACAATTATTGGTTTATATAATATTTAGAAATAAAATGGTTTCAATCGAGGGGGAGTGTTAGGAATGTATCCGAGCGATTGAATTAAAGGAAGTGTATAATCTGTAGTTTTGTCCTTTCGGAATAAGCTCTCTCTATCTGTGTGCTATGTGAAAATGTAATGTGTCATGTGGTCGTAATATATATTAATAAAATAATATCAAGCTGGTATAATTCAAGACTTCCCATCTGCTAATCCTATATATTATCAGTTTGGTGCATCGTGTGCCAAACTGAAATGGACGACTGGGGGGGGGGTCATCTGCTATCCTTTCAGACCCCTAAACATTTCTCATGCCCTGTGGATTTTTTTGACCGATTTTTTATTGTTAAATAAATATAATACCCAAATTTTACATTCAAATACAAATTTAAAAATAGTATAAGTTGTAGACTCTGAATTTTAACCTTATTTAGATGTGTATTGTATTACAGTACTTTTAAATTCAAAATTACTCGCAAAGTTTCGGACTTAAATTAATGCTGTCAATGTTAAAGCTATTTACATGGCTATAAAAAAAAAAGCGACCGGGATCTTCTAACTCCCTCAAAAATTTTGTAGTCTATCCTCTTACTAGTAATGTGCCACATGCCATAAAAATCTTTTTACAACTTTGTGAATTTGCTAGAATTGTGAATCGAGTCGCAAAATACTAAATTCCAAATTATAATTTAAAAAATTATTGCTTAAATGATACCTGAAAAACTTATTAAATCTGTTATCTCACTCTTAAAAGGTAAAATCTGTCTCGTATCTCTCTTTTTATTACTAGAAATAAAATGCATTTTTAATACTTATTTAATATTTTCTTACATATTCTGCTCAAATTGTTGGCCTCTATTGCGAATGCAGGCCCGACATATATTTCGTATTTCCACTGTTGTGGTACGAAGTCGCTTTTCCTCCTTAATTGTATTGAACGTCGTTTCAATGCGTTGAAGTAATACCTCCCTAGTCGGAACCTCCGTGGCGTATACCAGCTCTTTGGCACGTCCCCGGACATAAAAGTCTAGCGGAGATAGGTCTGGGGAACGCCGGCCATGTAATATCGGCCAATAGGGCCATCGCGACCAATCCACGCATTGGGGAACACATCGTCGAGATATTCCCTCACAGTCAAACGCCAATGCGCGGGACAGCCGTCATGCTGGAATACCTTGGGTACATTTTCATTAAATATAGGTACCTCGGACACTAATTCGGGCAGGTCATTTTGAAGGAACTCCAAATAGTTGTCGCCATTGAGGTTATCGGGCAGGTAATGCGGTCCAACTACCTGATTCCCAATCACTCCTGCCCAAACGTTTACACTAAACTTCCTTTGAAAAGATTTCTGTCTTTTAACACGCGGGTTTTCCATTTTGTTTGTCCAGTGGTGTAGATTGTGAAGATTGAGTATCTCTTCTTTGGTAAATTTGGATTAATCCGTCCACAGTATTCTTTAAAAAAAATTAGGATCATCCACATCCGTGTGTAACATAAACCGACAGAATTCCACTCGTCTGTCAAAGTCGCCACCCTCAAGACCTACAAGCAAAGAACTCTTTTAAATTCCTGTTCAGCAGTAAATAATTGCACAATAAGATTATTAGAACAAAATATATACCTATCTATATGTATATTATGCATAGAGCACTGTATGTTGGTGTGCCGCGCGCTCAAACTAAACAGGCTCTTTTAAATTCCTGTTGAGCAGTAAATAATTGCACAATAAGATTTTATGGACCGGCGGACCGCCTGTATGGGCTAACTGATTCACTACCTGGAAGTGACGTCATACCATACCCATTACCTGCTAAACAAAGGCATCGTGAAACAAAGCGTGTACGGGTTTAAAGTTGTTTAAAATTACGTACGTTGCACCGGAGTGTAGTGCAATGGATGCTTTTCGTTTTGCTTTAGAACTTTCCACACTTTCCATGTTGAAATATCAAGATGTGCTGCCACATTTCTAATGCTTCTTGTAGGGTCTTCCTCAAAAAGTGCGAGTATTCTCTCGTCCACTTCAACATTATGTCGCACAATATGGCCCCTTGGTTCATGAAAAGTGACACTGCCAGTCTCGTGTATGCGCCGGTATGTCTCTTGCAAGACTCTGCGGCCAGGTAATCGTCTACCAGGAAAGCGTTCCTGGTAAAGTCGTTGCGCAGAACGAGCGACACCATGGGCGGCTCCATAAGCCATCATGATGTCAGCATATTCTACATTAGAGAACGTCGCCATTGCAACAACAAAAAAGTCAACAAAGTTTAACAGTAACACCAAAAGTTAAAACGTAACAAAAACCAACAAAACTCAACAAAACAAAGTAACAAAATGAAAAAATCGCGGAGTACGATGAACTAGCACACATGTCAGGTAGCAGAGGCAGTGATGTCTCGACTAAAATAATGACGGATTGACGGCGTCGTCGGCGGCACACTAGTTTACGCTATGCAAGAAAGAGATAGAAGATAGATTTTACTTCGTGAGACTGAGAAAACAAATTTTACCTGTTTCTCAAGTAACAATTACCCAAAAAGACTTTTTTGTTTAGAATTTGGAATTTAGTATTTTGTGGCTCGATTTACAATTCTAGCTAATTCACAAAGTTGTAAAAAGCTTTTTATGGCATGTGATACATCACTAGCAAGGGGATAGACTAGAGAATTTTTGAGAGAGTTGGAAGATCCCGGTCGCTTTTAGTTTTTTTTTTATAGCCATGTAAATAGCTGTAACATGGACAGCTTTAATTTAAGTCCGAAACTTTGCGAGTAAATTAAAAAAATAACTAGATGGCTAATGTCACTAATTTTAAATTTTAAAGTAATGTAATACAATACACATCTAAAAAAAATAGAATTCAGAGTCTACGACTTATACTTTTTTTTAAATTTGTATTTAAATGTAAAATTTGGGTATTTAAAAAAAAAAAAAAAAGTCGATAAAAAAAATCCACAGGGCAAGAGAAATGTTTAGGAGTCTAAAAGAATAGCAGATGACCCCCCCAGTCGACCATTTCAATTTGGCACACGATGCACCAAACAACCTGTATACCTTTACTCCTATAGACTTTAGCAACATTTCCTTAATAGTCACCGCTGTTGCTAATTCTATAAATTTATAATCATTCATACCCAATAACTGTCACAAAGCCAGACATAATTAAAAATCTATTGTCTCGCGGCTGCCGGCAATAAACAGGTTAGAGGTATAATAAGTATAACAGATGTATAGGTGGTCAGGCGCAGCGCAAATAAAAAATAATGTATTACGAGTAAAGATGGGCTAAAGTGTTCTAATTTTTCAATGAATTATACTGCTGTGTTCTATTTTTTAAACTGTTGTTTGAAAGTGTTATATTATTTATTAATATGTTATTTGAAATAATGTTATATCTTAGAGTGTTATATGCGTCGTTATATTATAATTAAAGTGTTGTTTATTATAATTGTAATGAGTTGTATTTTATTTTTGGTTAAAGCGTTGTTTGTTATAATTATAATGAGTTATATGTTATTTAGTGTTACATTATATTGAAAGAGTTGTATAACATTATAAAAGTTAAGATTACGGTTCGATTTTATTTAGTCTTTTGAGTTGTATTTGGTACAAAATAAGTTGTGTTCATATCTAGAACACTAAAACCATTTACACTTTACACTAGACCTATATTTACACCTTATAGCATACGTAATCGAACTACGATGATGATGATGATGAAAACTGAATTAAAATATTTACTAAACTAAACTACCTACTTGTTCCAAAATGTAGCAAAACCTAAACATTATGTAGCTTGTCGGTAGCAACCGCAAATAAATATTCGCAATTTAAAACCAACGAAATAAGTTCGGTGCAATGAACTCTAAGCTGTTATAATGTAATTCTTGGAATTCATTATAAATTAATCATGCTATCTCATTATTTTTGGTTGTAGCAAGTCAAAGTAGCTCTTATCTATACTCTATACAAATAAATAAAATTGAAGTGTCTGTTTGTAATGTCAAAATAACAGCTTTTTACTAAATGCATATTAAAGTATATACGGGACATATAACAAAAAAACAATTTTTAACTTTTTTGTCTGTCTGTCTGTCTGTCTGTCTGTCTGTTTGTTCCGGTAATCTCCGAAACGGCTGGACCGATTTTGACGGGACTTTCACTGGCAGATAGCTGATGTTCTAAGGAATAACTTAGGCTACTTTAATTTAAAGAAAAATAATTAGGGTTCCGCGCAAAAAAAAAACCCCTTGAAATCCAATATATATATTCTACGTCAAGTGTCTATGTCGAAGTACACTAAATTCCTTTTAAATTAAACGCGGGTGAAACCGCGGGTTCCAGCTAGTTTCTAAATAAAGAGTGCTCACTTAACCTTGAATAAGTAAAACAAACGCCATCTATTATAAGTTAGATTGAATTACTTAGTTCTTCGATATCGAACGTACATGTACTGTGACCGAAACGAAGCTAGATGCCGCTGTAACCAAAATATCGACATTAAAATAAAAATAATGGCTATAATATATATTATAACAGTCTTGTTAGATTTCTAATCATTTGTTATACTGCTATAAAAATATATTTGAATATTTAATGTGTTATGTGTTATAATGCCCAACTTTAATTACGAGACTAGTTAAACTTACTTACAAAATATATACGTATCTATATGTATATTATGCATAGAGCACTGTATGTTAGTGTGCCGCGCGCTCAAACTAAACAGGTTTTGTATAGCTTGATGTGTACCCGAATTTCGAGTATTTAAAAGAGTGCGACGAAACGACAATAAGTACTCCACCCTCTCGCACGATTCGCAGCGTTGAACTTCTAATAGTTCAAACTTCTAACAGTCTAGGTTGATGCGTAGCCGTGTGTACACAAAAGCGATGACTATAAAGGAAATGTCGCTATAGTCTATAGGAGTAAAAGTAGGTATGTAAAGGATTCAGATATAACTGGGAAAAAATTGTTAAGCTAATCCATACTTAATATAAATAGCATCACATAGCATAATCAGCCTATTACTGTCCCACTGCTGGGCACGGGCCTTTTCTCTGGACGAGAAAGGTAAGGCCACCACGCTGGCCTAGTGCGGGTTGCCAGACTACACACCATTGAGAACATTATTGGAGCCCACTCAGGTGTACAAGTTTATTGACGATGTTTTCTAATGTGTGATGGAAACTGGGATCGGGTATATAATTAAAATTAAGCAAACTCGCATATGACACACAATGGACTACAATATTTATTATTAAATCATTACAAATCATGTAGGTAACTTAGCTTACTAATAATTTAGAAGTACCTACATAGATTACACCCTACCACTTAAACAGAGACTAACGTACGAGGAGGGATAAAAAAAATGAAAAAAAAAGATATATAGAATGAGATAGAATATAATTACTATAGATAACTTCATAATGTATTTTTCTACATAGTTTCCGAGTCTCTCTACACACGGAGTCCAGCGCTTTTCCAAGGCTTCACAAAAAAAGTTTTGTCTTGGTCCTGTAAAAAGCTCTCCACGGCATCCATCACCTCGTTATCATCTTCGTACCTGTTTCCCCTTAAGATTTTTTTCAATTTGGGGCAGATAAAAATCACTAGCCGCCAGATACGGTGAATAAGGGGTGGTCAACCAATTCGAAGCCAGCTTGCTGAATGGTAGCCATCGCACCTACCGACCTGTGCGCGGGTGCGTTGTTGTGATGAAACAGCACGCCGCTTCGAACTTTCCCTCTCCTTTTTTCTTTGATGGCATTCCTCAACTTGGGAATTAAAGCTGCATAATATTGGCCTGTAATAGTTGTTCTACGCTCCAGGTAGTCAATCAACAATATCCCTTCTGAGTCCCAAAATATTGAGGCCATAACCTTGCCAGCCGATGCCACGACACGAAACTTATTCGGGGTCGGTGATGATGGCCGTTTCCATTGCGAAGATTGCTGTTTTGCCTCGGGATCAAAATGATGGACCCATGTTTCGTCTATTGTTACGAAACGAGACAATAAGTTTTTAGAATCTTCTGGAAACTTGTCCAACAATATCTTCGAAATATCAAGTCGATTTTGTTTCTGACTGTCGGTTAACATTCTCGGCACCCATCTTGCGGAGACTTTGCTCATATTCAAAGATTGTTTCAATATGGATTGAATACTTCCATATGAAATGCCCGTTTCTTGAATTAAGTATCGGATGCTAACTCTTCGATCGCTCAATACAATTTTCTCGACTTTCGCCACATTTTCTTGGGTGACTGACGTCGATGGACGGCCGCAACGATGTTCGTCTTCCGTGCTCGTTCTCACTACTCGAAATTGAGATGCCAACCTTGCGACAGTGGAATACGGCGGAGCAGACTCTCCTAATGTTGCCTCCAAATCGCAATGAATCTTTTGCGTCGTTAACTTTTTTAAACAGTGGTATTTAATAACGGCCCGCACTTCGTTTTTCTCCATTTTCGAGAACACGTTCCGACACAAAGCAAACAAATGACTACATTCAGAAAAAAAACAAAAGAGAATCGAAGATTTTTGTCTTTATTAATATAACAAATGTTATCTGAGCTATGCCTGCTAGTATTTATTTTTTCTTCTTACCAAGGAGTATGTCGTTCTCACTACTTTTTGATCGCTCCTAGTATTGATACGCCATTCGATAAATAACAGCGGAACGTGGCACAGTCTGGTATTTAGTAGCAATACTACGGTTTGTAGTAACTTCCGGAATGTTCGGGATAGTTCTATGTGGAGCCATCTGGTGTCTAGTAGCGGTACCACATAGTCTGGAAAATTCTAGAAGGCGAACATTCTGGAACTTTCTACAAAGTATTGATCGGCCCATATATATAGTGGCCGTGAAGGAACGACGGATAGTTTAGTTTACTCTGCGACACAGCAAAGAAGAAGTGGAACACCCAGCAATTATCCTGTAATTTTTACAAGCGACATTATTTGTAAAGTAATCAAGATTGAATTATGTATACCTTGAATTTAATTTATCCCGAACCCCGGTTCATAACAGTATAATAACCAACAGATTTAATTTGTAGGTACATTATTAGTACCCATATTATTACGAAGGATATCTTATGAACGGTTTCCTATCACGCTGACTTCTAGGCTCGGCAGTTGTCATGGTGGTGGATCAAGTCGTTGAAAACACTCATTATTATTATTTCCTAATAGCATAAATTCCTGCTCGGGTGGCGGACAAGCTATAATCGCCCGTGGTAACTTTTTTGTCTTTTACTAGATGTTTTCCTATTCCTATTCTACCAATAATCCACTTTTCCTCCTCTCCAAATCCACCACACATTATCGTCTTTTTTTTAACGTGGGGAAATCCTCTTGGACTTCCTCCGCCTTGGGAAGGGAGGAGGGGCATGCCGGGATCAAACCAGCTAAAACCTCACGGTGTCCTTCTTCTTACCTCTAGCCGGGGGTGAGTTGTACGCTTTTCTGCATTAGACCGCTCCCCCGGTTGGTATCGGCCCGTCAATGATTGACGGGCCCCTTGTGCACTTGCACTTGCCTTGATGGCCGCATTTATCCTTCGGAGAGGCGCGCGCGGAACACGCGCGCCGCCATCTCGGGCCTGTTTCTGTTCGGGCGACGGACCGCCCTTGGTTCGTCGGCTACAGTTTATATACGGATTTCAAGTTAATAATAGCATACAGATTTTATACATATTTTTGCAGTTTCTACTACAAATAAAAGACCGAATAAATCTGGCAACACTGGTTTTTTGTATCTTAATAAGCTCTAAAGGACTAGAACCCAGGGCCGTTAAAATATTACAAAAATAAGTATCTTACTATCGGCTCTAAAGGACTAGAATCCAGGGCCGTTAAAATATTACAAAAATAAATCCTAATACCTAGATACGAAGTATCTTACTGATCTTACTACCAGCGTTGCCAGAAGGGTACGAATAGTACGAATTGTGTACTATTTCAGTCATATGTGTACTTGCGTACTCTGGGCCTTGTTTGTGTACTCAAGTTTATCAAGATTTTAGTTTCTTTGGTTATTTAGAAACCCCACATAGACAACTGCACCAAAAGTCAACAACAAAATGCAGTGTATAGTGTAAAAGGGTGAGATTCAGAAACGAGTGTAAGCTAAGTTCACGCTTCCATCTGTCATAATTAGGGGCGTAAGTAGTGCATTTTGACATGTGGAGGACTAAGGACCTAAGAACCGTATAACATAATACAGTGTAATGCAATGCATACATAGCACACCGGTACAGTGCTAACATTAGTCGAAATGCTTATTCTTGGGAAAGACGTACTTTGACTTTTGTCGCGGGTTTCTCGGATTTCTGATGCTCACTTTTCTGAAGATCTATTTAGGTATGTTGTATGTGTTATATATACCTTTTATAAAAATAAATATTCTTATGTACCCAGCAATAGTTTTGTGTACTATTTCGGAGACTCGTACGTAGAAGTGGTTAATAAAGCTTTTTGCGTGAACCGAACCGAAACTATGTATTGGTATCCGTTAAAGTGTTTCAAAACTATGTATTTTTAAAACTATTTATTGGACGAGTTGCGTATAAGTCTTTATGAAATGATAAACGTTTTCGTGTCGGTTCATGTATTTGCTTCGAAACATGCTATCAACAGAAAACTATGTATTTACGGTAACTATTTATTGGACGAGATGCGTAAATGATTATGACTGGTAAAACACAATGATTTGACACGACAAGTATATTCTAGTTCTAACTTCCAAATATTAATTTTTGTTAATACATTTTTATATACACTGAAGTAACTACGATTCATACATAATTTATAATAATACTGAGGTAAATTCAATCGTTTTATACATTTAAAAAACACATTTAAATTCACTTTATAATGCTTCAATGTATTCTAAAAGTCACCCATTTTTGGTTATTTCTTTCAATTATCATTCGTGTTTAATGGCCAAGGACAAGGTCAACTCAACCGTTGAATAGAAAACAGTAAACATTGAAATGCAAAATAGCATTTTCGCTTTACGTAATAAGGTCGAAAATGGTTGACTTTCTTTATAACTAAATTAGAAATACTCTCAGCATTACCTTATTGTTCTAGTTCTAAGGTTCAAAATAGCATGTGTGAAATCATTTATTGCCGCCGATGTTCGCGATCTCCCTTCTTGTTTGTGGTATCGTCGGTACTCCGTATCGGTCGGGTTTACTTCGGAGAAACTCGGTCGGAGCCATTCGGCTCGTTTCGGTAACTGTTTATCGACGATCCAATATTGTGTGAATAAAGTGTTTCGTCCGATAAATAGTTTCTGAAGAGACCAATACATAGTTTTAGGTATTTGACGCGATACATAGTTTCAGTAACTGTTTACGGTTTGCAAAACACACCGCTACTCGTACGTACCATACACAGAGTACATTTATAGTACCATAGAAGTATCATCTGGCAACACTGCTTACTAACTAGGCTGTGGAAAGAATGGTTTTCTAATTGTTAAAATTTACACTTGCATACTTTTTAGTCTTGCCTTTGATTAGTCTCTTGAGATTCAGAAAAGAATCTCGATATTTATATTTTCCATGTGTGCCGTGGACAATATTACCGTTCTAATGACTTGATGTAAAAATTCGCCTCTAGAATTCTCGTTACCATTCCCTCCGGTTGCTTTCGAATTGAAAATGTCTTCATATGTTGATATGAGTTTAGAAGATATTATTAAAAAAAAAAGGCAGAATACAAGGTAAATATGTTTTAAATTGTTGAACGTATTACATGTAAACCTTAAAATTGATTTTATAAATTTCTTGTATGATGTAGGTTTACAAGAAGTACAGGAAAAGATCAGCCACCTCCTAAAAAGGTACCGATATCTGATGCTAGAAATAAAATAATATCTAAGAAAAGAACGCAAATTTCTGATGCCAGGGAAAAACTTGCACAAATTGCTAAACAGAAAGATGCCCGTTTAAAATTGGAAAAGTTACGGCAGGATAGAGTGAGTATCTAGTTTTAAATGCGCTCATTCATGTATTCCCAACCTTTTGGCAGCCTTTAGGTGTCTATGGCAATATATATTACCAAACCAACCAAACTAAACATAAACAAACTCGGATATGACTTACACAACATTGATTTTAGCCCAGTTTACAATACTGCTGACGCTAATATATCGTTATCGTACTTAATAAAACATGTCCAACAAGCTATGTTACGTAACACGACTATTATAACAGTGAATAAGAAACTATTTAATATTAAACCTTGGATTACTCCTGGACTTATTCGATGCATAAGACATAGAGATAAACTTCACCAGAGAACTAAGAGATACCCTGATAATCTTATACTTCAAACAACTTACAAAAGATACAGGAATTTCTGCAATAATCTCCTAAAGAAGCTTAAGATTAATTACGATAAAAATAAATTAATTTCAGCAGGTAACAATAGCAAGCAACTTTGGAAACATATTAAAAACGTTACATATATTACAAAACAGCGGGAATCAAATTCGAGTTTACTACTTACTAATACCTCACCGTTTTTGTCCGCTAACAACGTCAATAACTATTTTGTGAATGTGGGAAAAAACCTTGCGCAGCAGATTCCGAAACAATCTTGCAACCTACCAGCTACACCTTTCCAAAAACCGAAAAATACCTGTAGTGTGAATTCCTTTGCTATGCTGGACACTGACGAGTTCGAAATAGCTCGAATAATCTCAGGACTAAAGGATGATTGTGCAGTTGGATGGGATAATATAAGCAATAAGATATTTAAACTTTTCAAGCATATTTTGGTACCCCCCTTAACATATATATTTCGACTTTGTCTCTCTAAAGGGATCTTTCCTAAATGTCTTAAAAAAGCAGTGGTAATCCCTATCTTTAAATCTGGAAGCAAAGATCTAGTTAATAATTACAGACCTATATCATTACTCCCCTCGATATCAAAAATACTTGAAAAAATTATAAATAATAGACTAGTTAACTATCTGGAAAAAAACAATTTCCTTTCTCCCGCGCAATTTGGTTTTAGAGCTAAATTATCCACAGCCGATGCGGTATTTAGCCTAACCGATTATATCACACAAGAACTTGGTAAAGGGAACCAGTCTTTGGGCATTTTCCTTGATATACCCAAAGCTTTTGATACCGTGTCTATTTCTATACTTTTAAACAAACTAGAGGCCATAGGTATAAGAAGAACGCCGCTGAAACTCCTTGTTGACTACTTAGGCGATCGATACCAATGTGTTAGAATAGATAAAATTACGAGCGATGATCAGAAAAATGCTGGTTTTGGTGTTCCACAAGGAAGCATCCTGGGCCCTACCCTATTCCTAATTTATATTAACGACTTGTATAATCTAAATATTGAACACGGCAAAATTATATCGTACGCTGATGACACGGCGTTAATATTTACCGCAAAAACCAGCATCGATCTCTACAAGAACGCTCAACTAGGTTTTAATACTGTGAATAATTGGCTTCAAAGGAATTTACTAACAATAAATGCTGACAAGACAAAACATATTCATTTCTCCATGCGCAAGCCTCAACCTAACAATACTAACCTTCATCTATTCGCGCATCAATGTAATAATCAAGCAGTCAACATGTGTAACTGTCCTAGTATCATCAAAACTTGCAACATAAAATATCTCGGGGTTATAATAGACGAAACACTCTCCTTTAGACAACATATCGATAGCTTGGTTAAAAGAGTGCGTAAATTGATATATGTCTTTAAAAAACTACGGAATATTGCTGATTCAAAATTAATTACACAAGTTTATATGACCTTAGGTCAATCTATAATTAATTATTGTATTACTTCATGGGGCGGAGCACTAAAAACTAATATACTTCCACTTGAACGAGCACAGAGAGCAATCTTAAAAGTAGCCAACTTCCATCCATTTATCTTTCCTACACATCTATTATATAAATCCTGCAGCATGTTGACTGTTCATCAACTTTTCATTATGCCCTTAATATTAAAACAGCACACGGTGCTTCCTTACAATGCCGATATTGCTAACAAGAGGCGGAATGATATAGTCTGCACTTCAAACTCAACCTCAAAACATGTGTTTGTAAATAGATTTATTACATTCCTAGGGCCTTTTTTGTACAATAGATTAAATAGAGAACTAAGTAGTTATAAATTAGTTTATTTTAACTGTAAAAAAATAATATGTCAATATTTACAAAGCATTACTTACGAACAGACAGAAGGTTTACTCGTGGTATGCAAATAAATCGCTGACTTACTGAAGCGTTGAGCCACAATTACTACATAATATGCTACTTCCTACTAATTTATGTTTATTGTATTGTTAAAACCGCAAGTATGCACTTCATAGCCTGAAGCACAGGTTCAACCTAGTTCAGGTAAATATATAACTGTACTTTATTTTAATTGTAAGACACTTATTGTAAATGTATTGAACTGTTTTCTGAATAAACAATTTTATTATTTATTATTATTTCAATAACTAATCATGAAGGTGTAGATTGTTTGACTACAATAGGGAATCATTTGCCATAATTTGCAGTGTGATGCTGGCTAAGAATACCACCACCCTATCTCATCTCATGGGATTAGTTGTAGGACGGGCAGCAATGTCCTTTGAGTACATTTGTAACTCACTGTGATAGTCAACCCATCTGCCAAACATGGGTGATTATAGCAAAACCCCCCAATGAGCCCACTACACAAACCCATACCAGTTGTTGTGGCAATCTTAGGGGAGGCTACTATCCAGTAGTGGAAGTTTTTCAATCCTGGTTTCCTTTAGAATAACACTATAACTACTGCATTAACATATATTTTTTTAAATGGACAAAAACTGTTGAGCTATTAATAACGCCACTTCGAACTTTGAAGTATTAATGAGTTTTCTTTCTAAATGCATGAATCCGATTTTAATATCTGTATTTCTTTTTTATATTTATGGCTTCAAATCAACAGTGGCTCAATCAATATTCTCTGCTGGCAAATCCATAGCACAAATGCACATAGCACAAAAATCACTTTGATATAGAGTAACTGAGTGGGTGATTTGTTGCACTGTCACCAGTTTTCTGGCAGGTCTCAGCCCACAACTGGCTCTCAATTTTTTTAATATCCTTCGTTATATGTCTAATAAGGAAAAATAATACTTGGAAGTGTGTGTGTGGAAAGTGGAAAGTTTACAGGTTATTGTAAATTCAAGGTACAAACTTCAATGTACAAATACAGTATGTTATTAATAGAATAGGTCACCATGGAAACGTTATTCCTCAAAGGCTGTGAGGTGCAACAACTGAAGTCTCTTGGGGTGAGGTTTACATCATAGGGCTAGAGGTATCCTTGTGCTTTACGGTGCACACTTTTGAGTATGGCAATATCCTTCTGGAAATGGGGGGTTCAAGCTTGCTATACTTATTTTAGTAAGGGTCTCATGTATGTCTTGTAGATAAACCTCTACTGTCAGTGTATGAAACAATCTGTGTATACAATAAATAAAGGAATTACTCTTTTTGACTACTGCAGTAATGTGTTATTCTGACTTCAGTTCACATGTGATGACTCAGATGAGGTCTTTCTGGAGATTGAACTTATGGCATACCTGTAGTAGATCATTTTGGTATTGGTTTTGGCCATAGTAATCATGTTAATCTGTAATAAATGACAGATCACAACCATGATAAAAAAGAACCCAGATATATTGTCAACTCACATGGGGAGTCCAGGTCTTTTCCATCAGAACATGTCCAAAACTTCAAAAATAATTGATTTGAATAAAATGTTATATATTATATAGTTTTGGTTTATTTGTATTCTCACTCTTTATAACTTTTATTCAAAATAGACGTTTCTTATGAATTTGAAATAAATGTATTTTATTTGAATAAAAATTAAAACAGTGCACTGAATTTTGTCATATTCGTTACTAACTAAAGCATTGTTGTTAAAATAAAACAAATTTTACAATTGATATTTTAACTACTTCAACAACTTTTTATTTAACTTTCTAAAGGGACAGTAATATGTTATTGTGGTTGATTTATTGATAATTAATAGATAACAGACTCTGATCCAGATAGTGCATTTAAAGGCTGCCTCTGTGACGCATTTTTATGCATACATACATAATAGGATGCTGTTATTTAAATAATGTGCTTTGGATTATTGGTTTATTCTTACCCCTACTTGTGTTACTGAGTAATATTTTTTTGTTCTGTTAGGCAAGAATTCCGGGCCCAGTTAGAAATACATTTCCAAAGAGAGGAAAACTTGTTCAAACACCGCCAAGCAAAGAAAGAGGTATGATGGCAACTAGGAGATAGTATCAAACCACACAAAGGCCTTTACTCGCTATGCCATGTGAAATAATCTCATGCACAGAATGCAGTATTTTCATATTACTTTTACATACAGTTATACCATCATAATCTTATTCTTTATGTGGAATTATTTCACATGGCAAAGTATGTAAGGGTCAAGTTGGATACAAGTTTAAGTTTGGGACTATACAACACCAGATAAGCTCCAGTTCCTAAGTGCCAACATTTTCGAGCTGCAAATCATAAATCAAAGAAAGGAACTCTATAAGTTCAATGTTAAAGAAGAAACACCTATATTATTTACTATTTATGATTCCTTTCAGTATTCACAGATTCTTCGAGGCAAGTAGTCTCTCAGCCTTTAAGTACCTCTAAAATAGGCTTAAGACGCCAAATTAACACAGGGAGATTTACAGAGGGCAGGTCAATTGAAAAGTCAAGATTTTATGGTAATTCCCGTACTTTTTTACTCATAGGATATTCTATCTTAAAATGTTGGCGATGTAAATAATGTGTTATATGCTTTAAGATTTTCATCATAAACAAAAACTGAAACCGATACTCAGAACAGTTGAAAATGATTTGGAAGTAGTAGATGATCCCATGGAGGATGAATATGTGCTGCCAAAGTCAATAACATTAAATCGCAAGGCAAGCCTGCAGCTTAAGATAATAGCGCACAATAATGACATTCGTGAAAACAGAATTGGGACTTTTCACAGGTAAAAAAAAATGAATGGTTGAATATGCTCTATATCTACACCTATCACAGTTTTCTATTTGGTGGAGGTGCAGAATGGACCTGCTTAAATTTATGTTAGGTTAAATAGTCATCTGCTTACTTATGATTGTTGAAGCTTTATTGGCCAGTGAGGTGTACTGCATATTTCTTGTGCCAATGGTGTCCTAAGCTCAAAATTATCTAATGCTTTACAAACATCAATACTCATCACAAAATAATACACCCATCCAAAAAAATTTGTCATATTATCTGTTTCTGAACAATTATCGTATAAAGATAATAAAAAAAGCATTTTGATGCTTAGTTTCTAGGTTTGAGATATTTTTATCTTCTTTTTCGGTATTGCGCAATTAAAAGAAATATTACGGGATAAAAATGCCGTTTTCATAAAAAAACACAGTCATTGAGCCTGATCATTTATCTTTAACTTGGTCTCTTGTTGGGCTCTGTAAGACGGTCTCTAAGGGATCGTCGCTGAATAAAAAGCCACTATTTTGTTTTTGATCCTTAGATATCTCAAACTAATGATCGTGCACCAAATAAACCGGCAGCTTGAAAACCTTACATATAAACACTCTAGAAGCTCTAATGATTGTTTTGGAGAAAATCAGTTCTTTATCCTAGTAAGGTTGCCTGGAAGATAAGGTTGCCTGGAAGAAATTGCCGTGTGCGATAATGCCGCCCGTTGTACTCTATAATCTAAGTGATACCTTTTATTGTATTTTGAATAACTGGTGTACAACAAAGAATATAATAAGAATAATAATAACGAATCATGACGAACGACTACCGGTAATATATTGTTAAGGATGGCACCGTTGACATCTGTCGGGCATGTCACTGTCCTGGTGAATCAGTTAGACATATAATTTCTGGTTGTTCTCGTCTTGCTTACGGCGAGTACTTGCACAGGCATAACCAAGTGGCCAGGATCATCAATCAGCAACTTGCTCTAAAGTACAACCTTGTGGAATCTGAGGTGCCGTATTACAGGTATGTGCCCGACCCAGTTCTTGAAAATGACCATGTCACGTTGTACTGGGATCGATCTATCATCACTGATAGGACTATTGTCGCCAATAAGCCTGACATAGTGGTGATAGATCGATTAGAGCGCCGCACGATGATTGTTGATGTTACAATTCCGCATGACGAGAATCTCATGAAAGCCGAGAAAGATAAACAAATTAAGTATCTTGACTTGGCACACGAGATTGTCGACATGTGGGATGTGGACTCTGCAATCATTGTGCCGATAGTTGTAACAGCCAATGGCCTCATTGCCAAGAGCCTCGACCACCATCTAAAGAGGCTCTCGTTAGGTGGCTGGATCAAGGACCTGCTACAGAAAGTAGTAATCCTCGACACGGCACGTATAGTGAGTGAGGAGTTTCCTCTCTCTGGAGCCCTAACCACCGGTAGCTGTGCCTGCTGCCGGTTGGTCTCTTTTTTTATATTTTTAAATGTATGTGTTTTTGTTCTTTACTTCTATATATATTTAAAAATGTAATGAATATGAAAGTATCAGAAATAAAGGAATAATAACGGTAATACCAACGATTATCGGATCAGGTGCGGGTTATACAACGCAATCATAGGTTGGATGACGCCGCACTTGATCGGCTGGACTGGAACCAGCCCTCGAGAATATATGGCCTGTGTCACAGAGCGCATCGACTTTCTGAAGCAGAAGGTTTATGCATGGGCGAGCCGTATTCGCCGGTAAAAGCGACGAGTGGAACGATTTTACTAGAATCGCATATTCCAAAGCGATCAAAGGCGGTTATATAGGTCTTGGGAGCGACCTGACCAAAGTGCGGGTGACGGTCGACGACCGGATGATGACACCATGAGTGAATTCTGGCGCAGCATCTGGTCGATGCTTGTCAACCAAACCGAGGGTGACTGGATGTGGGACATCGAGCGAGCCTGTGAACCTATACAAGAGATGGGAGAAATCATAATTTCTCCCCAAGACGTAGCCAGTGCAGTCCGTCCGATGCCGAACTGGAAATCCTCGGGACCGGACAGACTGCACAACTTTTGGATTAAATGGCTGCGAAGTTCTCATGCTCGCTTGGCGTCCCAGTTTCAGTCAGCCTTAGAGGCTGGGTCTGGCTACCACAGTTCTTTACAACTGGAGTTACCCACCTGCTCCACAAATTAGGTAGTGCAGCGGAGCCCAAAAACTATAGACCGATCACATGTTTACCGACGGTCTATAAACTGCTTACATCCATTTTGAGAGAGAAAATTACTGATCATATTATAACATCATATCCGCCTCTCAAAATGGATGTAGGAATGGGTCCCGCGGTACTAAGGAGCTGCTCCTCATAGACATGACTGTTAGCCAACAAGTTCGTCGCTCCCGAAAGAATCTGTCGATATGTTGGATAGATTATAAGAAGGCCTATGACTCGGTGCCAGATACATGGCTCATGACAGTGCTGGAGTTGTATAAAATAAATACAACTTTATAATATCCCACCTGTTTTACATGGAGGACCTGAAACTGTTTGCCCCTAGCAAATTGCAACTAATAACGTTACTGAAAGTAACAGAAACTTTCAGTAATTCTATTAGGAGAGTCTATTAATCCGCGCACCGGAAAACGCAGCGTGAGACGACCTCCAACGAGGTGGACAGACGATCTGGTGAAGGTCGCTGGGAGTCATTGGATGAGAGCGGCATGTGACCGCTCGTTGTGGAAATCTAAGGGGGAGGCCTTTGTTCAGCAGTGGACGTCCTGTGGCTGATATGATGATGATGATGATTAGGATGGAATTTGGTATGGATAAATGCAGTCATGCATGTAAAACGAGGCGAGATCATGGAATCTGAGGGAGTTCAACTCTCGGATTCTATTTACCTTGGATCACTCTCCGCAACGGAATCATATAAATACTTGGGTATGTCGGAGGCCTTGGGCATCAAAGAGGCTGACATGAAGCAATCGTTGACGGAGCGGTTATATACCATATCGGTCGTTGTGGACATCTTTGGGGGAGGCCTATGTCCAGCAGTGGACTTCATTCGGCCGAAATTATTATTATTATTTTATACCCATGGGAATGGATACATGACATGTGGCACCTAATTTTTTGATGTATTCCTTTGGCATACTCAAGTGGACTCAGACGGAACTTGATGCCCTGGAAAGAAAGGTCTGTGCACTGTTGACTGCAAGTCGGATGCATCACCCTCGGTCTTCGGTAATGAGGCTGTACATCCCGCGGAAGTGTGGAGGTCGAGGCTTTTTAAATGCTAAGACTCTCCACAACCGCGAGGTGTGCCGCCTCAGGGATTATTTCCTCCATGCCGAAGGGGGGATGCACCGAGATGTAGTCGCAGTACATAATGGACTAACCCCGCTCCGTTTGGCTAAGGAGAACGGCGCATACCTGCCGTACTTAGTACTAACGACCGCAGGGAGGTATGGCAGAGCAAGGAGCTACATGGACGCTATTATCGGGTTCTTCATGGTCCGGATGTGGACTTGTTAGCGTCCGTGTCCTGGCTACGCTTCGGTGACTTATTCGGAGAAACCGAAGGTTTTGTTTGTGCAATTATGGACGAAGTTATCATGACGAACAACTACCGGAAATATATTTTTAAGGATGGCACTGTAGACATCTGTCGGGCATGTCACATATCCATTAAAATAATATTCCACAACATTTGTGACTAACCCTTAGTAAAAAGCTGTAACTGTGTGTAGCTGAAATTCCAGTGACCCTGGAATTTATTTGTTTCTCAAGTTTAATAAACAATCATCGTTGAATAAAAATCTGAAATGGATTAATTTAAACACTAGGTGTTCTCATATATCGTTGGTGTTCATTTTACAGACACATACATATCACATGAAACCTCAAACAACTATCTGTAGATCATATAAATATGTGTTCCGTGAGGGAAAGTAGCGCAGAAAGTTAACTGCGTAGGCACTGCGCCAACCGTGCTGTTGAATTATAATTAACTAATCGTGTCATATCTAACTAATCGTGAACTGGTTGCTGCCCTTATTGGCCACGAATCAGAAAAATACATAGCTTCGTTTATGTACCACAAGGTTTTCATGGCCCCACCTTGTTCCTACTGTTCATCAATGATATAGTTTCTCGGGTTCATTACTGTCAGTGTTCCTTCACTTCCTTGTTTGCTAACGACAAGAAAACCTCGCGACGGATCGACTCGCTCGACGATTCCATACTCATTAACCAATGCAAACTGATCTGGACCGAATAGACGAATGGTGCTGTCACAACAAAAAGATGTTAAATGCGTCAAAATGTCAACATAAATACGCTTTACTAGAAAAATAAAGTTATTAGAGGCAAACCTTCACATTGGCAATGAGAAGATTGCTGTTGTATCGCAATTTCGTGACTTAGGCGTGATTCTCGACTTCTGATTAACCTTTATCCCACATTACGATAGCATGGTAAATAGGGCTGCTAAAATGTTGGGTTTTATTAAACGCAACACTAAAGACTTCAAGCACACTGCTTCTAAAATCTTACTATATAATGCTCTAGTACGTAGTGTGCTAGAATTCGGCAGCGTTATCTGGAATTACTACATTAACATTTCATAAAATTAAAATATAAGATACATGACATTTGTATGACGTCAATAATAGGCATACACAACATCAACAATTCCGTTCGGTGACAGCTGCTACTTAGAAGAAATTAATAATAAAAGAATATAATAATGTCTTAGGTTTTCGCGATTATTACACATTATGGTAAAACAATTTTTAAACGGATTAAGTCATCCTGCGAATACGAACCCTGCAAAGTGTTCGAAACGTCAGGAAAAACAAAAATCAATAATACACGCGATTTAATCCGTTTAAAAATTGTTTTATTATAAAATAATATAACCCTATCCTATACCATGGGGTCCCAACTAGAACAAAATATAAACAGTCTTTATAAAAATTCCTAGATGGCACCACAGGTGGCAATTATAAAATTATCAATCACTTTAGCCCTTTGAAATATGCGTTCCCAAATAAATGCTCTTTGATGATGTACAACCTTTTTCAACATTCCATGTAACAGGTGTAACTTGGACATGAACTCCCCATTTAACAAGAATAACCTCTACATAGAATAGAATATAACTTTATAGTACACCAAAATAATATAAAGGACTAAATAGTTAGCGTGGCACAATGGGCGGTCTTATCGCTAAAAGCGATCTTTTACAGACAATACATACAATTTATTACAATACAATACAATACAATAATTACATACAATACATTGCCGTGTGGTGCCGGCTCAGAATGCCACCACCCCATTTCCTCCCATGGGTGTCGTAAAAGTCGACTAAGGGATTAGCTAGAGGATGGGCAGCAGCGTCCTTCGAGTACATTAACAACTCAACTGCGATCGCCAACCCGCCTGCCAAGCGTGGCGATTATGGCAAAACCCCCCAATGTGCTCACAACACATCCATATCGGTGGTTGTGGTGATCTTTGGGGGAGGCCTGTGTCCAGCAGTGGACTTCACTCGGCCGAAATGATGACATACAATAGCTGGTGGAAACTGCTTGACTTGGGACCGCCTGGCCCGGGGCATGGATGCATCGCATATTGACGTCATCGTCTTCCGGAACAGTGCAACGAGCAACTCTCGATCAAGTTGTGTGAGGGCCCAGCGTTACCATCGTGGGCTGGGACTAGAACGGCTCGGGTAAGGCATGTGGAGGGCCGCGTCAAACATAATGTGAAGGTGGTCCGAAAGTGTGCCCACCTCGTCCGCTACCCGCCAACCTGACACCATGCGGGCCACAGAAGGAGCCGCCCATGTATACTCCACGATCGACTCGCCCTGCCACCGAACGCAGGTGCTAACGGACCCCCGATTGAGCAAAATTCGGAGGTCAAGCGACGCCGCCCCATCTTGGAATACCCCTCCCTTTCGGCCCGTTCCGACGGTTGCTCCAAGCTCTAGAGTGAGCGTTAAAGTCTTCCAGGACGAGCACTGGACGGGGTAATTAATTACAGCGAATGCTGCACGCCACTCCGTCCAGGTATCTCTCGAAGTCGGCGAGAGACACGACAAAACTCTGCCCCATGACCAACAGGAGCCGGGTGGCTCACCGGCTCCGGACCAATAAATTGCGATGGTATCTATCTAAGTATCAACTGACCACTTCGCAACAGTCTGCAGCAGTAGATTCTGCGCGTTGCGGTAGTGGTTCAGGTTGCCCTGAAGGACTCCTAGGGTGTCATTCAGAAAAGAGTCTAAGCGTGAACTTACGCTTCCATATGTCAAAATGCACTACTTACGCTCCTAATTTTGACAGATGAAAGCGTGAACTTAGCTTAGACTCGTTTCTGAATCTCACCCTTAGGGCTGGGAATGTGCGACTTCCATCGCCTCCGATAGACCTGCGACCAATGGTGCCGGCGCAGTCGTCTCCTGCCTATTGGCAGAGGCAGAGGGAGCTCGCTTGCCCCTCTTACCTTTCTGGGCAGCGCATGACTTGCTGCCCAGCCTATGCCCTGCAGGCAGCCCGAAGTCTGCGCATAGCGGACAATTCTGCGAATGCACCGTACACGCTATGTGGCCCTGGCTGCCACAAGCGAAGCAGAGGTCGCTTCGGTCGGCCCCCCCATGGGTGGCACAGCGGAGGTGCACGTGCCCGAGTTCAAGGCATCGGTAACACTGTAAAGGTCGTGCTGCCAATGGCTCGACCCTGGCTGACACCCACCCCACGCAGACACGCGAGGCGGACGCGACCTTCCTGGCCGCCTCCAGTGGGCAGCGCACCCAGACAGTACCCCAGGACACGGGTGAGCATCGAATGTTGCCCACCCTTACTTCCTCGGGCTGACAGCCGCCCGCCGTGGCGATGGCTTTAGCCACCTCTTCCCGCGTGACGGCGTCGTCTAGGTCACGCACCCTCAACTCCGCCGTCCTTATCGGCCGCGTGATGCGCACGGCAAAGACGGGGGAGAGCTCCTCCCGCATACGGTTCGCCAGACTCTCAGTCTTAGCGCCGCAGTCTGGGCCCGTGATGGACAGCACCATGCCGCCGCTGGCCGCCCTCTTCATGGTCACCATGTCGGGGCCTATGCCGAGGTCGGCAAGCTTAATTCTCCGCCTAGCCTCAGCCATAACCACACCCAACCTGCTGTCGGGTGAGCCGCAGCAGCAGAAGCTCCCAGGGCCTGCGGGGATTGAGACTTCTTCCCCTTCCTTGCAGCCACGGTGGACCACAACTGTAGTTCAGCAGGTGCACTTGCCGTGGGCGCAGTGGGTGCCGCATTCCCAGTAGGCACCGCTAGCAGGTCGGCCACTCCGTCTTCCTTCTTCGCATTGCACCCTTTCTTTTTCTTCTTGCCCTGCGTCTAAGTCGCAGGGGAAGAATTCGGAGCTTTTGCCGATGCGCCAGATGGTGCTTGGGTTGCGGTCATACCCGTCGTCGCGCCAGACGGCCCCTTGGCGGCGGCCACATACGTAACTGCCTTTGTGGCAGTCTTCGACTGTAGCCGCCAATGGCCAAGGCGGCAAACCTGGCGCTCACTATGCCCCCGACTTCAAGGGCGATTGAGCGCCGAAGCTCCGCCACCGCATCCGGCGGCATGAATGGAAAGGAGCATCGCCGTGACTATGACTCCCTGGCGCGTCCTACTGACGGCGGAGGAGACCAACCTCCGTTGTTAGTTTATCTATCTGCGCAGAGAGGCTGGCGATCTGGGAGCGCAACTCCGCGTTCTCCCTCTCCAGCCTCTCAACGTTTTCGTCCTTACGGACCGACCGCTTGGCATCGGGGGATGACCCCTTTGACGCCTTAGGGAGGGCCCGCTTGCGACCCTCACCCGCCATCACTATGTTGAATGAGGCGTACGAACTCCGAGGGTCCAAAAAGTCCTCGAAGTCGCTCACCCGACGGTAGCGGCGTGCCCAGACGCGACAGCGATGCGACCAAACGCAGCGCACGTGAATTGGCGCGCAACTCGCGCGTATTACGTGTCCTGGCACCTGAACCAGACACGGAGCCAACATCTGACACCATGTCCATCTGGACGCTGTCAGACTCCGACAGCGAACCCGCATTCTTCACTCTTTCTCCACCTTCTTAGTTTTTATGGTTTTTTTTCATAGTTAGTCCCACGAGTATGGGGGAAATAATAGGTCGACCCGGGCAGTGCCCCCTGTACCCGGGCAAGCGTATCCCATGTTCAGGTTCCGCCGGTCCTGGGGTTGGCGTGCTCGCGACTGAACTTCTCATCAGCCATGCACCCCTCGCCGCACGCTAGCTTGGGTTCGGGGAATTTTTATAGAGGCCTTCTTCCTCGCGATCCGGGCGGTTTAAGCCAAGATCCTCGGTCCCGGTCGAAGCCGCAAGACGTGGCCACGACATTCCAACCGAGATTACGATATCGACGGTGGCAGGGAACCCCAGTCCTCCCACTACCTGCTCGGGGCAGGGTGAGTGCACACCGAGCCCGCCGCTAGCCCGCTCATGCTCCTCCGAAAACGGAGAAGCACCCTACGGCCTACCTGCAGCCCAAACACAGGGCCCGTCCCTGTCAGAATATTGGCCACCGGGCAACAAGGTCCTCCAAAAAGTGGAGTAGCTATTGCCAGGTGCCCAGGGTGCACTGGCCCGTCAGCTGCTTTCCCCCCCGGACGTATCAAGAGGGACCGGCGGCCACCGAGCGCACGTGGAGGTTTCCTGACCTAGCACCCTAGTGGGGCAAGAACCTACGGTTGCCCGCACGTATTCTTAACCCGCTTTACGCTAGCGTAAAGTGATATGTAAGTATAGCGATAGGCCCTGACGATGCCCGAATCGCGCCCGACGGGTTGGAGTTCGAACTACCAATGCCATTCCTCCCCGTCAGGACCCTGCCGGCTCTGACAGCTTGCGGACGCGAACAATCGCGTCCAGGGTCGACCTCCGCTACCGGAACCTATATTGGTTATCTGCAAAACCAATGCGGTGCCCTAACTTACAAAGTTTCCATTCGTCATCATCATCATCATTTCAGCCGAAAGACGTCTACTGCTGAACATAGGCCTTCCCCAAAGATCGCCACAAAGGTCGATCCTGCGCTTCTCGCATCCACCGTTGCCGTGTGGTGCCGGCTAAGAATACCACCACCCCATTTTATCCCTTGGGTGTCGTAAAAAGCTACTTTGGGAATAGCCGGATGATGGGCAGCAGCGTCCTTCGAGTTCATTTACAGCCCATTAGCGATCGCCAACCCGCATGCCAAGCGAGGTGATTATGGCAAAACCCCTCAAATTAACACATAACACAAGTTTCCATTACGTGTAAATAAATTCAAGTATCAGATATTTTTTTAGAACTGCTGTATTAGAAAAGGAAAAAAGTCCACCAAGACCACCTTCAATTTTAAAAAAACGCCCTATGGCTGCTCTGAGAAGTGATGCTAAGACTCAAAAAACTGAAAAACCTCTGTTGGAATTCAGGATAATAGTAAGCAACTTACGCAACACGGTTACTGCTGGAGATATTGAGGTTAGTATTATATAGTGTGTTTTGAGTTTTTTAAGTGACAAAGTATGAGCCTATCTTAAATCAGAAGACATACAGGAAATCGTGCGGTCATATCTCCGCGACATAATACAATCCGTAGAACTACTGTGCCCCACAGTGGGCTGGATTTCGAGTTTCATAGAAGGACAAACTTTATTTTTGTAAATCGAATTTAATAAAATAAAAAAAATGATGCCCTGATTTAGAATATCTCTTGTTTCATGGGTATAGTCCACAGACATAAATATCACATAGACAAACACCCACATGTGAAAGAACTATATGTAGATCATACAAGCATTTGTACCGTGCGGGGATCGAACCCGCGATACGTAGCGCAGAAAGCTAGTCTCTTAGCCACTGCGCTAACCTTGGCGACAAATGGATTCATTACCCATTATTATGCTTTACTACCTATATCATATGTGATGATTGTATTCATTTTAAAAACTCAGCCTAAATATATCAAATATCTTCGGAACATTAATAACCGTAATAATTTTCTTAGTCTTACACATGGTAGTTCCTCTATTTATTTGATCAGATTTCGCACACTTCCTATTTCGGCCAGGATTGCGGTTTTTCGTAAATCGCAGAATACTATATTTATTTATTTATGCAGCAACAGTACGTAGGCGGACTTCATACCGTAGGCATTCTACCAGTCGGTTGACTGGATAGGGTGATGAAGTGATAACATGGCAGGTGCAATATAATTAAAAGAAACAAAAAATGTAGGAAATGTTACATTATACACAAGTAAAGGAGAATGGCCATTCCCGTTTCGAATTTAGATAACAAAGTATGGGAATGTAAGGGTGAGATTCAGAAACGAGTCTAAGCGTGAACTTAAGCTTCCATCTGTCAAAACGCACTACTTACGCTCATAATTTTGACAGATGGAAGCGTAAGTTCATGCTTAGACTCGTTTCTGAATCTCACCCTAAGAGTATTCATAATTCATAACATATCAGGTGGTCTAAATCATATTTAGGATTAGTATTTTCATTTTAATTAGACATAAATTTGTCTCAAGGTGGTGTCGGATTCCTCGTCCGCAGGTCCCTCATTAACAACATAGTGGCCATCGAAAGTGTGTCGAGCAGGGTAGCGTACCTTATACTCAGAATATCCAAGAGGTATTCGTTGAAGCTCACAATGGGCCTCATAAGAAATCTCAAGGTCACTCAGCGAGCTATGGAGACAGCTATGCTTGGTATTTCTCTACGAGATCGAATCAGAAATGAGGAGATCCGTAGAAGAACTAAAGTTGTCGACATAGCTGAAAGGATTAGTAAACTGAAGTGGCAATGGGCAGGGCACATTGTTCGTAGAACTGATGGCCGTTGGGGCACAAAGGTTCTCGAATGGAGACCGCGCACCGGAAAACGCAGCGTGGGACGACCTCCAACGAGGTGGACAGACGACCTGGTGAAGGTCGCTGGGAGTCGTTGGATGAGAGCGGCATGTGACCGCTCGTTGTGGAAATCTAAGGGGGAGGCCTTTGTTCAGCAGTCGACGTCCTGTGGCTGATATGAATTCGTTGAAGGTCACACAGGTGTAGACCTGCACCCGACCTCGACACACCCACATGATGAAGTAGAGAGTGTGTATGAGGACGTTAGTAGGGCCATACATGCCTCCCAAGACACACTTCACTGTTGTGATGGGGGACTTCAACCCAAAGCTGGGCACTCGGATGCGATGTTGAGTTGAGAGTGGGGCAATTTAGATATGGGCAACGGAACCCCCCTGGGGTTGGCTGACTTGTAAAAGTAGAGACTCTTCGTGATGAACTCTTTTTTACAAACGCCGCCTTACAGGAAATGGACCTGGATGAGACCCGATGGTTCCACAAAGAATGAGATTGACTTCATCATGACCAATGAAAGAATAATATTCAATGATGTATCTGTGATTCATAGTGTGAAAACCGGTACTGATCACCGAATGGCACATTGAATATTAATCTCAAATTTGAAAGGTCTCGTCTGATGAAGTCTACGCTCCGGCCCGGCTAAATGCGGTTTTTAAGTTCGAGTTGACTCGCATCGAGTGCCTAGAACATTGCGAATCTGTGGACGATTTAAATGGTAGGTTTGTAGAAACAGTCCAAACGGTTGGGTCTAAGTTCTATAAAACCCACCGTAAAGGTAGAAAAAAAAGTCCTCCGATCACAATATCGACCTCTTGGCAGAAAGACGCGCCATGACGCTGCATTCCTCCGGTGATGCTAAAACATGCAGACTGCTCAATAGATGGATATTGAAGTCCTTGCATCACGATATAAGTACCTTTGACGCAAACGGTGTTAAAGAGATGATCGAGCGGAAAGTATTCGCAAGAGACAGGTCTATTGGGCGTCGTATTATGAAGCTGAAGATCGGGGACGGCAGTGTAGAGACGACTAAGTCAGAGGTTTTGAGAGAGATTGAGAACTCCTATGGACAGTTGTACACCTCTGTAACAATACTTACCAGTGGCGCTGACAAAGACCCGCGAGCTAAAATAACCCGACGCCATACCGAAGATATCCCGAACATCAGCCTGCACGAGATAAGGATGGCCTTGAAACAGCTTAAAAATAACAAGGCGCCGGGTGGTGACGGAATTACGACAGAGCTTCTGAAAGCGAGTGGAACACAGGTTCTTAAAGTCCTTCAGAACCTATTCAGTTCCGTCCTATTCGAGGGCACAACGCTGGAAGCATGGTACAGAGAAGAATGTTGAAGAATTATAGACCCATCGCGCTTCTGAGTCATGTTTATAAGCTGTTTTGAAGGGTCAGCACGAATTGTCTCGAGCGCAGGTTTGATGACTTCCAGCCTCCCGAACAAGCTGGTTTCCGAAAAGATTTTAGTACCATAGACCACATCCATACGCTGCGGCTGGTTATACAGAAGACCGAAGAGTATAATCTGCCACAATGCTTGGCGTTTGTTGACTATGAGAAAGCCTTCGATTCGATCGAAACCTGGGAAGTGCTGCAATCTCTGCAGCGATGCCAGATTGACTATCGGTACATTGAAGTGTTGAAGTGCTTATACAGAAACGCCACCATGTCGGTCCAAATACATGAACAGAGCACGGGGGCAATTCCATTGCAGAGAAGTGTGACACAGAGGGACGTCATTTGCCTGAAACTGTTCACCGCCGCAATGGAGGATGCCTTCAAGCTACTGGAGTGGAAAGGATTCAGCTCTAAGACGCTGCCGAGCATATGACGCCGGTCACAATTAGGTATTTACTGCAACTCGCTAGTTGTGTAAGTCGTCACGCACACATAGTCAAGGCCGCTCGGCTCGGACGGCCGTTCGCCCCGCTTTCGCCACTAAAGTAGGTTACGTCAGGATTTAAAAAATATGAGTCCGGTATTGAGCATCTTGAAAGAAGGATTATTATTATTTGTTTATTGATTAGGGGTAGAAGATTATATATAATGTACGCATTAAAACAAAACTTAGGACAAATAATTATTTCTAAAAATGATTCCCAATCATAAAAATGATTATCAATGCATGCATGACTGTATTTCTACCTGTACCTAATCCTCCTCAGTTTAGTAGATATATATCTAAACATACGTACAAACTAAAAACACAGCTAAAATATATGCCCTCTGGATGGCTTCGCCATAGTCGAGTAAAAGAAGACGGTAGTTAGTACCTACCTACTCTTGAAATATTTCGTATTTACTACTTTTTAGAAAACAGACTACACATGTAAATTTTATTGTTTTTATTAACTAAGCAGTTACCGCGGCTTCATCCGTGTGGATGTCGGAAAATGGTTTTTAACTATGTATGCAGACTATATAGACGATATTACAGTAGGTACATTGTTTTTGTTAATGGATCTGTATTTTATAATATCACAACACCACTACAACATACCACCATATCTACATCCGACCATACTACCACCGTCAACCATAGCCACCAACACACCATTCACCATAACCACTACCATACTATCTACCATCACTATCACACACCATCCACCACACCCTTCACCAACATCGCCACCACACCATTCACCAACATCGCCACCACACCATTCACCAACATCGCCACCACACCATTCACCATCACTATTACCACACACCGACCATCACCGGTACTACACCATCCACCACTACCACCACTCAACAACTCATGATGTTGTCATGACACCATCAAGTTGTTTTTTTTTTTTTTTTTTGCCCCACACTAGGTATTCTCCTGTGTCGTGGGTGCGTTTACAGACATGAATTCCACACACAATACACCCAGACCCGGAAAAACTACCTGCAGATCATACAAATATTTGTTCCGTGTGGGAATCGAACCCACGACCCGGAGCGCAGCAGCCGACTGTATCAGCCACTGCACCAACCGTATTTTTATTACACTGATTTAACCAAGAACCTTGACCTCTAGTTGATATGCTATTACCTTCAATGAAGGGGTCAACGTGTATCGCCGGATCTTGAATAGATCCGGCGATACACGATGCTGATTAAAATGAAACATAACTTAATTTGTTTAAGTTAGGCTGATACCTGTACCCTGTGGTCTCATTACGATCCGTTCAGCCGTTTTCACGAGACAAACAAACAGACAGACACACAGAGAAATTCTAAAAACGATCGATTTGCGTTCTATTGCTCATGTTAGGTTACCTTAGGGGGGCCGGGGGTGTGATCTAATGCAGACAAAGCGTGCACCTCACCATCGCGGCTGGCGGCGTGGGGTTTTATCCTGTAAGAATCCGGCATGCCACTGACATCCTTCCCTAGGCGGAAAAGTTCTACGAGGATTTCCCCACGATAAAAAGGTTACCCTAGCTGGTTTTCGCGAAAAGAAACTCAATCCACAGACTATACGAACTTTACAATATTGTTACAGTATAGATTTTACACACTTACAGTTAGGAACAGAAATAAATATGTTTATAAAAATAAAGTACAAAGGTACTGCTCATCTCTAAAGAAAGAATATGATAACGTCTTCTGGCGTTTCTTTCTTGGCTTTTGCTTTTTGTCTATAATGTTGCGCTTAATTTTTTTCGATAGCCTGGAGGATATATTTTGGTTCAATAACTTCCAATTTGCCTATCTCTATATCTCTAGTCTATAATTTCAGGCATTAAACAACGAAAGTAAAATGAAAGCAATAAAATAAAATTTTCTTCTATTGTACTGCTCCAAAACTCTTTATCTTCCTCTGTCAGTTCGATTTTCATGTCCACGTCGGTCCAAACAGCAAATATGCATGTTTTTCTTGGTGTGATGTGTAATTTTCCTTGTGCCTGGAAGTACCATTTTTTTATATAAGTATACATTGGCACAATTGTCTTTTTTTTTACTCCTTAATTCCATCATCGACGCTTATTCCTCTGGCTGATTAAGGACATTTTATTTCGAAAATTTGATCCATGAGTCCATCCGGGCTTGCTCATAAAAAATTGTAAACAATTGGTAAGATCGAACCCTTCTTTGGGTTTACCGCCGTCAGGTTACAAAAATGTAAATAACAAGAAAACAATTAGGTCTTAAAAGGAAGTACGCCTTCCATTTAAGAAGATTTTTTGTTCGTTCCGGTCAGACGGGCGCTCCGCAACGAAATTTATCCCCTCTGAGCTCTCGTGAACGACTAAATTTTCGAGACCGTGTCTAGCATACTTATTTACGGCCCGCGAGCTCATAGTAAAAATGTGTTACGTTTTACACTATGAAGCCTTCGTTTGCACTGTTTCACACAGATGGCGATCGTTCGTTCCGGTCAGACGGGCGCTCCGCAACGAAACGTATGGGTCTGAGCTCTCGTGAACGACTAAATTTTCGAGACCGTGTCTCGCATACTTATTTACGGCTCATAGTAAATATGTATGGCAGATTTACGTAGCTTTTCCAATTTTTTTTTATTTTCCATAGCTTTCCAAAAATCATATTTAAATTATCAGGTGACATTTTGAAAATGTAAAACGGACAAATCGTAGTTTATACATTTGAGATTTATTTAATAAATATAAAATTCAATTTGTGACAAAATTGTACATTAAGTTATCCTAATTCAACTGACCACCACGCACGCACGCCATTTTTTAGTTATTGCCCAGTTTTACGAGTTTATTTCTTATCAAACTAAATATTATCTTCGAACTTTGCTTCGGAACAATTGTAGATGTAAGACCCGGGACCCGAGACCGAGACCCGAGAGTCCCAGCGGGCCTTGAGCGGTAGTACTCCAACTACCCTTAAATTATTGTTATCATCAACTAATAACTAGATAACACTAGATTATTACTTCCGATGGTGTCAATTGTTCCTTAATTTATGTAATACGAGGGCGGCACTGAAAATTTCGGGAATCAAGGAAGTGACACAACATTACTATTTAAAAATGTATTTATTGCTTTTCGAAGTATTCTCCGCGAAATTTGACACATTTTTCCATACGATGGAACCAATCATTGAAGCGACCATTCCATTCGGAAGTTGGGGTCTCCAAAATGGCCGTTTTGTAGGCGTCCACAGCTTCTTTAGGTGATGAAAATCTCTGTCCACGCAATTTATTCTTTATTTTAGGGAAAGTATAGAAATCATTAGGGCTTAGGTCGGGGCTGTACGGCGGATGGTCTAATAATTCTATGTTTTCTTGCTCTAAAAACTCTTTTGTTCTGTGCGCGGTGTGAGAACTCGCATTGTCGTGATGGAGGATGATGCGGCGGTTGCAGTTCTCTCTACGGAGTTCAGAAACGACCTGTGGCAAACAAATGCTAGCATACCATTCTGCATTAACCGTTCTTTGTCCCTCAAGAGGAATAGTCGTAACATGGCCGGTTTTGGAGACAAACGTGGCCACCATTTTTTTTGCAACACTCCGCGAACGAACAATTTTTGTTGGCTTTAACTCATTTTCGAACACCCAAACTCGTGACTGGTTTTTTGTTTCGGGTTCGTACGCATATATCCAGGATTTGTCACCTGATACGATGTTGTATACAGCATGTGAGGATCCTGCGTGGAATCTTTCGAGAGTTCTGATGCACCAAGTAACGCGAGCCGCTTTTTGCTCTTCACATAGCAAATGCGGTATCCATCGGGAAAACAACTTTTTTACACCTAATTGTTCATGCGAGATTATTTGTATTTGACTCATGCCAATGTCTAAAGATATTCCAACTTTTAAATTCCGACATGTCAATTTATTTACAGTTATTATATCTTTTGAGAGTTTAAATATGAACAGTACTGAAGACTTATGGGGTATATCCGTTAAAGTGGTAGGGTCTATCATCGATAACATCGCCCCATTTCTTACAAAACTTTTCAATGATTGTATCGATAGTGGAACATTCCCTGATTTAATGAAACATAGTAACCATAGTACCCAACTTTTTAATCAGGATGTAAGCATAATCCCTCTAACTATAGACCTGTTTCTGTGCTTCCAACATTGAGTAAAGTTTTTGAAAAAGTTATGCTTGATCAGATGATGGTTCATATTAATAAAAACGAGATTTTGCATAATCGGCAGTTTGGCTTCACGAAGGGTCGATCGACTACGGACGCGGGCGCGAAACTAATCACTCTTATACTAGAAGCCTGGGAGGGCTCACAGGATGCCCTCTTTCCAAGGCTTTTGATTGCGTTGATCACAATACGCTCGTTTGTAAATTGGGTCACTACGGAATTCGTGGACCAGCTCTCGACCTTGTATTATCATACCTTTCCAAACGGACGGCACGGTTGGTGCAGTGGCTGATACAGTCGGCTGCTGCGCACCGGGTCGTGGGTTCGATTCCCGCACGGAACAAATATTTGTACGATCTGCAGGTAGTTGTTCCGGGTCTGGGTGTATTGTGTGTGGAATTTGTGTTTGTAAACGCACCCACGACACAGGAGAAATTTTATATTTATAGGATTTATAGGATATAAATTTTATAGGATTTTTAAAAAAAAGGACGATTAAAAAAAAAAAAATCGACAGCTAAAAGTAGGTATAAATGGTATAACATCATCAGGGTCTCAAAATGGGCGTGCCACAGGTCTCAATTATGGGCCCCTTTCTGTTCTTTACCTATATTAATGATCTGCCTTATATGATGTCAGCGTTATGTAATACAATTTTATTTGCTGATGACATTTCGCTTATTTTTAATATAAACAGGAAAGACAATGAAGTTGTTCATGTCAATGAGAGTTTAATCTCTCTGTCTAAATGGTTTACTGCAAATAATCTCTTATTAAATGCAAATAAAACAAAATGTTTAAAATTTTCGTTGCCAAATGTACCTCAAGTCGGATTAGAAATAATTTTCGAAGGCAACGATCTTGAGATTGTACATGAAACCGTATTTCTAGGTATAACCATTAATTATAAACAACAATGGGGTGCTCATATAAAGGCTTTATCAGATAAGTTAAGTTCTGCTGCATTTGCAGTTAGGAAAATTAGGCATCTGACTGACGTAGCTACGGCCAGACTTGTATATTTTGCGTATTTCCACAGTGGGAGCAGAAGCTGGTGTAGATTCAATATTTATATTACAGAAGGGGGCCATCCGCGCAATATATAATATGAGCCCTCGCGAATCACTTAGAGACCTCTTTAAAGATATCAATGTACTAACAATGCCTTCACTTTACATTTTTGAAAATATTATGTTTGTCTGTAAAAACTTGCTAATGTTTAAAGTAAAAAGTGACATCCATTGTATAAATACCAGAAATAGACATAAAATAGTAGTACTTACCTAAATTTAGATTGTCCAAAACCAACAAATCGTAATCGTAGGTAACTGCGTTCGGTTTTATAATAAGATACCAAAAGAAATTACTGATCTGACAGTCGGGAAGTTTAAATCGCACGTCAAATCAATTCTTCTAAAAAAAGCATATTATAGGATTAAAGAGTATGTTGACGATAGGGACATATGGCGTTAGCCCTTTTCTGCACATGTGGCTTCCCTGGAAACCAAATATGTCTAAAGTGATATTTGCATTGTATAGCTGCCATATTTATCTTTTATATATAGATGACTAATTTAAATACTTTGTAACGAACTGATTTGTAAAAGACAAAAATATGTTACAAAAAAGACCTAACCCTGAGTTTCTTTCAGCATTTCTTCTCAGAGGTTGTCATGTAGCGAAATGCCCTCCGTTGTTTCAATATGACGTGTAAAAGTGTCTGTTTGGACCTATTTACTGAATAAATGATTCTATTCTATTCTATTCTATTACAAATATAAAAACCTAATCACAAGTGTGACCACCTCTTGCCAAAATGACAGCTTGAATCCTTCTGGGCATGCTTTCCACGATGTTTTTAATAACGTTTTGAGGAATACGTAGGCACGTACTGCCTGCGTCTCTTCTGCAATGACTCTTTTTAGCTCGTATTTTTTACAAAAGAGTGTATGTATTTATTAACGTTAAGTAATATAGTTGATAGTTGAGTAAAGAAATTCTCAGATTTTTACAGTTCATTTCTAATAGAAAGATAAAAAGAAAGAAAAACAGTTTATTTTCGCGGCGAACGTCGACGCACAAGTACAGATTCAAACGTAAAAATTCTACATAAGGCATTACTAACGACATAGCTAAAATCTATACTACATACTACAATAATCATACGCTTAAAAACTAACACTTCATGAAACCAAACGCGTATCCGCGCTGGCAACACCGTTAATGGCCAAAAGACTTGGTATCCAGTCAAAATATAACAACAATATTTTTTACCAAAGAGTACACATTTTTGTCTGTGGTCGAAAAAGAAACAAATACAAAACAAACAATGCCTACAATACAGGGTACAGGGTTACATAAGTTACGGTCTTAAGAAAATTGTGCGTCGCATCTTCGCAAAACATAGGTTGAAGCTCAGCATAATACTGTGGCATCTCAACGAGCCATCAGCGCTGATTTTCAGCAACA